>OX392454.1:5648155-8597486 GCA_947623535.1 Coelioxys conoideus | reverse complement strand
GTAACGACCCTTGAAATCGCTCGCACCCCGGGAAACAGGAACCCGGAGAGCTCGTTTAATTCGTTGCTGATCAACCGAACGGCTCTACCGTATTTCGGGGCGAACTGCCATTTTTGTTGTCTCGCGACGGAACTTGAAGAATGATGCGCTGTTACGATTGCGCGGGTGGTGGTTCGTTGAAATCGCTTTTGTTATTCGTTGCTTTTCACCGTTGGGGGGATTTGTTGCTTTCCCGGTTTGGGATCTTTTGCTACTTTCGAGATTTGAGATTTTTCCCGCTTTCGGGTTTTAGGACTTTTGACACGGTCATAATTCGGGGTTTTTGGGAGATTTGGAGTTTGAATGTGTATGAGTATGTTATTCATCGGGTTCTAACCTCTTCATCCCTCGATTTCTTCTTAATTAATTTGCGATCTCACCTATCAGTCTAAAGTTTCTTCAGATTCTCCATTTCTTCTTAAGTATATGAATTTGTTAGTTAAGCCTCAATTAGTGCAAACTTTTCATCTCTTCCATCGCTCTACAACTTTCTTCAGGTTCTCATTTTTACATCCCTCGATTGCTTCTTAATTATAAGGACTTATTAGTTGAGTCTCAATCAATGGTAACTTTTGATCCCTTCCATCAATCTGTAACTTTCTTCAGGTTCTCACCTTTATATCCTTCGACTTCTCCTTAATTATAAGAATTTGTTAGTTGAGTCTCAATTAATGGCAACTTTTGATCTCTTCCATCAATCTGCAACTTTCTTCAGGTTCTCGATCCCTTAATTTCTTCTCAATTACCCGAATTTAGTCCAGCCAAAATTGACGTCAAATTTCGATCCCTCGAATGAACCAACGATTTTCGACCATGCGATAAACATGTCGAACAAGCAATAAATTTGTCGAATATTCATCTCGTCTCGTCTCTGTCGGTCACCTCTTTTATCCAATGATTGACGTCTCTAACCCTAATCTGGAACCAGCGTCTCTAACGCTAATGTTGAACCATTGACTGTAACACTAATGTTTAACCAGCGTTTCTAACGCTAATCTGGAACCAGCGTCTCTAATGCTAATGTTGAACCATCGACTGTAACACTAATGTTGAACCAGCGTCCCTAACGCTAATTTTCACCAGCGTCTCTAACGCTAATGTTGAACCATCGACTGTAACACTAATGTTGAACCAGCGTCCCTAACGCTAATCTGGAACCAGCGTCTCTAACGCTAATGTTGAACCATCGACTGTAACACTAATGTTGAACCAGCGTCTCTAACGCTAATGTTGAACCATCGACTATAACACGAATGTTAAACCAGCGTCCCTAACGCTAATCTGGAACCAGCGTCTCTAACGCTAATGTTGAACCATCGACTGTAACACTAATGTTGAACCAGCGTCTCTAACGCTAATGTTGAACCATCGACTATAACACGAATGTTAAACCAGCGTCCCTAACGCTAATCTGGAACCAGCGTCTCTAACGCTAATGTTGAACCATCGACTGTAACACCAATGTTGAACCAGCGTCCCTAACGCTAATCTTCACCAGCGTCTCTAACGCTAATGTTGAACCATCGACTGTAACACCAATGTTGAACCTGCGTCTCTAACGCTAATGTTGAACCTTCGACTGTAACACCAATGTTGAACCAGCGTCCCTAATGATAATCTGGAACCAGCGTCTCGATCACTGGTCGTAAAATTGTAGGTACAGACCCGTTCGTGGCAAGTGTCGGCGACATCGTGGCAAGCAACAGTTTGCCGGCGATAAATCACAATCGTCGAGCGTGTCGAGCAAACTATCGGTTCTAGAAACGGTACTTCGATCGATCGGTGCGTCGCGAATCCCGGTGTCATCGACTCGACGCTGCGAAATCGTGCGTTCAAAACGCCCCACGTGAGGCGGCTTAACGATTCCGATCACGATTTTGGCCCATCTACTTTTTGCACCTTTTATCGGCATTTCGTGCACGCCCGTACCTCGAATTACGCGGACTATCCCGCGTGAACACGTTTTACGCGAATGGAAATAATCTCTGCGAATACGAAATTTGTTTCGAATATCTCAAAAGGTATTATAAAATTACAGGGATGTTCAGGCATTATGAACAGCGAGGTTCTACAGCAATTTGTTAGTTTTTGTACAGTGTTAACATTCAGTGTGCTATAGTGACAAGCTACACTTGAGACTCACTCATTGTTCATATGTGGTCAAACTTGCTAATGTTTTTAACCATGCTTGATTTAATACAACAATTTTAAATAAATAATTTTTAACTACGTTTACAGTATCATGCTCGTGATATTTGAACATAGTGAAATAGACAATATCAACGATTGATTATGAACAAATAATAATTTGTACAATGTTAACCCTTTGTGCTACAATGACGAGTTAAACCCGTGACACACAATATTTCTGGAGGAACCTTTTTATGTCACATCAAAAAAAGAAGGAACTCATAGGACACCCCAATATAACTAATATATACATATATACTAATAATAATACAGTAATACTAAATCATGAATACGATGTACTAAAATTCCCAATGAAGTATCTGCATAATACCTGAAACATAAACCTACGTCGAATGAAAACGCGTCTCGTTTCGCAAAAATGTGACCTTCTCTTTTCGAAAACTTATCTTCCGTTCAAAAATCGCTTAACACTAAAACTACCAAAGGGGTCAAATGACCCTTTTACGAATTTCCCATATCTATTGATAAAATTTATCAGGATGGTTTTCTTAACATCTGTACTGATTGTCGTCAACATAAAGAACCAATAAGTGTATTCATTAATGTTTCAACGTTTGTTCATTTATTTTTCAACTTCATTTTTAAATTCAAAATAATTGTGCATTATACGTCAGTAGTTTAAGTTTAAGAAAATTAGGAGAATGCTTTTGTCATCAGGTGGAAGCGTCCGAACGGCGAGGTTATACTCGGAACGTTGACTAGCGGCGAAAGTCGTGCTTGTTCCGAAAATACGGGTCGGTGTGCTTTTTATTATTCATAAACCCATCGAGTCCCGTCGGCCAGAGCATTTTTGACCCAGCGCAAACGTACCCGATCGTCACGTACGCTCGACGCGTACCAACGCGTGCACACACGCGGGACACACGTGCTCGTATCACCAGCGAACGCCGAAGGTTTCCATCGGCGATTACGAGGTGAAAGCGAGACACTTCCATATAATGTCGCTTATGTCACCTTCTGTAGCTAATCCCTTTTTTGTCGCTTGTTAACCCTTATCTGTAGTTACTTATTGCGCGTTAACCCCTTTGTACTCGTGAAGTATTTGCGAGGTATTTGTTTTGTTGTTGTCAGTAGGATATTGGGAAATTTGCTGATTGGAGAATTTGCTAGGTGGGAAATTGGGGAATTGGAAAAGTTGGGGAGGATTTTGAAATTGATAAACGGGGACTTCGGGTGGGAGGATTTGGAAGTTGGGAATTTGAGAAATTGAGAAGTTGGAGAATTAAGAAACTGAGAAATTGAGGTGGTGGAGAATTAACATATTGAGAAATTGAGAAGTTGGAGAATTAAGTAATTGAGATATTGAGAAGTTGGGGTATGCAGAATTTGTGAGCTGATAATTTAGGGAATTTAGAAATTTCGGATTGAGAGGTTGGACAATTGAGAAATTAAGAATTGAAAATTTGGGGATTAAGACCTTGGAGAATTTAGAAATTGGAGATTGAGAAGTTGGAAAATTGAGAAATTGGGAATTGAAAATTTTGGGGGTTGAGACTTTTGCGAATTTAGACTTCTGAATTTTGGGGGTTGAGAAAGTAGAAAATTGAGAAATTGGGACTCCTAAATTTTGACCAATTTAGAAATTAGAGGATTGAAATGTTAGAACATTTGGAAATTAGGATTTCTGAAAATTTAGGAATTAGGATTTTTGAATTTTAGGGGTTGAGAAATTGGAAAATTTCAAAATTAGGACTTCTGACTTTTTAGGGTTGAGATTTTGGGGAATTTGAAATTGGGGATTGAGAATTTTGAAAATTTCGAAATTGGGAATGACGAATCTGGGGATTGAGGCTGGGGAATTTAGAAATTGGGGATTGAGAAGTTGGAAAATTTCGAAATTTGGAATTAAACGTTTTGGGAATTGAAATTTCGGGGATTTAGAAATTGGGGATGGAGAAGTTGGGGACTTTAGAAATTGGTAATGGAGAAGTTGGAAAATTTCGAAATTGGGTACCAAGAATTAGGGAAACATAGAAGTTGACTATTGAGAATTTGGGAACCATAGAAATTGAGAGTCGAAAATTAGTGCATATTCATGGAGCAAGGGGTTAGTGCTCGGGAAAAGCTTACGCGCGAAGCTGCTCGGGACTATAGCGGGAAAGGGATAGGAATATATCGCGTCTTTTTTTTCGAGGGTGGGAACCGGACGAACGGGAGTGGAAGTCCGCGGGTACGACCCTCGTTTATCTCGCGAAAGAAGAGGATAGCATCCGCGGTGGATCTACGAGGGTGTCGAGGTGACGGCGAAACATAGAAGGAACCCGAGAACGTGCCAAAGCGAGGGAGAAAGAGGAAAAACGAAGGTGGTCGAAGAAAGAGCGACGGTCAAACGCGAGACGAGGACGGAGGAGATTTCATGGGTGTGCGAGCGAGGTCGAGGAGGAGCTCGTTCTGCTCGGGAGAAGACCGTCCCAGGGGAAAGGGGATCCTTATCGGGTTCTAGGATCGCGAGGCTCGCACGTACGCCAACCGCAACGACACAACCACATACAACTGTTCGGGTTCGCGTGCACACTCGCGTACGCATATAACACGCTCGCGCGCATATGTGTGTTATGTACTCGATCGCGAATGCGTACGATACACTCTCTCGCATATGCGTTTAATAGACTTATTCGCATATGCATATAATCCATTCACTCGCATATGGATATAATACACAAACTTTCATATGCATATAATATATTTACATCCTCATGTATGCTCATAATACACTCGCTCTCGTATGCGTATGCTATATCTGCATCCTCACATGTGCACATAATACACTCATTCTCCTATGCGTATAATACAATCACTCACATACTGATATAATATACTTACGTTCATATGCATATAATATATTTACATCCTTATGTACGCTCATAATACACTCGCTCTCGTATGCGTATGCTATATCTGCATCCTAACATGTGCACATAATACACTCATTCTCCTATGCGTATAATGCAATCACTCACTTACTGATATAATACACTTACTTTCACAGGCATATAATATATTTACATCCTCACGTGTGCTCATAATACACTCGCTCTCGTATGCGTATTATGTATGTACATCCTCTCGTATGCACATAATACACTCATTCTCTTATGCGTATAATACAATCACTCACATACGCATATAATCCATTCGCTCACGTATGGATATAATACATTTACACTCATATGCATATAATATATTTATATCCTCGTGTATGCTCCTAATATACTCACTCACGTATGCATATAGTATATCTACCTCCTTACGAATGCATATAATACACTGTTTCACGTAATATGCATATAATATAATTATCCACATGTCCGTATAATATACTCACTCCCGTATGTATATAATACACCTACCTCATGTATGCACATAATACACCTCTCTCGTCACGTATGCATATAATACACTCATTCATGTGTGTACATAATACACTTACTCACATATGTATGCATGTAGGAGGATCGTTCGTGTGTGTATATGATACAATTGCTCATATGCGTGTATAGTACACACACGAGCATGTAATACGGATATGCATGCATATAAAACAGACACACACGCGGTTAGAGACGTTTTCTCGCCGCGATTCGAACGGTCTACCATCGGCGTGTCTAGACTTCTGTTTCTAGCCGCTCGCTGTAGACACCGCGAGCGAACACGGACGCGTCGTGTGCATCTAATTAGAGCCACGATGAATTTCAATCAATTAGAACGCGATCCGTAACTGGAATCCGACGGACCGCGGTTGCGTAAGCCGCAGAGCGCCGATTCAACGGATTCGATTGCTTGCGAGATCGATCGACTACGGATATTGCGATACGCTCTTGAGCTAACGATCTTCGTTATCTTAATCGATCTTGTCCCATGATCGAACTTCTAATTGTGTTATCCCGCTGCTAAGTGATATGTTGATGGACTATGATGCGCGTGTTCTTCTTTTTTTTTTGATAAATCATTTTCGTGTCATCAATCTACACCCAGGTGCCCACGAAATGTCCATTTATCTTCAAAACAATCACCTACCTAACTTCCGTTCCTTAAATTCGAATCCAACGAAAAGGAGATTAAGAAACGATGATGTGTTGAATGGAAATATCGATTTTGTCATTGCAAATGTTCAGAAGGGAAACCACCCATCTGGATTCCAGTTCACAAATTCACATCTTACGTGAACGAATGAGGAACAAACGTAGATTCTGTAGGACGAACGAATTCTGTATCGAATGATTTTCCCGCTGTGAAATTGAATAGTTAGATTGATTTATTAATCTCACTCGCATTTCTGAAATCTAGACTCAATCGAGAGAAAGAATATATAAAAAGAACGATATGGTAAGTGGAAGCATCGATGACTTGGTCAATCTGCAAGCTCAAAAGCCGGAATAAGTACACAGCCGACTTCATATTCTTAATTTCGCACCTAACCTAAAAGAATATGTAAAAATGAATATATGGAGAGTGGAAGCATCGATGACTTGGTTAATGTGAAAGTGCAAAAGCAAGAATAACTACACAGTCGAGTTCCAATTCTTAATTCCAAACCCAATAAAAAAGAATAGCAAAAGAGTGACGATGATGTGAGGTGGAAGATTCGAAGATTTGTTCAATTTTGGGGGTTGAGACTTTTGCGAATTTTAACTTCTGAATTTTGGGGGTTGAGAAATTGGAAAATTTCGTAATTGGGACGTCTGAATTCTGGTGAATTTGGAAATTGAGGATTGAGCACTTTGAAAATTTTGAAATTGCAAATGACGAATTTGGGGATTGAGAAATTTTGGGGGTTGAGACTTTGGCGAATTTAGAAATTAGGGGTTTGAAAAGTTTGAAAACTTCAAAATTGGGAATGACGAGTCTGGGGATCGAGACTTTGGGGAATTTAGAAATTGGCGATTGAGGTGTTGGAAAATTTCGAAATTTGGAATTACGAATCTGAGGATTGAGACTTTCGGGAATTTAGAAATTGGGGATTGAGCACTTTGAAAATGTAGAAATTGGAAATGACGAATTTTGGGATTGAGACATTGGAAAATTGAGACATTAGGGAATTGAAATTTTTGGGGGGTTGAGACTTTGGCGAGTTTCGAAATTGGGGGATTGTAAAGTTGGAAAATTTCGAAATAGGGGCTTCTGAATTTTAGGGATTGAGAAATTGGGACTTCTGAATTTTTAAAAAGAATAACTAACAAATGACAATGCGTCAAGTGGAAGCAGTGTAGATGTGATCGACATAGAAGCTGAAAAGCCCAAATCCCCCAGGCGACTTCCGATTCTCAATTTGACTCTCCCCCAGAAGTGAAAACCAAAGGAATACCGACACGGTAAGTGTAATATCGAAGATTCGTTCGCGGCGGAAGTCGAAAAGGCGCGGGTGTAGTTGTCGATAAATCAACAAGTATAGCTTGTAGGTTAACCTAGCTCTTTCACAGTCCGTTGGCTGTTGCTCGGATCGGTTAACACGCTCGTGTACACACGTATACGCGATGTGGAGGCGCGGACACGTGGACAGGAACAGCCTGAAGGAGAGCTAGGTAAAAAGAAAGGATGAAAGAAAGAAGAAACGTAGAGGCGAGCACGGCCGATGATTTATCTCGTGGACGGGTCGGAGGCTCGGCTCGGTTCCGAGGAATTTCTGGTGGCGGGACGATCCGCCACGGCAGGACGAGCAGAACGATCTCTCCCGACGTAGGGGAAGTCGATCGAGCGGAATACGTCGACGTAACGAACCGATTCTCGCTGCTGTCCGCTTCGTCGAGCCATTTATCCAGCTGACAGATGCTAGCGCGTTCGCGACGAAAACCCTGGACAATTTCCACGGCGTACTCGCTCGACCCTCAAACACCGCTGTTATGCGAATCGACGGATCCGATACGCGATCGAACGATCGCCGTATTTAACACGTATCGTGCCAAGCCATTTTTGTCTCACTTTTTGTGCGAGCCACTTGATATTTTCACTAAAGACTGATATATTATCACACAATAGTTTATTACATTATCAATACATAAGTAGTGTTAGGTCGTAGAATACATATTTGCAGCGAGAGGTTTAGATCTTGGTCAAAGTATTCTTCGATACAATAGTGCAAGTTTTTTCGTTCCTTTAGATACATTTGTAGTTTGTAATAATAGTTTTTACCCGAAGTAAAAATCGGACCCAAGGAGTCATTACATTCTAACGAGTTTTTTTATTGCTTTATTGTCAGTCATATTTGGGTGTCAGAACCCTTAGCCTTAGCTTTAGAGTCTTTGTTGGTTGCCACTGTTGCACATTTCGCTAGGTTCGAACATCACATGTGGAACACTACGGATTCAGTTAAAAAATGTTTGTTCGAAACGTTATGCAACTCGACGGATTCGATATGCGTTCGGACGGTTGCTGTATTTACCCCTTTGCACTCGAGAGCATTTTTCGTATTTGCAAGGTTCGACTTTAGCGGATCCGAGACATTCGGAATTTTAGAATTTGCAGATTTGACTAGTTTGGAGATTTGGAACATACGAAGTTGAGATTTGAGGGAATTTGCAGCTCGAGGAGTTGGAGATATTGAGATTCGGAGTGCGCGGTTGTAAGGAAGCAGAAAGTTGAGGATTTGAGGAACTGAAAGTCTGAGTTCGACCAATTTGAAATTCGATATGTGGAGTCCCGAATCTGTCGAAATTAGATCGATTTGAAACTGTATATAGAAATTTTGGAAAATCGCAATGTAAAGAATACGAAGTTCGACCAAATTGAAATCAGAAATGTGGAGTCCGAATCTGTTGAAATTCGATCGATTTGAGAAACTTTTACAAAAATTTTAAAATCTATGAATTTGGAACTTCGAGACTTTCGAAAGTCGAAAATTTCGTTTATTTCGTTTCTCCTCGCTCAGAATATAAAAAATTAGCGATAAAAAAGATACAGAAATTATGAAAGCACGCTCCTTTTCGACACCGTCAAAAGTGTCTCCTATCAAAAGAATAATTATGATATCGCGCTCCATATATTCACTTAGAAATACATAGCACGTTACATCCGTTTCGGACGCGATTGTTTCGTCGAGACGTCGTTTCGAGGGATATTCAACTGGTCACCTGTTGATCGCGGCCGTACGACTTTGCAGCACGCCGGAAACAAAAACAAATTCGACGTTTCCGGTCGTAGGACCGGTCCTACCTTCGCGTCATCCCTCTTCCCTTCTGACACATGATTCGCCCTACTAATTGGACCTTTATCATGCAAATACGATTCTCTTACGATCGTCCTCTCCCTTCGCTCTACAAACAGCTGAAACCTTTCATTTTTTTTTTACCAATAAATGAAATGTTCCGACGAAGAGTGGTACTATACGTTAGAATATTTCATTGTTATTTAAAGATTCTTTATAAATGATGCCTATAGGTGTATAAATTTAATGCGTGTTCTTCTTATTGCGTCTATTACTAACTTCATACGTATGTGACATACGTGGCGATTTTATGTATGGGATCGTGGTTGTTTTAAATGTTTGAATCATGGTCTGTCTTGTGTAAAATATAGAATAAATGCTGTATTATTTCCGAATGGATGATGTAGAAACAAATATATGTATAATACAGAACAAATGATATATTCTACAGTGTGTATACATATATACTATATGTACATATATAGTACATATGTTCTATATGTACAAGTATTAGTTGACTCAAATCATATATACTATTGCATTAATAGCTATATCATAACATGTGTTTACATGATCAATATGTATTATACAGAAAAAATTATTTATTCTAAAGAATACATACTGTACATACACATGTTCCATATGTACATGTATTAGTTGACTCAAATCATATATACTATTGCATCAAATGCTATTTCATAACATGTGTTAACATGATCAATATATATATTATACAGATAAAATTATATATTCCAAAAAATACATGCTGTACATAAGTACATATGTTCTGTATGTATATACATGTACCGATTTATGGTCGTCTAAAATGATAATACTGTATCAAATGCTCTTCCATAACACAGAAAGTAATTAATAATAATCTTCAATCAAATAGCCAAAGCAATGACACTAAGTACAGAGGATTGAAATATCGTCATTAAATATAAAAAATAAAGTCTGTTTGTAGATCGAAAGATTTGTATCGAACCGATTCGATGAAAGTGCGAATTGATCAAACGACATGAAAAATAGATTGACAACGTCGTCAGAGAGTGAACGAAAGAACGATACAGAAAGAATAAAGAATAAATAAAGGAAAGGACGGTGAATGATAAGCAAAGTACATTTCCCCGGTGAGTTTTCTTCTGTTTTCGTGTGCGCATCACGCGGAGGTTAGGGATCGTGTAACGCTGTTCCGAATGAACGACGGAGAAAGAGAACGAGAGAATTATACTTGCATGAACCAGCCCTCTCTCCGGCCCTCCGGCTTGAATGGTAATTAAAGCGTGCGAGACTTTCTTACGACGCTCTTAATTCCCAACAGAGACAGGGTGGATCGCTGATTCCTCCACGAATTTGTTCCTCTTCGCGAACGAACGGGAAAAAAGTTCCATCGATCCTCGAATCGAGATACCGAACGAGAAATATTTCGTTTTAATCCCCCCCGATTATTAAGTTGGAGAAATTCTATGGTGGTGCAATTTGGAAATATTTAAACTTTCAGGTTCTAAAATCGTTTAATTCCAAACTTGACAAATTCTTTTGAGGATCAATAGTTTGATACTGAAACACCAAACATTTGAAGTTTTAAAATTTCAAAATACCAATCTCCCAAAATTCAATTGTTCCTGAACTACGAAGTACGAAAATGTCGAAAGCTCAAAGTTTCAATCCTCTAAAATCTAAAAAGTACAAATTCTATAATCCTAAATTCCTAAAGTCCTAAAATCTAAAAAGTCTGCATCCTAAAATCCTAAATTCCTAAAATCCTGAATTCCTAAAATCCTGAATTCCCAAAATCTTAAATTACCAAAATCCTAAAATGTAAAAATTCCAAATCCTAAAATCCTAAATTCTCAAAATTCTGAATTCCTAAAATCCGAAATTTCCAAAGTCCTAGAATCTAAAAACTCCACATCCTAAAATCCTAAATTCCTAAAATTCTGAATTCCTAAAATCCTCCGCGATGATACTCACGATATTTCATATCGATACTTGGAAGATACAAACTTTGTAAAAGTATCTGTGTAAACAAATGTTCGTTTGTTAAAAATTGCAAATCTTCGAAAGTTTTTCACCGATTGCTGTGAAATCGTGACACAACTTATGAAACTTACGAAACTAACCTGCTACTGCGAAACTCGTAACCATGAAATTATGAAACTTCCAACTACATTTATTATACACGCGATGTCCGAACACAGCGAAACAGGCAATACTGACGATTAATAATGAATTTTTATTATAATAATATTTTTCATCATAATAATTCATTATAATAATTTTGTTCTACAATTTGGAAATAATTCATCAATCTGTTCAATTAATAAGTTTCGCGATTGCTATTTACCAACAATAAAAATGCTATCGAGTGCAAAGGGTTAATACCGAAGTTGACCGATAACAATAACACTATTGTGCGATTACCAATTAGTTAATACGGAAGTTGGTCGATAAAAATAACAGTATTCGAGCGATTAACAATTAGTTAATATCAAAATTAACCGATAAATATAATGCTATTGTGCGACCAACCATTAGTTCATAACGAAGATAACCGATAAAAATAATACTACTATGCAATTAACAATAAGTACATACGGAAGTTGACCGATAAAAATAATGGTATACAAGCGATCAACAATCAATTATTATCGGAAGTAATAATACTGTGCGACTAACAATCAATTAATACCGAAGTTGATCTATCAAAATAACACAATTGTGAGACTAACATTAAGTTAATACCCAAGTTGATCGATAAAAATAACACAGTTGTGAGACTAACATTAAGTTAATACCGAAGTTGACCTATCAAAATAACACTAATGAGCGATTAACAATCAATTAATACCGAAGTTGATCGATTATTGTGAGACTAACATTAATTCAATATCGTTAACAATTCACTAAATTTCAACAATACTAAACATGCATTTTCAACATTTTCTTCTACATTTTCCAATTTTGCGAGTGCAACCACGCTCGTAGTATGTCTCGAGACAAAGTGTGATTACACGTTCTCGACTCCACGGTGAAATGAAATGAACTCGGCGAGGTATACAAGTTCCGAGAATGTTATATAATGGAATTGATAGTATTTTTTATTAGAGCAAAGTCGGACGTGACGTTCGCGAAGCAGATTCGTTGGGCAGCTCTTGTTGTAGCAGCACGCGAATCCGCGCATGCGATACATTGCAGCGAACGAGCGGACATCAGCTTCACCAACGACCCATTTAATGCTCGCGTATACATATATGTATCCGAGTATATGTATACATGCACATACCCGCGTTGAACAGGCAGTTCTGCTGTTTAGCGAAGTATAGTTGCAGCCGGTACAATGACACCGACTGGAATCTCGAGATAAACTGCATTTCACCGTAGACCAAACGGTTAAACATGGAAAAATCGCGAGCCTGTCGCTGCATGGTTAAAGCTCGATCCTCGCTTGATAATTCGTACGTGTCCGCTGGTTTTTGTGACTGCTAAATGTCGGATCATCTTGGTCACGTTCTCTGCTCATCGTCATCAGTCATCGTGGGCCATAATCTTAATAGCACGCTATTTTGAATAAAATTCTCGATTTTTCTGTCTTTTCGTTGTTCGATTCTTTCATTTGTCGGTTTGCCGGTGGGGCGATTCTTTAGTTTTTTAATATGTCAAATTATCAAATTATCAATTTCTTAAATTTTCAAATTCCCAAATTCTCGACCTTTCAATTTTCCAAATTATCAATTTCCCAACTTCTCAATATCCCAATTCTCAAATTCTCAAATTCCCAAATTCCCAAATCCTCCTTCACAAATTCCCAAATTCCCAATTCTCAAATTCCCAAATTTCCAAATCCCCATTCCCAAATTCCCAAATTCCCGAATTTCCGAATTTCCGAATTCCCAAATTCCCGAATTTCCGAATTCCCAAATTCCCATATTACCAACTTCTCAAGTGCCCAAATTCCCAAATTCCCAATTCCCAATTCCCAAGTTCCCAAATTCCCAAATTCCCAAATTCCCAAATCCCCATTCCCAAATTCCCAAATTCCCAATTCTCAAATTCCCAAATTCCCAAATTCTCAAATTCCCAATTCTCAAATTCCCAAATTCCCAAATTCCCAAATTCCCAAATTCCCAAATTCCCAAATTCCCATATTACCAACTTCCCAAGTGCCCAAATTCCCAAATTCCTAAATTCCCAAGTTCCCAAATTTCCAAATTCCCATAACACCAAGTTCCCAAGTTCCCAAATTCCCAATTCCCAATTCCCAATTCCCAATTCCCAATTCCCAATTCCCAAATTCCCAAATGTCCAAATGTCCAAATTCCCAAATTCCCAGATTCCCTGATTCCCAAATTATCAATTTCCCAATTTCGCATATTTTCAAAATCACAAATTTCCAAATACCTTGTAATTGAATTGTAATTTGCATATTTCAACATTCTTATGTTGAACAATCATCTAAAATTTCGATCCTCTTTATTTGTCACAACATTGTAGCGATAATTAGTTATCAACGACTGACGCAACTGCGCAAGTATCATATATTATGAGCTTACGACATAAATATGTAGCTGTAAATTTCATCTGCATTGCAGCTGATTTGAGTTTCATGACGCACCGTAAACCTGATACACGAACCTAACCTAGATCTCGCCGAAAGTTAACATATATCTTGATAGGACCTTCCAAATAATTGTAACAAATGGAAGTAAGAAATCTAAATCAAAATGACGGGTTCCACAAATGTATTATAGTATTTAGGGGTTAATTTTCGATAGAAATATGTGTTCGTAATTTTGTCTGCATTGCAGCTGATTTGAGTCCGATGACGCACCGTAAAGCAGATACACGAACCTAACCCAGATCTCGATGAAACCAACTGCAGTGCCGGCAGAACGTCGAAACACTCTTCGGCGAGGAGCTGTCTTAAACCCGGAAGCCTCAGCGTTTCATTGAAACGGTGAACTTTGTTCGCGAGAGCATCAGCGATCTCGAAACTGAAACCCATTCGCGGGTCGCACAGTTACATTCGTTGGAAATTCAACGAGGGTCGTTAAAGCTCAAACGAGAGCTTTAATATCATGCATCTGGAAAGTTAAATATAGATACCATCTTTTCATGCATTTTGCATGTATTCCGCCATATCTAGCCTTTCGCAAGGAAAACGGCCTAAGATGGAGAGGATAAATTCGGTTAGCAAAGGGGACATTTTTGTCTCGTGAAATTCGTCGTTTTCATTCGTATCGAGTATATGAAGAATCTTTTTTAAAACTGAGAAGTTTAAATAATGAAATATTTCACACTAAAAATTGTATATATTAGAGCGTTTGAGAATACTAATTTTAAGTACTCGATCGTCGAATATAAAAGTTTTAAACATTTAAATATTCAAAAATAAAAATTACAATAATAACATGTATGATATAAAAAATTTGTATTCTTAGAAAAAAATTGTTGTTCACGTGTGACGACTTCGGTTTCGTGTATGAGATCGTAATCGTTTTAAATATTTCAATCATAATCTGTTTTGCGTATAATATAGAATACATGATGTATTACATTCTGTATGGATGCTCTGTAACAAATATGTGCATACTACAAATTATAATCATACATGTATAATACAGAACAAATTTTGTATTCTACGGTATATACAATAATAACATTTGTTACGTATGTACATGTATCGATTTATGGTCGGCACAAATGATAATATTGTATGAAACACACAAAGTAATTAAGAGTTATTACTAATTAATAATTCATCTTCTTTAAATAGCCAAAGTTTTACATGTTTTAAATCGCTAACTAACTACAGTTTCAAGTAACTAATGTTAGTGGTCAAAAAGTAAAAATTCTGAACCTATGATTGTTCGAAAATAAAAATTTTGAATCTATGATTGGTCTAAAATAAAAATTATAAACCCAACATTGTTCGTAAATAAAAATTTTTAATCTGAGATTGTTCGAATAAAAAATATCAATTCAATATTGTTCGTAAATAAAATTGTTGAATCTAAGATTGTTCATAAATAAAAATTTTTAATCTGAGATTGTTCGAATAAAAAATATCAATTCAATATTGTTCGTAAATAAAATTGTTGAATCTAAGATTGTTCATAAATAAAAATTTTTAATCTGAGATTGTTTGAATAAAAAATATCAATTCAACATTCTTCGTAAATAAAATTGTTGAATCTAAGATTGTTCATAAATAAAAATTTTTAATCTGAGATTGTTTGAATAAAAAATATCAATTCAACATTCTTCGTAAATAAAATTGTTGAATCTAAGATTGTTCGAAAAAAACAATGTTGAATCTAAGATTCTTCGGAAATAAAAATTATCAGTCCAACATTGTCCAAAAATAAAAATATTGAATCCAAGATTGTTCGAACGTAAAAATTTCCAATCTAAAATTGCTCGAAAATAAAAATTTCCAATTTAAGATTGTCCGAAAATAAAAATGTTGAATCCAAGATTGTTCGAACGTAAAAATTTCCAATCTAAAATTGCTCGAAAATAAAAATTTCCAATTTAAGATTGTCCGAAAATAAGAATGTTGAATCCAAGATTGTTCGAACGTAATAATTTCCAATCTAAAATTGCTCGAAAATAAAAATTTCCAATTTAAGATTGTCCGAAAATAAAAATGTCCAACCCAAAATTCTTCGAACGTAAAAATTTCCAACCTAAAATTGTTCGAAAATAAAAACCTTGAATGTGAGATTGATTTAAAAAAAATTATCAATCCAACATTGTTGGAAAATAAAAATTTTGAATCTAAGATTGTTCGAAACTAAAAATAATCAACCCAAGATTGTTCGAAAATAAAAACTTTTAATCCAATATTGTTCGAAGGTAAAAATTTAAAGCCTTCGAGTATTAGAAAACTGTAGGCACGAAATATAAAAGCGTTGAAAAGTAAAAATGTTGATTATCAGACCGAGGGAATGAAAATCGCGGCTGTCCATTTAATTTGCGAATCGAGATGGTGGTGGTTCGTGGTAGAAGCTTCGAAATTGCATCGAAAGTCAAGAGGAGTTTGCGAACTCGTCGGGGATTTGATAGAAAGAGAGAGGAAGTAGTGTGGAGGCAGCGATTTCGAGCGGAGGAAGAGGATCTTTATTATACGCGTGCACGAGGAAGAGGTACACGATGACTATGCGGACAGAGGTTGGCTGCTTGCCAGTAAGAGATCTCATCCTTTTCCTGCTTCTTCCTATTCACCGGCTTCGTGAATACCGCACCCCTGTCGGCCATTCTTTCACAGTCGATATCGAGAAGTCGCGGACGACGATGACCCGACGTTTCTCTTCCCAACAGTTTTCACCTAATTAATACCTACATTTTGATGATCAAACGAATCGTTTGTGGAACGTTATTCCTCGATACGAGTTACACTCCCGAAATCACGATGATTGAGAATCATATGCTTTTATGATTTTATAACGTTGTTTCGGAGGATCGAAATTTGGAATTTTTACGAATTTACATTGAGAAATTGCATTATTTCGTTGAGTTTGAAAATTGGAGTTCTATGGTGGTACAATTTAAAAAACCTTTAGATTTGTGGGTTGTAAAATCATTTAGTTCCAAACTTGAAAAATTCTCAGAATCGCTGGGTTTCGAAGTTAGAGAAGTTCTATGGTGGTGTAATTTGGAAATATTTAACTTTCAGGCTCTAAAATCGTTTAGTTCCAAATTTGACAAATTCTTATGAGAATCAGTACTTTGATACTGAATCACCGAACATTTGAAGTTTGAAAATTTCAAAATCCCAATCTCCCAAAATTCTATTGTTCCTGAACTTCAAAGTACGAAAATTGCTCTACGTACCAAAATATCTAATTACCAAATTGCAGAATCCTAGAACCTAAAGAGTCCACATTCTACAATCCTAAATACTCAAAGATCGAAATTCCCAAAATCACAAATCCCAAGATCCTAAATTCCTAAATCCTGAATTCCCAAAATTCTAAATTCCCAAAGTCCTAGAATCTAAAAAGTCCATATCCTAAAATCCTAAACTCTAAAACTCTAAAATGTAAAAATTCCAAATCCTAAAATCCTAAATTCCCAAAATCCTGAATTCCCAAAGCCCTAGAATCTAAGAAGTCCATATCCCAAAATCCTAAAATTCGCAAACACCTGCGCGTGCCAAATATCTCCAAAAACCGCGAAAGCTCAAATCCTCGAGCCTCGTAAAACCAAAAACATCGAAATACAAAAACTCGAAAAGTTGCGATGTCTCAAATCGACGCGCAATTAACCATGATAGAAGACAATTAATTAACGACGAGAGGGGGAGAGGATCAAGAGCGAAAGAATGATAAAAATGGTGGATTCAAAACGATATCCTACCGTGGCATCAGGTCGGACTGCACGGAATTGGCGGTGATTTAAATTGGCTGCTCTCTCGACCTGCCGTTTAACCTATTTACCATCGCGCTTCTGAATACGCTCTTCTCTTCTTTTATTTCATCCTTCTTCTTTTTTCGTCTTCTCCCTCTCCGTCGTTCGGCCGAACTTCGTTACCTGTCACAACCATTTATCCTCTTTGGAACGAGACCCATGCTCTTTCACTCTGCCACCCGAAAAAAAACACTTTAATCGACGAAACTGTTTTTTCTTTACTCGCAAAACATAATTTTATTTTCTCGACGTTAATTAGAACGCATTAGGTGTATGAAGATTTACGTATTTGTGAACCCAGAAATTTGGGGAGGTAGGTATTCGGGAACGAGATAATTTGAGGACGTAGCAATCTGTGGATTTAGGAACTTGGATTTGAAAACCTAAGAATTTGCAGATCTTGGTATGTGGGAAGATACAAATTTGAGAATGTAAGAATTTCGATATAATTCGAAAACCTAGAAATTTAGGGATGTAGATATTTAGAAATTCGGGTATTTGGGAATGCTAGAAATTTTAAGGCGTAGGTATTTGGTAATGTATGAATTTGGAAACTTACTAATTTGGGAATGTAGAAATTTGGATGTCTAGGTGTCTGAGAACCTAGAAATTTGGAAATGTAGGTATTTGAAGATCTAGGTATTTGGGGACCTAGAAATTGCGGGCATACGTATTTGGAAACGTAAGAAGTTGGGGAAGCAGGAATTTTTAAATTTAAGAATTTTGGTAATCTACAAATTTGCAAACTTGGGGATTCGCCTAATTGGAAATTGGGAATTTGAGAATGCGGAAATTGGACGACTCGAGGATCGTGGTATTTGTGATCTGAAAAATATACGAATGTGATAATTTTGGAATTGGAGAATTGTGGACTTTAGGAACCGACCCACATTCTCAAAGTTCAAAGAATCTCAAACTCTGAAGGTCCCAGAATATCATAGTAACAAAGTTCCAAATTTCTAGAGGTCCAAGTCCCTTAAAGTTCCACTGTATCAAAGTCCCGAATTTTTCAAAATACAAAGTGCCGTATCAAAGTCCCGAATTTTTCAGAGTCCCACCGTATCAACTCCCAGATTTGTAAAAGTTCCAATATTACAAGTTTACAAAATCACAAAACTTGAAAATTCCAATGATCCCCCAACATCGAATTCGAAAATGGGGAAATTTCAAACCACGTGATCACGAAGTTCGCAAATTGTCGAGTTTGGTTTTAAAATTGGTTCGAAGCGTTCGCATCGGTAAATGTTGTTTCGAGGTTGTATATTGGGCAGTTCGGTATCGGAGAAATAATCGTAGGCTAATTAGGGTGTCACGCGTCGAATGGAGGGAAGGTCGGGGGCGACGTTTAATCGAATTAGAGTAAGGCACTCGAGCGTGGCACGGAGAAGGGTGCTCGAATGGAAACCCGGCCTGAGCGTGGATGGTGTTTCGATCTGTTTTGTCTCTGCTTTGTCCCCGACCCTCCATACGTTCCGGCCGGTAATCAATCTCGTCTTCCGTTCGACTTCGACCCCGTTCCACGTTTTCCACATATTTTTTAATCGAACATCGCCTGTCCGATGCTTGTCCCGCCGGACAAAACGCGTCTCGAACCGGATGACAGCGAAATTTTTCGCGGAAAACCTGACAAACTCCGATATCCACCCCCGTAATATCCCTTGGAGATTAATCGAACCTCTCGATATCCTCTAATCGCTTCCACACAGGATCCAGTGAAAATTTTATAACATAGCTTTCTTGCTTTTTAACCATGTTCTATATTCCCGCAATATTTCCTGCTTTTTATTGTTTTTAGTATACATTATATCAGGCGCGATTAACACTAAAATTACCGACGTATAATTCACAATTATTTCGGTCTTAAAAATAAGGTTGAGAAATAAATGAATACACTTATTGATTCTTCATCTTGATGACAATCTGCGACGATGTCAAGAAAACCATCTGAACAAATTTTGTCATTTGAAGTGGGAAATTTGTAAAAGGTTCATCTGATCCCTTTGGTACTTTTAGTGTTAAATATGACTTGATTCTAACCCGACTGTCCTAACTATTCGTTCATCGACGAAAGAAATGCGATATATAAAGTAAAATTTAAATACAATATTCCATATTTGCTCGTGCACGGTTATCAGGTTGATTTTTCATTCAACATGACGGATGTCATAACGAAACGATTGGAGAATTTATCACAGGTAGTATTTCTCTTCTGGATAGATCTTGTGCAATATTTTTGCAATGTTTTGTTTTATTTATCAATCACGGTTCTTAATTCTATCTTGCAAATTTACAGTTTCTCGAATTTCTACGTGCTTAATTATTTGAATTAGGAAATTGTGAGTTTATTAAATGATCATCGTATGTACGATATTAATCATTTTTTTAGATCAAAATGTGCAGGTATAACACAATTTTTCTGCGAATTCAATTTTCAATTTAATTTTCGATCGATGAAATATCTATCATAATATGCTGTAGCAGTTGCAAATACTTTTGTACGTGAACGCTACATAAAAATATAGTATACTATATTGTATAAAATAGTATACACTATGTATACAAAATATATACAATATAATAAGCATTTAATAAATATATACAGGATAAAATATAACTGTTATATACAACACAAAATATGACAAATATATATAACATAAAATATAATGATTATAAACAACATACAATATGACAAATATAAATAACATAAAATATAATAATTATATGCAACATAAAATATGACAAATATATACGGCATAATATATGTATATCAAACATGTACGACATATCATGTGGTATAAAGGGTTAAACAATTTTGTGGAAATTATTATTTTCTATTAGTGATTGCCACTCTTCCCTTTTAACTGATGCTCAAAGATCAGTTAAAACAAAAATTTATCCAAATTGTTCTGTCGGACAAAATGTCGATCGCGAGTCGCTGTTTGGCAAAAGGGTTAAATATATGAATCGAACGAAGGTATCGATCGATACTATGCCCGACGGAGTGATCGGATCGTGATTTTTCACCGGGTACACGAAGAGATCATCGTCGACAAGAAGAAAATGATAAACGCGGCGAAATCTAGAGCGGTTCTTTCAATCGCGTTTCGCTTCGTACAACGACGACGACGACGCTCCGCGGGTATCTGGGTCATCCGTGCGACCTAACTTACACTCGTATGTGTATCTGTGTGTGTGTTCCCACTTGTACACGACGGATAATGCGCGTGCATGCCCGCGTTTCGACCAACGTTGCTCTATGCCTATGCTGTAAGCGTGTACCGAGTATGCACGGGTGTGTAAACGATCGTAAATCGGCGATCGGGACACACCGTGCACGGCCTGGATCCAGTACAGTCAACGGCAAATATGGTTTCCCTAGGGAAATATGTCAGGTCATGGGACTGGAATCTGCTAGGCGACTTTTGTAGAACTTCGTGGATTCGATGATTTGGGACTGGGTTAGGGATTTGAGGATTTTGGGATTTGACGATGTAGCCATTTGTTGATCTTGGAATATGGAGATATAGCAATTTGGGGATTCAAGTTTATGAAGATCTAATGATTTGATGATATAGGAATTTATCGATCTGGAAATTCGGGGATGTAGCAACTTGGGGAGCTAGGAATATGGAGATATAGCAATTTGTGGATTCAAGATTATGGAGATGTAATGATTTGACGATATAGGAGTTTATCGATCTGGAAATTTGGGGATGTAGGAACTTGGGGAGCTAAGAATATGGAGATATAGCAATTTGTGGATTCAAGATTATGAAGATCTAATGATTTGACGATATAGGAGTTTATCGATCTGGAAATTTGAAGATGAAGCAACTTGCGGATCTAGGAATCTGGGGATATAGCGATTTGGGAATTCGAGAATATTAGAATTTAGTGATTTGACGATCTATGGATTTAGCGATCTGGAAATTAGGACGTATAGCAGTTTGGAGATATAGGAATATGATAATGGAACGTTTTGGCAGAATAAGAAGTTAAAAATATAGACATTTTTGGATGAGGGAACATCGGGTTCTTGGGATTTGAAGGTTTAGAAATTTGGTGATGCAGAAATTTAGGGACGTAGAGAGTTGAAGACGTACGAATTTGTGGACGTAAGAGTTTGTGAATCTAGGAACTCGAGGATCTTCGAATTTGGAAATGTTGGAATTTCGAGATCTAGTTACTTAGGAATCTACGAATTTGTGAACGTTGGAATTTCGAGATCTAGATATTTGGAAATCCAGAAATTTGTTGACGTAGGTACTTGGGAATCCAGAAATTTGTGGACGTGGGTATTTTGGAACATAGCAATTGTGGGATTGTATTGTATGATAGTTACTTGGAGATCTAGATACTTGGATATATCGAAATGGACATAGGAATTTACAAATTTTAGAATTTGAGAACTTCGAAAATGTAAGAAAAGAGGACCCTCGAAAATCGTGATTCGAAAATTTGGAAACTGTGAAATTTGAAAATTCGCTAATAAAGAAGGCGGGTTATCAAGAAATTATCGAATTTACGTTGCGTTACGTTGTGTCCGAGTGTACTTGGTTCTTTTCTGTGTTTTCGCGATTTGCACCGTTCTCTCAGAACGATTCATGGCGAGTTTCCGTGATTCTCGATTTTCTAGCTGGCACGATAGAAATGCTACATTCCCTCATCAATTTGTATCTTGTTTTAGTCGGTTTGTAACGAACCGGCGATTTTCTGTTACAGCGGTAGCAGATCATAGCATACCTTCACTGAATTTAGTTGCATTTCTCGGTACTTTCTATATTCCTCTATTTATGTTTTCTAAATATTTTAAACATACCGCATCGTTGATGGCCGCTTTAATATATTACACATCGATGAAATTCGAAATGCGAAAATCGAAGCGCTTAGCATTCTATTACCTGGTTAACAGCAACAGGTACCATCAAGGTTCGTCCATCGATGGTTATCGTAATCTTTAAACATCAAAGTTTAGACATGAAAGACGTTGATGAAATTAGCATTCGGAATATTATGTATAAATTATAACTGAATAGCCACAATTATTATTGTATAACTAGGTAACATCTTTTTGTGTATTCGTCAATTTTTACAAACTTATGATAATTTATATATCACTATTATTATATGTTCTACATTTACTCATTAAATTCTATGATTTCAATTTTAAGAACAAAGTGGATGTTAAACTTATGGGAATCTATATAAATACAAGTACTATTATACATACAGTCCACATCTGTTCATTAATTTCTATGATTTGAAGTTGACATTAAAACAATAGCTATGTAGTCACAACTACTATAATATGAGTCGATATAATGCTCGTGTATATCGTTTATACAAATCCATCAAGTTTATTGACTTAAAATTGAGATCAAGTAGATGGTCCACATCTATGCATAAATCTGAACCAACCAAAGTTGCAGATACATAGTTACGATTAATATTACACGAATATATATCTTATTTATACAAATCCATCAAGTTCAATGATTTAAAATAAAGATCAAGTAGGTGGTTCACATCTATTCATAAATCAGAATCAACAAAAGTTGCAGGTACATAGTTACGAATAATATTACACGAATATATATCTTATTTATACAAATCCATCAAGTTCAATGATTTAAAATAAAGATCAAGTAGGTGGTTCACATCTATTCATAAATCAGAATCAACAAAAGTTGCAGGTACATAGTTACGAATAATATTACACGAATATATATCTTATTTATACAAATCCATCAAGTTCAATGGTTTAAAATAAAGATCAAGTAGATGGTTTACATCTGTCCATACATCTAAAACAACCAAACAAACAGGTGCATAATTACGATTCCTATCACAACAACGTGTACAACGCTTATACGCATTCACAAAATTCAACAACTAATAATCGAGATCAAGCTTACGCATAGATCTCGTTGGTCCAAATTTGCAGCAAGTACTACGGGAATTTAGATAATCGATTTTTTTAGTGTACGCGTAATCAAGGACCTCCCACGTTCAACTATTCGATCCGATCGTCCTCGAAATCCTCATTGTGGCGAGTCCCGTTGAAAATACTCGCATAAAAGTTGCAACCTCTTCTTAAGAGCGGATCGCAGTGTAGTAGGCACGAACGCGGGCATAAGTGCACACCGACGTGGCCACGGTGCATAGTTAGCGGGGTGTGCGTGTGTGCGAGCGAGGCACACGTGATCCACACGCACGAGGCGATGCACGCAACCGTGTCGAGGGAAGAGAGACACACACGAGCTGTTTGTGTGTGCAGGCATGTGCAAGCGCAAGGTCGAACCGGGGTTGGGAATTCGGATTGCCAAGGGTTCCCACCCCTTCGTTATTGCACCAGAATTCTGACACTACCTGAACTCGACGGAGACAGAGGGTGGCAGAGAGACGGGATGGAACGGAGACGGATTATTCCCCGTCTCGTTCCGTACCGCGGTATCCTTCGGGAATACCTAACGGGTGAGTGCCCGTGACGCGCGTTTCGTTCCACCAACAACCCATCTAATTTCCAAATCGCAAAGTTTGTGAATCCTCGAGTTTGGAAATCTCTTATTTTATGCATCTTCGTGTGCGTGAATATTTTAATTTACGAATACTACGAATTTGTAAATTCTTTAATTTTGGAATCATTTAATTTGTACAATTGTTAATTTACAGATGTTCGAGACTGTTGACCTTCGATTTTATAAATGTATTATATAAATGATTGTGTTTGGAATTTATAAATGTTTTTGTTTGTAAATCGTTTAATTTATAAATGTTCGAGTTTGTAAATCGTTCGATTTATAAATGCTCAAAGTAGTACTTTTTTTATGCACGAATCTTTGAAATAGTAAATCTTTCAATTTACAAATCTTTGAATTTGTACAATTTTTAATTTATGAATGTTTGAGTTTGAAAATCGTTCAGTTTATTAATGTTCGAGTTTGTAAATTTTTTAATTTACAAATCATCGAATTTGTACTTTTTTTATACACGAATCCTTGAAATAGTAAATCTTACAATTTATAAATCTAGGAATTTGTAAATCCTTGAATGTACAAATCTAAGAATTTGTTCATTTTTTTGCACACAAATCTTCGAATTCATTAATTTTCGTATAAACGAATCCAAAAATTTGTGAATATAAAAATTGTCGCCCTTTCGCAATTTTATTTCTATAGTCACGTGTAACCCCTCTTTACATTGATACATAACACTAAATCGGTAACGTAACATTTGTTTTAAAATTGATGTTTCAGGTGTTTCGGCGAGATTGCTGAAGGGGAAGACGCGGATCGACGGAATTGTACGGAGAGGTGGAACCCCGGCAGGATTTCGCGAGGATCACCCGTTATATAGCCAGACCGATCTGTTCGCGTAATATTATAGTCCGGTGAACAGTAATCTGGGTTACGCCCTCCCCTCGATTCATAAGAACCACGCGTTAAAACGGGAGAGATCGTGATTTCTCTCCCGTCGTCTCTTTCTCTCTTTTACATCTCTTTCCTCTTCTTCATCGTCTCCCTTTTCTCTCCGCCTCTCGATTCCTTTCTCTCTTCGTCCTTAACTCATCCCTGTATCCCTTTCTTTCTTCATTTTCTTCCGACTTTCGTTTCTTCTTCTTTCGGTTCGATCTTTCATCCCCCAATTACCGCGTTCTTGTAGCACGATATAATGTTTAGTGGCTTAGCGATTCAATTAAGGTTTTCAGGCTTTGCGATAGCGTGATACTGTGATTTTGTAATTTTCTAGTTTTTAACGTCCGCGATTTTGTTATTTTGTGATTTTGTAATTTTGGAAATTTGTAAAGTTGCTAGTTTGTAAGTTTATAATTTTTTAAGTTTGTAAGTTTTTAAGTTTGTAAGATTATAATTTTGGAAATTTGTAATTTTGTAATTTTTGTAAATTACTAACTTTGTTACTTTGTAATTTTGTGATTTCCCAGTTTCTCAAATACCTAATTTCCTAAGTTCGGGTATTCGTATTTTTTAATTTAGTAATTTGATAATTTCCGACTTTTCCAGTTATCAAATTTCCTAATATCTCAATTTCCCAATTTCCTAATTCGGTGATTTCATAATTTCGCAGATTCGTAATTTCCTAATTTCCTAATTTTCTAATTTCCTAATTTCCTACATTCCTACATTCCTACAATCCTAATTTCCTAATTCCTTAATTCTCTAATTTTCTTAATTTTCCATTTTCTTAACTTCATAATTTTTTAATTTTCTATTTTCTAAACCTCACATTTCTCTAATTTGTCACCTTCATAATCTCCCACTTTTCTTAACTTCATAGTTTTCTAATTTCCCATTTTCTTAATTTTCCTTATTTCTTAATATATTCCATCTTCTCGACTCCCCAACCCCCAAATCTCGTAATCCCTCAAAACAATACAGACTCAATAACCACAAACAAACCTGTTTCGCGACCAAAACTAGCCAGAATAAAAATCAACCATCCAAATTTCTGAACAACGATATCAGTACCTGAAAAATATTACCACAAATATTTGAAGGAGTATAAAATCGAGATAATTCGAGGCGGGGTCGAACGAAAGAATGCTCGCTGACCGAAGGCTCCTCGGATTTTCTGAAAACGTTCAGTTTCTACATATTCAGCGATAAAAATATGCATTCCCGGCTATCGGCAACTATCCAGCAATTATTTCAACGCTGATTTCGCTCGTGGGTCTTTTTGTTCCCGGGTTACAACGTCCTGCTTGAACGAGCGAGCGAAACGCACGCTTTGCATTCGCTTCCTTCGTGAAGCGAACTTTTTTTATCCTACAACGTTCTACTTCGCTCTACTCTACTTTTTTCAACCGTGGTCCACTTTCCCGCGTTAATTCTGGATTTACGACCGTCCGTTTGACGGCGTTACGCACGTTTCGCAAAATTACGGTTCCTTCGCTCGTAAAATTGTCACCTGCTCCTCGACACGTTCGTGTTGCGCCGACGTTTATGCGCATTTTAATAACAATTGTTACCGCGAAATAAACATTCCAGCGGACGAAATGCTCTGGTTACGTATCGAGTTCATTTTTGTTCAATTTTTGACACTGGTTGAGTCAGTTTTAACCTTGAGTGTGTATGTGATTTTTGTCAGGGTGGAACACGTGGATTTATCTGATTCGAATCTATGTATATTGGTGTGTGATTAGAGATATTAACTTTTTGGAATATTTGCTATTGTTGAAATTCAACAAGTTCTCATTTTTGCATTATTGATATATCGGAGTTTGTAAATTTTGAAGTTTGGGATGAATGTTTCAAGATTTTTAAATTGCAAGGTTACAGGGTATGAAAATTCTGTAGTTACTATGTCCGAGCTTTAACATTTTTCAGATTTCCTAATTTGTTAGGGTTGAAAATACTAAATCTTAAAAATTTGAAAACTTTCCATTTCGAAAGATCGAACATTTTTATTTTAACAAATTACCAAAGTTTCAAAATGCAACAATCACAAAATCGCAAGGTTTTACATTTTCAAATTACAAAATTCAAGTGCCAAAACTTCAAATACTAAAATTCAAATACCGAAATTCAAGTTCCAAAACTCGAAAATTATAAAATTCCCCAATTTTTAAACAAAAAAGTTCCGAAAATGCTAAAATCCCTAAGAACCCAAACATCGAGAACGGTGAAACTCCCTAGTCCCCAATATGCTTAAAAATCCAAAAATTCCAAATTTCTCGAAACTCAAAATTCTTCAATTTCCAATAAAAAAAGTTCCGAAAATGCAAAAACCCTAAGAACCCAAACATCGAAATTGCCGAAACTCTCTACTCCCGAATAAGTTTAAAAATCCCAAAATCGCAAAACTCCAAATTCCTCTAGTCCCAAAATTTCCCTATCAAAAATGTTACGAAACTGATAAGGTCCCTAAAAACCGAAATATTGAGAATGTTGAAAGTACCTATTCCCGAATAAGTTTAAAAATCCCAAAATCGCAAAATTCCAACTTCCTCGAGTCCGAAAATTTCCCAATTTCCCAATAAAAAATGTTACGAAACTGCTAAGATCCGTAAAAACCGAAATATCGAGAACGTCGAAAGTCCAAAAAGTCCCGAATACGTTTACAAATCCCGAAGCCTAAAAAATCCCTCCATGCCGGTGCACGAGGCGACATCGCGAATAGGTCCACATAAATTGATCGAATAAATCAAGGTCGGGCAATTTAAGAGGAACATACGGTGCCGTTCGTATGGCCCGGATTCAGTGTAGTGACGCAGAAAAATCAAATTAAACAGCCGCTTTTAAGTCGAATTAAAACGAATGCGCTTAATTAAAGCGGCCTCCGCCGCTGAACTAAAGGAGTTTTATTGACGTCGAGCAGCTCCTTTGTCGGTGCTACGTGTACCCTTTCATTATTAACTTAAGAGGTGTCCACCTTTTTTTCGTTCCTTCATTCCGTCTTGCCTTCTCGGTTCCGATCGCGAATAAATCTCAAACATTATACCAGTTTTTAACGCGTTTTCTCTGCCCCGTTTTTCGATCGTTCGTTTAACAATTCGTCCGCGTCGCGCTTCATTACGTAATTTTCTTTCTTCGACCTAACCAGCTCGCGAACTATCATCGTCGGATATCGGTAATTGAACCGGCGCTGTTACTATCTCATTATGAAACGCTTGCTCGCGTTTCAACCGTGTAATTAACCGAACGAATACATAAATAATTCTGTCGGATTGTATTTTCATATCGCTCGTGATATTCAAAAGTTAGTTTTTTCATCTTAGTATCTTATGCAAGATCTTATGCGAGTTATATTCGAACTGTCGTAGCTGGGATTCGATAGTTTTGAATTAGAAGATTCAGAAATTTGACGATGTAGGATTTTAGGTATTTAGTTTAAGGGAATCTGTGGACACATGTGTAGTCGTCGATCTAAGAATGTGAGGTTATAGAAACTTATGGTGCTAACAATGTAGCGACGTAGGAGGTAAGAAGCTGTAGCAGTTTAGCAGAGAGCAATTTAGCTGTTAGCAGAGAACTTTAAGATTTGGGGATCTTCAGATGAGGAATTTCAAGGATTCAGGTACACTTTGTCATATGGATACGGCATTCTCATGATTTGGGCACATAGCAGTTAGTAGATCTAGTAACATAGATACTTAGGAATTTGGGAACGTAGGATAACTTATGGATATTGGAATTTGGAAACCTAGAAATTTGAGAACATAGGAATGAATTTAGGAATTTTGGGACCTCCGAATTTGGGAACGTAGGAATTTCGAGTTCTTGGTATTTGGGAACATAGCAATTTTGGGACGTAGACATTTGGGGATCTAGGTATTTGAGAACCCAGAGATTCGGCAGCGTAGGTATTTGGAAACCTAGAAATTTGGGGACGTAGATATTTGGGAACATAGCAATTTTGGGACGTAGACATTTGGGGATCTAGGTATTTGAGAACCCAGAAATTTGGGGTCGTAGGTATTTGGAAACTTAGAAATTTGGGGACGTAGACATTTGGGAACATAGCAATTTAGGGACGTACACATTTGGGTATCTAGGTATTTGAGAATCCAGAGATTCGGGAGCGTAGATATTTGGAAACCTAAAAGGAGACGTAGATATTTGGAAACATAGCAATTTGGGGACATAGGTATTTAGAGATCCAAGCATTTGGATAGTTAGAAATTTAGGGACATAGGTATTTAGAGATGTAGGTATTTGGAAACCTAAAAATTTGGAAACTTAGAAACTCGGGGTCGTAGAACCTTAAAGATGCAAAACCTGGAGCATAGAATTTGAGGATCTACAAAAACATAAAAACATAGGAACTTCTGGCAATCAGAATTTGTACATCTGCGAATACCAAAACCAACTAATTCACAAACGCGAATAAATCCTTGAGAATAAAAGATCTGTAAATACCCAAACTTCCGATCCCGTAATACACGCAGGTAGACGCGCGACAAATTAAAATCCTAGGTATGCTCGTTCGCGATCGATTCGTGAAAGAAGTTCGTAGTCGGTGCGGGAGCGATTTTGCGGAGAGGCGGACAGAAAAGCGAGCAGATATCAGAAAAGGAAGTATGTAACGGGATGCAGGTTCGCCGGATAAAGAGGAACGTTAACGGTGCCCGAGGTTTCACCGCGCTAAATACACGCCCGACACGTTTCCCTCTCGCTGAAAGCGTTAACGTTGAGATCCCACGCCGACCCAGACCCTCTTTCTCTTTTCGTCGCGACGCTGTCTGTCGGTGAAAAGAAACTGCCATCTCCTAGAAAGAGAACTTCCTACAGGGTAGACGCTGCTGAGAGTACGTTTTTAACGAATAACGATACACTTCGTCGCCGTCGACGAATTTTTGCACGGACATTTACGAGACATTGTCGAAGAATGATGCGAGGTACGATCGTGAAAATTACTAGGAAGGTAATTAGGAAGGTAGACAAATTTATCTACTGCAATTAGTAGCGAGATTTCGTGGAAACTTAAGTATGGCGATTTGTAACAGGTAACGTTACACGATGGTCATTTTTTCGTTGCAACGAGACTGTGGACATTTATTGGTAAGATATGGAGCGATGGCGCGAGGTTTGATCGTGAAAATTACTAGGAAGGTACTACAATTGTAGCGCGATACCGTGGAAGCTTAATTATGGCGACTTCTAACGTGTTACTCTCGTTATTCTTTTCTAATCGTTATTTTCTGACTCCAATGACACTCTGCATTTTCATTGATAAGATGTGGAGCGATGGAGCGAGGTTTGATCGTGAAAATTACTAGGAAGGTACTACAATTGTAGCGCGGTACCGTGGAAGCTTAATTATAGCGACTTCTAACGTGTTACTCTCGTTATTCTTTTCTAATCGTTATTTTCTGGCTCCAATGACACTCTGCATTTTCATTGATAAGATGTGGAGCGATGGAGCGAGGTTTGATCGTGAAAATTACTAGGAAGGTACTACAATTGTACCGCGGTACCGTGGAAGCTTAATTATAGCGACTTCTAACGTGTTACTCTCGTTATTCTTTTCTAATCGTTATTTTCTGACTCCAATGACACTCTGCATTTTCATTGATAAGATGTGGAGCGATGGAGCGAGGTTTGATCGTGAAAATTACTAGGAAGGTACTATATCTCTGGCATTGTTCCGTGGAAACTTAATTATGGCGATTTCTAATGTGTTACCCTTGCTACTCTCTTCTAATCGTTATTTTCTGGTTTCAACGATCCTCTGGACGTTTATTGATCAGATATGGAGCGATGACATGAGATTTGATCGTGAAAATCACTAGGAAAATACTACATATGAAGTGTGTTTCCGTAGCCAATGAAATATGGCAATTTGTAACAGATAATGTTACAGGATCGTCATTTTCTGGTCTCAGTAAGACGGTGCATATTTATTGGTAAGGTATGTAGTGATGGCAGCGAAGTTTGATCGTGAAACATTCGCTAGAAAGATACTCCATTTACAGGGTACCTCCGTAGCATCCTAAATATGGCGGCTCGAGAACTGCCATATTTAACCCATTTATGTAACAAATTCTGTTACAAGTTGGACAACATAGAAGCAAAAATTAATTTCAAAAACTAAAGTGCAAGCATTCATCCAATACGTATTTCATTTAATATAACGTTGTTGATCGTGATGAAAGAAAAATGTCTCTAAAAATGTATATTCGAATCTCCATTCGGGGATCAATTTTTCGCGGTAAAACATTATAGTAACGATGATATAGTTAGATCGATATTGATCGATCTCGATATTTGTCGCAATCGTCCACTTTTTCCATCGTCACCGGTGACCCCACGACGTTGCAACTAAATCGAATGCCGGCCACCGATGACCCACGCGACGATCGATGCGTTGAACAGATATTCGCCAAACGGAATATCGATACGGAGGAGGCGGAAATGCAAAGAGGAAGCGAGCGAAATGGCGACGGCGAGGGCTCGTCTTCTCCATTGAAATTACGCGGGACATTAATGAACCGATCGAGCGAACGCAAACGACGCCGGTCGTTTCGCGCGCCCTTCGTGTGCGGCGGGTTCCGTTCGCTCGTTTCTTCGTCCCGGTGATTCCTTCTTCTTCTTCCCGTTCGTTTTTCTTTCCAGCCTCTTCTCGACGCGGTCGCTCGCGAGATTTATTAACACGCGGCTCACCTCGCGGGGATACACGCGTTGCGAATTACGGACAGGCTGTGAATACGTGCGCATCGTGCTCTCCCAGAGAGAGAGACAGAGACAGAAAGAGAGAGAGAAAGAGAGAGGGGCCAAGATTTGCACACAATACGACTTATGAAAAATATCTGTATTAAATAACCGCGTTTTCGACGTAGCCGTCTCATTGTTCGGAGGAAACGGCGCTAAATCAACGAGAGCTCGTCCTCGTTTCACGTTGATGGCACGATGCGAGTCCCTCGTGTTTCCGACAGCGAGATTTCGTTTCAGGATTTGAGGAATTCGAGGAACCCGAACTCGGGAATTTCGAATTTTGGGGAGTCGAAAAATCTGCGTAGTGACGGAAGTTTGGCAAAGGGGAACTCATTAGGAATTCGATCGGATACGGAAGTTGTGGGTTTCGAATTTAGGGTGATGGTGTTTGGAGCGTTTACGTTTGAGAAATTTGGCAGGTTCGAGAAGATGAGAAGTATTGAGAATGTGGGTATTTAGGGATTTGGAATTTTGAAATTGCAGATTCGGGGGTTGGAATTTGGAATATTTGAGAATGTTTACTTTGTAGAAATTTGGGATTTGGAGAAGTTGGATAATTTGAGAAATTTAGGAAATTTTGGGAATTTCAGGATGAAGAGTGCGTAAATGTGAAAGATTTGGAATTTGGAAAATTTGAAAACGTTTAGTGTGTAGAAATTTGGGATTTCGGGAAGTTGGATAATTTGAGAAAAAGAAATTTTGGGAATTTGAGGATGAGGAGCGCATAAATGTCAAATTTAAAGATGTGGAATTTGGAAAATTTGAAAAAGTTCAATTTGCAGAATTTCGGTATTTGGGGGATTTTGCCAATTTCAGAGATTTCAGAAATTCGGGGAATTTAAAGTTTTGGATTAGGAATTTGCAAATTTCAAGTTTAGTGATTAGAGAGTACTAAGGACAAAAGTACTAAAAGATAATCTAAGTGATGATTCGTTGTCTCGTTTCCGTAATAAACGATTAACCCCCGATCCTGCAATAAGGATTCCCCTTCGTTTATGGCAAGGACATTGGCGCGCAATTAGAAATTCCCACAGTGTGCGGAAGAGGGTTGATTCTCCCCTAGACTCTTTCTCTCTCGATTTTCACCCAGCTAACGGAATCCGTATACACAGGGGAGAGACTGCTAACGAGTACGCACCTAACAGATTTAAGTTTCTGGTGGCTTCATTTTCTTTCGAGTCTATCGAATACGCATACAGGATCTGGTAGAAGTCCGGCACCTGCTGATTACCTCCAAATCTTCTCCAAATAAAAATCTCTAAAATATTGATATTCCAAAAGCCTTCGGTTTCAAAATACCAATATTACTCTTAATGTCAAAAAGATTAAATTCGAAAGTACCAAAATCCGTAACTTACAAAATTGAAAAATTCTCAAGGTGTAATTGGCTTGAAGAACCTACAATTTTCTAGTGTCAGCCTTCAATTTCAAAGCACCAAAAGTCTCAAGTCTCAAAATCCTCAAGTTCAAAAGTAGCATATGTCTCAAATCCCAAAATCCTTAAGATCTAAGAGACCGAGATTTCCGAATTTAAAAATCCTTAAGTTCCTGTATAATAAAATTCTCAACTCCCAAAATTCTTAAGTTGCAAGTTGTCGAGATCTTAAAATTCTGAAACTCAAATCCCGAATTCTCGAATTCCAATAACTTGCAAAAACCGAATATTTGAGAATTTAAAAATTTGCAAAAACCGAATATCCGAGAGTCCGAAAAATTGTTAAAACCGAATATCTGATAGTCCGAAAACATTGAAAAACCGAATATCCGACAGTTCGAAAAATTGTAATAACCGAATATCCGAGAGTTCGAAAAATTGCGAAGACCGAATATCCGACAGTCCGAAAAATTGTAATAACCGAATATCCGAGAGTTCGAAAAATTGCGAAGACCGAATATCCGACAGTCCGAAAAATTGTAATAACCGAATATCCGAGAGTTCGAAAAATTACAAAGACCGAACTTGTGAGTCCGAAAACTTGCAAAAGACGAATATCCGCGAATTCGAAAAATTGCAAAAACCGAATATTCGTGAGTCAGAAACTTGCAGAATTCGAATATTTGTGAGTCCGAAAACTTGCAAAAGCCGAATATCCGCGAATTCGAAAAATTGCAAAAACCGAATATTCTTGAGTCCGAAACTTGCAAAAACCGAATATCCGAGAATTCGAAAACTCGCAAAAACCGAATACTCGTGAGTCCGAAAAATTGCGAAATTCTTGATTCTCGAACAGTGAAAGTTCGATAGCGAGGAAATCCGATACATCCCGCGTGAGAAAGAACGAACCCGTTTTGTTTTTAAACCCGTCTCGGGATGATTCGCATGATCGTGCGTGAGTGACATGTGCCACAAGGTGTGTCGAACCCTTATTTAGAGGCGCATCGAAAGTTAGCCCACTTCCAGTCACACGTACACGCGCGCACAACGAAAATACTGGGCCCCTCTTCCTCATTGTGCTCTTCTAATACGGACATTTTCTTTTTTTTAGCCTCTTTCGCCCGTTCCTTTTCTTTCTTTTTTTTTCGTGTTCTCTGACGGGCACGGAAACGGGAACGGGAACGCGGAGGATTTCCAGACACAATGCGACCGTAATTGGAAGTCACCGGATGCTGAGAATTGGCTGTTTCCCATGATTCCGGAATTGCCATTCGTTTCGTCGTCTTAATTTTCAACGTAACTCGCGAAAATGCGCTCCTACGAGATTATTTCATTCGTATCAACCACCCGTTCGTTGTTTGGGGTTGTTTTTTGAGTCGACTGGTCTCCTATAGCCTGCACCGACGAAGTTAAAATACAATTTGTGCAGTAAAATATGTTGAAAACTAATGATCATTATGGAACATAATTTGTTACGGTATATATATCTTCATGACTTCGCGTGAAAATTTAAAATCGTCCATCAAGGAGTTTTAATTCGAAGGTTTCATTTTAACAATTTCAAGTTTGAAACATGGATTCGAACACTTGAATTTCAAGACAAATATAAATGGATAGTTTTATATTTTGTATTTTACATTTGTATGTAATTTTATATATGTTTTTTATATATGTATGAATGTATGCATTTTTATTATATATGTTACATATAGTATATTATATGTACTCACTGTATGTATAAGATTATAGCTAGAGTATACATAAACTATAGGTATATCTATTAAATAGATGGTAATAGATTCGAATTCCTATTTAATTTACGAATTACAAATTTATACTTGACTTATAAATCACAAACTCGATATCTAAAATTCTGAGAATATTTTCGATCACCTATTCTCGACCGAATCCAAGAATTTCAAATTCATTCATCTGCAAATGCAAGTCGTCTACATATTTTTAAAAAAGTAAAATGTGCTAAATTTACCTAGTGTCACGTTGAAATCAGCGAACTAAGAACGTTGAAATAAGGGGTTGATAAGCGAACGAAATCATAATCGTTAGAAAAGTCGGTGGAAAACGAGTATAGTGTTTTACAACATCCAGAGGACTAATTTTCTCGGAGAGAACATTGGCAAACGGGCCATTAACGGCCTCAAAACGAGGGTGTCTTTACGAGTGGCATCATAAATCGAGCGAACCCTCGTTGCCGACAAATAAACACGCCCGAAACGACGAAACCCGTCCCTTACGCGTTAATGCCGACATCGAAGTGCCACTGAAAAGTCGATTCGTCGCGTTACGTAAAACTAGAGTCGACTAAAAATTTTACATATTTACTTACATGAATTTAAGATGTGGACATACGAGGTTGGAAAACGGCTGCGTCGCGTCGAACTCTTTGGCCCTACACTCGTACGGTCACCATAGAATCTCATTTTCTTAGGAAAAAATACGGCAACAGAGGAAAAAGAGGCCTTCAATTTGTGGATTTTTAGGGACTTTTGAGAATTTATAAAACTTTGAATGCGGTACTTCGGGTTTGGAATGTGGTACTTCGGTTTATAGGTATGGGGTGCAAAATCGAAGATTTTGAATGTTGGGGGCTTTGAAGTTTGAAGACAGTTTCTCAATTTGGTATTTGAGGATCTAGGGAATTGTCGATGTGCGAATTCAGAGCTATAGAAATTTGAGGATGTAGGAACTCGGGAATATACATAAACATTTGGAGATCTAGAGATTTGGAGTTCTTGGAGTTTGGGGGTTTAGAAATTTGGGGAATGTAGAAATTTTTAAAAATCTAGGAATTGTGGTAAGTAAGAATTTTGACACATAGAACATTTGGGGTCATAAATATTTCACAATATTTCAAATCTAAGGTGCCTGTACCTCTTCCATATAGAAATCTGGGGGTTTCTAGGTTTATGGACTTATGAAGCCTGGAATTGGAGATCTATGAATTTGGGAACACCTTTGTATTTAAACATTTCACAAAACATAAAATTATATAAATTTCAGAACATGCAAAATAGCATGTTCCAAAATTTGTAAATTCCAAAATTCGCAAAATTAAAAATTCCCAAATTCGGAAACTGAAAAATCGACGAATGTCGAAATCTAGGAATTCAAAAAATTTAGAAACTAGTAATCTAGTCTATCCAGCGGTGTTGATTCCGCGTCGGGACGATAAGGGGAACCAGCTTTTTCAGCTGTTTTTATCAAGAAGCTTTTCATTGTTCAAGCACAAAGCGTCGTTGCGCTTTTGTGTGTCTACCTTAAGACTGTGCTTGTCTTTTGTCCTGGAAAACGGACAATGCCAAGATAAGTAGCACTGCTTCGTGACCGAAGCGTTAACTTCGCATGTTTTAGTAGATGGCTGAAACGAACCGCGGTATCGCATCTGTCCTCGATATTAATGCATCGATGCCATCACATTTCGTGGAATGCGACTCTGTCGCAATTGTGTGTCGCATTTTCTCTCTGCCTGGATCAACCCTTTGTCTTAGGCTACCTGCTCGTACGCCTATTACATTTATTTATAAGAATGAATACGGATGAACGATCGAACGCGGTCGAGCATGAATTAATCGAACGAATCTCGCGAAGAACAGACACAACGAGCACCGTTGAATGATTATATCGTTGGGAAACTGGATTTGAATTAAGATGGTTTAACTCTTAAATAGTTCATTTATTTTTGCACAACTTAATCCTACTCTAGTTCCTAATTTTAACGATCAAATATGACCAGTTCGGTGAAGTACCAGATAGGATCTGACTAAAAACGGGTGATGAGTTTATGAGCAAGATTTCTTGCAGAAATACTATTGGCTAAATTATTGTACGAGGGTGGAGCAAAATAAGCAAGGATGAGGTAAAGAAGTGAGGAAAAGTGGATTTCTGGAAGTGGAAATTTATGCGTACTTGAACGGTCTAGGACTGGTGACAGAAAAGGTCCTAAAAAAAAAAGGTTAATACGCTTTAACCTTTTGCACTCGAAGGTGTTTTTATTGGTAATAGATAGCAACTCTGAAAGTTTTTGGTTGAAACGTTTGATTAATTCTTTCAAAGTTATTATCTGTACATAATTAATTGTCACGATTAGCTGTTTCATTAGGTGGATACATCGTATGCGTAAAGCTATAGATTTAGGTCGAAAATACCTACTCCAAATTGCTGTATTAAAACTAGATTTACGGAAGTTCACTGACTACTTGGGTTTAAATTTTATCTCGATGATGGTTAACATTAATTTCCACATAAGCTTTTTAATAATTTTAGTAATTGAAAATAAGAAATCTAAGATCCGTTAATTTGACGGGTCCCGTACACCTAGTGTTAAACTAGGTTCACTTATGTACAAAAGTGTCTGCTCTTTACCGAGTTAATTAGGATCGATCAGCAGTGAAACGATTTTACAATGATTCGTGAACGTGGTAGATATTATAGTGGCCATTATTTCGCTCACGTGGTATGGACGTTTCGTGGGACACCCGGTAGATCGTTGTTCTCATGTCGATACTGTTATCGACTACTAAAAGATAATCAGCCACTCGATTCGAGTGGGCGTGCGACCGGCTGCATCGTCGCGGAATTTATTCAGCTGCTCCCAAATCACTGCAATCCGATTTATCGATGCCTTTTAATGCACAGTAAGTATGAACGATTGTTACTACGCGTTCTTATCACTGTGTTAATATTGTTAAAAATGTAAATAATTATATTTTACTCGTTCTTGCTAATAATTACAGTTATTTATGCCGCAAAACTCTCTGAAACGTCAATGTTTCGAGGGTTCAATATGTTAAAGTTTGATAATTTAAGGTTTCAATGTTCTAAACATCGACATTTCAAGGTTTCAATGTTCTAAACATCGACATTTCAAGGTTTTAATATTCTAAAATTTCATACTACAAAGTTTCAATATTCTAAAATTTGACATTTCAAAGGTTCAGTGTTTTAAAATTCGACACTTCACAGTTTCACCGTAATTTGGATGTTCAAATACCCTGTATTTTTAATTCATACAAATTTACAAGTGTTCTTAAGTTTTAATATGTTTTCAAGTTTCTTTAAAAGTCCCAATATTTCGCAATTTCGACATTTCAAAGTTTTAAAATCTCAATGCTCAAATATCCCCAAGTACCAATATTCCGACTTTTCATTAGAAAGCTGCAGCAGTTTAATTTTCCAATCTGCAGGAGTCCCAATACATTGAAGTTTCGGAACTTAAACGGTTTGGTATGTCAAAATTGCAATATTCCAAAATCCCAACATTCCCATGCCTCAAAGTGCCAATATCTAAAAACGTAAAAAAAATGCGAAATCCCAAAGTACCAATATCTAAAAATAAAAAATGTACAAAATCCCAAAGTGCCAATATCTAAAAATGCAAACAAATGGAAAATCCCAAAGTACCAATATCTAAAAATGGAAAAAGTCCAAAATCCCAAAGTACCAATATCTAAAAATGCAAAAATGTCCAAAAACCCAAGGTACCAGCACAAAATAATTCCAAAAGTCGAAAGACGGACAGCGATCATTCGTGTACAACCAGTAAAAATATCGGGATCGCAGTTCATTGTCGACCCCCACGTTATTCTTTTCGCCTAAGGTTTACGTAATCGCGATTACGCGCGCGTCCTTGCGAGCGTATCCGAGCTGGTCACGCGACCGGTCGCGCCATTGCTTCGAGAATTTTCAACACGTTCGTCCTGGACTCGCGTAACGCGCCGCGCATGAAAAAAACCGGTTCCTTCGGCTCCGCTCGAAAGTCGATGCCGTGCTGTGCCGTTAAATATATCGCCGATTCGAGATTCCCATTTTTTAACATCCCGCGTACTCGCGACAGCAACGGTACTTCCGCTTCGCTCGATGCATCGCGAAAACCATCGCCATTCTTTCGTCTCTTTATTCTTCGTCGTCGTTATCCAACTCAATAATTGCGAAAAGTTTCTTACTCGATCCACAAATCCACACTTTATTTATAATTTAACTTCAAGTAAAATGACACTTCTATGATCAACAGCGTCTTATGCATGTTTCAAAATATTTACTCAAAAACCAAGAAGAGGTTCTTTTTCGAAAAGGAACACAACATTGAATGTTTCTAAGCTTATTGTTGAACTTCAAGTAAAATGGCACTTCTGTGTTGAACAACGTCTTGTGCATGCTTCAAAATATCTACTCAAAAACCATGAAGAGGTTTCTTTTCTGAAAAGGAACACGAGATTTAATGTTTCTAAATTTATTGTCAAACCTCAAGTAAAATGGCACTTCTATGCTCAATGCGTCTTATGCATGTTTCAAAATGTCTACACAAGAACCAAGAAGAGGTTCTTTTTGGAGGAGGAGCACAACATTTAATGTTTCTAAGCTTATTGTTGAACTTCAAGTAAAATGGCACTTCTATGACCAACAGCATCTTATACATGTCTCAAAATGTCTATTGGAGAACCAAGAAGATGTTCTTTTTCGAAGAGGAGCACGACATTTAATGTTTCTAAGCTTTTTCATCGAACTTCAAGTAAAATGGCACTTCTATGACCAACAGCATCTTATACATGTCTCAAAATGTCTATTGGGGAACCAAGAAAATATTCATCCTCGAAGAGGAACATGAAAACTATTTTTAAGCTTCCTCATCGAGTTTCGTGTAAAATGGCAATTCTACGGTCAGCAACGCTTTCAGCATACCTCAAAATGGCTGCTCATAAATCAAGAAAAGAATTCGTTTCATAGAAGAACGCCACGTTCGATGTTTCTAAGCATGCACCTTGAGTCGGAAGCAAAATGACATATTTCAAGATGTGTACCGAACAACCAAGAAATCCTCGGTGCAACAGCAACATGGCATCCTACGTTTCTGGAATTCTATCGGAGTCAACAACTTTCTGCGCGCTGCTTTGTATGCGACGCGGTTCCACCTACTCCGCGTCGGAACACGCGAGAGAAATCAAAGTTTGCGCACGGTGGAGGGATCGAAAAGCGTCGAAAAAGGCGAGAAACGTTGCGGTGAACGATCGATATGCCGACATGCTGGCCCACGCGTGAAATCGATTCCCGTTGGCGCCGCCGAGGGCCGGTCACCGTATTGTCCTCGATCGAACTTCTTTCCCGTCGAAACGGATCCGGAAAACGGCGAAGAAACGTTCGTCAACCAACGTTAACCCCTTTGCCTACGATTTCTTTGTCGGCTGCGAAAATTATCCGCTTGTTCTATGATTTATTCAGCAAGTGCGCATATGAACCGTAAGTCGTCGAGGGTCGGATTCGTCAAAATATGAGAAAGGGTTTAATTGTTTGACAAAAATGTATTAGTGTGTCCCAAAATAGTAACTAACATAATACTAACATAATAAGTCTTAGGGTATTTCTTCCTTCTTTTATAGAAAGCGAATACACAATATTTATCGTTCCAGGTCGATTTGTTGCATCGATTATAAATTATTCTGCTCTATAGTTCTCTACCATCACTACGGAAACCTCATTTTCCCTTTCGAAAATTATCAGGGTTCGCAAAAGTATTCTTCGACGCATGTTTTTAGTTCATGTCGAACAAGGAAGAAACATGCGTGATACCCTAATATCGATATCGAATCGATCGGGTGAAAGGAAAGGATGTCCAAGTGTTTGATACATAACGAGAAGGAACAGTGTTGGTAGGTTAAAGAAGAATCTAAATGGACGAACGATTTCAGTTGCGGAGGTCGAGTTCCAGGGTCGCCATGTTGACGGAATGCGGCCGAGATTCCTGCATAAATTTTCGGCCACCCCTCGGAAACGATCGATAATCAATCATGCCGATGCAACTGGTCGATATCGATGTCTTCTTGACGCTACGTGTGTCGTATTATGTTACGGCTATTAATCTTTCTAGCAGATGCTATTGCAACGATGTTTATCTTTAGTTAACATGTTCCGCGCGGTTTGATGAATATGGACAGTTTCTGGATTAATTAGGCAAACGAACACGATGGTTCGTACACGTAGTAATTTTCGATATTTTACGATTTTTACACTCGTTTATTCGCTACCTGCGATGTTTTCGGATTTTTAGATTCGCATATTCGCAAATTTAATAATTCGATTTCATACATCGATAAGGTTGTCGAGGTTAAAAATGCGGAACTATCTGAGTTAGCAAACTTGCGGGTTTCTAGATCGTCGAGAAGAGATTCCTTGAATTGCAAAATTTTCGATTTCGCGAATTAATAAACTCACAAGTTTACGAGTTTTTAAGTTTATTGGTTTACTAGTTTACGAGGTACCGAATTTTCCAGATTCCTAGCTTCCGAGTTATCGATGTTGCCAATTTCCCAAGTTTCCAAGCTATTGATTTCCCAAATTTCTAAACCATCCAAATCTCAAATTTTCAGAACCTCGACATTGCAAATTGTTCACTTCTCAAATCCCCAAATTCCAAGCACTCTGAATTCACAAATAACTAAATTTTTACTTGACTTTCGCACGATTCGCTATTTCGCACATTTTTAAAAATTCAACTTTGCCTTTAACCTTCAACGTCAAGACTTTGACAAATAACCAGTTAACTGTGGCGCTCCCTTTTGTAAGTATACTCGTCAATCGCCGAATAAGTGTCGGTGTTGAAATATTGGGTCAAAGAGACGGATTTATTTTATAAAATAGACAATTTTATTACGAATATTGACTTATTTAGTGAACCAGTTAGCTGTGATTTAGGAGTATACTCATCGAAACAATAAATTCCACCACATCTCCATGACGGATATAGTCGCAAAACACACTTAACTGGTTAAAAATATGAACGAAGCCTTTATGCATCTAGACAAATTTTTAATTATTATGGAGAAATTAGATCGCAATGGAGAACGCGTATCTCAAGTACTGATACTGCGCATTATTGAAATCCTTATCACGAAAAGAAAAATGAAGGAGGTACTTAACAAACTCTTGACAAATTTATACAGACAACACTTCACAATACATGTGAAAAAAGTTTTAAGCTCAGGAATAGTCGGGAACACATACTTACATGTATACAATAAAGCTCTTTTGTCCCCGACCTTATACCTCGTATGATTTTTACTTTAAACATTCCCGAAAATCACCTTTTTTCTGACTTCTAGAGTGGCGTTACCCCTTCAGGAACCAATTGTGTGCGAAAGTCGGGGGCCCGCTGTACATTTGCTCGGTAGTGTGCGTCAAGGTGCTGCGTTCCGTCGCGAAGAAACACGTACGCCGCCTCTCGAAACGCGGCGTCCGTAAATTCGCGTTTTATCGTTCGCAGCTGGAAAAACGACCGGTTGTTCATGCGGTATCGGCTTCCACAAATCGCCCCGTTCGATTGATAAAACCGGCAACGTTCCCGGTTGGTTTATTAAGATCGTGTCCCGATATTTACGGGGTGGCACGGGACGATCGGAGGCGTAATCGAGCGACGTCCAACGAAAGCGTAACTCCTTCGATAAGGGAGCGAATGTTTCACCAACAGCACCGTGAATAATCCTCGATTATCGTTGCGCTAACGGGAATAATCGATAAGCGACCGGTACACGCTCGCCTCGCTATCCACCTCTTAATTCCTTCGAAATTATGCGAAACCGTCGCGATGAACAAGTTCTTTTTTATCGCGTCTCATTTTTTATGCCCCACCCGTCCATATAATCTTCGACGTTATCCTTTTCTCGTTTTTACGATCTGCCCGATGTTCGTCGATTTTCAACGTTTACGCGCCCTTTTTACCTTTTATTCGATCGTATCGGTGCTACGAACATTTTATTCCCTATAATGTTCAGCTTTTTGATTATTGCTCCACGTACCCCGCCTTTGTGACGGAAATTATGCTTTTAATCTGTCGGCACTGCCACATGGAAATTGCGATGTTTTTGCTCATGGTTTTTACAATCTTTTTGTAGTAATATTACATAGTAATACGAACAACAATATGATGTTTAAAATACAACGAATTAAAGAACTACGATTAGTATGTGTTTCTATTTGGATCAAGGAGAAAGGATGCAACAAACTATTGGTTCTCGTCATAATGTCGGCCACATACAACGAATAACATTTTTGTATATACATAATGAATGATATTTATTCATTTAACGAAGTGTATCTATTAGTTCCTTCATGTAATGAAGTATACCTATTCATTTACTCATGCAACGAATTTCATGAACAAACTTATTTATGAATAACGTGTATCAACTCATTCCTGTTGTGAATTATATGAATCAATTTATTCAAGTAACGAATAGCATGTATGAATTTATTCCTATAATGAATTACATAGATCAAAGTATTCGTGCAATGATTTACATGTATCAAATTCATTCATGTATCAATGTATTCATGTAATGATATACATGTATCAATTTGTTCATGTAACGAATTACATGTACGAATTTATCCATGTAATGAATTGAATATATTAATTGAATTAATATATGTGACTGAATAATCACGCAATCGATTATACACGCATTACTTTAGTCATCTAACTTTTCATAAATTGAATCGTATAATAATTCGTAAGAGGAATACAACAATTTTGCAGAAAGATAAAAAGAATTTTATCCGTGTAATTGCGATTAAATAAATAAATGCTCGAATCTTGAGGAAGGTGCAGGTTTAGTTGGCACGACCTGCAGGATTTGCATGTCGCACGAATGTCCGCAGTTCGCTAACGAGTTGCCCCTTTTAACCGAGGAGCGCGATGGCTGTTTTTTTTTCTCTGACTCAATTTTTCGACATTTTTCTCGTCCGGTCGCAGTTAATCATTGGACGGTCTTTTATCGTCAGCACCGAGGCGAAAGAGGCCTCGAAATAACGTGTCGTGACCTCGATACGCCAGCTCTCAGCAATGGCTGATTCGTTGGTTGGCTCGCGGCCCGATTTTCCTTCCGATATCTTTCCGTTGCACCCTCGAAAACCACCCCCTGTTGTTCGTCGCGGCTCGCCCTCGGGACGATGCTTCGTAAACGGGACTCTACAGGGTGCCTCCACGAAAAATTTAGCCGAAATTTCATGTTGGACGGAAACCGAGACATTCGGATTGGCGCTGGATTCACGGAAATGCGTCAAAATGTCGGATCCGACATTTGTTTCTGTCCGAATTACGGGAATCGAGTTAAGTTTTTGTGAAAATGTGTGGTAAGCATCGTCGAGATAAGTAATTGTTGTAAAAGCTAGTTTATCTATTATACAGAATTTTTTATTATAATACTTTAGTTTTAATTTGAATATGGTAATTCTGTTACTGATTTTTGTTTTGAAACCGGTGCTGAAATTACCATTTTCCGAATACGTTTCACTTGGTATTAGATACCTGAGAATTTATAATAGTTGTAATTACGAGAGCGAATTTCGTGACTATTTGAAAATGATTACACGTCCATCTTACAAAAATTAAAGCAAGAATATTTTGTAAAGCAAAATATATAAATACGTTTATATGTGGTAAAACATTACGGTACTCGATATGTGATAACGCCACTGATAATGTTGCGAAATGATCACGTTTACTGTGTCTGTAATTAGGGCGATTTTATAGAGTAACTTTCTCCAATTATGCTACACTGTTACACTATACTATACTATGCAGAGCAAATACAAATAGTGTACTTGTTCATTTAGCAATATTATCATTGAACTTCGATTCATGCTAGAACTACCGATGATAAATACAAATATATTAAATTGAAAGTAAAGTAGAAAAATAAATAAATCATTCTCTGCCGCAACAAAATAGATACCTCGACAAAAGTATAGCAACGAAATTTTGTAATATTAAATATGAAGCCTGAAAACAGCAATTTTCATTATCTGGTTCAAGTGTTCAAACCAGAATTTGCACAGTAGTTAGCAAATACCAAAAATTGTGATTGAATGTTTAAATTTAATTAACCCATAACATGTTATTTAAAACGTACCAGAAATGTATTATGCACAGCATTTTTAATCGAAAAATAATCCCAGTTTATATCCCACAGAGAATTTTGAAATTTGTCGTTTTACATATCTTGTATAATTGTCGCTTGTTTGTTTAAACAATTCTTCTAAATAATTTTGGATGAATTGTAGTATTTTTTTTATAAAATAATTGTACAAATATACTACAATTATAAAAAAAAACAGAATTATAAAAATTATAATAAAAAAATACTACGTAAAAAATAAATGTTTTCGCCCGGGATCGAACCGGGGACCTTCCGCGTGTTAGGCGGATGTGATAACCACTACACCACGAAAACGCTGTGATACAACCTTGCTTTAATTTACTACTCTACTTTCGAATATCATAGAACTCCAAAAAGGTACATTCCCGAAATTAAATCAACTAATATTTTACGCATTAAAACACGTTCGAGAAAAATGAACTTCTGACGAGTATGGTACAAAAATATCATCTTTACTGTTGAACAATTGTTTACGTGTTCAATTAGTTGAAATAATTTATTACCATATGAGGAAAAAATATGAAGAATGATGTTTTAATGCGGTCGCAAAATTTTATTTTGAGGTAGTGATTACAAATGTGCGTAGTAAGAAAAAAAGTTGTTGAGATTGGTAAAATTGATTATAGCGCCGTTTTCGGTTTAAATTATTATTTTAACCTTGAATAATGTGCACGAGTACAAAAATCAGGAGGAAAAAACAAAATGTTTCCGCCCGGGATCGAACCGGGGACCTTCCGCGTGTTAGGCGGATGTGATAACCACTACACCACGGAAACACTGTGTTTGTTGTTCCTTAATGTATCGTTCCAGTGTTTACAATATTTTGTAACAATTATATCCATTCTAAACTTTCACCTGCTCTCGTATACTATATTTTTTGCAATTATTTTTGCTATAATTTATTATCTTTTTCATAGTTAATAGTAATTTATATCAAGTATTTATATCAAGTGCCTTATATGATGGCAAATACGTTCATAAAAATTTAAACGTCAGAAATTTATAACATAAACGTTGAAAATAATAAATGTTTATTCTAGATTAATCGTTTAATAATTTGTTCAATAATTATTTAATTGTGTGTATATGGTATTAAAGTTTGGAATGTTTCGTGTGGAACGGTATAAGAAACAAGTATATTTTTTGTACTTTCTCGGCGAGACTCAAATATAAAACGGGCTATAAAAACACACGAACGACTTGATTGACAATTTAATCCGAACGGTTTAAAAACAGGTGGACGAAAGGTGAGGAGGATCTGTCGATCTTCTCGCGAGACAGCAAACGAAGAGGAAGTGGGAACAGCGTGAACATAACGATGGCGATTTATTAACTACGTAGACAGTCACGGGGAACATGGCAGTCCATTAATTGTTTCTTTGCATATTTTTCTAAAGAGAAAATTCCACTGTTCTAATTTTTTGAACTTGCAAATTGGAAAATTTCTAGGTCATTAATTCTCCAACTTGCAAATTTCTAGGTTTTTATTTTTTCAGTTTGGCAGATTTTTAAATTTTTATTTCTTCAATTTGGCAGAGTTCTAGATTTTTATTTCTTCGGCTTGGCAGATTCTTAGATTGTTATTTCTTTCGTTTGGCAGAGTATCTACATTTTTATTTTTTCAGTTTGGCAAACCGCTAGATTTATATTATTCAATCTATCAAATTTCTAGATCCATAATTCTTTAAATTAATGAATTTCCAGATTTTCAATTCTTTTAATTGGCCAATTTCTAGTCAAATTTTTAATCGCAAATACCAAAATTCGCCAATTTTAGAAATTCCTAAATTTGCACATTCCCAAACCCGAGTTTCTCAATTTACCAAATTCGTGATCTTCCGAAAATTCAAATTCTCCACATTTCAATACACGCAAATGTTAAGTTTCCAAATCCTGCTGTTCCCAATTCCTTGAATTACGAAATCTCTATGTTCACCATCAAATTTTCCAAAGTTCTACATTACCGATTACTATGTTCCCAACTTCGGAAATCTCTTATAAATTCCCAGCTCCAAAATTCTCCAAGAAAATCTCCGTTTCCCAAGTGCGAAAGATTGCAGACACCCAACTGCAAAAATCTCGAAATCCCCAATTCCTTGAACCACCAAATCACAAATTCCTCAAATCTATAAATTCGCAGCTCCGGCATTCCCAAGATAATCTCAGTTTCCCGAATGCAAAAGTTTCGAACCTTTCAAATAAAAAAATCCCCAAATTCCCAATTCCTCGATCTACTAAATTCACAATTTCCTCACATCTTTAACTTCTCAGCTTCAAAATTCCCCAAGAAAATCTCTGTTCTCCGACTGCGAAAGTTTGCAGTCTCCCACACCTAAGAATCCCAAAATCCCTAATTCCTTGATCCACCAAATTCAAAATTTCCTCAGATCTTTATCTTCTCAGCTCCGAAATTTCCCAAGAAGATCTCTGTCCCCCGAACGCAAAAGTTAGCATCCTCCCAAATTCGCCTCACTAAACCCCCACATTTACAAAACCCTAAATTCTCGCGACCCTAAGCACCGAACATCCGTGGTAACAGAAAGAGCAGCATTGAAAAATCGTCATCGGGCGAGGCGAGAACGATTAATTAAATGCTTCAGCTCTGAAATTCCCCAAAAAGATCTCAGTTCCCCGAACGCAAAAATTAGCATCATCCCAAATTCGCCTCCCTAAACCTCCAAATTTCGAAAACCCTAAATTCTAGCGACCCTAAGCACCGAACATCCGTGGTAGCAGAAAGAGCAGCATTGAAAAATCGTCATCGGGCGAGGCGAGAACGATTAATTAAATGCTTCAGCTCTGAAATTTCCCAAAAAGATCTCAGTTCCACGAACGCAAAAATTAGCATCATCCCAAATTCGCCTCCCTAAACCCCCCAATATCCAAAACCCTAAATTTTCGCGACCCTAAGCACCGAACATCCGTGGTAGCAGAAAGAGCAGCGCCGAAAAATCGTCATCGGACGAGGCGAGAACGATTAATTAAATCCTCCGGCAGCGGCTCGCTTACCGCGTGTCATTCGACGCACAGCAGCGTCGTAAATCGAAGATCCACCCGCTGGTCGACCAATCACGTAGCCGGGAACCAAATCGCCGGCAAACCACGGCCAACCTGCACATCGTCCTGTTCCTCTGATCCTTTCACGAGCCTTCTATTGTCCTTGACGCTCTCTCCACTCCCACGCGTTTCCCGTCCCCGAAAACCGGCGTATCCTGGGCCTCCCTCTTTCTCGCCGTTTCGCGTCCGCTATCTTGATCCTTGTCCCCCGTCGTCGAAGGATCCTGCGGCGAAAGGACGAAAATACGTCGAGAGCTCTTGGTCTCCTGGTAAATATTGGCTCGCGCTCGTGACGCTCGCACGCTCGCACGGACGAGGATCTCTCCGCTCGGACGAGTATCCTTTCGAAGGATACGGGTATCAGGAGAGAATTTAGGGAGACGTCAGGAGGTGCGTCCTTTCTAACGCTTTTCGATCGGGGTTCGCTGAATTGGTCCTTGATACAGCCTCGCACTTTCACGGCAAGTTGAACGCTCGTTCGTGCTCGTGATCGAAGGTGATGAATTAATTGATTCTTCGCGATCATTTGAATCAGTGTTTTGGTTCATTTTTTGGTGTACTGGTTTGAACCTCGACATTGGTTTCGTACGAAATGAACATAGATTGAAAGATTTTTTGACCGGGGTTCGCTGAATAAGTTCTTAACACACCTTGAGGTTTTTATGGAAAGTTATTGGATCGAAGGATACAATGTTATTCTTACTAATTAAAGAATATTATTCTTTACAATTAATGAAAACCATGAATTTAAAGGTAAATCTTTTATGCTCCAAGAATTGATTTCCAAATTGGTCTTCTACAATTTTTAAATTTATTTATTTGAATCGCGTTATTACGTTTAAATTTTTACTTTGATATGCCTGTCATCGTTATCATTGCACGAATGTGGCACGAATTTTTCATTCATTATTTTTATCAATGTTAGTGTATAACAGTCTGTTATATACATTATACATATTCATATATATATATATGTTATATATGTTGTATGAAAATATTTGTATCAGTTTAAGGTTTTCGTGTAAACTCGACGGGCTAAAGAATTGCGGAATATTTATTGTTGGTTATCGATTAATACAATCAATTATTCAAGCCCGTACATCGCAAGTATTTATATTTCATACTCCACTATCGGAGTTCACGCGAATAATCGATCCGCTTTACAATTCAAATTCTGTTACGCAAAACTAACAAAACTAGCGATGACCGGAAATTATAAATTAATGATAATACCGTGGAGAATAAATAATTGATAAGTGATTGTTTATACACGAAGTACACTTTCCAGTTACAGGTAACTGCCTCGAAGATACAAACCAGTTATACCAGTTTCAATTACAAGTGTACGTTGTCACTTATTATCTCTACATTATTTTGGTATTAGTGCAATTAATTTACATAATGTATGTACAACGTATTAAATACAGATACGTCAGTGTCGTTTAACGAGGACTGCTTAATAACGGGTATTCTTAAAAATCGATGGAGAAATGTTCTATAAATCTGTTTCCGCGAGTATCGTTTTAACTAAGCATAACCTTAAGTGGTCAAACTGATCGTTTAACAATTTTCAAGTTGTTAAACTTGAACAAAAATTTGTTAATTTTCAAGTTTCTTATTTCAAGTTACAAATTGTTGAAATTTTCAATATTAATTTCGTGTTGATTTTCATTAGAATAAACAATTAATGTGTACATTAACTTCTGCACGTTTATTTATTATTAAATTCAAAGTAAATGTGCTAGTAGGTTTAGTGTTAAGAATCGAAGAGAAAATGAATATGTTTCGTGCGCCTCCAAATAAACGGAAACGAGTGAAAATCACAGGTAAGTAAAATGTTCGTTGGCACGTTCTCACTCTCCAAATATTCACCGCAAAGAATCCGAAGCAGCGTGAACGCTAATGAGTAAGATCCACGAAACCACGGCGCTAATAAACGAGACGACCAAATATCGAGCTGCATCTGCTCATCCTTGGTTAATTTCCACTTTCTGACTGTCAAAAAAGACACGATACTCTCTCGTTCCAGGGAGATATACTCTCTCTCTCTAGTCCTTTATCACTAAAACTACCAAAAGGGTCAAATGACCCTTTTACAAATTTCTCATTTTAAATGACAAAATTTATCAAGATGGTTTTCTTAACATTTGTACTGATTGTCATCAGCATAAAGAATCAATTAGTGTATTCATTTATGTTTCATCCTTTGTTCATTCATTTTTCAACTTTATTTTTAATTTCAAAATAATTGTGCATTATATGTCGGTAGGTTTAGTGTTATATTAGGGTGTCCCATAAGTTCCGTCCTTTTCTGATAGGCACGAATATATTATTTCTACCGGAAAGTTCTGTCCATTTATGAAGAGAAAGAAAATGATGCAATTTTTAATACATTCAATTATCTATCGATTCTAGCTTCCCTATATAGTCCAAAATGATTGGAGCCGAGTTATTTAATCCTATCAAAAAAATACCCGATGTTATCCAGAAAGGATCATATGTGTACACTGTAGATTACTTTTATGTATCTATTCGTAAATAATTTGATGAATATCAATATCAATATGTAACACAATCGACTTAACTTCTTCATTTTGATGTGCAAGTTTCTAGAAAGAATCAATACATTCATTTTAATTATTCGTGGAGTTTTAACACTTTGATTTGAATTTTTATACTCTGTCGTATTTTATAATTCGATCAATTTTAACATTTCGATTCGAATTTTATACTCTATTGAATTTTAACGCTTCAATTTGAATTTTATGTTTCACTGAATTTCACGGCTTGAATTTTAATTTTGATACTTCATTGCATTTCAACGCTTCAGTTTGAAATTTTATATTTTATCTTTATTAAATTTTCTTTACCAAAATTGAATTTCATATTTCATTGAACCTCAACGCTTCAAATTGGAACTGTATACTTCATTCTCATTCAATTTTCTTCACCAAACTTGGACCTTATACTTCATTGAAATTGAATATCATATTTCGTTCAATTTCAACACCATGATTTGAATTATCATACTTGATCTTGATTACATTTCTATTTCCATCGAAATCGATCTTAATACTCGACAAAATTTTTACGCCTCACGAATATTGAATGCTTCGATTGGAAGCTTAAGACCAATAATATTATATACATATTATAAAGCATAATATATGAAATATGAATACGATTCTATTAATTAAACATAGAAGAAGGTTTCACCGAGTTTTGAGCAATGGCCGCGACAATTTGTCCATGCAGGGCCCCAAAATGTAGACGTTCGAAACGTCCATCAGGAACGTCGGATTCCTGACGACGAAACGGGATTCCAGGACGGCCGGAGATCGATTTCCTGGCGGAGGTCGGCCACCAGGTTCGAATCCCGTCGATCGAAGGCTTGCCAGGCATCCGTCGATTCCGTTCGCGAGTACCCGCTCGAATTTGTCGAGCAGAAATACCAACGGACGCCGCCTTTTATTCCCGCGTCTCTCTCTCTCTCTCTCCTTTCTCTCTCTCTGTGTGCGTTTCTCGTGAACGGCCAGCCAGGTTGGAACGCTTCCAGAAGCGATTTGCATCTAACGAAGCCACTTTGTTCTCGCGCGACGTGGCCTTTCTTCGTGGGACACAAGAGTCCGCGTAAATATTGAAAGCTCGAACGGTGGCCCTCGCGATACAGAAAAATCACTCCACTCCGCATAAACGAGCTCCAGTTAAGTGGCTGCAACGGCCAGCGTCGTAACGCGCTCCAATTTTTCTTCCGACCATTCGTTTCCTTCCGAATTCGGCGTTTTTTTTCTTTTGTTCTTATTTAACGATAGATTTACAGACGTTCAATGACCGCTTGTGTCTAAATTGAAAATTAACTATAAAAATAAATAATGGATTATACGTGTACCTGTTTATAGAAAGATTCTTTATCTCTATGATGGTCAACGTGCACTTCGACATACGTTTTTCAATAATTTTTTTAATTAAAAACAAGAAATATAAGATCCTATAAGAAATGGAAGATCAAGTTGACGGGTATTGTAGAGCTAGTGTCAACTGCTCGAACAAGCAATTTTATTCGTATTAAAAATGGAGGCTGTTTCGACGTTTTTGACGTTAATTATTGGTTTCAGACATTAATTGTTACTTTCGGACGTTAATCGTTGGTTTTGGACGTTAATTGTTAGTTTTGGACGTTAATTGTTAGTTTTAGGCGATGACATTCGCAGAAGATACTTTCAAATTTTATTTATTTGTAGAAGCTCGTGTCTTCGTTAGATGCATTTAAATTATTAGGTCGGAGCATACATTCATTCGTGCGTCAAACTGTTTTTAAATAATGTGTTTACACATATGTACATATAACGTGTATACATGTACTTATGTACATATGTATATGCATTGTACATACAATGTGTATACATATATGTACATGAGATAACTTGTCACGGGTAATTTTACAATCTTGTTTTTACAAGAAGAGGATTGGTAGAATTTATATCGACGCGCATGAATTTATGAAGTGATGCGATATTTTTAAAATACCGATGTAAAGATTGAAATGAATAAAAGAACAGCTGAATTTTCTAATAATGAACCCAATCGAAGAAGTTAAATAATTCGCCATTAAGAATGTCTGAGTAATTTTAGTCGGAAATGAATAAACTTATTGGTGAGATATTAATCGATTTAAAGGGTAGTTTCATGGAAATCTCATTGGTGCAATATAGTGCTTCTATATGACTTCTTAAATCGTCGCATATCAAATGATTTTTAAATATAAACATCGTATGCGACTGTGACCACATGAAGATATCGAAAAATAGCATTTATGGTACATTAATTTCAGTTTAGTAAAAAAAACTATATACATTTATTGATTTTTTAAAAACAAAATGGTAGATTCTTGATTGCAACAAATAAGGACCAATTTTGAAACATAGAAAGTCCGATATAATTTCATGACAGAAAAGTTTCACGAATCAGCGTTTGCAGCACATCAATTTAAAGCTCAAGGCATAACAAAAAAGATCACATAAATGACTCAACAATATTCTTAACACTATTTCTACCAAGAGGTGTCAAAAGACACCTCTCAAATTTTAACATAAAATTATACTCTAGATTGAATCATTTCTCCACAGTTATTTTTTTGACTATTCATAAAGTAATTGTTAAATTAATTCAGCGATATCATGTTCCTCCAGTTCATCATCTACTATGTCATGGTACTCCGCGCAAAACGATCAAAATTTGACGGAGAGTGAATGTGTTAAAGGTGGAGGCGATCCTTGGATTTAAATTGAGACTACTTGTATTTGAATTGAATCTGAACTATACCATTACGTAAATAATAGATAATACGTAAACTGGCTAATGCAATGAAATATAAACGTTGGCGTTAACGAAGATGGATAACGTGTGAGGGACGAAGAGGACATCCGCGGGGGCGCCATTTTGCTACAACGCTCGTGTCTTCGCGTTTGTCGCATCGATCGAGCAGCTTCATCTTTTCCGTGTGCACAGATGTTTGGAAATGTGGAAATTCGTGAACGCGGAAGTTGCACTTTCGAGATTTAACAATGTTTGAGAATGAAGAAGCATGTACTTGCAAAAGTTGGACAAAATTGGACAATATTAGACAATTTGCGAACTGACAATTTAGGGATTCGACGGTTCGGTGAATCGAGAATTCGTGAGTTTCGAGACCCGAGGATTTAGGGACTTTGGAAACTGTAGAAGTTTGAAAATTTAGGATTTGAAGAAATTTGGGAATAACGATATTTCAGAATTTGGAAATTTGAAAACATGGGAATATAGAATTGAGGTTTCAGAAAATTGGGAATTTGAGAATTTGGGGACTGAGAAAGTTAGGAATTCGAGAACTAGGGGATTTCATAGTTTGGAGATTTGAAAATTAAGAATTTAAGAATTTTTGAACTTACCATTTCGGAACTTGTTAGAACGTGCGAAATTTGAAAATCCACAGATTAGCGAATTTCAAGATTTAAACTGTAGAATATTAATTATCACTTACTGTTATTAATTAACTACTAAATTAGAAAAGATTTACAAATGTAGGAAATTTGTACACTCTTAAATTCGAGAATTATAAAAAATCGAAAAATTTCAATTACCTTTGAAACTAATTAATCACGACCTCAATTCCGCTAATAATCTACGCCATCGATTATTTCACAGCGAAACACCATGGACGGAAATCGGTAAAACGGAAAAGTAACTGGTATCGCCGGAAGTGTTACGCCATTGGTCGGACGCACGGAGACTCATTAAAACGTCGCAGCACCGGGTGGCGAGATTTTTTTTTTCCGCCGTCTCGAAAAGAGAGAAAAAAGCGCACGATGAAGGGTGCAGCTGATAGACTGTAAAAGATCGTCGGTTTGCCGGTTAAAAAAACAGAGCCAGAGAAACGAGGAGAATGAACGAGCAAAAGAATTGGTAGGCCGGTGAAATAAACCGGCTTCGCTAATCCTAGATTGAGATCCTCCGTTGACGTTCACGACGACACTTTCTTCGGATTAACGTGTCCGATTTTACGCTGATTTATGCATCTTTCGGTCGTGCCGGAATAACGATCGAGTCCTGGCCCGATCGTTTTCTGTCGGCGGCTTCGATTATGATGAGCGTGTGGCTGCTCGTTAGCAGCTCGTTAACTTCGTTCCACCGGAAAATCCTTAATTACTGCGATCGAGGCCGGAACAACGATCATCGATTCGTATTTTCACGACACTTCCAGCTTGTTTTTTGAATCTGACTTTCGGGGATTATTTGTCTCTCGCGATTAGGTGGACATTTTCGTAAACGTTCATAGAGCATACATGTCGCGTTAAACGTATCGTTGATCGATCATTGTTCACTGTGGCCGATCATTAAACGTTTTATGCCGGGAATGTTAATGGAGGATCTGTGTAGCTGTTTTTATCGTGTCTCGGATAGTGATCGATACGTTGCGCGTATTACTTCGATGTATTTTTGTTTCATCACGTTGCATCGGATTTTCTATGTTTCGAAATTGGACCTTGTTCGTTGCAATCCTGATCTAATCTATCTTTAGCATTTTTCTTAGCATCAGTAAGTTTCATAACTTACTTAAAATGTAACTTATCGTATTTATGATCGTTTTATAATATGGAAAGTTTACGACAGTAGCAGTAAACATCCAAGGATCCAGTACTTGTCCTCTTTTTTGTACAGTTGATCATCGGTTTTGGATCAATTGCAAAGTTTAGAGTCGCGTGAGTAATCGTTTGGACTCGGCAGGTGACTCACACTCACTACTTTGTTTAACTCTATGAGACACAGAACTTCAGAAAATAAAATAGACCCACGTTGCACAGAAATTTTATGGCATTTCGAATTAAACAAAATTGGTTTATTTTTTATAACACGGATACGATAATACGAATACACAAAAGAATAATCATAATTCAATAAAATTTGTCGTTGTGGACCTCGAATAGTCTTACACACACGTGTATGCAGCTAATACAATGTTTTGAAGCGGGACTATAAATGTCCCAACATGCATTACCATACATCAAATAGGTGGGACATTTTTAATCCCGCCGTGCCCCAAAGAGTTAAACAAAATGGTGAGTGTGAGTCACCTTTCGAATCCCAACGATTACTCACGCAACTCTAAACTTTGCAACTGATCCAAAACCGATGATCGACTGTAAAAAACTAGGACAAGCAACGGATCCTTGGATGTTTACTGCTGCGTCGTAAACTTTCAATATTACAAAACTGCCATTAATACGGTAAGTTATATTTTAGTAGTGATGTGGGAACAATAACGATATCTCGGGCTAAATAGTAGCAAAAATCTGGTTGTTGTCGTTGCATTTCTTACGTTTCGAGTCTCTCTCGGCTTCTCATTCGGGATTCAAAGCATGCCCGCCAGTAAACCAAGCAATTTGGTCCGGTGTACCAACGGCATACGTGCAGAATCGCCTTTAGCCTCTTCCACCTGAATTGCTCGTTTTGCCGTGTAAGGTGCGCTTTAACCGTTTTCGCTTTGCAGTCGCTGTTTCTTCGCGGCTCTTTCTGCTCTCTCTCTCTCTCTCACTCTCTTTGTCTAATCTTCTGTCGCCACATTCGAACAACGCCGAACCGATGGAAACCGTCAGCGAACCTGAACACGTGCTGTTTGCTACCATTTTGGTATTGCGCAACGTCAACAATTTATCGCTTGCCCGATTACTTTCTCCTTTTAAGCTGAATTGATACTTGTAATTCGACGCCGATCGAAACGTTACGCCACCGGTTCTTATAGGCGTTTTGGATATAATTGGGGGATTGGGTTTAGAGGAAAAAGAATTTTTATTAATTTATGTTATAATTAAATAATTATGATTATAATCGAAAAGGGTTATAGAATTGATTTGTGTTATAATTGTTTAGGTCCTAGGACTAATCTGCATCATAATTATCTAAAGTGTAGAATTAATTTGTATTATAATTATTTAAGTTACTGAATTCTGAAGTTCCGCGGTTCTAAAATTCTCGTTTTTTGAAATCTTAATGTGCTAAGGTTCTAAAGTCTCGAAACCGTACAAAACCAGAATTTGAACGTTTAAAAAATTTCAAATTGTAGTGTCAAAAATTTCAAATTTTCCAAAATCTTGAGAATGTAAGAATCTAAAAGTTCGAGAACTTACAAATTTAAAACATTCCAAAGTCCTTAACTGCGAAGTTTCAAATCTCCAAGAATCCTGAAGAACTAAAAATCCCAAAGTCTCTGCTTCCAAAAATTTCAAGTTTCAAAATCCTTGATTCCAAATATTCCATAAGCCCCAAAGTCCTCAAGTCTCGAAATTCAAAAATTTTGAAATCTCAAAAATTCGAATCATTAAATCTCCCCAAACCCGAAACACTAAACATCTCAAAGATCCAAAATCAGAAAATTCCAAAAGTTCCAGGATCCAAAAGTCCTAGAATTCCAACAAATCCACAAATGCGAAACCTTCTGAGTTCCGAATCTCCCAAAACTCCAACTCCTAAAAATCTCAACAATCCAAAAGCAGAATATTCCAAAATCTTAAAATCTCCAAATCCCAAACCTTCTGAGTTCGGAATCTCCCAAAACGCCTACATTCTAAAAATCCCGAAAATTCCAAAGAGTCCAAGACTCGCGTAACTCGATAATTCCAAAATCCATCGATCCCGAAGATCCGAAGCGTTGTTCCCGAAAACGTCAACTTGTCTCGTCGGACTCAACGATCGACGTACGGCCGTGAAATGAATCGCGGAACGAATGGACGTAATTCGGGATTCGAGAGCTCGTAGGGACGACAGGAGAGAGCGAACGAGAGAGTGTGTGTCAGAGAAAGAGAGATGGAGAGAGAGAGAGAGAGAGAGAGAGAGTGGAGCCGGCTCACGTTTAACGAGAGAATTTATGCGAGTTTCCTCGAGTGGAGAACGACGAAGCCGGAGGGCAGCGGCGATGCACGACCGAAATAACCGAGATTTATTTCGCGAGGGTTCGCTAAATCCTGTTAAACGATGCTCGCGCGCGCAACTTAACACCGTTCGCACTTCACGGGATCGGGCCGTGTTGATTATCGACGCTAACGAGACCAATTAATTTGTTCGGTCGTCGATGTTGCGAAAGGGGCGAGATCCCGCCCCGAGTAATGTCCTTCGACGTTACTGCGTTTTACGTTAACATTAAACGGTAATTCATACCCCATCGAAATCTTAACCCTTTGCACTCGAAGGTACTTTCACTGTTAGCAGATAGCGACTCAAAAATCTTTTGATCGAAAGGTTGATAAATTCTTTCAAAGTTATTATCTGCCTGTTATTAACTGGTATTATTAGCTGTTTCATTATGTGTATACATGGTATGTGCAACATTATTGATTTAGTTGAAAAATACCTATTCCAAATTGCTGTATTAAATAAAGTGGTGACTGTGAGTCACCTTTCGAGTGCAAAGGGTTAATCGTTTTGCGACCGTCTTGAACCAACGTTTAATCGTTGATTAACGCAAGTGGAGTACGAAGATCTGTTAATAAGGAGGATATGTTTACTTACTTAAGTATAATACATTCGTTGTCGCGCGTGAATGCGGTCCTTGGTTCGAGCAACAGTCCTTTGTGGATCATCTGGAACCAGATTAGAAAAAGATCGTTATACTCCGTCTTCTTTTTCATTTTGGTTTTCGAATTGAATTAATTTTACTCTTCATAAATAGTATCTGTTTATAGTAAAATATATAGTGATAGTAAAATTTATTTTGGAACTAATAGTTAACTCATTTAACAGTAACTATTTATCTACGAACAGTAAATAGTTTATGAATAGTTCGATATGTCTAAATTGAGTTAGACTCGCAATTTTTTAATATAATAAATAATACCTAATTTTGTCACCGAATAATATCGACTAGTACTGAAAGGCTTACTACAATATTATACTTAGTATATTATATTTAGTATAATATTATAACGGTACATTATTATGTTTAGTATAATATTATAATATTTTGCAATACATTTTTTAACCGTTCATGAAATAGTTTAACGATCGCAGTTAACATTGATAGTGATAAAAATAGATTATAGAATTTACTGATTGAAAAACAATGAAATTTATTTATACTAAGAAAAGTGTCAAAAAGAAATTATAGAATTAATTGATTGAAACACAATGAAAGTTACTTATGCTAAAAAGAGTGCTAAAAATAGATCATGAATTAATTGATTGAAAAAAATGAAACTTAATTATGTTGAAAAGGGTGCTAAAAATAGATCATAAAATTAATTGATCGAAAATCAATGAAATTTTATTAACAATCTTACCGCTACACTTGTATATTTTAAACAAATGCCGAAAGTGAGAGGAAACAATGAGATCCACGGTGGAAGAAAGGGTTGAACAACAATATACTTTCGCGAATAGTGATCGGATCGGGACGAGAAAGTGTCTCGAGTCGGCGAACGCTTACTCAGATCCCTATTGCCCACGTGCGTTCCCCATATGGGACTGATTTATCGACTGGTCGAATCCCATAATTCTGTGATCGAGCGCATAATTTCACGACACCGTAAAGGAACTGTCGCGTACCAACGTCCAGACTATCTAATGTTGAATACGCAATGCACTATTATGTTACGCAGAACAGATACTTAGTCACTTGTTTCTATCAATTTTACAATGCACCAATTGTCAGGTTAAGTGACATCCGATAGTGTCGTTTACATTAATTGCTGTACATTTTGTTGGATCTTCGACTCCTTTAATGTGATGGCGAAATGATTGAGCAAGTAATAAGTTGAAAAGTTATACAATATTTCAGGTAACATTAATAGAATCAATTATGGAAAATAACGAAAAGCTAAAATTAATAAATGAATCGGCTAGATGTCAAATAACTTATGTTAAACCGTGTTAAATCAATATTATTAACACTGTTATGTAGTTCTGAACGTCTCCAAGTTGACAAGTAATTAAAATATTAAATAATGTATTAAATAATACATTGAACAATAAATAACATATTGTACAACATAGATAAATAACTAATGTATTGAATAACGTATTGAATAATGAATAGCATATTCAACAACATAAATAAATAATTAATGTATTGAATAACGTATTGAATAATAAAAAGTATATTGAACAACATAAATAAATAACTAATGCATTGAATAACGTATCGAATAATAAAAAGTATATTGAACAACATAAATAAATAATGTATTGAATAAAATAACAAATACCTAACAAATCAAGTAACAGAATAAATAACTACCATATTAAATAACGTAATGATCAGCCAACCATCTTCGTAATGTCTTGCTGCGTTATTTCACGTCGACCGGAAACGGTGATCGTGGAATTTCGGAAGCCTCGAGTTTCCAAGACGCGACCGAAATAATTCAGCGATCCTTTTGCAGTCGAAGTCTACGGTACCTAACCGAATAATGAATTATTGAGACTTATCGCGTGCCACGTCGATACCTTTCGGTCGAAAATCGATTCATCGACTCACGGCCGCGCCATTATGAATCTTATCAAGAAAATCGTGCGACGTCGCGACGGATATCAGAAAAATACATGTTTACATCCTCGATATGTGAACACGGTTTTCTAATGAAACTTTTCTTTGATCTTTATACGTATATACTTACACACACATGTATACATAATTCTTCAAAAATATTGCCAGTCTCTAACGTAGACGTGCGGCCATTAGAGCGTTATTAAATATTGTCATTATAAATAAGAAATTTGTAAAACCGTCCTATGTCAGCTTCAGTAATTTCAGTATTAATTTATTCGAATAATTGCTGTGTTCCGCTACGAATCGAGTACCATCGACCCAAATTCGCCGAACGACGGATCTTTTTTCCGAAAAATTCGCAAACGCACTTCGGAAAATTACTAAACATTCGATGCAATATTTCCGATTAAATTCGATTCGTCGCGTAATTTTATTTTTCCTCGATAGAGGAGCATTCGAAACCGTACGGGAGTCCAATTTATTCCCGATGACCGTTTAATTTATTTTTCATCACGCGATTGACCTCTCGTTCTCGATTTTCGAGTGCCGGTCCTCGGACGTATTCGTTCATGCGAAATGGAGGCCGTCGGACGCGTCAAATCGATACATTTTCGACGAAATAATTTCGGGATGCTTCACGGGCTAAGAGATCACCGTAACGCGACAGGATTTCCACGGGATTCGTTCGATCAATTATCCCTCCCACGAATTCGACGACAAGGGGATGAATCAACTACGGATTAAAATAGCTACCGCGCCATAACCCGTGTCACGAGTTATTTTTAAGCTCGAATTCTTTTTCGTGGCTCCTCTATTAATAGGTCCATGCTGGCCAATAACGATATTTTAGCCGCTTAACAGCTTCACTTTCAATGCCGTCTTTATGACTCGAGCTTATAACGAAAGTGCGGATATTATAACAGGGATTCTACGATTTCCTTTTTATTTCGCTCCCTTCTGTGTTATCTGTTGTAAGCTGTCTTTATAATATCTCTTATAAGTTCTCGATGCTTTTTCCTTCAAATATCAATGGGATTGCGAAGGTGAATAGAATAAACATCGAATAAACATCGGAGGTAGATAATAGAATAAGTAGAACAAATTTCAAATACGTTGCGAACAGAATTATACCTTGATACTGATAAAATATTGCTACGTTAAAAAGTAGAGTGCGAAAAAATGGTAGGAAAGATAGAAAAAAGGGACACTTTGAAATTGGAAAGAGTAGTGATACTTCGATACAGAAAAATTAGCGATACTTTGAAATGGAAGGGGTAGCAATACGTTACAACAGAAAAAAATAGAAACACTTTGGAAATCAAAGGGCAGTGATACGAAAAAGTAGAGAAAAATAGCAATACACTAAAATAAAAGAAAATTGGCAATACCTTGAAATCGAAGGGGTAGCAATACTTTAAAACAGGGAAAGAATTGAGATACGTTAAAACAGCAAAAATAGCGATACATTAAAATAAAAAAAAAATAGTAATACTTCGAAATCAATGGGGTAGCGATACGTAAAAATGGAGAAAAATATAAATACGTTGAAATAAAAAAGAAAAATGATACTTTAAAAACGAAGGGTAGCAATGCTTTAAAATAGGGAAAGAATAGCGAAAACGTTAGAATAGAAAAAATAGCGATGTATTAAAATAAAAAGAGATGGTAATACTTTGAAATCGAAGGGGTAGCAACACGTTAAAATAGAAAAGACTAGCGATACTTCAATATAGAAAAAGTAGCCATACTTCGAAACCGAGAAAATAACGATAGGTTAAAGTAGAAAAAAATAGCGATACGTTAAAATAGGGAAAAATAGCGACACGTTAAAATAACAAAAATAGCAGTACCTTGAAATTGAAGAGTTAGTAATAAGCTACCACAGGAAAAGATAGCAGTACCTTGAAATGGAAGGGGTAGTAACACGTAAAAATATAGAAAAATTTACTTTGAAACGATGGAATCTTCTCGTCCTTTTAGAGCTCGCATAATTGTCGAGTGCCGAATTAACAGTTAGTATAACCGTGACGTCAACGTTGGACGATAACGAGCATCAACGTCACGAGATCGATGTAGTTTGTCGCGAGCATGATAACCAATTTCCAAGCGTGTGCTTCGAGTGTGTAGCCAGCTTAATATCAACAAGTGGAACGACGTCAGGGTTGAATCGAATCGAAACGGGACGAGAGGGACTACTATTACTCAATGTACCTTTAATTTTAGCCTGTCCATTTGGCAGCTATTGAATCCAATTTCACGCGAATGCCACTTTTCTGTCCTTCTCTCTCCTGTATTCCGCTCTTCCAACAGTCCCGGGTTACATAGCTTTGTACATAGTTCTTACACGTCGAATAGTTGCTATATACTGGGTATATAATTTACAACGTTCGCCATTTAGTTTCGATTAATTTGTCCGCGATCAATCGGGCCATTATCAAGCACTTCTAAGTGATCGTTGAATAATTCAGCTGGTACGCGATCATAGGTAGTCCCTACATAGTTTCGTAATCACTATATAGCTCTGAATGATCGCTACATAACTACAAACGATTGTTTCAAATGATTGCCACGTAGTTTGAACTAATTCTTGCTTTTACTTTTCAATTAATTCGTAAGCAATCAACGCACTGTCAAGCAGTTATAAGTTATCGAGCAGTTTTGCAGGTTGTAAGTAGCTGCTACATATTTTTCTCGGTTTTATAAGTTGCATAAATTAATGAAACTTATATAGGTGTTATATACTGTCTTATATATTGATTTATATACTATACACATAGGTGAATGTTTTTGATACACGGTCTCAAGTGATCGTTCAACCTTTTGCACTCGAACGAAGACTCGCATTCGCCATTTGGTCGAATAGAACGATTTGAATAAATATTTTTTAACTAAATCCATAGAACACAGGTGATAAACGGCCAAAGTATGGCAAAGGGTTAATAATTCCAAGATCAACATGCGATTCTAACTGCTACACAGATTCAAGCATTACGTAATCGTAACATGTAATTCCAAACTATTGCTGAAGAGTGTCGAGGTATACTTATGGTCATAAGTTGCTATATACAGTCGTGGACAAAATTAAGTGGACAGGTATCATAAATAACAAAAGGTTAATTTAACTTAACTAACAATGCATATAAATTAAAACTTTATTGGACAATTATATACATTAAATAAATGTTTTTTCAAGTCTACAAAAGCATTTCACGTTCTACATTTTAAAGTTATTTAAAACATTGTAATAAAACAAAAAATTGTCTACATTTCGGCAATGTCCACTTAATTTTGTCCATGACTGTATGCATATGTACAGAATTTGAAAAAATTAAGTGGACATTGCATAAATTTCAAAGAACGTTTTATTTTTTTTTTATGTAGCTCCACGTTCGATACACGACTGCAAGAGGTTGTCATATAAATGTAAGTAATTGCAATTCGTATCTAAGTGATCGCGGAATAATTCTGTCGGTCGTGTACGGTTCTAAGTAATTGCTCACGAGCTGTATAGTTGCAATATAGTTCTAAGTAAAAGCTATCCGGTTGCCAGGCATTATGTAGATCAAAGCGGTGCTATTTAGCTCCACACTTGACATCCATAGTTCCAGGTAATTTCCGTGTGGGGCAAAGCGACGTCTACATAATTCCGCGAGATACACGGCCGTTCAAAAATATGTGGACACTTCCTTAAATCTTGTAACTACCTGAAAAAGTTACGATGTCTTCGGTAAATTTGATTACCTAGTATGTATTTCACTTCGTGCATGGTCGGTGAACATATTCCAATAACGATTTGTTAAATATCTTACCAATTGTGATAAAAAATAATTACATGCGTATATCTTCAACATTTCATATCTTAAAATGTCTAGTAAAACATCTCCTAAACTAATGATTTCTTCACACATGTAGATTAATACTTTTTTTTGCAAAGAATATGAAGGAGCATCAACTGATGCAATAAAAGATATATGATTCCGTTTAAAAAAACATTAATGCCCGTCATGTATTCCTTACACAACTACCTATAAAAAAAATGTACCATCAGAACATGTTTTTGAAAAATGTAACCCCCTCAAAACCACTCAACTTCGGCTAAAACATTGTTCGCTATGCGTAATAATAATGACGTAAATCCAGGTGGCAAAATGTGGTGACCCACCCTGTATATCACAAATTTCACGAACATGGTAGGTATCCACACACATTCGAGCGGCAGTGTAGCTCGTTCGTGGGGGCTCATGATTCAGTAATTGTCGGTTGGTTCCAGTAACGAGTAGTAAGATTCATATCCGTCCGTATCGTTCATCGCATAGTTCGTCGAGATTTTTCTCCAGCGTCGGGTTAGGTTAGGTTTCTCGAACGGGACGTTGGTTCCAGTAACGAGCGTTAAAACACATCGCAGTCGGTGTATAATCTTCGTCGAGCTTTTTCTCCAGCGTTTCTCGAACGGGACGTGAAAATGGGAGAGCGTAGGGTGACGATGAAGTAGGCGAAAAAGAAGGGTGGCGAGAAAGAAGCCGAAACGCGACAGGAAGAGCCGTGGGCCGCCTTCCTGTCCCGTGATTCCCCCGAATTTGCATGCGAGCCGCCTTGGACCGGTCGAGATATCGATTCGCAGGTGGCTAGCCGAGGGGATCGCTTACAATACGATTTATTACGGGAGACCACCTGCTCGCAGAAATCTCAATCGATGCCGCCATAGACGGGAATGATGGAAGCGACGACGAACGGCTTCCCACGGATCTTCATTAGTATCTTCGCCGACTGTTCGAGCACGGAACCGGGTCTCGAATCCTGCACCCGAATCTACGATTTTCGGTACGTAAAATTCGCGAATGTCCTCGCAACGATCGAATCGGACGAACGGATCGAACGCGTTCGTTAGCGGCGAACGGGCGCCATGATAATTGCTGATGCGTTGTTTCGTAGCATATTGTACGTTAAATTATAGATATAAATACATCTAATACGTCTGTTAGAACTCTGGGAAATTTTCTGGGAGAGTAAGTAACAACAAAAGGGACCATTGAGACAAGAATAAAATTCCTTACACAGCGTTGAATCAAGCGATGTCTTCTCAGCCGTTGATCTATCTTGCACCTACTGAAAGTAGTGTCCATTTGGTTTTTTTATATTCCAATATACATTACAATTAGTCTCATAGAGACATTAGATAAATTATTCGAACGAGTTGAGTGATTATAACAAGTAGATGCACTTCCCATTGGAAGGCATCTGAATGTTGCGGGTAGATGGCTAGTTTATTAAGCGTATGCTTTATATGGCGAGGAAGCATATCCGCGTCCTACATCGGTGGTCCGGATTTACAGTAAATCTAATATATCTGACAATAATCTATATAGTAACGATAAATAAGCATTTAATGAGTTAACACGAACGTGTCTCACTTGTAACTGAATACGTATTAATAGTAACTGAACACGTATTAATCCTGACCGAACACGTCTTAATCTCAACTGAGCACGTACTAACCAGATAACCACGTTCGACTAGCTACACGTCGATCTACGACGCTATTTCGAAACAATGAACATAAACAAATTAGTAATTCTCTATCGACTAAGAACACAATCCTTCCTCGTCTTGTCCCGCATTTTCCGCAAGTAGCTCCAGAATGCATAAATTTATCACAAATTATTTATACTCTTTATTTGTTCGTTTTACTTCGTCTTGGGTTTCAAATATTTCAAATATCTTACAATTTACGAAAAATTACAATTGAAATATAATAACTTTTGCAAAACTTACAATTTAAATATAATAACTTTTGCAAAAATTACAATTTAAATAACTTTTGCAAAGATCACAATTTAACTAACCAATGGTAACTAAATTTTCCGTATGACGAGTATACTCGTCATGACACAAAATAGTGCCTTTTCTTCATGACGAGAGTACTCGTCAATCACAGCTAACTGGTTAATAAGAAAAGCGAAGCGCACGGTATCGAACGACACCGATGACAGAGAAAGAAAGAGTAGATCGTTGCAATATAGTACGCGTTTCGTTCGCCGAAAGGTTTCGGGTGAATGAGAGAGAGGTCCGCCAAAAACGGGCGGCGCGGTGTGCAAAAGGATCAGTGAAAAAAAGAGGATCCCTCGGTGGCAGCCGGTCCGGCGAGTTTTTGAACGTCTGGCGCTAACTGTTGGCCCCCGTAGTGGGCTCGCAGGTACCACGGTACCGTCCCACACATGGTCCCACTCCAACCGCGGGCCCTTCCGACACAGAACCCTCCACCTCCATTTCTAACCACGTCGGACGCCCACAACTCTCGAGACCTCGGCCCTCGTGATTTATGGGACACGCGCGCGTTTCGTGCTATATCGAGAATCGCTGGAAATTGCACCTATCGTGCTCGTTCTTTTTTGGAAAAACTGTTCCCCGTCGATTTATTCGATTTCCTTTCGTGCTCGGTTTCGCGTGGCTCTATTTATAAGGAATATCTGGGGTTGGTTGGGATACTTGGAATTTTTCGGTGTCGGGATTTCGGAATTTTGGGGAGTTTCGGGTTTGGGTAGTTTCGAACTTGGGTAGTTTGGGATTCGCATGGTTTGGAATTTCGAGGATCGGGGATTTGAGGATTTGGGGATTTAGGGATTTAGGGATTTGGAAACTTGGGAATTTGGGGACTTGGGAATTTGGGGACTTGGGAATTTGGGGACTTGGGAATTTGGGGACTTGGGAATTTGGGGACTTGGGAATTTGGGGACTTGGGAATTTGGGAATTTGGGAATTTGAGAATTTGGGAATTTGGAAATTCAGAGATTCGGGGATTTGGGGATTTCGGGAATTCCGAGATTTTGAAGTTCGGGGATTTGGGAATTCGGGATTTGGGAATTCGAGGATTTGGGTATTCGGGGATTTGAGAAATCGGGGATTTGAGAATTCGAAGATTTGGGAATTCGGGGATTTGGGAATTTGAGGATTTGAGGATTTGGAGATTTAAAATTTGGGGCAATTTGATATTTCTAAACCTTAAAATTCCCAAACCTCTGCACCCTCGTACTTTCTTCTCCCGAAATGCTCAAATTCTCAAATCTCCGAGTTCCTATCGCTCAAAATACCCGAATCCCCCATCTCCCAATTTCCTCCTCCCAAAATCCCCAAATTCTCGAATCTCCTCAACCTCCAGAATCCCTGAAATCCAAAATCCTCGCTGCATGAAACGTCCCGAAGACAATCGACGATGTCAAGAGACTCGATGTAGGTTTTCGAGTGATCGAGGCCGTAACACAGAAGGTGTTTCGAGGTAGAATGAATAATTCGTGCGGGAATACTCGTTAGCTTTAGCGGTCGAAGGTGGAAGGGCAGGAGGTAGAAGGTACGACCTCGAGGAGGTCGCCGAAGCGAGTAAACGGAACGTCGGAGCGTGGACTGCGGGCAATATCGGCGGCGAACGTCAGAAGGCCGGCCAACTTTTTTTCCTAGCGAACACAGACAAATCGATATCTACTCGCGCAGCGGTTTCGCGTTTTCCTGCTGCAGCAGCCTCGACCGCAGGGTCACTGACACACCGTGTCGTTGTCTGATGGAACACGACCGGCTCCGTTCTCGCTTTCCTACACCCAGGATCTTTCAATCGCTTTCGCAAAATCCTTCTTCGATATCTCTCGCTCTTATACCGGTATGAATAGCTTGTACCATAAATAAAGCAATGCAGTGATGCTTATGCAGATATATGCATATAGAGAAATATTGTGATGCATTTAGAGAAATGCTGTGATTCGTGTGCAGAAATATAATGATGCACACTGAGAAATACAGTGATGCATATACAGTAATATAACGACACATATGCAGAAATATAATGATGTATATAGGGAGATATATGGATGCATTTAGAGAAATACAGTGATGCATGTGCAGAAATATAATGATGCATATAGGGAGATATATAGATGCATTTAGAGAAATACATTGATGCATATGCAGAAATATAATGATGCATACAGAGAAATACAGTGCTGCATTTAGAGAAATACAGTGATGCACATGCAGAAATATAATGATGCATGTAGGGAGATATATGGATGCATTTAGAGAAATTCATTGATGCATATGCAGAAATATAATGATGCATACAGAGAAATACAGTGATGCATATACAGAAATACATAATTGACGCAATTTTGTCATGAAAGGATGTAGCCTTTGTGAATTAATGATTCACAAATCATGCCTGATTATTAACACTTTATAAACAACAATGTATATAATTAGTTTACAGTATACAAACTGTAAATTACCATCAATATATGTATAACGAATATATGAAATAACTTATAACGCACAAATTAAACGGCACAAAAACACGGGATGTCTGTAATTAATTAACTTCGCAGGATTAAGTGTCGGGAGAATCTGGTTAACCTTTGTCGGCTGCAAACGAGGGAATAATGTGGTAATTTCGATAGTGAATCGCGATTTCTGGCGACGGTACCAGTCCCTATTAAACTAGAATCAATTCACCAGACGCCATTCAATACGATCGTGTAGAAGGAAAGCGAAGGAAACTGGGTCAGCGCAATTTCATAAAACCTCTTCCTGCAACAGCAAACAACGCTATGTATTCGCTTTTATAGCGTACCATCGACCCACATTCTTGCGTTTAGTGCGGTCTTGGAAAAGTTACAAGACCGTCCAAAGACGTGTCCATCAAACAGCCTGTTCTAATTAAGATGGTGGATCAACAAACCGAACGATGCCTGTTATGGTTGATCGAACATCAACCTTCTCGAAAGATGTACAAGACACTACATTTTTCTATCGATAAACTTACACAATATTAATTACGGATTCGACTTTTGGGGATTTCGCGATTGGGGATGTGGACAAATTTGGTAATTCGGGATTCAGGGATTTGGCGATTTGTGGATTGAGAATTTGGGAATTTTGGGATTAGTAGGTTCAAGATTATCGGAATTCGGCGAGAATTCGATGGGAATTCGAGAATTTGACGGTAGAGAGTTTTGGGGATTTGGAGATCTAGAAATTTAAGAATTTAAGAATATAGAGATTTATGCGTGTGGAAGTTACAGATTTTGTAGGATTTCCGGATTTCAGGATTTCAGGATTTAGAGATTTGAAAATTCTGGGATTATGGACATTCTTAAACCTTCAAATTCCATATTTCTTCCTCCTAAAATTTTGAACTTCTCAAATCTCCAAATCCCCAAATTCTTCAAATTCCTGCACCACCGCACCGTCATATTTCATTTTCCCGAAATTCTCAAATTCTCGAATCTCCAAATTTCCTCAACATCCAGATTCCTCAAACTTTCTGACTCCGAGATCTGTAAATTTTGAACCTCCAAATCCCCAAATTCCTGAACCACCGCACCGCCATATTTCATTTTCCCGAAATCCTCAAATTCTCGAACCTCCGAATTTCCTCAACACCCAGGTTCCTCAAACCTTCAGATCCCGAGATCTCCAAAATCTTGAACCTCCAAATCCCCAAATTTGAACCACCACGCCGTCACATTTCATTTTCCCAAAATCATCAAATTCCCGAATTTCCAAATTTCAACATCCAGGTTCTTCAAACTTTCAGATCACGAGAACTCCGAATTGTTGAACCGCTAAATCCCCAAATCAGCACTTTGTAAGATTCAGGAATCTTCGAGGTACCCAAATCCCCGTTAGCAAACAATTTGGATCTTACGAGCAGGTTCGCGTCGGCTATAACGAGGCGAGTTCGATCCGTGAAGCCACCTCCTCCCGCGGAAACCAAATGGAGCCAACAGAATCCGGTTCGTCGAGCGGGCAACCTTTCTGTCGTTCCTGTCGCCTTGCTAAAACCGCGACCCTCTCCTCGTTTCTTCCACGTACGCCAGAGAGAGTGTGATCGGCTACGTGGCCGTGGCAGCACCGGTCTGGTACCGCGACCATAACTCCCCCCTCGATCCGCCCCGCGACCCTAACTCCCCACGTTATCCGGTTCCGTCGTTTCTACCCCTTCGCTGGTTGTTGGCCGACTCTTCAGCGACCGTCTTTCGTCCTCGTCGTCGAATACCTCCTTCTTCGTCTGACGTTCCTCGTTTCGGATCCCTCGACGCTGAAATGTTCACCCCCTTGCTCCCGTCGTTCCTGTTCCCTCTCGTTCGTTCCTGTTCCTTCTCGTTCGTTCTTCGTGGCCGGATCCGGCTACGATCACCCTCTCGATCTTCATGGTCGCCTGGTCCCATGGGCAGCCGGACGCAGACGTGCAAGATGTCACGCCCAACGCCGTCGTCGGTCACGCAGACGCCGTCGTCGCTGCACGATGCCGAAGAAACAGGATTCCATACGCACAAGCTGCGAGTCTACTTTGTTACGGGCAAACTCTTACTTAGCCGGTGATGAATACCTTACTAATGGCTCTCGTTGTCCAAATGGATAAGGATTCGGAAATAAAACGAATAGAGTTTGACCGTGCTGAACGTAGTCAATAATCCTGTCCTTTATTGTGTTTTTCAGTGTCTTATATAGTATATTTGTCTTGGAGGGAGGGTACGCTGTTGGAGACCTGCATGCATGAATCAATTGTTTACGTTGTTTTAAGCAATGTTAAATGAATCTACTATGACTAGGTGTGGATAGTCATCGTTGTTTGCCCGTTATAACTTGTAACGAATAAATGGAGTTAACCCCTTGCCCTTTGTAATCACAAAGTCTGAAATTATAAATACAATCGCAATGTCTGATATATAAAAACAATCGCAAGGTATGAATTATTAATATAATCACAATGTCTGAAATATAATAAAATTGCAAGGTATGAATTATTAATGTAATCACAAAGTGTCAAATTATAAATGCAATCGCAATGTCAGAAATATAAAAACAACCGCAAGGTATGAATTATTGACATAATCACAGTGTATGAAATACAAATACAACCACGAGTCTGAAATATGAATAGAATAGTATGATAGTACGATATATCGATATAACCATGACGTCCGAAACATAAATGTAATCGCAGAGTCCGAAGGAAACGTAACGTCAGGAAATAAATCGAAGAACAAACCAGAACGAATAAATCCGAGCAGTGGATGGTTCGATCGAGAGAATGAAATTCTCCGTTCATGTTGAATTTTCGATAAGTGTCGAGTTATCAGGTCGCATCGGGCGTCGTTAAAAATACCCGACGGATGTTGAACGTCGTGCTCTGAATGCCGACCGTCGACGATAATGACGACGCAACGCTGATATCGCTGATTGTTTCGTCGCGAATGAATCGTCGCGTGATTACGTGAACGGATTAACGCAACTGCAAAGCTGATTTGCTCGCGATTCATGTCCCGCCATGTGTAAATTCGAGCCTCGTTCCTGTTTTCTCCGTTTAAAAATATGGTTTACCGACGTGATACGTGATCGACGAACAAACACGCTTTATTTCGATGCACCGATACAACGTTTTATATTCTCCGAGGGTTTTTATTAATTCTATTGTTTTCATAATTCTATTTATGTTCTATGATTGCATTGTACGTGTACGAAGTACATATGTTTGGTGCTTATTAAGACCACACGCGATACGCGACCGTATGATATACACACATGTATATTTTAACCCGATTGAGCAAATTTTTTTGAATGATCGATAGATCGACAGAATTTCAACCAATTAATTGGAATTAAATGTTTGAATTTTTTGGATACATTATTTATTTTATATAGTAAAGAGGTTGAAATAAACGAATAGAGATATGTATATGCACTGCACAGATTTGTATACATTTATACATTGATTTTTTTTATGGTTTTACAATAATGTATTTATACAAAATTTTATATACTAATGGGGGTTGAAATTAACGAATAGATATATGTATATGTACTGCACAGATTTGTATACATTTATACATTGATTTCTTTTATGGTTTTACAATAATGTATTTATACAAAATTTTATATACTAATGGGGGTTGAAATTAACGAATAGATATATGTATATGTACTGCACAGATTTGTATACATTTATACATTGATTTCTTTTATGGTTTTACAATAATGTATTTATACAAAATTTTATATACTAATGGAGGTTGAAATGAACGAATAGATATATGTATATGTACTGCTCGAATTTGTATACATTTATATATTGATTTTTTCATGGACTTACAATGTATTTATACAAAATTTTATGTACTAATGGTGGTTGAAATAAACGAATAGATATATGTACTTATATGTACTGCATAGACTTGTATACATTTATACATTGATTTTTTTATGGATTCAGAATGTATTTATACAAAACAGAAAATTTAAGAAAAAGTGAACAATTACAAAGCATGTAAGCTGGCGTGCAGTAAGCAAACGTGTAGTAATCTAACGCGAGGTATTTCAACGTGTACCTAATAATCCAACACGTAGCAATCTAACGAAACCTAGTACTTTAACAAGTGATAATCAAATACCTAACAATCTAACGCGTACTAAGTCCATCACGCAATAATCTAACGGTGCGTGGTAATCTCGCGGCCACTAATCTAGCGTTTACTAATGAAACGCGAGGTCATCAATACCCCGCTGCGTTCAAAGTGTTAAATGGTTCCGCGATGGCCGACAGATGTTCGTTTCGATCGACACGCGATTCTCGGCAGGCAATAATTTAAAATATCGCGAAATATCCGTTATACACTTTCGTGCGAACGATCGAAGCTCGCTTTCGAACGCGTTACCCGGTGAAATCGACGAGAATTTACATATTTCAGGCCAATTTACGCGGTGTCCCGGTATCCGCGATCCCGATTACTCGGTTTAACCAACGAAAGGCGGCGATAAGTTCAGGAAATTTTCGACGACAGGCTACTGGGCAACAGGAAATATGGCGATGCGTGCACTTCGTCAAACGAGATCGACAAGATACGAGTTTCGTGGAAACCGTGTTCGTGGAAAGGAAGTTCGAAGACGAAGTGAATGTTTCGCGATCGTGAATGTTAACGTCGAGGAAGGAAACGAAGTCTTTTTGGAAGTTCAGCAAACATTTATGCTAGAAGTTTGATAGTTGGCAGCGATTCTAAAACCTTTTGGGAAGCTCGACGAATTCTTTCGATGTTCATTCTTATGAATTATCGCATAATTATGTGTATATTATGAATTATCTCCAGCAAAGGTATCGGTGTACAAGATTGATTTTAGAATTAAAAATGTAGTTGAAAGGTAAATAAACGAACGAGAAAATATAAATTAATTCCTCATCTTGGTGAAAATCAATATGAATTTCAGAAAAGATACCTTAACATGCCTTGTAATTTATATACATTGCGATTTCGACGCGTTGTAGTTTATACATCTTGCAATTTCTACGTGTTGTAATTTCTACCCTTCGCAACACCTGCGTGCTGTAACTTCTACGTGAAAATTCCACGCATTGTAATTTCTACATGTTATGATTATTACGCGTTGTAGTTTCTACATGTTGTAAATTTTACACGTCGCAATCTTCACGCATTGTAATTTCAATGCGTTGCATTTCCACGTGTTGCAATTTCTATAAATCGTAACTTACAACGTAACGAGATAAACACTCGTTATAATCCTTATTCGTTGTAATTTCTACGGGTTCTAATCTTTACGTACTGTAATTTTACTCACCGTAATTTCTACACGTTTTAATCTCCACATATTGCAATTTCTGCGTGTTGCAATTTCTACCCTTTGCAGCATCTCTGCGATTTAACTTCTACGTGTAATTTCCACGTGTCGTAATTTCCACGCATTGTAATTTCTACATGTTATGATTATTACGCGTTGTAGTTTCTATATGTTGTAAATTTTACACGTCGCAATCTTCACGCATTGTAATTTCGACGCGTTGCATTTCCACGTGTTGCAATTTCTACGAATCGTAACTTACAACGTATAAACACTCGTTATAACCCTTACTCGTTGTAATTTTTACGGGTTATAACCTCTACGTACTGTAATTTTACTCACTGTAATTTCTACACGTTATAATCACTACATATTGCAATTTCTGCGTGTTGTAATTTCTACCCTTCGCAGCATCTCTGCGATTTAACTTCTACGTGTAATTTCCACGCATTGTAATTTCTACATGTTATGATTATTACGCGTTGTAGTTTCTATATGTTGTAAATTTTACACGTCGCAATCTTCACGCATTGTAATTTCGACGCGTTGCATTTCCACGTGTTGCAATTTCTACGAATCGTAACTTACAACGTATAAACACTCGTTATAACCCTTACTCGTTGTAATTTCTACGGGTTCTAATCTTTACGTATTGTAATTTTACTCACCGTAATTTCTACACGTTTTAATCTCCACATATTGCAATTTCTGCGTGTTCTAATCTATGAACATTGTAATTCGTAAGCGTTGTATCGCTACACCCCATATCGTCACGTGCCATAACTCTAAATATTATATCGTCACGCGATATAACTTCGCGCGTTACAACGTCACGTGTTTCATACACACGCGCAGTGACTACGCATTAAAGCGAAATAATCATAGATATTGCCTAGCTGTAACCAGTTCTAAATTGATAATAACTAACATTAACGTCGTCTAATAATCATTTTCAAAATTGAGATATTAATGAAATAAGGAGAGAAAAGTAACTACAAAGAAATTGCAGGCAATGCAAAGTTAGTGTTTCGAGCGATGTCTTTAAATTGTTTCAGGTATGCAAATAATCGTGGAAGTTGAGATGCGAGACAGTCGTTTGCATATCACGATATTTATGCGTACTCGAGGAATGGAAATGGGGAGAAAAAGGGCCGATGAAAAAGCGATGGGAAATTGGCGAGAGTTATTGAGGGATTAAGAATCGCCAATTAAATCGTTCAGGCAGCTCCATGAATTTTCTACCTCCATTTTCGTCGAAAACATCAAAGTGATACGCAAAGGTTTTACCCATTCGAAAGTAGAATTATACGATATTTGTACTTATATATACATACAGATTTCAAACTTCAAATTGTCATATTTTCAAAATTTTAAATGTTCGATGTTTCAGGGATATTCAAATTTTCAGAATGCCAAGGGTTCGAAATTTGAAATAGTCGATGTTTCAGTGGCATCTAAATTTTCAAAATTGCAGAATTTTTAAGTTCAAAGAAGTCAACATTTCGGAGACCTAACATACATATACAAAATTTCAGAATTCTAAGGTCTCGATGTATTATAATCGCGAATTTCTGAAGGTCATAGACGTCGACTGGTCTCAAGATCCCACATGTCCAAAGTCGGAAACTTCCGATATCCCGAGGTCGTTATGTTCCAAACTAGAACAATTTCACCTACTTACTCTCAAGAATCTGAAACTCGAAAGTTTGACATTTCTTAAACATCGAAGTTGCAAATTTCTAAACTTGAAAACTTTTCGGAGTTTTCAAAGTTTGAAGCTGCTAAAACTCCGACATCCCAAAATTTGAAACTTGAACAATTTCGATAATCCTCAAGGTTCGATTTTTCAAAATCCGAAACTTCAAAACCTTCGAAGACTCAAACCTCTAAATTAGAAAAATTTCAATTAGTTCCACGAATCCTAATTTTCAAAGTCCGAAATTTCGTAACCTCCAAAAATCCCAACGTTCCAAATTTGAACAACTTCGATCAGTCCCAAAGTACAAAACTTCAAAACTTCCGAGATCCCAAATTCCAAACTAGAAAAGTTTCAACTAGTCCCACTAATTCGAACTTTTAAAGATCTAAACTTCTAAAACTCCAAAGACCCAAAGTTCGAAACTTGAACAACTTCGACTAGCCCCAAGGTTCGAATTTTCAAAATCCGAAACTTCAAAACCTCCGAGATCCCAAATTCCAAACTAGAAAAGTGTCAACTAGCACCACAAATTCGAATTTTTAAACACCACAACTTCTAAAGATCTAAAGTTCCAAACTTGAACAACTTCTACTAGTTCCAAGGATAAAATCTTTAAAATCCGAAACTCCTAAACTTGTAAACCTAACCTAAACCACCCAAATCTCCCACCTTCGAAAACTCTCAGAGTGACATCGTAAATTTCCATCTACAACGAATTACAATTTATCATCCAATTCCAATAATCAAAATCCCGAAACCTCAAAAATTCCAACCCGTACTGGCTTGATACCTAAACAGTCTGAACCTAAGGACCCCAAAAAAGAAAACCAACTCGAAACACCGTGACATTCGACGTACGAATTACAAATTCTCGTCGACGAGTGCGTGGTTATCAATTCCGCTCGACGATACACCGATTAATCTTCGAAAAGCGAGTGCACGAGCCAGCAGATCGATTCATCTTCTCGGTGAATGAATTTCGTTGGCGATCGTCGCGTTATTTCGCCGCGACGTAACAGCGAAGGGGGTCCAGGGTGGTGATTAATCATCGTCGCGTTAGGTGGTGGTGAATCGAGAGGGCAGGACCGAAAATGGCGGTCCACGGGCCGAATTGCAGAAACAGCGGACACTCGCTGCTTCCCCGATTGGCCGGTGGTTCGCCCTTGGCCCTCGCCGGGGTCGAACGCGTCTCTTCTTCAAGAAGCGTCGCCATCCTGTGACGAGCTTTCGAAGCTCGCCACATGAAGCTTTTCGCCGTGCACGCACGTGTGCCCGCGCATTCCCGCTACCCTCCGATCTCGCCAACCCTCGTCCAATGTTCGCACCCTTCGTTCGACGTGGCCGTTTCACCCTGACGCGGGGAGGGGTTGGTAATTCTGGAACGAGGGCTGCGATTTTATCGGCCGCGATCCCCTGGACCAAGGGTTTGCTGAAAATCTCGCGGAGAATCGCGAGGGCTCTGCCTGCTTTGCCACGTGGAAACTCTAGGAAATTATTTTGTTGGGGTTGATTTTCGGAGATGATTTTTTGTGCGTTGATTTGGGGCTACGTTTTTGGGAATTGATCATAGGAAGGGATTCGCTGATAGTTAAGGACTTACTGTTAGATTAACTCATATGTAAGCCTATTTAAGCAGTTAACTGCGGAATTTAGATTCAGAAATGAATTCGTAAATTGATTGAAATCGACCAATGACGAGAATATTTGGCGAAGAAAATACAAATAATACTCTTATAAATTATACGAAAACAGTAAAACAAAAATTTCGTGCAGAATCTCGAGGGCTCTGCTTGCTTGTCACATGGAAACTCACGGAAATTATTTTGCCTCGGGGGTTGTTTTTGGGGGATGATTTTCTATACGTTGATTTAGGGCTACGTTTTTTGGAATTGATCGTAGATAGGGATTCGCTGATACTTAAGAACTTAGATTAACTTATAGTTAAAACTATTTAAGCAGATAACTGCCTAATTTAGTTTCATACAAACAATTATTAAAATGATTGAAATCAATCAATGACGAATATACGTGACGAACAAAAGACATTATACATATATATTGATACTATTATATGGTACTTTCATAAATTGTCCGAAAAAAGTACAGAAAAATGAGGTAAAGTTATGCTCACGTTCGATATACAATTAATAATTTATTAATGTTAATAGCATTGAAATGAAGTTGACTGAAACTGAAGTTTGAAGCAAAGTTTGGGCTGACGTGTATTTACGTCGAACGCAGTTGACTGGTTAGGGATACAGGATAGTTAAGACTTGTGGCTTGAGTTTGCGAATTTAGGGTAAACATGATACGGTAAAGGTGATCAACTTGCGACTAAATTGGGTTAAAAATTACCCCATCAAATGTGAACTCGTTTCATAAATGTCTAATGTTTTTCATTTTATTTTTGATAATTTTACAGATATTTCTTACAATAGGTAGTTTTGTAAACGTTTATTGGAATAATCAATGTTATACGTATTTATTCGAACAACCTGATACAAACAGAAAGTGTTATAATAAATACAGCAAGTATTCATAATTTCATAAATATTTCCTGTAACAATCTCATAAATATTTACAGCGATAATTTCATAAATATTTATTGTAACAATTTCATAAATTCATTTTAAAAGTTTCATAAACATCTGTCGTAATAATTATACAAACATATGTAACAACAATTAATATTATAAATATTTATTCGACTAACCCGAAACAAGCAGGGGAAGTTCAATTTATTACTTATTCATTTAACAAGTAACACGTTGCATCCGCGATTTAACGCAACTTCATAATTTGGATCTAACGAGAGTACGAGTGCACAAACAAATTGTCGAAGTAAAAATATAAAAATCTCAAGACGTTTGACATGGTCGAGTTGAAATCATAGACACGATGAACGAACAGTTCAAAGTCCACCGTTTACATAACGCGCAATCGGGAGAAACAATCTCTCGCACATGTAACGCATGTGTGCACTTCCGTCACTTCAGGAATTCGCTGTTCCCCCCACTTCCGGTGTCCACACGCTGAAGCTTCAACGACGAGCATCGGATTGTCGATTCGATCGGGGATCGATGGACATAGGCAATCGATTAAGACGCGTATTTTGTACAGGGTGGTCGAATAGTCACGCAATCCGTGATCAGGTCGATATTCGATACGGTCCGCGTATTATTTCGACCAGACGATATCTCGATTCCGCCGGTTTTCGCCGATTCGACGGTTAATTGCGGTGGAAATAGTCGCACGCACGGTGAAAACTTCGCGTCGCCGGATATGCGCCGATGAACGCGACTTCCGCTCTTCGGCCGAGCCGACGAAGTTCTCGTTGGAAACGGCTAGTTCGCGTGTTGCGAAACGGGCAATGTTATTTTGGATTGTTGTGAGTCGATGTCGCGTTTACAGATTTGCCGTCTGGGAATTTGGAAATTTGGATATTCGAAGATTTGGAGAAACTTGAGAGATTTGGGGATTTCAGAATTTAGGGATTTGAGGAATTGGGGATATTAGCATTTGGGGATTTTAGGAATTTGGGATATGAGAATTTGGGGATTTGAGGAATTCGGGATATGAGAATTTGGGGATTTCAGGAATTGGGGATATGTGAATTTGGGGATTTGAGGAATTGGGGATATGAGAATTTGGGGATTTGAGGAAGTGGGGATTTGAGGAATTGGGGATATGAGAATTTGGGGATTTGAGGAATTGGGGATATGTGAATTTGGGGATTTGAGGAAGTGGGGATTTGAGGAATTGGGGATATGAGAATTTGGGGATTTGAAGAATTGGGGATATGTGAATTTGGGGATTTGAGGAAGTGGGGATTTGAGGAATTGGGGATATGAGAATTTGGGGATTTGAGGAGTTGGAAATTTGTGAAATTGGAGATTTGAGGAATTGGGAGTTTGTGAAATTGGGAATTTGAGAATTTGAGAATTTGAGAATTTGGGAATTTGGGAATTTGAGAAATTGGGGATTTGAGAGTTTGCAGACTTGAAAATTAGGAAATTTGGAAATTGAAACTTTTGCGAATTTGAACTTAAGAGCTTTAGAAATGTGGAAAATCAGAAGTTTAGGGAATTAAAAAAAAACAGAAACTCAAAAGCCTTGAATATACAATTTCAAAAATTCAAAAATTCACTAATCCGAAAATATCAAAAGCCGTCCAAAGCTATTAAAATTCGAGTCCAAAATGTTGTGAACGCTTTCAAAATCCGTGAAAGATTAATTAAACCTTCGAAAATTGGTACGCAAACGTAATTGCTACGAAAAGCACCCGAATATTTGTGCAATCAATTTAGAATATACAGCATATATTAATGAATCGCGTTTGACAATGGCCGAATAATTGAATTCTGTAACATGGAATTAGAATTCAGAGTCGGATCGATCGTTGGCACGAGCTTTCATTCATAAAACTCTCCAACATTCTGCGCAAGTTCGACCGACATACAACGGACTCTCTTTCAACGGGGGTGGATTGTCCGCGTTGCATATTTAGGCTCTTTCCCTTTCATCCGATCGTTTCCCTCTTTTTGTTCCGTGCAATCGAAATATTGCAGAAAATTCGTACTTTATTAAATAAATTTTTACTCGTATTTTTGCCGTGCATTTTCGATGAATAATCATCGAACTTTTACACGATTAGTTTTTCACTTTATCTCGCGTTAGTTTAGGTTAACCCTCATAGCTTATAGATATCCTCATAGATAGCAATTCTAAAATTTTTTTTGTTAAAAGATTTGATGAATTTCTTCGAAGATGTTATCTTTTTTTTACTAGTTCTCATTATTGGCTATTTCACTATGTTCATACGACGAACATTCTTCAAACTTTTACACAATTTGTTTTTCACTTCGTCTCGCGTTCGTTTATGTTAACCCTCATAACATATAGATATCCTCATAGATAGCAATTCTAAAATTTTTTTTGTTAAAAGATTTGATGAATTTCTTCGAAGATGTTATCTTTTTTTTACTAGTTCTCATTATTGGCTATTTCACTATGTTCATACCACGAACGTTTTTTGAACTTTTACACAATTTGTTTTTCACTTCGTCTCGCGTTCGTTTATGTTAACCCTCATAACTTATAGATATCCTCATAGATAGCAATTCTAAAATTTTTTTTGTTAAAATATTTGATGAATTTCTTCGAGGTTGCTATCTTTCCCTTATTAATTGCCATTATTGCTTGTTTTGTTATGTTTATACATCATATATGCAATACTATTCAGATAAAATTTAGTTCAAAATACCTACTCCAAAATGATGTATTAAAAAAAGTAGTGAGTATGACTCGCTTTCCGTGTGCAATTCTGTGCAATTTCGTGCAACTTCTTGCAACTTTTGCTGGTTTGTCGCATTCGTATCGATCTTTACGAATTCTGACGCAAAACGTGACGTTCGATCGATCGAAACAACGAAATGTTACGTCCACGTTGCGGGGGTGATAAATAATTGTGCAGCGTCCGTTTATGTTCGCGTGGGCGACGGCACTAACGACTGTCCGATCTTATTAATTAATACGAAGTTCTATAGTGTTGCTATTATAGTGTAACGAAGTCGTGCAATTAACGGATTCATGTCTGGCTACCTAATTTCGCTGTGTATTGTACAATAAACATCGCCCGTGTAACAGAGCAAAAGAAAAATTACGTACAATCAATGTAAATTGCAAATAAATAATTCAATTTTTTATTGAGGGTAGCTGCTTTTTAGGAAAAACAAATTTTATCGAAATAATGTATATTTTAGAGTAAACGTAACAATTTTATTTTAACAAAGTGTCAATGTTGTTATTAAATTATGTATAGTAAAAAAACACAGTCTTCGATTATAATAAATGATTCTACCATAAGCTCTTACCAACTGTTTCAAGCACTGTTGCACATCTGTAACTCTTTCACTCGCAACCCTTCCTCCCCTTCCATTACCTAGCACCATTATGAAACTGCCAAATGCAATTTGTCATAATCAAATCATCTCCTGCTGTATGATTAATTTTGTGCGCTCGCTACTAAATACATTCGATTAAAGTGAAATTCGAAATCAAACAAAATTGAAGTACAGGGGTAACATAACATATGTATAACACGAAAAATAATATATGAAACATGTAAATGTAACATAGATGGTCAAGGTTAATTGTGGAGCTATACTTATAATTCTTTTTCAGAGCTATAAAACATTCGTATATTACGAATCCTAAACTGCCTTGTGACATAAAGTAAATATACGTTACATATTGTAAAATCCACACGTGCAATGTATCAGGAGAAACAGTGTTCGTTTACAAACTCATCGAAATCCTCAAATAGTGAAACCCACGGTAGCAGTTTGAGTATGTTACTAAATCCAACAAGGAATCGAAAGTACAATAGAACTGAAATCAACCCTTAACGTGCAATTGCTCACCACCGACAAACTGGTCCTCCTGTTTCTACCTCTAAACCGTTGTACACTTTACACATCACAGCCTGTATAAATTGCAAAGTCTACAGGTTAAATCCACAATATTCTACATTTTATCTAAATCGTGCGAAACGATATATATTACTTAACGAAATTATTGATATATCCCACAGTAGTAGTTCGAGCTTGCCAATAAATCCAAAATGAAATCGAAAGTAGAGGAAAACGGTCATCAACCCTTAACTGTCATCGTTTATCACTGACAAAACCAGTCTTCGTAATGCTACTTTTATACACAGTATTTCGCGTTCCACCCAATAAATTGTATATAAATTACAGAGTCTACCAGTACTGTTCTACATTCTGCTCAAAGATTGCAAATCAATATTAATTCCCGAACGAAATCATAGAGATACCACACGATAGCAATGCGGATTTGCTCATAAATGCAAAATAACATTGAAAGTAGACCAAAACCAAGGTCAACCCTTAATTTCAATCATCCATCGCTGACAAAACCAGAGTTCATATTTCCATTACTGTACATAGTATTCTGCACTATACACTCCACATTCTTTATAGATTGCAGAGTCTACAGGTACTATTCTACTTTCTGGTCGAAACTTTCGAACCGAATCATTGAAATAACACACGGTAGTAATCTGAGCTAGCTCCTAAAAGCAAATGAAATCGAAAGTAGAAGAAGAAGAAAGTCAACCCTTAACCCCATTCAACTGCAACTAACTAGCACCACCAACAAACTAGCCCACAAACTTCTACTCCTACAGTATTCCACATTCCACACGTCACATTCTACATACATTCTATCGATATGCATAAATTAGAGTCTTCAGATACAATCTACGATGTCATTGAAATGTCACAAAGTGATTGCTGTGTTATTATTATCGGATCATTATCCGAGTTTGCAGTAAAATGAAATCGAAAATACATGAGGATGATCCACCACGAAGAAACTGGACCATGTGTGAACCGGTGCATCGTCCAGCGGATCTCATTCAAAATAAATACGAGGGTCCACAGGTGCTTGGCGAGATCAGCGCGAAACAGCATAATCGCGGCATGCATCGGCACGCAGGTAGACGCGCATGCAAGGGTGTAGTTGGCGTTCGTGTGCGTGTGTGACACGTGCGGGCGGCGCGCACGCGTCCCTCTGACGCAACACGTACGCGGCCGATGACGTAACGGCGAGAAACCGAGTCGAGGACGTTTTATCGAGTGGAGGTTAGGCCGACGGCCGGTTGCGCTTGCGTGCGTCCTCCTTTCCTTCCGTTCGACACGCGTTCTAGCCGCCAGCTAGCTAGCTAGCTCGTTTTCCTCTGCACCACGAGGAACGAGTAACGCGACAGAGGAACCCGGAGAGTAATCGGACACCCTGTTTTTTTCCGCGTATCGTCGACCCGCACGACCCCGACCCGAAACCACGATTACAGGGCTGCCAGCCGGTGCACCCATCTCACGTGACCCGCGTCATCCGCGACCTATCGCAACCACCGGCACCACGGAACGCGGACCAAACAGAACGACCACACACGATTTTTACGACACGGCCCTGTTTTTCGTGGGTGGAGCGTTCCCGTGATCGATAACGGACCAGTGCTACCCGCGTTCGCCAGTTAAACGACACCAAGGTGAGAGTCTTTTCGATCGTGCACCTTGATACAACCACCACCACCACCGACAACCTGATACACACCCCCTTTCGTGTCTCATGGGACACATACATCGTGGCATTGCTCCCATGGCTCGAATAAACGAATTTCGGGTGGTTCGGATTTTGCGATCGGAAGATGGAATTATTTGGAGGGACGGTGTTTGTCGAACGAAAACACGGAAATTGAGGCGAGGGTATTGTGTGTCGTAAAGTCAGGTTTTGGTGGTATTCGAGGTACCACACTGTGGTGTCTGTGAGATCATGAGATTTTTGTAATGTATGTGGATTGTATTGAGGGTTGGTCTAGTTAGTAAACCTCGTGTTGGTAGTGGTTCAATGTTTATGTAGGGTCGGGTGTGGGGTTAGCTTGCGTTGGTAGGAAGATGGGTGGGGGAACAACATTGTATTGGGTGATTTCTGTGTTTCGTGTTTATATGTGTAAACCTTCCGAAGTTATAGTTTAACAAATTTTGTTATTTCCAAATTTGTAGATTCTCGGATTTTGGCGTATGTAAGTTTTTACATTTCGAAATTCTTAAAATCTAAAATACCCAAATTTTCCTAATTTCTAAAATTCACAAATTCACGTAATCTCAAATTCATAAATTTACAAATTTACAAATTTACAAATTCATAAATTCACGAATCTTTAAATCCCAAAGTATTCAAATTTCCAAATCCTCAAATCTACAAATCACCACATTCTCAAATTCCCAAATCCCCACATTTCCAAATACCTACATTCTCAAATCTCCACATTTTCAAATTCACACACTGCCGAATCTCCACATTCTCAAATCCCTATATTCCCGGTATAAAGTTTTAAAAATTAGAGTATAAACTTTTTAAATGAAGGAAGGTACTTTATATAATTTCTTTACAAATTTATTTAAAATTCTAAAAATTAGGGAATAAATTTTTAAAATTTAGGAAGGTACTTTATGTAATTTCTTTACAAATTTATCTAAAATTCTAAAAATCAGGAAATAAATTTGTATAAATTTATATAAATATCCAAATACCCAAATTCTCAAGCTTTTAATATCGTAAAAAAATCTCTTATACTCGCTCACTAGAGCATAATAAAAAAGAATCAATAATCCTTGACTAATAATAATGTAAAGATTCTGTAAACAATCTCCATCGTCTTTGAACTTTAAATACTCAGTTTTCACCATCTAAATACGGTAGACATTCGATACAAGAAATCAGTTTCGACATTGATTCGATCGATTTAAAGGTAAAGCCAAAACCATTAGGGTAATTGTACAATGACTTCCGAACGAGATTGCGGACGAGGTTAATCATTTCCGGACGGTGTGGCGCGTATGGGGGTTCCCATAAAAATCCGTGATTCGAAGATGAGCGTCGCAGCAACCTCTACGATATCCACACAAGTTCCCTCGTACCAATGAATGCGGCAGAGGGTGCGTACTCTCGGAGTGGATTGAAATTGGCTTAGGTGAAGTGGAGAGAAATTGAAATTGAAGTTGTGCAGAAGGGGACGATGCAAGGGTGGAAAAAAGGTTGATGTTCTTCGGGGAGGGTCGGGTATATGGGTCAGTGGTCCCTGCTCCCGGCGCTGTTTCAACTCTTTGGAGGGTGAAAAAGGGTGGTTTCGAGGGTGAACGGAGGTGACAACGTTCTTCCAGGAGAATATTTAAGTTTCAAACGACACGAATACGAGTGCTTCCCTATTTGAATACATTGCATCATTGATCAATGATGGAGGAGACTTATGTAATTTTCATTCATTCAATTATAATCGAAGAAACTAATATCTACTAATGTTTGCAACCCTTTCACATTCCATGTATATTTTGTCCATCTGTTCGTGTTGTATTAACTCATGCAATATTGTAGATACATGGGACACACAGATACCGAATAAGTATATTTATCTACGAAACTGCCCTTGTAAATATTAAAACCGTTATAAATAAATACTTCGTAAAATAATACATTCTTTATCAATTTTATAAATCATTATATTCTCACAAATCTGACTTCTACTTCCACTATCAACTACTGGTAATGAAAACTGTATACACCCTCTAGAAAGAATTTAAAAAAACAATCGCTTGTACGTCGACTATATTCTCCTAAATAAATGGTTTCTCATGGTCTACCTCAAAAATCAATGTCCCCGTTAACATTTCTAACGTTAACTATTGCAACTAACACATTTTAGTTAAAACCCGAAGAATGTGTATCGCAATGAAGAGAATCGAGGAGACAAAATGTTCCATCGATCGTCGATTCTCGAAAGAAATTATAGGTATGTCTGACCTTGATACCAGAGCAGAGGCATATCAAGAATTTCAAGATGGAGGTCGTGGCTGACCTTTGCCTGTGGCGTTTAATCGATATCGAACCGCGTGGTTTTAAAGCATAGGCTCGTGCATTGTTTAGCGTCGATACACGAAAAAAATAGCACACGACGTTTTTAATCGACGCGACGAGATCGGATACAACACCAGATACGCGTCGTATATCGTACCGTTCGGCAATTAAGCAATTAAATTACTCGGGTAACTGGAATTGCGATAAAAGGCGAAGCAGACAGTACGTGGCTACAACTTTGTAGCGTGTTGTTTGCTTTTCAAATGGGAGAGCATGAATTACGTTTTTAACCCAGTTTCTCGTTACATGGAGATGTTTGTAGACTGCAATAATTAGCAGAACGCACGGGGGAAATAACAGGCTCGAAACGAGACTGCTTTCTATGTCTGTAATTACCACTATCAGTGGATCAGCGTAATCTATTAGCATTCCGAGCAGCTTGTTTTCAATTACCACGGAAGCGAATACCATCGATTACCCCTGTAAAATTCGATTGTGATATCTGCGAGACCGAAGTTCAAATATCTGAGATGCCGAAGCTCAAATATCTGAAACTCCGAAGTACAAATATCTGAGACTTTACACTTCAATCATTTGCAACTCCGATGTTCAAATATCTGAGTCTCCAAACTTGAAATATCTGCACGTTGGAAGTTCAAATATCTCAGATCTCAAACTTCAAATATCTGAGACTCCAAACTTCAAATATCTGCATCTCCGAAGTTCAAATATCTCAGATCTTAAACTTCAAATTCTTGCGACTCCAAAGTTCAAATATCTGAGACTCCAAAGTTCAAATATCTGCGACTTCAATCTTCAAACATCTGCGACTCCAAATTTCAAATAACTGAGACTCCAAAGTTCAAATATCTGAAACACGAAACTTAAAACACCTGAGACTCCAAACACCAAACATCTGTTTCCCTTTGCAAAATAATGATCAAACTATCTAATTTATCGAATTAGATATTAGGCTAGCTACCCTAACGTAACTTTAATGGCCACCGAATTCTATTATAAATTCGGGAGTAACATCATTGAGACGGTTCGCGATCATGCGATAATGTAACAAAATTAAATTTATCGGATTTGATGTCAGGCTAACGTAACTTTAATGGCTGGCTAATCGGGTTGCAATTTCGAGGGCAACGTAATTGAAACGTATCATGCGATAACTTGTAGCAAATTAGATTTCGTAAAAGCAACAGTAAGTATTAAATTTTACAATTATTTAATGACCAAGTACCTAAAATTTGCATGCGGGTGCCTGAATTTAAGGTACATATAAATCACAAGGATATCTGATAACGCTGACTCTAATAGCCATAGGATTTCATTTGCAAAATTCACAATTTTCGTAAAAATATTCCAATACTACCCAGTTAAAAATGAAGTTGAAAAATAAATGAATAAAGTATGTAACATAAATCAATACACAGATTAATGTTTTATTTCGATGGGAATCAGGATAGATTTTAAGAAAATCATCTTGACAAATTTTATCATTTGAAAAGTGCTTCTTCCGAAAGCACTTTATAAATTATATAATATATTAACTCAAAAACCACGGACGTACAATGCACGATTCCTTCCCACTTAAAAATGAAGTTGACAAATGAAATAGCAAACGACGAAACATAAAGTAATCCACATATTAATTCTTTATCTCGATAAAAGTCACGCAAGGATTTCACGAAAATCGTCCCAACAAATTTCCTCATTTAAAATATGAAATTTGTAAAACATTTGACTTTTTAAGTCATTCGACCTCATCGGTAGATTTAGCGTCGAAGAAACTAACATTCCGCCATGTCGAATTTAATTAGCCATTTTCTTTTTCCACCGTCGCCCCACAAATAACGCATCACGGACCCATAAACGTCGAGTTAACGCCGAATCCGTGCATTTAGCGGGAACAGAGCGTCACCGTGAACGCAAAAGGGTTCCACGGGGAGGGAGGGTGGGTCTCAACGACCCGAGGAACACGAATCGGTGTTCATACACACACGGGCAAGTGTCCACAAAGATCGGGAGAGAGCCGAGTCGTAAAACATGTGCGAACGTGGTTCGCGGTGCCGTAGAGACGTAGGTGGGGAACATATGGGGTACCGTGGCTAAATATAGAGAGCGCTTTTATGGCGTGCGGTCGTGCCACGAGGACCCGTACGATCCACGAACCCCGATGCCCTTTATCCGATCCACTCGAGCCTCTCATTAGGGCCGCGTTCTGTATTATCGAGCGATCGCCATGATTTCGCGAAGGGAACGCGACAACTCTCCAGAAACGAAGCTCGCGAATTCGATGAAACTTTACGCGATCATGGGATTCGTTCTGACTCGATTGTCCCGGTTATGTATTTAACACTAAACCTACCATTTTGACCTACAAAGCGGTCAAAATGATCGTTCAACGAGTTTATAATTTTAAGTCACAAAGCATTTTGATCATACATTGACTGTGCAGCAATGTCGTTAATTCGATATTACACATGCACGTTCGAAAGTTACCTACGTTTGTTTGTTTGTTTGTCATGCTTATGTTTTTGTATGTTTATTATGGTAAAGCGTTTATTATTGATCTGGTGTAAATCGATGCATGGATATGTAAGCGTACTGTCGTGCGTGTAACAGGACATATGTATACCGGTACAATGTGTTTGTTACGACGTGTGTAAGTCGGTACGATATATTTGATAAGGTACACGTAAATCGGTACGAAACGCGTGATACGATGCATGTAAATCGGCACAATAAATTTGATACGATAAATAAAAGTCAGTACAATACGTATACTTGGTACGATACACGTAACTCACTGGGCTGCATTCGACGTATCGTAACAATATCGATATGTACATATTAATACGACATGTCAAACGCACGCGACAAGGCACTATGATATATACAGTACAAAATAGAAAAACCCGAAAGAGCAAACGTATAACAGAATATACATTAAGTAAAATATAAAGAGAATACACATTAATTAAAATGTAAAGAGAGCATACATTAACTAAAATGTAAACAGAATATACATTAATTAAAATGTAAAAAGAATGTACATTAATTAAAATGTAAAGAGAATATGCATTAACTAACATGTAAAGAGAATATACATTAAGTAAAATATAAAGAGAATACACATTAATTAAAATGTAAAGAGAGCATACATTAACTAAAATGTAAAAAGAATATACATTAATTAAAATGTAAAAAGAATGTACATCAATTAAAATGTAAAGAGAACATGCATTAACTAACATGTAAAGAGAATATACATTAAGTAAAATATAAAGAGAATACACATTAATTAAAATGTAAAGAGAGCATACATTAACTAAAATGTAAAAAGAATATACATTAATTAAAATGTAAAAAGAATGTACATCAATTAAAATGTAAAGAGAACATGCATTAACTAACATGTAAAGAGAATATACATTAGTAAAATATAAAGAGAATGTACATTAATTAAAATGTAAAGAGAGTAAACATTAACTAAAATGTAAAAAGAATATATATTAATTAAAATGTAAGAAGAATGTACATCAATTAAAATGTAAAGAGAACATGCATTAACTAACATGTAAAGAGAATATACATTAGTAAAATATAAAGAGAATGTACATTAATTAAAATGTAAAGAGAGTAAACATTAACTAAAATGTAAAAAGAATATACATTAATTAAAATGTAAGAAGAATGTACATTAATGAAAATGTAAAGAGAGTACACATAAATTAAAATTCACGCAAGATGAGTCATTGGACTAACTTGTTAATCGAAGTAGCGGAGGTTAGAGTTAAAATCCTTGATGGATGAAAGCTGTCGAACGCGAAACAGAAGCTTGTTTTAATTTAATCGTAACACCCTTAGATCAACGTCAACGTCGTCGTCCGTCAAGGTTCATGGGCAGCCGATCAGAGAAGCCTTTGTTCAACGTCGGATCACAATAAAGCTTCCGACCATGAGTACGATTCGCTTGACTGACCGTGGAAGTCGAGGAAACAACGACCGAGGAAGTGCACCAGCCACGAGTTCAAGGACAACAAAGGAATATCTCTTGCAAATTAAATCCGATATGCCTTCGAAACTTTGCCATAATCATCGCATTCGTGCGCGAACTTAACGTAAGCTTTAAACGATACCAGGAGACCGAGCAATTAGAAACTTTTCCGTGGATCACCGGTTACGATCTTGCAATTATAAACCTCTGTTATTTATACATTTTGTAATTACATGGTGCGCCGGCATTTAGTTGCTGCGTTGATGCATTTATGTTTAGTTACCGTGAAATAATCGTAATGGGATGGTATTGTGATGGGGTAACTGTTTTTATTAATAATTTGGAAATTATGAAACGTTGATGCATTTTTGTATAGTCACTGTGTTGATGTATTGACGTTTAGTCACTGCGTTGATGCATTGATGCTTAGTTCCCGTGGAAAAATGGTATTGTAATGGGATAACTCTTTTGATTAATAATTTGGAAACTATGAAACGTTGATGCATTTATGTTTAGTTGCTGCGTTGATGCATTGATGCTTAGTTACCGTGGAAAAATGGTACTGTAATGGGATAACTGTTTTTATTAATAATTTGGAAACTATGAAACGTTTATGTATAATTTGTAGGATCAGTATGAAGAGGTTGTAGGTGACTTTTAGTTTTTTGAATGGAATTCTTCTTTGTTCGATATGGCAATGTAGAATGGGACTATGTTGTGGCTGGTATTTAGTGATTCAATGTATGGTTATATCACGCATGATGATCTGACACGTGGCGAACAATCGTGTGGAGATTCGACGCAATGTAAGTCGGTGTACGTGTGTTGACTCGAGCCGTAAGATCATATTTGAAAACCTATTGTATGGTAACCAATGCGTGGTGATTCGATGCGCTGTAATTCCATGATTGGTGATCTAATGCGCGGCGATTCGACACGTGATGATACGACGCATGGAAATACCACGCATTGTAATTTAATGCGTAGCGATCCAACGCATGGTGGTTCGGCGCGTGGGGATCCAACGCGTGGTGATTCGGCGCGTGGTAATACGGCGCATGGTGGTTCGGCGCGTGGTGATCCAACGCGTGGTAATACGGCGCGTGGTAATACGGCGCGTGGTGATTCGGCGCGTGGTGGTTCGGCGCGTGGTGATTCGGCACGTGGTGGTTTGGCGTGTGGTGATTTGACGCGTGGTGATTCGGCGCGTGGTGATTTCGAACGTTGGACTTCGGTGAATGGAGATTCGGAGCGTGGTGATTCGAAACGATGTAAATACGGCACGTGGTGATTCGGAACATTGTAATTCGGCGCGTGGTGAATCAACGCATTGTAATACCTGTTGATTTCACAATATTTAATAATTCTGTAATTTAAGAACGTCGTGATCCAGGGTCTTTGCAATATGGGAACATAGGAAATGAGAACATTAAATTTCGAAATTCTATAACATTCGAATACCTAAAAATCTTAAATTTCGAAATTCTATAACATTAGAATACCTACAAATTTGTAAATTTCGGAATTCGAATATAAAAAAACCTAAAAATTTCGAAATGCGAATACATACGAAAACGAAAAAAATGTCTAAATTTTGACATACGAGAACGTCCGAATATAAAAATCGTCGATTACCCGATCGTTCATCGCGTCGTAGCGTCGTTCGTATTTTCCTCGAAGACGACGCACCGCGTCGAGACGAGCATAGTCTCCGGAATGGAGGGAAACGAGCAACAAGCGGGAGCGTCAGTTTGGCCTCCTCGCTAAAGAGCAGATCGCCGGACGAGAGTGGCGAGCAGAGGGAGATCCCGCGATGAGATAAGCGACGTGCCTGCTTTCCAATTCGCAACGGATGATCGCGCGGCCGAAGTGCGTGAGAGGTAACGTGGGCGGGTGGAACTTATTGCGGTGGGTGGGCCACGCAGCGTGCGTGCGACGAGGATCGTCGACGGAACCCGTTTCGAGCGTAGCGGGAACCCGAACGACCGACAGAGACCGACGAAAACGAGGACCAACCGTGCTCGACGAAGACGACGAACCAGGAGTTGTCTCGCGGTTGTATCGGAAAAAGAGAAACGCGCGCGATGCGAGCCGCGGAACGGATAGAGATAACGCGGAACAGAGTTGTCGGAGAGGACGAAGCGAGATAGACCGACGAACAAAGAATAAGGACGGCGATACAGAGAGAGAACGATATACGACGTATGAGCCGTTCGCTGCACACGTCGATTAACTCCGGTTATTTAAAAATTGTAACACTGTGGACGATTATTTTTTTTGGCTTTATTATTGATTTTATATACCATTAGATGATGGGTATATTTGTATTTATGCGTTTTATATCGTTTATTTAAATTTGTATTATAAAGGGAATTTACATTGTTTCATTGTTTTTAACAACTTTTTGTTTTGTGAAGGTAGTTTTGAGAAGGAGCGACAAATTACGGATGATTATAATAATTTTGTTTATTTTCGTTCATTTTTCAGGTATATTAAATTAGAAACGCGATACCGGACAAGAAACTAGCCTTTTGGCATCTTGGTAACTTTGCGATAAAGCATGTACAACGTTTTATTTGGAATTAGGAAATTTGAAGATTTGAAAGAACGGAAATTCGGAAATTTAGTAGTTTGGAGACACAAAAATTGGAAAATTAGAAAGTTTGAGAGTATCGGTATTGGAACATTCGGAAAGGCACTATAGAAGGTAGGAAACTTGAAAACTGGGAAATGTGAAAGCTGGAAAACATGGCAGATGGTAAATTTGAAAATCGGAAACGTGAAAATTGGGGAATGTGAAACCTTGGTAAAGTGGGAGTTGGAAAAGTTGAAATTTCGGAAGCGTGAGAGTTGAAAAATTAAAACAATTCGGAAGTGTGGGAATTGGCGAATTTATAAATTTGGAACGTAGGAGTTGGGAAATTTAAGAATTTCAAAGTGTAGTAAACGCTTAAAAAATTTTGAAACGCGAGAATCAGGAAATCTGAAAATTCGGAAAGGTGGTAATCGGAAAATCTGAAAATTCGGAAACGTGGGAATTGGAAAATCTGAAAATTCGGAAAGGTGGGAACCGGAAAATCTGAAAATTTGGAAACGTGAGAATCGGAAAATCTGAAAATTTGGAAACGTGGGAATCGGAAAATCTGAAAATTCAGAAACGTGGAAATCGGGAAATCTGAAAATTCGGAAACATGGTAATCGGAAAATCTGAAAAGTCGGAAACGCGAGAATCAGGAAATTTGAAAATTCGTAAACATGGTAATCGGGAAATCTGAAAATTTAAAAACGAAATTCGCAAATTCAGAAACTTAGAAGACGAAGAAACAATGCATCCGAAAATTTGTGAATATCGTAATTCGGAAACATGAAACATCCAAGAATCTACGAACGCGGTGATCGAGAAGTTCGAAAATGACAAAGTTCTGAATAAATTTATAACTTCAATAACACAGAAATGTGCGAAAGTATGGAAATACGAGAAACCAATAACGAGCGAACGCGAGAGTTTGTAAGGCCACAGAGCGACTTCTTTGACAAAGATAATTCTCATGTTCATCGCGTACACTCGATATTTCTTTACGCATAATGATCGCGCAAAGAAAAGGATATTTATAGAAGTCACAGAACATAGTCTGTCAGTAAATACATACACTGCCGCTCAAATGTATATGGACACCTACCATGTTCGTGAAATGTGTAATATATAATGTATATTTTCCACAAGAATTTTTATCAAAATTTCAATCAACTTTAAGTAATCGTAACTCCGCGAAAAATGGTCATATCTTACAAATTCTTTTTTCATTTTCATATTTGAAGTCTCCACTTTGAGCACCATTTATCAAATTTGACTTCCGTCTTTCCCCACCCCCGCCACCTCCTTTAATGCGAGGGCATGATTTGTTTTAAAAAGTTTGCATACTTTGATTCGCTCCATGGGGTGCAATAAATTTTTTTCGCCAATGTTCCAAAAATTGCTGTAAAGTCCCCACGATTTTTTTTTTGGCGAAGTTATGAACGTCGACAAGTTACTCGTGCATTTTAGTCAGTTTATGCTTTTTACCGACAACATTAGCGTTATTCGATGCGCACCTCGAGGAGATTGCTGGTTGTATTTTGTGCATGCGTGTTTGTGTATGCGAGTGTGCGTCTGTGAGATATGACGACATGTAAGATATAACCATTTTTCGCGCAGTTACGATTACTTAAATTCGAGTGAAATTTTGATAAAAACTCTTGTTGCGCTAATTTTGTTACTCAGTGCACATGGCGGTCCCCCCTTAACCCTTTGCGGACGAGTGGCCACTCTCACTCGCCATTTGATACAGTGCAACAATTTTTTATAAATAATTTTTAACTACATTTTTAGTATTATACACATGAAGCTTGAGTACAGTGAAACAAACAATATTGGCAATTAATAATAAAAATATGTCTATTTCAAAAAAATTGATCAAACTTTTTAACCAGAAAGTTTTGCAGTCGCTAATTGCTACTGGTAAAAATACTTACGACCGCAAAGGGTTAAGGAAGTGTCCACATATTTTTGAGCGGCAGTGTAACATATATCGGCGCTGTTGCAAGAGACCAAGCGTTTTCTGGTTCATATTGGACCCCCGGTGAAACTGGAGGAGGCCATGCACGAGTGGCTATTTGCCGTAGAGCGGTCAGAATTGGACAACAGAGGGATACGGTAAAATTAGTCCCTAAAGAGAATTTATGATGGGCCACGAATGCGTGCCGGCCAAACGATATTAAACCGCACCGTGCACCGGATTATTCAATAAACTTGTCCCGTTCTACGGGATGCGTTTCTGCTACGGCGATGTTTGTTTTAAGTGAATTCGAGGTCAACGTTTCCACAGAAATTACGCGAGTTTAACCGAATCATTATGCGGTCCCGTGCATTCCATCGGAGTACTTGGCAATGAAATATGGCTCAAATAGTAGGAACAAGTTGTTTACCTTTCAAACGCGATACGATTCATTGTAATATTTTGTTCGTTTCACTTTCGAATAAATTATAATATTGTATGTAAGTATAATAAGACGTACAATGATTTATGCTTGACATAATCAAGTCGTTGTCAAGGTTTTTCTTTTTTTAACACCGGAATAATCCATGTTGTATGTTACTTATAATTATCTTGTATGTTCCTTGACTACTTTTTTTTTATATCTTCATTATTTTTGTTATATTTCTTGATTATTTTTTTTTTATATTTCCTGACTACTTTCTTTGTATATTTTTCTATATTTTTCTTCAATTTCTTGAATCTTGTATATTTGATACTCAAATATTATTATGATTTGTACTCCATGTGTATAATTATAATTTATATTTAAATCGAAAGTTAATTAACAAGATGTGTGTATAAAGCGCGTATAAACATCTTAGAAATTGTATAATTATGAATTGTATTTTAAAATAGGAAACTCGAGATTTCTCATTTCGACGAGTTTGAATGTTATTCGCAAGTAATTTTTCCAAATGTAATTACTTTCCTTGCTATAATTACGCGGAGATAGCATTTGGGGGGATTAAACTCGTAAGTTTCGCAAATTTGATTCGCGGTTGGAAAAGAAACCGATGGCGTTGTCTAAATTGCCCCGAGATAATGGCGACGCTGGCAGCCTTCGAAAGAAACCCGTTTCGTTCGGACAAAATAATTTTATTCGTTTCGATGGAACGAAATTTAAACCGTATGAAGTCAAATAGAGCAAAATTAAATTATTCGAAACAAAGTGAACACAAACTTAGCCCAAACGAAATCGGATAAATAAAAATTTGAATTATATGAAACAAAGTATGGAAAGATTTTAACCGTACGAAATAAAATGAATCAAAATTTATATTATAAGAAACAATGTGAATAAAAATTGAAACCATACGAAATCAAATAAATGAAAATTTAAATGATAGGAAACGAACTGAGTAAAAATTCAAATCAAATAAATGAAAATATAAATCATACGAAACAAAGTGAACAAAAAATTAAACCATACGGAATAAAATAATTCACGATTTAAATGATACGAAACAAATTGAATAAAAAATAGTTAAGTCGTACGAAATAAAATAAATAAAAATTTAATCGAAACGAAACAAAGTAAAAATTGAAACCATACGAAATCAAATAAATGAAAATATAAATCATACGAAACAAAGTGAACAAAAAATTAAACCATACGGAATAAAATAATTCACGATTTAAATTATACGAAACAAATCGAATAAAAAATAGTTAAGTCGTACGAAATAAAATAAATGAAAATTTAAACGAAACGAAACAAAGTAAGTAAAAATTGAAACCATACGAAATCAAATAAATGAAAATATAAATCATATGAAACAAAGTGACTAAAAATTTAAATCATACGACGTCAAATGTAAGAAAATTTGAACGATACGAAGTCCAGTAACAGAAAGTTTAAACTCATTTAATTAACTGTTAGCTTAGCTTGGTTTTGCAAGATGTCACGTTTCACCTCTTTCTTGATGGACAATGTTCCCTGTGTTTACAGAGGTCTGATGTGACGCAGTAAAGGGAGGTGGACCAAATAAAAGGGCGAAATGAGGGGTGGCAGTGGTGACGTCCCTGGCATGGTCACCGTCCCCGCCTCTGCATCCCTTAACGTAAGTACACTCTCAAAAGGTTCGCAGATTTTTTTCGCTGAAAATGGTCGCGCGAGAGGAAAGAAAGAACTGCAATTAACGTTCGCGTAGAAAAAATTATGAGTTGGACCGTGCCTCGTAATAAAACGAAATAAAAGGTACAGAAGGTATTATGAAAATTTCCATAATACAGAAGGTGGTTTAAGCCCTTCTTTTACGGTTTCCTTCATGGCTACACCCGTAAAAAATTAACCCCTGAACGAATGGCATGTCGTTAATACAGAGACGATTTAAATTTAATACGAAAGTGTTCGTCTCGAAAGTTTATATCGAAGTTTAATCAAAGTATCATCTTGATTGGCAGTTTCTAGAGTATACATAATTAAAGAAAATTGTCCTCGATTCAGTTTCGTTATGCGAGGGTTAAAACGCGTAGAAAGGTAGATTCAACCCTTTGCACTCGAGAGACGATTCATATTCGCCATTCGCGTTAATGCAACAATTTTAAATAAACATACTATATTTATAGAATTATACACTTGATGTTTGGATATAGCGACACATACAATACTGGCAATTGTTAATAAAGAAATAAAAATCATCACTCAACAAAAATCCATGAAACCTTTCGACTGGAAAGGTGAACATAGTGAAATAGACAATACTGGCAATTAATAATGAATAATAATTTCAAAAAAATTCATGAAATCTTTCAACTAAAAAGTTGAACAGAGTGAACCAGAGAATACTGACGATTAATAATAAAGAAGGAATAATCTCAAAGAAAGTTCATGAAAGTTTTCAACTAGGAAGTCGAACATAGTGAAACAGGCAATATTGGCAATTAATAATAAAGAAATCATAATTAAAAACGCTCAAACATTTAATGTGTTTGAACACAGTGAAAAATACAATACCGACGATTAATAATAAAATATAATAATTTCCAAAATATTCATGAAGCTCTTCAACCAGCAAGTTTTGCAGTTGGTATTAGACAGCGGTAAAAATGCTTTGGAGTGCAAAGGGTTTTTAAGATCCGTTCGAACATAAGAATGTTACAAACTCGAGGTAGATCGGTGGTCTCAATTGTCGACGATAATCCAATAAATTCATGGGCTACAAATGTCGTTTTAGGGGTGGGACTACCCCTTGTCACGACGCGGGGCGGTCTGCAAGCTATAGAGAAATGGAGGGCGATGCTACCACGTGCATCGATTTCTTGTTTCTGTCTACGGGCAGAGAATTTGTTGCCGAAGTGATTCGGAAAAAGGAGAATCATTCGAGTCGTTTCGATAAAAATATTTTCTGGTCGTTCGCTACACATCGTTCGTCAGTGTTCTTCCCGCGCATCAACATGATTCGACGTTTTATGTCATCGACGAACGTTTCGTTACACATAAACTGTCCGAATTTATAGGACGTTTATAATTTTATACTTCAATGTATTCTGTATATACGACGAGGGTAGGAATAATTTTACAAGACACATATATATTGTCTGCTAGAAAATGATTAATATCGTGGTATCAGCAAAAATTAACTATAAAATGTATTGCTATGTACGGTTATATAGATACGAGTTATTTTTATTAATCGTGTAAGTGTTATGTAATGATAGTAACTAATTTTCTATCAAAAAATAATTTCTAATCAATTTCGTTTCAAATTAATATTTAATTAGCAGTGATTTCAAAAAGAAAATCTCAACTTTTGTCATTTAAAATAGGAAATATGTAAAATGGTCATTTTACCACTTTGGTAGTGTCAGTGATAATTAACGAATGCTTAATTGCAACGTCCGAATGGCGCTGCACCGGATATCGCCATAATTAGAAAGGAAAGCGGAGAATTATAATAATACGTACCAGTTTGAGGATTTAAAGGTATGCGAGGTTCGTGCAGGAACTCGCGAATTATTTCCACGGAACGATGTTACCGAAACGACAGACGAAACACAACTAACCTGGCCTTGTTTGCCGATACGAAATGCATTTACTTCCGTGGGCCATGGTCGTTTTGAAGCACCACAAATACTCGTGATCTATATCGTCCATGCTCCGAACTACGATTTAATTAAAAAATATAAACAGAAATCGTCGCGTCCCTTTCGTACATTAACCTTTTACCCACCGAAACATATCCGTTATCAGCAACAACTGCAAAATATTCTATTTAAAAACTTTCTATGCGATTATTATTTTTCTATTATCGATTGCTACTGATTATTCGCCATGTTCAAACTTCGTGTATACTAATGTAGATTATGTTAACAAATATTAATTTAAAATTGTATCAAATCACACGGTGAATCGTCTTTCGTGATCTATGAAGTCGATCTATCAACCCTTTGCACTCGAAAATATTTTTACTGTTGACAAACTATACAACTTTCTAGTTGTAAAGTTTGATGAATTTTATGGAACTATTTTTTTATTAATTATTATATATGTATAATATTTACGATATATTTATGTCATTACACACAATGTTTGAACATTGAGAAATATATATACACAGGGTTTCCCAAAAAGTGTTGAAGGAGCCGGAAATGGGAGGTAGGTGGGGTGATTCTGCGCAACTTTTTCATTTACAAAAATGTCGTATGGGGCTTCATTTTTAAATTATTAACGAAAAACACTGACCAATCAGAGCGCGAGAATCGCCCGCGCTCAGGGGTGTCGTACCATCGCGATGCTCATACGTTCGTTTACGGCGACGGTCATTGTTACTCGTGCCTGCACGACGCTCCTGAGCGCGCGCGATTCTCGCGTTCTGATTGGTCGGTGTTTTTCCTTAATAATTTAAAAATGAAGCCCCGTACGACATTTTTACAAAGGAAAAAGTTGTTCAGAATGACCCCAGCTACCTCCCATTTCCGGATGTTTCGTTCGTTTTGGGACATCCTGTATATATATATTTATTAAAATTGTTTATTTAAAATTGTTGGATTGAGTCAAATCACGAATGTAGGACACCTCTCGAGTGCACAGATTTTTCAATTAGAACCACCGGCGTCCGATAAAAATACTGCACACATCGGATCGGTAACCTCACGAAATTTTCGGATGCACCATTTAAATGTATGCAAATTCAGTTTGTTGTTCGTGAAAAGAGCGAACATCATTCTGAAACATTGATACGCGACTCGGAGAGGCTGCGAGAGATTACATCGGATTTCTTTTACGGCTCTCCGTGTTGGGAGCACACTGTTATAAATCATGCATGAATCTCGTTCTTCCCTATGCAAACGTATCGATTCTATGGGCACGTCCGAGGCTACGCCATAAACGATGAATATCTTCCATGAATTAACAAGTTTATCGATGCTGCGTGTCGGAACCGTGACAAAAATTTGACTCTTTAGAATAATTAATAGAATTATCTTCGGTAAAATCCTTCTAAAAATCCTCTGATAATTTCAATAAACAATAAGCTGCCTTAAGATACTTTTTGTTAAGAAAATTTGTTAAGATACTTCTTTCGAAATGGTGTTGATTTTTATCGAGATAAGAAATGCATGCACATGCTCAATTATATTTAATCATTTGTATATTTATGTATCAACTTTATTTCCAATTTTAAACTATGTGTTATGATACTGTTAAATAATGTGTGTGAAAAGAGCTACCTATAATACGATGCTGTAAAATTCGATAAAAAATGAACATTGTTGAGACAGGTACTCAAAGATGTTCCCATGTGCGATAATTATTTGATTTTAAAATAGCTTGATTGAAACAATTTGAAAATTCTAAAACGCGCATTTACTATTATATTGAAGATTCTATTAGAGCAATAATGAAGTAATAATGAAATGATAGTGAAATAACCATGAAATAACAATGAAATAACAATTAAATAATACTGAAAAAATGTAATAACGATGAAATAATAATAACAATGACGGTCATGTTCACGTACCATCCCCCCACGCGTAAATAATCCCGACAATCGATTTTTTGACAACAATCGAAAAAAGTTTTCGATCAAGATCGTAAAATAATCGAGTATCGGTTTTCAACCAGCAAGAAAATGTTATTATGTAAAACTAGTAATGCAGCGTTAACGTACGGTAGAAAACAGTTCCATCGTGGTCGTGGAGAATAATCGACTCATCGAAGTCGATCGTTGTTCAGAAAGGCCTACTAATTGGCTTTAAGTGCTACAAGGACGCGACGTTATGGCATGTACTGATGGAGACGTCGTCGGATCGAAGGACAGTTATTTCAGTTTTATTTCGCTACCATTTGCTTCCAGCGAACTGGTTTTCTCGGTATCTTTGATAACGCGATAAGCACTCGTTTCGATGACAATTATCGTAACATGCCGTATGTATGGAGTGATCAAACGATTCTAGCAATTATTTTGGCCGCACTTTGTATTCGGCCGCATTCCTCTCGCTCCGTTAATTATTCGACCGCGAATTTTGTGGATTCGAGTTTGCGGAATTTAGGAACATCCAGGTCTTCGTAATTAAAGATTTTTCAATTTTGGTATTTTAGGAATTGGAGTCTCCGGAATTTTGGGGTTTGACAAGTTTGAAGGTTTAGGATTTTGGAATTGTGGAATTTGGAAATTTTAAGATTTCGGATTCTGAAATTATGGAATTTTAGAATTTTGAAACTTGGAGATTTCGGAATTTGGCAAATTTAGAATGTTGGGACCTTGGAATTTTTTAATGTTGAAACATTAAGATTTTCGAATTTTGAAATTATGGAATTTTAGAATTTTGAAACTCGGAGATTTCGGGATTTCGGGATTTCGGGATTTGGCAAATTTAGAACTTTGAAACTTTGGGATTTTGGATTATAGAAACATTAAGGTTTTCGAATTTTGTAATTATGGATCTGTAGAATTTTTCAACTTGAAACCTTTGAAATTTTGAAGTTTGATAAGTTTGGAACTTTAGGACTTTGAAATCCTGAAATTTCAGAACCCTAAGAAGTTCGATCTTCGAAGTTATGGAACTTTAAAATTTCAGATCTTGAACACTTTTAAACTTCAGAATCTTGAATTTGTAGGACATTAAAATTTTACAATTATGAGACTTGGAAAATCAGGGTTTTTGAAACTTAAAACTTTGAGACTTAATCACGTTGAGTTGTAGAAACTTAGAACATTCGATCTTCATCATTTTCGGACCTTCGATGTACGAAATCGAACCTTGTCGAACAATGAGACCATGAAAAATAACAAAGTAGACTTAAATGAGTTCTAACAAAACCTCCCTTTCATAAAATATATCCCCTAGAGCTCCTAGCGCAGGAAGCTATCAAGTTTCTGCATTATTTCGAAAGTAAGCGAATACACGAATGTATAAGGGATTAAAATTTACATCATGACGGTGTAATTATTAAACCATCTATCATCGAATATTTTTTATTGCCAGATTATGACAGGCGACGACAGTATGAGCGATGACGTGTTCGAGGAAGAAGCATCCAATGCAACTTCCACGGGTTTGACACCGGGTGTAACGGGTCAAACTTGGACCAACACACCTTCTCCTACCGGATACAGGGACTACAAACCTCCGGCGGAAGTGTTTGCCGAAAATTATGGCTACTCGTCGAGGGACCACGACAACACGAGGAGTTTGAAGAGGGTCAAAGAGGAAGATACAGGTTTGACGCACAAGGTGAGTCCGCAAAAGACATTTATTCATTTTTCATAGATTATACATATGCTCGAAAGTGAGAGCCACTTTCGTCGAAAAAATTGAATATTTAGGAAAATTTGTTCTCTTCGACTTAAAATTCTTACGTTTCGAATTTTGTTGAAATTTTTTAATATTCTAAGAAATATTCTATATTAGAAATATTCTAATATTCTTATAGAAATAATTTTTTAATATTTTTAATATTTCGATTATGAATTTTGATCGAAACCTTGATTTTAATCTCACAAAAATAAGTACAAAAGTACTTAACCTTACAAAGTTTTCACCTATTTTGAGCATCAACCAATCATACTACTTAATTTATATTATAATAAAAACTTAAATACTTCAAGTTGTTTGTGATCTGACAAAAACACAATTTATAACGTAAGGGCAATAATTAAGTAACATAAGTGTACAGCACTTGTTATAGTTATTAAGCAGTGGCAATATTTGGTAACGAAGATGTCAGTACTTTAAATTATCTGTTCTTCTATTCTATTAGACCAAATAATTAAGAATACATATCCATTTCGCTATACCTGTAGAGTACTATACGTGTCTGGCAAGTTGGCAGATGGTATCGGCATGTCGACTTTCCCAACACGCACAATACCTCTCCCGGTGAAGAAATCTGGCCAACTCGAAACGGGACCATAAATTACCAAAAACGACCTCGAAAAGTAGCCTAAAAACCCCGAAGCGTACTGCAGATAAATCCTGTTTCACGAACTCATTATTCAAGCGACAGCCACGTGTTATCGATCGAGGTACTGTTAGGTTAACGCGTATTCATTATTAAATGGCGACGGACGGTACCATTGTAAAAGAGGTTGTGCCAAAAACGAAAGCAGGGAAACATTCTCGTGTAAAAAGAATCCGACATTCCATGTGCACTGAAATGGGTATTTTTTAACAAAATCTGTAGTATTGCACGTATGATGTGTACACATAAAAAAGGAAATAATAGTGGCAATTAATAATAGGAAGATAACTTTAAAGAATTCATCAAACTTTCCAACCAAGAAGTGTTAGAGTTGCTATCTGGTATCAATAAAAATATCTTCGAGTGCAAAGGGTTAACCTTTCAAGGTATTTTTACGGGTCGCAAATAGCAACCCCAAAACCTTTTGGTTGAAAAGCATCATGATTTCTATCGAATTTATTATCGTTCAATCATTAATTGCCACTATCAGCTGTTTCATTATGTTCATACGTGCACCACATTTAGTGAAAAAATACCTATTCCAAATTGTCGTATCGAACAAGATGGTGAGTGTGAGTCCACATCTCGTGCGCAAAAAGTTAATAAAAATTGAACTGTGAAGTTGCATACGATGTTTAGGAGTCGAGGTTATCCCCAACAGTTTGTTAGTAACAATCTAACTCTGAAGTTGAATATGAAGCTCAAGACTCGGTGTTAGCCCCAACTATTTATTAGTAAAATTTTAACTATGAAGTTGGGTATGAAGCTTAGGACCTGAGATCATTCTCCAAAGATTCGTTAGGAACAACTCAACATTGAGAGCGAATATGAAGCTTACAACTGGAGTTATAAGTTATATATAACTCGTTTGATAACAAAAACACAACATTTAAAAGGTGCCTATTCCAAATAGCTGTATCGAACAAGGTGGTGAGTGTGAGTCACATCTCGAGCGCAAAGAGTTAACAGAGTGTGTGCGAGTCCCGTGGAAAACATTCCTCGCAAGAACATCGTTTGATATTCATTACCGACTGATTTGCATGATGGATGGGACACAGTGTGTTTCTCGGATGTAGGACCGGCAAGGTCAGTCATGCCTTCGTACCAAGGTCAACCTGCCCTCCTCTTCTCATGGCAAGCCGCTGGAATAATGATCGGGAATGCCCGAGGTCCATACTATACCCGTGGTACGGCCCCCAACACGATTCCTACGTCCTTCCTTCGGCTTCTTCCTTTTCTTCTGGCCCTCACCCTCTGCTTCCATCTCTTCCTCCTTCGCCACGATTCCTTCCACATCTTCGTTCAACGTTTTTCACCGACGTTCTCTTCACCTTCTCGCTCTAGCACGGTATCCTTATATCGTCCGGTTTCTTCCTTTTTGCCACCGTCCTTCCTTGTTTCTCCTTTTCTCCCGGCTCGCTTGCTTTTCTTCCACATTTTCTTCCCTCGTGCATTCACAAGGACACGACCTTCGGTTTTGTCTAAACTTACGATCCACTCGGAGATGATTTCGTGAAATGTCGGATGTTTGATCCTCGATCGTGACACGTTGCATAATTGGCGGATTCGGTGAATAGAAATACATTATTCGACGGGAGAGTATCACTAAACTCGATATCACTGTGACATTATAACGAAGTATCACTACAGCTTTTATAACGAGACAGTTTGAAGTTTAGAAGCTTGATTAAAATGATTACGCAGTAGATTTCTTGATATACTTCGTAGAAAATGGCTGACTGATTTGTCGAGCAAATAATAAATCCTGAAATTTGTATATTATTTCTCTGGGATGACAAAATTAAAGTTAAAAGATCTATAAAAATGAATGCATGAACGCTTATCGACATTCTCCGTACAAAATGGCTGACTGATTTTTGAAGCAAATAATAAATCCTGAAATTGGTATTGTTTCTCATGGATGACAAAACTCAATAACAGAAAAGTGTAAGTGAATAGTATTTATGGCATAGAAAAGTTTAAAATAGTATAAAATGAATGCATGGAAAATTCCAGTAAGCGAAATGACGGTACAAAATGGCTGACTGATTGTGAAAGAATAAAATGAATGATACAGATATTCGAATGCCGTTCCGAATCAATTGTCAAACACGAAAAATCAGACGAATCACTTCTGAAACACGAAAAATCAACGAATCAGATAAATCGATTCGAAACCGACGATAGAACTTGATTAAAACGAATATCCGGTACGAAGGTATCGGAAAATCGTATCGATTCGCAGACGAAACGAAACTTTCGTCGAAAATTCGTTCGAACGAAGCGAAATCGAAAGGTAAACAGCGTATCGAGTCGCTCGACGATCAGTTAAGAGCGTGGACTGCCTTTTTGCCAAAAGATTTGCAACCGTGTAGCCGGTCGCAACACCGAGGTCTTCAATTATCCCTTATAAGAGTGAGTACTCGGTCGAAGAAAATGCGAGGCAAGAACCGGCTCGGGACCATGGACCCCCTACCGGTTTTACTTCACCCTCCTGATCGGTGAAACAGTCCGCTTGCTTCCCTCGAATCCGTTCGAGGATACCCTCGTTAATTGCCGTGACATTCTGAAAACGCTCCTCAAATCATCTGCCGTTGCTATACACACGATCGAGCCATCACCGCCACAAAAAACGATCGAATTTCATTTTTTGACGAACTTCCATCGTGTTGTTTGGCACTTTGTCACGGTCGCTAGATACTTTCATTTATTGACACTTCGTTTATTATTTTCACGACATTTTTAATTGTTTCAAATTGCGGTATTTTCGATATACTTTATTTTAACACAACCCCACGCGTTAAGTCCTCGATTCACTCTGTTCGATTCAACCGTCACAATAATATTATAACAACGGGTGTTACAATTTCATTTACTCTGTACAATTCTCTGCACAATTTGAATAGTTCGCAAGAAGTAGCAAACAAATTATTCCCAACACTTTCAACCCTTTGTGTTGTAATGACAAGATACACACGTGTCAAACTCGCAGTTCAAATGTACATGGAAAATATGTATGAAGAAAGTGTATAAAAGTCACTATAAATTTGATTAATTATTATTCAGTGCTCTCCAGTTTGTGTTCGCAGGAGGGATTCAAAATAACTGGTGTGCAGGTGGTATACATATAATGTATAAATCCATTAAGTTCATTAAATGCAAAATAAACTTTTACATCCCTTCATTAACCAGCAAATTTTTGCGTTACAAAATCTTAATGATCTTAAATATACATTTAACAGATGTTTTAGAATTAAAACATAATATAAAAATGTAACTATTAAGGTAGCTATCTTGATCTGTTAGGAAAATGGACTTAGACCACCTTCAAAATAAACGGCTCAATTGTAATAAGTTTATGTTTGAAACTAACTTCCGCAGTTAACCCCTTGCCACACTTTGAAGAGTCTGAATATAAAATACGCATATAAAATAAAATACTTCATATAAAATAAGGATCATTGAATATAAAATAGGCATTATATTTTAAGTTCCTTTGTTCGTATTAATATTGTACCTCTAAATAGTTAGTTCTGGCTGACGCATCAGACAAATAAATTATATGTCAAGGAGTTAACCGAGTAAGATCGAACTAAGATTCTTAATAATTAGAGCTTAGTAAGTTGACCCGCGTAAAGGGTCAGCCACGATCATTGAGCTAAGTTCGGTAACATGAGTTCGCTGTAATTTCCGAACACGAGATGATCTCCTCACGTTCCAATTTCTCTGGTTCGACTTCGATAGATCGTACTCGTCAATCGTGTTACGAGCGGATATATTATTCCAAGTGTTCACGGTGCTCCAGCTACGATCAATGGGCGGCTCTATGCTAGTCGAATAGAATTTTATGCGTGTGAGTGGTTGTGTAGACACGTGTGGGTGGATTAAAGGCAGAATTGGATGCCACACAATGCGTAAGCCGGATGGTGTTAGCATCGGAATATGATTAAGCTGTTCCTCGATGCATCGTACATGCTTGCGATGGGTCGGATCATCCTATGCGGAGAAAAGTGCTTCCTGATCGCTTATTAGCGTTTCGAGATGTGAATTTATTGCGTACGCAGTCGGAACGTATGAATTATTACGTTGTTACGCTTTATGATCAATTTTTGCGGCCGAGTTATCATGGATTTTGATGTTGTTGCATTAAATCATTTAATTTCGTTAATTTCACATGGACGAGTTTGATGTACTTGGTTTTTAAAATGACTTGCGTTTAACCTGACATCCGATTTGTTAGATAATTGCACAATGATGATCTGGTTTAGATGATTGTTACAATGAAGTTCAGATGAGTAATGTTATGATGAAGGACAAGTTTAATTTTATCAATCAACGTGGCACAGAAGAGCTGGGTCAGATGAGTACTATTATAACGAAGAGCAAGTTTAATTAATTAACATCTTAAACAAAAGCAAGTTCAGTTGATTAATATTATAATGAAAAGCAAATTTTATTAATTAACATGGCAAACAGATGCAAGTTCAGATAATTAGTATTATAATGAAAATCAAATTCAATTAATGTCACGGTGAGGGGCATGTTCAATCGATTAACGTCACAATGAAGACCAAGTTCGATTTTGCATAACTTAGATGAAGACTTTCTGTACCGTAACTAATTTTGCAGAAAAATGATGTTCGATTGGTGGTGTTCGTAATTTATTAACTCCTTTATTACCACAACGAGAATGAACTCGAATCAATTTCAATTGGAGAAAACGTATTCGCGGTTGAATCGAGCGAATTTTTTCCGCTCGCACCAGCCTGGAACTCGGTTAGAAACTGAGCTAACCTTATGCGGTCGTGCATTTGGCGGACTCGCGCAGTCGCATACAAATTGAGTTAGCGACCTCGTGGTAATGGAGGAAGACGTGAACGGAGAAGTGCAAGCATTTTATATTGGAAAGTGCATCATAAAATTTAACTCTGCGACGCAGAGTATAAAATTTACAGCTTGGGGTAGTCTTCAACAGTCTGTTAGTAACAACTGAACTGTGAAGTTGGATATCAATCTTTGGATCCGGAGTTAGCCTCAACCTAAGTTCGTTAGTAAAAATTAAACTGTGAAGTTGCGTGTGAAGCTTAGGACTCTAACCCTAACAGTTCGTTAATAATAATTAAACTGTGATGCCTAGGAGGCGAGGTTATTTCAATCTTGGGATCCGGAGTTAGCCTCAATAGTTTGCTAGTAAAAATTAAAATGTGAAGTTGGGTATGAAGCTTAGAACCCAAGATTATCTTCAACAGTTTCTTAATAAAAATTAAATTGCGAAGTTGTATATAAAGCTTTGGATCCCGGCTTAACCCCAACAGTTTGTTAGGAAAATCTGAACTCTGGAATCCTGCATGACTAAACGTATGACGATAAGAACACAAGGTTATCTCCCACAATTTATTAGTAAAAACTAAACTCCGAATTCTAATATGAAGCTCAGGACGCAAGATTAACTCCAACAATTTATTATCAAAAACAAAACTCTAAAACGAAGTATGAACCTTAGGAGTCCAAAATGATCTCCAACGGTCTGTCAGTAAGAGTCCATCTTCCAAATAGGGTAGAAAGCTATTTCACCAAGCGTAATCTGTCCCTGATCGCCGTGTATCACGCGTGATTGAAGGCAGGACGGAGCGTTCGAATCGCGGATAATGGTCCTAAAAATGGCAACGTGCATGGCTACGTAGTCCTTCTTGCAGCCGGGTTTCAGGTGGCGTTGCCCGATCGAAAAGGTTGACTCTCCTTTTATCGTGAATCCGAGCAGTCGTCTGGTCGATCGAAACGGGGATTCAAGCCGCGTTTTTCGCGAGCGAATCCATTGGTATTCCACGCGACCACCTCCCTGAACTGGGAATTGTAAATTGATAAACGCTCGACCGTGTCCAATACGATCGAGAAAAACGTCTTCTCGTACCTATTCGTCATAACCCGTGTTTTTCCACCCGCAATTTCGCTCATTCTTCGAGATCCTCCGTATTTTACTGCCCTTTCTTCTCCTCTCGAAGAGAATACGCTCATTTACGAACACGAACACGTTAAATCTTTATGTACCTTAACGCGTTGAAATTACAAACGAGAGGAGTCTTCGTGATGGACTTCAAATCCGATTAAATTATTTAGTGGCCAGAAAAGAACTTTTCAGGGCTCTTAAATATCGAGATAACGAGATACGTTGATGGATTAGAAGATGAAATTGAAATATTAAGTACCCCCGTTTTTAATAATTATAGTTGAACCATGAATGTCAGTTTTCATGGTGGTAGTCCACGTATCAATTTTAATTGCATATGACGAGTTAACTCGCAAAAAACGTATGATTATAACGAGAGGAGTCTTCGTGATGGACTTCAAATCCGATTAAATTATTTATTGGCCAGAAAAGAACTTTTCAGGGCTCTTAAATATCGAGATAACGAGATACGTTGATGGATTAGAAGATGAAATTGAAATATTAAGTACCCCCGTTTTTAATAATTATAGTTGAACTATAAATGTCAGTTTTCGTTGTGGTTGTCCATGTATCAATTTTAATTGCGTATGACGAGTTAACTCGTGAAAAACGTATGATTATAACTGATTAATTTGGCCGAAACATATTCGCTCGTAATTATGTGGTTTGGTTTGTAATTAAAGTCGGGGTACAATGATGTAGCCTCCAGATTTCACACGATATTTCAGAAGTTCGATTTTTGTTGCGCCGTAAATGTGTTCGCAATATGAGACATATGGGACATACATCTATAAAAATATTCGCAGTAAATATGGAGCTTGCGTACCTATAAAAATATTCAATGTAAACATGAAATATGCATGTCCTAAAAAAGTATTCGCAATAAACATGAAATGCACATAACGTATAAAAGTATTCGCAATAAACATGAAATACATATAACCTTTAAATGTATTCGCAATAAACACGAAATACGCATAACCTACAAAGGTACTTGCAATAAACATCAAATAAACATAACCTACAAAATTATACGCAATAAACATGATTAAGCATAAGTAAAAATTAAGCATAAATTAAGCAAAATAAGTTTCTGCAAAATTACACGCAACAATAAAGAAATACAAATATCCATAAAAATATTCGCAACAAGAAGGACATAAATTATATACAAGTGCTAGAAACGATAAATTGAATACGAATCGAGTTTTTATCAAATCCATCCACTTTGATGAATTAACCTAGTTCAAGAAAAATTGAAAGTAGAATTATGTACAAACGTAAAAAAATTCTTTGGTCACTTCGTCTGGAGAAAAGGTGAATCAATTAAGGTTCGTTCGGCAATCGATCGTCGATCCATAATGCATAAAGAACTCTCCGTGGTATTTGCAATTCTAAATCGATCGAATCCGAAGTTAGTTTGCCTCGTAATGGCCGAAGAAACGCGACGTTCCAGTAATAATTTCGCCTCGGTAAGTGGCAAAAAGCAAATTCGCCGGGTATCTCTTATTGTTATCCCGTAATTCAGTTTCACGTTGATGTATTCCGGCTTCGATGTTCTTCTTCGCGGGTTTTTGCATACGAAAGACGGGGTCGCGACCCTAACCGACTTCACGATTCGATCGCGAGATGAGATGCCAATCGGCATCAATGGAAACGCGAAATTATGCCGATTAATGGTAGGCTGCTACTTATCGAAAGGTTCTTTCGATGGATGGTCCCTTTTGATGTCAATCTCCACTTCGTAATAAATTAATCATGATGGTTAGCGATAAGGTAATGGGAATAAATGAGGTTACTGTAGAGCAATTTTTTAACTTGATGCTTCGATGTCGGTGTTACTGGAACCACTTTAGTAATATTCTCATCTTTCGTTCATATTAATGATTTCGGGGTAGTAATGATCAATTTCTCGATTTCGAGTTTTAAAGTTTTACGTTCTTTTTTATATTATCGAATCTCTCAAACTTTAAATTTCTGTACACTTGAATGTTTAAATTCTTTAATCCTTACATTTCCAAACTTTTCAAATTGCAAAAGTTTCAAACTCAAGATTGCAAGTTCTGAAATTGTTCAAATTCCAAACTCCGAAGGCTCCAAATTTTACAATCTTCAAATTTCTAAATTCTCAAATTTGCAAACCTTAAAGCTTCGAAATGCAAAATTCCTAAAATTCCTAAATTTCAGACTCTTCAAACTTTCAAACCCCAAAATTTTCGAATCGTCCATTTTAAAATGGTGAAATACTCAAAATTTCGTGTTCCCAATTTTCAAATTTTCAAATAGCGACATTCCCAAGTCCAAAAATTTTCGACAAAAAGAATAAAACCAAATGAACAATAGATTTGTCGAAGTTCAATGACCATTTGCGTCTGAATTGAAAATGAACTATAAAAATAAGTAAATAATGAATAATACATAAACCAGTTTATAGAAAGATTCTTTATCTCAATGAGGATTGACATATATTTCGACATAAGCTTTTGAATAATTTTCGTAATTGAAAATAAGAAATTTAAGATCCGTCATTTTGACGGGTCCCATAAGCCTAGTGTTAACACTAGATTTACGAACATTCAATGACCACTTATGCCCACATTGAAAATGAACGATAAAAACAAGTAAATAATGAATAATACATAAACCAGTTTATAGAAAGATTCTTTATCTCTATGAGGGTTAACATATATTTCGACATAAGCTTTTGAATAATTTTCATAATTCAAAATAAAAAATTTAAGATCCGTCATTTTGACGGGTCCCGTAAACCTAGAGTTAACAGCGTTCGAGGTGGTAAAACGTATTGCTACAGAACTCGAAGTCGTGCACGAACAAATTGAAACATAAATATTATGGAGAGCAGACGCGTAAATCGATGTTAATAATTTTGGATTTCAGACGGATAAAAAGCGAGATAAAGATCGTGCGACTCGTAACGAGTTGTCCGCTCGTTGTCCAAATTCGGCGATCGATCAATAAAAGTGGACGAGCGCGAGACGATCGCGCGAGCGCTCGTAATTAATGCCAATTAAACGGCTATATTTAGCGTGGAACGATGAGTTTTTGCAGAATCTCGTTATCCTCGTTCGTATTTATCGGTTGGTGGTCTTCGGTATCGTTCCAACCAACTCTTCCTCTATCTCTCCTCCGCTTGTCTGCTTGCAAGCTGATTAGCATACGAATGCACACGACCTTGCCGCACCATTGGACGCCGACTGCAAGAAAAGCCGTATTGTACACGCGCGTGTACGAGCGTATCTAAGCGTGCTCGCACATGGAAACTCGCGTGCACGACGTCGAGTCTTTCGCGTAATTTAGAAATAACTTTGAAACATTTCGATCGGGAAAATCCATCGCCACCGAATCGGTCGATTACAGAAAAATATAAAAGCTGGTATTAAAAATAATTGTAGAATACTATTACGAGATTTTATCCACGTCCTCGAAAATGAACGCTGCAAATTAAATTCTTAGTTGTACCAGGAAAATTCGCTGATCCGGGGAAAAAAAAAATTGTGTCGATCTTTTTGATGTCGTATCGTTCGACAGGTTTATGTACAGTTCCAAAACACTGGTCTGATTAATAAGTAATTTGAAAAACGGTGTTCAAATGTCTATGTCGGAGAATTGTAAAATGGTGCCTAGATAAAATAATGTACATATGCATTAAACAATGTGCAAGATCTAGATAAAATAAAATACATACATCTACATAAAATAATATGTACGGTCCAGATGATATAATGTACAGCGTCTACAAAAAGTAATGCGTGAGACCTAAATGAAATAAAGCAAACTAGATAAAGAAACGTGATATCAATAAGGCAAACTAAAGTACAGTAAAGTAAATAAAACATATAAAGTAAATAAAGTAAGCAAAGCAAGTAAAGCGAGTAAAGCAAGTAAAGTAGGTAAAGTAAGTAAAACGAGTAAAGTAAGTAAAACAAAGTAAAATAAATAAACTAAAACTGCTTAAAATAAAAAACTCCAATGTTTATCCGAAACGAGTCAAGTGTTAGGACCATAATTTTCTACCCACGAGACGGTGAGTGAATCTGAACAACGGAGTCACAAATTGTAGAACGACAAAGGAGAATAACTATGATTAGCAAGTTGCTATAGTACACATGTTCTCGTATTATCCTTTTGAAAGAGCGTACAGTATGTACACTTGAGAGTCACTGAAGCTACCCGAACAGACGTTCTCTGTCCTCTGGCCGCACATGTTCCGAATTCGATGCATACTCGTGTACGCGTACACACACGCGTCCCGCGCGTGCATCCTCGCGAATGCGACTGTAACGCGATATCTCGTGCGCGTGTGCACGCACAATGCAAATTATAATGCAGCCCGTATAAGTGCGCGTCCGGCATTGTCACGTCGAGCTGTTCCTTCGTGTCGGTTCGACCGTAAATTTTACGGCTTTCGACTTATCCGACGTACCTCCATCTTACAACCACTCGGCTGTCCTCGAAACGCGATCTTTCATTTTCGAAATTTCCGATCACGCGATTTCGACCTTCGTTTTCCGATCCTCGAGTCGTGTTTCGCGAGTTTATCGACTTTGGAAAATTTGATCTTTCCAACATCGAAATTTCTTTATATTCTGCGAGTTTACACACTTCGAATTTCGGTTTGGACACTTCGATACCTTGGAATATTGTATTTTGAAATTTTCGGGGAGCTTACACATCTCGGACTTCGGTTTGGACACTTCCGCACAAGGAATATTGTATTTTGAAAATTTTGGGGAACTTACACGCTTCGAATTTCGGTTTGGACGCTCCCACATTTTGGAATAGGTATTTCTTGATTTTCGGGGAGTTTATACACTTCAAATTTCGGTGTGGACACTTCCACACTTTGGAATATTGTTATTTTGAAATTTACGGGGAGCTTACACACGTCGGATTTCGGTTTGGACGCTCCCACATTTTGGAATAGGTAGTTTTTGATTTTCGGGGAGTTTATACACTTCAAATTTCGGTGTGGACACTTCCATGCTTTGGAGTATTGGTATTTTGAAAATTTCTGGGAGCTTACACACCTCGGATTTCGGTTTGGACACTTCCACACCTTGGTATATTGTCATTTTGAAAATTTCAATTTTAGGAGCGCTTGATCCTTCAAAATTGAATTTGGGGTATCCGGAACTACTGATTACGGAATTACTTGTAAATTTCAGACTTACACACTCTTTTTGGAGGTTGAACGTTTGAGTTTCTTCAAGTTATAGGACCTTCAAATTTTTTAAGCTTCGATATTCGAGTTAAGGAATTTGAAATTTTTTAACTATAGATTCTTCAAAGTTGGGATATTCAGGATCACTGATCCTTGCATGTTTTGACTGTTTGTATATTTTATATATTTTCGACTGTGCTGACTTTTTTGGGGGTTGAATTACGATGACATTAAGATGTTTGGAACCTTTCAAGTTATAGGATTTTCGAATTTTGCAAACTTTCAGGGTCATTCGCAATGGTTGAAATTTGACATCTTGAAATTGTCAATGTATCGAGTTGCGGAATTTGAAATTTCGGTATAAATGTATATAATATAGTACAATATATAATTATGTACATGTAATTACATACAATTATATATAATTATATATGCATATATTGTACAATGATATATGTATAATATATAACATATAATTATATATAATTGTATATAATTATATATAACAAATAATTTCCTACTTTCAAATAATGGAAGACAATTGCAAACCTCTCTACTTCATTAATGTCTCACATTAATTATTCCCATCAAACGATCTCTATCAGAATTACGCAGAATATATCGTGGCATTTTTCAAATTTTTTATTCGAAACAAACGACGTAGAATTGCACAGCAGTTTTTCTCCGAACCCAAACATCGCGATTCAGCGCGATTGAAAATCGTCCCCGAATAAACAAAGCTCGCCCGGAATTTCGTTTACGTCACGACGAGTTTTTACGCGTCTTTTTCACCCTTTAGTATTCCGGTTCCCATCCCCGTTCCTTCTCGCATAGTTCGCGACGAGCTTCCTCGTGTTTTCGCGCCATAAATTCGCGTAACCCTACCGACGTCTCGTCGTTCGCGGAATAAAACTTCCATCCATATTTCGAAAAAAAAAAAAAAAAGGAAGAAAATATCTCGGCGATTTTTATGCACCTCGCCGGTAGATTATTGCGGCTCCTCTTCACAGTACATCTACTTTATGCCCATACGTTTTTATAGCCTACACGGTGTATTCCACTTTTATACTTCTCGCTGTTACTTTCGCGTCCTGTCGCGACTACCATCAACAATTTCTCGTTTATGTATCGCGAACGGCTAAACTTTTCCCTCTTAAACGATGTATGAAAATGTACGGCGAAATGGACCCGTGTCTTCGAACTTAACGTACCGGAAAGTCTATCATTTTTTATAGCGATCATTCTCGCTACGCCTAGAGACTTTGACGTTTATTTGTGCGCAACGACTTGGATAGTCATTAATCGCGTGATGAATTTATAAACGAGAACCAGTGATCGATATAAAACATACGATGTTGGAATGATATCGTACGAAGATGGTTAATACTTTTTTATTTTGACTATATAATAATTGTTCGATGACCGAAATTGACACATTGAGCTACTTTTATGTGTGATGCGCTATCCATTAGGTAACGCGTCATTCGGTTAACGAACAAGTAAAGTAAGAAATAAGTAGAGTAACAAGCAAGTTAAGTAACTGGCATGTAAAGTAACGTACAAAAGTACAAAGTAACACATAAATAAATAATAAGCCAGGGAAATAACAAACAAGTAAAGTAGCAAACAACTACAGTAACCACCATGTAAAGTAACAGTCAAGGGCAGTAGTGCAGTAAGTAAAGTATTAATCAAGTAAACTAACAAACATGTAAAGTAACAAGCAAGTAAAGTATCAAACCAGTAAACTAACAAACAAGTAAAGTAACAGGCAAATAAAGTAACAACGAAGTAAAATAACAAGCAAGTAAACTAATAAGCAAGTAAAGTATCAATCCAGTAAACTAACAGACAAGTAAAGCTACCAATCAAATAAACTAACAGACAAGTAAAGTAACAAACAGGCAAAGCAATAATCGAATAGAATGAGCCAAATCCTTACACCACGAACGATAATTAGTCGTAGCAACCTTCGATTGATCCAGGTGAGTTTATAAGGTGTTAGCTTTCCACGATTTACGAGTTAAATCGGCAACGATATCGATAGCGATCGAATCACAGCCTCGAGGACCTCGAACGCTTGATAACAGGCGACGATCGACGCTACGAGACTCAAATTAAAGACCGATCAAATCCCTGCTGTCCAATTATGCTAAGCGACCATGTCGACCGTTCACTAAACGCGAGACCTCCGATTAATTGACCGGCTGATTAATTAGCGTCGATTAAAACCGTGTCTGCGCGTGATCCACCGCACACGAAGCTTCGCTACGTAGGCGATAAATCAATCTACTTCGAGATATTGCATGAAAACCGTCTCCTTTTCGTTCCTTAAATTCTAACAAGTTTCATACAATAGTTTGCGACGACGATAAATCAATCTCCTTCGAGATATTGCATTGAAACCATCTGCCTTTCTACCCTTTAATTTCAACAAGTTTCGTACGACAGTTTGCGAGTAATTCGGTTATGTTTCGTTTAACTCCTCTATTTTGTGTCGATCAAATTTTTATTACACCTTCGTTCGGTTTGCATGTGTGTATCGCGAAGAAACAGGGTCAAATGAACGATACCTGATGAATATTCTTCATCTACTTTTAATAAATACAATTAACCCTTTGCGCTTGCGCGACGACTCTCATTCGTCGTTTGACTTAATGCAAGAATTTTAACACCCTGAGTGCCACCCTAAAACAGTGTCAATTTTTTTTAGGAATTAATTTTATTTTCGATAAATTTTATACGCAATTTCCATAATATTCTACCTTGGTTTAATCGATACGTTTTAATATATTTACAAAAATTGTTTATACTTCGTCATGTTAAATGTTTCAACTAAAATTAGCGATAGATTTATATATGAATTCATACGTCACCCGTACGTGGGTGACATGGCACTCAAAGTGTTAAGTGAATAATTCTAAACTTTCAAATCTATAGTATTATACACGCGATGTTTGAACACAATGAAATAGACAATATTGGCGATTAATAATAAACAATTAATAAGTTCAAAAAAGTTCATCGAACTTTTCAACTAGAAAGTATTACAATAGCTATTCGCTAACAATAAAAATGCATTCGAGTGCAAAGGGTTCAATTGTTCTTGAGATTAAACACGGTGTCTCAATATTAACATTATACTTTCCACCACTAAGTTTATACCATGTCACCTCCGGCCGATCTAACATATCAGTCGTTCGTTCGTGTTTTTCGTTCATATCGTACCGGTTCGATAATTTAAAAGCATGTTATCGCATAGGAAAGAATGATACCTCCGGGAGCGAACAACGGAGGGTTGAAAGGTATTAAGACAAAGAGGTAAGATACACCCTCCGAATCACTGAATCCGAATACCCCCGTTTCGAAAATCGAGGAGACGTTCAACACACGAATACTCGAGGGTTTCTCGTCGAGGTGGCGTCCCCTTCACGCAGAATTTCCATTGAAAGATTCGTTGAACCCCCAGGGGGTGGTCGTGACGAGTGTCGGCGAATGTGTCGGCCTCAGGGGCGGAGAAACTTAATTCACTGCCCTCCCTTCTCTTCTTCTCCTTCCTTTCCGACCTCTGTCTTTCAACGTTCCACGCGCTCTCCCTATTTTGTCCTGCTTCCCCTTCACGGACACTTTTCTTCCCTCTTTATACTTTCGTTATTACGATACGGTCATCTATCTCTGTTTCTATTCTGATCTACTTCTCATTCTGTACTGTTTCTAATTCTATTCTGATTTACTTCTCATTCTGTACTGTTTCTCATTATATTCTGATCTACTTCTCACTCTATACTGTTTCTGATACTATTTTCATATACTTCTCATTCTATACTGCTTTTGATACTATTTTGATCTACTTCTCATTTTGTACTGTTTCTGATTCTATTTTGATCTACTTCTCATTTTATACAGATTTATCTTTTACTCTACATCGATGTAATTAAATAATACATACTATAACATACAACCGTATGTGGACATATGTAACATACATAAAAATTATACTTGTCCCTTCTGTGTTCAGTGTGTAAAATCCAATCAAGAGTACGAATTACTTTCATATTTTTCGGTGTTTTCCGTTTCATTTAACGTATGCCATCATTTATACATGCTCGTACATATGTATGTAATTTATTTTTATATTTTAGTACACGAATGTATTCACGTGTATATATGTATAATTTGTACATATATTTGTACGCATATTTTAAGAATAAAAATAAATCAGATTAGTTTGTAAAATGGTATCTTTGCACCTCCAAATCCGGGCACCAAAGGAACAAAACCATTCGAAAATTCGGACAAGATCGTTTCGTGTCTGTCAATTACGAGCAATCGCATGGAAAAGCCGATACTCCGTGAACGAAAAAGGATGTGGACCACCGATGAAACGAAGTTTCGATAGCGTGTTTCGAAAGTACGAACGCGGGGAACCTTTCGCGATAAAGCTACCGTTACGCCTTTATGGCTAACCGTGCAGCGTCCACCGTACTTCTAATTGCCAGCTTTTTCCTTGCCTGAGAGAAACGCTGTGCCGTTCGTTTGCGGAGTAAACGGCAAGAGGAAAACTGGCTCTTTTCGTTCAGAAGGTGACGTCGTTTGGCGAGGGAACCAACTTCATTTTGAGAAATATTCCGTTGAACTTTTCTTTATTCGTTGACCGTCTTCTTCCCTTATGGGGAGATCCTTCGTGTGTGCTCATTCGAGAAAATTCGCACATTTAATCATCACCGTATCGATAAATAATTAATCATATTATAAATTTTATGATAATTAAGTAATCATATTATAAATGATACCATAAATGATTAATCATATTATAAATAATACGATAAATAATTAATCATATTATAAATGATGCCACAAATAATTAATCACATTATAAATGATACCATAAATGATTAATCATATTATAAATCATACCATAAATGACTAATCATATTATAAATCATGTATTACATAATTCAGATGAATAGATTGTACATATACAATATACATTTTTTATGTTGTATGTATGACATGTATGATATTGTATCGTATTGTATGATATAATAGAAATATACAAATATACACATTTCCATTTGTTTATTACTTACAGTTAATTAAAAGTACATTTGTTACGCCCCCTGCATTATTGAAATACATCTGCTTGAAAACCTATCCTTGATTTATTTTGTAAATTAAGAAACTGGTAGGCAAGAGAAATTAAGGAGTTCAAAGGGTTAAATATGTTTGAAATTCTTCGTATCCTAATCGTGTTCACGTATCTGTGTCTCAAAAACGAGATGAAACTTAATGTTCCTCTATTTAAATATTGTCATATATTCATGGAGTTGTTACGTTATCAAGAATTTTATGCAAATTCTTCCTCTGTACCATCGAATCAAACTCACAAGGAAATTAATACCTTTCATCCCCATCTCGAAATTAGAAGACAAAGTTTATGTTCCGTTATTCGAGTGTCGCTGCACGATTCAATAATATTTCATATTAAAATACAACTTCGCGTTACCAACATTTGTCACAGTTCCGAGAAGGTAACATCCCCGCGTAATATCTCGAAATTAAAGGACAAAGATACGAGAGAAAGAATTTCCTGGAGAAAAAATAAAGGAAACCTATCACTTACGCCCGTTTTAACCCTGAACCGACGGCCGCTCGTAAATGCAACAAAAATTACTTGGCCAGACTTTTACTGCCGGGTCGTAAATTTGCATCCATCGGTGGACGAGGTTCGTCGAAAATGATTCGCGACGCTTCCTCGGCTTTCTACCCGAAGAGTTAGGCATTCTTCTTGGGACACTCGCGAAAACAACGGCCCCGATTGCTCGGCGTACGGGCTGATCGTTTGACCCGGGGCACGGGGCAAATTATTATATTGCGTTCAACCGCTTCCACCTGCGTTAACCCTCGGGATACGCGACGCGCAGCTGGATCTCCTCGAACGTGTAATTTCCTCACCTTTCGTGTTCCGCGTTATGGCTACTTGAACGTCGCTAAATGTTAACTATCCTTGGTAAATCGATGTTGGCCGTTGGCTTCTACGTACGGGCACCCGTGTGCATAAATCGCCCGGCTAAATCGTATATCGTGATCGCGGAATTGATTTTCTGAAGTTTGTTTCTTCCCGTGTCGGCTTCCTTTATTGTTCTTGGAGCTCCCGCTTCACTTGGAATTTTGGGAATTTGGGATTTTTATACTCGTTTGATTTTATACTCGATTTTTGCGATCGTTTGGATTTTGGGGATTTTATGGATTTTTGGAATTTTTGAAATGTATGCACGTTGGACTTATAGGTCTGGGGAATTTTAGACTTTAATTGAAATTTTGGACTTTTGGGTTGTGTGATCATTAAACTTATAGGACTTCAGAATTTTAGACTCAATATGGGCAATTGGGATTTTTGCGATCGTTTGGATTTTGGGGATTTTTGAGACTTTGGGATTTTATTGATTTTTAGAATTTTTGGGATGTACGAACGTTGGTCTTATAAAAGTTCAGGATTGTAGACTCTAATTGACATTTGGGTCTTCTGGGATGTATGAAGATTGAACTTGTAGGACTTCGGGGTTTGGACTCTATTTGGAGTTTGGGATTTTTGCGATATTTCGGGTTTTTGAGATTTTTGAAAGTTTTGGTATTTTTGAGAGTTTCGGGACGTATGAACGTTGGACATATAGGACTTCAGGAGTTTAGACACACGAAATGTCAGGGTTTAGAAACTTGAGGTTGAAAATGTGAAACGTTGGTATTTTGGAGCTGTAAAATTTTAACACTTTTGAATTTCGAGACTGTAGAAGTATGAGATCTTTGAATTATAAGATTTTAGACATTTTTGGACTTTTCAACAATGTTGAACGCTAAAATGTTGAATCTCAACAGATATGAAGTTTTGAAACATAAAGTGTCTTGCAACAGCGCGAGAACCATCTAGTATAAATCTAAGAAAGCTATAGAAACATTCTAAAAACAGGCTCACTCTATGCTTTTCTCCAATGAAAATGAACGTTTTCCTTCAAAGGAAATTTACATTTTCCTCTAAGAGAAATGATAGGAAAAGATTCGAGAACCTAGTTTCTTATCAGCTCAACCGACAATAAAAATAGTGCGATTTCCTGCAAAAATTCATTTGGACGAATTTTTCTGTCGCTATCAATATTTTACTTGTCTCCGCACAGCTTTCTCATTGACTGTCAGTTAGACTTTCTCTTGATATTTTCTGACCAAGAATGCCTGACCTGGATAACGCGTTTAATAGCCATTTCTATGTTCGACTAACAGCTTATCTTCGCGTCGTTCGAAATGACCACCTTTCCATCACGATGCGAGCCGTTGTTCACTAATCATCGATGTCCTTATGGGTTTCAGGTGTTCTTCCAATAAATTTGCAACATTGACACGAACTCTGCTATTATCATCTTCTGCGTACACCTCGTTATGCCTCGGAAAAGTTTTAAATAACACGTTTCGTTAGTTACCAACGATCTGCTGTTCAACATTTTTACGAAATAGGACTTTGTTTATTTTTCTTCGCGTATACGTTGTAATTGGTTCATGTTTTTGCGAAATATTTACCGTTACTGGATAATCACCTTCACTTTGAAACGTTGCGTTAGTCGGTGATTGTTCTATAATTTCAGGTACTAAAATCAATTTTTCGGGCCATTGATATACACTCCTGGACAAAATTAAGTGGACACTGCAGAAATGTAAAAAATGTTTTGTTTTATTACAATGTTGTAAATAAATTTTAAATTTAGAACGTGAGATATTTTTGTAGGCTTGAAAAAACATTTATTTAATGTATATAATTGTGCAATAAAGATTTGATTTATAGGCATTATTAGTTAATTAAATTTACCTTTCGTTATTTATGATACCTGTCCACTTAATTTTGTCCACGACTGTATGCCAAAGTTATATTCCAAAATATATTCCAAAGTACATTCTAAAGTATATTCCAAAGTATATTTCATAGAATATTCCAAATAATCACAGCTGTCTGACCTAAGCTTACGCAATCCGAAGGGCAGTTTCCGCCATCTTTCTAAATTTCGTGCTCCCTCGTCCTAAATTGTATCCCCGAAGGACTCAGCATACTGGTGAAAAGTGCAGCTAATGCGCAGCTCGGTTTCACCGTTAGCCATCGTGCTGTGTGGTCCCCATAAAAGTTGTGGTCGGCAGTGAACTTTGTTGGGTTGGTTCCTCGATAGCAACACCTGTAGCCGGCAATAATCGTTTGACCTGAGCATGCGGCGGATTATTACATTACGAGCCAGCGATGGCACCTGCTTCGCCACGGGTTCACGTATTTCCACGGGTAGGCGCGTGTGCGTCGTTTTACGAGGTTCCTTCGAAAGGGACACGGGGATGGCACCGGGAATGGGAAACCCTTCGGCAACGTGAATTACGACGGTGAAAATGGTTCTTGCTATTTTTTTCGCGGTGACTTCGGCGGTTTAGGAAACACTCATGCCTGCGACGATGTCTTCGGACGTATATGCATGTACTTACATACATACTTGTATGTAAGTACACACGTGCTCACGTGTACATCGGGAAATTATTTAGTAGCCAATTATCGTGTGCGCAAGTTTGCAAGGTTTCCAACTTTCGTTCTTCGCCTTTTTTTACCTTTGCATTTATGATTTTTCGAATTTTCCATTTCGTGTTTCTGGTTTTTAGAATTTTTTGGATTTAAATATTCGCATCAGTAATTTTTGAGGTTATCACACTTCTAAATTTTCAACCTTCTTTTTTATATTTTTAAATTCCTACATTTTGAACTTGTAGAAATTTCAAGCTTTCTCATTCTTAGGTTTTTAAAATTTCAAGTTCTTGCATTCTTAAGTTTTCGAATTGTCCTGCTCTCGCATTCGTAACTTTCCGAAATTACAAGCTTCCGAATTCTTCATTTTCAAATCTGAAAATATTCGAGTTTCACAGATCGCCACAATTTCAAATTTTTTAATTTTCCAAATTTTCAATTTCTACATTTCTACATTTTTCATATGCGCGAATTCTATTGTAGATATAGATTTCTGAAGATATTCATATGTATGTTCATACATGTACATATTCATATATACATATAAATACGCACTTCTAAATCCATAGCCATAAATTTTTAGATACACAGATATGCATTTCTAAAAAACATCGATATGCATTCCTAAATCCATAAATACGCATTTCTAGATACATAGACACGCATTTCGAGACATCCTATATTTCTAAATTCCAAAAACAACGACCTTCTATATTCTCATATCCGAAATTGCAAAGTTCCCCAAATATTTTCGAAATACCTTCCACGTTAGGAACATTTCGGGAATTTCCGAAGTTACCGATCAAGACGGACATGATCTTGTTATAAGAGACCGTGGAAAAGACAATGTCGTTGTTTCCGAAGAAGAGACGTTCAATAAGACGACACAGAGAACCGACCGTCGTTTGTTCGATAAGAATAGGTCGATCGTGATCGAGTATCGAGAAACAACCGGCTCGTTTTATTTGCAGACAATCCTTCTGGGTGACAGTGGAGTTGGCAAAACATCCCTATTGGTCCAGTTCGATACCAAGAAATTCCAACCTGGAAACTTTGCAGCCACCGTCGGTATTGGTTTCACGGTACGTGACAAATTATCTTGCAACGTTTATTCATTTAATTGTCTCGACGAAAGCTGCGGGCCACAAAATTTCTGATAAAATTCTCGACGTTTTCTTATCAATTCGTTTTCACGTATGTTGGAAATATTATTAGATGATATTTGATTCGTTCAGTGGAGATTTTCATCGAATTTATTGACATTCGAAACGAAAGACTCGCTTTGAAACGAAATTGATTTAAGAAACCGATTTGCTTTTGCGAAACAGCTCTTGTCGTGACATACAATTTCTTGTAACCCGTTAATAATCAAATATAGTTATTGCGAGAAGATGATAAATTGTACAGTTTAACGCAACGTTGATTCCTAATGGGTTAATTGATTTAATAATTAATTGATTAAGGAATATCGGTAGATCTGAAACTGGAACAATTTGTCCTTGAGTTGAGAGTAAATTGAAAAAATGAATAATCAAGTGGTGGATAAATGGAAAAGTAGATGAAAAATAAATTGTTACGACTTACATCGTTCAGAAATGCACTAATATATTTACTATAATGACATAATATAATAAGATTTATAATATTATACAAGATTAATACATAATATAAATATATACATATATATTATATTATATTATATAATCATAAATATTTTGATATTTATAAATTTCTATTTATTTATATATTTATAAGTATAAGTATAAATATATTTATACATAAATACAAATATATATATATATATTTTTTTTTTAATTTTTAATTCGAGATTGTCATGGGTATAATTGTTCCATCGTTTCTCCTACCTTAAAAATAAGACACCGTGCAACTGCAATGTTCTCCAAGCAGAATTACAATTCATCATATTCGGTATGTTTAAAATATTTAATTAATTCCATGAAGCAGAAAGTTTGGAACAGCATCGGGAATATCGTGCATAACTGTAACGAACAAATATCAGATTTCATCCCTACGAATTATTCAGCTCGCCAATTAAATTAATTTCGTTGTTCGGTTTCACTCGACTCAACTTTCTTGCATCGCTTACTTTCGCCGGTTCCGTTAATTACTCCACTTCGTCCGATTCCCAATTTTAATTTACTCCTCATTTTTACCGGCTATTCCAGTTCTTAATATATTTCCGTCTCCCGATACGTTTTCATCTCTTCCCCCGTTTTGCCTCTCATTTGCACATTTATTAACTTTAATTTCCATCGTCCTTTAATATTTTTTATGGTATAATTGAATTCATTCGATGTTCGCCCTGTTTGCTTCGCAAAAGACAGATATCTAGCAAATAACCGCGTAGAATCGCTATAAAATATTGTCGAATCAATTTTAAAATATTACCCGTTAAAATTTTCACTTGTACACGCGATAAAGTCTAATCGTAATCTTCTGATCCACCAGAAAATTGTGCGTTTCTTACGAGGAAGCGTTTATATATAATTTATGTAAAATTTATGTTCGATCATGATATGTCGAGTTTTATTTAGTAACAGAATGAAAAATAGCTCGTTTGGGGAACTTTGCAGTACACGATTTCTTGAAGCGTGTCAGAATTATGCTATAACGCGAGCAATGCATTTTTTCATTTTTAGTATATAAAATATAAAATCGTGCGTATAAAAATCGTATATAAAATCACACTTTCTCGTTAAAATATGATTCACCACCAAACCTGCACAATGTACGGTTACTTTCAAAAGTAACTTAAAAGTACAACAAAATATAACAAAATTTTAGTTATTGTACTTTTGCATATATTTTGTATGATTTTATATACTTTGACAAAATTTGTGGAAGTATAAAAAATAAAATGCAGATCAAAGAATAAAATGCAAGGATAAACATACGAGGGACGAAACATAATTTAATAGATGTGGCTATTTATACATATAGCATGTGTAGAAGTTAGCAAGTTTGTTTAATTAAGTGAATTAGTTATGTAATGTTAAGTGAATCGTTTGTTATGATACTTTAATGATTGTGTACACATACTGTATTTATAAATGGTCAATTGTGTGCATATACTGTATGTATAAATAGCCACATCCTAAATTAATTTATACGATCATCCTTCGTCTCAACAAATCTGGTACATTTCAACAAACGCATTTTAATAATACCTATCATAGCAATCGTCTTAATAATTTAATTTGAAAAAATTCGCTTGCGTAATTGAACGTAGGTTGGGTGATTTCGATGCTTTCCGCAAACCAACAAATTTATTTGTTCGTAACGAGAATGTCTGGTGGCGAATGGTATTCTATAAAAGTTAATCTTTGGCATCGGATTGATTCGATGGAACGTTGCCACCGATCGGAAAAGCATTAAACTTTCACATCGAGCCATTTTTCCATCGTCAACGGTTGTAACGGACGCAACCAGATAAATGAGCAGCGTCTCACCGCTAATTAGGAAGGATTCCATCGATTTCTCGATAAGCGAATATTTATGGGATCTCATCACGATTTCTGCGCGGAAGAAACTCAATTTATCCGCGATCGTTTCATCTTCAAACTGTTGATAACGAAAAATTCCTTTCGAACGATCCCAGTGAGCGTATCAATCACGAAATTAATCGGCCAATTAAACTGATCGAAAGCCGAATTCGGTCGGAAGAAATTAAAATAATAGTGTTCCGATTTCGTTCGATTTTTGAGACGATTCTATAAATTTTTATCGTACCAGCGAAATAAAAATTTTTAATTTTTTTAAGGACAAAATTCGAACGAGGTACGAATTGCAGAATTACGCAGCAAACGGGTGACATAATCGAAGTTTCGAGTTTTAATCGCGTTCGATTAAATTTATGCGATCGATACGAAAAACTCGAAACGACGCGTTAGAGAAACGTCGTTTGTTCAATTATTGGACAAAATCTACGGTACGTTCGTCGAACGTAAATTCCAATTGCAATTTGCGGCAATTCATGCGCTCATTAAACGGTCCGTATTGTATGTTACTTGATATCGCAAATAAATGATCGGATATCGACAAAAGCGTTCGATCGATTGAATAAAGCATACCGTTCGCCTCGAAACTAACTGAAGCTAAACTGTATTGTTTAATTACCATATTGATAGAATCCCCGTTAGTTTGCAGTTTCGGCGAATCAATTTAGTAATGGAAGCTGTATCGCGTTTCGGCGTTTCCAAGCAAACGTTATTCCCCTTTGTCCGATTTCAAATTTCAATAATTTTGCTTCTTATTACAAACTGAAACCCCTTCAAATTTCAATAATTTTGTTTCTTGTTAAACATTCAAATCTCATCAAATTTCAATAATTTACTTTCTTGTTTAAAATTAAAATTTCTTCGAATCTCAATAATTTAGTTTCTTGTTTAAAATTGAAATTTCTTCAAATTTTAATAATTTTGCTTTTTATTAAAGATTGAAACCCTTTCAAATTTCAATAAGTTTGCTTCTTGTTAAACATTCAAACCACTTCAAATTTCAATACCTTTCTTCCTGTTAAAAATTGAAACCCTTTCAAATTTCAATAATTTTGCTTCCTATTAAAAATTGTATGCCTTTCAAAGTTCAATAACTTTGCTTCTTATTAAAAATAGAAACCCCTTAAAATTTCAATAATTTTGTATCATGTTTAAAATTTAAATTTCTTGAAATTTCAACAAGTTTGCTTCTTGCTAAAAATTCAAACCCCTTCAAATTTCAATAACTGTGCTTTCTATGAAAGATAGAAACCCCTCCAAATTTCCATAATTTTGCTTCCTATTAAAAATTGAAACCCCTTAACAATTATACGTTGCTTCATAGGCAAAATATTAGAGAGCAGAAATTAGTATAGAGTTTCTCTCTGGATAAATGTATCCATTCGTGGTCGAAAAGTTGAAATTAATCGAACACTCGATGCTCGGATTCCGAGAGGCGTTTTTTCCAAACTAATTAAAAAGGATAGTGTTAGGGGCTCTGCTTAATCGAGTTTATCGGGAATATCTGCGGAAGAACGGAGGATTAATCGATCGAAATTAATTAGGCAGTCGATGCTCGGACTGGAACAAGTTTTCCAGAAAATTTCGCAGAAACCGACGAGAGAAGCACACGGAAATCGATATTCACGCTTTCGAGCAGAGTGCAGCGTGGATACGAGAAAGTTGAAATTGCTCTATCAAACGACCGCTCCGCTCGCAGATTTCTCCTGTAACACGTGTCTATCTCGTGACGGCCGTGTCTCGTCGCGGCTTTCCCGCGAAACTTTCGTGTCTCGTTACCGGTGACTCGAGTTCGCGCTGGAAATCGACCATGATACGACGTTTAATCGGCGTGTTTCATCGGTACGAAAAGTCCGACTTTCAGGATGATCGTATCGATTTTTTCCAGTTGGAGAATTTGGAAATTTGAACATTCGATGTTATGAGAATTTAGAAATTCGGAGAATCGAGGTACGAGAATTTGGAATTTTGGAAGATCCGTGCATGAGAATTTGAAAATTTGGAAACTCGGAAATGCGCGGATTTTGAAGTTTGGAAAATCGGGGTATGAGAATTTGGAAATTTGAAAATTCGGAGATATAAAAATTTGGAAATTTGAAAAATCAGGGATATTAGAATTTGGAATTTTGGGAAATTGGGTATATGAGAATTTGGAAGTTTGGAAAATCGGGGTATGAAAATTTGAAAATTTGGAAATTCGGTGAAGTGAGAATTAGGAAATTTGGAAGATCGGAGTGTGAGAATTTGGAAATTTGAAAACTCGGTGATATGGGAATTTGGAAATTTGAAAACTCCGTGATATGAGAATTTGGAACTTTGGAAAATCGGTGTATGAGAAATTGGAATTTTGGAAAATCGGTGTATGAGAATTTGGAAATTTGGAAATTTAGGGATTTCAGACTTTGCAAACTGGAAAACTTGGTGATATAAAAATTTGGAAATTGGAAACTCGAAAATACAAGAATTGAGAAATTTTGAAAATCGTAGTTTGAGATTATAAAAATTAAAAAATGTACAGTTTTCAGTATCTACATATTTTAAGACCTGAGGGATAAGTAAATTCATAAAATTCCCCTAAATTTCCTCAAGCAAAATAAAAACCTAGCTTACGCACCAACAATGTATACAAACCAACATTCTGTCTACGTTTGCTAATCCACTTAACGCAAGATATATAATTATCCGGTAAAACTGTTAAACATTGAACCGATCATCTAGATAAAGATCGAACTATCCCGGCAATCGATGCGAATCGAGTATTATTCGAGCACGTGGAAACACATGTTAAACGCGAATTAATTGGCATGAAACTCCCGGTCCAATTGCTTTACAGTTAATCACCGGTCTCCGATACAAAAGCGACTGATCCTAGTAACTAATTAAATCCTTACGCAGGCCTTACGCTGTTAATTAATTTAACCTGCATTCGTGTAGCTCGTTCGTCCGCGAAAGCCGTCGTGCCAACGTTGATACGTAATTGGAAGAAGACGGGGTACAACGAGCAATGAAACCTCGTGTCAATTGGTCCATTACCATCTACCTGGTCAGCCAATTAACTCGAGCCAATTTCCTTTCGATCGATTACCTACGATCGAGAGATTCGTTCGATTAAGCTGACTACGATTTTAGTTGCTTTTCGTTCGAAAGTTTTCCTTCTTGTCCGATTGATTGATCGTTGATATGTTTTTGTAGAGATTCTTTCGTGAAATTCGAACGATCAGATTCGAATTTAACGCGCGACATTTTGCGCGGTTCGATTTTTACGAGATTTAAATTTGGCTTCGTTCGAATTTGGCGATTCGAACCTTTATTTAAATTCAACGCGAGTTGTAACTTGACGATATTTAAATTTGGCGCGTGTCGAATTCAGCGCGTTTTGAGCCTCACGCGATTTATATTCGACGCGATTCAAATTTGGCGCGTTTCAAATCTGACACGATTCAAATTTGGCCCGTGTCGAATTCAGCGCGTTTTGAGTCTCACGTGATTTATATTCGACACGATTCAAATTCGATGCAAAACGAATTTGGCGCGTGTCGAATTCTACGTAATTCAAATTTGGCGCACCGAATTCTGCGCGGTTTAAATCTGACACGATTCGAATTTGGCGCGTGTCGAATTCAGCGCGTTTTGAATCTCACGCGATTTATATTCGACACGATTCAAATTCGATGCAAAACAAATTTGGCGCGTGTCGAATTCTACCTAATTCAAATTTGGCGCGCCGAATTCTGCGCGTTTAAAATCTGACGCGATTTAAATTTGGCCCGTGTCGAATTCTACGTAATTCAAATTTGGCGCGTCGAATTCTGCGCGTTTCAAATCTGACGCGATTGAAATTCGATGCAAAGCAAATCTGGTGCGTCCCGAATTCTACACAGTTTGTGTACGACGCGATTTGAGTTCTACGTAATTCAAATTTGGCGCGTCGAATTCTGCGCGGTTTAAATCTGACGCGATTGAAATTCGATGCAAAACAAATTTGGCACGTCCCGAATTCTACACAGTTTGTGTACGACGCGATTTAAATTCTACGTAATACAAACTTGCCTTGTGTCAAATTCTTCGCGGTTTAAATCTGACACGATTAAAATTCGATACAAAACAAATTGGCGCGTGTCGAATTCTACACAGTTCGACGCTGACGCGAATCAAATTGACCAAGATTTAAATGTAACCTGATTGAATTTCGATGTAATTCAAATTTACCACAATTGAAATCCGATGCGACCAAAAGCACGTTTAGACTTTAATGAAATTTAAATTTTCCACGATTCCACCGTCGTTTTTAATTCAATAAAATTTAACTCGTTGTGTATCAAAACGATTTAATACATTCTCCTAATATTCTTTAACGTAAAATGATCATACAAGAAATTATAAGGTTATAAAATTATTAAAAAGTATAATCTCCACCTACGTGAATATAACATTGTTGAAACTAGAACTCACTAATTTTTTCCTAAAGTACTGTTTTTTCCAGTAGATACCAAAATGGTGTCCAGAAAGTTTTCCATGCACCGAACTACGTATACTTACATATATTTTTGTAATTTATCGGTACTTCGTCCGCATTGTTCTGGCAAGATTTACTTTTTCATAGCAATCCTTAAACTATTTTTCGAGAATCCGACGCAAATATTCAGAGAGATCTGCACCGGAAGTTACGGTGCGTCAAGGCGCTCCATTACGTAATTACCGGGTTGAATCGAGCTTTATCGCGATGCAACCGATCTGAATCTCGTGATTCGGCTTCTGATAATTACGTAATTTGATAGTATCGTTTACGCGCGGTTGGAAATCGCGTGTGGGAAACCTAACGAGCCACGAAGGAAGAGGATCCTTTGGCTTTTGACCAATTTATTCGTGCTCGGTCAAAGTTCATCCCAGTAACTTGTAATATTATATTCTTTAACTTCTTAAGCATTAACTTTCACCGAAGATTATGAGACATTGACGTTTACTCCAAACAATGCTTCATCTACGTTTTTGTTGGATTATTATAATCTTTTCTATACATGCAAAAATGAATCATGGCAATGAGAGACATTGTTATCAAACAAAACAAAGTTGTTTTTCATTTCGAGTTAGAGAATAAAACGATTAAAAACATCCTTTAGACTCTTCATAATAAAATCTTATGACGAAATAGTCTGAGTTACTTCACAAGAATTAATCCCGTATTCCAATAGTTTTTAATTCTATAAACAATAAAATATTTCTACAAATAATTATTTAATGATTGTCAATTATTAATCTGATAATTATTCATGACAATTATAAACGATAATTATTAATGATACTTATTAATCATAATTATTGATCTTTTAGAGAAAAGTCTTCCATAAAATCACTTTTACGTAATGCAACAACAATAAACGAATAATTAGTTACAAATAGATAATACACGAGTGAATTTGAATATATAAAAATTATCGGGGAACACATATATTGCGAGGTGTATTTATGAATGTTAATTTTAACGAAGACTGTTGATTTTAAACCTAACAGAACAATGAATGAACTATATTCATAATGTTACGAGTTTTTATTCAAAGACAAAACTATTCAGGAGCGCGAGAGTCGATCTTCTCGCTTGATCGAGCCTCGTTCTATTTCAAGTGTCTCGTTCACACTCGGATACTCTTCGCTGGCCTTCGAATCGCCGACAGTAATACACGTTAATGAATGTTCCATTGTTTTTATTCCCGGTATGATCGATCGAAATTGCAACGTTCGCTCGCGTTTCAATAATCGAGTGAAAACGCAACGACTATGAACGTATTTCAAAACCAGCGAGCACTCGTTGTCGCACGCCTTCAAAAAGCTAATCAAAACCCGATGATTGACTCGTAAATCGTATTTTGCTCGTTGACTTTCACCATCCATCATCGACGATCGCTCAACTTCGGAAAAATATTCGTGATGTTGTTCCTCGATAATTAAATTTAATCGAAATTCCCTAAAAAAGGGAGAGAATAAATACATTAAATAAATGAAATAATAAACTAAAAAATGAAATACGGAAGGCAGTACGCGAGATATTTGACTCAACAGTTTTAAATTAATAACTTTTAATTAAATTTATGGTATTATACGCGCATTGTCTGAACAGAGTGAAACATACAATATTGGCAATTAATAATAAAAATATGATTATCTCAAAAACATTGATCAAACTTTTTAACCTGAAAGTTTTACAGTTGCTATTTGCTAATGGTAAAAATACTTACAACCGCGAAGGGTGAATTTTTATCCACTATTTCTGTTCACAGGAGAAGAAAATTTGAATGGATTAATTTTTCGATGAATAATGAAAAAGAAATAATGTCAACAAAATTCATCTAAATTCTTTTAACTAGACATTTTTACAGTTGCTATTTGTCGATGGTAAAATTGCTTTCGAGTGCAAAGTGTTATAAAATATTTTCACGCGTTCAATCGAACGAGGATCGAACGAATTAAGATGTGGCTTATTATGGTTCTCGTGTCTAGCTGCCATAGTTCCGCGTTTCAGAACCGGTGACTCGAGCCGGCCGCAAATTAGAAACTTGCAAAACTTGATTGGCAGATCGGCCATTATTAGGTAATCCCAGGTAGCACCTGTGCCGAGCTATTAACCTAACCTCGCGATCAATCGCTTCCATCTCAAAGTGAATCTCGCTTTAACGCTAAACCTCAAAGTTTCGAACCTGTGAAACCCTGTTCTCTCACGTTTCTAATCAAACTTTTAATAAAAATTGGCATTGTCACCGCAGTTACTTAAAGAACACAAAACAGTTCAAAGTACCATTCATCGATTAAGCATTAAGATTAATGGACAAACAACTTAATCAAATAACGTACTTATTCGAGAAAATGGTGGCATTATTTGAAAATTCTTTCGCAACGATTATTAAGAACCATTTTGGATACAAATCGATATTTAAGAACCATACGACTATTATTATAATGAAAACTGCAGATGTTCATGCATTTATGATACGCTCAAACAAAGTAGATATGCATTCATGATATATCGAAACAGAGTGCACATGCATTTATGATAAATGCACCTGTACTTTCTTTCGCTGTATCATAAATGCATGTGCACTCTTAATATTTCATATGGTGAAACAAAGGTACTCATATGCATTTATGATACATGGAAATAAACTCCATACATGTTTGTGATATATCGAAACAAATTGGACATACATTCGTACTACAATATACATTATTGTGGTTGTGCATATGTGCATATATAATATACATGTACGTAGTGTATGCATTTATATGTATATGCATATATGCATACGTGCACAATTATACATATACGCATATATGGATATACGCAATTATATGTGTATGCATGCATATATACAGAATTACAATATAAGAGTATAAAAAAAAATCCTGGCAAGGTATAAAAATCAAAAACCTAATTTAACTTTCAGAGAGCGTGTTTTATGGATGAAATGATTGATGTGTACCGTTGAATACCATGAATGCACTTTGCTTTTATTGTATATACGGCAAATGCATAAACATCCGTAGCCATAATCGATCGAGCCATGGAGCAAAAGCATTAAATTTGTAGAAAAAAACGAAGGCAAAGAGAGGCCTAACTCGGTTATACTTGAACACGGTGTAACCAGCCTGTCGAGGGTTGACTGCGAAAGGGGCAGAGAGCAATAAATCAGCCGAGCTGACAATGCCAAGTGGGGCTGTACCGAGTGACGAAGCATATACGAGGTTTCTCCTTCTTTTCCATTCTTATTCCACCCTTCTGCGAGGGTGGACCTTGGATACGCATTCGTTCTGGCCAAACTCTTGCACCCTAATCGGCCGCAATCACAATTTCGACCACGACCGCGTAATTTCTTCGCTCCTCCGAATATTTTTATGTTGATAATGCGTTCACGGAATCGTATTACCGATAATATAATTCTCGTTAATGACGCGAATGATAAAATAATTATCGTTAACGGTACGATCGATAAGATAATTATCGTTAACACTAAAATTACCAAACCGGCCAATTGGTCGTTTTACAAATTTCCTACTTCAAATGACAAAATTGGTTAACATATTGTTGACCGGGTATATTTGACGTATCGTTATCAAAAGACGTCATATGAAGTTTCCAGTGAACAATGTGTTAAGATGACTTTCTTGAAATCTCTGCCGATTCTCATCAAGATAAACAATTAATATGTGTATTAATTTACGCCTTTTCGTTTGAGCACTTATTTTTCAACTTCATTTTTAACTTCAAAATAATTGTGCATTATACGAATTGGTCCAACAGACTGAGAAAGGGATTTATGTATATATATAGCGATTAATAAATTAACCAGGTAACCTCGTTCTACGTATTTACACGTCAGTTCAATTGTTTCAATGTTATTAACATTAATAAATTACTAATTGTTTATCGAATAGAGCTGTAACTTTCCCTCACTCTCTTTACTTTTCTCTAGAGCATACAATTAACACTAGATTTACAGAACCCGTCAAAATGACGAATCTTTGATGTCTAATTTTAAATGAGAATCATTGCATGACTTGGTTCACGCGTTGTCCATTATTCCCTTATTTTTATATCTTCATTTCTATTCAAGTATAAATGGTCATTCGTCGCTCGTAAATCTAGTGCTTAGAACGTTTGAGAAGTTGACAAAATGGCTGATAGCTATCGAGATGCGAGGTGAAACGAAGATGCTAGCCGCGGTATAATTTTGTTCGTTCGAGTCGTATTAGCAGATGGCAGGAGCAGCCAGGTGACAAGAAGGTCGTGGTTTAACGAATCGTCTTGGACCTATCTAACTCGTAAGAGGATGAGATCGGGCAAACGACAGCGACGAGTAATTGGAACGTCGCCAATCCGACCGATCAATTAGCTTTATTGCACCTTCGTTGCATTCAGAGCGTGTCTCGTCCGCTCGATCCGATACACGCGGACGAACCTCGCATTTATAACGAACGTGCGAAATTCTAGCGGTTCTCGAAATGATTTCTCGCGGAATTTCGTATGTGTTTACCTTAAATCGATCGATAAATCGTTCTCGAACGACACCTTTTTTTCCGCTTCGATTCTAGCCATTCGGTATAAAAAAATTACTAAGAATTTTCAGCAGCGTGATACTTCTTCTATGCTTTTCAATACGGCGTGTCACGATTTTTATAACAAATTCTTTTCTCATTTTCTCGTTTCGATTCTTCGTTTGTTCCAATCTTTTTGTATAAATATACATTTTACTGATGTTCACAGAATGAATTTGAATATGTTAGTTCGAATTATTAAATAAGTTAGTTCTTATGGCATATAAATTTTACTTATACTGTGTATCGTGGATTTTTTAAAAATAATTTGGGACTAGTTAGCTTAATTTATTTTTTCTTCGACTTTTTATTGCACGATGCAATTCAACATCTGCTGATCTAAGATTTCAACAATCCATTTTATTCAAATTTGATGAGAAATATGAATATTTTACTTTTTACCTCAAGAAGAAAGCAAACAAACAGGTACAATATTGTATATACAACATTTTCAAAAATATTTTATTACATACACATTTACCGACTTGATAATAAACGATTCTATCGATCCAATAACAAATACCTCTGAAGTGAATTCAACACGCTAATCAACCAGAAAAAGCAAAAATTGTAAAATTTAAAAAACGTGACATACGAAATCACTTGAATTAGAACTTGAAGAAGATCATCATCACATATTTAAGTAGTATTTCAATGACCAGAAGCTAAAAACTGGAAGCTACTAACTATACTTATGCTTCGACAAATCTCGCCATCTTGACTGAAAGCGTCACAGCCGAATCGCTTCTGAAAGATACAAACTTACCAGAGATCGTTTTAGTGTTTAGAGAACAGGGTCCCGTTAGTGCATACGGTGCACAGCAGTCTGTAATCCGGTTTACCCTTTGTGCATTTTCTATGGGGTAAACATTTGTCGACCCGCTGCACCCGGGTTCTTCTCGTTCCGCGATCGATGGGGATTTTCTTAATTATATTTACAATTTAATAGTAACGTTGAAAGGCAACCCTTCCAATCTCCTGTCCCCGACAAAATTAATCATGGACATTAATTTAGGACAATAACTAGTTCAGGATAAAAAATTATTCTCTATTATGATCCTTCGTATTTATACTTTAAATATGGACCTTTAAAGTGTAGGTATTAAACAAGTTTCATTGGAATTTTAATCCATTCAAATTTTCTTCTCCCGTGAACAGAAATGGTAGATAAAAATTAACCCTTTGCACTCGAAGGTATCGAGTATATTTTTTTTGGTAGCAAATAGCAACTCTAAAACTGTTACGTTAAAAAGTTTGATGAATTCTTTTAAAGTCGTATATCTATTAGCAATTGCCAATAATTCCTGCTTCATTATATTTATACATCGAATGTTCACCGCTATAGGCTTAGTTAAAAAATACATATTCCAAGCAGTTGTATTAAACAAAATGGTGAACGCGAGTCACCTTTCGAGCGCAAAGGGTTAACATTTTGCCTCCCATGTCAGCTATATATGGCTGACACTTAAATTTCTACACAGATTTAACAGCTGTATTATCAAAAATTCATTCAATATTCTAACCGAAGGTAGTCGTATCAGTTACTTGGAATTATGAGAAATAAATATAACAAAGTATCGTGAAAATATTTGGTAAAATTTGTTAAAAATGAAGATACTACCTAATGCAATTTTCAATTGCTCCCGCGTGGCAGTCAACGTGTTAATATGTATTAAAATTCTATTATACTCAACCATCATGTGTGTGTTCCTTTTCGATCGCTATCCCGGCTCCTGCTGACGGACTAATTCTCCAAACTCGGTGGTTTTTTCGACGACGAATCGGCTGCGGTTTCTGCGGCAAAGTTGCGGGCCGATCCGAGAGTGTTGGCGTCGAATTCTCTTTCGATCTTTTTGCTAAGCTCGTGCACCAAAGCACGAACCGCGCTCGTTATTCCGCTCACGTGCTCTTTCTCTTTCCTGTTTCTTCCCGCGACTCGTGTACGGCATCGTCCGATTATCAATATTTATGTCGATTTTCTTTCATCGAAGCGCCGTCCCGTGGGACACGAACAAAAAACTCGCCACCCCGATCCCTTCGGCGCTCCACGATTCAATATCGCGCGGCTTCTCGTTTCATTTGCAGCGATTTGCACAATGGCCGCTTCGCGAATGTTCCCGTAATTAATCTTTGCGTGGATATCTTGGACACGTGGAGTTCTCTTTGGAAATATTTTATGATTTCGTTGATCTTCTGATGGTCGATTAGCAAGAGTTCAGTTGGCAAGTGTTACTACATATTAAAATTTATTGTATCCGCTGATTATGATGGTCGATTATCAGCAAGAATTTAGTTAACAAGTATTAACTACAAATTATAGTACATTTTATATACTTATTAATCTTATGATTGTCGATTAGCAGCAAGCATTAGGTAGCTAGTATTACTAAAAGCTAAAATACATTTTATGTACTGATTAATATTATGATGATCGATTAGCAGGAAGAATTTAGTTGGCAAGTATTATTACAAATTATAATACATTGTATGTACTTATTGATATTCTGGAAGTCGAATAGCAGCAAGACTTTAGTTAGCAGTACATTACAACAAATTAAAATATAGTATTAATTTCTCACTTTTATGTTGAAGAATTCCATCTTCGACCCGTTGATGGAATACAAACGCAAGTACAAAACGCATATTTTAAATTTTATATTTAACTCAAAGATACGTCTATAAAGTTTCATTTAGTTAGCTGAAATGTATCATAGTCTACTTACTTAATTCGTCGAAATGTGTCATATCTAAAATTCATTGTCATTACACCTTAATTTTAAGTTATTCTTAAGAAATCCTCGGAATTGTCACTTCTAGTGTGAATGCAAGACGCCATTGAAAAGTATCGACAGCACAAATTTCACAAATAAATATATAAATATACCGAAAGAACGACAGATACCACCTAAAAGATGTAGGTGTCCACAAAAAATTTCGTTTAGTTCACTAAATTGTGTTATACCAAAAATCCTTTGCTATTACAATTAAGTTTTGAGTTGTTCTTAAGAACTGTCTGAAATTATCGCTTAGAGCAGCAATGGAGGACGGCATTGGAAAGATCCAAAGTACTATATGAATTGATAGTACAAATTTTACAAATAAATACGTAAATATGCGGAAAGAACGACAGATACCATCCAAAAGATACATCTATAAAATCTCATTTAGTTCACTAAAATGTATCATACGTAAAATTCTTCGCAATTACAATCAAACTTCGAGTTGTTCTTCAAAAATGCTCGAAATTATCGCTTGAAGTGGCAATGGTGGACGGCATTGAGGAGATGCAAGGCACAATATGAATCGATAGCACGAGTTTCGCATATAAATAAGTAAATATGCCGAAAGGACAGCAAACGAAGAAACGTTTGTGGGTTCATCGATATTCTCGTCAGGCGGAGGCATTATATTTTCCGCAGAAAACAATCACGCTCCGAGAAGAGGTTAAAGAAGCAAAATTGCTTCTGAATCGTTTGTAAAGTCCTTTGAGACCGCGAGGCAAATGGTAATCCCAGAAAGGGAGATCCGATATGAGACAGACGATAACGAGTTTAAGGTCGCATTGACGAAGAAGGCGCTCGATCCTGCCCGAGAAACTCTAAACGAGCTTCTACGAGCTCGTTAGCGGCTACGATCGCACGAAACGAACGAGTTTCGTTCTTATTTGTCCCTGTCTTGTCTCGAATCATTTCGATTTTACACGTACATGTGTGTCCGTTCGTGGATGACACGCGTTCGGCGACGGAGAAATGTGGCGACACCGTGTACCCCACGGCGATACAGCGCGCGGCGATACAACGAGTCGCGATACCGTGCGTTAGTTATTGGTGAATGAGAAATTTGGGAATCGCGAAATCGGAAATGTTGTCGTTTTAAAGGGGGAAAATTTGCAAATTCAGAATTTGGGGACGTAAGAAAGTGAACAGATTAATTGGCAATGTGAGGAATTGAAAAATTTAGAAATTCGGGAAATAAAGCAGTGAGGGAATTGAATGATTGGGAAATTCGGAGATTTGGAAACCGAAAAATTGGGAAATTTGAGAACTGAACAAATGGGAAATTTGAAAACGCAGTAATTAGGAAATTTGATAATTGAGAAATTTAAAAATTGGAAACTGAGAAATTTGGAAATTTGAAAATTGAGAAATTGGAAAATTTGAGATTTGGAAACTCAGAAATTGGAAAATTGGAAACTGAGAAATTCGGAAATTGGAAAATTTGGAAACTGAGAAATTGGAAGATTTAGGAAATCTAGAATTTAAAAATTCAGAAGTTGCGAATTTGGAGATGTAAGAAATCAGAGAAAACTAAATTGAAGGGAGTCAAAAATCAAAAAAACGTAGGAATTTGATAATCGAGAAATAGTGAGACTAAGTGAAATTAAAATCAAACAAAGAAAAATAGTAAAATAAAATAAAAAGTCAATCAATCTGAAAATTGGGTAATTTGATACAGACTGAAATCATACTTAAAAAAAAAAACACGTGGAAATATCAAATTTCCAAAAGACAATAAAACCGTACCAAAATTTTGCGAAATATTCCACAACGATTGCAAAATAAATCAAAATTCTGCTCTTCTATATCACGAAACAGTACGCTATACTATCGCATGTATTTCGTCGTAACAATATGTCTGATATCGAATTTAAAAAGAAGTTTTTACCGTCATCGGTGCACGAAAGCAACGGAACCTGGAACTTTACTATGGAAAATATGGGTCGTTGCTGTGCTCTTTTTCGATATACCTTATATTTTTGCTCAAACGTACTGCATCGTAAAATCATACGTTGCGCTAGTTTATTGAGGAATTTGGATACGAAAATTGGCCTTCATATGTGACTGACATTTCTCTGTTGCAACCACTGCAAAATATCAGCATGTGGTCTCCGGCTTTGCATCCTTTCAAACGTATTTCATCGGCAAACATGTTTCATTTGCAAATTTTCAAGCAAAACTGCACAGCACATGCTACGATATTCACCTTGCGTGTTGGTATGCGTCCAAGTGGATGTGCTTTCAATTTAAACAGATTGGATGGATATTCTGGTCGTAAGCTGGTATAAATTTTCCTCGTTGTTTATTAATTGAACAATTTTTATTCCTCGCGACAATTTATTTCGACTTGTATCTTTCGCATACGAATGACGGTATTTGTGTATTAACATTTTAGGCGAATACGAGCAAAAAAATATTCCAGTAATTAATCATTTTAAATTATTCATGTGTATACATTTTGATCAGTTTAATTGTTTATGGTATATAAATTAACGTTTCTAATTTGTCACTCTTTTTGGATTAATAATTACGAATATATACGATTAAAAAAAACTATTAATTTAATTACTAATATGAAAAAAGATACGCTTTAATTAATCATAGAACATCATATACAAATTATGTATATTTAATTACATAAGAAATATAATTAAGAGCTGACAGTAATAAGTGGCAGTGAAATTAAGTATGACAATGCGAAATCTCATCTCGCGTTTATAACTGCGAATAAATATAATTATAAAAATTATACTCTAATTATATAACATCGTGTATAAATTATATTTAACTATGTCTTCAATATAATTGAAAGCTGACTACAACAAGTGGCAACGAAATTAAACATGCGAAAAATAGAAAGCAGCATTTTAAAAACGTAAACTGTACATCTGTTAGGTCATGTAAAAAAAAATGACGGTATATCGTGAATGTTGAATCTCTTTTCGAAGGTTCATCGCTTTCAAATGATCGAATCACGCGACTTATATAATGTTCGAATAGCGCGTTGCTGGACGAAGTTGCATTGGAAAGCGTGGCGAACAATGAATTTATATAATCGCCCCCGGTGAGCGCGTGTGGAATATCGACGACATCGCTAAAGACAATAAAACGGAATCAACAACTTCATTAACGCGTTACTTCACCATGAAACTGGGAAACTTAAATAATAAATTCGCAAAAAATCCGCAATCGCGTTTCAAATTTTACCCTCGTCGTTGGAATTAATTACCGAACGATCTACACATGCGAACATTAACATCGACGTGTTGTTAAATTACACGTTGTATCGTTAATAAATTTGTCGCTAATAACGAACTTAGCAGTTTATTAATACTAGTGTATTGGGACGAATAAACGCTTTCGATGCGATTCGATTAACCCCTTGGGGCACAGAAAATAAAATAGACCCATGTCGCACAGAAATTTTATACCGTTTTAATTCAAACGAAGTTGATATATTTTTATTGACAAAGGCATTACGTGATATGAAACCAAAAAAAGATAATAATAATTCAATTGAATTGGTTGTTACAGAGTGGGCCCAAAATAGTCCCGCCCTGAAGAAACATCGATATGCATCTATTGCAATATTTTGAGGTTAGATTGAATATACATACATATCGAAAATTAAAAAATATATATAAATATAAATATGTATATGCATATAAATATAAATGTAAATATAAATATATGCATAAATACATATATAAATAATTATTATTCATTTGTTTACTACTTTATTAAGTGTATCTACAACTAAATTAAAGATACATTTGTTACCCCCCGTGCACTATTGTAACACATTTTATCAAAAAATCATTTTTCGAACTACTTTGTGAATTAATTAAGAGACCGGTGGACAAAGGAAATAAAAGAGAGCAAATGGTTAACCGGTGCCCCAAAGAGTTAAACCGAATAATCATCTCGGGTCCACTTCATCTCCGTATTTAGAATAAAGACGAAACTTTCACGCTCGCATCGTAACCATCATTGATCTGAATCTCTCGCTTTCTCCTCTCTTCTCCCACAATTTGAGAGCTCGGTTGCGCAACTCTCCCATCAAAATCGAATCGATCGATCGCGTATCGAAGTCTAGCCAGACGATAAAAATCACGGTGAACGATGCACGACACGAGGGATCGAACGTCGTAGAAAATCGACGAGCAACGTTCGCTTTCCATCGCGCGAATTCGAGTTACATAATTTTTTCGCTCGCGGTTACGATGAGGCTGCTGCGTTCGCGATTTATGTAACAGGCCCCACGGGATTTACAACGGGAATTTACGTAAGCCTTCGGCTGTTCGGGATTTACATTGGAAATTCGAGGAAGCGTGCGACGACGATGGCGGTGCATTAACCGCGACGTATTAAATTCTTTGTCGCGAGGCGAAACGTCCGCGACAGCTTGTCGGGGCTTATCTCGGCCAGAAACGATTCTTCATCCTTCTCTTTTCGCTTCGTGTACTTACCGCGAAAGTAATTTGCGTGGGTATCGCCGGAAACAGCATCCTTTACGACGCCATCGTGATTGCGCTCCACTTATTTCGTGTATTCGATTAGGGCGATAAAATTTCAAACGATTTCGACCATTTTTAATACGCCGTTCAACAACGTATGTTAATAATGCATATTGAATAAGTTATTTAACAGCGTATGTTCATAACATATTTTGGATACGTTAAAGAAATTTCTAAAGAAATTTAGAAATGAGAAAATTCGGATTGTGGGTTTAAGGGAATATGGAAGTATACACATGTAAAACTTTGAGAACGTGAGATTATAAGAATATGAGAATATAAGCTCGTGAAAGTACGAGCTTATGATAATATGATCGTATGAGAGTACGAGCACATGAGAGTGTGAACATATGAAAGTACGAATATATGAAGGTATAAGCATGTGAAAGTATGAGCATATGATATTATGACCATATATGTGTCCGACTATATGACAAGCATGTGCATATAAGAGTACGAGGATATGATAAATTGAGCACGTGAGATCATTAACATATGAAAGTGTGTGAATACGAGAATATTCTAATATGAAACTACGAAAATACTAGGTTCTCAAAATATGAGAAATTCTAAATGCAGGATTATAGAAATATAAAAATGTAAGAAATATGTGACATGTAAAATAGCAACAAGTAGCAAAATAGCGAATAAGCAACGTACGAATGCAACAATACATGCATACGAGAATTTTCGAACACCCCTGCGAACGTCTTCGAAATGGCCCTGAATGTCCGAAGATCCCAAAAATCATCCACAATGTTCCCATAAATCTAAGATTCGAATTTCGCGTTACATTTCCCCGACGCGAGTGCATAAACATCATAATCAGAAGACAGCTAGATGAGACTCATAGACTGTGTTCCGTCCGAGTATCCTCCATTTGCTGCGGGATTACGAAAGACTTTTGGAAAGACGACATCGTGGTATCGTTGTCCTTGAACGTGGCACCTCTGCCATTTTGAAAAGAGCAGACCAGAAGCAAGTGGGAGGCCCGTTGGACGGAGCCGTGTCAGGGGAACATCCAACATCTGTCGACGGGGTCGAGGGTGGCTCGAACCGAGTCATCTGACCGCTCGCGCACTGCAAATAAGCTCTTCCTCTTTTACCTCCTTGTCGTTCCTTTTTTTTCCTCCCCCCTCTCTCACGCCTTCTACTCTTCTCTCTTCTTTGCTCGCGACAGTAGAGAACAACAAGTTCCGTTCCAACGTCGCACCACGATCAACGCTGCCTTGTGTTCCGGGGGGGAACTCGAGGTGCCTCGGGGTGGAGGTTCGAATCCGGATAGGAAAAGATTCGAGACGCGCGCGATACGAACAAATTTACGAATTAATATTCGATAACTCCACACGCTGTTTACTTCGAAATTACGTAAATCGTATTGCACAGGATTGGGAAATGTCGAAGACATTGAAAGAGGTTACTGATTTGAGCTGATCTCGTAATCATAGATCTTCATCATAATTGTTTCGATTACAAATCTGATTACGACACTTTCACTGTGGGAATTATTAATCTTATCAACATATTCGTTGAAAATATTCATTGTACATGCTGATTTGTAAATATGTTAATATCGGTGAATATGTTAATATTTAAAATACAAATATGAAATTGTATTCTTTAGACGTACCTCATATTCACATATTTATACTGACAGATATTAAATTGTATTTCTGAGACATACCTCATGCTCACATGATAATGTTGACAAATATTAAATTTTATTTTTGAAACGTATCTCGTACTCACAACATATAATAAACAAAACGTGGTAGATAATGTAGTAAGTGTTGAGTGGTTCACAAAAACAAATATATATCATGGTAAATGTTCGTATTTAAATGTTTGCCATTGATGATAGAAATTTTAGATTCAATTCTGTCACATGTCCGACGATTAATAAAATATGCAACAATTTTAATTTCGTTTAAACGAGCAATATTTTACAAGTACATACAAAATGTAAGTTGCGTAGGAAGTTATTTGTTCACGAATTACGGAGTGTTATGGCCATCGCTAAACCGGGGGTTGAGCTAATAAACTCCGGCCCCCGGGGTTCGTTCACAGTGGGACGTCCGATAGCAGCCTCTCTGTGTGGAGAATATAATTCGTACGGACACACACTGACGACCAAAACTAACGAGAGAACCTCAAACGGAGGTGAATAACTTTCTCGAAAAGAAAGGGGAAATAATACCACCCGAAGAACAATAAAATCAGACTCCAGCAAGTTAGCGAAAACAGAAGGGAACTAACACATAAAGACACTTGAAACGAACAAATCTGTAATATTAATGTGAACATAATCTAATTGATAAGTACATTATTTCTCAAATTTTTAAGTCGCAAATTTGTAAGCCTCGTAGCCTCAACTTCCCGAACCCCTCTGATTCTTAGTTTTTAAATTCGAAGTTCACTATATTTTAAACTTTCAAATTTCAAGTTCTCCAAACTCCAACTTTCTCAAATTTCCAATTCCCCAAATTTCAAACTCCTCAGTGAAATTCATAAAATTCTAAACTCGACAAATTTTGAACCTTCCGATTGTCAAATTCCCCAAATTTCAGGCTCCCCAAATTGAATACTTCTCAAATTCTAAATTCCTCCATTTCCACGCTGTTGGAATTTTGTGCTTTCCAATTCCCAAATTCCCAAAAATTCAAGCTTCCCAAATTCTAAATTTTCTCACTTCCACATCTTCCAAATTTCAAACTTTCAATTCTCAAATTCCCCAAATTTCAATTATTCCAAATCCCAAACTCCCCAAATTTTAAACTCGTCAAATTCAAAATTTTCCAAATTTCAATTTTCACAAATCCCAAACTCCCCAAATTTCAATTCTTACAAGTCCCAAACTCCCCAAATTTTCAACTCATAAAATCCGAAGTTTCCCGAATTTCAATGTCCCCAAGTTCCAAGCTCCCAAATTTCCAAATTCGCCAAATTTCACCTTACTCAAATTTCGAAGTTTTCAATTCTCAAATTCCCCAAATTTCAATTATTCCAACTCCCGAACTCCCCAAATTTCAACCTTCTCAAATTCTAAATTACCCCCAACTTCCAAGTTTCCCGAATTTCCAAATCTCCGAACATCAAATTCCTCGATTCAAACTCTGCGAACCCCAAACTGACCAAACGCCAATCTCCCAGAACTGCAATCTGCAAGAAATCTCGAATGCTCCCGCGATAAAATCTCAAAATCTCAAAGATGCTCCGAGACAGCGAGAAATGTCTTCGCGCCGTTCCCTCGATGGTCATAATCGAAGATTCTGATTTCAGCCCAGAGACGGATTCGAACGAAAATTTAAAGTTGCTCGTTCAATCTCCTTTGATTTCCCTGCTGGAAAAGAACAATCGACGGTGGTGCGCGTTGGAAAATTTCCAACGAGCTGAAGCCGTTTGTCCAACGGCGTCTCTTTTTCGCCGATAAAAAGAAAAACCACTTCAGAGTTTCGTTTCTCCCCTTTTGTCTTTTTTCTCTTTCGTCCAAGTTCGTCGTTTCTTTGAACGATAACTGCTCGTTACACGATAACCCGACTGTTTTATACACGAGCATATTTTAAATCGTCGTCCGCCATGAATCGCGCGACAGCTTCGTTAAATCCAGAATGTTCACGAAACGAGACTCCCTTTGAGCGTGGAACACGCGTCTCAACTGCCAACTCCGGCCGTGTTACACTCTTCAACGCTCTTTATTATTCTTGTCGTCGCTTTAAAATTGCTCTCCGTTTCTGACGGCCGTTGTTCCACGCGCTATTTCCTCTTGTAACACGGTTTCCTCTCATCCTCGCATCGCGTTTATCGTCGTTCATCCGACCATTCTCTTCTTTCTCTTTCAATGATCTCGATTCAGAAAAATAACACCTGCTTCGCGAGTATTACTCGTCACGGGATAAGACACGAGGTATCAAAAAGGACACGGTTTCGATCGAATCAAAAAACACGGTCCTTCGCGTATAGTTTTGTCAGTAACGAATTGCCAACACTGACACTGTCGACGTATAATGCACACTTACTTTGAAGTTAAAAATAAAGGTGAGAATCAATTCTTTATCTCGATGGGAATTAACGTCATTCAATTTCAATCAATGCTTTATTTCGATGAGAATTAGCATCATTCAATTTCAATGAATTTTTGACTTCAACAAAAGCATTTTAACAAGTATATGCAAAAGCATTTTTTAATATAACATCCACGAACAGTCGGTTTCGACTGACTCATTTGACGAGTAAATTGTACAACAAGCGTTTAAGAAGTAGACTCAAGGAATTGTTATGTTAATTCAGTGGTAAATTCACAGGCGTATAACTGGGAGTATGACGGTGGATCAATTTGCGACGCGGAACAAAGCGAAGGGAGAATGAATTTGAAATTCCAGCGTGTAGAACGTTGCCAGCAATTAATATCGCGCTTTGAAATTGTTGCTCCTTTGACACCGTGGCCACGTAGGTACAACAACCGGAATTCTCGAATAAACGGTGACAAAGGGAAAACGTAATTTGAATACGTTGCCACGGATAATATTGCTCCTTCGTGATCGACGCCGAAACTTTGTTCGTTTTTGAAGAGAAGGGTCCTTGTCGGCAACGTTTTCGTTCTCGAATTTCAATGTCCGTCGATTTTACACCCGCTTTCGTTCATACGAGCTTTTCATTCTATGCGTACATGTTATTCGTTGCAAACACGTTTCATTCATTCATATAAGTTTCTGAACAATTTGTCTTTCATTATTATTTTTGTTCGCAGAAGTTTCGAAACAATTTATGTTCAATCATTGAGGATCTATTTCATTTGATATCTTATTTTATATGCTACAGTTAAGTAGGATAGTAACTGTATGCTGACCATACTGTAACAGTAGGTACTTGTAACAGTGTGCTGAAATCGAAACTCGATGTAATCGTTTCCAAGTTAGTAAACCTTTTTTGGGGATTTGGAATTTAGCGAATTTGGGATTTGAGGTGTTCGGGACTTGGGATTTGGGGGACTTGTGATTTGGAAAATTTGGAATTTGGGCAATGTGAGATGTGAAAGATTTGAGATTTGAGGAATCTGCAATTTCGGAGATTTGAGATGTGACGAATTTACGGTTTGAAATACTTGGGATTTGAAGAATCTGAGATTTGGGGAATTTGGGATTTAGAGGATTTCCAATTTGGGACATTTGAAATTTGGGAGTTGGTATATGGGGGATGTGGGATTCGGGAATTTCGAATTTTGGGATTTTCGGATCTAGAAAATTTGAGATTTGGAAGTTCAGAAATTTGCTTGTTTAGGAACGATGAAAATGAAATTTCGGGAAGTTGGAAATTTGAGAATTGAAGTACTAGGAATGTGGGCACCTTGGAATTCGGTATTTGGAAATTTGGATCTTCAACACTTTGGTAATTAGGGAATTTCGATGTTTGTTGTATTTCAAACTATAATTTAATGAATTCAGGAATATTAAAATTTGGCGTTTTGTAACTTGAAAATTTGATGTCAGTATATCTCCGAATTCCCGAAATTGGAACACGATATAATTATTTAAAAATTAATACACGCTTTCATTAATTATTGCAAGACGCTTAGGTCCATAATACCGAAGAAAGCTAAAGTTAACTCGATGTATCAAGGGGGATGAAATCAGGGAGAGAATTGGGGGGTGTTCGGGTTTCACAGTAGCCTGTGCGTTCCCCCGGGTATTAGTAAGTAACTATTCAAAATTTGCTCTATATCGATCAAAGGGTTTAACTCTTAATTGGGTACGTAGATAGGAACGTTCTACTTTGTGCAGCCGGTCGCGTATATATGTAGATACGTTTAAATCGCAGCTTGAAAATCCTGGCGTTTCTCCACTTATGAATATTCCAGGTCAACGTCGATATCTCTATTTGATCCGATGGCTTCCTGCATCCATTATTCAGACGCATCCGCACGAAACAGAGTCCGAATAATGCTGAGGGAGTGTGCGAAATTGACCACATGACGGTTCGTGCTTTTCCAAATCGAACTTACGGCGCATTAAGAACAAACAGGGGCGGATTAACAACTTCAGACACCACCAACACTCGCGACATTTTACTTTTCGCATCGAGATCGGATACGAGATCACGTACGGTTGATTTTTTTTTATTTTAGGGCTCCAGGATACTGGAACTTACTGTGGTGTTTCGGATTTTGATATTTATTTGCGTCGAAAATGTGCAATTTTTGAATTTGAGAATATCGGAAATTTAGGAGTTTGACACTTTGAGATATTGGAACTTGTAGAACCTTAGGAAGTTGAAATTTGAGAATATTGGGATTTTGGAATTTTAGTGCTTGAGTTTCGAATTTGTAAATTTAAAAATTTGAAGATTCGTGAGGCGAGTCAGAAATATGGTATTTGGTAACTTTATAATTTTGGGATTTAGTAATTTGAGAATTTGAGATATTGGGACTCGTACATATTGGAACTTGTAAGACTTGAGTTTGGAATTTGAAAATTTAAAAATTTGACGATTCGTGATGTCGGTCAGAAATTTGGATTTTAGTAACTTTATAATTTGAGAATATGTGAATTTTTTAATTTCAACTACAGAAATTTGGAGATATAGACATTTGTTGTATGCGCAAGTTTAGGAAAGTTTCGAACTTATAAACTCGGAGACTTGGATTCACAGAAATTCGAGGTTTGAGCATCCTGTAAATGTAGCACTCAAGTATTTAAAAATTTGACGATTAAACAATTTTTAAATATCAAAATTTAGGATATTCCGAGTCTCTGAATTCGACTCTATATTGTCCTTTGACAAAGTTGGTGGCAGTAACAATGGAACGGTTAGATCGATATCAGGAGCCGCAAGAAGCACGAAAAGAAGAGGGACAGTGGTCGATCGTTATGCCGTTGTTCGACAGGCGAATTGACAAATTGTTCGGGTGCCCTCTATGGAAATCGTTCTATCGGGTTTTCCTGTTCAAACCGTGAAAAACCAGCGCCACTTTTTCCGCTCGAACGACGTAAGCACGATTTATACGAGCTTGCGAAGTTTCCAGCCCGTAGCAACCGGAAAGAAGAACCTCGGCACCGCTTTCCGCTCTTTCTTTTTTTATCCGGCAAGCTTTCTGATGTTTCACCGACGAATTTGTAACCGCGTGTTTCCGAGGAGAAACGAGCGACAAGCACCGGCAACGAGTTTGCTGCTCGAAAGCCACGAAGAAATGGCGAGCTATTTAACTTGTCCGAGGTTTCTCGATGATCGGGGGACTTTGTTTCGTTTCTCCGGCGAAATAAGATGTTGTTCTTTAAGCAACAGACGAGATATCGATGTCCCCGTCGAGTGACGTTGAAATCCTTCCTCGGTGATGAAATTTCTTTGCAAGTCATCTTTACCGTCAGGATTTTTATTCGTTTTGTTCAGAGGATTTTTAGCGGTAGAATTTTCTTATTCGAGTGTAAATTCGATTTACAGTATTTGAGAGTTCAAAATTTCAAGATTTTGGGGTTTGAGAATATACGGATTTGGGATTTGGGGAATTTAGGGTTTGGGTAATTTTGGATTTGAAAAATTTGAGATTTGAGGGATTTTTGATTTAGGAAATTTGGGGTTTTGGGATTTGAGGAATTTGAAATTTGGGGGAATTGTGATTTTGGATATTTAGGGTTTAGGGTTTAGAGAATTCGAGATTTTGCGATTTGAGGGATCTTAGAAATTTGAGATTTTGGAGATTTGTGATTTGGGAAATTTTGGATTTGGAGCTTTGGGATCTGCGAAATTTTAGATTTGAGGAATATGTGATTTTGGGGGTTTGAGATTTGGAGAATTTGGGATTTGGTATTTGGGGGATTTGGAAGTTGAGGGATTTTAGGAATTTGAGATTTGTGAAATTTGGGATTTGGAGGTTTGGAATCTGCGAAATATGAGATTAAGGGGATCTTAAATTTGGGAGGTTTGAGACTGGGGGAATTTGTGATTTGAAGAGTTGGGATTTGGTATTTAAGGGATTTTAGAAATTTGAGGTTTGGGAAATTTTGGATTTGGAAGTTTGGAATATGCAAAATATGAGATTAGGGGGATCTAGAATGTGAAGGTTTTGAGATTTGGGAAACTTCGAATTTTGGTGACATGGGATTTCGGGGTTTTTGAATTTGGAAATTTTTAGATTTGGGGAAATTCAGGAATTTAGTTGTTAGATAATAGTATAAGTTAGGGAATTTGGACACTTGAAAATTGTGGAACTAGAAATCTGCGATTTTGAAATTTTGAAAAATTTCTAATTATCTATATTTCTCAATTAAGCAAATTGAGCTACTAAAATTCTTGTAGCTACTACAGAATGTAAAGATGTACAACTTTGAGTTCTATAGAATTTAAAAATACGAAAATTTGTGAATTTAAAAATTCAACAAATTCAATGATACAAAACTATTAAACCTACAAACCTTTAATTCTCAAAATATCCAAATCTCCATTTATACACTGAATATTTTATTCCCGAAATACTCCAGATACTTCTTAAATCGCAATTCCTCAGTCCTATCAAAGCAACATCGATACAAACTCTACAAATCCCTAAAACAATACATAAACGAACGTAAAAGATTACCTGAAGAAATAGATTTCCGTATATCGCCGCGGGTTACACGCATCACGCAAGACGTCGAAAAAGATGGCAGAAAAACGGCGAGAACGCGCAAATCGACATATGTACTCTTTCGGTCCGGCGCGTAAAAATTACCGTTGCTACGTTGGAATTTGTGAAATTCCCGACAGCGAAGATTCACAAAATGCGAACGCGACGCAGGCATAACCGCGATAAAATAATTCACGGCGCGTTTTGCATACCGCCGCGGAACGTTTTATGCATGCCTCTGTGCACGCGACTCTTAAGTCCCGTTCGCAATTAATACGTCCCGTTCGTTGGCGGACGCGCATAAATTTTCAAGCTCTCGCGTCGCTTTTTATCGTCTTATCCGACGCGGCACTGAAAGCTTAACCGTCCGAACAGGTGTATTTTTGCAGCCCGGGACACGCAGCCTCTTAATTAAATTGCAAATTCCCGCCGCAGACTCGATTTCCTTACAGGGTACCATTATCGGTCGCCGGAACACACGGAAACGTTCGTGCACCTAAAAAAAACCAACGCTACGTCACACTTTTCGTATAATAACTTCATTCTTGAACCAGACCTTTCGATCTGCCTTCAATTTAATCCGCCTTTCGATCTGCGGTTTAACGCTAAAACTAACGGCGTATAATGCACAATTATTTTAATGTTGAAAATGAAGTTGAAAAATAAATGAACATACGTGAAATTGACAATTCGACGAAACATACAGTCGTGGACAAAATTAAGTGGACAGGTATCATAAATAACAAAAGGTAAATTTAATTAACTAATAATGCCTATAAATCAAAACTTTATTGCACAATTATATACATTAAGTAAATGCTTTTTCAAGCCTACAAAAATATCTCACGTTCTACACTTTAAATTTATTTAAAACATTGTAATGAAACAAAACATTTTTTTATATTTCTGCAATGTCCACTTAATTTTGTCCAGGAGTGTAAATGAATACGTATAGATTCTTTATCTTGATGACAGTCAGCATAAATTTCAAGATGGCCAGCATAACAAATTTTGTCATATGAAGTAGGTAAATTGTAGAAGGGTCATTATGACCCCTTTGGTTGTTTTAGTGTTAACTCTTTAACTGTACTTTTTGCAGAGCCAAGCGCTCTATGTTTTACGATCTAATTTCATTACCGAAATGATACTCAATCTTGAAAGATTTATTTTATTCTATTTATTTTGTTTTTAGAAATTTTGTTTCGTTGTCCTTCAATATTTTGTTTTGTTATCCTTCAAAATAATTATTGAAAATCGGCTTAACTCGGCTCTCTACATAGAAGTCCATCCTTAACACGTTCGCGGACATGGGTGCAATAGCATCCATTTTCATGATGATGAAGAATGACATGAATGCTATAGCATTCAAATCTTAAAGTCAATTATTTTGTATTAAATATTATACAACCTTAGGTTTTTGTAATTATTATACCTGTCAAGGTAATGACTAACTGACTATAATAATAATAATCAGACTACCCTTATAAACTGCGTTTAATCAAATTTCGGATATCACAAACAATTTAAAAATAAAATGACTGCCAATTTTTGCACCTCGCTGAGACTTTCACCGTCCGCGAACGCGTTAAAAAATAGCGCTTCGTAAAAATTGATCTTTTAAAAAAAGTTACTCGATTTTCGGGTATGAAGAACAGCGCGGCGTCGAGCGGCGAAGCTTTCGGCCGCGGGATTTCCTGGAACGGTCCCGGTGATCGATCGATCTCGATCGGGAGCCGGTTCGGATCCGGGGAATCCCGGCGACAGCTCCCGGTGTCCGGGGCAAAACCTGTTGCCAGTGTAAATACGCTCGAGGATGCGCATGCACCGGCGTCGACGAACGCGGCACGCGCGCCGCGATCGCCATGGAAACGGGAAAGGTTCTCCTGGAGGAGAGCGTGTGCGTCGGCCCGTCTGCGAGCACACCGCTTCCCGAAGGACCCCCTGCGGCTTCAGCCGTTCCTACCAGGGGGTAGAAAACCCCTCGACGCGAGTCACACCGCCGACAGTATCACCGACACGCTCCGAGCCGTATCACGCGCTCCTCCGCTCCGCTCAGCTTCAATTTTTTCGCGCCTTCGACGTCGATACGTTTTCTATCGCGACGCGACGGTACCATTTTTTTTAAAGTGAACGTACCTTTTCGACGCACACGTCGTTCACGGTAATTCCGTGCGAGCATGTCACCGTTCCTTTCTTTCGATAAACGGACGTGGACGATTATTTATGCTCGTTTCGGCACGCTTGTCTATTCGCGATCGGACGTTCGTGCTTCTTCGATTTCGACCCTTTTGTTTCTGTCGAACCTTCGTTGCTGATTGTCCAGTGCGTATCTTGTATCGTGTACGGCTGAACCGCTGTTTTGGTCTTATCGAGATTGTTCGTGTTTCTAACGCTTTCTGTCATTGCGAGACTGCTTTTCGAATTTGTAGAACGCTTCGTTCTGATGTACGAGCTAGGTGGGAAATATTTGACGTTGAATATTTGAAAAATTTTTGAGGAATATTTAAAGTGACTTATATTTGAATCTGATTTTTGGAATTGAAATTATTCCTGTCGAATTTGTTGTTACTTAACGATTTCTGTGATTATGAGCCTGTTTTTGAAATTAGTAGAATGCTTCGTTCTCATATACGAGCTGCGTCGGAAATATTTGAGGTTGAACAATATTTGAAGAATATTTAAAGTTACCGATAGTTGAATCTGATTTTTGGAGTTGAAATTATTCCTATCGAATTTGTTGTTACTTAACGATTTCTGTGATTATGAGCCTGTTTTTGAAATTAGTAGAATGCTTCGTTCTCATATACGAGCTGCGTCGGAAATATTTGAGGTTGAACAATATTTGAAGAATATTTGAAGCTATTGAGATATCAATCTGATTTTTGAAGTTGTACTCTGATATTTGAAGTTGAAATTATTCTTATCGAAATTGTTAATATTTAATGCTATCTGTTATTTGGAGCTTGTTTTTCGAATTATTGTCTTCTGATTCAATCGGGTATTTATTTTCAACCAAATTACGTATTGCGCATTCGCCATTCATTGAAAATAATTTTAATTATTGATTATTCGTTTCAAACGAAAATGAATACATACAGAAGTGAGATGAAACGGACAAAAGGTTTTTCCGAATAAATTTCATTTAATAATGAGACACATTTCTTAATGAAGCCATTGTATTATTCACGGGACGCTCCGACATGGTGTTTTCAAATAGTATACTATTTTATTCTCCTGTGACATACATATACCATTATACTACTAAGAACATACTATTATGGTCTGAAATTTAATTAACTAATCCAACAATCGACAAATAAATCAGCAACGGTCTTCAAAAAACCGATGCTCGCATTCAAAGATCAGGCAAGTTCTCCAAGAAAACGCGAATAATTTTAATACTCAACCTAACCGAAAATTGGCGTAAATGGTCACTCTAACCAAATCGCTGTTTCGAACCTTGTTTATCCGAAATTTCAAATGCATAATCAAAAATTCGATGCAATAACGAATTAGTCTCACAATGGACTCGTTCTTAAAAAGTAGACGGGTGAACCGAAATGAATAAATTACGTGTCTCAATTTACGCGCAATCGATGTTCTTTCGCGAGACAGTCGACGTTTATTAGACAGTTTAATTTACGTGAAATCGGTGTTTCTTTGTGGCGAACGATTTCGTTTTGTAGCGAAACGTCACTCGCAGAAGCATTTTCTTAACCGATTCACAGTGTATCCCGTGACAGTCACAGGCAGAGTGTTAAGTACCAAACGGTATATCCCGTTGTGTTTATCGCGTATGTATCCCGTGTTTTAAAATCTATTATACACGAACTAATTACTAACAAGGTACATATAAAACATGTACTTTTACATTTTTGATTAAATGCCGAAGTATTTCGGAACACGAAAAAACTTGACATGTTTATACCAAGATTCGTAATTTTATCTCACTGTGAAATGGTTAACAGTAGAATTACCAACCAGTCATAATGACCAGTTTCAGAGTTGACATTTCATATTACAAAATTTTGTTGCCGCCATTTTGTCAAAATATCTCGTCATGTTTCATTGAGCTAATGAATGGTAATGTATGTATATTAGATGATACTGTAGTATTTATTTATTTGTTGTTTGACTTTATTTAAAATTTTAAAGTAAGTATGCTTTTAATGCCGTTACTTTTAGTGTTAAGTTGCGTTTGTGCGGTGCTGGTGTTTGTTCGAAGACTCGTGGTCCGTGACAGGTTTGTGGCATTTGCATCGGTGATTTGACGAGGCGCGATGGTATTAAAGCCTAATCCGTTGAATTCGAATCGAAGCGTGCGGATTATACGGTTCTGCGCTCCTCGAGAAGATCATGATCGAAACGTGTTAAGTTTCCGGCTAGAAGGTGATGCGATTAGAACTGATCGGATTTCCGAGGTTCATACGCGACATATCTGTGCAAAGAAATAATTACAGCTCATTCATTTTCGAAACTGGTCGATTATTTTTCAATTATCGTTACTTTTCGGATGTGTCTATTTATATTGCAGTATGTATACACAACTGCTTGTTTATTCATACAGTGTGTATTTATTTTTATTTTAGTTATTTTTACATATAGGATGTGTACACAATTTACTACTTATAGATATAACATTTATACACAATTGGTTATTTATACATATAATATGTATACACAATTGGCTACTTATACAGTAAAGTCTTAAAAATGAAAAAAATAAAATTGTATATAATATAGTATCTGTACACAAATTGTTATTTATGAATATGTACAGTGTGTATAAAAGGAAGCAACACCAAAATGACTCATACGTGTATGAGTCTAGTAGCTTTGTAAGAGTTAACTTGTACTTATTGATGACTTTATTGAACAAAATTGTAAATGAACTTTAATAAATATTTCATTACCTTTATTTCACTGATATAATGATAACTTCGTATATTATCAATTATTTTATTGAACAACATTTTAAATGAACTTCGATAAATAAAAATATAATTATTTATAATGGTTTAGTCGTTAACAAAATATTAATTGTAATTATTGTACACACATACTGCATGTATAAATAGCCAATTGTGCACACATACTGTATGTACAAATAACAAATTGTGTATATGTACTGCATATATGAATAGTCAATTGTGTATACATATTGTATGCGCAAATAAAAAATTGTATATATATACGGTATGTATAAACAGCCAATAATGCATACATATTGTACGTATAAATAGCCACATCCTTATTTTTCAAACAACTCCTTCCAAGTAAGCGTTCATACGATTTAGCATCCTTTATGGACCCTCCATCAATATAAATATTCTACCCTAATTCGTCTACCCGCGTTGCAATCACTCTTTGTTGTGTTTTATCGGTTTCGTGATGATTGTCGTAACTTCGAGCCGATTTAAGAATTTTATGAAAATGTTATCGGTGAAACCGCGTTCGAAGGGTTTGACGATCTTGCAGAACACGGAAAGCGTGAAAAGCAGTTATTCTCGAATTTGTGTACGTCGAGGAGATTCGTGTTCAGATTTTCCCACGTTATTCTCGATATCAAAAACCGCTGAAACTTCGAAGCTTTTCCGGGAGTTTTCTTTCGTTCGACGAACAGACGGCCGCAAAATCCGATTTCGCTTCGACAACTTTTTCCGAGCACGGGGATCGCAATTTATTTTGTAATCGTACGCTTTCGATGTTGCCTCGCTTTTGAATCGATGTTTAATCAAGTCGATACTTTAATCCGCATGAAAGTACATTTTAAACGTTCCTTTGACAAATGCCTGCTTGCGAACGCTGATGGTGCGTTTTGCGTGTTTTGCAACTGTGTTCCTTCAATATTTGCGGAATGTTTTATGATGCGTTTCTGCTAAACTAAAATTTCGACCGTTGCAAGTGAAAGAGCAACAAATTTTCATATACAGCCTTTAATGGATTTAAAATCGCTTTGATCATTAAATTTTCACGCAGAAATTTAGTAAAATGTTTGTTGTCGATGCATGTAGTTAAAAATGAATTGCGTGCATTTTGAAATGATATACAGGTAACATTTTCCTGAGAAATTTAATAGAAGCAAGAATCACCTAAGTATTACACAAAATTTCCCGAAAAGCTACTACGTATCTCATATTTCCCAATTTTAATATTAACGAGGCTCTGCAGATATATTTCAACGCAATTTATGGAGCTTGAAGTCTTTTATATAAAAATATAAAACATGGTGTAATTTTGTTATACCGTACGGTATAATTTTGTTATATAATAAAATTTATATCATAGGTAGTACGATTACGAGTTACGTAATTAACGAATCACATATTACACGGTTTAAAATGAAATATGTAGAAAAAATGTACAATGAAATGTATTCGAATAACTAGGTTAAAACGAACGGATTAATACGAATTACGAGTCCGATTCGCAGTTATAAAACAAGAACGAAAGTGGGTTATTCTGATTTTTGAAGTATAATACATTTATTTCGGTTGCCGCACAAAGGGAATTGAATTTTTGATTTCGGACACAAAATTCGTTGCGTGTTGAACAATTTTGCAACATGGATCCAAGAACAAATGAAAAGTACAGTAAAAAATCCGTAATCGATAGATTACAAAAGGACCGAAACAATGTTTGTTCATGAATCGATGTACGCGAGCGTTTCACTACGAACAAAATGTCACGGGAGACCAATATCTCGGCTCTCTTTTCCTCGATAAAAGAATTTGACCATCGAAACGCCAAATTTAGGCTCTGTCCGTGGATCAACGATGGGTTTGCTGTCCCATAAAACGCTTATCCACAGTCCCTTCGTGCCACATTTTTCCCCTTTTATCGGGTTCACCAGAAAAATAACAGTTTTTGTCCCAGGAATCGTTTACTCAGGTCGAAAGCGTTTTCTCTACGGGAAACTGACCACGTGAAAAATTCATGCCGAATATTGCAATCTGCGTCGTCATTCGACCACGAATTTTATAACAATCAGTTTTGTAGATTTTGAAACTTTCAGATTTCTACATATTCATCTTCGAGTTGATAGGTTTCGAACAGTTACATTCACGAGTTTCCATATTTTCAAGCTTCAAAATACCAAATTTCTAAAAATGTGTGTGTTGCCAAATTTTTTCTTTCGTAATGCTTAAATTTCCGAATTTCCGAATTTCCGTACCATCAAATCGTCAAATTCTGAAATGCTTAAATTCCCAAATTTCTGAATATCCCAATTTCCAAATCCCCAAATTTCAGAAATTCCAAAATTTCTAAATCCAAACATTTCCAAACCCCTACATTTCCGAATTCCTAAATCTCCAAATCCCTAAAGTGCAGCTTCCCAAATTCCCGAATCTCTAAATTTCTAAATCCCCAAACGTCCGAATCCGTAAATTTTCAAATTCCAAAGTTTCTAAATTCAGCAAATTCCGAACCCCAAATTTCCAAATCCACAAATTCCGAAACCCTAAATTCCCAAATTTCCAAACCCCTACATTCCCAAATCCCCAAATTTCCAAGTCCCCAATTCCCCAAACACCCCAACTTTCCAAAATCTTTGCATTCCCAAATTTCCAAATTCTCCAAATTTCCAATTCCCGAAATCCCGAAATCTCCAAAATCTCTACATTCCCAAATCCCCACATTGCCAAATTTCCAAATCCCCAAATCCCCAAATCTCCAAATCTCCAAATCCCCAAATCCCCAAATTTCCATCGCTCCCCACCAATTTTTCCGAAAATCGTTGTAAAATCGCACGACATCGACTTCGAAATTGTCGGAGACGCAAAGCCGCAAAGGGTTTAAAGCAAGCACCGTGCACTCGTGTGCACAGCCCTGTTTTTGATCGTCATTGCAATCTGCAGCCAATTCTTTCCGCTTGGTGGACAGGGTGTATCGATTATCCGAAATAAGTTCGGCACGGTATCGGGGCCGAATCGGTCACTCTCGAATCGACTCGATACGAGATTATTAATTACGCGACTTCCATTCGGACGCGAATCGAATGAAGTTCTCACCCGCCGATGAAGGTTCTCGCGCTAAGAAAAATTTGTTAGCAGGTGCAACACGAAAGAAATTCGATTCAACGAAGATTCATCTGTTCTTGTTTGAAACAAAGCGCACTTCTTTTTCCTGCAACTGTTTCCTGTTTCATTCTTACTAAGTCACCTACTCTTTTATCAAACAATAATTAGTTATGATTTACAGTATGCATAACTCATAACAATTGATGTGATGAATGTTTTATAACAATTTATAGGATTAATATTTTATAACAATTTTTAGGATGAATATTTTATATCAATTTTTAGGATGAATATTTTATATCAATTTTTAGGATGAATATTTTATAACAATTTATAGGATTAATATCTTATAACAATTTTTAGGATGAATATTTTATAACAATTTATAGGATTAATATCTTATAACATTTCATAGAATTAATAACTCATAACAATTTATAGGATCAACTTCTTATAACAATTTATAGAATTACTAACTAATAACAATTTATAGGATTAATAACTTATATCATTAATAATACATGTAACTTACAGCATCAATAAGTTAAAATAATATATAGTATAAATAACTTACAATTTAGATGCACGAGTACAGTTTGAGAAGGCATACGAATAAGTTAGTTGCATAAGGTTTAACGAGTTTGTTCGAGGAACAAAAGCAGGGAGCGTCAGGGAAATTTTAACAGAGTTTAGGTTCGAACAGAGTTAGACTTTAGAAATCACTATCGGAGGATTTACGTGACGCGTCTAAATAAAGGCAGCCTGACCGTGACTTAATTCATGCAAAGTTGATAGTGGCTATACGACAAGTAGCGTTAGGTAGCCGCGTCAAGGCGTCGCCCTTAATCGGCCTTTAATTAACTATCCCGATAGCGAGCGGGAATTACGCGTTGCAACCTGTACTCCTCGCTAGACGTATCCGGAGCACGAAATCGGAGCGGAACGCGGAAAAGGAGTCGCCTTGGGACCCCTTATCGCAAGGACTTCCCGTTCTTCGCCTCCTCGTCATCTAAAGCGTCGTTCACAATGAAACCACCGACGAACTGCGGACAATTTACACCGGTGGACATTTTGTTCGCTGCCGCTTTGTATTCCGAGTCATTTTCTCCGTAATACCGCGTACTGCGATCATTGTGTTTTGCGGGTCCGGTTATGACGAAAATTTATTTCCGGATAGAGGAATAGCATGGTGTTTTTGGAATTAGTGTGAATTTTTTTTGACTGCGGTTTCTTCAATTTGGAGAATTTCAAAATTGTGATTTCTTTTAATTTTCGGATCTTAAGGTTGCAAAGTTTTTCATTTTCATAGATTTGTATTTATGGATTTTTTATTTTCGGATCTTTAAGTTTACATATTTTTTCAATTCTCACGCCCATAAATTTACACGTGTTTTCAATTCTTGCACTTGTGATTTTACACACTTCTTGAATTCCTAAAAATATAAATGTACGAATTTTTTCTATTTTCAAACTTGTAGATTTATGAATCTTTTCAATTCTCAAATTTCTACATCTATAAATTTTGTCTACTCTCAAACTTGTAAATTTACAAATTTTTCCAATTCCCACACTCGTAAATTTGCAGCTTCTAATTTTCAAATCTTTGTACCCTCAAGTTTTCATACTTCCAAATTTGTGTTTTTAAATTTCTAAATATTAAAGATTTTCGAACTGCGTTTCTTTTAAATTTTTTCACCCTCCGATGTCGAAATTTTTTTATTTTTAACCTTCCAGCTTTTGGATCTCTATACTTATAAATTTTCAAACTTTCAATTTGCAGATTCCAAATGTGCACGGTCTTAACCTATTCAATTTTTAAAATTCTACCTTTTCGCGTATCCTTACTTACAATTTTCTCAAGTTTCAAATGGTCGGCCACATTCATCGAAATATTTTATAAATTTGTTATGAAACCACTAAGTAGTTCTTCGATTAATCACCCTCAATTTCATGTAAGTGAAATTTAGAGTCATCAAATTATTCTCTAATTAAATCAGAGATACACATTGAAAATAGATCAAATTTCAGCACAAATCACAAATATGAACTTCGTCGTAATTGTCGTAACCATGTATTCTAATTTACCCTTCAACATCGCAACGCGATAAACCTGACCCCAGTAAGCCCCCTACATTGTACCTCTCAATTAATATACGGCACAATAGTTGCTAAATTAACAACACTATTCCGGAAAGGTATCAAAGTTAGCAAAGTTTCTTCATTTTCCCCACGAAGAACCGCAACAGTGTGATATTTACCCCCGCCATGTTCTCCGTATCATGTTTCTGAGATACGATAGTCGAGCGTTAAATTAATAATACTTGATTCGAGGGAAGTCACCCATTGAATTTGCTCGAGCTATTTCATATGCATATTAGGCGAATTTCTGAAACAATTAAGCTTCAAGGTACATCGTAACGTATCCCTTTGATGGTTCCCGTAACAGGAGACAGCTATTCCCGAAACTTTGAATACGTATTCGTCGCATGATCTCCTATCTCCTGCCTTCAAATTGCTTACTATAAATCATGCAAGCGACTAACAGAAATTCTCTTCGATTCTGCTCAAAATTCTTTAATCGAAACTCGATAAAAATCGAACAACAAATCCGTTGTAAAAATCCTCTTTAACCTATCCAGTCAAACTTTTAGAATTTTATCCTACGCGCTATGTTATAGAAAAACATACAGATTTTCACGAGAGTTTACACGTTATAGAAAAACAGACGGATTTTCACAAGATATAATAATATTTAGTTGCAGATACAGTTCTATAATGGATTTACATTTCCATCTCTATTTCCCTTTTATCCGCATTAACCCGTTCGTTGTCAACTTGGAGTTATGTCATAGTAAAAAAGAAAAACATTGCGAGATATCTCGTAGCTGGTTGTGGATGGGTTAAGTGAATATTTTATTTTATTTTATTTTAACGCGAAGAGTATTCGCTTCGTGTTTAGAAGATAGAATGTGTATGTAGGGTGATCGTGACGGAATATGTAGACACGGAAAATAGCGAATGTATGTGGTTTATTACATCCTGCAGAATGACGGTAGTGCATTGAAGATTGAACTTATAACACTTGGTAATACTGTTCGAAAGACTCTAAAGACTGTGCGAAAGATACTGAAGACTGTGCTGGTGCTTTTACGACCGATGAAACTGTTTGATTACTACGTGAAGATTGTTCCAGACACGTGGTAAAAAGTATAAAATAATTTCGTCAGTTTACAGACTTCAGGGTAGACCTAATTACCTGTACGATCGTGACGGGATATGTAGAGTGGGAAAATAGCGAATGTATGTGGTTTATTAGATCCTGCAGAATGACGGTAGTGCATTGAAGATTGAACTTATAACACGTGGTAAAAAGTATAAAATAATTTCATCAGTTTACAAATTTTATAGTAGACCTAATTACCTATACTTAAGCAACAGTAAGCGGTCAATGCTATTTCAATCAACGGTGTGACCCATGTGCCGCCACACGCGAATTGCCATCTCGTTTCGAGCGAATGATCGTCGAATCCATCGCGATACCGAATGCAATCTCTTCCCTAATGTCCTCGAGTGTGCACGAAGCTTTAGTTCACGCGCACAATCACGAAAACAGTACGTACAGCGAGTATAGTTGTGCAGGGGAACGGCGGAAATATTTTCATCCTTCTTTTGTGTTCTATCACGAAGAAGCGGAGAAAACGCCTCGTATCACGCGACAAACCGACGGAATATACGGAGTTCGTCAGACACACTTTACACGGTGCACGCCTGTGACAAGTTGACAAGCAACCGCTTTCTTGGGAAACTGTCCTCGAGTAGAAATTAAGGTGACACATTTTGCTACACGTATTAATTACAAACGGGGGGAACTATACTGTCTGATTGCCAAGTATTTTTGCCGACATTTATCATCTCGTTCAACGATATTTATTCTTCCTCTACTTTTAATCATAATTCTCGCCTTGACCAGGCATTCATTCTGACCTTGAGTAGTCACAGCAGCGATTAACGTGTTCACAAATTGTCGCCATGTACGTAATTAATTTTTTAATAACTTCAATGATCGTGAAATTTAGGAACTTGGAAATTTGCAATTTGCGAAGTTCTTCGTTTGGAAATTTATGAATTTACAAACTTGTAATTCTATCACAATGAAGTAAATTTAAATTAAATATAAATAATTATTTTAACTTCAATTAATTCAAAATTAAATTGAATTTGAAGAAATATTTTAATTTTGATTAATATAAAATGAAATTGAATTCAAAGAAATATTTTAACTTTGACTAATTTGAAATTAAATTGAATTTAAAGAAATACTTTAACTTTGACTAATTTGAAATTAAATTGAATTTAAAGAAATACTTTAACTTTGACTAATTTGAAACTAAATTGAATTTAAAGAAATACTTTAACTTTGACTAATTTGAAATTAAATTGAATTTAAAGAAATACTTTAACTTTGATTAATTTGAAATTAAATTGAATTTAAAGAAATATTTCAACTTTAAGTAATTTAAAATTAAATGAAAGTTAAAGAATTATAATTACATGGTGTTTTGTTGCGCTCGTATTTTTCACCTTGACAGTCAACGTATCGTTGAAGCTGAAAATCCCATTGATTTTTTTGCATAGTGAAATGTTTTATTTATCGATGCATAGATAACGTTCGAATGAGTAAAACAAGTTGCACGCCGAGCAAAACGAATATTCATTTCGCTACACTGGCTCCCGGTTCGTTGACACGCAGATGCATTTGCGCGAAACATTATATATGCGCTTTTTAATTTTATACGATCCCGTTTTTGCGACACAGTGTTCCGATGGTTCGGAGATTTCGAATGTTCGCAGATAGGAGAACATCGAGGTATTGTTTCCGGGATTTGTTTGTACGTATTCATTTCGTTTCGAGATAACACGCGGAAAATTGAAACGAGCGTGGAATTACTGTTTCAGGGGTATTCGAGTTAGAGTTCTGGCCTTGTTAAAATATTGAACAAACTCGCGAAGAGCGTTGCAAATAATTGTGGAAATACGGATTCGTACATTTCGTTATTAACCTCCCAATTTTCTATTTTCGACGTTTTGTAGTTTTGGATTTGCAAATTTCTGGATACTCGAATTTTTTTACTTGCACGTTTTTAAATCTCTCGCTCGAGATTTTCATTTTCCGGATTCTCAAATTTCTAACTTTCTAAATTTTCAAGTCTTTAGTTTCGGATTTTCTTCTTCCAAATTCTCAAATTTCTAATTTTACAAATTCACAAATCTCTGGTACCAAATTTTCCTCTTCCAAATTTTCAAATTTTTATCTTCTCATGTGTCCGAGATTAAATTTCCAAATTTTCAAATTTCTAACTTTTCAAATTCTGACATTTCTAACCTTCCAAATTCTCAAATCTTTGGTTATAATTTTCTTGTTCCAAAATTCTAATTATACAAATTCTCAAATCTCTGGTTTCAAATTTTCTTGTTCCAAATTCCTAACTTTCCAGATTCTCAAATTTCTAAGACTCAATTTTTAAATTTCAACATCCAAATTTTCAAATTTTTGAATTCCTGAACTATAAAACTTCAAAGATTCTAAATTTTCAATCCCCCGAATATTTGAAACCTTTCAAATTACAAATTTCCAAATATTCGAATGCCTGTATCATTAAATTTTCACACCCGATGATTCTCCCTAAGAAGAACTTCATGAAAATTTCCGACCGGCTTAAACTACAATTCTATCGAGTAGTACACGCACGTTGTTACCGGTGTTTATTTTGATGCGATTTTAAACGAATTGTGAAATAAAGCAATTACTCGCAGTAAACTTTCTCGAAAAGCAATTTCGTTAGCGCTTCGCGAAGTTGGCAAAACAGTTGCAAACACGTTTGTTCACTGGAAGCGTTTACATTCGAAAAGTAGGATAAACAAGAAACGCAAATGCGACTTCGCCCTTCGCAGGGCATTCTCACGTCGATGCATAATTAAGGAACTTTCAATTACTCTATCGACTCGTCAATATTATTCTAAATTCACAGATTCCTGTGAATATCGTGTAGACTGTAACGAGTTCCACTTAGTTTATTAAAAATGGCCATAAAAGTGATCATATCACGCAACATTAATTACCAAAGGTATTAATTCGCATCGCATGATAAACGAAAGATAAAACGGTACGTACGCGAATGAACAATGCGCATGAATTTTCATATTATAATATAATTTTAACCGTTACAACCGTTGTTTATTACGTGCCAGTAATTTCATTTCATTTGTGTGATATAACTCTGTGCCCTCATACACTTTCACATAATATATCTCTGTTTCTAGGTTATGTAGACCGTAACAATTCCACCAGAAAAAATATATTTCCGTACATATTATAATTGAGACTTGTACATAATATGCCTCGAAGCATATAGTAAAAATCTAATGGAAATCAAGAATGAACAATCGCAAAAACATGAACAACTGAATTTTATTTTCAAAGTTGATCATAATATTCAACGTACTGCATAAAAAATCATGGTGATATTAAGAGACTATAAATAAAATGAAAGATTATTGATTCACTATTTAATCTAATTAAAATGACGCATTCTAATAGATAATTCTGTTGAAAGTTAACAAATAATTCTATGAATGTTGGAAGTTGACAGATAATTCAGTTAATATTGAAATTTAATAAATAATGCAATTAATACAGAAAGTTAATAGATAATTTTGTTGATGTTTAAAGTTAGCAAATAATTCTGTGAATGTCGAAAGTCAAAAATAATTGCGTGAGAAAAATATACGTATAGTTCTATTGTCATTGAAAGTTAAAAGATAATTCTGCTACTGTTGAAAGTTAATAGATAATTCTGTTAATGTTGAATGTTAACAGACAATGCTGTTAAAAATTCCCAGATAACACTGCGAATGTCGAAAGTCGATAAACAATTCCGTAAGAAAAATCGTGAAGGTCACGAATGCCGTAGTCGGTCCAATAGAACTACACGATCGTGAATCGATACACGATCGCGCACTCGCCGGAGCTCTCTCTTCAATTTTTAATTAATCAATGAACATCGCGATCGGTTAATTGAACCGCGAATAAAAAACGTGTCACCCTCGGTCCGCGCCATTCCACAAAGTTAATCCCCGTCGCGTCGACAGTAGTAGAAGAAGAAGAAAAAGAAGAAAAAAGAAAAAGTATCTCGACGTCCGTGTTCGATGATCGAGTTTCATCCCTCTCGCAGCTATCGACGCAATCAACGATGCAGGGATCGCGAGAGCTCGAGGGCGGCAACTTCCGCGTGGCCCTTTTTTTTCCTCCGCAAGATGAAAGAGCTTCGATCTTGCTTCCGGCCGTTACTCTCCTAAGGGTGGTAGAACACAGGGGTGCAGGGTCGTTGACCTTGTTTTGCGTCCATCGCTCGTCGACCCCCTTCGATAAAAAAGATATTCTGGGCCCGTGGGGGTTGCGTACGTGGCCTCCGTTCTTCCAACAGCCGCCTCTTCGAAACCCGCCCTCTTTTTTGGGCACCGAAGGGGTACAAGGCTGAATGGGGTCTCGTCAAATAGCTATAACACCGATATAGCTTCGGATATTGCTGAACGAAGTGGAACCTTACGGGGAAAATGGCGATATAGCGGAATTTGCAAGATACGGACGGGTTTACGAGCGTTTTACCACGGGGGCTAATTAGGTGCTTTCGTGGGTACTGCTGAGTGGGAAATTTGATGCTTTCGTAGTTTGAAGTTCTTCGTTCATTAGAATCCAAGTTCACGAATCCCAAATATCTAAAATGTTTCGGTTTTCGTGTCAAAAAATTGAGGAACTTCGAATGTACAATATGTGCATCGATTCTTCTGATCATTGTCGTACATAAGAATGTGGAAAATTCTAATTTACAACTTTAAACACCTCTGGTATTCCAAACTTGAAATCTCAAATTTTCTAATTCAAAGATCTATAAATTTCAAATTTTGCACATTATCAAGTACAGAAATTTGAAAGCTTCAAATTTAGAAAGTTACATAGTAGAACACTCTCGAATACAGGAATTTAAATTCTAAAAATTTAGAAATATCGAATTTCCATATTTTTGTACTCCCATAGAAAAAGAATATCCGTACCACGGCGAAAAAATGTAGTATCTCAGAATTTCGAGAAAAAATTTTTCCGATGAATGAACATGGTATAGATAATAAATGCAAAATGTTCGAAGCCGATTTTCGCGAAAATCGATTCCGGTACGGGAATGAATTTTGTCGTTAGTTTCTGACCAATTTTTTCGAGCAGAAAATAATTATAACCGAACATCACGGTGAAAATATCGCGTGGTCGGTGACCGGTATAATAATTAAATCGTCGACACCGAAATTCGCTTCGATTTACGAGCTCGCGAACCAGGAGAAGGCGAGACGCGACGGCGTCGACGACCCTCTACGAAAATTTGGAATTCCAGGCGCCAGTGAAACGGGGACGCCGTACTGTTCGGGGGTGAATAACCGAAAGCTGCGTCTTCATGGTAAATAAGACAAGGGTGGAAAAAGGGGATGAAAATGTCTGGTAGAGATCTCAACCCCTCCGGTTTACGATGGACGACTGGACGATAACACGGCACGGGTTCCCGTGGACGTCAGCGGAAAATTTGCGATTACTCGGTCTGAAATCGAGACGAGAAATCGATTCTGTTGAACGAGGGGAAGTTCTTTCGAGGATACTTTCTGTCCTGATTGAGGAAACAGTCATCAATCTCTACCTTGAAACTAGGACGATGAAGTTTTTTTTTCAGATTAGGGTGTACTTCGGGAAATGACGTAAGGAAGTTCGGTGTGATTGGTTGTATTCTTTTGTGATACAGTTTGATGGGATCCGAGTCGCGCGATTTCGATTGGTGTCAATTCGATGGGTACCGATCGATGAAATAACAAATCGATACGATGTAATTTTGTTGGATTCGATTCCACAAAATTAATTTTCTGATTATTCCGCAATTCAATTCGACCACGTGGAAATTCGTTGCGAATTAAATAGAGAGAATTCTGTTATGTGTAATTCAATCGAACGCAATTCGATTCTGTGCGCTTTAGCTCGTAATCTTTCAGTGTGACGCCATTTATTCGGATTGATTCAATTCCTCGTTTTTCAGTTCGACGGACGTCAATCCAGAGCAATTTTGTTCTACGCGATTCAATTTTCACTCTGAATCGATTCAATTTTCAAATCTCATGAGATTCAATTTTCAACTTCGATGAATTGACTGCCGTGCGATTCAATTTTCGAGTTCGATCAATTCAATTCTATGCGATTCAATCTTCGTGTTTCATGAATTCAATTCCACCGGAATCAAGTTTCAAGTTCGATGAATTCAATTCCATGCGATTCTGTTTTCAGTTTGAACCCGATTCAATTCAATGCAATTCTGTTTTCAGTTTGAACCTGATTCAATTCAATGCAATTCATTTGTCAATTTTGTCAGATTCAATTCTACGCGTATCAATTCCATGCGATTCATTGTTCAATTTGAACCAATTTAATTGCTCACAATTCGATTTTCAATTTTGTCGTATTCAAATCCAAACGATTCAATGTCGAGTTTCGTCAAATTCAATTCCAACTGATTAAATTTTCAACTCGGACCGATTCAATCTCACGCGGCTCTACTCGACATACTTCAATTCGAGTAAATACCTTTAGAAACTCGTTCCTCTATCGACGCGTGTCTCGCAATATTTTTCTCCATAAACAGCAAAGATCCGTACGGAAAGTCGTCGAAGCATAGTGCTGATGTTCCGCGTCGTAAAACTCTCGATTCCCAACCCCTATTACCCTAAATGGCCGAGCTCATGACGATTATCGAAAACGGAAACACAGAGGAGATCAGGATGCTCCATATTTTATCGCCGTGATCAGGATTGGATCCCGGTTATGGAGAGTCTATTCGATAAATTATGAGAACGTCGTTTGGTTCGTCGAACAACTGACAAGTCGAAATTTCGCTGAAACGCGACGTTCAGCCGATGCGCGACAACGGATCGGTTTCGGGAACCGGGTTTCGCGGGAACGGGATCATAATTCAGGGATCTCGAATGTCCCGACGTATGGGCAAAGTTGAAAAAGAGCCTTATCTAGAGATCCGTGCCATCGAGTTTTCCAATTTCAACGCACGGCTAGTCCGCCAATAATTTCCCCGTAATTGATCGACGCGAATACTTGTTCCGATTTTCCCGAACAACGAGTTTGCCTGCGAAATTACATTTCGCTCGTCGATTTCATAAGTTTCGCCGGAACAAAGTGTAGTTTCGCACTCGGAGGAATTTCAATTCGGAAAGTTCGCGTCCGCGAAACTTTTCCATTACCATAATATTTAATGTGTCTCGGTTAATTCGATTAATTACGCTCCCGTTTCTTTCCGCGCTTTCAAGGCGATTTTAATTAAAGGCAAACCGATGTGGAAGAACAAACGAAAAACGAACTAATTCCTCGGCAAACATTTCATAAATTTTTTTCTTCGACTTTCGAACATTTCGTTATTATAGTGAACGTAAGAACAATATAATCAATCGTCGAAGTATAAAAGTATAAGAGTAGAGATTACTTCGTATATTTACAAAATTAAATATAGGTATATGTGTAATGCAAAACTTATCGATTATCGTGGGAATATTTATTCTTCAGCGTAAAATTATAAATTCGTTCGTATAAATTTTGCACGGTGATAACACGTACAATACAAATAGAGATAGTAAATTAAATGAAAAAAAAGTTTTTAAATTAACTTTACGGGCTTTGTTAGAATGAGGTAGATTGGATGACTGTTATGGTTTCTTGATGTCCGGCGACGTCCCTATTTCCCTAATCGGGGAAAGAGTATTAGGGGAAGAATGCCATAAAACTGTGGGTCTATTTTCGTAAATTTATTATGATCCTAATTGCCATTCCTGACCATGTTGCTTTTTACCAGAGTCAATATATCATCCGTATACAATCGTTGCAATATTCAACAATTATCTCTAGAACGTACCTAATAAATCAACTAAGAAATTAGAAAAATTTCCCATTCGCAGATTCTAAACGACAATTAGACGCGCAAAGAAAATGGCTTTGAAAGAAACTTTTCATGAAAGATATTTTCTCGGTCCGCTTATTGATTGCAATTTAAGCGAGAACAAATAACAAAGAAGTTACTAAATCAGTGTCGAATAAAATACGAGTGATTCAAACGATGCCAAAAAAAAAAAACTGATACCTGCCGCATCGCGTTTCAACCCGTTCCGGTTTCGACAAAGCGGCAGACACGAAAGGAAGTTGAACGAGCAGAAACAAAATAAATGAGAGCAAGTACACGAAGAAGTCCGATGAATTTAATCGAATCCTCGGGGCGAGTTTAATTCACTTTTCGACAATAAATTCTGATCCGGCGCAATTTAAGCGAGAAGCTACAATTCGTCCAGCTAATTACACTCCTCGAGTACGAATTCTCGTGGCGGAAATTACCGGGACACGATGAATTTTCTTTTTTTTTTCGCCCCTCCTTCGCTGATAGGAATTCACCATCGATGTTTCACAGTTAATTCGCTAATTCGCGCCATCTTCGCGCGCTATATCGTCACGGGTAATTAACCATCCACGCAGATGCATGGGGCTAGCGAAGATACAGTTACTATACTATAATATACAGTTTGAAACACAGGACAAGAGAAAAATGTGCTTATAATCGAACACGAATTTTTTTTGCACATCAAATAGATATTCATACGCGTTTTGGAATAAAATTCATTTTGGGGTTCAATGTTTCAATGCGTGATTTGTTGGTTCTTTAATCGAAGCGTGCTAATTCGACTCGTGGAAATTCGGCGCGTGGTAATTCGGCGCTTGGTAGTTCGATGCGTGGTAATACGACGCGTAGTAGTTCAACGCGTGATAATTCGACTCGTGGAAATTCGGCGCGTGGTAACTCGGCGCTTGGTAGTTCGATGCGTGGTAATACGACGCGTAGTAGTTCAACGCGTGATCATTCGGCGCGTGGTACTTCGGCGTGTGGAAATTCGGCGCGTGGAAATTCGGCGCGTGATAATTCGACTCGTGGAAATTCGGCGCGTGGCAACTCGGCGCTTGGTAGTTCGATGCGTGGTAATACGACGCGTAGTAGTTCAAAGCGTGATCATTCGGCGCGTGGTACTTCGGCGTGTGGAAATTCGGCGCGTGGAAATTCGGCGCGTGGTAGTGCGATGTGTGGTAATTCGACGCGTGATAATTTGGCGCTTCGTTGTTCGATCCGTGGTAATTCGGCGCTTGGTAGTTTAATGCGTGGTAATTCGGCGCTTGGTAGTTCTACACTTGGTAATTCGACGCGTAGTACTTCGACGTGTGGAAATTCGGCGCGTGGTAGTTTGATGTGTGGTAATTCGACTCGTGATAATGCGGCGCCTGGTTGTTCGATCCGTGGTAATTCGGCGCTTGGTAGTTTAATGCGTGGTAATTCGGCGCTTGGTAGTTCTACACTTGGTAATTCGACGCGTGGTAGTTCGGCACGTGATAATTCGACACGTGGTAGTGCTATACGTGGTAATTCGGCGCGTGGTAATTCGATGCGTGGTAACTCGACGCGTGGTAGTTGGATGCGTATTAATTTTACGTATAACAATAGAAAGCATGGTGATTCGACTCATACTAGTTCAACGTGTAGTAGTTCGATGCTTGGTACTTCGATGCATGGTAATCTCACACATAGTAACGTAACACATACTACCCCATCAAGTGATAATTCAACATATGGCACTTTGATGCGTATCAATCTCACGTATAGCAATTTAATGCATCATACTCCAACGCGTAATAAATTGACACGCGATAGTTCGATATATAGCAATCTCGCACATAGTGATTCAGCGCGTTGTAGTTTAACTGTTGGAAACTCGACATACGGTAGTTCTACGAGTATTAATATAACGTATGGTAGACCAGCGGGATGTAATCCAACATGTAATAACACGTTAATCTTCGCAAAACGTAAAATGAGTTTGGCAATTTCAATTCACACGGACGAGCCCCGAGCGTTATGTTCTCGCCGTAAATTATGCAACTCGTAATATCATCGTTTGCTTTACAACATGTTATCACGATCTCGTGTAAATAATAAATGTTTCTCTCTACCCGAACGGCGAACACAAATATTGATCTGTGCTCTGTTAATTTACTACTTTTTTAAACGATTTGTAATCACCAATTTATTCGGCCAGCAGCGTATGTGCACGCTTTTTTGGTACATCAGAAAGAGAACCGATATTTTGGTCGATTAAAGGTTCGTTAAACATTCTTTGATGTTGTTCGATCGCGTTTTGTAATTTTATCCGTCATTGTGGAATTTAATTTTACGAGCGAAACACATTATGTATCGACGGTAGTTGTTAATAAATAAAGATATAAATCGACGAAATTACGCCCGCGATATATTTTGTTAAATTGCAATTGAACGCCCGTTCAAAAATTATTTCGCCACCGTAGAATCGTTTTCGCAATTTCCAATTTCACCAAACTCCAAATTCCTGAAGAAAGAATTGCGGATTCTAAATTCCAAATTCCCCAAAGTTCACGCTTCTAAATTCCATATACCCAAAATTCCAAACACCCAGATTTGAAATATCTATAATTCCAAGTTCCCAAAACTAGGGGTTTTCAGTTCCAAACTCCCCGAATTCTAAATTCCCCAAATTCCAAATTTCTCAAATACCAAACTCCCCAACTTGCAAATTCCCAAAATCTTTGAAATCCCTAGTTTCAAATTCCCCAAATATCAAAATCCCCGAATTTCGAGCTCCCAAGTTCCAAACTCTCCATATTCCAAATTCTTCAAAATTCCAGGCTCCCAATCTCAAATTGCCCAAATTCCCAAATTATAAGCTCCCAATTTCCAATTCCACCAAACTCCAAATTCTTAAATGAAAAAATTCCGAATTACCCAAATTTCCGAAATTCTAAATTTCTCAAATACAAAATTCCCCAACTGCCAAGCTCCCCAACTACCAGATTCCTCAAATTCTAAATACCCAAATTTGCAAGCTACCAGATTTCAAATTATTATAATTCGAAGTTCCAAAAACTGAGGGTTTTCAGTTGCAAACACCCCGAATTGCAAATTTCTCAAACTGTAATTTTTCGAGTAATTTTGTTCTATTTAGAATATATTTTCGGTTTGGAATATATTTTCCATCGAATCGCGCATTTTATAATTAATACCCCGTGCCAGAAATAGTCGGTGGAAATATGCCATAAAGCCGACATGTGCCACTTCCCTTCGCGTGCATCCTCTGTTTTGTTCGTCGAGTTGCGATGCTGCATATTTCTTTCCTGAAAGTCATTTCGCCGTTTGTTCGAGATTGGAACAGTTTTGGAATCGCTCGGACCCGATAAAAAAAGACCCGCTCTGATTGACTTCCGGTGCAAGAATTGCGTTCGTTTATTAAAAACATAAATTTCGACGCGAGCGACAATACGAAATATAATAATATTCCTGCAATAAAAATTCCATATAATAGTGTTCCATCAATAACAATTTCACTAACAAAAATTCCATATAATAGTATCACATACAATGAAAATTCCACATAATAGTATTTCATATAATAAAAATTTCGCATAATAGTATCCAATACAATGAAAATTCGATATAATAGTATTCCACACAATGAAAATTCCATATAGTAAAAATCCCACATAATAGTATACAATATAACAAAAATTCCATATAATAATACATTGGTTATTATCTTTGGTTGCGCTTAGAAGAGAAAGACTCGCGATTTAACGATACAATGAAGATACAAAGAGAACGCGGGAACGTCGTACGATGATCGAACATTCACGAGAATCTCGATAGTTTTCATATGGACGTACAAACGCGCTTAATATCCGCGTTATTTGCTCACTTTTTCCCGTAGCGTGATTTCGCGGGATTTCTTGAAGCGTGCACCGGTCGTCTGACGCGAGGAAACGAGCGAACGTTCTGCATTTCCGTTCCACTGAACGATTGTTCGACAGAAATTTAGTGACGAACGTTTCCTGGAATATCTTCCTATTTGCGAAACGCCTCTCTCGTATCGACGATATCGTCATTTTTTCGTCGACGATAAAAAAATTCTGCCGGCGAATGCTGACGGGGTTGTCACACCTATTTTCATTTCCGGTTTAACAATATTTATTAGGCAAATTTCTATGCTGTTTTATAGCTGCGTTATTCTATTTGGTTGTGTACGCTATTATACTATTTTTTGTTGCTGTACTACTATTTTACCATTACACTGTTTCTTTAGTTGGACTATTTTAGTGTTCTAACTTCTAATTTTCCAAAATTCCAAGCTCCCCAAGTTCAAAAATTCCAAAGTTCCAAGTTTCCCAACTTCCAAATTCCCAAAAACTTCAAACTCACCAGTTTCAAATTCCCCAAATTTCGAGCTCCCAACTTCTAAACTCCCCAGTTTCCGAAATTTCAAAGTTCCAAACTCCCCGTATTCCAAGTTCCTCAAAATTCCAAGCTACCGAATTCCACATTCCCCAAAATTCCAGACTCCCCCAATCTCAAATTGCCCAAATTCCCAAATTATAAACTCGCAATTTCTAATTTCACTAAACTCCGAATTGCTAAAAAAAAAATTCCGAATTCCAAATTCCAAATTCCCCAAAGTTCACGCTTCTAAATTCCAAATTCCCCAAATTCCAAATTTCTCAAATACCAAATTCTCCAAATTCGAAACTCCCAACTACCAGATTTCTCAAAGTCCAAACCAAAATTCCAAGTTCCCAGATTTCAAATTTCTATAATTCCCACTTCCCAAAACTGAAGGTTGTCAGTTCCAAACTCCCCGAATTGCAAATTCCCCAAACTGTACCCCCGCAGCACCTAACGCAAATCCCGCAAGTCTCAAAATCCGAAACTAACGAACACCAAAATTTCCCATCGATCGAGAATTAACAAACATCGTGAAACGCGTAAAAGTTTGATGTTATTGGCAATAACAGCGGCACGAGGAAATCTGTTGTTTGTCCGAAGTAGAAGGATAAAAGGAAGAAATAAAAGACAGGAGAAAAGACAAGAGGGGTTGCGTTGCTCTGCGAACAACATATTTTCCAAGCCGATACGCTTTTTCCCTGAACCTTTTTGAGACGCGCACGCCACCCCGTGCGCCGTCCCTACTCTCTTTATCACAGTCTCTCTCTAGTTCGCAGCGGGTTTCCCTCCCTTCCGCGGCTAGCTACCTCCTGGTTGCCTCTGGAAATAGTCGGCACAAAGCGATTCTCGGTGCTTCGTGTCCGAGCCGATTATCAAACCCGGTTCTTTCGTACGTTTTTCCCGCCGCGTTATCGCGACACGTGCTTCGGTTACACGCGTGGAAAACTCTCGACGACCGCTGGCTTTTCCGCACTTTTTCCGGTTGTGCTCCCGGTGGACGGTGCTCGTTCTATCGACTGTACTCGCATCCCCCTCAGTGAATTCTCTCTTAACCCTCGTGCGTCGCCTCGATAACGAGTCTCGTTCGGTAAAATACATTTACTGATTTTTTTGAGGAATTGCTCGTCCGGCGACGAGTATATCCCGTTTGCGTTAATATTTTGGACTGATATATCATCTTAGCTGTTTGCTGTAATATTTTGGACTGAAATGTCATTTTAACTGTTTGCATTGATATTTTGGACTAAAATTTCATTTTTACTATTTGCATTAATATTTTGGATTAAAATTTCATTTTTGCTGTTTGCATTAATATTTTGGATTAAAATTTCATTTTTGCTGTTTGCGTTAATATTTTGGATTAAAATTTCATTTTAACTGTTTGCATTATAATATTTTGGACAGAAATATCATTTTAACTAGTTGCATTATAATATTTTGGACTAAAATTTCATTTTTACTGTTTGTATTAATTTTGTCGATTCAAATTTCCCTTTAACTGTGTGGATTAATATTTTTGGCAAAAATGTCATCGGCTCTACTTTCTTTCACAATTTGTACATGATTTGAATAATGAAAGTGTAATGAAAATTTGAATCCTGCATAAAGCTACTTTAATTTTGTGCAAAAAATATATTTGTGCAGCAAATGTTTTTGCACGGCAAATATTTTCGTGCAAGAAATATTTAATCGTAATTCTGTAATTATAGTTACAAAAAACAAATATGGCTCGTTCGATTAAAAATAGGTATTCGATCGCTATTGATAAATGATCTTGTAATAAAAGAATACGAAGACCGTGAAACTAATAGCCAATCCGATGATTGAAGAATCGAGTAGATCAGTATGTACATACTTATGAGATATTGTGTCAGATATACATATGAGATACTGTGTCAGATGTTCATATGAGATACTGTGTCAGATGTTTATATGAGACACTGTGTTCGATGTATATGTGGGATTATGTGTTACTGTGATCGAATTAAAGAAGAAAAAGGGACGATTATGTATTTATGGTAATTGCGAGGTGAAGTGGACATTGCTGGTTTCTGTGACGAAATTAATTGATCGGTGTAAGTTCTCTGGATGTCTCATTCGTTATTCTAATTTTATTATTCTCTTACTCTATTGATCGACATAACTTGTGGGACTGTCTCTAATGCGTAGACAGTCGATTTTATACACACTAATATAATTTTGTAACACAGTATTAAACCGTACAGTAATAGACTATATCGTATAAAAAATAGATATACCAAGAAAAGGTAATCAATGTATTAGAAAATGAAATTTAAAAGGAAGGGTATAAAAATTAGAACACGAAACTCGAAATGAAGAGTATAAAAATTATAACATGAAACTTAAAATGAAGAGTATAAAAATTAGAATATGAAATCTAAAATGAAGAGTATAAAAATTAGAACATGAAACTTAAAATGAAGAGTACAAAAATTAGAATATGAGACCTAAAATGAAGAGTATAAAAATTAGAACATGAAACTTAAAATGAGGAGTATAAAAATGAAATTATGAAACTTGAAATAAAGAGTATGAAAATTAGAACATGAAACTTGAAATGAAGAGTATGAAAATTAGAACATGAAACATAAAATGAAGAGTATAAAAATGAAATGATGAATCTTGAAGTGAAGAGTATAAAAATTAGAACATGAAACTAAAAATGAAGAATATAAAAATAACAATAGCTTAAATTAATTTATAGGATATTGCAAATTGTGTAGAAATATGTATTTGCATAAATATCCTGTAAATATAGCTGTCTGTCGATCAGATAACGCGAATTATTAATTGTAAATACGATCGTGAAATGAGAAACATAAACGCGAATAACGAGTGTATATGTATTTGCAATCGGTAAGAAATAACGTGGAGCAGTCTTTCCAGTTTCGCGACCCTTCTCTGAACGGGACAAAGCGAGCACTAATGTACCGTAAATGGAATCAAAACGGTTTCCACCCCTAAGTAACTACACCGGAGGGTGTTTACGTCATTAATGTCAAGCTCCGACCGCACGGTGCAGAGGCGTTACCCGATATTATACGACTTATAATTAATCACTGCCCTGTCGTTGTTATATAACATTCGCGATTGACGTACTTCACGTGTACGTTTCTTTCAAAATAGTAACATGGCTCGTCCAAATTCATGAACAAATTTATTACCCTCGCAACTTTTGCGTCGTTCATCCTCGTCTTTATCTGAATTTAATTTTTAATGAACGTAATTTTTAACGGATATAAAAAATTGCATTTTTGCGCGCGAGTAAAAATAAGCTACATCCGAAAGATATTATTTAGAAGTACTGGAATATTGTTTAAAGATGAAAAGAATCAGAGTAAATCGACTCCACCCTTAATTACCCTTAATTAATTAACCCTTCGCATTCGAGGGATCGTATTTGTCATTTGACTTAATTCGACAATCTTAAATAAATAAGTCTTAATTTACGAATGTATAATATTATACAAACGATGTTTGCACATAGTGAAACAAACAATATTCAAGATGACTGACAAAAAATAATAATTTGAAAAAAACTCTTCAAACTTTTCAGCTGGAAAGCTTTACAGTAGCAATTTGCCAAAGGTCAAAATATTTTCGAGTGCAAAGGGTTAAACACTTGGTAAACTACATGTTCAGGACATATTTACATGGTAAAAGGTTAAAAGCAAATATTTGCGAATTTGTTGGCAATCCTGTAAGAGCTGATACGCGAATGATGTAAAAAGTGATTATTATTTGAACACAAAGGGTGACCACAGTGAATTATGATCGTAATTTAGGACTTCCTAATTTAACACTAAACCTATTAAAACGGTCAAACCGACCATTTAACAAGTTTGTAATTTTAAGTTAGAAAGTATGTTACAGTGTTTTTTTTTAAATTCATGTTGACTTTCACCAAGATAAGGAATTAACGTGTACATTAATTCGTGTTTCATCGTTCGTTTATAAATTTTTCAACTACATTTTTAATTTCAACATAAAGCTGCATTATACGTCGGTAGTTCTAGTGTCAATCATAATTTTTCCAGCAGTGTCATTTTATATATTGCACGACGACTCTTGTAGCAGAGTCCCGCAGTAGATCGGGCAAAAGGGAATCCAGAAACGGGATTGAAAAGTGAAAAAATGCTTGCAAGTGATACCGGTGTAGCCTTTAACCGGTTATCGCTGACGTGGACACGTGACTTTTCACGTCACGGCACAGGAAAAAGGCAGTAATGGACACAAACGGAATCAAAATGAAATCTAACCCCTCTTCGTTCCTTCCCCCCTTTTTTTGTCGAGATCGTTCGCTCTGTTAATTACAGTTCTTTGTGTGGCGTTTGTGGAAAATTTCATTTCGTTACGTGCACCATTGCCGGTTGCCATTGTCCGCCATCGTTATCTCGAAATTGAAATTTTTCTATTTGTACGCGAACACGCTCTCGATAATCTTTGAATACCCTGTCACTTCATGGTGTTACACGACGCGGAAAATTGATTGGAACGTGTTTTCGATACGTCCCTCCGAAAATCCTATGATACGTCATTCTTCGACCATTTATTTGCTTTTTAGTGTATCTAAAAAGCCTGGTAACTTCGCAGTTACGAAAGTGGAGAGTTTGGTTCCAAATTTGCTGTTCCACAATTCTAACATTTTGAAATGAAGAAGTGATCATCTTTCGAATTTCTAAAATTCCAAATTCCGGAATCTCTAATCCTCCATATTTCAAAATCCCTATTTCTCGAGCTCAACAAATTCAAAATTCCTCGAATACCGAAATCCCAAAGTCGCAAGCTCCCCAAATTCATATTCACAAGTTCTAAATTCTCCAAATCACGATCTCCCCATGTTGAAAATTTCCCAAATCCCCAAATACTAAAGTGACAAGCTGCCCAATTTCCAAATCCCCGAAATTCCAAGTTCTCCGACTTCTAAATTCCCCAAATTTCAAAATTCCCAAATTCTAAATTCCCCAAATACATAATCCCGAAATTTCACGCTCTCTAGATTCGTATTTTCTATAATTCCAAATTCCCCAAATTGAAGCTCCCCGAATTCTAAATTCCCTAAAGTCCAAAATTCCCAAATTCGTATTTCCCATAATTCCAAACTCCCAAAATTCCAAGCTCTCCGAGTTCTAAATTCCCCAAATTCCCCAAATTCCCAAATTCTAAATTCCCCAAATTCGTAATCCCAAAATTTCACGCTCTCTAAATTCGTATTTTCCATAATTCCAAATTCCCCAAATTGAAGCTCCCCGAGTTAAAAATTCCCCAAATTCGGATACCGCAAATTCCATGCTCCCAAAATTCTTATTTCCCATAATTCCAAGCTCCCCAAATCTGAAATTATCGAAATTCCAAGCTCCCAAAACTCAAATTTCTCTAATTCCATGTTTCCTAAACTCCAATTCCCCCGCGTTCGAGAAACCCGAAATCGTGTATCACTCGAATCTCGAAGCCCCACAATTTATAACTGCGAAAGTTCCAAGAATTAGTTCGCGATGCACAAAAGGTCGAGAACTCTTAACTTAGGTGTTTCAGCCGTAACGTGACATAAGCGTGCTCGCACGGTTAATTTCCGCGATTTCTCAGCACGTACCGGCGCAATACATTGAAGGGAAGTCTCTACTAAAGCCCGCGATAATCGGCCCGCGATAAAGAGTGACTCGACTTGAATTTATCGCTGCACCGTGCAAACTGATAAACTTCCTGTCTATCCGTGGACGGGAAAAAGGGGTGGTGAACATCCGGCGTCCACTAATCACCCCGACCGAAGTACTTTCTTGAGTGACGTTGCACAATTTTGATATCTAGCCTCGGCATTCTCCGCGGTTATATATGACCCACGAACGTCGCCTCAAGTATCGTGCTTCTAAATACTTCATCCCTGAATTGTTCGTTGCGTTCGCTTTAGTGCTTCGCGCTTGGAAAGTATCGTAATACGGGGCGATTATGTGTGTAAAATTTAGATGAGTGGATTAACAAAATAATCTGAGACGTGATCGGGTTTTATTTAACACTAGAAATACCAACATTAAATGCATACTTTAGAATTGAAAATGAAGTAGAAAAATAAATAAATGTTCGCAAAATATGCCCTTGGGTATAAATACCAAAAGGTTTCCTTTATTAGATACCCAATGACTCTCGACACAAAGATTTATTTTTGCATTTGAACCGTTTATTTTGAAAGTGGCATAAGTCACTTTGTATTTAAGTCGATATATTTAAACATGTTTGTTATACCGTTAATTAGCAAAACTTCTCTCGAACAAATCTCAATAGTTCTCAACTTATTGATTGCAAATTTTTTTTAAATGAAAAGATACCGTTCAATTGTAATTAGTGTTACCATTAACTCGATTTTTCTGAAAAAGTGACTTATGCCACTTTCAAAATAAACGGCTCATTTTACTTCGAACACGCTACAATTCGCTAGAAATATTCGTTATTTTCGTTGAATTATTCTCGTTATAATATTTATCAATTAATGCTCGCGACCGGTTTTATGGACTTTAACGGCATCGCTTATTGGTTGTAGAATTTCATTTTTATTTATCGATGACATTTTATCAATATTTTATAACGAGTTTCGCGAGATGGATTCGCATACGCCGAGTTTCGCGAATGAAAGCTCGATTCTGTATAACTTTATCCACATATCGTCATTGAAGCGGCGTTTAATTAAATTCGCATTAACGAATTAGCAGGAACCCGCGATTCGCCTAAGAGCGTGCAGAAAATCGATAGGAACGTGTACAACCACCTCGATTAAGACAGAACGAAACCATTATTGTTGTATTGCGATACCGTTTGCAAGATCTTACTAATGCGATTAACGTCTCGGTGTATAACGCTCTAATCCATCAACCCGTTTCGACGATCATCCATTGCCGTACCTGTTCACCTAACTTAAACCCCGTATACTATTTATGGAGGGTAATTTACCTATTTTCTTTTCTTGGCTACTATAAGGATTATACCTTTTGAAGTTTTGCATTTAATATGATTATGCGTGTATGAAATGATCATTTTTATTGTTCGTGGGAAACATTGGATTGGAGGAATTAAAACGATAGTTGACATATTTGATAGAGAGTACAAATATTATTAGACTGTACATGTATGTAGTATTTTCCTCGGCTATGCAGTTCTACAGTCTTGAAGCACCAAGTGTTAAAGTTCCAAACTTTCAAAGCCTCGAAGTTCTTAAACTATAAAAGTTGCAAAATGTCGAAGTCCAAAATCTCTGAAATCCTAAAATATCAAGCTCCAAAATTCCAAACAGTCAAAGATTCAAAATTTAAAACTGTGAAAGTTACGAAATGTCGAAGTTCAAAAACTCAGAAATCCTAAAATATGAAACCCCAAAATTAAAAAATTTCAAAGTCCCAACATCACTAAAATATAAAATTTACATAATTTCAAAATCCAAAATTCTGAGATCCTAAAATATTAAGCTCCAAAATTCCAAATCGCCGAAGCTTCAAAATTAAAAACTGTGAAAATTGCAAAATGTCGAAGATCAAAATATCTAATCTTCTAAAATATTAAGTTCGAAAATTCCAAATTGCCGAAGATTCAAAATTCAAAACTGTAAAAATTGCGAAACCTAGAGGTCCAAAAACTTTATCCTCTCAAAACAACGATCTCCAGAATTCCAAACTACCAATGCAGCTAAAGCCTAAGCACAAAAATAGCAATATATCACGATCCAGCCCGTTCACACTTTTGAACCGACATCGAGACAGCTTGCGTCCGCATTTTTCGAGCGTTGCTTAACGACCTTTCCCAGAAAATGACAAAAGTTTCCGTAATCTCGCGAACAATTCTCAGTGTATCGAATGTCGATAAACGTACAAGAGACACGATGAAAAATGCGTTCGTCGAACGATAAGGATGACGGACGAGTTTGCGACAGCTGTGCGTTATTTCGAAGTAGTTCGTGCGACGCATAATTGGTCATAAAAGAAACTTCGTTGCAAAATGCCCTCATTGTGACCCAAGACAAAAGATCGCCAGCAAAAACATTCCTATTACAGCAATAAAATACACGTATCATATACCAAAACATGATAAACATCCGTCGATTACGATTTCTTGCCGAAATAAAATTCGAGCTTCTCCCAACTACGTGTTAATCAACGATAATTAAGTGCTCTTAAATTCGCGATCGACAAATTTTATTCGTTTCTAATACCATGCACCGAAAGGAAAAAATAATGAAATTCTGCAGCTGGTTGAGGCAAACTTGTGCCGTTAAAGCAAGGATAGAAATGATAAAATTCCTTTTGAAATATCAATGTTACAATTATGTGTTGTGTAAGATAAAAAGATTTTTATAATTTGTATACTTTATATGTAGATAATAGACCCCTTATTATTGTGCTGAATTTATTTAGCACTGTATTACAGGTATTTTTTAATAGCCGAGTAGAAACAAAATATAACACATTAGCGACTGGATTTTTTATTTAATTGGGGATAGGATTTGAGATGAGGTGAATTCGCATCAGTGGCAATCAGATCTCCATTTTGCCAAATTGGCGAATAGCGGAGGAATGTATTTTGCATGGCGGATAATAAGATTGCGGAGAGTCGAATAAATGTTCTATTGATTACATAAACATGCTTCGGAGAGGTAGTTAATTTAAAAGATTTATAGGGTCAACGGAGCCCCCATAATTCGAGGAAGGGCTAACATCGGATGCCGACGGTCTTAACGAGTTTTTCTCATTCTAGTCGCTCGCGAGGAACGATTCCGCTTCCTTTCTCACGGTTCGTCGCCGTTCAGAAATGGCAGCGTTCGCTCGCCGGCCTTCGTTGTTTTATGAAAACTCGATCTAGCCACAACGTTGCTTCTCGATTGGATGACTTCAACAATACCGACGTTGCTGTTCGACAGAACCGTTTAAAGCGAATTTCTTCTTACTTCGACATTAATACAACACTATTGGAAACGTACACGCACGATCTTTCATTGGAATACTATCTGATACGTTTATTAGACAGCGTGCGAAACTCTTAAAAAATTATACCAAGTAACAACCATAATTGACCGTATTAATTCATGATTTAAAATTAAAAATGTACTAACAATAAAATTGAACGCGTACATTAATTCTGTACCTCGATAAAAATGGACAAGGATTTTAACCCTTTGCACTTGAAAGGTGAACTACACTCATCACCTTGTTTAATACAATAATTTAGAACAGGTATTTTTCAACTAAATCTATAGTTTTAACGTTATTATATAATATAGCGTTATCATATATATCATGTTATACATAGTATGTTTGTACATATATGTTTATATGTTTGCATTGTACATATGATGTATAAACACAACGACACAACTAATAGCGGCAATTGATAATAAAGCAATAATAACTTTGAAAGAAGTGATGAAACTTTTCAACCAAAAAATGTTAGGGCTAAGAAAACCATCTTCTTGTCACCAAATACATACATTTCAAATCAAGAAACCAGTGTAACGGGTTATGTTACGATTATTCTTAATTTCATCATTTTTCGCCCTTGCTCAGAAATTTTGTTTCGGTATCTCAAATATGCCGTCAGAGTGAACGATCTAGTGCACAGAGTTAATATCGTCCAAGAATTGATTGCGCCAGCGAAAATTGACATTCCAATAAAACCGCGAACGAATATGTCAGAATGTAAAATAAGGGTAATAAAGAAAATTTAATTGCTCCGAATGATATCGAATGTAATGGACCGTGATCGTGCGCGTACGTCGATGAGAATAAAATCGTTCATAGTAATCTGTGCGTCGCGAAAACCGCCGGCCATTTACTGGCCGTTGAATATTCAGGGATTCCGTTACATTATGCTAATCGAACGAGAAGCGAACAGTCGGAGATCCATAAGTAGCTTGTCGAAACGTTGTTCGACCAACATAGGAACACGAAAACAAGCCGCGACCGAGAAGCAATTTCTAATCGAAACTTTGCTCGCTTAAGTAATTTATGGAATACATTACACGCATCGCCGGCCCACGTTATTCCTACGAATTCATCTACTCTGTCCATGTTACGATACCGACGTTACATGCAACCGACTGCATCGTCAAATTAACTCGTAACAGAAACAACTTTCTGTACGTCGATAAATAATTAAGTATATACCGTTGACACGCTCCTTTTATTACACTGCCGTCTCATTTCTCTTTTTAACGCTCCGGCCGTGTGCCGCATTCTTGCAATTTTAACTTGTCACGTGCTGTATGGTCACGTGCTGGATTATTATGCATTCGATTACTTCGTGTTGCATTATCGCGAGCTCTAATTGCAACGCGTTATATTAGCATGCGGTAAATTTGTACGCGTTATCGCGAGTTAGATTCTTATTTGTTGAAATTATATTGCGAGGTTTAATTACGACAGGTTAGATTTCTACGCGCTAGGTTACTAACCGCAGGGTTAGCGCATGTTTGATTATTATGTGCTAAAATTAATAGCGATTCAATTACGACAGGTTAGATTTCGACGCGTTAGATTACTACCCGTTGGATTATCACGTGGTAAATTCTTATGTGTTAAACATATTAGGGGTTTTAATTACGACAGGTTATATTTCTACACGTTAGATTTCTAGCCGTTGGATTATCACACGTTAGATTCTTATATATTAAAATTCGTGGGAATTGTAATTACGACAGGTTAGATTTCGACGCATTAGTTTACTACCCGTTGAATTATCGCGCGGCAAACTCTTATGTGTTAAACATACTAAGAGTTTTAATTACGACACGTTAGATTTCTACACGTTAGACTACTGCCCGTTGTGTTATCGCGCGTTACATTGCCACGCAGTGTAATTACCATGCATTAATGTCACCACCCCTGGCGTCATTGGGTATTAGATTACCACGTATAGTATTGATACAAGTGAAATTACCAAGCGTAAGATTACGACGCGTTAAGATTACCACACATCAAGCTTATAACGCGTTCAAATTACTGCCTGCGAAGATTACTTCCCGTTTAGATTACTACGTTTTAGATCGTATTTAAGCTGCGAGTGCATCACGAGTGTGACTGGTGATTGTAGCTGAACGTGTTAAGGAAGAAAAAGTTGCTGCGTTCAGGCACGACAACGAATCGGAAATGGAACGAACAGCTTGTCTGTTATATACGCGTGTCGCCGCGATAAGAATGTACTGTTTGCTCGGTTAACAATTTACACTCGCGCGGACGATTAAACGGGAACCTCGGCGGAATTTAATCGGTCGATATCGTGCGAGTACGGTCGCGTTATCTTTGTAAATATGCAGGAACGAGAGTCGTTACTGTTTCGCGGTGAGCTGATAATCTCGCGAGCGAAAAGAGAAACGAGAGTGTATCGGGAACCGAGAGCGAACCATCGAGATCGAGGGATCGCAAGAAAGTTCCAGGAAAACCAGTCCCCCGATGCTGGCTGGCCAAAAGGAACTAGAAAGGCCACTTAACCGCGTGTCGCCAATGATTTACCGGGACAATTATGTCATTTTGCTTAATCACCGGTAGCCGATCACGAAACCGGCAGATTTCCGAATCATTGATATTCAACTTTCGATCGGACAAATTAATTAAGTATGTCGTTATATTTATACGTGTTTGACGTATAGGGAATTTCACGTGTACACAATGTGATGTTTATGTCAAATCCCCTGTTCGTCAAACACGTATAAATATAACGACGTACTTGTGAGATTGAATATTTGGTATATGGGGAGTTTCACATGAATTTCACATTGTCTATATGTGAAATTCCCTATACGTCGAACACGTACAAAGGAATTCTCACATTGCGTATACGTATGTGAAATTTCCTATATGTATGTTAAACACGTATAAGGGAAATTTTGCATTGCGTATATATAAAATTCCCTGTACGTCAAACATATGTATTTTTTTCATCTTAATATGAAAAAACATAAATTTTTATTTGATAATAAATATTATTGCTATTAGCTATTAGTTGTATGAATATTATTGACATTAGTTATGTGAATATTGTTGCCATTAGCTATATGACTATTATTTCCAGTAGCTTTAAGAAAATTACCATCAGCTATTGAAAGTAAAAATTTAGTAATTAAAGTGGCAGGTAATGAAGAGCCGAATGGCTTAATGAACAATCGAAACTCGATACGATTGCATAAAATATTCTTCGACAATGGACGTTGAATATTTGAATCATGAAACGTCCACGGCTGACGAGTCACATTGCCGAAAATCGAGAAACGCGGACGACGATTCGTATTGGCAAATTATGATGATTAATTGCATCGGACGTGGCGTGTTACGCGAAATATTAATAACGCGTTCGATCGACGCTGAAATTGTTCGGGCGAAGTTTCTTTACGAAACAGGGAAGTTACATTACCGACGAAAAACCATTAATGCATCCATGTCAAGAGATTTAGAACGAGATCCAGCACTTAGCGCGAATTTTCGAACAATTAATGCCTCATGAATGATTCATACGGGCCGATCAATTGGGAAGCGATTATACAAAGGGAAAAGATCGTTCGCGAAACAACGAAACGTTGTATACTAACGAACAGCGGATTATCGTTGAAGTAATTCCTTGAAATCGAGATAGAAGGCGATTTTAACCCATTCGAGTGAATTTCTTTTAAAGCAATCCCCACGAGCGTATTTTTTATCTTTTATATTATTCATCTTTAATAAAAAAGAAACTTGTTTTCTAAATTAATAAATTCGTAACTCAATTCGTATTTATAAAATGAATGCACAACATGTGTGCAGCACCTCGGATAATTTTTATTGCGAGTAGCAAATTGATCACCGTGTTTGCAATATAAAGTGAAATAGAAAGACATCATTAAAATTGATTAATATTCATTTCATCAATAGTTAGATGAAATTAAATCGTTATTTTACTTACAATAATTGAGAAGAGAATATAATAAAAAATAATATTTAGGAAATAGTAAAAAGACAATAAAATAATTCAGTCGAGTAATGAAGATAATATGAAGGAGAAATAAATCTTTAGAAAAATATACAAACGTGATAAAGTAATTTAGGAGGCTAATTTAAAACCAAAACCAAAATTTGTTTTTCTGTAGTTCCAAGATATTTTTTAATTCAAAACAGGTCTTATTTCGACGACTGCTTTTCCCAGAATGGCCGACAATTGCTCATCATGATCAGTGCACACACGATATGCACCCAATCTCTAACTGATTAACCCTTTTCACTCGAAAACATTATTGTCATTAGGAAACAGCAACTTTCCAAATAAAGAGTTCGATGAGTTTGTTTTAAATTATTATTTTTTTATTATCAATCAGCAATATCGTGTGTTTGACTATGTTCTAACATTCAATGTACGATGATATACATTTAGACAAAAGTTATTTATTTAAAATTGTTGCATCGAGTCAAATGGCGGATGTGTTAATGGGTTAAACGAGAAACGATTTTCGCGAAATGGCCGACGATAGCTGTCGATTTCGTACGCGAAAACCCTTCGTAGTTCTGAGGTCTCGCGATGGCCGGGATTCGATTCTAACGAAACGCAATTTCGTTAATGCAATTTCAGCCCGAAAGCTGATGGATTATTCGATAAATTGGCAGGTTAACAATAGACCGACGACCGCCGCATGTTTTCCAACGTGCCGATCATCGTGATTCCGATATTCCACGGAAATTGACATTTGTAAATTAATTTCGATGATCAAAAGCGACAATTTCGTTGCGATTAACAGTGAAACGCAATTAATGAGAATTTCCATTTCGTGAAATCCCGGTGACACGGGACACTTACAAATTATCCCGCTAAATGCGAAACATCAGTTTGTCTCGCAAGTTCTCCTTCGAAATAAAACTTTTTATCCTGCGGTTTCGTTCGCGCTAAATTTTATATAGCGTTGAATAGCTGCCTCCCACTTTTGCCACATTCTCCCTTTCGTAGTTTTCGTTTTACGTTGAAATTACGGATTTTTAGGCCGAGAGGATCGTAGAATAATTCGAATAATTTCTTCAGGGACTTGTCTCTCATTAAGCTTCACAAATTTACAACTTCTCCTGTACTTTGTTTTAGAATCTTTCAAATTATCGTATAAAGTTAAAGTTGTTAATGAACAATTCGTGAAAAGTTGTAGATTATGAAAATCGTGTATGTACCTTATCATATAAGACACACGTACTATATCTTATATCTTACATCATAAGATACATGTACTTATCTTAATATCATAAGATACATATATCTATATGTATACATATTTATATCATAATACACGTCTTTGAAATAAATATTTTTGGTACGAAAACATCATATGTTTTCCGTCTATCATAAAATATTAATATGCATATATCTTATATCATAAGATACATGTCATACATGTATCTCGTGATATAAATATCTTATGATATAAATATATAATAGACACGAATCTTATGATATAAAATACATTAAAAAAAATACATGCATTTTAATAATTATGATAATCGGAAAACGTACGATATTTTCCTAACAGAAATGTTTATATTAAAAGAAGTCGGTGAACCACGAACAAAAAATTGATCGAGTCAGACACGTTTTTAGCAGTTAAAATAATTAAGTGAAGCTTCGCGAAGTATTGGACGAGTGGACGATTGTCTGTCGCGTTCGTGACGCGAATATTCGTCGTTGTTAATACGTCATGGCTCACCCGGAAGTAACTTTCTAGTGAATCCGAGCCAATTAGTGGCGCGTTAACGGTACACCGGAACTCGTGATTAGGTGAATCTAGAATCGGTGAATGCGGGACTCATAGATCGATACGGATTTAGAATGCGTTAGGCCATAATAGAGCATTGTTCTTGAACTGAAAGTACCATATTATGCCCTCTCGTTTAAAAGTTAACCTAAATGTTTAGATATCCCCTCACTTTTTCCGCCATCTGCATTTCTCTGCAATATTAACGTTCGAACTATCTATTATATTCTTAATAAAATGTTTTTCGTAATTACTACAATTATACAGATTATATTCTATATCGCATTATTCTTTATAAGACATTAATTGAGATTACTGTAAAGAGTATTTGATTACCGGCGTTATTTAAGATTTCTTCGTTGCTAATATCGTTTAAGATTATTACCGTGATCACTTAATTACTAGCACATTAGTTCTTCGCGAATGATTTCCTTTAACAGCGTTCAACCGTTTTCCTCGATTTTGCCTCGAGTAAGATTGCTTCGAATACCGTTCCTCCGTTTCAAGTTGAAATTGATAGTACACGGAAACGAAGTCGTCTTTGGCTATTTATGGAACGCGAATCAATGATGTACTTACAAGAATTAATAGTACACACGTTCGCCGACGTGTATAAAACGCCCTAGTTTAATCCGCGAACGGACGCGTCTGGATGAACCAGTTGAAAGGAAAACGGTCAACGTGGTTTTGTCGGAATTTAAAAATCGATAGGTTTGAGATGGCAAGGCCAGCTTCGTTTTCTCAAATGGAATGTCATACTGTTTGCCGTGCATCTGGTGGCAACCGCATTCGCCATAGGTTCAATGATCTACCACACAAGGTTATACAAGATCGCAAATACACAACGTGTATTTCATTTCACGAACAAAACTGTCGACCACGTATTAATAACATTCGGTTCAATGAAAAAATGAAAACTGTATACAAAAATTCAACTTATCCATGATATATCGATAAATCAGGTTGGCAGCGAATTTTAAAAAATCCGCTCGATGAAACTACAAATTAAGATGAACAAAATTGTTGTCAATTTATAGTTTCATTTTCTTTTTGAACATTCACAAAATTTTATAAAAAGGATGGTCAGATTAAATTCTAGATCAGATTGATAGAAAATTGAGCATAATCTCTCCTGTGCGATGAAAATTGTACACATTAAGATGAACAAAATTCTTCTGAATTTTTAGTTTTATTTCCTTCTTGAACATTTACAAAATTTCATGAAAAGGATGATCATATTGGATTTTATATCAGGTTGGCGACGAATTGGACATAATCTTTCCTGCTCGATGAAAATTATACACATCAAAATATAAATTATTCTTACCTTCTAGTTCTATTGTTTTTTTTTTTAATTTTAACATTTACGAAATGTCATAAAAAGGATAATCGCATTAAATTTGAAGATTAGAAGGTTTACAAGATTAAGTAATCGCGATGAAGATCGATGGCGAAATCAGTGATTAAGAATCGTATTAAATAATTAACGTAATTACTTCCCGCAATCAAATCTCCAACTCGTCCTTCTTAATCAACAAATGGCAATCGAAAATTCAGGATGAAATATGCTTCTTCGTAATTTCCTTTGTAGAGTATCCGTTCGTTGCTTACGAATGCACTTTACTTAATTATAAAAGACACGGGAGTGCCCTTGAAGTAGAAATTAAACGACGTTCGAGAACACGAAGCTGGAAACACGCTCGAGCTTTTATAGCTGAAATTTAATCAAACATCGTTCCCGATAAAAAGAAAAATATAGTAACATTACGGGAAACAATGAAAGTATCCAAAGGGAAGCGGAGACCCTGTTTCCTTTGATCAATTTCCGCAGCCTGGCAGCAGCAGGAAATTGAATACGAATTGAAAACCAGCAACAGAACACGATCGAAACAAAATATCAATTACTTTCGCAGCGAACTGATTCATTTGCTCTGGATTTTTAAAAAAATACCCCGCGTTTTCGTGCCGTAAAAATAATTGGCAACGTAGGGGAACAAAAACGATCGATCCTGAAACCGAACGGAAAGACCCCAATATTCGTATTTTTATCGAGTATTCGTTGATCTGTTCAGTAAGCTAATAAAAAATTGATCGAACTCTGCTACGTGTCTAGACACAGAAAATAAAATATGTACGCGCAGATACGGATTCGCGTAATTAGTTAAAAAATGATATATTTGTCATTTGAACGAAAGGTGACATTTTTCGGAGAATTAATACATAAATTACAAACCAGTTACACATAAATTACACAGTTATTTAAAGCTTGTTAATACTACTGCGATAATGTCGCTCCGTTAATTATTCGTGTCGTTATATGTTAACGATAATATTTTATCATTGTGTCTTTTATATTATTAGGGGGGCCGGAAAGTAATGTCATTTCTATGCATGGCAATATTGATTTTCATCGATTCCACATAGAAAATTTTTACAATAGATAGCAAAAGATTGTTGATAACCAGGGTGATTACATCATTAATTAAAAACAAAAGTATTAAAAATTTATCTATTTGACTTTACTGCAAAAAAAAAATTACTTTCCGGTTCCTCTAATATTTTAAGTAACAGAAAGATAATATAGTAAAACTTTAAAAACGCCTCGCGGTGCCATCTGATGGTACTCGAAGAAACTAAACGAGCTACTCCCCGAGTTAAATGCATTACTTGCTAATTATAACCTAAATCTATTAAAAGAACAAGTAAAAACATGTTTAAAACGTCATAAAAGTGTACAATTAGGTGTACAATAAAATTAATTACGTTGATATACCAAAAAGAGAAAGAATTTTGTAGGAAGCTACGTTGGCGAAGGTGCTAGCGTGGTGGACTGCTGATCGAGGTTTTTACACGCGTGAACGCGAGTTCAAATCCCCTGGTTTTTATTGGTGAATTTTTAAATCGTAAAAAGTGGGGATATTGTCTCTCCATTCAACCTTTTAAACAAATATTTTCATTGACGTGTGTCAGTCATCCACGATGATGATAACAATTCGTTTACTACCCGCGGAGTTCTGTTTACGATGTACCTCGTTCTGAGGTCTCAGTCAGAATGATGAGTTGGGTTTTTAACTATGAGTCATAGTTACGCTGAGTGGATGAAATTGACAATACTTTTTTACAATTTTATTGCGATTATAATCGAAAGCAGTGCATAATCGCGTAGTGAACAACGAGGGAACTGTTATACAATTCACCTGTTATTTCGCGATTTCTACGTTCATATTATATATTTTTATTCGAATACAAAATAGTTTTTGTAATTATAATTTTAAGTTCGAGAACATGTTACAAAAGAGCATGTATCATAAAAAAATCTGAGTTCATAATTCTTTCGTAACGCATTAATGTATATCACTCATCTCCGTCATATTTTTGTAACAGTGATTGTAGTTATCGTTTAACAAAAACATACTCGAACAAAATTATTCCAACAGGTATTTCCAGCTGTTTTTGTTCGAAATTCCAGAATAATTCCATCGATTATTGCTTCTTGTACTCGTTTAACACTTTAAGTGCCATGTCACCCACATACGTATGAATTCATACATAAATCTGTCGCTAATTTTAGCTGAAACATTTAACATAACGAAGTATACAAAATTTTGGTAAATGCATTAAAGCTTATCGAATAAACAAGGGTAGAATATTATGACAATTTAAACTGGTTTAAGGTGGCTTCCAAGGTGTTAACTGTAGTAGAATCTCAGATTAGGTTCTATTAACCGATCGTAGAACGTGGTGCAGTGTATGGCACTTCGGCTGTCAAAAAAATTTGTTAGGAAATTGGTAAGGTGACTGGAGAAAAGGGAACGGATACCTAGAGCGAAGGAAATAGGTCGTATGGCGGTCACCCGGCAATCAACGTGTTAATTACTATGTTAATTAGCGAACAACCGCAGACAGTGGCGTCGGTCGCGCAGTCAACGCCTCCTCCTCTTTGCACGCTGACCCTTAACTCCTTGTTCCCTTTCCCCTTGAGCTGGCATGAACGCACATTAGGTAGCCGTTTTCATCGTGGTGTCGACAGGTGATGCGCCCATAATGGCCAATGGCACGCTCCGAAAAGGGCGTGATTAATTTTCGTAATGGCTGCTACCGCGGACTTAACGACGATACCCCGACAAAGTCCGCGATTTTTCTGCGTCTTACTTTTACCGAAAACGCCATTTTATCGATTCGATATGCGCATTCGTTCGCCAACCGTTTCGCAATTTATGTTTACGAAGATTTCGATGCCATGTGCAAGATAAAACGCTGTTAAACGCGCGCGGTGCTGAGGAAATCTCAATCTTTTTCGCAGTTTCAGTGTTGTCGAGTTTTGCACGTTATACTATATATAATTTTGAGCGTTCAATTTTTAAGGGAGTTCGATTTTGAACGCAGAAATTATCAAATTTTAAACTTTCGATGTAGGATCACAGGGAATCGTGGATATTGTAATATAGTTATCGTGATCTTGGGATATGAGGACCAAGAGGACTCGTGAATTTTCGTATTCACGAGTATCGGGATTTAGAGATTTCGAGATGTATGAGTTACGTGATTTAGGGATTTTAAGATGTACGAGAATTGATATTTAGACACATTGGGATGTACGAGTATTGAGATTTAGGGACTTCGAAATGTATGAAAATTGAGTTTTTGGGGCTTCGAGATGTATGAGTGCCAGTATTTAGCCACGAAAACATGGATGACCGAAATGTCTTCGTGGCCGTTGTACGAGTCATCCCGAATTGCGACGATTCAAAGAGAAAAATGTGGAAAATAGCATTATCTTCCGTAGCCACGGTATTTCCCGAGCTTTCCGGAAAGTAGCTTACCTAACAGAGCAGGTAGCTTTCGTTGCAAAGTCGGCAGCTTTGGCGAGCCGTTCGAACCACAAAAGTGTGGCGAGCTTTATTAACCTCGTTAGATACGATGGTTGACTGATATTTCGTCGGCACGACGTGGCCAGTTTTAAAACGCGAAACCAAAGTGAATAACGAGGACGGAGTTCCTTTGTAATAACAAGGTTACCACTTCACCTTGTACCAAGACGCTCTTCAGACTCTTTGAACATCCTCCTTTCGACGATTCTCTCAATGAAGCCGGCCGCTCTGAAGCGCGTTCCAACTAGTTGCGGCTCGAACGAGGAAACATAAATAGAAAAGAACTTCTGCCAGAAGAAAGAAATCGTTTCGCGAGTTCAGTTTCGTCCTTTGTGCGTTCTTTCGTACAGAAATACCATTCGTACATATCGGTTTCTGTTACTTATCCGCTGTTAGGGCTTATCTAGAGAAGTCCAATCTTCTACAAGATTCTAATCTTCTATAAGAACCTAATCTTCTAACATTCGAATCTAAAGGTTTTCGGAACTGAGAATATTTGAATTTAGATATTATACTCGATGATAGAAATTCTTGAACCCAGGGATGCTTGAGTCTGGAGATATTTCAACCAGGGAATACTTAAATCTCGAAACACTTCGCTCTCGGCTCACAGGTGTCCTTTATTGAACATCATTGTACGAGACATTACATGAAACGTTATACGAGACACGATATGAAACATTGTACGAAACATTATATCAAATATTGTACGGGACATGATACGAGACATTGTATCAGACATTATATGAAACACTGTACGAGACCATTATATGGTACATTATGAGACATTGCATTAGACATTTGTATATTGAATCAACAATTACATGAGACAAATAATTTTTAAGAGTATCGGTAAAAGAAGTCATTCTAGTCATTGTTCGCATTTGGTTGTCAGATTTATTAGGGGGACCGGAAAGTAATGTCGTTTTTCTTGCAGTGAAGTCAAACAGACAAATTTTTAGTACGTCTTTATTTTAAAGAAATGATTTAATCACCCTCGTTATCAATAACCTTTTGCCATCTATTGTACAAGTTTTCTATGGCGGATCGATAGACATCAATTGATTTTTGAGCAAAATATCTCGAAAAAATATCGGCATGCGCAAAAACGACATTACTTTCCGGTCCCCCTAATATTTAGCATTTTTAACATTCACACAAAGCAAAGATCTATCTCGCGTATAGTGAGTAAATAGTATTTAATACAACGTAGAAAATTACAATATAGTTTCCCGAATTAATCGGATGATCCTTTAAGTAGAATGTGTATTTTGTAGGCACAATCTTAAAACTCTCACAAAGTTCGAAATCCTTTTCCGCGAAACCACGAGCATTTAACATCCGCCATAACCGATTATCGGGATCGCGATGAAACAGATACCGGTAATCGATTCGGTAAAACCGTACGCGGAATAAATAATCGCTGCGGGAAAATTGATTTACGAAGCAATCGCTGTTAATTGAGGTATTACGCGATTAAGAGGTCTCGAAAGCGTAATCGAACGTCGAAATTTCGGGTTATACGTCCCGCGAATGAAGTTATCTCCCGACTCCACCCCATTAATTACCGACCATTACCACCTGCTTGATACGAAATCATTCCCGTGATTTATGTATCCGCGTGATTAATCTCGGGGGAAAAGAATGACGGCGATCATTTTTCACGGGCGGCGAGTTCGCGTCCCCGTTACGCGTGCACGCGCGTACAAATCGCGCGTGCTGCCTCGAGAGGATCGGTAACCAAAATCGGCCGAGTTGAACGTCCTTCTCTCACCTGCGCTAGAGGTTTTTGTCCCGATTACATAAAGACGTCCGGCTGCACGTGCAGCTTGCTTTCTTACGCGCGTCGGATAGAGAATCATATCGCTCCGTGCTCGCTGGTTGAAAACTTTCGACCGATCGATCGTACAAAAATCTCGGATTTTATCAAAACTGATCCAACTAATGCGTTAACGTAAAATATTACGATTTCGAGATATTTCGTGCTCTTTCAGGACAGTTGAGCGCATTCGAAGATGCTTACTGGGATTCGGTAATGTTTATTCGAATATAGGGACGTTCGCTGACAACCGAGGGGACTAACTCGGGGCTAGGGATATTTATTATGAACTGAGAATGTTTATTCGTCTATAGGCATATTGGGATGTAGCGACAGTAGAATAATACAGGGATATTATATGATAATGTTGTATAATAATATAGGATATAGCAATAGTTGAACATAGTGATATTTTGATGTAGAGATATTGGAATATGGGGATATTGAGATCAAGCAATGATAGCCTATAAGGATATTTGGATATAAAAATATGGTACTGTAGGGATATAGGGATATAGCAATAGTTGAACATAGGGATAGTGCAATGTAGATATATTGGAATATGGGTTTATTGAGATCTAGCACTGGTGACATATAAGAATATCGGGATACAGAGATATCGGAATATAGGGACATTCAGATATAAGAATATTGAAATGTAGAGAGATAGCAATAGAAGAATTAATAACTATCGATATCTATGAACATATGAGACATTTCCTGGAATCTGGGAACATATATCGGGATTCAGTGATATATGTTACAGACTAGAAACACCTATGGCGACCTACAGGAACATTATTCATTTTTATACAGAAAATTTATGAATGTACCAGCCATACAATAATTTATCTATCGTTAACGTCGCTAAAACGAAGAAACGTAAAAGCGTGTCGTCTCCGATCAGGGAAGTGTTCAGAAAGCCCGAAAATGTGACAAAAGCGAAGGTGTTCCGCGAAAGCGCACGGTCTCCAATAAAAGTGAAATCAATTCCGCATCGTAAGAATCGATATTGAATTTCGACGTGAACAAAACGACACGCGACAGATGGTATCGATCGATACCGTCTTATTTTAAACGAAACAATTTGTTCGTGTCGCAAATTAGCGAAGTGGAAGTTCGCGTTAAGATCGAAGACGAAAGTCAACACCTGTGGCATAAAGAGACACCGAATGCCGGCACGATCCGTACGCGAGAATAATAATTAATCGTTGGCGCGTTTGATCGATCGTTAATTCGCGTATAAGTTATAATTAATTAATCCGACGGAAATGTGTTCGGACGGCCGTGACATTTAAAGCGCGGTGCCACGCTGAAAAGCATCGAAACGAATCTCACGGACGGTCTGTTTCTTCGGCGTGTTTGCAATTAATCAATTTATCGTGTTTGCGATGGAATTCGCACGCGACGTTGTTGACGATGATATCGCGGTGACCGGATGTTAACGATCATGGGGAATAGCGTGTCGGAAGTCGGATGAAAATTGGCCGCTTACGGGATCATTTAAAGAACGCCGCTTCGTTTTAACATTAACTTTCGAAAGAGAAAGTTTCACACGATAATTACCGTAAATTGAGTAATCGGGAGCGTAAACGAACGCTCGATAAGAATTTATTTGGTTGGTGCATTCGACGGTACGAACAAATGCATATTTTTTAGAATAAAATCTTTACACTAACCTTTTGCGCTCCTCCGTTTCTTTTACCTACAACTCCTTAATTAATTTACAAAATAGATCAAGAAATGGGTTTTCAATGACGCGCGTAACAAATATACTTTTAATTTATCGTGGGTAGTAAACAAATAAAAATATATACAATTCAACCAGACTACTTGTCTCAATTATTTATACAATTCAAGAGAAATGCGACGCCGACATACGAGCGACAAGAGTTAACGTTTGAATGACTAATTTAATTGAATAATTTCATTAGTTTAATATCGCGATGCATGAATAAGGATTCGAGAGTAATATACGGAAGAAAATGTAATACCAACATCATCTGTGTAATTGAAAGGTATCTATGGACTCGTCAAAGAGATCAAACCAAAGTGAATTTGTAACGACTCAAAAATCGATAATTCAATTCTGCTTCGCCCAATTAGATAATTCTCAAACGAAGTGTTCGGTCGTTTCTTCGCTTATCTGATAATAAACTAAACAGACATTAATCTGCTTTATAATAATTATCTCGAGTGCTGAAATTTGAAATCCTCTTAAACTTCAGTCCACAAATGAAGATTATTTTCAATAAAATTATAGATACATAATATAAATATATTTATAATTTATTTATATTTATATATTACAATTCATAAATATTTATATTAATAATATATATTTATAATATAAATAAATAATCATTTATAGTAATTCATAATTTTCACTTATTTTACTGATATATCGCTCAATGTATCAGTTAATGTATCACTTAATGCAACTATCGTTCCAGTTCCACGAAGAAGTAATTAATCATCTACATCCGTCGATAAAATCTGAGAATCAACTAATTTAATTTATAGCTATTTCATGTCTAATAATCGAATCCATTAACACAGAACCTACCAAAGCACTCAAATGACCGTTTTACAAATTTCCTATTTCGATTATTAAAATTTGTTAAAGCGGTTTTCTTTAAATTTGTGCTGATTCTCGTCAAGATAAAGAATTAATAAATGTATGAATTTATGTTTCGTCGTTTGGATATTTGTTTTTCAACTTCAGTTTAAACTACAAAATAATTACACGTCGGTAATTTTAGTGTTAAATTCAACCTAGTTTATCGTATCACAAATCTGTATAGAAAAAGGAGCTTCGTATTGCACCTTACGCGAAAACACCATGAATCCATGAATGTCAAACTTCCATAAACACTCGAAACGTTTTATTGGTTCAAGGACGAAAGATTCTCGTGAAAATTCGATACGATTCGCATTCGGTGTCTTTCCACCGAGGAGGGTGAATTCGCGAAGGGTGGCCGTCGACGTTTCACGAGGACAGGGTGAAAATAAAGCTTTATCCAGAAGCACGGTAGAAAGAGGAAGAGGCTGAAACGATAGTCACTGACATGGAAATAGGACCGCTTCGAAGTAACCGACACGAAAGAAGAAAGTCACTGGCGTGTGACGTGCCGATGCAACGAGAACGGGTCACCTGTGCTTCGTGCAAGATAATGCGCTCAAAAGCGCATTCGTTTTTTACTCGAAATACCTTTCGCGTGTATCCCGTCGCGTTAACCCTTTGCACACGAAAGGATTTTTTTTTACCGGCGAGCCTTATCTCGAAAACATTCTAACCGAGGAGTTAGATTTGGAGGAAATTATTGTTTTCTATTATTAATTGCCATTGTTCTCATATTTCATGGACATATGATCATGTTTGAAGATCACACGTATAACACTATAAATTCATTTAATATACATATAATATTATGTATGTGCAAAAATGAAAAACATACAAATAATACGTCGGAGATAACCTATTAAAAATGCATCTGTCAGAAAAATTATGCAACCACGGGATGATTTCTTGAAAATCGAAACAATGGCACAAAGATGGTTTTCTGAGAACCAAGACTATAACATATGGTGCTTGTCTAAAAATCAAAACGATGCTGGAAAGGCGATTTTCTGAAAATCAAAATGATAGTGGAAGGATGGTTTTCTGAAAATGATAGTCGTAGCAGAAGATAGTTTTATAAAAATGCGAGCGATAGATGAGCGGTAGTTTTCTAAAAATGAAGATAACAGAACTGTGATTTTCTGAAATTCGAAATGATAGTAGAGAGGTGGTTTTCCGAAAATGAAAGCCGTAGCAGAACACTTTTTTTTCTAAAAATGAAAGCGATATATGACCATAGTTTCCTAAAAATGAAGAAGATAACAGAACGGTGATTCTCTAAAAATCGAAATGATAGTGGAAGGGTGGTTTTCCGAAAATCGAAACAATAACAAAAAAGTGATTTCCCGAAAACTAAAACGATAACAGATGGTGGTTAACTAAAAATTAAAACGACACTGGAAATGTGAATCTCCAAAAATCGAAATAATAGTGGAAGGGTGGTTTTTCAAAATATCGAAACAATAGCAAAAAAGTGATTTCCCGAAAACTAAAACGTTAACAGATGGTGGCTATCCAAAAATTAAAACGACACTGGAAAGATGAATCTCCAAAAATCAAAATAATAGCGGAAGGGTGATTTTCTAAAAATCTAAACGATAACAAAAAAATTTGAATTCGAATCGTGCGAAAGTGTCAATTTTTCTCCTTTGATCCGAGATGAAGAAGTATCGAATCATTTTACAGCACAGAGAAAAGGTGGTCGAAGCGGTGGTACAGTTTGGTGCAGTTCATTGTGAAGGGCGCCACCAGTCGGGTAGAGTCTACCGGCAAGACCTGTTCCACTGAGAGCCCGAGGGCTCTTTTGACGCCAGGTACGGCGTGGGTGGGCCCAAAGCGGTAGGCTGGACCGGCCAACCTCGTCCCTGCATCGGGATACGGTTTTTTTTCCAACGAAATCACCCCAGGAATCTCCTTAGGGACTCGGCAACCTCGCTAATCCGGATTGCATCGAACTTGATTCCAAATCTTTGTTCGCTCGATTCCTTTTGCGTAACAGTTTCGAAACCTTAACTAACCAAATTTATACCTTTACGAACATACTTTTATCGGACACTGATTTCAATTCGTTGTTAAATTTCCTTAATCACCGCTTTGACTGCTACAGCGAAAGTTCGATTCGGGACGCTTTATTACGGTTTATTAAGAACATAGATGTTTCATCTTTTTATGTATCTGTATCATTATATTTTCATCGTTGTATTGTGTCGTCGTTCAAGCATTAAGATCCCACAAAGGAAACGTGGGAAATTGGAGATTTGGACGATCAGAACTTTTGAAATTTTTGACATTGGAAATTTGAGAATCTGTGTATTTGGTAATTTGGAAACGTCGAAATTTAGAGATTTGGGAGTTCAGAACGGTCGAAACTTGGGACTTGAAAATTCAATAATTTGGAATCATGGGGAATTGGAGATTTGGGTGTCTGGAACATTCAAAATTAAAAATCTATAAATTCGAAGATCCCGAAATGTAAAATTTAGTGTGCCTAAGAAATCAGAAATTCGTGAATGTGTTAATTTCCTGGATATGAAATCTATAAACTCGAGAACTCGGGGATTGAACAATTCTCGGCAAGTGTCGAAGAAAAATTTAATCCGATCAGTCCGTAAGAAAGTTTCCTCGCTTCACAAGTTTCGAACGTAAGAAGCGCATAATTGGGATCCCGTTAATCGCCCGACGGGACGAGCACGTTTCCATATTTCCCGCGGAAAACGTTAACGTCTCTTTGTTCGTTGACGCGTGCACCGGTTACCTCATAATTCGCTTGTGGCCGTTGTTTCGTAAAATATATGCACGCTCGAAACAAAAGCGTCCAGTACGGTCCTTTCAGCCGGCTGTACAAAACAACTCGTTAGCATACGCCTTGACGCGACAATCAGGTTGTCGCGACAACTTCGTAATTGCTCCGAGTTTAATTTGCCCGGACGGAAACGTCGATTTTTGCGATCGAACACGCGGTCATCGAGCACGTAATAACGCGGTCGATTCGCCTAACGAGCGGTCGTCTCGTCAACCGATGTTACATATTTTATTCGATTCGCGTCTGTTAAAATAAACGTCGCGTGTATTTATAAAAACGTCGAAGATCTGCAATTTTTATGACGATCTTAAAACGACGGCGAGCTCGAAAGAAGTATTCGGATTTAAATTTATTTCGTTTTACGATATCCTCTGGTTTTATGCCGGTGTTTGATATTACATCGTTATTCTTACGTTCGCGATTAGCGTCCATTGAAATTCTAATTGCGTGACGTTAATGTCTGATTTACGAAATCCGCCGATATGACGGATCTCAGAATTTTTTTTCAAATTAGGAAAGTTAGTAAGAAGTGTCAGATAAAATGTAAGTTATCCTTCGTCGAAATAAAGAATCATTGCGTGTGTTAATTTCTATTTAAATATTATTGGTCATCGATCATCCGTAAATCTAGTATTAATGGTGTTGGTACAAAAATTTCGTTCTTCTAATTAGGTGAGAATTAACTCATTGCACGAAAAGATTTTTGTACCTTTACTTTGTAAGTGAAAAGTTTAATTACTTTTATGGAAATTATTATTTTCCATTATTGATGCAGTAACTGCCAAGTTTTTACTATCATTTTATCACATGAAAAGTTAGACGGCATCGAAACAGAAAAGAATTTTTAAGAAAAAGAATGTGCGTGCTTACCGAATATGCATTTCATTTAATATATGTAATCACGTTACAAGTAACAAAACAGGAATATATACATACATTAACAAATTATGTGTGGACAAAGAGAGATTGAAAAAGATTTACTATGCAGTATTTTACGGTCTAAACACAACACCCACATTCGTTTGTTCCCGTTTAATCTCGCTGGATCCATTATCCACCGTGATTATAGATCTCTCAAACGGAATACCCAGGTTCTCTACGGACGCTACTAGTTCCTTGATTGCTGTTTGTCGCAACAAAGCAGCATTCCACTACGATAATTATGTCCGTGTTGACGAATTTACTTGACCAAATAGTCGCGAGGATCGTTAAAGGAACGAGGCTATTTCGCGTATTAATTAAAGCGTGCTCGTTGTTTATGTAACCGTGTACGATGTTCGCGTCAAATCAACACAGGTGTCGGATTGTTGTACAATCCACCGCGTAACAAGTCGTGTAATAACAGCTCGAAGCTTTGAAGTCCTCGCGAATTACATTTTTGACCCGTAATCTTTTACCGTGTAACCTGTAATCTGATACGCTACCATCTCTAGGGAAAATAATGGAGAACAACGAGCTTCCAGCATTCGATAACAACGGAGTCGAACTAACCTAACTTAGGATTTAGGTTACAGAACTGTAAGATTAATTGAAATAAATTATTAAAGTGTGGGATTCATCGAATTAATCTTCTGGCTGCGTTTGAAAATACTAGGTTCTTTTATTTTATTCGCTCTCGGTGTGAAAGCCAATACAAGAATGTCTTCGAAGACACTAAACTCGTATTGGAGACACCCCCGTTAGCATGGTCGACATCTAGGGTACTTGGACTCGAACAAACTACCCTTAGGGAGAGGAAGTGCGCTGACGAAAGGCACATGGCCTGTTTCGACTGTTCGTCGATTTCTATTTTCCTACCACGTTTGTAGGGAAATGTTGCTTCGATCCTTTTGTGGGTAAATGTTGCTTCCATACTTTTGTAGGAAAATGTTACTTCGATATGTTTGTAAGAAAATGTTACTTCTATACTATTCTAGGAAAATGTTACTTCGATACTGTTGTATGAAAATGTTACGTCCATACTGTAGTAGGAAAATGTTACTTTCATGCTTTTGTAGGAAAATGTTATTTCGATACTTCTGTAGGAAAATGTTACTTCGATACTTTTGTTGGAAAATGTAACATGCCGACAATTTTTCAATATTAGCAATTTCTTGTAATTAATCGAATGAATTCTGGATACTTTTATATTTTTTTTAAAATATCTCGTTATAAAGAATGACATATTAAAATACATTAATATGTTGTATCGATGAACCAACAATAACTCATAAACAAATTTCATAATAAATTTTTGTTTCTTTCTTTTTTATTTATACTTAAAGAAATGAGTGTTTTGTTTAACATCTTTTAGTTGTAACATTTCGCCCAACCAATGAAAACATTAGTTTTTCCAATCAGGCCAAGGAGCAAACACTGTTAATGCCTGCAAACAGATCCTACGAAAACCCGCGTGATTCGACGTGTCCATATTTTCATTCCGACCGATTAGTACCGCCTCGTTCGATTCCCGTAAAAAGGTCCCGAAACGATCGACCCCGTTCCCCAGAAACCGCGTGGATCGTCGATCATCCCCGAACTGAATGAGTCGATGTGACGTAGGTGATCGTTAAACCGCGTCGGAATCGAGAATCGAAGCAGCCAGCGTTACTTTCACCGTCTCGTGGCGAAGAAGCGGGCGAAGCGGAAGGCAGAAGAGGCGCAAAGTGAAACGGCGAGGCGTCCCTCACCGCCGCTGGTCACGGAGTTGATTGACCCCGTGGTGAAGGCGAGGAGGTGTCCCCGGGTCGATCGTCGGTAGAAACAGAAGGAGCGGGACAACGTCGAGGACGACGTGCGCGACGAGGAGTGGCCGAGAAGAAGAAGAGCAAATTGGTGCTCCCGGTAGCAGGGGCCCATGAGCAACGCGGAGGAGAAGCCACGCGGTGTGACGAAGCGCGGCAGCAGGCACGGCCACCGTGCAACCGGGACGACGCAACCTGATTGGTCGACCGGGGGCCGCTCCGGTGGTGGGGGTAGGGGACCTGCCCCGACTACCCCCTCCCAGACCCAAACGACGGGCTCGGCGCCCAACAAGCCCCAAGAGTCGATGGGACCTACCAGGCGGCAGTCCTCGCGGGACAGCTTCGACTCGACGGGACAACAGGCCCCACCCGAACACGGCGAGCTCCTTTTCAAGGTCCTGCCCTCTCTCCTGATATATCGATGCCCGTACCGTGATCGGAGTTTCGACGATCGATAACAGGGATATAGGAAATATTTCGCTTTCGTGTGTACCTTTTGCGGTTTGTTACGGGGAAACTCGTACTTCGCGGGTGATGAATGCTTTACGAGTGGCTCTCGTAGTCCAAACGAATAGGGATTCGGAAATAAAACGAACAGAATTTCGGCGTGCTTAACGTGGTCAATAATACTAGTCTTTATTGTAGTTTTTCGGGTTTTATGTAGTACGTTTTTATTGGAGGGAAGGTACGCTGTCGGAGATGTATTTTCACGACTCAATTGTTTATGTCATTTTGGGAAATGTTAGAGAGATCAGAGTTCTACTATGACTAAGCGTGGTAGTCATCGCTGATGGATTTGTTGTCATTGTTTGCCCGTTACAGTTTCGAGTTAGATACAATACTTTCGAGTTGGCTGGTTCAGGGTGCGGGTGCTGGTTTAGAGGGAAAAGTGTCGCGATGAATTTAGCCCTTTGCGCTCGAAAGGTTACTCGAACTCACAATTTCGTTTGATACAGCAATTTGGAATGGGTATTTTTTAAGTAAAGTTGTTTTCTAATTGGGTGATTTGGGAAAATGTGGGTTTGGGATGCTGGGAATACAAGAAGTTATAGTTGGCGGTCGGAGATTGCAGGAATATAGAGACACGAGAATTTAGGAGTTGGGATTTTAGGAATTTGGTGATGTGGGAAATTTGTGATTTGGAGTATAGAAACAAGTCTCAGCAACGTAAAACCTATCAAATCTGAGAAATTACGTATTCGGGAATTTTTATATCCTGAGGTTTCGAAATCTGTAAACTGGAGAATTACGAGACTTAATCATTCAAAACCAAGAAAATTGAAAGAATCGATAATGGAACATCTCATATTCTATAAAATACTCTATCGCAAAAGTTGGGTAAACCGCAAAAGGTTAACATGTTGGATTAAATTCTTTTCCCGAAGATTGCTTCTATCTCGTCAATAATTAGTTAATCGAAGAACCATTCGATTTCACGAGCGAATCACGCCGTTCTGTTTGTAACCACGTTCATGAATAGCGTTCATTTTGAATTCTTCTTGCTATCATACAATACTAATATATCCTAATATTATACTAATATACTCTCAGAATCGATTGTATAAAAGTTTCATTGTATTAAGCTTCCGTCAATCATTTTTAACTTCCACAATAACAATGGATTAATCTTCATTTACTTCGAACATTCGTATTGCCAATTTATATAGCTAATGGAAATCGCTGCTTTACTTTCGAGATAAAGTATTTCATTCGTGACTATTTCAATCAGGTAATGTTCGAATGGAAAGCGATTATTTGTAGTCGGTGATATCAAACGGGCATTTAACCAGATGTTGAAACATGGAAATGTGCATTGGCGTAACTAAAATTTTGCGATGTACTGCGTTATTTAAAAGGGTTAGAAAATTGTACCAACGCGTGGTAAATTCCACATATTACTGTACTACACATAGCAGAAAAATTCATGGTAATTCTACACATGATAATTTAGCGCGTGTAAATTCCACACGTGTAAAATTCTACGCGTGGTAAATTCCACACATTACTGTAGTACACATAGCAGAACAATTCCTGGTAATTCTATACATTATAATTCAACGCGCGGTAGTTCTACGCGTAGTGATGCAACGCGTGGTAATTCCACAGACAGCAATTCTACAAATGGAAATACAACACACAGTAGATCCACACATGGCGACTCAACGCGTACCACACATGGTAATTCTCCACGCAATAACTTTTCACATAACAATCTACCACGTGGCGAATCTAACGTGTGACAAACACGTGGTCCTCCACGACACGTCAATAAACTTGAGTAAAGATAATAATACAACGATAACCTACTATACTTCCATCCATAATTTCTATACAAATATCAATTTCTAACGAACGTTTTTCATACGTATTCCCAATATTCCCAACGAAAGAAAGAACAGTTCGCATTCGATGTAAATGCCGGGAAGATAGAATCACTCTAATCCACGCTTAGTTACGCCAATGCACGTGCAGTTCACCCGACATTCGTCAGAATCGTATATCGAGCACAGTTGAAATTACGATATCGTTAAAACCTCGTTTAATTACACGTTTACTTCTCGGCTATCGAGTTTATGATAATTGTGTCATTACGTTTGGACACGGTCTCGTTGCGTGATACGTTTCGATCTGGAATCAACTGGTTCTTATTGAATAAACTATTAAATACTACCGGTATTAACGGCCAGTTTCAACTTTGTTTTATTGGTCGCGTACGAGCGAGACGATGGAATGAAATTCGAACGAGATTAGTGGATTAGTCCGACACCTCGAGCGAGAGATCAATCTTTCAACGCGAAAGCGTCGAACGTTATTCCGCGCTTTTCCAGTAAAGTTTCCCGGCTAGTTTCACAGAGAATTTTCACGCGTCTCAGGTGATGCTACTCGGAGACAGTGGAGTCGGGAAAACCTGTCTTCTAACGCGATTCAGAGACGGCCGATTCCTGTCTGGCAACTATATAACCACCGTTGGCATTGATTTTAGGGTGAGACACTCTGAACCCCCATTTTATTCCCCTAACGTCGCAATGAACGTAACGCGTTAATGTCTACAAAATGCATTGCTCGCGTATGAAAAATTCGGTGGAAAAACACGTGTCATCTTTTTTAAGAAATATTGTGTCGGATTTTACATTTTAATAATAGTTATTTTAACAATAGTTACTTTAGCAATAGTTACTTTGACAAAAGTTATTTTAATAATAATTACTCTGACGAAAGTTATTTTGATAATAATTACTTTGACAATAATTATTTTAACAGTAATTAGTTTAACAACAATAGCTATTTTCACAACAATTACTTGAACAATAGTTACTTCGACAATAGTTATTTTGAGAATAATTACTTTAACAATATATGTATATTTTAACAGTAATTAGTTTGACAATAGCTATTTTCACATCAATTACTTTAACAATAGTTACTTTGACAATACTTATTTTAACAGTAACATAAATATAGATACGTATTCATTTTTGTGATCACAGAGTGTTTCGTGCAGTTAGGCCAAATTATAACTCTTCAAAGTGAACGAATTAACTCTCGTAAAATTTCTTATCGGAGATCATGCGTTGTTTCCTCCGCGTTCTTCATATAGGATGAATCATTCTGATTTTAAATAAACATCGAACGAATCAAAAGATGCAGAGTACAGACAAAAAATGTGACTTGTTGTTTTTCAGAATAAAGTCGTCGTGGTCGATGATACGTCGATCAAGCTCCAAATATGGGACACGGCCGGTCAAGAAAGATTTCGTAGCGTGACACACGCTTATTACAGGGACGCACACGGTAATTATTTAAAGATCATGGCAAAGCAGGTAATGGTGGTTAATAACGGCATCCATTCGTATTTTTTATTTTGTCAATCAATTTCGGGATCAACGACGATGTTCCAATTTAACCATTTGCGCTTGGATTTGTACTGCCAGCAAATAGCAATTGTAAAACTTTCCAATTAAAAAGTTTGATGAACTTTGATGAAATTACTATTTTTTTTTATTACTTGCCGGTATTGCCTGTTTCACTATGTTCAAACATCGTGAGTATTACTACAAATTTAGTCATAAGTTATTTATTTAAAATTGTTGCATTAAGTCAATTGACGACTGTGAGTCGCCTCTCGAGTGCAAAATGATAAAATATATGTAAAATATATGTAAGGTAAACGATGCAAAATGACCTCAATAGAGGTTGATAATACTTAATAAATTAAAAAAAAAGAACACAAACTTAGTCAAAAGTTATTTAAAATTATTTCGTTGAACGAAATGGCAAATTTGAGTAGCGTATCGAGTGTAAAGTGTTAATATTACTGTTTTTAAAATTGAGTAATGAGAAATAGAATTCGAAATCGTTTGAAAAATGTCGAAGACGATGCTATCATTTGGACCGATATAATCTAAGTGTCGGAACGAATAAACGTTCCTTTTATGGCCGTTAAAAGTCTTCGGTTCTGACACTGGCCATTGCTTACCATTTAAATTCCTCAATTAACGACGGGATAGGCGCGCGAGCAATTTCTCCGTGACGAACGTAAAAACACGAACAAACGACATTCTACGAACGCGTAACAAACGCTACGTACGTTCTTTTGTTTCCGCGTGTACCAATTACCAGGATCACGGACGATTGCACAACTCTTCAAAACGATCATTATTGCTTCCAGCTCTCTTATTGCTTTACGACGTGACGAACAAGACGAGCTACGACAACATCAGAGCTTGGCTGAGCGAAATACGAGAACACGCGAACGAAGACGTGGTGATCATGCTGTTAGGTGAGTGTAGTAAGATCAACGTCCACGATTTGCATCCGCGGATAATATCGCTGGACGTAACGATTCATCTCGACAAGATCGATGGAAAATCTCATTGGAAAGGTTTTCTTTGTCGCGTGACTTCCGAGAAAGTTGCTGGTGATCGATGTACACAACGGCAACTGGTTCTTGCAGTTTCGATTGGGTTTCTTGCTTTCGTAGAAAGTCGAGGAGAACGTTCTAGGAAGAGCTAATTGTAAGTGTTTTAACTCGTTAACCAACAATCGACGGGTAAAGACTCTCAACGTTTGTTTCGTCTTATAGAATCGGGTACTCGTTATATTGCCACATTCGCATTTGGGAATAGTTATCGTGGTATTCAATGTAAAAATAATAATAAAAATATTAGAGATAGAGTAGAAAATATTGGATCGTGTCGTGTTATATAGTCACGTGATAGATCACCGCGCGTTAAATCGCCGCGCTTCATATTGTCACGCGATAGATAACCGCGGGCAAAATCGCCACTTGTTAGATTTGCAATGCGTTAAATTCGACGCTACTACGCAAGTACGCGTTATATTGTCACATTAAATTTTCCGCACATCGTATCGCCATTTATTAGAAACTTAACGCTTTATATCCTCGCATATTAAATTTTCTATTCGTTATATCGTCATTTGTTGGTAATTACTAACGCGTTATACCGTCACATCTTAGTTTCTTTATTCCATATATACTAAATGTGTTATGCGTTAAACAACAAACGTATTGTATACATTCCTTTACCATCGAAAAAATAAAAATTTTGACTACCCTAATAAATTGACAACTAAAGAATTATCCATTAGCTACATCGCCGTCTATAATATATAGCAATATCTGATAACAGTCTGCAATATAATACACAGTAAAGTATAAGCTCCACAACTCTATTAAGCATAACGCTAGTTCACGAATTAATTCATGAACAGTTCAGTCCTTGTTCATCACGTTTCATGAAGTCGTTAGTCGAAGGCGACGTGACAAAAGAGGAGCACAATTCGGAAGAAGTTGAGCAACACTGCTCGAAATGAATCACGAGTCAACAACAGACTTTCAGACACGACGGCTGGCAACTTAATACTGGGTTACTATGTCTCGGAAAAAGATGTTCATCTAGGTGCACGAAGAAGTGTTCGCCTGAGCAGAACATAACAAATTGAAATGAACGTTTTTAGGTAACAAATCCGACTGCGGAACGGAACGAGTCGTCAAGAGGGAAGACGGTGAGCGATTGGCGCAAGAGTACAAAGTCCCCTTTATGGAAACTTCTGCTAAAACCGGCCTGAACGTTGAATTGGCTTTCTTGGCTGTCGCCAGGTAAGACAATCTTTGACCAACACACGTAGTCTTTTTCGATGCGTCATTACTGTTACGAACGAGAGTCATAAAGAATTGTTTAATTAGATTAGCTTCGATGGCTTGCTTAATGATAGCCCGAACCGTGTACCTAATGTCGTTAAGTATTTTTGGCTCGAAAGGGAATATGCATAACGGGTTATATCGTATAATTTTCAGGGAACTGAAGGCGAGAAAGAGTTGCGACCCGGACGACACGAAATTCAACGTGCAGGACTATGTTCGTCAACAATCTCAACGAAATTCTTGCTTCAATTCCAATTGCCTGACGACCTGAATTGCGCAATAACTCAGTGCGCACGCTTCTCTACGATAGATCGAGAGAATGGTGGAACGTGGACCGGAACTCGTTGGCCGTGACGAATGGCGCCAAAAAATAAACGTTTCGAGAGCTTGTAATTATTCGGAAAACGATGACCAACAATTCAATATTCCCCGATGAACGCAACTCCTTTACAGAAATTTCCATTGAAACGATTAATTATTAGATGAAAGAAACGAAATAAATTTGAAATTTTAATTAGAAAAGGTTTGTTCCGCCGAAGATGTACAATGTCCCTCATCGAAGCACAAATTAACCCGCGGGTAGGGAATATTTTTGAAAACGACCGACACGAAATTGTTGTTGATGATACGTGTATAGAAATATAGAAATATTTATCGATGGTTAAATTCTGTACTGTACATTAATGTGAATAGCATGATGCAGGGTAACGATCCCTAATGACATGATATAGCGTTTAGGATTTGTCTCGATGGTTCTAACTTGTGCACTGTATACACGATCGTTACAGTGTTAGAAACAATGATGTCACGCGAAAGCTCATGATGTATCAAGTAGATGGATGGTTTTAGAGTAACCATCGTGTAGAAGAGCTTTCCTACAATATTCCATAGCTGCCATGTACACGTATACACATTCACATTGCAGAGAACGCTCAAAAATTTTTGGTTGAAAATCTTTCTCTGATAGCATAGATACAAACCATTAAAGTGCATTTGAATCACAGTTAAGAGTATGTAGTATCACATAAATTGTAATCGTAATAAAAATTTATTAAGAAATAGCCCATTCGCTTTGCATCTTTTACAAATTCGTTGTATATTTTATTTCATTTCGAATAATATTGTATGGGCGTAATGGCTTGTTTCATCGCGTTCAGTTGAATCAGTCACGTGATTAGATCCAGTGTTTAAATGCAGCGGCCCTACGCAATATCATATTTTCGACTAATTTAATTCTCGCTTCAAGATCACCAATTTTCTATATTTTATTATTTTTATAACGTTACGGTAACAATTTTCTAGCGAATTCTCGAAAGTGGAAAACATCGATCGCTTAATTTTGTTACGCGACAATTTCGAAATCGTAATCAGCAACGATTTGTTACAATTACAATAAAGAAAATGAACTGGAATGTAACCGCGCAGGTTACCAGTTGTATATGTACAATTTATCTTATCAAATATGTACAAACGATAAAACAATTATATGTCAAGTGTATAGCGAAAGATATACAATAGAAAATAAACCACTCGACCAAGTATAATATGTGTTTATTAACTCACCACCATTGCTCCCGTTCCTTGTTTAACCGCCGCTACGGGGCTTTAGATATTTTCGAAGAAAACAGCATCTTCTGGTGCTTGTCTTTGCATACGTATTCTCCTGCTTGTAACTAAACTCTAATTGCACACACTTGGCAGTAATAGAATTCGATTCCATTTTTTTAACAAGTAAATATCAGACAAAAAAGCGGAGCCTGTCAAAATCCAACCAGCGCGCCTCTTTTCCCTTGAACGAATGGAGTGTGTGGAAACGGACCGCATAGTTCCAGTTTCAAATGTCGACGTACAAACAAAACGCTGCGTCCCTAACCTGCTTTTGAAAAACGCGTCTCGTTGGCAGCCAGAACATCGTGATATTCTGCGGGGAGAGATCATAAACGTTTACGTCCATCATGGACGAAGTGGACGAGTTGCAAAATATGGAAAATGTGTGTAGGCTTTGCCTTTCTACTGACGAACCAAAATTGTCGGTATTTGGGGAACCAGAATCTCCGGTATCATTAGCCAACAAAATACATGCCTGCTTGTCAATTGAGGTTTGTGTGTTATATTGTTGTTTAACATTAACGAGCTTCTGAATGTTTCCTACCTTAATTACAATTCTCCGCTCATTAAACTGATTTCCTTGTCTGCAGTTCTATTTTTTTGAGGTTAGGTGTACATTGGGTTGTGTCTGGGCTAAGCTAGCTCAAATGATCATAAGCATTTCTCATTTTTTGATCGTTGTTTATAATCGATTTCAGAGGTGATGAGCCAGAATTTGAATGATTTTGATATTTTTATGAATTTGAATGAATTTACAGTAACTGTGGTGTTCAGAAGTTTGATTTATATCAGAGATTCATAATATGTGTACATTTACTGCTAAACATGTACTTTTAGATTTTAGCCACGGACAGATTGTCTACACAGATATGCGCAGAATGCGTCAAAAATGTGAACCAGTGGCATAATTATAAAGAAGCTTGTCTTGAGTCCCAGGATAAACTACGTTTATGGTTAGAGAAACATGTACAAACAGGTCCAATGGTAATTATACATAATTCTATTAATTTGTATATTCGATGTAGTTTAGACAATTGTAACAAATATTTTATTCTCATTTCTATAGGTCGTAAGTATTAAAAGTGAACCTATAGACCTGGAGTTTTATGAAGATAACATTGAAGTGATTTCTGAATCCACAAATGAGTCTGATTTGGTGAGTGTCCCATGTTTGAAATTATGTCATAAAATGTACAGATGTATTGAAAGCATATTACATTTTGTCCCTAGGAGCTGTCTAATGTTGAAGCAACCACAGACAATTTGGTAAATAACACTCATGTCCAGGAGCTAACTGATAATGAAATAGAAATAGAGGGAGATCGATCAGCATTAACTAATAATGAATCATATTCGGAAAAGGATCAATCAGACTTAATTGAAAACGAAACATACGCAGAAAGAAATGAATCGGTGTTGACTAATAATATAGAGAGAGATCAGTCATCGCTAACTGATAGTGAGATAGATGTAGAGAGAGATCAACCATTGCTAACCGATAATGAAATAGATTTAGAAGGAGATCAACCAACGCTCTCAAAGGAAATGAATATATGTATAAAATCAGAACCACAAGAGGAATACGATACAGATTGTACTATAGAGATAGAATCTGTTACAGGTGGTGAACTACAGAATCAGCTTCCAAACAAAGAAGATACGATTATGGAAGCTGATTCTACACAAAAGTTTAATGCATCTGCGTCGATAAATAAGAAAAGAACTAGACGGGGTCCGCATACCCATTTTAGAGGAGCAAAAGTTTTTAAACAGAAATGTGTTCATTGTCAAATTATTTTGCATTCTAAGCAATCTTTCGCGAAGCACATGGAAAGATTTCATACCGCCAAACAGAATGGTACCGCTGAGTTGACAGAATTACAGGATGGCGAAGAATTAATCGAAGATTTGGAGGATGAATTGATGAGCATGGAGAAAGACGCTCCCTTGACTCAAGTACAACAGAACATTATCAGTCAATTAAAAACGTACTCTTGCTACACGTGTCAGCAACACTTCAGTGATCGTAGGAACACGCTTAATCATATACGTCAACACATGCCCGATTTGAGACCGTACACTTGCATCGTGTGTATGACAGAGTTTCCGGACCGATCGATGTTCAAGCTTCACTGCGAAGTATCGTTCGAATGTGCAATGAAAATTGCGTTGGTCATACCAAAACAGGGCGAGGAGAAGTATTTCACGTGCAACATGTGTCTGCGCGCTATGCGAAACAGAAGGGAATTACTTAGCCATCTGTCACAACACTCCGATAAACAGTACGAAGAGCTGATATCACCTTCGCGATCTCCTCCCAAACTGAAACCAATGGCGCCTTTGCCACCTCCGAAACCGAAACAAACAAATAAAGTGAACGAAGGAAGTCCGCACATTCCCCAACCCTACAACAATGGCGATTCTCTGTACAATCATCCATGCGACTTGTGCGGAATGATCTATAAATTCAGACCTAACATGCTGAGGCACAGAAACCTGTGCGTGCACTTGCCACCGGAAAGCAGAACATCTTATAGATGCGTCCATTGTGGACTGACGTTCCTCGTGTTTAAAAAGTTCCACAGTCATATCGTGATGGACCATAAAAAGAAAGATTTCGTTTGTTCCATTTGCAACGCCAAATTTAGGTCTCCAAGTGACTTTTTGACACATCACGAATCTCATCGTGGAAATCGCAATAAAAAGCCACCGGCAGAAAACAATCACGAATCAATGACGACCATGCCAAACATATCAACACCTATCAAGGATTGGGACACCTTCGAGGCTGAAATAAACGCGAACAAGATAGCTAACAGCAACAAGTACAGTTGCGCTCTGTGCAACCTGGAATTCGCTACCAGAACCGAATTGACAGAGCACAGGAACCTTCACCTGAAAGTGAAGATCTACTCGTGCGTTATTTGCCGCAGCATGTTCAGCAGCGCCGGTGCTTTAGAGATCCACATGAAGGATCACGGTATAGAAGATCCAGGCGAGAGGGACGCCAACATCTCGTGCGTGGAGTACGGAACGACCAAGGACGAGGCGGAGGACACGAAGCCACTGAATATGACCGTCGTTTCCGATCCTGGTACGAGCAAGAACAGTAAATGCACCATGTGCAGTAAACAATTCTCCAACTACGCAAATCTCCGACGACACGTAAGAAACGTGCACAAAACGGGCAAACCGTACGTCCATTGTCCCGAGTGTACTCGGGTGTTCAGAAGTACCGAATCATGCCATCGTCATATAACGCTGCAACACAAGTCATCGAGGACGTTGTTCCAGTGTCCCCAGTGTCCAAAGACCTTCGTTTTCAAAACAAACATGAATCTACACTGTCGGAACGCGCATAACAACGGACGCAACGCGGCCGGGGATTGGGCGTGTGACATCTGCGGCAAGACATTCTACGAAGAGGCTTCCCTGAAGATACACAGGGGCTGGCACAACCGGACCAACTATCGGTTGATCGCCGATATCGCACAGGAAGGAGGGGATCAGAAACGGGTGAAACAGTTCAAACACCCTTCCACGAAGAATCAGGATCAATCTCCCACAGGGAACACGAACCGGCCGGCCAGAGCGAAAAAGTCCTTCCCGAGCTCGTCACCGTCGAAGGGCACCGGTAATTTCCAATGCCAGGTTTGCAACGACAAATTCAACGACGTGGTGGAGCTGCGGAAACACTTGTGGGATATTCATTGTGCCCGTAACAAATCCGAGAAGAATTTCACCGACGACAAACTGCAGTGCGACCTTTGCACACATATCTTACCCAGCCAGGAGGCGTTCAACATGCATATGGAGTGGCACAAAATTCACCCCATTCTGAGCGACGTGAATAAACCTGCCTTTCCCTGCGATATCTGCGGCAAACATTACAGTTCCAAGAAGGTATTGTGGAGACACAAGAAGCTGCACAAGGCCACGGTGGTGGCCGCCGCCAAGTTCCAGTCGATGACCAGAAAACCGACCCTGTCAAGCCAGTACACGTGTCACACGTGTCACAAGTCGTTCAGCAGCAATCAATCGCTGCAGCGTCACAAGATGAATCTGCACATGGACATGTTCAGGGAACGACCGCCAACGGTGTTCAACAACACGGCGAAAATGTCCCCGGTGGAACCGAAACCGAAGAAAGTGAAGTTGGAAGCAGAGGATCTCACGCAAAAGACATCGACTGTCCTGAACACGTTGCGCACCGGCAAGAAGGCAGTGATGTGCCACGTCTGCAAGAAATTCTTCCCCAACATGAGCGTGCTTTACAAGCACAAACAGTACGCTCATAGCAAAGCCCGCATGGTGAAGAACACCACCAAGACCCCGAACATGGAGTTAATTCCGTTGGCCGGTCCCGAGGGTAGGATGTCCTGCAACATTTGCTTCAAGGAGTTCCCCGGCGTGTCGAACTTGCGACAACACTTCAGCATGAAACACAAGAACAACACGCTCAAGTACATCTGTACCTTCGAGGGTTGCAAATTGATGTTCCACACGTCGGTAGCGTTGAAGAATCATGAGCTGTCGCACACCTCTATGATCTACAGTTGCAATCTGTGCGATCGACACGTGTTCACCAAGCAAGCGATGTCCAGTCACATGCTGACCGTGCACAAGACTATCTACCACGCCGAAGATAATAAAAACTTCCATAGGGAGACGGATCTGAGCACCTACGTGGTGGAAGGCGCAATAGACGCGACTTGTCCCCATTGCAAGATCAAGTATCCTAACAAGAAAGCGATGAAGATTCACTTCTTCAAGTTCCACGATAGCGCGGATCGTTAGGTCCGTGGGTTTTTTGTACTATCGATGAACGATTCAGCAAAGAAATTTTTTTCTGGGGAGGAAATTTCAACGAAACGAGTCTAGTGGTCCTACCAACGCTGCAACATCCTCCGAATCGGATAAACACTGTCTCGTACTATTTTCTTTTCTATTCTGTCGACTTTAAGTTTCTCTGAACTATGATGTTCGCACAGACTTCGAGGCGTATCCCGCCTGTCCTATTTCGTTTTTATTGACGACGTTTTAATACACTTCTACAGGTCGAATTACTCTGTAGCCGATGACCAAGAGCTAAGTCTGTCTCCTGCTCGGTACAGGCGACAATTACCCGGTCCACTACTGTACTTGTAAATAACACGCTATTGCTGTAGAGTAATTGAGGTATATAAGAAAGAGTCTATATATTTGTTTGATATTTCTATGAGAGTTACTACATTTTTCAAGGAGAACTTTGTTCGTCGCGTGGTCGATGATACTCCTCTGGCTGATGCTGATGTATTTGGAGGACACTGAGTATTGATCACGGCTATCTATTAACGCGGCTTGAACCGATCGTCCAGATGTCATATTTTTTTTCTTTTTTTTTTTTTGGACCAAATCACCACGATGAAAATATGATTCGACGAAAATGGACCTTAGGTTGATCCAGTGTAGGACCTAAAGCGCTGCCTCACCAAAGTACAATGCTGATCATCGGTTCAGAACGCGTTGATCAGTATGCTGGATTTAATTGAATATAATGCGGAATAGATGCAATGCTACCGCGAGATCATTACTGCGAGTATGGTTCATTATCTTCATTTATATTTTGTTTTTGTTATTAAGCAATGGCGTATCGTATTGTTTCGATTACGAACTAATATCGGTCGCATTTAGTATACGGGAGAAGTGACGGAGACATGCATTTTTTTCGAGGATTAACGAAGTTGCATGTTGTGCCAGCAACAGGTCGGTTGCAACAATCTGATTGGTGATGGTGTGGGAAAGGTTGAAGAGATTGAATATTTCTGGACGCTGGAACGGAGAGCTCTGTCGTTTTTGATTTTATTATTAAACGCATACCTGTATATGCAATGTATAAGCTGTAGCGTTTTTGCATATAGTGAACAAATAAAGGGAGAACAAATAAATGTGGATCCCTGATTTTCCAAGTATCACTTCACAACTATCTCTGCCACAGTTATGTGAGCCTGAAACTATCGGCCTGTCTTTCTCATTTCTTGCATCCTACGAATCAGTCAGGGTATCGCATTCTTTCATCATTCTCAAGGTTGCGTCTGTGAAGACGTTTCCTCCGTTTGCCATCAGATGGCTTGCCAGCCACTTCCACACGAATTTCTAACCTCCACACTCCCTGATAGACTCTTATCTTCTTTTCTTCCGCTACTGAAAACATGAAACGCTCTTCTTCAACTGGACACGCATGAAACAATCATATTGATTGTGCATGCTACTTGCATATCATGGTTCTAGTATCTGGTCTTGCAGGCAGTCTCGCTACGTCGAGATGTCGTGGATGACAGCCATGTTGGACACTTGGTTGTCAGAAGGAATCTGACCAAATAGGTCATGCTCGAATGAGTAGGTGAGGTTATACGACAGGTGGAGGATTCTGGCCCAGTAACTTGATCGATCGAATTCTTTTATTTGCCTTGGTGGCCATGCAACGAGATGAGTCACTTCGAACAGGATTGATCTTAGCACTCGGTGTTCTTGCGTGTCCGAGACACGTATTTTGTTTAACGAGTAAATGAATTTTTAGTAGGTTCAGAAGATCCGAATGGTGGTTCCAGCGTGTTTCGTTGAACATTCTGCCAACCGCTGTCAAAGTATTAGCAACGTCTGGTTATTTTAATTATGTAAAATCTCTAAACGTTTTATGCAAACTATATCGATGGAATTGCTGAGCTGATAATCGACAGACTCCACGAGAAATAGGCATAATGAAACGTGCTCCTATTCCATAGAGTCTCTCGATTGTCGAGTATTAATTTTAAACAATCGTGTTCGTTTACAAGCTGTATTTTATATCCGACAACTAGGAATACCATTCCTAAGAGTTTGTGTGCCGAACCATTCCGTCTATCGTTAGAAATATCTTGTGTAACAGCTGTTTGAAACGATAATTATGCTTGCAGTTATCAGGTGTTATTATATGTAGCTACACAACCGAGGAAAACGCGAGAGTATGTTCTCGCGCGTGTAACGATTTTGTACAGTATCTTTTTATGTAAGACGAAAGACTGATAACGGGAATGTTTGATACACAGAACATTTTTCAAACGTCGAGGAGCTATTCAGAAATGACGAATCGTAACGTAGATTATTTATTACCTGTACTTGTTGACTTAACAATTTGAAGGATTGTAGACCGGAGTATGTGTACATGTGACAGACATGTATGTCACGTTTTTTTTTTCATTTTCTTCCAAAGCTTATTAATACATGCGGTGTATATTACACACACATATTCCCTATTGTAAATTTATTCGCTCCTTCATCTTTTAGAGTACGTAAGAGTACAATACCCATCACTGTTTTTAATATTATTAATTGTACATCGTAAAATTAAGGAAAAAGGGTGTAGCCAGCGGTTAACGCCTTATCTACCGTTTCCAGATGAAACGATAATCCACTATCAACAAAATGTAGCATGTTTACATTTTATTGTTTTATTGATAAATTGTTAACGATTTTATAAATTGATTTTCAGTGGGCAGTTGATGTTAACGAATCGGTTACTACACTTTCGGTCGATAAAGTGTTAAAAATTATCGTACTAACAATGTTCAGTAGCAAACAAATTTTCCTCCAAAAGTATTACAATGACTATGATCATATTTAAAAATAAAAGCTTTTTTTCACATTTTTATTAGACAATTATTTATTGAAAATTAATGTAGGTGTTGCTGTTTATTCTTAGATGCCAGAATGCGTGTCTATCCAGATCATCGCTGTTTAACAAACGATCTATCGAAAACAATACATATCCATATGTAATGAATATGTGTTTAATTATTATCTTAGAATATAAAAAACATTTATCAATGTTGATTCCGGTGATCATCAGCAATTCTTGGCTGCTAAATGTGACTGTAGGATTAATAAAGATTTCGTTTCGTTCTCAATGTTTCATATTTAAAAAAATTTGTAATGTCAAACACATGGTGTGAAATTAACATTAACAATTCGATTAAGTGAAAGTATCGTGTTAGCAATAATTGACGGTATTATTCAATTTGTAATTACTGCGCGCTTTCAAACCTATGGCGGTGCTATTGAAATTATCGACGTAACGGGAAACAAAAAAAACTATTTCCTTGTAAATACCCCCTTAGACACTTGTAATTATTTATTTAATGTATGTATTTACTAAATAAGTCATTCTGATAAGCTAAACTTGTTGTTCCCGGATGAAATGTTTTTTTTGTAAAAAGACCGCCGCAACTCAAACAAATATTCTGTCAGTGCGGTCTTATTTCATTCTGCGAGCTAACATTACTTAAATACTGTTATTAGAATTATGTAACTACTAGTAAGAGTACTTACTTTGTTAATAAAATTTAATTACATACTTTGGTTGAAAAGTGTGGAAGGTGAAGTCTCGTTTAGTACCAGTACTGAACCGCAGGATGGCTATAGTTTTTCAGTTTTTGTGAATTATCGTTAAAATAATTGATTGTAACATTGTAAACGAATTGCTTTATCACTATTTAAAATGAATTTCGATTGTAAGATATTCTAGTTTGGGAAAGCATAAAAATAATGGATTTTATGAAAAAAAGATTTCGTGTCGTGATCGTTTCATAGATCTGTGCTAGATGACGCTAGAAGTATTATTTTGAAAGCGCGGAGTTATATAAAACTAAAAAGCATCAAAATAACGTTAATACAATATATATGCAAATATATTGAAATTTCTCTTTTCGAATGGGCAATACCACTACTAAAAACATTTATCATAACAATCACAAGTATACTAGTCAGGTATGTTTTATTCAAAATTGATATAACCTCTTTAATTTCAATAATATTAATATTGTTTAGACAAGAACATAAGAATCTGTCATATTTTGAGTAATATTGTTTCATAATATTGTTTTAATTTTCATTGTACAGTATAGTCTAAGTGACATAATTGGTGGAAGTTGCATCGGGTCTGCACATCCTTCCAATAAAGAGTCTAAATCATGGTCTCGTGCCTCTTATAAAAGGTAATTTCATTGTTTAAATCAATTTTATATGCCTGGTTATTTTTTTATTATAAGCATATATCTTACAGTTGGAGCGAAGGCACATTGTATGATCCATTGGGTACATCTAAAACATTATGGCCAGTCTCGAAGTCTCAGGGTATGTTCCTTCCAGAATTTCCAATAAGACAAGTAAATTTACAAGTTGCTTATACATTTATAAGCGTGATAGCAAAAGGAGCTTACGGAAAGGTCTACCAAATTCAAAAGAATGATACAGGAGAATATTATGCATTAAAAGTAATAAGCAAAGCCAAAGTTGTTGCAGAAAATGGTATAATGCAAGCTAAACAGGAAGTATGTATAACATAAATGGATACTTAACTTATAGAATAGTATAATTTGAACATATTCAAATATTTAGGTGTCTATACAAAAACTTGTTGGTCACCATCCATTTATATTGGACTGTTCCCATAGATGGCAAGGAAGAAAGACATTATATATATGTAAGTTTATTAGAATAATATTACTAATAAGTATTATTAATCATATATTATATTTTCCCTTAACTTTAGTGACTGATTATGTTAATGGAGGAGAGTTGTTTTCCTTAATTGTAGAGTGTGGTTCTCTGCCTGAAAATGTAGTTAGAATATATGTCGCAGAAATTGCTCTAGCCATTGGTAAGTATTGCAGTTTTGGAGCAAACAGTCGGATGTAGAGTAAAAATTATAACTCTTTCTACTTTATTAAAGACTTTTTACACAATGGTGGCATAGTGCACAGAGATATAAAGGCAACAAACGTTTTGCTAGATGATGAGGGCCATGCTGTAATTATTGATTTTGGCCTTGCAAAATGGTTAAATCATACAGAGAGGACAAATACCCTTTGTGGAACACCAGAATATATGGGTAAATATTGAAATAGATTGACAATTGCTTTAAATGTTATAACATACCTACACATTTTATTATAGCACCAGAAATATTTAACAAACAGTATTATGGGCAGGAAGTAGATTGGTGGTCACTCGGAGTTCTAACGTGTTTTATGCTTACAAATCAGGTATGTGAAACGTATATTTTTTATATTAATGTATGTATTTATTAAACAACAAGTCATGATTGAAGTTGCTTAATCAATAAAAATAACTACTAACAGATTAACATAAAATGTTTCGCGGAATATATAGATTGAAATATTAATTTAAATGCAATATAATTATTGTTATGACAATAGTTGTTGTATACATAGGTGTTGTATTCAAAGATATTTAAGTTCTATCGCTATAACATAGTTAAAGCAAAACCCAACCAACCGACTCCGTGGCGCAACGGTAGCGCGTCTGACTCCAGATCAGAAGGTTGCGTGTTCAAATCACGTCGGGGTCAAAGTGATTTTTTTTTGTTGAACAATCTTTTTTTTTAATTTTTCATTATATTTATTACACGAAACCAGTTCGATAATTTATTTAATAACGAAGTAAGAAATTTATTTTTTCAATTTTCTACCTCTGAACGAATTGGATTCGCCATCTGACTCTCTCACTAAGGTTGCAATGAAAATTTAATCTAATCAATTAAAATTTAATGTAATCGGTACCAACTCACCGCCTCACATTATTAACAACATTTTATTTTATATATTTTGATATATTATTTTTGTTCGAGTATCTTAAATTTAAGAAACTTCGTTATTTTTTACTGTAATAAAAAAATTTACCGCCCCCGAATGTCCTCGAACCATCAACCTTTCAGTTAGCAGCCGAACGCACTAGTCGATTGCGCCACAAAGGCAGGTGAATGTCACTTTGTCTTTAGCCCTTTCTTATATTATAATTTTTACATTTATTACTCTTAACATCAGTATCCAATATTCAAAGTATAAAATCATGAAACTTTCGAATTGATTTACCAGTCGATTTAAGCTTATTTTCAGCGTTCCATGATTCTCAAATTGTCTGTCAAATAATTTGATTTCACATATTTAAATAACGACGCAGCCGATTCGTAATGATAGATTACGATACATCATAGAATCGACAATTTTGTTAAGTATCGAGTGAGTACCGATAATTTCGTTACACACATGTCAAGTAAGCATTGATCGAACGGTGCTTCCCTTTCTATAAATCGTAATCTTCTATCGAGAATGTCAACATTTTATCACCCACTTAATGACTATTTTCCGAAATTCTAAAGTCTCTAAGGCTCTGGATCTCGGAATTACAAAATTCGAGGTTTCAAGGTTCCGGACTTAATATTTTAACCTAAAATACAAGTTTCAGTTAATCCTTTGCACTCGGCGACTCAATTTCGTCATTTGGACTAACAAAACAATTTGAATAAATATTTTTTAACCAAATCTTTAGTGCTACAGATTTATAGATTACTACATTGTGCTATAGATACATAGATATAAAAATGAATAATTCTCAAAAAATCGATTAAACTTTTCAGTTGGATGGCTTTTGGGATACTACTTGCTTATAACAAAAATCCCTTCGATCGCTAAGGGTTGAGATACCAAATAAAATTTCGACTTGATTCGGGTAGTTTCGTATCGAATCGTTCGCGCATCAACCGTACACGGGCCAGACCTGACCTACCATTACCCGTCCATTTAATCGCAAGCAATTTAGGATTATCCATTACAATTTTAAGCGAATCGAGTTCACAGGCTGCGCCGCGACACGGTCCATTAATTGCTTTCGTACAAATTGCGACATCGCCGGATAAATCTCGGGATCAGGGCGAAACGCGATTATTCAGCTGCGATGGCTCGGCGTTTTTCGTTGACCGATCTTGCGCAAAAGTATGCGACCGGGGATACGAATCGACGAAAGCAACAACGTATCACGCTCGTTGCAAAATCCCACGCGCCTTGACATTTTCGCGAACCGGGGTCCACTCACCTCGCGTATCCTCACTGTTTACAGATCGTACACGGCGTGCACGCCAACTTTTCATTCGGCCTTTGATGAATCGTTGTTCTCGCTAGCCCATCACCGGAGAAATGTCGTGGTACTTATCGCGAGATTGTTCGCGAGGCGTGACGACCAATCACGCGAATCCACACGGTCTTGTGCAAGTGTTGTCCCTCTATGGGACCGAGAGAACCTTCCAGTATCTTTTCCCCGGAGACGCATCGTAATTTCATTCTCTTTCGCTCGACATGCTAACTCCGACGTTAGTGGAGAAAATACGACATCTCGAAATCGCTTTGACCCGGGAATCGAACGTGCCAGATCGTGCTTATGCTCTTGTACTTTCATTTATTAGCCTGATTAACCAGTTAACTGTGGCGCTCCCTTTTGTAAGTATACTAGTCAATCACAGAATACATGTTGGTGTTAAAATATTGGACCGAAAAGATGAGTCTATTTCATAAAATAGATAATTTTATTACTAATATTGGCTTATTTGGTGAACCAGTTAGCTGTGATTTAGGAGTATACACTTAACTGGTTAATATCTTAATAATTTTCCGTGAGGTAATGATACTTTTTGAATGCTTCGAAATACATTATATTCGGATGGCATCGAAATCGATGCCGGAATCGACTAGCCCCGTTAACCAACTTGCACTTGTGCCTCTACTAGTTTGTGAACATTCCATTCTGACATAGTGATTTTATCGTTGCAGTTAATTGTTAAATTCGAATCGACAGTTCTACAGTTATGTCTGGAAATGTTATTACAATTGATTTATTTAGACATTTACTTGAATGTTCATTGCCTCTTCTGAATTTGCAATGTATGGGACATACAACGGTATAGAATATACATATGTGTATGTATATGTATGTTTATATGTGTATCGGATTGAAGCGTTTACTAAAGTTTATCAAAATGTTGAAAACTGTTGTCGATCGAATTTAGTATGATCCTGTATCACGATTCCAATTAACTCGTCGTGTTACACGAATGTTTATAGCTAGAAAGTATGATATTTTACAAAATAGGTTGTTTATAACGAACAATTTGTAACCGACTGTCGATGGCGAACCCGTTAAACGCGTTATCTAATCCCTTTTCGAACACCTACTCGATCAGGATTCGAATTTTCCAACGAACACGGTGAAACGAATTCCGCGAAGGTTAGATCCGCGTTTCGACGTGTGGGGTAGCATTGTCAACAACACTGGTACTCACAGTAATAATAATAATTATTATTATAACGATGATAGCAATAATACAAATAATAATATTAATAATAATAGCGGTACTGGTACTAAATCGTAATAATAATAATAATATTAATAATAATAATGACACGTATCTCTAAAAAAAAAAAAAAAAGAAGACAGAGTCGAGCTACACACTAGTTTATTGGGATGAGGTTGTGGTTGTGGTTCATGTGCGCTTTCGAGACAAAAATAAAAAGGAAGGAGACAAAAAAAAAAAGGGAGACTTGGGAATTTGGGACGAAGGATAACTAAAGATTAGGGGCCGTTTTCGTCCCCGCGGACAGATCGCGGTGTCCGCCGGGACGAGCAAAAGGATGATGATCCCTGGCGTGTCCGCCAAGTGCCAGATCCCGTAGGTTGGCCACGTGTTCCTGATCGAGCAGCAAGTTGCAAGGAGCCGTACCGGGTCGGTCGATCGTCGTCGTTTCCTCAGGATCTTGCTTCGACATCTTCCATAAGTCTATCCCTCACAGCCAGGTTTCACGTGGTCATCCTGCCCCGAGTCGATCAATTTTTTTTCTTTTTTTCTTTATTTCACGGAACCGTAGCGCGCCGGGGAAGTTGAACCCTGCCAGAAAGCTCATCGCGTAATCTTTCTTTCTTTCTCTCTCACACTCTTCCATCATTTTCTCGCTCTTTCATCCATTCGCATCGATGTACACTTTCACGCCGTCTCGTTCTCTCTCTCCCTTACTCCCGGTTCCCGTTCACGCCTCTCCTTACGCACACGTTCTCCCCCCGTTCGCAATCGAATCCGGGGAAGAACACGCGCGATCGCTGTTACGAATGTCGGTCGGATGTTGAACGCGGTGCTCCCGATTTAGCTAGCAATATCGCGATTGCTGCTTCTCGGGGCTACCGTTCTTCGTCTTCCCGCTCGTCGTCGCGATTCCGTTATTCCTTGTCCGTCAGCTCCTGCGGTTTCGGCAGCAGCTCCGGTTTGGACTCGTCGGCGGCCGGTTTGGACTCCTTCGACTCCTCGGAGGATTTCTCTTCCTCGCTGCTCTTGTTCTCCTTCTTCTCGGCCGACTTGTCCTCCGACGACTCCTCGGAGCGTTCCTTCGCCTCCTTCTCGGCCTCCTTCAGTTTCGGCTCCTCTTTCTTCTCCTCGGCGGGTTCCGGTTTCGCCTGGGGCTGAGCTTCCGCCGCTGTCTCGCGTTTGGTCTGGCTGGACTCGTCGGGTTTAGCCTGGGGCTCGGCAGATTCCTGCGCGGACAACGAAGCAGCTTCCGAACTCTTCGCTTCGGCTTCGGGCTTCTGGGTCTTGGCCTCGGCGACATTCTCTTCGCTCTTCGACGACTCCTCGGAGCTGGCTGCCGGTTGTTCTACGGCGGGTTCGGCCTTGTCGCTAGATGCTTGTTTCTCTTCGGGTTTCGCGGGTTCGACTTGGCTCTTCTCGGCTTCGACGGGTGCGGGGGACTGCGCTTGAGCCGGTTGCTCTTTCTTGGCTTCCGATTCTTCGGCATCGCGCGTTACACGGTCGGGTTTCTCCTCGGCTTTCTTCTCTTTCTCTTGCTCTTCCTGGGGCTTGGCCTCTACGGCGAGTTTCTTCTCCTCGGCCGGCTGTGACTCTTTCGACTCCTCGGAGGATGCTGGCTCGTCTTCCTTCCTCACGCTGGGTTTCGCTTCTTCGGATTTCTTCTCCTCTTTCGGCTCCTCTTTAGCAGCTTCGACGCTCTTCTCCGCGGACTCGACCGGTTCGGCGCTCTTGCCCTCTACGACCGCTACCTTCTGCAAAGCGAACATCGTTTTACAAACGTGCCATGGAATGCTTCCTACTTTTAACTCCTTTCATCGAAACTTTTAACCCTTTGTACTCGAAAGGTTTTTTGTTATTAGTGATATCCCGAAAACTTTTTAATTGAAACGTCTGACTAATTTTGTAAAAATTATTATCTTCTATTACCGACTGCCACCCTTGTTCGTTTCACTGTATCTATAGATCACATGTATGGCACTGTAGATTTAGTGTTAAACATTACAGTGAATAAATACTGAAAAATGTTTATTAAAATTGTTCTATTAAACCAAACAGCGAATGTAAGTCGTAGTTTCAAACCCTCATTTGATGAATATATGTAAAAATATATATTCAAATCCCCATTTGGGGATCGGGATAGCAAACATTTGATACATTACATGACACGACATGACATTACGGTTAACAACATCCGTGCGAAATATTGAACCGTTAACTATAAATTTCTTGGATCCAAAGTCGCCGATCGATCGATCGCGATACTTACGGCTTGTTCGGCTGGGACTTCGGCGGCTTCCTGTTTCTGTTCCTGTGGCGCAGCCTGGACCGTTTCGTGAGCCTCGGAAGCAGCCGGTTTCAGGCTCTCCTCTTCCTTCTTGGCCTCCACAGGTTGTTCGGGCTTCTGCTCCTGAGCAGGCGCCTGTTGAGCCTCCTGCTGTTGGGGTTGTTGCTCGGACTTCTTCTCGAGATTGGCGTCGTCCTTCTTCTCCTCGGGTTTCGCCTCCTCTTTCTTCTCCTCGGGTTTCTCGGACAATTGGAGATTCTCGGCTGCGGGTTCGCTCCTTGCCGAGGGTTTGTCGCTGTTATCGGATCGCACCTGTTCCGGTGCTGCCGGAACAGCTGGAGCCGCTGGAGCCGCTGGCACCGCTGGCACCGCCGCGACGGCAGCTTCTTCTGCTACCGCGGATTTAGGGGCCGACGATGATTTTTCTAGAGGCACCACCTGAAGAGGCTCCTGGTTTTCGGCCACGGGCATGGCGATCGCCGCCCCAAACAGGCATACCAACCCTAGTACGATCAGCTTCGTCATCTTGATATCTGCAAAACAATGGAAAAGACTCTGTTAGATGTGGAGGTTCTTTTGTAACCATTCGATTTTTTGGTCTTTTGCAACGATTTGATCTTTTGGTCTTTTGTAACGATTTGGTTTTTTTGTCTTTTGCAACGATTTGGTCTTTTGATCTTTTGTAACGATTTGATCTTTGCTCTTTTGTAACGATTTGGTTTTTGATCTTTTGGTCTTATATAACGATTTGACGTTTCGATTTAATGTGTTTAGGTTGAGAGATTTCTTAGAGTCAACGTTAAAGTTCAGCTTAATTTTAGGTAAATTAACGAGTTATCCAGTCCTATCTCTTGGGGTAGTTTCTAGATCGTTGTCTGGATGTCCACACAACAATAACACACGGATTTCAGATACATTCGCGTTGGCTGATTTAACCGACATATAGTTCGTGCCTGATTTTTACTTTTCCTGTAATTCTAACTTTGATGTTCTAAGTCGTCGTTAAGGCAATCGATGTTTTGATTTATCGGATTTGATGTTTTCAAGCATCTAGGTGGACTCGTTGAAGAGGTAGTTTTTGGAAGTTGAAAGTGTGTTTACTAACTTTTGTTTATAACGTCGTAATTTCTCGAGTTTCTGACCTTTACTTTGAATTCTGCTCTGATCTGTTCCTTCCTTCTACATTCATAGATAGCTATTTGTTGTTATCCTTCTAAATAGCTATTTATTATTATTCTTCTATACAGCTATTTATTATTAGCTTTCTATACAGATATTTATTACTATCCTCCACATTTAATTAGGGAGGTAATTTTTCGACAAAATAGGCCTGTTCAAATGTAATAATCTGATTGTAGAGAGGTATTGGGGATTTAAAATATCCACTCAAGTCGATGATAAATAAACGAATCACAAGGTTTCTGGCTATTGAATTCATATTCAAAAGATTTTCTTTGAAAATTCTGATCCACCGGCAAGTTGAGAATCACTATCGTGATACAGAGAGAGATATAGAGGAAGTTCTACAAGGGGACGTCGTTCCTCATAATCTTCCAGTTAGGAGAGCGGACGTGAATACGCAAACTCTGTGTTAGGGTAGATGTACCGGTTATGGCCACTGCATCGACTCTGATCACTCGTAGTATTTTCACGACTGTTTCTTTCAAGTTTGTTATCTGACAATCATTTATTAATGTTATATTCAAAAACTGCAATTACCACGATACTGATTATATTTTTCATGAACACCGTATCAAAATGATTTAATTATCGTCGGATATCATTGCTTGTTTGTTAATCTATCTTTCTCAAGATTCCCATTTTGGAGAATTGAAGATTTATTGAATGCATTCTTAGCAAGACTAAACTCAAGACATCTTCCATTCAAGAAGATGAATATTCTTTTGAACATACTAATCGAGCAAAATACTAGGCATTCGTTCTATCACTCACTATTCGCTCTATTCGTTCTAACATTCACAAAAGAAACAATACGATCGATTATCAAAAATAGAAAATTATCGAGAAACAAGAATTTCAAAATTTGTTTAATTGATAACAACTCGAAAATTTGTCTAATTAATAAGAACTCCACAATTTGTTTTGTTAATAACTACTCCAAAATTTGTTTATTTAGTAAGGATTCGAAAATTTGTGTTGTTAGTAAGAATTCCGAAATTTGTATACTTCGTAAAAATTCCAAAATTTGTCTAATTACTAAGAACTCCAAAATTTGTATAATTAGTAAGAGTTCCAAAATGTGTTTAATTAGTAAGGATTCCAAAATTTGTTTAATTAGTGAGAACTCCAAAATTGTTACAATTAGTAAGAACTCCAAAATTTGTATAATTAGCAAGAACTCCAAAATTTGCATCGCTACAAAACATCGTAGAGAAAAACGAAGCGTCCTCGCTAAAGAATGTCAATTATCGAGAAAACTTGATTGTACACACGCGGTCATGTACGAAGGGGTCAGAATCGGCTATAAGAGGTGCATCCACCCTGTCGTCGATGAATGGAAGAACACGGCCGTATGAATGGAGCGTCGATATACGTCGCGAGACGAAAAGCGAGCAAAGGAGAGGCGGGAAAAGGGGAGGGAAGGATGGACAAGGGGCTGTTGCAGAAAGAACCGGCAGGAAGGAGAGGGAACGAGTGACATTGAACCGAATGCTTTGAATAAGGCGAGCGTTATGGAGCTAATGACAGGATGCGAGCCCCTCGCGCTCGTTAACAGCCCGCCAGTTTGTTCGCGCGACTTCTCCGCGCACGGACGCGCACATGTCTCTTTCTTCGTCACGCACGGATCATCTCGCTTGTTCTCTTCGTGTACCGCGAATTAATCGTTCGCATGCAACACGTGTACCGTGGTTGCGTGTTCGCCACCGGATGCTCGCCGCGAGATTACCTGAAGGGGTCAATAATGCGCCGCGATTTAATTGTACGAACCGTTGTTTTTAGGCAAACGTTCGATCGAACGGTCGTTGATCTCCCTACTTAATTATCTGGGAATTAGGTATCGAAATTATTCATCCAGGATTTCTCGTACTCGTTTCTCGCGAATTTATTCTCACGTTTTATCTTATTGCAGAGATCCTTGGATCGAATGTTTCGTCGCTGTACCGTTAATTTGTTGCTTCCATTTTGCAGGATATATTTCTTGTCTTTGAATTTGAATTATAAGATATTAATAATTTATTTGAATTTGAATTATAAGATATTAATAATTTATTTGAATTTGAATTATAAGATATTAATTATAATAATTAATATCTTGTCCTTTAGTATTTGAACATTTTGAACAATTAATATTTATTCTTGAAGGACTCGAAATCTTTAACAATTAATATTTGTTCTTTAATGATTCAAGTTCTCTAACAATTGATGTTTACTCTTTAATGATTCAGATTCTCTAACAATTAATGTTTTGTTTTTTAATCATTAAAATTCTCTAATCATTAATATTTATTCTTTCATGATTCAAATTCTCTAACAATTAATATTTATTCTTTGTTGATTCAAATTCTGTAACAATTAATATATATACTTTATTCAAGTTTATTTTGGGAGAGATTTCGAATTTGCAACTTTAAGAATTTTGTAATTGAATAGAACGTGAAATACTTTTAATAGTTTTAGTGATAATGGAATGTGGAATTCAATTATCTTCGATAGAGTGCATAGCGCGTTTTTTTATGTAACGTACATGCAGCACAGTGCAGCGAAAGGTTAACGCTTTGCTGATTTCTGTAATACTATTCTTAACCCTGAAGTATCGTGGTAGCAGACCTCAATTCGACCCTGCCGAGATTGAATCTATAATTTCCTTATACGAAAGCGGATAACAATGTACTCGAAATTAACATCTGTACAAAGTGACCGGGTTAACGTGGCTATAGATTTTAGTTAACCAGTTAACTGAGTTCGACGTGTATACACGTAAATACAAAACTTTAATTTGATGTTGTCAACATTAATAAATTATGAATTGTTCGTCACATAAAAATGTAAATTTTTCCTCATTTTTCTTTACCCTTCTTTTCGTATAATTTATAATAGGAACCTGTGTTCGTAGCGCATACTCGTCGATGGATGATTTTAACAATTTTAATACGTTCATCTTTCAAAGAAAATTCCTCAGTTAACCGGTTAAATGATCTCGGCATGAATTATTCCGCCTCGAATCGAGTATCCGAACCCAGTCATCAAACCATTAAGAAATAGAGAAACGACCAATTAATTAGTATCGTCCATCAACGATGAAAAGAATGTTACGGCGAACGGAAAGTATGGGCGCAACTTCCGGAGCGTGTGGAAGCGGAAAGAGAGAGGACAACTCGTCGGAATCTAGATACCCTGTGCTCGAAATTCCCGTCGACGTGCAAATCGAAAGAAACTCGACTCTGTCGAATTCGATGGTGCTCGATCGCGAACATCGGCACCCGTCGTTAGGCTCATCGTCGTTGTAAATCGATTCTGCTGCGCATATCGGTATCGTATAGACAACGGGAACGAGGATCGCGTTGAACGGCTGGCACAAACGAGTGGGTAGACGAGAAACCGGAGACAATCGACGCGTGGTGTCCATGCGACACCGTGTCGCGTCTCGCAGCGAAATAAAACGCTCACGAACTTTATCCTGTTCCACTGTTGTTAACTCGAATTTCTTTATTTCAACTTACGCAGCTTACGTCGAAAATGTTCGATGATCGAGAAATTGGTTCAAAAGTTTTGTTTTTATTTACGAAATTTTATTGACGCTAGATGTACCGACATTCAGTGCATACTTATTTTGACGTTGAAAATAAAGTAGGAAAATATATAAATAAATGCAGCATCATCGAACATAAACAACCATTAGTTCAATGAAACATGACAGACATTTTGATAAAAGAGGGACAACAAAGTTTTGTAATTTAGAATGTGACAATCGAAACTGGTCGTTTTGACCGGTTGGTAGGTCTAGTGTCAAAAGATCATTATATTCAGCGATGGAGAAAAATGGCTTCAGATGTATGTTTCAATCCCGTGTCACTTATATTGGCTCCAGCGCAAATGTAACTTAAAATCAACATAAATATAATGGATGCGAATTTAGTTCGTATTAATAGATTCACACTTAGTTCGATATGTGAACTGAGTTCACAGAGTGGATATGGATGAACATCGCTTGGTTCATACTTAGTTCGATATGTGAATTAAATGTACATAATGGATGTGGATGAACATCGCTATGTTCACAGTTTATTCGTTATGTGATCACAGTTTACATAATGGATGTGGACGAACATCATTAGATTCACACTTTGTTCATGATGTGAAATGAGTGCACAGAATGGATGTTGATGAACATCATTAGGTTCACACTTAGTTCGATATGTGAACTGAGTTAACATAATGGATATGGATGAACATTACTAGGTTCACATTTAGTTCATATGTGAATTGAGTTCACATCCATTGCAAATCTACTTCGAATCTAACCAAAGACCTAACTATATCATACATTCACAGCTACATAGTATTTCTAGCATTTGGTTAAAGGTTGATGACTTTCTTGCAGCAGGTAGTCTACTTTTCTTTGAACGAGGTTATACAACTAATACTAAACTATTATACTATAGCACTGAATTGTCGAGTTACATACTTGCTTCCTTTAACCAAACTCAGGTTTAATTCAACTATACCTAACAACCGACTTATGCTTATATAAAAATACCTGGGTTTCTAAGCAAACCAAAGCTAACAAAGGTATAATGACTGATCTTCAGATATCGAAGAAAGTAGTGACCGAGACAAGAATATATTACTATCAAATCAAATACTCTTCCATTCAAGGTATACTGAATCTAACTATAATGCACTATAATGCTCGATCTAACTATAATATCGAAAGTAGGCAGCGTGCAAGCGTAAAAATCCTGCAAACGCGGCAAGCGTTCTTTCGAGCCAGATTCGAGCGACCTTCCGCTTCGAACACGCGGTCAATCGAGCGGGTAATTTATACCGAGAGGAAGCTGTCCACGTTCGCGAACCTTCTCCATCACGGAGATGCAAAACGATGATCCTCGCGAGCAAAATAATCTCGATCGATAACCTCGAAACCCCCGCGCTCGGGCCAAAAAGGATTCACTCGCGTTGGACAAAAATGGCGTTGTTATCATAAACGACACACCTTGCGGAGAACGCAACCAAGTTGGAATGCGTTCTCGAAGAAGGGAGAGAGAGAAGGTGTTCGGAGAGGGAAAACGAGAGGAACGAGGGATAAAGAGAGGAAAAGAGGCAACGTAGCAATCCAGTTTTTTACGATGACCAAGCGCGTAGCAGCGCGCGTGTTCGCGCGTTTGGTAATGCCAGGCCGGCGACTTTCGTCGTGTCTGAATCGCTCGGGCATTGCCTGTTGCCCTAAACCACGTAAAATGACTGCTGGTTCGGTAAAAAAAGGTGAATGTTCAACGGCGTTGTGGCCGGTGGCGCGAGAGAAGTCGATTCGGAAGACAAAACTGTAGCCACCGTCTTTCATATTTCAGGCATACGCGTTACGAAATCGTAATTTCTCGCCGCGTTTTACGTTTCCGCGACGAGTTCGATTTGCCCTCGTTGAATCCTCGCGAGTTAGATTTTCACGCGTTAGATCGCGACTCGTTCAATTCGCCACGCGATGGAATTGTCACGTTATGTTCCTTGTGCGTTTAATTCGCTACGTGTTAGATTTATACGCGAGAGATTTTCGTGCGTTAGATCTCCGCGCCATGCATTTTCGTGCATTATGTCTCTTTGCGAGTTTCACGAATGTTATGTTCGGCGTATGTTAAATTTAGCAGGTGTTAGTTTTATGCGCGACAGATTATTGTGCGTTGAGTCTCTACGATAGATTTTCACGAATGTTATGTGCGTCGTATGTTAAATTTATTAGGTGTTAGTTTTATACGCGACAGATTTTTGTGCGTCGAGTTTCTACGTGATAGATTTTCACGAATGTTATCTTCATCGTACGACAACCTCTAAAATATCACAAAATATATTTCACAGTAAAAGGAGTAAAAAATTCAGGCGTCCGCAATAATCAAATCAAATTTCAAGCTAATATTCGCGTTTCCCAATTTTCGAACGAATTGTTTCTGTGATCGTCGCAGGATGAAAGAGCACATGTTCGATCCTCGTAATTTTTAAAATCGATTTTAGCATTTTCAAATCAGTGTATTTAAAAATCGAAGTATCTTACTATTTTAAAATCCAGGTATCTTATTATTTTAAAATCAAAGTACCTCAGTCTCCAAAAATCGAAGTATCCGAGTATTTTAAAACCAAAGTATCTCAGTATTCAAAAATCGAGGTATCTGAGTATTTAAAAATCAAGGTGTCCGAGTATTTAAAAATGTAATATTTGCATAGAGGCGTGGATCGGAAAGGCATTGGCGTACGTAACAATTTCGGCGTCGTTCATGCGAGTGTTAATAACGATCGTTTAGGCCGGATCGTGTTGCAAGCGGACGTAATGGGTCGCAATGGAGTTAATTGCAAATTACTTTGCGAGCGAGTAGAGCCAATGGAGGTAGTGGCCGTCGAGTGCGTGTTTCTGCGAGAAACGGCACGTTTCGCGTTCCACGTTTCGATTGTTCGAAGAAGCGAACGAGAAGGAACGATCGACGTGGGGAAAAAAGACAAAAAAAGATTGAAGGCAAGATCCAACGAGCAGGCATTGGTCGACGAAGAGGAAATGCCTGTGAAAGATGATGGACACCCATTACCTTATCAAGATCATCAGAGATGTAATAATGGTGGTACCCGGTTACAAAAGAAGACGCGACCCGTCAAGTGGTTCACCGCTTCAATGCTTTCTGCCCTTCTCTCGTTTTCTCTCTCTCTACCTCCTTCCTCTTTCTCGCCACCTATTATTCGCGATACCCCGCTTATTATCGACCTCTTATCCGTTTCGAGGCTCGCGATTGTCGATCTAATCTAACCACATTGAATCAACCGGACGTGGAATGCGTCGCAGTTAACGCGAACGTACCGGAATGTTGCTCGTTTTGATCCTTCGTTCGATTCATCTAGATCCATTTTTATTTTTTCAAAAATTACAGAATGCACAACTATCGTCATGCCGCGGAGACCGTCGTTTCGACGATGTCGCGAGTGTCTCGCGCTCGTTGCGATTGTTTATAAACACGAATTATTCAGGATGTTTACAACTCTCGTGATACTTCTGTTTGGCGAAATACGACTGATACACGCACAACTGTGAACGTATATGTTATGTTTTATATGTTGTAATCCACGTATGTTGTAACGATATATTGTATACCGGGTATGTAATATACGGTATTTTATATATGCAAATTGGAAATACCAGTTGTAGAAGATCGTATTATTAATTGATAAAAAGTGAAAGCGTTGTACATCGTCGATATTTAGAGAGATAATCGATCACCGACAGAACTTCTAATTAATGTCTCTCAAATCCCATGAACTCAGACTATTAAAATTACTTCAAAGTTCACCGGAATTAATAATCAATTAATCTCTCCAAAGAGTGTGGTATATGTATATACCATCTTCGAAAGTGAACTATTCGCGTGTGAAGAATATCAATATATCCAGACATCCATTAGAATATCCCACGTTAAAAAATAGTAAAATAAATAATGTTTTTATGATTCTCTCAAAAGATAATTGCAATTGTAATAAATTTAATCGCGAAGTTTAAAGTGCAATTTCTGTCGTGTTGTCTCATATAACCAGTGTCCAGTCGTTAGTATAGAACGTCCATATTGCAATCGTATCGAATCTCGAATAACTTGTTGCGTTGAAATCGTCGGCATTCAATCTCGAATTATCATCGAATTATCATCGTGCTTGAAACATCGTCGAGTTCCGACCAATCAACGTCGTGTTTGGCAACATTTGGTCAACCACCGATTCGGAAAAGGAAATTATTAGAAAATTATCGGTTCGCATGCAGTTTCTTTTTTTCTGGAAGGGAAATTAGAGGATCCTCGGTTGGCTCGTTCGCGTCTAGCCGTGTCGCAGCCTCGCTAACTCGTTGATTAAGCTGATTAGAGACCGGCTAATTAGTCACGAAGAAATATCCACCGTGAGAGAAGGACGAAACGAGAAAATACAGTAGGTTGCGAGAGGAGGAGGAAAGAAGTTACGCAAACGTTCGTTGAGAAATCTACGGAGAAATTATACGTTTCGTCGATCGTTTAGTATACTCCTTCTGTCAGCGCGATTTCGCGAACTCACCGACCTTTTTTCCCCCCCCGTGATCTTACTTGTATCGCCGTCTCGTTCTTTAGGATCTTCAAAATTCAACGTCGAATGTACAAATCTCTGATGTTGTAAACTTTCAAATATTTCCCTTCTGTCAGGGCGATTTCGCGAACTCTCTGACCCCTCTTTCCCGAGATCACCGGCTCGTTCTTCAAGATCTTCAAATTCAACGTCGAATGTACAAATTTCGGATGTCGCAAACTATCAATTCCCTGTCAATTAATGCGAAACAAAAGCGAGTATACGACGACGCTCGTTGAGAAAATCGATCGATACACGGACCTGAACAGCTAATAGTAAAGTCGTGGATCACGATTCTTCAACGAACCATACTCTCTGCGAACCTTCTTTCCTTATAAGAACAATACCAGCGTCGTCGACCAGTTCCGAAGCTTCGATCGAGATTTCGAGTTTCTAAAACTTTCGATTCGCCGTTAATGAAAAACAAAAGCGTGTGCGCGACGACGTTCACCAGGGATCGATCGATCGATCGAAATAACAAGTTCAGCCGCGATCTCGAACCGGCTATCGCGAGAATCGGCCCACACACGCTGAACCGTGTCGCGATGTATACGTATCGATTGCAGGTTACAGTGTGAGTGGATTCGTATCAGCTTGCATCGATGCAGAAATCGCAATACCGATACAGTTCCATAAAACCTGGGAGCTGTTACGCGCAACATGTTGCAGCTTACGTAGATTGCGTTAGTATACGGTCACGGTACAAGTACTTCGAGAATGCGTCCAAAATTTGTATCGAATTGCATGTTATGTTACTCGCGTTGGAATTTATTCAATGACTCTTAGAACATTTTATTCCGTTACCCTAATCCGGCATACGCTGTTTGCTATTTATTTCGTCGCATTCGTGCATGAAAGTCGGACTAACCCACGATTTCTTTGCACTCGAGTTGACTGAATGCAAAAATTTTAACAGTAGGATTACCAAAATTACAAGTTTCGGGTTTTACTTTTTATATTCCAAAATTTTGTTGTTGCCCTTCTGTCAAAGTATCTGTCATCTTTTATCGAACCAATGAATTCGTGTACATGTTAAGTAATGCTGTAGTGATTATTTATTGATTTTTCTATTTTATTTTCAATTTTAAAACAAGTATGCATTTACTGCTGGTACTTCTAGCGTCAAATAAACTGTTAACTTATACATTTATAGTATGATATACACGATGTTTCAACATAGCGATTCAGACAATATTTGCGATCAAAAATAATAATATAATAATTTTAAAAAAATTCATCGAACTTTTCATCTAGAAAGTTGTACAGTTGGTGTTTGTCAACGACAAAATTTCGAGTGCAAAGGGTTAAAGAATACAGAAAGATAAAATTTATTCTGGCATAACAATTGAGTAAACAGGAAAGAAGATGGGTTTCATTAGCCAGGCTCAACATTTAGATCATATCGGTATGCATTTGTTAAGGAAGAGGGCGATATAAGGAAAACCCCGGTTGCGAATTATTATTTTGCAAATGCGTCGAATTCTCTCTGGTTTGGAATTATCGGAGCTATTTATACAATTTCTGTTAACTATCACTAACCGCAATGCTCGTTCCATATAAAGTAGACTTTCTATACAAACTATCGTATATAAAGTAGATAAAATGCGAATATCAATCGACATATTCGTTCGGTGCAAAGTAGACGTAATCGATTATAATTTCTAAATATCGAACTCCCAGTTGGGTTCCAAGATCTTCAAACTCTTACACCGTGCTTTTCCCTAGGGTAGCTTACTTGATACACTCGGATGCAACGTAGACTACTCTGAATCTTTGGCTAAATACTTCTCTAAGTCTCTGGCTAGGTAGATCTCTAAGTCTTTGGCTAAGTACTTTCGTATGTCTTTGGCTATGTATTTTCTTAGTCTCCGTATAAATACTTCCTTTAAGCTGCGGCTAATTAATTCCCTAGTCTCTAGCCAAGTACTTCCCAAACTTTTTGACTAAGTGTTTCTATGTTTCTATGAGTCTCCGGCCAAGTACAAAGATCAGAAGCTGTCGTTACCCCTCGAAGTTCGCGAAACGCAAGAACCACACTGCAAAAGGGAACCCTTCCCGGCCCTTGCAACGTCTCAAGGACAAATAATACCCGTAACACTTTCTCTCGAATGAAGCGAAAAGTTTGCACGCACGATGACTCCCCCGATCGTCGAGCAGAACGTACGAGTACCGAGATCGTTACCGCGGATCAATGGTTCGAGGCAACGCAAGAAAGAAAAAAAAAAAGAATGATAATGGATTCCATAGAAAAATGTCACTCACGTATTTTCCTCCCGTCCGTAGAACTGGTAAAAGAGTGTCGGTCTGTTGATCTGGCGTTGACCCGGTCCTGGTTCTTCCTGCTGCTCCTTGTCTGGCCGGGGAATACTCTCACCGATTAAACTGTCGCTGGTGAGACCGGTTAAACTCGGTCTCGAACTCTCTGTTCCCGGAATGGAACAGGACAAATGTGGAATCGAAGAGATTCACCGATCAATCGTGTGTTACCCTCCTTCCTTTCTTTCTGTCTCTGTGTCAGTATCTGTCTGTCAGTGATATTTTCGCGCGCGTGCGATTAGTCTCGGTACTGCAAGGGAACAACCGGTCGGTGATCGGGATGAAGGTTGGGTCGTGTGTCGAGATGGAATCGTCGGGGCCCCGCTTATATACCCATTTACCCACCAGCGCTCGGCTTGGCCAGAATCGTATAGGGGGCCCCGACCCTCTTCGCCCGCCGTCCCCACTCGGGCCCCTCTTTTACTCTTCTCTTCTATCCTCCACCTCCGTGTCGCCTGTCCCTCCGCTTCCGCCCTTCGTCCATCGTTGACCAGCGCTCTCTTCAGCACCGTCGTGTTACAGCTCGATCCGTTTTCATCGACGCGGCTTTTCCTTCTTCCTCCGACGATTCTCTTCTCGCGTCGTGTCGCGTCGTGCCTTGCCGTGCCGCGACGTGTCGCGTGTTGCCCGATTCCTCTCTGCCCCACGAGCAAAACGAACCACCGATTCCACGAGGATTTTCGACCATCGAATCGGTTCTGTCACGCGGCTCGCGATACCACCATCGCTTTGCGGACGGTTAGGGTACGGTGTTTCACGACTTAGAGGATGCTTAGGGTCCTCTGTTTCACGATCTCGCGGTTAGGGTATGCCCGGTGTTTCATGTCTTCGAGGATGATTAGGGTCCATCGGTGATTACAAATCTTCGCGAATTATGGATTTCGTCCGCGTGGTCCTTTGGTGGATGTTGATTGTTGAAGATGCTTCTTGTTGTTAGAGTCTGGAAACGAGTCAACGGTCGGATCTCGAGGAGGATACTTCGTGAGGAATATTCTAGAAATTGCAAGTGTGCCCATCGAATTTCTGTTAGAGTCTAGGAGCGAGGCAGTGGTCGGATCTCGAGGATGATGCTTCGCTGGTTTGCTCGAGAGATTGCCAGTGTGTCTATCGAATTTCTTAGTGGGCAAAACGTGTGGACGCGTCTTTTGTGAGATGTATGTTCGCGGAGTGAACTTGCTTGGACGATTTGTAGTTGGAGTCGGGATTTGGAAATTCGATCAGGGTTTCGTTCAGGTATAATGGTTCGCGAGATTCGTGCGGTGGTTTTATGTCGTGTTGTATTCCATGTTCGAATTCTGAAATTCGTGATCGAAATCTCGAAATTTCGAGTAATTGTAATTATTTAATTTCTCTTCGCTTTCAAATCATTTTTCTCATTAATTTATTTTTCTGTTTCATTTTTCTGATTTATTTTTCAAATTTATTTTTCTGGTTTATTTTTCTAACTCGTTATTCTGATTTATTTTTCTAATTCACTTTTCTGATTCATTTTTCTAATTCATTTTTCAAATTAATCTTTGGAGAATGGTCTACCGAGTCAATGACGGGCCAAATTTAATTCGATACTTCATTTTCATCTTCGTTTAATTTTACGAAATTTACAAGTCCGTAGCTTTTAAACACGTTCTGTTCTTGTTCTTCAAGTTTTTTATGGTATTTCTAGATCTTAGTTTCTTCGTACTTTAACGTCTTCGTTCAGAGATTAAAATGCAATACCCCGAGAAATTTCAGAGCTCCCTAAATTTAAATCTATCAGTCTCGTTTACTTCGCGTTCGAATATCTTTCTTCGAAAACAAATTCAAATGGCTAATTTTAAAAGTAAATTTGTATAATTAATCATCTTTATCTTTACTTTCTTTATTGTTATCTTCGATATGCGAAAACGTATTTTTTCTTTTTTCACGTAATTTTTATGCGATTACACGATAAAAAATATTCGCCCGATTAAAAAAGATGCTTCAATCGCGTTTCGACCGTTTCTGTTTTCGTTGTTTTCGTCGACTATCAGTGTACCGGACCGAGACGCATCTGCGAAGTTAATCTTTTTCGTTATTCGAGTAGAACGATTTAAAAAGCGCTCGTTTGGCACGATTCAGTGTCAACCGGAAACGTAGCCCGGTGGCAAACTTGATAAACGCGAAAAAGACCTTGATGCTTGACCGAGATCGAGATATTAGGGTATGTTGACTGGCTCGTAGATAATCTTTCTGGTTTTCTTCGTAATAGATGCTATATTTCAATGATTTTTTGCTAATAAATTATTTTACATCTTACAACTACATCGCACTCAATTATATTCCATTCAACATTTTCCTTCCGTTAGTAAACACGACTGCGAAGAAATAAAAGGTCAACATTCTACGTTCTTCGAGTTGCATTACTTCTAAATCGGAAATATCGAAACGACATTATGTTTCATTAGGTCAATGCAAATCGCTGTCACCGCGTATACGTTCTCTTATTACGTATATTGCATTCACACTCGAACGATAATTTCATTCTTTAACGGAGCAAAATAAATTCCTCGGGACTCGAGTTCTATCGGTGCTTCTTTCAAAATAATCGATATATACATACACGCACACAGAATAATGTATATCAATAACACCGACAAGACGGGGTACGAAATTAAGGATGTGGCTATTTATACATACAGTATGTGTACACAATTATTACAATTAATATTTTGTTAATATTACTACTACACAATTGTAAATAATTTTACTTTCGTTTATCATGGTTCATGTACGATGTTGTTTATTAAAGTAATTAATAAACTATTACTAAATCAGTGAAATAAAGGGATGAAATATTTATTAAAGTTCATTTACAATGTTGTTCGGTGTACAATGATTTGGTGTTGCTGACTTGTACACATACTAAATGTATAAATAGCCAACTGTGCATTCATACTGTATGTATAAAAAGCCACATTCGCAAATTAATGGTACAAAATAGAAAATTGATCGTTCGTGTTAGAATTTCAATTTGCTATGAGCTTTATTTTTTTACAAATATCTGCAGTTATAACGACGGTCAACGTGTTTGAGGAACGTCGAGCTTTTCTCGAGTTGCGAGATGATCGCCAGTGACATACGTCGAGGCTTGTTTTTCTAATTTATCAGTAAGGACCATAACGAGCATAAACGAATCGTCTCGCACGTGTTCAACATACTGGACAATCCGAAATATGCGACTTTCGTGGAGCTCGTTTACGTGACGGAAATCCGTCTGGCATTTCTAACAGACCTTAACTAATTCCAATTTGACCGTATTGACGTCATAACAGCTTTAAACTTGAACGCTTCAAAAAGCTTTTCGACGACCGAATCATCGACAGGTGTTTCTAATACAATAAAGTTCGTAATCGTTTTTGTTTCTACCAAGAGAGCGGCCATTTTTCAAAAAGATTTTATTAATCCATTCGAGATTGCACACCGCGTGTACAATGACAATGATGAACGATTATCTGTCATTCTGGGTAAATTCATCTCAATAATCATCTTATTTGTACAAATTATTTTGTATAAATTATTTGTACAAATTATTTTGTATAAATTATTTGTACAAATAAGATGATTATTAAGATGAAAATTAAGTATACAAAATTATTTTGTATAAATCATTTGTACAAATAAGATGATTATTAAGATGAATTACCCAGAATGATAATCATTATAGGAATTGAGTTACATATTGGTTGATTTTCATAAAAAACAAATTTTTTTAATCAGAAACGAACAATACAACATATATTATATTCAATATAAGTCTTGGCTGGGTGAAGAGAGCAGGCATTTTTGAAAATGATCAATGAAACATCATCATTTTCTTAGTTCAGACAACATCATTGATCCCTGAAAAAGTATTTCAACTAGCCTCAACCTCTGATGAAAAGATATCTATAGATAGCTTAGGTTTTACGCTAAATCCCACTGGACTATACAGTAAACTTCGAAAGCGAACAATAAATCTAAATGCAAGTCTAAAATCATGTTAACAATATCCGGTGCTAATTTTTCGTTTATAAAATTCGATTAAACGTATTGACTCTTTATGACTGTACTCAAAAGTCATCTTTGATCATCTTCGTCGAATTCATTCACGAATGTTCATCAAAATTCAATAAATTTGTATCGAAAATGAAAAGACCTTTTTTTATACAATCCGTATTTACGACGAATAAACTGTATCGGATTTATTATCTACGAATTGACGTATCCTAGGTTCAAGGACGATCTCGATGCAGGTAATGTTCGAACAAGTTCACCTCAGGCCTCGAAAAAGACTTCCGGGCAAAAGAAACGCTACGAAACGTACATCCATGTAGCGTGGAGCGTCGACGAGAGGTTGTAACATGTTAGGAACATCGGAGTACAACCGATGGCAATCGCGATCGAATTAACACGAATGTAAATCGTTTTCGTAACGTCGAGGAGTCGGTCGTGAGTCATCGAGCTCGTTTCCTGTTCGTCTCGAGCGCGTGTCTCGCCGACGTTATGTAAACGCTCGATGCGTGTAAGATGCGTGCGGCAAACGAGGCCGCGGACCGTCGCGATTTTCTATCGCGAATCGATTCGATACCCGATCGATACTGTTCTCTGCCACGGCCGGGTCAACGAAGCGACGCATCCCGACGCTTAGACCGGTTCTCGTCTCAGGGCGAAGGTCGTCGTCTGACGCGAGGTCGTCGATTCTTGTAGCCGATGCTACTCTCCCCACACATTTTTCCTTCTTCGTTATCGCCCCATTACGTTTAGCTAAAAACTAGAGAATTTTACTGAAAGTTAGCTGCGTTCGTTGTTGCTGCAATTTCGAAGTAATTAATATGAGTGTTTGCAATTGGGTAAATAGGTGATTGGTTCACGTGGACGTTTAAGGGGTTAGACCACTCTAGAGCGCCAAAAAGTTACCTAATTTCAGGAATTTTTTCTGGACAAACTATAACAAAGATGAAAAATATGTTTACGGGCCTTTATTACCTATACATCGAAGTGTTAAAATAAATTTTTATGAAGCAATTGAAAACAAAATGGCGGTTCAGGAGCTGGTTCACAGGAACGCTGTTCGGCGGGAATACCTCTGCGGCCGGAAAAGATTTTCCTCCGATTTTATATAAAGGCACTTACAAAATTCTCCCGACTATAAATGATATTGTACCTTATTCTTAAGACCCCAAGGCACCTTTTAAGCGAAAAAGAAATGTTCGATTTTTTGAAAATCCTAGAGTGGTCTAACCCCTTAAGTGTCACTCATATGTGATATGAAATAGGATTTCATTCGAAGTATGAATCTCCCGTATAACGAATATTATATGATTCTATTTTTTTAAGCAAATATTATGGTACATAAGGTGAAATATTAAAAATTGAGTGATATCTTACATTAGAGTTCAAAATTCGTTCAAAAGTTTTAGATATCGGTAGAACATAAAAATACAATAGAACATCAATATTCATAATGAAGTAAGATAAGTAATAAGCAAGTTTAGAAATTGAAAATCTGTTTGATTAACTGAAAATGTTTAAATAGTTCATAGTATATGAAGCTTCGTTTATATGTCCCGAATAATAAATCCTGGAAAGCAATGTTTCTTGTCATTATACTTTGTAGTTAATCAATTAAGCTCTTGGCAAGAGTCTTGACAGCTTGTCGCAGTGAAAATGGATTTGTGTGGTAAGGCACTGACTGCTCCAGTGAAAAGGGACATTCTTGGTAAGACACGACTATTGCAGTGAAAAAAGACATTCATAATGAGACATAAAAAAATACAAAGAAAAAGATACAATTATGTAGCTCATTATCAAATTTCAAATATGTTTTACATTTTATTAATTGCTTGATTACATTGTATTTAACAGTGCATTCATTAAATGATTTTATTTTATTCAAGAGTAAATTGATTACATGATCTCATTCTATTTAAGAGTACACTAATTACATGATTTTATTGTATGTAAGAGTACATCAATTGCATGATTACATCGTATTTAAGAGTACATAACTACTCGATTACATTATACAACGTGTCAAGAGTACCATAATAACAATTCCTAATAATACGTGTTAAGAGTGCCATAATGTTTTAGCAACACTAATGCCGTAATACCGAATGAATTTAACAACGAATCGGAACAACACGCTGAATCCAAAGACACGTTATTTGTAAAAATCGTCCTCGGTGTCTTTGACTTCTGAATTCGAGGACGAGTTCAAAGGTGGTCGGTAGTCGATCACGAAGCGTTTACTATTTCGGTCAGGACTCGTCTACAGAGATTTTATCAGCATTATCTGACGCGTGCTCGTTGTTCTTTCGAAGTCTTCTTTCTTCGTTCCTCTATCGTCGAAATCAGCGTGTTTTAGCACTAAAACTACCAAAGCGGTAAAATTACCGTTTTACGAATCTCCTGCTTTAAATTACAAAATCTGTTGAGATGATTTTTTTTAGATCTATGCTAATTCTCATCAAGGTAAAGAATTAACATGTCTACTGATTTATGATTCATCGTTTATTCATTCATTTTTCGAACTCATATTTAACATCAAATTAATCGTGCATTATACGTCGGTAATTTTAGTGTCGAGTATAGCGATCTTAACCGATGTTCCGATGTTATTCTCACCACGACGTGTACCACACGCGACGATGAAAAAGAGAATAATCCTCGGAGATAATTTATTGTCGTAGCCGGGTGTCGATCGAATTTCGTATCGAGCTTCGTACATATTAATCCATTCGTAATTGAATTCGTTCCTCGATCACGTTTGGATTAATTTAATACCTCGGTCGTATCTCCTCGATCAAATACTTCGCCGTTAATGCCGATAAATTAAAGGATTACGCGTCTTATTATATTATATTATCGTACGCGTTTACTCGACGACGTTATTTGTACTCGTCCGTCTCGAGAGGGTAACGAAACGATGAAAAACGCTGTAGATGCTTCGTCGGATAAAATCGCGAATGTTAACAGATTAACTGATATTCTCGTGGCGACGCAACTTGTTAACGATTAAGATCGCGCCGCGAGATGATCGCGAACGGGTCATAAATATTTCCACGATCGGCAAAGGCTTCATTTATTTCACCGATCGCGAACGAACGAACGCGTTCTTGGCAACTATCGCATTCGTCTTGCTAGCAACGGGAGACAGGAAGTCGATTATTCATCTCGCATCTCTGCAGACACCGACTTCGACGATAATTATCCTGTTATGGTTTCCTTGAATCTTTTTTACCTTCCGGGAAAATGTCCTCCTTTCCGTAACGATCATTTTATTCGCGAATATCGCTGTTCACCTTGTTTCAGATTATCGCTGTTCAATTTATTTGCGGACATTACCGTCTAATCACGAATATCAATGCTCACTTTATTTGCGAATATTGCTGTTCATTTTATGTACGAATGCCACTGTTCATTTTTTTTTGCGAATATCGTTATTCAATTTATTTAAGAACATTATTGTTCAATTTATTTAAGAATTTTATTGTTCATTTTATTTACGAATATCGCAGTTCATTTTTTGTGCGAATATCACTATTTAATTTGTTGAAGAATATTACTGTTGAATTTATTTAAGAACATCACTGTTCAATTTATTTAAGAACATTATTGTTCAATTTATTTAAGAATATTATTGTTCAATTTATTTACGAATATTATTGTTCAATTTATTTAAGAATATTACTGTTCAATTTATTTAAGAATATAACTGCTCAATTTATTTATAAATATCACTGTTCATTTTATTTGTGAACGTCACTGTTCAATTTATTTAAGAATGTTACTGTTCAATTTATTTAAGGATATTATTGTTGAATTTATTTAAGAATGTTACTGTTCAATTTATTTAAGGATATTATTGTTGAATTTATTTAAGAATGTTACTGTTCAATTTATTTAAGGATATTATTGTTGAATTTATTTAAGCATATTACTGTTCAATTTATCCATAATTCGTTTTTGATCCATGAAGATCAATTAAAATTTTATATTACGCCTATAAACCCTTTCGCATCCGAACGGGAAGAAAAATGGTTTATCGCGGCGGACAGATACATAAACAATTATAGCCAACGATAGTCACGTAAATCGGAAAACATGGCCGTTATCGAAAAAGGAAAGCGTTAATACACCCGTCAACGTTCGAAAAGCCGCAATAACATTCGAACGCGACTCGTTCCTCCGCTTTAGAACTAAATTTACCGCGCGGCTATTGAAATTATTTCCCCCCCGCGTATTTTAATACCCGGTTAAAGAATACTAATATCCGTTTTCACTGCCGATCATAACAAGGGGCGACATAAAATCGTCAGGCATATGCGCGATTTAACGGCATACAGGTTGCGCCGAGTCACGTTACAACATTCCGCAATAACAGCAATCATCGGTTACGCTGAAAATCAATATAAGCAATCACGGTTCTGATTAAATTACGCCAATTCACGTCGAGCTCGTCGAGTGGCTCGTTCGGTTTATTTCATCGGCGTGGAACGATGACGGGGATCGTATTGCCGGGGATAGCCTTTTTTTTTATTTATTTTCTCCCCCGGGAGACGCGTCGGGGAGACGCGGGAAAAATAAAGGATCGCGGATGGTTGTGTCCAGAAATAGCCAGGTTGCTGACAGGAAAGCACGTAATGATGTTCGACGTTATAACGCGATTTTCTGTCGGCGGAATAGCGTCGGTGCATCGTGGAACAGCACGGCGAATCCGCGTTCTTCCTGGATCTTATGGTTGCCGAGGAAACGACCACCTTACAACCGGCGATTCTCAACCGTTACGTACCGTTAGCGGCGCTGCTGCCGCTGAAAAATACGCTTTTTGCCGGCACCGACAGCCAGCTCAAACGGTCCGGTAATTGTACAGATTTCCAGCTTAAAATAGACGCTGATTCCGTGGAGTGGAAACCGTGGATTTTCTCTCGTCGTCGTCGGATCGCGGTTTTCTCGACTTGCCTAACCGTTCGAGATACCATAAAGCCACGGGATATGTGCGTGTTCCTCGGGATTCAACTTTGTACATTGTAAACGGGGCGGGTAAAAATACCTGTCTCCAGAATTGTTGTCTATTAGCGGGCCGGGTATTTTTACCTATTTGAATGTACCGACAGCGCGTCACTCAGGAGTTGGCGCGCGAGGAAGATGAAATGAAACGTAAGAAGTACGTCTACCATCACCGTAAATCCTCCGAGCTTCATGCAGATCGCCGACTGCCAATTGTTTATGTTTTTTGAATCAACCGATGTGTGTGTCCGCGAATCGATAAGATTATACCACTGAAAACACGTATGAGTCGATGCGATAATTCCTGGGTGACTGGGGATACTTTTAAAGCGGGGCAAGGTGCTTTTACTTTATCGATTTGCATACGAAATTGAAAGAATTAGTTCGTACTTTTTGTTTAGATTCAACAAACACGAACTAGTTAGATTGTGGAATCGGTGAATCCACTGGAGAGGCAAAAATAACAAAACAAATGGCGAGGGTAAAATGTGAGCGTTATTAAAACCGAAACTTGATTTAACGCTTAAGAAAAATAGTAGCACATCGCAAACTGACAACGGGCTTTAAAGAGAAATGTAAATTTGGTTGTGTACTCTTTGAGAGTTATTGGAAATCTACTGAAGAGAAAAAGTAATGTTCTCTCGGGATAAAAGTATGTAGCGAGGATTGGAGTGCTGCTGAGGGTGAACAAGCCACTAAGTGAAAATCAAGCTTGTTCCGTTTTCTCGAAGAACTCAAGGACAGATTGAAAGGTGTGATATTCATCATTTCCCAGAAGTGTGTATTCTGTCACTAAATTGTACTGTTAAAAACTGAGTAAATGCTTTTTATCAAATAGTGTGCACATAATTTTGACCCACCCTGTATATCGTTTAAGATTGATCCGTTGTATTAAATACGAATCGTTCCGCTCTATCATCCTCTCCCGTCGCTCAGTAAACATTAATACTCTTCCTGAAATTATTAGGGACTTGCAAAATATACCTGGAAGAGCGTTTTTATGCCGTACCAAAAAAGGAAAGAAACCTATACAACACCCTGGACATAAATCTCGTCGAACGTCTTCATCGATTTCAGCCTCGTAATCCGTTCGATAAATAATATCCTCGAGATCGTGAAATATTTTAAGACGACCGTAACGGTATACGATATTTCTGCGTAAAATCGATCGTGCAGTTCCGAAAAGGAAAAGAAATAAAAAAAAAGAACATACGAATTAACGGTGATTACGAAAGAAAGGTCGACGTTCTCGATGCTCATAAGGCAAGGTAAAGTTTTGACGGTTCACGGCTACGTGTTGCATAACGATCGAGGGAAAACGAAGAATAGGCGTTTTCGAGGTTGCCCGTGATTCATGTTGCTTATTATCATCAGGAAGCGTACGGACACGGACGATCAAAGGTCATCCCTTGTCCAAATGCGTTAATTTATAATTTCGCTGCGTGATAGGCTCGTCTCTCGAATTCCGCACACGATCGGGACTCGTCGAGATAAACACGATCGCTTTCCACGAACGAAAACGATCGAGAGACTCACTGTTGCTGGGTCATGACGTACATATACGTCGGCACGATCGCGACTTTTCACGGTCGAGTACAGTGACTCGCTAGACTATTTGAACACTTACCACGAAATAATTTATTAACCCCTTGTCATACAATTTAATTTTCTGGTACGTCAGGCAAAACTATTTACAGCTACAATATTAATACAATATTAACTCATTGTGGCTGGATCATGACGTATATATACGTCGGCACAGTCGCGACTTTTCACGGTCGAGTACAGTGACTTGTTAAAGTATTTGAACACATAGCATCAAATAATTTATTAACCCCTCGTCATACAATTTAATTTTCTGGTACGTCAGACAAAACTATTTGCAGCTACAATATTAATACAATATTAACTCATTGTGGCTGTATCATGACGTATATATACGTCGGCACAGTCGCGACTTTTCACGGTCGAGTACAGTGACTTGTTAAAGTATTTGAACACATAGCATCAAATAATTTATTAACCCCTTGTCATACAATTTAATTTTCTCGTACGTTAGACAAAACTATTTGCAGCTACAATGTTAATACAATATTAACTCATTGTGGCTGTATCATGACGTATATATACGTCGGCACAGTCGCGACTTTTCACGATCGAGTACAGTGACTTGTTAAAGTATTTGAACACATAGCATCAAATAATTTATTAACCCCTTGTCATACAATTTAATTTTCTCGTACGTTAGACAAAATTATTTACAGTTACAATATTAAAACGAACAATGAAATGTAAAATATTATGCATGATTTATATTCAATGATCCTGGATTATGTAAATTATATTTGTACATCGAATTTACATATAAGCGCATTCGGAATTTGTGTAAGTTTTATTAATAATAAATTTAGTGTTTATATTTAATATAACGCCATTCCAAGTAATAGAAGAAGACACTTACATGCAAGTGTAACTGTTTCAATGTACGCTTCAATGTACAGCGTGCAGGATTTATTCGAATTTGCAACTACGAGTATCTCTGGAAAATTAATGGACAGAAGGAAGTTGCACTGTTTTAAGTTATAACCAGCTACTTGATGCTATTACAATCTTTAAAACAAAATGGCTGAATATCGAACAATTCTTGTGCTTTTATCTATTGATTTAACCCTTTGACTTATAATATCACATGTGACGCACATTGCAGTTCAGACGAACCTACTTCCAATTTGCATAATCAAGAATCCCCGTCTCCAAAATAGACTTAAAATTTCAACTTTTCTAACTTGTCTCAGCATTAATAATCACTTATTGACGCAGCTACCGGAAAACTTATAAGTTAAGGAAACGATATGTATTTAATAAGTTACTCAAAATCGTCCATTACGTAATTTATATTTATAAAAACCCGTGTACGATAGACAATACGCTAAATATAAAACTGACCAGATTCCGGTATCGTCACCGATAAAGAAGCAATGCCGAAGTACTCCGTAAATAAAGGAGTTCAACGCGAATGTTACAAAAACAAGACCCGTTTATCGTTTAAGGAAAGTGGACTATCGTGAACGTATTTATTAACAGTTACTCGCAAGGATATTCGCGAAACCTCTTCGAGAGATCTCCGTTGAAACTTTACCGGGGAGAAAAGTCGTTTCCGTGGAAGAAAAATGGCAATGGAGAAGAACGAGACAAAGGAAGGCCTCGCGAATGAAAATTTAGCCGGATGGCTATTCTTGGCCTTGACTCTGGTGCTTAACTTCTAATTTTATCCCAAACTCCAGCCGGTTTTGATACCGGTCGTTCAGCGACGTTCCTTGCGGTGCAACAGGGTTGCAGCTGCAAACTGGAACCTGGCCATTCAGATAACTAATTGAGTAATTGGTGATTTTAGTGGAACCCGATCCACGGGATGATTACCCCGCGTTTAATTGGAACTTACTGTTACTCGTTCGGTAAATTAACGCGGGGGAGTTTAGGTAGAAAGGAACACGCGACCGAAACGAGTCTCGTAGCTCTTCATTCGAGCTGACAAATTAGTGTCGCAGGTAGAATTTCGTGGTCCCTGTTTCACTATAAATAGCGGACGATTCTTTGTTGAGCGAAACGAGTTAGATTCAATTTTCGTCTCCCGTCGTTTGTGCCTCGGACACGGCAGTCAGTCTGTTGCCGCGATATTAAAACGGATAAAGAAAGTTGAAATGTTGTGTCAACTTTTTATTCAGCGTTGCTGGACTACGCAAATTTTACCTACATGTTCAGACGATTCGAGGTTTAAGGGTATTAAAAATTTATTACTTTTTTGTGACGCGAGACAAACTTAACAACAAATTCTTATTTCGACCTTACAGCGTTAGGGAACGTGGAAGCAAAAAATAATGTTGAAAACCAGAATGAAAGCACTTACCGAATGTACACTTTATTTAATATAACGCCATTGCAAGTAACAAATGAGCCCATAATTATGAAAGTGGTCTAAGACGATTCAAACTTTAAAAACAGCATCTTCGTACGAGAATCACAGAAAATTTCACGTTCATAATAAATATTCATTAATTAACACTAATGAAATTCTAATTTGAAATGTTGCATAATATACAAATTCTTTTTAATTCATTCAAACGTAATCCATTAAATATCTCGAAACTAGAAATACGTGACTTAGACCACTTTCATAATTATGGGCAGATATGTAAAAATATATATTCAAACCTCATTTGGGGGTCGAGGTAGAAAATGAGTTAAAAGTACGTCAAAGTACGCAAGGTCAGTGCACAAGATAAGCAAAAATCTTGTCTTCTTGAAAATGTCTCAGATAAAACATGATGCAACTTTTTCGCACGACATAACTTTGATTATAAATTAAGTTAAATACGTATTTATTTTTTGTATCCGATTAATCTCACGGTTTCTTCTGCAAATTATTAGCACTGTAAAGAAACAGCATAAAAGTACATTCGGTGTTAATGCGGTTCCACTTCCCGTAAAATAGAACGGTAAAATGTTCCAACAACTTGTTGTTCTACAACTTGGCCGATGCATCGAGTCTATAATTAACCAGGTAGAATTGGAGCATCTAAAAAGAAGAGGGCTACTTTGCAGAAGTTGCAACCACAGATGAACGACTCCGTTGCAAAAGAAACAAAATGTTATAATATCAGTTACTCGCATAAGTGTTAACATTGTCAATTGGCTGATGTTGGCACAGTAATATTCCGAGGATCGTGCACAATTATAACGAATACACAAAATGTTAGGGTAAATAATGACTCGTTAAACACCACGATCCTTGTAAAACGATTTTCAGTATCATCAAATGGAAAATTTTCAGCGAATGATCGATTTGGGTCGTTTAGAGTCTGATTCGGGTATTTAACAAAATTGAATAATTGAGGAAAATCATTCTGCTCAGTTCTATTTTTACCGTTCCGATCTAAACCCACAATTTGTCATTTAACATTCCATTCGTGTATATATAAATATAACAGGCGTGTAAATAAGGCGGAATTTATCGTAGGTGCATATTAATCTTGTAATTATGGCGTTGAAATTGAAGTCTCCCTTCACAGCTTCAACACTTTGCCACGTTGTCCACATATGGGTGACAGAATATAATTAGAAATATTTGTACTAACTACTTGAAGCTTGCAAAATATTGTGAACATATTTGGTAGGATTTATTAAAAATAATAATGTTATCTAATAAAATTTTGTCATTATGGAGTTATGATTAGTCTCTCTTCACAAATGTTGTTCCACCTAATCGTCTGCGAATCGTAGTTATCAAATAATGACGAACGCAAAGAAAATAATAACTCTCTCTCGTCTTGTCTCGCTATATTGTCTCGCTGACAGTCTCTGTTGCGCTTTTCTATCGAGGTATCTCTTCTCGCTTGGTAATTTTTGATATTATAATAACTCGAGTCGCTCTAATTCCGTATCGGAAGAGAAGAAAAACGAAGAGCGAATGATTTCCATATGGTCTCGATTTTCGAAAGAATCACGGTATTTGCTTTCGCGCAATGTCGTAGACATTATACGACATTACGACGCGGATCGTGTAGCGTTATGATTATCTTGCAAAGAGCCCAAGGTCTCTCTCTTATCCTCTCCCGTTGATGTAATTGTTCTTTCGTTTAACGACGCGTTTCTTCGAATTTCTAGTTCCCTGAAACACGAAATACAGTCGCGGAGCCGATTACATTTTATTTTTGGCGAAAGTTACAAACCGATCGCATCCCTCATTCCCGATAACGGAATCAACCCCTTGTACTACGATTTATTAGGCGTATCAAATATTTGTCGATGTGTCAGATGTGAATTATTCACTGCTACAACTTGACTAATAAAACTTCGAACTCCAAACCTGTTTTGCATTTAGCGACCCTCAACCGTGCAAATTACAATTAGAATTGAACATTCAACGGTATTAACACTAGATTTGCGGACGTCTAATGATCACTTATGTCTAAGTTGAAAATGAACTATAAAAATAAGTAAATAATGAATAATACATATATCAGTTTACAGAAAGATTCTTTATCTCGATGAATGTTAACACGCGTTTTGTCATAAATTTTTTAATAATTTTCGTAGTTGAAAATAAAAAATCTAAAATCCGTCATTTTGACGGGTCCCGTTAACCTGGTGTTAAAAATATACACAAAGTTCACCATCGCTGTTGGGTTGTTCGGAATGTGATTTTTTCACAAGCTTGTTTGCGAAAAACTTCAATTGATTTTAAAAGTAGTTTGTGGTTGGTTTCCTATCACACATGGAAAGTGAAAAGCAGCATTTTCGAACTATTATACTTTTTCCAAAAACGAGCAAGCAAGAAAGAAAGTATCCGACGAAAATCGTCTCTTATTTTCATAAAAAAAAAAAAGCGAAATTACTTTCCGAAGAACCTAACACGAGCGCGTCACGCGTGTACCTCGCCATTACATCGCAGGGGGGTGAAAAAATCCATCCTCGCGTTAATTCGATCGTAAATTACGAAACGTTTCGAACGACCGTGCACAATACCAAAAAGTGCAAGCTGTCCTCGCGAGATCGAAGCTGGCAATCGCGAAGATCCCATGATCTCCGAGACATCAAACGTTCCAGCCATCTCGTACGCCACAATTAGTACTCCGATTCCCTTTAATGCCCGCGATACTGCGTGTACCGACATCGGGAAGGACGAGGAGCGAGCACGTAGACGAAGAAACCCGTGGGGGGAGTGGACAACGGAACGAGATGCGAACACACGGCCGGTTCCAGAGGGAACAGGACGGAGTTAAATGGCAAGGAGCGATCGGCGAAGTGGAGGGGGAGAAGGGTTGCACAGCCGAGTCGAACATACATCGGCTAAGGCTAAGTTAGGATGAGGATAGCAGCGATTATCTTAACGATCCCCTGCAGCAAAACCTGAACGGCAACTTTGCTCCGCTCCTCTCCGTGGCAAGTTGCAGCGTGTATCGGCTCCTCTCATGCCAGCGTTCGCTTTCCGGTGGTGTGTTGCCGTTTCTGGCTTCCAGCGACCCTGCTCGTGTTGCTGCTACCAAAGAAACACGCTGCAAGGGGAAAAAGAAACGAGCCGGGACGTCAGCTGAAAATAGCTCTCCGTGCAGCCTTTGGCAAAGTGGTTCGTGCCGGAGGAATTCGCGCACGACTTTTCTCTTCCTTCCTCTTTCGTCCTTCTCTCGCTACGTCGGACGATAACGACGCGCGACGATAAAGCACGAGCATGTCCGTCGTCACGTTTCTCTCGCGACGCGATAAGCGAAAATCGTAGCCGATTTCGATCTGGTCGCGGTAACTCGAACGGGAGTTATTGGCTGATTAACGGACACCTTTGATATTTCCTGCGTGTTCGCGTCGCGAATTATCGCCTCGGTCTAAACGTTCGCACGTAATTTCAGCCGCAGTTACTTCGACGTTTACCGCAGCCGCTCGTTTTATGACCACTTTTTCGCCGCAGCGATGCTGTTCGCCGACGTTCCGGGACGCGTTTCGCGAATTGTTTTCGCAAGTTTTTCGGATTCCCCGATTTCCAACCTTCTACAAATAGACAATTTTTTACATTTACTTATGCAGATTATTTACTTATACAATATATGTAACATATGTAGAAGAATATACATATGTATATGTTTAATACATATAAGAGATTTGTTGTCGAGGATACATGTATTAATATTTATAAATAATTAAATGTAGTTATGTATGTGTGTATGTATTGTACTGTATATAAAAATATGTATAAATGCATATATATATATATATTTATTTATTTATTTATTCATTCATTTATACATACAAGTAAATATATTTTTTATATGCATATAACACATTCATACATATGTAAAATATACGTACAACATATGTACAATATGTTATACATATTTATTTCACATGACACCTTTACTCAAATTTTTTTCCAAATATTGAAATCTCCGTATTTGCAAATGTTTGAGCCTGTACATTCGAAAGCATACTGGCAACGAGCAACAGTAAGATTTTCTAGTTGAAAAATCTGATGAAATCTTTCGATATTATTATTTTTTTATTATTGATGACATTGTGATTACCCTACCATCGAATATGGCACACGCACGAGTGTATCGTGCAACGTTCGCGTTATCGGAACGTGTTATAACGTGATGTCCGAAAAATCGTCCTTGTCACAGTTTCGATGAATTAACGGTTCTTCGGATTTTCGAGTTAACGCGAACGGTAATCTCGAACAGCAACGAAACCGAACCGACTGGTCTCCGAGGCATCGAATTCGCCGCATAGCTCGATGATAATTCAACAAGTCGGAAGCTCGGGAGGCAGCTCGTTGTTGGCCGGAGCCAGCAATAACCTTCGATTCGTTCAGTGACTCCGATTCCAGCTCGGAACGAGATACGAACGTCTACACCGTGGTCCGTGCACGTATCGCTTCATCTTCTCCTCTCGTTTCGACAACGAATCAACGCGTTCTTGCATCACTCGATCGCGTTGCACGGATCCTAACCTATGACCTTCTCGAGACCCTCGACCGGTATCCTCCCGTTGGATTCGCAATCTCTAAAATATTCATGGTCAATCTCGATATCGTCATTGGCACACTTATAAACCGTGCGAGGCTCCTCTCTAGCCTACGAAGGACCTATGTACGTTTAATCCTGTCCGTTCTCGTTTACCGAGGACATCCTGCGATTCTATAGAAGCCGGGGAGAACTCGTAAATTAACTTGACATTGGCGTGAGACGCGAACAAAGCGCGGCTGTAGACCGCGTGGATCGAGACACGCTCGCGCGGAATGTTTAGATGACATTCTAATCGATATCTGGGATCGGATTAAGGTGTTACCTGTCACGGGTTTGAAAGAAATTCACGCCAGTCGAGGACGTTGCGGAGTTCTACGGATTGCTGCTCCTTGGCTGCGTGGAATGTCATTAGTTAACTTTGTACGGGTGTACAACACTGGGAACTAGTGTCTGGCTGCATAGAACACGTCTATGGTGATCTAATTAATACCTTCATGTAACTCTTATTTGATATATGCAGTATCTATCACGGACTCTAAAAAAATTTGCAAGATTCTAGGACAATGCGGAGTTTCATAGATTAGTTCATCTTTGATCTGGGAGATTTCACAAATTAACCCTTTACGATGGAAAACATTTTTACTGTTGGCTAATAGCAACTGTAAAATTTTCTAGTTTAAAAGTTCGATGAATTTTTTTGAAATTATTGTTTTCTTTCTTATTGATCGTCGATATTGTCTGCTTCACTATGTTCAAACATATATGCATATTTCACTATTTCAGACATATATGTTTATTTCACTATATTCAAACATGTATGTATATTTCACTATGATCAAATATATATGTTTATTTCACTATATTCACACATATATGTATATTTCAGTATGTTCAAACATGTATGCTACTATAAATTGATATGTTAAAAGTCATTTATTTACAATTCTTGCATCGAGTCAGATGGTGACTGCGAGTCGCCCCTCGAGTGCCAAGGGTTAAAACATCGAATAACTCTCCAATCGATATCTAACGGATATCTAATTGCTATAAATAATATAGTCGTTGCTTATCCTCGATTTAAAATTCGTAGCATGGCGAAATTTCGCAGTTTTAGGTACCTTGACCCGAAGGTATAAATTAACTTAGCACGAGAATAGAATAAGAGAATCCTATCGACACCCATAGTAGAATCCTTCAGCGGTATCTTGGTCTACATTCTAGAACCCGATCTAAGTATTACCCATCACTCATTCGAAATACGAAGATACGAAGAGGTTTCACAGATTTCCGGGCTCTAACTCCGACAGGTGGCAGCAATTAACATCGTGCACGAGTAGAACGTACTCGTTCTACGTTCACGAGCGTTCGCACGTTGATCCAACGGACACGTAAAACCTGCAGCAAGTAGAACAAAGTAGACTTTGATCGATACGATACAAACTAGGCAATGTCGTAGAATTTACAAAGATGCAAAGACGTAGAATTTGCAAGCAGGCAAAGACGTAGAATTTGCAAAGCGGCAAATACGTAAAATTTGCAAAGATTCAAAAACATAGAGCTTGCAAAGAGGGAAAAACAGAGTTTGCACGGAGGGAAAGACATAGAGTTTGCACCGAGAGAAGGACATATTATTTGACGAGAGACAAAGACATAGAGTTTGCACGGAGAGAAAGACATATTATTTGACGAGAGACAAAGACATAAAGTTTGCAAAGAGGCAAATAGGTAAAATTTGCAAAGAGGCAAATAGGTAAAATTTGCAAAGAGTCAAAAACATAGAACTTGCAAAGAGGCAGAAACATAGAGTTTGCACAAAGGGAAAAACATAGAGTTTGCACAGAGAGAAAGACATATTATTTGAAGAGAGACAAAGACATAGAGTTTGCAAAGAGGAAAAAACATGGAGTTTGCACATTGGGAAAGACATAGAATTTGCAAGAAGGCAAGGGCATAGAATTTGCAAAGAGGCAAATACGTAATATTTGCATAGAGTCAAAAACATAGGGCTTGCAATGAGGCAAAAATGTAGAATTTGCAAAGATCGCAAATAAAATCCGTAAACGAAGGAGCGATGGTCATAGAACGGCAGGGTGAAGCTCGCGTACGGCACTCGAATGGCATCCGAATGAAGGTTCACAGTCTAAGCTGGGTGTTAGCTAACGCAGGCTGGAAAGAAAGTCGCGAGATCGGCAAGGCCGTAGAGTCGGCGACGACCGGTTGACGGCTACGCTTGGGAGCCGGTCTACGCTGGTGTGTAATGCGTTACACAGGTATTACAGGTATTATCCGTATTACACGTATTACGAGTATTATACGGACGTACGTGCGACCTCGAGAGAGCAGAGGCCCGATGAAACGGCTTCTTCTGCTTCTTTCTCCGTGCCCCCTCTCTACCTTCGTCCTTTGCCCCCCTCCGTTCGTCCTGCTCCTCACTTCGTGCATCCCTCGTGCGTGTCTTGTGCCCTTCTCCTTCTCCTCATCCTCTTTTCCCGTATTCTCCCTCTATCTACTCGATTCTATCTACTCCTCCTCTTCTTTCTTCTTCTTCACCCTTTTATTCCCTTTCTTCTTCATCCTTTTCTTCTCCTTCTTCTTCTTCTTCATCATCATCTTTTTCTTCTTCTTCTTCATCATTATCTCCTTCTTTTTCTTTTCCTTCTTCATCATCTTCTCCTGCTTTTTTTTCTTCTTCTTCTGCTTCTCCACCTGCTTCTTATCTTTTCATCCTGAGGCACCACGAGCGGGCGGTTTAACATCCGCGACTTTTTCTTGTCCCCCGCCTCTTTCGCCCCCGACTCCTCCACGATCCACCGACTCGATTCTCCGCTTCAGCCTGCGAACCACCGACCTCTCTCGTCTATCCATCTTCTTGTTCTCTGCACGGTTTTATTTTGCTTTTCAGGAATCCTCGTTTGGCCCGGGGGATTATCTGCACCCGGCTCGCACGGTTACTTTCTTTTTCGGGCATTCTGATTTTGCCTATTGTGCCTCCGATATAGCGACGTCGTAAACTTTGTAGAACGCTGTATGCGACATATTCGAATGGAACTTCGAAATGGGCCGCGATATGTGATCCTGAGTGCAGAGACGCTCTTGATGCTTTTCGGGATTTGATCTTCGAGGCATGTTCAAAAAATATGATTCGATTTCAATCTTGCGTCCGAACGAGATACATTAGGATTTTGATGTTTCGGGAATTTGTATTTTTCGATATGATTTTATCATTTGCACTAGAATAGCGTCTCACACATGGTTCGATAGAATAATTGGAATAAATATTTTCTAACTAGATCGAAGTCTTTTTCACTAGAGTATAAAGTTAAATAAAGTGTTATGTATGTGATCATTGAATACAGTGAAATGGAGAACTGTGATAATAATAGAAAACAATAATTTCTTGAAAATTGATTAAACTCCTCAGTTTATCAAGTTTGCGAGACCCCACTTGCTAGTTACAAGACGTCTTTTGAATTCAAAGGGTTACAATTTGTCGTAATGATTCTTTGTTATGATTCCTATCAACGAAAGATGCAGACGATTAATTGTAACAACGACAATTCATAAAGAAATTACGAAAATTTTATAGTCAAGAAAGTATTGAAAATTTAATTGGCATCCAGTTTAAATATATAAGACATGTTTAGCGTGACTGAATTGCGAGTGCGTCACGAGAGCATTCGTCAGAATGACGCATGAATTTAAATATCGTAATTTTGATTAATAATTTGAAATAATCTAAGAGTTTGATGCAGAACATTTGCATCGTTACGAATAATAATGAAACGTTCAAAATGAATAATAAGTAATAATAAAACGGTAACTTCGAAACAAATGCTCTTTGGTTTCTACATACGTTTCTTCGACTCTCGATCGAGGATCGAGAACCGTGTATCTTTGCGGATCGCGGAGAAAACGACCTCGGTATAATGTTCGACCTTTACGAACCGGTCGGTGGATTTGCATGGTATAGCACAGGTGTATTACCAAGGGTCTATTACATCTCTTTGTACAGAGTTTAGTATGGAATAAAATCTTTGGAGGGTAACCGATTACCGGTACCTTGACCTTAACACATTCGACCGAGTAAAAAAGAACGGCGTTACGTCGCGTGTTCGATCATCGTTTATCGATTCGACAGTGAACGGGTTCAAATATTTCCTCACGGTCTATTAATGTCGCTATCACTCGTCTATCGCTGTTACACGTAGCATAATTTTTATTGACATTAAGTAAGGTGAATGCGAACAATATTAATTCCTTAGTAACATGAAATAGTATGAACAATATTAATTCTTTGGTAACATGAAGTAGTATGTTACATTATTAATTCCTTGGTAACAAAATAGTATGAACAATATTAATTCCTTGGTAACATGAAGTAGTATGAACATTATTAATTCCCCGGTAACATGAAGTAGTATGAACATTATTAATTCCTTAGTAACATGAAATTGTATGAACAATATTAATTCCTTAATAACATGAAGTAGTATGAACAATATTAATCTCTCAGTAACATGAAATAGTATGAACAATATTAATTCCTTAATAACATAAAGTAGTACGAACAATATTAAACCCTCAGTAAAATGAAATAGTATGAACAATATTAATTCCTCAGTAAGATGAAGTACTATAAACAGTATTAACTCCTCAGTAATATAAAGTAATATAAACGTTATTAATTCCTTAGTAATAAAGTAATATGATTATTAATTCCTCGATAATGTGAAGTAGTACGAGCAAAATTAATTCCTTCGAAACTCTCATTAAATACGAACAGGAATTACATAATTCTTCTATCGATAAAATAAAATGATAAACCGAGTAAAGTATGTTGTATCGAATCGGTTGCAGCAACATGGCACCGATTGGAAATTAGAAATTTGGTATTTCAGCGGTGCAGAACTCGCTTATGCACGAGGTCCACCGAACAAGTCGTAGCGAATAAATTGAGGATAACAGAGGCATGTTTGGCAGCCATCTATTATGCGGGTGAAACGCAGATTCGTGGTACCAGCTACGGGGAACGGTCTCGTTACATGGTACACGACCTTAGCAAAACCGGTCACAGGAATCGATTTGCATGGTTGACTCGTTGCCATGAATTACGCCGCTCGGTTGACTCGTTTCCTACGCAGAATCGGGGAAACGTGTGGAGGGGACGGGGTATCGATGTGTGTCAATCCACGGATAAAAAAACTTCACTTATTTACTCATTTTTGCAGTTTATTATCGACTTTATGTTAGCGAGAATATGACACGCTTTGTTGGTTCAATTTCTTCGAACAGGGTGGCTACACTCCTGCCTCGATTATTTACTTCGTTAATTATTACTTCTATTTATCGATAGTCTATTCGTTACTTATTAGTTCAATTTACTGAAAGTTTGTTCGTTACCTATTACTTATATTTATCGAAATTTTATTAGCTACTTATTACTTCAATTTATTGAAAGTTTATTCGTTACTTTTCGATTTATCGAAAGTTCATTCGTTACTTTTCGATTTATCGAAAGTTCATTCGTTACATATTAGTTTAATTTATTGAAAGTTTATTCTTACTTGTTGCTTCAGTTTATTCAATTTATTGGTTAGATTGTCGAATAACTGCTCCTCATATTTTTTTTGACTTCGATTATATTTTATCGTGAATTGATTAATCTGAGAAAATTAAGATTAATAAGAAGATAACGATTAATTTAGTTTGTGGGTCTCGAAAGTCGAGTAATTTTTAGAAATTGTGAAACTGTTTTCATGTCACAAAATTGATGTATCATTCGGTTATAATAAATTAGAAATATAAAATTTGTCAGACGCTCGAATCATCATGAACCATTTTATATGATTTAATTCGATGAACGCGTATTCATGTACATTAAATCTGACTCAAAATATAAATCGCTTCGTATCATTTAATTTTATGTACGTGTCTGCGCATAAATACACACATACACGATATAAAATCGTACGAGGAGTATATACACTTCGTACGAAAAATTAAACATTGTTTAATTACCATTATACAATAAACATTGTATATATGTAAAAAATTATTTTATTCGACCAGTAATACGTTCTCAGTGAATGTTGTATATATATTGTTGCTAAACGTTGTATTGTAAAATTGCAGGAAGGACATCACCGAGAATATATTCGAAGAAACAACTGAATTGTTCGCGATGTATGTATAATCAAAGAAACAATTTTTTTTCTCTGCCTAGTATGCACGTGACACCCTTATTGCAACGATAAATAATTTGTCCCCAACTCGCGTTTCTCGTGAAATCGTGTTAATCCTTTTGCAAACTTGTTTTCCTTCGTACGCAAATTATTGCCTTGCTAGTCGTAAGCAAATAGTTACAAAATAGTTGGCGATGATGCATGATTGCGATAGCCGCAATTCATTTTCCCATGTGGTTTCCCATAAATGTAGAAAATAACGTCAGAAAATAAATATGACTCACTGATGTTTGCACTTACAACAAAATGCGTTATGCGTCAGCCGCGTATGGCTGCAGGCAAGCTATACAACTTTAGTACAATTTAGTACAATACTGTAGTACAATTTTACTCTACAATTAGCTTTAATAGCCATACAATTAGTTATAGTACAATTTTTTATTCTGCTACTTTTTGTAATAATACTTCGCTCTTTTCACGTTTCTTCTTTTGACATAATTATACTTCTCACGTAATCACTCTTTACATCGAGTAGTTTACGTCGGATTATTTTTGAAGGAAAAGAATTAACCTTCAAGAAAGAATTTATTTCTTTTTATATTCTTTTAACTCTCCTTACAGGAAGTATGAATATTATGTATAACAACACGTTGAAGACGGTAAACACGAATGCGATTATGATATGGATGTACAATTTTATATTTCCTACTTTGTACAAACTGCAGAATTAACTTATCGCTTATGTAAAATTTAAATATGGAATTATTATTATCGTCGAGGATTGATTTCTGCATATTTGTTAGGAGTACATTCGAAATTTGTATACAGAATCTTTTGCATAATGTACCATGCAATGATTCTTGGTTCAATATCAAATGCAATGATTCTTTGTACAATATGAAGTACAATAATTCTTTGTAGAATATACTGTGCAATATTTTTTTGTACAATATACTATGCACTAATTCTTTGTAAAATATACTATGCAATAATTCTTTACATTATATACTATGTAATCATTCTTTGCAAAATATACTACGCAATAATTCTTTACAGAATATACTCTGCAATAATTCTCTGCAGAATATACTTTGCAATCATTTTTTCCAGAATATACAATGCAATAATTGTTTGTAGTGTATACTACACAATAATGCAATAATTGTGTGTACTGCAATAATTCTTTGTAAAATATACTTTGCAATAATTCTTTGTAGAATATTATGCAATAATTCTTTGCACAATACACTATGCAATGATCCTTTCTATACAATAAAAATGTACTATAAAATAAGTGCATACGAATATTTCGTTAAGGAATTGAAGGCACGTAGGGACGGCAAGAAAGGAAAGTTTCCGGATAAATTACTATGGTCCGAAAGGGGCGTTTCCTGCGGAATTTCGGGAAAAGCCGAAAACCGGCTGATCACCGGAAAAGGACATAAAAGATGAAGAGGAACGTCGGTGGGAGAGATGCCGGTCACGTAGAGGCCCAAGTGCGTACGCGATATGCTCATTCATACTTGTTCGTCAGCTGATCGCCGATGAATTACAATGCGCGAGTTTGCGCGATGCATCTCCGCGCGTATGCGCACCCTTCTCTCGCACGTTTCACGTCGTTCCTCTCCCCTTCTTTCTTTCTTTTCTTTCTTCCTTTATTTCTCGGCGACTTACCTGTTCCATGGTCCATGAAACGGGCCCCGTTTGGCCGGCCACGACACGAGTTTCGATTTACATTTGACGAGAGAGACGCGCCGTGTCGTAATCGGCGTCGTTCTGTTGCGCGATCACGAAATCCGAGGCGACCGCGAACTTGGCTGTCTCGTTTGCATTCAGGGTCGTGCTGATTCAATGACGCAGCTAATACGTTCTCACGGTTGCATTTTGATTTTGCCACGGGATCCACCACACGTTCGTTCTTCCGACGGGTTCGTGACTAGCGGTTTGCTTACACGGGAACGTCCGTGTTATGCCAATAATGCGCTTTCCCAGTCGGGAATTGATTTGCGATTAATTCGGTACGTAATAACGCGTTGTTAGGTATATGACAACGATTTGTTAGATATATGATAACGATTCGTTCGGTATATAATAACTATTCCTTCTGTATAAGATCATGATTCGTTCGATATGTGATAACGATTTTTTAGGTATGCGATAACGATTCGTTCAGTATATAACAACAATTCGTTCGATATATGATAACGATTTGTTAGATATATGATAACGATTCGATCGATATGTGATAAAGATTTGTTAGGTATATGATAACGATTTGATCGGTATGTGATCACGATTCGTTCAATATGTGATAACGATTTTTTAGGTATATGATAACGATTCGTTCGATATGTGATAAAGATTTGTTAGGTATATGATAACGATTCGTTCAGTATATGATCACGATACGTGATCATTATTATGATGATTGTAACATTGTTATGATGATTGATACACTGTTTGATGAATTCGGAAAGTTTATGTTTTCGACATTGAACTTTGCGTGTTTGGAAATTTGGGGATTTGAAGATTCGAGGATTCGAGATCTCGCACATTTGCAAATTTGGGAATTTTAAAAATCTGGGGAATTTGAGAATTTGGGGACTTGCAATCTGTTAAAGTTAGGATGTCGCCAAATATGCAAAATTGAAGGATTAGGAACCTTGAGAAATGTGAATTATCTAAAAATTTAGAAATATAGAAATTCAAAAATTTGAAAATTCGCATATTTAAAAAATTAAAAATGTAGTCCGATCGTAGAAATATGGAAAAGTTAAAAATTTAAAAACATAGAAATTAAAAAATTTGTGAATTTGCACATTTAAAAAAACTGAAGATGCCATAGCCTGAAAATTATAAAATTCTTCTATCGAATATCAATATTTTCTTCTTTTTTATTATCATTCATCATCCTCTACTTCACCATCCGATAATCCATAAAATAAACAGTCTGGTGGACACAGTTAATATTTGACGAATTTTTGCAAGCGACCACGAGCGAAAGACAATTGAATATATAATCTGCAGAATCAATGCGTTGTTTCTCTCATCTTCCTCTTTATTTGCATTTTCTGTGTGTCACTTTCGATTTCTTTTCTCATCAAGGAAACATTCCTCGTCACACGTGGCTATATTTTGCGAAATATTTCTACCATTAGTCTGTCACGATCCTCACCCGATTTTGTAAATATATTTCACTTCGCCAATACATTTATCTCCTAATTTGCTCGATGCCTCGTTTACACGATTTCGCTTTCACGCGGGTTTTTAAATAATGAATTTCAAAAAAAGATTGGTAAGAGCAAACATTATGGCAGTGCCAGTATTTTCTACCTTTTTGTTACGAAATTTTTGCTAATAGACTTTAAACGTTTTTCTTATTACAACGAGATCGAATACGTTTTAATTTATACTGTAATTACTGCTTGAATGGTACTTTCGATTTGTAAGGGTAGGCATACATTGAAAGTGAAGTTGAATTTATTTATTTATAAGGAGAAAGCTTTTCACATATACAGAATTTTGTACGAACAAGAAAAATGATCGAATAAAATTGATTCTTCAGCGAGTGTATAGAGAAATGAGCATTTTACTGTGTCACAAAATTTGATTCTCAATTAGTTAACGATCTATGTATTATGTCTTCATCCAGTCCTCACTCTGTTTGAAACAATAACATTTATTGAAAATGATGATATCCTAAAAAATCTCAATTTTGAGTACCTACGTTTTAAATTTATAACTTATGTGATGTCAGGTTATGTAATATGCATTGAAGTACTATATCGAATATAACATTCATCGAAATATTATACAAAAAATGGTGATGTTTTTTAAAGTTTCAATTTTAGGTATACATATATATATTTTCTTCTATTATAGGATGTATATATGTTGACGTGTATATACGTCAGGTTTAGTAGGAAAACGAAATTCGATCATCGACGAGGGAAGAAGCATTGTTCGTTGGAGAGAAAGCGTCGAGATGTTAGTAGTTTTCCACCCTTGAGCCATTGTGCGGTCGTTTCGTTCCCCTATCTGTCCTTAGAGTACTTTCGTGCTTCCTCTTCGCTTCCTGACAGGCCTGATATCCGGTCGGTATTATTCCATTGGCAGCGTTATGGAACCTTAGCTATGTTAAAGGCCTCGACGATAATCTCCGTACGGCTGACAATCAACCATGATACTCTCGAGAGTCTGTCGGTTCGTGATGGCAAAAGGGCCCCTTATCTTTCTCGAGGGACAGCGTCGATTAGGGTCATATCAAACCGCCGGCCTTCGGCTACAATTCATAATTGAAATTGCAAAAGCTCGCGGCTCGTGATTGCCGTTCAAGTACGCGTTTCGCAAATTTACGAGGATTTTTCGCGTTCGCGACACTCGCAGATTTTCCACGTTGCACGGTGTCAAATTTTGTGGTTTAGGGTTTCAGAAATTTTCTGACTTTCCATCCAATCGATTCGCGAATTTTCTGGTTTAGGATTTCAGAAATTTTCTGATTTTGTACGTAATGGATTTGCAAAGTTTGAGGCTCAGCATATTAGAAATTTTCTAATTTTGTACGTAGTGGAGTCGCAAATTTTGAGGTTCAGGATTTTATAAATTTTCTAATTTTGTACATAATCCATTCGTAAATTTTGAGGTTCAGGATTTTGGAAATTTTTTAATTTTGTACATAATCTATTCGCAAATTTTGAGGTTCATAATATTAGAAATTTCTTAATTTTCTACATAATTGTTTTTTCAATTTTGTGGTCTGTGGTTTTAGAAATTTTCGAATTTTCTGCGTAATAAATTTGCAATCTTTATGGTTGTGACGTTCAGAAATTTTCAAACTCTCTTAAATGATCAAGTTCATAATGTTGGTCACCTCGGAGTTTTTGATGTAGAAGTCTCGAAACTTGAGAATTCGGGGATGCAGAAATGTCAAGAGACTCGATAATTGGGAAAAATCGGAATTGATGTCCGAAATAATCCCACAACGTTGAATTTATCCGTTAACCGAAATCGGTGAAAAGCGTTCGTTCTTTTTCTTCATTTCGATCGTCGAGCAACCGATATTAAAATCCAGTCTCGCCACGGATGGAATGTTTAATTCATATGCGTTTCTCGAAAATACCGGGAAGCATGATTCACAGGCGGCTCCAAGGTCCCTGATATTTCTCATAAATACCCAACGCGCGATATTTATACCTTGTTAGGTTTATTTCTTTGTTTCTCTTTCACCCGGCTCCTCTTCTCGTCGGCTACCGCGTTTAAATAGGATCCGTTTTGTTCGTACGAGCTCATCCTTCAATTTCTGCCATTTTATTAGCCTCTCATTTTCTACAATTATAGCGACCCGATATAAAAAATCTGGGTTAAGGCTATATTCCGAAGATTAAGTTATTTGGAGAAGTTGGTCCTTGATAATTGTAATTTCTCGAAAGAAACCCTGAGAGATACGGGCTCATTACATTTATCTTTCATAAGTTCAGTTCGTACATGGAAAAGATTTTTATACGAAACCGTAAATCTTCGGATTCATTATCGTTATCTGAAATTATTTACAGAACGTGTGTTTTTATTAACCTTACGCGTGTCCTTGCTGGCCAATGAAACAGTAAAAATCGTAGAAAATGTTATTATTCAAACCTGAGTTCACTTAATGTGTTAAAAAAATATATTTCTATAATTAAATCTTTTGAAATTTTTTGAAAATATGTTGATGTTGAAAGAACGTAATTTTCTTTAGTACATTGAGTCACGAACAAATTTTTCAGCGAAAACAATTCTACTATGAATTGGTACATCGAATATGTTACAAATAAAAAGCTACCTCTAAAGACATTCTACCAATTTATGATTTTGGTTTATAATTAACACTAAAACTACCGACGTATAATGCACAATTATTTTGAAGTGAAAAATGAATTTGAAAAATAAATGAACAAACTATGAAACATAAATTAGTGCAAATGTCGACAAATGAATGAACAAACGATGACACATAAATTAATGCACATATTAATTATCTTGATGAGAGTCGGTACAGATTTCAAGGAAACCATCTAGACAATTTGTCACTCGAATGACAACATTTGTAAAAGGCAATTTGTAAAACGGTCATATACTCTGTGGGTTTACAATGTTCTCGTTGGAACTACCAATTTGAAAGTTGACGTGTGAGGTCGACGGTGTGCAGTGACACGTTCTTCCCGGAATCAAATCATTTTCGCGATGCTGATCGATCTAAACGATATTCCGTGCGCGATGCGGCGTTTGCGATTCTGCCAAAGTTCACATATGGGGAATTCTCATCATGAATGAAATCCGTCACGTTGGCGCTTTTCAAATTTTTCCCTCGCATTCGATTAACCCCGCGTTGACGACCACCAACGCGCTCTGAGCATCAACAATCTTCCAAGTTGCCCGTCGCATTACAATCCTCCCCAAGAATCTCACGAATTTACGGAAAAATATTCCCCCTGATCGGCGGAATATTTTATTAATATCATTCTTACGGTAACGAGACGTTCTTAACAATTTCGCGAACGATTCCTGCTGAATTATGGTTACGAGATCGAGGATCGTCGCGTGATCTAAGAGCAATCAGCAAAAAGAAACGAGAAAATAAAGAACGGAGACTCGAAACGAGATGCATCCGTCACGTAATGGACGATTTCAATCCGTGATTCGATGTTTGCAAAATAAACAACGCAGCGAACACGAGTCACGAGGACGTTTACTCGAGCCAACAATTCTCACGTATCTCATTGTATTTAATAATGATCGGAGATTTAGTCAGATCCCGAGTAATATGGAAACATCGGGTTTCAAAACTTTAGCGAAACGTATTTGCAAAATTACAAGACTTTAGTGAAATGTATTTGCAAAATTACAAAACTTTAGCAAAACATATTTGAAGAATTGCAAAAATTTAGAAAACGTATTTTCAAAATGACAAAACTGTAGAAAATCGTATTTGTAAAATTACAAAAATTTAACAAAACGTACATGCAGAATTTCAAACCTTTAGCGAAACGAATTTGCAAAATTGCAAAATTTTAATGAAACGTATCTGCACAATTACAAACCTTTAGCGAAACGTATTTGCAGAATTGCAAAATTTCAGCGAAAGGTATATGCACAATTCCCAAAATGACAAAACATGAGCAAAACATATTTGCAAAATTACAAAACTTCGACAAAACGTATTTCCTAAAATATGAAACTTCAACAGAATTCGAATCGTAAAGATGTCTACTTGAATCGATTCTCACGAATTTTATCATACTCGATTGATATTGACCAAAATTTGCTCGAATCAGTAATTTCCGATATCAGAGTTTTCGAATTATTAGATTGGAAAGTTGATCGTTCGAGCCGATCCGTTTTAACCCTTTGCGCCCGAGAGCATTTTTTTTATTGGCAAATAGTATCATAAAATATTTCTAACTGAAAAATGTAATCAATATCATGGATTTTACTATTTTCTATTATTAATTGCCACTGCTGCCGATTTCACTATATTTAAACATCGCATATATAACATTGTAAATTTAGCTAAAAACTATTTATTCGAATTTTTCTATTAGACAAAATGGCGAGTGTGAGTCGCCGTTTAATCCTCGACATATGCGGCACGAATTTTTATTCCGGAAATATTTCCTGTCAATGTCGAGCTTAGAAAATTTCCCTTTTGTTCATCCTTGAGCGGTGTCAATTAGTAGAGACGCACTAACTACACAACGCGAATTTGCGATCCGCGACATAAAACTTAACACCGTCCGATGAGTTATCTCCGTTGAAAATAACCATGTGTTAATTTCGGTCCAAGGAAAGGCCAAAGTCGCGGACGTGTTGCTTTATCCGCATACTCGAAAACGTTAAAGCATCCGATTGAGTAACGTTTGTTTGTCAACTATGACTTAGCCATCATCGATTATCTACGTTGAATTTCGATAACTATCAAAATGGATAATTATTGATCGCGTCGATTTCGTCGTTTACACTGAAATTGTTACTAGAGGATATTAAGAAGAACGTCAATATATGAGATTTATAGTCTGTGACGTCATGTATGTTTGTTGAGTACTTCATCGAAAGACCGATCAAAGATTGAAATTGGAAGTTAATAGCTAGATAACAATTATTTTGTCTACGTTGAAGGTTGTAATTAGAGGCTATAGAGAAAGAGATGATATCTTAGATGTAAATGCTTCGAAGATTCTCGATTATCGTAATTTTTATTTCATGTAAGATGATGCGATGTTATTGAGTGGAGAATCGTATATGGAGATGCGGTAATTCAGATACATAGAACTTTACTAATGTTAGTGTTTTTAATATTTGAGGTTGGATAATTTTTAACGTTCGAAAGGGCGGAATTGAAGAATATAATGGTTTGGTGACTGGAAGACACATGGGATCCTTGTAAGATTAAGTTAATATCATTAATTTAATATCAGAATATAAGATTCATATAAGATTGATGTAAGGTTGATATAAGATTGATATAAGATTGATATAAGATTGATATAAGATTCAATATAAGATACTAGAAGAAATATTAGAAATATAAAATTTTTGACCTTCGAATATAAAAATTTAGAAATATACAAAATTGAAAAACTTGCGAATGTAGAAATACGATAATTTGGAAATTTGCAAACGTTTACAAACATTTTTTAGAAATCTAGAAATGCCCTTATACAACCACTAGGAAACTAAAAATCTGACCTCCGCAAATTAGAAACTTCGATTAAATTCTACATTGATCAAAACACGTCAACATCGCACGTGTCGTATGACAAAAACAGAACCTAAAATCTCGAAGCGACCATTTCGCGACCCTTCACCGTGTCAATTAATTATCCGAAATTATTAATTATGACTCCAAGAGTCATCGACACTTAAATCCGTTCGGGATTATAGTCGACCTTATCGTCGTCGATCGCATCGTTCTCGAAGATCGCCAGGGGAAAATCGAACGATATCTCGTTAATCGATCGCGATCGAAAGAGAGACGTAACGAAGGCACGTGATCGTTAACTCTGTGTAGCTCGAAATGATGGATCGAGATCCGTGGATCTGTACGCGATAAAATAAAGACAAACCGTCGTATGTTCGAGATCGAAAAGAGGAACGGAATCGAAATGGAATGATCGACGTGAACAGAGGCGCCCATGATCGAGGTTTTACCGTAAATGGATAACGGGAGACGGAGAGAGGAACACGAACGAGGGACAGCAACGATTTGGCAGAAAAAAAATACCGTTTCTCTGGATTTATCGCTTTGGCCACGACTTAAGCGGCGTCAACGAATCGCCTTGGATAATGATACGAATTTTTGTGGCTGAAAGTCAATGACGCCCGATAATCGGACAAAGAATGATTAAATGCTTTGATGTTTTTATAGCCGAACGGTTACCCGCTATTCCACTTGTTAGCATGTCATTATTTTTTATTATCCCATGATCCGAAACTCATCGGGACGTTTTTCTTATCGTTTTCAATCGAAATACCTTACACTTCATTGGGCCGTATTTATGAAACGTCCGATTTTGCGATAGTGCCGTACGCGTGGAGAATTTTCTGCGCGTGTACGCTTTGGTTTATTATTTTATAACGTGATAATTCTTGTCGGTAATCATAAAATACGATTGATATGCTAATTAATCCTCTTAACTTCTAATTTCCATTTTCTGTTAACATCGAGGTATTATAATACCAAACTGAAACTTAAATAATAATTAAAATAATAAAATTTTAAATAATTTAAATAAAGTTTATTAAAGGAAATCACTCTTTTATGCACATTTACTCGATCATTATTTTTAACATATTTTGAGCAATACATTTTTTCTATAGAATGTTACTATCGGTTGAACATAAAATATTATACTAATATGTTACTATCGATGGAATAAAATATGTTTGTATATATATCGATGGAAAACATCAGAATAATTCTACACAAAATTTGGAATATTTTTCGCAGCAAGTGAAATGTGTTGAATCGGACAACGTAATCTTTCAACTTTTTAATTCGCTCCAATGTTTGTAACGAAATTGGGTACAATTAACGCGATACTTTAGTGAGAAAGATTCCTTGTGCGCAGTAGGGATTAAAATATTCAAGATGGGGAATAGATAATGTTTAACGTACGCGTGTTGATTTTACAATTTCTGGGATTCTAAGAGCGACTCCGCGGCGAAGATTTTTTCTGAATTCTGAATTGCACCTTCGGTGATAAATCTTGAATACTAGTAACTCCAATCGGACGATTTGATATTAATCATCGGATGGTATAAAATCGAACATTTTATTCGATATGTCGCAAATATTTGTTACTAATTTTCAATTATTTACTACTAAAATTTAATTATTTGCTATTAAAATTATAAGAATTGAAAGGATTTCAAATCTGACCGAAAATCGTGATTCGAGACGATGATTCGAAATCTTTAAGACAAAATCGCAATTAGTATGTCGTCAAAAATAATTGACAAGCATTGCTAGAGTATAAAAATATTCCAGAATTGTAATTCAGTACGACATTCGATCGAGAGACTTTCAGCAGATTTCGATTAAGCAAAAAACCAGTATCGACGCGCGAACAGCGATTCGAGTTCGAAAATGTTTCACGTACAACGAAACGTAAGGTTGGTGATTCAATTCGAACGCATTGACTCACGACGTTGTTACGGGTGATGCAAGTTGAGAGACCATTTGCTTGTTCAGACAGCAATGTCAGAAGAAAATGCGGGAATGCCCGATAAAAAGTGCAATAATTGTTTGCTCGCCATGAATATTTCATTTTTTAAACCATCCGCTTCGTTTCCGTCTGCCTTCCCACATTGTATCAACACCCTGCATGTTACCTTGAATCTTTCAACGCGATCTAACTATGCAACTACTTGTATAGAATTAATGCAAACATTTTAGAATTATCGAAACGTATTATTCGATAATTGTAACGACGGCACTCTGTGAAAAAGTTATGGAAATATTATAGTCAATAAAGTATTGTAAACTGAACATTCGATCGTATTAAAAATACGAGGTTACATTTGAGGTTAAATATGGGATCTCTAAATTTAATTTGCGAGTGCGCCACGAGTGCAACTCCTCAATATGACACACGAGTTTAAAGATCGCAAAGTATTTTGATTAATAACAGCAAAATTATATAAAAGTTTGAGCTAGAAGATGATGGTCCAATACTACAAGGCATATTTTACACTCAAAGAAGTATTGTAAAGTGAATATTCAGTCGTATTAAAAATATGAGGCTCTCCATATTTGAATGGTCAGTGCGTTATGAGTGCAATTTCTCAATATGACCCACCAGTTTAAAGATCGCAAAGTATTTTGATTAATAACAGCAAAATTATATAAAAGTTTGAGCTAGATGATGATGGTCCAATACTACAAGGCATATTTTACACTCAAAGAAGTATTGTAAAGCGAATATTCAGTCGTATTAAAAATATGAGGCTCTCCATATTTGATTTGCGACTGAGTCACGAATGCACACGGGTTTAAAGATCGCGAAGTATTTGTATTGATAACGGTGAAATAACGTAAAAATCTGGGCCAGAGGATGATTGTCCAGTAACACGACACGTATATTACAGTAAAAAAAAAGAATATTGTCAATGTAACCCTAAAAATATAAGAAACGTTATTCGTACTCGAACATCGAGTGCGTCACGGGTGCAATTCGTCAGGATGACGCACTAGTTTAAAGATCGCGAAGTATTTGTATTGATAACGGTGAAATAACGTAAAAATCTGGGCCAGAGGATGATTGTCCAGTAACACGAAACGTATATTACAGTAAAAAAAAAGAATATTGTCAATGTAACCCTAAAAATATAAGAAACGTTATGCGTACTCGAACATCGAGTGCGTCACGGGTGCAATTCGCCAGGGTGACGCACTAGTATTAAAGATCGCGAAGTATTTGTATTGATAACGGTGAAATAACGTAAAAGTCTGGGCCAGAGGATGATTACCCAGTAGCACGAGGCGTATTTAGCAGTCCGGGTGCGAAGCGCGAGGCACAATGGACGCTTGCTTCTCGGCGACGATCTCAATGTCAGTAGTCAGCTCGAGCTAGCTACACCGGCCGGAAAAGGAAAAAAAAGAAAGAGAAGAATCGTCGGAGGTGCTCGCTTCGTCCTCTCCTCTCTTCGCCTCCTCTTTTCCATCCCCTAACACTCTTGTAACGATGCTCTACGTGATGAGACTACGCCACTGGGAATTAACGACGCCTCCGTCGCCGCTGACGCCGCTGACGCCGCTGTCGCGAGCGTAAATTCGCGTTATGGTCGTTTCACAACGACGCTTAACTCTTTGGGCACGGTGCAATTAAAAATGGCCCACCTTTTTGGTGCACGGTAATGCATGGTAGGACATTTTTAGTCCCGCTTCAAAATATTGCAATAGCTACATACTCGTGTGTGTAAGACTATTCGAAGTCCTATAACAACAAATTTTATTGAAGTATTACCATCGTATTATCATTTCTCTGTTAAAATATACCAATTTTGTTTCATTCAAAATGCGATAAAATTTCTGTGCTACATGAGACTATTTTATTTTATGAAATTCTGTGCCTCAAAGAATTAACGCAACATTCGCCGAATCCGTCAAAATGACGGATCATTGAGTTTCGATTACGACATTGGTAAGAAGCTTTTGTTAAGATGTAAGTTATCCTTCGTCGAAATAAGGAATCATTGTATGAGTTAGTTTACGTAATTATTTACTTATTTTTGTACCTTCGTTTCAATGTACACATAAATGGCCATTAATCGTTTGTAAATCTAGTATCAATGTTCCTTCTGTCCATCGAATCGTGCTCCGTTACATTCGCTTTGCACATTCATCAATTTTTTACTTCTTTTATCGAGATTCTTAATCCTTAATTTCCAATTCTTCCGAAGAATTATCTATGATCGAGTTATTATTCCGTAGACAAGGGAGGTTTTCCTTTGTTCCCATCCAGAACTTTTTGATAAACTGTTATTGAATAAACTTCATGATTTCTCATAAAATGTACTAATTTTTCTTTATATCGTTGTTTAATCATTTTCAGTGTACATTATTTGATTTTTATTATATTTACACGTTTTGTGTATTTACTGGTACTACTTGTTTTATATAATTGTTCTTATCAATTGTTCTGTATATTTATCGTAACCGATTGCTTTTGTTTTATATTCATTGTGACCTACTGTTTTGTACCATTCACTGTAATCAATTATTCTTTATATTCGCTGGAATCAATTATTTCGTACAATCTCTGTAACTAATTGTTTCATGTATTCATCCTAATTGTTCTACACATTCGCTGTAATTAATTTTCATAGACACGGTACAGTGATGTTGTATATGTACTATTATATATGTATATTCGACAATTCGAATACAGTTGAAGTATAGTTAAAATACAATTAGATAATTAAGAGTACGTGGAAGGGAAATGAGATCGAAGCTTGAAACACAAAATTCGAGTATTGTGAACGAAGCTTTAAACACCGAGCTAGAGCGTGACGCGAAGCTGAACGGAGCGGAGCGGAGCGTTTGCGAGCTGATCGCGTTCGTCGAAACGACAATGCGATACATATTGAGCGGCAATTAAAGCCGCAGGAGTCCCAGCTGGTACGAACGATCGCGACGGAATATTTTCCTTCCGCTTCTGCGAACTAGATAACGATCGATCGAATCGTTACGTCGATTCGCCATTTCAAATCGCGAATTCGAAACACGCGGCCGATCGACAAATCTATCGTATCTAAACAGGCGTGGGCTGTTGCACGGGAAGATATTTTTAGATTGTCAAGGATCGTTAAAGAAGTTCGTTAATCATCGTTGTAATCGGTTCTTTAAAGACGAGGTTCGGTCTATCACAACTTAAATGCAGGTATATAAGCTTTCACTGAAGTTGATGATAAATTTACTAAAAATTTTTGCTTATATGAATTTCGCTAAAATTGAACCTCCAGATTGATTGAATATTGAGAAGGTAGGCCAAATAATTGATTAAATATCGAAAAGACAAGTAAAAAAAATTGATTGAATATCGAGAAGATAAGTAAAAAAATTAATTAATATCGGGAAGATAATCCAATTGATTAAATATCGGAAACATTTTCCAAATAATTGCTCGAATATCAGGAAATTGTCTAAATAATTGATTAAATATCGGAAAGATAGTCCAAACAATTGATTGAATATAGGAAAAATAATTAGAGCATAAATTGCAAAGCTGCATAATGAATTGATTATCTCCGATGTTTGTAATCCTCGGAGAATGTGTAGTATAGTTGTTCGTTGCAGTATCGATACATGTATCACGGTTTAAAGATAATTGCTCGTATTAACATATTATCTACCAACTATGATTACTATAATTAAGTCATGAATAGGAATCAAACACAATAATTTGCATTGTACTTTTTTGCCAACTCACGGTTAGTATTCTAGTGGAGTAATAAATGGCTCATTAACGAAGAAAAGGCTATCGATTGATCCGTAATTGCTAAGTACGGACATCAACATGCCTCTCCCAGCCGACGAAGTGTCGATATTTCAACGAGCCTTGATTTTCCAAAGAGGCGTTTGATGCAATAACGCCAGTCAATTTAACAATTAATCACTAGAAGTTATAGCGTTCGCGGATAACGAGTAATCGTTCGGTAACGACGGTCCGGATGTAATAATGATTTTTGCCCAAGCGTAATACGCTCGTGGACCGTGATTAGGCGCATGAATGATCGATAAAGAATGTTTGTTTGGAAAATAACGCGGCACTCGTATCGTGTTGTGATCGTGTTGTGAACTTGTAACTTTTTGTGATGATCATATATTCAACGTATCATGCGTAATTGGAACAATAGAAAGATTAATCCCACTGTTACGAATCTTGCAATTGAAAAAATGATTCACCGTGGAAGGTTTAATTATGATCTCCTCGACTGATTCATACGTCCGTCAAATATTCTTTTTTTTCTTCTTTTGGTTCCGTCGCTGTACGCAGTATCGATTATGTTTTTGCTCGCTTTTTTTCAAATCGTAGGATCGTTTTAAAAGTTAATGTCGTTTGTCGTGTCTCCTTGAAACGACGTTAGCGAGTTACTTACTTTACGTAATAATTATTTTGACACAAATTACATTGACTTCCTTCGCAATCCTCGAGACTATGTTAGAAATTTCGAAGGACGTTCTTCTGCATCGTGGGTCGCACAGGACTTTTTGGATAAACGCTATCGTGAAAGATGAAATTTATATTTTTTAACTCTTATTTATGTGAGATTACTTTTTAACCTATTTTATTATACAGGGTGTCCCAAAAGTGTTGAAGGAGTCGGAAATGGGAGGTAGGTGGGGTCATTCTGAACAACTTTTTCATTTACAAAAATGTCGTATGAGGCTTCATTTTTAAATTATTAACGAAAAACACCGACCAATCAGAGCGCGAGAATCGCGCCCCACGCGATTCGATCGCGACCACGGCCAATTATAACTCGGGCCTACACTTCTGCCTCCGAGCGCGCGCAATTCTCGCGCTCTGATTGGTCGGTGTTTTTCGTTAATTATTTAAAAATGAAGCCCTATACGACATTTTTGTAAATGAAAAAGTTGTTCAGAATGATCCCACTTACCTCCCATTTCCGTCTCCTTCAACACTTTTGGGACACCCTGTATATTACCCTTTTACTTATTGTATTATGTGTTACCTTTTTACCTATTTTATTGTATATTATCTTTGAACCTATTTTATTATATATTTTATACCTTCTGTTTTATTAAAGATCAGTATTTGTGAATGAGAAAATTGTTACTTCGAATTTTCACATTTTTAGAACTCTAATTTATCGAACTTGAAGATTTTCCAATTTCCAAATTTTGAAACTTCAAAGCTATCAAAGTAATAAATATTAATTTTAAATTTGAATTTCCAAATTTTCAAATTTCCAAATTCATAGATTTCTAAATTTTGCGAATCCTTGAATCTCTAAATTCCTGAATTCGTAAACTATCGAATTTGTCAAATTCCCAAATCATTCGAACTTCCGAATCTACAAATTTTCTTATTCCCAAATAATCCAATTATCTACTGTACACATTCTTAGATACTTCAGATTCCTAAATCCATCGTAACTTTGTCAACACACCAATGCACAAATGTATCCACTATAACACAATTTCTCCGAACCGAATATAACATAATCAACATGCTTATTGTGGTATCAACTTAGAAGAAACGTTTCACAGGTTAAAATCTACAAGAACAACCAAGGTGTCTATAAAAATTTCACGAACGTCGCTCAGAAACGTGTCAAAATGGTGGTGATATTTGGTGAATTTTTCTCTAAATCCACGAAGCAACGAAGGACGTTCGTCGACAAAATTTCCCATAGAAATTTCTCCGAACCAAATACAACATAACCAACGTGTCTAACCTCGTATCCACCTAGAAGAAACGCATCAAAGCCTAAAATCTCCTAAAACAAACAAGATGTACATAAACGTTTCGCGAATGTCGCACAGAAACGTGTCAAAATGGTGGCGATATTTGGTGAATTTTTCTCTAAATCCACTAAGCAACGAAGGACAAAGTTGAAAAGATTTCCCATATAAATATGGTGTATTAGGAACGGTGTAAAGTCGTACAGGTCGGTTCTGTTGTGGCCGGTCGGTGTCGGCGGAAGTAGCGTCTGTCCGACGAGACGGATGCCCGAAAGAAAGTTCTCGAAGTCAATTCCGTAATGGTTGGCGTAGCATTGAATTCAATTGAATAATGGTCGTCGGTCGGTGGGAGGAAGGGGCGCGAAAGGCAGCCGCCCCGATCATTATCCATCATTCGGCCGATTATCGTGATATTCCCGCGGCATTCGCCTTTATCGCCGTTATTCAACGCGTCGCTCGAGAGTGTCGAGAGAGTGATACACGCGTGAAAGAAGTTTCGAGACGACGAACCCGCCGATCCACCTCCTCGGCGATTCTTTTTTTCGGCTCATCATTTCGACCAGCTCCCCTTGAAATTCGTTCCCCCTTTGCTTCGTGTCCAATCGTCATGCCTTTTGTTGTCCTCTCTTTTTCCCTCCTTTTTTTTTTTTGGTTTGTTTTTTTTTTTTTTTTATTAACATTCGTACAGAACGAAGCCGCGGATGATGGATGGTGATGGAGTGTAGAGGTGCGAAGGAGCTACGGAATTAGCGAACCAACGACGTACATTTATTCGATCTTAAGGAAGAAATAATGTAACGGCCGTTCAAGGACTCTTTTTGCGCGAGGCCAACATTGTGGCGCTTCTTTGCGCGAATTTGCAACCTCTCTTGGGCGAATAAATAACACTCGGGTGTCTGTTTTAGAAGGATCCCAATGGAAAATATCTTTATAAGGTGCTTGCTCTCATTGAATCTTTATAAACATTCTTTGTTATTTTAACACTATGTCTATTTTGTCTAAATTGCATGCCCACGAATCTAAATTGAAAATGAACAATAAAAATTGCCAATAATGGATAATACATAGACCAGTTTATAGAAAGATTTTTTATGTCGATGAAGGTTAATGTGCCTTTCGATATAAGCTTTTTAATAATTTTCGTAATTAAAAACGAGAAATCTAAGATCCGTCAATTTGACGGATTCCGTAAACCCAGTGTTAACAAATTGTTTGCCACGCGGAAGCGATTGTAAATTACGTTAGGTAGTATTTTTATTTTGAACAAATCTCACAAAATATTTTCACGATACTTTGTTGTATTTATTTTTCATAGTTTTAAGTAACGCTTGTGAGTATTTTTTGTTAGCGACGTGAACAAGTTTTGAACAATGTAAATCGGCAAATTGGAATCTACGCTTCGGAAGTTTTTTTCATAGATCGATCTATTCAATAATGTATCCTGCTCGGATCAAATTAACTTCGCCGCATTCTCAATCTTTTTTATTTTTGATCTATCCTTCTACGATTTCGGTACCTAAAAAAATTTCGTTCGTATGTGGTTTTACATACGTAGTTTCATATATGTTTACACAGCGAGGGACAAAAGTATTCGTACACTTGGAATGTAGCAATAAATACAACAATATTTTCTATGTTATTGAGTATATTTAAACAATTATAGCTGTATATTATACAACACATTTATAACACGTGAACATGACAATACCTTTCTCTATAAAGATTCTTTTATATCTTCATATTCGACTATCGTTGAATCGGAATGTACGCTTCAGGAAGTTTTTCTTATAGATGAATCTATTCAACAATATATAATCCTGTTTGGATCAAATTAACTTCGTCGAATTCTCAACCTTTTCTATTGTGATCTAACTACTTCCTCCTACTACTTCGATACGTAAACATCTTTTGTATATGGTTTTACATATGTAGCTTTATATACGTGTACACAGTGAGGGACAAAAGTATTCGTGCACCTAGAATGTAGAAAAACAACAACAATATTTCTATGTTATTAAGTATGTTCAAACATATGTTATATTAAGTATGTTCAAGTTAAATGGATTTTTAAATTGGCATTTTCAAAGAGATTTAATGAAATAGACATTGAAATATAAATATGAAATGCATAAAATAAAAGTATTAAAATATAAATATAACTATAATTATATATATAAATATAAATAGGGACTGCGACCTGGCGTGAAACTCAGCCGAATCATGCTGGGCGACGAACGTGTTAAATAGGATTTTAAATTGGAATTTTTTAAGGAGTTTAATGGAATATAATTATAAATTTAAATATGAATATAAGAGTCGTTAACTTAAACACCCTGTGAAAATGTTAAACCTAACATTTTCAAACGCGCAACATTTATTCGTTGGACCCCACACACCGCCATTTTTATTCCATTTAATCTTATATTTCGTTTCATATAACAGCATAATCCAACAGAGCACGAGGTACCGCGTTATAATTTTTAAGGTAAAGCACGAACGGTGTGTATACCTCTTTTTATAGAAAACCCATCATATTTTTCCAGCGGCCATTGATTAGGGTTTGGGGCGTACGATACTCCAGGTATCGCTGTATGAACTGCCTCGATAATTTTTAGTTAGTTTTAACTCTGCGCCCATTGTGCTTACACCGAGTCTTTATTTTTAACAGTACTTCAACCTTAACCTTTTCTTCCACAAATACATATAATTATTACTCTAATATTCAACGCGTAGTTTACTATCTACATAACCCCACCAACACATAAGAAGCACTATAAATTTCCTGAAAGAAACCAACATGTACAATAAAATATAGCACCCAAGCATACAGTCATCGCCAATGACCTCGTAGTCGACGCGACGTAAAACACCAATGAAGAAGAAGAATATGTACCGGATGTGTTCTCGAAGAGGTTGAACATCCGTCGAGCCAGTCGCATGAACGGAAAGTAGCATAAATCGCGGTCGTACGACGATCGATCCGCGATCGCGAGTTACTCGACGCCGATACTCGATCGAATCTACCGTTAACGATCGCCACGCTCCATTAAATCCGTGCTCGGCTAATTATCGATTCCCAGTGACCGTTCCGATTCACGTATGGGCTGCGCGTTTGCGCTCGATCGGCTCGCATATGCTATTTGCCCGTGGCTCGCTCCTCCGATCGTTCTTTAGGCTTTTCCTGGCCTCGTGTTTGGCCATTCCATTCGATCCTGCCAGTCTAAATATAACCGGTGCGACATCATTGGCCTGAATCCGATCGAAAGCAAACACGGAAGATTCGCTGGTCGTTCGTCGGGCCTGCGGTAATTGCATGGCTCCGAGCATTGACTCGTGAACCGAACCGGCTTTCCGTGCTCGTCGACCACCGAGTTCAGAAATATCGATTCGTTACGATTCATCTCCGTGCGATTCTGCTTTCGACGAATCTTCGAATCGTCTAATCGTCACGTAATCGTTGCACGAAATTACTCGCGTTTCGGGGATCGAGGATTTTGGGAAACTAGCAATTTGGTAGCGCGGATGGTACTTCGGGATTTGACGACCTTGAAATCTAAACACCATTTCGTGCTGTCGGATTTCGAGAATCTGTGAATTTAAGGACGTAGGAATTTGTGGACATCCTTATTCGAGGACCTGATAATTTGAATTTGGGGACCTAGAAATTTGGAGTGCAAGTATTTCACGGTGTTGAAATCCAAAGATCTAGAAATTTAAGAAAATTGGAATTTGTAGATTGGAATATGTATAGATTTGGGAAACTAGGATTTTGCAAAGGTGGGTACGTGGGAAGAGTGAGGTACTTAGAAATTTAGGAATGGGGAATGTATTTTGGAACCCAGGAATTTGGGGACTAAGAAAGTCTAGGAGAAGGAAGAATTTAGAGACATACATATGTATTTGGAAAACTAGGAATTTGGGGACGTACGTATTTGAGGAACTAGGTATTTGGAACGATATCGGAATTTAGATATTTAAAAATACATAGTATGAAAGATTTGGATATCAGAGAATTAAGCAGTTTGAAACACACGAAAGCTTATCATGTAGAAACTTGTTATAGTAACTTGTGAATGTGTTAATCATCAAGTTTAAATATACACCCTTATCCAACGGGAGCGTTTCCCGATCGTACCAGCGATTATCTGTATAAATTAGTAAGTTCGCTCTCGACTCACAACTCGCGGATCCAGTGTTATTAGCGACAACAGGATGTTTATGCATCGATGATATACGAGAGTCCACGATACACGTATTTGTCAGCAGAGTGTAAGGACCAGCATCGTGCAGATAACATGATATATGTACCCACCGTCCGCAGTCGTCGATATATCACGAGTGCATAAACATTCGCCGTGTAATTACTAGTAATTCCTCGTAGGGTAGGCAGAAAAAGGAAGCGAAAAGAGCGATAGAACCGTTGGTTGAATGAAGACGATGCGTGTCTAAGGTGTCCTGTTGCACGCCGTGGAGCGAGTTAAACCGTGTCCGTCGTAGGAATTGCGAGCAACAGGAGGGAACTGGGTGTGCCTTCGATCGAAAGAGACACGGGAATAAAAATAAGCAGCCGTGGAGGATTAACGGGTGCTCTTCTCGGACGAGGAACCTGGCGCCAGCTACTAAATTAGCTACTTGGACGACGTGTCGGCAGTCTCACCGCGATATCTCATTCTCTCCTCGTGTTCGACTCCTCCTTTTCCTTCCTCCGCGTCTCCTACTTTCCGTACGTCAATTTTCAATCGCGATTCGATACCACCACTGCTTCGTTTTTTTTCTATGTAAAACATTTTACTTACATTGTAGCGCGTTGTCGAGTTCGAACATCGCTCAACGTATTTTCATTTCTATATTATTCTTGTTCTATATTATTCCCATATTGTATATTATTCTCGTCTTATATTATTATTGTTCTATATTATTCTCAAATTGTATATCATTCTCGTTCTATATTATTGTCGTTCTATATTATTCACAAATTGTATATTATTCTCATCCTATATTATTCTCAAATTGTATATTTTTCTCGTCCTATATTATTGTTGTTCTACATTTTTCTCGTATTGTTATATTATTCTCGTCCTATATTATTATTGTTCTATATTATTCTCAAATTTTATATCATTCTCATCCTATATTATTCTCAAATTGTATATTATTCTCATCCTATATTATTCTCAAATTGTATATTTTTCTCGTCCTATATTATTGTGTTCTATATTTTTCTCGTATTGTTATATTATTCTCGTCCTATATTATTATTGTTCTATATTATTCTCAAATTTTATATCATTCTCATCCTATATTATTGTCGTTCTATATTATTCACAAATTGTATATTATTCTCATCCTATATTATTCTCAAATTGTATATTTTTCTCGTCCTATATTATTGTCGTTCTATATTTTTCTCGTATTGGTATATTATTCTCGTCCTATATTATTATTGTTCTATATTATTCTCAAATTGTATATCATTCTCGTCCTATATTATTGTCGTTCTATATTTTTCTCGTATTGGTATATTATTCTCGTCCTATATTATTATTGTTCTATATTATTCTCAAATTGTATATCATTCTCGTCCTATATTATTGTCGTTCTATATTATTCTCCAATTGTATATTATTCTCGTATTGTATATTATTCTCGTCCGATATTATTGTCGTATTTTATATTCTCCGCGTATTCTGATATTTTTATTAGTCTTGACAGTCTTTCTCATTTCAAATGGATGCGTTGTTTTGAACAGGTTAGCCTAGTATCGCGATAAACAAGTTGGATGAGTTAGATCAGGTTACGGATGTTTTTGTTCATATACATATTCATTTGTTTTTGGAGATGTTTGTCAGATCAGCGTTATGGTAAACAAGGTTGATCAGTTTAGATTAGGTCAGCGATGTTCTTTCATTTACATATTTATTATGTTCGGAACTATTCTCCAGACAAGAGTTATAAACAAGTTAAGGTAGGTCAAGTTAGAGATCTTTTATATTTTTATAGTATTTATATATTAATTTTTTTTGTAGATATAGTTTTTATATTTAATATATTCATTATTTTTGAGATTAATATCGTGATAAGGTTTTCTATGAGGAAGTTATGTTAAGTTAAATAAAGATATTGTTGTATCCGAGCATAAAGTATTCATTATTTTCACGCTATGAGTGAAACATTCTGTAATGCTATAGGTCTTTTGAGAAAGGATGGATTGAAATGTCAGAATTGTCTAATAATCGTGCGGTACGCTTTGTATCTCGGTCAGATTTGCATAACAATTTCCCTCTCTAAAGGCTACACCGTCGAAAGTACACCGAAGTGAGAATCGGGGCATGTCAGGAAAATTATACTGCCGAAGAAGAACACGTTCGACAATAAACATTTTAATTCAACTTTTTGAAAACAGGCGCGTACTATTTTTTGGATCCTTCTCAAACAAAGGCAAGTACGAAATATTGCAAAATTAGAAGAGGAAGAAACCTCAAACGCGCATCGACAACTTCTAAAAAGTCGACTTCTATAGTCGACTAATAGAGCGACAACTTCGAAAAAGTTCAATGAAATTTTCAAACCAAAAACCTGTAGAAGTTTTTTTGGTCAGGGCTGTTCTTGTCCACTTCCCTTAAATTTTTTACAACCACCGAAACAGTTCAATTTTAACTCAGTCGTTTGTTCACCCCCAGCAGCACACAAATCCTCCCTACCTTCATTTTTCCGGGGAGAACATTACATTTTCTCTTCAGTGGATTTCCAATAACTCTCAAAGAGTACACGACCAAATTTATATTTATCTTTAAAGCCCGATGTCAGTTTACGAGGTGCTACTATTTTTCTTAAGTGCTAAATCAAGTTTCAGTTTCAACACTTTAACCGCCATGTTCCCCATATACGGGTGACACGAAAATTTCTACACGGATTTAACAACTATATTATCCAAAATTTGTTCAATTTTCTATCTGAAGACACTCGCATCAGTTACTTGGAACTACGAAAAATAAATATAACAAAGTATAGTGAGAATATTTGATGAAATTTCTTAAAAATGAAGATATTACCTAATGCAATTTTTAATTGCTCCCATGTGACAGTGAACGTGTTAATAAAGCACACATTTTACCCTCGCCAGTTGTTCGGTTATTTTTGCGTTTCGAGCGTATTCGCCGATTCCACGGGCTAACTAGTTCGTGGTTCATTAAGTCGAATCCCGAAGAATACACAAAGACATTATCGAGGAGGAGGCTCGTCCGAGAGGATGGTTCGGTCGCCCTGTGTCCTAAGGAATCGTCGAAGGGCCCGGTGAAACAGGAACGAACGGAGGCGGCGGAGGGTGGCAAGCGAAGAAGGAGAACCCGTAGTAGCCAGGGGAACGACGGAAAAAAGAGGAAGATGCACACGGTGGAGCAGGTTTAGCTTTTTGCTCGGCGTTCAGCGAGCGTATCGGCGCGAATCCCCGTATACGGCCGGTCGATGGAGAACCAGACGCGGATCGGACGGAGCCGAACGAAGGGCAGAGGAGAAAAAGAGAGACGACGACGACGAAGAGGACGGGACGGCGGGGTGGGCTGGACAGGGTGAGAGAAGAAGAAAAAGAGTCACCCTTCGTGGCGCCTGAAGGCGATGAACAACCAACGACCGGTCGCTAAGGGACGCGCAACCGTGGATCAGCTCTCCGAGACTTCGACCTTCGAGGTTTTGCTGCGTTCATCAGGTTCACCAACCTTTTCACGGATCATTCTCTTCGTTATTGAATAACTTCGTGTTTTTCTCCCGGTTTCCTTGTCCTGTCGTCTCGCCGCCAATCGGAAGATGATTTCTCGGCCGCCTCGCGACCCGTTTACGGTGTCTCGCGAATTTTATCGCCTCGATCGTGCCGCTCATTACCAGCCAACTTCTTCCTGTCGGTTTGTTCGAAGTCGGTTCGTTGAAATTAAAACAGTTTCAATGTATAAAACGTACCGACGTATCGATGCAAATGTTCGTTCGTTGAGAATTTTTCTCTCTTCCGTTTCGTTGACGACGGAGGAAGAGGTTGAACCTAGCTTATAGACGTTCGAGGCAGAAGGATTTTTCTGAAATAGAGAGACTGCAAGTTCCATTTCTGAATATACTGAACTTCGTCTGTAGTTAGAATTTTAATATATGAACATAATATATAATGGACACATGACAATGTGACAATGTCACAAATATTAAGACTTGTGAAAATGTTACAGTTATTCAGTTTTGGAAAGGTGTAGTGTATGGTAGAAACTGTTCGAACAGAACTGCAAAAACTATTTGTTCATACGTTTACAAATTGCATCCTGCAGATTGTATATTCGCTAGCTCCATTGTGAATCAGATTCACAAACTGCATCCTCGTCACCTACATAATCGTTTACTAAAATTCGATAACCAACCATTTTCTATTCAACGATTTTTATCAATGATTCTATTGCTTTCGTAACAAGGTCACGTGTAACCTCACATAACCTTGAATTACAATAATACAAATGTACTAAAACAGCTAAAACTTAAATGCTCCTAAATAGTAAAGAATAACCTAAGAGCAACACGTGCGAATTCACAAGAGCTGCACGATTTCAGAAAATCTCCAGCCGCATCAATCGCTATTATGTTTCATAATCCCTATAAAGACGAAGAAGGAACGACGCGAAATGTATCGCATTATATACAGTGTTGTATCATCGAGGATTCAGGAGCTCATAAAGCGTTCCTGCCGGGATTATACTGCCCTCGGGATAGTCTCACCATAAACGTCAACGTCCGAGAGCTTTTCGACTACGCTCGACCAGCTTTCTCGATTTTGTTCGCCCTTCGGAGAGAGCCCCTTAACGAGTTTTTCGGGCCCCACACGACTCATCCGCGCAGGACGAATTTTTAAAGCAGCAATAATTTCTAGCTGTCCGATGGACCATGATATATACGCGGGTTCCAGACACCGAATCGTTGTCGACCCTCGAAAAATACGATGTTGCTCGTTATATCGCGAGATTCTCTATGCAGATTAACAGGCCAGACACCCTCGGACCCAGGGCCCCAGGCTTGTAGATCTTAGATCACCGTCTTCGAGACTCTTTAATCGACGCTGAAGATTAATCGAAGGGGATGGAAACAGTCTGCAGGTGCTAATAATCCTGTAATTTCGTTCGTCATTTTAAGTTTGTATTGTTTTCGAGAATCTCCATATTTTTGGGGTTTGTTTATACATACAGTATGTGCACACATATGGATATATAGACATACAGTATGTGTACTGATCGACTATTTGTACAAGCAGTTTGGGTACACGATTGACTATTCGTACAAACAGTATGTGTACACGATTGACTATTTGTACAAACAGTATGTGTACATAATTAATAAACGATTCAGTTATCAAAACTTAACCAACTAATTCAACTAACTGAACTTGCTAACTTGAATACATACTGTATGTATGAATAATTAATTACGTTTACATACTGTAACTATAAACAGCCACATCCATATTTTTATCGTTGCAATTTCTTTTAATGCAATAACGGTATGCGATGAAACTAAGTAACCTTGGATCCGAATGGTTGAACCGGTTTCGATTTTTGAGTTCGAAAAACATCCCTCGCGTGCGTTAAATCGCGGTAAAGTATTTATTCGGATACAATAGACGCTCGTTATATCGCCATCGAAGAGATCGTCGGAGCGGAAAATTTTCGCGAGTAAAACGTGCATAAAGCTTGCATAAAAAATGAAGTATCCGAATAAAGTACACCCCAGGGGCAATTTCGAGAGAGCACTTAGATCGGCAGCGGATAAAATTAGTTTTTGCAAAGATTAACAAAATCTAAATGGCCCAAGGTATAATATTGCCGCCCGTACAGTGTTCTTCTGTGGGTATCCGAAAAGGCCATTAGAGTATCGCGTTCGCGATCGTTATTCTTTCTTGTCAGCGTCATTAATGCCACAGAGGGGTGTCTTTATAGAGTAAAGCAGCGCGACGCTCGTTTTATTACCACTCCGCGCTCTCCTTACGATCATACCTGTCGCCGTTGATTTCGTTCTCGCTTTGATCATCGTATCGCCATTGTCAACGCGTGCTGTTCAAGGTTTTAATGAAAAGACCCCGCGTTCAATTAGCAATGTACTCCGCCATGCGATGATCAAACGTGTATTCACCTTTGTCTACAAACAACCGTGGGAATAGATTTTGAAAGAGAAAATAATTAAGATTATGAAATTAACTCCTGCTCAGTTGGTCCCCTCACGTGTGAAATTTCACGAGAACCGTTTCTCTTCTGCTACGATAATTACTGGTAAGTACAGGGGAAAAATTCTGTGCAGATCTACCGAGAATTCTTTTTGCGAATAACTCGGTGTGGATAAAAAGATACGAAAGGTAATTTTTTAGGATAAGGACAGTTATCGGTAGACTCTCGTTATATGGCCATCTTTATACGGTCGCATTTCTATGCTGTCGGGGGTATGGTTACTTGTTAGATTCATCGCGTGTTAGATCTCCATGCGATGAATTTGTTACACGGTAGGTTTGCTACGCGTTAGATTAACCACGTGTTAGATATGTCACGAGTTAGATTACTCACGCGTTAAATTTTCTACGTGTTAGGTATGTCACGCGTTTAATTCACTATGCGTTAGTTTTACCACGCGTTAAATTTTCTACACATTAGATATGTTACGCGTTTAATTCGCCACATGTTAGATTAGCCACGCGTTAAATTTTCTACGCGTTAGATCCCCACGCAATAATTTTGCAACGCGTTACATTTACCACATGCTACATTCGTTACGTATTAAATTTGCAACTTGTTAAATTTACCACGCATGAAGTTTGCTACCTGTTAGATTTACCACGTGTGGTATTTGCTACTTGTTAAATTTACCACGCGTCAAATTCATTACGCGTTATATTCGTCATGCATTAAATTTGTCACCCGTTAAATTTACCACGAGTTAGATTTGTCATCCTTGAGATTTATTACGCGTTAAATTCGCCATATGTTAGGTTCACTGTACGTTAGATGGCCACAAGTTAAATATATCATAGATTATATCTCCATACATTGAATTTGCTAAATGTTGGACGTGCCATGAGTTAGGTTTGGTACACGTTAATTTACTACGCGTACTATGTCCACGCGTTCAGTGACTGAACGTTATATCGCCACGCGTTGTATAGCTAAGCGTTTTGTTCATCTCATGTTGTTTGAACCCCAGGCTGTTTATAAACAATCATCAATTTTATCGATAAATAATTCTCAATTTTATTGAAAGTATCATCAATTTGATTGACAATAATCATAAATTTTATCGACAATCATAAACAATAGTCAATTCTATCCGTATACTTTATATGACGCATACGACCAAGATCAAACCCTTCACTTACATAAATTAGGTTAAGCTTTTGTTCGTCGTACAAAATGTTTACAAAGTTGTAAAAATCCGAAAGATAAGCGACGCGAAACTGACAGATTTTAATATCAATCGGCGGAGGATTGTGCCGTCTAACGTGTTTTGCACCCTTGGTTTGGAGACGTTGCAAAGATAAACATCTAAAACGTTTATTATTAGAAACATTTCTACGGACGTTCGTGAATATAGCGCGAGCTATAAAAAGGATCAGATCCAATAAAAAGTCCAGGAAATCCCTCGTAAAAATACGCTCGGGGGAGCCTGAAAAATGCGCAAGATGGTAGCAGATCAGATAGTAATCGGCGGGTTCCAGGATAACCAAGGCGTTATGCTCGCGCGAACAAGCGGTACGCACGCGAGCGAGCGAGCGAGCAAGCGAGCACACTCGGCCAGTTAATGCCCGAGATCTATAAATAGCCGTGTCGAGGGTGCATAAGGCATCGCATCCGAAAGGGGAGGTGCACGCGTTGCACGCGAGATGTCTTCTCCTCCCGGTGGGCCCCGGGGATAGAAAAATGAAGAAGAAATAAAAAAAAAATAAAAAAAAACGGGAATGGAAAAAGGAAGGATCGACTGGTTCAGGTTGGATGCCTTCTTCGGCATAGGCGCCAGAACATCGTAAACCGGAGGATCGTCGTCGTGGCTTTTTTCGCGGTTACGAGCACGTTCTTGATCGTGTGCTCGCTGCTCTACGCTCCGAACAACTTAATTCTACATAATTACGGGATAAACGGGGTACATTTGTTCGAGAACGATTCAAAGAATCCTGGCTATACCACAGGGGTTTAATTATAGGAACAGGACACTCGGTACATGGACGATATTTATTATTCTACATTTTTCTCTCGCGATGTTCGTTTTCTTGGATGTGACTCACTTTCAGTGAGATTCGAGCGAAAGGTCGAAATTTCATCCAGACTTGATCCAGATTCGATGGAGATTTGATCAAGATTCGATCGAGATATAATCGAGATTTGATTCAGATTTGATCGAGATTTGATCGAGATTTGATTAAGATTTGAGAGAGATTCGATCGAGATTTGATTAAGATTTGAGAGAGATTCGATCGAGGAAGTTTCGAGATTTTCGGTACGATCAAGGTCATTATTTGTTGAGGGTGGTTAGGTTAGGGTCGGAATAAAATATGATCAATATCGAATTCTTAGTCAAATGCGCATATTTAATTGATACTTTTAAGAAGTTCCCATTTTGTGATTATATTAAATTACTATTCCTTCGAGGATGTCATTTCTGGTAACTTTTCTTTATTTTAATAGTAAATTATCGACATTCGATATGAACATTTCAATTAGTCCGCTTTAGTAGACGTTGATATATTACATTGATCCTCAGCATACATATATTATACTAAAAGTATTGGTTAAAAATGTTAAAACCAGACGTCATAAAATGTATCAACTAATATCATAAACCACCTTCACCATGCAATTATTTTAAAATGCAAACCAGTGAAATATCATAAACCACCCTATCATATAATTATTATAAAAATACTATGTAGTGAAATAAAATCACCTCTGTCATATAATTATATAAAAATGCGAACCCGTGAAATATCATAAACCAACCCATCATATAATTATTGAAAAATCCCAACCAACGAAATATCATAAACCACCCTATCTCATAATTATTATAAAAATACTATCCAGTGAAATATTATAAATCACCTTCAGCATATAATTATTTAAAAATGCGAACCAATGAAATACCAAAAACCACCCTGTCACATAATTGTATAAAAATGCAAACCAGTGACACACATGGAATTAAAAACTATCGAAACGAGAAGATAGCTCGATACACACATTTATAAAAGAAACAGATCGATCTCGAAGAAAACTCGATTGTTCGCGGTTCCACGCCAATGTATCCGCGTCCCTGCAGATTGGATGCAGGTAGGCTAGCTTCTGTGTTCTCCGTGGCTCCAGAAAGGAAGTAGCGTAACGAGATGGCGTCCCCGACATCCTACAAAGACGCGGTGTCCGCGGTGAATCTTTGATGCTGCCCTCGGTATCAGGGAATTTTTCCTCCCGCGAAAAAGGGGGGACAGAGGAAAAAGGTATATGGCGAAAGATGAGCTTCGTCCAAGAGATCCGGTTTACCTTGCGAAGGTTTTCTTACGTCCTACGTACCTACGTGTATAAAGGACGAGTCGTAGGTGCGCTACCCTACCCTGTCACCACTTCCAGCCACGGTTTGCCATAAACGAGCGGTTTTTGCATCTCCGATGATCGACTCAAGGGCAGCTAATAGTCCCGCAAGCGACTGCTATGACGGTGTTCACCCGGCCTAGCCGCTTGTTACCAGCTCTTCAGCCTCCTAGCGTTATAAACGAGACGGGAATATAGTTTATGATGGCAGTGGTGGCACTCGTTAAGCCTGATTTACGCCGAGGAAGCTGTTATATGGTTGTTCGCTGGATCGCTGCTCGAATTACGCCATCCTTCAAATTTTCCTCGTTCCACCCATTCTAGGCGCGATTCTATCACGATTGCCACAATTACGGCCCATGATGCGCGAAACGATCTGCGAATCATTCCAACTCCGGAGAAAATTCATTGTTTCGTAAATTTCGTCGAGATTCATATTCAGTTGCGTTTGAATTCAGTCAGGAGGTGATCCACGATCGCGGTTCTGCAGATTGTATTCAACTGGTTCAGTTTAAATTGTACTCCAATTAAATTGTACAGCAACTATGGTGTACCGTGGTTTAATTATAATTGTCCCCAAATTAAATTGTATTGCAACTTTGTTACACCGTGGCTTAATTGAAATTGTCCTCCAGTTAAACTGTACTACAACTATGTTGTACCGTGGTTTAATTATAATTATCCTCAAATTAAATTGTACTGCAACTTTGTTACACCGTGGCTTAATTGAAATTGTCCTGCAGTTAAACTGTACTACAACTATGTTGTACCGTGGTTTAATAATAATTGTCCTCAAATTAAATTGTACTGCAACTTCGTTACACCGTGGCCTAATTGAATTTGTCCTCAAATTACATTGTACTGCAACTATGTTGTACCGTGGTTTAATTATAATTGTCCTCGAAGTAAATTATACTGCAACTTTGTTACACCGTGGATCAATTGAAATTGTCGTCCACTTAAACTATACTACAACTGTGTTGTACCGTCGTTTAATTATAATTGTCCTTCAATTACATTGTACTGCAACTATGTTGTGCCGTGGTTTAATTATAATTGTCCTCAAATTAAATTGTACTACATCTGTGTTGTACCGTAATTCATTTAAAATTGTACCACAAGTGCGTATACCGTGGTGTAACCCCTTGCTCTATAATAACGAGCTACACTTGTGACGCACCAGCCGTTCAAATACGGTAAATCATGCTTATGATTAAATGTTCATGGTTGAATGTTCAATTTCGGTCTAATTGTAATTTGCACAGTTGAGAAATGTAAGACAGTCTCGACATTCGAACTTTCTTTGATCATCTTAATGTTGTAGCAGTGAATAGTTCATGTCTGACGCATTTGCCGAACCGGCAAATCCACTTAAGTTGTACCTCAATCGTATCGTATTATCATTTCCAATACATTATGAGTACTAAATGATGAGTATACGAGTGCGATGAGTAAATATACCGTACAATGCATGTACAGTAACAGCAATAAATCCTCATTCATCTATTTATTTAAAACATGCGCATATGCGAGCAACATTCGATTTGAACATTTGAATAACGACCGAGTGGCCGATCAAAAAATCGAAAGCCCCGCAGTTAAGACGTACGCGAGCATAATCAACGAGCCGAAGGATGTTCATTTCGTCGAGTGGCTGAATACGAAGTGTACCCGGTTCGTGGATTGTTTTCGCCGAGTCGTAAATCGTCCGGTTAGCCGGGAGCAGAAAAGAAGCAACGCATCGAATACATTGTTCGCGACGAACGTTCCTCGGTTACCACCGATCGTCCATTGCTCCTTTATTCTTTCTCCTTTAAGTTCGCCTCACCAGGAGGAACGAAGGCGAACAGATCGAGATGAAGCCGGTTTACCTTGCGAAGCTTTTCTTACGCCCCTGAGAGACGCTACCCTCAGCGATCTCGAAGAAACTTGCGTTCCTGACGCTTCGCTTTTTCTGCGCCACGAAGATTCCCTGTCGCTGAATGCAGCTTGGATGAATCGCGTCGAAGAATGGATCAACGGAAACCATTTCGATCGGGGAACAAAAAGCCGAAGAATGACCTTGCGTCGAGGATGAATAGGGTTTCCGTACGCGCTTTGTTCAAAATATATTACATGCGTTGATACCGTATTAACCGTGCATTTTTACAAATTGTATATTGTTTTGCTACGAATACAATATGCTGTAGCATTGAATCTTTCACGAAGCGATACTTCTTCATTGTTGATTAAACCGCCACGCATTGTATTTTTGGGGGGGTTCGACGTCCACGCGTTGAAATCTCCGCTCGCGTTAAAATTTAACGAGTACCAATATAGCGCTTGGAAAATGTAATGTGTGGAGAGTCATAAGCGAGGTATATAACGCGTTGAGAATGCATCGGGTAGTAATATGTCACATGGCAATCTAATGTGTAGAGAACTTCACGCGTCGAGAATGTAACGCATCGGGGACCAACGTGTGGAGATTTAACGCGCGTGGATTTAGCACATGACGATCTCACGCACAGAGAATCGATTACATGCAGAACCTAACATAGCGGAAATTTAACGTGTGGAGATCTAACGCGGCAGAATTTGACATGTTGAAATTTAATACGTGGAGAATCTAACGCAGCAGGAATTCAATATGTGGAGATCTAACGTGTGAGGATATGTCACATGACGTTTTAATGCACGGAGAACATATCATGCGAGAACAATAATTTTTAACAAGAAATTTCTAACTAAATTCATAGTATTCTACAAAGCATGTTTGAACATAGCAGACAATATTGTCGATTAATAATCAAAAAAATAATAATTTCCACAAAACTTATCAAACTTTCCAACTAAAAAGTTTCATAGTTGCTATTTGCCGAAAAACGCTTTCGAGAGCAAAGTGTTAACACATCAAGAATCCCACGCCCAACGAAAACCCAATGTGTGACAATACGATACGCAACGATTAGCGTACATCCACGTAACGTTAACATTAAAGCGATAATCTAAGCGCGAAAGTGTAACAACGATGCACGTATGCGCATAATTCAGAAAATAACGAAAAGTTGATTCCCGGTGAGTCGATATTATCTTCGCCGTTTATTTTCTTCCAATAACGCCTAAGAAGAGGGAAGATTGACTGGAATCATTGCATAATTCATCTCCAGCAAGAAGGCAAACAGAACCTGCTGTAGGATGTGCCGCTCTCGGAATACCAGTCCGGCAAGGACAAGTCGCGGTGTTCCTCTTCTTCAGGTTCATTCTCGCTATTTATAGATCCTAAATATTAGCTAGTACGAAGGTGTGGTGGTACGACTGGTACTCGTTACACTTCTTCAGATCGGTACCGCGAACTCGTACAGGCCTTTATTCTCGTAATTACCGACGCAACCACCACCTGGCCAGTTTTCTTCTACTGCTACAAAATCCTTCCCGAGCGATCCGCTTCATTCCGTCGCTATTTATAGATCCTAGATGGTTATACGCTCTACGTGAGTAAATGTTGGCCACCGACGGGAATATCGTTGCTCACCGAGCCTTCATTATCCACCTACCGATTCTCCATTTCTACTTTGATCAACGATTCTCCGATTCTCACGATTTTCTCATAATTTCTCACAAATTACTGTCCTTCTCTGAACTTCCTTCTCCTCTAGGACAGCCTTTGCGATCGAATTATGATCTTTCCTTTGTATTGGACGATCCCCGTGATACGTAAAATCGTAGGAATTTTGTACGATTGAAAGGACTTGTATAATTGCTACGGCGAATCAGTCGATTTGCAATTTTTTTTTACTTAGAAAATTGCTACTCTTTTTGGAAATGTTATTTCTAAGTTTATTCATCGATAATATATTTAATATTCGACATATATAAAACAATAAATGTATATAATCAATATATTCGATATTATTTGAATATGACGATAGAAGGACGTTGATTAGATTTTTCTCCGATTTTATTTTCATTCACCCTTTTTTTACAAATGTTTACACCGATTGTTTAATAGGATTTCGATATGTTCTCTCATTCCAGAGAGAACAATTAATTTTTAGATCGAGGGTGAATTATAAGTAAATTCAATTAAATCAATTTTTCTGTCTCGACAAAATTTTATTTTCATTCACCTCTTCAAACGATTAAAATTCATATTGCCGATGAACTACAAATAAATTCAATTAAATCAATCTTTCTATCCCGACAAAATGTTATTTTCATTCACCTCTTCAAACAGTTAAAATTCAGATTGTCGGTGAATTATAAATAAATTCAATTAAACCAACTTTTCTGTCCCGACAAAATTTTATTTTCATTCACCTCCTCAAACGATTATCTTTCAGATTGCCGGTGAATTATAAATAAATTCAATTAAACCAATTTTTTCCGCTCGATAAAGCCACATTTTCATTCACCTCGTTAACACCGCTCGTCGAAAGATACATTTTACTTTTCTTTTACGGTGCGGCTCGAATAATTAATTTCCTTAGTAGCAGCATTCCGTGATTACAAAATTCCCCGTTCATCCGCCCGTGCATTCGATCGTCGATCGTTGTCCTTCAAATTCCTAATAGTATGCTATTTTCGTGCCGTGGTATCTCGCGACCACCACTTACGCGCCGATTACTCGCGCAATGCGGTTACATTTCGATTTTTGCTCGATTCGTTATCGGCCGATCGGGCTCGGCATACAAGCAAGAACGGTTCTGTCCGTTATCCTGGGAACGAGGATAGCACCGGATCGGCCGGAAAACGCGTCTTTATCACGAGTGTCGCCGAAAGGATATTTTATCGGGAGTTTATTCACGCGTGGTCATCCGCCTGCAGCAGCGGGGCAGGTTTATAAATAGTCCTGAAGAGTTGCACGCGGATTGCACGGGGCGCCTAGTACTCGATGCCGATTACTCCTGGCGCCGGCGCACCGGCCTCCTCCTGCTTTCTTTAATGGCCGACAGTTAATGGGAAGTTAATGTTCGACGCTGTGTTAACTACGCGACCGGTCCCCTTCTTTCCTCTTTTCTTTATTCTCTTCCTTTCCTGCTACCCTTATTTCTTCGGCCACTTATGCCTCTCGCCGGATGTCCTTCTATTATTGTCTCCATTTATTCTATCATCATTCTTTCGGCATCCATTTATTCCATCATCCTTCTTTCGGCATCCATTATATTTCTTAACGACCTTCCTTCGTCCTTTATTATATATTCTATCATCGTTCTTTCAGCGTACGTTATATTATATTTCATCGTCTGTTATATTCTATTTCATCGCTTGTTATATTTTATTTCATCGGCTGTTGTATTATTTTTCATCGTCTGTTATATTCTATTTCAGCATTTGTTATGTTCTGTTTCATCGTCTATTATGTTAAATTTCATCGCCTGTTATACTCAATTCCGTCGTCTGTTATATTCTATTTCATCATTTGTTACCTTATTTTCCATCGTCTATTATATAATTTTTCATTATTTGTTATGTTCTGTTTCGTCGTCTATTATATTATTTTTCATCGTCTGTTATATTCTATTTCGTCGTCTATTATTGTATATTCTATTTTATCATCTGTTATATTCTTAACTATCATCTCTTATATTATTTTTCATCATCTATTATATTCTATTATATCGTTATTATATTCTATTTCATCATCTGTTGCATTCTATTTTATCACCTACTATATTCTACTTTGTCATTGCAATGTCCGTATTCTGTTACAATGACGCAGCAAGAAATTTATGTATGATGAACACTCAACCGATGCAAATTACGAACAATCACAGAAGGGGTGTCGTCGGACTAAGACATTTTATGATTCACCTCGATGGGTAATTTGAAAATTATCAGCAATTACAGGTTATAGTTTCCTTCTTCCTAGCGTATAATTCAATAATGACAAATAATTGCAAGGTGTTCTTGAACGACAATTATTCTCCCGTGTCGATGGATAATTCCAGCTATAAATTAGCTCGAGGGTTGCTATTAGAAAAGTCAACATACCATACCAAGTACTATGTTTCATTTTGTTACACAATAGTGTTAGACTATAGGTAATAGACATATTTTTTTTAAACAATAGTGTTAGACAGTAGACACTAAACAAATTTTTGTTAGACAATACTATTAGACACTAGTGTTCGACAATAGATAATAAACAAGTTTTTGTTAAACAATAGTATTAGACAATAGACACTAAATAAATTTGTGTTAGACAATAGGTAATAAACAAATGTCTGTTAGACAATAGTGTTAGACAATAGACACTAAATAAATTTTTGTCATACAATAGTGTTAGACAATATATAATAAACACATTTCTGTTAGTACATGAGAAAGTGAAATATGTGTGTATGTGAGTATGTGTGCACGATCCGTGTTGCATGTATACTTTTCGGAAAGACTCGGATGTAGTGTATAACGTTAATAAAGTTTTACAACGTATCCACGTGAAGTTCAAAACACGAACCACGGATACAACACATATTTCCGCGACTTCGCATATTTTTTAGTCTACCGTGGAAACCGTTTATGTGCATCGGTAACAGTGAAGCGCGAAGACGAAATATTTTACGTCGGGCACGTTGAATCGCTCGATCTTTAACGCAAATACCAGAAGGGTATACGGGAATTCCTACCTACCCACAAATTCCTCCATTATTTTTCTCGAATATTTAAACACTTCGAAGTTTGAAATATTCGTCCTTCGACGAGTATTTGCCTCGACGGATTCCTATTTTCTCTGGTCCTTTGACCGAGCAGAAATGCCGCGACGCAAGGAATTCCTCGCAAGGACTCCGACACCGATGGTCGTCGCCGATGATGGATTCGTGATCGTCAGTTTCTATTTGCAGTTTCCGTCGTGAGAACATCGTCATCGTACCAGAAATAGAACCTGCTTCGTGGTCGATGCACCTAACGAGAAATCGAGCCTTCTGTAAACCGTAATATCGATCCTGTTCGTTTCTTCTGCCCCTTTTTCTCTCTTCGATCTGCGAACACTTCGTCTCGTGGTGGTAAAATGATTATGCGCGTGTAAATTATATAAAGATGCGTGTTTAAGTGATTATACGCGTTTGACTGGTTCTGCGTGTCGTTTCTGTTTTATCGGTTAAATCGGAATTCATTGTTGCCGTTCTCGGAAAGCTGTTGAAAATATTTCTTGATAGTTAACGTTAATCCTCGTGCGTTATTTAAGTTCACAACATTTCCGTTCGAAACATTGTTCTGGTATTCGGTAAATTTTTAATTTGAAATATATCATCGTTGAGTAAATATGTATTTTATTCAAATTCGTAATATGTATGTATAGGTATTATTCAATATCAATTATCAATTTGGAAGGTATATGAAGATATCTTCGACGAAGGTATCGATTGCAATTTTTGATCTAATTTTTTGAACAACGCAATCATGATTGTCTTCAACGTACACTATCAAATTGGAAATGAATTGAAACTTTGAAGCATGGAAAATATATTAGCATACACGTTGTCTCATACAAGTTATATTCATACAAGAAATACATAGTGTTTAAATTGATATTATATGTGTTATTGCATGATTACAAGTGTTTAAAAATTACGACCACAAATTTAAATCACATTTAACATCGTTGCCATCATTTTTCTGTCTAATGATCGACAATAATGTAAATATGTCCATTGAGACACCATATATAATTATTCTTTATATTTATGTTTGCTCTCGCTTTTATGTTCTATGCTTGATAAGGTCAAAATATCTATATAGACTATTGAGGCAGTCTAAATAATCATTCTTCGCTTCGATAAAAAAAGTCCATACATATTTCAGTAAAAGGTAATCATTTTTCTGTGTTAAACCAAAGAACGTCTCCTCGGCTATTTCCTATTTTAACCTCGTCCTATTTCATGTAATATTAATTGACTCGTTCTGAGCAACTATTTAACCCCCTCTGGCTGCGAAGGACGAACATACACGTTCTCTAAAATTTTTTAAAAATATTCGCAAATACTTCGATATACATATATTGATGGGCCTGTACGAAAGTGTGCCAGGGTCCAAGGGTTAAAAACCAATGGGAGTGAAGGAGATAGAAAGGAGAACGGACATATTTTCGACGTCGAATCTTCAGAGGAAAAGTACTGAATGAGTCGAACACAACGGTAATAAAACGGGAGAGATTGTACGCGCGAAAATACGATACCATTGATGATTGCAGACAAACGACACGTGCTCAGTCTATCTTCGGGTTTCCTCTTCGTTTCGTGACATCCGCTCGTCGCATATTCGACGCAACGCGTCGTTACGCATCGGCTTTCGACGTGTGTGTAATATCGAGACAAATATCTGTCGCTGATCGAACTTTCATTCGCCTACAATGACCCCGTACTCGCGGAACAGACAGTGCGCCGATATCGCAACAAAAAATATGTATACAGGGTGCTCCTGTAGAGCCCGGACAGAATTAATTTTTAATTTTCCGTTATATTAACATTTTGAGCGCCGTGTCATTCAGATACGAGTGACGTATGAATTCATACATAAATCTATCGCTAATTTTAGTCGAAACATTTAACATAACAGTCGCGATCTGAACCCGCTGGAGTAGTACGTGAGGGGTGTAATTGAGGGAAACACTAAAAAGTGTAGACACCCCAATGTCGACTCTCTGTGAGCTGTTATCGAGGCAGAGTTCACGGCCATAAAACGCGTCACATTGAAGTCAGCGTGTTTGCACTTTAGGGCAAGAATTGAACAAGCGATAGATCCCCGAATTCCCAAATCCCCGAGTTCCCAAATCACCGAATTCCCAAATCCCCGTGTTCCCAAATCACCGAATTCCCAAATCCCCGAATTCCCAAATCCCCGAATTCCCAAATCACCGAATTTCCAAATCCCCGAATTCCCAAATCTTCGAATTCCCAAATCCCCGAGTTCCCAAATCACCGAATTCCCAAATCACCGAATTTCCAAATCCCCGAATTCCCAAATCTTCGAATTCCCAAATCCCCGAGTTCCCAAATCACCGAATTTCCAAATCTCCGAATTTCCAAATCCCCGAATTCCCAAATCTCCGAATTTCCAAATCCCCGAATTCCCAAATCTCCGAATTCCCAAATCCCCGAATTCACAAATCCCCGAATTCCCAAATCACCGAATTTCCAAATCCCCGAATTCCTAAATCTCCGAATTCCCAAATCTCCGAATTCACAAATCCCCGAATTCACAAATCCCCGAATTCACAAATCCCTGAATTTCCAAATCCCCGAATTCCCAAATCTTCGAATTCCCAAATCCCCGAGTTCCCACATTCCCAAATTCCGAAATTCCCGAATCCCTAAATCTCCAAATCCTCAAATCACCGAATCTCTGAATTTCCCTCTGACCCTTCAAATGAGATATCACAGCATATTATTGAATTTTTGTATATTGTCCAAATAAACAAATTTCTGCATAGAACTTCATCTGTCCGGATTCTAGCGGCGCACCCTGTACATGCAATACCGATACAGGGAATTTTTACGCGTGGTAGGAGTCGCTCATGAATTTTCTGATCGCGGCGAACAATCGTGAGAAAGAGGAAACACGTGATTTCTGCACCGCATACACAAAACTAATACGCCATTTCACGATGTTCGTTCGTTAGCGTTGCCATAATCGCACCTCCGAGCGATACTGTTTCCTGCGATACGTGGTGCGCCGCGTTTATGGTTCTCCATGGGGCGAACACGCTGAATCATGGCGAACATTTTACGGAACCCTTCGAGTTTTCCACTCGGCTGCTCGAATATAAAAAAAAAATATTTTTGCACAGCGACTCTCGTGAGAATTTCTACGATTGTTGTACATACTGGGGAAAAGTATTTTTCTCGCGAAATACTTTCCTCTTCGTCAGAGGAGGAAATTATAAGAATTCTTGAAATTGCGGGCTAGAAGGAGAATGCGATGCAAAGGAAAGTTATGATTTTTTTTTCTTGATTCGATTAAAGTTTTAAGGTTCGTCGTCACAGTGGAATTTGACTCGCGTGGTCAGACACATTGTACGTCGTATAATGTAGTTGTACATTGTACACGATAGTAGCTATTAAGTATTGAAAATTTACATAGGTTTTTTCATTTTTCGTTTTCATTTTTTAATTGATTACATTGGATTATTGTTTCTATAGTAAACCTTGGACAATGTATCTCGTAATGATTAAACCTTCCGTGGTAAATGTTAAAGCTTCAAATCTTGAGTCCGAAAATTACGAATTTTTACTAACACCTCGAAGTCCCAAATCACCAAATTCTTAAAATTTTACAACCTGGAAGTCCCACATTCCCGAATTCCCAATATCCGAAAATCGCCAAAGTCCGATAATTCCAAAGAATCAACTTCGTAAAATCTAAATTTCCAGAGACTAAAAATCTCAACGTCTCAATATTTTGAAATCCACAAGTGTCAAATACCCAAGTTGCTAATATCCTAAAATCTGAAAGTCTCAAACCCCCAAAACCCGAAATCGCTAAAGTCCGATAATTCCAAAGTTTCAGATTCCCAAAACTCGAAATACCAAAAGTCTCACGTTCCAAAATTCGCAAATATCTAAAACCCCGAAATTCCAAATTATCAAAAGCTTTGCTAGCAAAAGTTACCCTCCTGTTCCAGCATCGAAATCACTGAGCATCGCCATACTGGCTCGCTCGAAACCGCAACGAAAGCTGCGTGCGAAGTACAGTTCCTGTTTCGAGTGACTATTCGCGTTCAGAGAAAACGAAGAAGCACGGTGCTAACAAACGTTGAATCAAGTAGAGAGTCTCCGTTTACTCAGCAATTAGCTGGCCTAGTGTTGCCCATGCGGAATTTATCGTGGGACGCGAGTAGTTTCGCGTACTAGACCGGTAGCCGGTTGCTTTTTTGCATTTTCGTCAACGAACACCAGCGAAGATGGCAGGAAAGAATAAAAGGATAGTAGCTTCAAGAAGCATCGTGCCGCAGGTTTAACGAACCCTGATTTTTCGCGTCTCGAGATCGCTTCGGGGAAGAACGAAGTCTCGGAGTCTACGAGTGGACGCCGTAGACGCGGAAGTCGAAGCTCGGCGTCATATTTTGTTTGTTCAATTTGAACCGAGACGATATATTCATTCATTGTCGAAACGGAGTTAATTGGAGATTCTTTTTTCGTGCTTTGCTAATGGGTTTCGTAATTGAACTTAAGTTCACTCGGGTTCGAAGTTTTGGTTCTTGAAATGTTGTTATAAAATGGACATGTGTGTGATATGTCGAGGTCTTATTTTGTATATATTTATGTTTATATACACGTATGTATGTTTATAAGTTCGTAGACTTCTGTACCTGGAGACTGTTATATCCTCAAATTTGAGGATGACTAGATTTGTAAAACATCGTATCTGCAGATTTGTAGATTCCTATATTTTTCGACCCTTAAATCGCTATATCTTCAAATTCATGCATTCTCTGATCTCTGTATGTACATATATGGCGAGATCTCATATCCAGAAATTTTTACGTCGTTACATATCTATGTTTCCTGGATCCCTATGATCCCAGATTTACAAATCCTACAATTCCAACTTCTCAAATTTCCAAATTCGAATTTCCAAATTTTCAAATCCTTGAATTCCTATATTCCCTAGTTTCCTGCATTCGCAAATTTCTCTATTTCCAGATTCCTACATCCCCTAGATCCTAATATATTTTTATATTCCAATACCGCTATACCTCAACATGCTAATATCTTCATAGTCCAATTCTTCTATATGCAAATATTTCTCGACCACGACTTTTCTATATCCAAATATCCCTAGATCCTGATACTGTCAGATCCGAACATATTTGCACTTCGATATTTCAATATCCAAATATTCCTACACCCTGATGCTTCTACATCCAAATATCCCTGGACCCAACGCTTCCATATGCAAATATCTCTAGATGCAAGTATCCAATGATCCATACGTTCCTAGATTCCAACATTTTCAAATTCCGAGATCTCTATTTACATTTCTAGGTCTCCCGCATCTTCAAACGCGTGGATCCCCGCATGCCAAGATCCAATTGATAAAACTCCGCGAGAAAAAACATAAACCAACAGAGTTTAGTTACGAACGTGATAATTAGTTATGAAAAAAAATTGTGACGCAAGCTACCGGCCGAACATCAATCAGCGTATCGATGATATCTAATTGCCCTGTTATTTTCTGAGAATCGAGTAGAAAATTATACGGCAACCTTCCAGCAACCTTGCTCGTAACAGATACGCGTTGTCGGTACATCGTCGAGCTCGTTCCACGAACGCGTCGATGTTGGAAAAGAAAATGAGATGATTGAATCGTCGAGTCAATCATCGTCGCGACCTGATCCGGCGATTGGTCGGACGGGATATACATATACTGTTAGCTGAAAATCACGGGATCATCGAACCGAGAAATCGTTAATAGCGAACGAAGGAACCGTTTCGTCGACTTTCGAATCCTTCGAGAATCTATGCAGAACAGAGGAAGAACCGAACGCAACGTTCGAAGGCAGCTCATCTATCTACGATCTCTGGATAATGATCGTTTCTGTACCGTTACTCTCGGTCAAGGTTCCCGACGAGATCGAATTGGAATATCTCGTTTGCCGCTCGGTCACCGATCCTTTCCGCGTCCTTCCTCCTCGCCGCTTTCCTTTCCCTCCTCTCCGCTCGGGCTTGTAAACAACGATTTAGGAACATCGCGTTGCGATTATCGATCACCAAGGACACGTATGTACACTCGGCTGCAGCCTACGTTTCCTTCGCGTCACCGAGCACGCGATCAACTTCACGAACTTTCGTCTCTTCGAATCGCTCGATCTGCGAGTATCTTCGTTTTACGAATTTCTCGGTTCTTCGACTTTTCCGCGTCTCGAATCGAAACATTTCCCAACGAGTATCTCCGTTTTACGAATTTGTCGGATCTCAAATCGAAACATTTGCGAACGAGTATCTTCGTTTTACGAATTTCTTGGATCTCCAGTGTTCAGCGTTTCGAATCGAAACATTTATGAACGAATATCTTTGTTTTACAAATCTCTTGGTTCTTCGACTTTTCCGCGTCTCAAATTCAAACATTTACGAACGAATATCTTCGTTTTACAAATCTCTCGGCTCTTCGACTTTTCCGCGTCTCAAATTCAAACATTTACGAACGAATATCTTCGTTTTACGAATTTTTTGGTCCTCCCAATTTCCCGCGTTTCGAATCGAAACATTTACGAATTCATCATTTTATGATTTTTGAGCTGTTCAATTGCAAGATGGTCCGATTTTTTGATTCTGATATTTTTAAATTCTCGAACTTCTTTTTCATCGAATGTCTGAGTTTCTGGATTAGTAGACTTAATATAGATTTTGATTTTGATAGGTTTTAAATTTTCGAACTCCTATGTTTCGAAGTTTTGAATCACGCGAGTTTCATAAAACTATCCAAGTCCCTGGGTTTCGAAGTGTTTAAATTTCTTAGGCCCACAAGTTTCTAGACTTCTAGATTCCAAATTCACCAAATTTCAAGGTCTGCGAATATTTATATTCCTAACTCTCCAGATCTCTATGTCGCCAGATTTGGGGATTCCTGTGTCTCTAGACGTCTAGATCTACCTCAAGTTTCAAGGTCCTCAAGTTCCTACGTTTTCAAGTTCCTATGCTTCCGACTTTTTAGAACCTAGATTAAATTTCTACGTTGCTAGATTCATATATTCCATATTTTCCCTAGGGATAGCAGATTTGATGTTGACTGTACTTGAACGTAAAGGTCGAATACCGCGAGACACGATGGACGGGCTAAGAATTTCGATACGCGTAGACTGGCTATGATTTTTTGTTTTTTTTTTTTTTTTTTTTTTTTTGTCTACTACTTTTAACGCTTTGATCGGTGTATGTTAAATTCGCCGAAAGTCCCGCTACTGAATTATCTTATTTTTAGCGTAGCTGATTTATTGTGTTTGCACTGCCCGGTTCTTCCTGCTAGCTGTACATTCTGCTATTTAACACGTTCCATAATGGTGGAGCGTGTATGTTTTGCAAAGAAATCGTTATTGTCGCGGAGTGCTTGTAGAGTTACGAAGTAAGCTGATGAACGAGCGATTTGTAATTAAAAATTCACTTTGATTCTAAGGTAAAGCTGTAGAACGTATAGTCTATGTGCAATGAAAATTGAAAAATCAAAAATTATTAATCAAATCGATTTGTTTAAGTAGATATATAGAGAGAGCTAAGTATGTCAAGATATAATAGCATCTCTATTTAGTACACACATGATATGCCTATGATATCGCATACACACACATATGTTTCGTTTCTTATAGGACAGAATGTAGATTTGTAGCCCAATGATAGGTTACACGTGTTAAAAAATGTGCGATATCGAATACATCGGTCAACGCGTGGCATACTAATATTTCTGTGTCGACATTGACAAATTATAAAAAAAAAAAATGGAGAGAAATGTCGTTGATTATAAACATACATGTACGAAGTGATATTAACAGGAACGATTCTTGTTTAGTCTGACGCAACATCATGACAAATTACAGCGCAATCAATCGATTAACATGTTACGGATAACGGAATATCTTCAACTGTGTAATTATTAAACAAACTTGTTCGCTTCATTTTTCATTCGAACTGTTTACGCCCGAGATACCGTTCTCAGGTTTTTACGCAACGATGTACGCGGAAACGGAGCACAATTTTGGTCTTCTTTTATACCTATCAATTATTATTGCAAAATACTTCGTTCCGTGTGACCATAAATATTTTTCCTTTCCAACTTAATCTAATAAAACATAACTGAATTTACTATTTATTTAATCGAACCTGATACATTTACTACACTAAATGTATCACAATTTAATGTAACTTAACGTATCATAACCTAATCTAACAAAATCAATCGTAACCAAATCTAACCTCACCTATTTCATAATAAACTGATCTGATCTAACATAAGTGTGAGCTTACCCTAATTCATTATAGCTCAATCGAACCTAACTAGATTGTAATTCCACGTAATTTAGAATAACATAATCTAATTCAACCCAACCTATCATATCCAAATCTAATCTAACACTATTTTATAATAAACATATCTAACATAAGTGTCAGCTTACTCCAATTCATTACAGCCCAATCTAACCTAACTGGATTGTAATTCCCTCTAATTTATCATAACCTAATCTAATTTAATCCAACCTACTTTGACTTGATCCATCAAAGTCAAATCCGATCCAATAAAATTCAGTCTAATTTAATTCCACTTAATCTATCCTACCCAAGTCTAACCACGACCTAAACAGATAGTTGAACGAATACACGAACAGCAAAAACAACGAAGCTGGACTTAGGTTAAAGCCGCCGGGTATATCATCATTTGTAGCGTCAATCCAGAAAACAGTCACAAGCGTGGAGTTATCAGGGGAAAAAATGGAAAATGATTCCGTGCAATGGGACAAAGAAGTCCTCGCGTCGAGCATAGTGATTGCGGCACACGCTCGAGGGATATGAACGAGCGAATAGGTTGAGGGTCGCGAGTGGCCGTTGACCCTGCGTATGTATCCGCGCGGAGCGGAATGGCGAGCGGAGTTATCGACCACCTAGACAGACTAGAGTCCACATTGGTAATAGCTTCTCTAGTCCACCGACCTTCCTTCCACTCGTAAAAACAAATATTTATGGCCACCGCACCGGCACTGTCCCTGCCCCTTCTTCAGGGTCGCGAGCACAACCGCGACAGGTGCGGATTCTTAATTACGCGATCAGCCGTCTTCCTCGACTTAGAAGTAATAGAATTATACCGAATTCTTGGTATATCGAATGAAGGCACGATTAATGTGCGGCGATAAAACGCGCGCCGATAACCGATGCCGTAGAGCATCAATCTGATGTCAGATTTAATGTAAGCTCATCGCAAATTTTACGATGTGGAATCGATGCGTGGTAATACAAAGTATGGGGATTGAATGTGTTGTGATTTAAGGCATTGAGATACAACGCGTGGGTATTTGAACGGTGGCAATATAGCGTGTGGAGAGCCAGCGAGCAGAAATTTGATGTGTAGGAATTCGGCACGAAGCAATACAACGCGTGGTGATTTGGCGCGTGGTACTTTGCACGTGTAGCAATTCGAGGCTTAGTAATTTGGGCGCGTGGCGATACAACGCGTGGTAATTTGAACACGTAGGGATTTGACGAGTGGCAATACAACGCGTGGTAATTTGGCGCATGGCGATACAACGCGTAGGGATTTGACGCGTAGTAATTTGGGCGCGTGGCAATACAACGCGTGGTAATTTGGCGCATGGCGATACAACGCGTTGTAATTTGAACACGTAGGGATTTGACGCGTAGTAATTTGGGCGCATGGCAAATACATCGCGTGGTAATTTGGCGCATGGCGATACATCGCGTTGTAATTTGAACACGTAGGGATTTGACGCGTAGTAATTTGAGCGCGTGGCAATACAACGCGTGGTGATTTGGCGCGTGGCGGTAGAACGCGTGGTCCTCTGCACGTGTAGTAATTCGACGCGTAGTAAGTTGAGTGCGTGGCGATACAACGCGCGGTGCTTTACAGATACAGTGACTTAGCGCGCAGCAATTCCATCACATGACAATTTGATGCATGGTGGTTCGACGCGTGGCAATACAACGCGAGGAGATTCGACGCGTAGCAATCTGCACGCGTGCCAATTCGAGCGCACAACAATTCTCATACGTGGCAATTTAAACACGTTCGAATCTAACTCGCGGTAATTCGACCACTTGACCACCTAACTGCCATTTGCAAATTTTCACTCGCGCGCATCGTTTCAGTGAACTTTCTTCACCGCACATTTCCCAGAACAATGATCAATCACCGATAGAAAGAACGACCTTTAAACGCACGTTGACCTAGAAAAACACAGACGGACAATCTAATCACGCGGTATCTTTATCGTAAATTACCTGGATCTTCCAGAGAAATCTCGGAGACCTTGAGCCGTATCCACTCTTCTCCTGCCCGACGATAGTTCGATTATTTTTTTGTTTCGTCGATGAAATTTTTCCATCGTCGTTCGCGCTTACCGACAACCTCTCACGCAATTACGTCACCTTGTGTTGTTGCAGTATCCAGCAGGTGCATCCAGCGAACTTTTGCCGGAGAACAGAGGAACTGGTTACGCGCCGGCTGGAACTTTGCCACCGAACGCGGAAAACATTTCTCCAGCCGCGAAAGATCTATTGAAACGATTGCTTCAGCCTGACCCGTGTCTCAGGTTGAGGTCCCTCTTGAGTCTGCAGAGAATCGCCTTCTACATGGGTCACGATCTGCACAGTTACATGGCGAAGAAGGTACGAACTTGCACCATCAACTGTTCTTTCGTTCATTTTTCGGTTTAGGTTGCATTACACACACAATTATATGTATGATTAAAGGGACATGGTATGACTAGAGGTTACGATGGGTTTAGACTTGTCATTTAATTCAAGGTTTCATTTTGTGGTATAATATTCGTGAAAATTGATCATCTGTTCAATGTTACTAGGATGATAATTTGAACGGGTATGAACAATGTGATCTAAGTGAAGATGGGTATGGATCATTAATTAGGTTCGAAGTGGGTACGAATTTATTTACTAGATGTTTACTAGATGTTTATTTTGAACTTAGACGTTTATATCTATCTCGAGTCTAGATAAGAGGATTTAGGTGTGTTTGAGACCCATAGATTTGGGCCCACTTTGACTGTAGATTTAATTTTTGCTCGTTCAAGTTTAGGTAAGAGGATTTATGTTTATTTCAAATCTGAACGAGTTCAGTCTACATCGAACCCAATTTGCACCCTTAGTTGAAGATTTAAACCCATTCCTATATGTGGATTTAAGCTCTTTAAGTAGATTAAAGTTCACCTCAAATCCAGAACGAGAATTTGAACTCATATGAAACCTAGATATGTTCATTTGTAATGTATATGAGAATTTTTACTTATCTCGAATCCCTAGATCGGAATTTGAAGCTTCGCGATCTTCTGGATGAGAATTTCAGCTACCTCGAGCTGAAATGGATGGAGTTTGGATCCATCTTGAATCTAGAAGTTCCACACTAAAATTTTGACCCATCGCAAACCTCGAATTAAAATTTGCATTCGACTCAAATCAAGATCAGAATTCCTACCAGATTTTACACCAACGACAGAACATTGAAATTAATTCTTTATGTACTATTTCTATAAACAATTGCTATAACAATCGTCTTTATAATCACACAGGAATCTCCATTTCGGCTGCTGGGACGTAAGGTGCAAACTCAGGAGAAAAGGATCAAGGAATTCTCGAGTTTCGACTCTTCTCTGTGTGATAGTATTTCTCGGGCCGATGATCGATGATCTCATGAATCTCTAGTACTTACATGTCCTTAGTCTTTTCAGCTAACGCAGAATCATCCTTCATCGATGATTCAAGAATCTCACTGTTCGAAGCTGTGTGTCTTCTACGATCTTTCTATTCGCGTTAGCTTGTTGTTGGTGATCGAACCGATACCGAAACATATCGATTGTATCCTGAACAATTCGATACCTCTGAATGCGTCATTATTTGTGGGCTGGGATCAATAGTATTAATTTATCGATTCGGTATCGTTCCGATCATTAATTGTTGTTCGACCGAATCCATCGAACAACGTTGTCGATGCCATCCATTAGTTTAAGTCAATGATAATTTTATAAACTTTTTGCCATAAAATCAATATTTTTTGACCGGTTTAAGTAAACTTCGCTATCGTGTGCAAAAATGTTGCGAGATTCAGCTGCTTTTAAATGTTGATGAAGCTTCTTCGTGCTGAGAAATGTTGATATATACGAAAGATCTGTGTGCAATGTGCTACTTGCAGTTTATAATGCATGACGTGGATGTAAAATGTATTTTATCGTGAATAAAAATTATTGCTGTATGTGATCGTAGAATTTGGGTTCTGTGATTTTTCTAATCTTTATTTCACGTATATCCGAAATCCCCAGTTCTCAAAACTCATAACATTTCGAATATTAACATTCTGAAATTTTCAAGTAGACAAATTCTCAAATTTCCGATTATCTAAACTCCCAAATTCCTAAATTTCCAAATTTCAAATTCCCTAATTTCCAAATTTCCAAACTTCAAATTCACCAAATTTCGAATTTCCCAATTCCCCAATTCCCAAATTTGAAATTCCCCGATTCCAAAATTTCCAAATCTCAAATTCCCAAATTTCTAAATTTCAAATTCCCCAATTCTCAAATTTCTAAATTTCAAATTCCCCAATTCTCAAATTTCTAAATTTCAAATTCCCCAATTCGCAAATTTCGAATTTGACAAGTTGGCAATTTCGGAAATGGATGAATATTAAATTTCAGCGTTCAAGAAGCGGATGTTATGAAAATGAAAAATTGACAACCTACAAATCCTTAAATCCCCGAATTCCTAAAATCTACTCGAAATCGGGATTTTCAGTAGGAAAAGATGATACCATCGAAGAATTGGTGTTAAAGATTTTTTGTGAAATTCACGGATGAACGTTGGTCTCAGTTTACAAAAGTTTTAATTTTTTTAAGAATAGTTAACAGTATTTTTGTTACAGTATTTCATCGATAATACAATAAATTGCGATAAATCGTAGTGCGTACAAACTAACAACAAAAGAACAGAACGGATCTGGATCGAATAACGCAGCGTCTTTTTTTTATGTTTTTCCTCTTTCATTTTCGAAATCAATTGCGAGAACAGTTTTCTTTTTTGGCTTATCGTTCACTCTTCTTTACTTTGTTCGCTTTATCCACGAATATATAATATATATATATATATACCTTGAGAATTTGTTGCTTCGTCTTCGTTCACGTGTTCGTGCATTACAATTTTCTCACCATTTTCATTTTTCGTTTCTTTTTATGGGGGGATTTTCCTTCCCCGCGGTGCAATCGATCGAAGTTTACGGTAATAATAATTATATATACATTATTATTCTTACACTTAGAGGGTTTCTCGATAATATAATACAACGCATTCCTTCATATGTTACGTCCCGGACAACGCGTTTGCGAACTATCACTGGTCGATTCCCCTTTTTCTTTTTCGTATAAAATTTCATAAAAAAACAATATCATCGATTCGCGTTCAAACAATGATCAATTAGCAACGCGGAAACATACTTGTATAACGAACGTTTTATAATAATTACTTAACCGTGCATAAAATCTCCTCGAATGTTAAAGAATCGCGTCGTTCTTGTGCGATATCGTGAAATCGAAAGATTTTTTGTATACCGTATGAAAAATTAAAACAAATGTCACGTTTCAAGTCTACCTGATTCTTATAAATTAATAATTTTATTATTTGTATTTTTTTGAATCGATTTTCAACGAAACATCAACATAATTTATTAGCTGCCCTCTGTCGAACGGACAGTGACACTCTTTTCCGCGTCCGCATCTATAAAATTTATCTCTAACATTCGCTATAGAATAAAAAAAAGCGTTCTCGATTAAAATACAAAATATTGCCGCGACATAAAAATTCTGCTTTGTTCGCATAACTTGTCGCGAACAATTATAAATAAACAATCATGATCAACAACGAATAAAACGGAGTCCGCGATTCGCGCGCGGGTCCTATACGACCCAGTGATCGTTCGCGTTTCACGAAGCTCGTCGTTCTCGTTCGAAGCGACGAAACGCGTGCGTTTGTTCATTTTCTCGTTAAATCGAACCGCGAAGCACGGCTATACACTGTCGTCGATTTCGTTTACAAAACAGAACGAAATCCGATAATTACGTCTAAATGTTTATTAACTGCTTCCACTCCGCGACTCGCGGAGTCGTTTTGGTAAAAATCCTTCGAGCTTCCCGCGCCGGAAGTTGATCTCGCACGTCCTTCCGATCTTCCTTCCCGTTTCCTTTTTCTTCGTGCTTTTTGTTCGCGCGAAAGATACAAATTGAGCGAAGTCTCGAGCGAATCGCGAGACCAAACAACCGGAAACCGCGAAGCCCGTTTCCGTTAGCCACGAGTTCGCGCCTCTCTTTTTTTTAGTGACACGTCGAATCACTATACTCGCATGTACTCGTCGCATACACTATTTTATTTATTTTTTTTTTCTTATTCACACTCACGCTTCTCGCCTCTCTCATTCTCTCACTCTCCCTTAAATTACGAGTTACCTTATTTTGTTGTTACTGTTTCGTTATTGTTTTTAATAGTAGCGCTATCGTAAGAGATTATGATACAAGTAGAAACGACCGTGTGTCTGCATCGATCGCGACAATATTCTCTCGAATTTTTTACAGCCTGACTGTGGTTTGCTTTTGTTATTATGGTTTCTCATTGTGTTCTCTTTTACCGTTTTCTTTTTTTTTCCGTCGATACAACTGTGCGCTCGATTTCCCCCGTTCTGTGAATCACGAATGCATATGTTTGCAAAATTTTCGGAGATACGGACATGCTCGCAAATTCGCTTGTTTATTAACGACAGCTTGTCGATTGTGTATTTCATGGATTGTTCAATTCGCGTATCTGGTCAGACAGACAACACGGATTCAGAATACAAATAATTAATTTTACATTTTCATCCTTTAATTTCCTAATGTTATAATTAATTCAACATTTAGAGCGTTCAAGAGTTTCGCTCGTTCTCTCATCTCTTTACAATCGATTTAATCGAATTTGACACGTTTAACAAATTGTTAATTATAAAAAATCTGCAAAAAACGAGTCGCGATAGTAAACGTGAGAATATCGATGATCTACCGCATAAAATACAAAAGAATTTTGTCACTGTTATAATACCGTCCAATAAATTGTTTATCGCAAAACATTTGAAACGAATTTTCCTAATAAATTTCAATACGATCCGAACAAATTTGCGAGTCCACGCTTTGCAAAATGCGAAACACCGAGTCCATCGATGGTGTCTTTACCATGCATTGAAATCATCATGGGGCTCGGTTAAATCGTGACCGTACGTTCACGACGTTTCTGCACAAAAATCGGACCCGATCCGAGTCCGAATATTCTTACCGCGTAATCTACGAATAATTCCGCTCTAAAAATTCTCGAAATCTCAATGTTCTACTTTAAAAATTTGGCAGAGATAAAATTTCTTCTCCCGAAATCGTAACACCTCGACAAGAATCATTCATGCCTCAATGGAATACTTGCTATAGTGTCGACACGAGGTGTCCAACCGTTGATCGACAATGACAAATCAACGTTCACGCCACAATTTCGTGCAGCAACATGATATATAAACTTCGCATCGTCGCGATTTCGCGGAACGAGGTTCAATCGCATCGCGCGAACAAACCACGAATAAGCGAATCGAAATTGCACGGTGCCTCAAAGACGCTCGGATATTCGGCGATAAATTCGAATCCGATAATACAAAGAGAGATAATTGATTTATCTACGATAATAGTTTGCATTTTCGATTCGCTCGAGACGTGGTCGAGGAACGTCCTCGTTCGTGGACAAACAATTTCATCGCGCCTCTTTCTCTTTCTCTTACAAAAATCATAGTAATAGTAACAATAATAATCGTAGCAATAATTAATAATAATAATCATCCAGATTCTGGATAGGGCGGGGCGAATATATCCAAAAATCGTTCGTTCTCTGTCTCGCGCTTACGCAGTTTCATCTTAATGTTTCATCTTTATCTCGTTTGTACACAAAATACCAACTATATGTGCTGGAAAAACGCACATACTGTTTGTACGCCTCTATGTATAATATTTATATTATGTATACGGTGTGCCGTTCGCGCTCCGACCGCCGGCTTTTACCTAAAATCGGTTATTTATAAGGTATTTCTTATTTCCTTTCGTTCTGCCATGCGTTTAATTATCGTTTAGCGTGTAGCGTGGATCACTATTGCGGTGTTTTACAATTACGCCTAAAAATTGTTTCTTTCCTCGTGTCCGTTCCCTACCCTCTATATTTACAATCATCGTTCCTCGCGTACAGTCTGTTTCTTGCCTCCGTGGATCCGTCCTTGAGAGTGAAAAGAAGAAGAACAAAAGTGTCAACGAAACAGAAAATCGAAAAGAGAGAAAAACTGGGAAAAGACCGATAACTATTCTTCGTGATCCATTTTTAACTTTTTTCTCGTTTTCACCCTCGACTCGCGCACGTCGAAGCTCCTGAAGCTTTTCGCCAATCGAAACACCGATATCTTACGGTTCACTCACGCACACTGACACACATGGTACCATACAAACCGGAAATTAATGGATATATTTGTTCGACTACACGGTAGCCACACCGCTCGACCAATGGAACGAGAGAGACGCTTCATCTCCCTGTTTTACATTGTTCCTTAATCACGTTGACTGCCTCGGGAGGGTTACTCTGACCCTCGCCACAAATTTAATATATTACAACAATTAAAAGAAGGGTATTTTGAGTATCGTTAACTATACGCTGATAAGATCTCAAAGTTGAAAGTCCTTAACCCTCGACTATCGTGGCAGGATCAAATTTGACTATTAAAGTCAAATTTATAAATTTTCTGTTTGAAAGCAGATGATCGTGTACATTATTTTTCTTCGTAAATTAAAATAGTGTTTATAAATTCGATATAATTTTATATAACGAAAAGAACCTACAAATATTACCTTTTAATTGCTAGAAGAATTTGTAGTCGTATAAATAAATATTCGCATATTTGTTCAAATTAAGCGATGCAAATTGGAAAATGTAACTCGAGAATTAAAAGTACATATATTTATGCGAGAATTATCAACTTCGCGGAGTCTAAAGATTCTTAAAAAAATTCTAAATAGTACACTTTGCTCTGTTTCGTACGTTACATTGTTAAGATCCGATAGTTAAAGAGTTCAATTGGAAAACGAAATACTAGTATTTTAGTAAATGAAATAGTGTAAATACGGTAAATTTCACATATGGCAGTCAACGCGTTAATCACGTGCGTCTCCGTGGTTCACTAGAAGGTCTTTCATGATCGTCTTCGTACGTCTGACATCTTCGACGACCTCGAGGTTGACGAAAATTTCTTTTTTAGGTTTTTTTTCTTTTCTTCTCTGTTTCTTTTTGTCTGTAATATCGAACAGCTGAGTTCACCGACGGGTTTACGAGAAAGATCGACCATACGATCCTCTCACCCCATTGGACGATCGTTAAAACTAGGTTACTATTTAGAAGGAAAATCGACTCGTCGTCGCGATTTACACGCTCGGAGGAGAACTCGCGCGATGGAGCTCCTCGTATCGAAATATTTACGTAAGCTCGCATAGTTTCTCGTCATCCTCTTTCTCCCTACATTATTTTATTCATAGTCTCAACCCTTTCGTTCTTCCTCCCTCGTGGCAAACTGTACTCCCACAGTTTATGTTAGAGTTGTCGTTTCAAAGTAACGAAATTTATAGTAATACGTCCTTAGAAACATACTATCTTTAATGTACTTATGATATTCTTTTTGTACGTGGTTATCTACTCTTTGAATACCGAATGATTATTTTTTGTATTTTGTGGATGGTGAGCACGACTTCCTTAGTAAAAACGGCGAATGTAGGTCACACGACTAGTTAATAATAATTTTTGTGTAATTTGGAAATTTAAGAAATTTCTCGACTGAAAATATGTAACATAAAATTTCTAAATATCTAATATCCATCAGTTTGCAATGGTGGTACGGTGCATCTTCTTATATTACCATTTTCTTCGGGGTAGACCACCCTGTTCGGTAATTTTCTTTATCTTCTACATCGCTATTTTTTCTTAGAAGTCTAGTATGCTACCAACCGAACATTCGTCCTTCGAAATAGGGGGTGTTGGGGACGAAAGGGTCGATAATTTGTTTTCAAGAGTTTTACGCGAACTTCGAGGGATGACGATCATGCTTCGTAGAAACAGGAAGCTTTCGAGGTGGCTTTCAAGCGTGCAAGATACATCGAAGCACGCTAAGAGAGCGTTTCGCTCGCGTTCGTTCGATCGAACAACGATTCACTTGATCGACGACGAATCTTTGATCTAATCTTTGATCAGCTTAGCACGAACGATAGCGGCGGACGATCTTTTTGTCTCCGCGATCGACACGCGTGATCGTAAATCGAAACGAGGATCACAGGGTTGCCTAGCGATGACAGTAACAATAATAATAATAATCACTAAGGTACGCGCTATGTATATTATTCCTGTACAAAGTGTGTTTGTGTGTGTGTGTGTTGTGTAATTGCACAATGCATCGTTCCTTTTATTCTTTTTTTTTCTTTTCCTCTCTCGTCGCAGAGTACAGTACATCCATCTGTTTCGTTTTCTTTCGTTCATCTTGCTTTGTTTTTTTTTTTTAATTATGATAGTCAGTTAAGCGTTTGCTCCTCAAGGCAGCTCCGCAATAGAGAATAGTGATACCTGGCAGTAAAGGAAAAATAGTTTCTTCTTTTATTTTATTTTATTACTTTTATTTCTTCTTGTCGACTTGAACAAGATTGTCATAAATAGTCGTGCGTGTTGAGAGATGCCTCTGCATCATGCGTCCTGGTATCGTTTAACGCGTTCACCATTGCAGGGTCAACGGCGATTGGCATTACCAACTTAATATAGCGAAATAACTTAAAAAGGAGATATTTAATAGAAGTTTATAGGACATTAATGATATATTAATTACGTAGTTTTATATACAATATTATATTAACATGGATTTCGTAGTTTAAACGATGTACTACCGTTTTAGACATATTCTAAGCTTCCATACTTTCATCGTTTATAAATCAATGTCACGAATTCCTATTTTCAATTACTACTGCTTCAGCACTATTAATATCGTAATTGTGATTCAAAATTTATTTTCCTCCCGTTACCCATATCCGTATTAATTCTTAAAAATTCTTTCGGTTAGAGTAATTTCAGCAGTATTTGTTTCACTAAACTAATTAATTATACGGTCGAATTAAACTGGTAATGCCGACCATACCCGACCCTCGCAGCAATCAGCGTATTAATAAATAAACCACGCAATTTCGGAATCGTTAAACTGCAAGCATACGTATGCGTGTACGAATGTACAAGTATGATGAACGGCTGAAAATCGACGAGCTCGAATTTATCATCGATAGTGATCAATGTTAAAGTTGTCAAAAGATTGCTATAGGATCGACAACTGTAAAATTTTGACAAATAGGTCAATGATCTTTGTATTCGCGTGAAACTACGGATGCTTGTCACGATCATAAAAAAACGCGAACAGAAACCAACGATACTTTTAGCATGTCGGAGAAACAGCGATAACAGAGACAAAACGCGAGAACGTTGATTCGAATCCTAAAGTTATTGCGACAAAATAAAATTAATAAAAAACTTTCTCGCTCAATTTTACGCTCGAAACTGAAAATGCCTGAGAAGAAATCCAGCAAATATCTGTTAAAACCGTGACAAAGGGTCGATTAACCGTAAAAACTTGTTGCAAATGAAATATCTTTTGCATCAGGCGACTATTGAAAGCGTTCCGCGGGGGAAGAATGATCCGATGGATCGTTAAAATCAAAGACCATCCTAATTTGGCAACTTTATGGACGGCAAAAGTCTTGTATCTAATCACCGGAAATCGAAGTTACACCTGGAACCGATCGAATCTCGAAAGTAAGTCGAATCATCCAAAGAAAACGTTCTTGAGATATATTTCTCGAATGATGATAGCCAATCTCATATGGCTAATTATGCTCGCGAGAAGTGTAAGAAATATCGCGTCGAAATAATTTTCAAAAATCGTCCATTTCGTTTTATCGAAATAAACTATCCTGCCAATCGAATGTGTTATTAAAAACAAATTAATATCTCGAGTATTTCAACGTTTCAACGCCTTCGCCGAAAGAAAATGGTCCACTTAAAACGGTGCCGTTCGTGGAGGCTTGGACCGATCGCGATTAACCCTTGAATAGCGATGGCCGGGTCGTTCGTGACCCGTAACTACGAAAATTATACGATAGTGTGCGAATTCAAGATTGTTCACCACTCTCTAACAAACCGAAGAATCGATACCCAATCAAATAGTATAAAAATTGAAAAATTAGGAATGGAAACGAATTTAAAAAGAAATTTCAACTTCAAATCGATGCCTCGTAATTCGCGGGTTAATTAATAAAAATCGATTAAAATCACGATTCATGGAATTGTTCGATAAATAACATGATAGCCGCCGTGTGTATCACTCGTATCACTTTTTTTTTGTTCCCTCATTCGAAGCAAAACGAGCTCTACTATTCGACGAAAGAAACGTTTCCCTCGCATCTCGTAAACGTACAACATATAAAAATATCTGCAACTAACGCGCCTCTAGAAGAGAGAAACTAAATCCAAACCTAAATCAGTTTCGACGGCATTTAAATCTCCCTCTCGTTTCTTCGCGAATCGTTTCATGTGATGTATCTTCCCGTGTCCCCCGTTATGCGAGCTGAGTATTTCACAAAGATATATCACACGAACAAATGAAAATTCAGTTAGGAATCGTTTCGCGTACACGCGATGATGCCAGGTGACACTGACGAGCTAGCTTGATGGCAAAGAGAAACACGGTGTTTTTTTCTATATCTAGAAAGAACCATTCGCACGTGAGCTCACGCGATACTCGTCGACGAACTTCACTCGCGAATCGCCGCAATCATTCGAGTGTCTACGGGGAATAGTTTGTTTCGATAGTTGTTCAACGGAGCAGCGAGTGTTCGGAAGTTAGCAAACGTTCGTCAAGGTCGATCGAACTTCGAGGAACAAGAGACTTCTTCGGAACGAACTTCGTCGACGTTCGTACAAAAATTTTACGATCACCTAAATCTTAGGCTGCATGTTTCTCCGAACGGTTCTCGTGATTCTCTCAAATCGTCTCTCGTTTCTATTCTCCTCTTTCTCTTTTTGTCGCGATTGATTTATTTTTGGCAAATGCAAACGTACGTCCAGAGGCGTGAAAACATCGGTTACGATTGAAACGAGAAAATTCGGGCGAGCTCAGGTGCGAACGAGCCTTAATGCGGAGAAAATCATCGAGCGAGCCGACGCGAACCCGGGTTCTGTCGGGTCGCGGGCCACTCTATCACAATCTTCGTCGACGTCGTGGAGACGTTCGCCGTCAGCGCGGAATGCCGGTGACCAAACAGCGATGACACGCGGTGAGCGATGACGCGATGGATGATGACGATGAACGACGACGAATGACAACACGACGCAGCAACGTCATAAAAAGAAACCACCGTCAACGTCGTCGTAACGACGATCTCCGATCGTGAAAATTAATCCTCGACAGCCACGATTCGCCGAGTGATTTATCCAGCCTCGACGCGAGGCCACCACACTGCACCTTCACCTATACCCGCACCACACTGTAGCACCTCAACACATTGCAATTGTCATGGCCTATGGAACCTGCAAACACAACAATAATTATGTTACTATTACCCCTTTGTTCTTTTTTTAATGTTAACAATTTTTTAACAGCTTTTTTTATTTAGTGTCTGTTCTTCGAGATTCAACTTAACACTAAACCTACAAAAGCGGTCAAAATGACCACTTAACGAGTTTCCAATTTTAAGTTATAAACTGTGTGAGGCGACTTTTTTCAAAATCATGTTCATTTTCATCAAAGTAAAGAATTAACATGTACATTAATTTGTGCTTTATTGTTTGTTCATTTATTCTTCAACTTCATTTTTCATTTCAAAATATGCGTGCATTATACGTTTGAAGGTTTGGTGTTAATGAACCACGAAGTAATTAGGTTGTGGAATCAGTGAATCCACTCGAAAGACAAAAATAATTAAACAACTGGAGCTTGACTCGCAAACTGACAACAGATTTTAAAAGGTAAATATAAATTTGATACTCTTTGAGAGTTATTGGAAATCTACCGAAAAGAAAAAGTAATGTTCTCTGCAGGAAAAAGGTGTGTAGCGAGGATTGGTGCGCCGCTGGGAGTGAACAAACGGCTGAATTAAAATTGAACTATTTAAATGATTTGTGGAAAATTTAAGTCGATTTAAATGTTCGTCGCGAGGTCATTCTTTACCTGAGTGACCTTAGGTAAAAAGAACGAACAAAGGTCTTCTACAAATCTTGTTAACATAAGACAAAGGAATTATTCTCTGTATATAAATGAAGCATTATAAACGACTCCCTTTGGGATCTTCAATTTTGATAATCGTGTTTGGAATTTTAAATTAAATTTGACTATCGCACAAAGAAGATTTATTGGATCGTGAGACCGTTTTAGGACGAGAGATAACAGAAGGGTGTAGAGCTGCTGAATTCACGAAGATAATATAATTTTCTTTGAAAGCGCGAAAATAAGCAATTTAAAGCTTGATCGACTTCAGAACACTGTATATATAACTTCAACAATGTATTTCTTAATTCAGTAATGTATGTGTAACTGGAACAGTGTATTTATAACTAGAACAATGTAATTGTAACATCTACAGTTTACTCGTAAATTAAACAATGTATTTGTAACTTCAACAATGTTTTTGTAATTTGAAGAATGTATTTGTCCCTTGAAGAATGTGTTCGTAACTTGAAGAATGTTTTCGTAACTTGAAGAATGTATTTGTAACTTGAATATTGTATTTGTAACTTGAGTAATGCATTTGTAACTTAAAGACTGTACTCGTGATCTGCATAACTAGTTTGTAATGGTTAAATAAAAGAAAGATTGAGTGACAATAAAATAAAAGTACATAATAATAAAAGTTTATATAATATTTTAGAAGAGGAATATACCTGGTGAGGTGTCGGCTGTCCTCATGAACGGCCATCTCCGAACTCTTAAACTCGTTCAATTCTTTCCTAATGGCTGCCTTGTCCTTGGGGGTCAACCGTGTCCAGGGCTTATCGGCTCTTCTGTCGTAGTCGTGAGCTTGCGTGACTTCGATGTAATCATTGAACCTAATGATCTGTCAAACATTCAATAGACAATTATTAACAGTTCCGCAACACGATACTCGAACAACAAAGATATTCCAAAGTGTACCTTCTTCTCTTTGAGCTCTTCGACGGTCGGTCGAAAGCTGAGCTTCCGTAAAAGATATCGTTTCTTCTCTTCTTTCTGTTTTTTCTCCTCGGCCGGACTTTGTTCTGAAAATAAATCGCACGACGCGTCACATTAACACGCACTCGCACTTATGTACACGCACGTACATACTCGCATGTAATAGTACGTACTTGTTGATACCTAACGTTATCTTAGGTATTCCAAAAGATGTGACTCGGTTCTGTGTTAACTCTCAACAACTACAATTTGTTGCATTCGAGATAAATGATAAAATATACTTTCGGGGATGGAAGTTTTTATTCGATAGCAATAAATATTACTCGATTATTACGTAAACTCTCTGTTATTGCGTAGAGAGTTTCGATAATAGTATGCCGAGGAAGGTATTCGAGTTTCTACAGAAACTTGACACGTTATCTCAAAGTAGGGATATATGTTTGACTTGACTTGAGTAAAAATTTCATACCGGTGACAATTACACCTAGCTGATCGACAGTGGTTAACACAGTACCTCCGAATAGAAGGTTATTTTGAATTTATAAATTTTCTACGTCCTTTGCTTCAAAGGTAGTCCTTCAAAAGTGTGCAAAAGAAGCTTACTTTTCAAAATGTTTCGTTCTTCCAGCTCCTCCTGGGTTGGCCGCATGCTCAGCCGCCTGAAACAAACGAGTGCCACTCGAATCAATACGAGCGCATCATCGAATGCTCTTAATCCGATTTTTGCGATAGCCGATCGGTTCAATTGGTCAAGGAGGCATGCGGAATCCGCGCAAGAAAGCAAACAACCGATTCGACCATAGTCAACTGTTTGCTCGGTGATCCGATGTAATCGTTCGAGAGACAGCCGTTGGTCCATTTCTCACGTTCTTCGATATTGACCTCGTCGATCGATATTGAAACCAATCAAAACCACCGACGTTTACCCTTTCCTGTCACCCACGTTTTCAGTTACATCCCTTACATCCTTCGTCGCGTGATTCCTCACATAGCACATCTAAGTCTATTTTTTGCGTTTCTATTAAGAAAGTATCCTAAGATAACCTCGAAGAGAGAATGAATCTATTGGACAGAACTTTCCTGTAGCTGGAATATATTATTTTTTGTTCATAAAAGTGATTTCGCCATTTCCCAACGGGTTTGCTTACGAAAAAGTCAAACATGGAAAGTGAAAAACAGCATTTTCGGAATATTTTACTGTTTTGCTGTTCAAGCAAGAGAAAAAGTATCCGATGAAAACCGTCTCTCATTTTCATAAAAAAAATGAAATTACTTTCCCAACAACCTAATAATTTTTCGATTCGAATGAGCGATAATGAACGTAGAAGGACCGAGCAATCGTGACGAAGAAGAAGACGTTGAAATCGGAGTACGTTTGACGCACGTTTAGCACGTGATTTAGGAGGTTCGATTATACAAAATCCGCGGGTGTCCCGCCGAGGGGTTCCATTTTTAAGGAAACAAATCCTTGAACGTTCTCGCGCAACTTGTTCGATGTTGTTCCTAAATTTAGGATCCCGTACGATTCGCCGTGGCTACGTCAATGCGAGCGTTTAAATTCACGCTAGCATAACTATTCGTCAGCCGGCAAACCCGATATCGCGAACGGTTCAGCCTCGGTTTTCTATGCCCGAAGACGTCGCTATTCATGGAAACGGTAGATACGCGAGGATTCAGCGGTCGTTTCAATGCGACCGATCGATGAGCTTCCTCCGAATAATGCCTGCCATGTTTTTTCTCCTCCGTCATCGTTTTTTTTCTTTTTTTTTTTATTCTCATTTATTTCACCGTGGCTTATCGGAGCTTTTAATAATCCGCGGATAAAGTTTCTCCTCGTTCCTCTTCCTGTTTACGCGGGAATCTGTTTCGTTCTAATGACCGTGACAGCTTCGGCTTCAAGGACCATTTCTTTTTGTTGCGAACGTTTCATTCTCTCGAGGTACGTTTAATGTCTTCCTTGCGGGATAAATGATCGATGATACGGGTATATCGAATTCGAGGAGTCGATGATTCGAGGTAGGAATCGTTTGCGAATTTGAGAATTGCGGGATTTGGAAAATTTTGAAATTTGAGAGTCTCGGAATTTGGAAATGTTGAAAGTTCGACGGTATGGTGTGTGGAAAATTTGAAAATTGGGAGATGTGCAAATTTGGAAAATTGAGAATTGGGACACTTGGGAATGGATAGATTCGGGAATTTAGAGAATTGAGAATTTGCAGATTTGGGAATTTGGTGATTTGGAAATTTGGAAAATTGAGAATTCGGGGATTTGGGAAGTGGAAGATTTAGAAATTTGGAGAATTGAGATTTGGAGAAATTGAGAATTTGGAGATTTGGGAATTTGGGGGTTTGGAAAGTGGAAGATTTGCAAATTTGGAAAATTGAGAATTCGGAGATTTGGGAATTTGGAGATTTGGAAATTAGATGAAGCGGAAATTGGGGTGCTTGAAACTTGAGAGATCTGGAAGATGGTCGATCAGAAGAGTGGGAGACCTGTAAATTCGGGGAGTTCGGAATCTGAAGAATTTGATAAATTTCAAGATTTCCAAACTCGTGAAGTTCGAAAGTTCTATTTTCCCGATTCCAACATCCAAAAATGAAAAAAATTTCAAAGTCTGACAAACACGAAAATGTGCAAAATTAATAATTGTACGATGCACAACACAAAACTGAATCGTACCATTGGAACGTAGAAAATATAAAAATTTAAATTAAAATTACAAAATGTTCGAGAACTTCAACAATTTTAAAACGCAACACCTAAAATTCAGAACGCAAAAAATCGACAACATAAGAAATCAGCGAATGCACGAATATTTTGAAATATAAACTGAACGTGTAAAGAAGTAAACGGCGGAGGGTTAAAAATAATTTAGCAGTTTCCACGATTCGTCGGGAAGAGGAAAGGCAAAAGAAAGAAAGAAAGAAGAATCTTTTTACCTGATGAGCTTGGCACCGATCGCCTCCTTCGTTTCCTGCCTCTCATTGTCCGTCTGCAACTGAAGAATGTTCCTGTTGATGAGCTCCTGCCTGTCTGGCCTAAGGGCGAGTTTCAACGACAACGACTCTTTGCGCGCGATCTTTGCTGCCAACCGATCTGCAATTACAAAAACAATTAACCCTGTAATTAAACATCCCGTGCACTCTCCGTCTCCATAATTGTTCCGTTTATTAAAGCAGTCAACGTGTTTGTAGTCGTCGATGAATATATTCCGTAGCTTTTGTCAGAAAATGAATAATATTGCATATTTAATTTTTTCAATTTATACCTTCGTTCGTTTATGATCATCGATGTAACATTCTTTATTTATTATAATACTTTCGATAAGATTTTTATTGTTTTTTTTTTTTTTCAAGTGAAAGATGTTAAATAGAATTGCATGTAATGAACTTGATACGTTATACGTAAAAGTACTGTACTAGTTTGTAGATATGCAATGTTTCGTTTTCAGAAATGAAATTGTTGTATTCTGTGTTGTAGCATAATTTACATGTAAATGTATTCTTCTTCATTTTATATGGATTTATAGCGTTTTCTCAACATTCTGCCAAAAGCGGAAAATTTACGCTCAGAATTTGTAAAGGTTACTAAATATTATCCAGGTCACAAATTTCTTTTTACATGACTATAATTTATTACATTCTTATATGTCTTTGAAATTAATTCCGAGTATACGCGTTTGAGTATACACAAGCTCAACAACCAAATTTTGTAATATAAAATGCCAAGCTTGAAACCAGTCATTTTGACTGGTTGGTAGTTCTGGTGTTAATAGTGTATATCAGTATACCTAGACCGGTAAAAGTATGGCAGGGGGTTACTAAATCGAAGGAAACATTTTTTGCATAAAATCTTTCGCGCGTATGCGAATTCGTTCGCAATCAACTACCTGCATCGAAGCCGCCGAGTATATCGGTGATCGAATCACGCAATAATCGTTTCGATCTATTCAAGGTCTGATTCGATCGCGATTTACCACCAACAATCGAGGAACAGCTGAGACTTCGACGAAGATGAGGTTCAGGTTTGAAGGTCTCGATCGTGCCACAGGCGATCGACAAAGTCGATGCTGTCCAAATCGATAACATGCTGTCATCGCTCTTATCGATTTCGAATAACTCCCGATTTTTCGCTGGATCTTCTTTCGCGATTTAACACACCGTTTCGATACAGTCGTTTCGATTAATATCTTGTTCGATCAATTTTAACGATGCTGTGAATTTTTTCGACACGAACGAAATGTGGTTGAAATTTTTTTGCGAATAAAATTGCTGATATATTTTTTAACGAAATTGTTCAATTGTTTTTTAATCAGAAAATGCAAATTATTCAACCTTTTCAATCGACAAACGCCAACGGTTTAATCGTCTTTATTAAGGAATAAAAATTTGATCGATTAACTGCTTTTTATTAATTGTTTTTTAGTCGACGAATAGAAAGTGTTCAATTGTTTTTTAATCGACACATGCAAATTGTTTAATCGTCTTTATTAAAGAATAAGAATTTGATCGATTAACCGCTTTTTATTAATTGTTTTTTAGTCGACGAATCGAAACGGTTCAATTGTCTTTTAATCAACATATACAAATTGTTTAATCGTCTTTATTAACGAATAAGAAATTGATCGATTAACTGCTTTTTATTAACTGTTTTTTAATTGACCGATTGGAACTGTTCAATTGTTTTTTAATCAACACATATAAATTGTTTAATCGTGTTTATTAAAGAATAAAAATTTCATCGATTAACTGCTTTTTATTAATTGTTGTTTAATTGACCAATTGGAACTGTTCAATTGTTTTTTAATCAACACATACAAATAGTGTAATCGTTTTCGTTAACGAATGTCAGTTAGATAAATTGTTTTTTATACGAAGAATTTTTGTAACTAACAAATGCAAATTATTCAATTGTTTTTGTTAATGATAATCAATTTATTTAATTGCATTTTATTCGATGAATGGAAACTGTTGAATTATTTTTTAAAGCACGAACGTCGACCGTTGAATTGTCTTTTAATCAACAAGTGGAAATAGAAGCACTATTAAAGTTCAGTTTCTTGCTCGGTCGGAGGAAAAATTGAAGAGTTTATAAAGAGCAGAGAAGTTGTAGCGCGCTTTATCGGCAAGATGGAGGATCGTTTTAATATTCGTCGGTCGAAACGTCGATTCGCGAGCGACGGAGGCGGAAAACTAAGGCAAAACAACAGCCAGAAACACACTGAACCGTTTGCCAGCTATCTTCGGGGATTAATATAACCTTCGAGGTGTTCGCGTGATCACGCGTATGTCTATGTGAATAAACGTATCTCGCCGGGTGTATAATTAGTTCGGTCCGCGGACGCTGATTCTTAGATCTTTGCCAATCGAGATATCCCTCTTGCTCGCAGTTCAAATTTTGCCCCGAAAAGACGCATCCATCATCGATAAATGCTTAACCTCCATTTTGCGCTCAATATCTTTATTTAACGACCCGCGAATCACTATCCCGGTTATTGCCGGTATCATACATTCGATACAATTCAATTAATTAGTTACAAATAGTTACAACGCAATTACTTACAGCGCAATTAATTATCATATGTCATTGACACCATATGTACCGAACCTGCCCTAACCTAACACAATTGACTACAACGAACGAAAGAAAGAATCATTTTTAATACTTGAATGTATAATTTTTCTGAAAAGAACGAAAAGTGTTAAGGTTGTTAAGTCAGGTATTAAAAATGCAGAGAAAAATAGTAAAAATATGTCAATTGATTACAACGGAGAAATCACGAATCAAAGAAGGGATCATTTTTAATACTTGAACGTACAATTCTTGCAAAACGAACGAAAAGTGTTAAGGTCGTTAAGTCAGGTATTAAAAATGCAGAAAAAAATAGGCAAAATATGTCAATTGATTACAACGAACAAAGAGATCATGAACGAAAGAAAGAATCATTTTTAATACTTGAATGTGTAATTTCTCTGAAAAGAACAAAAAATATTAAGGTTGTTAAGTCAAATATTAAAAATGCAGAGAAAAATATGTATCGACATTTTATAGTTTGTTGATCGAAAAGAAGACAGGAAGATCGCAAACTATTTCGAAATTAAGAGAGAGTTCAAAATCATTGTTTCCAATAATTGGAAACGTGGTTCTGGTGAACGCCGTGGGCCATCGATGAGTTGTTCGACACATAACGTGTTACGTAACATGTTTAATTAAAGATCTCCAATGTGTTCCGTTGACTTTTATCGATAATCATAAACGTCGATTCGTACCCGATATTCAAGTCGAATTATTCCGTTTCGTATACCGCAATTGTAATAACTAAAATAATCCGTCGTATCTAGGGTACTGCTACGGTCCACTGTTTTGAATTTATGATAAATATTGTACGAAGCATGAAATTGGACCGGAAATTTGTTCTCCGTCGTGAATATTAAATTGCATCATTTACAATTTACTTTTCCTCTATGAAACTTACATTGAGAATCAAAATTTAATGGGCGCACGAAATAATTACCGTAAAAATTAATTGGGCGATTTGTGAATTGGAGGTTTTGGGAATTTGGAAATTTACGAATTGGAAGATTTGGAAATTTGGAAATTTGGAAAATTGAGAATTAGAGGATTTGGGAATTGGGGGATTTGAGAATTGGGGGATTTGAGAATTGGGGGATTTGGGAATTGGGAGATTTGGGAATTGGGGGTTTTAGCAATTGGGAGATTTGGAAATTGGGGGATCCGAGAATTGGAAGATTTGGAAATTTGGAAGATTGAGAATTGGAAGATTTGAAATTTGAGGGATTTGGGAATTGGGAGATTTGGGAATTGGGGGTTTTAGCAATTGGAAGATTTGGAAATTGGGGGATCCGAGAATTGGAAGATTTGGAAATTTGGAAGATTGAGAATTGGGAGATTTGAAAATTGGGGGATCCGAGAATTGGAAGATTTGGAAATTTGGAAGATTGAGAATTGGGAGATTTGAAAATTGGGGGATCTGAGAAGTGGAAGATTTGGAAATTTGGAAAATGGAGAATTGGGGGATTTGGGAATTGGAAGAATTGGAAATTTGGAGAATTGAAAACGGGGGGATTTAAGAATTGGAAAATTTGGAGAGTAGGCAATTTGTGACTCGGGGAAGTGCCTTTTTTTAAATAATATCCGACGGGTTGATGGCGTTCAAAGTTTCTTGGCAAGTTTAACGAGAAGCACAATGTTCCGCTCGTTGGTCTTTTTATCGTCCCGTTTTTCCATTTTCTGTTTGCCTTCCATCGCCGAGCGAATTACACAAACGATACAGCTGCAACGGTCACCGTCTCTAATTGAAATTTCTCCTGCGCCATTCTTTTTCTACGTAACGCGGATTTTACTTTGCAATTAATCTCCTACAATTGTACGACTCGTTAATGATTCCCGCTGCCACTTTGCCGGCATTCCCTCGCGTTTCCCGATCAACTTTTTCCTACTTGACCCGTTTTATTTCGCACTCTTTTCGTCTCTCGTTGGTCGGAAATTCGAAAATTCACAGACAGTAATTTCGAGAGTGTTTAATGGTTCGAGTATTTGGTGGCTTGGAAAATTTAATGATTCGGAAATTTGGTAATTTAGATATTCGAGGATTCAGGAATTTGAGAATTTGAGGATACAGTGATTTACGAATTTGATCATTTCAGGACTCAAATACTAAGGGATTTGAGAAGTTGTGGATGTAGAAATTTAAGAATTTAACAATTTGATAATTTAGAAATTTGGTGATTGAAATTTTAAAAATCGAGAAATTTGAGGAATTCTAGAAATTCGGAGAATTCGAAGTTTGGAGACTTGAGAATGTAGAAAATAAAAATTAAGCAACATCGAAATTGGAGAATTTTAGATTTTGAGTATTTAAGGATTTGAGGATTTGGAGATGCGGAGATTTGAGAATTTAGCGATTTGGATTTCAGGGACTATGGAGATTTAGATATTTGGAGAATCGGGAATTTTGGGACTTGGCAATTTGAAAAATTACGAATTTAGGGAGCTTGAAATTTGGAGACTCGGAGGTTTAAGAATTATGGAAAATCTGGAGATTTAGGAATTAGAAAACTTGAGGATTTAGGAATTTGAATATTTGAAGATTCAGAGATTTGGATATACATTCCCCAAACTGGGAAATTAGGAGATTTAAAGACCTAGAGTTTAGAAATTCATGAATGTTAAAACTCGTAAAATCAGAAGTTAGAAAACCTGACAATTTTAGAATCCAAAAATTAAAAAATAACAAACCTGAACCTCGAAAAGTGCTTGTACCTAATATTGATTTGAAATAAAAATTGACGTTACCGAGCAACAACTCACTTTTCTCGTCATCGTACTCGTCCCTGTAGAGCACTTGACCATCCGCTGAATCCCCATCGGCATCTTCCCTGATCACATACGGCCTCGCGTTTTCTTTGTTCTCGAGGGTGCACGGCAGAGCGAGACCAAATCTGACGGGTCGGCTGCTGAAAGAAACGCCATAAAAAATCGCAAAACATTAGAACGATCTCTCTTATAAAAACTTCCGTACCGATTAACGCTACGTCAGAATCAATGTTTCTACTCTACCACGTTTCAAACACGAGATACGAAATATATGAAAGAGGACGAGACAGAACGGCAACGACATAGGTGTACGTGTATGTGTGCGTGTATGTGCGTGTACGTATACGGAGAGTGTGACACCTCGATGAAGATAACAGAAGCAACTTGTGGCAACTGTGCGAAATGGACATTGTGAAACGGCTTATCAATAACGACGACACGATAACTCGTTCCCTTCGCTTTTTACCGTGTTCACGATTGTTTGAAACACAGAGTTTATAGCTTTATTTTGTACGTTCTATTCTCTCGTTAATAATAGTCCCTTGCGGGTGTACATTGTGTCCGATTATTTTTAACTCTTCGGCGTGACACATGCATTTTCTGCAACAAAACGCGTGCCCGTTAAAGAGCAAAACTACCATCCGTTATATCGCCATCGCTTCTACTTTCGCGCTGTTACGATCGCAAATTTCATTCCGCAAGCTTTCACGTTTCTTTCTGCAAGAATTTGCAAATTTTTTTGTAAATTTGGATGCTTCGATTTGATAACACATACAGTCATGGACAAAATTCAGTGGACATTACAGAAATGTAAAGAAATTTTGTTTTATTACAATGTTTCAAATAAATTTTAAATTTAGAACGTGAAATGTTTTAGTAGACTTGAAAAAACATTTATTTAATGTACATAATTGTGCAATAAAGTTTTGATTTATAGGTATTATTAGTTAAATTAAATTAGCCTTTTGTTATTTATGATACCTGTCCACTTAATTTTGTCCATGACTGTATTTGTATGTCTAAATTCGATATCGCAGATTTGTGTATTTAAATCAAGTAACACAGACTTGTATATTTAAATTTGCTAACGCGGATTTGTATATTTAAACTCAATGACACTGATCTGTATATTTAAATTTGATTACGTAGATTTGTATAATTAAAATCGATAACACAGTTGTATATTTAAAATCGATAACAAAGATTTGTATATTTAAATTCGAATACGCAGTTTGTACGATTAAATTCGGTAAGGTAGATTTGCATATTTAAGTCTGATAATTTTTACTAACGTTTCATGACAATATAACGGAAGTGTTAGAAAGACGCTGTCAAAAATCATTATTTTTCATTTCACCATCTCAAGTACTCAAAAATTTCTTGTTTCTGTTACCATTTTGATCAGGAGGGGAATTTAGTGGAAGGACCAAAGTCCATAGAACTACAATAAATACTTATCGGATTCTGTACAACTGGATCGATTTAAGATAAAAAAATCGTGCATAATATGTCAAACTGCACAAACGATATTCCACGGATACTGTGCTCAAACAATCGATTGAGGAAACCCTGCGAGCTACCGGTTTTATTTTAAACAATATTTGTCTCAGATAATTTATTCGCGCATTTTTGCACGAGGTGTACGTTGAAACTTTATTACATGCGTAAAATGTAATGTACGATATTCAAAAACTATTTGTTCGGATTCTTAAAAATGTACATTGTGCATTTGATTTTCAAATATATATTAACATATATTTTATTTCATTGTCACGAAAGTAACGATCATCGATCGTTGAATAATATGAGAAGTTAATTTAATTTTGAGTTGTTTAAAGAAAATTCGAACCAGTAGCAACCGGGTCAAAAAAGCTCGAAATACAACCTTGTAATGCCCTACGAGTTGTCCATCTGAACGGGTTGAAAAGCGTAGAAAAAAATGTATCGAAAAGTCCGTCGAAGCGAGACGAATCGAGCTATCTGCGACTCGATTCGTCGATAGTTCAGATCGAGATCCTCGTTCACGTCGATCTGGGTTTCGAGGTTCTCGCGTTGAACGCGGATAATGGAACGGGTGAAGCGTGGACGACGGTTTTCATGGGTTTCCCTAGGGTTTTCTCATGCTTAAGGTCGTTTACGTTTACCATGCTCACGGCGCTCGTGATGCTGACACACAGAGAAATAGAGAAAACGCATGACAGAGAGAAAGAGAGAAAAAGTGTGAAGATCGATAAGAAAATATCGGATGGTAAGGGAAATGTGGCGAAAATAAGAAATACGTATGTATGTATACACACTTCCGCTTAAAAATTACTGGACGCGGTTTGATAATTTTCGATTGTACAGTATAAATTACTTAAGGTTTGTTTCTTTAGCGATGTCTGGCTCTGGTAAATATTTACTTGGATCGATGTGTACGGTAAATATTTGCCGAGTACGACAGAGTGAAAAGATTATAATTAATGCAGATGGAAGGTATGTTGAAACGTTCAAAATCATAAGCGGAGTTATAGAAGTGTTACAGATTGAAAGTGCAAATGAACAGGGTGAATAAGTAGTACATCAAAATTTTATGATAAAATAACATATCTAACTGTTGCATAAACTTTCGAGTATCAATGTTTTAAAAAGATCATAGACAAAATATCAAGACACGTGAATACGCAAAAAGAAATTCTAATTATCATCAATAGTTTTAGCGAAGCTCTTAAAGAATAATGTAAACATTTATTATCATATACAACCGAATTTTTAAGAACACTTCGAGTATTTAAACGATTTCAATCAGTTTTGTTCAGGTGTTTTTGTGAAAATGTAGTGGGAGCTCCATGATTTTTGAGTGAAAGTGTATATGTACAAGAGAGAAGATCGATAAATATGTACAAAGAGAAAAGTAGAAAAAGATTAGAACGTTGTTGGTTCTCTGCGATCAACCGCCGTGGGTAAAACAAATATTTATACAAATATATATATATATATATTTATATTGTATACCATATTGACTCGCGCATGCTTAGTTAGACCAATGTCCAATTACCATATTCTCATCCTAGGCCTCAACGGTGGCCTTCTGGTTAAGCATAAGAAAAATACGACACTTTACTGGTGATTGATAAATGTTTAATGAATGGAAAATGAAACGAAGTTTCGCGCGGGATTCGCCTCACATCGGACCATCGTTCTCGATCCCTTCGATAGATAAGTAGAATTATTTAGCAGAATCTATCTGTTAGGGAGTGCGATGTTGCTGCTATCTTTATGCTCATAAGGAAAGGGTTAAATATAGATTTATATTCACGTGGAATAACTGAACGAATCACCCTTATTGTTGCGATATTTAAAATGTTACTTATTGCAAGAAATACTGCATTGCAATTCATAATTTATTATACGAAGCTATAATGGTAATTTTATTTGTAAATTTAAAACTTTGCTGCTACTCGTGTAAGTATTGTTGAATAAATAAATGTAAAAATATGTGAAATGTATATATAAATATATTAAAAAATATATATAAAATAATTCATAAATATGTAAATAAATATACAAATATATAAATATACGAACAAATTCATATGTATAAAAAATATAAGGAACATAAAAAAAAGAAAATATATTAATATGTATATAAATTATACAAATGAGATAATTTCACATATTAATCAACCCTTTGCACTCGTAAGGTGATCCAGACTCTCTATTTTCAAACGCAATGAAACAATGATGCCGATTAATATTAGAAAGGATAACATCGAAGGAGTTCATCCAACTTTTCAACCAAAAAGTTTTACAATCGCTGTCTGTTGCCAATAAAAATACCTTCGAGCGCAAACGGCCGAAACGAAACAGCGCGCATAATTGCAGCATAATTACACCACTTCGTTATACGAAACACGAGTGCACGGTCGATAAGAAAAGCACGAAACTCATCCGCGGCGAAGATAAAAGCTCGAGGGCGAATTCGTTCAGTGCGCCATGAAATAAGTTGAAAGCCGAGAGTGCGTTACTCTCGCTTGTTGCACTCGGCGAAATTAAAGCTGGCGCCTTATCGATCGATTCCGACGTGACCCGTCGAAAGGGCAGAAAAGGGACCGAACCGAGCAAAACGACGATGAAAAGAGGCCGCGATAGACGGCGAGGAAATAATACGAGCGAACACGGTTCGGCGTGTGCGTGAAAGAGATGACAGGGACCGGAAGGTGAAGAACGATGTTCCAGACGAGGCTCTTCGGGGTTCTCAAGATGTTTCCATTAACGTCGGCTCCGCTAATTAAATTCGAACGAGCTCGAATACGTAGCCACCCGATAATCGCCCATTAAACGTCCGGGTCCGAGCGAGTTTCGAGCATCCACTTCCGTCGAGAGAAGAAGAAGGCTATCTTATTTCCTCGAGGAGGAAAGTGATTTATCTTGATTTCCTCGACGGGGAATTTATCTTATTTCCTCGAGAAACCCGAAGAGGACCGGTGACGAATCTCGGCCGAAATCGGAGAACGACGACCCCGGCGCGCATTCTCCGATCGAGATATCCCGGAAACGCGAAATCCGACAGCGACCCGAGATCGATGAACGGCACCGATTGTTTTCGAGTACGTGTCCCGATCGTTGTGTAGACTCGCACTAACTTGAAGGACGCGTGCAGCTCCTGGCGAAGGGTCAACGGCCTGTTTTCCTGGGTCGGCGTGTTCTGCGGTGTTCCGGGCCCGCTTCCGGAACCCCTCTTCTTCAGCACGCTCTTCAACGGCACCGCGTGGAACTTCGGCTCCTTCGCGGGGATCTCCTCCACCCTCGACGTATCGATGCTCGGGTCCGGCTGCGACATCCTGGCTACATACATGTTGTCCTCCTCCTCCACGTCGAAGTCTTCCTCGTCTTCTGCGAAACAAACATGTGGACACGACGTTACAGCTTGGAACGACCAAAGGCGATAACTATTACACGAAGCTGACACTTATGCAAGAAACGGATGTTAAGATAGCAAGGGGGCAAGTTTACGATTTGGTGGTATATTCTTAGAATCATTTATAAACCGTTAATTTTTTCCTTTGTTAGTTCAGCAAGCCGGCCTGCATCCAATATGCGGCACATAAGGGTCATCTTAGAAATCGACCATTGCCTATTTCTTTGCTTTAGCCTAGGTATCATAACGTCGTATTCCAGAGAGGTCCTTAGAATTTCAGAAATAAGTGTCGGCAAGGATCTTGACCTGACGGAATTTCTCGGATGTTGCCAAACATATATGTCCACCACCGTAACGACTTTGTGGATAAGACAGGATTGGTCACCGTATATTGTAAAGAGTTAGAAAACTGTGTTTTTGAGGCCCCACCTTCCTCGTATATTAAGGAGAGGAAGTGATTTCAGGAATCGGTGAGTCCGAATTTTAGCGAATAGGGGAGATTTAGAAAAGCCCTTGAGTAAGAAATAGTTCAGAGTTTAGTAAACAGTTCACAAAGATATCCTTGAGTTTTTTATTCACAAGTCATTGGGTGGTCCTTCGACTACAGACGGCGCGATGATATTCGAAGGACTCGAGCAATCAGAGTTCGAGTTCTTATTAGGGTATTTGAAACAGGTATTTTTGACTTTGTATGTAAAATGACTCATGGCCCGTTGCTCATTCAAAATTACGAAAAATATCAAGCTTTTATGTAAATGTATGTTAAATTTTGTCAAAAGAAGGATCATTGTATAAGCCAGTTCACGTATCATACTACTTCTTTTCCAACTGTGGCGCTCCCTTTTGTAAGTATACTCGTCAATCGCAGCATAAGTATCGATGTTAAAATATTGGGTCAAAAAGATGGGCCTATCTTATAAAATAGACAATTTTATTACTAATACTGACTTATTTGGTGAACCAGTTAGCTGTGATTTAGGAGTATACTCGTCGTGATAAAAAATTCTTCCACATCTCCATGACGGATATAGTCGTCAAACACACTTTTAAGGGGTTAGACCACTCTAGGATTTTCAAAAAATCGAGAACTTTTTTTTCGCTTAAAAGGTGCCTTGGGTTCTTGAGAATAAATATCATTTATAGTCGGGAGAATTTTATAAGTGCCTTTATTTAAAATCGGAGGAAAATCTTTTCCGGCCGCAAAGGTATTCCCGCAGAGCAGCGTTCCAGTCAACCAGCTGCTGAACCGCCATTTTGTTTTCAATTGCTTCATAAAAATTGAGTTTAACACTTCGATGTATAGGTAATAAAGACCCGTAAACATATATTTCATCTTTGTCATAGTTTGTCCGGAAAAAATTCCTGAAATTAGGTAACTTTTTGGCGCTCTAGAGTGGTCTAACCCCTTAACTGGTGAAAATTGAAGACTCGTTAAATGGTCATTTTGACCGCTTTGGTAGGGTTTAGTGTTAAGCAGGTATGTCATATGTGTGCGAAAGAAGCACATGTTGTGGCAAAGTGTGCGTACCTTCGTCCTCGTAGTCTGATGACAAAGGGTTTCGTATCTGTCGTTGCTTGGCTAACAAGAGGGTCGGACTGGTGGAACTGAACATCGGCGGGGGTGGAATCGGCCCGATTTCGCTGAGTGGGATCGGCGGTTCCGGAAGTTCTGACAGCATCAACGTATTCTGAGGCGGAAGAGGGTAACACCTCTCGATCACCTGCTGGTTCTCGCTGCTTTGGTCCAGGACCCCCTTCTCCACTGAAAACAGACAAACAAATATGTCTTTTTATTCGGGTGATCGTTTCGAAAATTTTCACAACATCCTAATTTGATTTTTGCTTCGCATCATCCCTTAACCCACTTACTGCCACGATCCTCAAATGGGATTTGAATATACATATTTACATACATCTTTGTCTTATCACTTGCAACAACGTTATATTAATACTAAAACTACCAAAGGTGTCAAATGACCCTTTTACAAATTTCCTACTTCAAGTGACAAATTTGTTAACATGGTTTTCTTGACATGTGTGCTGATTGTAATTAATGCAAAGATTTAATAAGTGTATTTATTTATGTTTCATCATTTGTTAATTTATTCTTCAACTTCATTCTTAACTTTAAAATAATTGTGCATCAAACGTCTTATGCTTAAATTCGGATTGTTAAAATTATTTTTTGCTTCAACGTCGTCCAACTTGTACAAATATATGATACATAAATTGACAACCCACGCAGTGGAGTTGAAACAAAAATTTGGCAGTTAATTGGTTAATTGAGAATCGATCTTGTCGAAGCGAGTTCAACAGACTCGTTTCCTCAACTTACACATAAATTAATATAACAATGTATGATACATTTAATGCTATCATTATTTAAAGTATATAGAGTTCATTTAGAATAACGCAGTATAGACTAATAACACCGAATATTTCCGGATGTAAATCATGTACAAAAGGTAATTCTCTGTTCTCTACCGCGAACGGATATTGTAAATCCCATTATGAATGCTTTACGGTTCTAATTTAATAAACTTGTTCGCAGTGTTCCGAATATTCCTGAAAACTCGGAAAATTTCATGCGGATTGGACATTAATCGGGCGTTGAAATCATAAATACGGGTTATAATTTTGACGGCATTAACCAGGTTAATTTTAGCAGTCTTAAATTGAAAAATTATAAAAAATTATACTTCAAAGAATCATAAATATAGGTCATGATTTTTACAGTCTTAGTATGAAAAATTTTAACAATCTTAAATTAAAAAACTATTGTATAAAGAGTTACATTTCAAAATCGTTAGTCATCGTCCTATCAACGTGTTTGCAATATATCATTTTTAAACATGCAAAGCTAATTAATATATACGTACAAACGAACACAACTCTGAACATTGTACAGGTAGAACATTTCTATCCCATAAATAAACTAGTAACATATTGAGAGACTCGAAGGCAATAAATGAATTTTTCAACAGTTATTACGTTAGTCAATCACTTTAGTTATCAAAGTCAATTTTTTAACAGAAAGATAAAAATGTACCGTGCATATTCTACGAGTTTAATAAGGAACATTTTTACATCCATTTCGGCAGACATTTCAGTACTTTCAATTTTGTTCGTTTTCTGCTCGTTTTCGGACAAAGAAAAGCACGAGGCAACGAACTGCAAAAGTCGCGCACAGTTTCAATTAAAATTCATCCGCATTCGAAGCCGGCTTTTTTTTATGGGAAAGAAAATGTCTGTCGGCGTGAAGCCGTGAAACGCGCAAGAAATTTATCGTGGCTGGTTTTCCGCGAAAGAAAAATTCTTAAATAACATCCCCGACAACACCGAACCACAGGAAATTTCAACGTAGCTGAAAGCTACAGGAAGTTCGCGAATAGTTTCGCGAGATCGTACGAATACTCCGAATTCCCGGCCTCCTGAAGTCATCGAATCGTGAAGCAATTTCCAACTCGTCGACTCGCACGAAAATTGATCGCTGCAACCATCTCGACAGTCGGCGAACTACGCTTCATATATTACACCGTTTCGCCAGCTGTTTAGAACTGCTGTGCATTCGCCATAAATAAGATACCCTTCTCCTTCGAGTTGATTGATGGACTAATTTAATATTCAAATTTAGAGGATTGTTCTTTATTAGAAAAGTTCATAAGAAGAAAATGTTCACAATTTTTGAGATTCTCAATTTTATAATTTCGATATTTACAAGTTCTTAAGGATCAGAACTGTGAAATTTAGAATCATTAAGCTATATGAATTCCAAATTTCGAAAGAGCGAAACAACGAAATTTAATAAATTCCCACTTTCTCAAACGTGAAACTACTAATTTTAAAATACTGAAATTCTTATATTCTCAAGTCCTCAAATTCTCAACTCTCGAAATTTTCACCCTAACTTCTCAAATCCTCAAATCCTTAAATTCATAAATTCCCAAATCTTCAACTCCCCAAATTCGCAAGACATCAAATTCTTAAGTACCGAAATTCCTATAATTTCAAAGCCTCAAATCCCCAAATTTTCAATTTCCCAAATTGTCAACTCCCCAAATTGTTAAACCCCAAATTCTCAAGCCCCCAAATCCTCAATTTTCCAAATCTTCATCTCCCCAAACTTGCAACATCCCTAATTTTCAACTGCCGAAATTCCTATATTCTCAAAGCCTCAAATCCCCAAATACTCGAGCCCCCAAATCCTCAACTTCCCAAATTGTTAACTGACCAAATTTTCAAACCCCAAATTCTCAAATACTGAAATCCCTATATTTTCAAATCCTGAAATCCCCAAATTCCTATCTCCACAAACTCTCATTTTTCCAAATCCGTAGTTCCCTAAATTCCTAAATCCTCAAGTTCCTAAACTGCTAAATCGTCAAATGTCCAAATTCCCAAATATCCAAATTAAAAAAATGTTCAATCCAACAAAATATTCAACACGTAACTCTATAACAATAAAGATACACAGAGCAGAAATGTTCCTCGTATACTAATCATGATCCAAGAGTTCCAATAAAAATCCCAAGTTCCTTATCGAAAGCGATCGAACAATTACTAAACTGGATAGCAAGATAATAAAATTAAAGATCAAGTTGTTAAGCGTGTAGTAGCATTACGCCAAACAGTTAGCTGAAAGAAAAGGGAAGGAAGTTGAGGATGTTCACGAAGCAGAACCGGAAGTCGAAGACGATCCGACAAGAAATTCTGCCGGCATAACTATCGCGATAAACTTTCATGTGCCGTCGGTTCTGTCTTAAATCCGCTTTAAAACTCTCGTTTACCTTTCGAAACTCGAAAAGTTCGCCTTTATCTTCGACCTGTCCCCACCCCCTCCAACCACGAATTTACCCGCCAACGAAAATCGTTCCGTGTGTACAAACCGTTATCGAGAGACACGATCTTCACGACGGATTTTAAACCGAACCGTAGAAAAACGTTTCCGCGTTTAATACGAATTTTTACGAGAGATACTTGCCAGCGAAATTTCTTCCTTTACGAGCTGATAAAAACTGCCTGACTTCCTGGTTATTGAATATGTAATATCGAACGGATCGTTTTTCGTTCGCGATCGGTGATCGGTCTTTTTTTTCTTTTTTAGAAAACGTTCAGGGTGGATGAAAATTTATGCGCCTACTCTATACGTTATACAAAATCCAGTATTTTCAGAAGGCGGAGAGAAATTATTGCGATTGAGAAAGATAAATTGTGCTTGAGATAATATTGTTGGTTGCAAAATTTGTGGTCATTTTATGTTGTGCAATAAAATTTTGTACGATAAGTAATACGATTGTAATATAATTTGATTTAGAAATTGATATTGTACTGAATGCAATGTAGTTTGATTTAGAAATTTGTATTATAATATATGCTATACAATTTGATTTAGAAATTTGTATTATAATGAATGCAATATAATTTGATTTAGAAATTTGTATTACAATGTATGCTATATAGTTTCATTTAGAAATTTGCATTATAATATATGCTATGCAATTTGATTCAGATATTTGTATTATAATAAATGCAATATAAGTTGATTTAGAAATTTGTATTACAATGTATGCTATATTGTTTGATTTAGAAATTTGCATTACAGTGTATGCTATATAGTTTCATTTAGAAATTTGATTTAGAAATATACCTGTAACATTTTTATATCTAAAATTTCATACTAAATATGTACTATAGTCACATAACAAATTTCATACGATATGTAAAACAATTACGATATAGTTCTATATAAAATTTCATAATGTAATATATGTAAAACAATTACAATATATTTATAAAAAAAAATGTTACATTATAATACATGTAACATAACCGTAACATATACTTAGAATATTCATATATAATTTATTTCTCGAATTTCCTATTACAGTACTCAACGCAACCTATTTGCAAAGAGTGAAAGAAGTAATAAATCGTGCAAACTAACTTTTAAAACTTAAAAATCAGATTACTAGAGGATGGTCCAATTGTACCTTTCAATTTAAAATCACAAAATTTTTACGAAAAGTTTTCCCTATCTCGACATGTTCGATACAGCAATGCGCTCACGATATACTCGAATTTAATTTCCCGTAAAAGTTGTTTCGACAGGTTTTACATTTTGCAAAATCCGAAACTACGGCAGCAACGGATAACACTTTACACCGAATGGTTACTAAATTTACCTTCGCGGTATATTCAGCTTGAGTAACTTTTACTGTAAACAGCTCTTGAAGCCGTGTAACTATTAAAAGTTAGAAAGCAGATATAATTCCCGTCACGTTCGCTGCGAACCGTGCCCGACCATAAACACGCTCTTACTACTTACACTTAAACGTTTCTATTGTTCACCTCGTTATGTCGTTTTGAATTGTCTTTCGTTTTACAAATGTAAATGCACACATTACTTCGCATTTATTATACATGTACTATTATGCTTCAGATTTCAACAATTTCAAGAAAAAGTAGTTGAAATTAAATAGCATGCATAAGGAATTATTTTAAGGATCTTTAAAACTAAATATTGTAGTTTTATCATACAATTTTTCTATGTACTAAAATTTTCAACTGCCAACGCGTTAATTTAATAATTACAATTTGCACCAATTACTATTTGAATAATGATAACTATATTATTCCAATAAAAAAGGAAGGCAAAAACAATAATATCCACTACACACAATGTACAACATATACAATGGTTAGCGAATTTTTTCAAGATGTTTGTAAGAGGATCAATATCGAAACCTATCTAGCCTTATTGTTAATTATAAAAATCATAACATAGGGTAGCAATAAATATTCCGGTTAAATTCGCAATTTTCCACGACCGAAATTTCATTAAGCGATTTGATATTCTGACCATGCACGGAATTAAAAATCACGACCACGCGAAAAATTTCCACGGTAAATTACGCGGGAGGCTTGAAAAAATTCTCACGAGAATTCATTAGACTGTTCCAATATAAAAATTCTTCCTCGAGCAACGAAACAACGATTTTTCGGGCACGCGAGTTAAATGCTTCGTCGCGTGAAAAAGTAACAACCGTTCTGATATTAAATTCGTCGAAAATTTCCAGATAACAGTAAAAAATTGTAATTTCGCCAATGTAATATCGATACGGCGAATATGGTTTTGGTACGATTTCACGTTATTTCCCGTTCGATTACATCTCTCGTATTTTTACTGGCTATTGTTTCAACGGATCCGTGTAATCTGTATCAACGATAATCCGTATATAAACCGAAGATATCATTCTTTTCTCACATACCCGAATGGAATTCCAGGAATTACGAGTGGCCATTTTGTAATCGATCGCGAAAGATGGAGGACATCACCAGAGAGAAATCTAAGTGCTTTATCTGTTGGTGATAGCAATTCTTCATTTATATCGTTAGTTTCCGTGATATACTTTATATGTTATATTTTGTGCAATATTTCTTGTGTAATATGTTTCCTGTACAGTACAGTACGTGTGATATATCTTGTACAAATACGTTTTGTGTAATACATCTTGTAAAGAACGGCTTTTGTAATATATCTTGTACAAAACAATTTGGGATGTATCTTGTATAAGTACATATTATGTAATATATATTGTATAAACGTGTCATGTAATATATCTTGTATAACACAGTTTGTAATGTTTATTGTATAATAGATTTTGTGAAATGTAGATAATGTAATAACACATCAAAGTTTCAAAGCTTTGAAGTTACGAAGTCTGAAAAGAATAAAGCTATAGAATCTTTATTATTCTACAGACGCAATGTTTCAAAAAAATTTCTGAAATTCCGAAGTACTAAAGTGACAAATTTGTATAATTCAAATATCTCAATGCTACGGAACTTGGAAATTTCCAAAAATTAATGGTTTTCGAGGGCCACGTCTACTTGTTCCTGCGATATTTTGAATAATTTATAAATCTTGGAATTTCTAACTATTAAAATCCCTAAATTTCCATAATTGCAAATTCCTAAACTTTCATATTTAAAAAATCTTGAAATTCCTAGCTATTAAAATTCCTAAAACTCCAAATTTCCATAAATTCCTAAAGAAAGCTCAAATTAAATCCTTAAATCTCCAAATAACCTTACGCACTGAGTATCAAGAATGTCCAAACATGCAGAACCCCAGATTTTTCCGAGGTACCAAACTTGCAAAGTCCAAAAATTTCGAACACCCCTGCACCAACTCCCTATGCCTCAACATTCCAAAATGCAAAATGTCTAAAATCATTAAAAACCATCTAGAACTCCAAATACGCAACTTCCCGAAGCTCCAAAGGCGCAGAAACCCTAAATCCGAGAATCGTCGAAATTGCAAAGACTCGAAGGTTGCACGATACCGAAACGTGAACATTCCAAAATGTCGGATCGACATGTCGGAGCGTGAAGCGATCGAAATCTGCGAAGTGGCGAAAAACTCGAAGAGTTCGAAGGTCGTGCGAAGTATGTCGTGGAACGTCTGAGAAGATCGATTTACGAGTCGAAGCTAGTACTCACTGTCGAACAAGATCAGTCTCCTGGCCATCACCCTGGCTTCCAGGGTGTTTGGCCTACTCGGTTTTTGCTGGTCTCCCGAATTCGGGGCTGCTGCCGAAATCGGCAGGCTACCGGTCGTAGCCGAGCCCTGATTCGCTTGCGGATCACCGCTCGGCGATACCGCGCCATTTGCACTCTGTTCAGTCTTTTCCTTCTTCGGCTCTGCAACAGAAAAAAAAAATTCCACACCGTCAGAGCTGCCGGAAAGAAGGAGCAGAGTTTTGTGCGAGCGGTTACCGAATTCTTTAACATCCTATTCTCTTTCATTTTTTTCGTTAGATACGATGGTCCCTCGATTAAACGCGTGTTCATCGAAGAACCCCTAAACGTCTCTTTACGTATCGATCGGTAGAATTTGAATGTAGCTGGCGAGAACGACATAAACGAAGTTATTTCTTGCTATTTTTCGTATTTTTTAATCGATTTCGGGAAGGTTATGTTGAGTAATGTTAGAGTATTATTCAATTTTTGGTTGTTGGCTAATATGAACCTTAGTGTTGAGAGACACCGAGTGTATTGTTCAGTATTGTTGGAGTACTATTCAATTTTTAGTTATACGCAAAAATGAACCTTAGTGTTGAGAGACACTGAGTGTATTGTTCAGTATTGTTGGAGTAGTATTCAATTTTTAGTTATATGCAAAAATGAACCTTAGTGTAGACAGACACCGTGTATATTTTTCAGTATTGTTGGAGTATTATTCAATTTTTAGTTATATGCAAAAATGAACCTTAGTGTAGACAGACACCGTGTATATTTTTCAGTATTGTTGGAGTATTATTCAATTTTTAGTTATATGCAAAGATGAACCTTAGTGTAGACAGACACCGAGTATATTTTTCAGTATTGTTGGAGTATTATTCTATTTTTAGTTATAGGCAAAAATGAGTCTTAGTGTAGACAGACATCGAGTATATTGTTCAATATTATTGGAGTATAATTCAAGTTTTAGTTATAGGTAGAAATAAATCTTAATTTTGAGAGACACCCAGTACATTGTTCAGAAAAGGGTATAACTTAGTAACCACTTGTGTTGGCCTAAGTGATAGCCACATATTTGTATTCTTCAAGGATTGGCAAAGGATTTCTTGTATTATTTAAGGACGAGTGCAGTATTATATGCATTACTCGAGGACCAGTACAGAGTTTGTATTATTCAGATGCAAATATAGTATTTATATTAACGGAGGACCAGTATAGAACTTGCAATGTTCAAGAACCAGCGCAGTATTACTTGATTCCCTGTTACCAAAACATTCGTTAAGTATTTTTGTAATGGTTTTATCGAAAGAAGGTAGGAATTTTGAAATTCTAAAGTCGAGGGTGCAGCTGTTTTGAGGGTGCAACATTCGACAATATTGAACTATGTTCGAATTAGGTATTGTTTAATGAACGTGCAAAGAAATGTGACATCGAATGAATGTGCAAAAAAATATCATATTGAATGAATTTGCAAAAAAATGTCACACTGAATGAATGTGCAAAGAAATGGCAAATTAAATGAATGTGACAGACAGAATGTCTCTGAAAACAGAAAATTTGCGAATACACCTCAAAATGAATGTTCGACATTGAGTATCTTCTCTTTAACTTAACTCAAATTATAAATTGACCTTACTTCCTCTCTTCTTCTTCTATCTTTTCTTTTCCAGTTCATAATATTTCATATTATGAAAAGAATCCTGTAAATTGATACTCTTAAACAAGAGAAAGGAACGTAATGTATAGCTTGCGGTCTCGATTGAACACTGTAAAACATCCATCCAGGAGAATCGTAGCAAAAAGTTCGACGAGTGTAAAACACTGCTATCGATCAACATTTTTTTCAATCGAAGAACAAATGATCGTTTCTTCTTTTCGTTTCCAACTTTTAGCTCGGGGAATCGTTCGAGTGATAAATGAAACACCTAAATTACATCGAACTCGAGCGAAATTACTCAAGCTTCCAATTTCAAACCCAACGAGTGACAACCTGATCGAGGCGATGAAAAGCAACGGGATCATGCTAACGACCGTCTCACAAGTCAGAAAAATAAACACTCCTCGAACGTTTTTCTCCACTTTGCCATTAAATTGGTCGGCGTTTAAGTACAAAATAGTGTTCAGAATTTTCATCGCAATTCATTCGCTAACGTAATTGAACATTTGGAAAAAGTTTAAAAATGCAACGATCAAAGATGAAACAGATTGAAATTTCGCATTTTCATCTTCAAAAGAAGTATGACACCGGAACAATTATCATCTACTTCTCCGATATTAAATGTTGCATTATTTCAGACACAAATTCTTAATACATACAAATTATTAATACAATATCTGATATTATTAGTACTATAGCAGCAACTTAACATGGAAAACTGAAGCGTTACGTTAAAAAATTTATACAAATACTTTACTAAATTTGATATATTCATATTATTATTTATACACACTAACTATCGCTACTTTTACAGTGGCGTCTAATTTAACAAGCTTAGACATTTGCTTTTAATAAAACATTAAGGAGCTTACTATACGACTTTCATCCTGTAGTAAATATATTAAGAAATTAAACGATGGAAAGTCTAACGAAGTTTCGTTCAAGAAACTAAAAATCAAATCATTCATATCACTTTCATTTTGCATAATCAATATACTAACAGCTCAGGTGAAACAAGGTAAAAGTACATTATTGTGTACTATGTGCATAATTATACACAACGTATAAGCACAGTAGTAGTGTATTATTTTAATAGTTAATAAATTATATTACAAATTCAACGAGCCATTTCATCTCACGAAAAACATGAGAAATGTTTAAAATTTGTACCGAACCTAATTCGATGGCTAGGGACAGTATTGTCGGTCAAATTGTTATTTATATTCGTCCTATATCTCATTAAATTTTCAACGTCGAAGTATATTAAACTTCTTATATGTTATGATAAACCAAATTGTTATTTAAGTTCGTCCTATATCTCGTTAAATTTTCAACGTCGAAGTATATTAAACTTCTTATATGTTGCGTGAAAAATTAAATTGTTATTTATATTCGTCCTATATCTCGTTAAATTTCCAACGTCGAAGTATATCAAACTTTTCATACGCTTTAGAATTATTTATTTAATACCTGCCGATGACAAATCACCATACGAAACAAGATTTTCGACGGTTCGCGCGAATTGCGTTTCCGTCTTCGCCCCCGTCGGATTTTCCTCGGAGTTTCTTGGAAAACGGCCAATGGAGTCCGTTCTCGACGTTATTAGTAGCGTTCAAATGACGAAGGTCGCGGGTGCCGACAGCTTTCAGGAAAGGAACGCAACCTTTGCGAGTAAACTCGTCAAAGTCAACCGCGAGAAATTCCCTTCCCCCTTTGCTGCCCATTTTAAGCGGAATCGAACCGGTCGGTTATGTATTCGAAGTAATTTATGGCGAATCGAGGTTTATTTAGCTGTCGTATTCGTCGCTTTGCGGTATGGAAGTTGTGGCCGGGTAATATTTTATCGGATACGGAGCGACATTGAAGATTTGGCATTTTAACAAGATGGACGTTTCGACATTCAGGAAGATCGAGGTAGCGAATTCTGATATATCGAGTTTTTTTTTCAATTGGGAGTTTGGGAATTTGGTAGATTGGGAATTTGTGGAAGTAAGAAATACGGAAATTTAGAAATCGAAAAGAAAAGAAATACAGAAATTTGGAGATACGAAAGATTAGGGATTCGGAAAATTAGAAGTTCAGAAGTACAAGGATTAGGAAACGTACAGCTTCGGAACATGAATGCAGAGTTTTATAAATTTGGAGAATTGCGGATTTGGAGAATTGGAAATTCGGGAAATGAGGGAATTGGGAAATTAGAAATTTGGAATATTCGGAATTCGGAAAATTAAAAATTCAGAAATGTGGAGCTTCAGAAAATCAAAAATTCAAAAATGCAGAGTCGCGGAAAGTGAGGGATTCCAAAAATTAGAAATTTGGAGATCTAGGAATTCGAAAAATTAAATATTCGAAAATACAGAGATATGGACATTTAAGAATTTGGAAATGTTGAGTTTTCGAATATTAGGCTTTCGGAAATATTGAAATACACAAATTCGACAATTTGTAACCAGAATAATTCGGATAATCAAAAATTCCGACAATTATAGATTCGAAAATTGTACACATTTGTAAAATAAAAAATATTACAAAATCAAACACAATCGGATATAAACAATTACTAAAAAATCCCACAAACCAACTAACTGAAAACCGGGACATCAAAAAATCGATAAATACGCATACACGGTTCGACAATTCATTCACTCGTTGATCCGAAAACGCGAAACCCAATAATTCCAAACTCGTTACATCGGAATTTACCGACGCGTTCCTAAAACGCGTTCGATCGTCGGAAGACGGAAAAATTGTCACGAAACGCGAACCCCCGTCGAAGGGAAGCCTCTCACCTTATCGGAGTAGAGCACCGTCAATCACTCGTTCTCGAAATAAAATTGCGGCCCATCTTCGGTAACTAAATTTCACGGAACGTTGCTGTTTTAAATTCGATCGATCGATCGTCGTGACAGGAGAGATTCGAGTTCCTCGAACACGATTCACGCGATCGAGAGGAGCGTGGTTCCGCATAGTCAGCACGCTCGAGGAAGACTGTCAGAAGCTAGAAACTCATCGTGGCTCGAAATAGATTAAGAAACGTCGAGTAGATTGCGTGACGACCTTCTCCCGACGAGCGTTTCTTATTACCTCTCGTTCCTCGTCGAAGTGGTTCGTGGCGAACACGATTCGACGAAAGTTCAGCAACTTTGTTGTCGACCCCTTGGGTCAGCCTCGAAAACGGTCCCACATCTTGCTGAACCCTTTGTGCATGCAGAAATATAGAATATTCGGTAACTATGGAACAGGCGCAAACGGGGTGGTTCTACGTGAAAAAATAAGACGATAATGTGGAATAAAGATTGTTCGTGCGAGGTGTTGTTTTCGGGAAAATCGACTTTTAATTGACCTGTTGGGACCCTGTGTTTTAACTATCCCAAAAAATTCGAGCTAAATTCAGTCATGCAGTTTAATGAAACTAGCTAAAAGTTTATTGTAGAGTGTTAGTTTTGTATAGGTACTTTCTTGGGAACTACCAACTGCAACTGTAACTGCGGTTTATGCACATACTTCGTTAGTAGTTGCAGTTTGTGCAATTACTTCGTTGCAGAAATGTAGAGCATCGAAACACGGGAAAATGAACAAATTAGACATTTGAAAATTTAGGAATTCGTAGATTCTTATATTCTTGTTTGTTAATTATTCGCCGATTCTCATTCTTGTTAATTATTCGTCGCATATTGTATTTTACAACTATGCACCGATTCTTATACTTGTTTATTATTCACCTAATATTATATTTTTTAATCATGCACGAATTCTTATATTTGTTAATTATTCACTTAATACTATATTTTTTAATTACGGACGTATTCTTGTACTTTTTAATTTTGTACCTATTCTTGTACTTTTTAATTATGTACGTATTTTTATGCTTGTTAATTATTCATCTAATATTACATTTTTTCATTAGGCACGTATTCTTATACTTGTTAATTATTCGCCTAATATTATATTTTTTAATTATACATGTATTCTTGTACTTTTTAATTATGTACGTATTCTTACACTGGATAATTATTCACCTAATATTATACTTTTTAAATATGCATTTATTCTTGTAGTTTTTAATTATGTACCGTATTCTTACACTGGATAATTATTCACCTAATATTATACTTTTTAAATATGCATTTATTCTTGTAGTTTTTAATTATGTACCGTATTCTTATACTTGATAATTATTCGCCTAATATTATATTTTTTAATTACACACATATTCTTGTACTTTGTAATTTTGTGCATATTCTTATACTTTTTAATTATGTACGTATTCCTGTATTTTTTACTTATGTACGTATTCTTATGTTTGTTAATTATTCACCTAATAATATAGTTTATAATTGTGCACGTATTGTTATACTTGTTAATTACATTTGCAAACGAATTGGGGGTACATTCGAAATAAATTTCTGTGTCGGATTCTGTTTCGAAATTGATCCGTCCCGATGGAGTTCAATGTCTCCGAGAGATACGCGATTCGATAGAAACGAACGATTCCGAATGAAACAGTTACGTCCGCATTTGTCCGACGCGACGAAAATAATTCGACAAACTGTAGCAAAACGGACGCATAAAGTTTGTCGCTCGACCAAAGCAACGCGCGAGCCAAGTTTGACTCATGCGATTGTTGCGTGAAATTCCATTTGCGATTTCTATGCCAAGTGCAGAAACCTGTACGAGTGTCGCTCGGCACGCATCCTTTATTTCACGTGGCATCGATTCTCAGATGCGTGCCAGAGGCATTCGGGTCATCTCGAGCAACGATCGATTAATAACGGAGGTTAAAATCTAACACTAATCTTCTTGCAGATTAAGGTCAGCTAAGAAACTTAGGCTACTTACGCACTCGAATATATCTATCGTCTTAACATCGTCGAATTTTTAACATCCACGTGCTACACTCGCGACGCATTCGCAGTTCAAACATGGTAAACTTTGTCTATATTTTTAATACGGTCTAATGTCTAACACTGAAACTACCAACGTATAATGCACAATTATTTTTATGAACAGGTATTTGGAGTTGAAGAACTTGACGAAGGCGTATCTTTTTTGAATCGAAGATTTTGACGATGAAGTATCTTTTCTGAATTTCGATGAAGAATTTTTGAGTAGAAGACCTCGGTGAAGAAGTATCCTTTTTGAGTCGAAAATTTTGACGGACAAGTACCTATTTTTAATCGAAGATCTCTTTGACTCGAAGATTTCGATATTTGAGATTGTAAAATGCACATTTAAAATATCAGAATAATGCGTACAGATTCACATTTTGAATCGTGGGAAAGATCGTACGGAAATATAATTGAGGACACATCGTAAAAGTTGAAAGCTTTTTGTATCGATGAAACGACGATTCGAGCATGTGAATGGTCCATAGTCTCCCTCGACAATGAAAATATTGTCAGCTTTTTTTCCCAACCTCGAAAGGACACGTTGAAAACGTGGCACGCAATATCGAAAAATTGGCTGCCACGCAGAGATGCATTTTTTGCAAACCACTTATGCGATAATTTCGTAGAAACAATTCGATATTGTTCGTAGCCAATGCGCTTTTTCATCCGAGTTTTTCATCAACATTTCACCTTTGTTCTACTATGGTTAGATTATCGTGTAACAAAAGTTCTGATGATTTGAAATTCAAATATTAATTGCTGTACCGTAACAGAAAATAAAATAGCCATTGTGCGATACCTCTGGTGGTTTCGAGAATGAAAAATCTATTGTAATAATTGATAATAAATGTCACCATCAATGATAATATTTTTAATCTGATATTGTAAATAATTTGAACAAAACTCTGAATTCTATGACACACTACCAATTCTTTTACGTATACTCTATTCGTACTTTCAATTTTGAATCTCATTCACGATTACAAATCTCTCAAGAAACCTGTTACATTATCTTATAATTTCAAACATAATAACACTATATATTTGCATTGTTGGTCAAACGAATAAAATCATAAATATACAATAAATTGATTAAATTTGTTTAATTTAAATTAATAGTATGTAAGAAGTATATATAATAGTATATAATAAAACGAATAAAGAAAGTTAAACCTGTTACATTATCTTATAATTTCAAACATCATAACACTATATATTTGCATTGTTGGTCAAACGAATAAAATCATGAATATACAATAAATTGATTAAGTTTGTTTAATTGAAATTAATAGTATGTAAGAAGTACACATATATAATGTATATAATAAAACGAATAAAGAATGTTAAACCTGTTACATTATCTTACAATTTCAAACATAATAACACTATATGTTTGCTTTATTGTTCGAACGAATAAAATCATTAATATATGATAAATTGATACAATTTGTTTAAATTAAATTAATAGAAGTATACATACTATTATATAATAAAACAAATAAAAAATGTTAAGATATTAAGTCAATTCTATATTCGGTGATCCTCGATTAAACGAATGGACTCAATCCATTAATCCAATAACAGTTAGTCTTAACTATCGAACTGGATCGTATAAATAACACGAACAAGACTTATCATGTTCACAGCACGTGTGCGTCAGGAGCGAGACACATCAAAGCACAGCAAGGGGTTAATAGTCGTCGTAGCTTAACCGAGCATCGTTTCGCGTCGAAAGAAAATCGTGGAAGAACGATACGAGTTAAGATTAACCGCAAGCCAGACGATACTGCTCGTCCCGTTAACCGGAAGCAATTACCCGGCAACTTCCGCTGTTCCCCCGGGGAAAGAAGGGCGGTCGGGAGAAAAAAAAAGCACCGATAAACGGTCTCGAAGTTGCGAGCTTCAACTGTTGTTCCCGAGTCCGCGGTACGAGGTAGCCGGGGAACAGAGAAAAATCGTGGAAGCACCCTCGAAACTCGAGCGAACCGTAAACAATACTACTTTCAGATAACGTTGGCCTTTATTGCAAGCGTTGCCAACCCAACGACGCGAATCTGCAGTTTAGCATTATCGTTCGGGGCTCCACGAACAGAGACAACGATCGATATATGCTACTCCACATATTCTCGCGTTTTCGAGACACGAATTCATCCCCGAGCTTCTGTCCACGGAATTTTTTATTATATTTTTAGGTTAGGCTGCGCGCAAGGGGACGATGACGACCCTTACTTGCTCTTATTGGAAGATAATTAACCCTTTGCACTCGAAAGGTGACCCACGCTCGCCACTTTGTTCGATACAGCTATTCGGAATAGGTAGTTTTTAACACTAAAACTACCAAAGAGGTCAAATAACCCTTCTACAAATTTCCTACTTCAAATGGCAATATTTGCTAAGTTGGTCTTCTTAAGCCTTTGCACTCGAAAAGTGACTCACACTCGTCACTTCGTTTAATGCAGTAATGTGGAACAGACATTTTTTAATCAAATCTATGTTGTTGCATATATGATGTATAAATATAATAAGACAGCAAATAGTGACAATTAATAATAGAGAGATAATAACTTCGAATAATTTCATCAAACTTTTCAACCAAAAAGTGTTAGAGTTACTATCTGCTACTAGTAAAAAACCTGAGTGCAAAGGGTTAACAGTTATTCTGATTGTCATCAAGATAAAGAATCTATAAGTGTATTCATTTATGTTTCATCGTTTGTTCATTGGTTTTTCAACTTCATTTTTAACATCAAAAGATTTTTTGTTAACTAAATTATATAATAGAGATATAAAGACGTAATGGAGCAGCTAATAGTGGCAATTAATAACAGAGAAATAATAACTTCGCACGAATTGATCAAACTTTTCAATCAAAAGGTTTTACAGTTGCTATCTGCTGCTGACAAAAACATCTTCGGGTGCACAGGGTTAACCCCATTCTGCATGATTTTTAGGAATAGCTGAAAAAATATATGTTTTTACTGTTGATGTTAGTGGTCAAGATAAGTTAGCAAACTTCAAAAAAATCATTTTTTTGACAGCACAAGTCGCTAACATGTCAGGAAAGGTTCATTTATGGCCTAATATGAACGAAAACATTGTGAACTTTCAAATCAAGAAATAACGTCTGTTTTTACAAAGACTTTGTAAAAGTCTTTGTTGAGACAAGTTTTTTCGAATACGTTCTCGGGAAGGTCAGTAATTCTTTCGGTAAAATTAGCTGGCGTAAGGGTGTTCATTTTTTTGGAGGTTATTTTGGCAAGTACACTCAGCCAAGCACTTTCACGAAGTGCGGTGTTCTTTGTAAGAGAACTTGTGCGGGAACAGGGAAAAAAGATGTTGTGCATTATGAAATTTTTGTGATGTGTACAAATTTCTTAACAGTACAATCTTTATATTGTAAAACTTGTTAAATGTCTAAGTTCTCAAATCTGACGTTAAAACCCACATTTTAACCGTTCAAATTTGCAAATATCGAATTTTTTCAAATCCCCGATTTTCTCAAAAGCTCAGACTCTTAAAATCCCAACTTTCTAAAATGTTTCAAATTCCGAAATCATCAAATTTGTCGAAGTCTCCGATACTCGAATAACAAATTTTCCAAAACCTCAAATTCTCACACATGCTTACAAATCGTACAATGACTGAATTTGTAAATTTTCACTGCGTAACGATTCTGATTTTTTTCACGTTTTCCAGTGAAATATATACCCAAGGAAACTGTACAAACAGTAAAGAATAATTTGCAAACTGTCTTAACAAGACAATCGATTCTCAACGAAGGAGAAAGACAAAGTTTCGTCCGCAGTCTCTCGAAACATTGACTCGAACTACTAGTTTCGAAGCAACAACCGGTCAAACGGTATACAAATCCGTGTCAATTTAGAAGAAAACATTATATTAAGATCACGAACATAACTCTTTGCATTTGGTACTTTAACGTAAGCAGCTACTCCAAAACTTTCTAGATGCAAAGTGAAATTTCTTTCGAAGTTGTTATGTCTCTATTATTAATCGTCACTGTTGTCTCTTTCACAGTGTTTATACAACTCCTGTAATAAGTCTATATATCCACTTGAAAAATACTTATTTCAAACTTTTGTGATAAATCAAATTATCAGTATGAGACATTTTTTACTGCAAAGGGTTGAACATGCAAAACCCAACACTTAATTTCTATTATTAAGCGCCACTGTTGTCTCTTTCACAGTGTTTATACATCTCATGTAATAACTCTATATATCCACCTGAAAAATACTTATTTCAAAGTGTTGCGTTAAACCAAATTATTAGTATCAGTAATTTTTTAGTCCAAAGGGTTGCATATGCAGACCGAACACTTAATTTCGCTCAAAGACGATAAAGAAATGTCCCGAATTTTTCGTGTGTTCATCTCAACGCCGATGCCGAATTTTCGAACGGAATTTTACAGGATTTCCATCGAGTCCGAGCGGAATACAAAGACGAAAATAACGCGTGTTAACCGACGCGTGCCTATGAGTCCAATTTCGTTCGTGTACCGAAAAGACAGAGAGGGTCGTTGTTCAGGAACGTGTTACGAATTCATAACAAGCGGACACGTGTCGCAGTTTCGTTCGGTTCGTGAGGAATGCGCGACGAAACGAGAATTCTCGGTGTGTTACGGTCGTCGTGGCGAGCTTTACTCGCTCTCTGACTAATCGACGATTTAAAACCCGAACCGCTTCTGTACGCTCGAGAGATCTCGAAACGATGATGTCACGATCTTAATGGAAAACGTAGAGAAACACGCACGAATGCCTCGATGAACGCGTCACTAATCTTTCAAGTCGATAAACCGACACTTTCGCTAAATGATGTGCGCCGATTAAAAACGAAACGTTTCGAAACACCCTTCTATTTCTCTCCACCTTCATATTTCAAATATACTAGATTCGTGCTTGAAATATACTACCTTCGTACTTGAAATATCTGTGAGCTTCTGCTACCTTCATACGTGAAATTACATATACATACATATAGACATCTGACTCGAAATGTATCACGATATAAGCAGCTAGTTCGATGTGTATCATAATACCAAACAGCTAATTATAATCATATCATAACTCAAAAAGCTGATTCAAAGTGTATCATAACTCAGAAAGCTAATTCGAAGTATCATAATGCAAACAGCTAGTTTAAAGTGTATCATAAAATAAACAGCTGGATTAAAGTGTATCATAACAACCAAAGCACATTCAAAATGTGTCATAATATAGACATCTACCTCGAAATGTATCACAATATAAACAGCTAGTTCGATGTGTATCATAATACCAAACAGCTAATTATAATCATATCATAACTCAAAAAGCTGATTCAAAGTGTATCATAACTCAGAAAGCTAATTCGAAGTATAATAATGCAAACAGCTAGTTTAAAGTGTATCATAAAATAAACAGCTGGATTAAAGTGTATCATAACAACCAAAGCACATTCAAAATGTGTCATAATATAGACATCTACCTCGAAATGTATCACAATATAAACAGCTAGTTCGATGTGTATCATAATACCAAACAGCTAATTATAATCATATCATAACTCAAAAAGCTGATTCGAAGTGTATCATGACTTAGAAAGCTAATTCGAAGTATCATAATACAAACAGCTGGTTTAAAGTGTATCATAACAATCAAAGCTCATTAAAAATGTGTCACAATATAGACATCTACCTCGAAATGTATCACAATATAAACAGCTAGTTCGATGTGTATCATAATACCAAACAGCTAATTATAATCATATCATAACTCAAAAAGCTGATTCGAAGTGTATCATGACTTAGAAAGCTAATTCGAAGTATCATAATACAAACAGCTGGTTTAAAGTGTAACATAACAACCAAAGCTCATTAAAAATGTGTCACAATATAGACATCTACCTCGAAATGTATCACGATATAAACAGCTGGTTCGATGTGTACCATAATTCCAAACAGTCGATTTAATGTGTATCGTAACAAAACACCGATTCCATGTTATCATAATGCAAACAACAGGTTCGAACTGTATCATAATTCAAACAGTTGGTTCAAAGTGTATGATAACAAACTGTTCCGAAATGTATCATAATATAAATGCAAAGGCGTAACAACGTGAATGTCGATGGAAGTAAATTTTGATGCAGAACATCAGTGTATATAGTTCGAATGCAGTTTGAAGATAGTCCGTTCGGAAGGTAGAAACGCGATTCTGAGTATCAGATTTGTAAGCAACGATTCGGTGCATCGAACGGCGCCACGATTACGACTGTATTCCATTACCCGAGTAAATAATTCCGCTTGCTGTCATCCGAGCGGTTCGACTTGTCCGCTCGGCATCTCGAGACTCGTGTAGCAAGCTTTTAACGCGTAAAACCGATTCAAAGTGTTTAACCAGACGCGACACGACGGTGTCCCAGTCAACATCAACGTTCCTTACCTCTCGAGTCTCGTGCAACGGCATTATGCACTCTGGTAATTTCATTTTGTACACTCGTCAAACACCCATGGACGTTCGATTATTCCGTGTATCCGCGCACGTGTATGTGCACGTGTGTCGATATTCCAGAATTTGAGGGGCTGAGGAATTTGGAAATTTCAGAATTTCGGGCGTCGAGACATTTGGCAGATTGGGAATAGAGGGTTTTTGAAATTTTGGTATTCGAGAGTTTGGACCACTGTGAACGTAAGGCGCTGAGAAATTTGGAAATTTAAGAATTTGGGGCACTGAGAAATTTGGACGGCTGAGAATTTTGGGCGTTGAGAAATTTGGAAATTTAAGAATTTGGGGCACTAAGAAATTAGGACGAATGAGAAATTTGTACAATTGTGAATTTGGGGTGCTGCGGAATTTGGAAATTTAAGAATTTGGGGCACGAAGGAATTTGGATGGCTGAGGATTTTGGGCGCTAAGAAATTTGGAAATTTGACAATTTGAGGCACTAAGAAATTTGGACAGCTGAGAATGTTGGGCGCTGAGAAATTTGGACAATTGAGAATTTGGGGCGCTGGGGAATTTGGAAATTTAAGAATTTGGGTGCTAAGAAATTTGGGGCACCAAGAAATTTGGACAATTAACAATTTGGGGCCCTGGGAAATTTGGAAATTTGTGTCCCAGTCAACATCAACGTTCCTTACCTCTCGAGTCTCGTGCAACGGCATTATGCACTCTGGTAATTTCATTTTGTACACTCGTCAAATACCCATGGCCGTTCGATGATTCCGTGTATCCGCACACGTGTTTGTGCACGTGTGCGCGCGCATAGTCACGTATTTTGCGAGGTTTCCTTTCGGTGGAATTAAGCAATATCGGTTAAATCGAAATTCCCTGCGTCACATGCTGAATCAACAAATCCCGGGATTAAGAATAGACCGAGCATAGGCTGATTTGTGAGAGTCTTTTCACGGAGGGAAAATGCCGGACGCCTTTGTTCCTTTTTCGTTAATCTCGTTATTTCTCGCCGTTCGTCGATTCCGTAATTATTCCCTGCTCTTAACACTAGGATTTACGGAACCCGTCAAAATGACAGACCTTAGATTTCTAAATTTAAACGAGAAAAATTGGTCAGAAGCTTTTGTCAAAATTTATCTTATCCTTGATCGAAATAAAGAATCATTTCATGAATTGGTTCACGCGTTGTCCATTATTCACTTATTTTTATACCTTAATTTCGATTCAAGTATAAATGGTCATTCATCGATCGTAAACCGATTCCGTGTTACGTCGTAATTGAAATTTTTACAAACGCCAAGGTTAAGGTTCTGCGTTCAACCTTCTGCATCGTCATCTTACTTTTGTTTTTATATTTATAATTAAATGCTTTAGGTTACTTCAAACTTTGCGGTCGATAGACAACCCACTTTGAGATTTAATACAATTTGAAGTAGGTATTATAAATACACGTGGCAAAACACCCTTGGAATTACAATTTCATTCGAAGTATTCGGGGGTTGGCAACCCCTTCCTACTCTGCAAAGTTAAATATTATCGTACAACTGTTACATACACGCCATATATCGACAAATATTAGTATCGTATAAATTTATGTTCCAAAATGTATCTTCCTGTAATAATGTTATCATATAGTTATTACATGAACGTAACATTTAGATAAATATTTCTAACGTGAAAGTTTATGTTCTAAAATGTATTATCGTAAAATAAGTGCAAATCAATTGCACTGCTTCCATTACCTTCATCCATGTCATTGTAATAGCTACAGGGTGCCCCGCAATTATGGTACAAGCCGAAAAAGGGTGGTAAGTGGGGCTATTCTGAACAACTTTTTCCTCTGCAAAAATGACGAATGAGGCTTCATTTTTAAATTATTAAGGAAAAACACCGACCAATCAGAATGCGAGAATCGCGCGCGACTTATGTTCGATCGCGACCACGGCCAATTAAAACTCGAACCTACACTTCTGCCTCCTAGCGCGCGCGATCCTCGCGCTCCCATTGGTCGGTGTTTTTCCTTAATCCTTTGCACTCGAAGGTATCTTTATTGATACCGGATAGCAATTCCAAAACCGTTTGGTTAAAAAGTTCGATGAATTCTTTTAAAATCATTGTCTCTCCATTATTAATTGCCACTATTCGCTGCTTCATTATATTTAACATTGAATGTGCAACACTATAGGTTTAGTTAAAATATACATATTCCAAATTACTGTATTAAACAAAATGGTGAGCGTGAGTCACCTTTCGAGCGCAAAGGGTTAATAATTTAAAAATGAAGCCTCATCCAATATTTTTGCAAAGGAAAAAGTTGTTGAGAATAGCATCACCTACCACCCCTTTCCGGCTCGTACCATAATTGTGGGACACCCTGTATATCGTCGTCATCCACATCGTTGCAGTAGTTATAGTATCTTCGTCCATAGTACTACACTGCTTAATTTATGTAATAGTATAATCATAAGATCGGTGTGTTTAAAAAAAAATTCGACGATTCCCCGGCAACGTAAAATTTAATTACCAGGCTAAGCATCAGTATTTAACTCGCAACACCTGGCGCGTTTCACGCGTTTCAGCAACAGCAATTATCTCGCGCACGCCATGTTCCAATTGCTGGAGCACATAGCACGAACCGGCTGCTTAATCGTCCGTAGTTTCCATCGGTGTTCAAAGTTTCTTGCACGCCCGATATCGCATTAGAACCCGTTTCGTTTCACGGTACCCGAAGCCGCCCTGAGCTCAGATACGTCCACTTCGTTTTTCATCCCCAACGAAATTCGACCTCGATTTATTGTCAGTTCGATCGATTCGATATACATATTGTTTCAAAACCGCAACTCGACTCTAATATCGCTGCTGTAGTATTTTATTTGGAATTTGCAAACTCTCGTTTTTATCATTCTTCAATTTACTTAATTTTATATCGAACTGCAAACTCTTGGTTTTCTATTTCTTAGTTCACTTCGTTGATAATAGGATATTATTCTTGCGAAAGCTCAATCTTTCATATTTTTCATTGTTTCTTAGATCCATTAGGTATCAATTTTATTTGAATGTTTGAAGTAATACAGCGCGACAAACTTTTCTTGCAATGTTTTAGAGAATATAAGAAATACAATCTTAGAGAACAATATAAATTCAACCTCAGAGAATAATATAAATTTAATCTTTGAGAATAATATAAATTCAACATCAAAGAATTATATAAATTCAATCTTAGAGAATAAAATAAACTCAATCTTAAAGAGCAATATAAACTCAACCTGAGAGAATACAAATGCAATGTTAAACAATAAAACAAATGTTACATCATGACATAAAATAAATACAGCCTCTGAGAAAAATAAAATAAATTGAATCTTATATGTTGGGTAATTGAGTTTGAATTTTGTTCTGGTAAACCCTTAAGAAAGGATTCCGAACATTATAGAATAACACAAATTTTAAAACAAGCAATTTAATATTCATTAAACCCATGACCTACAATTTGTTCAGCAGTTGCGTCTATTAGAGCAATCTAATTATTGTTGCAGTGTCAATGTAAGTAAGAAAAGTCGAATATCAGATATAATTCGCATTCATACAAATCTTCATTATACAAATAATAATCACTGTCAAATCCTACACTCCAACTTCATGCGAATACGATTTACGTTTCACACATCTGAACCGATGTTCAAGTCAAGAAGTTGAAGAATCACGGAGTGGTTCGAACCTATACATAGTAGAACCTACAGTCATGGACAAAATTAAGTGGACATTGCAGAAACAATTTTTTGTTTTCTTACAATGTTTTAAATAAATTTTAAATTTAGAACGTGAAATGCTTTTGTAGACTTGAGAAAACATTTATTTAATGTATATAATTATGCAATAAAGTTTTGATTTATAGGCATTGTTAGTTAAATTACATTAATCTTTTGTTATTTATAATTTTTGTTATTTTGTTATTAACAAGATACCTGTCCACTTAATTTTGTCCACGACTGTATGTACTGTACATCATCAAAAGGTTGTCTCTGCGAAAGTCGTATACAAGCTCGAGCGTGGATGTGGCATTAAACAACGAAGTTGTTGATTAATCCGCAGGCAGGTTGCCACAATCGTTATCGATCCGTGGAAGCTGCTTAAGGGAGGAAAGCAAGCATTGTGTCAGGGCCAACGAACCTCGGAAATCTGCAGAAAAAGCGATGGCAAACGGCGCGCAGAATGCCGCAGAACGATTCTGAAGCACGTACGCTCGTATTTCGAGCGGAGGGGTTGTCTCGTTCAGGGGTCGACGACATCACCGCGGTTACCTCCTGCCATCGATCGATCTTCCTTCTCCCCCGAGCCTAAACCCAAGGAACAACGGTCAACCAGTTAACCAAACGTTTCTTCTTCGTTTCCTTCGCGGGCACGCCATATTGCCGAAATAGAATTCATCGATTGCCACTATTTTTGATTTGGTTCTTTTGTTGCAGAAGAAGCAGGGGTTTGGTGGACGATCTTTCGAAATCTGGGAATCAGGAATTTTTAGGTTGTATGATGTTATAAGAGTCTGGATTGTAAATTCTCATATATTACAACACAGATTCTTCATAGTTTCAATTTATAGGTTCTTGAAGCTCAAAAATAAATTGTTTGAATTTTAATGCCTGAAATCGACAAATTCTCAAATTTCTAGATTCTCGAACTCACAATCTTTTGAAACTCATATCCGGCAGAGTCCAAAACTCAAAATTTTAAATAGCAAATTCTGAAGATTCGAAAATATCAGATTCTTTAATTTCTCAAATGTCTAAATTTCTCAGGGCCCCAAACTATAAATCTTTCAAATTCTCGAATATTAAAGTTTAAAGAAACCCTATTCCTAAATTCTTAAATTTCTCAACACCCCGAACTCTCAAGTTTCCAAATTTCACAACGCCCCAAATTCTCAATTGTCCAAATTTCTCAGCACCCCAAATTCTCAAATTTTCAAATTTCACAGCGCCCCAAATTCTCAATTGTCCAAATTTCTCAGCGCCCCAAATTCTCAATTGTCCAAATTTCTCAGCGCCCCAAATTCTCAATTGTCCAAACTCCCGAATGCCAAAATTTCAAAAATCCTCCATTTCCAAATTCTCAAATTTCTCATCACCGAAAATTCTCAAATTCCCACATTTCTCAGCGCCTAAAATTCACAATCGTCCAAACTCGCGAATACCAAAATTTCAAAGACCCTCAATTCTCAAATTCCCAAATTTCTCAGCACCGAAAATTCTGAAATTTCCAAATTCCTCAGCACATCAAACTCTCGAATATCGAAATTTCAAAAACCCTCCACACGGAATTATCCAAATTCTCGAGTCCCAAAATTCCAAAGTATGCAAACTTATTCTCACTACCAATTACCCCTACCAACATATGCTAAATTATTGCTCCTATCAATTTTTCACTCGGAACTCGCCCAATTCGTCAAGTTCTATAAATTTCTCACGAACGTAAATTTCTCGCGTCGCAAGGAATTCGTACAAGTGTTAAGCTCGTTGTCGGAAGATACTAATGCGTCGTAGTATAATCCGCGTTAAACGAAATTTGCAATAACGAAAATGTAGAGCGAAATTGTACGCTCGCGGAATCCAACGGGTTCGTCCTTAAACGGTGAAAATTAGCGAGAGAAAGTGGCTCGGTGTGTTTAACATCGTTACCGCTGTTTCTGTACTTGATATCATCTGCTGTTACATTAAATATGAAGTTCTTCTTTGACTGCAATTTGTCGACAAACCTTTTAGGTACTAATTATGCGCGGGCACGGTGCGTTTATAACGACGCGGGTTTAATTGATCCCGCTCGCGTTTGCGTTTCCAGATTTATACACATTTCGTGTTTCGATAGATCCGAAATCGAAAACTTGCCTGCACGAGTTTCGGGTTTATCATGTTGTAATTAATACAAGATTATTTCCAATATTTTACTGCACATTTCGACTTCTCGCATTGTACTGCTACTGGTATTTCGAAGTAAGCTCACACTTTTGTAAATTAAATTCACCCCATTGTAAATGAAATTCATCCTTTTGCAAATTAAATTCACCCCATTGCGAATGAAATTTACCCATTGTAAATGAAATTCACGCTTTCGCAAATCAAATTTCACATTTTGTACTTATGCATATTCATGTAATAAATATAATATGTACACGTGACAATTCTTACAGCGTTATTAATTACTTCTACTAAATTTTATATATAGCATATATATACATATATGAATTTCTTTCTTATTATGTAATTAATTTGATGTCTTTTCGAACATAATTATATGTAAAAGTATTTGATTTGCAGAACAGTGAATTTTATTTGAAAAACCTGTTCATAATAGATATCAAAGATAAATATGCAAATTATAATCAAGTAAATGAAATGTAAATTAAAGCGAATAAATAGCCAATAAGTAGCCAATAAATGAAAATTAAAATATGACAGTCGATTCAATATTCAAGTCAAAAGCTGAAATTCAATTAATTCATACTAATCAATTTGGACGTTGAAAGACATAAAATTCATCCGATCCAGCAGTTCCTAGTCAAAATATAGTTTATTATGAATTAGATGCTATTTGATAATTAGTGCCCAATTAAATTCGAAATAAAATTAATTACGCGAAGCCCCGATCGAGGGATTTGACCTCGGGTCCCGAATGACCCACTATCCACGATATAAAGGTTTATTAACACATGATTTAAAAGGGTGCTTCCGGAATAATTAACGACTTGTTTGAGCAGGCGTTCCGACCTCTCTCCAACCCGTTAATCAAAATTAACGATATTCTATTTCATAGTCTACTATTAATTTCGTGAATTTAATATCGCCTATTTGATCGTGGTATAATTAGGTAGTTATCGAATAACGAACCAATCGTAATTATAATTTGGATCGCGATTTTACGAGAACGACGCACCTCGCACGCGTCCCATATGCAATTCGCAATAATACCGTCGCCGGACAATCTCGTTCGCAACAAATTGCATTTTATCCGGCATAATGGATCCCACCATTCGATTTATAGAATCGTCAATCGACGACAAACACACGAATCGCGCCAACCGACTCGCTTCATTCGATTCCTCGAGCAACGTTTGGTCGGCAAACTTTGCGTTTCGCCGTTTGCCAGTTTTTGGTCGATGATTAATGGAAAGTTAAATCGCCGGGATACTATTGATTCCACGGACTACGTGTAACCGTGCACACGGACTCGTTTGCACAAATATGGAAGGATAAATATGTTACCAAACTACGCTTCGAGCTTTACGCAACGTTATAACTGCTTCGGTGATTTTCCTCGTGAACGAGAAAATTACCAGAAACAATGCCGTATCTCTGCAAGCGAATGGAAATGAGATGTTTTCGCAACACTCGAAATCGACGGATGGTATATCGATAATGCGCAGCAAAATTGTGCTGCAACGATTCGAATTTTCAATCGATCGGTTTATTAGTCTGATCAATCAATTGAATTGTCTGAAACCGTGAGTGACGTTTAAAATTAAATAACACTGATTAAATGCATGGTTGGAAAATGATTCTTAATAGACGATTAAAAATATTAATTTGGTGATTATTGAAATTTTATTCGAATTATAGTCGATGCACATGTGTTTCTACTGATTTCATCAATTTGTCCTTACATTTATAGATTCGACACATTTATAAAATATATTTAGTATATAAAATAGAATATTTTTAAGGATGTGTATATTCATTGAAACAGTATGTGTACACACTTGACTATTCATGCATACAGCATGTGTACACGATCGGCTATTTATACATACAGTATGCGTGCATAATTATTAAAATTATATAATAAAATAATATTAAAATGGCATAATAAACGCTTCACTTAATACGACTTAACTAACTAACTCAACCAATTAAACTTGTTAACTTGTATTTATAATATGTGCTATATACATTTTCATAGAATATATTCCTTAAATGTATTCTATTTCATATACTAAATATATTTTATCGTGTTCACATGAAGTAACTATTAAGTTACGTTGCAACCCACCAAGTAGAAATATACCGAGAACAAAAATTAATATACCAAGAACATAATCAAGTAGAATTTCTTACTTTTGTAAAAGAAGAAAGTAAGTTTGCCCTCTATCGGCTTCGATACGAGCAAAGCGTATCGATCGGGATAAGGAGAGGCTTTCGGGGGCAAAGCTTTTATTTTGGTGAACGAACGGCCGAGCCGATCCTGCATTTATGAATTTTTCATCCTGAATAGAGGCATCGTCCGTTCGCGAATATCGTCTAAGCGTTTCTCTTCAATTAAGCCTTTGAACGGTCTCTTTTATCGGAAAGCCTGGCCTGAAAGACTTCGCGAAGGAAACGAGGGCTCAATGGCATTTCGGAGGTCGAGAAGGTTCATTGAGAAGTTGCAGGGAAAAGCTGGTTGCATGGAAATTGGCTGGCGCGAACCGGCATTATCGTCGGCCGGAAGTTCCACGTTTTACGACCAACGAGAACGGCTCGTCGGAAGTGCGTTTCGAGTCTCCGTCGCAAATATTTATCACATCGACTAAGTTGAAATAAACGAGTATAAAGAAAATTCGTGTTCAAAAATGATATGTGTATGGTCATCTTTATGTACGTCGCAGAGTCAACAGTATTGAGTGACAATGACGATTTTAGACAAATGTAGAAGTATGAATGATGATTCCCGATGATTTTAGACAATTACATAAATGGACTGTAGGAATGTATAAAAATGTACAAGACTTGGAAGTAGAATGATCTGCTGTATATTGTATCTCGCATGCTGTTGAATCTAGACTATTGTCACTGGAAACGTGTTTCGAAAAAATATTTTATAGTAGCCCCAATCCTTTATGAATAAAACAGAAAAAAATTTAGCGCAATTGGACTAGTAGTTTCGGAGAAAAAAATTCGTAAGTGAAGTCTATTTTCGCAAAAATGCAAACTTGCAACAATTGCACACTTTGAAGGCTTGTAATTTCTTAACAAATTTGAAATTGGTAAAATGATGACTAAAATCCCCCCTAATTTCACATAGACTATAACATATTTTGATTAAAAAAAAATAGCAGATGGTGAGGTCAAAAAGTGATCGATTCAGGATGAAATGACCCGTATGTAATAGTCGTATGTTAATATTCAATTCTGCAGAGTAGAAAGAGATTGCCAACCCCTAGTAATGAAATATTAAATTCAAGTGTGATTTTTTCCAGGTGTATTTATAATACATACTTCAAATTGTTGTATCAAAATTTCAAGGTAGGTCGCCTTTAGAATGCGAAGTGTTAAGTAACCTTAAGAATTTTAATTGTAAATGTAAGAACGACAGTACGATGTGGATGCATTATCGTCGGTGGAAGTTCCACGTTTTACGGTCAACGAAAACGACTTGTCGTAAGCGTGTCTCGAGACTTAGTCGTAGAAGTGTGCTTCGGTGGAAAATTGTGCTTCGTTGTTCCTTTATTTTCGTCGTTACCTTCTCCACCGTTCGTTTCGCGCAGAATTCGATGAATTATTCAAACTGTTTCGTTTCTATCGGGGAAAGTGTCGATTTTTCGAGGTGATTCGAAGCTCGAACAAACAGAGAAAGTTTTATATTTTTTCGTGTTTACATTTACGAGAATTCTGAGCTTAGTTCATTCGGTAAGTGCATACTTAAACACGATTTACATTGTAGCGACCATCGAGTCGCATTCGGAAGCAGACCTTTTATGAATTTAAAGAAGATATTTCTTAACTTCATTTTCGGTCTATTAGCAGATAGATACATTGTCTATGTCCAACAAAAATTAACGTGAAGAGATAATACTTTTAACGCTGACACAGATGTTGTTGAAAAAGAAATAGATAAACAATGAAGCGTAAATTAAGGTATATGAAACATAAATTGGTGAATATGAAACAGATTAATGCATGTATTTGAAACAAAAATGAATGAATATGAACCATAAATGAATGTATACGGAATACAAATTAATGATTATGAAGCATAAATTAATCTATACAATGTTATAATTTACATATTCTTCGTCTTGATAAAAATTAACACAGATTAGAAGGAAACTACCATAAAAATTGTTGTAACTGAAGCAACTTATGAAACAGTCATTTGATTTGTTCTAACAAAACTTTTTAACGGAGCTTCGAAACATTTTCCACTTTAACGTCCCTTAAAAAATTTTTCATCGTAAACAAATTTTCTGTCAAACTGTTCGTCGATAACTCGCTTATAAAAACAGCCACAAAATCGCGAGTACACTTAACCGCGGGGTAAAATTTTGATGTTGCTGGAAACCGATCGAACCGCAAGCCACGGTAAGCTTCGTCAATTACTTCGTACGTCGGTAAGGAATAAAATATGCATCGGGCAGAATAATTCTCTTGGAATATTTACTCCGTGAAAAACCGACGTCAAACCGCCATCGAGTTACACGTCGCTGTTTTTATTCGCGCGATGAAAACCTTTCGACCCGGCTGACCGTAGAATAAACTCGATCTCTGTATAAAAGCAACGGTGACGAAGAGACGGTGACAGCCAGAAACAGAGACAGACAGAGAGAGATTGAGCAACAGAGAGACACCGTGAGAGACAGAGAGACACAGCGGGGAACAGAAAGAGACAGACAGATAGAGTGTGGAACAGACACAGACACATAGAGTGTGAGGAACAGAGAGACGCCGACAGAGAATGAGGAACAGAGAGACACAGTGAGGAACAGAGAGAGACAGATAGAGAATGAGTAACAGAGACAGACAGATAGAGAATGAGGAACAGAGAGAGACAGATAGAGAGTGAGGAACAGAGAGAGACAGATAGAGAGTGAGGTACAGAGAGACACAGACAGAGAATGAGGAACAGAATGACACAGTAAGGAACAGAGAGACAGAGTGAGAAACAAAAAGAGACAGACATAGTTAAGGAATAAGGAGGGCGAGGAGCAGGAAGAGATAGAGAGAGGGAGGAGGAATAGAAAAAGAGTGTGAGGAACAGAGAGTAACAGATAGAAAGTGAGGAACAGAGAGACACAGTGAGGAACCGGGAGAGTCAGATAGAGAGTGAGAAACAGAGAAACACAGTGAGGAACAGAGAGACACAGTGGCGAACAGAGAGACACAATGAGGGACCGACAGAGACAGTGAGGAACCGAGAGACACAGCGAGGAACCGGGAGATACAGTGAGGAATCGAAAGAGACAGCGAGCAACCGAAAGATACAGCGGGGAACCAAGACAGTCAGATAGAGAATGAGGAACACAGAGACACAGTGAGGAGCCGAGACACACAGTGAGGAACCGTGAGACACAGTGAGGAACCGAGAGACACAGCGAGGAACCGGGAGACACAGTGAGGAACCGAAAGAGACAGTGAGCAACCGAGAGATACAGCCAGGAACCAAAACAGTCAGATAGAGAATGAGGAACATAGAGACACAGTGAGGAACAGTGAGACACAAGGATGAACCAAGAGACAGATTGAGGAACAGAAAGAGGCAGAGAGACTGAGTGGGGAACAGAAAGAGACAGAGGAACAGCGCGAGGAACAGAAAGTGACAGAGAGACAGAGTGAGGAGCAGAAAGAGGCAGAGAGACAGTGAGGAACAAAAAGAGACAAATAGAGAATGCGGAACAAAGATAGAGAGTCAGGTACAGAGAGAAAGTGAGGAGCAGAAAGAGATAGAGAGAGAGAGTGAGGAACAGGGAGAGAGAAAAAGAAAAAACGACGTGAAAATGGGTCAATAGCGACAGAGTCGAGTTCCGTTCTCGCAAATCTGCGCGATAGACTCGTAAAAAACACCGGCCGATCAAACTCGGCCCTTTTCCTACCTTTTTCTCCCGCGTGCTATGTCTATCGTCGGCTTAACGGGCTATTAATGACCCATGGGGTCGTCGCGACCCGCTCGTAACCGTGTCTCCTTTCCCATCGGGGAATGAACCTAAACCATCCTTTCGGATTACCCGGCCGCCCTGAAACGACGAGTTTGTATTTCGTTTTACGAGCGAACCGTGCGATCTTTTCTCGCAAACGCGACGGGAAACGGCGACAGCCAATGAACCCCGTACGAAAATTTATTTCTTCGGGGGATCCTCACGTGTTTCCGAAGGTAACTGAATTCTATTTTCTTGATTGCGTTCACTACGGAACGGAAGATTTACGATTAATTCTTGGGTTTTGGCTGAGAGGGGCGATTTTTTTCTGACGATTAAGGGGTGGCAGTTTTTGAACACTGGATTTATATTGTGGTTTCGGGAAAATTGGTAAACTTTTTGAAGACGATTCAGAGGAAATTTCTCGTATAATAATAATCGTATTAATTTTATATTAGTAATAGAATTAAACGAACACTTGCGTTCACATTGAAAATATACAGAAAAATAAGTTAGTAAATAGTGAAGTTTCAATTAACGAAGTTTCGATATACGATCGTGCAACAATTTTATACTATGAAACGTAAAACCTGAAACCAGTTATTTTGGTTGGTTGATAAAAGCATTCGATATTTGTCCTCCATTTTACGGGATCAAATAGGTCAACTCCAGAATTTATACATTTCTCGGTTTGAAATTGTAAATTTCGAAATTGCCGCATTTCTAAGGGTTTATGTTTGAAAATTTGAAAACTATCGAATTTCGATATTGTTGATATAAAAATTTCAACTCATACAATTTTTTAATTTCTTCATCTCTGAGTCTAAAAATTAATAAATACAATTCCAAATCTCTCGTTTACAAAACTCCGAACTTATAAATTTTAAAATGTCCAACTTTGAAAAATCGTGAATTTAAAATTACGAGAGGCTCAAATTTCGAAAACCGAGAATATCAAAGTTCCCGAACTTCCAAATGCAAAATTAAAAATATCGGATGCATAGAAGTAAAGAATTGTCCCAATTCGAAGGAAAATATGGAAATCGAATTACAAATACAGATATCATCGGTCAACGCGCATTATCGATAACAATCGTTATTTCATATAATTTTCAATCAGAAAATTTCCACGGGGATAAATTTGCTCCTTATTCGGCCACTGTTCGACGCGCGACTCGAAATTAATAATAATACAGCTAATAACCGAGATGATGATCGTGGGCTATCGAACGACCGTGTGTTTCACCGGAAGCTATCTCATAATTAATAATTAATAACCACCCTGTATTTGCCGTTTGTACTGTGCCCGCCTCATTCTCGATTATACAATATCATTTTCGAATCGGTAGAGAAACAATAGAACCTCTATTATGCTAATTAACACGTTCATTACCTCATATATCCGCGAACAATTGAAATCCAGACCATCTGTTCTTGTAAGCCCCAAATCGATTAAAAATCCAATTACGTTTCGAAATAAGAAACAATATGACACACCAGAGAGTGCATTTATTTTATCTCATAAAAGAACAATTTTTGTTTCAAACAAAATTTTCATTTCTCGTATACTCAACGTTATAGTCAAAGAAAAAATATAAAATTACTTCAAGGAGCTATTTTTCTGACATTTTATAAAACCTCAAACTTTTGGACCGTCTGAAATGTGCATACATTTAAGAACAAGATTATTCAATTTGTAATTGTATATGCAGTATCTAATATTTCATTGAATAATCAATTTACCATCCAATAACCAATTTATCACCCAATAACCAACAATCAATTTCAAAACAACCATGTAATATTAAACATTTCAGAGGGAATAAGATCTTTGATTTTCCGTTTCAAGTTAACAAAATAAATTGTGGGTTATCTCTCGATCATTAATTTTAAATTCATCGGTTTGAGAGGAAACGAAATACTCGATTCGAGAAAAGAAAGAGCGGAAGAAAGTGCAGCAAAAATCCATCCGCTACGAAGAATCACGATGAACGTTTTTATGGAATTTCCACGGGTTTTCGTATCGAGATGCTGGAATACAATGAAGTCGAGGAACGAGAGCAATATTCGAGGCGCGGGTTAACGCAGCAAACGACGATTCTTTTTATCGTTTCGTTGGAAACAGCTGCGAAAAGCTAGCCAGGTTGCAGCTGCAGCTGCGACCAGTAAAATGTTTCGTGCGATTTTTGCGACTGCGACTTCGACCGAAAAAGACAAGCAAGTTGTTCTACCGATAGGTTCCATCTTTTGGTGCAAACATTCAAAATAATTTAAAATAATTCGCTGAAAAAAATCATTCACAATTTAATCAAATTAAGTGGTGTAAATGTATTAAATCGTGGTACAAACGTATTCGGAATCGCTGTTCGAGAAAATTGTTTGATGTATATGCGAATCGAATTGTTGTATTTTCATGTGAATAAAATATATCGAGATACAAAATATGGAAGATAAAATATAAATAGTGCAGTGAAATATCTGGAAATGTTATAAACTATGTTTCGTGATGATACTGTGCAATTGTACAATAACATCTTATCAATATCTGATACTTTATAAGAAAAGTAAGTTATAAGAAAAGTAATGTAACAGTTTATGCATTTGCGAATTAAATAAATGAATATAGAACCAAAGAAATAAATAAAATTAATTAGCATACGTAACATTTTATATGAACAAGATCATGAATAATTCTTTAAATTAAAAATCGAAATTTTAGATCGTGAAATTTTTGCAAACAGAATCATAAATCTCGAAGTCTGTCGAAATTGAATGATTCTAGTATCAAACAAAATAATTTCACAGAAAGAGTCAATATATTTTTAATCTACTATATAAATGCGGAAAAACGACTCTAAAATATGAATACAATATCACGATATTAAGGATATATGAGAGTTCCATGTCCACCAAGGAAAGTTAATTATATCTTAATTAAATCTGCCACGTGGATTCATCCTTTTCATAACGATTCTTCTTTATTGCTGCCCACCCACACGAACACCAAAGGACACGTTTTCAACGGGCACGAGATTAAAATCGGTACGCAAATTAGCCGTAGCCGAGGCAAAGTTAATTATTTTTGTCAAGAACGCAATTAAGCAATGAAAGTACCGACTCGTCGTTTCGGCTCGAATTTTAAGCGAATTACCTTGCTCATCGGTACATCAAGGGTTTTATCAGGATAATCAACGTCGACTGATTTCACGAAAACGCGACACTAATTAACCATCGATGTCGACGCGAATGATCCCGGTTAGCTGTCGCTCGATGACCGATAATTGTCCACAATTTCAGTTTCACCAAACGAAACCAGCGTTTTCTACCACAATTAAACGCTATGTTCGATAAAAATCGTCGAACTGAACCATGACAGACATCGATATAAGTTTCGATTGTAAGAGCAAAACTTAAAACGTATCTTAATTAAGTATGTGATATATAATAACCATGTTATATGTAATAACAATGTTATACATATGTAATAACCACGTTATTGTTACACAATAAGCATGTTATATATTGTTATATTGCATGAATTTATCACACGTTTTTCTACGACTAAGAATTCTAATAAAGTATCCCCCTTGTGTAATAACAAATCAGTAAAAAACGATGTAATGAAATTATTGCACAATAATCATGTTATATATTTGTTATATTGTATAATTACTGCATAATTATCACGTTATATATTTGTTATATTGCATGAATTTATCACACGTTTTTCTATGACTAAGAATTCTAATAAAGTATCCCCCTTGTGTAATAACAAAGCAGTAAAAAACGAAGTAATGAAACCATTCCATAATAATCATGTTATATATTTGTTATATTGCATGAATTTATCACACATTTCCCTACGACTAAGAATTTTAATACATTATCCCCTTTTGTAATAACAAAGCAGTGGAAAAGAAAACAATGGAATAATTATTTTAAAAAATTTAGAAATATCAACATTTTTAACATTTTGGAATATTAACATTGTCAAAAATAATGAGGTAACGAAGTATGTTGATTGTCAAGTATATGAGTAGTTGTACGAATGTGGCGTTTATTCGACGTATATTTTGAACAGACAGTATACTCGGAGCAAAATATACAAGTAAAAGCGTTGCTACAATTATTGAAATATTTTGAGTAGCTGAAAGCTGTGCAAGCGATATATTCGTAGGGTTTCGGTTTACAACGAGATTATTTGCACTGACTAACCACCGAGCACAATCACAGCGCAGAAGGAAATTGCAAACTCGCTCTGCTTTTCAGTAAATATTTGAACCAATCTTGGAACAGCGAACTCTCCGGTTCACGAGTGTGACTCGTCTTGCATCAACAAGATCTGGTTGCGTTTTCGCATTCGCACAACAAGAAATTTGACGATCCGCGAATTACGGATATAAACGAGAGCTTATGGGAACAAGGGAACAACCCAGACGCGAATAATTAGGTGAACTTTTGATGAGGGTAGCGCGTCCTTCCGGAAACGGGTTAAATATATCCTCGGCATGTAACACAATCTACATTTTGTCAGTCATTATCCAAATTCATTAAGATATTTTAGTAATTTGATCGGACAAGTAAGTAGTAACAACAAGCAATGAGTTAAATTGCTAATTCAGAGTTCATTTACATGTTTGAAATAAAAATTTGAAAATTAAATTTTTTGAATGCATGTTTGGCCATTGCATAATCAAAAATTATATTCTTGATTATTTAAAATTATTATGTCATGATTATTTTAAATTAATTAAATTATACGTTCAACTCTTTTGTTGTCCTGAAATGTCATATTTAATGAATTACGAAGAAAAATATTTATGTCGTACAACTTTTGCAATTCAATACTTATTTCTCGAGATTGTACACCGAAAGAACCTGTAGCACACGTGGTAACTGTTTTAGATAAATTACAGTGTCATACTGACTTCTATAGTCTCTTTTTCAATTTTAAAATAAATAAATACTTTTAACGAGAACATCGCAAACAACTTTGTGTTCATGAATCTTTGCGTGTAAAGTAATTCTAGCGGGAATAAAATTGTAAGGAAAGTCTCGCCCCACGTGTCTGAGCATACCAGGAATATACTACTTCCTTGTTACAACACTGATTTAATTTGAAACGGCGAGGATATAAATACGAGCGTTTTCCTTTCAGAAGTATTCCGATCGTTGCTGTTAAAAAGGGGGAGAGAAAAGCTGTTCGAGTAGCAAACAAAGTCAAACAAACATTGCTTTGAATAAAAAAAGAACAGATTGCAACAGTTTCTATTTTCGTTCATTGACCGAAAAAATTGCAACTTGCTAAATTACTGAATTTCTTGTAAAGAAAAGTGTGTTTATTAAATATAAAGGGTAGAAAATAAGAAAAAGGGCAGTACATTCACTTTTAACGAAGCATGCGTCGACGCTTTCAATTAAGTAATGATTCTCAGTAGTATAATCAATGAGAGATCAGACACGAAGGTGGATACAACGTTCGCTCGTTATTTACGTCAAAATGAAATGAATGAAACCTCTATCAGTTACTTGGTATTTGTTTCACAACCACGATGGCATAAACTAATTCACGGAGAAGCCATTTTTTTCTACCATTCATATTTTCCTTTATCGCGGCTCATTTGACGTTTTTGTGGTCGTTCTGGAGCACGGAAACGACGCTATATATCTTCGGCTCATTTTTATTCAGATCTGAACACGAAGCACGGAAATTCTTCAAAATTTAATGAAAACGTATCCCACGTACGGTGATTTCTCATGTTGCGCACAGAAACGGCGGGATATTCTTTCCTGAGCACCACTGCTTTTTTAATGAAACGACCGTAACATTAAGCATTCTGTAGAACTCCTATCCACGACAGAACAAAACATTAACGAATCGTGTAAAAATGTCTGCATAATATTTCTATTAACTCTTCCCACGAAGATTGAACGAAATTTTCCGAGTTTCGTTAAAAATTCTGCGAAAATTAAATACACCCACATGATGAAAATGATCAGCCTGACAGAAGTTTATAAAAGGATAAAAATAATTAATGTTCGACTTTTATTACAAATTCTGATGAAGTTGAATTAAAGTTTGAACTACAACACAACTGATCATACCAAAATTTTCATATTAACGATACGACGTTCGATTTATAACTTTTCTTAAAAATTCTATAAAAATTGCAAAATCATAAAATTCTACGAAAATTGCAAACTCGCAAAATTCTACAAAAATCGAAAATCGTAAAATTCTATAGAAATTGTAAAATCGTAAAATTGTACAAAAATTGCAGAATCAAAATATTCTACAGAAATTGCAAAATCAAAAAATTCTACAAAAATGGCAAAATCAAAAAATTCTACAAAAATGGCAAAATCAAAAAATTCTACAAAAATAGAAAATCGTAAATTTCTGCAAAATTCTACAAAAATGGCAAAATCAAAAAATTCTACAAAAATTGAAAAATCACAAAATTCTACAAAAATGGAAAAATCGAAAAGTTCTACAAAAATTGAAAAATCGCAAAATTTTAGAAAAATTGAAAAATCACAAAATTCCACAAAAATGGTAAAATCGCAAAGTTTCACAAAAATTGCGAAATTTTGCAAAATTTGCAAAAGCAACAGTTTGGAACCCCAATTCTCCATATAAACCCCTACTTGTAAAGAAAGAACATGACATTGAACTTTCACATTTGCATCGTTTCGACCGAAAATCTTTCACCCTTCGTGCTTAGCTCAACTCGCCATCGATCCAACTCGATATCGATATGTATCCCGCTAACGACCGAACGAATGTTTATTCCGCTCGATCGGCAATTACCAAACGCGTAGAAAGAATATTGTAAAATGGCAAACGATCACGTTCGGGATTATTATAAGGCGAAAGGACGCCCACGCGGCGGCAATCAGCGTCATTCCGCTCGCTTTCCGCTTTCCCTGGGGCTTCGTTAACGTGCGTCATAAAGCACCGACGCAGGGAGAAACACTTTTTCCGCGCGATATACCATGCTGGAAAATTTACTGGATTTAGGCATGAATCAATTCATCCGTGATAGAAACAGCATCTTTTTTTTTTCGCCGTCCGAGCACCGCGTTTGCTTCGCTCACAGTGAAACGAGTCCTGTTTGGCCAGACACGTTATTGTAGGCGGTAGCCATTTTGGTTTCGAGTGCAGCGCGATTCTATTTCGGTTTCGAGAGGGCAGTTTCGATAATTGCCCCAATAGGATAATTATTCAACATTCGAATAAGAGATAAGTTAATCTCGTCTGTTGCTGGAGATAATTATGGTGGAGATATTTATTATTCAATACTCATATTATTCAATAGGGCAGTTTGTATAAGATACAAATTTATGTCCTTTGCAACTTAAAAATGGTTACATTCGTTATCCAATATTCAATATCCATCATTATTTAATATCACATTATTCAATATGGGAATTTTGATCAGAGATAAATTTACCTCTTTTGCAACTAATTAGTTACATTTATTATTCCAAAATCCATATTATCCAATAGAATGGTTTTAACAAGAGATAAATTGATCTCTTTTGTAACTTAAATCTAGCTGCATTACGATCAAATATTCATATTATGCAATATGGTAGTTTGAATAAGATACATATTCATCTTTCTTGCTGTTAAGGATAATCGCAAATATTTTTCAATATCCTAGTTGTCCAATAAAATAGTTTGCACACCAAACTGTATCTCTCTTACTGCTGGGACTGAATACATTTGTTATACGAAATTTTTGTGCTTATTATTTTATCAATTATTTTACCAGCAAAAGAATTGGTGGAACGTACGTTTCTATTGTTTGATGTACTATACAGTGCTTATATTTGATTGTACATTATAATAAGGATTATTAAATCGTTCAATTATCTGTCTTTTTTCATTATTCGATTATATAAAACCTGCAGTGCCGTTTTTAGCTCCGTCTACAACTTTGAGAATATAAAACAGTAGGCGAGTGCCAAATCCGGAGAATAAGGTCGATGTTCAAGCATTACAATATTTTTGCTGCCAAAAAAGATTAGGTATTACGAAGACACAGATTCCTGTTCTTTCCCAACAAGCTTTTTTAAAATGTCTAATATAGAGGTCGGTCAACTCGTGAATATACGTGCAAAATACTGTTAAATCTCAAATACTATTTAATTTTTAATTCTTCCAAAACAATTACTGTATTTCGTCGATACAGTGTTGCCAACGACTATCGATATAAGTTGTCTTTTCATTTAATTTGTCGACAATTTTGCGTTCGATCCATCGATAGAATAAATACCGAAAAAATAAATATATCGTTCTCCTGTTCCATTATGATTTTCATCATAGCCTCGTCAATATTTTAAAATACGATACGTCGATTTATTCCCATATGAAACGATGACACATATTCAGGCAGTTCTATAATCGAACAATACGTTAACAATGGATTTACGGGCGTGCAATGGCCATTTATATTAAAACCAAAATTTAATCTTTTGCATTAAAACTAAAGTACAAAAGAAAATAACTAAACTGGCATATACAATGATCCTTCTATTGCTTCCATTGTTACCATACAATTTGCTAAAATTTTCTTGATAGTTTTTGCAATTCAAAATAAGAAATGTGTTATTAGTAATTTTGGCTCGTTCCGTAAATCTAGCGTCAACGATAAGATAAATGAAAAAAAAAATAGAAAATTTCTAGGGCAAACTGTGCATATTTATTCGTGAAAAGTTGTTAGCGATTACGAATTATCGAAGATCCGTAGAAACGAATACTTTCGCAGAGAAACGAGGCACTCAGGGAGCGAGATGAGAAAAAGGGAACGAACCGTTTAATCAACGTTCTGCAACGGAACGCAGCAACGCGACAAAAAACTGGAACAACAATTTTCCACCATTTGCAAAGGAAGCGGTTCGTTCCGGGATCGGCGGATCCGCCCGGTTTTAACACTAAAACTACCAAAAGGGTGAAATTTTTACAAATTTCCTACTTCAAATGACAAAATTTGTTAAATTGGTTTTCTTGATATCCGTGCTGATTTTCATCAAAATAAAGAATCAATAAGCGTATTCATTTACGTTTCATCGGTTATTCGTTAATTATTGAACATCATTTTTTAAAATTCTTAAAAATTCTACAAAAATCGCACAATTCTAGAAAAATTGAGGATCGTAAAATTCCATAAAAATTGCAAAATCGTAAAATTCTATAGAAATTGCAAAACCATAAAATTCTACGGAAATTGCAAAATCAAAAAATTCCACAAAAATTGCTTAATCACAAATTCTACAAAAATTGCACAATCGCAAAATTCTAGAAAAATTGAAAATCGTAAAATTCTACAGAAATTGCAAAATCGTAAAATTCTATAGAAATTGCAAAATCGTAAAATTCTACAAAAATTGCAAAATCAAAAAATTCTGCAAAAATTGAAAATCGTAAAATTCTACAACAATTGCAAACTTGCATTTTGTGTTACTTCTTCTTCCGATCTGTGACTCTAAAGGCGAAACTACGAAGTTAAGATTTTTATTATAAATAAAGTGTTTCTTTCGTGTCATTATTTCTTAAACACACCTCTCTTGTGTACCGTATTTCGCAGTATTAATAATACTGTGTTAACAATAAAGAATTCTAAAGTTACTGCTCCAACAGTTTTTTATTGTTAAACGATCGAAGATCATGCCGGGGATAACCTAATCACCGATCGCTACGATAAATACCACGGTCGCGCGATTAAAATCCTTATTAAACGGCGTGAATCGAGCGTCGAAAATAATTATGCGTTCCACGCTCCGTGAATTCCCTGAAAAACGACGAAAGCTAGGGGAAAAAAAGAAAGGGTGACGACGTTTCGTTGCTCGACCACCGTCTATCGATTTTCCGCCTCGAGAACGCTCCTCGCCTCTTTAACTCGATTTTATGAATGACTTGCTAATTGCACTTTATGCAACTTGCTTGTCGACGCTCGCGAACAATAGAATTTATGATCTTTTCGGACTGCACGGATGAATAAAATATTTCAAACTGCATCAGGAATGATTAACAGTATTATTTTGCGCCGCCATGAAATATGGTGTGCATGCTGGGTCCCTGCATTGTTTTATCAATTTTTGATCATATTTTGAAATATTATACTTTAAATTGTAGAATAGCTTATTAATGTTATTTTTGTAATTGTAGATTAACTATTAAAATAATATTTTTTAAATGTTGGAGTAGCTTCTCAAATGTTGTTTTCTGAATTTCAAACTAGCTTAATGAATATTATTTTAAAAATTTTAGACTAGCTTTTCAAACATCATTTTCTAAATTTTACACTAGCTTTTCAAATGATATTTTATCCATTTTAGACTAGCTTATTAAACATTGTTTTTCAAATTATATACCATCCATTCAAACATTATTTTCTGGATGTTACGACTAACTTATTAAACATTATTTTCTAAATTGCAGATTAACTTCTTAAATATTGTTTTTTGAATTTTGGATTAATATCTCAAATATTGTTTTTGCGAATTTCAAACTAGCTTTTAATACAAGTAGCTGAAATACGTAAAAATCGTCCCAAATGACAAACGAAATTACATTTTAATTAATGTTATTATTTATAGAAAGTTGATAGCATTTCGGGAGCGTCGCTCTTTGTAATTTTGTTTTCGCATATGTTACCGTTTCAGTCATATGCACAAACACGGTAGTTGGAAGTTTATCTAACAAACTTGAAATGTTGATCACGGAGAAAATTATTTCGCGGGAATTTTATTTTTAGCGACTGTTTCAACACGCGTTTTTATCAAAAGGTTGCTGGCTCGCTAAAAATCGCGGAAAATTCGTTCGCCGATCCTGTAGAGAGGCCACCGTGTAAACAACACCGCCTACCGAATGAAATTTCATTTAATACCAAGCTATTCGAAGCGACTCGCATAATTACCCGTGAAATTACACTTTTATTCCGCGAAATGTCAATACTTTACCGAACACGCAACGTATCATGATCTCCACAACTTTGTTTTTTTTCTCAATGAAAATATTATACGGAATCTTGATTATTGATTATCCTAAACATCATATTTCTAGTAAATTACAATTCGTAACCATAATGTTCTAAATTTTGTTTCAACCAAAATGTTTTCAGAAACATTAATATGTTCACAAAATCATTAATTTTTACTACATAACGAAAAATGTACAACTTGAAATATAATTTACAAAATCATTCATATCCCTTTGCATTCAAGAGGTGACACATTTGTCATTTAATTTAATACAACAATTTTAAATACATTACTTTATCTACATTTATAGTATTACACCCCTGATGTTTCAACATAGTGAAACAGGCAAGTAACAAAAAAATAATTTCAAAACAACTCATCAAACTTTACAAAACAAACTTTAAAAAACCGTTGCCGTTTGTCAACAATAAAAATGTTTTCGAGCGCAAAGGGATATAAATAAGAGATATTCCGAACACTCCAAGTCTATAACTCGAATCACAAAACAAACAGTAATTTCTGCTAAATTATTTAGTAAATAATGATGTACCCTGATTCACGGAATTAAAAAGAGCAAAAGTTCGATCGGGAAACCGAAACGCTCATTGTCCGATTCGGAAAACTTGGCGAATGACGCACTAAACGCACAAATCCCGCCGAGTTTTCCACGTATCGTGGATACACCGAAAACACGGTCCGGAAAAAAAAGTAAAAATTTACACGAAAAGCAGCGTAGGGGTCGTTTGGAACGATGCCAGATCGACGGTAAGCATACACGTGGATTCCTCCGCAGCATCGTAATTACTTTGGGATCGGCCGTAGAAGCTTCGTGTTCCGTGGCAGTAGCACGTTTAAATATCATTTTCGAGCAAGCTGCTCCGGTAAATTAGGCTCGAATCGAAAGCTCGTCGATCGAACGAATCGACAGACAGCGAATCGAGTACCGATCGAACGAATCGACGATCAAAACGAACGAACCTATTAGCCAGACGGAAACTAATCGATATAACGTGAAACGGACAAATTACCGCTGTAAAAGTAAGTGGAATCAAAAGGAAAATTGATTGGTTATCGTCAAAATATATTGGGATCCTTTAGGAAGTTTTAGCAATTGTTTGTAATCACTGTTCCGTTGAATTTGTTTTAAAGTTGTTGTTTAGAGTGGGTGCGCTTTGAGTTTTTAGTATGGATATTGATATTTGATATTGTTTTAATTTTTAAGGGAAAGAGCATTTTTAGGGTACATAGAATCTGGGAGAATGATTATACGAACTTATATTTGATAATGGGGTAGTTTGGAAATTTGGACACATCCGAGTCTAATTATGCGATTCTGGATGCTCGGTTTGGAATTTCGGAATTTGTAAGTATGAGGAATTTGAAATTTGTAAGTATGGGGATTTTGGAATTTTTAAGTTTAGGAATTTAGTGATTTAATGGTTTGGAGATTCTGAAACCTAGAAATTTAGGGATTTATAAATGTGGGAATTTGGAAGTTTAGAAATGCAGAATTTGTGGAATAGAAGAATGTAGAGATCTGGAATTTCTAGAACTTGAAATTGTAGAATTTCGGAATTTAATGAATTTGAAGATTTAGAAGATCGGAAACAATGGATTATGGAATCGGAGGAACTCGGAAATGTTCGGCACTTTAGGAATTTACTAATTTAGACTTACGCAAATATAGGAATTCGGAAATGTAGAAATTCGGAATTGTACAAATACAGAAATGTAGATATTCGGAACTGTAGAAATTCGAAATTGAAGAAATTCGGAACTGTAGAAATTCAAAACTGTAGAAATTCAAAACTGTAGAAATTGAGAACTGTAGAAATTCAGAAATGTAGAAAATTCGGATACTTGGAAATTTTGAAGTCCAGAAATGCGAAAATTTACCAATTCGAAAATTTCGCAACACGTAAATTCATAAATTCGAAAAGACGCAGCCTCGAAGATTGAAAAATTCGGAAAGATCGACCCCTCGACCAGCAAAGTTCTTCCAAATTCACAAACGGACTAAATTGATGCTGCCCAGCGTACCAAAAAATTTCCGCGAAAAAATTTGCACAGCGAAGGCAGAAATACGGGATGCAATTAAAGATAAACAGCAGCAATTAGCGAGTTTGCGATAAGGAACGAAGTTGCCAAGCCGTAGTATTATAAGAGAGAGAATTGGGACGCGCGAGCCCCGAAATTCGTAGTCGGCGCCTGGTGATTCATCAATGAAAAATTCGACCCACTTGTCACACGATGGCTGGCATTAATAAGCTGTGCAAATCCGTCGAGCAGCTCGAACAACACGACCTCGACCCGATCGTCGAGTTACGACTGCCAACAAAGCTTTTCGGTTCAATCCCTTCGTTTTCCCGCCGATTTTTTCATACCATTCCCCTGCTTCCATTACGGTATTGCAGATTATCCGACGATTTTCGTATCTTTCTAGCAAGAAACTTCGCTCGAAGTTTGTTTCAAATTTTCCAACAACGCGCACTCTTGCACTTCATCCCTGAAACTAGTCACGTGCCAACTTCACAAAATTTTGGTATCTTGCGAGATTTTGTATTTGGACGCTCGCTTGATACTTTGGTTCAAGTTTTTACGAGATTATCGTTGCCCCGGTTTTCGTTCTTCGTCAAGTTTTCATTCGACAATTTTTATTTGTCCCTTGTATTCTGTGTGAGGTAAGTATATACTTGGTCATATATAGACAGACTCATAATTATCCCTGTGTCGTAATACGTATCATAATACATACGATAATACATATTATAATATGCAATTAAATATATACAATGAGATATAACATAATGTACAATGTAACATATGTATATACGATAACATATAACATAATATATCATGTAACATACATACGATACCATGTAACATAGTACATATCATAATTCATCTTAAAATGTATGTATAAATATTTTTAAGTAAATAGTTTGACTTGTTGGGGAATGTAATTCTATGCTGAAAATAATTAAAAGAAATTCATGCAATTATGTATATTCTCGCCTGTAATTGCTCGTAGTTTTGAAAGAATATTAAACATTGTGTTTTGAAAGAATATTATTGAAGTCAATTTACGGGACAGAAGATCATTGTTATTTATCAGAGACGCGATTATAAAAATTGACGATTTATGCGCGTTCAGAAGTACATACCTCGCAAGGGAAGTTTTCAAGGAAACCAGCGGATCTCCGTTAATCTTGGGGAACTTTTTGTTCGCCGCCGTGACGGAACTGCATAATCTCCCCGAGATCGAATTAATTCAACTTCGACAAAAAGACCAGACCGTCCTTCCAATTTCCACCCTTTTCCCTTTAACGCACACCTTGCTCACTTTTTCCTCAAATCGAAACTCGTGATTAAAACGATCTGGCAAATACGCTGCTTCTGTTATACATTTTCTGTTCTTTTCAGCATTTTTAAATTTATTATTTATTCTATCTTGGAAATTTTAGGAGTTTGAGATTGGATGATTGAAAATTTGGATGTGTGAGAATTTGGGGTTTGAAATGTTGGAAATTTGAGAATTGGGAGCCTGTGAACTTCGAAATTTTAGAATTGGGGGATTGAGAATTTGGCAATTTGAGAATTGGGGATTTGAAATTTGAAAATTTAATAATTTGAGAATTTGCGACTCGAGTATTTAGGATGTGAAAAATTGGAAATTTGATCATTCGGGGCTTCAGAATTTGAAATATGGAATTTTAAAACTTGGGAATTTGGGATGTGTAAAATTGGAAATTTGAGAATATAATATGTGTAAAAAATTGGAAATTTGGAGATTTGAAAAATTGGAAATATGAAAATTTGGGGTGTGCAGAATTGAATAATTAACAATTTAGAACATGGAAATTTAACAACTTTTTAATTTAGGTTTCCCACAAATACCAAAAATTGCAAAATACCTACGTCCCTAGTATACCGATTTACCGCAACTCCAAAATTGAAAGTACATCGCCCCCAAAGCGAAAGACATCATACTCATTAAATTAACAATTAGCATCAATAATTACACCAAATTAAACATTTACTCGTACTGAAATTGCAATACCGTTAAACATTGCGCATCACGAACATATTTTTCGCACACAAATATTCAATAACCTATTTAATCGACCAGTAATGGTATAAACGACACGAGTAAATTACACTCGCAACTTCTCTCCCATCAAACGATTAATTCGCGATTTCGCGCAAAACACGTTCAATTTAATCGTGCGATTGAACGACAAATAATTGAGTAGCTTCCTCCCTCGTTATATATGGCCGTAGCGTACGTTATACGTTGATGGCGACGAAGTTTTCGGTTCATTGATATCCACGCGACGTAGATCGACATTTTTCGTGTGTTATTTTCGCTCTGAGCGAATTCAGGGCACGCAACCTCGACTTATGTCTGTGAAAAACACCGGGAAAAGCTTGTTCCTCGATTTTTCGATGACGAAGAGAGAGGAAAAACAATCTTGGCCCGTGATCGACCGCGCCGATCTCGACAAATAAACCAGGCCCGATCGTTAAACAACGAAAACTCACCTTCCGAGAAATTTCAATATTTATACCCGAGAAATATTTGCACGCGGGAAACAATTGGTTTTATATCTCTTTATCGATCGTTCGCGTCGTTTATGCAAAACAGGGATCGCGCACGTCTTGTTTGCACGGGCATGCGTTGTGAAGTATGTTTATTACGTGAAACTTCGAAGAATACAACAATAAACTATTTCCCATTTTAATCGTAACGATTAATAAACATTAACAGGTAAAATTGAAATTGAAGTTCAACGTAGATACGCGATCGAATAAGTCAATACCACGCGATTAAATAAGTAAATACTTCGCGATTAAATAAATCAATGCCTCGCGGTTAAATATTTATCGAATATTCGTGATTAACGGATAGATTTACGAACGTTTCATGACTACTTCTGTTTAAATTGAAACTAAGCTATGAATATAAATAAATAATGTGTCAGCGGCTTGTACAATGATTTTTTATCTCGATAAAGGTTAACGCTTTGATAAAAGCTTGAAACTGATCATTATCATTTCTATAACTGAAAAAAATCATCACTTTCATAACTGAAAATAATCATCAACATTTTCATAATCAAAAGTAGTCATCATCTTCATCATCTTCATAACTGAAAAAGATCCATCATTTTTACGAGTTCCATAAATACGGTGATAATGATCCATCGTTTACTATGTCATAAACATAGTAATAGTATTCGGGCGAAATACGTAGCTGCATCGTCCGGCTATATAACGAAACTGTGAAAGGGAGGTAGAGACAGACGACGAGGACGATACGTCCTTCGTTTTGGTGTTTTTCGTTCGAGTGCTAGGGGATAACGGAGCCGCTGAAGCAGAACGTGGAACAGGGTAAACAATGAACTATTAACGCGATCTATACGCGAGCCGAGCACAGCTGGCACGCGCAACGAAAGCACTGTTGTGTTTTAATGGAGATAAACGATCGGGGCATTGTTGAAGAAAATTGAAAGGCGTCCCGAGAGCACGGGACTTGGCCAAACGAATCGAAGGAACACAGCCGGCAGGACTAGCAGAATTTAAACATTTCTCGACCGTTTAATCCCCATGTTTGTTGTTCGACGAATTCGCGTTGCGAATGTAACATTTTTATTTGTGCAATATTTTCGGGAGTATCAGACACGCTCGTTGTTGAATTATCATTAGATAATTAGCAAAAATAAATCTATGTTGAGAGTCGCTGGGTTTATAATAGTAGAAAGTCCGGACTCTGTTACCGGAGTGAATGGGCCTTAGGCCATGTGTATACCTAAAGGCCATTTGGCCGAAAACGTTGCAGACCCAGAGCGTTATTTTTCCGCAATAGATAGGTGCCTGTTTTACTGTGCATCTTAGAAAAGTCTCTTCGGTTCTAGTTCGATTCTTGAACAGTTAAGACATCCTTCCGATTCGTTTATAATAGTTAGTTTCATCAAAAGAACATTCTAGATTTATTTTATTTTTAAATAAATAACCTCACCATAACCCAATACTCCTATTAACATATAATTGAGTATAATTCGTGGAATATGCGTCGGCTCACCTGGGAAGCCTTTCTTGTATCCAGGTGGAAGAAACGCGGCGGGCGGCGTGATCGGCGGCGCTGAATCCCAGCAGGGCACCACATCCGGTTGCATGGCGTATCCCGGAGGAAGCTCCAGGATCTTCTGTTGCTTCTCGCATCGTCTACGTCGACGTCCGCCCGGCGCCAACGTTTTCACAGCCGCCAGAAAACCGACGCCGCTCATCTCTTCCTTTTGCGATTTCGTGCTTGCCCGCTCGATTATCGCCCGTTCGATCACCGCCGGCAAAAATCGACCGCGAACACGATTGGTTGTATCCTCCCCGAAACGTTTCCCGGTGGATCACGCTCAGATTTCCCCTAGATCCCCCTGGATAGCGTTTTGCGGGCGCAAAATCAATCTGTGTCGACTCGATGAATTTAAGATCGAACGATATCGGCGATGATGCTCGTGGCGATTCGTTGCCGGATGAGTTCGAGCATGGTCTCATGTGTGGTTCATGGTGAATGAGGCGACTGTTGGCAACGATCACGGGACACGTTATATACACGATACGGGGTTGCCGTGATCAGCGTGAAATCGATACTTTGTGCTCGATGATAAATGGATGAGAAACTCGACGATTTAGTGTGTCGTTCAACGCGTTAAACGGCCCCCTCTAGTCGGACATATTGCAACACCGATTATTATTAACACGTTAAATGCCACGCCGGGAACAGCCGTGTCTACATCGACGTACTAGTGTCATGATTATGCGGGTTAACGATGCTTTTGTTTCTACGGTTAAACTTTTCACTCTCCATTGCATTAACACCGCGTTAATAACAGAGGAAATTTATTCGTACTCTGCACCGTGACACGGCTTTATCGTTTCAGAGGATGAATTCGTGACGCCGACTGTTCGTAGTCCTGATGGCATTCAAGGTGCTAAAGATTTAACTTTAATTTTCTACATAATTTAATTTTGACATTTAGACTTTCAACCCACTTTTCTGTATTATTATATTAATGTTACTCAACCGTTGTATTATTCTCTCTTCGATGGAAGCATTCGATGAGTATCAAAAGCAATTAAAAAGGAACAACCTCGCAAAAAAATATAAGCAATGATGTCGAAAATTGTTCTGATCAAAGTACGGCTCCGAAATGAAAATGTTCAAAGCGACAAATTGAAAGTGGTAAATACATTAAAGGTAAAAGCGAACTGATACGATTTCCGTGACGGCTATTAATTTCGGCGGATACGACTTTTAATTAAAATTATTGCACTCGGCAAGCATAAAAGTTATTTTATTCGCGAGAGCAACCGAGGCAAAAGCAATCGAAGGGTAATTAATTAAACGTCATAATGCGGTTAATCAAACGTTCGGCCGGAAATTGATCGAATTATTATTATTAAATTCCCACGAGAAACGTATCGTTTTTCTTCGTCGATCAATTGTTATACCGGACGCGTTATCGGATTAAAATAGCGCCGGGGATCACGTACGGCTTAATATCGAGCACAAAATATTATTCGAGACCGAACAGTATACTTGTTACACACCGAGGAACCGGATTTCAACGATCGAACACATTATGCACAGAAACAACGTTCGCGAAACTGTCAACTACATTTCAGATAACAACGAAACTGTTCACTTTTACCTTCTTCAAGTTTGTCCGACGCACTGAACAACGAGTTGCGAGCGGACTAATGATCGGTGGTCGAATTCGAATGGAATTTTTTGATGAAAATTTGCGGGAAACGTTTCAATGACTGACGTCGTGCACGGCGATCGGGTGTCCTTTCGTGTTTTCTCGCGTCAACGACGATTCCTTTTCTTCGACCTGACATTTCGAGCTTACAATTTCAAACACCAGTTGCGTCTCATTGAACGCGAACGACAACTTTTAATTAGCACTCGCCCGTTGTTAATCCGTCGCCTCGACGTTCTCCGGGGATCGTTTTCGTTCGATAAAAAGCGCTCGCCGATTGTTTCGGTGCTCCGATCGCGATCGAATGGAATACAATCGACAGTTCCCCGGTGAACAATATTTTATAATTCTTTTTCACTCTTTTCAGAAAATACTTGCTGAAATTATTTGCCTGCGGGTTTACTTCGCCGGAGTAATTTTGACGAAGTTATCTTTCTTCGATGATGATCGAATAATTATGCAATTAACGAATAAATAAATATGGTCGTGGATTCTAACAAATCTTTCAAGATTTCAATAGGTGAACATAGAGAAAAAATTATCTGTCGAAAAACTGATTAATTGCAATTAAAATTAAAAAGTACAAATATACATCAGTGTATCAGTCTATTTTTTATTTTCAATGTCCGGCACACGTGGATGTTGAATAATTTTTAATTTATTTAATAACAAACGTTAGCAACTGGTCTAATAGAAAAAGTCAAAAATTATTACTATAATAAAGTTCATTGATTGATTCGATGAAACGTTATTTTTTATTTCGATGCTTCGTTCTTTGCAGTCGATTAATCCGATATGTTAATGATTTCAAGGATGGACAATTTTTTCTGGCTAACTTTTACGAGTTCAACAATTCGCCTGTGTTTTTATGAACAACTGGTAACACAAATGAAGATGCGTACCATTTTTATGGGTGCGTCATTGTACAGATTCGCGAAGAATCGATGTATTGCAGAGAAAGTGAATAAAGGAATCTCTCAGCGAATCAATTGCTATATTTTAAGCGAGAAACGGATTAGCAACAATTTCGAGTGCGTTCAAAGTGTATAATTAAAACCTCATGATTTCGAGGGCCGGTGATTGCACACGTCGATCGGAAAGAATCAAAATAATTTACAACTGATACTAAATTCCAACTATTATTAGAAACTGTAATAAAAGCTCGAGCCTAAAAATACGATTTACATCGCGATTAAAAAACCAGTCAGCATAATCGTCAAAGTTCGAGGCTCAGAATTCCCGACATAAACGAGTAACAAAAATCACGAAGGAGCAGTTCAACAAAAACGAAAAATGGAAATCGATCAATATTCGCTCCGTCCGAATTGAATCGAATACATAAGATACTCCAATACGATAAAAACGCGTTAAATTCTTGAAGCGTTTACGACAAAAAACCCGTAAACGGAAACGAATAATAAAGAAAAGAAAAACCTCTTTCCTGTGAGAGGAACACGCGGACACCCAAGTCGCCGCTGGTACCATGCACCTGTGCGATGTTTCGCTGTCACCGAGTGACCTTGACAGATTCCGTAGAGTTCGAAGAGAAGGCCGACCGGTGGCGGAAGTACGAATCGATCACCAGTTGCGCGCGTGCACGACGGAAGCGACAAAGTGACACGCGACCAGAGGTGCGCTCCGCAGAAGAGCGTCTGCCGTACTGAGCGGCGCGGCGATCTCCGTCTTTCTTTATCGCGGGCCGGTCGAGCACGGCCGAACATTGCCGAACGCGCGCCGAGGGGTTACGGAAACAGCCGATCTTGCCCGTGGGGTTGCGCGCGCAATACGAGGGGGTTGTAGCGGCCGCGAAGACGCGTGGGCGTCCGAACGCTGCTGCCTGTCGAGGCTGCAAAGAGGACCCGGGGGTTTGTTGGGGGCTGAAACAGGGCCGGATCTAACCCTACGACGATCAAGGGCACTTCAACCAACGACCCAGCGAAATTCAAATACTCCCGGAAGCCGACATAGCGTTTTAAATGCGGGCTTCCGATGTCGCGTCGTACTACGCGTGGGAGGTTAAATTTTTCGTGAAACGCGGTGTGTGATCTTTTTTGACGAGCGGCTCTTATTATAACGTCAATGTGAGGGTACTTTTGTCAGATTCAGAAAATATGTACGTATATTCTTCCCTCTTATAATTTTTCTGTCGTGTACAAATTGTACGCATTTTTTTTAACAAGAACATTAATTGTTACTTAATTGATTGTTTACCAACGATAAATTGATATTTCTTCTTGTTAACTCAAGACTCGTTAACAGTCATTTAAGGATCTCTGGAGAAACCATGTTTACGTTAGTTATTATTAGAACGACACATTGTTCCTATTAGATCCTGAGTAACCCAATAAATTCTGTATCGCAATAAAGAATTTCACGGAGTATTTCAAGAAACGTCTACATTCATAATTCTGAATATAGGTACGCTTTCGAAGTTAATATTTTAACCAAAAGCTTTATTCCATTTTTTTTTAAATGTTATACGGGAATCGATATTTCATAAAAATAACTAACCAGAGTGAACGCGTATCTTCATACAGATATATTTATTTTCTTTTTCAAGAATAAAAGTGTCCGATTCTTCGGTTCATCAATAAATTCATACAGAAATTCCGTCGATTTACGCATCAAATTTGTATAAGTGGTGCGAGGCAGACGGGAACATTATGTCACGGTTCGAAATGCGCGAAAGTTGTATCCACCGGTGGCAAAAGCGCACCGTGTTCCGACGACTGTTTAAACGCGAAGAAGTGGAATTCCGTGTTGTATCTTAAATTTAGATTTCAACGGAAACGTGGTAGCGGTGCGCCTCCGCTTTGAAATTTAAACGTATTTACATGTTTTGATATAAAGTAAGTTGTACTTCTTGTTTCGTGTACTTGGAAACCTATCTGTATGGAAAACAGTAACGCCGCGCGATGAACAATATAGTAGTTCAATTTCAGTGTACATACACCATCGGTGTCTAATAAAAATTCCGAACTTCTACTTCGGAAAATTTGCGGGCGAAACAAATTTCCGCTCGTCCGTTAAATAAACATGTCCCTAAAAAATTCAAGTTTTATGGCTAAATGCGCAGACGGCCAACGAATTATTTATTCAGAATATCTGAAGTTTTTTAAGAAATATCGTATGGACCAGAGTCAATATTCAATCGACTGTAGCTAACGGGCTTGTTAAAAGTTATATAAAATGGTAAGGAAGAACATATACCTCTTCAATTATGATACCAAGAATTCTTTTTAAATGTACTACCAGGTACTTGTGCTTGTACGATGAGTGTTTCAGTGGATCTGAAATTTCATGCGAAGAATATCGACGGAGTCGTCAAAGACATCAAGAGTGTCGCAGATATCATTTGAAGCCTTTGTGCCCGAAGATTTTGTTTCAGATATAAAATGTCTCTTTAGAGGAGGTATTCGTGTGCTGAGGATTAACACTACATTTACGCTACGAGCCAAAATGACTCGTGACACATGCCTTATTTTTAAATTACAACTATCAAGAACCTTTTATCAAAATGAATGTTAACTTCGGTCAAGATAAAGTATCATTGAATAGTCTAGTTTTCGTATTATACTTTATTTATTTGTTTTTGTACTTTAGTTTTCACTTAAAAATAAATAGTCGTTAACACGTTCGTAAATCTAGTGTTGAACATTTTAAAATAATCAAACTTTCCATTCTAGTTAGTGGTTCGTTGAGTAGTTAAGTCGAGTACTTTCGATGTTCATCATTTTTAATTGGAAAATGTCTTAAACTACGCATATAACTTATTAGGTTGTCCCATAAGTTTCTTCTTCCTTTTTGATACGAAACGAATACACAACATCTTTGTTTAAGGTTGATTTGTTGCATTAACACCTTGAATGTCACCCTAAAGCAGTTTCAATTTCTTTTAGGAAGTAATTTTGCTTCCGATCAATTTTATGGACAATTTTCATAATATTCTACCCTGGTTTATTCGATAAGCTTTAATATATTTGCAAAATTTGTTTGTACTTTGTTATGTTACATGTTTCACCTAAAATTAGGGATGGATTTATGTATAAATTCATACGTCACCCGTATCTGGGTGACATGGCACTCAAAGTGTTAAATATGAACTACCCTGCTTGATCTTTTTCCGCCTCTCAGAAAACATTCTTATATGCTCTTTCTGAAAAATTACTTGCAAAATATTTCCCGAAGCAGGTTTTTATTTCATATCAACAAGGGAAGAAACTTATGGAACACCTTTGCGGTTAGATTAATTTACCCAATCGGATAATTCCTATTAAGACAACTAATAAATGCACGATAAAAATTCACACGCCACTCACGCAGATAACCTAGTGTTCAACCACGGGAAAATCGCCAATACTCGTTGATATTATGTTACATTAAAAAGTCGATGAAAAGAGTTCGAAATAAAAACGATATAAGAATTCCCGCCCCCGGAAGGACAAAGAACGACGGAAGCGGAAATATCAAGAAGCTTATGGCACCGAGTACGTAAAAAGTAACCGAACTCGCCGGATAATCGAATGGAAAAACGTCGATGGAAAGAGTTGATTCGGGGTGACCGCGAGCGAGGCCGCCATCGAGATCTCCATGCGGCCGAGAGCGGGAAACGTCGCGACGCTCGGCGTCGGGAGGCTGGGCGAAGTGCAAGGGCGCCTGGCGGCGGCGATCCGAGCCTGAGGACGAAAAGGGAGGGCGGCAAGGGGTGGCGTGGAGGGACGGAGGGGGGCGACGCGTGATCCGCTACTACTCGTACCCCGGGCAAGGGAACCGATCGTTACTGGAAAACTCGAGCGTGGTGGAGGGGCCTTTTCATTTTCCAAGGGGGCGCAGTTGGTTGCTCGACGCCGAGGGGTGGAGGCTGCTGTACGGCCGGCGATGAAACGAGGAACCGGAGACACGAAATTCAGCCCTTCTGCGTGTCGAGACACGCCGCTGCGAGAGGAGAGAGACACACAAACAGAGAGACAGAGAGAGGGAGGAGGACTCTTTGCCGGCTCCGATCAGGATCCGGTGTATCAGCAGTATCGATCATTACTCGGCCTCCTCTCCGGCTTGGTCGACACGTTAGCGGGTTCCGTCGGCGCGTGGGTTGCAACCCTCCGCTCGCACCTCAGAGAGGAGAAACTGCCCGACGACCTTGGGCTTTTCCACGGAAAAAGGAATACCAGACGGTGACGAGACGAGCTTCCTCGTCGCGCGGATACGACCGAACGAAACGACCGGGCTACCGGATCATGATCAGGGTCGACGGATCAATTCGATTTCGAGGCTCATCCCGGATAACACGGTTTCCACGTTGATTGACTTTTGTACCCGCGGGAGGATACGCCGGGCCACTTCGGAATTATCGCGGTAAAAGTTCTTCGTCGGGCTTCTTCTCATTATTTCCTGACTAACTTTCTTATGTCGGACGGTTTAATCACGGGGATACGATCTCGCGATGGATTTTGGGATAATGCGATCGATCGCGTATATCGAGCTTTCATTAAGTTCGTAGTGACATATTTTTAACACTAAAACTACCAAAGGGGTCAAATGACCCTTACACAAATTTGCTACTTCAATTGATAAAATTTATTATGGTTTTCTTGACATCTGTACCGATTGTCATCGAGACAAAAAATGGATAAGCGTATTCATTTATGTTTCATCGTTTGGTCATTAATTTTTCAATTTCATTTTCAACTTCAAAATAATTGTGCATTATACGTCGGTAGTTTTAGTGTTAAGGGACATTAGTTTATAGGAGTAGGTGTATGAATATCTTATGCGGAGTCTTGAGGACAAGGAGAAGATGATGATAAAGGGGAAGCATTGACAGACGAAGGACAGAACTAATGGACGGAAAATACGTCGAGAGTGTTGTGTTGAGAGTTGGAATAATTCATTAGTATACATAGTGTATATTAATCGTATCCAGTCCATTATAACGTACATAATCCTTAATCGCAATAAATTAAACCTTTTTATATCATACACTATATTTCTATCCATATATTCTTCGTCTCTTTTGAAACCTGAGGCCATCCAATTCCAGTGTCATTTTTTTATATTTGAGTCAGGCCACAATTTTCGATTATATATATATAAGGGTAATTAATATAATTGTATCGGCAGCGATGCTAATTTTTATACGCGTATTACAGGACAAAACATGATGTTGAAATTCACAGAGGACCATCAGTATATTTTTCATAGATGTTAAATAATATTTACCTTATTCAATAATACCAAAAGTAATACATCGAAATTAATTTTATTTTTGTATTCCTTTCTTTTCGCAGTTGATCAATCCGGTATTATATTAATAGATTTCAAGAATGGTGAATTTTTTGTGGAAAACTTTGACGAGTGCAACAATTATCATGTTTTTTTACGAACAAATAGTAACGCAAATGAAGATGTGTACCATTTATATTACATTTTTCTATCATTATGGAAAACCAGCGACATTCCACTCGCATCATTTCTTCTTTCTGCATTCGAATCGTACCACAATTTCCGACTAAATACACCACGGTAATTAATATGATTGTATAACATCGACTGCGATGCTAATTTTTGCGCGAGTATTACAGGACAAAACATGACGTTGGAATCCACAGAGGACTTCAGGTAATTAAATTCCGCATGCGATTGAATGCATCGAACAAATTGCTTTCCCGTTTCATTACTGTCCAAAATACTTTGAGCCGATTCGACCTTAATACACTGCACCGATTTATCAAAGCTTCGATTCACGATATATATATATACACGATCGTATGTAACCAACGGATAATGTCGGAAATATTTGGTCAAAGAGAAATCGAAGATCTGATTAAATCGAGCAAAAACAACGAGCAGCAAATGGTGTCTGGCTCGTAACGCGTGACATCGTCTCAAAATATCGCGTGCAAATTTTCCCAGACGAAATGAAATAAAACGAACGATCGTGCCTGCATGAAAAATCATTACAAGTTAAACTGGCATAAATATTTCATGCAGAGATCATCGTTTTTAATACACTGTACGAAACTGATCGAGCAATGCTGCGTTGATAATTTACATCATGGTGACAGATGGACGAGTGGGAATATTTATATACTTTCTCCATATCTTTCTTTTCTGACATTTCGATAGACAGCTTTCGAAACAGATTGAGTCCATCTAGACAGCGTTTTTCGAATGTGTTATTTTTTAATCATTTAACGAAGCCTGTCGAGTTTTCGTGATCGAATCAAAATTTTGCGGCAAAAATAATCATTTTGTGATTAAAATAAATATTTGCATTGTCGTATATCGTATTATGCAAGACTTCCGTATATCGTATTATGATACTGTAGAAAATAACATGCAATTATACTGTAAAATTTCGTGATAAATATGTAGTACACAAGGAGTTGAATATAATTCCATGGATATTTGCAATTCGGTCGGAAAAAGGTACGTTACAAAAGCGGAAAATTCGATGGAAAGCGTTACCACGTGCGTAATAAAATACAATGGCATTATTGCAGATACGATGGTTCAACAGATATATCGATAACGGTATTATATTATTATTGAAATCCATCGGTGTAACGCGGTAATGGAAACGGGAAAGTCGATTCGAATAACGATATCACAGTTACACAGTTTAGAGACCGAGAGTCCCGCTTTATGATCGAAATAAACCGAGCTTCTTTATGACGCGACTATTTTCCCGGGAAAATCGGTTATGCAACAAAGTGCACCGCCACGTGTCACCATTCGCTGCAATTAATAGGGGTCGTTCGTTTCAATTGGCCGTGGAAATTGAAATTTTGTGCCGGCGTGCATCGAGATCTATTTACCCCTCTTAATTTTTGACAGAGACGCAAAATTGCCGAACGAATTTCCGGCAAAAAACCGACGCTAGTTTTTAACGATAACGTTTCTCGTTTATATAGTAATGGCTTTTGTCGTGATATCGTTACTGTATCAGTTACCGCACGTACGATCGAACGCTATCGGAAATCGCGAGCGTAAAAAAATGTTTTACGGGCATTAATTGTTATTGAAACACGTATTTACTGTCGCTATTTGCTGTAAATTTTATAGAAAAACACGCAGAAAATAATCGAACGATATACATTGTTATTGGGCCGGATATTTACGATTATAATTATTATTGAATATTGTACAAAACGGTAAATTTTAAGGTAAAATTTTATGAAACACCGTGCACGTGGAACGATATAAATTGTTATTGGACTCGATACTTACGATTATAATTATTATCGGAAATTGTACAAAAGACTAAATATTAGCATAAAATAGTTCGGAAATAAAAAAAAAAAACGTAAAAAGCTTCGGCCCCGTATTGAAATTTCATCGACGTCGTCACAAAAGAATCTCGAGAGCCGATCTGAAAAGACCGACTAAACTATTAAATGAATGGAACGAATGTTCGATTATAAATATGCATAAGCATGTAAGCCCGAATATACCTTATTTCATAGAATTCTGGAAATTCAACTTCAATCCTGAATACGAACGCACAAAGGCGAATAGAAAACGAGGAACTCTGACCAGCGCACGGGTTTTTGTTGAAACGAGAAACTTTTATTACCGCGCTGACCGATCCCTGAAACCTTGGAGAATTGATAAGCCATTGTCAAACCAGCCATAATGCTATCATAACCAATGGGAACGCGGAACATCGTTCAATATGATATTTCCTTTGTCGAATGTTTGAATACCCCGAAGGTACCGCTTTTCACTAAAATTTCTTAACTATTTTATTAACAAAATTGATTAATCATTCAAGTTTTTCATCGGTAAAATAATCCTAACTATATTTAAGTTAACAATTTTTTAGCTAACACCTTAATAGAGTAAAATTAAATTTAAAATCGTTGGCATGGTATCTCAAACGTGTTATTTTTCAGACATCGGAAATTTCAGCCGTGTGTATGTGTCTTACAAGTATCATAAACACGTAAACAACAATGATATACGCAATTCTACGCGGGATAAATTTTTCGCGAATTGTTTCTGTTAGACAGCGGAGCCACGACACAGATTTATAAACATGCATCGGGAGAATCAATCAACGTGAATGTAGCAAACCATGCCACGATACGATTCGTGAAAATCGGATGAAACTCGTCGGGACGAGTATATTCCACAGGTTTCGATTTGGAAAACAAAACGGAATCGGATGGAAGCGATATTCGAAGTAAAAACTTCTTCGATATGGTAAAGATGTTGCGGACGACGTTCGCTTGTTGCGAGATGTAATACTCTCGCGGACCCGTAGCAATCGATCAACATCGTATCAATCTTTATTCCCTTAGGACCAATTTCGAAGACACTGTCTCGGAATAAAATAAGACTCCAGTAATTTATATCGATGATGGAGATCGCTTGCGCGGAGACAATGTTCCACTTGCTCGAAGTATAAAATAAAATTAACCCTTTGCGCTTGAGCGGCGTCTCGCGAGCGCCGTTCGATTTAATGCATCGATTTTAAATAAATAACTTCTGACGAAATATATAGCATTGTACGCCTAATGCTTAAACAAAGTGCAACAGACAACATTAGTGATTCATAATGAAAAACAACAATTTAGAAATAACTTATCAATTTTTATAAACAATTTTTAATGTATAACTTTTTACTATTTTTATAATTCTATACGCGTGACGTTTGAATACAAGGAAATAGACATCATTGGCAAGTGATCACAAAAAAAATAATAATTTCACAAAAATTTGGCAGACTTCTCAACCAGAAAATTTTGCAGCTGCTATGAGCAAACAATAAAAATGCTTTTGAATTCAAAGGGTTAAAATACGAACCTGGGACCTAATTAAATACGATTCGACGACGCTTACAAAGAGATAAGGAGATAAAGTAATTATTCAATGAAAGATTCACGAAACCGCTAATATTTAAAACGCATTTCACGAAACATGATAAATTCAAAGAAAAAGGAATGTTAGCCCCGAAAATACCTAATTTCCTTATCGAATTAACACGGACGAATCAGAAGCATTCGTAACCCGAGGATACAAATGAAAGAGCGGCGAAGACTGATTTTGCGAATTAATTACGTCGACGGAAACCAGAGATAAATCCGTACACTTCCACAATTTATATACAGAGTTTTCAGCGATAACGGTGGAAAATGCTTTTCAACCGTCTCGAGTTCTCACCAACGTTACGTTTATCGAGCTTTCGGGTTTCTGAAAGCGCATTCGTCGGAACGCTGTTGAATTATTGCTAATGCTAAGCTAGCAAAAGTAAAAATAGCCGACGTTTCATGTATTTTAAACAAAACAAAGGCGATAGGAAGACGAAGTCAAGAGACTTTATGGACAAGATCCTAAGCGACCATCAAATTGATTGAATATAACGTCGAACAATTAAAGTAACCATTACAATTTATTATAAAATTGACTGATCGAGTGTGTAAAAATTGGAGTACGAATTTATAACAACTAAAATGTATCAAACTGGAATGTTGAATGTATAAAGCCGAATGTATGAATGTCTAAAGTCGAATGTATATTGTATGAAAATCTAAACTTGAATGTATACTGAAAGCATATGAAAAGTGTAAAGTCGAATGTATACTGCATGAAAATGTAAAGTCGAATGTATCCTGTATGAAAATGCACAGTCGAATGATTAAAGTCGAATGTATACTGCATGAAAATGTAAAGTGGAATGACTAAAGTCGAATGTCTAAAAGTCGAATGTATACTGTATGAAAATGCAATGTCGAATGGTTAAAGTCGAAAGTCTAAAAGTCGAATGTATACTGTATAAAATACAAAGTGGAATGACTAAAGTCGAATGTATACTGTAAGAAAATACAAAGTGGAAAGACTAAAGTCGAATGTTTAAAAGTCGAATGTCTAAAAGTCGAATGTATACTGTATGAAAATGCAAAGTGTAATGTATTGTATGAAAATGCAAAGTCGAATGAATCTCCGAAGCTTTTTACAATCCAAGAAAGCTTGGAGCGGGCTTGTAAGTTTGGGAAAAAAGTGAGGGAAATCTGTATATACTATCAGATTCGTTAATCAAATTTGGATGTAAATGAAAGCTTTCCAAAGTGTCCGTAGCGAGTAATAAATCTAAGGAATACCTCGGCATGAATAGAAAATTCCAAACAAAAGTCTCCAGTACCAAGGTGAAGGACTCTGAAAACCAGATGGGTCTAAACAAGTCACTAAAAACCCTAAACGAAATTGTAACGATTCCTCTTCGCTTCTAAAAACTATAGCGTTCGAAGGGACGAAAAACGATGTCGATGTCTATCGACGGAACCTTGGGTCAAAAGCTTAATTTTCCCAATGCGTACGTATCGTGATTCTAGGACCCAACAGTATGTTTTTCGCCATTTTCGAAAATTTTCGTCGCAAAATTTTAGCTTTCAGCGACGGAAACGCGGCCAGGCATTCGAAAGGACCGCACCCTGCTGTCCGTAATTTTTCAATCATGCAAATTACCGCATGGCCGACTTGGATTCGCGTGTCAAGCGAACAACGATGCCTCGTCGTCGACGTTCATAAACGTCACTCACGTTCACTGTGTCACCGTCGACAATGCTACGACTACTGTCGGGTACTTTTTCGAGCGAATTTCAGCTTGACGGCTGACGAAATGGGTTAGAAGCCTAACATGAGTCCCGTTTCAATAAAACTATTCGAGAAAATCTTCCCCGGCGAAGGTTAACCATTTGCACTCGAAGATATTATTACTGATAGCAGATAGCGACTCTAAAACTTTTTTTACTTGGAAGGATTAATGAATTCTTTCGAAGTTATTATTAATTGCTACTATTATGTTTATATTGCTGCTTCACTTATACATCATACGTGTACGCTATAGATTTAGTTAAATAATACGTATTCCACATTGCTGTATTAAACAGGGTAGTGAGTATGGGTCGCATTTCGGGTGCAAAAGGTTAAATTTGGTCTCGTTTGATCCTACTAGTAATTAGCAGGTTGTCCTCGGCGTTCAGCTACAGATCTTTAAAATTTTATTCGGATAGCAGAAGTTTCAGGGACGTGCAAATTCGAGCTCGTAATTTTTTAAATGTACAAACTTAGAAAATGTTCGACCTGACTTTGAAATTAAGAAATTATCAAAACTCGAAGTTCATGAATCGTCAAATTCCCAAATCTGCAATGTTCCAGATATTTCAATTGTTAAATTAGAGAATTATTCGATCTCGAAGTTAGCAAATTTTCATATACATATTTTCAAGCTTTCGAGTTCCCAAATTTTCAGAACGACGAGGTGACGCACGAAGTGTCGAATTGTTAAAATAACGAGGGAAACTTTCAAGTTCACGAATTTACATATTTTTAAGCTTCAAAATTTTCGCATAGATAAAATAACGCACGAAGCGTCAGATTACCAAAAAGTTTAGAATGTTTAAAATTTTCGAAACAAGAAACGTAGGAAGTTTCAAATTGTCGCAAATTGCAAGGTTTCGGACTTGCAATCTTTTTGACGCGGCGCAGCAGCCTCTCCATATATTGTCAATTCGGACGAAACCCTCCAGTGATATTGCCGTCCGCGATATAACGAATCCACACGCTTTAGCTGCGAATTTCAACTCGTTTTTCTCACCCACGTCAGCTAGTTCGAGAAACGATTGTTCGCGGAGACGGCCACTTGAACGGTAAGTTAAAACGGTATCGCGGGTCATTTTGTCCCGTCGCGAAGAAAGGGAAATTTGGTCAGGGCCAATAGTTTCGCGTCGGTATCTCTTTGATGCCGCATTTATAAGCTTTCGATGCTTAGCCACGTTGGTTCACCGGCTGGACTTCTAACGTTCCTCCGTCAACCCTCTCGCCGAAACTCGGTCAGGGTTGCTTCCTGATTTCGCTGCTGAAAGCCGGTATCGACTTCTTTAAACTTTAACAACTATCTGTCACCTCTTCCTTTCTTCTGTTCTTTTCTCCGTCGCGCGTGAAACAGCACCACCGCGGGTCACCGTTTCCGATCGGGTTAATCGAAGTTCGCTGTACACGGACTTCCTATTTCCATTCTCGGTATTTTTATTCCTATAAATAATTCAGCAACCTTATTTTTCAGCGCTTCCGTTGTATTCAGGTGGCGTCTCATTAATGTTTATTAAAAGCGATGGCACTTTCAATGTCGTCCGTGTTTTGAAACACGGCCGTTTTTCGTGGTGTTTGTTCAACCCTTTGCTTTTAGTGAGAAAGGCACGTGATGCGCCTAAGCAGTGATAAATCTTATACGAATTTTTAACATCAGGTTCTGGGAACGAGACAAAATGACGCGTGACACATTTCTTATTTTAATTTACAAGAAATATCAAGAAGCTTTTATCAAAATGTGTGTTAACTTTTGTCAGGGTGGGATCATTGTGTGAGCCAGTTTACATATGATTCTTTATATGTTTTCTTTTCTGCCATTAAAGTGCATTATATTAATTTTCAAATAACATTCTTCATATGTTATGTGTATTTTCAAATAATACTCTATGTACATTATATTAATATCTACATTTATTTGCAAATAATATTCTTCATATATTATGTCCTCTTTTAAATAATATCCTTCGTACATTGCATTGATCATCAAATAACATTCTTTGTACATTACATTAGCTTTCAAACAGCAGCTTTCGATTATAAATAAATGTCTAAACAACAGTTGTCGCTCATAAATTAATTTTCATACAACAGCCATCGCTTATAAATTAATTTTTATTGAACACCTTCCGTCGTCCCCGATCAAAAATTGTTTAAAAAAGCATCGAAGTCGCGCTCAAACCAGAGAAATAGTAACGAAGAACTAGTCGAAAGGAGTCCACGATCCATTCGCATGGAAAAATGCCGAAACAAAGGAACGAATCGGGACCATTGTTCCCGAAACGTTTCCCGCGTTAAAACCATCAGTTTCCTGGGTTCGACGGGAATAAAAGAACTTTGTCTTCGGTGTTTCGAAAAAGTTTTCGTTCTTAGCAGAACCTTGACCGAGCGGAGGATGCTCTTTGTTACGGTGCCGAACATCGACGCCGATACAAAAGTTCTCTTCATGAGGATTGTTGAAACGGTCCTTGAATAGCATTTTGTAAATTTATGTTTTTAACCGTTTTCACCGTAGCAACAATAATGTTCAAGGAACCTGTACTTAGTCGATACAGTTTTATCAGAATACCTCGTTATATTTATCTTCCACAGTTTCAAGTAACTGATGCGAATATTTTCAGTTAGGAGTGTGAACAAATTTTTAATAATATAGCTATTAAATCTTTGTAGAAACTTGAGTGTCACCTATACATATATGGGTAGCATAACCGTCAAAGTGTTAACTATAGATTCTCAATATTTAGATCGAAATTGACCATTCAACTGTACGAAACATATACAGGGTGTCCCGCAATTATGGTACGAGCCGAAAAGGGGTGGTAGGTGAGGCTATTCTGAACAACTTTTTTCTTTGCAAAAATGACGGATGAGGCTTCATTTTTAAATTATTAAGGAAAAACACCGACCAATCTGAATGCGAGAATCGCGCACTACTTATGCTCGATCGCGACCACGGCCAATTAAAACTCGGACCTACACTTCTGCCTCCTAGCGCGCGCGATCCTCGCGCTTTCATTGGTCGGTGTTTTTCCTTAATAATTTAAAAATGAAGCCTCATCCAATATTTTTGCAAAGGAAAAAGTTGAGAATAGCATCACCTACCACCCCTTTCCGGCTCGTACCGTAATTGTGGGACACCCTGTAGACAAGGATTACTATACTTGAACCGCGAGTGCGTCACGTGTGTATCACGTAATTCCAGCGCAAGTGGTTAAAATAAATACATCGCAACAATTCGTCCAAGTTTCAAGCTCATCGTCAAGTACAATCCACTAATATTAAGTTAGTTGTACGTGTTTAAATCTTCAACTCCAAGGGAAACGTGTTCGTAACAGTTCCATCGTCGACGAATTTTCACTGCGGTTTTTCGCGAAACGGACGCGAGTTGTGAAAGAACGTTCTTCGTGGTCCACGTCGAAAGAAACCGGATGAATAAGAACCACGTAGGAAGCGCTGAAACGTCCGCGAACTTCCGGCCCCGATTTCCACGCGAGAAGTCGTCGTTTCTTCGATTCGTTTGTCCTTGACACCGGGGATCGTGGACGGAAAACGAAAATCGGTTTAGAAAAACGCCGGGAAAGCGACGTTCGCTTTGTGCGAGCGGGAAAAATGGAGGAACGAGAATGAAACTCGTTAAAGGAAGTCTGCTCCTGAATTGTTTATGGATTTTTCGCCCGAACGAGGACACCCAGAGAAACTTATTGCATTCGCTAATTACTCGTCTGTCAGTCGTTTTCCTATTCTGAATTTTTATGTGACGCGTCGTTATTTCGCGTTCACTTAGTGTATTTATGCTGTTGGAGCTTTTTCTTTGTTTAGATTTTTTCAAAATTGCTTGTTTTATTTTTAGGTTTTATAATAAATTTTAGGGGTTGTAAGTTATGGGGGATGCAAATTATATGTACTAAAGTTAGGAAGTCCCTCAATTTTGTTTTTATGTTAGAAATGTTTGAACTTCTGATATTTGCAGATTCTGAAATTTGGAGGTATGAAAAGGAAGTTCTAAATTTCAAGTTTCGAGTTTCAAAATGTAGTTTCAAATTTTTTAATTTGTAGAAAGTGTAAATTCCAAATCCAATCACCCGAAACACAAAAATTTCGAATTTCCACGAATTGAAACTTTCAATCACCTGAAACTCAAAAATTTCGAATTTCCACGATTTGAAACTTTCAATCACCCGAAACTCAACAATTTCGAATTTCTACGATTTGAAACTTCCAATCACCCGAAATTCAAAAATTTCGAATTTCCAATTCCCCGAAATACAACAATTTCGAATTTCCACAATTCCAACTTTCCAATTTCCAGAAACTCGAAAATTTCGAATTTCCTCAATTTCAAACTTCAAATCACCCGAAATTCAAAAATTTCGAATTTCCACAATTTCAAATTTCCAATTCCCCGAAATACAAAAATTTCGAATTTCCACAATTCCAAGCTCTCATTCTTCCGAAGCTCGAAAATTTCGAATTTCCACAAATTCCAAACTTTCAATCTCCTGAAACTCGAAAATTTCAATTTTCCTTAATTCCCACTTTCCAATCTCCCGAAACTAAAAATTTCGACTTTCCAACCCACCAAAACAACTGAAACCGCGTCGTATAAAATCATCCACCGCCAAACCGAGTATCGAACAAATATCAACCGCGAAAAAGTAACTAAATAAACGAAGAGTCGTTATTTAGAGTACGAGGCAAGCCGAAGAAGCCGGTCTTCCATCGAATTCATTTCTGTTCCCGCGACGTTTGCCGGCGGAATGAAAATTTCTTGCGTGGCAGCGAAGAAACGCGGCAAACGAAGAGGGTGTCGCTGAGGGGGATGAAGTAGAAGAAGAAGCAGAAGAGGCGGAAGCAAAAAATAACGGGAAGGGGACCACCATCGTTCGCGAACGGTGCTGCTGGCAGCCTGATGCGGATGTAAACAATTCCCGAGGGAAGATCGAGTACGTGGGTCCTGGAGGGTACCCACCGAAGCCTTGACCCCGTTTTCTGTTCCACGTTGCTTTAGGGGCGTTTCGCGATAGTCCTTGCATCGATTTCGACGGACTCCACCCTCGTTTGTCTGTCTACTGGAAACGAACTGATGAGAGCCTGAAACGCTATGCTGAACGGATCTTCCTGCATACTGGGTGTATTCTATGCTCTTCTCCCTTCATTCTCTGTTAATTACTTTATCGCCTTGTATGTCACTAACTAGTTTATCTGCGGGCGATTTAAAAAAGAGGTGAACGGTAGAAGAGTGTCGGCACGTGACTGATTGATCTGTTACTTGTTTTTAAATATGTGCAATTAGACCCGTTGTGTTAACGATGCAGATGAAGTACAGATATGGAATACAAGATATCTTGTAGCACTTTTGTGTTATAAAATTCAGTTTATATCGTAGATCTTTGTTTGTCACAGCCTTTATACGTTTCGAAACTGGTCATTGTTTACTGAAATTGGCAATTGGCCATTCTGTACTTACTCGAGAACAATTGGGCTGCATTTCTATTAACCTTATATAATTTAGAAGTGTACATATGCTGTGAAATTCTCATTAGTTTTTATTTAATGTACTTAATCCTTGAAGTTAATGAATTAAACTTCATAAGTCAAACCACAGAGACTTCGATCACGATCGATTGAACTCCATAATACATTCATAAACAATTTACACAGTCATTTTCGACAAACTTTAAAGTTCGAACAAATACATAGTAAGTGTCATGAAATTCTATAAAATATACTGTTTTATAAGCACATTCAGAAATTGGTCATTATTTGCAGCAACTGGCAATCAGCCATTTCGTATTAAGAACATCGACGAAACGCTTCCATAGACATTTTTATTAAACCTTAAATTTCAGAATTGTGCGCTATAAATGTTACTTTGCAGCACTTTTATATCATCAAATCGTGCCGCACGTTACACGTTCTAAAATTAGCGATAGCTCGGTTCAGTTGGAAACCAGCCATACCGTATTAAGATTATTAATGAAGGACTTATAAAAACATTTTTACGAACGTTCAATCATCGAGTCGCTCTGCCACGATCGTTATTTCGCGTCGATTTTATACGATCGAATTCTCCGAACCTTTCCGTGTATCAAAAACATGTTTTTATCAAGAGTCAAAATTAGTTTTCCGTTTTTTTCATCGCCCGGTCTCGGTTATTACTTCGTATTCGAATATTTCCTGACTCTCGTGTACACGTCCGAGGCATCGATAAACGTGGCAAAAATATAACGACAAGCGTTATTTCGAGAGTCGAAATTGTTACGGCCATTGGAGAAACGGATCCTCGAACGAGACAGAAAACACGAAGAGAAATTCGGTTAACCAAATGATTATTGACAATTGGAGGGTGCGGAGGACACCCGTTATATAGAAATACGCGACACACGGATCAAAGCATCGATACTGACATCGGGACTCGGTTCACTTAGGATTCATGCTCCAATTCGTGGTCCTCTATTCTCGTTAAAACGAGACGGTAGTTAAGCGAACTTCAATAGCGAGTTTCCGAAGAAAATCCCGGCGGATTCTCGTCGGGAAGATCGCGACAAAAACGTGCAATCAATACCGACACTCCTGCCGACGATAAAATATAACGAGTAAGTGATTCGCCGAATTATGCCGTGTTTCTTAAAAGCGAATCGAAGATTTCCTTTATGCAGCGAAACTGGGACAAACAAATGTTTTGAGAGCGGAAACGAGCTTCGGTGAAATCAATCGATTTTCAGTCGATTGCGAATACGTTCGTTTTTCGCTAACTTACGTTTCGATTTCGTTTTCTGTTAGATCATACGCGAGACCTTATGGCAGGGATTAGGCCTAAATTTACCATCGGATGCAAATTTTTGATATTCAGTTTTGGGTGTGACATTACCAGGCATCACTTGAGACACTTCCTAAGGATTATTTGCAAATTATTATTTAACCAGTTAGCTGTGTCTGACGATACTCCTCAATCACAACTTATTTGATAACCAAATAAGTAAATATTAATAATAAATTTGTCAATTTTATAAAATGCACTAATATTTTAACAGTGACACTTATTCTGTGAACGACGAGTATAGTGAGAAAAAAGGGCGCTAGCTAACAGGTTAATGAAATTAAATTATTTCGAAACTTTTATTTTCGTCCACATATGAGACATACGTACTCCACTTTCACGAAGGAAAACACGCTGACAGAGCACTGGAAGAGGGGGTGCTCTGAAAATATTTAATTCGGTTTAATTTCGAATTCAGATTGGTACAGTTCAGGTCAAATTTATCAGTCGGAACAGCTTTTAATTCCGTATAATTCAACTTTGTCACCCAAACCCTTCACCGTACCATCTCTTTGATGAAACGCGTCAGACAAAACTAACTATTGGTAGCTAGAATATTAAAACGCACAAAGCAAATTAAAGTGTCGCGTGTATTTTATAATATATTCCATGGTTGCATGAATTATAATTGGATCTAAACTTCGGGTCGAAGAGTATTAAAAATTTTAAGTTAACACGAATTACAGATTGTAATTAATACATACGACGCACACATTTATCGCATAACACACCTGATGGTATAACAATTATAATTTAACAAAGGAATCAGCCCTGCGTTATTCTTTTTTCAATGTTGATTGGGGGTGTTTCGAGCTGAGACAACTGTGCGATATTTTTCGGAGTATCAGATACGCCACTATTCATTTTCCGTGGGCTTACTTCCGTGTAATCGCGTCGGAAACAAAGACCGTAGAGTTTAGAGCCACAGGGGAACGCATTAATATTGTACGAAAAAAAATTCATCCGAGGCACACAAGTGGTTGCGCGGGCGGCTCGACGTTTCCGGTTTACAGCTTATTAAAGCCGAAGAGCCGTGTTACTCAACTTTGTATGGAGCGTGGGAGGTTTATTCGGTGCCAGATTAATCTATTATTCTTTCAACCTGCTCGTAGACTTTTTAACCGGATCGTGAATTTGCAGGAAACTCTTTTGAAAACGACGAACTCTTCGTTTAGCAAATAATTTATAATTATACATACAGCGAGGGAGAAACGAATTCGCACACTTGGAATGTAGAAATAGAAACAACATTTTCTATGTAATGAAGTATATTTAAATATTTCTATATTATTAATTGTATCTGAACATATATAGATGTACAGTCATGGACAAAATTAAGTGGACATTGCAGAAATGTAAAAAATTTTTTGTTTTGTTACAATGTTTTAAATAAATTTAAAATGTAGAACGTGAAATGCTTTTGTAGACTTGAAAAAACATATATTTAATGTATATAATTGTGCAATAAAGTTTTGATTTATAGGCATTGTTAGTTAAATTAAATTAACCTTTTGTTATTTATGATACCTGTCCACTTAATTTTGTCCACGACTGTATATTATACGTAACACTTACAACAATAACTGAACATTACGACGAAAGAACGCTTAAAAGAAAGTTCATAAATAGTGAGTGTTAGGTCGTTTATAAGGTAAGTAAGTTCTTTCATCACGATAATGCAAAAGGGCACGTGACACAACACGTGACAAAAAGAAAAAATTACGTGAATTCTGCTGGCAAGTTTTACTTCATCCGCCATATTCTTCAGACATCCCTCCATCCATTTATTTCGGTCCATGCAACATTTTTTATCCGAAAAAATATTTGATGATATCGAATCCATAAAAACAAAAATTGAAGTGTTCAATGAAAAATCATAAGAATTTTATAATGACGATATAATGTTTTCACCAAAAACAAAGAAAAATATGGTACAACGAGAGGCGGTGGACAACATCATAAACAATCATACAAAAATATATGTTCAAATATAATTAATAATAAAATAGAAATATATGTTCAAATATAATTAAATTAATAATATAGAAAATATTGTAGTTTTTATTTCTATGTTCCAAATGCACGAGTACTTTTTCCCCTGTAAATATTTCTTCGCGATCTCAGATAGGAGCGACATCGACCCGTTCGAAACATAGTCCGTAAAATTACATTTCCCGATTAGCGATTATTGTCTGAAAGTTTCACGGATCAGCGTGTTTAATTTGCAAGATACCGAGGTTCCGAGCACAGATTTCTCGCGATATCCGCGAATATTCAACTGCACCTCGTCCCGAACTTTCTAAACGAGATCTCGAAAGTAATTCGAGACCGTACACCGTCAAAAGCAGAAAAATATCGGCCGAGGAAAAACGTGCCCACCCCTTTTTACTCCGAATCGCTTCTTTCACGTTCCCCGGCGGCTTTAAACGACCGACGTTCCCGAAAATTATTCATATTTATGACCGCGACATCTACGAAAGCTCTGCGCTGAAAGCGCTTCGTGCTCTCTTTTGCATACGGAAGGAGCCTTTAGACACGATATTTCCATCGGGTCATCGATTTATTCGAGCGTGGTCCGTTTCCCCGTGCTCGCCGTACGCGTGCTGATAAGTAAAGCAAACATTTCAGTTAGCCGAATAATTGCCGAGATCCTTGCGGCAATTTCGATGTCGACGTTCGAGTGATTTTCGATGAAGAAATCACAAATCACTTCGTAAAAGCGAAAGTTTCGTTTACATCGATTTGTTTTTGCGATTCTAAAATTCCGTCGAATTTAGAGGTTTCTCGCCGTTATGCGTAATTCGTGTTACAAGGTCGATATGGGGAGGAGAGAGTAGTACGAGATCGTAATGTTATCAGATAATTAGTATTTAGAAAAGTAACATATGGTCAGACAGTGTGTCATTGATACCTAAGCTTGTAAGTAGCATAAACTTATCATTACAGCATCCGTAGTAGTAAAATGTAGCTATTCAAGTAGAATAAGACAAGTGACGCGAGATCTACGCATGATCTGACTACTAGTAGATATCTAAACTGTAAGAAATACAAGTAATACAACACCGACAAGACAGATAAGTAGTATAACCTCGGTATATAGTCAAACAAGTAGAATAATCGTAATATACAGACAGATAAGTAATAAAATCCAATATGTAGTCAAACAAGTAGAATAACCCTAACATGTAGGCAGACAAGAAATATAGTCCTGCTATGTATGTAGAGAAGTACCATAATTTCGATATGCAAGCAGAGTAGTATACGAGCACAATATAATTAATCGAGAAACACAAACCCAGCATGTAGAAAGATCATTAGTATGCATTGACTAAAATCTTATCAAGTAGTATAATATCTGATCGATACGTAAGTATACAGGTGGTGCAGACACCTGCTCACACAAATAGTATATGATCCAAGTGTAATCAGACAAGTAATAATGTGATCGACTTGTGGATAGTAATAACACGAACGATCAGGTACTACAAGATCAATGTGTAAGTGGTTGAAACCAACACACGATCAGACAAATATGATTGTGTTACTGCTCAACGATGCAATTAATGTAAGCAGCAAATATACACGGGCAAATATCATAATACGTGAATTCCGATAGCTGTAACTGCATTTCATACATAATCGGACAAGTAGTACGAGAACATCGATATGCGAGAGCATATACCGAATATGTGTGAATGTAAATAACATAACATCAATATGCATTGGCCAAAGTAATGCATCAGTCACCCAATAATCCTCTGTGATATAATAATTATAGTACGTAGTTGCTGTTTCTACGTAGGTGGACAAATAGGTCCACATAAGTGGGCCTTCATATAAGTACACAAACAGATCCACACAAGTGGACCTTCATATAAGTACGCAAACAGATCGGATGAATAAAATCGTGTCGAGTTCAGCCCATTTCATGGACTAATTAAAGTAGCATAAAATCAATGAACAATCATGCAAACATCCCGCAGTCCACACGTGGTCAGACAAGCGATATAAATCCAGCATGCAGGTAAGTAGTACGAGTCAGCGTATGCGCACATAAATATATGTAACCCAGACTGATATACGATCGCAGCAGCGATATGGACCAGTACGTGGTTAAACAAGTACTATAGACAGGGTGTTCATAGCTGTACCACGGTCTGGTTAAAGGCCAAACGAGTAACGTGGATCCGCATACGGTCAGGGGAGTAATACAGCCGCGTATGTAGCCCGACAAACGTTACAAGTACAAGTGGTACGATCATTACCGTCAGAAACGAGAATAGCGTACATTCGCCAACACCTGTCCGTCGACGGAACGGCCACGGAACGACGCAGAATCGGAATTATGCGGCTAAAAACATCCTGCAGGGTTATGGGATGACGGCCAGGAAAGAGGTTCAAGGTACCCGTAACCGCGTAGCTATGGCAACCACGTTTATGGGTCTGCCACGGGTCCCAGGAGCACACGACGAATCAATATAGAAGTTTAACTCACACGCAGTTCGATGCGGGTTCACGGGCGGACATTTACGACCGCCCAGACGGAAATTTTTCTGCGTGCTTCACCGATTCGCGAAAGTACTATGCTCGTGTCGAAACTAGCGAATTTTCGAGTCATATTCGTTTTGCGCAAAATATATTTTATCTGCGATATTGTGTAATCTTGGATTTTTTGTAAAATCAATTTTATCTGAGATGTTCTGTAATAATTTTATCTTGCATTTTGTGTAAAATCAATTTTATCTTGAATTTTGTGAACAATCAATTTTATCTTGGATTTTGTGTAAAATCAACTTTATCATGGATATTGTATAATCGTGGATTTTGTTTAAAATCACTTTTTGTGTCCCTTTTATTCGGTGAATTTTTCGAAACCATTCGGCGGAATAACGCTTCAATGTGCGACGACTTAACCCTTTGCACTCGAAAGCTTTTTCATCGTTGGCAAATAGCAGCTGTAAAACTTTCCAGTCGAAAAGTCCGATGACTTTTTCTGAAATTATTATATTTTTCACTATTAATCGCCAATGTTTTCTATCTCGCTGAGTTGAAACATCGCGCGTATAACGCTATAAATTTCGTTCGAAGTTATTTATTTAAAATTGCTGCACCGAATCAAATAACAAACCAGACTCGTCGCTCGAGCGCAAAGGATTAACACTAAAACTAAATTACAATAATTACAAAATTTGCTGAGATGATTTTTTCGAAATCCATGATAATTCCCATCAAGATAAAGAAGTAACATGTGTATTGATTTATGATTCACCGTTTATTCATTTAATTTTCAATCTCATTTTTAGTATCAAACTAATTGAGCACTATGTGTCGTTAGTTTTAGAGTTAAGATACGACCAGCAAAGTAGTCGATGTTACAAAAATGGACGACGCTTAAGATACGAACAATTAAGCGTAAATCGTGGAGTATTTTCGATTTTCTCGTCGAACGTTGTTTTTTGATGCAGTTTGTCAAACGACAAATAGAGTTTCGTTAAAGGTTTTATCAAACGGAAGCTCCGTCTTAGCTTTAGGAACCCTTCGAGGATGGTTGCCGAAGATCTTATAGGGAGTTTCGCGTAGACGTGCTAAGGATTGAAGTTTCCGAACCTCGAGGGAGTTTACCATCCAGACTGCTCCTATGGACACAGCATTAAATCCTCTTCTCTACTGAACGATATACGGCCAATATAAACACAAGAAACGATACAGGGACGCGAGTGCAAAAAGTTGTAGGGTATCTTCGAACAAGGAATATCAAAATATGAGAATAAGCGTTTCGTACACGGCTCTACGGTTATACTAAATGAGGGTCAAGTTGTACGATCTTGCCGGACCCTCTTTGCGCGATTCATATCAAGTGCTACAGAACAAACGGGTACACTTACGCAACAGGGAACACAATTCGCAGAACTCGTGATGCGTGAATCTCTTACCTGAAACATAAAGATACAAGAAACGTTATTGTAACTGATAAATGCGAAATATTACGGTTAGAATGGTTGTTTATGTTAGGTGATGCTGTAGTATTTATTAATTTCTTTTATTTATTCATTTACTTAATTTTAAATTTTAAAATAAGTATGGTAATATATTTATTGCCGGTACTTCTAGTATTAAACTTCTCCACGATTTCCAATGTTGTCAAAAAAATATCTTGACGCTGAGAAAAAAAGAATCTCATCGCTAAGGTCGACATCACCTGATTCAAATTTTTCGACCCATCGGCACGTTTTATCTGAAACAGTGTCTCGACCGAAAACATGTTTCATCATGTCTCTACCGTAACAAATTTCGACACTCTTCTATTCATAATTTCGATTTAATAAAAATCTGAGACGTCGCAATCGGCGCGTACAAATATGGACGAAATATTAAATCTTCAGTCAAGGGCGAACATAAGCAAATATTTACACAAAAACGTGTCAACGATCCTCCGTTTACCGAGTGTCGGTTAAAAAAATAGCGACAGCGCGTTTGTTTTCGAACAAACATTCGCAAACAGTTTTTGCACCGTTGTTTCATCGTCATAGAGACGAAGAAGTCGCGGAGTTCGTTAAAAATATTAATAAACGTGTCGATAATTATTAAGGTGTCCTATAAGTTCTTTCCTTCCTTGATAGAAATTTATACACAACATTATTTAAAGTTGATTTACACTCTATCACCCTTCTTTATCCTTCGGAAAACAACGTCATTTATTCTTCCTAAGATTGTTGGCAATTACCTGCTAAATATTCCTCGATGTGCAATTTTATGTCATATTAAAAAAGGAGAAACTTACGGGACATCATAATGTTAACACTAAAACTACCGACGTGTAGTGTACAATTATTTTGTAATTCAAACTGAAGTTGAAAAATAAATAACCAAGCGATGGAATATAAATTCATGCATTTATTAATTTTTTATCTTGACGAGTATCAGCAAAAATTTGGAGAAAACCGCTTTAACAAATTTTAACAATTGAAATAGGAAATTTGTAAAACGGTCATTCGACCGCTTTGGTAGATTTAGTGTTAACAATGTTCCCTGTATTAAAGCTTACAGAAAAAGTACTTGTACAGAAAGTCTCATTATTTCCCGAATTATTCGAGTGGTTTTTCGAGTAGTTGTAATTCGTAGGCGTGCAAAATATCTACAAAGCTCCACCTCCCTTTCGGGAAACCTCGAGTAGTTAACACCCTGAGCAATAGGTGAAATAATGATTAGAACGTCCCTTATGCAACGATCGACCCCGTTCTCTGACCAGTTACCCATCGACGTCGCCCGTTTCAAAGAGAACGAAAACGACGAGGCACGTCTCTGTATCAAATTAACCCAACGAGCGAACACAGGCCGGCGGACAAAGGCTTTCGACTTTCGGAAACGTGATCTAACGCGCCTCACTCGCCGCGAGGAAGCGTGTTGTTGGTTGCCAAAAGGAAACCCGCTTCGACCCGTCTCGTCCTCGGCCGTTTCGGAAATGGCAACCTCCTGAAGGACTCTTACGAGCGAACGCTTTCAGAAACCTGGACGTGATCGTGCTGGCGACATTGTTTTCTTTCTTTGAGGAACATCGACAACCGACTCACTCTTCGGCGATCGTTGTTCGAAGATCACTGTTAGGTCTTTGAACACATTTTGCAGCGAGAGGATTAGAGAGGAACTATAGTTCAACGGTCTTTTCGTTCCTTCAGATACATTTGTAGTTTAGAATAACAGTCTGTACACGTAGCAGAAATAGGGCCCAAGGAGTCGTTACATTCTAACGAAATTTTTATTCATTTATTGTTAGTCATATCTGGGTGTCAGAATACTTAGCCTTAACCATAGAGTCTTTTGTTTGTAGTTTCACATTCATGTCAAAGTATTCTTTAAGTTTATTAGACCGGAGAGGACAGGCAAGTCTGAAGAGGACATTAAAGTCCGAAAAGGACAGACAAGTTCGAAGAAAGTGCGTATTGGACAGACAAGTTCGATGAGGGCAGACAAGTTCAAAGAGGACAGGCAGTTCCGTAATGGAAAGATAAGTCCAAAGAGGATAGACAAGTCCAAAGACGACAAACAAGCCCAAAGAATACAGACAAGTCTGACAAGGACAGACAACTTCGAAGATGAGAGACAGAAGTTTGATTTATATACCGAGCTAAAGGGAGAACATGATAATGGATACTTCGTACAAATATTTTGACGAGGTAGTAAGAAAACTGCTCTTACATGAGATCGTCCTCGCATACGTTTTATAGCGAAGTAATTTGCATTATGGATAGAGGGATACGCGAAAAAATCTGGGAGAAATGTTTTACATCGCACGGTACGAGTATTAGATTCGAAGAATGTTTGAATATTTTAACCGGGTTCGTCAAATATTGATCTGTACCACTTGCATGGCCAGCTATCTTCGCTGGCTGACCATACACGGCAGCCGTTCTACTTCATAACGAAATAATATACTGTGCGCGGAGAAAAGACGATTTTTCCAATTATGCACAGCAAATATTGATAAAACTTCTTCGATATTTTCGCGCGTTCTTCGGCTACGTCCGTCCGTTATCCGTCTTGATTAAAAAACTCCCTTTAGAACCTGGTCATCGATTGTTCCAGGCGAATAATATTTTCCGTTCGTCTTTCGCGCGGAAATTAATCGTCGAACGAGTTTCGAGCAAAAATGCGGGGACACGATCGACGGAAATTCCGGGAATTCGTGGTACGCCGAGCGAATTTAAAACCAACGGAACCCTGTAAATTCGTACGAATTGCAAAACGCTGACGTATGTATACAAGCGGGATGCGGGCACATCTCGATTTACTAAATGCCTCGAACGCAAATTATCTGGCAAATTAGAAACATATGCGGGCGATCTCTACGATAAATGGGAACAGTGACATACCCATTTTTTTTTTTTTTTTTTTTTCGTGATTTGGAACATTTTCTTACTCATAATTTCAAGAATTTGTAACATATTCCTCTTATGAAAAAGGAAAAAGAACAGTCATTTTTATTTTTTCATTCGTGTGTTGATTCGTAGGTATAAACTTCTGCAGCAAATAGAACGATGACAAAAATTACAAATTTCTTGAAACGAAATGTAATGCACCATTATAATGCACCATTCGATGTATAATGCACAATTACTTTGAAGTTAAAAATGAAGTTGAAAAATTCATGAATAAACGGAGATAAATCGATATAGGTACTAAAAAGAGTTCAATTTTAACTCAGTCGTTTGTTCACCCCCAGCAGCACACCAATCCTCGCTACATATTACTTTCTGGAGAGAACATTACATTTTCTCTTCGGTAGATTTTCAATAACTCTCAAAGAGTACACAACCAAATTTGAATATCTTCATAAATTTGATTAAGTATATTGCTAATTGCCGAAACAATTATTTCTATTTGCTTTAATTCGAAGTCCGATGCAAGTGCAGTGTGCAGAAGACGTTCCACCCGGTTTTTGATTACTTTACGAAATGAAATTGTTGGAGGTTTCGGTCGGTGACGAGCCATCGTGACGGATAACGCGTTAAACGTATCCAGCCGCGGAACGAAACAATTTCGGTCGAGTTCGAGGACGACGAATGCAAACGTTTCGCGCGAGAAGTCGACGAGCAGCGATCGTTACGTAAATCACAGGTTTCGACCGCAGGATTCCAGCAATTAATTGGCAGCCGTCGGTGCGACGGAATCACGTTTGCGCCAAACAATCACGAGAACGACCCCATCTCGTTTCTCGACCCGGCAAACGATCAACTCCGTCAGATTTTCGTTCTAGTGTGGTATAGTCGGTCGCAAAGTTCTTTCCGGAATGGCTCTGGCAACGCTTCCGGCAAGCTGATTAACCATCGAACAACCATGCGGGATGCCCGACCAGCTTCGGATCCTCTCTGGGAATTTATTTAACGTTCCCGAATATTGATTACGAGTTAATCGCGGCTTAACCCGTTTTGCAGCTACTTTTTTACGCCCTCGCTAACCGCGGCTTGAGATACGACGTTCGATCGAGAAGGTTCTTCAGGGAAGAGTCGAAGTGCGGGTCGATTGTGGCCGGGAGTGCGGTGGAAAATTTGTGTTGTTGAAGGAACACGTGAGTGGGATGTGTATTGGCAAATTTCTGGATCCCTAAATTATAGGTTTCTGCTTTTTCTCAGATTTATATGTTCATAAATTTCAAGATTTCCAGATCCTTAGATCAGTACATCTTCATATCTCTAGACTTCTGCATTTCTGAATTCCTAGAATTCCTGAATTTTCAGATCTTGATTTTCTTGAACTTCTATATTTATAAATTCTACGTTTCCTAGATTTTTAGATTCGTAGATCCCCATATATCCAGACTTTTAGTTTCCTGGATTACTATTTCTATAGATTTCTGTATTCATAAATATCAAGATTCCTAGACACCTAGATTACTAGATTTCCGGATTTCTATTTTTTTTGTTAGACCCTAAGCTTTCCAGATTTTTAGATTTATAATATCCTGGATTCCTACGTTGATAAGTCCCAATATTTCCAGATTGCTATTTCCATAGATTTCAGTACTCCTAAATCCCTAGACTTCCAGATTCCTATTTTCGTGAATTCCTATATTTACAAATCCCAACATTCCTACATTCCTAGGTTTTTTATATCACTGTCCCTAAATCTCCAGACTTCTGTACCCTTTGCTACCTATATCTCTGCATTCATAAATCCGAATATTCCGGTATCCTTAGATTCCTATTTCCGTATTCACTTGTCCCAAAATTCGTTGGAAAATCGATCGAGCATTTCTCGGGATCATTCGGGTCGAAGAAAATGTAAATTCGACCAGACGGTAGTTAACGGCATCACCCACGAAGTTGGATGGCACAGCTAAATTACTTAGGTCTATTATAACTTAGCTAGGAGTTAGATGGGACACCGTGAGAAACACCAGCCAGGAACACGTTTCATCTCGTTGCAATCAGTTTCGTACTTCCACACGAGTAATCGCTGCGAATTTCGAATTACGCGTCTTAAGTCGCTGGCATCGGAAACCCTCTGGTGAAATCGTTGAATACGTTAGAGTTACGTAATAAAATCATATAACAATTGCGTAATAATTCCGATTAATACTAACGAGGAAAATTACGTAATGACCTTGTCACTGATAATAAGGAAATTATATAATTCTGATTAATGAGTATGAGGAAAATTATACAATATTTTTCGACAGGGACTCGTAAAGTTATACGAAACATAACCAAATTATATTGATTTAGTTAGTTCAATATCACGCGAATTGATCGTTAAGATAGTTCTAAATTAAATATGATCCCGATAATTACGCCATCGCCGTAGTTCTAAATTAATTATTATCGCTGCAATTATTCTATCGCCACAAGATATCAAATATCAATATATTAATAAAACGAGAAATCAATAAACAGATTCGCCACGACTCCAAAAAAGTTCTATCGCTGTGTACGAATTTTCTTCTAGAAAAAAAAAGAACCAAGGCGAAAAGTATTTGAAACATCTGCGGATACGGGAACTAGGAATTTCCCGGTTTAGGAATTTGTGGACATAGGAATTTAGAAGCGGTGGTATTTGAAGGCTTCGAGAGCAGAGCACTAAGGGATTCCGGAATTTAAGGACTTAGGAATTTAAAAATTTAGGAATCTAAGAAGTTTGAGACGCGTGAGTACGGGAACTGCGGATTTGCCGGTCTAGAAAGTTGACAACTAGGTATTTCAATTAGTGAACACACGAGTTTGGACTCATGGAGATTCAGGTGCAGATATTTGTAGATTTAGGGATACGATGCTGACGCGTTACGGAAATTTAAAGATTTGGGACTCTAGAAATTTGGGAATCTAGGGATTTGGTGATCCGTGACTAAGGAAACTATATGGCGGTTTAGGAACTCGAGAACACAGAACTATTGGGGCGTATGTATTCCGGCACCTCGACATAAGTCAACTTTAGTTTGTTGCCATATTCGGAACTTCGGAATCTAGAAATACGACCATCGAGAGCTTCGGGGATCCAGGGATTTGCATGTCCGTAGACACGTAAACTAGGAATTCATCGACCCAGGAATTTTAAAATCCAGCGATTCGAAGACCCGACAATTTAGGCACCCGAATATCTTCGACACCCCCAGGAAACAAATTCGTCAACGTAAAACCATAAAAGGGGGATGCTCGTTCGAGCAAGGAACCGATCGGGCAATTTCCGATCGCGAATCGCGGGACTACTCCGGAGAATCGTAAAAAGGGGTGTTTCGACCCTAGTCGAGCCGCGTCCGCGAATATTTATTCGGCGAAACCCGAGTCTGCGCCTGTGAACGTCCCGAGGGGTAAAAAGCGGGGCAGCTTTCTAGAAGCCACGTAATATCTCTGAAACGAAAAAGCCAAAAGCCTGACACGCGTCGGAACGGTTGCCATCGCGGGTACAGGGGATCTCCCTTTTGCCTTCTTCTTTAACAACCCCTCGGTACATCGCCGTCCTTTGCAGTCCCGCGTTCCGTGAAATCGCGTCGGGAGACTCCGACGTCGAGATAAAATAATCCTTTTGCCGGCAACCACGGAACGTTGTTCGACTTCTTGCCACCCTTGTTCCTCCACGAAAATGTGATTGACCTTTCGAGTGGGCTGTACTACCCTTTCAGTCGGGCCAAGCTGCGTATTTAAGGAGATGAGAGCCTCAACAGGGTTGCGGCGAAACTTTTGAGTGTTCTTTACTCGTTTTCCCGGGGTCTGCGCTTTCTATATGCCCATTGTTCGATGGAATGTTTCGAGATCGAGGGGTATCGAACAATGGCCGAAGTTATGGCTACTTTCGCAGGAAGATCTTGGATGTTGCTTTTCGGTGATGTTTGTCTTTGATACGCTGGGGTGCTTGCTTCTGGCAGATCAGAATATGGCGAATTATTTGATTTTTGAACGATTTAAAATTATATGAATTTTTCATTCACAGATCTCGAAATTTTTGGACTGGTAAATTTCTGTGGTTTTCAATTTCGAGTTTTTAAAGTTTCAAGTTTTCGAATTCTTCACATCGTAGTCCCTTGAATTCCAAATTTCTAGACTGGAGAACTTCTATGTTGTGAAATTTCCAAGTCTTTAAATTTCGAGTTCTTAAATTTTCAACTTTTTAAAATCTCCTTAACCCCAGATTTACGGGTACTTCATGATCATTTATACCTAAATTGAAAATCAACTAAAGTAAATAAATAATGGATAATCTGAAAATTAGCTTATATAATAATTTTATTATTTCGACGAAGATTATCACACATTTTATCAAAGCTTCTTAACAATTTTCCTAAGTGAAAGAATATTTCTGTAATTGAAAATAAGAATGTTTATCGCAACTAAAAATAAGAAATTGAAATAAGATAAGACTAAGGTCCGTCAATTTTGCGAATTCCGTAAATCTAGTATTACACAACAAATTTCCAAATTGCAATAGTAAAATTCGATCTAAAAATCTGAGTACCAAGCAACGCAACACGATGTACCTTGATTACATAAATCTACAGTAATACGCATCGGCAATCATTACGAAAGTCATGGATGACCGTGACAGCAATCGATACCTCAATCAAATCGAGGTAATCAAAGTTACCGAATAATTAGCAGGATGATATAACTAAGTAGCTATCAAAGGTTCAAAGCAAGCAATCTCGCGTAGCTTCTGTTAATCGAAAGCGTCTTACTCGATCGACATCTGGTAACCCAGGGTGACTATCTCTTCCTGAAATTTATTTCCCCTCGATAATAACCGAGACGTTCCCTTTTGTTCCTGCTGGCTCGTTTTCCTTGATCAAAAACACCCACCGTCGAAGATTTCGCGCGACGCGGAAAACGTAAGTGCCGGTGAAAAAAAAAGAAAATTCAGCTCTCGAATCGAGACGCTTTAACAGCCGAACACACTCGTTCGCTTTTCAATAGAGGGAAATAAATTAAAAGGTGTCGCGGAGGGTGCTCGTTCGCGCGATAAACGAGCCACGTTTAAGTTTCAAAGCTCGACGGTCCTCCTTTTCCTTCGTTCTTGGCAGCGAATGAATTTTTTTTTCTTTCGCTCGCCCCATACTACCCGGACCGCGTTCAATGGCGAAACGAACCACGACAACCCATTCTGTGGTCAACGCGTTCGAGTTCGCGAATGGAGAAGCAACGAGCCGAGGCCGAGCGCGTTCTAATTGTTTCTTTTCAGATTATATTCGCCCGGGGCCCATTGAAACGCGTTAACGAGCGGCTGGCAATGCGAGTATCGGCCGCTACGTTTTATTTCCTCGACGAATGCAAATTGCGTTCGCCGACGTTCGTTAAACACGCGAGCTTCGAGACCTTCACCGACCCTGACACTCCACCGGAAATCGACGAATTAAGGGGGTAAGGGTCGAAGAAATCGATTTTTTTGAAGTTACGGTTGTTAAGAACTCGAACTCTGAATGATCGAGTCCTTTGGGTATTGCAAACTTCGTGCTATGTTCGAAGGACCACCCGATGACTTGGGAAATAAAAACTCAAAGGATATCTTACTGACTGTTTACTAAATTCTGATGTTTCTGACTCGAGGGTTGTTCTAAATTTGACTTATTCGCAAACATTTGGAATCACTCCCTCTCCTTGATGTATGCAGAAGATGGGGCCTAAAAAACGACAGTTTTCTAACGTCAAAAGTAAAAATTTTTTTCAACATCGAATAAATTTTCAATTTTCTCATGTTTTTCGGTTCAAATAAATTCGTTCGATAGGTCATTGATATGCCCATTAATTCGGCCACTGATTTATTGAATTTGTTGATTTAGTAATTTATTTACTAACTATTTCAATCACCAATTAATTCATTAATTATTCATTTGTTTTTCCATTTATTAATTAATTCGTTCGTCCATTAATGTATTAATTCGTTCAGCCGCCCATTAATGTATTAATTCATTCGTCTCATGGTTTATTGATTCATTTAATAATTTATTTATTTGTTAAACAACTCCGTCGTTCAATAATGAATTGAATTAATTAAGCATCGAAATAATAATTGTAGCAGTCGATGAGATAGTACTGGTTGAAACAATCGAAACACGAAAATGTTTAAATTAGACATTTCGGAATATTAGAATCAGATAATTAGAAGTTTGAGAATATTAATATTTACGGATGAGAAACTTCAGTATATTAAAAGTCTGTAAATTAAAAACTTGTGAATATTAAAAATCTGCGGATTAGAAAGTTCGGAATATTAAAAGTCTGCAGATTAAAAACTGGAGAATATTAAAAATTGGAAAATTGAGAGCTCGATGATTTCATTTAAAGACGAATTAGACACAGTCAATGAAGTATATAAGCGTTTAAATAATTCCGGAGTGCTAAAGAGTGATAGTCGATTAATGAACGATTTAATTGACCAATTACGGAATCTCGGTGCTTCGATTAATTCGATTCTGATCGCATTTCGTCCGCCTCGATGGATCTTCGCGTTTCCTTGAATTCGGGTTCACGTTCAATCCTTTCAAATAGCCGGCTCTTCCGCATCCAGCCGGAAAGTAAGATTTTTACCCGGTCAGGAAATTAAACATCCGGCTTCGACATCCTGCTTTCTTCAATCGTCTTTTAACGCGAAAGAATGTTGCTGTTATTAGAAAACCACCGGTATTCAATCCTCTTTTCTCGTATTCTATTCCGTAACGCTGCTTCTTAAGCATCGATGCATTTGCCGCGTTCGACGTTGCTTCTTTTCGAACGATATTCCATTCCATTTCTATTTATCGACTAATCTATGAATCAATCTACTTTCTTTTCAACTGTGAATCAATCTACTTTCTTAAAGCATATATCATAGATTCATATTATTCTCATAAATAATATATGTTTATATCATACATGTATATGCTCATATCACATGTTTATACCAGATATGTTCAACATGATCACATGTGTATACCATATATGTTCAACATGTATATGTCACATGTATATATCATACAAGTTCAACATGAACATATCACATGTTTATATCAGACACGTTCAACATGTATATATCACATGCTTATATAATACCTGAAAAGTATATATAATACATACAAATCTCCATTCTATGACGCCCTAATTGAATTTCATAATAAACTTTATAGACTCTGTTCATATCGTGCAATCGGTATATATTTACTTATTAATACTTCCAAATGGCAAACGATAAAAAAGTTGATTATTACAATGTAAGATATGCCAGGCAAAAGTGTGAACTTGAATAAAATTATAGAGAAGAACAAATAGAAAAATGTTCGTAGCAAGACGGTTAATTCCATGTCGAAGCAACAAAACGATAAAAATAAATTTCAGCACAGATGAATATTTATTAAACGCATATTTATATTCTTCGTTCTGGCGTCTTCGAGCTCCGTATTCGTGATGCAACGTATACACTTACATAAAATTCAATGTGCAGAATGAATAGTTACGAAGAAAAATATCCCCCATCGCATGGTCCGGCAAAAAATATTTATTCGAAAAGTTGTAAGTGAAGAGGATTGCCTTTGGCGGACGATGTTCCACCGACAAAACCGCGGACACGGGGAGTCAAAATGCGAATAAGCTCGGCGAAAGTCAATTTTCTCTCGTTGACGGCCGAAAAAAAAAAGGAGGTCTCCCGGTTTTCGCTAAATGAGAAATTCCTAAGTGTTCGGTGAGCGCGTTTTCCTTCAACTTTCAAAAAACCCTCGTCGCCCTCGAACTTCCCTCGACCTTCGTCCCCTTTTCCAGCAGAACTCGCGACGCGAAATTAAAATCGAGCACGGCGACTATAGAACTCCGCGAAAGAGGAGCCTTTTGACCCTGTAATAATGAAAAGTTTCTCGAGGGAAAAAAAAGAAAAAATTCCTCTTCTCCCCTCTTGTTCCACGATTCGCAGACCGAACAAGCATCATTCCACCGGGACAATCTCAGACGTGTAATGCGAATTACTTCCGAGTATCTCGAACGTGCGTACTCGCTCGGCAAAGCGTTCTGTCTACCATGAAACGACCATACTCGCGAATTCTGCACCCTGGTTAGTTAATCGCGTTCGACAAGTACGTACACTGCCGTTCGCATGTGGACACCTACCATGGTCGTGAAATTTGTGACATATTGGGTTGTTCGGAAAGTCATTTCGTTTCTCCCCATCAATCTTGCTTGTGAGAAATTCTTAGAATTTGATAATCTGGGATTTTTAAACTTTCCGAATTTGGAAATCTGAGAATTCGAATTTTTCCGAATTTGGAAAGCTGGGATTTTGAAGTTTTCAGAATTTGGAAAGCTGGGAATTCGGATTTTTCCGAATTTGGAAATCTGCGAATTCGAATTTTTCCGAATTTGGAAAGCTGGGAATTCGAAATTTTCCGAATTTGGAAATCTGGGAATTCGGATTTTTCCGAATTTGGAAATCTGAGAATTCGAATTTTTCAGAATTTGGAAAGCCAGGAATTCGAAATTTTCAGAATTTGGAAAGCTGGGAATTCGGATTTTTCCGAATTTGGAAATCTGAGAATTCGAATTCTTCCGAATTTGGAAATCTGTATGATATAGAATTCGTTTTGATTGCTACTCAAAATTACGTAAATACTATTAGCATTAAAATTTTGAGGCCAATTGTTATTCATTTGGATAACCTTCACTTTTGTAATTAATATCCATTTCAGAGTAACGATCAACTGATTCATTAGACATTTTCATATTATTTTGCACCGAAATTTTTACTGTCCGCGAACGTGTTAAGATGGTCAAGTTAGGTGAAATGCCCTGTATAGGAGGTACGAGGATCGTATAACTGGTAGTGGCATAATAGTGTCAACTAGGCAAGTGTATCCTGGCAAAATTGCACCATCGAGCTCAATTTCGTTATCTCCTCGTTTCCGAGGGAAAATATGCGATTCCTTTCACGCGTTCCCACGGGATCCGGGTCGTCGACGTGTTCTGTTAAGCATTATCTATTTCAGAGGCGTGCACGCGCCGAACGTGCGGGGCCCCTGCATGCACAGGATGCTTCCTGGGAAATTAGTATTCCTTACGGGCGAATATCGTGTACCTTTACCCACTGATTTAAATAAAACTATAGATCTATGGACCGATCGAAATATGTACTTCGTTTCTTTGCGAACAGGACTTGTTACAAAGTTTATCAGATAATTCTTTGGTACTTGTTAGGGATTAATTGGATAACTTTTTATTATTCGTTAAAAATTAATTAGGCAATTCGGTATTGCATACTGAAAAATTAATTAGATAACTTCTGATTACTTAATGAATATTAATTGGATTTTGTACTATTTACTAAAGATTAATTAGACAATCACTTACACCTTGCTAAAAGTTAATTAGATAATTTCTCTAATTAATTCTTTGTATTTACTGAAGCTTTACCGCATTACTTCTTACTGCTTACTAAAAGTAATTAGTAAATTAAAAGCTTCTTAAAAATGAATTCGATAATTGAAACAACTCCTGTTTCGAATTAATGTTTCAAGTAGTTCGGAGTACAAAATTGTTCAGTTGAAAAGGAAGTATCGAAAGCACAAAATTAGGTTAGTGTTCGGTGGATCACCCGGTATAACAAGGTTCTCCCTGGTGACAAAGTGGTTTCGATTAACACACCTCCGCAGAGCGTGCTGGGATGCAGTATTTCCGATTATACAACAGAATCTCGTCGCCCGAATGTATTTCGTTCACTATATTTACTCGCGGCAAGCTTCGGTAGCACCGACAAATTTAAAAGAACCGCCAGTCTTGCAAAGTGAGATAAAAAAGTTATTTAGTAAATCCTTTTTATATCGTTCACTCGACTTTTATCGAAGATACGATTATTCGAATTATATTGTGATTCAAAGTCAATTACTTGTATAAAGTTTCAAGAGTTCAACGTAAATTTCAGAGTTAAGATCTTCAACTTTTCAATTTTCAAGTTTCAAAAGTTCCACAACTTCGAACTTCTATGTTTCAACATTTCTAAATTGTAAAATTTCCAACTCGCCAAACTTTAAATGCTAAAACTTCCAAATCTCCGAACACGGAATTGACGATTTGTTGAGTTCCCAAAATTATCAAGTCTCCGAGTTTCCAAATGAGCAAATCCCAAAATTTTCAAGTTTCCAAATTTACGTATCTGCGAATTAAAAAATTCTAAAAATTTCTCAAAATCTTGCACCCCCGAATTCTCAAATTCTCAAATTTTCACGTCTCCAAATTCCTGAACTGAAATTCTCAAATTTTCCAAAATCCGATACATCTGAATTCTCAAATTCTCAAATTTCCACATCCCCAAATTCCTTAACTGGAATTCTCAAATTCCCCAAAATCCTACACTTCTGAATCCTCAAATTCTCAAATTTCCACGTGCTCAAATTTCCCAAAATCCCACACTCCTGAATCCACAAATTTTCAAATTTCCACGTCCTCAAATTCTCCAAAATCCTACAACATCTGAATTCTCAAATTCTCTAATTTCCAAGTCCCAAAATTCCTTAACTGGAATTTTCAAATTTCCCAAAATCCTACACCTCTAAATCCTCAAATGTCCAGACCACTAATTCCTGAACTGAAATTCTCAAATTTTCCAAAATCCTATACATCTGAATTCTCAAATTCTCAAATTTCCACATCCCCAAATTCCTTAACTGGAATTCTCAAGTTCCCAAAAATCCCGCACTCCTGAAACCTCACACTTTCAAATTTTCACGTGAAAAGTGTAAGAAGTGGGAGTGAAAAGATGGCACAAAGGTTTCCAGTGGCGCGAGTTTCGGCCGCATTCTACAGATAATAATCGAAGGAATTTGAGTAGCCGTTGGACAGTGTGTGGAAAGTTGGCCGAAAGTGTACATTACACGAACCTCTGGAGGTAACCTGGAATTCATGCAGGCACGTATGCTTGTTATACACCCCCTTTTCCGCGGGTGTGGATAATGAAAGGCACGCCGAAAGCGTTTGAAATTCGGGTCCACGACTTCTTTCAGCGGTTTTAATGGACGCGGTAGAAACAAGGAGGGACAAAAGGGACCGTTTCTCGAAATTGTCCGACTGCACCGTAGAAAAGGGCGAGGACTCTTTCGTACTTTTCTGTGTTACTTGTCTTTTCTATTTAACAGGAGCACTTTTATTTTATATGTTTCTGCAATCGTGAAATCTTTCGAGGGTTCTTGGCATTTATCATGGTTCACGTTCACCATTTACCTTTGTATTTACAATGGTTTGCATTTAGCATTTAGCTCGGCATTTATGATGGTTAACATTTTGCATTTAGGTTTATGATGGCGGATGTTACAGTATAATAATTTTGAAGCTATTTGATTTTTGGACTTTGCTCTTTGTTGACAGGCATTACCGTGGTTATTATGCTATTTTTGATACATATCTGTATATTTGCATATTATTTTGTGTTAACTTCTTCCTTAATCGTTGTAATTTATTTTGGGCTAGCTAATCAGTTGAAAAACATCATTTCTTAATATAAGACAAGATAGCAGTATGTTACATGTGACATATGACATTTGTTGCATGTGATCATGTACCTTCGTGGAGATTATCTGAAAGCTAATTGAAAGTTCGAACTGGAAGTTTGTATATTATTATTTCCCCCGTTGCAGGCTACGCGCTACCTGTCTATATTTGTCCTTTCGTTAATATGGCCATATAAGGAGAATACACTGTACTTGTCTGGGAACAGTTTTACCAAAAGTCACAGTACTAAAATATTTAGGATAACAACATTCTGATCCAATGTAACAACTTTCTGATGCAATGTAACAACTTTCTAATCTAATATAACAACATTCTGATTGTAACAACTGCTGATCATAAATAACAATTTTTTTATAAAAGACATTTCCCTAAAAAATGTACACATCATCAAGATGTACATTAAAAATTAATTTAACTGCGACCTTCTTTCCTCTCTGAATATCTCCCACCCAGATTGAACATAATGATTCTGTGAACATTATCGGTCTATACCGTATCAACATAAATTTCTTCGGCGTTTGATTATCAGAACTCGTAATTTTCGTCCATTTCCTTACATACTATTTTATCTTCCTGATCGCTGCTACCTTTAGCTTAACTTTCGCGTTCGCCTTCATTTGAAATGCCAGCTTCTATCCCGCTCCCAGAAAGCTTTATCCCTCTCGTATCTTTTTTTTTAACATCGCATCGTCTGCTTTTGCAGCTACCCCGTACCTTTCTGCAACCTTTTTTTACCTCCCTTCACCGTTTAGTTCTTTATTTCTTCGTCATTCTTTCAACGTCTGAGTTTTCCCTTTAATCATTTTTCATTTCCACTCTACGCCATAGTTCTACTTTGCTCCTGGCGGAGTCTCCCCTTTTTACTATTTTTACTTCATTAATCTCTTTCCTCTTATATCGTGACCTGTTTTCTCCCAGTTTCTTTATTTTCTATATCTCTTTTTTCCTTTATTCTTCGATAACTTCTGTGTCTGTTACTCGAGGGACACGAATTAATTTATCATTTATCTCGGGGAAAGGTATTGTTCCTTCTATGTAAGATACTTTCGAGATATACCGGTGAAACGTCAGTAAATAGTAATTCGGTTAAGACGTAATCGAAGTACCTGGTGAACCAAATATTCTACAATATTGGATCGATTAATTTAATGGCACTCGTCATACAGATATCGATAGTATTTGCTATCCAAGCATTAGTGCAGTGGTTCCACAGTAAATCACAATCTTCACTGTTGCCACAAGTTGCAATAGCGTATTCACAGTTGTAAACTCTTTTTAGGTTCTTCAAGCTTTCTTCATATACATAATATCACGTACCGAAGTTGTATACAAATATATCGAATAATGTGTATACCGAGATGTAACATCCTTATTCTATAAAATAAATCCAACCAAGCAGTATAACACACAACATCAATATAATTTCTCAAACACCTTCTGAATGCTGTTTAATATTTTTCCTTAGGGAGTATCACTCCCAATAAATTAAACAACATTCACATTAACTTCGCGATCAGAAGAATATATTAATTCCTCATTCAATTTTTGTACCTTCATTTTTCATTGAACCAAGAAATGTTGGTTTTAAATTTTGAATTTCCTTAGACCATTTTCAAAATTAACCGAATGACATATAAATGACTTAAAGCAATAAAAAACTACGAGTTTTATTAGAAACAATAATATTAATGAAATAATTCATGAACATTGAAATTACAAGTCGACCATAGTCAATTAAATTAAACAAACTTTTTAAATTCTTAGATATTCCGAGTTTTCTCAAATCCGGCGAATCTCAAACGACTCCAAGTAATCGGAAATACCGCGTTGTAGAAACATTAGCACCCCATAAAATCTTGCTCATCGTCGCACAAAAGATGTGCAACCAGATTTTTCGGTGAAGATTAACCGTATGGCAGTGCACGGGGTGTTAGGCGAGCGGCGAAACGAGATTAAACCGAAATTTCCATACATTAAAATACGCCAAGTGGGTTAATCATTGTTACAGCGGCTGAACATAAATTGAAGCGGGTTACAAACGGAAGTCGTGGGAATTCTCTGGCGCGAGCATCGTGCACCGTGCACCTCTAAACCGTTCCTAAATATCCGAGCCAAATAGAATTCAAACCGATCAACGATTAACAATTAACCTTGACATCGATCCTTTCACCGATACACGTCGGTCTACCGCTGCAATCGACACGCGTCTCTCCTAGTTCGGCCATCATCAACCGATCGAAAACGTTAACTCGAATCTATGTGAATCACCGACGAGAAGTTTCAGGGAAATCGACGAACAACGGCATTTCGAGGGATTATACGCGATTGTGCGATACATACCCGGTACAGCGGGGCTTGATTAACGAGAAATGTGGTTAACGATTCATGCGAGTTGCGGAGATGTATAGGTGATAACTTGGAAGATTTAGCGTTCGTCGTATGAAAGTATCATCAAATACTGCATGTCGAGTGTCGGTTTAAAGTTTCAACTATTTTCAAAATTACTGTCTAAACGTTCTATCGATATTCTTAATAGGAAATGTCTGACTGTCAATTACAATAAACAAAGACTGATTTGGAAACATTGAAAGTCTGATATAATTTCATGACACAAAAGCCTGACAAAATACTGCATGTCGTATGTCGATTTATAGCTTCAAGTGCTTAAAAAATAACTGCATAAAAGCTTTATCAACATTCTTAATACAAAATGGCTGGCTGCCGATTGCAGTAAGCAGTGGCTTATTTAGGAACCTGAAAAGTCTGAAAGATTTTCATGACATGAAAGTTTGACAAAATACTGCATGTCGTATGTCGATTTATAGCTTCAAATATTTACAAAATAACTGTCTAAATGTTTTGTCAATATTCCTCATACGAAATGTTTGGCCGCCAATTGTAACAAACAATAACTGATTTAGAAGCATGAGAACTCTAACATAATATCATGACAGAAAAGTGTACCAGAAAACAACACACGATATGTCGATTTAACCCTTAAACTTCTATGAAAACGATTATTTAAATGTTTCCTCGATATTCCCAATATAAAATGGTCGATCATCGCTGAAACCAAAGAGTGATCGATACAAAGTGCGAACGAATTTGATGACATAAAAGCACGATCAAATAACGCTTCTGGCATATCGATTTGCAGGTAAAAGTTTAACGAACATGTCTGTACACAAAAATATTGCGTCGTACAAAGAAGAAGAGATGAAACGAAACGTTGGTTGTAAATCGATGAGAAAAGCGTAGAAAGACATTGTCGAAGGTACATCACCGGAATAAAGAGAAACGGGACATGGAGGTATAAGGGTGACACGAAAACCGAAAAAAGAGATATCGAAATAACGTGTCTGTCGGAATACGAACCGCGTTACAAGGACGACTAACATTCCGAGTCACGGTCCGGGTTACAATTTTCGTTGATTGCATGGGTCCTAGGGGATTGTTAAACTTCTCGCCTCGAGATGAACCGTGGAAAGAGAAGAAGAAACAATGGCGTGGTCGTGGTAGACGTAGAAAGATTGTACAGGGTCACACCGACGGAGAAAAGAAGATGTAACGACAATTGTGGATCTTCGAGCCTCGATTCTGCTGATCATCGTTTCGTCTCGGAAAAACAGACAACATGAAACAAATGTCCAAATTCTTGGTAAGAATGAATTCCAGCTTCTAACTCGGGAATATCTTTGCTCGAGATTCTACAAAAATAACGATACACTTTCGTTTTTGGACGATTTTTCGGAACTCTGTTCTTGAGTTTTGCTGCGATTCAACGATCGAAGAAAGGAGAGATAGATAAAATATCAACACGCTGTCGTTTTGATGTTAATATTGCAATGTGATTGAAGAAAAGTGCGATTTCGGTGCTGCTGAAATTTTGTGCATTATTGTACAAGAACTGTAACGCTGCGATGTAACCAATTAATAGAGTTCACAAATTATGAGCTAACAAATTTACAAAGTCAACAAGTTAACCAAGATCACAAATTAAGAGCTAACAAATGAACAAAGTGAACAAGTTAAATAATATAACAAATTAAGAGCTAAAAACTTAACAAAGTCAACAAGTTAACGAAGATAAGAAATCGAGAGCTAGAAATTGAAGAACAAATTGAGAAAGCAATAACTTCTGAAAATTTCAACAAATTGGAAGAGAGAAATGTATCGAACACCATCGGTACCGGAACTAATTGGAGAATTTTTTTTAATAGGGAAAAGATTATTTGAACGACAACGATGTTTCGTGCGAATATAGAAACCGAAATCGATAACGTGCAGTTCTCTCAGTAATTTGATGAAAAGAACTTCCATTTTGCACGTGGAATATTTGCTAACAATTGATGTATCGCGTGATGATATCAATACAGGATTCGATCGCGTCACAACTTCATTTGCACGCAATTCGAATTCAATTCATCCCCGGTCAAATTTATCACCAGAATTCAACTTCGTTAATACGATTTGCGGAACACGTATCGATGCAACATGAACGAGCACGCGTAACACGGGTGGGTTTCGAAACGAATTCCAAATCGTTCTATCGATACGGTGATTCGTCGAAACCAAGATGCGAGTCGATACTAACACGGTTTTGGAGACGGTGAAAACACCCGCTAGGGAAATCATCGGAGTCCGTCGAAGGATGCTTCTCTCGAGAACTTTTTCTACTCGACACGTACGACATTTTCGTCCGCGTTTCCTCTTCGTGGAAAATCACGCTGTAACTCAACGACGGAAAACTGAAGGTCAGGGACGCTCCGAAAGGGATTCAAAAAAAAAAAAAAAAAAACACGAACAATCCCCGATCGAATCATCCATATTCTCCGTTGTTATAGACGGTCCACGGCTTCACCCGTATTCTTGTACCTCTTTCGTGCTGTTTCACATGCACTTTGTCCATTTACTTCCGTTCCGGGAGCTGCAACAACGGTGTACTACTCAAACGACTTTTCCTCTATGGGCGAAACTCAATTTGCCTTTCGTCTATTCGCTGATCGAGCGACAAAGCTATAGTATGCGATTTCGGGAACAACGCGATGAAGACGTCTCCGCTTCGATCGCATCATTATCTCGTTACAATATTTTGCCCTCCACGGTTGGAAATCCAAATAATATTTTATTAAATAAATATTTATGTACTCGATAATAGTCTTAAAATGATACACGAATTATTTGGATACTTGATCGAAATTTTAATGAAAATTTTGGTACACCGTTGAAATTTCGCTATCAGAAGATTTGAGTACTCCCTTAAAAAAATGGTACTCGGAAGTTTGAGTACTCTGTGAAACTTTTGGCATCAGAAAATTTGAGTAATCCCTTAAAATTTCGGTGTCAGAAAATTTGAGTGCTCAATTAAAATAATTAATCGTCCAAATTCACTGATATCGCGAACGACATACCATAATTTTTCCAAACCTAAAATTATTTGTCTCCATTCTCTCTAATCAACGTTATTTACCGTGCCATGCGTTCTGCTTAAATGTTAATGCAGACAAACGTTGTTTAATGGCACATACGTTCACCGAATTGCGAGAGTTTCGCGCGAAGCGAGACGAGGGTTTAAATTATTCGGAAGTCGAGTGTAACGCGTGAAGGCGTTGTTTCCCTTGAAAATCGTCAAAATATTTTATGGCTTACGCCGACAAGTTCTCCCCTGGTCGATTCTGTGGGGATAATCCTTTGAACAGTTGGCAACGCGGAAACTTTCTCGGTCAACTCGTGCTCCACTTTCCCTTTAAATGCGCGTTTGATCTTAATTAAACATTAATCGTTGAAGGAAATTTACGATGAGATATCGAACAATTTTCGAAGTATAATTGTACTTCGCGATCGCGAAATTCTCGGAACAAAACTCTATATTCGAACGGTATATAAATACGATCCATAATAAATCAATTAATCAATACGGACTAGCCGTTCAATGAAGCAAAAGAACCGTCTGTTCAATTAAACAGAAGAAATATCTGTTCAATTAATCGAAAGCAATATATCTTCAATTAAAAAAAGAAATACCTGTTCAATTAAACAAAAGAAATATCTGTTCAATTAATCAAAAGGAATACATATTCAATTAGAAAAAGAAATACCTGTTCAAATAATCGAAAGCAATATATATTCAATTTAAAAAAAAGACATATCTGTTCACGTAAACAAAAGAAATATCTGTTCAATTAATCAAAAGCAATACATATACAATTAAAAAAAAGAAACACCTGTTCAATTAAACAAAAGAAATAACTATACAATTAAACAAATGCAATACCTATTCAATTAAATAAATGCAATGCCTATTCAATTAAGCAAAAGAAATACTTGTTGAATTAAACGAAAAGCAATACCTGTGCTATTAAAGAAAAGAAACGCCTGTTCAATTAAATAAAAGAAATACCTCTTCAATCAAAAAAAAAAGCAATACCTATACAATCAAACAGAAGAGAAAGGTAAAAAGGGAAACAAAATTGTGAACAAATACATCGCGAAAAGAACAACGTCCGTTGTTTCCATTTTACGTCGTTAGCCGAATAAAATTCGAACAATCGAATATCGCAACGTCGGAATATTTGTTGGGAATTAAACTTCGTGCTCGGTATTAAATTTCGACGGACCAGCCGACGTTTAAATACGTTTCGTCAGAAATATCTCTTCTGTTCACGTCGAAGCGAAACATGGTAGTGGTGAAATTATGGGCAGGTGAAATTTCGCATCCCGGGGGTTGCAAAATTTTCTGCCTCTCAGCGAGAATCGAACAAACATTTCCTACGAGCCCTTTCCCGGGCATGCGGTAATTAAAAATGTGCTATCAACCGTGTTCGTTAAGGGGTAGTTCCGCATTCACCACTTGCAACTTGGCGAATAATTTAAACAATACACGAGCCGTATCAAAAGCAGCCGAGGGAGAACACGGATCGTTCTACGGTTCCGTTCACTTTTACGTACGACTTTTTTCTGTTAAGCGAGCGCCATTGTTTTGAGAAAACCACTTCGCGATAAACATTTTTCATCGCGTGCACACACAACGGAGAAACGATACGTCTTTCGACAAGTTTAACGAGACACCACGATAACGACACGAATGATATCTGCGCGACGTTTTACCGTGTACTCGTCATTTTACTTTCTGTAGCAACAACACCGTGATTGACGAGAACATTCAGCGTACCTCTTGATTGATAATTAATGAAGACACTACGACCAAACAGAAAGTTTCTATTTCGTGTTTGGTCACTGCAGCATTAGCAACTTCAATGAACAACAATTTAATTTCGAGCTCGATTCAAAGAAATTTAATATTTGTTCATTGGTTGGATACATTTTATAAGGAATTTTGATCAAAATGTACGTAAATATTTAACCTAAGAAATTGAATAATATTTCTGCAGCATGAAATTGTAAATAAGACGTACATTAAAATTAAATGATTATAGAGACCATACTTTTAAAGTACCTAGCAAAGTATGATTATACCTCCGACAGATAAATGTTTCAATTCGAATAACAATTATAATGAAATATATTTTAATAAAATTATAACTAAATACATTTTAATAAAAACTATAATTAAATATATTTTAATACAAATTATAATTACGTACATTTCAATAAAAGTTGTAATTAAATACATTTTAATAAAGATGATAACTAAATACATTTTAATAAAAGCTATAATTGAATACATTTTAATAAACATTATAACTAAATACATTTTAATAAAAACTATAATTACATACATTTTAATAAAAATTTTAATTACACACATTTCTACAAAAATTATAATTAAACGAAGTTTGGACGAATATCTGTTTCCAAATTAAAAATCGAAATAAAATTATCTGAAAACTCAGGAAAACAACTGGCATCGTAATAATGAGATATTTGCAACGCAGGCAAGTAAACATTCAGTCGCGATTTCGTTTAATCTTTCTCCGGATAATGCAAGCTTTTAATCAATTCCAAAGTAATAGACGCGACGGGAACAAATATCAAATAATTTAATTAAATCGATCGGATAAAAGATACGCGGTTTATCTCTGAAAAACATGAACGACAAGCGTCACGCGAAGCAAGGATAAAACGCGGATTATTGATAGCTCGGATTATTAGGGCGTGAACTGATAAATCTAACAGCTTTCAATTTTTCTGGTAAAACGTCAGATACACCGGCTCGTTTCCATGAACGGCCTCGACCAATGGACACTTCTCAGTCTGCACTCGAAACGGTTATCGATATCGCAGACTCTCGTTGCAGCCGAACCCTCGCAAAAATTATGCTAATACATCGCTGCCGTGTATCGACCGATAAATATATTCGATACTATCTGGGTAAGATGATACGATCGTATCTAGATAAGGTATACGATACTACCCAAGTATCTTTACGGTATTTGGATAAAATCGGAGTAGACAATTTTTGTTTAAATATTAAGTACCTAAAGAAGAACGTTTCTGCTTAAAAATTAAGTACCTGTATAAAATCAGAGAGGAACATTTATGTTTCAAAACGAAGAAACGTGGTAAAATCGAAGAGAAAAATTTTGTTTAAAAATTAAGTACCTGGATAAGATCGCAGAAAAACATTTCTGCTGAAAAATTAAGTACCTGCATAAAATCAGAAAGGAACATTTTTGGTTAAAAACGAAGTAACTGGGTACAATCGAAGAGAAAGATTTTGTTTAAAAATTAAGTATCGAGGTAAAATTGGAAAAGAACATTTTTGTTTAAAAATGAAATATCAGGATAAAATCGCAGAAAAATATTTTTGTTCGAAAACGAAGTACCTGGAAAAAAAATCGGAGAAAAACATTTCTGCTTAAAGATTGTGCATCTGGACAACATCGGAGAAAAATAATTTTACTTATAAATTAAGTCGTTTCTAGGTTAATCCTTCGGTACAATTTCTTTACCTCGTCGCACAATTTTACATCTGTGTAACGAGAAAAAAATAATCCTCGACGTTGCTATATTTTAACTTCGCACGACCATAATACTTGAAAGTACAGGATACTTGCCAGCCTGCAAAGGTTTAATAAATAACTTGTTTTAATTTAAGTACATGCTAGAACCGGTCACTCCGAAACGAAGAAAGATTTAAATATCAAAGTAGTATTACTGTTTTCCGTAAAACTTAGATTCGATACAATTTCCTGTGTTAAATTTGTCTGTACTGGTGTACTGAATTTTTTCTAATTATCCTTATATGAATTTTTACTACGATGTGTTATTAATGCTCTTTATTACGTATTTTTCTAATCCTAAATTTTGAAATAAATTCAAAATTCAGGATCGACAAAGAACCCATTCAATTTGTAAAAATAAATTGTGCTCTTAATTATTATATAGCATTAACGCTAAAACTACCAAAGAACAAATTTCCTGCTTCGAATGACAAAGTATGTTAATCACCGTAAATATCATGAAGACCAGCTTCTCATCAAGGTAAAGAATCTATAAGTGTATTCATTTATGTTCCATCGTTCATTTATTTTTCAACTTCATTTTTAACATCAAAATAATACGTCGGTAGTTTTAGCGTTAAAAATGCAAATGCGTGGAACAGCGATTCAGAAGAGAAGGGGTTGATGATTAGCAAAAAAGGTTGAGAACCAGCGTGCAGAATGAATCGGTAAGATCAATGTTTCCTCGTTCGAAACCACTAAAACCCAGCGAACCGATGAAACAATCCGAAACAGGCCCTCGAACAATCGATGAAAACCACAAAACGGTATCGAAGTGTTCGAAAGCGGCGGAGGAGGAGGAGGATGAGGATGAGGATCGGCGAGGTTGAATGGTTTCGAGTGGTCGATCGTTTCTGTCGCGATCTTCGATCCGTCGACGGTCGATCAGGGAAAAACTGCGAGGAAACCGCGTCAGAATCAGTCAGGCGGAACTCAGGCTTCGCGATAACGCAATTTCCCGTGCAATTTCAAACATTAATATTCAGCGTTCCGCGCGCGAGGGCGTAGTGGCACGACCTTGCTTAAAATCCGACTGGTCCACCACGAAATCAATATGGCGATGCTGCATGCGGCCTTTGTGCTCATTATTAAATCCTCTGCAACGTCCAAAGCTGCCCGGTTTATCAGCCTGCTTTTCAGCTTATTGACAACGCCGATGCAAGCTCAACCCTTTAGCCGGAATGATTAATCTAGCGTTTGTAACTGTTTGGGTATCCTCCGAATTCTGCAGTCAATTCGCTGGCAAAATTTCGAACGAAACAAAAGGTAAACGGATCATTCGCACGTGCTAAATACATCCACGGGGTTCAATGAAAATTTGCATCGACGATATTTATGAAGGAATGCGACAGTGCGTGGATATACGTGAGAACGAGTGAGATGAGTGCGTGAACGTTGTAAGAGAGAGTACGAACGATTGCAGATGAACGTGTGTGTGAGTGAGAGGGAATGCGTGAAGTAACAAAAGAATGAAGCGGACGAATTTCAGTCTAATGCATGATGCGACGTGTGCGAACACGTTTTTATTAACTATCCATTATATCTCCTTTTTATTTAGTAAAGTCTCATTTTCGACGAGTGCGTGTACTTTCATTACACCTCCCTCTGGCCCGATCATACATTTGTTGATACTTTTGTATCGTATTTATTGTTGCTTTGCACGTTGCGAAATAATAAGGAAGAAATTTGGCAATTTTCAGAAGCTACAATTTTATGAGCTTAATCCTTTAGCCGAAATGATTAATTTAGCGTTTGTAACTGTTTGCGTATCCTCTGAATTCTACAATCGATTCGCTGGCAAAATTTCGAACGAAACAAAAGGTGAACGGATCATTCGCCCCCGCTAAATATGCCGATGGGTTTGAAAGCAAATTTGCATCAATTATCTTTAATCATATTTTATACATTGGTTTCATTATTGGTTCGTACATTGAGAAATAATAAGGAAGAAATTTGGCAATTTTCAAAAGCGATTTTACGATTATATTAAAATTTTATAATTTACGAGGTAAATTTATGTTATGAGGTTCCAATATGTTACACCGTGACATATATTTCTAATATACGTACATTCTTAATATATACCTAATATATTAGGCTAATACAATAAATACTAATATATTAAATATAATATATACATTCCTAGTATATGTATATTCCCGATATACGTATAATATATTATATTCATAAATTCCTAGATCTCAGTACCATTGGAACCTTGAACTTCCAGATTTCAGATTCTATATTCTAGTTTATGCGCTACCACGTATCTGTTTTATCCACTATTTCCTTATTCGAGGATTAATAAATGAGATAGCGGTTGTTTTTCACTTTAATGGTCTTTGTCCTTGGCTGAGCAAATACTTCATGTTTCATAGAAAGGACACCCGGCTGAAAACCACTGATGGATGATAATGAACGCTGCTTCCGTGTCTCGGTTTTGGACCACAATCCAAATTTCAGGGAATTTGTTAAAAGTCCAGCTTGAGGAAATAAATATCCACCGAAACGAACGCCTCTCCGCCATTACTTCTTCAACTTCTTTTAAACCGACTATTTCACGGTTCGCTTACACCGCTTAAACATGGTAGCAGCTTCGAAAATTAAACACAGTAGCAAATTCTCCAATTAAACATAGCAGCAGATTGTTAAGTTATATATAGGCGCAGATTCTTAGATTAAACATGGCAGTGATTCTTAAATTAAATATTGCAGTCAATTTTTTAATTAAATATAGTTACAGATTCTTAAATCGAATGTAGCAGCACATAAATTAAAAATGTGAGCAGATTGTTAATTTAAACATACTTCCAAATTCTGAGATTAAATATAGCAATAGATTGTTAAATTAAATATTGGAGCAGTTTCTTAAATCAAATATAGCAGCAAATTCTTAAATTAAACATGGTAGCAGATTCTCAAACTAAATATGGTAGCAGATTCTTAAATTAAACATGGTAGCAGATTGCTAAATTAAATATGGTAAATGTAGTCCCAGATGAAACAAATAATTCATAATAGAATTTTCTGAGATGCGACAACGTTAGATAAATGTGATACGAGTTCTCCGGGATTGATCATCGTTAACCTTGTACGATTTCCATTGTAAGTCGCAAATGATCGAAATTACCATCGGTTAGGAATCCCGGGGGAAAATGAAGAAATGTTCGCGGTACATAAATAGCCTGTCATGTTCTTTACGAGCACAGAAGAGTGCGAGAGTGCTTATCGATAGAAGCAACACAGGAATACGCATAAAAGGGTCTCGTCAAATTCTGTTGAATAAAACATGAGAACCGCCTTTGCGTCTTCAACCGCGGCGCGTTTCTACCTTGAAAACGCGTACGATTTTGTCGTCGAGATGCGATGCTGAAATTCAACTTAAGTGCTTCATACGATATAACGTGTCGGCTCGATACATGATATTCGCCGTGAAGATGTAACACACGGAAATTTCAAAGAGATTCCATCCATTCAACTGAGAGTTAATCGAGATCAAATGATAATAATGCGCCATTTCAGTGTACTTTTCATATGAACACAATGTGGAGAAATCATTTTTATAAGATATTATTTGTTTCGCATTGAAGGTACCAAAGTAACAGACTTATTTTTATGGATAAGGTACATAATTAAAAAATTCAAATATTTTTCACATTCAACTTAAGTTTATCTTCGAGTCTCGATGTTCTGAAGATCCAAGATTAACAAATCTTTAAATCTCGATGTTCTGAAGATCCAAGATTAACAAATCTTTAAATCTCGATGTTTTGAAGATTCAAAAATACAAAAATTTTCAAATGTTCATGTTCTGAGGATCCAAAATTAACAAATCTTTCGGTCTCGATGTTCTGACGATTTTAAAATTAACCAATCATTAAATCTCGATATCTTGAAGGTCCAAAATTAACCAATCATTAAATCTCGATATCCTGAACGTCCAAAATGAATAAATCATTAAATCTCGGTATCATGAAGATCCGAAATTAACAAATCTTCAACTCCTAATGTTCTAAAAGCCAAAACTTTGAAGTTTCAATGTCATGAAAATCCAAAACGAAATAACTTGTAAGTCTCAATGTTCTGAAGGTTCAAAACGTGAAGTCTGAAAGTCTTCAAACTCAAAATTCCGAGAACCCAAACTCTCAACGTTCAAAAAATGTCGAACTTCTACAGATCCTAGAATTCAAAAATTTCAAAGTTCTAAAATTCCGAAACTGTAAAATTCTCAAATTCCAACCAGCAAAATACCAAGATCTCGAATTCAAAAATTCCGAGGTCAAAATATTTGAGAACTCCCACGCCTCGAAATTTCGAAACAGAAAAATTCAAAACCCGTGATGTGGCAAAGTCGAAAAATTTTAACTTCGAAAATTCCGAAACTGTAAAATGCAGAAATTCCAACCATCAGACTCCCAAGATCTCGTATTCAAGAGTTCCGAGGTCGAAATATTCGAGAACTCCCGTGCCCCGACGCTTCGAAACTGAAAAATTCAAAACCCGTGATGTGATGAAGTCGAAAATTTTGCAAGTCGCAAAATCAAGGGGGCAAAGATCGATTAAACGTCTGGTTCCTAAGTCGTCTACGGTGTCTGTCGTACAGCTCGAAACGAAATGGGTCATGCAGAAGGGATCCCGAGGAGATCTCCAACGTTTCCCTTCGACGTTTCGAGTATCAAGAAAGTTTGGGGCTGTACGTGAGTGCTTCGGTCGGAAACTTTTGTTTCTACGTAATGTTCCTTGTGCCATCAGCGTCGCGTAATTCGAGCGCCTCCAGAGAAAAAGTCACTCGACGTTTCACGCGACAGGAACGTTCATCGAGCTCCAGCCTTTTTCAACTACGATCCCTTAAAAAAAAAAACGGGCTAAAACTTCCTCGACTTTTGCAGCATTCCTAATTGCAACCTCTTAAATTGCAATTATTCGTTTACGAAGCAGACGAATGTTCGATTTCTCGCAGTACCCTGCCCGGCTGACTATAATCGTACATATACTACTAGCACGTTGCACGATCATCTCCAGGGACCATTTTTAACCTCTTCACTATCCGATAGTTCATTTATAAATTATTGTGAATTTATTATATTGATCATACATATACTGCTAGCATGTTGTATGATCATCTGTTGAGTGCATTTTTAACCTCCTGACTATCCGTCAATCGATTTATAAATCATTTTAAATTTATTATAATGATCATACATATACTAATTAGCACATTGTATGGTCATCTGTTGAGTGCATTTTTAACCTCCTGATTATCCGTTAGTCGATTTATAAATTATTTTGAATTTATTATATTAATCATACATATACTGCTAGCATGTTGTATGATCATCTGTTGAGTGCATTTTCAAGCTCTTGACTAGGCAACAGTGGATTTATAAACTATTTTCAGGTTCTTTTCATGTAGCTTAAATATTGAAACGAGTCAAAATGACAAGTTTTGGATTAGACATTTTATATTACAAAATTTTAGGCGATGTAGCGCTTATTTATTTATTTTTCTACTTTATTTTCAATTCTAAAGTACGTATGCATTTAATGCCGGTACTTCTAGCTGTCCATCTCCCGTTAACATTCTCCAAATAATATTCGAACGAATCTCGTTGTAAGATCGACGATTAAATCCCGTCCCGGCGTTGAATTACCGGATTTCCAGCCCCTTTAACCCAATTCCATCATGGATCGCCGATCAACAAGGATAGATTCGACAAGGAAGCAACCGACCACGACGCGTCGTTACCAATGGCATCTGTTCAGCCCGATGGTGCGACATTTTCGGCATGGCCTCGATGTCGAACCATACCACGGACAGTATTCCATAGCGATACACAAGACGGACAGGTGCTGCGGAATTGCTTCACCGTTCAAAAACGAGGAGAACAACGGGACTTTTGCCTCTCTTCTCTGATCGGCCAATCAAGGCGGTCCGGAAATTGCTGGTCAACCGGAAGGACGTGTCGCGGTTTCAGCGATCACGAAGGAACCTCGTCAAAGTTTAACCCGATACGGTTTCGACGTCTCCTTGAAGTGGTCGGACACGTTCCTCTTTGAGGGCTATAGTTATAACACACTAACCACTCGGTGTTACGACACGATTTTACTCCGTAGACATCGTGCCTTCGTTACGCTTTTATTCGCGGAGAATCTTTTGTGAGACTCGTCGTATCTTGCGAGTGAACAATTTTTTGATGTAGGACAAAGTTGTCGAACGAACATACCCTCCCGAATGCTCCATAGAAATGTCGCGAGGAAGTTGTTACTCCACGAGGAATGTTTTCTTGTTGTACACCACATTCGAATAAATCGTTTTGTGACTACTCGTGTTAACCCGTTGCACTCGGAAGCATTTGTCTTATTGGCAAGCAGTATCTGTATAAATTTGGTTAAAAAATATTTTCGTTCAACTTGTTCTATTAGACCAAGTGGCGAATGTGAGTCGCAGTTCTAGTGCAAATAATTAACACATTTAAAAGGATTAACATTCGTCATATAGTCTAGTAGAACAATTTGAATAAATATTTTTAACCCGACCTGTAGTGTCATACGTGTGATCTTTAAACATAGCGAGCTGAGTAACAGTGGTAATTGATAACAGAAAATAATAATTTACGCAAAACTGATGAAACTTTTCAGTCGGAAAATTTTCGAGACACCACATGTCAATAATAAAAATCTTTTCAACTTTTTACTTTATTTATAGTATCATAGACGTGATGTTTGCACACAGCGAAACAGACAATATCGACTATATAATTTGCTAATTTTTATTTATTAATAATGAACAAATAATAATTTCAAAAAAATGCTTTTGAGTGCAAAGGGTTAATATTCAGACACCGCACAACTTCAGTGTTTGTTATCGTGCACAGTAATTAATTTCATACTGCTTTCTTCACAAGGAATTTTATCAGTAACATTTTGTATATCCGAAAATGCAGTACGTCCATTCCGTAGACCGTATTTCGACGGTTCACGTCGATTTTACGGAAATTCCAAAAAATTCGCCTAAGAGAGCGTGCACTACCATAGGATAAAAGGATCGACGAACGTTCGAGCTCATCAAAGGATCAAACATCCGCGCCTGAAGCGACTCAGAGTTCATGTATTAGATACACAAGACTAATCCGAATAGCAGGGAGATCCCAGCACATACGTCGCCGTATTAACGCGGCATTATTTGGATTTACTGCACAGCCGGATCGCCTCCACCGGTTAAGATCGATAATCGAAGTTTACACGGACAACCGAACGGATTGGAGACCCCGGTCCGCGTTATTTGATCTAACCGTTGTCTAAGAATAACACGCGAGTGAATTGTTTGAGATGGTAAACGCGGCCGACAAACAAACATAAACAACGAAAACACGAGGTGAATATTCGTATTAATTAATTGAGAGATATTCTCGCGCTTTAAAATCATGTGCATACGATTATTAGAGAGACGAGTCATTGTAGCGTGTATAATTTCCGGAGTGTTCTGTTTTATCAGGTAAATGCTGATTTATTAGTATGGCGTACTCGCGAGATTGATTTTTAACCTCGCTTCTTATCGCTTCGCGTGAACGGCGTCCAATTAACCTTTTCGAGCATCGACTACTTTAATCAAAATTACCATATGATTCTACTAACGCTATTATTCCGCTATACCTACCCTCAAAGGTAACACCCCGTAATTTATGCATTCCTCCGTGCTCTCCGCACACGCACACAAAGTGCAAGATAAATACCAGATTCTCTATGTTTCTTAACGTAATCCGCTAACCCTGGAATAAGTTATTTTCCTTGCGTTCACGCTTTGTTAGGTTTTGATTATGCCGAGCGCTGAATTACCGCGCGTTAGGTTGTTATATGTTTAACTTGCCAGGCATTAGATTTATTACGCGTTGGATCACCATATATTGGATATTTTACGCGTTAGATTTGCCACGTGTTATACTGTCGCGCGTTAGATCCTTTACACATTACATTTGATACGTATATGACCACACGTTACGTGCCCATACGTTGGATACTCCACGCGCTAGATTTGTCATATGTGATACTGTAGCGCGTGATATTCTTTACACGTTAGATGTGCTACGTATCGCATTACTGCACGTTAGATCTCATATGTTGCATACTTCACACGTTATATTTGTCACGTGTTTAGTCACACGTTAGATTCTTCACATGTTAGATTTGCTACATGTATTACCACGCGTTAGATCCAATATGTTGGATACTCCGCACATCAGATTTATCGCGTGTCATATTGTCACGCGTTAGAAACCTTAGACATTAGATATTTGCTACATATTATATTACCACACGTTAGTTCGGCTACGATTAGCTACTACCACAAGATGAACTGCGTATCATATAACCACGTACCAGATTTGTCAAATATCATATCACGCATAAGATTCTCTATGTGTCGCATTGTCACACGTTAGATTGTCCGTGTGTTCAATTTGCCGCGCCTTGGATGCTCCACGTGTTAAATGTGCCATACGTTAGATTCTCCAGGTGTTAAACCCATATTACGTTATACCGCGATTTAATGATCCTCCATGGCACTATAACGAGTCACTCAGAGAAGGAACAATTATCTAACACTGTCAAAAGTACTCAGCTTCGGTACTTTTTCTTCGTCATTCTAAATAACGATACCGGTGCATAAAAATCATGTGCAAAAGTATACAATATGGATACATATTCATTCTCGATCGCTGCTAACACTAAAACTACCGACATACAACTCAGAATTAGTTGAAAAATATATGAAACACAAATGAATACCCTTATTGATTCTTCATCTTGATGACGATCAGCGCAGATGTCAAGAAAAATATCTTAACGAATTTCGTCATTTGAAGTAGGAAATTTGTAGAAGGATCATTTGACCCCTTTGATAGTCTTAGCGTCAATGGTCACGTTATGTGATATAGTAAGTTAACATTGCCGCTGACCGCCCACGCGATAAAATCACGCGGTCGAAACGTTTTCGATTCGGCTGTAGGTGTTCGCGTTTAAAACATCGCGCGATAAATCAATAACGAATGTCTCGTTCGGGCAAGGGTTGGTCGGGGCTGTGGTCGTTATACACTTGTATCAACAGCGAGCCTTGGCTCGTTTGTTCTTGTCAGGCTGACTAATCTCCCGACACTCCCGTGTCCCGACATTATGAATTTATGTTGCTCGCGAAAGACCTCGTTACAGCTCTTCAGTTCGCCACTTCTCCGTCTACGTTCTAGCGGAACACGTCTTTTAATGCCACCACGTTCCTCCAGGGATCTCAATTCCTTCGGGTTTCAATCTTGTCTTCTGCTACGGTACATCTTCCTCTCGGTCTTTCGACCTCTTTCATTCGTTTCGTTTATACGGATTTATGGTGTCTGTTGGGTCACTCGCGATCCACACTTTTCAGCTACGTTTACTGTTCACGGAGAGAAGATAGGTTCATTTGCACGATGAAATGAAATAAATGAGAATAACCTCGGACACATGTATGTGCCATGTGTATGTACATACGTAGATGTACACACATATACTCATATGAATATATGAATACATAGTATTATATTCATAATATGTACATAAGTGTATGGATACATACATATACTTATAGTATGCATACATGTATATACATGCGTGCTTACATACATATGTGTATTTGAATAATTGTATTAAATAAATAAAAATAATGTGTAGATACATTCATACATAACATGCATGTTTACATACATATGTGCGAATACACACTTACGTATCATATGTGTACATACATATGAAAATACATGGATACACGTGACATGATGCTACGTTCGTGTATTTAATAACATAATAATGTTCAAGGACGTTTAATGAAATACGGAGTTTCGAAAAAATATATGAAATTCAAGGACCGCGAAAATAATGGACTACGATTTTTACGTATAAACCGTTATAGCACGTAATTGGCAGAAATACCGAATGAATTGATACACGAAGTTAACTGTGCATTAGCAAATTGAATTTCCTTCCTCTGCAGTCCATTTATTCAGCATATTAAATTCAGTTTGCCCGAGGATTCAATTTAGCACCTTTGAGTGCAAAGCAGTATAAAGTTATGTGTTTAGAGGCAGCCACCTGCCTTCGTATCTCGCAGATAGTGCAACTAATACCATACAAATGCATCTGTATCTGGAAAGCACGCTTCGTGTGCAAACACGCACACCACTCGTTGAAATTGATTCTACGTAAAACATAGCACCTGAGATCTCGGACAATCGACATGATCGTGTATTATCAACCGAAGGTTCTTAACATTTATCGGTAATAACGCAATATGAATACAACATTGCTCATACTAAAATATTGATACTAAATATATGTATCGAAGTGACAACCATCCAACAAAATAATGTGATTTTAATATACGAAATATAAAATTAAAAATTCAATAACGATTACCGCGTTAACGATTATGTAAATGATTAATAAACCTTGTGCTATCAATATCATAATTACAAAGATGAATTTTTTTTTTAAATTAATCGCAAGCACAACCGCAAAAAGAACAACGTACAACCACACACGTCGACCATTAATACAGCAGAAGCAGAGTTCAATGAAGGTTTAATCATTAATCGATATCGATGAAAAATTCAACTTGCCACGAAGTTGGCAAACTCGTCGTTCCTTAGCGAGAAATAAAACAATAACCGGTAAAGTTTCGGTGCGCTGTTTAATGCAGTTGGAAACTTCGAAGCTTCCACTTTAAACTAGATTTCGTTTTAAGTCGATACGACGTCCTGTTCCGAAGATATCGTCGTTTAAAGCGGGCCGTAATTTTTAATGCGGCGCTATCCTGCTTGTCTCGCTGGTGCATCGACCTAACCTAACCTAACCTAAGCGCAGCGCACGTGCACTGCTCAATGACCGGCGCTGACTCGATGCTTTTTTTTACTACCGCTATGCGTACGCACTTCCAGGAAAAGAAACTGGGTCACGCCGTTTCCGGGGATTCGAGACCCATTGATGTGCGTGTGCTTCACGCTTATACGCCGACCACACGTAGACCTCTGTCTCTATAATCCTCTCAGTCTATAGTAATGCAATGAAGCGCTTTTTATGGAGAACACTTTTTTTCCACTATGTGTCCAACTCTCGGTGCGGAAATTCGACGGCGATGATTTTTGGGGCGAATTTTAACACCACAGTTTCTACGAGTTGTCGGTGGTTATTCTGAAAATTCTGGAATTCTGTAAATTATCCTATGTTGAAGTATTGTAATTTTGAAATTTTGTAAGTTTAGGACCTTTGCAGCTTCGTATATTTAGAATTTTTGAAATTTTGTAAGTGTAGAATTCTTCGAATTTTGAAAATGTGGAATTTTTGGAATTTTGTAAATGCAGAATTTTTGGAATCTTGGAAATGTAGAATTCTTTGAATTTTGAAAATGTAAAATTTTTGGAATTTTGTAAATTTAGATATTTTGCAATTTTGTAAATGTAGAAATCTTCGAAATGTTTAAGTTTAGAATCTTTTGAATTTTGTAAATGTAGAATTTTTCAAATTTAATAAATTGAAAATCTTTTGAAGTTTGTAAATTTTTTAATTTTTTGAGCTTTGTAAATTTAGAATTTTGGAATTTATAACTTACAAATTTCTGAACGTTCGAATTTAAAAGGTTAGGAAATATTGCAATTTTAGAATTTTGCAATTTTTGAAATTTTAAAACGCGTTTATTTTTCAATTCCACTATTTGATAACTCTGGAATTCTGGAATTTGGTGATTCTCGAATTTTTGAAGTTCTGAAATCTTTTAAACTCACAATTTGACAACTGTGAAATTTCGGACCTCTCAGATTTTTGTTTCACAACTTCACAATAGTTTCAGAGGTTCTAAGAAAAAACCGAAAATACTGAAATAACCTCGAACGTACGAAAAGCCTAAAAACCAGCGAAATCCAAAATTTACGATTCCTCCAAACTTGCAATATTACAATAAGGAAATCCTGTATCAGCCCCATTCTTCCAACTGGTCCACCGTATCGAGGGGCGCATTTTCCACTAAAAAGCGAAAAGTTGAAAAGCGTTCCCGTTCCGCGGGAGTTCCGGCACGCGTGTACGGCAACCGGAAGTTATCCGGGTCCATCCGCGAGCGAAAGTGGAACGAAGGTGGCGCGTAACCGGATCGATAGGTCGAAGTCGGATTGGCACGTGGCGGGAGGCAAGAAACGCGATAGTTTCCGTATCGTTGGCACGTTTCGAAACGACCCTGGCCTTTTGCCACTCGCGTTGCGGCTCTGCTCGTTTCACCTAGCGATTTCGGGAGGGTTCCTCCTCCCAAAGAATCCCCGGAAACGGATGAGAATTTTTATGCCGAAACTTTTAGGCTGAAATTGATCGAGTCTTGTTCGACGGATTTTCTACTTTGGATTTTCGTACTTTCCCCCCGGGACAAACTTTTGATGGAACGTTTGATCGTTTGATGAAATAGAAAGTAAATTATAAAACTAAGTAAATAATAAATAATACATAAACCAGTTTACAGAAAGATCGAGATGAAGACACAAACTGGTTTATTATCCGTTATTTATTTATTTTTATACTGGGTTTTCGATTTGGGAATAAGTGATTTGTTAAGGTTAGTTTATGGTTAGTTTACGTATTGACCATTATTTACTGACTATTATACCTTAGTTTCAACTTAAATATAATGATCATTAACCTATTGTACAATTGATTTGTCTGGTGAGTCAGTCAGAACTGACAGCTACAATATTAATATGAACAACGAAAGTTAAAATGTTATGCATATTTTATATTGAATGATCATTTACTACGTAAAGTATAAAATGATATGCACTTTACATACGAACGTATTCAACATTTCAGTAACATTTATTATATTTAAATTATGAACGCGCCACGTGTCTGATCAAATTATGTCAAGAGGTTAACACCTTGACTGCAGCAATGAGATATTTAAAATTTTTACTAGGTAATATTTTTACAAATTTTAAATCTTATCAAATATGTTCATAATATTCTATTTTATGCGTTATTCATAGTTTCAAGTAATTAATACGAGTATTCCCAATTAGGTAAATGATCAAATTGATAATATAGACTGATTCACGTGGAATTTTTAATGTCACCCATATGTGAATGACATGGGAGTCAAAGTGTTAAAACATCCGTGAATCCAGTATTAATGTAAACCGAAAATCATTTACTCGTAAAAATTGACGAAGTCTCTCGATACCTATAGTCCATGTTCGATAGGATCAATGTTCGTCGATCAATTTCATCAGCAATTAGAGAGCGTAAAAGAATTCATTGTCCCGTTTAGAGAAAAGTTTTCTCTCTTTGTGGATGCACAGATAGAATACATTGGTCGCTTGGTTAGTGCATCGAAATGAATTTATTGGCTCACGACGAAGAGCGAAGCGTTTATTATCAGCTGCCGTTTTCCTACGGCGGCTTTCGTTACGGCATACATTAATTGTTTTCCAATTTAATAACACACCGTTCCACGGTATCTCTCGCTCGCCGTTTTCTTCGTTCTCTTATTTCCTATAAACCAGCGGCCGTTATTGTTCCAGAATCACGTAGCCCCGCTTTTTTTCCCGATATCGATGTTGCGCCTCGCTTTTCTCGCTCGTTTCTTCACGGTGCACGCTCTTTTTTATCGAACGAAATGAACTTCTCCTTTTATTTACTCCCGCTAGCGATATGGCCGTTCGATACGGTCGAAACATATTACGCTTCATGAACGTGGGATTTTAATTTTAATAAACGATATTATCGATCGCTTTCACGTAATTGACTCGATCGACGAAATATCTACGACTGAAATTTCACGCGTCCCTAAACGACGGATTTACACGGTACAAAAAGATGGTAGGTACAAAATTGTGAAGATGAGAACGAGTTAAAAATTGTACCCTAATTGCAAATTAACCCTTAACGTGGCTCGATGTTGCGTTTGTCTTGAATCGCGTAAATAATACAGATATATAAGTTGTTTGAATATGTTTTCATTTTTTTACAGCTTGTAATGGATCAAAAATATATTTGTTAGCACTCTGTATTAATGTGACACATCTTATTGAAAACCCGATCTACTTTGAAAATTAATTAAGGAGCAGAAATTAAGAAATTGAGGAGTGCAAAGTGTTAAACGTTGAATCGATTCGAGAGACAGGTGGCTGAAAATTGAAACGAAAATGAGAAACGGAACGCAGTGTCCGATTGTAAAATCATTTTGTTGTTTCGAATTCGTTTCAACGCACTCTAATATTAAAACATGGAATTGGGACGCATTTTCTAGATTGAAGCGACGAAATCAGTGCATAGCTACAGTTCTCTATTCTGTACGAAGCACCCTCTTTATTGTTATGCAACCAGTAATTCTCGAAAATTATATCATTCTTGAATTTGTGATACTCGCTGAAGCACTTAAACAAGAGTCAGTCATATAAAGCCGGCGTTACAAGAGCTTATGATTCCTCTTAAACCATGCTCGCAATCTACGTGAACAGAACACGAGTCTTAAAATTTCCAAAATTAGATCGTTACACAGAAAGGTTGATACACGAATACAACCAAAAGTGTTCAGGCTGAGAGTTTTCATTCACAATGAACCCACATTCACGGCGGGTGTATTAACATTTAATAGACGTTTAAAAATTGCAGTCGCGCGTTCGCTGCTTTAAAATGCAAATGGTCCTCATGAAAGAACCATATCCATTCATAGACGAAAGGTTAGGGGCGTCAAAATGTACAATTTCCGAGGTTGGAATACCAACGAGAATCCGTAGATCCGAACGTGGAGAAAGCAGAATGAAATCTGAAATATTTATAGAAACAGCGGGACACGGGGATATTAAGAAAAAAAGAGGGTCGATGCCGCAAGAAAAGCTTCATGCATTTAATTCGTATCGTTTCGAAACGAGCAGCGTCATCGATTGTTGCGGCGCATTCGCAGAATCATAAAGCCATTGAGCTTATTTTTAACTTTAGAAAATTCAAGAATAATCAACTACTGCCGTTTGCAGCTCTTCACCATGTGCAATTTATATTCTTGAACTTTTTTTAATTTAGCACGATTTTCGACAGCCAGCGTGGTTTATTATTTTATGAGTTAGATGACAAAGGTCTTCGTACTTTTTATCTGAGGTCATATTGACCTTGTGACGAACATTTGGTGAGGGCGATTCTTGCTCACTTCCCTCCAATTTCCCACAACCAATGTAATAAAGTTCAATTTTGACTCAGTCGTTTGTTCACCCACAGCAAAACTCCAATCCTCACTACATTTTTTTTTTCAGGAGAGAACATTACTTTTTTCTTCGATAGATTTCCAATAACTCTCAAAGAGTATACAACCAAATGTATTTATCTTTAAAGTCCGTTGCCAGTTTGCGAGGTGATTTTTTCTTAAGTACTAAATCAAGTTTTGGTTTCAACACTAAAACTACTAAAGGGGTGAAATGACTTCTACAAATTTTCTACCTCAAATAACAAAATTTGTTAAGTTGGTCTTCTTGGCATGTATGCTGATTGTCATCAAGATAAAGAATCTATAAGTGTATTCATTTATGTATCATCGTTTGTTCATTTATATTTCAACTTCATTTTTAACTTCAAAATAATCGTGCATTGCACGTCGGTAGTTTCAGTGTTAATAAAGCACACAATTTATCCTCGCCACTTGTTTGGTTATTTTTGCCTTTCGAGTGGATTCACTGATTCGACGACCTAACTAGCTCGCGGTTCATTAAGTCTAATCCCGACGAACACACGTCGAAGAAGAGAGTGTAAACCGGGAATTTTTATCGTTCGATGAAGGACGAGCACTTTTGTCTCGTCGAACGTGGAGCAGTGCCGTTGGCAGGATCGGCCATATCTCGCGACGTTGAAGGATGAACTTTTTCCATCCACCCCACGACGATCTCGTATTTTATCAACTTTTTCACAGTCGCGATCGCGCGCAATCGACTCGGCGGGATCGATTTCCAGAAATTGCAAAAGTTCGCGCCGCGAGACATTTAATGCCGGGAAAAGTCCTGCGGGGAGGACTCCCTTTATACGATTCATGTCAGGTGCTACAAAACAAACGGGCACACACTTACGCAACGGGGAACACATTTCGCAGAACTCGTGACGTGTGAGTCTCTTACCTGAAACATAAAGATACGAGAATCGTTATTAAAACCGATATAGCCATATTTATGAAAGTGGTCTAAGTCATATGTTTCTTGTTTCCAGATATTCAGTGGATAATAATTCATAAATATAATTATTACCTTAAAAATATATATAAAAAAAATAATTATTAAAATAATTATTATCACAAGAAATAAGAATATATAATTATACTAACAATAATTTAAAGTAATTTTACATCTTTGATACCATAAATCAAATTTTTTAAAACTATTTAAATTGTAAAATAAAAATAAAAATCATTCCATTAAAAGGAATTAAATGAAATAGTAAAATTAAATAATCAATTATTTTTCCTCCTATAGTATTTATATTAAGTTTACAATTTCCATTATTAATATAACTAAAAAAATAAGCAGAATATATAAATCTTATTAAACGATAAAAAATATAATTCAATTACAATAATTTTTAAATAAGAAATTAGTCTATTATAAAAATTTAATTCACTGTATTGGAACATAATAATATCTTGATTAATGAAAATTTATTATGAATGTGAAATTTTGTGTGATTCCCATACAAAAATGTTTTCAAAGTTCGAATTGACTTAAGCCATTTTCAAAATTAACTGAATGACTTTGCTATAGTTAATTTCGAAGAGCATGGGCGTATAAATGCGGTCATAAAGAGACACGGCCACACATGGCGCGAAAGAGCATGTGCATACATGTTCAGACATGAAAACAAATTGCCGGACAGAATATTCCGGTAGACCTAATAATTTACCGAGTTCCGTTGAACGATCGAAAGCTGACGAAGAATTCGAAGAACGTGGTTCTGGCGTCTTTTCTCTTCGAGATGCAACAGTGTTTCGATTCCTTCGAAGAGTTTACGAGCCTGTATAAAGATTTAATCCGCGATTGTTTTATACAGCGAGACATTTAATACCGAGAAAAATTCTACGGAGAACCCCGATGCCCGCGTTCGATCATCCTCGCCTCGTATAATGTTATCGAATTCCGTTATACGCTCGAAAGCTGACGGAGAATTCGAAGAACGTGGTTCTTGCGTCTTTTCTTCTTGAAACGCAACGGTCTTTCAATTACGAAGGATTTACGCAGCCGTATAAAAATTGAATCCTCGATTCTTTCACAAAGAAGTTTTTACCAAGTAATTATATTCAGAATACTCGCTGATTTTACCTTGTCCGATCTTTTTCTAAACCAGAAAATTGTCATTGAACTAATATCGAAAAATATCAAAATGAGAACAAAAAATACAAAATGAATGCGACAAATGCAAAATAAATGCGAAAATTACAAAATGAGCACGAAAGATGCAAAGTGAGAGCAAAAAATACAAAATGAATGCGAAAAATGCAAAATGAACGTAAAATATGCAAAATGAGTGCGAAAAATACGAACTGAAAGCGAAAGACGACAAATGAACGCGATAATTGCAAAATAAGTGCGAAAAATACAAAATGAATGCTAAAGATGCTGAATGAACACGAGAGATGCAAAATGAGTGCGAAAAATGCAAAATGATCTTCGACGAATTTTAGAAAGTTGCAACTAAAATCCCTCGTTCGCTGTTTCCCTTGGGTATCGACCCTGAACCTGGAATACTGACCAATCGAAATCGTTTCTCGAAAACATTCTTGCATACCGATTAAAGTGGAACAAGCTTCACGGATCAACCGGTAAAATTAAAATCGATTTCTCCATCGGACGTTTTCCGATCGCTCGGTGAAATAGTTGTTGGCTTTGTCGTCCTTTTTTTCCCTCTTTGCCTCGTGTAATTTTCCCGAGGCAAGGCCACCCACCACTCGTCGTTCATTTTTTTCCCCAGCTACCAAGAACGAACGAATAGAATGATTACACTCGCGATGGAAAAAAAAATGGGAAGAAAGAAAGAAAAAAACGTGGAATTGTTAATTCGAACGAAACGACGAAGCCTGGCTCGTAATCTCATTTTCGTGATCCTGAGAGCAATTGAGATCGCGAGAAGGATTAGACCCTCAGGGATATTCAAACGAGACCGAGTTTCGCGTTTTTTTTCTCTCTACTTCAACCCCTCTTCGAAGTCTATAGTTTCTAGCGAGTCGAGCAAATTATGCTGCTTCTCGAAAGGCTGCCGATTCACTTAGGTGTACGGTGAATAATGTTCTGGCATTGGGAGGAGCAGAATTTTAAAATGTCAGCTGGTGAATGGTCCATTGTGCCGCGGAAGAATGTTCGACGTCGTTTGTCACCTGACGCTTTTCAATTTGTCGAAACGAAAGCCCCTTCGAATTTCTTCGCGCGCTATTGAAATTCGCTGGAAACTGATATTTCGGGAATTATGGCCCCGACGTAGATTCATCGAATTCCCTGATAAACCTCGCTGCTACGACGACCAGGCCCTCTTTACCAAAATCCTCTGCACATAATTTCAAATTTAAGTCCAGTGAAAAATTGTCTCGATGAAACTGCCGTTTATCGGCCATTTTGTGTTGCGAATAATTATAAAACCAGCACGTGGTCACTTTGGAAAGCTTCGAGCTTTAAATTCATATACTGTGCGTACCATTTAGTGCTTTTTTTATGTTATACAATGGTATTAGACTTTTTATGTTGCGAAATATACGATTTTTGTGTTACGGAGTTGATCACTGTTTCAGTTGACACCACTTATTTTGTGTGAATGATATTAATAAAATATTAATATACTTATTTTTACTAGACTTCATACTTTGAATTGATACATCACGAATAGTATTTTGAGAAACTTTTATGACATGAAATTTTGTTAGACGTTATGTGTTCCGAAATTGGTCATTGTCTATTATAAACAGCAACCAGCCATTTTGTATTAACAATATCAGTGAAACATTTACATAATTATTTTTGGTAAATTTGAAGCTTTTAATCGATATACTGCAAGTAACATTCTGAGAAACTTTTCTGTCATGAAATTTCATTACACTTTACATGTTCCGAAATTGATTATTGCCTACTATAACCAACAGCCAATAATTTTTGTATGAATAACAACAATAAACGCGAACATAACTACTTTAACTAGATCCGAAGATACAAATCGATACGCTACAAATGTCACGTTACGAAACTTTTATGTCATCGAATCACGCACGAACGTATTTTACAAAATCAACGATTCGGCACGATGAAACAGTGACAATGATACTGCCGAGTCAGCGTATAATCGCCATATATAGCATTTTCGACGTGCCATTAAGCCTCCGTTTCTCATCAAAAGCGCAGAATGTATCAACGATATCCACAAATCATCGGCAGCTCGTTCACGGAGAAAACGTGTAAAAATTCCACGAACGGATCCAGCAATTTATAAAAAACGATCCGCATCATCGTTTTCCATCGCTAGCATAAAGCAAGGGTCACGATGACGTGTCCTTGGCCTCTGCCGGTACCATAACTCAAATATGATTTCACGAGCGAGCAACTCGGCCGAAAAACGATGGCAGACAGACGCGATAAGCTCGACGATGCGGGCTTTACCTCGGACAGAGTTCGCGCGATATTCGCTAGCTTTTCGAGCTTTCACAGCGAGATTATCGCTGTCGCGGACACTTACCCTAATCTCGGTAAGCGACAGCCACCTCTTCGCCGTGATCGTTCTTCATTTGCTGCCGAAGGTCGGCCGGGCCATCGTTTTGAAAGTAAAATGGCCCCCTTTATTCTCGAGATTACGTCGAGGCTTATCCTTAATTTCAAGGTCGAGAGGGTTTCGACTTCGGGACCACCTAACTTCGCCATGAATCTCTTTCGAACCCTACTTGATACATGTTTCTCGTTTTCACGGGATGTCGCGATGTTTATCGTTTCTTTTCTCGGGGACGCTGCGATTTTTTATGCCCATTTCGGACATTTGTTATCTCGAAATTTTTCAGTTACAGGATTTCGGGATTTTGGTATCGTTCGGCTTTGGCACTCGAGGAGTTTGGCATTTTTTATGTACTGGATTGAAAATTTTTTAAGATTTGGGATTATAGAATTTTTGATCTTCGGGATTACGAAATTTCTGAAGATTTGGGATTCTGTTATTTTTGATCTTTAGTATCACAAAATTTTTTCAAGATTTGGGATTTTGGAATTTAAAATTGCTGAAGATTTGGGACTTTGGAATTCTTGATCGTCAGGATTGAAAATTTGAAAGATTTAGAATTTTGGGATTTTTGATCGTCAAGATTTAAAATTCTTGAAGATTAGGGATTTTAGAATCCTTGATCGCCAGGAATGAAAATTTGAAAGATTTAGGATTTTGCGATCTTCAAGATTCAAAATTATTGAAGATTTGGGATTTTTAAATTTGTTATGTGCAAGATTTAAAATTTTTGAAGATTTGAAATTTTTGAATATTTTATCTTCGAAATTTAAATTTCTTAAAGATTTGGGATTTGGGAATTTTTGAATTGTGAGGCCTTTGAAGTTTGAAAAATATTGAAGAACACTGAGAGCATTGCATTTTTTCAAAGAATATTGAATTTTAAAAATATTCTTATATTCTATAACATCTGAACTTGTCTAACTATCGAGAGGAAACAAATTTCAGTTTCCAGAGGGATCTTTTCTTTCTGTATCAAGAACAGGTTATTGAGAAATTTTACGATATTCGTCGACGACTTTCCCGACGAATTTTCATGCTACAAATTCGAGTGCTATTGATCTCCCGCTATTCGCAACCGTATATTTCCGGGATTCAACGAACTGTCGAGTCGAAACAAATTGCATCTTCCAGAGTATGCTTTTCTCCACATATCAAGAGTTTGTTGTTGCGAAATTCTACGATATTTAGTCAAGCACCTCGCAACGAATTTTACAATAGTCTTATACTAAAAACAAGTATTAAAAGTTATACAAATGTTTTGCAAAAGTTCTTATACAAAAGTTATAAAAGAAAGTTTTATTTGAATTTATATGTATACATAAAATTTATCGAAGTTCATTTAGATTGTTTTACCTCCACATTCAATTACCAAATGATAGTGACAAGAGGCAGTTTCTATGTAAAATTTCCAGTCAACAATGTCTTAAGATAACCCACAAAATTAGCAAGAACCAACATCTTTCGAAACGCGGCCAAAGATTTCTCGCAGCACTCTCCAAACGCGGTTATTCAAAAATTTAGATCATGATTTACTCGAACGAAATATTAGCAATTACGAGTAACGCGAATTTCGCAAACATACCCAGAGATAATTTGTTACGACGCCTACGTTTAAAACGGACTTAAAAGCCTCGTAAATCTGGAACGATCTTCTCTGTCCTTCTTCGCGAAAGAAAGAAAAACGTGTGCAAGCAAGAAAAAGAATATCTCAGAAAAGAGAACGATATTTCGTGTAATGCCGCTAAAAATCGTTAACGACTTCCCTTGCAACGGAGAAAAAAAATCTCGTAATAAGAAGATAAAGCAGAAAGAAATAAGACACGAAACGATGAATATACCATAAAGAAAGAGGAAACGAAGGGAACGACAATAAGAGGAAGTAGGAAAATGGAAAACGCAACGATGCGTGGCCAGGATCGTGTAACACGGTACTTTGCTGTAAATGGACGATGCATTTCCTTCGTTTTTCGAGGATTTTCTTCTGGCTGCCGGCAAACAAGAAGAAACGAGGAAAACAAAGCGCACCGACGCGCTCAACAGGAAGTACTTACGGTAAAATAATGCATAATGATATGCAAAGTGAGGTTACAGCAAAGGGGCGGAGAACTCGCCAAAGAGAAGAAAATTTCTAATTTATGGAAATGTACTGGGATCATGGTTGTCAAGTGTTTTTAGCAAACTGTCGCCCGTTTCGGAAAATAGAAAGTTGCGATGGACAGAAATAACGGTTTCCATTATTTGTAATTTTATGGGGAATGTTTACGTTTGTGTATAGCAGGGTGTAAAGTGTATGAGTGCATGTTATTTTGTATTGATTATAAATTGTAATTTTCTCAGATGCTTTTTGATTCATCAAATTACCAAATTTTCAAACTTATCATTTGACCAACCTTTAAAATCTTAACTCGCCAAACTTTGGATTTCACCAAATGCTCAAACTTCCAATTTTATAAATCTTCAATTCTTCGAACATTCGAATTCCCAAATATTCAATTGCTCAAACCTCTAAATATCTCATTTTTCATATTCTCAAATGTCCAATGCCCCGAATCATCAAAATCTCGTGTCTCCAGATTTTCAAATATCCAAATTACCTAATTCCCCAAAAAATCCGAACTATCATATCCCTAAAACTCCAAACTCCCAAATCTTCAAATCCCGAAATCCCTAAGACCTTAAACTCCCAAGTGTCCGAATCCCCAAATCCTCAAATCCCGAAATCACTAAAACCCGAAACTCCCAAATTTCCGTATCCCCAAATTCCGAAAACCTTAAACTCCCAAATGTCTGAATCCCCAAATTCCAAAATTCCTAAAACCCTAAATTACCAAATCACCGAATCCCCAAATCCCTAATACTCTAAAGTGCCAAATCTCCGAATCTCCAAATGCCAAAATCCCTAAAACCCGAAACTCTCAAATCTCCGAATCCCCAAATCCCTCAATCCCAAATCCATAAAACTGTAAAATCCCAAATCCCCAAATCTCGAAATCCCTAAAAACATAAACTCCCAAATCTCCGCATCCCCAAATGGAGGAATTTTAAAACCTTTCCAACTCGCCGAATTTCAAACACACAGAAATTCGAAAAAAGTTAGCAGGCAAAGGCAAAAAAAGGTAATAGGGTCGTCGCGAAATCTAGTATATTCAGCGGAGCGAACACCGGGCGATTATATTCGGGTGTTGAAGCATCAAAAGCCGAAACGTTTCGACTGCAAAGTACCTCTTTGAAAGGTGTAAAAGGACGTTTAACATTTACGATTTTCTCTCTCCCTTTTAATTTGTTTCGTTTAACGTCGGTTAAAGAATGTTTTTCAGAGCCACGGCTGAATATGACGGAGATATTTCGGTTTGAAAATCGCGTTGCTCGTGGAGTTCAAGGTCAGCCACGATCGGTCGCGAACATTTTAAGGTGAAATTTCTGCGAATGTGCTGCAACGTGACGCGTAAAATAGAACAAGCTGTCGGTTATACCCTTTACACAATGGCTGCTGAAAATATCGGTGTACAATAATCTCAGACAACGCTCGGCATTATGTTCCGATGTACCAATTAATTTTAACAAGATTCAGCTTGTGTAACATCGAAATTAATTAACTCGGCGTCTAGCAGGCTGAAAGCAGTGGTAAAATCAAATAGAAGTTCTACCAAGCATCAATTAAGACGTTCCGTTTGATTTTCTCACGCGAAGTTAATTGAAATTGCCATTTGTCGCCATAATTTTCGCATTGGAACTATAAAGTCTGTTTGCGGTGCTTCCATCGAAATATACAGTGAGAGACAAAATTATATGTACACTTGGAATATAGAAATAGGAACAACCATATTTTCTATGTTATTAATTATATTTGAACATATGTCGCTGTATATTATACATAACACAATAACAAAATGAAATTGCCGGGACTAAAGCATTGATACGCTCAATTATTGTGTTACAATTATTTTAACAGGTACTTTTTGAATTAATAATTTGTAGGATAGCCCTAGATGTCAGGTTCAATGTCGCATCATCCTATTTTTAATATTTCTTTTAAGTTATAAATGTATAGATATACTTAATAGCGTAGAAAATATTGTAGTTCTTATGTTTACATTCCAAGTGCACGAACATTTTCGTTCCTTTCTACATATTTTTATATAAAGATAAAAGTATTCTCATACCAATATTTATTTTCCTTTGAAGCACACAAGTATCATTTTGTTTTAATAAAGTCAGGTTCTGTATCACACCATCCTCTTTCTAACATTTCTTTTATGTGTTCTTTCGACGTTATGTACATGTTAATATGTTGTTGTGTTATGTATAATATACAGCAATAAGTTTTTAAATATACTTCATGACGCAGAAAATATTATTGTTTTTGTTTTACGTTCAAGTGTGCGAATACTTTTGTGCCTCGCTGTAGCTAATTTTTTTATCGATTACTTTGCGCGATCCGAATCGAAAAAGAGGGAAAAATTTTGGAAAATTTATCAGGTTCGACGAAAACTCGCTCGACACCGAAAATCCCGAAACGCTCGGCGCATTCGGGCGGCGTTCGTTGAAATTATGATTTGTCCCGTTTGAAATTCAGTGCGCGTTGTGAAACGTCCGGTTCGAACGCATATCCGCTGCATAATCCGCGAACAATGCAAATTTCCTAAACGAACGACGAGGTTTAACTAAAAATCAGGAACCAGTCGATCGTACGCGGTGTCCCGGATTGGCTACGGCCACCATTTCATCCCCTGCTTTGCAAACACCCTAACCACAAAGGGATCGACAGGAAGGGTACGAAACTCGTCGATGCAAATATTTAGAACCAGCCTTGAACGACTCTTTTTCGAGTTCGTCTGGAAGTTTTCCTTCCCGGCAAACATTTACGACCTGATTTTTTTCGGAAATAGTGACTTCCTCGCGGGGGAGAGACAGATGGAAAATGTTGACGACGGGAACCGATTTTCCGGGATTACCGGGAAATAGGGGTTGAAATTGCTTCGATGAGTCGGTCGGAGGGGTTTAATGATCTACTGGAAGCATGGGAAAAAAGATATCGATCAAAGATATTGATATTGGTTAAGTTCTGGATTTGAAGACTTGTCGATTTATAAATTTGACGATCTTATGTTCTGAGGATTTCAAAGTTTTGCGATTGCAGAGTTTTAGATTTCGAATTTTTGGATTTCTAGATTTCTAGATTTCTAGGTTGTTGGATTTTTAGATTCTTAGATTTATAGAGTTGTAGATTCGTAGATTCCAAGGTTTCTAGATTTCTAAATTTACAGGTGTCCAGATGTCTAGGTTGTTAGATTTTTAGATTCTTGGATTTATAGGTTTGTAGATCGGTAGATTTCTACATTGTTAAATTTATAGATTTCTATATTTGTAGCCCCCCATATTTTTAGATTCCTCGATTTCTACGCTCGTAGATTTCCAGATTTCTATATTTTTTAATTCCCAAACTCTCGAACTTTCAACAATTTGCAACTTTCCAACTTGCAAATTATTAGAGTTGCAAACATTTAGAATTACCAGGAATATTCTTAAATTGAAAAACCAAGAAACTTAATATTCCCAAGTGAAACACCAAATTTTTAACCCATCTATCTACGAAACACCTGAACCTCCAAACTTCAAACTTCCAAATTGCTGTATTCCCATATTTCTCCATTTCCAAAGTTTCATATATCCAAATATCTAACTGTCCGCTGCAAACAAGCACGAGCAACGCTCGAAAAAGGGCAATTCGTCAAGAAAACGAGCTCCCAGTCGCCGCCATTGAGAAAAACACGATCGTTCGAAACAGGCAACAAATTCGGCAATAGAGAGAAACTTAACAAGCAGAGATTCGAAGATACACTGCCGTTCAAAAATATGTGGACACTTTCTTAATTCTAGTAACTACCTAAAAGTTACTCCACGAAAGTTATGATGTTTTCGATAAATGTAATTGTCTAGTATGTATTTTATTTTTTAGATATACATTACGTATCACAAATTCCAAAAACATGGTAGGTGTCCACATACATTTGAGAGGCAGTGTACATATAACCGATATACATGTCGCTCAAAAATATGTGGACACTTCCATAACTCTTGTAACTACCTAAAAAAGTTATGATGTATTTGGTAAATAAGACATACCCAGTATGTATTTTATTTTTTACATGTACATTACATATCACAAATTCCAAAAACATAGTAAGTGTCCACATACTTTTGTGCGGCAGTGTAGGTAACATTATTGGCGGAAAACAGTTTGCAGTAGTCAATGAAGCCTGGGCAACGCTTTGTGGAGAGTGGACGAAACGAATGCTAAACAAAGGGGACGTGGTTCGCTCCGGGGACGGCCATTTTAAATTAAATTTCAGCCGGCCAGGAAAGGCTGTGTGCCGTCGGAAAAACATTCGTTTACCTAAGCTCCGGGAAATTCGGAAGAGCTTGCGAGATTCGACCTTGACATTTCTCCGTGCACCAGTCTCTCCCTTAAGCGACGTGCACATCGATTTACCACCCCCCCTTAACGCCGACACCCTTTATTTCCGGGGACGCCGTTTAATTCTCGCTCGTGGCACGTGTCTGAACTGCTTCGAGGTCTACGATAAAACGCTACATACAACAATGCGTACACCATCGTTCTGCGCTCTCTCTTCGTCGACCATTGTTTCGATGATAAATCGTGCGACCGCAATCGGGGATAACGCGTGTTTATTTTTCACCACGTAATTAGATTTAGGGCGACACCCACGCGCGCCTGATTTATGCCCGACGAACTTGACAACGCTAACTTTAAAATACATCCGGATAATATTTCTAAATTTCGGCTCGGACGGAATTACCGTGGAAAAATTTACCGGACCCCGGGGAGTCTCTTTTTTCAACACTTGCACGTATGGTGGAAGGTTAAATTTAATCCTTTGAGCGTGGCATTTTTACTCTCTGCAGCTACACGAAACACCGGGGTTTTTTAATGGCATATGGCATACTTCGCTGGGACGATATTTTTATTTCGTCACAATCTGAATAATCTGTAAAATTAATTGACTATAGTGTACTTTGCTGGGACGATATTTTATTTTGTCTTAATCTGAATAGTCTGCAAAATTAATGGACTATAGTGTACTTCGCTGGGACGATATTTTTATTTCATCTTAATCTGAATAGTCTACAAAATTAATGGACTATAGTGAACTTTACTGGGACGATATTTTTATTTCGTCTTAATTTGAACAGCCTGCAAAATTAATGGAGTATAGTGTGCTTTGCTGGAACGATATTTTTATTTCGTCTTAATCTGAATAGTCTACAAAATTAATGGACTATAGTGAACTTTACTGGGACGATATTTTTATTTCGTCTTAATTTGAACAGCCTGCAAAATTAATGGAGTATAGTGTGCTTTGCTGGGACAATATTTTTATTTCATCTTAATTTGAACAGTCTGTAAAATTGTTTGGAACACTAACATTGTATAAAATACACTGTGTGCGTTACAGACCGAGTTCGAGATTATAGTATAGTTGGTGTTATTTCTATAAGAGTAGTAGTTCTTATAAAGAGCTGATAACTTGGGACAACATTCAAACAAAAAAAAGACTGCAACTGTGAATTAAATAAATCGAATTTTTTAAACACTCGTTAATTCAAAAGAATAAAGAATAAAAATATCAAATATTGTTTTTGCCATTTGTTACAAAAAATACAAAGTAACAAATTGATGTATTTCAGGGGATGAATAACTTTCATACTGAATGAAGTTGATTTTAAATCAATATAATAAATGAATTAATTCCTATCTCTCTTAAATTTACGCAAAAAGGACAATTTAAATCGGGCTAACCAATTGTTTAAAAATAATCCTGTCCCGGTGAATGTATGTCCTTGTGACTGGGTCGGTTTGAAAAGAATAAAGAATAAAAATATAAAATATTATTTTTGCCATTTGTCACCAAAAGACAAAATAACAAATTCCTGCATTTCAGGGGATGAATAACTTTCATACTGAATGAAGATGATTTTAAATCAATACAATAAATGAATTAATTCCTCTCTCTTTTAAATGTACGAAAAAAGGGCAATTTAAATCGGGATAACCAATTGTTTAAAAATAATCCCGTTTCGATAAAAATATATGTTTGTGACAAGGTCGTTCCAGCGATCCCGATGTTTCGTAAAAAACATATTTCACTTCGCCGTCACTTTTCGTTATCTTTTATAACATAATACATCCGTTTCCGTATTTTTTTTTGCAGCTACGACAAGAATGTTAGGCGAAGAAACAAAGTAGAAGTTACGAGGAGTTATAATAATAAAGGGAAGTAGCAGGAACACGGTGACAAATGATTCGGCGGTCGTTCATTTGATCAAAAAATCGAGTTTCTCGATAAAGGAAGCTCGCATTCGTCGACGATCCGTTCGAGGTCGGGGCTTCATTAAACCCCGACGACTTATCTCGTGACGATCTTAATTGAATCTTCCTCGACGTTCGTCCCGCGTAAATTCTCACCCCTTGTCGAGCTTATCGCGGACCCTCGATTGCCTCTCGTGCCAATAAACGCGCGGAATCCGTTGCTTTTTTGCGAGGACACGCACCTCCCCGTTGTCGTGGACAAAAAATATATTCGCTCGTGCGAAAACGAGCCCTAATCGCGGATTCGACAAAGTGCGATTTCCTCGAACGTTTTTCTCCATCGAGATAGAATCGTAATAATGCGATTCTACGGGAAACTGCCATTTACGAGAACGACAATGGACAATCGTGTCACAATATATTTTTTTCCAACGAGACATTCCTGCTGTATCTTCCTGGATCTTCCCCGATCTTCCCTCAAGGAGGGAATCATTATCGATGTATTTCGAATCAATTGATTGTTGATTCGTTGATTCGAAATTTTTCTAACTTTGAACAGCTATACCCAAAATAGGCCATTTTGAGTTACATCAACTTTTATGAACGTAATACGAGAAAAACAATATCTGATTAATTATAATTAGCTAACTTTTTAATGATTCAAGAATATCTCTCAGACCGGCGTACAATCAGCAAAACGACTCAAGTCTATCTTACAAATTGAAAATGAAAGATATGTGAATAAGAAATCATTCGATTGAAGCACGAGTTACACTGATTTTTACCAACGTAATATGTGAGAAGCAATAGATCAGTTGTTAATAATTAATCAGCTAATAGTAACTTTTTAATGATTCAACAATATTTTCTAGATCAGCATTCCAGCTGAAAAATGACCCAAACTTATGATCATATAAATTGAACATCTATAAAGATCTATACATTGAAGATCTACAAAGATCTATAAATTCAACATCTATAAAGATCTATAAATTGAACATCTATAAAAATCTATAAATTGAACACCTATAAAGATCTATAAATTCAACATCTTATAAATTGAAGAAGAAATATATCTGCTTAAAAAAATCATTCGATCGAAGCACAATTTAGTTTTCTTAAAGCACAAACGCATTTTCGAAGAACTATCGTAGTTTAGAAATATTTGGTCCGTCCAAATTTAATCGCGATTTCGTTAGCTGCGGAAAAAAGTGAAATTATATCGAAGGAAGAAACAAACGGTATCTCCGGTGACTGTGTGAAAAGCTCGGAGAAAGAAGCAACGTGGAAAAGCTCGCACTTTTGCTCGGATCTCGCCGCGAGCGAGTTCTCGGCCCGAATACGATTCAGTGGCGTGACATCTGCACTGGACATGGTCCGTGTATTTGTGACCCCGATCCATTCATCCCTTTAGATATAGATCCTCCGCTACGGGTTTCACCTACAACCCCCTTTGTTCGACCCTCTCCGTTCTAAGTTTCGAGCGAATCTAGCAACGAACAACCCTCGGGGCTAGCTCGATTTTTTACTCGTTCACCCAAAGGGATAATGGCGTACTATTATGACACGGTGCACTCGCGGTATATGGCACGGGTTAGATACGTAAAAGCGGGGAGAATGGTGGAATTGGCCATATAAGGAAAGTTTGGACACTTTGCTAGTCAGTTTAGAGACTGTTGGACATGCTTCAAAATACAAGGTTTCAGAATTTCGAAAGTTTATGAATTTCGAGTAGGACAAATTCGAAATTTCTTAGATCGAACGTTCCGAAATTTTTTGATCTAAGAGTTGAGATATCTGAAAAATTTCTACATTTCTAAATTTTTAGATTCTTACATTCTCAACATCCCAATTTCACAAATTCCCAATTTTCCAAGTTATCAAATTTCCAAATTCCCAAATCCCACATATCAGATTCCAAATGTAAAAATCCCTCATACTGGATCCCAAATTGCCAAATTTCCAAAGTGCCAAATTCCTAAATTACCAAATTGCCAATTTCCAAATTGCCAAATTGCCAAATTATCTAATTACCAAATTAGTAAATTCCGAAATTCCACGTATCAGATTCCAAATTCCCCAATTTCACAAATTCTCAAAACCCACCCCCATGTTCTCAATTCTCAATTGCCCAAATTTCTAACTTACCAAATCCCACGTATTAAATTCTAAATTTCCAAATCCCCCATACCAGATCCCAAATTTCCACATTCCAAAATTCTCAAATTTCTAAAATTCCCGAATTTCCAAAATCCCCAAATCCTTCAATTCCCAAATTTTCGAAATCCCCAAATTTCCAAAATCCCCAAACCCCCCAATTCTCAAACTTCCAAAATCCCGAAATCCCTGAATTCCCAAATTTGCGAAATTCAAAAATCCTAAAATAAAAGATTTCCAAATTTCCACATTTTCGCTTCCGAAACATTAAAATTTCACCACTCCTTTAAATTTCTAAATTCTCAAATATCCCAAACAAAAATATCTGACAGGCAAATTTTGAAAAGTTGCGAACTCCGACGCTCGTAAACAACGAAATTCGACCGAGTGTATCCAAGCTGGTTCAATTTCAATGTTCGGGGATAGTCGAGTTCTCGATTCAATTTCGCGCGATCGATTCGAAGGAAGATTCATCATAGGCTGAATATCGGTTTCGCTAAATATTCAACAAGACGAAGGATCGAGGCCCGATGCAAGCGTATATAAATTTGCAAGCACAGCCGGTTAAAGCGCGCGAGGATCCAATTTCACTCTGACTAAAGGAATCGGGTCGCTTCGAATGTGAACGGAATTCTCCTTGTCTCTGGTCGCAAGGGATGAAATCGATGGCGAGTTATCGACTGTCGAACAACGATTGCGAAACCGTGAACGATTGCCTTCGACGGAATTCCTAGGGCGTTCAACGTTCCGAGAAGCTTTGTGTCGGATTTTAACGAAAATTCGACTCTCGAATTCGACGTTCGACCGAATTTAATAGTCGATTACCGATCATCGCTCGATCGATCCGACACGTCCTGATCGGACGAAAAAGATATTCAGACCGCGAGTTTCTTTTAACACTGACATTACCGAAGGGGTCAAACGACCATTTTACAAATGTCGTAGTTCAAATACCAAAATTTGTGAAAATGACTTTCTTGGTATCTACTTTGGTCCTCATCAAGATAAGGAATTAATATGTGTATCGATTTATGTATCGTCTTTTATTAGTTTATTTTTCAATTTTATTCTTAACTTCAAAATAATTGTGCATTGTACGTCGGTAGATTTATATTCGCAATTTGCGACGGTTCAGGTATCCAGAATTTTGGGAAAATTGATACTTAACAGGGTCGTAGCTAAAGGAGGCAATTGATGTGGATAATTCCCACCTTCCGGATGAAATATCGCTATTTTTTAGCAGAATAAATTTGTATATTTGGAATTTTGCAACTTCGAAACATTTCAAACATGCACACTTCATAATGTGTTAAACTTCCAATTTCTCGACTTTCTAAATTCGAACTCAAAATCTGCATAACGTTACACACGGTTGTTAATAAATATTACAGATTGGACATAGTAATACAATTATTCATGATTACGAAACGCACAGCAGAGTCACAGTCGAACATCAAAGGCTTTGTAATTTCGAAAGAAAACTTACTTTCTTTTTTTTTTTTAAATAAGTAATTTTTGCCCAAGAACCACGAATGTCGAAATTATTTCGATTTAACCGTTCAAACCGACATCGCTAATGTAAAAAAAAATAACAAAGTAATTTCACGGTAAATCCTGCCCAATATTTTAACGGAACTTCGAGTGCTAAGAACCGCAAATAAAATTTCTGGTAAAAAACGGATGAAGGCGTAGGCGGTGTCCGTTTCCGGACCCCGATCTCTTTTCCCGTTAACGAAAGATACCCGCAAGAAGGTAATAAATTTCCTCTAACGAGGATCGCCAGAGATACATCATCGAAATTCATATTTTACCCCGTTACTTATTCAGCTTCCAGGATTTCGGGGTTAACAAATGATAATGTCATTCCTCTCCACTTCGTTACTTCGGGGTAATTTTTTACTCGTCCAACGGCATTCATCCCCTCGTCTTCCCTTTTGAGCGTTCTGGCTGCCAGGGGGATGAAACGCGTTTTGCACGAGCGACGAAATAATTTATTTTCGCGCAGACGACGATATCGACCCCGAAGAGACGACAAAGCAACGTCTCTTAACCAACGGAACAAAGGACCTGCAACTTTTAACGACTTAATTAGAAACTTATTAACGGAGGATTACTTTAATAAGAAGCACCAGTTTATTCCGAGAAGCACGGCTATCGAAACTGTTTCGAGTTAACCGTCCAAAATGAGTTCGCTAAATTAAATGTATAATAATTAATGAACGCGGAAATGGTCGCATCGTCGACCTTTAAATTATTCTGTTCGAAGCATCGAACTGAAATTTCGGAACGTAATTATCATTTAGGCACGTCCACCTACCAAGTACGTACACTCACATACATTTACCTATGTAGACTTACTAACTTACACTAACGACACTTACCTAAGTACATTTACACAGGTACATACATCTAAATACATAACCCAGTTACATACGCGTATCTGTACCTAATCACATACACCCAGATACATACGTATACCCAAGTAAGTACATACACCAAGGTACCTTTACCTAAGTACATACAATCAAATACCAGTACCTGAGGACGTATATCTAGATACGTGTACATATGCACATACACATAGTGACGTGTGACCCATTGTTCTACAAGCTTCAAGAACCGAAATCGAACTAGAAAAACGCAGTATAATACACGAACAATGTCAATGATACAAAGGTGTATTATTTATTATTTCAATGTTGTTTATGAAAAAACGTTCTACGATAGATGAATTTCCAATCGAACGCCGGTAACGAACGTGTCAATTAATTTCGCAGTTCGAACTAACAGTTCGTGCTACACAAAAGGCGCTCGGTCAAGCATTACTTATTAAAAATCAATACGCCGAACCTAAAATATTCATAAATTCATTTCTATCAAAGTATAGCGCGCGGAACAACAAAAAGCTTCCAATTACAGGGCGCCCACGCGAACAATGGTCACATGCCATACGTGTACAATGAACGCGATCTCGAAACCGGAATTCCGAATTTCAATACTGGAATTCGACGTTTTTGTGAATTCAACTGGAATTCAAGTTTGGTGGATTCAGCTATCGGAATTCAAGTCTCGTGGATTCAGCTAGCAGAATTCATGTTTCGTGGATTCAACTGTCAGAATTCAAGTTTTGTGGAATCAAGCAAAATTCCACTTTTTCATGGATTTAACTATAATTCAAGTTTCGTAGATTCTATTAGAATTCGACGTTTCTGTGGATTCAACTAGAATTCAAGTTCCATGGATTCAACTAGAATTCAAGTTCCATGGATTCAGCTAGAACTCAACGTTTTCATGGATTCATCTAGAGTTCAAGTTTCGAGGATTCAACTAGGACTCGACGTTTTTGGAGATCCAACTAGAATTCGACGTTTTCGTGGATTCAGTTAGAACTCAACCTTTTCATGGATTCAAGTAAAGTTCAAATTTCTTGGATTCAACGAGAACTCGACGTTTTTGTGGATTTTACTAGGATTCGACGTTTTTGTGAATTCAGCTAGAACACAACCTTTTCATGGATTCAATTAGAGTTCAAGTTGGATTCAACTGTAGTTAGTGTGGATTCAACTATAATTCGATGTTTTCGTGGATTCAACTGCAATTCAAGTTCCGTTGATGTTTGGACAATAAACGTCGCGGCACGTTCCGATAAACATTTGGTCGATACCCGAGGCGGAACTAGCGTAAATCGTTCGAAGGTAATCAAGGCGAGTAGCCGATGCGCAAAGGGTTGAAACACGAAGGAGAAATCTCGGTAGGAGGTAGAAACAGCATCGCGTTTGAACGGGATAGCGGAATATCTTGGTATAACTTCCGGCGAGCTTGAACCACCGACACAAAGCCTGTTTCCTGTTCGCGGAGCCTATTATCGTGCCTTCAATTCAGAGGTTAGACAGCCTCTGATTCATACGTCATCGTGATGTGGGTTAAGGACAGACCAGCCAGAATATCTCGATGGCCGCGAGGCGTTTCAGAAAATTATGATAGCGAGGCTGCTTTTGATACCGTCCCACCGTGGGAACGCGAAGGAAATACCCCGTGACGAAACGCGATACCGGAGCAAGGAAGCCTTGGAATCCTTGCGTGCGGACGTTCTTTGGAAAAATCCGGAAAAGAACGAGCTTCTGTTAGCAGCAAAATTTGTGGCCACGGTGGGTAGATGATAATAAATTTCATTCTACTAAGCGTTCGAAATATTTTTAAGCTCTTTTCTGGGTCAATCTGGCCTAAGCTTGTAGAGCTAATTATTAGCAGTTTTATACCGTGTAAGTAGAATATATATTTGTACTATGATATTGGTTATAACACCACTTGCATATATACACGAGTACGTTCCACACGGAGGGAAGTGTATATGAGTATCATAGAGAGACGTATTTCTAAATCTTCATACGCGCACGTATTCATATTTTAACATATATGGATCACTAGGTTCCTGTGCATGCAAGAGCTTTATAAACCCAAATCCATATATACACAGATACCTTTATGCTCATATACATATACGCTCAGATACCTATATGTCCAAATGCCAATATGCTCAGATACATATATTATGTCCCAAACCCTATATGCTCAGATATGTGTACACATATATGTTCAGATATCTACATGTCCAAATACATATATGCTCAGATACATATATGTTGCAATACTTACATATTTAGATATCTATATGTTCGGTTACAAATATGTCCAGATAACTATGTGTATATCGAGATCCTTTCATACTCAGATATTTATACGCCGAGATTCTAACATTTCCCGATTACTATATTTTCAGATCCCTACTCTCTCATACGTTTATATTTCAAAATCTCTATATGCTTAGATCCCTATATCTCCGGATTTCTATATCCTCGGATCTCTATATTTCAAGATCCCTATAAATACGGTTTATCGGGATTATATTAAGACCTCCACAACTTTACACCCCTATAAACCGTAGATTTTTATATCCCAAGATTCTGACAAATGCAGATACATATGCACCCATGTCACCATATTTCCGGTTTCTAAATTCATATAAACAATGTTAGTTGCTCTTCAACACTTATTTATCTTTCCACCGAATTTCGATTCAAATATAAGTATGCATTTACTGTCAGTGGTTGTAGTGTTAAGGAAGTTCATCGTGTAGATTTGTACCATTTACGCGATCATAAATTTGCTACAGAAAATCGAAATAAAATTGGTCCCATTTGCAACATATTTAACCCTTTGCGCTCGAAGGTATCGCTGTAAAAATCACTGTTGACAGAGACACTTCATTTGAAATGTTCGATGTACTCTATATTAGTTATTATTTATATCGTATTGTCTATTTAACTATGCTTATACGTCACATAGCATTATTAGTTAAAAGATCTCTGTTTCAGATCCTTATATTAAACTGAGCAAGTACGAGAACGCCAATATGCCGAGTACGACATATGTGACTGCAAGCTTCATGAATCAAGACAGTGAACGAATTGATCGAATGCATTCGTTTCACGGAAAGACAAGTACGCGAGAACGAAGACAAATCTCGATTTAGCAAGGTTTTGCGATAAATCTCGATTTTGCGAGGATTATCAACACCGTGCCGAAAGAGTAAACCGACGGCAATGGAGCATAGGGAAGCAGGAAAGGATCGGACGCAAGCTATTTTTGATTGGATTCAGAGCGTGCAAGCACGGTCAGCACGGAACGAGAGACTCGAGAGACTCGTTGGAGAGTATCAGCGCGGGTGCAGCACGCTAAACCGATTGTACCAGCCGCGCTGATAAATAATTCGAAGCTGAACGCGAAGCGGGAGCCTGGGCGAATCCGCGGGGAATTGGGTCATCGGTTCGCAAGGATGAAAGTCGATACAGAAGTCGCCCGCAGAATCCGTGCACGTTCTCCAAGACGGGCTGAGTGTGAACTTTCGTGAAATGGATTTTGCCGCGAACGGAAAGGCAGCCGTGACAAATGGCACGTTTAGGGCAGCTGGAAAATATCCGCGCTCGCCATTTGTCGATGCTACGCGCGAATATTTCGACGATCATTTCACGGATTCTATTTCGATGGATGACAACGAACGATCGCGTAATAAATTATAACAATCATACGATACTGCGGTAATATAATATTGTGTCATAGAATATGAAGTTAATGTATAATATATAATATTCGGTTCATAATAATATGTTCCGTGAATGATACGGAACATAATATTATTTTAAGGAATGTGCTTAGAAATAAGGGTGTATTGTATTAAGATATATTAACAATTTGCGCTCGAGCGGGACACTTGCATTCGACATTAATGCAACAATTATAAATGAATAACTTCTATCTAAATATATAGTGTTATACTGTTAGACCTTCAATCATCACATAGGTCTAAATTGAATATGAACTACAAAATTAAGTAAATAATACTTAAATAAAATTATAGGCAAATTCTTTATCTCCATACAGGTTAACATGCATTTTGACATGAGATTTTCAATCATTTTCGTAATTGAAAATAAGAAATCGAAAATTCGTGTTTATCACTAGATTTATCTACGTTAAATGACCACTTATGTCCAAACTGAAAATTAACTATAAAAATAAGTAATTACTGGACAATGCTTAAATCAGTTTATAAAAAGATTTTTTATCTCAATGGAGGTTAACATGCATTTTGACATAAGATTTATAATAATTTTCATAATTGACAATAAGAAATCTATGAATAATAAAAGAATAATAATTTCAAAGAAATTTATCAAAATAGAAAGTCTTACAATTACTATTTGCTAACAGTAGAGATGTTTTTGAGTTACAAAGGGTTAAGATCCATTGCATGGTATAATATATCAAGAAATACGCAAGGGTTTGGTTTTTTGATGGTGGTTGAGGTTGGTTGCCACGTTGGGTCGATAGTTCGTATGGAAATACGAGACACAGGTTTTTGTACCAACTTCTATCGCTCGTGGTGACAATAAAGGAAGACTAATGACCCTTTGTTGGGAGATAAGACGACGTCGGGCGAATAGGATATCGTTGGAAATTCAGTAGCGACCATATCGATCATCGTAAGGGCTGGACGTGGCACCAACTACTTGCGACTTCATTAATTTAACAAACAAACGTTATTTATATGTGTCCACCATCTCTTAAATCTTGTAGAGAAGGGAACATTTTCTTCCTGAATCGACGGATAGATTCCGGAAAAGATGACACGTTCCATACTCTCTGACCTTTTAACTTTTCCATTTATGAATATAGATATTTCCCAATTTTCGAACTCTCGTATTTTCTCGTTTCCAATTTCACGAATTCCGACACTTTTCGATCCCCGAACTAAATCAGCCATTTTTGCAATCTTGAACGTTCCACGTTTTCCCGTATAAAAACTAACAATTTCTCAAATAACGATATTTCCAAACCTCCAAAATTTCTTGTCTGTAAATTCTCCTACTGTTGACCTAAATGTCCTATTAATACTAAATGTCACCTAACTTCTTAACTTCACGGTGCCTTCATATTCAAATTAATAGATTCTAAAATTGTTTGTGTTCCGGTCTTCAAGTTCACAATTTCAAGTTTATCTCGATATTTCACAGCTTCTAAATTTTCAAGATTGCAGACTTTGAATTACCCCCAACATTGAAATTTTCGACTTCTCAGATATCGAAATTTCCTACATATAAAACTTTATTTTTACGTCTAATTTTCAAACTTCTTTGGATGCATTAGTTATGGTTTTTGAACAGTGTATTTAACTGCTTAAAATCTTCAGATTATGCACAATTATATAGCAAATAAGTTATTTCTCACCTTTCAAACGATAAGAGGTGCTAGAAGAAAACTATGCTACTAACGGGTTATGACGTCGTTTTCAGCAATTCGCAACTTCAGTTTTCCTTCCGGAGAGCGTAATTGCAAACTTTTGATTCTTTAAAACTTCAAGACTAATGCTGCAAAGGATTTACGCTTTCTCGCCGTGTTCCAAAGTTTCACACATACAATTAACTTTGTGACCTTCGGACTTGAAATGTCATAATCACCAAGCGGTAAACAAACCAGAGAAAATGTATTATTGTAAAATAATAGATTTGAGAAACTAAAAATAACGCAGATGCTTAAATTGTAAACATTTCCAAATTCCTGCAGTACCCGCATTTCGAAAAATGGAACCACCAACGCCATCTTTCGGTGACGGTCAGAAATAATTAAATAGAAAAACAGCTTTTTTCGTAAAATAAAGAACTTTTGGGATTCAATTACTATAATAACAGATTACACGATTATAATGGGACTCAAATAATGACTCTATGGTTCGGTATAGGTGTTAAAAGTCAAAACAGAATACAACGCCAAATACGGGAATGAGGTCACTATAGACATCTAGTGGTGAAAGCTCAGAACTAACGAAGCTTGCAAGCTCACTATTTTCCGAACTTATGCAATAAACCTCGTAAGACTTTACGATATTAATATCTATTAAATATCGTCTCTAAAACGTAAAATATTAAGTTGCATATAATTGAAAAATGGATTTCGTGTTGTTAAAATCATAGTTTAAGTGATAAAAGGTCCTGTCAGTGCCATCTAGCGATGAAATATCAAATTGAAAGCTTATCACGTACAGATAGCAATACAGATATGTACAAATTCTAAATTCGATAGTGTTCATAACAATTCCGTAAAATAGATCGATAACCATAGAAAATGCATCGAATTTATTGTGCGATCTTTTTGTTTAGAACGTAGTGCGACCTCTTATCATTCTGGTATCACATCCGACATTATCGGTACAGAGCAGAATAAACCAACGGCGCTTTTGATAAAGTAGAAATTGCAATTTAACCATAGTTCCTACTGTAGATGGGATTAATTATTTTCGGTATATGTTTTAATTATATAACTATGTGATACGTATATCTGGCATAATATGAAATGTAATTGCACTGATACGGAAAAATTAAGAAATTCTGCACAAGAATTCATGATACTTGTCTCGTCTACTATCTTTCGTTATATAAAATAAAACATTGTCAAAAAAAATTTGGTAAAAAAAGGTTTATACAAAATTTAAATTAGTTCTACTCTCTCGCTGCTAGATGGCCAGCTATTTTAATACTTGGGAAATGCAATTTTAGAAAGTTTTGATTTCATCGATACAAGCAATTCGTTATATCATTACTTCGACAATATTGTCATCGTCGAATATTTTAGTTTCGCAAGTCAATAACAGAAGTTACGAGTTTCTCGATAAAAAGGAATTTTCTGTCCGATTAATTGTCCGTCCCGCTGCAAGATGGCGCCAGTGACACCGTTTACGAAGAGTGAACCGATATAAGGTATGAAAACACGAAAATAAAGATGACATTTTTCACCTTTTTAACACGTCATATACCCAAGCTAACTATCACAGTCATACTTGTTTGTACTATAATCACTTTCAATAAAAAATTCTTTTGCGATACTACAAAATTAGTAACTACTACTGTAATAATCATGATTATGATAACTCTTATAATCACAATTATAGTAACTATAATAATCATAATTATTGTAACTATAAAATCATAATTATATGAACTACAATAATCACAATTATAGTAACTATAATAATCGCAACTATAGTAATTATACTAACCGTACCATTTTTGTTATGATTTTCATCCCGTATTTTCGTACGATTATTCGGTTGTAAGAAATGGCGTCGCCGATGATGCTCGCGATGTGCAACGTGTCAGAATTAACTGCCTTGCAGCAACACGATGTTCTCTCCGAAGATTATGCAGTTGCACCATTCTAACGAAGAATTTACTGGGGGAGAGAACGAAACAGCGCAGATGGTCGGAATTAACAAAGGTTAATCGACCAATTAAGAATTGTTTCGCTGAAACAGCGCGCGATAATCGTTCACTCGTAGAATACCGTTTCGCGCGTATAATCGTCGCGCAAAGTGCACGTAAATCGCGATGATGGTTTCCCTCGCTCCCGAACGTCTCAGACTCTAATCTAGCATCGCGATAATTAATCGCAACAACTTTTACTGCGCCGATAACGTCACAAAGCCACCGTTCGAAACGAAGAGAACATTGACAACCGTCGATCGATGGGAAGGAACAAATGTTTAGTCATGAACTGCCATAATTATGCATCCTCCTCTAACACGTTTGTTGCACATCGTGATTAGGCTGTTCCTCGAGCCAAATCCATATTTATATTTATATCTGCATTTATATTTATATTAGTATTTATATTTGTATTTGTATTTATATTTATATTTATATTTATATTTGTATTTGTATTTATATTTATATTTATATTTATATTTATATTTATATTTATATTTATATTTATATTTATATTTATATTTATATTTGTATTTTAGCTTTTTCATTTTATGTATATCACATTTAAAGTTCGGTGCTTAATGCATTATATTTCATTGAAAATTCCAATTAAATTTAACTCGAAGAAAAATAGCGTCACCCATGTTTGGTTAACGTAGTGACAAACGTGTTAAAATCTCCGTAACGCCGTGTTATTTTCACCCATAATTAAAATATCCTGTGTGACTTTGAAAATTTGTTATATATTTTCGTGCAGAGATATTTTATGAGTATTTACGAACGAAGAATTCAACGAATCATGCATGACTTCTCAGTCCTCGAACGAGGATACACGAACAAAATTTGCTAATCAAGATCTTATGGAAATTGAAGGAGACAGAGTATAATTTTCTTTATAGGTGATACGAGATTTTTCATGAATTTCGTATCAAGCCGAGAACGTATAAATGTTCCATTTATCTTGGCATCCGGCGTGTCCAAGTTAAAATCTGTTTTCTTTATCCTTTGATCCCGTATTTAAAGTCTTTCCATTTTAATATAAGTTACCGGATAATAAAAGAACTTCTTGCAACTTTCGAATATTTCTGCGTTACCCTGTCGGTTTGTTCATGGATCAATTTGATGCTACATTAAATAAAGAATTTTACGAAACTCGGTAAAAGGATTTATCGAAACGCGACAGCAAGTGATTATATATGACACTATTTTTATAATAATATATTATTATGACCAATTATAACCTACGTGTTCTTCGAAAGTAATTTCAAAAATAAATAAAAAATTGTTATCAAAGAAATTGTTCGTATCAACACAACGATTGCAAAAGGATATATAAAAAAAACTCTGACTTACACGTAAATAGCAGAATTTTCTTGAAAACACGTGTTTTTCGTTACACAACGCATTCTTCTTAATGATCATTCGATACATACCTGCAACAGAAAAGAGAAGGAAAATATTAGAACCAAATTGCGCAACACATAACAAGGTGTGACTGTTCGTTTGTTCGACGACACTCAAACACGACGAATTAAAAAGCGAATTGCTACTAGCTGCGTTTAAACGACACACACTGCACTATGTGTTTGCTGCTGCAGATGCGATTTCTAATTTAGATAAGGCGAGCCATTAACATTTGCCATTCTTCTGTGCTGAAACTCTCCTATGTTCTTCTGCATCCTATTTTTTATCACAATGTTGTTACTTAACCCTCAATGAAGTCGACTTAATAAGTACTCCAATTAGTCATTAAATGGGCGATTTAAGTTCACCAACGAATTGTAACAACTAGACAATTAATGTCAAAAGCATCTATGTAAAGTTTATTTTATGGGCTCGTAAATCGTGAACTTAAACTTGTCCGAAGATAGAACTCATGTTCGTTGTATTCATATTCCTTGTCTGGAGATATAAGGATCTGGGAACTTTGATATTTATGTCTTCACTCGATACACACGTGTTTATATAAATATATAAGATACTATGTACTGCTATTTTTAGGATTTTATAAACGACACGAACAAAATATTCAACCCTCTTTTGCCAGGAACTCTCTAATTCTTAAATTAACCCTCTGTACTCGAGAGGAACATTCGCCATTTCATTTGACGTAACAATTTTAAATAAACAATTTCTAACTAAATTTACAGTAATTACACACTGTAATTGAATACAGTGAAATAGACAATATTGACGATTAATAATAATAATAATAATAATAATTAATAAAAATAATAATTTCAAAAAAATTCATCACACATTTCAATTAGAAAGTCTTACGGTTGTTACGCGCGAAGAATAAAAATGCTTTCGAGCGAAAAGTGTTAACAACACGTTAATGTTTCAACACGAACAGAAAATAATTGCGGACAAATACCTAAAAAAATATCAAGTACTGATTGATACAAATCGTTAGAATTTACAGGCAAATTTTCTTTATACGAAAGTAGAAGCGAAGGAAAGAAACGATTTTAAACATCGTTTTGAGGGAAAGTGGTTGGAGTCGATGTCCTCTTTAAAATTTCAATTAGCAACGAGAACTTTATCCGCCCGGTCATTGTTATCGACGATCCACCGACAGAATTAATTAACGCCAGAGAACATTCCGTTAATGAGTGTCGAATGAACGAGGGTGAAGAAGAACGAGACGATGGACAAGGCCATCTTTGTAGAGTCTCGTGCCGAATAACGAGCTCCTAGACGAGCACAAATTCATTTCCGAGCAGTGAAACACGGAATCTTCGAACAATTTCCAAACGAATTGCGACATTCGTTCAAACATCAGAATCCCGTGATTACAGAGGCTAAACAATAATTAAAAAAAAACGTGATAAGCTAAAGAAGAGGTTTACTTAAATTTGCAGTTAAGGTAAAAAGAGTGAAAGTAACCGTGAGGTTATGGCCAAAGAAACTATGAATTTAAATATGGAGCTAAGGTTACAGTAAACAATGCAAACTAAAACACGCAGTTCGGGTTAAAGACGAGGAACGTGAATGGGGGTGTGAAGTTAAGGGTAAAGTAAAAAGTGTTAAAATTGAACGTATGATTCAAAGATTGATATACAAAAATGTAAATTTGCGCGTGAGATTAAGATCGATGGGAAAAATGTAAATTTGCGCACGAGATTAAGTTCAAATACTGTGAATTTGAATACAGGTGAAGAATTTATTTTCGAAGATTGATTTATGAAGTGCAAGCGTGATTAGGCGGTAATGAAAAATCGCGACGATCAATCTATTGATAATCGACACTCGAAACGAAAGGCATAAATTTTATCGGGTTAAAACGACGAGTATTTTTCCTCTTGACAAAGACAAACGCTTAGAAAACGACGACAGCGTGTGTGTTCGAGCGTGGTTCGCGTGCTTCGCATGCTAAACAGTCACGGATTAGTCTAGCCAATGCTTTTTCTTTGTAAGCAAATTAGGTGTGACCATGTGGTTTGAATAATGATCCACGTGGCTACACGTGAAAACTCGCGAACCGTCCGATAAGATTTTAAAAATTAACACGAGGAGCTACGAACGTAATCTAACTGGAACGATCACGAATCGACCAATCTATTCAACGTTAAATGCATCGATGCACTTTCCATTTCGATACAAATTATATAACCTGTATTTTGTACGATTCAATTTTTGGTATACTTGGAATATTTCTGGAATATATGAATATTTGTATGTGAACATTTTTATAACGTATGAATGCTTGTATGTGATTATGTACATAATATATGAATATGTACATATATGCGAATATGTCTATAATACATATATGAATGTTTGTATGTGAATATGTCTATAATATATGAATAATTGTATGTGAATATGTCTATAACATATGAATATTTGTCTCTAAATATGTGAATAATATATGAATATTTCTGTGTAATTATTTCAATAATATATGAATACTTGTATGTGAATATCTGTATGTGAATGTTTCTAGCACATACGAATATCTGTATACGACTGTTGCTGTAGAGTATATGAATATATCAATATTTCTATACGAGTATTTCTAGAATAGAATATTTATAGAACAAAATCCAGCACTTTCGATTTCAAAAATATAAGAAACTATGTCTCACACTCCGTGTAAGGATATTATTTAAGAATCGTATCGAGCCAAGAGCTGAAAAATTTTCGATCTAAAAAATATAAAAATCCTATTTTGCAAAAGGAAATTATTAATAATTCTATCAAGTTAAAAGCCGATTCGCGTTTAATGCACTTTCGATCTCGAAAGCAGAAATTGCATTTCGCATTTTGTAGAGGGAAATCATCCGAGAATTATATCGAGCCACGGGTTTGCGCTTAATGGACTTTCGATTTCGGAAATGTAAATTGGATTTCACATCTTGCGGGATGGAATCTCCAGAACGCGATCGATACTTGCAACTAAGGACTACGATTCGTGTTTGATATGCTCCTAGGTTTGGAAATGTAGTTTGCGTTGCATGCCTCGGGCAAGATCAAATCAAACTAGCCATTAAACAGTGTTATCCCGTCCGTGTGTAGGTGTAAAGTCAATGAACGGTACGAGCTGCTAAACTAATGAAACGCGTTAAACAATACTAAAATGTCGTACAGAATTAATATTCTCGTTCAAAAAATAAAAGACATACATCTCGTATCGTCCCAATAATAAACAAATTGTAAACATGAAAATTTGAATTACTTGCAGAGGAATATATTCATCATTTAATCCTTTCAAATAACTTTCAACTAAATTTATAGTATTATACACGTGGTATTTGAACATAACGAGACAGGCAATATTATTAACACTACAACATGTACTACTAATATATACAACCATTCATTAGCTCATCACAGACATTTTGACAAAATGACGACAGTAAAATTTTGTAATAACAAATGCCAAATCCGAAACCAGTCATTTTGACTGCTTGGTAGTTCTAGTGTTAATAATAAAACAAATTCAAAAAAGATCATCAGACTTTTCGACTAGAAACTTTTAAAGTTCCCATTTGCAAACGAAGAAAAATCTTTCGTGCTCAAAGTGTTAATCTTCAATTATTGTTAGCTTCTCGTTTTCGAATCTAAAAGGTCGTAAATGATCCTAGTAAACGATGTTACAACACCACGAATGCATTCGTATCGGTGCAATAAGAGGTCACTGATGTATAAAATATGAAATAAATTAGAAGAATGTCTGCAAACAGCATCAATGACCTTTCAACGTTATTCGCAAAAGGGATATTTACATTGCTCGCAGACAGCAACGTTTTATTTTATTCCACAATTGATTGCTAATATATTCGTCGGTTTCGAAGTCAAATAGCTACAAATCACGCAGCTGAACGCCTCAAGGCTGCGATACAAATGGCGATCGGCGAAAAAAGGATTCTTAGCACGTTTCTCACGCAACGCGCTTTAATCAAACGTTTAATTACCGTGACGGATCGGAGATGTTTCGTCGGTGAACACCTCGCCGAGCGATTAGGTCGCCTGAATAACTTCTGCCGGGAAGAACGGCGCAGAGGATGAAGTTCCAGGTCCGTCGCCAAGTGTCTTTTCACTCGGAAAACAAAGAAGAAAAGGGCCGGACGAGCGTAGCATCTTGCGCTTTTCCATCGCCGGGCTCAACTTGCCGTGCATAAATTAACGTGAAACTCTAATTAGCCGCTTCGTGACCGGGTGGCCGGCACGAGAGCCACGCGAAGCTGACTTTGCGATGTTTTGCGACGAGAAACGCCGTTTTTCAGACGTCGCCAAAGCGTTTTCAGCGCGAAACAGCACGCGATATTTCAAAACGGACGGACTTTCTTACACGAAGCCCGACGGCGACGATATATAGACGAATATTCAGTTCAGAAGCCACAACAATATGGATTGCGTTGCGTTTTGCAACCGATTTGTTTGCCACGTTCGGTTGCTTCATCCTTTTACTTGTACAGTCGAACGGAGTCTACGTGGTTTGAAGCCAGATTATAATTGGAATATGTACATTCGATCTCCATTTTGAGGATTGGGTTAGTGTACTTGGCATTTTTATATTTTCAATTCGTCGATTTGTAAATTCCCGAATTCTCAAGATTCCAATATCCCAAATCATCGATTCACAAAATTTTCAGTTTCCAAAAATTCTCAATTCCCCGAATTCTGGATTACACAAATGCCCAATTTCCCAAAATTCCAATTCCCAAATCCCCAAATTCCCTATTCCCCAAATTCTCAAATTCCTAAATTTCCAAATCCCCTAATTTTCCCTCAACTTCGAAATTTTCCACACATTCTTAAGTTCCGAAATTTTGAAGTCCCTGAATCCCCAAATATCCAAATTTCCAAATCCTCAAATATTTTAACCACCAAACTTCTAAATTTCCATCCTTACAGATCCTGGCGTCTTCCTAAGCCCCCAAATGTCCAAACATCCGAATATCTACAAAAGAAACTACATATGAAGTTCATATGCCTGCCCGAGGTAAAATCTTTTGTCACGAAATGTATGACATAGTCACGGATTGTTCGAGGCCCGCTAAATACTCATTGAAACAATTGGGTGATGTCTTCACGCCAGTATTATTTAAACATCGGTTTAAAAACACAATTATTGTACATTCAAGTTACGTAACGTATTACGTATCGTTCGATTACCATATCTCGTTTAACAAAACCTGCAATTTAGCTGTCATTTAGATATCGCATTAACCGAAGATAACGCGAAACATAAATCGAACGGGAATACCAAACGATAAATATCCTTGACAGTTAAGGAGTCTAACATCATAATACAATAATCGGAAACAATTGAAACCGATGAATATAAAAGCAGAATAACTATGAAAGTTCTCACCGTGTCACCAACTGTTATTTTCCTGTCTTCTAATCACAGTGTTGCTATCTTATCGACAACTTATACCTTATCAATAATTATTTCAAATATTTCTTCAAATGTTTCAAGCAACTGGTAGTTTCAGTCCAATTATAACGCGTTGTAATCACGATACGTTGCTTTATCACGTGGTACAAATACCACGTGTTGCAATTACAATGCATTGTATCTACCATGCGTTGCATTTACTACGTACCGTAATATCACGCGTTGCATTAACAACGCACCGTAATACCACGCGTTGCATTTACAACGCACCGTAATACCACGCGTTGCATTTACAACGCACCGTAATACCACGCGTTGCATTAACAACGCACCGTAATATCACGCGTTGCATTAACAACGCACCGTAATACCACGCGTTGCATTTACAACGCACCGTAATACCACGCGTTGCATTTACAACGCACCGTAACACCACGTGTTGCATTTACAACGCACCGTAACACCACGCGTTGCATTTACAACGCACCGTAATACCACGCGTTGCATTTACAACGCACTGTAAATCCACGAGTTGCAATTACGGGGCGTTGCAATATCGCATATCGAAATTACTATGCATTACAAATATCACGCTTTGCAATTACAACGCATTGTACTACCACGCGTTGCAATTACAATGAGTTGCAATTGCGGGGCAGTGCAATTACCATGCGTTGCAATATCGCGTACCGAAATTACTATGATTTACAATTATCACGCGTTGCATTTACTACGAATACAACTACCACGCATTGCAATACAACGAGCAGCAATTACCACACGTTGCAGCTATTATGCATTGCAATTACTACGCATTGCGTCGTAATACGTTGCATTACCACGCATCCCAGTGCATCGCACCACCACACGTTGCGTCGCAATACGTTGCATTACCACTAGTTGCAATACTGCGCAATGCATTATATGACGCATTCTATCACCACGTGTTACAACTTCAGACAACCGCCACACACCGTACTACTGTCATACTTTACAATCAGCTATTTTAACCCTAGATTTACGGACGTTTCATGACTAATTAATAAAAATATCAAAATAAATAGAACAATACGTAAAGTGGCTTACACAACGATTTTTTATCCCGATGAACGTTAACATACACATAGACAAAAGCTTCTCAATAATATTCATAATTGGAAATGAGAAATGTAAGATCCGTCATTTTGACGGATTCCGTAAATCTAGCGTAACGGTCAAATTATTCGATCATCGGATTAGGGTAATCCAGATAATCATCGATTACTTGGTAATTATTGGGTTGGAGCACAATTATTCGTCGTTTTTGTGAGCAACTCTCTGTTTCCTTCATTTTTATAAAAATATTCTTGTATGTTCAGTTGATCAAAATACGTGTCGAAAATGATATTCGTATTCGTTATTATGCTTGAAGAGGTCTATCACCGTACTTTGACGACCAAGTGCTTCATCACACCTTACAAATCTTTCGATAAGTGTTCTATCATCAAAAGATTCGAGATTGCGAAATAACTATGACGCGTTTCGTTCTGTCTCCTAATTTTAAAGTATAACATGACGAATATGAATACGATCGTCGACGTATTTTTATGAACCAAACATAAAACAATATTTTTGTAAATAAAAAAGGAAACCCGGACTTTCGCTAACGAAAAACTCGTCTACATAAACGACGGACAATTATGCACCAACCGAATGTTAAAATCGCGTTGTAATGGAAACGATGAAAAGAATATCGGTCTGGAAACGAAACGGGACTGATTGCTGGAAACTGGTTCGAGTGTTGTTATTTTGGCAGGGACGGTTCGAGAGTACTCGCGGAATCGATAGGTTGCAATATCGAGCCGGCTAAAGAAAACGAAGGAACGAGAGAGAGAAAGAAAGTTTTTACGAGAGTCGAAGGAGTACGGCATCCGTGGGGCGCTCTAAAATTTAAATCGCCCTCGTGAAACGATATTCCGCCGCGAACTTTTCGTATAAATCGCACAAATTAATTTCACCGGGGCCATTAATTATCGATCACGACGCGGTCGAATTAACGACACCGTGAAAACGTCCGACCTGCTCGTATTTAAGAGCTGTTGATTATGCCTTTTAAATGTTAAGGCTAATTTGTACGAGGACAAACCCTGAAAGGATTGATATACAACATCGAAAGAGGGTGTAGCAGCTGACTCCGTTACAGGTTCATTTCTTATGAAGATATGTCGAAGTGTCGAAGAAATTATTTGGGACTTCGGGTTCTTTCGTTCGGTGTAGATCTAATTTTCGACGGGGAACTTTCCCAATATCGTAACAGTGTTTTATGTCATATTGGCCTGTAAATCACGTTTCGTACGTCGACGACGACTATCGATTAGAACGCGTGGCTGGAACCCGACGAAACAGTTACTATCACGCGAATGACTAATCATAAAGGAAGACATTCCGATTCGCGATGCTGTTTTCAATTTTCTTCCGAACAATCCACGCATTTTATGGAACCGAAACGAGCCGAGCAAATGTTCGTATAGCATCAGGGTGAGAATATTGCATAGTACGAGCGTTTAAAAAGAAGAAAATAAATAAATCGATTGTAGACACGGATTTATGATTTCAATATGGTCTTACAATTTCAACGGACCTGTTAAAATTTAATTTAATAAGTGTGCGATAAATTAACATACTGCAATCTATTGCATATCAGTAAATGCATATGTACATGCACATTAGTAAATGCATACTAGTAAATGTATACTAGTAAATGCAACAAATTGCATACTTATTAAATGAAACGTTAATAGACGTGTTAATATAATCTTACAATTTTAATATACATATTAAAATTTCATTTAATAAATATGCAATAGATTGACATGCTGCAATCTACTGCATATTAATAAATGCATACTAGTAAATGCAACAGATTGCGTACTCATTAAATGAAGACACAATAAGTGTGTTAAAAATGCAAAATTCGGAAAAACCATAACATTTTGGAGCGACGGAAGTTTAATGCATGTTAAAAGAGGTACAAAATAAACTTCGTCGAAGATTATCTACAATTTGAAACCGCAGAAAAATGTAGCTTGTTCAGAATTTTTACATGGCAACTCAAGAATCTATATATCTTAAGATTATTGCGATCGCGCTGCATTTTTAGGAAATTCGCGATAAGAGGTGATCGACTGGTACTATAACTTTCGAGTTAACGTATCGAAGAGTATACCTAATAATTTACACTACGCTGAATCGTATCTTCGGAAGGAATGGACGGACGAGTGCAAATTTCAGAAATATTTAATGCGAGGGATGTACAATGTAGGTCGTCAAAATACAACGGGGTTCTATAAAAACGCGTTTTTAATTAATTTCTCGATGGTAACATAAATGAAGGTAAAGAAACTTCTCACTAATGTTAGACAAAATATTTTTGGAACACCTGATATTATAGAAGAAATGTATAATTTTTACGTAATTTTAGAACCTGCTATCAAATATTCGAATGGTACATAAAATACTTTTGAAGTATCTGATATTCTACAAGAAGCATACAATTGTTACTTAATTTTTAAACTCGTCAAATATTCAATTGTTACACAAAATATTTTTGCTAGCAACAGTTACCTAATTTTTCGACCAACTATCAAATATTCTCCATAAATAATAAATCTCGCCTGGCACTCAAGGTGTTAATAAAAGTAGATACGCACTTTCTAATCAAGGTTACAAGTTATTCGATTATGATTGTTAACAATCTGTCTGCTGTGGAATGGATGTTTGGATGATATCATACTTATTATTATTATTTTTAATCGGGGAATCTTATCGTCCACTTATAGATGACGATCTTGTTTATTTCGCTGCGAAGGATTTTACTAAAAGTCTTTGTTGAAAACGACGAAGATTATGGACGAGTCGATCGGCGAGAATCATAATCGCAACGCGCGAAGGAACTCGTGATACGGATACATCGGAATATTAGAATTATTGAAGGCATAATCGTTGTAATTATAGTTGATAGGTTCCTTTTTAGCGGGACGAGCGAACCACGCATTTGGATGCATACCGAGCTCGTAGCAATTCGCTTCTAAAACTATCCATATCCGGTTTCGCTTGATATTATCGTATTAATTTTATCACTCGGGGAACATTACGAACTTCGAGAGCTATCGCGATAAAATTGATCGGCAGACATTAATACCATGGAACGCTGAATAAAGTATACTCGATATCGGTGGATTTCGACGGGACAATAAATAGAAACGAAATTTTCGACACATCCATCGTTATCGCTGAACTTACCGTATTAGTAAAGACACTTAATTACGATACAAGATTTGTCGCTTAATTCGAACAAACAATAATCGAAACTTCGATCGCTCTGTGTCGAAACATTCGATGTGCCGCATTTTTAAACTGAAAATATTCCAAAGACGTATTTTAATCGCGGTACGAAAACTCGAAATTTCCTCGGTTTCGACAAAATAGTAATCTTGCAGCAACAATGTTCAACATACCTAAACGAGTATTGTAGCGAAACTTCGCTCGAGCGCGCACAATTTAAACCATCGCGCTTAAGACCATTAAACTTGCAACTTCGCCGTAACTACAACATTTGTTCTGAAATTTATTTAGTTTAAGTGAAACATTAATTCTCTACGTACGAAGTTTAACAAGCCTAAACGATCGTTGCACCCATCGTTCACTCGAGTGTACATAATTTATACCAGCAACTCAAAAACCGTTTAACGTCGAAATTCCATGCGAAGGTGACACGTGTATACAGATTTTTGTCGCGAATTTATCGATGCAAATTTGACACTTCCCGATGTATAGTTGTTCGAACAAGTTCAGGTTGGACTTGTAAATATGGCGGCGTAGAAGAAAGAGTTAGGTAGTGGATGGTTAGTTGCACATTCCTTGTTGCGGGTTTTGTTACACGTGGTAAACTTACAAGTTTAGAATTTTAGAAATAGTAAACCTACAAGTTTAGAATTTTAGAAATTCGGAAATGTGGATGTATAGAAATTTGAGAATTTGGATAAACGAATATTCAGTAATTTGAAAAATAGGGAATTTGGGAATTGGAAGAATTGGGATACCGAGAATTTGGGAAATTGGACATTTAGAGAATTAGGAATTTGGGGAATTGAAAATTTGAGGAATCGAGAATTTGGGGAATTGCAAATTTGAGCAATTGCAAATTTGGGGAATCGAGACTTTGGGGATTCGGAAATTTAGGAATTTGGGGAACTGAAAATTTGGGAAATTAGAAATTTGAAAAATTGGGAATTTGGGGAATTGAAAATTTGGGGAATCGAGAATTTAAGGAATCGTGAATTTGGGGAGTTGGGAATTTGGGGAATCGAGAATTTGTAGAATTCGAAATTTGGGAAATTGGTAATTTGGGGAAGTGAGAAATTGGAGTATAGAGAATTTGGGGAATTGGGAAATTGAAAATTTGGAGAATCGCGAATTTGGGAAATAAAAAATTTCAGGAGCTGAAAATTTGGGAAATTGAAAATTCGGGAAATTTTAAATTTAAGGAGTTCAGAATTTGGAATTTGAAAATTTTTAAGTTCGGTTTCCAAACGTAGCAATCTTGGTATTTTATAATTCAGGAATACCAACACAAACATACGCACACCGAAAACATCAACACCCGCGAAACCAGAATAATCGAATAAAATCGAATCCGTCGAAACTCCGTCACCATCCTGCCGTACGTTGGCTGTCGTACAACCGAAACGATTAAACTTCCAATTTCCAAAAAGATCGATCGATCGTCGAGAAACATCATCCGCCACTTGCACACCCAACTAACATTGCCGTCGTCACTTAAACCGCGCGAGAATTACGCTTTTAACTACACCGTCGCACGTTTAAACGAAGGAATTCCGTCGGTGCGAGTGAAAATTACGTTGGGTCGGTACCAACCTTGAAACAGATGCTGGAGGATGGTACCTTTGAAGCACGTGCAGCCCATAATAAATCCCATTATCGACGCGGGCCGGACGATGATGGGGTCTGCGAGGCTGTGCGTCAGGATTTGAGCGCGGAGCACGATCGAACGTACCGGAAGTGGCGTAGCCGCATCGCCGCGGTGAACGTGGTCGATGCCGGTGCGTGTCGCGAGCGGAACTGAGCGCGTATTTGGCCAGCGAGGCTAACGGTTCGACGGGGAGACACGATCGCCGGAACTCGACGAATCGCGTGCCGTTTCCGTGTTCGGCCGTCAGGTTTGTTTCAGGTGAGCACCGAGCTCAACTATGAGCGGGTGGGAGAAGCTCTCTTCTTGCAGTGTGTCAAGGTGAGTGACGGCGAGAGCGAATTTCCTGAAGCTAGCTCATAGTACACCGGAAATCGCTCGGACGTCGTCGTCGACGATACTATTAGAAATATTTCCTATTGTCCAACTACCACGCGTTGTAATTAGGATAGGTTCCTATACCACGCGATACAATTACCACGTATTATGATTGCAATGCACTGTATCACGTCTTGCACTCACTGTGCGTTACAATTATCACGCGTTACAGTTACAACGCACTGTATTATCACGCGATGCAATTACAATGGATTGCAATTACGGGGCGTTGCAATTACCATACGTTACAATTATCACGCTTTGCGTTTACAACGCATTGTACTACCACGCGTTGCAATTACAACGCATTGTACTACCACGCGCTGGAGTTCCATCCGACAGGAATTCCGAACGATGGAATTCTATTTAGAAGAAATTCAACGCAGTGGCATACCTCCTGATTGAATTCGGTGTAATGGAATTCTACTGAAACGAATTCGAAGAGATGGAATTCCACCGAATGGAACTCGAAGCGATGGAATTCCACGGAATTGAATTTGTTTTAATAGAATTCCACCGATTGGAACTCGAAGCGATGGAAGTCCACGAAATTGAATTCGGTTTAATGGAATTCCACCGATTGACCCTCGAAGCGATAGAATTCCACCCAATTGAATTCGGTGTAATGGAATTTCACCAGAACGTATCCAAATCGATGGAATTCCAAGCTATTGAATTCGACGATATAGATTCGCGATTATGGGATTTGCACTCGATGGAATTCGCAAGAATTGAATTCGATAAAATGGAATTCCACTGAATAAAATTCGAAACGAATTCCAAACGACGAAATTCCAGTCAGCTAAATTTCTTGTCTCTCAATCGCAAGTTTCGAAATTCTAGATAGTGGGATTTCACGTAATTTAATTGCACGCAATGGAATTCTTCACAGAAGAAACAAGGAGCAATGGAATTCAGTGCGACGAGATTTCATTCAAAGAAGTTCAATGCGATCGAATTCGACGCGATGTCTCGTGACATGACGGAATTCCATCCGACACAAAGCAATAAAATTCGGCACGCCTTAATTGATCACAATCCGAGTTGATTCGATACAAATCGACACAATTTGAATCGCCGACTTCGCACTGAGAGAGTTCCAGATTGACGCGATACAATTCGGCGTAATTTGACATGCGACGTTCGAATCGTGCGCGGTTCATTTCACCGCGATTTAGTTGGCTGTCATTTGAACCGACAGCTTCGAATTCGACGAGATTCAATCGACCATCAGAATGGCGGAGCGAAGATTCCGAGATGCGCCCGTTCTGCCTCTCGCGCAACATACGCAACCTTTCCTAATGAACGTCATTAATTAATGAAGTCGCAAATTGCGAATATGGATCGCTAAAGAGCGACATAATCGTATCGGGAAACGGGCAGAAGGATCCGATATGACGCAAACGGGTCGCGGACGTGTTGTTGCACTTGCACGTGAAAGTACAACGCACGATCAATTATTCACCAACGCGAATCGACCGCGATGAAACTGTTACAACGCTTAATAATCGTCTTGCGTTCGAAAGCGAACGCTAACCCCTCACACCGTTACGTTCGCCTAGAAATACGCTTGCGAAACTATTAACGAATGCATAATTTAATCTCGGTACGAGCTAGGTCTTGATCATGCGCGATCTTCGCTGTCGATTTATGATCGGCCGATCGAACGCATCGAAATTCATTAATTATCCGCACGGACGAGTGCGATCGCGAACGAAGACTTTGGGGAATTGGAAATTTGGAGGATTAGGAATCTGGAGAATAGAGACTTTGGGGAATTCGGAATTGGGAATTTGGGGAATTGGAAATTTGGGGAATTGGGAATTTGGGGAATTGGGAATTTGGGGTATTGTGAATTTGGGGAATTGGGAATTTGGGGAATTGGGAATTTGGGAAATTGGAAATTTGGAGAATTGCGAATTTGTGGAATCGAGAATTTGGGGAAATGGGAATTTGTGAAATTTGTAATTTGGGGAATTGAAAATTTGGGGAATTGAGAAATTGAAGTATAGAGAATTTGGGGAATCGGGAATGTGGGAATTTGGGAAATAGAAAATTTCAGAAGCTAATAATTTGAGGAATCGCAATTTCGAGAAATTGGAAATTTGTGGAGTTCAAAATTTGGAATTTGAAAATTGCGTTCGAAAGCGAACACTAACCTCTTACACCGTTACGTTCGCCTAGAAATACGCTTGCGAAACTATTAACGAACGCATAGTTTAATCTCGGCACGAGCTACGTTTCAATCGTACGCGATCTTCGCTGTCGATTTATGATCGCCGGATCAAACTCATCAAAATTCATTAATTATCCGCACAGTCGAATGCGATCGGTGAAGCCGCGAAAGAAATAAATTGTTACTCGATTACATGCACGCAGCGGCGAGCAAACGAAATAATCCGAGAGATGACACGTTTCCGGGATTAACCTTCGACGGGTACGAGCGTTTCACGCTTTCCCACGGATCATACGAGCATCGTTAATTATCTTGATTATGACCGACCGTTTCTGCTTAGAATTAGTTGTCACGGTGCATTAGCGGCGAATATGCGTTAGCGTGAATCGATCTCGAATTCCGCGTATCCGCGATGGTTATTGTTAACGAGTTTCCACTCCACGTTTAATTAATTTCACGCGATCAAAGGGGGAGACATTTTCACACACAGCATCGCGATTATCCCGCACCACGATCTTTATTAAAACTGTGAAAAACTAATCTATTTTGGTAAATGCGGCAGTAACATTTAACCAGTTGACTGTCAACAGTTTAACCCATTATGTTCGGGAGACGACACATGTTTGACTGCATGCAGCAATTTTACATAAATAACTTTGAACTTTTGTAGTATTTTGTGATGTTTGAACATGGTGAGTAAGATAATATTAATAAAAAAATAATAATTTCAAAAGAGCTCATCGAGCTTTCCAACAGGAATCTTGTATATAGATTTTTAAATTTTTATGTAGAAATATTTTTTACTTGCAACAACAAACAAATTTAATTTAAACAATCTTTTTTAATTACAGCAAGAAAGGAATATAATTTAAATGATCTCTTTTGCTCACAACAACGAACGAATTTAATTTAAACGATCATTTTTATTCGAGAATGTATAAAATTTCCAGGAAATTATGAGAGAACCGGAAAGCAGCATGTGAAATGGAAATGGTAGTTTTCCCTCTCGTATCAATCCAAAAAGGTAGAAATGTAAAGATGGAAATACAGGGCTTCTGAACCAAACAAAAATTCCAGAAATTTCATGCGTGAATGGGAATCACCAAAGAGTTCATATTAATTCGACAATTTGTTAAATTAACAAGTATATGTATATAATTTTCCATTGAAATGAATTTTCGTGCTCGAGAACGATACAGTTATTAAACAGACATTAATGTTGAAAGTAGAAGAGCAAAAAATGTGATTAACAATCGTTTTCATTAGTAGGTACTCTGGTAAACGGGCATGCTCTATTAAAATCTATCGTGCTGTTGACGTCTAGAGATAATTTATGTCAAAATCACTCGTTCGAGCGAGCTTCAGAACGCATTAAATCGTTCACAAAAATCAATTCAGATACGACAACGAACGTCAAGGATCGAGTACCATTAACCCACTAAGCATCTGATTTTTATTTGACCACCAGTTTTAAATCTATTTTATCGAAGTACAATTGACATTTCTATGAAGCGGGTATTGTCTTCTAACGAGAGCAGTCAATTTATCATTTTGAGATCTTCAAGTTTCTGTTTTTGGATTTTTTAATTTTTGGAATTTCGAAGATTATCAAATTTATGAATTCTCAAATTTTCAAATTTTTAGATTTTCGAATTCTCCAATTTTTGAGTTTCCAATCTTACCAATTCCCAAATTTCCGAATTTCCAATTTCCGGAATTCCCATATTTCCGAATTCTTGAAGTTCCCAATTCTCAAATGTCCCAATTACCAATTTTCCAAACTCTCAATCTTCCGAATTCGCAAATTTCCAGAATTCTCGAATTCCCCATTTTCAAATTTCCGAATTCCTTATTTTCCGAATCCTCAAATGTCCGAATTACCAATTTCCCACATTCTCAATCTTCCCAATTTCCCAATATCCAAATTTTCGAATTCCTAATCTTCCTAATTTCCGAATATCCAAATTTTCGAATTCCTAATTTTCCGAATTCTCAAATTACCAATTTTCCAAATTCTCAATCTTTCCAATTTCCACATTTCCAAATTTTCCAATTTCCACATTTCCAAATTTTCCCAATTCTCAAATGCCCAAATTACCAATCTCCCAAATCCTCAATCTTCCAAATTTCCGATTTTCCAATTTCCAATTTCCAAATTTCCAAATTTTCTGAATTCTCAAATTTGCCAATTCCCAATTTCCGAATTCTTGAATTTGTCAATTCTCAATTTTCCGATTTCCCAAATATCCAAATCCCCAAATCTCCCATTTGCTAAATTTCTAAATCCAACGATATCTAACCCCGGAAATCGGTCCCTCGCTTACAACTTCTGTCTGTGTCCCCGACAACAATTCCTTTAACCATTTGAACATCTACAGGGGACTTGCAGGAAGAAGAAATGAGTTAAACACGTTTCGGTAGGAAACGTTTAGTATTCGGGAGGGTCTGATAACGCGCGGTCCTGTTTCACTGGTCCTTGTCTGGCCTGAGTTACGTCTCGCTACTTGGACCACAGCAACTCGTAACTCGCGAAACATTTCGGCTAGCAGAATTATTGCAGTGCCGGAACTTTCGAGCTATGAATCCTGCTTTTTGGTTGGACGAGTCGCGCAAGATACACGAATCACCAGTTTAAAATTACAACCACCGTTGCATTGCAAAAATAAAGAACACCAACGCAGAAGAATTTGCAATTAACGAAGATGTTATTCTTTGCGCGAGAATCAAATTAGAATAATTTCTCCTCGCAAATGTAATTTCTTCTCTCATCTTCCTTATTACGTGAATTTTTTCAATTTTCTCATAAACTCTAAGTACCATCAAGCTTTCTTTCACGTATCGATTGCCTCTCCTAAGTTTACACGAAAGGACATAATTGCTCCAAAACGCGGTGCACGAGTTCTCATTTTCCTTATTACGCAAATTTTTTCAATTTTCTCATAAACCGAAACTACCATCAAGCTTTCTTTCACGTATCGATTGCCTCTCCTAAGTTTACACGAAAGGACATAATTGCTGTAAAACTCGGTGCACGTATAATTAATATAATGTACCGAGTCACTAAAATATAAAGTACATGCAGTGAAGCAGTTTATAAAACGGTCTAATTAAAGTGGATCATTCGATAATCGATTATAATTATCCATGAAAACATCGCGAGGTAGTTAGTCGTAAAATAGAAATGTTCGATAAAAGAAACGCCGTACATTAACGAGGAATTTCGTTCTGAAAGGATACTACGAGACCACAGAATTAAATATGCTTTTCCTCCGTGAAAACATGAGCGAATAGTCGGCGTCTAATTACGTCCTCGAAAACGAACGAGTCACTCACGCCAATTAATCGACGAACAAAATTGTTCTCCTTGTTCGTTTTCTCTCCCCCCGCCGTTTTCGTTCTCTAACTATGCCTTGTTTTTTCTACGAATCGGCGCCGATGTTCCGCGCGAACTGGCAAATTGCCTTCGTTCCTCCTTTACTCTATCTAGTCGCGATCATTCGCTGATATTTCTCGTTCCATCTTCTCCCGTTACCGATACGCGACGGCGTGGAATTAATTTCCAGCCAATCATTGGTTTATCTTCGATACGAACAGGGTATCGAGAGAGAATTTGCCTCCTACGACGATCGACGAATTCACCTCATTTACGCGATCGAACTCGTCGTCAACTTTGTCCACGTGGAAAATTTGCACAGTTATCGATCACTTCGAAAGATTTGTCCTTCTCAAACCATGTGTTTCATTTCGACAGTTTGCATTGCAGGAATTCGGAAAAAATGAAGAAAATCCCGGGGTCGGCAATCGAATCGGTGCACTCAGGGTTGTAGTCGATGCAACTCACTTATAGCCGCTGGCGTACATCCATTTATGTTATTTACTTTTAATTCATTTAAAACGGATTGCACACCGTGTGTGTAATAATTGTGCGAAATTATCAGTCATTGTGGGTAAAGAAGTCGTTGGGATATGATCTGTTTTTAATTAAAAAATATGTTGAAAGTATAGAAAAACAAAATACCCAAACTTTAAAATTTTCGAATTTCTAATTTTCCGAATTCTCAAATGTCTCAATTACCAATTTTCCAAATTCTCAATCTTCCCAATTTCCAAATTTCCGAATTCTAAATCTCCCAATTTCCAAGTTTCCAAATTTCCGAATTCCCCATTTCCCAATTTCCAAGTTTCCAAATTTCCGAATTCCCCATTTCCCAATTTCCAAATTTCCAAATTTCCAAATTCCCAAATTTTCCAATTCCTAATTTTCCAAATTCTCAAATGTCTCAATTACCAATTTCCCAATTTCCAAATTTCCGAATTCCCAATTTCCAAATTCACAAATTTTCCGAATTCTCAAATGTCTCAATTACCAATTATCCAATTTCCAAATTATCAAATTTCCAAATTTTCGAATTCTCAAATGTCTCAACTACCAATTTTCCGAATTCTCAAATGTCTCAACTACCAATTTTCCCAATTCCCAAATTTTCCGAATTCTCAAATGTCCCAATTACCAATTTACCAACTCACTTATAGTCACTGACGTACATCCATTTATGAAAACTAGGAATCAAGGACAGCAAAAAAGTTCGATCTCCCTTCGGTAAGAAATTGAAACCGGCCGTAAAAATTCTTCACGCGATGCTTCCTTCGAAAGCGTGCTCGATCGGCTTCTTCCGAAAAAATCTACGATCCCGAGTCCCGGAAAAACTCTCGTATCCGAGAAAAAAGGAGGGAAAACATCTCCTCCGATCGTTTAACGCCGTCTTTCCCTCGGACCTTTCAGCCCTCCGGTTTTTCAGGAAATTAACATGTTCCCTCTCCGACACTCGAGCGTCTTGTTTCTGTCGGTCCTCGATCGACTTCTCCTCCTCTTCGCTTTTGAACCCCCGATCCCGAGACTCCGCGGAATCGACGAGGAGTTCTTGTACACCGGAAATCGATCGTATCCAGAAAACACCGTCGGCGTCCGTCGATGAGTCGGGACGCAATTTATACGAGAGATCGCGGCATCCTTGAAAACTGATCGGATGCCGAGCAATTTCCAAACCCTTTCGGGATTTCGGGGTGCATGGCGGGGGGTTGCAACGTAATATCGCCTCGAATCTCGCCGCGTTTATCGACTCGATATCAGATGGATCGATAAGCGCCGGTTACGTAACGCACAAACGTGTACCGGAAGTCTGAAATCGCTTATTTGCTCTGCGATATGATATTGAACGCGATAGACTGGTAGCTCTTCTTCGATAAATTTTGTTTTTCATGCATCAAACGACGTTGTCTATTTTTTTTTTTCAATTTATAGGATGTATAGTTTGAATATAATGAAATGTCCATTAATGTTCAGTGAAATGTTGAGACGCCGTGTTATTATTTTGATATTTGCAGGAAATATACACCGTGTCTATAAATGTTTGCCCTGATTTCAAGATTAAATATTAATTATATTTATGAAGGTAACGTTTGCAGGAAATATACACCGTGTCTATAAATGTTTGCCCTGATTTCAAGATTAAATATTAATTATATTTATGAAGGTAACGTTTGCAGGAAATATACACCGTGTCTATAAACGTTTACCCTTATTTCAAGATTAAATATTAATTAAATTCATGATGGTAACGTATGGTCTTTTATTGTGGGTCTACTAGGAAACCCATGAAGTTGCCGTACAATTGTGTCTCATTATTTGAAATATCAAAGTGTTATACACTTAGTATTATCATGTTGCAGAATGTGTGACAAGATATTTAATATTGGCTTGATATTTTGTGTGTTACTATAAGTGCACATATACAGTGAATTAAATGTTGACAAATATTACCTGTGGTAAATGTTTATGTAAAGTTTGAAGCTTAATGGATTATCGAGACAAACATTTTAAAAAATATTTTATTTTCAATAATTTAACTTTGCGAATTAACCAGTGTTTCGATGTTACAATTACGTTTCGGACCGAGCATTAAATATTTCCATCGAAACGATTGAAATAATAATTTTCGGTGAAAGAAGACAACCCTCGCAAATCGACGAAACGAAGATTCACGACCGTTTCCGGTAACCCGGCGGAACTATCAACCCCCATTAGCGTCGGAAGGGATGAAAGGTCTCGCAACGAGGATCCTCGGATCTCCGATAAAAACTCGAGTAATTCCGGTAAAAATCGAACCACGTCGCTCGTTTTAATCCCCGCTAAATTGCGCATAAAGTCTATTTCATGCAGAACCATCGAAATAATCTCATCCGTTTAATCCGACAACAACGATACAACCCACCTCCGCGTTTCCATTATCACCGATTTTCGAACCACCTCACCGTTGTTAATTAAATAAAGCGGCAGCGACAACGGAGAGCCATCGACGAGAATCAAAGAAAATAGACGGTGGATACAGCCAGCGAAGACAAAGAACCAGAAGTCCCTTTCAACCATACTTTTCCGTTTAATGCATAAACGAGATTAAACCGCGTCGAGATTGCATCCTGACAAGGTGGTGGTTCGCTCGTAAAAGGGTTGAAATTTTGACTTCGCTAATGGATAGTCCGATGAAATTGCATCGACGATGAGAGTTATGTTAAAAATCCTTTATAAACCTTCCGTCAAATAACCGGAAAGCTTCGTCCCTGTGGGACATGGGGTGGAAATAAAAACTGAAACGCACCCCCAAAACGAATTGCCTCCTTTCCACGATAAAAACGTTGCCGGACAAAAAATTCCTCCTGCGAACAGTCGGCTCTGAATACAGATGAGCTTGTTAATTTTACTGCAAACGTGGATGCGTTCTTTGTAACTCCGGGGTAAATGTTTCTGCAAATACACATTCTCCTTCGCGACGATGCTAAATATTCTCGTACCGAATACCAGGAATATTTTACATCGAGATCGCAGGATTCGGAGTTTTTAAACATCGAGGCACCGGGATTTCAGAATTTTAGAACATGTAAAAATTTTATTTTCGTTCGAAATGTGAAAGTTCGCGTACTGAAAGTTCGTTCGGTCGCGTCGCGATTAAATATACTGTAAAAGGGAAATGCACCCGAATGGAACTAAAAGGAGAGCAATTTAGTCTCGATTTTAATCTAATAAACAAAATATGAATACTGAATCACCCAGGCAATTGGATTATTTTTTCACGCAATCATCGTCTGTAAGAGCCAAGAACAGTCTTATCATTTATTCCAAAAACAGCAAGAGGGTGAAATGTCATTTTATTATGAATTATGAAAATTTTCTTCAGAAATTTTGTTCGGTCCCGTCGCGATTATATGCCATGTAAAAAAGAAATGCACCCGAATAAAATTAAGAAGAGAGCAATTTAGCCTCGATTTTAATCCAACAAACAAACAAACTGAATCACCCCGGCAATTGAATTATTCTTTCAAATAACCATTGTATGTAAGAGCCAGGAACCCCAGACGGAGAGCAATTTAGTTTCGATTTTAATCCAAAAAACAAGCAAACTGAATCACCCGGGCTGTTGAACTATTTTTTCAAACATCGTCGGTTCGAGTCAAGGACCCCAGACAGTCTTATCATTTATTTGCAAAAAAAAAAAGAAGGCAAGATGAATTCTCGTAAAATCAAACCAAGCATTGAATGCATGAACCATGATTCAAAGGTTGCTTGAATTTATTCAGTATGCAACGCGAAGGCGGCTGGTTTATTCTTCGCGAAAGACTCTCGAGAGGAAACGAGGGTTGGGGGGTGATTTACATCGTGGGAATTTAGCGCCGGTATTCCGCACGACTCGTTGGATTTACTTGACTTAGGCCGAAGCTTTTTCTCCGTTGATATATCCAGACCCTCTTTAAAAAGAGGGAACGGATCTATCCTCTGTCGATTTCGTTTCTGACTTGCCGTTCGTTCACGAGTCTATGAACTATATCCACTGATTAATTCCAGTACGTGTATTCCTTCTACGTTTGAACGAAAATCGAACGAATTCACGGAGCATAATTTATGCTGAAACGTCGGTGGACCGTTTTTTTTTCTATGGCGACTTCGAAGGCGGAGACGGGTGAATAAATCGCGAGGATTTTAATAATTTTATTTCTTTGTAAACGTATTCTATGACTAGGTTACTTGTACAATGATTTTTGGAGAATATTTGCATACTTTATGTCCTTCGTATATTGAAATATACGTACTTCAGGTATAACAGAGGTTGAAATGTACCGTGGTCGTCAATGATGACAATTGATTAAATTGATTCATTGAATTATGAAATAGATTATGAAATATTTTAATTTAATTTAATTTTCATGGTTATGAAATGTTTTAATTTAAATTAATTTTCATGGTTATGAAATGTTTTAATTTAAATTAAATTAAAAATTGTAAAGATACCTTCTTAATATTTTATTTTATGATTATGAAATAATCTTATGAGATCATGAGATCTTATAATCGTATTTATAATTTCTCCATTTAATATGAGAAATATTAATCTTTGTACAATACACGATTCAATCTTTGTACAGTATAGGATTCAATCTTTGTACAGTATAGGATTCAATCTTTGTACAATATAGGATACAGTCTTTGTACAATGAACAACCACATAAAAGAATTCATTTGCGTCAGGAATGCAAATGGCTATTCGCGTGCAGCGAATTCGGGTCAATATCGGAAAATCGGTACAATTAGTGTATAAGTAAAAAAAAAAAAAAACACGTCAACTGACTCAAAGGAGAGAAGAAAAGTACTCCGCTCTCGGTTAAAGTATGACAAATTAAAGACGAGACTTCAGAGGCAGTTCGTAAAGAAGAGAACTGATCAAAGACTGAAAACGAGTAGAGAAGAGACGCTAATCAATCGATAGTTGAGATCAGCGACCGAACTCTCATGATCGAAGTCCGCATCTTAGAAATGTTCGACAAGTCCCTACTTACTATTCATCGACGAATTGCATGCATCGACTTGTCGAGTATTATTGGATCGAACCGAGAATACGGTGAATCGAACAAACATAGTTCTCCGTTACATTCGTTCTCGGGAACATAATACTCGTTCATAGAACGAACAAAACGGGTTAAATTTGACGCGAAGGAAACTGGATGTCATCAACGAGAAATAAGTTTAAGTGATAAATAAACTTCTGTTGAGTACGGAGATGAGGGTTACGATGGATTCGCGAAATTTCCGAATTTTGAATTCCGAGAATTCCTAAATTTCCGAAATCTAGCAAATTCCCAAATCTCCGAATTTCCCATTACACGAATTCTCAAATTTCCTAATTTCGAATTTCCCGAATTCTTAAATTTCCTAATTTCGAATTTCCCGAATTCTCGAATTTCCGAATTTTCAATTTCCCCGAATTCACCAATTTCCGAATTTCTAATTCCCCAAATTCCTAAATTTCCGAATTCCCAAATTTCCGAATTTCCTATTTCCCGAAGTCCCAAATTTCCGAATTTGCAATTTCCCCAAATTTACCAATTTCAGAAGTTATAATTTCCCGAATTCCTAAATTTCCGAATTTCCAATTTCCCGAATTCGCAAATTTCCGAATTACCAATTCCCCGAATTCCCAAGTTTCAGTTTCATCTTCCAAATTGAAATTTCCAAATATCCGATCTTCCAAATTGAAATATCCAAATATCCGATCTTTCAAATTGAAAGTTTCATGTGTCCAGTGCGAGAAACGTCTAATATTCCTAAACTAAATTGTCGAATCGAAATTCGTACGTTTGCCACCGAAAAACATGAACTATGCTGAGCCGCTTTATACATATGCACATTGCTCTTCGCAGTTCTCTCTCGTTACATAGGCAAAGAAAACAGGACCGGTATGTTTGTCAATCGATCGAGCCAACGGACGAAATTTGGCGTACGAGTGAAAACGTCGATCCTATCCTATTCATCCATTGTTTGGGGGCACGATAACGTTTCACAGATACCAGAAATCAAAAAGGGATCCATTCAGAAATCCTTGAGGATTAAAACGTTTCAATTTCCTGTCCCGTGTTTCTGAGTTTTATATCCTCTGGATCTCTCTATTTCTCTCCCTTTGTCGCTATCTGTCATTGTTTCGACTCTCTCGATAGTCGAATATAATATTTCTTTCACCGTTCCCCTTTTTCAATTAATTTCATTAAACTGCGATCACCGATAAGCAGCCGGGATATTCCTTTTAGAGGGATAAATAATCAAAAGGGGTTCGTTTCTGAAACTCGTGTGTTCGTCGAAAGCTACTGCGATCGAGGAACCAAAAAGTTAGAAGAACGCAGAAAAATGTGGATGAAAAAGAAATTTAAATGATATTGTAACAAATTGAACAAAGTATTTCGGACCGTCACGTTGGAATTTGATTTTTCCAATTGTGAACAATTGCAAGTTATTGGAAGCAGAAATTCTATGGGAGCACCGGTCAGAATTAAATTGCTGGTATTCGACGAAGATTGTGGCCGGAATTCGTCGAAATTATGCCACGTTTCAATGACCTCTTCATTACGCGACGCAAATCTTGTAGCGCGTGAAATTATTCACAGCCGAATGCATAAATTCTTCTTCGAGCGGACAGTAACTGTGTAGTTAACACTGTGAATATTAAAGTCTTTGAATATTTAAGAAAAATCTACCGAATTTGGTTCAACTACGGGTTAAAGGAGAAATCAGATCAGAAGCTCCAAATTTCCAATGCCCCGAATTCCCAATTTTCCGAATTTGCAATTTCCGAATTCGCAATTTCCCGAATTCCAAATTTCCGAATTCGCAATTCCCCAAATTCCCAAATTTTCCGAATTCACCAATTTCCGAATTTTCAATTTCCCGAATTTCCAGTGCCCTGAATTCCCAATTTCCCGAATTCAAAATTTCCGAATTCGCAATCCCCCAAATTCCCCAATACCCTAATTCCCAAATTTTCCGAATTTGCAATCCCCCGAATTCCCCAATTTTCGAATTTGCACCCACGTGTTCTGCACCCCCTGTTCCGCCCACATTTACGAGAATATTATAAATCAGATCAGAAGCTCCCGGAAAAGATTTGAAGCTTTTCGAAACGAAGCTGAAGAGGGATGGCACGATGATTGGAAAAAATAGAACGGGAAAGGTTTCTCTTTCCGGAGAAGAGAATCTCGACTCTGGTAGAACCTCTCGATTTTCGACTCCGAACTTCAGGATGAAAACACCTTTCAAGCTTTGAAACGACTACTATTACTGAAAACCTTGCTCCAACTTTCTTTACCTTTCTTCTCTTTCGAGATTCTTTCTTGCTGCCTGAGTAGGAGAAAAGATACCAAGTAGACACGAGAAGTTGATGGAAATATGGATGAATGGACAGGACCGTGAAAAGTCTTTCAATGGTGTTCGTCGTTCAATGGAATGCAAGCACGTCAAAATACGTATTATGTGCTAAATTAAATTTTGTTTGAAAAGATAGACATCGCTTATTACTATTCAACAGATGATAGTACTTTAGGAAGTAGCAATTTTTGAATATATGAATTCGAGGATGTAGAAATTTTGGGAAATACGAATTTTGGGATATTGGAATTCTGAAACATCCAAATTTTGAGATATAGGAATTTGGAGGTTATAATTTTGGGAAATATGAATTTTGAAACATTCTCCAATTCCAAATTACCCGAATTTTCAATTTCCTAATTCCCAAATTTTCCGAATTTCCAATGCCCCGAATTTGTAATTCCCCGAATTCCCCAATCCCTAATTCCCAAATTTTCCGAATTTCCAATGCCCCAAATTCCCAAATCCCCGAATTCCCCAATTCCCTAATTCCCAAATGTTCCGGATTTCCAATTTTCCCAATTTCCAATGCCCCGAATTCCCCAATCCCTAATTCCCAAATTTTCCGAATTTCCAATGCCCTAAATTCCCAAATCCCCGAATTCAACAATTCCCTAATTCCCAAATGTTCCGGATTTCCAATTTTCCGAATTTGCAATTCCCCGAATTCGCAAACGTCCGAATTCCCCAATTCCCTAATTCCCGAATTTTCCCAATTCCCAATATCCCGAACTTGCAATTCCCTAAATTTGCACGCACGTGTTCAGCACCCCCTGTTCCACCCACGTTATTTTTACGAAACAAATTTGCGCGTCGCATCAATAGAAAAATCCTGATGCATGCAATTTTCGCGGAGGTGGTTGAAAACAGTCGGGAACAAAGAGCGTAGCGAAGTTATGTTTCTAAACATCGAAAGACCGAGTCGACGGTGCCGAGGGTGCGTTCAAGAGCCAAAAAACGGCATTTTCGCGCGACAAAAAGCTCGCTTTCCGAGAAAACGCCGTAGCGCGAAACAACAAGAACGCGAAATGAAAGAGCCAGTCCATTATTCGTAGGCGAGATACGACGTCGAATCGCGGCGCGTTCTCGCGCGTGTCCCTTTGATCTATTCATTTGGAATCCGCTCGCGAGTTCTCGCGACACGCGCGACTTTTCAGCCCCGCTCGGCGGGCGAGCGGGTATGCGCGTGTGCGACACTGCCCGGCCACGAGCGTTGAACTCTGACCCGGAAACGAGAGCAACGGGGCTACCCCTTTGTGCTTGGCCTTCGACAACAGGTCCGATACAACGTTATCGAGCCGAAAAACCGGGAAGACGGTGTTTCTTAGGGTTCGATCGAAGCTTAAATTTATGTCGGGGGGCCAGACTTTAATTTGCAATTGTTCGATACGCATTGTATTAGCACGCTTTGTATCGCGAACTTATTTATGTATACCCGCCCCTCGAATTTATGGACCCTTAATTTCTGTATCAGAAAATGTCATTTATTTGAGTAATATTTAACAAATTTTTTAAAATGTATAAACAATGAAATATTTTAAATTTACATTTTTATATAAATCTAATTTTATATTTATAAAGATAAAATATTATTTAAATAAATTATGTTTTTTCCAAATTTCCTTTACATTCGGTTTCGTCATTAAAAAACAATTTAAAAAAGAATGTTTCTACCTTTTTTGGTTGCCAAGATATTAAAAAAAAAAACATATTTTCAGCCCTAAACTTTACAATGCATTACCACACCTTTAAAATGCAGGATTGCCTATAAAAAACTGCCAAATAATTTTTTAAAAATTATATCTCAGATAAGTTTCATTGAAATCAGTGTCTCCGAGTTGGATATGTTCCATGGTTAGTCACCCAATCACAAATTACATATTGTAATTAATACACATTTATATAATTGTGTGTAGAACAAACAGAAGATCCTATAACCTTTTTAACCGACAACACACAAGTTGGAATATTGCCACGTTATCACGCAATATATTGCAATTTGTACTGGAGAAATAAGCTGAAATTTATTGCCAGAGGCGATAACTACGTTAGTATTGATTTTCGCTGTCACGGTAATTATACTAATTAGGCGAGTAACGCCAATTTTGTGGCGAGCAACCGATTTTAAAACAATCTGTACGCGTCTGCCGTGAACAAACATCGCGCGTTCGGAACAATTAATTCGATTGAAATCGAAATATTTATTAGCTGATTGAGGACGGGTCAACAATCGTAAATGATTATCGACAGAAAAAGTGTTTTATCGGAGATGAAAATTATGTTTAACACGTTGACGGCTATAATGAAAACTGATGTTTTTGATATACTACAATACAGACTATATTATATACAAACATATAATACATAATATAATATATATAATACAGTATAATATACAATATGCTGTATTGAATATTATATATTATTAAGATTATAATCGTATTCATTATAAGATTAAATGCTACAGATTATTACATAAAATTTAAAATGAATAAATAAAAATCGAAGCATCGACTAACGTAAACAACCATTCTTTGCTGAAATATACAACATACAACCAAACATATACACGTACAATCGCTTCAATAACAGCTACAATTATCTAAACAAAATATAATGGAAATTTTAACAAACGAACTGCGATAGTATAAAATGTTCAGCAACAAACTTACGTAACATAAAATGTGCAGCAATAAACATTCAAAATATAAATTCTGAAACCTGAAACCCGAATTAGCTGCGCAAGTCAGATACGACCATCGTGTCTAATGTTAAAGCTAAATTATTTTCAGAATTCCCCACCATCCTAACGCTACAACGTGATAATAATTTGTTGATATCAAGCATTACTTGTATCCCTTTTAGATGGAGACCTACATTTCCCCTAGCCCGCCCATATTTCCAGCAACATTTGCTCGCAACGTGCACCTGGTCGTAAAATTTGCCTAACGTCTAGCGCACCGTGCCCCTCGACACCGCCGATATCCCCAGAAAATTTTGGCAAAGTGCACGTAATCTCGTCGGAGCACGCTTCGAGTGGCCGAATAATTTCCAGCCACCGCAAACATCCGCGTTCCGTTCATAAGCGGCCGCGAACGGCCGGGTTTTAAGGCCTCCGGGGGTGTTTCGGGGGTGGCTTTCCAGAAGGACGCCGGCTTCCTGAGTCCCGGAGAACTTCTCGCGCGAAAATCTCCGCTCAGACTCCCGTTTCGCGATGAGATGGGGTCGAAAGACAAGGGATAGACGTTCGTTCGCTCTCGGCGAGACGGGCACACGAGGGTTCGAACAAAGGGTAGACGCCGGGGAGAACCGGCGGGGTGAAAAAAGCGTTATACAACCCCGAGGAATGCGGGACTCGCGATCCTGGGGGATGAGAATCGCGAAACGACCGAGCCGAGTTGGTTGATGTAATTAATTTGCCGGAAGATCACCGGTATACGCGCGGGAACCGAGTTGCTTCTGACTTTTGCTAACGCTGAAAGTTGAAACGAGTAAACACCCCTTGACGGTAGGAGGATGCCACCGAGAACTACGAAGAATCGTCGCGATATGCTAATTCCTTTGTTCTTGGAAGATGTTTCAACCAGTTTCGGGATTATGGCAGAACGTTTCACGAATTCGTTGCATTTATAATTACATTTCGGTGGGAACATTAAATATTTTCATCGAAGCGATAATTCTTTTCGACGGAAGAAGACAACCCTTTCGAATCGACGGAACGAAGCATTCACGAACGCTTCCGGTAACCCGGAGGAACTATGGTTGATGTAATTTTATATGCTCGGGTTCGGCTTAATGAACCACGAGCCAGTTAGAGGGTGAAATCAGGGAAACCACTCGAAAATGAATAGAATTAAATAACAGATAAGGATAAATTGTGTGATTTAATAAAACTAAAACATTGTCTTAGCACTTAAAAAAAAAAGTAACGCCTCGAAAGCTGGCAACAGACTTTACAATTTTGGTTGTGTACTCTTTCGGAGTTGTTGGTAGAATCTACCGAAGAGAAAAAGAGATGTTCTTTCCAACAAGATGTATATAGCGGAGATTAGAGTGCAACAGAGGGTGAACAAACGACTATGTAAAAATTAAAACACTTCATTGGTTGTGAATACTTATTGGAAATGGGCAACAACCTTACCAAATGCTCGTCCTTAGGTCAATATGGCCCGACATAAAAAATATACGAAGTCGTTTGTCATTTAATAACAAGTTCAGTTATTATAACCTTCAGTTATAAGGTTCGACAGTTATACAATAATAAACCTCACTGGCCCCGAAAAACATACTAGATTAAAAAAATTGAAGACACGAACTGCACGTAGAAAACAGCTGCAAAATGCAGTTGTTGATTGTTCATGAATTTTCTAAAAGTTAAAAGTAAACTCAATGGCTATATGATTCTATGAATGCAACAGTAATTAATTTAACGGAAGATCACCGGTATATGCGCGGGATCCGAGTTGTGCTAACGTTGAAAGTTGAAACGAGTAAACATCCCTTGACAGTAAGAGGATGCCACCGAGAACTAAGAAGAACCGTTGCGATATGCTAATTCCTTTGTTCTTGGAAGATGTTTCATCCAGTTTCGGGATTTGATGGCAGAACGTTTCACGTATTCGTTGCGTTTCGTATACGACGGATGTTTGGAATTAATCGTTTGAATTATCTCAGTTGTTTTCAGAGGCACAAGTTTATTTACTGAAGGCAGGCGAGCTAAGGATACCATGATAGGATTGTAATAATATTTCGTTATCATTTTGAGATTAAATGTTTCGTATACAAATATTTCATTATCATATTTATGCGTTGTGAATGTATTTTGGTTATCGGAAACGGCATTATTATTTAAGTACCGTTTCGCAATATCTGTTTTTCTATTTGTACATCCTCGTTGCAAGTTCTTTCGGAAAGAGGAAGTAATAACAATTTGAAGAATGAATAATATATCATTATCTATTTTACTGCAGAATACTATAAAGCTGACACTGTTAGAATCAAATGTCACCACATCATTATGCCAAAATGCTAGCACATAGACTGTCACAGTGAAAATTTGTACATGGTCAGACACACTTAGAATACAGTCTGTTAAGCAAATTGCGAATGTTCCAGTTCCAATTTTCAAACTTACTGTACATATTCCTTCCACATTTTTTCCTATACATAATTATTATAACTTAATTGAACCGCTTAATCAAACGTCCTATCAAATATACATCATTTAATTGAACCTCCTAGTTGAACCTCTTAATCGAACACGTAATAAAATACACATCATTTAATTGAACCTCTTAATCGAACACGTAATAAAATACACATCATTTAATTGAACCTCTTAATAGACCACATAATCATATACACATCATATAATTGAACTTCTTAGATGAACACATGATCAAATACACATCACTTAATTGAACCTCTCGATCGAACGCGTAATCAAATACGCATCATACGAATGTCCTAAACAATTCCTAAGTTTGCAAGCAACTTTCGGCTTTGTCGATAAAACCACAACGACGACAACTAATTTTCTCGTTGTTAAAAGACAGGGGTTTGCAGGCACGTGAAGGTGTGACATAATTTCACACGATCTCGTCGACAGCTTTGGTTCGCGAAAGTTCGAACGGCAAAGCGACACAGATTCAGATTGAAAAGTTGAAAAGGTGCCGGATCTCGAGAACGCAATAATGCAACGAACGTAATAACGAGAGCGAGATGAAAGCGAACGGGATGATTGATTAATGATGGGCCAACAGCATTGATGAACGACAGACACATCGGCAACAATACGTGACAACGCGTGTACATGTAGAGATAATGAACCAGTTAGCGAGATTCGAGCTCGATATCTCGCAAACATCGAACAGCAGCAACTCCGTAATTACTAAATCACGTCAAAAATGAAGCATTTGCGCATCCGCACGAAATGGGCGTTAACGCGACTGTCGATATTCATAACGATAACGATTTAACTATCGGTCCAAAACGAAAATTCGCTGAAAATTTGCAAAAGTCGAGTGTGAAGACGGAAATTGAATTAATGCAACGGATTTGGTACAGGCAAAAACCGAGGAAAATAGAACCGATAATTTGATCGAACCATTTTAATCGGAACACGTCATCGTCAATTTAATTAAACGTTCGTAATTATCGTAATATATTTATTCTCTCGAAAATATCGAAATTTTATAACGTCACGTTAATCAACGCGGTGTTCGATCACTTCGTATTAAAATATAATATAATAATGTAGATCGAAAGGTTGAGCTACATATTTTTTGCAAAAAGTATGGAAAATAGGAAGAGCTTGATTGAACTATGGGATATAATTAATCAGTGTGTTTGACGACTACATCCGTCATGGAGATGTGGCAGAAATTTGTTGTCACGAGTATACTCCTAAATCACAGTTAACCGGTTCACCAGATAAGTCGATATTAGTAATTAAATTGTCTATTTTATAAAATAGACCCATCTTTTTGTGATTGACGAGTATACTTACAAAAGGGAGTGCCACAGTTAACTGGTTAAAAACTATAACTATGTGATTACAAAGCCTATAACCTAGAACGAGATAGACAACTAGGGTATCTAGGACATAGGGAGAGTCCACAGAGAACCAAGGATCCACAAAAAGTCTAAAACTCTAGAGAGAAATTAACAACAAGGAAAATCTAGAACTTAAAGAGAAGGTAGAAAAAAATCTGCAATCCAGAAACAGATCAGAATCAATAAAACTACAAAATCAAAGATCATCCTCTACTTGCGACAAAGATACAAATTCGAACGAAATCAGATACAAGTAAGATTTGCATTACATTTAAAAAAAATCTGATTAAGGTAGAACACGTTCATCGAACATAACTTCGATAGCATTGATTTTGCACCATGTTCCAGTAACTCTATCGCCGTTCCCGGTGCATAGGAACGAACATTCTTGGAATCGAGTTTAACCACGCGTTAAATGTTCATTGATCAGGTCGCAGGTGAGTTTTGAATATTAATTGGCCGCGTCAAGCGATGATCCAAAGGGCTCGTGGGAACTTTAACGAACGATAATTTAATCCGGGAGAATCTAATACGTAGGCGAGGCTGAAACGAAAGGACCAAAGTGCTGGCTCGTCGGCATTTCACCGCGAACAAGTCGAACCTTAATTCCGCCAGGATTGTTAACTTCAAAATTGAATTTCTCGTCCAACGATTTCTAAAGGGCCGAACTCCGCTCGCAATATAAATAAGTCGGGTCCGACGGGGTTGCCGAATAATTCACGCGATACCGGCTCAATGCGCAACCGAAATAATGCGAACAATCGACGCAGTTAATTACTAAGATTAATGGGAAATGTTTTTTCTACCCGGAGCGTGTTTTGATCGAAGTTTCAAGATCTTTCTGTGTCGCGGAGGCATGTCGATAAATATAGATTGAATTTCTGATCGATAGAACGTGTTATTATATTTAACTTCCACAAGCTGTATTTTTATCCGTGGTAATTTTAGAGATAATTATGGTATGGAAGTATTTGAAAAACGATTTCACCCTTTAAGTTTGAGGATTTACTAAAAGAAACCGAATACAAGAAATTTTCCTTGGTGCAAGTAGTAAAATACAAGGTGAATCAAAATTATAAGCACACTATTTGTGGGACAGGACATCTTCAGAATTTTCGTTATACAGAGTCTCAACCTGTCTAGCACGATTAATACAATGAAACCAACGTTCAATTGTACAATTTAAAAGGCTGGACACACATTTCTATGGAAATGTTGGATATCGCACCTTTTATTCTGTCTTCTAGTTCTTCGAGAAAACGAAACAAAATCGTTCACACAATTTTGACTCACCCAGTACATTAAAACATTACGTAGAAATAAACTTTGTACGATTTCAGTTAAAGAAACTCGGAACGCGCGATTTTTTGCAAAACGGTGCACTAAAAATTGTACGAGCGTTACGAACATGTAAACAAGAGTACGAAATAGAAAAAAAGTGAAGAGGTATACCGGTGGAAAAGACGATAGAAAGGTAGAAGGTAAAATTCGATATAAAATTCCAGGGAAAACATCATAAATGGAATAAATGATGCACATCTCCCGAGGGTGTATAGACAAACGTTCGTATCGTTATTGTGTTTCGTTGAGACCGCTCCTTGTAGCCCTTGCATATGCCATGCTCCACGTCACTTCTCAAGGGTAAAGTCTGCAAACCATGAAAGGACCCATCCTACGATCTCAGACAGTCTCGAAAGTCTTCATCGTCAAGGATCACAAAGTGGTGTTTCCGGGGAAACACGCGACACTCGTTCAACCCCATTTCACAAGCGGAGTAGTCTCCATACCGTATCGGTATATACCTAACATCGAGAATTGTCCTGACAGCGAAATCCAAGAATTCGGATCGAATCATTTAACTGTTAATTTCGTAACAATTGTTTGGACCAAATTTTGTTTGCATTATTAGCTTCACTTGTCTTATTCTGGTAATGATAATTCAATGCGTGATCATTTAGCGCATGGAAATCTAATGCATGGCAATTTAACGCATAGTAATCTAATAATTGGTAATCGAACGCGTTATAATTTAACGCATGGTAATTTCACGTGTAGTAATCTAACAATGAGTAATCTAGCACGTGATAATTTAACGGGTGATAATTCGACGCGTCGTAATTTATCGGGTAATAACCTAACGGGTAGTAATGTAACGGTTGGTAAATAAGCGCGTGATAATTTAACAGGTGATAATTCGGATCGATTCATTTAACTGTTAATTTCATAAAGATTGTTTGGACTAAATTTTGTTCGCATTATTATGGTAGCTTCACTTTTCTTATTCGATGAGAGAATAAATTTGCATTTGTGTTTAAATGCAAAGTAACGTGTGATGATGCGATGATTTAATACACGAAAATGTAATGCATGATAATTTAACGCACAAAACTGCAATGCGTTTTATTTACCATGTGAGAATCTAACACATGTCGATTTTTATGGCGATAAGGCATGGTAATTTAACACGTGACGATTCAATGCGTGATATTCTAACGTGTGGCAATTTAACACGTAATAATCTAACGCGTGGTAATGTATTCGGTGGTTATCTAGTAGTTGATAATTCAATGCGTGATAATTTAGCGCATGGAAATCCAACGCGTGGTAATTTAACGCATAGGAATCTAATGATTGGTAATTTAACGCGTTGTTATTTAACGTGTAGTAATCTAACAATGAGTAATCTAGCACGTGATAATTTAACGGGTGATAATTCGACGCGTGGTAATTTATCGGGTAATAACCTAACGGGTAGTAATGTAACGGTTGGTAAACCAGCGCGTGATAATTTAACAGGTGATAATTCAACGCGTAATAACCTAACGCGTAGAAAACCAACACATGGCGATCTAACACATGGTAACTGAACGCGCCGTAACACAACGGGTGGTAATCTAACATGCAACATTCGAACGTGTGGTAATCTAAATTGAATTACCGCTGGTGTATACAAAATTCCATATAAACACGACTCTGCAATGAGTGTACACAAAAATATAAATCTACAACACCGCGAATTTGAATCGAGTCAACATAATCCAAACCCTAAATTTTCTCTTCTATCGTAAAAATTCACATTGCGATTTTCAAGATCGTTAATTGTTGCAGCGAACGTTAGAGAGTAAAGGCACTCTAACAGAGAGTGAATCGATACGGAAAACAGGAAGGAAAACACGGAGTTACAGAAAACAGGTGTGCGATGAAAACGTCAACGACCCGACGATAGCACGAGACAGTGTTTCAATTACAGGACGGGTCTTCGTCCAAAATGACGCACCTTCGTGGATTATTTTCGGATTGGTATTTTCGTTAGACGCTTTTCACGGCCGTTCACGGCTAATTCCGTCTGCCCATGGTTCATAGAACGAGTCGATACACGCCATTCGTGTCACGTAAACCGTGTTCCGACGATAACGAGACCTCGCCGGTCTCGTGACTTTCCATTCCGCCACTCTTTTCCGCAAGATTCCTAACTTCGCGATCGATACGAGCAAATTCGAAGCGTGTTCCTGCAGCCGCTACGATGCTCGAAAATTTTCACCATCCAGAATGTTGTTTGGAAACCAGCCACTCAATCGCTCTCCGGCGAGACATTTTAGAATTTCAATACAAATCGATTGAGCAGAAGTGTCTGAATTTGTAGTTGGTGATCTTGTATTGGTATTATATTGTAATTGTGCATAGTGCAATTTTTTAAGAACAAACTCTTGAGAAGTTAACTATTCAAATCGTTACTTGAATTTGGGTCAAAGTCAATCGTGCATCAATTTCTTTGCGAGGAGAATGAAACTTATGTCTCCGACCGCATTCTTTAGTATAAACATAACCAATTAAGATTTGTAAATGATTTTTTTAAATTCAATGAATTTCCATATAAGCTACACACAAAGATTAGTCGAATGTACAACTTTATCAAATTAAGCAAAGTAAATTTAATTAATTAAATTTATTAAATCCATCAAATTTATCAAAGTAATAAAATCGTTAAAGTCAATAAAATTAATAAAATCATAAAAATTAATCAAATTAATAAAATCATTAAAATCAATAAAATTAATAAAATCATAAAAATGAATCAAATTAATAAAATCATAAAAATTAATAGAATTAATAAGATCATAAAAATTAATAAAATTAATAAGGTCATCAAAATTAATCAAATTAATAAAATCATAAAAATCAATCAAATTAATAAAATCATTAAAATTAATCAAATTAATCAGATTTATAGATGCAAAGTACGACAAATGATCTAATTCGAAGATCAGTGAAATACGATGTTAATTAAAAAGAAAGCAGGGGCAAGGAGGGAGGGGTAACGTATAAGCAAAAGAAAGCAGCCCAACCGAATTTCCGAGAGAAATAGAAAGAAACCAGTGACCACGAAATTGGGTCGAATAAAAACGCGGTGAGGTTGTCGACGACGCCCCTGGTCGCTCTTCTAATTACTCGAAATTAAGTTAATGAGGAAAGGATGTCGGACGATGTGAGTGGTCTCCACGGGATGTCTTTCAATCGTCACCGTTTCTGTTCTCCTCGTCCGCATCTCGCCCGTATCAAAACAGGCAAACCGACGAGAAATTCTACCGTCGTTTTCATAACGCGAGCAGTTAGCTAATAATTATTTTTACCAGCCTCGAAATTCACACGCACGATCGAACTACCACTGAGAACAGAATATACTGAACCATAGCAAATATCTCATCTGACGCGAACGATTACTCGGTATATCGGAGCAACGTAACAAAGAACAAACCGTTTATCAAATAACTCACGAGCACGTTTTTGTAACATACTGCACGACATGGTCATTTCTGATGTTCATCGAGTCGAGTAGGTTTGAATAGCAGGTTTTCACGATCGCGTCTAACTTAATAACGACACAAAATTTATTTACCGTAGTCAATTTCGAAGGGCACGTGCGTACAAATGCAGTTATGAAGGGACACATACATTACATGGCTCAAAAGAGCACGTGTGCATGGTCAAACTTGAAACGAAATTATCGGACAGAATTTTCCGGCAGACCTAATAGAAAGTGTCCCTACGACAATCTTGGAGAGCGAATAATTTTTTCAACATGGTCTTCGAGAATTTAGGCTGTGAAAAAACTTTACTCTCCGTAGAATGTACTCCTACTTAACACCAACCAGAACTACCAACCAGTCAAAATGACTGGTTTTGGGTTTGACAATTTATATCATAAAATTTTGTGGCCGACCTTTGGTCAAAATATCTGCCATGTTTTATTGAGCTAATGAATGGTTGTATATATTAGATGATGCTGCAATATTTATTTATTTCTTTTCCTACTTCATTTTCAATTTTGAAGTAAGTATGCATTTAATGTTGGTGTTTCTAGTGTTAATAATAATACAGGAAAGTTTCGAGCTCGTACATTAAAAATCCTTATTCTCAGCAGGATATCCTAGATAACCTTCACCCATACATGGGTGACACTCAAATTTCTACCAACATTTAAGAGTTGCATTATTCTAAATTTCTTCACTTGTCTAACTGAAAGTAGTCGCATTTGTTACTTCAAACTATGGGAATATAAATATAAGAAAGTATTGTGAGAATATTTGGTAAGATAGTTAAAAATGAAAATACTACCTAATGCAATTTTCGATTGCTTTCGTGTAGCAGTCAACCTGTTAATAGTACTTCCACCATTCGTTTTCCTTTATAAAAATACCTATTTGCTTTTATTTATTTCACTCGTTTATTTTATTTCCCCCTTGGATTTCGTTATTTTATAACCCCTTCAATAGAAAGTAATGTATGTGCGATGCAGCATCAGCAGTATTAACTAACGATTAAACAACGCGTGGAACCAATAGATTCCCAATAAACGATAAAAGTGGACTGTATCAAAATGAATGGATCAGACTTCGGATGACTAGATTTTATTTTGACGTGTACTCGTTAACTATTGTGTCGAGAGTCCCTCTCCGGAGACGTTTTACATTTTACCAAGACTCGGAGTAGGCGTACAAAATTGGGGAAGTTAATGAGGGAAAACAATTTACTATTTTCTATTGGCTAACTAAAGTCGAGTGGAAATGGGAATATCCGTAACATATGAAGCTATCTGGATTTTCCGTCAAAATGACCGTAGCGAGCAATAAACTCAAGGAGTACCTCGACATGAATGGGAAAGTGCGAACAAAGACTCCAAGGCTAAAGCTAAAGGTTCTGACACCTAGGTATGACTGACAATAAATCAATAAAAAAACTCGTTAGAATGTAGTGACTTCCTGGGTCCTATTTCTACGGGTAAAAACTATTATGCCAAACTAAAAATGTATTTAAAGGAACAAAAAAATACGGCGTCAATACGGAAACATTTTGACCATTCGACCGAACGATCGAAAGGGTTAATCGGCATAATAGACGCGAAGGAAGGGGTTAGGTCGACTTGGAGGACGATCACGTCCACTCGAGAACCATCGGCTGCATCGCTTCTCTTACCTACGACACCGAACACTCGTGCTGACACTTCACGAAGCGGATGAAGCACCCTATTCCCCAACCTTCCTCCCACGAGCTTTTGGTAAGCTCTCCAGATGGAAATCGATCGAGCTAGCCGTGTTCGACTCGAAACGGTACTAACGTAAATTAAACCCGGCATCGATTCATTGGAATCGAGTCGCGCTAATTAATGCAACCCCGTTAACCCGTTTACCGAGTCCTCCACAGTTTCGTAGCCCCTTGCGGGCTCGGTACATCGATACCGGATGCTTTTCTCGTGAATTTATTTTAATTGGTCTGCGGTTGTTGGCCGAATTCGGTGATTATCGATTCCGTGCCCCTCGATTTGCGAGTCGCGCCGCGATATTTTTCCACGGGAATACGGGATCCGTTGTATTGCCACGCGGTGCATCACCGCGTGTTCGATACGCATTGTGTTAGCACGCTTTCTATCGTCGACCGTTCTATCGCGAACGTATTTACGAATAACCGCAACTCCAATTTATGGACACTTCAATTTCTGTGTCACGAAATTTAACGATTTTTCGTGTTTGGAAATTTTTTTATTTTTGAAATTTTCATAGTCACGATATTATAAACTTTCTGGTTTCCAAATTTCTAGGTTACGAATCTATAAATTCTGATACTTTTATGTTTTCGAAGTTTGACATCCCTAAATTCCTACATTGTTGCAAATACTCAGATCTCGGCTCTCCGAATTTAATATTTTTTTAATTCTCGTAGTCTCACATTGCTAAACTTTTACATTTGCAAATTCTCAAATCCCTAGCCATCCGAATTCCCACATTTTTCAAAACCCACGAAATTCACAAATTCTCTCAATGAACAATATAGTACCAACTCTTCGGACAGAGATCGCGAAGGCAGAAACACCGACGCTATAAATGTATCGTGTGTCACCCCCATTAGGATCAAAATATTCGTAAATTGTCAAAGCATTAGTCCGATAGTAAATATTGGTCGGTAGCGAATGACGGGGCAACAAGTGCCACTCACGGTCGAAAACTGGCGACGCTTTCTAGAACGCCCCCGGGGAATTCGGCAAGCAGCCCGTAACGCTAAAGATAACCAACCGCCGAACCAGATCTCTAACCCTCCTTTTTATCCGCGGTAAAGCCCGATGGCGGTGCAAACGGGTCGAGGAAATCGCGGCGAGCTCGGGGTGAATGAAGCTGGAAAACACGAAGAACACGGGTTAGGAGGGCGGAGGGGTGGGGGTGTACGGCGGGGGGTGGCGATGCTGCGACTGCGACTGCAGTCCAAGGGAAAATTAGGTCAGTGGAACGGATCGGCGGGGATGCACACCTTTTCGACGTCGCCGCATAAAACACCACTGCAGCATCAAACATCACACTTTGGACTGTGATTGGGGGTGAGAGGTCAGTGACTCCCTGTACGACCGCGTCCGCTTCTTCCTCGCCCCGGTTGCGTCGTTTCCGGCTGCGTCCGCATCCGTCGCTGCTTCTGCATGCGTCCTTATCCTCTTTCCTCGCACTTGGATCTCGCCTCGATGTCTCGAAAATGTCCAACTTGCGCACTCGTCCGGGTCCAAATAGCCTACCTCGATCGCTCGTGATTTCACCCTTTGATCGCGGACGTGTTTCTTCTCTTTCACTCTTTGAATCTTTCATACATTCTCGAGTACCGTAAGTTCGGTTTTCTTTTATCACGAAGACGTGTTTCAATTTTGATCCTTCATTTTTGGGAAGAGCGATACCAAAATTTTATGAGAAGCTGATGTGTTAACGCGTGGAAAATTTTTGTTTCGATATTTAGCTAGGTATGTTTTATAAGAGAATATATTCGACTAGGAATCCACTTTTATCTTTTCGCAAAGTGACGGATAGAGTTTTGGTTCATGAAGGTTCAGTCACTTTGAAAATTTCCTTGTTCTTAATGTATGATCGATGAATTCGTATATGTTGTCCGGTTTCTGGAAGGAGGGATTTCTTGCTAAAAGTCCAGCTTCTTCAATTCCTCCTTGGGACACTGCTTCCTCCAGAAATGTGTTCGCTTCCTCAGCGGACAAACATTTGTCGCAAAACAGGATACCGGTGTTTAATTTTTAATCCACTAACTTCCAGTTCTCTTCTTCAGGAAATATTGCTTCTTTTTAAGAACACACCACGCACACCGGTTACTAATCTCTGCAATATATTCCGACTTCTTGAAACACTCTTTAAATTACGAACTACGGAAATCAGACATTGCGTATGACACAAAATGTACGGCAACGCGACACATGGGTTCAAACGTGTTCACCAATTTACACAGTAATTAGTAACATGTGTTACAAATACTTGCACCGGTCTCGATCACAGAAGCACTATGAATTCTTTCACCAACACCGAGTACCTTTCAGAAAAGCATCGCGAGCATCGTCTCGTTTAATAGTCCGTGGTTTCCGGTGACCGGAAATCGAGTTTCCTTCTCGAGTAGTCCGCTCGGCAGAAAAATCGAACTTTCGATCGAGACATCAACGTCAGAACTGCGGTGTCAATGTGCGGATCGTGTTCGAGGGTAAACAATAGCTTATCGACGAGTGGCAGAGGGTCGGTTAAGGCGATAAGGTTCGCGAATCTGTATCGAAACAAGCCTCGATTCTCCCTGCGAGCCTCGATAAGCCGTTATATTGTCTGGGAACGTTTAATTGCGGGATTAAATGGCGATCGCGAGGATACCGGCAAATTGTCGACGATGGAAATATGAAACCCGTCTTCGAGGAAACTATACTGCGCACGAAAATTATCACAGATTTTCTTACCGAACTGTTTGTATCTCGATTGCGTTGGCCGCGATCTAATTAACGAGTTAATGGAGCGATTACGCATCCTCTCTTGAGATCGAAAATGGACCCTTTGCACCCGAAAGGTGATCCACACTCACCATTTTGTTTAATACAGTAATTTGTAATATGTGTTTGTAAGAAAATTCCAAATTGACCTGCATTCGAACTCGAAATAGGACGCATACGGTCCCAGCGCGACGACCACCAAGGCGTTGGGACCCGAATATTGTGACGTCAGGGCAATAAACAACTGAGGCCCTTGAGTTTTGGCGAGGGGCAGTAAAGCCTTCGCAGCCTCGAGGAAGGGCATTCTTTGGGGAATCATTGACAATGCGACATCGCCCACATTTTGTCGTTTAAAGAATATAGTCATTTAGCGATATTGTACAAGTCGTTATTATACGCGTTTATTTTACCGTATTACGTATTAATCTTACATGTTTTTTAATTAAATCTATGATGTACCACATATATGGTGCACAAATATAATGAAGCAGCTAATAGTGACGATTAGTAACAAAAACATAATAACTTCGAACGAATTCATCAGACTTCTCAACCAAAAAGTTGTATGGTAGCTATCAGCTACCGGTAAAAATATCTTCAAAGGGTTAACCCTTTGCTCTAGAGTGTCGAACGTGACACAACGTCAGTTTTAATTTTAGGAGTTTTACTCGATATTTATTCACGTCCCAAGCAGAAGATGGCCCAAACATAAAATGGATGCTTTCAACCCTTTTAGTGCAACGATATATATCTGCAATAGATGGTAAATAGTTTTGGTATCATTTGAAAGAGTGTATTCTGTACTTTATCTTTGATGTATTTGTTTATTTTTAGAATGTAGTATGAATGACTTTATAAATCTTAGAACTTGCTATATTTTTTATATAGTATAGTATGTGTTTGCACATTGCTAAAATTTTGTTATTTATTTTTAATTTCTTACATTTACGCTTTATGCAATGTATCAGAATATTATAATCAGCAATTAATTCATTTCTAATAAAATAACAGAAACTACAATCACATCTAAAATTTCATATTGCTTTCTTTCATAACGCGTTACAAAAATCTAAAATTGACGCTGGCACTTTTCGCCAGTGCACAGAATAACCATCCACATAAATGAAATCATTTTTCTATATTTGCTCCATCTTTTTTGCACAAAATAGAGAAACGAAAACGATATGCAGTCATAAGGTTAAACGAGAGTTTCAAAAACAAATGTAATGCACAATAAAACGAACGACGCTCGAGTAAAAGTTGGAAGATGAGCAGTATCATTTAGAATTAAACTGCGGTGAAGCAGTTTTGGGTGGCGTCCAAGGAAGGTCGATAAGGCGGTCATAAGATCGGCCGAACGTTCCAGGGAACTTTTTAAGGGCTTCCTGAAATGCACGAAAGCATCATCGATCAACGATCGATCCGATGTACCGCGGTAATTCGCTTTTAACGGGATTCTTGAGGGAAATCGAACGTCGAATTTCTTTTTTTCGACGATATTCTCGCTTCGGTTATTGCGAAGAGTATCTCCTTACGGTCCGGCGACCCGCTTCCCCGAGCACTCTCGCACAAAATCAAGAATTTTTTATAAAGTCACGTAGATCCGTTTCCACCGAGAATCAAGAAGGAAATTGAACTATTTGAGAGGCTCGATATCGTTTTACAATAGCGCGAGAGGAAATGGACGGACGATTTATGAAGCATAAAAGAAAATATACACGGAGAAAGCGAAAGTTTAATAAAAGAATATGAGAACGCGTAATTCGTTTCAGAAACTGGATACTTGAATAACGAGGAGGGAAGAAACTGAGATTATTTAAACGGTTAAGTCATGATCTTTCTTTAAAAGACCGATTAGGACTTAATTCCAAGACATTTGCGCAAAAGAAATATCAATAGAACTTCAGTATAATAATTTCATTTTATACTGCACAATAATTTTATTTTATGCTGCAAAGTAATTTAATTTTATACTGCATAATAATTTGATGTTATATTATATTTGCAAGATGTTGAATTTATATCGAGTTACCCGAGACGAACAAAATTCATAATTACGCTTATAAAATTCACAAGAGACTGCAGTTGCCGATAAAAACTTGTTTAAAGTCCATGATAAACTTATTCGGTAGTACACGGACGACAATGTTTCACTTATAAAGCCGAGAACACGATAAAGATACGTCGGCCATTCAGAAATAACGCTGCACCGATCGATGCAGTTCACCGACGTCAGCTCTGTACACAATATTCACCGTGGAGTGCTTGGTATCTTATACATCACGTAATTCCCTTCGAGATCCAAGTATCGTTAAATTAATATGAAAAAATTGTATGCATAAAGACCTTCGTGCGTTTTTTAATAAACTTTCGAAACCGAGTTCCTCGTTTCTACCACGCGAACATAGCCTTCATACAATTTTCATAAAGTAGACTTTGCTCAAACCGATCATCTCCGCAAACAATAAACTGAATTTTTCTAAAAAATAAGCCTGCGAACGATCGTCGATTATGGTCAATTATGTATTCTTTCAGGTGCATTCGTATTTATTTATTTTTAACTCTACATTGGCAAGAATTTTGTATTTACTTGTACAAGTCTTTAACTGCATATCTCTGATCAATATAAGTGTAATTATTTATTATTGTGCAATTATTAACGAAATATTAATTATGATAATTGTGTGCACATACTGTATGTATGAATAATCAATTGTATATACATACTCTACGTATAAATCACCAAGTCATAAAATTATTTTCTGTCTGCAATTATTTGACACATCAAATTATTTGTTATATAAAATTATTTGACATACAAAATTATCTGACGCATAAAATTATTTCGTACGACCGTAAGAAGAAGCGGATTCAAAACTAACACCATGATGACTGTAATCGACAAGATTTTGCATATTGAATGCACACTCGTGTGCTCATTGCGTACTTATGTCGCGTACTTATCCAAGACGTTAAACGCGGAAGAGTCGACAAAACGGAAATGAACTCTTATCTCGGATCTGAACCAGATCTCGTTCAAAGACAAACTAATGCACGCAACACCACGTTGGAACAAGTAAACCATAGTTGGAAAGCGGTAGATGTAATTGGAGCAAACAAGGAAACACCTATTCTTGTGAGCGCGGATCTATTCATCTATTCTCGATCTAACCACGAAACAACTTAATCGCGTTTCATAGGCAACTTCCTCTCTCCAATCTTTCATTCGCAAACGATATCGTCACCGTGCCAAGTTCTCAACTTCAATCTACTTAAAACGCAATCTCTGATTATCGATCGCTTCTACGAACTCATATTTCCCAGAAGGTTCAAAGTACTTTGATATATTGAGACAAGAATCCAACTTCTTTCGCCTTATTCGTCCGTGCTCGATATTTTTTACTATGAATAATACTCTCTACTATTATAATTATCGATTATATTCTTTACATGATCGTCTTGTACAGAATCGTTCGAAGTTAATCGCATAAGCATGATTCACCCCCGAAAGAATAGACGATTTCCACAAAATTTAGGGATTACGACTCTTTTTCGCATAAATAGAATAATATTCGTTCGAAGTAAGCAGAATAATATTCTTTAGAATAAACAGCATAATATTCTCTCGAATAGAGAGTACAATATTCATTCGAATAGACATCATAATGTTCTTTCGAATAAACAGCATAATATTCTTTGGAAACAAGCAGACGAATATTCTTTGGAAATAAGCTAACATTCTATCGAATAAACAGTATAATATTCTTTGGACATGAGCATACTAATATTCTTTCGAGTCAACAGCATAATATTCTTTGGACATAAGTATACTAATATTCTTTCGAGTAAACAGCATAATATTCTTTGGACATAAGCATACTAATATTCTTCCGAGTAAACAGCATAATATCCATTGAATAAACAGCATAATATTTTTTTAAAATAAACAGACGAATATACTTTAGAAGAAACAGCATAATATTCTTTTAAATAAACAACATAATATTCTTTCGAAACAGGTAGAATAATATTCTTTCGAACAGACAGGATAATATCCGCAGAATAAACAGAACATACTATCGAGATAAGCAGTAGAAACAAGTATCGGTAGCGTAAGCTTGACCAGAATTTCCTAACGGAATTCGAGCAACAAATACCGAAGCAATGAACATACTTTGTTCAGCGATTGTGTAGATCGCCTGGCAAGCAACTGGAGGCATCTCGTTTCCGCTCGCAACGGGACAATAGTGATACAGGAACGCGATCAAAGGAAACTGGGTGAACGAAGAATGAAAAAGGGAGCGAGAGAGAGAGAGACAGAGATAGAAAAGAGTATAAGAATCGCGAGTAGTATCCGCCGTGAGCGGTGTATACGTCGACCCCGGCTATACGCGGGTCGTCGGGTCACGCGGATACCCGGGTCGACGCGTGTCGCTCGGTCAAGGGACTCTTCTGGGAAAACATCATCGGGAGAATGATAACAGGTGGAGATATTCGCGATTAGATCGCGTGTGCAACGACGGAAAACCGGATGACCCAATTTCGTTTTACATTCGCGAAACTATCGGACCGTTTCCATTAGTAATTTCGTAGCTCGTGTTCGATACCGTACGCGATGAAACGCTGTTCGTTTTGCATTTTTTAATGAAAGCGATAACCACCGACAACGGGGCAAAAATTGTGTTCGTTTTTTACGAACTGCGGAAAGTTTAAACGAGTTTGGTAACGCGGGATAGCGTGATTAAAAGGTTCCGTGAATTATGCCGAAAGGGGACATCGAATAAACGAATTGGACGAATCAATATCTTACGTTACTTAGTTTTTTTATGGTAGTGCTTCGTCACAAGAATTGCTTGAATTGAAATTATTCTGAAATTCAATTACCATCAAACATACGAATATGAGCTCATAATTAATAATGTTCATATGTAAAACAATTAGCATATGTCTGATTCCTGCAATTTAATGTTTAACATCATCAGTATTTGATCAATGAAGAACGAATTTAAATTCATAAAATAATTCAAACATTCGATCGATAAAATAATTCGATGAGGAAAAGCAATTTGAAACTGTACCCATATTCCATACTGCCACATTACAAACGGAATAATTAAATGAAAAATCGAACTACATTTACGTATTTATAAAACATGGAAATAACATGTAGATTCTGTGGTAAACGTAATAAATCAACTCGATGCGTTTACAGTACGCAGAACGCGGAAAATGAAATGTACACTACAAAACAGAAAATACCATTAACATATTAATTTGCAGCGAAACTAAGAATATCCGCAACGCATCAATACCTGACTTTTTAATATAAATTTTCAATTCGATATTTTATAACGCTAATACATTAATGATACTGAAAATTATTTTCCAATTATCGTTTTTTAATTACCAGGGAGCATTAAACTTGTAATGACGGTCACCGGTGACCCCTGCGGCCACGGTTTAAACTGTGTCACGCTACATATGTTTGCTTTCACTGTCACCATGTATGAAATTCGACAAACGCGTGCGAAGAATGAAAACTTGATCGGACTATCAAGTATCGAGCATCAAACTTATTGCTGGATTCCGTACAACCTGTTATAACTATGATATAGACACAAATGCTATGCCAGGAAGATATTCTCTTCGGCTTCGTTCACACGGTACCTCGTCATTGACCTATCTGTATACCGTTAACGATAGACATGTAAGAGAGAATTAAATACAAAAATGATGAAGAGAGTCAATATATTCGAAAAAGAGCGAAGCAGGAGAAAAAAATATTGGGCCAACAAATAGATAAGAAACACGAAACAGAGACAGCAACGTACGAACGAAGACACATATATGACATTACGTGTCAATAACTTGGCACCCAGAATAAAGTATCGAGCCAAACGCAATGTACAAACACGTTGAAAAAATGTTTCCGAGAAGTAAATCGTTGTTAAAAGAGGGCCAACAACAAAATCAAGCCTATATTCGTTGTATTAAACAATATCCTAATTTAATCGATCCTGTTCTATACGTATATACGTAACGATTTTCTAACAAGGTGAGCGTTAACGATCTCGATCGCTCGAAAACATAATCGAAAGCACACCTTCGTGAATGCAAAATCGTTCGCCAGTTACCCCGAACACTTTCAATTTCTGCGATTTCGCCGAGCGGACGCCGAGAAACATTCGATGCCAAGGATTCTTTTTTTACGCGGCGACGTTTCCGGTACCGCGACAATACCCGTTTCCGGTGAAACACGACGACACCGAGAACAGCGAGGTTTCTGGGTCGACGAGCGAGGTTACGCGGCACGTTGAGGTCGGCTGGTGACTGACTCTCTCCAGGCGTCGCGACGCCGACGCCACCTTTGCGCCACCTCTCCCTCCCCTTTTCGACCGAACAACCCCCCACGAATACGTCCACCGTGCTCGCGAGCACCCTGATGATATCTATATACCTGGCCGGTTTCTGCGTCTATCCGTCGACGTGCACCTGCCACGAGTCCAGGGTTGCTGACCGGCTGCTAAACCCTTCGGTCAGATATTCGATACCCTTTCCAGAATCGTTCGGCTAGGATTAACTGAATCCCTTCTGGGAGATATACCCCTGTCGGGGAAAGCGACGTCGGTTGCACCGACTATGCAACGGAATCGCGGGAGATCTGACGATGCTAAAATGTGGACGATGTGTGCTGGATGAGGAATGTAGGACGTCAGGTAACTTCGTGTTCCTGAGGTTAGAGGTCATAGGTTATACGTTTGCATGATTACTAAATTTCTGGAACTCGGAATATTCTGATCTGCAAATCGCCAAATCTGAGTCCACAAGCAGCTAAATTCGCAAATCCACGATTTCCTTGATTCTCAAATTCCTGGTTTACCAATTCGGAATCTTGAAATTCACGAATCTCAAATTACCAATTTCCCAAATTATCAAAGTCACAAATCTCAAAAATTCTCAAATTTCTAATTGTCATGTCCACAAGTTCCTGAGTTCTCCATTTCCCAATTGTAAATCCTCAAATTTCCAAATGTAACGAATAGGATCCCAAAGTCCCTATTTCCCAAATTGCCGAATCTCTTGATTTGAGAATTCCTAAACCCACAAATCCATAAATTCCCAAATTCCTACATCCACAAATCTCCAACTCCTCAAATTCGCAATTTCTTAAAATTCCAATTCCCCAAATTACCAATCACCCAAATTTCCACTTACCCAAATTACCAATATTCCAAATTTCCAATTCCCCTAATTACCAATTCTCCCCAATTCCAATACCAAAATTCCAAATTTCCAATTTCCTAAATTTCCAATTCTCAAATTCCCAAATTCTCAGTTCCCCAAATCCCTAAATCACAAATTCACAAGTTCCCAAATCCCCAAATTCCCCAATCCTCAAACCTCCAAACCCCAAATCCTCAAATCCCCACGTCCCGAAACCTTCAAACCCTAAATTCCCATATCCCAAATTCCCTAATCCGAAATCCTCAATTTCCGAAATTCCCAAATCTCCAAACCTCCAAACCCCAAATTCTCAATTTCCCAAATCTCAAAATCCCCAAATCCCCAAATCCCCAAACCTCGAAATCCCCAAATCCCCAAATCTCCAAATTCCTAAATCCCAAATCCACAACTTCTCAAATTATCAACTTCCCAATTCCCAAATCCCCAGTTGGTCACGAGAAATGTGTGGCGTCGACAGTACTGACATCGCCGGTGCAAGGTCACCTTATCTAAGGATATTAGTTACGCCGGTGCAACGGTTGGTCGTGATTTGAGTGGCAGAGGGTGTTAGGAATGCATAGAAGAGACGGTATATGGCTTGTGGATGGTTTGGACCAGGTTTCCACTAGATGCCCCGGAGGATCAAGGTGCCACGGTTTGCCACGAGATAAGCCTCGGGACAGTCATGCCCGAGACGGTAACATAAGTAAAGGAAGACTATCCAGGTTCACATTTTTCTTCTCCTTATCTGAACATTCTCTTGTACGACATAACCAAGAGATAAGATAATTTCTACAAGGAGCAAATTCGTCGACAAGGCTGGTTTATGCAATATGCAACGTTGATATTCTATTCAGGTGCCAATATTAAGCATCTCCACATTACCCAATAATTACTTAATTTTCAGACAAATACGTTGGTCAGTAAAATGTTTTTACACTTCTGTAACTGTAAATAATCGTATTCGTCACTTGAAACTGTGAAGAACAAATATAACAAAGTATCGTGAACATATTTGGTAAGGTTTGTTCAAAATGAAAATACTAACTAACGTAACTTTCAATCGCTTTCGTGTGGCAGTCAACGTGTTAATTAACAAATTGTTACCTTCAATAAAGGAGTATCGGTATATCCTACCAATTGAATTTTACGAGGAATCCACTTGGAATTTCAGCAAATTACACGACACACGATCGTGGAACAACTGGTCCGTGTATCGCATGGCAAGCAGCTCGCGAAACAGGAAAATGGCTCGACTCGCGATGCGAAATAAAACATGGAGGGCGAGTTATCAATGGCGAGGAGCTCGCCGTGAAACACTTTCGTCGTTGTTAAGAGCCGAGGGAGACGGACCGGGGAATTCACGAAGAAGGATGACGCACAGAGGGACGAAGACGAAGAAGAAGGGTGGCACACGGCGGGCGAGCGAGATCAAAGAATTCCAGAGGGCCGACCTCGCGCCACTCGCGTCGCCATTAAACTCTCAATTAGGAAAGCTGCAATTAACAACGACAAAGAGCCCGTAGGAAGCAGCCGCAGGGAGCGGCAACGAGATCTTCGTCGACGTGTCGAACGTGCTATGAATTCGTGCAACGTGCTCAAACGATCCGTCAACGTAATCCAAAACCTTCACGCACCCTTTTAACCCTGACGATAATTATAGAATTCACAAGTTCCCAAGTTGTCAATTTTCCAATTGTAAATCCTCAAATTTTCAATTCCCTAAATTACCCGTTCTCAAAATTACTAATCCCCCCTAATTTCCAATTCCCTAAATTACCATTTCCCCCAATTTCTAATTTTCCCAAATTCCTAATTCCCATATTCCATATTCTCCAAATTCCTAATTCCCAAATTCCCAAATTCCCAAATCCTTCAATCCTCAAACCTTCAAACTTTAAATTCCCGAGTTCCTACATCCACAAATCTTCAAATTCCCAAATTCCAAATTTCTTAAAATTCCAATTCCCCAAATTACCATTTCTCCCAATTTCCAATTTCCAAATTCCCAAATTCTCAGTTCCCCAAATCCCTAAATCCCAAATTTCCAAATTCCCAAATTCTCAATTTCCCAAATTCCCCAATCCCCCAAATTACCAACTCCTCAAATTTCCAATTCCCTAAATTACCACATCCCCCAATTCCCAAATTCTTAAATCCCCAAATCCCAAATTCACAAGTACCCAAATTCTCAATTTGCCAAATCTCCAAATCCCCAAACCTCCAAACCTCCAGACCCCAAATTCCCAAACCTGCAAAACTCCAGACCCCAAATTTCCAAATCCCTAAATCTCCTATCCCCAAATTCTGCAATGAACAGCGAGAAAGAGCCTGTAGGAAGCAGCCGCAGTTTCTATGTCTAAATTCTAAGTGCACAAACACTTTTGTTCTTTTCTGTATATTTATATATAAAGATAAAAATATTCTCATACCAATATTTCTTTTCCTTCGGAGCACACATTTATTTCGTCATGAACAGAAACAAAAATACTCGTACACCGTATCCACTGATTCATAAACGCGTAAGATGAAGTGCCGTTAAATTTCCACTTCAATTAATCATCGAGACACTCATGACCGAGGTTAATTACTCCATCGCGTAACGAGTTTCACGAAACACGAAATCAACTCGATCCTCGCGTTTTCGAGCTCGCGTCTGTCCTCAATTGGTAGCAGCGAACGAGAAACGCGTGGTTCGCTAATTGTTTCGTCGACAAATGCTAAAACGAATTTTAATTGCTGTCCGCTGGAGCACGCTCCTCCTGGACCCCGTAAGATCGTTAAAAAACCTGGAAACCGTATAATCGTCGCGTTCTCGCCGATCGAAACACCTGCTCAAACAGTATTAGTTTCGAGCGGTCAGTTCCGGATCGGACTACAGAACAAAGCTATTAATCCGACGCATTTTTCTGAAAAAAAAAAAAAAAAAAAACAAAAACGCGTCGCCACGTTATTTTCCGGCGGATCCATTTTATTTCTGAACCGTGACAGGAAAAAGCTTTTCACGTTCGCTCTTAAACGAAGCCGCGTATTTTCTGAACCGTCCTCATTTGATCCGATCGAACAGAAAAAATATTGATACGATTGGTGAAATTTCGATCCAGTCATTTTTCGTCATTTTGGAGTTCAACGACGGCGACGAAACATTCTATCGTTTCGAGTTAAATTGAAAGAACAAAATGTTATTTTTAGTGGCCGTAAATAATATTTTGAGTATTTTGTTAACAACTATACGATTGTGAATAATTATACTTTTATTTATTGAATTATTTCATGAATATATTTATTCATTTACAATGATGCACAATAAACTAATTAATAAACCCTGAAGCATCGTAAAATCGGTAAAATAATGGCGATGAAATATTTATTAAAATTCATTTACAATGTTGTTCGATAAATTGTGTATACCTATATTATGTATAAATATCAAATTGTGTATCACATACAGTATGTATAAATATGAAATTGTATATACATATTGTACATACAAATAGCGACATCAAAAATTTTATCCAACGAATGTATGTTCGCCTAAATCGAATTTCCGTCACCCGCCGTAAACAGTACGTCGACAAATCGATATTCTCGCAGTAACTTTCGCGATCACGACTGTAACACGAGTTCTATAAGATAATAAGCATCTCGAACGCTCGCGAAATCGCCTAAAGCCTCGCAACGTTGAAAAAAAAAAAAAAAACAAGAGTGCGCGAAGCGTCGTGGGAGTTTCGAACACCCCCCGACGATGCGATTTATCGATATACGGTAGCTGGAAAATAGCGATTTAGGTCGCGCGAGTACCAGGCTACAACCGTTTGCCATTCTATCGAGTTTCATTCCAGTCGGGGTTTTATTCTCGTCTAAAATGCCAGCCGGAGTTACGGTAAATAGGAGAATAGAAGCTTTGACGCGAGGATATCGAAGAAAATAGGGTTGGTTTATGTTGCAGAATGAGAATAAATTGCCGGTATTGGGTAGAATACGGTCAAATTTATCGATAACGTTCGATGTATGCCTTTTAAGTGATCATTTTTTTCAAATTACACCTTTCGGTTACGCTTCGTTGCTTTCAACCTGCAAACATTTCATTCGCTGCACCAAAAAGTTGTTCAACCCCTTGCAGTTCACACGTGATAAACCTTACTTATATCTATAACACGATCGAATATTCAATTTGAGTCTAATTGTGATTCGCACAGTTGAGGATACATAAATAATCTCTGTCTAAATGCAATTTTTATATGTTTGTTTCGGACGAAACTTTTAATGTCACCTAACCCGAGACACTAGGACAAAAACACCTCGATATTGAACCTTATCGACATACATACACAGTCACCACTTACAATTATTTTTATATGTCAATAAAATGATCTAATTTTTTCGTGTACCTACATGTTCCTCATCTTAAAGGAATATCAATTAAATGAAGATCTAGATGGCACATGAAATAAAATAATAACTTGTTTTAACATACAAGAAAGCTAATATACGTCCATAATTGTGGGTGCATGAAGATGTCAGTAGAATAATCTAATTCCTTCGTGTACCTACACGTTATTCATCTTAAACGAACAGCAATTAAATGAAGATCTAGAAAGCACCTAAAATAAAATAATAACTTGTATTAACATACAAGAAAGATAATAGACATCTATAATTGCACCTGCATGAAAATATTAGTAGAATAACCTACTAACTACCTACTACTAATAACCTACTAACCTAATAATTCTTTCATGTACCTACATATTACTCATATTAAACAAGGTGCAATTAACTGAAGATCTAGCACTTAAAATAATAATTTGTATTAACATACACGATAGATAATGCACGTCAATTAATGCACATGAGGATAATAATTACAGTTGCTGGACGAAAACAGTCGATTCAATTCCACATTAATTCGTTATACTTCGTCCGAATTTCTGTTCGCACCGCCGTCAATAAATCCCGTAATTTTTCATTTTCCACCATACGAACGAATCGATTTTTCAGTATGCACGGCGGTTCGATGAAACGCGGTTCACCGCAGCGAGTCCTCGCGGACATCGATTTCCAATTTGTCGACAAAACGACCGAGGAATTATCGTCGACGTCGCTGTCTGGTCCATGCAGAAGCGATTAGTCGAAAAAGGGGTGCAAGCAATCACGCTGCGCCCGGTACGTTCGAACGTAATGGCTTAAGAATCATCGATCTTATTGGAACTGCTCGGAAAGTTGAACGTCCGAGCAGTCGGAAAATTGTGTTGGTTCCGTGAAATATGGGAAAAGAACAGAGGATCTAGTTCGGAGGCCGACTTGTTCGCGTCCGGGGGCGGAAAAATTGGATAAATACCGTTTCCGTAAGTTGCTTGTCGCTGATCGTTTCCTTTCTCAATTTTCGCAACGAATATTCAATTTCAACACCAAAACTGACCATAACACTAAAGTTGGAAGTGGTCAAACGACCGTTTTACAAATTTGCTGTTTTAAATTATTAAAATTGTTAAGATGGTTTTCTTGAAATCTATGCCAACTCTCATGAAAAAAAAAGAATTGATATGTGTATTGATTTATGTTTCATTGTTGGTTTATTTATTTTTCAACTTTATTATTAACTGCAAAGTAATTGTGCATTATATTGAAATCTAAGCCAACTCTCATAAAAAAGGAATTAATATGTCTATTGACTTATGTTTCATTGTCGATTTATTTATTTTTAAACTTTATTATTAGCTGCAAAGTAATTGTGCATTATACGTTGGTAGTTATAGCGTTAAATATACGAGCCAGCGAGTTTCTCAGATGTTTCACTCGGATCCTAAGCGAAATTCATGCAGTTTCGGAATCCGATAAGAAGTTCGATAGCGATCGATCATCCCAACATAGCAAGTGCATGAACGTTGTTTTATTACAGTTACATGCATCGAAACGAAGTTCACGCAGAAACTGGGTCAGTACCATTAATTCATTTTTAGCTCACCGTCCTCGTTTCAAAACGATATTACATTTAACTCCTCTATGTTCGATTAATCGCAAGGAACTATAATAGATAAAAATAATAATAATATTTTCAAGAGTAGATCCGATTTAACGAAAGTAATTTTAATTTCTTTGATGGCGAACGCTTTCTGACAATTTCTTCGTACAGGGCGAAGTTTAATAACGTCGGGGATAATTGATCTTTGGTCATTCATTTCAGATAAACAGTGCTGGTGAAAGGTCGGTGGTGTGAAAATTTCCCTGGAAAGGGAACACCGATTCTATTTCTTATCAGGGCAAAAATACGTCCGGTTGCTGACGAAGCTGTTTTAATCAAATCGTCCTATTAAATAGAGCACGTTCTATTAACAGCCCCGAGAATTACGTCACGCTGGAATCAATTATTTATCGGAAAACGATTAAAATTATTCGAAACTCGCGATTCTTATGGAGGACGTTAGTTGTTAACGCTAAATTTACGGACATTTAGTGATCACTTCAATTATGTAATTAATTATGTTTTACGAACGACGTGGAACAAAATATTTCAAAAATTTGCTCAAAAATAAGGGTATATTATATTAACATATATTAACCCTGTGCGCTAGAGCGACGACTCACTCGACTTAATGCAACAACGTTAAATGAATAATTTCTAAACAAATGTATAGTGTTAGACGTTTAATGATCACGTATGTCTAACTTGAAAATTACCTATAAAAATATCTAAATGGATAATACTTATATCAATTTATAGAATAATTTTTTATCTCGATGAAGTTTAACACGCACTTTGACATAAGTTTTTTAATAATTCTCATAATTGAAAACAAGAAACCTAAGATCTGTCATTTTTATGGGTTTCGTAAATCTAACGTTAGAAGAAAATCTAATTCTTGCACCGAACACGAAGTTAAACGAAACCGATAATTCATGGAGAAATGTTGGCGAAATATTTTGTATCGGATTAAAACTAGAACACACTGTGTTGCGTTATATGAAATTTCAAGTAGAAGTTCATTTTTATCAGAATTTGTTAGCGTGTACAAAGTGTTTGAAACTAATTAATAAAAGAGAATTTAATTATTGCGAAGCTGCACGAAATTGATAGCTCATCGGAAAATATTCGGCAACTATTGTTGGCTACATCAAAGCTAAATATATACTCGTTTTACGGAACATTTTAATGAACCAACGAGGTATCATTATTTTATAAAATACGAAGCTGAAGTTCTTTCAAAGTTCATGGTGTGTCAATTAATTGCCAAAGAACCGGTGAGAGCAGAAAATTTGACCAGAGAAACCTCGCAACAAGTTCAATTAAAATATAGCAAGAATAACCTATTTTAATAGCGGCAAAAATAAATGTTATATGCAGTCATGAAAACCGAATTGTACGAATTTCCACAATAGCGAAGCTTTCGACTCTCGCGTTGTATTTTATGAAAGGACCTTATATATCTTTCATACCAAACAGCGTTAGACTTTTTTTTGCACGATTTTACTCGTTATACGAAGAATTGTTGTCAATTAAAATTTTCGCGTTATACATGTTACTCGTAGAATGTTACATCCAACATTCGAATAACCAACAAAAAAATTCCATTTGTCATCTTTAAGCCCTAAAACTTCTGATTAGCAAAATTTGTACATTTTACATACATTTTTATATAAAGAAATTAAATGTACATGTTGGAATATTTATTCTTTAGCGAACAAAATATAAATATGTTTATTCGTATAAATGCAACACAACAGTAGTCCGTACAATGCAAACAAAAATAGTAAATGAAATGAAAGAGATTTTAAATTGACTTTATGGGCTTTGACACAATGGGGTAGAACTGGATGACTTTACTCTGTCATGGTTTCTCGACTACTGGCCCCTTCACGTTTTCCCTAGTATCTGGGGAAAAGTGCAATAAAAGTGTGGGTCAGCTTTCCGTTGTTCTAATTTACATTTCTGACCATGTTGAGTCTGTATGTCATGTGTGTAAAATCCTTCCAATTTGCAACAATATATAAAGTTATGTATTTCGTTATTGAAGAAACGTTCGATATTTCCCACAGGATAAAGACGTCGACCCTGTCCAAAGTTCCGAACGTTTAAAACTTTTATTACGGAGGAAGAAAACAAAAGCCTATAAATTTTCGATATTGGTCAACTTCCTGTCATCTTCTCTCCGCTCAGATATATGACGCGATGTTTTATCAAGCAAACTTTCGTCGCTAAAAAACTGCCAATAATTCGTCTTTCGAAGTTCCCACGTTCGATAAGATCGATAATAAAGACGATAACGACCCGACGACAGGTACAGCCACTCGAAAAGTCTCGAAACAAATCGGAGAAGGTGGATGAAAGGTCGGGTTTCCGATGTCAAAAGACGAGATCTCTTCATTTTTCATTGAATGTTCCTCGTTTCTCTCTGCTCTGTCTAGTTTCCCGACCCTCGTCGGCTAAATATTTACGCTCTGTCGCGAGCAACTGCCAACCCGAAATTTTTAATTCATTCACCGGGGAATAACATCGTGGTCGACTTCCTATTCGGGCAATCCCATTTGTTGCACCGGAGGTTACAAAATTACTGACACCGGCAAACTCAGAATGAACTATTCACGGAATCGCTATTTCGATGCCCGAAGGAAATAATTATAGTCTATAACGTTTCATTGATGTACTCGATAAAGAACGACTGATCGACAATGATACTAATCACTTTAGAAAGGTATACGATATACCTCGATTTCATAACACGAACGACTTAAAAGACATCATTTATGATGCGTCAAATTAAACTTTACTAATATATTATACATACATACATATGTGTTGCTAATGTTCTCGATAAAAAATTGATGATTGACAATAGTGAAATAGGAAATGATTGATGATGAATAATCATTTATTTTCATAGGTGTTCAGTGTGACGTAGTTTGATGACATAAATGTTCCACGACACAGCGATATGCAGACTCAAGGTTTAAAGTGTAAAAAGAATAACCATGTTTTATTACCGTTTTCGATAAAAAAAATAGCCGGTTAAGAAAAAAAAATACCTGTTTTGAAATACATACACACATGAAGGTATAATAACTGATCACATCAAAGTATAATAAAATAGTGTTTTGCAAGTCTCGAAATTCGTTATTAAACATTAAACAATCTAACAGTAAGTCTATTGCATCAAGATGAATTAAAAAGAAATGCTCGACCGGAATTGAATGAATTATAACACTTTGCCATTGCATATAATATAATTATTGTATGATATAACACATATTATTTAAAAGATTCTTTACACAGATGTAAACTAACTGCTATATGTAAAATAAAATGAAATAAAAGACAAGTTGTAAGAATCTAACAATGTATTGAAATGCGGTCACCAAGGTCTAAAAGATCATAAATCATGATTATATTTGATAACTGAGTTACGATCACGCTGCTAATATCAGTGGCACGTGTCGTGACAGTAACTGCGTCGAAACTAATTTCATAAAGCAAAACTACCCTCGTATGCAAGAAGGGGTGTTAGAATTTCAGACAGAGGGGCGGCGATATCGCGTTTCCCCTAACGCGAGGGCCACGAAAATGGTTTCCAGTCGTAACCCCGAAGAATCACTGTCGGATGGTCAACGTGACCATACAAATCACACCACAAACATTACAATTACATCACAAGTCCCCATACGAACTAATCACGCTTTCGAAACCATATTTATTAATCTAACATAGCCTCACGAACCGCATTTCAATTCCAATCACAAAATTTATGTATTCTTTCATTTACACATTTGCTTATGTAAAATATATGTAAGTTAAATGATGAAAAATAACCTCAATAGAGATTGACAATGCTTAACACGTTCCCTGTCAGACCACTTTTTGAAGACTTGTTCATGCAGCGTGGGGCGTATACACTTCACTATCAAACCAATTTCAAATAATTTTAGGAAGCCAAAATTAAGGCGATTTTTAATAATTATTTTGAAGGACAAGGAGTTAATAAATATTTTTATGGTTTTGAGGACTACTTAATAACTACTTCGACTTCATTCCGCAATTTCTTTGTTGAAATAAAATACAAAATGGCGAAGGTACAGCCTGTTGTGCTAGAAGCATCATAAAGCGACTTTTAAAAGCTCTAGAATCGGATTTTATTATCCGAAAAAGCCAAAATGAAGAACTATTATTAGTATGTAGTTGTAGTAAATGGATGTGAAATGAAAAATTGTTCTCGGTTCTACCCGGAATGCAACATCGCTCTAATTCGATTACCATCCGTAGGAACGGTGGCTACCCAAAAAAATTCTCACGAGTCCGATCGCGGCGCGACGATCATTTCACGGGATCGCGATTCGTTTATTGCTTTGGTGCCAGAACGTTTATTGCTTTTATCGTTCGGGCCGCGCAAAATGGAATCTGAGGTTCCATCGTCGCACGAACAACAACACAAAACGATCGTTATCGGGCGATTTAATTTTCCCTGGTTAGCGGTGCGCGGCGAATCGGCCGTTGACGAATTTTTCCCGGTTTCTGTCGATTATAACACGGTTTTTCGCGTAAACCGCTGTACAAACCGCGCCGCGGATTGGCTCGCTCGAACTCGATCGATTTGTATTACGGTCCAAGTGTTTCCCTCGTGTAAACTCGACAACGGAATGAAATTATGTCAGGTCGTTAAGTGTGCGACTCGATAAATATCCAAACGCGAACTCTCGCATTTATTATTTCTCGTTCGCTCACCGCATTTCAATATCACGCTTAACTCGACAGATACATCTTCGTTTGTTCTCTGTATTTGTTCCTGTATGCTACAAGCATGGTACTACCGTGTTTGTTTTATTTGTGGATGTAGCTAATTATATGTACATATGCTCTGTATACATATGTGTACTAATATAAGATCATATAAATGTACTGTACTGTATTCGTGTGTACACATAATATATTACATATGTATACAGTATTAATATAAGCTAGAAAGATTAGTTAGGTATGTTAGGTTAACTACCTATGTGTGAACCATATGTACTGTATACATATGTACTGTACACATATGTATATGTGCATATATGTGTATATATAATATATATTACATATGCATACAGTATGTATACAAATATAATACATATGTGAACAGTATCTATACAAGTTAGCAAGATTAGTTAGTTAAGCTAGGTTAAGTGAATCGTTTATTCGTGAATCGTGTAGTAGCTTAGTAAAGGCTAAGTTATATTTGCTAATAACAATTGAGATAATGGTTGCATCGTTTATCATCGTCGAACGGAGGGACAGATTGCTTGTAGATTTTCTTTGGATATCGACTTTTGTTGTTGAAGCATGTTCCCCTAATAGATATCAGGAACTCGCAGTTGCCAGCTTTTCAAAAACTCGATGAGTTTTCTTTCCCTGTTCCGTCCAGGACGCACACAGAAATGCATTTCTGCATCTCCGAGTGACCAAAGTGGATCAACTCTAAGTTTCTTCGAGTTGCTCGCGAGAGGGTGAGGAACTTGTACAACCATTTCTCGAGGCGTTGTTAAACTTATGGCTAGATTTCCACGTTTTATCCGCTGAAGTCCCCGGGGGATTTGGGGAACGTGTAATCCTCATTGCGTTATTTGTTTCGTGGACAAACTTACTTTTAATTCGGCAACGATATGATCTAAGGAAAGAAAGTTTCGTGGGGATTCTGGGATTTGTCAATTGGGAATTTGGGAATTTAAAGATGTAGGTTTTTGCAAAATTTTGGAATTGGAAGGTTTGGAACTTTAAGAGTTTGAAAATTAAAAAATTTTTAAGGTTTGGGACTTTAATAATTCAGTGATTTAGAGAATTTGTAAATCTGGGAATTTGAGAGTTTGGAAATTTGCACACAATTTGGAAATTTAGAGAAAATTCTGAAACTTTTGAATTCTGAAATTTTAGATATTCGAGAGTTTACGAATTTGTGAATTCGAAAATTTGAAATGCAACATTAATGTCAACGAAACAACCGCCTCACCACTGGGCTATCAAACTCTGAACGTGATTCTCCTTCTTATGTCAAATCTTTTCGAATAAAATATAAAATCCATCAAATCTCGATAACATAAATCCCACAGCCAATCACGACGTATTCGCATTAAAACCTTCAATCACAAAATTACATCTGCTGATCGAATACCGAGTTCAATCACTCATCGCGAGACAGTTTGGTTGAGGGTAGAAAATGGCGAAAGGGTTCAACAGCCCCGATTCGACCAGGAAAAAAAGAAAAAGATCGTGAAATATTAATAAACCCGTGGACCAAAATCGCTGGAGAGATGTGCTCGAGGGGGTGGGGGGTTGAAAATCAATTAACCGAGAAGAAATTCGTGGACTGGTAAGTAAGGGAGTAGGTCCGGCCGGTTCGAGCTAATTATCGAAATTATTCGAACCGGTATCGGACGATCGGTGATCGATCACCGATCAAACGAATTTCTCGATCGTCTAAATTTCGTCGTCGACGTCGGCCTAAGGTTTCGCGACGAGCTGCGTCAATATCGACCGGTATACCCTGGCTTCTCCGTCGCGCACCCTTTCGTCCTCACCCAACGCTGCACCCTCTTCACCCTCCGTCATTCGGGGAGCACGTACGCGCCAGGGAAAACAACGAACGCGCCGATGCACTGAAATATGCACGCTCAAGCGAGCCGCTTCGACGTGGATCAGGCTTTTACCATATTGCACTTTTATCCTATGGGGAAACATACTTTCGCCTTCTTCCGCGGTAGTCTATACGCGTCGCCGAAAGTTGACATGTTAATGCGAAAAGTAAGAACTGTCCGGTGCAAAGTTGCGATGGATGCGCACGATTTAACGAGTTTTTGATTTAATATTTTCCATGCGACAGAATTCTGGTTACTGTTAAGTGTTATCTCCAATTCTTCCTAACTTACACGGGAAAGCTTAATCGATCTGTAGACATTTTTTTTTATATTATTTATTTCCACTGTTGAAATTGTCACGTGTATACGACTATAGATTCAGCTAAAAAATATTTTTTCAAGTTGTTTTTATCAAATCAACATTTAGACATTTTTTTTATATTATTAATTTTCACTGTTGAAATTGTCACATGTATATGAATGAAGATGGAGCTAAAAATTATTATTCACATATTTGTTTTTTTATAAAACAAATATTTATTGAAATATTTATTCCAAATGACGTATGGAGTTGTCGTTCGAGTGCAAGGGGTTAACACTGCGTTTGCGGATATTCGGAGAGCAGTTACTTTTAAATTACAAATCAAGTACAACGATAAATATATGTATAAGGGATGAAATATAAATTAATTTATACGACTGTTCTTTGTGTCGACAAAAATTCACACGTATTTTGACAAAAGCATTTTCACGCATTTCATAAATATAATGTCAGTAGGATTTTGATTTAACCCTCTGACTGTGAAAACCGTATACATATACATTTATCGATACACGCAAAAGACGTATGTATACACAAATGTAAATTTTTCTTGGTACAACACATTTTCTGTTTACTTAACATGAGGACAATCACAGTGAAAATTGACGTTCCGATGTAACACATTGTAATACGAATCTTAATCTTCGCTGTTAGAGTATCGTGGAATGGTAGGGGGTAAGAGGGTGCTTTTAGACTCTGTTACGGAACGATGTCTCCATTACTAGCTGTTGGTACGAGCAAGTTCTTAAAAGTTTGAAACGTTTGATTCGGAAGAAACGTGCGTACTTTATGAAGTACTTTTCTCTCCAGTGCATATTTTTCAAGACCTCGATGTTATCGATGTTTCTTAAACAGAATTTTATGGAACATTTTAATTGGAATACTTTTATCCAATTAAATTGTTTCGTTCCATTTTTATGGGACACGAAAGAGAAACATTGAAACATAAACATGAAACATTAGAATTTTACAGAACTGAAACGAGTGATTTGGAGAATACCTCAAACTCGAAATTGAAGCATTTGATAAAAAAGACGAAAAATATCTCGTCAATTGTAGATTACGTAAAACGATGTCCTAGTATATTTTTACGAACGAATTTTCTCAAGAAGAATATTATTCTTTTTCAAGAAATAATTTAATTTCCCGGTGTGGAGCAGTTTAGAGATAATTTCCAACCCCAAAAATTGTCCCTCGAGCTATCCAGCAAAATAAACACTCGATCATGCGAAATAATGGAGATCTTGTTCAAACAATGATCTTGCGATGAACGTCTCCCACGAACGTTTAGCGATTAGTCAAGTGTCGGCCCAATCCAAGCTCGTTTTCCCTTCGTTGGATTCGAACGATCTCCTTAACCCAGAGTCCCATCAACTACGACGCCTACGTCGTGTCTCGTTAACGATGGCCCTGATAATCTCCGTCACCGAATCTCCTTTAGCCTCGACATCGATTCCTCAATACCGATCGTGAGAACCATCGCGAATATTTCATGAGATCTGATAATGGATGGCGGTCCCATATTCGTTGTAAAACCTTTCGGGACCATTTTGTGCGAGATTGATAGGTTTCTTTGCTGGAGGAACATACGGCGATATAACGCGAGCAGGTACTGCGAGTGGACATATGATGCATGCCAATTTTTTAAATTAAAAATGTGGAGACTTAAGACATTCGGAAATAAAAAAATTTTAGATCGGATAATTTAGAAATTATCGTTGTTCATTTTAGAAAGCTTGATCAATTTATGTAGATAAATTTGCCTTATAAATGCGGAAATTCAAAAATTTGATCCTTTTCCTTAAATAAATTTCCCTGGAAAATGTGGAGATTTAGAAACTTCATCGTTTTGTCTAAACAAATTTTGCTTGAAAATAGAAAAATTCCGAAATTTTTAAATTTGATAACTCGATAAATTGAAAATTTGTGTACTTGAAAATTCAAAAACTGAAAACGCAAACAATGGAATATTAAAAAATATAGTAATCCAGAAATTTCAAAATATCGAACCGAGTAAACCGAATCAGATTGAACTAATCAGAGCATCGCGATTGCGTGTCTCGGGGGTGCAACTGCGCAAATCCACGGACGACGATCTACCTACAAAAACATCAAACTGACGTATCTAGTGATAAAAATGATCTTCAACTATCGTGCCATAAAAAAAAAATTCTCGACCATTAATCACGAGGGAATGCATTCAGTGAAACCGACACGTACGACGTTATCGGTGGACCATTAACCTCGTCAATCTATCTCGATGTCTCGATCAAGCATAAAAGAAATTATTCTAGGTTTCATTGAAACTCTATATCCTAGCCCTACACAAGGCTATACCAGGTGTATGGATAAACTTTTTCCGTTTTTATTTTGGTAGAGGAGACACGTAATTTTCAAGGGTGTAGACATTATCATAGATCTTAGAAAGTTTAGAATATCGAAGGTTCAACATAACAGCAATAAAAGACCAAGGAACTTCATTTAATGATTTTGCCAATTAGAGTTGAGTTTGAGTTGGGTCATCATTCAATAACTCCTGCAATTGCTCGTCTTCGCACTTATGTGGTCTACCAGAGCATTCACTGTCTTTTACATCGAAATCGCCACTTTTAAATTGTCGAAATCATGTCTCACATGTTCTAATCGAGGAAGCGTGTTCACCATATGTTTCTACCAGCAAACGATGACTTTCAACAGCCTTTTTCTTTTGATCGAATAAGAAAAGCTATGCGTGCCGCAAATATTCTTTTTCGGGCACAAAATTCGGTATGATCACTGAACGATAAAACAAAGACACTAGATTTTGACGAGCTCAGCTTGTACGTGCTTGTCGTTTAATGTCGGACGAACATAATGACGTATGATTCGAATTAATACACTGCGTACTTTTCACTCGAGCCATCTCTTAGTTCAATCGGAAAAAACGTATGCATACAGCTGGTATAATGTATAAAGAGAAAATTGATCGTAGAATTCGTTCGTTGGATCGAGCCAGACGTCGTAGAAATATTTTTTCATCGGCTCCTTTTCGGGTCCTGTTCCTAGTTAAACACGGAAAAGACGAAGAGCACCCGACGCTGGTGGGGTGAATTAAACGGCCGTGATGGAGGCTGTGGGATGGAAAGGGTGCAAACAGAGGATAAAACGTCGTACAGACTCCAGGGGTTGGGTTTACCGTATGCCTCCTCGTCTGTCTCGAGCAAGAAAGAACGATGGGAGCCAACGACGATCGATACGCTTCTCTGCGTATATCGCGAACTGAAGAGCCTACCAGCCATTTCTGTCCTCCTCTCACTCTTTCTTCCCTTCTCTCTCTCTCCCTCTCCCTCTCTGTCATCTACCTCCTTTCTTTATTTTTATCCCTCGCTACCCCTTTTCCTCGTGCGTTCGTTCGGGGGAAAACGTGCATTCAAAAGGATCGAAAAACCAGCTGGAAACACGTGTTTTTTTTCTTGACTTTCGCGAGATTCTGGAATGATGGCGTTGCTAATACGCGGATACAGAAATCGTTATTCCGAGCTCGTTTGCGGAGAACGGTGAGAGGGTTGGTTGCGAAATCGGTAACGTTGGGTTAGTTTTCAATTTAGATATTTTTGGGCTTTCATCATTTTTCATTTCGCAATTGATGTACTTCTGAACTCTCCAATTTTTGAGTTTCTAAGTTCCGAAATGTCGAGCTTCACAAATTTTCAAGTTTCTGGCCCCTTCAATTTTCAAATTTCTAGTTTCTCAGGTCACCCAATTTTTAACTTCGCAGACTCTCAATTTTCTAGCTTTATAAATTTCCAAATTTTTAGCTTCTCAAATTATCAAATTCCCAAATTTCTGAATTTCTAGTTTCTCAAATGTCGAAATTTCTAGCTTCTCAAATACCCAAATTTCTAGCTCCTCCAATTTTCAAATTTCTGGCTTTTCAGATCCTCAAATTTCTAGCTTTACAAATTCTCAAATTTCGAAATTTCTAACTTCTCAAATTCCCAAATTTCTTGTTACTCGAATTCTCAAGTGTTCGACCTCGAATTTCCAAATTTCTAACCTTCTCAAATTCCAAAACTTCTATCTTCTCAAATTACCAAACTTCTATATTTCCGTGTTTCGAAATTTTCAAATTCCTACATTCCCAACTTTTCCAATTTCCAAATTCTCAGATCCCCGAATTTCCACGCACCTACACTTTCGAACTCATAAATTGCCAAATTGATACCCATGCTTCAAAAATTTGTATCAACTCTATTCGAAGCACCGTATGTTGAAAGTATCGTGTGGACGAAAACCTCGTTGATGCATCAGCCGATATCCAAACGTCGTATCGGATTGTGAAATCCGACGGTTCCGAGAAACTACCCCCAATTGTTCATCCCCCTTTCGTTCTTCGTATCTGACCATCGGCCGATATCGAGTTACTTCTGCGGTTCAAAGCGAAGCCGTAAAACGGACGCACTTATCATGCAGACGCGTAACCCGACACGTGAGGGGTGAATTCGATGAGCGGCAACCCTAATTTCCGGCGTCTTACGGAGGATTTCGTAATTTTCATCGGATTCCTTTGTTCCCTGACTACCTGTTGCGATCTTCGTTTTTTTCGGACGCGATTCGCAAAATGCTACACTGCATTGATCCTCCGGTTGTTTGTTTAAAGAACCGCCACGGGCGGTTTGCAACGGAACACCGACGGCGAAGGTCGACTAATTTGCATGTAACGCGTCGCGACGTCGAGAAACATAATCATGGCGCGTAGATTGCGCGATGCAATTTACTCGCGAGCTGCGCCAGCGTCAGACAATATGCCTGTAAACATCTGTTGCCAACGACGAATATTCGCCGACTCGTTAAATCGTTAATATCGCGGGAATATTAACCGAACCCTCGAGCGCACGACTTCACCTTCAACTTCCGGTATGATATTTGAAATTCAAATTTCATTCGTTATTTATTCTCACTTTCTATATTTTATGCTATTTTTGTTTGCGAGACGCGTTGATAACATTCTGCATAAGAAAAGGTATTAGATGACAATCTATAATTAACGCTTCGACAAATTCACTTTCGATCTTCATTCACTCGCGTTATCTTGTTAAATATTTATTAATAATAAATAATGAACTTCAACAATTTTCTACGTAGTTGTGATGAACAACTTCGTTTTATATATCCGGTGTAATGATACAGAATAAACTAATCCTGACGTAAAACGAAAGTAGATAATATTGAAATGAAATTGGACTAGGTAATCTTGAAATAAAATGATACCAGATAATATTGAATTAAAATTCAACTAGACAGTCTTGAAGTAAAACGAAACTAGACTGTCCTGATGCAAAATGAAACGAAATAATCTTGAAGCAAGTTGAAACTAGATAATCTTGAAGTAAGTTGAAACTAGATAATCTTGAAGCAAGTCGAAACTAGATAATCTTGAAGTAAGTTGAAACTAGATAATCTTGAAATAAAATGATACTAGATAATCTTGAAGTAAGACGAAATAATCTTGAAACACAACGAGACAGTAAAATCTGGGTTCCAAAAACCATGAACAGGATGGTGATCGGGTATTAATTGAACGACAAGTGCTATTTAACGTTAAGAGAGTTATTACGGGATTCGGATGACCGGGACAGAGATTCCATGAGATATTTAAGCGGTCGCCATGCAAGACGACATACCACGATCATACTTGGTAGCCCATTAATGCCGCCTCTAGCACGTGACTCTTGGTAATTAGGTCAACGCCTGTACCGGCACGATTCTACGCGTTCGTGTTAGATACTACGGGGACGAGACTATAATTTCCCTTGTCTCTTTTGCAAACTCTCCGCTTCGATACTTATCTTGCTAGAAAATTGCAATTTTAAGGCAAACGTTACGGTAACTTCTGTCGCGGAAGGGGTATTTAATATTGCACGTAGGTGGTTGAAAAACTGAATGTTCGCAAAAAAATTATGTACAGAAAGGAACAATTATTGTGTTTCGGTATACTGAACATATGCGTTCGTATAGTGTAATTTATGTAGTATAGTTGTATACAATGTTGTATACAATGCATTCGTGATGTATTAGATAGTGTATCATTGAGAAAAGAATTACTGTATTTCGGTATACTGAACATATCCATTCATATAGTGTAGTTTATGTAGTATAGTTGTATACATACAATGTTGCATACAATGCATTCTTGATGCATTAGCTATCGTGTCATGACAATTTCGCGCAATCAAATAAATTGTTCCAAAAGATACTTTTTTTATTGCTTTTCGTTTTTTATCCCGGTACTTTATTCTTTCACCGGGTTTCGCAGTTATCCGAGCATTTTTGCAGTCGCGAGCAATTTTATTATTCAAGTTGTTATGTCGCAGTTCGAGCAAACCCTGTATCTCGCGAAAGCTATTTCAATAGAGTGATTACCTACTACCGATTTACCTGTTGAACTAAACTCAGTGACGTACAACCACGTATACAAACTTCCGCGTACCTTTCTGCACGAGCAATATGATTTCTGTTCGATCAACCATCAACTTAATTTGAATATCGCCTCACTGTCATCGCTCCTCTTAGCATACTCTCGTCAAATTATCCAAAATCTGCATCAACACTGTATCGTATATGCATTCGTAAATTTTAAATTATAATTTCCAGGATCGACTTCGCTTTCTCGATATTGTGTTTGTATTTTTAGTTTCTTTGTATTTTCGTATATTATACTTTGTATATTTGCGTCGTATCGTGCTTTTACAAAATTCAGAATATACGAATAAAGATTGTTTTGAGCGAATCAATATTATTATTTACGCGTCACTGCAGAATTTAAAGTCCGACACTCAAAAACTTGCAAGTCGAAATACGAAGTTTAAGTTGCCGGTCGATATTCACAATCGAAGGTCGGTGCGTTAAGGGTTAAATCATGCCAAGAAACTACGAGCAGTCGCGTAGAATCGTAAATTGTAGATGCAATTTGGATGTTACCTTGCGTGCTGCCATTGGATTGGCCAACCTGCGGCATCCCCGGGTAAAGGGGCGAGGGATGGGGCGAGGGTTGATTGCTGGGTGGTCCTGTAGAATGCGGATTGGCAGTCGTAGGGGTTGGCGTGGCCGATGGTACTTGCTGAGATTGTTGGGATTGCTGTACAGTACCAGCGGACGTGGGTGTTGCTGCTGGGGTACCACCGGGCCCATTACCGACCCCACCGACGGCCGGTTGCTGTTGTTGCTGTTGCTGCTGATGCGGTGTCTGCTGCGGAGTAGGGGGTTTCTGACCGTCGGGCGAGTCGCATGTCGTGTCTGAAATAAAATGCACGCCGGTTTTTTAGCCGAATCGTGAATTCACCGTGTGCTTTTAACACGTTCACTGCCACATTGGAGCAATTGAATATTGCATTAGGTAGTATTTTCATTTTTAACGAATCTCGTCAAATATTTTCACGATACTTCGTTGTATTTATTTCCCGTAGTTTCGAGTAACTGATGCGAGTATCTTCAGGTAGACAAATTTAACTAATTTTGGATGGTACAGCTGTTAACCCTTTGCACTCGAAGATGTTTTTGTCAGCAGCAGATAGCAAGTCTAAAACCTTTTGATTGGAAGGTTCGATGAATTCTTTCGAAGTTATTATTATTCTGTTATTAATTGCCACTATTACTGCTTTCATTACATCTATATATCCTATATATAACGCCATGGGTTTAGTTAAAAAATACCTATTCCGAATTGCTGTATTGAACAAAGTGGTGAGTGTGGCTCACCTTTCGTGTGCAAAGGGTTAAATCTGTGTAGAAATTTGAGCGTCACCCATATATGGGTGATCATTGCCAAAGTGTTGACGCACTGATGATCATTGTTTTTCACGGAAACTAGATCATTCCACTGAATATTATTTTGTAATTGAATGTGGAGGTAAAACAATCCGAATTAACCCCCAATAAACTTTAATTATACATGATGAATTAAGACGAAACTTTGGACATATTTTTGATATTAGCTTTCATATTTCTTTTTAGTATGGTGACCTGTGTAGAAATCACCCACGTGTAATGGTGACAACAGGTTTTGCAAATATACCTTGTTTCGCTCCGCTTTCCTTTTCAAGAGCATACTCTACACGTTCTAGTTTGCTTTTTATCGTGATTCTAGCTTAACTCTTTAGGGCGCGGTGGGATTAAAAATGTCGCACCTTTTTGATGCATGGTAATGCATGGTGGGACATTTTTACTCCCGCCTCAAAATATTGTAACAAGTGCATACTCGTGTGTGTAAAACTATTCGAGGTCCTATAACAACAAATTTAATTGAATAATTATAACTTTTTTGTGTATTCGTATTATCATTTCCGTGTTATCAAAAACATACCAATTTTGTTTAATTCAAAATTTCTGTGCAACGGTCTATTTCATTTTCTGAAATTCTGTGCCTCAAAGAGTTAAAAAACAACAAAAGTAGTTTCTTTAAGGGCAGGTTCGATTAAACAGAACGAACAAAGTTTTTACAATATTCTATTATGTACAGAGATTCATAAATTGAAACGGAAAATGCAAGTGCGAACACGAATTAACTCGTGATAGGTAAACACAACGTTTTTGCATGAAGACACGAGTTGTGTGACCAGTGTGTTAATAGGCGAGTCAATCTTTATTCGTTAATTCAAAGATCCTCGATAGAAATTGTCAAGATTTTATCAAAATCTAAGACGCGTGTTTATCTCAAATGTAAATCTCCCGGCCGGGACGAGGCTGCTTTCACGGTTTACATAAAAATAACAGTATGGAATACGACATAGTGCGAAACTCGTAGATTCGTCTGCCGCGAGATTTTCGATTAGTTTGCGAAGGGCAAACGCGCAATGTGGACTCCGGCTAAACCAGGGAACGCGTTTGACGCGGTACCAGGTTCGTGTTTGTAGTTTGGGAAGCTTTGACGCTTTGTCTTCGTTGTTCCGACGCGAGAATGATTAATGACGCTCGGTTATACCCAATGGGGGTTGAAACCGAGATTAAGATCGAATTAAATGGATAAATTAGAGAGGACGCGGTCTTTTCTGGCGGAGTGGCGGAAAATAAATGAACGGAGTTTGTCATTTGGATGAGGGACCTTGATTGGAACTCTTTCCCAGAAAAACTTCGCTGCTCGGAATTGCAGGTTAATTGAAGTCATAAATTGAGATTGATTTTAATCGAATTACAGACGATATCGGTCAAAATTTTTGCAAGTGGGGAATTTTAACTATCTTTTAAAGAATTTGCGCGATTATTCATAGAGGATGAGATATTGCATTCAGGATGTACAAGTTTCTCCTTTTTAAGTTGAAATTATGGAGAAATTTTATACACAGAATACACTATGTTAATAACAATGATAAATTTATAGAAGAGGTCTATAATTGTTTGAATCATTGACAATTTATTACACTAGTACAAGTATTCAGTATTTGATGAAAATGATAGTTATAAATTTATAGAAGGTCAGGTCTGAAATTGTTTGCATCATTGACACTTTGTTACAGTATTACAAGTATTCAGTATTTGATAATAATGATTTGATAATAATGAATTACGCTACTGCGAGTGTGCCTTATTTGATAAATATTGTATGTAATAAATTTATAGAAGAATATGTGTACAATTGTTAAGATCACTGACAATTTGTTACAGTAGCACGAATAATCGATGTTTGATAAGAAGTATAATTTGTCATATGAACAGCTTACATAGAAACGAAACTATTTCAATGTTACGAGTCTGCGAGAACACGAAATACATTGGTGCTATTTGAACAACCCTCCGAAACCGTCTCGTTTATTCACGAGCCACAATTAATTAGAGATTTCGGGTTGTTCGACTAGGGAAACACGGTGTTCCAAACTTGTACGAACCTGCCGGAGAAAGATGAATGATGGTAGAAGCTGTTGAAGAGCTTGGAAATCAATATCCGACAAAGTTCTTCGACGGAAAACACGCTCAACAGGCATTGTTGTGCCAACTGAAGGGAATCTATTAATCACCTCGAGTTTCCCGAGACGAATGTTTTGGTTCCACTTTCGTAATTACGTCCGACATCGACTGTTTAATACAACATTATCGAGATAAGAAAATTTCAATAAAATAAAGTTAATGTATCTTTTTGTCGAGTCAATTGATCAAGGTCGTGCTTTCAAAATCAACAGCTTCATCTATAATATTAATGAACACCCTTTAATCTTTTTGTGAGCAAGCAATTATCCATTTTGAGATTTTCTTCTAATAATTTTCTACGTTCTTGCGAAAGCGTTGCGAACATTTCAATTCTCTTGGATGCTTTCAACTTTTTAATTTCGCCTGTAATTACTTGTAAAGATTAAAGCCGAATTTCATTACCGAGAATATCAAATTAAAAACAAAAATTATTCAACGTTCCGTACAGAGAACGGTGAAAACTGTAAACCTGTAGTGGGTGCTTATCTTATCAGTTTCGTCGGTAAAAAGGATCATTACTTTATCACCTAACGATAAAACAATCACTGACTAATCGAATCAATTTCTCTTTGAACTCAGTCAAACATATTGCGTTTCAAAAATCTTCCATTATATCTTTATTATAAATTTATTATAAACGTCAGTTTATCGTATCTCTATTATAAATGTTATTCGTTCTAACTGTCAATGTACATAAAATATTTGTAAAATGAAGTTTTTTTTAAAAAGTTGATCAGAGTGCGATGATTGAGCTTGCATGGGCCATGTTGTCTCACGGCAACCGGATATTAAACCCATGTCTGCACCATAACGAACGGGAAACCTAATTACATTCTTTAGCGATCCCGACGCGACGTGTCTTGCCCTTCTTGTCTCGCTTCAACCCGGAGACCGTGGACCCTTATTTCCTGATCGATCGAAGGGTGGACAGGTTCCATCCATCGACGGAAATTTAGAAATTCCACGATAGACTATGTCCCGAAAAAAAATAGACACATAAACGGTAGATTGCGAAAATTCTCGACGAACCACGAATTCCGAAATATCTCGTCCCGAATTGATACCTCTTGATACGTAAATAAATCTTGATAATTATATAAATCGATATTTCTTGATATATATAAACAAGCCTTGATTTATATAAATCGATACTTCTTGATATATATAAATAAACCTTGATATATATAAATAAAATAATAAAAATACGCTTTAAAAATACGAAGATAAAAAAGTAGAGAGGAAGAAGATAAAAACAGTGGAATTACCCAAACTAGAAAGTAGTAATATAGAAATTCCTTAAATTTGTCTATGTCCCTTAAATAGTTAAGTTTCTGCAATTAGGATATCTCGCAAGATGCAGAAACAGCGACCAAAAAATTGCGCAAATCGTAAAATGTTCTAAATCGCGACAGTGGAAACTGAAAAATTTCTGAAAGCGCAAAAACTGAAAAATCTGTGAAAGCGCAAAAACTGAAAAATTCGTGAAAGCGCAAAAACTGAAAAATCTGTGAAAGAGCAAAAACCGAAAAATCTGTGAAAGAGCAAAAACTGAGAAATTTCTGTAATAAAAAAAAAAACTGAAAAATTTGCGAAACTACAAAAAACTGAAATTGGGACAATCCCCGTAGAATGACTCCGAAACTTCAGCAATTCGCAAAAGATTTATATAGTCCGGGCATGAATTATTCAAAGCACGGGCGGGAACAAAGAAAGCAACGTTATAAAATTCGTGGATTTCAGGCCGGCTGTCTATAAATCGCGAACGACGACGACGAGAACGGTAACGGACGGTAAAACTTACCATTTTCGGGAAACGACGTGGACCTTATCACGGGCAGCAGTATTCCTTTCTGTACCAACTCGTCTCTGCTTGCTCGTACGGAGATTTTCCTCTCGAGCGCTGCAATCGTACGAAAACAACCCTTTTATAGTTCTCGTTTACCGATAAATCACCCTTCGACCCACCATATCCACCCCCTCGATGTCGATACATAAACTACCGCGCGTATTTCTTACGAAAAATACGATAACAATACTGCACACGTTAATATTCCATTCTAACATAATTTTAATTATTTACAAAATACGAATATTAAAAAATAAAGCTTCTCTACCATAAATGGGAAAATGAAGCATCTTAACGATAAATAGAAAGATTTACAAAAATTTTCTAATCGAGCCGAAAGGTGAAAATTGTATGTTTAGAATAACTTTTTACCCGATCCATCAAAGCTGACAGTAACTATAGTAAGTTAAATTGATTGGCTGCGAAAAAATTGCAAAAAATATCAATGTCGCAGTTTATGCGTGAAGTTTCTGTCGATAAAAACGTTTGATAGAAACAGTGGTCTCTTGATCGAAGTTGTTGTAACATTGTTAGATATATGGATAATAAAATACGTACACAAGGAGGCAGCTTCGAATTTATCCGATTTCTTTTTCCGTTTCCATTTCCAAGGCTTGAAGAGTCTACCGAGGGCTGAGAACTTGCTTTTCCTCTCGAGTGGCGGTGTTCTTGCCCCCGAGCCCAAACTATTCGTTCGCAGAGCCGCCCCATTTTGTTTCTTCGCTGTAAACAAAAGAGAAAAACATTGTTAGTAACCGGCACGACAATCTAACTGTTCGAAGTAGTTTTCAACGATGCAATTTCACTGAACTACAGAACACGATTCGAATTAAAACGATCGTTGGTAACATAAGCGACTGCAAGTTCAACGGCGCAGTTATCGACTTGGGATACGTTGCTGATGGATTCTCCGCGTTTTTCAGGAAAATGGGCGCTGAGAATTTCTACGTTACCGACGAGGGATGAAACATCCCCTAGAAAGCGCGTTTACCACCCTGCCGCACGAGAATCGACCGAAAACCAATTACCATGGAAATGTTGTTATCGTTTATAGCGATTCTTTTTTTTAACAAACTTTGCGCGTGTGCGATTATTAAACGCGATGTCGGGGGGTGAATCGATCAAAAATATTACATATTGACAGAATATTCGAGCCAAGAGAACCGCACGGAGAGAAAGGAAAAATAATATTTCGTCGAATTTACAAAATTCAATGAGTCGGTTAAAAATATTTTAAAATAGCATTCGGATTTTTTACGGCAGAAATAACAGGAAAGTTGTACTAAATTTTATATGTTGAAGGAAAGAAACATGTTCCTTTCTTGAAAGTTTCTTTGCTTAAATTGTATTCTACATTTCTTTTCAAAATTTACAAAATAAATTATGCTAAATGTATTTAGGAATCAATATTCCAGTTTTCTATGAGAAAAGAGAGAAGAAATTATAATAAAAATGTACATTTTGAACGGATTGAATATAAACTTAAATTTTCAAAAAAATATCATCGATATGTTCCGTGGAACTGCATTTTTTATTTCCACTGAAAGAAAAAACCTCGCAAAAATATTACATGCGACGAGGAAAAGCCGGTAATGCATGGCGGAAATACGAGGAGAAACGACGTCCATTGCGCCTGGAAGTGAAAATTATTTCCACAGGTTATTGTACGTTTCCTGTAGAAACAGGGATTGCGAAATGCAACACGAATATATTCGTGGAAAATCGTGCAGAATGTGGCTAGTCGAGAGTTGGCTTTTAACTCATTGTCAGACGGCCATGTCGATGTCACCATAAAATCAATACCCGACACCGTGGCCCCATAGATATTTAATGGCTGTCGTTTCTCGAGAAAGAAAAACTCGTCTCAGAAGCTTCGGACGAAATTCCGCGAATTTCCACGATCGCGTTAAATAATTGCAACCTTTGTTCAGAGAATCATGATTTATAATCATCCGACGCATCGTCGAATACGAAATGTTGTTCCGCATTTTATGATATCGAAACATGGTGTTTTGACGCATTCCGCTCTAGTAACTGGTAATTAGTTCGCGCAACAGCAGCCTATGTTAACGACTAATTAATCCGAACGGCGATTTAATCGAACGTTTGCAATTTCTCATTCGGTCTTCATGGAAATATCTGCCCGGTGATCGTGAATGAATTAGTTCGATTTTATATTCGTTGAATTTGCCAGGTGAATGCACGGCTCTCGCGTTTATCTCGGCGGTATTATTTTTTACAATTGCTCACGAAACAATTGAAATCGAAAAAGAAAATACTCGATCGTGTTTGTACTAGAGACATACAAACTAATAAATCGTAAAATTGCCAGACAAATTGGTGGTTCTCGTATTTATCTCGATGGAATTATTTTTTACAATCATTCACGAAACGAGCGAAATTAATCACTTGCTATACTTATTTGACAAGTGCGCCAGTCTGTAGTAACTGTTACTAGCTACGGTATTAAAACGAATAAAGAATATCAAAATGTCTTGTCCACTTTGCAATGAACGATTCCTGATTTTGCAAATTATAATTGGACTCGCGCGTCAAATTGAAACGTATTCTGATAAGATGAATAAGATGCATAAAAATATGGCAAGGGGTTAAAAAAGAAAATACACCAACAAATTTTCCACTAGAAATAAAAGTTTATCTCTTTGCAGCACAGGATGACCGATGATAAAATAGACCCTCGTTGCACAGAAATTTTATCGCGTTTTAAGAGAAACAAAATTGGTATATTTTTATTAATAAAGGGTATAACATAATGTTAAAACAAAATAGTAATAGTTTAATTAAATTTGATTTTATAGCGCGCGACTCAAATACTCGCACCACCATAAGTTCATAAATATGTTTTTTACTCCCCAAGTTGCATGGTGGAACCAATAAAATCCCACCATAGTTTCATCGTTTACAAACAAATTTAATCTCCAGTTTTTACCGTACATTAAGGTGCATCGAAAAGGTGGGACACATACGATCCGTGCCGCAAAGAGTTATACGATTTTCGTTAAACCGTGAATTAGTATCGTTTTCATCCCCGATTAAACGACGTCGAGGACACCCTTCGAGAATCGACTTTACCGACGATCGAATCACCTCGTGAACAGAGAAAAATCCACCCTCCACATCCTGGTCGGGACATATGGATCCCGATGAAGCTTCAACATCCGTTGCAACAACCCCCCGAGCAAAAGACACACGCGCGATCGTGTATCTTGGTTCGGTCGTAAGTAAAAGCACAGACAGGGAGGGCGTAAACGGGAGGAAAGGACAAGGGTAGTCGTTGTCAAACGGTAATTTCGGGGTGTTCTCAGCGGGGAATACCGGATGATAACGTGCGGTAGGGCAGTTTCCTCGAGGACGACGATTATCAGCCTTAAGCATCCCTCGGGGACACTTTTGGATAGAGGATCTTGAAAGCTAAATTCTTGCCACCTAACATAGGAGGGTGAATTTATTCCGTTTATTGAAGACTTTCGTCGCGATGAACGCTTTAAGATCCACTTTGGGAGTAATTAAGCAACTTCATCGGTTTTCATGAATCTTTTAGCGTGACTCATGGTAAAACTAGGGAACTAGCGGATAGTATTCGTTTCGAGGATTTTATGATGGGGTATTTAAATCATTTAACGTAGATACTGTGCATAAGTTTTAGCGGGTCGTAGTTTAGGTAGGTCATATTTTGATCGATCAAAGTTTAGATGAGTCAAAGATAATTTCGCCGCACAAATTTTTGAGACCACATATTTCTGGGCTTTCGAATCAAATTTTTCAATTTTCGTACTTCTAAATTGTTCAAATTTTCGATCTCTAATGCCTGCATCCTTAAATATACCTAACTCCTATACTTTCAAATTTTACAACTTTTAACTTCAACTTTCAGTCACGAATTCCTAAATTGTCAAATTTTCAGAAATCCGATAATATATTATACCAAACACGTCCGCTATTGTGAAAAATATCCACAAGTATAAAATAAACACGGATGGTGCGTAAGTCTGACGGATTATGGCAAATGTATGAGATCTTTTTTCGCGTTGCAATTTCCCTTGGGAGAGCTTTCCACGCTCGTCGGCGTTCTCTCGTTGAACGAAAATATTTATTATCAAATACCAGGAACCGTATTTGTTCATAGAACGCACAATCCGATATCAGAAAATAATGATTCAACCAGGGATTAAGTTGTTGCCTTTTAGGCTGCTAATACCTGCCGATAACAAAGTCGATCGATCCACGTTTATGCTCGGCTACAATTTTTGAGCGACGCGATAAAAATGTCAGTCGACGAAATCGACGTATTTTTATGTACCGCTATTAATTTTGCCGCGCGATAAAAACGAACAATTCGCTGATATTAATTTCGTGCGCGATTTCCGTGCTACACTAAAATAATATTCAATTTTTACGCGTTGCAACGGTGCCAGAATTTTCCCATTTTTCAACTTTACGTTTCATAAACGAAAACGACAGTGTAGATAACACCGAAGTTATCGTTTCAAAGGAAACGCGTTATCGATTTTGAAGCAATCTAATAGCACGGTCAATATTGATTTTGTGCTCGGTTCAACCAAAAAAATTGTAAAAGTAGTCGATTCAAGACAGTAAATTGATATTGCTTAATTATTGACGGTATTTGATCGCACACGGATTTAATAATAAATATAATAATGAATATTTCAAGTGTATCTAATGGAACGAACCATATATCATAGAACGATGTATGAAAAATTTACAGAAACTAAAATTGTTGCCTGCGGTAAAGGAAACAAATTCAAATAATTTATTTAGTATCCGTAAAATGAATTCCAACAGAACGGGCGAAGTATTTCTAAGAACATCGAAACAGCAAATACGAGGTGATTAAACAAATTCCCGTCGAATATAAATAAATAATGTATTACTGATAAATACTGAAAACATAAATAATTTATTACCGATAAGTACTGAAAATATGAATAATTTATTATCGATAAATAATTTATTAGATCGTCCAATATGTTACAAACGAATGCAGGTATTCAACGAAACCATAATTATTAGGTCGTTCGGTAAGTTATTTCGTTTCTTTTTTTTTATGAAAATAAGAGACGATTTTCGGGGGATGCTTCTTTTCTTGCTTGAACAGCATTTTTAAAAAAGTGAAGAATTCCGAAAATGCTGCCTTTCACTTTTCATATTCTCCACTTCTCAGATTTCCAAATTCTGAAAAATCCGAATTCTTGGATTTCCAATTTTGGAAAATTCCGAATTCTCAGCTTTCCAAATCCTGAAAAATCCGAATTCTCAGATTTTCAAATTCTGCAAAATTTGAATTCTCAGATTTCCAAATTCTGAAAAATCCGAATTCTCAGATTTCCAATTTCGGAAAATTCCGAATTCTGAGATTTTCAAGTTCTGAAAATTCCGAATTCTCAGCTTTCCAAATCCTGAAAAATCCGAATTCTCAGATTTCCAATTTCGGAAAAATCCGAATTCTCAGATTTCCCAATTCTGAAAAATCCGAAGTCTCAGGTTTCCAAATTTTGAAAGTTTCAAATTCCAAGAATTTCTCACAAGCAAGACTGATGGGGAAAAACGAAATGACTTTCCGAACAACCCAATATATAAATCGAGTTCCACTTACGCGAGCTTGAAAACATTTCGGTAAACACTCGTTGTTCGACGAATGTCAATTACCGCCAGCTATTTCGGAAATACGTTTCCACTTATTAGGCGATCGGCGAAGAAAAGTGTAAGAGTACGGCGAAAATACGAGAACAACAAGCTACAAGATCGATCGGTTCAATAACGAGCGACACGTTTCGAGGAATCGGCAACCATTCGATTTCCGGGGGTCAAACTTTTTCTCGGTACCGAATGGCATCAGAAATGGCTTAGTGTTGGCACGGGATTCGAGAAGACATTCCTTGGCAACCGTTGCGCCTCAAAATTACTCGAAGTACGCTCGATCGATCGACTATGCGATACTCGTTCCGAACCGTTCGATGCCGATCGACACGGATGCTTCGAGAGCATCTTTCGAATCACGACTACCATCAACTCGGAAAACAGCATATTTGATATTTCACGCTGCGGTGTGGACCGTTTCGGTTTATTTCGAGATTTATTGGATAGTTTGCTCATCGAAATCAAATACTTGCGGTGATTATTTATACATACAGTCGTGGACAAAATTAAGTGGACAGGCATCATAAATAACAAAAGGTTAATTTAATTTAACTAGCAATGCCTATAAATCAAAACTTTATTGCACAATGATATACAATAAATAAATGTTTTTTTCAAGTCTACGAAAGCATTTCACGTTCTAAATTTAAAATTTATTTAAAACATTGTAACAAAACAAAAAATTTTTTACATTTCTGCAATGTCCACTTAATTTTGACCATGACTGTATATACTCGGATCGTTTTACAATCAATTTCGTTTCGAACTTTCTTCGTATAAATTGACGTATTATGTTCAGGATCATTCTCACGATCTACATTCCCAATAGCGATACGTAATTGTTTATTATCATGATAGTAGAGGCGATGGTATGTCAACGGAGAGACTCTTTATAAAGGTTTCAGAATGAAATACGTAAAAGAACGAATCGGAAAATAATAACATATTATGGATACATCTTAATGAACTGGTTAAAAATTTGAACATATACTAACAATCAGATGAATGAATGGAATGAAACCATGCGATATACTGTATAGACAATGAATTGCCAAATATAAAATAAAAAAAAATGTTCACTTTCATTGTAACTGTTGAATAGACGAATCATCGACTTTTTAACAGTTTGTACATAAATAAAGCAATCACTGAACATACAGAAACAGTACTAACGCGAGACTGACGCAACGGGTGCGTCAAACCCCAATCCCTTCCAAAAAAGTGGTATGTCACCGAGTCAGATGTTCCCCTAGCAACAATAAATTTCGATTTTTTTTACAAATATACGTTCTCTATTTTGTACAAATCCATATAAACAGCATATCACGACAACACTTTACTTTATCCTCAACTATAATAATATCAGTCTTCGTACTTCCTTCGAACTTGATGCTGATTGACGATCGCTAACTGTCGATTATTTATATTCTTTGAGTCACCTGGTATGCGTGACCAATATGATCCTATCACTGAAAATACGAGTGAGTCGATACGCCAATTCCTGGGTTGTAAATAGTACGTTTTCGCAACAAAGTGGATCCTACTATCTGGGAGGTAACATGCGGGATGGTTCGATGTGCAAATGGTTAAAATGGAAGAAAACTGAATATCGGAAATCGAAGAACACGAAATTCGGCAGTTAAATGGTGGTTACGGTAAGAACAATCGTTCGGGCAGCGATTGTTGGGTAGAGAAAAGGGTAGGCAGATCGGTCTAAGGGGGTCGAAGTGGAATAATTGACGCGACAAAGCGGTTCCGGTGCCTAGGAGGCCTATTCACGCGCGTCAAAGGCTGTCGAGAGCCGTTGCATCGATGTGCATCGTCTACGTCCGCAAACAATGGCAATATTAACGCGACGATGGAGTGCAGTTCCTATTGTTCTGGATCGCGATGCATCTTAACGCGACCCGCCCATCATCCCGGCAAGACGCGTACAAAAATAAATGGAAGACAAATAGGCATCAACGGTGAACGTTTGTCGATGAAAATCAATTTTCTAGCAGGAATATCGATTCGTCTTCCTCTTCCGCCGCGACGAATTCCATAGATTCGACGTGAATTATAGGGGAGAGATACAGCCGTGAAAAATGTTCCGTAAGAACGAAACAACTGAAACGATTTGATTAGAGAACTCCATAGAAATTTATTTGGTCGAGACTTTTTAGTCAGCAGTTTTTGGTCTTTCTTTACTCCTGTATCGTCGTTCTTGGCTTTTTATCGATGTGAAACGCTGCAACTTTAAAGGGGTTCTTTCATCTTGTACGTGCTGGAAAAATGTATTGTCTGTTACAAGAGCTTACTATTGTCCGTTAGATGTTGCAATCGTCCATTATGAGATATTGCAATTGTCCGTTACAAGGTCTTACAATTGTAGCAAGTAACTTTTAACTAAATTCATGAAACAATACTGACGATTAATAATACAAAAATAATAATTGCGAAAAAATTCATCAATTTTTTCAACCAGAAAGTTTTACAGTTGTTATTTTCCAACAATGAATATGCTTTCGAGTGCGAACGATTAATCCCTTGCGCAATATCAACGAACTTCATCCATGACACATTCGAAGATTGTTCAAATCAAAATACATATGACACTTGAATTTTCCTGATCACATAATATTTTTCGTGCTGTATTTTATTACAAATTAATGTTACAAATTTTGCGAAAGGACCATATGCCCATTCAAATGTACATTTACAAATTATAACTAAATAAGTAAATATTTTTGTAAAAAGCATATTGTTGCATTCATTCACACGATCAAATTTAATTTCAGTATAAAATAATTTTTTCCTAAACGAACAAAATTCGGGTCTGATGGGATTAAAATCGTAACAGTAAATAGTTATATCCGACGTATCTGCCGAACAAATCCTAATGCAATAAGTTAAACCATACTTCAGCAGAACATATGTACCATATGTGTTCGGTCAAACTCCGTTGCGTTGTACCGTTGCAACCCGCACAAACCATGCAATATTCCTGCAACTAATTTATCTACAAAGTACAAGTCTTCATACTATATATCGCTAGCATCGACAAACGAACGAAAATTCTTGCAAGCGTTATCGAATCACACGGCAATTGAATCTCCGCTACGGCACGCGTCACATTGCAAACGCGTAGTCGATCGATCGTTAACGAACTACGCCACTCGATACGCAAGTAGCAAGGTGTGCGTAACCGCACGTGTGACACGGTACTTCGTAATTCCCGGTCCAAGTGGTTAATATGCAAATCGCGAACTGGCCATCGTTCGCAGCTCGCGGTGGTTTAATCCGACCAAAGGCTTCCGTTCGTTGGGATTCGGCAAAATCCGAATTCATAAACGCCTTCGGGATTCGGACTTTGTATTTATCCAGCGAACATGTCTTATTAGTAACACATCCAGTGGTCAAATTGGGAAGCCGGGGTCGCGAGGGGTCGCGTGACGAGGGTAGATTACAAACATGGGGGATGTTTATTTCAATCATTCTTTTCCGGCGACAGGAGGATCTAGACGATAATGTTGTAGAGCTATTAACGGTATCGTAAAGTTAATTGTACGGTCTTATCGGATCGACAGAATAGTATAAGGGGGTTGAAATGTAGTTAAAGGTATCCGATAAACAAGGGGTGTTCGAATTACTTCATCCAAAGCTTCCGTTGAATCTTCTAACGAATAATTGCTGACGAATTTATGTTGTGTTAGGAATAAATCGAGTTAATGATATTGGTTTACGATATTCATGTTGCCCATTAATGACATTTCTATTGTCTATAGCAGATTGATCACCGTATGTACAATGTAAAATAAAATAGGAGAACATCGTTAAAATTGATTAACGTTTATTTAAAAAATAGTTAGATGATATTAAATCGTTGTTTTACTTTTGATAATTAAGAATAGAATATAATGCAAAGAAAAATTTACGAAATAGTAGAAAGACAATGGACTAAGTTAGTTGCGTAATGAAGAGTATAATACAAACGGGAAATAAATTTTAAGAAAACTGTACAAAAGGGCTAAATTAATTATATATATTTACATCTATATATGTGTGTATAAGATTAGATACATGTATGTCTATTTAAACATTTAAATTTTAAGGGAAGGTAAAATTTAAAAAATTGTATATATACATAATATTATATATTGTATATACTTATATTATGTATAATATATATTTATAATATATATATAATATATAATTATATATGTAATATGAAGTCAAATTTGAATTTCTGGCAGAGACTGTTACACCTCGATCGCGAAAGACCGACAGTCATCAACAGTATCCGTCGTTTCCTCTCGGCGAAACAAACAAACTAAACCGAAACAAGGGAAAATCGAATCGACCGACAAAGCAACGCGCTCTCGCTCTCCAGGAAAGAGGAATTTCCCTACGAAAGAAGTTTACTTCCATCGAACAAACTTTGCAATTCCATTTTAACCCATCCCCTCGATCCCGTTTACGTTCGAACGCCGAGCGTGTACCTTTTTCGTTCTGAGATCAACCGGCGAGTTGTCGGTCACCATAAACGATCATTCGCAGTTTCTTTCGTCCAAAAGAGTGTGACGTAGATATGCGGCGTCTCTGTCATAGTATAATTATTTAGTCTAGGTTTTGAACCTTCGTTATAATTATTTAATCTAAGTTTAGACCCTTTTCTATAATTATTTAGTCTAAGTTTAGACGTAAAGATTTAACCCTTTGCGTTCGAGCAGCGACACTCACTCGTCATCCGAGTTAATGCAACAGTTTTAAATGAATAACTTCTAACTATATTCGTAATATTATATTCTCGATGTTTGTATACAATGAAACAGACCATTGACGATTAACCCCTTGTGCTGCAATTTATTCAGCGAGTGCGTCAGACCTAACGAACCATTAATTGCTACAACATTAAAGTGATTAAAGAAAGTTCGAATGTCAAGATTGTTTTCCATTTAGTGATCCTCGGATGTGAAAATCACGATTAGACCGAAGTTGAACATTCAAGCATACTAAAAATATTAACAATGTCTACTATATTTGAAGAGCGAGTGCGTCACGGGCGCAGCTCTTAGTTGTAGGGCAAGTGGTTAATAATACAATAAAATAATAATTTCAGAAAAAATTCATCAAACTTTTCGAGTAGAAAGATATACAGCTCTTATTTGCCAACAATAAAAATGCTTTCGAATGCAAAAGGTGAAGACTGCACGTGACAATGTGATGGGTATATCCACGTGGTTCCTCTAAGTTATGTGTGTTTTGTATACAACGAAACACTTATCTCAAATTCTTCGTAATCCAGGATAGATTCAAACCAGGGCAAAGATGTCTCTTCATACATAATGCTCCGAAAAGGGCACATGTGGCCACAGAACCCCATCGCCAGCACAGTTAACTATTCATTGCCCTAACCGATCACCTCGAGGGACAAATTCATCGATGGACCACGCTAAACTCTTTCTTTCCTCGAATTTTCTTACATCCCGTACTTACATAAGGGCGCGTCTACAAAGCGAGGCAAGAAATCCGTGGAAAAATGCGAGTACACCTGTATCGTATCTCGACTGGCAACCGCAGGAATGTGTTTAGGGGTTCAAGTTGACAACCAGTGGCCAGGTAATTGGAGGATGGAAAACACTGTGGCGTTTCCATGACGACACTCGTCGTCCCTTGCTAGCCAGCCCTTTGTATACCGGTACAGCCCTGCCCGGGGCAACGTGCCCAAACCGCTACACCCTTTTGCTTTATCTACTCGCTTTTCCGCTCGTTTCAGTTGCGCTCGCTGTATCCTGACAGACGAGAATGTCTGGAACTTGTTATTTCATTAGGCATCCCGCGACCGAATTCGGAGACGGATCGCTTTGGGGCGAAACTTTCGTCGGGGTGTACAAGATTCGTCAGGGTATACAAGATTCATCATGGTGTACAATGTTCGCCGGGGTGAGGCGATCTAATTACGAGGTTTTAGAATACACGGCGATCTTATTACCAGCTTTTACGATACGTGCCGATCAAACCGTGACTGTGCGATAACTGTACAATGGGCAAGGATTTAACACGGTTATTCGATTAGCTAATATCGCTGACTAATATTAGATAAGAAAAATCTCCATCTGGTCCAGACATACGTAAGACTATAATTTAATAGTTTGCGCTTGAATGCATTTGTCTTAGTGGCAAGTATAAAATATATAAAATTTATATGTACAGTCGTGGACAAAATTAAGTGGACAGGTATCATAAATAACAAAAGGTTAATTTAATTTAACTAAGAATGCCTATAAATCAAAACTTTATTGTACAATTACATTCATTAAATAAATGTTTTTTCAAGTCTACAAAAACATTTCACGTTCTAAATTTAAAATTTATTTAAAACATTGTAGTAAAACAAAAATTTTTTTACATTTCTGCAATGTCCACTTAATTTTGTCCATGAGTATATACGAATATTGTACTTATATATAAATATAATATGTATAATATGAATTATATATTTTATGTTCACAAAACTTTGTAACTGAAAAGTTCATTCAGTTCTTCGGAAATTATTATTTTCCATCATCAATTGCCCATATCACAGTGTCCACAAATCGCACGTACCACACTATGGATTTAGCAAAAAAATATTTATTCGAATTGTTCTACTGGATCAAATGATGAATGTGAGTCGCCGTTCGAGTGAAAAGAGTTATCTGACCGAAAGGTGACTCAGGTTTAAATCATCAATTTGGAGTACGCATTTTTTGATCAAGTCTGCACATGTGATGTATGATCACATACACGATGCTATACACGCGACGTACGAACGCAGCGGAACGACAGCAGCAATTAACAAGAGAGAATAATAACTTCAAAAGAATTCATCGATTCGATTAAGAGGTTTTGGTTGCGTAAACAAAAATGGCTACCGGCATAAAGTGTTGAGTTTCAACGAAGCGTCAAACGCTGTCGGTCCTAAATATTAATTTAGGTATCGTCGGGAACATACGAGGGAATTTTTCAAAGCGGAATCGAAGGGTCAAGAGACTTTACACGGTTGATTGCATAGCAGGAAATTAATTATCGTAGTTAGGATATGGGAGGGTTGCGAGAACACCGCGCAGCTATGCTGCGGCTTCGATATTACGGCCATGCAAATGGACTCGAATGTCGGTGGAACCGCGGTAATATGTCGTCGTTCGGCCAACCATAAGGGCCGTTGGACCGTCGTCGTTGCTTTGATGCAACAGGCATGCCTGCTGCAACAATGGACGATAAGCGTTATTGTTCGAGGGATCTTGAACCGTGCCGAGTGCTTCTGTAATCGCTCGACGGACCAACGAGACCCGGTCGTTCGTTCGTTCTGTTCAATGGATATGATGGAACGCGATGTCACCGCGGTCGTATGCTTGATTAATACTTTACGGGCCGGAAATTTATTAATAGTTCGATAATAAAAGAACGCGACGACGTCGACATTCGTTCGATCGACGCCGATCGACTGCGTCGGAGCCGCCGGAATGTTTTGACGTTCATGCAACGTTTCATCGTTTGATTACGGATTTGTTGATTATTTAGTTTCGACGATGTTGATGACTTTGGACCAATTACTATCTGCTTTGCACGGGAACTTCTTGTGTTTGGGATTATGCAATCTTTAACAATGCGATCCTTGATCTACGTTTTTAAAAGTTTTCGATTTTTAGGAACCGGGGATTTAGAGGCTCGTTCATTTAGAAGTACATAACATGTATGCAAGTATGAAACGTGTAAATGCACATTTAAATATTTGTGAACAAAAGAGTTTCGCAATTAGAAATTCGTTAAGTAGGGACTGGAGACTGGGAATTTAGAGACTCGTTCATTTAGAAGTACATAACGTGTATTCAAGTATGAGACGTGTAAATTTTCACTGTTAAAAATTTGTGAATCTCAGAATTTCGAAATTAAAAACTTGTCAAGTAGAAATTAGAGGCTGGCGATTTAGAAACTCGCGTATTTAGAAGTACATAACACATATGCATCTTATATACTTATAAATACATACTTACTTTAAAATTGAAAATAAAGTAGAAAAACAAATAAATAAATACTACATTATCATCGAACACAACCATATGTTACTTCAATAAAACAAGACAGACACTTCCACAAAAGGGAGGCAAAAAAGAATTGTGACATAAAATGTCGAACCCGAAACTGGACATTTTGACCGATCGGTAGTACAAAAAGTAGTTGGTAGTGTTAAAAGAAAGTAACTACGTAAATATAGGAGAGAATTCGTGGTTCGATCGACGGCTTTTATCAATCGAATCGGGTGGCTCATTAGTTGGCGGGCAGGAAAGCTCGATCTCGGCTATAATTTCCTCTGACGGTCGGAAACAAATACACGGACGGTAAACAGAAGCGATAGGGCAGACGGGCAGAGCCCTGGCAACCGGAACACGCCCAAGAGCAGACAGCATTTCGCGTCACAAAGCAGTAGAAACCATAAAGCCACCCCTTGGTTCGCTGTGTGCGCCGTTTCCGCGCACCTTTCGCCCTCGCCGCGGCCACGAAGGGCGAGGGTGCAGGGGGGATCGAATCTCCATTATTCGCCTTTCCACCGGAGCTAAATGCTCGTTAATCCCTAATTGCATCCCCTGCACACGGCTGTCCTCCAGGCCACGGGGGTAGCTCGCTATCTTTCTCCTTCCTCGATCATCCTGCAATTTTTATGTGCCGCTATTTACCCGCCCCGTTATGGAAAAGTACCGTTTCAGCCGGCGAGAAAAATTTGTTGGTTCGAGTGGCGCGTGCAAATTGCTCAATTTTTGTCTGTTTATTCTTTTCGTGAGCTTAGATGCGCGTTTCCGGAATATCCTGCCGGTTCCGGTATTCCATCTGTCGTTGTTTTAGCTTTCGACGTATGTTGATCTTTGGAATTGCGTATCGAGTATTAGGATTTTGGTGTTAAAAGTAAAAGGTTGCTACTGTTTAGTGTACGTGTGATGGAGCACTTACATTAAGATGTAAGAGAGCATTTGCATTACGTTTTTGTTTTTACATATATGCTCTGCAAGTTATGGATTATTTGTTCCTGTTCCGTGTTGCTTATGAAGAATGGCGTTGTTGTCCTTATTTCTACATCGAGGAAAGTTAGGAAAACACACTGGTCCGAGATTTTCAGGTCGATGAGACTTTTTGAACCACGTGTTTATTATTAGTTACATGACATTTGCTTTACATTCGACGTTATTAATATGTTCGTCGCCCAGCGTGATTAAGCTGAGTTACAATTTAATTTGGATCTTTGACGGACCCAAATTCATATTTATATTTTAATATTACTATTTCATGTATTTTATATTTACATATCAGTACGTGTTCCATTAAATTCCTTTGAAAAGCCCAATTTAAAATCGTATTTAAAGTTGTTGGATTTTTGCAGAAATCCTAGATATTTTGAATAAATTTTAAATATGTTTCTTAGCTGCGAAAACATACATTCAACTACACTTAGGTATAAGTCAGAGCCATAAAAAACGGTCAGCTCGAGCCCTGCGCCGAGGTCGTAGCTGACCGTTAAGAGAAAAGCAAGACTCTCTCCTTTAGGGGGTGCATAGCTGCACTTCCCCTTCGCTTATGTATAAAATAGCCTTTTTACAGTACAACCTAAGCAGTCGATTCGGCAACAACACACAGCAAAGACAGTCTCTGAATTTAGCGCGTTTCAAGACTGAACACTCTTGTACACCTTTTCTATTTTACTGTTATATTTAATAAATATTCGTTAGCGTTTGTTGGAAACAAACCAACTCTGTAGTTGATTATTCAACAAAAGTCTTCGTTTTGACGAATTTTTTCGATTGCGAAACGGAAAGAGGCTGAGATGCGGTGGATATTTGAAAAGACAAAGTCATAGGAGTGTACGTACGCGAGAATGGCTACGAATGCAATTATCGTGAATACGAGGAGAGGTCGAGAAGCTATCGCTGTAATAATAGTCGACGGATAACTCGGTCTCGCTTTGACGAACTTCGGTCTGAAACGTCGAGCTCCCAAGGATCGGCAGAATCTAATTTCGATGCTGCTCCCGAATGGAATTCTTGATTCGGAATAAAAAGATAGCGGAAGGACGTGCGTGCCGGTAGACGACAGAAATCTGCGTATTCAACGGGACGAAAAATTTATTCCTCTCGATCTGAGACAATGATTCCCCGTTTCAGAAGACAGAGCCACGAGGATTTTTTTTATTGTTCGACAAAGTCCGTTCGGATCTGTTGATGTGCGAGGAGTTACGAAGGTGAAAGTTGTTAACCCTTTGCACTCGAAAGGTAACTCGCATTCACCACCTTGTTTAATACAGCAATTTGGAATAGGTATTTTTTAACTGAATCCATAATGTTATACATGCGATATATAAATATGATCAAACAGCAAATGGAGGCAATTAATAATAGAGCGATAATTGGTTCGAATGAATTCATGAAGCTTTTCAACCAAAAAGTGTTAGAGTAGCTGTTTGCTAACTGCCACTGATTTGCTAACACCACTATGCTTGTAGGTTGCTATAAATTATTTGAATCTGATACGCTATAAACTTTCAGAAAATAAATGCACTTTTCCTGTATCATAGAATGCTTCGCAGAAAAAGTTTCAGTTGTGTCCTTTCGCATAGAAGACTCCGAGTGAGACAAATACATTTGAAAAAGACAAATGACTGTCGTATATAATCGACATCAGCTTATGGACAGCATTAAAGGGTTGAAAAGTAAAAGATGCACCGTTTAGTATAACAAAACTTTAATGATGGATGGGAGAAAATATATCCAAGTTTGTCCTGGCCGATTTTCAGGTTTGATAATGCTTATATAGACTCTCTTGTCGAACTGCTTATAGTCTCGCAGACTTAGAGGATCACAGGCTAAAACGATCAACATTTTTGACGAATTTAAAGGCAGCGTTGACCATGGATTTTCTTACATTACTTTATTACGGAAATAACAGCCACGATCTACCATCGAAGAACACGAATTTTCTTTGTGCTCGTTCGTTTCAACGGGATCGAATCAGTTTCGCTGTCTCGGACACGAAATGACGCGAAAGTGAGTTTCGTCGACGAAACACGAGGAAACTGTATTATTTCTGGCAACTTCGCGCTTAAGCTCGGCATCGGCGTACGCGGGAAACGCGTCTCGCTTTCGCGGTAAATTAATAATCCGCGAGAAGCAAAGTTTTCCATCCGGGGCGTCGTTCTTCGGGAAACAACCGTCCCCGGGGAAATTTTATGTTCGAAAGCCGGGAAGAGAGGCGGGCGACGAACAACGTGCGGGACACGAGCGAGATTTCGTCGAAAATTCGGAAAGACGGGCGAGACACCGAGCTGAATAATGAACGGGATCGAAAAACGATTGGAAAATGTGACTCTCCGATTTGATTCGATAGCTTTTCTATCGTCGATTAAGCGGCGAAAGTAGATAGAAATATAGAAAACTTGATGCGACAAATTTTTACAGTACGTAAAAAGATTGCGGATGTCCATGAAAAAATAACACGAGTAACGTGATTTATTAAGATGTGTATGACATATTGCTTTACTAAGTAACTGGCACACTGTTTCATTAAACAATGACATACTGTTTTATTAAGTAAATAACAGACCGTTTCAATAATTGCAGATCTTATTTGCACAACAAAAATTTCAACAGCCGAAAAAGAGACAATTAATTGTGTTACTACAAACATTGATAAAGTGTGCAAGCATGTATTGCCAATACGTATGCATACATTTGTCGCATATATTGCGGAGACATTTAAAAATATATACCTACGTGCTGCTTAATTAATAAAAGTCATTTAATCAATTACGTTGTCTGTAGGAAGATCTCTTTGTAGACTACTCGGTAGATAGCGAAGACTATCTGCTGATTTTTTGTAATAATGTTCTGATTCTATGAAGACTGTTCACCATTTTGTACCTGCAGCGAAAGGAGTTAAGATGATCGAATATTCAGCGTGAATGAGAGAATGAACAAGTAGCCTATTTGGTTAGACACGTTGTAAAAAGTATAAAGTAATTTCGCCAGTAAACTTTAGGGTAAGCATAATTGCCTATACATAAGCATCTGTAAGTGATCGATGCTATTTCTATCGACCCATGTGCCGCTACAAGCGTTCTACGTTGTATCCGGGGATCATCGAAAGTGCGAGCTAGAATTTCGAGAGCTCGGACAGAAAGGAGAATAAAAATCGAGGAAGATCGATCGATGCATTGCCGAGAGTCGTTCGTTTCGTGCTTTTTTCCTCCCGGTGTTGGCGAAACGAACGATTCGTTACGGGACAAGCTGTAAATTCATAATTTCCGTGGAAACGCGATTTCGATTCCATTCGCTGGATTTCCCGTTGTGATTTATTCGGTCGTTACGCGGAACAACCCGTCGCCGATTAATCTCCTCGGCTGGCAAGACGAATTAACCCGTGCGAGAAATATTCGGCCGCATGACGCTTGCCTGCCTCGTCTTCCGCGTCGTTTTGTTCTCGATACGATTAATAAATACGCCCGATTTTTCCGTAGGAATTATTCGAACCCGTGGTCCACTTCAATCCGTTATCGGATCTTGCTCTTTGCTATCGTTCGAACGCGATCGGACGATAGTCGATCGTTTCACGATAAGCGCTTCACCGATTACGTGAAAATTTTATACTCCTTTGCTCCTCGGACTGGAAACACGGATCTTACGAATTTTTTATACGCACCATTCTCTTTTGATAATCTCGCTACCCTTCAGTTACCTCGATTAAATTGTACATCATAAAACTGTAAGTAATGTGAGATTTTAAATTATAAATGTGTAAATAATATAAAATCATGAATTATCAAACTATAAGTACAAAATTATAAATTATAAAACTATAAATACTATTAAAATAAAATAGAAAAATAAATACATATTGCAGGATCGCCTAACATATACAACCATTTATTAGCTCGATAAAACATGACAGATATTTTGGTAAAAGGTCGGTCGGAAAATTTTATGACAGAAAATGTCAAACCAGAAACTAGTCATTTTGACTGGTTCTAGTGTTAAGTATGAATAGGTATGAATTAATAAAGTATAAATACAGCTGTTAGGTATGAATACCGGGTCCATTGACTCTGGTTACAGAACTAAGGTGTTTTTTATTATACTTCCAGTGACTCTCTACACAAAGATTTATTTTTGCACATTCCTCGAATGACAATTGAGCACTATATGCAACACATGTCCTACCTCCGCTACCAAAATGCTAAACATCGCGACGAACGTCCCGGTTTTATCGAGCGAAAATATCGTCCGAAATAAACGCAACGACGTTATTATACCACCAACGAGCGACAAATTATTCCTCCTCCGCCATACCGAGACTCAATGACGATACCGAAAATACCGAAGAATGCCGGGAACAAGATGAAGTGTGTCCGGTTCGTTAAAATAGAATTCGCGAAAACCCGGTTGCCTCGACGGCGAATATTTTCGTGAATGGAGGAAGATTCTCGTCGCGTTCCTTTATCCGTGATCCATCAAAAAGATCCGAACATTCTGAATCGTGCAGGAAGAACGATTCGTTTAATTTCACGTGAGCTCGAGGAAACGACAGAAGCTCGTATCGGGCTCGCAATTATTGCGCTCGAGTGAGATTATCGAAAATTTCGCGACGAAATCTTGTCTCTTCGATTCTCTTTGATCGTCTTTAATCGTCGATGAACGCTTTCGCGATCGGATACGAGACCCTTATCGCGTTCTTATATGTTCGTTTATTTCACACAATATTACATACATTCATTTAATACACCGATGTAGATATACGAGTATAAATAGGTTGGGTTTGGGGTTTTGTAGCAGGTGGTTCAGTAATTGGGAGATTATCGTGCTTCCTCAACGATTCGACCGTGATTTATCGTGAGAGATAATTTCAATACTACGATTAATTAAAAAATATACACGTTCGATTTAACTCGCGCGGAACTTTACTGATATAGAACCATAAAAATACGGATTTAGTTTCGGACCTCCGATTATTTCGGGTGAACGAGTTCTAATTTCGAAAAATTGAACGCTTCGAGTTTCGTTGAGCAGCATCGTTTGAACGAATAAAATGTCTGAAGCAAGATTACAAAAATAAAATAAAATAAAGTAAAATATGAATTAAATAAATGAATTCAATAAAATAAATATATAAATGAAATAAAATAAAAAAATTAATGAAATAAAATAAATTAATTAATTAAATAAAATATAAATTAATTAATTAAATAAAATATAAATTAATTAATTAATTAAAATACATAAATTAAATTAATTCAAATAAATTAAATAACATTTAACTACATTTATAGTATTATGCGTGAGATGTTTGAACATAGTGAAACACACAATAATAGCGATTAATAACAAACAAATAATAAGTTCAAAAAAATTCATCAAGCTTTTCAACTGCAATGATTTATAATCGCAATTTGCCAACAATAAAAATACTTTCAAAGGGTTAACATTGAAAGCGAGGTACAAGCATTCGATAAAACCCCACTCAAGAGAGACTATCGGATAAATTACGAAAGAAAGAATTTCTATCTTAAATGAACGAGTAATCGACGATTCTTTATCGCAAAAAATTTCAAACCGACCCGAGTTCTTCCCTGTGAACGATAATCATTCTTGGCACATTTATTCCGACGAAACGGGAAATTTTTACGACGATACCTCGAAAGGAGAAATATCAAATGATTCGATTCGCGATTGGTGTTGCCGTTTTGCGCAATGAGAAATCGGCCCGACAGATTCCCATTGTCATTGTCCCAGTTACCTCGAACAATAGTTACATAAAACTGACGATAAACGTAACGGCTCTTGCTGATTTGGCGATCTGCCCAGCCGTCCCATCGACGTTTCTGTCCGTTTTGCCGATCGCCATATTCACCGATGCACCCTGTCGAACAATCACCGCGAACGGGTTTTAATCGAATAACACGGGAGGTTTAAAAAAAAAAAGAGTACAAACACGCGCGGGAACACGAGAAACACGAACAATCGGCTCGTGTCAGCAGAGTGCATTGTCGATAATGAAACGAGCGAACCTGAAATATCAATTTCCACGTATACAATGTTTGTTTGTTACGCTTGCGTAAGACGTTTTTATCGGTGATCTCGTTTGCTTGCGAAAAATTCGACGAGCTACGTCTTCGTCTCGTTTATACTTTGCGACTCTGATACAATTTGTGTCCAAGAAATTTAATCGAAGCGGAATAAACCGCTGGTTAAATTTTTAATACGATTGAATGTTCATTTTCGATCTAACAGTAATACGCATAGCCAAGAATCAAAATGCAAAACAGTGTCGACGTTCGAACTTTTTTGAGTCACCTTACCACTGAAACTACCAATGACCGTTTTACAAATTTTCTATCTTAAACGACAAACATTGTTAAGATGATTCTCTTGTATCTATTCTCATTCTCATGAAGATAAAGAATTAATATGTGCATTAATTTATGTTACATGGTTTATTCATTTATTTTTCCACTACATTTTTAACTACAAAGTTATTGTGCACTATACGTCGGTAGTTTTAGTGTTAATGTTGTAGAAGTGTGTAGTTCAGGTGGTTAAATTAAATTCGACATCGACAAGTTGGGGGGGAAAATAATTTATATTTCTGTAAAAGATTCGGTTGCTTTTGAACCGTCGTGAAACAATATCGAACTTCTCGGCTCGATTCGACGGCAATTACCGTTTACATGATTTCTATTACGTAGAAAATTGAGGGATTTATCGGTCCTTCTATTTTATCCGGGCGTATTTGAACACCGATAACTGTTCAGGGTGAAGTCAATCAAATTACTCCATCAACAATGCCTCTCCCTTGATGCCATAACCGTTCAAACGACCAATCGATAGCTCGCAGACACAGAAGGATCCATCGAACGAAGGGGAGAGAAGTTGTTCGATGTTTGGCAAAGCCCACAAAGTACCCAAGAACCAGTAAACATTCAGAAAAATTGCCCGACGATCGAACGAACGACCTCGTTCGCGATTGCGTGCAATCGTAGAAAGCATTTCTCTGTTTAGACACATAATAAAGTAGTTCTCTTAAGAAGCAGAAATCGTGTCGAGGACATTTTCTTTCGGCTACGTAAAGAAACTGCGGAAGTTGCTGCGATTCCATACCGATCTCTGCAGACGAATTAACATCAAAACTACCAGCAATGCACACTTATTTTGAGATCACGAACGACGTTGAAACATAAATGGACAAACAATGAAACACAAGTTAATGTATATATAGATTCTTTGTCCTGATGGCAGTTAACGCAGGTTGTAAGAAAATCGCCATAAAAATTGTTGTAACCTGAAACAAGAAACTTATGAAACGGTCATTTGACCGTTTTGGTAGTTTTATCGTTAACTCGATGAATACTCGATTTTTCTGATATGTGATGCTCTTACGATAACTTTGACCAACATTCTAAGTGAACTTTTGTCGAAAATATCATTCGATAATAATATGCAGATGGTAGAAATTGTTGAGTTCGAAGAAATAGTAAAATTTCAGATATTTATGTACATTGTATATAATTAGGTTTTAACAGTTGCTGAGGCAAACTATTGCGAAGGAAACCGCTTTCATGAATTATGCATCGAAGAGTAATCTATGGCATCATCCCTTAACGCGAAACTAATCTAAACCAGAGTTTCGCCAAGAAAGCCCTTTGTCAGAACCGTGCATCGATGGTTATTTTATGGTATCACTATCCCCTAGTTTGGGAGATACTCTAAGCAGGAATTTTGCAAAGGAAGCTTTCTCCGTGAATCGGTGGTGCCCTTCTATCCAGATACCAGATGATAAAATTCTGCGAACACTATAAATGGATATTGATGGTCAATCTGTGATCGAATTTCATTTATGTCGAAATAAATGAGTGTATAGAAAATTAATGTTCAAAAACGATATGTTGTTACCAACTACTACGACAATAAAGTAATGTAGAAAAACCTAGGTCTAGGTTTATTACATCTACAAAGATTGCAATTTTGTAGACAGTTGTACAAGAATCGGTACAGGAAGGATTAAACCTGGGAGTAAGTCGGGATTCAATCTGGAAGTCAGTCATGATTAAACCTGGAAGTCAGTCGGGATTAACACTTTGCTGCCCCGTCATCCACATATGAGTAACGCTTCAATTTCCATATGAATCAATCATCGGTATAAGTTATAAAGTAATTTCGTCTTACCTTCGGAGGATTTACAATTTAACAATGTGTCATTATTATTTTTCGGTATGTCGGAATTTTAAGCTAGGCAAGACTTTACAATCGTAAATGGGTATCAGCACTGTTCGAAGTGAGTGTCAAGAATCCATCGATGTCGAAGAACACTCGCGAATGAAAAAAAGATCCACTGTTCGACGTTTTCCCAGAAAACGAGGATCGAACCAAAGATCTCATCCACTTGATCGTTCCATTTCCAGCGAAGTTGAAAGCGAATCACTCGGTGAACCGTCCCGCCCAAGAAACTCTATCGTGCTACCCAAGAAATAACGAACTATCGGTTCTCCATTCATCGAAGTGGATGCACCTTATGCATCCAGTTCCCTCGTGACGTTCGCTGTCTTCCTCTCGATTCTCAGCGCCCGTCGAGCGATCTCGAGCTTCCGAATCCTGTCTGCGGGTTCCCCCGAAGGATCAAGCGTCGCTGGCCCGATAACGAGAGGCGCCGCGACGCTGGCGCGACGCCAAAGCGGTTTCGATCGGGCAGAAAAAAGAAAACCGACTTCTCGCTTCCGGTGCAGCCTATCTTTCTCTCGCGTTATCGCCGGCGAAACGAGGACCGACTCGCTCCCGGCACTTTTTTAACCCTGAAAACGTGCCAAGACGAAAAACTCGAGGTGGACGGGGAGCGAAGTGGCCCGAGAAGAGAGGAGGAAGGAGAGCGAAGTGGCCGAGAAAAAGAGGAGGAAGATGTTGCCACGGGGAAAAGAAAAACGAGGAACGAGCCCGGAGACCTTGGCACTGTCGGGTACAACGATGAATGGCAAACAACGGAGTGCCGGGGTCGATGGGTGGAATTTTTCGGCCGTCCCGTTGACTTCTTGACGCCGTGAGAACGAGAAAAAAACCAGAAGTCTTACGACCGGGAGCGTAAAGTGGCTGCTAGTTAACTTAACACATGTGCTAGATGCGGGATAACGCGTCCTCGAGAGAGTGTCTCCTCGGGGACGCTGTCGATTTGCGCGGAAATATGACACTCGAAATACGAAAATCTGAGGATTTCACCGATTGAGCTCGAAAGATGACTCACGCTCACCACTTTGTTCAAGACAGCAACTTGAAGTAGGTATTTTTTAACTCGCTTAGGTTGTATATATGATGAATGACACAATGACATGATTATAGACACAATGAAACAACTAATACTTGTAATCAACCTTTTGCGTTCGAAAGGCGAGTCACCATTTTGTGGTGATTTTTCAAAATTTTCAATCAAAAAGTTTTAAACTATCTACTTCAGACAGTTTTAACTATCTGCTTCGGATGAAAATACTTTTAATTTTAAGAAGTTAAAATTGGGATTGAGAGTTTGGAAATACGAGTATCTGAGAATTTGGAACTTCCAGAATATGAAAGATTAGGAACTTAGCAGGTTCGAAATTTGGAAAACAGAGAATTCGGAGAGGGTCGCAAAATTTGGAAACCTGAGAATTCGTAAGTTTGAATATTTGGAAAGTTGGAATTTGGAAATTTGAGAATTGGAAAGTTTGGAAATTTTTAAATTTGTTAATTCGAGCATACGAGAGTTTGGAACTCGCAGATTACGAACATTTAGAAAATTGGCAATTTGAGAATTCGTGGAGAGTTGGAAATTTGGAAACCTGAGAATTCGTAAATTTGAATATTTTAAAGGTTGGAATTAGAGCATCTAGGAATTTGGAAACTCGAGTATTTCGAAATTTGAGAATTCATACATCAGAAACTTAAAAACGTTAAGCTAGTAAAAATTAGAAAATAGGTCACTTACTACCCACTCGCCTTACCTAGCATACACGAAAACAACAGAAACCGATACACCGATACTACAAAAACACACTTCCCTTAACGAAACCAGGTAATTAAAATACAGTTACAGTTAACAAATGCAAGAACCGCGTGAGAAATCAAAGAGCCCTAGTAAATAATTAAAGAAGCTAAAGGTGCACGAAGTGAGACGGTTAGTTGGTATCGCGTAGACGGCTGGCCCTTTGGAGCGTTTCGATGAAACGACTTCGATAAGCAGACGGTTCCCAGCGCGTCGCTACAGCGAATTCTAAACAAAACGAGCGGAAAGGCGGATTCGAAGCTTTCTTCCCTTCGCCGATGGGAAACGAAGGTGTATCGTGCCGTTCTGTTTCGACAATGAAACATTTACATCGGGTACTGCAGCCCTCGTTATTCAACGCGACCGTGTCAGTCGTGCATTCTACTTCCGCCAAATTATCATCGCATACCGCGTTGATATCCTGTGCAACCCTTCCGATTCGATTGTAACCCGTTCGATGCTGTTCATTATCGAGATCAACGTTTCGGTGAATTAGCGTCATTTGCATTCGATGGACGATTGCATTCGTGGTTATCGTCATTTTGGGGAAGAAATTCGTGATTATCGTCATGTGAGAGAAGAAATTCCTGGTGGTCAATATTTTGGGGGAAGGTATTCGTGGCTGTTGGCATTTTGGGGAGAAATTCATAATTTTGGCCACTTTGGAGAAGAAAGAAGAGAAGATTTGTGGTTCTCGCTATTTTGGGGAAGAAATTCATGTTTCTCGGCATTTTGGGGTAAACATTCATGATTGTTGCGATTTTGAGGAACCAATCCAGGGTCGTTGCCATTTTGGGGAAGATATTCACACTTCTCGTCATTTTGGGGAAAAAATCTATGATTGTTACCATTTTGAAGATATTCATGTTTCTCGTCATTTTGGGGGACAAATCCATGATCATTGCCATTTGGGGGAAGATATTCATGTTTCTTGTCATTTTGGGGAAAAAATTCATGGTTGTTGCCATTTTGAAGCAGAAATTCATGTTTCTCGTCATTTTGGGAGACAAATTCATAGTCTTCACCATAAATAGGGAACAATTTCATGGATCTCGCCATTTTGGGTACGTTTTGGAATCTTCGGACTTCTCGGTTCAAATATTTCATTATACAATCATTTTAGAAGTTTAAGATTTTGGGATCTGTCTCTTCGAATTTTATGATTTTGAGAATTAAAAAGTTTGAGAATCCGAGGATGTTGAAACTCGTAACTTTCATAAATTAGTCATTTCCGTAACAAGGAAATCTGATCCTCTGGATAATTGGAGACTCCAGTAAGTACCGAAACTCGAGACTTCAACAATTTGAAAATTACGAAATTCGTGACGTAGTAAGAAGCGAACCTTAAGAACTTCGGAGCATTCGAAACTTTGGTATTTCGCAATTTTGAAACATTGATACGGCTAACTTCGGTCTTAATGAAACACCATCAAGGCTTTCAGGTCCTGGAACTTCATGTATCGAATAGCTGACTCGAAGATCCCCGATGAAATCTTTCACTCGAAAAGTTCGCCAGTTTATTTATTTCCTTCGTGGCACGTTTTCGGAAAGGCAAAGGCAGCCGAGCAGATTCTTTCGCCTCTTTGAACTCGTAATATCGTGGCTGGAAAGAAAGTAGCTGACTCAAAAATTCTCATCAGTTCATTCCACTGAGAGAGTCTCAACGAGGTCACTTGACCTCTTGAAATCTTTCGAGATCTGTACTAGAACAGATTTTAACCTTCCTCTAACTTCTTGCTCGACGAACGTAATTGTTAACGCAATTCTCTTTGGTTCGGAAATCGAAGTAACACTATTAATTTATAATCGATACAATATCAACCCTTTGCCCTCGTAAAGCAAGCCGCGCTCACCATTTTGTTTAATACAGCACATTATAATAGGCATTTTTTAACTAAATCCATTGTGTTCTACATATGATGCATAAACATAATGCAATAACTAATAATGGCTACTAACTCCTTGCAATCAAAAGCATTTTTACTGTCGGCAAATAGCAACCATAAAACTTTCTAGTTGAAAAGTATGATGAATTTTTTTGAAATTATTGTTTTATTATTTTTAGTTACCGATGTTCTCTGTTTCACTATGTTCAAACATCACGGGATATATCATACGTAATGCTGTAGAGTATTGAACGTTTTGTTATAATGACGTGTTATACATTTTATTATAATTATGTATAGTATTCTATACACTCTTACGCGTGCACGTATTTCATGACAATCTGCATATTTTTATAATTTGTCATGTTTATTATACAAGCGAGGGAAAAATTAATTCGTACATTTGGAATGTAGAAATAAAGGCAACAATATTTTCTATATTATTAATTACGTTTGAACATATATTACGTATATTATAAGTATCACAAGAACGAATGAACACGACATACGTCGAAGGAAATATTAAAAAAGTATTATTTTTAGCTAAGAGCTACTTGAAATCGAAAATTAATCGAACAGTAATAGCAATCAAGGATCGATACACCGATGTGCTTACGCACGAGAGATTTCTTGCGTTCGATAAATGGAATCGTATGAATTTTCCTTTGTGCCAAATGGAATTATTGAGAGAGATCGCGCGTTTAAAACGGATCAACGACGACACACTGCATTCTCGCGCAACTTTTTCTTTTCCCGTGCGGCGGTTTTGCCAGTGAAAAAAGTCGGGAATAACACGACGATAAAACGGGAACTCGTTTTTGATCCTGTTTTGTTTTGATCGCTCGCGTATTGTCAAGATAACGCCGAACTTTGTTTTAGCTTTTATCGAATGAAAGTTACAGAATTGTTCTTTGAAACGTCCGTTCTGTTGCCTTTTTTTTTTACAACAGCGTTTTAGTCACGATTCATAAACTTTCATGCGTACATGTGTTCACTTTTGTACGCCGGTTCTATTTCTGGTATCTTTCGCATCTTTACTTCGTTGAAAAAAAATTGTAATTCATGTACCAACGTTGATCACCGATTTGATATAAGCGAGCATAGGAGCAAATTGTTAATTTCAGTACCGGTAATAATTATTGAATGAAAATTATGGGATGAATTATGAGATGAAAATATAAGCAGTGGATAAATATAAGTGAATAAATGATTATACCGCTGTGTGAAATATCAGCATTGAGAGTCTCTTAACCAGATTCAGTTCAATAAAACATAGTTAAAACAGTAGTTGATGATACGTTGAAAAAATTTGGACGCAAAAATGAAAAATAATAAGTGAGCCGGTAGAATAAAAATAAAAGTATCCATAAATAGAAGATGCTCCAAAATTGTAATTGTTCAAGATACGGCCGTTTGATTTTTTAATCTTTTGCATTCGAAAGGTAACTCACAATCACCATTTTGTTTAATACAGCTATTTGTAATAGGTATCTTTTAACCGAATCTATAGTGTTGCACACACTATGAATAAACACAATGAAACAGCTATTAGTGACAATTAATAATAGGATGATAATAACCTCGAAACAATTCATCATAATAGACTAAACTGTTTTGAGAGATGCTGTCTGATACGAAAAAAAGTACCTTCGAGTGCGAAGTGTTAATTGAACCACTCTTGAACGATGATCGTTTACAATCTCGGAAGAGCGAAATAACGAAGTAACCGAAGAAAGCGAGTAAACAAGGAGTTTCTCTTTGAACCGACGAAAGTTGGCTGCAATATCGTTCAAACGTCGGCGTACGTGGTTTTCTTCTGGACACAGCTTCGAGCCGAAAGGCCGAAAGCCTCAAACGGTATTCACCGAAGAAAATCGATATCGCAATCTACTCGGTAGCAGCCTTCTTTTCGCACCTACTTTCATACAAAACACTCTCGAGTGCATCGTTGAACGTGCAAGCCCGAGGAAACTGGGAACGCCTCGTTCTCCGCGTGCAACAGAGCCTTTGTGTTTGCGTTTGCATCGCCTCTAAATGCAGCCGCACTCGAAACGAACCGTTTCTGCTCTATATTCCGCTGCGAGAAGGCCCGAGACGTGACTTTTTCTCGATTACTCTCGTTCGTCGTCGACATTGTCTTCGTGTATGACAATTTCACCCTACTCCGCGTTCCCCTATCTCTCCCCCCTTTTATCGCTGTTTTCATTTTCCAGCGAATTTATCGAACACGCGACGAGAACCATGTAACCCCTTTTGCATCGCGACATCCTTCAGAGACACGCCAGTTTCTTTTCTACTTTTCTATTTAGCGATCGGGGAATTTAATGCTGCGCACTCGATACAAAACTCGTATTCGCTGTTTCACTTGCATTAATTTCAAATCAACTTTTAACTGAATTTTTAGTGTTAATGATGTATGATGCTGTACATCGTTATAATGAAATGTAGAATATTATGCGTAATTATAATAAAATGTATAACTTTTTACTAAATTTTTAGTTAAATTGTATGATGCTATACATTATTATAATAAAACGTATAATATTATACGAAATTGTAATTTGTAATTATAATGATGTATAGCATCATACAATTTAACTAAAAATTTAGTAAAAAGTTATACATTTTATTACAATTAAACATACAATATTATACGAAATTGTAATTTGTAATTATAATAAAATGTATAACTTTTTACTAAATTTTTAGTTAAATTGTATGATGCTATACATCATTATAATAAAACGTATAATATTATATGAAATTATAATAAAATGTATAATATTATAGAAAATTATAATAAAATGTATAATACTATGGATAATTATAATAATATGTAGAGTGTGGACCTGTCCAACGTATGTGGTCCAGTTTACGTACGTACATATATGAGTCCATTTTTTTTTACATTTTCGATTTACGTACCCAGGTAAGTGTATTATCAACGAAACAAAATACTTCACGTGTCGACTAGAAGTTAAAAGATACTTTGGCACGTTCATCCGCTGTTTCCAATCATTTCCGCGGACTCGCAGCTATGTGAACAGAGTGTTGAATATATTTGGCAGCTACCACAAACAGGCGAATGTGTGTCATCAAAAATTTATACAGCAGACCACTCGCCACTGGAGCGGTCTCGTTGACCTTCTTACGTTTCTCTCGAGCACGATTCAAAATTATACAGGGTAGCTCGTTCGAATCCTATCTCGTAAAACTGTCGGGGATGAGGATGTGATTCGATTACGTCTACCCGGGCGACCTTTTTCCTAAAGAATTCATGCGACGAACGGGTATTTTCTTCAATTTTTTAGGCCACCGTTAAATTTACTACGACCGTTCCCTAGAATTTCATCCCCCGTATTTCATCATTCATATTATCTACGCACCCCCGCAATTTGCAAATTGAATAATTTATTTACGGTTATTTATCGCTTAGCATTCTGTAGTTGGTATCTCACGTTCATCGGGGTATGTTTTTGAAAGTATCATCGCTTATTTCAAAATTTCGGTTTCACGTTATTAACCCTAGATTTATGAACTACTTATACTTAAATTGAAACTAAACTATAAAAGTAAATAGATAGTGAATAATACGTAAAGTGGCTTATACAATGATTCTTTGTCTCGATGATCGTTAGCATACACTTAGACAAAAGCTTCTCAATAATTTTCATAATTGAAAATGACAAATGTGAAATCCGTCATTTTGACGGGTTCCGTAAATCTAGTGTTAACTTTGTGTCTCTGAGAATAGCATCAGCTACTTTCTCAAAATTATGCTGACCAACCACCAGTATAATTTACGTTACGAAGATAACTTGACGCAGTATTTCGTGTTACCGAGGTTGCATCTCTGAGAATTTCACCCCCTGATGTTCTGAAAGTTATGTCGACTGTAATTCATCTTGTAAATTTAATAACTCGCAACCGTTTCTATTTCATGTCGATAAGGACACATTCTCGAGGAATTTATAATCGCTGTTTTCTTCGAGGAATTTATAATATGTATTCTCCGATACTTTAAAATTTATAGGCACCCTGTAGTGTACTTAGCGAATTGAATAATTTATTTCCACCCATGTTGATAACATTTGAGAATTAATAAGTTCTAAAGATAATATTCCTGTATATTTCATGCATATTTTGCATACGAGTTCATCCCCTATAATACTTCAATAAGTAGTTTGAAATTAGAACTATGCAAACATGCTTACGATAATTTATGTCTGTCCCAAATTGACAATAAGAAATCGCTAAAAATAAACACCGATCACAAAAGCACGATATAACTTCCTCGGAGTATTTCAATAAAAATATTCTTTTCTGTCCAGCTCGAGTATATTTACATTCGTCATAGATCATAGTTGATCGTAGAAATCTCCAATTTTCTCCAAGATCATAATCGTGACCGGAAAGTCGTCGCAGATGGTTAACTTTCCACTCGAATCTTGTCAGATTTTAATCGAAGAAAGTGTCGAGATCGAAAGTAGCCGGATCCCCGAACCCCGTGGGCAATTGATCGTTTCCTAACAGGAAATCGCTTTACGATCGATCTCCAGCCACGATCGAACAAATCGCTGTGGAACGATCCGGACGAATCGCTCGATTGGAAATCGAGATGGTAGAAATAGCGACCATTGATTCACGGGGCCACAATAATTAATAACTGTCGGCGGTGTATCAATCGAATCGACGAAAAGCAATCTGGAACACCGATGTCGACACGATAGGTCCAGGTTCTCGATAATCTACGATCGAATAATGTTTCAAGACCGGTTCTATCCCTGGACTTGACCCACTGTTCAATATTTTTTTCAACGCGCGAGTTGATCGATGACAATAACTTCGATCGGAATAATGCCTGATCAAAGTCGATTTCGAGATATTACAAAGTTACGGTTCCTGGATGACGATCGCTGGAGGACTAATTTTAGCGGTTTGTTTTCAATTATGTCTACTAATATCAAATTTGTAATTTCTCGAATTTTGTTGTATTATTTGTTTATTGGAATTTTTTGGTAGATTCTTTTTAAATGGATGTTCGAATTTTCCTGAATAGAAGTACATTAGACTTCTTTCAATCAGAACTAAGTTTGATTCAATTGTAAGTAGAAGTGCATTCGATTCTTTTTACACAGAAGAAGATCAGGTTCTTTTTCAGTAGAAGTACATTAGATTGTTTCTATATAGAACGACGTTCGAATCTTTTCATGAAAAATTGAATTATAATTCTTTTCTGATGGAAGTACATTCAGTTTCTTATACATACACTGAAGTTTCATTTGATTCTTTCTTCATAGAACTGCATGTCATTCTTCCCAAGTAGAACTACATTTGATTCTTTCCAACTAGAATTGCCATTGATTGTTCCCAAGTAGAAATGCATTAGATTCTTCGTTCTAAATAGAAGCACATTAGATTGTTTCAATATAGACCAACATACAAGTGTTTCTATATAGAACTATATTTAATTTTTTCATTACAGATATACATTTGATTCGTTCTATATGGAACTGCATTTGATTCTTCCCAAATAGAACCGCGTTTGATTCTTCCGAAAAAGAACTGCATTTAATTCTTTCTAAGTAGAAGTATATTGAGTTCTTCTTAGCTAGAAATACATTAGATCGTTTCTACATACAGTAACATTCGATTCTTCCAATATGGAAGTACATTTCATTGTTTCCAAATGGAACTACATTTGATTCCCTCCAAACACAACCACGTTCGATTTTTTCAACATAGAAGTGCGTTTGATTATCTCTAAAGCAAAGTATCTTAGGAATGAAATGTGAGAAGTTTTCAAATGTTACTACGTCATTAATTCAGCCGAATGATCAAAGAGGAAAAAAGGTGATCCAAAGCACAAGCGGATGGGTTTGACGATGATAGCAAAAAAAAAGAAGTACGTTGTCGTGTATGTAAGCGATCGAAAACTTTCCCATGTAGCCATAGCTGACCAGTCACCTGTTCGTTGACGGACACCTGCCCTTCTGCTGTCCGGTTTGAGTAAGGTAACGGTTCTACCGGCAAGTGGAGAATCGTCGGGCAAAAAAGAAGCCGAGACCAGAGACGGAGAGTGAAAAGAGCAACGGTGACTCGCGCGAGCACTCGCGCTGAAACGCGCAATCGACAGAGTGTGCTTTAAGAGAACCGAGTACACTTACCCGGCGTGCAGTTCGCCAAGGTAAAGTTTCGCGGAAGAAGCTTTTCAAGTTTGATTCTGACGGGAAAACCTTTCGCTATTCCACGGTCTAACGCTTCGCGCACCTAACGCTCGATTTACTTTCAACGTTATGACCTTTTCAATTCCTAATCTTTTCTTCTATTCCTAATCTTTGATTTAATTAGTCAATGATCTATGAACAATATAATTAATCAATGATTTATAAACAATATAATCAATCAATGATCTATGAACAATATAATCAATCAATGATCTATGAACAATATAATCAATCAATGATCCATGAACAATATAATTAGTCAATGATCTATAAACAATATGATTAGTCAATAAATTATTCAATGTTCAATGAATGATTTATTTGTTCAATCATTAATGAACGTCTTAATTAGATAATGATCTATGAACAACTTAATGAGTCAAAGATCAATGAATGATTTATTTAGACATTCATCAATAAACAAATTACTTAGTCAGTGAATTAGTCAATGATCTATGCACAACTTAATTAGTCAAAGATCAGTGGATGATTTATTTGTTCAATCTTCAATGAACAATTTAAATAGACAATGATAAATGAATGATTTATGTGGTCCATCAGTCATGAACGATTTAATTAGTCAATGATCAATGAATGATTTATTTGATCAATCAATATGAGCGATTTAATTCATTAATGATCTATGAACAATTTAATTATTCAATTAATTAGTCGATTTGTTTATTTCCTCCACATTGCATGAATGGCGGTGTAGCCCGCTCCAGTTGCCAGAATCGCCTTGTATATCGGCATGAACTAGGTCTAATAAATTTCCGTAGGGAACAGACGCGAACAATCGTCGTGCAACACCGGCGGAGAACGATGAATGGGCCAGCCACGACTCTAACCTTGCTTCACTCTCTCCTTCGATGCATCCGTTCTCGAACTTCGCCGATGCGAGTGCAGTCGATGCATCCTGGTGCCACCGGAACAAGAACGGAGCTGGTTCTTCGAGCAAAACAGCGACTCTCGACTATCCATCACCGGATGAGTTCCATTCGTGGTGGGAACACACGAAAAGCCGTTACCGAATGATCTATCGTGTTATCAGGCAGTTGGACAGTTCGCTATTAAAGAACAAGAATTTTTGGAAAGAACGCGCTTCACCGATCGGAAATGATACCGGGAAGAGTAATCGCTGTCTTCTGGCACATCGAAGAAACGATTAACGGAGAAATTGATAGATGCAACGTACGATGGAATTAATAAACGGCCCGTGTATGGTTCCGCGTATTTGATTAGACACGAAGATCATAACGAATTTCTCTTGTTCAATGAAAACTGTTTCCAAGAAGCAGATAGGAATATTCATCTAAGAACGAGTGCGTGTCGATGTGTGTTAATTCGAGCAGACGATGGCCAAGTCGCGAGTCGAGCCAAGTATGCATATTAATTCGATGAATCTCACCGGATCAAATGAAATATTGAAAGCGACACGGTAGCCAACATGTTTCCATGCGTTTGTCCAAAACTTCATTTCGATGCTATTAACTTTAATAAATTATTACATTTATACGAAACTTCATTTCGATGCTATTAACTTTCATAAATTATTACCTTTATACCAAACTTCATTTCGATGCTATCAACTTTCATATATTATTTGGTTCATACAAGACTTCATCTGGATGCTATTAACTTTAATAAATTATTATTTGTTTATCGAAAATGTGTAACTTTTCCTGATTATCTTTTTGCACATCATGGATCGCACATCATGTGTGTATTCTGAATGAAGAATGTCGACCATATCAAATTTTGAAAAAATCTTCAAATTTATTTCCCGTTTATATTATTTTCTTCGTTACACGACACGATTATTGTATTCCTTTCTACTATTTCCTAACAATTTTTATAGGATTATTTGCTCTTCTTAATTAATCAGTGTCTTTCTATTTCACTTTACATTGCACACATGTTACTGTACCACTCGCAATAAAAATTATTCGAGGAGCGAGTTGCACATACGAATTGGCCGATTTCCATAGCAAACAAGTTTTCTTTACTAAAAATGAACAATATAGAGAAAGAAATTCGCTCCTAGGGATCGTAATAAAAAAAATTCATCATCTCGAATATGTTAAAGGAAAACGATCATGTTATCCACATATTCACCGACCCAGAAGAAACTGGAAGCACTGAACACTGCAACGATCGTTCAAAAAGTTGGCGAATGTCTAAAAAATCCAGGACTCGTTTCCCTAATGCACGAGCGACAATTTCCAGCTCGCATACGTCGTCGAAAAAATCTTTTTCGAGGCGAAACGACCGGGCCTTCGAATTCCTGACGAACCGACTTGGAATCCGCAGCGCCTGCCAGTGACTCGAAGGCTTATTTTTTCGATGGACGATCGCCAAAACAGACTCGACACACTTCGTCGAGTTGCATTCGTGCATAGGAATTCGAAGATGAACCTTCGGAGATGAAAGAGAGTTCATAGCAGAAGATATTCGCGATGATATCATCGGGATACGTTCATCGACACCGCGAATAGAGGATGATTTCAAAATAACTTCGCTGAACTTGGACCACGCAACAAGGCTGTCTCTAGAATCCTAAATCGTTTCTATGTTTTATGTACCATCGAAACTGATATACGAAATATAAAATCGTGTTGTAAAAAAAGATGAAATAGAAATAGAATAAAATGAAATAGAAGTGATTGTTATATTTGAAACGTGGGTATAATATTACTTTGGGATCTTTCATGAACTTCTGTGCTTTTACTATTCTCCTCAAACTGTCGATTTTTGACAGACCACACTTTTATTCTCCTTCTTCTCTCTCTTTATTTTTATCTCTGTCTCTCTTCCACACACTCGTCACTGGTTCGACGTTTGCGTGCATTTACAATAACCATTGGGTCGTTCGGAAAGTGATACAGTTTTTTCCCCAACAGGCTCGCTTGTGAAAAAGATTGATTCTACGCAGTATTTTGTGGTTGGTACCTTATCAGATATGGAAAGTGAAAAGCAGCATTTTCGGAATATCTTACACTTCTAAAAATGCTGTTCGAGCAAGCAAAAAATATCCGATGAAAATCGTCTCTGATTTTCATAAAAAAAAAATGAAATTACTTTCCGTGCAACCTAATATAACAATTGAAGGAGTTACCGTTTGTTGAAAGTATGATCGTGTTTCGATCAAGCGTTAATATTTTAGATACAGTTCGAGGAACAACGGTGATTGGAGCGAGCTAATTTAACGCGGTATCGAGTAATAAAAAGAGGACAAATCGGTAGCTGGCTCATTCGAGGCAATCGGTGACCAATCGATAGAAACGCGACGAATCGATTTCACCGTTTACGGGATTTCGGAAAGGACAGTTATAAAAATCATTGCAGTTCATTACTCCTCGCTGAGCCGATATTTTCGAGAGTTCAACTCATCCGATCTATTTAAAGGACCAATCAAAAATTTAGCAGCTAATTCGTCCACCGTTGTGTTCCTCGAAATAGTATGTTTCGATAGTTCAAGAGAACCGTCTAACAGAGGGTACAGTGAACAGTCGCTTTTACGAGAGAACAACATCCAAAGGGCTAATTATCGTGACAGACGTGAATGATTCACAGACCATCGGCTTAAGAAACCTTTCTTTTTTCACGCTGAGATTGGAGAGCCAGAAACCCTGGTTGTGGTAAGTGATAAGTCTCGAAAGTGGATGACAAAGTGCAGATTCTTTCCACTTTCACACTCTCGAAAGGGAACGCTCTGCTCCTATTTCTAAAATAAACGGTATCGAATGACCAGTTCACCCTTTTATCGAACTCGGCGATCTTTCTTCTTGAACTATTTATCTAAAGAGTCGATACAACCAATCACTTTGTACTCTCGCGATACTCTACGAATTTCGCAACTTTCATCGTTGGAAGAATATAATCGAATTAATCTTTCGACTAAAATAATTAATTTACAGTATGTCAGAAAATTTAAAGAATCGATATGACCGCTGATTTTGTACTCTCACAAAATTCTATAAATGTTGTGACTTTCGTCGTTGGGAGAATATAATTGAATTATTCTCTCCACTAGAATAATTAATTTGTAGTATGTCAGAAAATTTAAAGAATCGATACGACCGCTGTTTTTGTACTCTCACAAAATTCTATAAATTTTGTGACTTTCGTCGTTGGGAGAATATAATTGAATTATTCTCTCCACTAAAATAATTAATTTACAGTATGTCAGAAAATTTAAAGAATCGATATGACCGCTGATTTTGTACTCTCACAAAATTCTATAAATTTTGTGACTTTCGTCGTTGGAAGAATATAATTGAATTATTCTCTCCACTAGAATAATTAATTTGTAGTATGTCAGAAAATTTAAAGAATCGATACGACCGCTGTTTTTGTACTCTCACAAAATTCTATAAATTTTGTGACTTTCGTCGTTGGGAGAATATAATTGAATTATTCTCTCCACTAAAATAATTAATTTACAGTATGTCAGAAAATTTAAAGAATCGATATGACCGCTGATTTTGTACTCTCACAAAATTCTATAAATTTTGTGACTTTCGTCGTTGGAAGAATATAATTGAATTATTCTCTCCACTAGAATAATTAATTTGTAGTATGTCAGAAAATTTAAAGAATCGATACGACCGCTGTTTTTGTACTCTCACAAAATTCTATAAATTGGGTAACTTTCATCGTTGGAAGAATATAATTGAATTAATTACGGCACTAAAGTAACTAATTTACAGTATGTAAGAAAATTTAAAGTTTGTACAAACGTGAACGACCGTGCGCGTTTAGTCAGGGTGCTTTCCTGGTCTCGAGGGAAAGTTTTCAAGGCCAAAAGGGCAATAAATAGTTGCCAAGGGCCATGGTGACGTCGGTGTCCTCGCAGCCAACGTTTTGCCTGGGAGGCATTCTTGTTGTGACCATGAACGCGGAAACACGCCACAGAATAAACGAAGTAACCGTTAGCACAACTTTATTCTATAACATCTTAGTCGGTCCATTTTCCTAATTTCCTACACATAAAACAGTATGGTGCTTACGAAATCTTCATACAAAATTGTCACGATTCTAAACGAGCAATCCGATGATTACTATGGAGCTATCCACGATCTATCTACAACGATGTCTTGTCGAATGACCAAGGCAGATTATTGTAGCGCAACGAACATCATAGACTCATCCTCAACCAAACATCCCAATCTCGATTCCTGCTCCGTTACTCATCCTGTTTTTCGTACGCTTCCTTAGTCACACTCTCCCTTAACCTCTTAACCTACAATTTCCTAGACAGATGCGTCATTTTCAGTGAGTTAATTGAAACAATAAGAATATGGCAGCTAAAGAAAGTTCAAATGTTATGCGAATTTTGCATTCGGTGATCCTTGATTATGGGAATTATAATTAGAATTGAATTGATTGCAAAATTGAATTGCAGTGAAAATAGCAGTCTGGCATTCGAATTTAGTGCGCGTCAGAATATTGCAGGGCAAGTGGTTAACCATAGCCTTAACCATCATCAACAGAAACATAAAAGCTCGGTAGAAGCTAAGAACAGTAGTAATCAGTATTCTCTGTCACAGTGCTGGTCGTAACTGTGTTAATAAAACCTTTAGGAGTTCCCATAACACATTCACTTCCAGTTACGAGATATCTCGTAATGTTAATTTTTCTTACTAGCGCACATCTTATAGTTGTGAGTGAAGGGGCTGATATGGATAAAAGTGAAAACGAAGATGGAAATGTATATCCATTTTAGTCCAAAATCTGCAATTAAATTATATTTTGAGGAAACTCGTGTGTTTTCCTCTATCGTGGCAGAAGGTGAAAACGATCCAAATTTGACTGGCAGTGAATGGTTTAAAAACAGTGTCGTTAATTCCGTCCGTCCAGACTCAGACAATCTACAATCTATCTACAACGACGTCCACAATCTATCCAGCCCAATCTACCTATAGAACCGTGTCTACAATCTATCAGGTCGCGACGGTATAGTTCATCCATCAAATGTTATCGTCGAAGAAACAATGAGGCAATCGCATCGACTGTACTCTCGGAAAATGGAGTCGTAGCCTTGGAATAGACAGACAACAGGGTGATATTCGCCTCGACAGCTGAAAACGGGACAGCCACTTAGCCCAGTCGATGAACAGGGGGATGGTGGGTGTCGTCGACACAGGAAATTGCATCGCAGTCGGATGCACCCATGCGTGGTTTATCGTTCGTCCGAGCATAGGATCGCCGATACGCGATCCAACGACACCCACCGGTATAATCCGACGTACCATCCGAGTCACGAAAGCTTGGAATGCGAGATCGACCTTCCACGGACGCCCACCGGCGTCGTGACGCTGTGCTCACGTCGCTATTAGCGACGACGACCACTGCAACGTGATCTTTCGATAGATCACGCTTCGAGGGTAATCTCAGGGATGAACTTCTCTATTTTTAAAAATACTTAAGCCCTTCCGTGTAAAATTCGTCTGTACTGAATTTTTCGAGGTACGAAGCAAATGTCAACTTTGCCTTTCTACTTGCAATTATTTAACGTCTCGATCCGTATCAAGATTAACTCATTAACTGCCAAATTTTTACCTCGACTCAACTGCGTGGTTTGTCAATTTATGTATCAAATACTTTTACAAATTGGACGACAGTGAAGAAAAAAATAATGTTAAAAACTAGAATGTAAGCACGTACCGAATGCACATTTTATTTAATATAACGCAGTTGGCAACTGATAAAATGTATGTAATAATGTATTTATTAAATCCCCATTTGGGGATCGTGGCAGCAAATGGGTTAAAAGTACCAAAATTAAAGTACCATATCGTTAAGAAGGATTATAATTCAACCATCAAAAGCCTCGTTCCAATGTGCTCGCGCGAAGAACAGCAATATCCGTTGCAGTGTCGTAACTTTTACGCGTAATACGCGTCGAACGGAGAAACGTACCCGTGCGAAATTCAACCCTAAGAGATTAAGGATGAAAAAGGCAACATGGAAGGAGGGGGTTTGTACATTGTTTTTGGCTGGTCGGCAACAAGACCTCCCTCGGTAATCGAGAATGGCCTGGTTCTATTCTGGTACCGGCTGACAGGGTAAACACTCGCGGTACCAACGACCCTGTCACAACATGGCGCGGTCAAGGTTTGCCCAGACCTTTCCAAGGCTCTCTCGTTTGTTTCGACGTGGTTCGCGAAGTGCATTCGAATGCGACGCACCTAGCCATCGGCGGATGCGACGAGAATCCACAATCGCGTTTCGACCGCCTCGGGAAACAACATTTTCTCGAGAACGTTTGCCACTCGATGAAACTTTGACGAAGAGAATGGTCGTCGCGTCACGGACGCGCCGAGATTATAATTAGGTATGCGCAATTTGTTTATACTTCCCCGATTATAATTCACGAAATCTTTCGGAAACTGTAATTTCATTAAAAACATAAATTGAATACAACCTTATTGCTTTTAACACCAAAACTATTAATGTGGTCAAATGACCGTTTTACAAATTTCCTAGTTTAAAAATTTATCAGATGATTTTTTTGGAGTCTATGTTGATTCTCATGGGGATAAAAAATTAAGGTGTATATTGATTCATTTACCGTTGTTTATTCATTTATTTTTCAACTGCATTTCTAACTTCAAAATAATTGTACATTATACGTCGGTAGTTTTAGTGTTTTAGTTAAAATATAAAATGTATACAACCTTATTGTTTTTAATGAAAAATTTTATAAGAGAAGGTATTGTATATGCGTGAATAATTTATTTCAATACTTGGGACATTTTCTAATAGCTTAAATAGTTTATTTATATATTATCAAATATATCTTTATTTTTTATTTAAAATCAATTAATTTTATTCAAATTAATAATGCATATATACATTTAAATTATATCATTAAAAAATAGTATTGTAAATGCTTTTATATAAATTGTGTGTTATAAATTAAAGTTTTAATTGCCAAAAAATAATTGAAGTTTAATTGAACAATAATTAAAGACATGATATTTCGAAGGACACGTGATATTCAGCGATGTACCGTACGAAAAGATAGTCGTCACCAACATGTTTTGTGGAAGGTCGAAATATTTGGTGCGGCTCGCTGTGATGTGGGAGGGAGCGATGTTTATAGAGAATAGGTAATTTGCTTTCGTTCGGTTGAATCATCCAACGCGATATACAAGTTTTACAGTCTGCTTTTGGTATCGAGCCTTTCTCCGCGCCGATGTGAGTCACCCGCTCGAAGCAATAGTTCAGTTTTCTTTCAGGAATTTCCAAACCTGGAATCCTAGAAAGTAACATTCCACGAACGTAAAAGTGTAGCACGTTCGTTTGCATTTCCGAGGTGTGTCGATCCCGGTGGCGTGAAAATCGATGATAATATTCTGTCCGAGACTTCCCGGTTCCGCGCATACATTCCACAACTTCTTAACGAAGATCGATCTTGTAAAAGTTAAAAATAAGCCCAATGACTTTGTGATTCAGTTGCACGAATTCATCGCGACATTATCAGCATCGAGCTCCAAGGAGATCCATCGGGATCATCTCGTTCCCAATATCCGAGGTTATCGTTATTACTCGCCGAGGTACTTTACATAATTGATATCTTTCTAACGCGGAATATGTGGCTTAACAATTTCAGCCAGATACACAGAAACACTTTCCGAGTAACGGTCGACTCGCTAGTTACTCGCGTTTTTGCTTCGACGGAGCGATTCGCTCCAAATTCTTCTTGAAATATCCCTTCGAGGCCTAGTTTCGATGCAGCCTTGAACGTCTTGTTTCGCGAACGACTCGATCGACGTTTCATCGACACTCGAAACAATAGCCGCCGCTATTAATTACCGAGCGCAAGGTTTTTTTTTTATTTTATCGACGCGGTGCGAAAAGAACAACGTAGGAAGATCGATGAGCAGCTGTTACGAGTTGTTATACCTGTTCTTGCTTACGTAACCAAACTCCGGAATGTATATTCCGCATTCCGTTGCCACCGACTGCACGCCCCGTACTTTCGTGTTATACCTGGCCTCTTGTCCAACCTCGAGCCGCCTCCGATCGAACAATAAACTTCGTTGAAACTGTTCGACGTTGCTGAAGTACGTCCGACAAAGATTTCTCTTCTCCTAGGTTGTCCCGTTACTTCGGAATCTCCTGATTTACTAACGATAAGAGATTCTGTGTAGAAGAAAGTGATACGCGCCGAAGTTTGGCTTACGAATTTTTGTCTATACTTCACACAACTATATTTGCGTATGAATTTTTTCATGGAGCACGTATTTTGAGGTTTAACCCTTGTCATTCATTCGTCGAGTCTGATATGACGTCGCATTTCTCTTGAATTGTATAAATAGTTAAGATAAATTGATTGGTTGAATATAAATATTTTCATTCGTTTACGATTTACGATAAAATAAAAATATATCTGTTACGCACGCTGTGTTATTTTTGCACGTTTTATTAAAACCCTATTTCCTGACCTATTTTGTAAATTAATTAAGAACTTGTAGGTAGAAGAAATTGAGGAGTGCAAAGGGTTTGTTCCAGTCGAGTTTAATCGAAACAGAGTTGCACTGCAGTAATGTACCATTATACTGTTATTTTTTTACATATTATATCGTTCTAGTCTCATTTTGAAAAAATAAAATCCAGGTATTTTTATCTGAATAATAATACAAAATGAAGAATCATGAAACATGAAAGTTGGCTCTCGTAGTCGCTATTATAAAAAAAAGAAAAAAAAAAATGTCACGGACCAATGTATGATACATACACCAATCAAATATCACGTACAGACACCAAATTTCCAAACAGAGCATTTTAACTAATGTGATACGAAATTATACAGATATGTACGTGAATCTTTCAAAAAAGGAACGTTCTATCGGAAAATTATCAGCAGCTTCATAAAATCAGACGTTCCAAAAGCAAGATCTTGTATACAAGGAAAGCGTTTTTTCTTCGAAGCGCGAAAACACGAAACGATCGTTGGTCCAGGTAAAGAAATACAAGTAAGGGAAAGAACTCGCAGAAAAATTGGCCGTGAGCAATCATTAAATGGCCAAGAAGGGAGGAGAAAAGGGAAGAGCATCTATTATCGAAGAAGACGAGGGAGCAACGGTGCCGAACAGGAACAGAAACGACCGTTCTAAATTATCTTGCTGGCTCCTTCGGGGAGAACAATGCGCTGGAATGTGCCCTGGACTATCTTCCGGTTGCGAGAGGAAGGATCGCAGACCGAACTGCGTGCGCGATCCTATGAGAAATTGCGATTGTGCAACAATGGTCATTGCGCCGGATCGATGCAAACGCGTTCGCGTAAACACCGATGGAACGAGCGAACTTTTGCTTCTTTCTATCGCCGAACTATTTCGGTGATGATTGAATTTGTCGCTGAAAAATCGCTATTGATATTGCTACGCGTTGGGAGATATTGGGAGAAACTGTAATTTGGCTATTTGAATAGTTGAGACTTTGGGGATTTGAAAAATTGAGGGTTTGAAGGTTTAGGAATTCGATTTGAAAGTTTGGAATTTTAGAGTTTGATTTGGACATTTGGGAATGGGGGAATTCGGGGAAATTCAGAATCGGGGGGGGGCTTGGGAATTTGGGAATTTTGGGATTTTAGAATTTTAGAGTTTTCGAGATTTAAGGATTGGATTTGGAAGTTCTGAACTTTCGGGGTTCGATTTGGGCATTCGGGGTGGCAGAACTTGGAAATTTGGGGAAATTCAGTATGAGGAGGCTCGGAAATTTTGAAATTTGAGGGTTTCGAGAGATTTCAGGACTCGATTTGGAAGTTTTGGAATTTCGGGGTTGAAAGATTTGGGTATTCGAGGATCGCAGAATTTGGGAATTTGGGGAAATTCAGAATTTGGTGGCTTGGGAATTTTGGAAATTTAGGGACTTCTGATTTTTAGGGTTCCAGAGTTGATGTTCTTTGAGATCTAGAAATATAGAAAACTTCAGAATTTAGCGATTTTGGAAATTTAAAATTTAGGTACTTCAGAATTTGAGGGTTTCAGCATTTACGGATTTAAAGATTCGATAATGCGAGTAACTTCAGAATTTGATACCTTAGAACTTTCGAAATTTATGACCTTAAAAATTTACAACTTCAGGATTTATAGCTGCGAAGATTCGGGAATTTGGAAAACTTCAGAACTTGGTAACTTAGACAGTTTGTGGACTTCGGAATTTCCCGATTTTGGAAATGTGAACCTATTAATTTAGAAATTTAAGACAATTGAAAATAACGGAAAATCAAGAATTCGAAAATTTTTATGAGAATGTAAATGTCACAAATTTCGGAAGTAGAAAAATTTGAAGATGCAACCTCACAGAAATTTGGAAACTTCACAATTCGAACACTGAAGAATTCGATAGTTCAGGGAACGGAATATCGAATTTTTGTGCCACGTAGATTGCCGCAATCCCGATAGATGCACAACCGCTGCGAGCGTTGTTTGCCGACAGAATGTCAGTTAGGAAATTAAGTCGGCGAGAGATGAAGCATTCTTGGGTCGCGTAAGAACACGGGTTTCACAGCCGTCCAACTGTCTAATGGTTATGTAAAAGGAAAGTTAGTGTCGGTTAATAATGAAAGATATTTCGAAAAGTCGACGTAAACGAACGTGTACGTTGAGCAACCTAATTTTCGCCGAGTCAACGTTCGAATTCATTTTCATCATGAAACGTGCACACTTTCAACGTACACCCTACCGAACGAAATTTAATTACTTTTCAAAGCATTAACCCGAATTTCGTAAAAATCCCGTGCACGGAAATTAAAATTTTTTAATTCCGTTCCAACGATCGAATACGTGCGAGAAAGGTCGGAGGAAATACGGTAGCCATCTCGTCGCGAATCGATGTAAAACTTTTTGCCTCCAGGAAAACGCGGAGTCCAGAAACTCGAGTAGCATTGTCCGGTTAATCCTCTTACCGTGATTTTGCCCTCTCTCCCGAACTGCCAGAGATTTGCAAGATGCAAACGGTTACGGGAAAAACGATCTAACGGCGTCACGGACGAACGAATAACGCGGGGATCCGTTACTTCGCCGACTGACAGAAAGAACAATCGTGAAATCACGCCGGAACGATGGCCGGAGATTTCGATGGTTCATGAAAACGACCTCGTAAAAGTTCGACCCTCCGGATGGGAATATCGACAACGATTCGGCTCGAATTTCGTGAATTATCGGCACGGACGAGTAATCGTTCGAAATCGATTTTGCTCGTTTCCGGAAGTCGTGTTACTGTTAGCGCACGGTGTACATGAGTACCTCCATATGCACTATTGAATCGGTACTTGACTTGATGGCAGTCGTCCGATGTACTGATTTTAACTGACTGACTGATGTACTGATTCTAATTGACTGACTGATGTACAGATTCTAACTGACTGATTGATGCACGGATTCTAACTGACTGATTGATGTACGGATTTTAACTGACTGACTGATGTACTGATTCTAACTAACTGACTCATGTATTGCTTATGAACTGACTGACTAATATATTGACGCTAACTGACTCAGGTATTGCTTATAACTGACTGATAGGCTTATAACTGATGTATTCATTTTTACTGATGTATTAATGATAACTGACTGATGCATTGTTTATATAGGACTAACTGATGTATTCATTCTAACTCATGTATTATTGCTAACTGACTGAGGTATTGCTTATGAACTGACAGACTAATGTATTCATTTTTACTGATGTTCTAATGATAACTGACTGATGCATTGTTTATATAGGACTGACTGATGTATTCATTCTAACTGATGTATTGATGCTAACTGACGCAGGTATTGCTTATAACTGACTGACTGATGTATTCATTTTTACTGATGTTCTAATGATAACTGACTGATGCATTGTTTATATAGGACTGACTGATGTATTCATTCTAACTGATGTATTGATGCTAACTGACTCAGGTATTGCTTATAACTGACTGACTGATGTATTCATTTTTACTGATGTTCTAATGATAACTGACTGATGCATTGTTTATATAGAACTGACTGATATATTCATTCTAACTTATGTATTGTTGCAAACTGACTGAGGTATTGCTTATGAACTCACAGACTGATGTATTCATTCTAATTGATGTATCGATACTAACTGACTCATGTATTCCTTATAACTAACTGGCTGACATATTTATTCTAACTGATGCATTGTTGCTAACTGACTGAGGTATTGCTTATAACTGACTGACTGATATATTGACTCTAACTGATGTATTGTTGCTAGCTGACTGACTAATTGATGTATAGATGTTGACTGACCATGCTCACCCAAAACGGCTAATATAACCATGCGTTGATCTGACTACAAGACATGTACACCACATTGAAAGAAACAAATCTCTATTATTTGAAGGTATGTCGAACAGTCATGTCAAGGGAGAAGAGTACGATACGTTCCGAAGCATAGTAATTGAATAAGAACAAGTCGTTTGACAAAGGAAGGCACTGCTTGAACGATTACACCGCATGGAAGAACGTATAACCCTCCCACGCGACCATTACGTTAATAAAGCTCTTCTAATCACGAGTTAACGTGTTTCGAGAGTTCAACGAGCTCCCTTGTCTCTCGACGAAATTTCTCTCGAGAGACGTGAGATAGCCTGCGTAATGCTTTACGTTTATCCAACGTACACGGGTTTTCCCAGGATTACGTTTTCCGTAGGTCGAGGTTTCTAGGCCTGCATTTTTCCTAGCTTTTTCTGCGATCCGCGTTACTTCCCACTCATTTTTCTCTATGTGTACGTCCACTGTGAATGTAGATTCTTCCCACGTTTAGATTTTCTCTAGGTCTAGACTCCTCCTAGATCTATATTTTTCAAAGACCTCTATTTTTCAGAGGCTTATATTTTTATAGCCTTATATTTTTGTGAGAACCGCGTTCCTTCTGAGTTTAGATGGAAATTTTTCCGAAACTCAGAATTTCTACAGACTCAGATTTTCCTTAGGTTCACATTTCCCTAGATCAAGATTCGTCCTATATCTAGATTTGTCTCTACGTCTAGATTCCATCAAGATCTATATTCTTCTGAGATCTTTATTTTTCATAGGCTTATATGTTCCCTAAACCAGCATTTCTTTTAGGTATAGATGGAGATTTTTCCGAGGCTCCGTATCTCTACAGATCCAAATTTGTCTAGATCAAGATTCATTCTGCGTCTAAATCTCATGTAGTTCTTGGTTCCGCCTGGATCTGTTTTTTCTGAGCTCCCTATTTTTCCTAGTCTTATATTTTTCTCAAGATCCGCGTTTCTTCTGGGTTTATATAACAATTTTTCCGGAGCTCCGAGTTTCTACAGGTCCAGGTTTTCCTTGTAACCACGCTTCTCCGAACCAAGATTCGGCCTGTACCTACATTTCCTGTAGGTCTACGTTCCTCCTAGATGTATATTTTTCTGAGATCCCTATTTTCGCCCTGCATCCACAATTTCCTGTACGTCCAGACTTCTCACATATCTAGATTCCCCCACTTCAACGTTTTCTTTAAATCCAGAAATACGCGGCTCTCCTGGAATTACGTATTCTATATGCGGAATACTTGGGAGATAACTATTTGCATGCGATTCACGAGCCGGAGGACGCTCTAGATCGCTCGATCCTCGAAGATTCGGTGGCCTCGACCGGGAATTCCGCTTCCTCTTCCGGAATTTCAAGGCGAACCGTAAATAATCCCGAACGCGAGAATCACGGGCCGAAAGCGTGAACGTGCGAACCAGCTCGTGGAAATACAATATTTATCCGATGCATGCACATATCGCTCGCGTGTAAACCATTAACCGGTTGATTAGTTGGCCGAGTTGTTAAGACGAGTTACTTCTCAATTAGCCAACATCTCGTACACGTGTCGGAATTATCTTGAAATAACCTTTCGACCTCGTCATTTTTTTTTCTCGTACGAAAACAAATAGAAAGGAGATCATTTTTGGAAAATACACTTTCCAAGAAATAGCTTTATTTGAACTACATATTTATGTTAAAATGTCCTTTCCAAAGGGATACATCAAATGTTGCTGACAGTTTCAATGTTCAGGTTAAACTACGTGTATTATAATCCGTGTTATGTAATGACAACTTATTATTGTGATATATTTGTCAAAGCCACTATTAATTGCATTTGTCAAATATTAATTCAAACAAACATATTGATTATTTCGAATATTGCATAATAGGAGAAACTGTGGTGGGACAGTTCAGTTCGACAAAATGGGTAACAACGTTCCACTTTAAATATTTCAATGAAGAAGTTATTTTTAACATCGCACCATTTTATTTCCAACGATATATCGCACTCTATTTCGTGAATAAATACGTTTCAGCGGATACATTGCCGAAGGGGATTAAAACGTGTTTAAATCCGGCAAAGTGTCTGTAAACTTTTTCGTCGCGTCAGTGATTTAATTAACCTTTAAAAAGTATGCTTGGTGGCTACGTCTAACTCACTTTTAATTTCCTCGCAGCAAAAAAATATTTTTGTTATTGGCAAGTAGTATCTCGATAACTTTGTAACAGAGTTTGATCAATTTTTTGAAGATTATTGTCTTCTATCATTAATTGCCACTGTTGATCAGTTCACTGTGTTTGAACATGGCATATACGATATTATAGATTGAGCTTAAAAATATTTATTCAAACTGTTGTATACTGTTGTATAAATGTATACTGTTAAACCAAATTAATGTGAGTAGTTGTTCGAGTACAAGTGGTTTTCTTAATTTAACAACATTAAAATTATCTGCATATGATGCACACTTATTTTAAACAGCAATGACACAAATGATAAAACATAAATGATTATACGCAAATCAGGCCAAAATTTGAAGAAAACTAACCCGACAAATTTTGTAACAGAATAACTTGTATAACGATCATTCTTTTATACCTACAGCTCCTTAATTAATTTAAAAAATGTATGAAGAAGTGGGGCTTCAATAAAATGTATTGCATCGTGCAACGCGTAAAAAATATATTTTTACTTTATTATAAGTAGCGAAGGAATGAAAACATATACAATATACTTCCAATCGACTTACATGAATTATTTATATTTTAATAGAGGATATAATTCAATAGCTTCAAGGGAAATGCGTCGGACCACACTCGACACAAGGGTGATAAGGGTTAAAGACTAAGAATTAATAAAAAATTAAAAAATGCAATAACATCGAAAATAAAATAATACCATCGATTGTCGCAAGATTCTTGAAGCTATCTCGGTGTATCTCAAGCTTTGTATCCCTTCGAATAGCTGGGCTCCCTTGAAAGTGTCGAGACATCTCGCACGTCCGAGGAACATCTTAAATAAGTTTCCGGCGAGCAGTCGTATCCTATTTACGTTGTCGCAGGAATTCTAAACTTCATTTCGCAAGTGCGATAGGAATCCCGTGGACCGTGTCCCTCGAACGGATCGAAAGATATCGAATGGCCAGGGCATGGAATATTGAATTTCCCTAGGAAGCGACAGACAATCCGAGATGGCCAACTGATTTGCTGCCTCCGCCAGCATTTTTACCTTCCAGGCTAAAACTATCCGAATAACGCGTTTATAAATCATCGCCTTTCCGTTTCACCTATTCATTCACGGAATTATATCTCGATGACAAATCGATACACATTAACGCTAGATTTACGATTAGATTTTTCATTTTTTATTACGAGAATTGTTAAAAACTATATGTCAAAATGCATGTTAACCTTCATCGAGATAAAGAATCCTTCTTTATATTGGTTTATGTATTATCCATTATTTACTTATTTTTGTAGTTCATTTTCAATTAAGACGTAAGTCATTAAACGTCCGTAAATCCAGTGTTAAAGATCCACATTAAACACAGAACGATAAATATGAACCCCTGGTCATACGATTTATTTGTCTGGTGCGTCCATCGCAACTACTCACAGCAGTATAAAGTATTCGTCCGAATAAAGGAAATGAAAATGTTATATTCAATTATCCTTAATTATGTAAATTATAATTGAATACAAATTTTACATATGAGTGTATTCAAAATTTTAGTAAGATTTATAACGTTTGACTTATGAGTCGTCACAAATCAGACTCGTCAAAGCAAGGAATTATAAATAAATATTAAACTTTAATTCGCACCGATAGCGTTGTTTAACGAAGATTACCTGCGAAATTTATCGCGAGCAAACGTTTATAATCCAATACGAGTGTTTGCCTTCCGGGGGCTACGTTGATGCGCTTTTTTATCGTATTTATTTGACTTTCGTTTTGTTGATGTTCGCCGTTACCAGAATTGCGAGGAAAAACGAGGATCCTTGGGGAAAGAGAAAAATCCTCGTCTACGTATTTGAAAGAGGAGACACCGAAGCCTTCGAACGCTCGCGCGTTTCTATCTTGTTAGCAACAATTTGCACGTATCGTGCAGCGAAAAAGGAAGGTCAGAGATTATGTTATGTTTTCTTAGAGGATACGTAACAATGCACGCGTTGCGTAACGACGTTTAAACTGAAACTGTAGCTGGAACGCTCAGCGGAATATTAAAACTGCATACATCATGTACGCATACTCTACACTCTTTTCTGAACACTCGATTCTAAGTTACTCTGTTCAACGTTTCTTGGCAACACGGTGTGCCTGTCGCGGTGAAAATGACTGATTTCTGTTAAGACCGTTGCTGCAATTTACGTTCTGTCCAACCGGCGATTACCTAACTTTATCCTAACGTATCGTTAAACGAATATTAATGAAACGATGTTCATCGTTTATTGCTTCTTTATTGTAATAATACAGACTTTTTAAATTTCTGCGCTGAATCTGTGATCGTATTTTGTGTTGAATTTTATGAATAAACTGTGCTTATACATGATTATGTACTAAATTATGTACGATAATTATACGTACTCTGTATTGAATTTTATAGCGAAACAGATTATGCATATTACATACTACATTTTATAGTACAACTATAATTATACATATTCTATATACAATTTTTATGATGAAACTGTAATTACACATGATCTGTGCCGAATAGAATGATAAATAATTATGCATATCCTGTGTTAAATTCTACGATAAAGCTACCACTAGCTAATTCTACACACTCGATGCTGCCTTTCGCGATAAATTATAATTACACATATTCCATATTAAATTTTATGATAAAACAACAACCGCGTGATCATTGTTAAATTTTATCACAACGTTACGATTCTATACATAAATAAATTCTGATGGTATACATTCTCTATTCAATTTTATGATAACAGTACAACTACTCCTTGTTCATATTCATTGCTAAATTTGATACTAAAATTGTAATTCTGTATATAAATAAATTATGACTGTACACGTTCACTATTAAATTTTATGATAAAACAACAACTACGTAATCATTGTTAAATTTTATCAGAACATTATGAATCTGTACATAAATAAATTATGTTGGTATACATTTATATACAATTTTATAATACTACAACTACGTATTCGTTGTTAAATTTGATAATAAAATTGTAAATCTATATATAAATAAATTATGACTCCACACGTGCACTATTAAATTTTATGATAAAATTACAACCACGTATTCATTGTTAAATTTCGTAATAAAATGATAATCCTATATATCACGTACATACTACTCAAATGTTTTTATATCACTACATTCTATATAACTACCAAATGTTTAATTAATTTTCTGCTCTTCAAAGAGCAGCTGATATTTATATTATCGTAAAAAGTGAATTGTACGCTTTTTGACTTTCGTTCGAATTCAAGAGCCACGAGTCGGCGAGTAACCCGGCGTTCTGCATATACTCGAATCAGAGAAAAATAATTTTTTTTTTAATAAAATAAAAACGAATCGAATTCCCCGGGAGCATAGGGATTCTCGCAACATGAAAATTTACTTTCATAACTCGTTAATGCTAGCGGCGAAGCAGCAGGGAAGCGGTCCGTCGAGATATCTGTATGTTAATTAAGCGTAGCTCGCTGCGTCTCGTTCCTTCTCGGCTTTCTCGATATGCGTTACGTGGCCGAGTAACATAATCGCGTAATTGTCGCCCCGAGTTCAACGACGATCCTGGCTGCTAAGTAGAACGACCGGCGAAAGTCGAGCACCGAGAGAAAATCTTGCGGCATCTAGTCGGAAACAATGCCCGGGAGCATCCCTATGAATTTATCTTGCGCGAGAGAGATAGAAAAAACGAATTTAATCCCTTAACGTGTTCGCTGTCGGGATCACAAATGAAATTATGCTCTTTCTTGTACGGACGCGAGCATTTTTTTAACGAACATAAACGAGCACAGGAAACTGTAGCAAATCGCAGTTTCTCGTATTTCGTATCTGCATTTTCATCCACTTTTAATATCGCTGTTTATCCGTGTATATAATTTTCTGCTCCGGGAAACAATACGAAAGAGTTCTTCGAGAAAGAAATATTTTCGAGGCAGAATATGTGAGTGTAGGAAGAATATTTGAATACATAATCAACAAACATGCTAGAATCATCGATTTAGGATTCACTGAGAACGAAACTAACTAAGGTACCACACCTAGGTATTCAAAAGAATTAATTCTGTATTAGAAATCTGAGAAATTAAAAAAAAGAAAGTAGAAAGGTAAATGAGCTTGATAAACCATATGATTTGAATACATAAAAAAGAGTTAAAATTTTCTATGCATTTATTGTAATATAAATATTGTCATGTATAAATATTTTTAATAAGTATTTTAAAGATTATATCTTTTTTATATTGTATTACAATTTTATCATTTATATTATAATATTATATCTGAAAGGATATAATAAGTATCTTTTTGAAGATATAAATGTTCTTAATAAATATATTAAATATAAATAAATTATAATAATTAATAAAAAAGTTGTTTGAAAAGAAATATTTCGATTAATTTGGTAAATAACTAATATCCGCATAATCATCGAAACTCCGTGTCTACATACAAATTTCCCCCATCGGTAAAATAATGGATTCCTTAACACTAAAACTACCAAAGGGGTGAAATGACCCTGTCACAAATTTCCTGCTTCAAATGACAAACTTTGTTAAGCTGGTTTTACATTTATGCTGATTGTCATCGGGATAAAGAATCTATAAGTGCATTCATTTGTTTCATCGCTTGTTCGTGTACTATTAGGTTGTTCGGAAAGTAATTTCGTTCTTTTTATGAAAATGAGTGACGATTTTCATCGGATACTTTTTTCTTGCTTGAATAGTACTTTTAAAAATGTAAAATATTCCGAAAATGCTGCTTTTCACTTTCCATATTTGACCAACCACAAACTACTGTGTAGAATAAATCGAACTTTTTCACATGCCTGTTGAAAAAGAACGAAATTACTTTCCGAACAACCCAATATTTATCATCTTCATTTTTAACATAAAAAAAATTGTGCATTGTACGTCGGTAGTTTTAGCGTTAAATTTCAAATAATCGTCTACCGTCCGACGCGTTAACAAACGAATCTCTGAAACGACGATACGCTATCGTAAAAACGCTGCACGTCGAGAGAAAATCGAAGCAGATTTCCAATGAATGGCCGACGACTCGGTTTCCCTCGGTTCCAGTTAGATTTTCATACCGTTCGACGAAAATTACCCCGAGATTGGCCGGCTATCCCGTGTTCCTCGACGCGATTATCGAAAAAACCGCTGGTTCGAATTCTTCCGTGTAGCAGGATCACTCTGAACGAGCATCCGTTTCCTTTCTCGAGTGGTTCTCGTCGATTCGGATAGGAACGTCCTAATTGTGCCCCGGTTTACAACCACCCTCTTCTGTCGCTCTTCTGCTCGGCCTTTTTCGCCGGGGAACACTTCGACCGGTTCCTCCGGGTCCTTCCCATTTATTCGTCTTTGTTCGCCAGTCTGCCGGACCCTAATTGCCGGATTATCCAGCCACCAGACGGTACGCTTTCAGAAAAACCCAGCTGATTAATCCGCTCTGGATCGAGATTAACTTCGGACAACCCCGTTCGAGATTTATCTTACAGAATTTACATCGGCGCATCAGGGTATCGAAGATTATTAATACTTGGCGAGATTACGGCAACCGAAGACCTAGAACATACATGGTCCTAGAGATGTAGGAACTAGGCTTTATGATTCAAAGAAACACTAAAAATGTAGGGATAAAAGGATATAGGGGGTTGGGAAGTATTACTGTCTAATTCTTGAGAGTTCGTGAATATAGAAATCTGAGGGTGTAGAGATTTAGGGGTGTAGTAATCTACGAGTATGGGAATCTCGAGAAACAAAAACCTAAATGTACCAGAGTATCAGTACTTCAAAGTACAGAAATCTGGAAATTTAAAAGAATAGCAATCCAAGAATATAAAAATTCAGATTACGGGTCTATCTAAAAATAATTGAAACACGATGAACATTATGGGAGCATTGGAAATTTAAAAGAACAGCGATCACAGAATATAAAAATTCAAGATACCAGTCTCGCTAAAAAAAAATTGAAGCACAATGAAAATTATAGAAGCACTGGAAATTTAAGAGAATAGTGATCCCAGATTATAAAAATTCAGATATAGGTATTCTTTAAAGAATTAAATTATGAGAGGGACCGAAAGCAGAGAGCTTTACAAAAAATAAAACGATTCAACACGCTCAAAGTCATAATATCGAAAACGATGCCAATTGCATGAACAGCGACTCGGAAATCTCGAATTCTCGAATAATTTTGCTTCGGACGAAAATGATGGGAATTTTCGTGGTCCACAAACTTCCATGACCCGAAAGTTAGTTCGTTACAAGAATCAAATAAATATTAGCGTGCAGCCGTAATGGTCGTCGGTCGCATTAAAAAAATGTTGAAATTACAACGTCAGAATTAAAACGAAAGACCGGGAACGTAAATAGCCGAAAGGTAAACGCGATTATTTTTCTGAACAATGGGAAATAAGTACGATTCTTGGTACCACAAAGGCAGGCTTTTGTTGCGCGTACAAACATAAGAAACGACGAAGAGGACAAAGAACATTCGAAGCGTGAATATTGTACGTAACAATCGATTGTCTTTCAGGTATTCAGTTTGTCCTCCTCCTTCGCTGCACAATAGGAAAAATATCCAGTGGTACTTGGAATTATTCATTACGATGAAAACTGTTGAAGTTTCCTCCATAGGTAACGAACCTTCGTATAAATTAACGCGACGTAAAGGCAACAACGCGAAATTACGACCGTTCGTGAGCGACTGCTCGAAATTACGAATATCGAATGAGCTTTCGACGCGACGAATACCGATTTAACACGAGGAATCGCAATATTACAAAACGAACAACTATTTTACAGGACGGACAGCAATTTTGCACGATAAATTACAATTTTACCGGACTAATAACAATTTTATAGGATGAATAATAATTTGGCTACCAGAAGGTGTAGCACCATAATTTTTTATTTATATTTGTATATTTTTAAATGACGAATCCGAGTGTAAAGGAAATTGGGGAGAAACGTCATTTATTTTAACCCCTTCGGTCTCTGTGCACATTATAATGTACATAATACTTTTCGTGCTGTAAAAGTATGTCCTTGATGTTAAAAATTTTGCGTAAGTACTAAATGACCATTAAAATGTACATTTACAAATTATATATAAATAAATAAATATTTTTGTAAAAAGTATATTGTTGCATTAATTCGCACGAATTAAGTTAACTTTAGTATAAAATAATTTTTTCTTAAACGGAAAAATGTTCGGGTCTGAAGGGGTTAAATAATTTGTACGAAATTTTATTTTTCTTGTTTAACATTGACTTTCATTCCAACGCTTTCGTATACGAGAACTACGTACAAAAGTAGGAAACACGTGTACGTAGTATTTCTTTGTGATTAAGAAAATGTTATATAATTAGTTGTCATATAATGATTTGAAAAGTATTCAGTCTTGTTTTGGCGTAGTACAGATACGCTATAAATTTTGCAGCAGAAAGTTTGCACCGATAGAGAAACAAAGTTTCCGAAAGAGGGAAACTCTCGAATCGAATATTATGAAAGAACCGAAGCAACTCTGACACTGTGGTACGCCATTTGTGGTTGGTGGCGCGAGCAATTAAGCGAATTGAAATATCGTGGTTCTTGAAACGTGGAATAAGTCGCTCTCTTTCGTTTATCTACCGTCCTGCTGTCACGTCTCACCCTATCTTTAGTAATTGCGCTCATTAAGCGTGCATTAGTGTGTTCCGTTCATCTACGCCGGATAGTTCTTCCCCCTTTCGTATACTTAAGATAAGGAAAAATACACCGAACGTGTTTCCTCGATAGATAAAGCCAAACTATTTCAAAAATCTCTTCGCTGCTCGTCGTGTTAAATTGTTTTTTCATCGTGTGAAATACTTATCCGTCCTGTTAAATCGTTGTACAATTATCATTCATCCTGTAAATTTGTGATTCGTCGTGTAAAATTGCTATTCGTCCTGTTAAATCGTTATTCGTCTTCCAAAATCGTTACTTGTCCTGTAAAATTGTGATTGCTTATGTAAAATTGCTATTCGTCAAATCGTTATTCGTCCTGTTAAATCGTTATTCGTCCTCCACAATCGTTACTTGTCCTGTAAAATTGTGATTCCCTATGTAAAATTGCTATTCGTCCTGTTAAATCGTTATTCGTCTTCCACAATCGTTACTTGTCCTGTAAAATTGTGATTCCTTATGTAAAATTGCTATTCGTCCTGTTAAATCGTTATTCGTCCTCCACAATCGTTACTTGTCCTATAAAATTGAGATTCTTTATGTAAAATTGCTATTCGTCTTGTTAAATCGTTATTCGTCCTCCACAATCGTTACTTGTCCTGTAAAATTGTGATTCCTTATGTAAAATTGCTATTCGTCCTGTTAAATCGTTATTCGTCCTCCACAATCGTTACTTGTTCTGTAAAATTGTGATTCTTTATGTAAAATTGCTATTCGTCCTGTTAAATCGTTATTCGTCCTCCACAATCGTTACTTGTCCTGTAAAATTGTGATTCCCTATGTAAAATTGCTATGCGTCCTGTTAAATCGTTATTCGTTTTGTAAAATTGTAGTTCATTATATAAAATTGCTAAATTGCTTATTGAAAGGATTATTAAAGCCCTCCCAGTCTCTAGCTTCGTGAGAATCGAAGAAATTAATAAAATTCGACCGATCGAGCTTCGAGCGAAAAAAACAAACCGAGGAGACGCGTTTCGCATCGGCGAAATAAATTCCCGCGACTGACAAACAATCTACCACCTACGAATAATCGTGTAAATTTATGAATTGTTCGTCTGGGGATCCGTTCTCCCAGGGATTTATTTACCCCACCGCGAGGTGGATTTATTTTCCCCGCACCTCACCAATTGCGACACGCTCGTTCATCGATTGTCTCGATTCGTTGCTACATGCACGGATGACGTGAACGATGACTCTACACCACGTGAAAAAGCTTCCACGTCGACGTAGCGTCCTCAGAGGATGACTAACGTCGTCAACGAGCCACTTAATAGACGGAGTTCACGAGGAATCATCGTGCAGAACGCTTCCAAGAACCATCGTTCATGATGTATCTATTAACGAGCTGGAGAATACGAATGCGAAATCGAACAGAAGCTGTTTTTATCCTATCTTATACATCCAACCTGTTTAATATAGTCGCATCGCAAAGATTTCATCGCGAAAATTAATTCTTTGATTTAATTCTGAAAATGAATTCTTTGAAAAAGAGATAGTGCAATGCTTAACCGTAGGTAGTTAACTCTTTGCACTCCAACAGCTACTAACAATCGACATTTGATTTAATCCAATGATTTTAAATAAATAACATCGAACAAAAATTAATATTATTATGCACGTGATATTTGAACAAAGTGAAACAATATTGGCGATTAACAATATAAAAATAATAATTTCAAAACACCTTTCAAGTGGATAGTTACAGTTGCAATTTGACTACAATAGAAATCGACCCACAATGCACAGTTATGTTGAAGATAAAAATGAAGTTGAAAAATAAATGAACATGCGATGCATCGTCACTGAGATAGTAAAATGATGATGAAAGAGGGGTGACAGAGCAGAGTAATGGAATAACAAGGCTTAATAGTAAGTTTTCCATATCAAACAAGTTGTATAATAACGTAAAATCCAACGATACTCCGTACAACAAGACAGACAGTTGAAGCAAGAGTAAAAGGAACAGCAAACAAATTATTCGAATAACAGAACGATCGTCCCATCGCAGTGGAATAACAAGGCTTAATAACAAGTTTTCGATATGAAACAAGTTGCATAATAACGCAAAATCGAACGATACTCCGTGCAACAAGACAGACAGTTCAAGTAAGAGTAAAAGGAACAGCAAATAAATTATTCGAATAACAAAACGATCGTCCCCTCGTCGCAGAAGCCGGTCTATTCAGAAGCATCGATCAGAGAGGCACGTCCGTGCTCAAGTCGCCCCTTTTCCTGTTTCGGTTCAATAACCGACTGGTATCAGAACTAAAATTAACTCTCCTCCAGCGACGTTCAGCTTCTGGAACGAAGCTGCGTTCACCTGGACGCTCCTCCCGTCCCGCAACACTCGCCAACGGATACCGCTACGATGCACAAAGAGGGTGAAAGGAGCCGGGGCTTAACTTCCCTCTGCGAGCCACCTCGTGTTAACAAATGTCGCTGGAAGAGCGCCTCGTTTCGTGCAACTCGATAACAACTTCGCTTTGATCGCTCGCTCGTACCCGCCTGATCGAGTTTACCCTAGCTGCGCGTCCAACGAAACGGTATTTTCTGCGCGAACGTTTCGCGCGAACGCGTACATCGGGAAAGAGGGATCAATTCGAGGAATTTTTGCGTTTACGTATTTCCGGAATCGATCGTCCGTCGATGCGGACATTTTGGGGGACACGGATTTGGGGATTTTCGGAATCCGAAAATGCTGAGACTTAGAAATAGGAAGATTGCGAACCTACGAATTTAAAAATGTACCAAATTACAAATCTACGAATTAAAAAATTTACAATATTGCAAAATTGCAACTTTAAAAATTTATAAAATTGCAAATCTACGAATTGAAAATTTTATGAAATTGAAAATCTGCGACTTTAGAAATTTACGAATTTAAACATTTACGAAGATGCAAATCCACGAATTGAAAAATTTATTGATTTAGGTCTTTAGAAATTTTAGAATTCGTTCGAGAGTTTCGAGAACTTATGAGTTCCTTGATGGAACACGTCCCACTTTTGTGGTACACGTATAACGCAGTCGATAAAATCTTTCGTAGGAAATAACCGAGTTATATGTTAGGAATAGTGGATAAGGATTAATTGACCGTGTGTGGGTGTTAGGATAAATGTGAGAGCAAACTCTACTATACATTTCTTTTACGATACAGTATATTTCCTTCTTGTTGCCAAGACGATTACATGAGTGTCCCCGAAAAGACACTGGTAGCTTTAGAGTCCCCTTCGCCAGCATAGTCTGCGAACTGTTTATTATCCTTACCATCTAACTTTCGATTGTTAGATCACTGGACGTTAGATCACCGGATCACTCGGATCACCATCGGCAAAGTGTCCATAGCCCACGCACAACTTACTATACCTTCGAACGTTCTTACGCGTTGTGACATAGCTAATCGACTCCTTCAGTGTGACTATAACAAAAACCATGATACAACAAATTGTTGCTCCTGGGTTGATGAATAGCGACGTACCGTTGAGACTACCGTAGTTCGACCTTGGATCAATAAAACCCGTCATACTCGAAATTCCGTGTCCGTAATTCAGCGACGATACAGAGCCGCGTAATATGTCGCGTGCAGAGGGTTATCGAATTAGCTGGAAGCGTTTCCTTTGTTCGAGGGAAAGACTCGGCAGATTTCGAGACACCTGGCAGAAACAGCTTGCCACCACGCGGTGTTCTCAACGTTAGCCTAAGGGTTCACGGAAAATTACGGGCGGGTTGTCTCCGCATTAGCATGGGACGATGATCGATATCGGACTCCGTCGAAAATACCAACGTACCATCCTCGTTCGGTTTTCCATCGCCTCCGCAAATTCGAGCAATTTTTCTCGTCGAATTTATCCGACAAACGTTCGTCGTCACACCCTGAATCACCATCGTGGAGATATTGGGATATGGGGACATTGGGATATGGGGACATTGGGATATGGGGACATTGGGATATGGGGGCATTGAGATATGGGGGCATTGGGATATGGGGACATTGGGATATGGGGACATTGGGATATGGGGACATTGGGATATGGGGACATTGGGATATGGGGACATTGGGATATGGGGACATTGGGATATGGGGACATTGGGATATGGGGACATTGGGATATGGGGGCATTGGGATATGGGGACATTGGGATATGGGGATATTGGCATATAGGGATATTGGGATATGGGGATATTGGGATATGGGGGCATTGGGATATGGGGACATTGGGATATGGGGATATTGGCATATAGGGATATTGAGATATGGGGATATTGGGGTATGGGGATATTGGGATATGGCGATATTGGGATATGGGGATATTGGGATATGGAGATATTGGGATATGGGGATATTGGGATATGGCGATATTGGGTTATGGCGATATTGGGATATGGGGATATTGGGATGTGGGGATATTGGGATATGGGGATGTTGGGATATGAGGTGGTCATGTGCCAACTTAAATAGAATTTATTACCTCGGAATATTCAATTTATAGAAACAACTTGGAAGGACGTCTACGTGTTTCAACGATTGAGCCGGATAAATAAAGTGTAAAGAACTATTCAAAAATACATAGAAAGCCTAAAGGCCACATCGCGGGAAAGTAACGATCTGGGTCTGCAACATGTTGGCCTAATTGGCTCTTAAGTATGAATCCAGGCATATTGACTCTAGTGACAGAGCTTTTTAAGGGTTTCTTTTATTACATTCTCACTGACTCCCTGCACAAAGATTTATCTTTGCACATTCTTCGAATGGCAATTCAACAAGCTCCGCCAATAACCACGAGTAAACCCTGAACCCGATAAGGCTCCTCCACGAAAATATCGCCCATAACAAAATCTCAATAATTACTTAACAATAAAGAACATTCCTCCGACAAAAGTCTTGTTGCGTAAAACCTTCGCTCGAATTCACTGGTCTACGATCTTAAAATTGCTGTAGATTGTATCAAATTTATGTCCGGTCTCTGTGACACTCGCGACGATTATTCAACGGAGACGGTCGTGTTTTCGATGCTGTTATTTTTATGTAACGACGAAACTCTTCATAAAGATTCGAGCATAAAAAGCGTGAAAGAGCAAACTGAAAAGTATGTAACAACATATTAGGTTGTCCAATAACTTTCTTCTCTTATTGATGTAACATAAAAACGCACTTGGAGAAACATTTTATAAATAATCAAAGAGTAAATATTTCCTAAGGCATTGAAGAGAGCGATAGAGTAGAACACTTCAAATTTAATGCAACAAATGTCTACTATGTATATATATTTATTAAACAAGGAATTTACGGGACACCGTAATACATTACATGTTGTTTGTCGTTACAAACTAGGGACACATCATGACAAACGGGTAATAAACTTGAAACAAACACCATTAGAAGATTGAAGAGAACGAAATCTACTGGGTAGACAATGAAGGAAAGGGAGTGGTGTCACTAATGAGCGTTATCCACACGCATGCGATATATCAATTATCGAAATAGCTGGTTAGCTCGCTAGAGCCAATTGCGAATGTAAGTTTTCGAGATAGTTGCCATGAACAAAAAACGTTTCAAGTGCAACGATTTAATGGGAACGATAGGACGATCATCGGTTGCGAGGAAGTAGTTGCGTGAACTGGTTTGCTCGCCGATATCGGCCAATCTGTGTATATGACAGGGAAGGAAAATCGCGGAAGAGCCTGGCTACAAAGTTGTAGGATTCGTGTAACACCGATCCTCTGTCATCTTCGATGACTCTTCGATCGTGATTATGCGAGGACTGTTTAACCACGAACAGGATCTACCCATGGCAGAGCACAACGAGCGTTTTATTCTCGTTGATCTCCGCATACTTGTACTCTTTTGGTATCTCCTGCACGGTCATTTATTCGCCTGCAATCACTATTCATGAGCAACTTATACCGAAACATTCGAGTTATATAATTACGACGATGCATCAACCTGTCGACTGATTTTCAGTCGCGAAACGAACGCGGCTAATTATCGAGGAAGATTAAACAGTCTTATCGAAATCATATCGATCATATCTGATCAGACGAGGATTTTACGCGAGGAAGATTTCGAGCACCTATGAAAAAGAAACCCGTGTTTCGCAAAGAAAAAGAAACAGATTTTACCTAGCAGAGTGATTTACAGTTAGTTTATAAATACACCGATCGAACAAAAAACGATGATCGGTTAATAGGTCCCGTTTTTCTTCTGCCCACACGTTCGACGCTATAGCACCAACATGATCGAGCAGCCAAATATAGCGAACTCGATCGAATCAACGAATTCGACTTGAGGAATCGAACGAAAAATGCAATGCAACATTGCTAATAAATACGAGAGTCCCGCGGGAGCGATGTGTACAAAGACAAAGATCGAGGGAAGAAAAAGCGACGAGTATCGCGGATAAATCGTTTGGCTCTCGCGTTTCGAACGCGATCGAGAGATTGATGATCTCGTCCACCTATGAAACGTGTCTCTGTTGATGCCACAATAGAGAAGCCACGTATGCTGCTCGTTCCACGTACGAATTTATGCTCGCCACGAGAAACAGCCTTGACATTCCGCGGGAAATACGTGGCTAGTCGATGCGTTGTACCGTAGCGAAGATTAATCGATTCCTCGCAACGCTCGACAAACTTGCGAGACGCCGTTCTTCGTCGGATCCTTCTAACTAACCCACTCTATCGGCTATATGAATGAAACTATACTATTCACCAAATACTTTCTATTCCGAAAGTGAACTTCGTTAGCCTACTATCGTTCGTCATAAAGTCAGACCCGTAAGTTTCATGGGTGGTCTTCTGAATTATTCTTCTGGGACTCGTAGTTTGTTAGATTCGATAGATGACACGGATTTTTGGGGATATTAAAAATTACAACGTTAATGATGTGTTTATACATATAGTAGATATACACAATTAAACTTTTCAAATGGTAAACTAAGACTATTCAAATGGTGACTATTTAAATTACAAATTTAATGATGTGTTTATACACACATTAGATATACACGATTGGCTATTTATACATACAGTATGTGAACACAATTATTAAAATGGCATAATAACCGATTCACTTAACATAGCTGTCTAACTTAACTAACTGAACTTGCTAAATTTTATGCATACAATATGTATAAATTGCCAATTGTGCATACAAACTGTATGTATAAATAACCACATCCTTAATTTAATGTTTACGATTGTTGTTTGATAGTATCGTTCGTTATGTTATATCAATATTATGTTGTATTATATGAATATAGAAACTTGAGGATGCAGAAATATATGGTCATCAGAATATGTGAATATGGAGGTCTATAGATATAAGTATTTGGATCTCAAAAAGTATATAAATACGTATAAAAATTTATAAATTCGGGGCCATAAAAATTTGAGAACATAAAAATATTGAATTAATACCATTTTTGAATTAATACAATTATACTATACTAATTCATAGAAATATTGAATGAATATGATACATGAATAATGTAGAATAATTCAAGAATAAGGAATCTATGAACTTAGAAATTCATCACATATGTCTGCTCGCATCACACACTTCTCAATTGAAATATATGTATATACTATTTACATAAAGTATACATCCTATTTACTTATAGTGCATGACCTAATATATACTATTTTCCGAACGCATGTTTTACGCGCAAATTTAACCAAATTTTTCCCACTCTCGATGAGCAGCTCCACGACAGACATTGAAAGAGGTGGAGCATCCACATTTTCAGGAATATCGTGAACTTCCCAGGAGCAAATAATTACGCGTTCCCGGATTCGGTTTCCCGACTCGGAAAATTAAAGTTTCTATCCGAGCTCGCCTATCTTTTTATCATTTCTCTGGGGAAATTCAACTCCGCTCGCTGAAGAAACTTCTGGCCCTTTCATTTCGTAGCAAGTGCCTCTTAATGTTGCGTTTAAACCTGCTCGCCGCGTTGTTTTCTCTCCGCGGGTCTTTGAATGAAACCGCGAGTTTGTTTATTACATTCAGCGTCCTATTATGCCGCGAGTACATCCGGAGAATGCACATGATCCTCCAGTTTCCAGCTATTTCACAGGGTAACTGATGAAGAATTACGATCGACCTGGGAGATGTCTGCAGATCTGGGTTACTTCTTTTACACGGTACTTTGAACGTGTTCAAAAATTTGGCGAAAATTGTGGAGAAGCAGTCAGTGTGTATTATAAGCACGAATCAGAGTACTTTGCATAAATGAATACATAATATGTATTATCATGTACGAATCAATTTTTGTCGACATATTTGTTCTTTAGCGAACAGAAATATAAATTTATAAATTTATATTTATATAAATAAATAAAATAAAATTTATATTATAAATTATAAATTTATAAATACTGCACAGTAGTCCGTACAATGAAAAATGAAATAGTAAATTTATGCTAAATTTGCAGAACGAGTCAAAATGACTCATGACACTGTTCCGAATTTAAATTGTAGAAAAACTATCAAGACGCTTTTATCAAAATGTACGTTAACTTTCGACAAGATATAGGATCATTGTGCAAGTCAGTTTACGTACCATATTTGACAATATAATATAACATAATATAATAAATCATCATACTAAATGGTCATTATATGTCCGCAAATGTAGTATTATATGAAAATGAGAATTCAAATTGACTTTACAAACTTTGATACAATGAAGTAAAACTGGATGACTACTCTGCTATGGGTTCTCGACGACTGACCCTTCCTGATTTCCCTAGACTTTAATTTCTGGGGAAGAGTGCCATAAAAGTGTGCCATAAAATCTCCAACAATTTTCGTAGAAGATTTTAATTTTACGAACTAAGTTACCTTACTAGCAAAAAGAAACGGAGATTGCAAGAGGAACCGAATTATCAAAAATATTCACCCGGTGAGTTTGCTGAAGAGTACCGTCGGGGTATTATTTGTTTCGTACCGGAGTCCACATATGAACCATGTGAAATCGTTGCAACTTCCAACAATTTTCGTAGAAGATTTGAAATTTTCGAACGAAGTTATCTCACTAACGAAAAGAAACGGAGATTGCAAGAGGAACCGAATTATCAAAAATATTCACCCGGTGAGTTTGCCGAAGAATACCGCCGGAGTATTATTTGTTTCATACCGGAGTCCACATATAATGCATGTGAAGTCGTTGCAACTTCCAACAATTTTCGTAGAAGATTTGAATTTTACGAAGGAAGTTACCTTACTAACGAAAAGAAACGGAGATTGCAAGAGAAACCGAATTATCAAAAATATTCACCGGGTGAGTTTGCCGAAGAATATCGTCGGAGCATTATTATGTTCTGTGAGTCAGAATTATTTCAAGGAAGGTGTGTACTTTCATTCCGTGCTACTTCTCAATAATACACCATAACGTTACGCGTATGCATTGTTCTCCGATTGTTCGTAACACTTATGTCTGAGAACCGCTTCGTCATTGGTTCGTCGTGATCGGAGTCCAATTAAAAGACTTTCGTAATCGGTGGATGTTGCGCAACGCTTTCAATCGAGCAGGATGAGTCGGTTGGCATGCTGTGAGAACCTCGTGTCCTTTCCAAAATTCTGTCTCAAAATAGACTCTGCTGGTATTTCACTTTGAACTATAAATTCCACGCATATTTCGCAACATCGGACATTCTTATTCTGTCACGGAATCGAGAAAGTCAGCCATTGTACTGTAACGAAAGAGTTACATTATTATCCGGGTGCAACGAAAGAATTGGATCTTCCAAAAATTTCGAACGCAGCGCAACGCGAAGAACGTGCTTGTCCAAACCGTACGATCGTGAAAGTTGAGTCTCTTCGTTTCAACCGCGAACGGTATCCATCGTGCCTCCTTTCTTCTAAAATAATAACGTTTCAGGATGTCAATAAGCTTCGGTGAAAGCAACGTTTAAACTTCGACATGCAGTTTCCTTCGCTCTCTTGAGATGTACAATTGTATCGTACCTGAAATAGAAATGCAGCTGTCGAGTTTGTGAATCCGTAAATACTAGAGTCTCCGTGTTTCTGCATTCTCGGATATTAAAATTACAAGCTTCAGATGCGACGTTCGATATTCTCTAAACACTAACATTCTCGAATTCGTATATTCACATGCTATTACGTTTCCACAACTCTACGTTCACAAATTTGTACGTTCGCATAGTTATATATTCAAATTCCTATATTCTCAAATTCCTACATTTTCAAATATCTACATTGCGAAATTCTAACACGAAAATCCCAATACTTCTAAATCCCCAAATTTTCAAATATTTACATTCCCAAATCCCTGCATTTCTAAATTGCTCTACATCCAAATTTTTACACCCCCAAATCTCCACACTTCCAAATTCTTACTCTCCCAAATATCCATATTTTCGAATTTCTACACCCCCAAATCTCCACACTTCCAAATTCTTAATCCCCCAAGTCTCCATATTTCCGAATTCTTACATTCCCAAATCCCCACATTTCCAACTTCCTATACTTCGAGATTCCTACACCCTCTCATATCCATACATTCCCCAAACCCTCACATTTCCAAATTTCTGTAGCAATACATCTCTAGATTCGGAAATTCTTATATTACCAAATCCCTACATTCATAAATTCCCACATCACCAAACTCCAATGTTCCCAAATCACCACATTACTGAATCTCCACATTCTCAAATCCCCAAACCTTCGAATCTCCACATTGCCAAAGACCTACATCCTCAAGTCCGTATATTCCCACGATCCTCATACTTTCAAATGTCCAAATTCGCAAGTGGCCGCGTCCCGAAATTCTGAAACATCCACACACCCGTATTCAGAAATCCCGAAATGTCTAACATCGAAAAACTCTAGATTATCCGAGGAGCTGCGACAGCAAGGCATATTCGCTGTCGAGTGTACACACCGTAGTTGATCCCATCGCCGGTAATCGGTCTTCTGTTCGCGTTCCTCTTTCTTCGGGCGTGAAAGGCTGCCCGGAAGATGGGCTGTCGGCGAGAAACCCGGCCTCATAGAAGATTCATCGTCTAATTTCGCGTCGTTGTGTGGCCGGAAAAGACGGCATCACGGGCTAGCTCGTGCGAGAAGGGAAAACGTAAGCATCGGGTCGCCTATTCGAGAGAGAGTGGAGATTCACGAAGAAGATCGCAGCTTTTTCACGTAGCCGCGGGTCTCGTTTAGTCTGCCATGTCGCTGGAACACGACGACGAACAAGAAGACGAAGAAGAGGAAGAAGAAAACGGAAGGGCCTTTCTCGGATCGCGAAACTTTCCGCACCCGGGGGATTTTCTCGTCAAAAGAATCGAGAAGGGAGAACGACCGACAGCGGAGAGAGAGAGAGAGAGAGAGAAAAGAAAATGAGTCGAGGCTCGTTCGTTTTCCGTGCAGGTTGTACGATTCAGTGAGAGATCGGCTCGAGAAACGCCGCCGGGACGAAGTTACGAGGGTCGCTGATCGCGGCTGCGCCTTTTCGTGGATTTCGCGATGTCGTTGAATATTTACGAGGTCGCTGGCTTATCGACGAGTTCCTTGCACGGCCCGGACGTTGTCTCCCTGAATCTTCTACCTTGCGTCTCCTCTAGTATTCTGCCACTTTTATCAATCACGTGTTTGCTCGCCGCGTATGCTCGCCAAATGACAACGACCCTCGACTAACATAAACTGACATCGTTCGTCTACTGTCTCTTCGGTGGACGATCGATTTCGTACACGCGACAACTTCTTTTGAGGAAGTTGCATGTCGGAAGTTCGTCGTCACCGATCTCTATCTTGGAGGATACTCTTATGGAGGATACACTTGATACACTTTGCCTGATTCGTGACGAGTTGACGAGTTTAACTCGTTCACTGCCAGTCGAGTTTGGATCGTTTTGCTCTGAGTGCCATGATACAAGAAAACGCACAGATTTTCACAAAATATAATGACATTAAACTGCAGACATAACACTAAGATGGATTTACATTTCTATCTCTATTTCCATTTTTATGAATATTAAATCGTTCACTGCCAACTACGAGATGTCTGCTAGTAAACAAAAATGAACACTACGAGATAACTCGTAACTGACAATGAATTGGTTAAACGTAATAAATCTTACTATAATTTGAATACGCTTATATGTAAAGTTTGTATACAATCATAGTGTATACAGTCAAGGAGCATACATAAATGTATACGCAACGAAAAAATGTATCGAAATTGCGAAGCGATGGCGTACAAGTATCTTGGGTGGTTGTTTGCTCGAGAAAATTGAACTGGATAATTTCAGATCGTCTTACATGAGAAGTTTCTTATACGCAATTTCGCGTCGAGTGTCGGGTGGTTCATGATGTCAGAAATTAATCGTTCGCCCTATTTTTAAACACTGGTCATGAATCTTAAATCGTACGGTGTACAACGTGTTAACCGGAGAGAAATTCATGGTCGAGTAAGTGTTAAATAGACATGACTCAACCTATTAATATGTGGTCATCCTCTAGATGATGAACCCCAATATAGCATGAACAATTCAGATCACGTAAACCCCAAAATTCGAGGCCCCTGATTATACCAACGATAGAATCATTAACTATGATATTAGACACCATGATATTAAATGATGATAAATATATAACACAGCAAGTAACGTTAAATATAAAAAATAGCAAATGACATTAATATATGAAACAGCAAATGCTATTAATATATAACACAGCAAGTAATATTAAATATAAAAAATATCAAACGATATTAATATATGAAACAGTCAATGATATTAAATTCATAAAACAGCAAATGATATTAAATATATAAAACAGCAAATGATATTAAATATATAAAATAGCAAACGATATTAAATATATAAAACAGTAAATGACATGAACATATAAAATCACAAATAGTATAAAATGTATGTATAAACAGCAAATGATAATTAAAATAACATTCTGACAGCGACAGAATTTATGATCGGTTAGCAGTGTGACCAGGTGAAACTCTGAAGAAGCAAAAAGTAATTTGACCAGAAAACTATGGCACAGCCTGATTTCACGGTTAAGAGAAAAATCAGTGATTACCGGCGTAATAGTGATCGTGAAATGCAACTAGGTATATTGAGAACGGAAGGAATTTATCTAAAGAGAAATCACGCTAGATAGGATCATTATAAACGGGCGCTTACGCAAAATGCGGGTTACACCTCTAGCATGATATTACGGTATCGGAGTATCGGTAAATGGTCGATTTAAATAATATCCTGGCTTGTTAGGCTCATTAAAATACTGGAAGCTCCGTGTGTGCACGAACGGCTGACGTCAAAACCGATTACGGAGCGTGACGTTTCCTCGCTGCGCTTCGAGCAACGGGGACAACAATAAAATCCAGCTAGGTGTAGGTATCAAGTTCAAGGACGAACCGTAAAAGATAGAGAAGGGAGCTTCAGGATCAATTCGGTAGATTTATGGAGCCGGTAGCTAGTTAAATAGCTCGCTCACGATACCCTCGTCCCTTTTACGGTACCTTCGCGAAACCGCCAGCGTTTTATTACCGACGATCTTCGTGCTTTGTAATTTCGATGACCCACTTCTTTCGTACCCCGAAGAATATTGGGAAAATAAGTATCTGATCCGAGTTTGATTGCTCGCCCCACAATTGTCTTATTTGGAGGACTAGGGAAACAATGGCCTCGTTTATTGCCGAATTTTCTTTCAAGTTACTCATAACATAGGTTAATTTTCTAAATTGCCAAATTTTGGTCTTAAATGATTGTAGGTTCCCAAGTTTTCAGATTCTTATACTCTCAAATTTTCTGATGCCCATATGCCAAAATTTCTTAATCTCCACATTCGCAAAGTAGACATTTTTCAGTTTCCACATTCAAAAATTTCAAAATTTCCGAATTCCCAAATTCTCCAAATTTTCAAAACCCCATGTTTCCACATTTCCAAATTTTCAAAACCCCATATTTCAACATTCCCAAAATTTCAAAACCCGCATATTTCCACATTCCCAAAATTTCAGATCTCCATATTTCCACATTCCCAAATTTAAAAATTCTCATATCTCCATATTCAACAATTTCGAAATCTCCAAATTTTCAAATCCCCACCCCCAAGTTTCTAACCTTCAAAATCCTAAATCTCCACATTCCCAAATTATCTAAATCCTCAAATTCGCATATCTCCACATGCACAAATTTCCAAATCTCAACCTCTCCGTATCCCTGAATGTTCATATGCCCATGTTTCCAAATTTTCAAGTCTCCAAATCCTCCACTGCATATTTCCGCATCTTCAAATTCCAAATTACTAAATGTCTAAATTTTTAAATATCCCAACTCTGATATTCCCCAAATTCTACATTCTACTAAGCCACAAATTCTCCTATCACTATGTCCCAGAATCCTCAATTTTCTAGCATCCTACGAAATCCCCATCAACAATAAAACAGTCCTCGGATAAGCAAAAACGCGAAGATAACGCTCGTACGAAAACATCGAATTCCCGTCCATTTCATGAACGATCAGCCTACATTTCGCTGCATAATTCCACGGTCGTAATCTACATTTCCCCGTTCGCAACCGACCGGTCAATTCAATTACCGCGAACGCGATGACTATTAAATGCAACGAGCGCGCTTTCCAAGGCAGCCACGATCGGTCGCAAGTATCTCGTTTATTCGTAACGATTTTTTTCTTCGGCTTTCTCTTAGCACACAATGAACAATCACTAAGCTACAGCGAACTTAAAGAGAGAGAAATATATAGATTGTGCAGACAATCGAGGACCACGAGGTAGTACCCGAGCCCTGCTCACGAATAATACATCATGGTTAACGTACGAAGCACGGGAACACGAGTCTGTATCATTTAGTGCATCGTTCATGATACACGAACCCTAAACTGATTAATGCTCGGCGTTAAATCATTCCTGAAGTTTCTCTAAACATCGCTTTCAAAATGCCTCCATCGTGCGAAAATAAAACCATCAGCTATAATTTCGTGCTCAACATAGTCATCATTTTCCAGGTTGGTCATCTTTCTTACGATTTTTAAACGAACCGAGGACGAATAATTAATGGTAGATTTATATATGTATACTATACACACGTCGATTAACTTCGCCGGTCATATAAAAAATGTAACATTATCGACGATTACTTTTTTCGCTATTCTTTCTTATTTGTTTTATATACCATTAGATGGAAGATATAGTTGTATTTGTGTATTATCTGACATTTATTGAAATTTATATTATAAAGCGAATTTTAAAGACAGTTTACATTATTTCATTGTTTTTCACAATTTTTTGTTTTATGGAGTTAGTCGTAGTGAACACATACTTATATATAATATGTATTCACATATAAAAATTTGTTGATAAATCATGTTCGCTTTCAGATTAATTTTAAACACGATTTGAAACAAAGTATTCGCCCATTTTTTGCCACGATCCCCAAATGAGGATTTGAATATACATTTTTACATACATTTTTCTTTTATCGCACGCAACAGCGTTACATTAAATAAAATGTGTATTCTGTAAATGCTTACATTCATCGTTGTCAAACGTCCACTTGCAAAAAAAAATGTACCGTCAGAATGTGCCCCTCTCAAAACCATTCAACTTCATCTGAAACATCGTTTGCTATGCGTAGTAATAATGACGTAAATCTATGTGGCGAAATGTGGTGACCCACCCTGTAGAAGCGATAAGCGCCGAAAATATGAAAGAAGAAGAAAAATGGTACCGATTCGAATGCAATTTCGAAGAACGAGATCGAGGTTTGTGGGGAAAATGGAAGACGAAGAAGATCGACGATTATAGCGCGAGTTGTTAGCCAGTTCGGGTATCCAAAGACGTATCGCAAACGTCGAATTACAGGCTCCCTCCGGAGCCACGGCTAGCCAGGAACCCTCGAGCAAATGTTGGTGTATACTATGGCATCCAGGCTGGCCAACCGGGAGCAATAGCGGCTCTCTGCTCAATGAATGATTTCCGCGCGCTGTTGCCACGCTACATCTGCGCTCTGCACCCGTTACTCCTTCTGCCCGGCTGCTGTTTTATCGTTTCCTACGGTTTACTATTAAACATTGCACAATTATGCCTCTACGCTCTGACCTAACTGCCAGACACGTCGCGTCGGGACTACGTCATCGTTTTAGCTCGACCGCGAGAAACTGGCACGATAGAAACGTTTACCGTTCTTTTATCTCGCGTGCACGATTCTTTTATCTTCGCCGCAGAAAATCCACGAAATTTGACGGAAAATAATCGTGCAAAAATACGGAAACTACGGAGATCGAAAAATGGGAGGAGGAAACATATCGGGGACAAAAGTGGAAGAGAAAGTGGGTCAAGTTTCGATCGAGATCGATCGAATCATCGAACATCGATAGAGTTTAGATTTTGAGTTTCGGTGGTTCGGGCAGTCGAGTATTTGAATATCGAAAATATTAGCGTTTAGATTAGCATCGATTACAATTTCAAGTTGCGCTCGAATTTTGAGTTTATTTAAGGAAAAAAATATTTGTCGGAAGCAATGAATGGAATTTTGTTTAATTTCATTATCAATCATATTTTGTTACATTTAAAAAGAAGCATATTGTGATATGTAAAATATTGTGTCAATTGGTACTATGTGAGAAGACTGTATCATGTCCTAATGGTACAATATTATATTATTTCGTAATATATAAAGGATTGTATCACGTTATACTATGTGCAAGAATGTACCATTTCGTACTATGTAAAAGTTTGTATCATTTCCTACTACGTACAAAATTGTGTCACGGCATACTATACAAAATATTGTATCATGTCGTGCTACGTAAAAGATTGTATCATACTGTAATACGTGGAATATCGTATCTTACTGCAACATATAAAATTGTATACCAACATCGAAATCAGAATCTGAAATGTGAATATACATAATATAGGTGAAATGTTTCTTGAAAAATGTTCTGAACGCATGACGAATCGATGATCGATTCGTAACTCGTGACTATTGCGAATGTCCTAGAGAAAAATTAGAATCGCGCGAATGAGTCACGAGAACGACCGACACTTCTCGATTAACGAGAGTTCGTAAATCAAAATTTTGCACAAAGAATTTTCGCAACATCAACAAACATCGAATGACAACGATTCTACGAACAAGAATCGCGTAAGATAAGCAAACAGGTTTGACGTAATTGCTGATAAATCCCCTTTGTCTTATTACCGAGTGATAAACATTCCGCGAACAACAAGACGAGTGCATCGATAATGTCACGTTCCTTTCACGAATGCATACCTCTCTTTAATTATCGTGACAAATACCAAACAATTTTCTTGCGGTATCTCGACAACTGTTTTTTTATCGAAAATCTATTATACGTATTAGCGAATTAGCAACCGAGTTTCAATAATTGCAAAAAATGAAATATTGATATCAAAATAATGTTGGAAAATTTCAAATATAAATGACTGCATAAAATAGGAAAAATCAAATACAAGTATCACAGGATGAAGCCAGAAAATCTCAAATAAAAATATCACAATAAAAATACAACATATCAATTACAAATATCAGAACAAAATTAGAACATTTCAAATATAAATATCTGAATGAAATTACAAAATACCAAATACAAGTATCAGGAAGAAGTCAGAAAATTTCAAACATAAATGTCACAATAAAATTACGAAATATCAAATACAAATATCAGATTGATATTAGAAAATTTCAAATATAAATATCTGACTAAAATTACAAAATACAGATATCAGGATGAAGCCAGAAAATGTCTAAATATAAGTATCCGAATAAAATTGGAAAACGTGAAATATAGATATCGAGTTGAGGCTAGAAAACGTCGGATATAACCGTTGGAATAAAATGATAAAATGTCAACTATAAATATCAGAGTAAACTTAAGAAGAACCACGTGTCATCGCGAAAGTGTAACAGCGGCTTATGCGCGTTCATTTCGAAGGCACGGATCAATGGTGGAACGAAATACGCAGGTAGTCGATATTCCGTGCACTTCCGTTTCACAATTCCCGTAGTCGTTAAGCGTTAATAACGAATCGCGTGTATCGGCCGCAGCAGAATGATTGATCATCGTCTGCAACGAGCGTAAATGATTAAACGGCAACGCGGCAAAGGCGCGGCAACGTATTGCGTTCCATCTCGCGAACCGTCTACGTTTCCCCGTGGAAAATCGGTGAAAAAATAAAACTAGGAGCGCGTTAATTCCGGAAATACAACGGCTGTTTTCCTATCATTTCTCGCAATGAACTGTTATGCACTCGTCACAAATTCTTTCTCCTATTACTCGTCTCTGGGTTATCCAAAATCTAATTTTTTAGCACGTTCGCGAAAGCAAATGCTACAGCATTCATTTTCATTATGATGCAGAATGATACGAATGCTATAACATTCAAATCTTGAAGTCAATTATTTTGAATTTAATTTTATATAAGTTTCAGTTTTTTTCAATTATTATACCTGTCAAGGTAATGACTAACTGATTATAATAATAATAATCTGACTACCCTTATAAACTGTGTTTAATCAAATTTCGGATATCACTATCAATTTAAAGACAAAATAACTGCCAAGTTGTGCACCACGCTGAAACTTTTACTGTCCGCGAACTTCGCCTTCAAAACACCCTTCTCATTCCCTTCCAGACCATCCTATCCCAAAAGTGCATAAAAGATCTGTCGGCAATTCCCGAGTCAGTCGTAGTTCAACCACAATTGTATTTTCATATTCTTTGTAATTTCAATCCATGTGAATAATAAGAGTATTAGAAATTTCCGCGAATTGTCGATCCTTAATTGAATATACTAAGTGATGCCCCTATTCCCTGGATTCGATATTGAGGTATCGAAACAAACCGGGCATCATAGTACAAACGCGACCGTGACACACCCTGTTTCCGCGGTTGATAACCGAAATATCAATGAACGAGGACCACGGTTGATCGAAGGCTATCGATTATCCGGTCTAATAAACGGGCAAATACATTCTCGATAGCCAAGAAATTCTACCGGTTTTCGACGCTGGAAATCGCGTGTACATCGTCCCGACCAATGGACACTGATATCCTTCAATTAAGGCATTATGCGGACCTCATTGTGGTTCTCCGATAAATTTCCGGGATTAATAACGTAGGTATGCTTAATTCCCCGTGTATCGATCATCGTGAATGAAGGGCGGGCTTCGAAATTTCCGAGCAACGGGAACGTTTGCGAAATTACGCGATTGGGGGTCGGTAATTTTCGAAGCTCGGGACTTTGAATTTTTGTAAATTGAGAAGTTTGAAAGAAGAATGGTTTGGAAGAACCGAAGGACTTAAAGAAGTGAATGGCTGGAGATTTGAGATGTTGGGGACCTGAAAATTTGGCAGTCTCAGAATTCGAGTAACTTCGAAACTCGATGAATTTGAGGAATTTAAACTTGGGACCAATACAAATTTGAGAATTTAAGAATTTGTAAAATTAAAAATTTGTGAATTTGGGTGCTTGAGAATTTTGCTGCTTGAAAGTTTAGACATGTGGGAATTTTTGTGCTTGAGACGTTTGATAGTTTGAGAATGTTGATGATTGAGAACTTTTAAACTCGCAAATTTGGGAAGCTAAAAATTTGTAACTTTCACAAATCTGAAAATGTTAACCTCGACATCCATAAGCCCCTAACAAACTTACACCTTCGCATCTCTGTCAACTATGTGACATGAAAATGTAGGAACCACAAAACCACAAAATCAGTGCACGCACACCTGACGCAGTTACGATAAGCAGACACTTAAACATAAAAGACCCTTTCGTAGCCAAATACGAAACCGAACGGAATCGTGTTTGAGAAAGATCTAACAATAATCCTTTGTGCCGGCGTTCGAACGCACGTGTAAGACCTTCCCATAATATTCGGCATCGAATGGCTTTCGATCCCGAAAAAGCAATTCTATTCGGCCATTAAACGGTCACGAAATTAAATTCAATTTCCACTGCGACGAAAGGGTGAAAATTGAAACGCGAACTATTACCGACGCCCGTGTCGCGGACGATACCGAAAGACGCGTTAAAATAGTTCTGTATATAAATTCACTAGAGACTGTGTCTCGTCCGCGATACACGCGCAGTAAACTACCTAGATTTACGCGTTCCCGCAACAACGCACCGCGAAACACGTAGACATACGCGCCTCGAGCATACTTTCCAAGTGACACGTGTTGCATGACCAAATGGTACACGAAAAGTATGTATGCACGAGCTGGCAACGGAAGGCAGATAACGAGATTTCTCATCGATATTCCTTTGGGGTTAGAAAGCCGGGGATAATGAGACGTTGAATTACTGGCTCGTGATTCGTTCAGGAGCGAGTCGTTTTTAGAAACTACCGTGCAATCGAGATACCGACGATGCTGTTAAGATTCGGGTCACCCCCGGTGAAGTAGACTGAGGTGTTCATGAACCGTTTAAAGTTTGCGGGACAACCAAAACACGCTACAATGTCTACAGAATGGAAACACGAGAAGTCGCAACACGATTATGACGCCGAAGTTTCGCTAAATAGTACACTTTAGGTTTTACAGATATTTAACTGCTTGCGTTATAATGACTATAAGAATAAGAATTTGACGGTCTACGATTTGGGGTTTTAGGTTTTTGGGATCTAGAGTTTGGGGGTCTAGGGCTTGGGAATCTAAAATTTGGAGATTTAGAATTTGGGGGTCTAGGATTTGGGGATTTGGGATTTGGGATTCAAGGATTTGTGGGTCTAGGATTTGGTGATCTAGGATTTGGAGATCTAAAATTTGGGGATCTAGAATTCGGGGGTCTATAGTTTGGGAATTTAGAATTTGGGGTTCTAGGATTTGGAGATCTAGTATTTGGAAATCTAGAATTTGTTTTGTATTTTATATCAATTGAGTAATAAAGATTGAACTAGAGGCGCAGGGAATATTTAGAACATCCAGTTTATAGATTTGAAGCACACCATGCATTTCAATGGTAATGTTGAAAGAAGTTCAGTAAGACCTTGATATGGTGGTATTTATACGAGATAGACAATGAAGAGTTGATACCGTGAATCTATCAATTCATTCCGATCGCGTCCTTAACCCTGCATCATCCAATATGAGAGCTAACTCGAGTTATTTTTGTCTAACTACGATGCAGAAGCTTCGAAAAGTGAATGGTGATTCGAAACTGAATTGCCTAACAGACTCATAACCTAACCACTGCATTTTATCAAAAAGGAGATCGTTTTAAAAATAAGTTTTATTCCTCCTTCTCAAATATGACATAGAAATACACTTCGAGGACTATTTTATACGCTATCCCCAATAATTTTAGGAAGACTAAATAACGATAAAACAAGTTGATAAAGCAGAACAGTTAATAATGAAGGCAGCAAATCAACCTTAAACAACAAATACGTATTTGTTTCCATCAAAAAAGGGAAGAAGCTCATGGGACATCCTAATATTATACGGTTGGTCCAAAAAGTCCCACAGCGCATAAACGTGTATTAAAAAGGTGGTACACTCTTGATCCCATCTGGAAATATTAGAGTGTCCCGTAAATTTCTTTCATTTTCGATAAAACCCAATACATCATATTTTGAAGGTTAAATAAGCAGGTAGTTTAGCGCCGCTTACGAAAGAATACGAACGTTATCCGCGAAGAAAATGAACCGAGCGAGTAACGATCAGTGACAACGGAGTCTAACGATCTATCAGAGGCCGCGGGCGTCGGTGAAAAACAAAAAGCCGGCCGCGACAATGGCACAGACTTTTCGTGGGAGCGTGATAACAAAGCTCCCTTCGCGCGAACGTTCCCGTTAAAAAGGTAGGAAGGGAGTAAGAACTCGTTCCCTTCTTCGTTCGCGGCTGTTTTTCTCTCGGTGTCCCCGCCTCCCTTTGTCCCTAGCCCATGCAACGACCGACGACCCGACAAGATAGCGACCGAGGGACGTACAGTACACGGAAGAGAGAAAAATGATGACGGAAAAAAGCACGTGTATAGTCGTGCGACGAGAACAGATTTATCCTAAATACAGCACAACGAAATGGGACGCTGATGTGTTTCCCCGACCATACGAGAAATAAACTTGTATCGCCAACTCATCGACAATGACGTACAGTGCGTCACCCAGGAATTGGCGCGTGAGGTTGCAATGAAACGTAGGAAGTACGCCAATTATTTATGTTCTTTTGGTCAATAAAAGACCGCGCGACTCAATAAGATCTCCCCACTGAAAAAACGTGAGAGTCGATGCGCCAATTCCTGCATGACGGGCTGTGCCGAGAATTATGCCGCTGCAAACAACCTAATCACACTAAACTTCAAGGTATCTAACTCCAAATCTAGCCTCCTGTACCCGTTACTCACCCTGTCCTTTTACGCGCCAACTGACCCTCAAATCTTTAGTCATGCATCCTCATCCACATACAGTACCTCGAAGGAAAACTCGGACACCTGCATATTTTTGTTTTATGAGGGGATAATTAGTGTAGAGCACGAATTAAATGAAGGATTGAGTGACTTTTATTACGCTGCAGTTACAGGCAGAGAAATCCATGAAAAAGGAAAACACTAACGTGTTCTACGCTGATTATGTACTCATAAGACAAAAATATGCAAATGTCCGAGTATTTATTCTATTGTAACATCATTTATTTCTATATTCCAAGTGTACGAATATTTTCGTTCCTCACTGTGTATTATATCGATTTCATCGTTCTTTTCTTTTTCGTTGAATTTTACGTAATATATTACGGAGTTAGTGACTCTGGGGATCCTCGGTAATAGCGCAAGGTAAGGACGAAACGAGTGCGCGGAAGGTCGTACATTCCCCTTGTAAGAAGAATCTAATGCGTCAGCCATTGTTCCCTTTTGTGTACGAGCTGATCGGAGGTCTTGAAAAGATGGATATTCGGTCAATAACCGATCGGCCGGGTTGATAACAATGCACGTGGGTTTGCAAACACCTATCTTGGATCTCGTACAAGTATTTCTGGCAGGGTATACCCGTCGACCAAAATATCCAATGTTGAGGAAAGCCGGCTACAAGAATTTGTAGGTTTCGAGTACTCGCCCGAGTGGTTGAATGAAAACGCGTGGTCAACGTAAATTTACGAAACTGTTGCAAAACCTTTGTTGTTCTCTTATCGATCTTCTTTATCTCCTTTTATCTTTACAAGATAATACTGGTACACGATAATGCTGTCGACTACGAAATCGCTATTCGATGTGTGTTTTACGAAGAACTATGATGCTTGAGCTACAAATTTATTGGTACAACATATTCCGGTGCAATTTTAGCCTTCCGTCGATTGAAGGTAAGGATACGCGAGAGATCCTTTCATAATTTAGTTTCTATTTTCGGAGAGTCCAGAGAAACTCTAATATTAGTCTTACAAGAAGGAATAACGAGTGGTGTAAATTTTCTGCTGAGTTTTAAATAAGGAAAGCTTTCATTTCGAGCAATTATGTGCGTAGGAGGAAGGCAGACTTTCTAAAAGTAAGATCAGAGGAAGACACCTACGCTTTTGGTTCTGGACGTTCTAGGAATTTTAAAATTATCTAGAATTGATATAGTTTTGGATAACCTAAAAAACTTGGACATAGAGACAACGTACATTTAGGACAATATCAGCTAATATAGGTACTTGGACTTAGAGGAAATATGGGGACAGGGATTTCGAGACGTTGAAAAAGCTAGATATAGGGAAATTTAGATCACAAGGAAATCTAGAGCCAGGTTCTAGACTCAAGTTCACTCTAGTATTGTCTTCCTTTTTTTAGTCACTTTAATTTTTGTAGCAGAGAATGGTTCATTATATCTGTCGTATTTACCAGAATAAAACGTAGTGTAAGCGATTAGTGTGCCTTTATAAACGTAACTTGCTGAGGTACTTTTAATTAGAACATACGGAATATCGATTTGTTCTGTACTTAATATCGATTGGGTCATGCAGCCTCAATTTGAGGTACATGGAGTGTTTGGAACATCCAGGAGGATTTAAAACACCCCATACACTTTAATAGCAATATTAAATACGAAAAAAGTTCAATAAGACCTTGATATGCGGTACTTATACGAGATGGATAATGCAGAGTTAATACCGCGGATCTATCAATTCATTCCGATTGCGTCCTTAACCCTGCATCATCCAATATCAGAGCTAACTCGAGTTATTTTTGTCCAACTACGATACAGGAGCTTCGAAGAGTGAATGGTGATTCGAAACTGAATTGCCTAACACGATCATGACCTATCCAGACCATTTTATTAGAAACGAGATCGTCTAAGCTGAAACGTGAACCTAACTCGAAGCAGATATATTGAAATCCTCGAACGTTACGAGTCTATCGATGACTTAAAATACGTTCACCAACCATGCACGAACTGAAATGCATAGTAGGTAATCAAATCTACCGAAGACGTCATCATCTTTTTAGGTAGTTACAAGAATTAAGGAAGTGTCCAAATGTTTTTAAGCGGCAGTGTATATCGGTTTTAAAAAGCTTGTAGATATATCAATATACGGAGTAAAACGTTTTGTATATATTAATAAGGTCAGCATTTCAACGCAACAAGGATAAAGTAATCGGTAAAGTTCAACCGGTTCATGCGCTCAGCTTATCGCCGCACGGTTCCCATAACGAATAATCGCGAAATCCATAATCCGGATCGTTGAATATCTCGGTCCGAGAATCGGCAACCTCGAGAACGCATAAAACCCATAAAAACTCACCGATGACGGTGTTGGCCGCAACCTCCTTGGCGGCAGCCGCGGCCGCTGCCGGTCCATGAGCGAATATGTCGCTCAACGACAACGAGGACGCGATAATCTGTCGTTTCTCCTCGAAGTTCAGGTAATCCAGACTGTTGCTCCTCTGTGGGCCAGCCACGATCGTCACGGTCTTCGTCGCGTGATGATGATGGTGTTGCTGATGTAGATTGTTCTCCGCAGTTATATTGCTGTTCTTCTCGTTGGCCGGCTCGTTGGCGGCCGGATTCGGCACCAGGTAGACACCGCTAACGCGTATCGACATCGTCGACGGCCGTTCCTTGAAGCGGCCGCGTTTCTTCCTCCTCCAGGGGCTGAGGATCGCGACCAGACCCGGCAAAGAAGCTACCGGTTGCTGGTTGCCAGCTGGTGCATTCTGGTGACGAGTGCCCGGTCGAGAGGTCGGCTCGCGTCGCTCGTTGCTTCGAGGCAGCTCCACGGCTCGGCGTTTACTTTCTTCACGATCGCCACGAGGAAATTGATCGATCGTTTTACTGTGCGCGTTTACGGCAGCGGCTACCGTGGACAAAGCACCGGGTGCCGTCGATTATCGTTCTAGTATTCCTAGGTACAAAAGGTACAAGATGGCAGGATTATCGGTTGCGGCGAATTTCTCGAGGACCACGCCGAGGGACGGTACACCACGGATTCCTCTGCTTATGGTGCCGAGCTAACGCCGTTTTCGGCGAGCCGATTTCCCGATCGCTGGTCCATACGGTCTTTATTTACGACGGAAACCTCCCGCGCGTTTTTCTCGTGACAATCCACGAGAGCGTAGTCGGTCGACGCTCGACGAATCGCCCTGCGCAATAGGAACGGTGTATAGTTCACTCTGCCAATGGCATTGGTCGGTCGTCATGAATGGCGCGCATTGTGCCGTTCGGGACGAGCCACCAACGATTACGTCCCCGTCCCACGAAATGTCTCATCACGGTCCACCGACCTCCTCTCTCCCTCTAATTGAGAGCTCGACTTAATCGGACGTGTAAGGGCGCGTTTAGAACGAGCGAGAACGCGCCGCGACGCCGTTCGTTCTTGTCGTTTTGCCGTAAACCGCGAACGATCATCGAGAAAACCGTTCGGTCGTAACGTATGGCTCGATGTCGGCGAATCTTTGCCGACTTTAAGAGCTCGTAACGGACGTCGATGCTTACGGGGCTTCGTTCGCGAATAAACTATTCCGCGCAACCTTATACGACAACTTTCAATCATTCGTAACCATCCCCTTTTATGCGTGGAAGAGGTTCAACGGTCAAACTTTACATTATCGCATTTGGACCGGTGAGACGCAAGGCATCCTCTCATGCTTGTAAACGATAATTATTCCATCTTGAAGTTCGCGTCGTATTCTATTGTTATCTTTCGACGTTTAAAATTTCATTTTCGATACTACAAACCTTCGTAACTGAAACACATCGATACACAACGAGACCATCTATAATAGATTTACCATCGAATGGTCTGGAATCGAACCGCGGCGAAGTTAGTCGAAGAGAAATTGAATTGCGTCGAATAGAAACGCGCCAAACGAAATGACACTGAATTCGAACTGAATTACATTTTATAATGATAGTTGGAACTGAACCACAACGAACTAATCCCCGTGGTATCGAAATGCATCGAGTCGAATCGAACCAAATTGCATTGGATCCTGTAATCGTTAGAACATCGGTTCAGAACGGATATCGAATACTCTAGGCCCGACGCTGTCAAAGTGGGGATGAATCATCGACTCGCTCGTTCTGAACGCACCCTAACGAACACAATACTACGACGCGACATTCCGATCCGTTATTCAAATCGCGATAACCGAGTCAATAAAAAAGGGCGACGACACCTCGCGCAACGCGCAAAATACCCGTTAACGGAAATATACCCTGTACGCGACGAACGACGCCGTACGGAACGGAGCGAACCTAACCTAACCTTCGCGCTTCGAAATGCGGCGAAGGTCGAGATCGTTCTCGCGAGCGAACGAAAGAAAGAAAGAATGTAACCGATGATCGTGTACGAAATGTCGATATATTCGGATTACGTGCAACAACGAGAAACGTCAGGGATTCGTTTGTTCCGAGCCGGCTACGAGCAACCTCGAACATCCGGGCACGCAGACGACTGCCAAACGATCGCTCGAGTTTACAGCGCATTCGTGTTTCGTTTATTGGCGAAAACGACGCGTAACGTCACGGTGCAAGCATGGTGGCCGGCGAGGAGGCATTTCGTGGGCGCCGATAGTGCCACACCGTACAGAGAACGACGTACTCGACGATTCCTTCGAGGGGCAGTGTGGATGGCTGCTTTTCGGCAGGATTCGTAAAGAAACCTCGAGGAGTCCTCGACGTTTTTAATATCACAACGGTGACGATTCACGGCGGGCGTCGCCACTCCTTTTCACGGGCCACCTGTGTGTGCCGTGTAACTGCAGGTGAGAGGAGAGCGAGACGGAGAGAGAAAGGACGCAACGATTATAAACACAGAAGCACATAGTACGCTGGTACGCACGGCGATGATACGTTGAAGCGAGACAGAACAGGCACAACCGTGGCGATGCACCGTGCCACGAACTCCGAACTTAGCACGACAAACGAAGAAGAAGAAAACGGCGACGACGACGACGACGACGCCGACGTCGACGCGAGAGCACGCACACGAAAATTGACACACACGCTCATCGGTGTTCGCGCACACGACAGACAAACGCGACGACGTCTACGCGTTGAATGTTCGCTCGTCTTCGAGCGATACTCGCGTGTACAGCACACGATGCGCACCACCGATTGCGCGGCAAACGCGACGGACGGATTCGCGACGGAATTTAATTACCACTGTGCCGATGTTACGTGTAAAAACAAAACGGAGCCGAGACGAAACGAACAACAACGACGACGATCACCGCGCCACGAAACACGCACCGAGCGAGGCTCGCGAACACTGACGGCGGCCATGCGACCGCAGCGACGCCACGCGACGCCATATAACACGAGACGCCGTATCGTGCCGTGCCGCGCCACGCTCCGAAACAACCGGGGGAAAACTGAACCTACGACCCGTCCTTTTTCATTAATGAATTTTTCAACGGACCCGAGACCGCTTACTCCAACACCGGCGCTATCCTTGCCGGCTGAAAAATAAATATGCTCTCTTTGTATTTCGTTAACTTACTGCTACCGTAAAACGCGCGTAACGTATAATACAATTGCTTAACCTCGTGCCATCACCGCCCTCCTTTGCTTTTGGAGTACGCCGGGAAATGAACAATGGTCGCTGCATATTTAATTTAATTTTATCTCGTCTCGGTGTATTATCGAACTATCGTTTCGTTGTGATTGAGAACAAAATTCAGCTTTTATGTATCCGATACGTGTTATGGACTTTTATGGGACACGTAGTATCGCATTGTTTGCACTTTGATACAATAACTTGTCTGCGGGAAGAATTTGTTATTGTAAATTCTTTACTCTTAACTAACCTTGTAGAAGATAAACGCTCTCACACCGTCTCCATACATGTTTACTCTGACTTATTAATTATATAGATATGTAATATTAATTATATTTATGATGGTAACGTTTGTATCTTATTACAGGTTTACTGAACCCATGAAGTTTCTGTATAGTTGTGTCTCATTTAACACGTTCGCTATAAAAAAATAACGAATATAATATAATTTTTTTTAAATATTCTGTACAAGACAACAGTTCCCGATGTTGTGACATTGCAACGCATCAGAGATACCATTAGTATAATCACACACAGAGGTGCACATATTAAAGTGTATTATGTAAGGTTCAAAACTTAATGAGTAAAGACATGTGGTATAACGCCTGTTTCGTCCGTCTGTATCTAGTTAAGAGTGACATTGTTTTATTATCAGAGTGAACATTTATGTACACTCTGAATATCCCATGATTTATTATTAACAGCTTAGATTATATTTACACCATACAAGAGCCACATACGCAGATAATATTCCTGAATTCTTACGTCCCTACGACCCTAGATCTTTATACTGATTTTGTGTTCTTACAGTTCAATATAAGTATTCCTTACACTATTTCTAACGCTGCAAATATCCTCGCTTACCCGCGGAAATTGGCTGAAATTAGAAACAGGGATACGTCCCGGTAATAACACGAAAATTGTATTGCTGACTCGTAAGTAGGTCGCGGTTAATCCGCCATGACGATTAATCAAAGTTTAATATGCTAATTGAAAACTGCATCGACCCGGTATCCACACAGCGGCAAAAATGGAAGTTGTACGAACGCGTCGTACAATAACATTCTCGCAACTTATCAGAGTGTACGCATCGCGCGTTTCTATATACACGGTCTGTCGCGTCTTTAATCGCGGAAAATTATAGATTGCGATGGAATGCGATTCGCGTCGCGCATTACACTCCAAAAATGTCAACCACGAGTCGCGCTCGTGATCGACTTTGAACGGGTACAATGATAACTGTAGCCACAGTCACGCGAACACGCGACGCGTACAGAAATCTTTCGAGAACGATAGCTCATTGTGCGCTTTGTAATCCTACGCTCTGTAGGTTTTTCTCGTGCTTGTGTGCACGCTTATTAAGCGGCCACGTATAAACGCTCTCGATCGACGAGCTCGTTCTATCGTGTCGATAACTTCGCGTAAAATTGTTTGTAAGCGATTCGCGTTTCGATTACACGCCGTTTCGGTCGAGATTTTCCGCCGAAATCGAGTTTCGAGGCGGCGAGAGGGACACGGATTCAATTAATACACCCATTTACCCGGTAGTTAACGGATTCCGATGCGCGAGATTAATTAAAAGTTCCGACGGACAGTCGGTGAAACGACGACGCTCGATTTTCAAGATAAAGTATAGGGTGGTTGGTAAAATTTTAATTCTCAAACGCGACAGAATAAAATCGCATTATCGAGCAAACGCTCCGACTCGACGATTTTTCTCCGTGAAACGATTGTTAGAAAATTAGAAATCGACAAATGGTCGACGAAGGCCATATGCCTTTTGTCAGCGCTTCCCCTTCCTCGGGGAAGTATCTCCGGGCCCTAGTGCCCGAAAAAAAAGGACAATACTAACAGGGGTGTCTTCGGTACTCGTTGTCTCCGAAGACATTCTTGTATTGGCCTTCGCCGAGATATAACAAAGGAACATAGTATTTTCAAATACGCCCACAGGATTTATGCTATGAATTCCATACCTCACCGTTTTTTTATTCCGTTTACAACGTTGACTGCTACATGAGAGCAATTGAAAATTGTATTAGATAGTATTTTCATTTTTAACAAATTCTATCGAATATTTTCACGATAATTCGTTATATTTATTTTCCATAGTTCCAAGTAACCGATGCGACTATGTTCGGTTAGAAAATTGAACAAACTTGGGATAATACAACTGTTAAATGTAAAAATTTCAACAAAGAAATTCCAAAATGAAGTAGAAGTATTACTTAAATAATTCCCAAAACCTACAAAATATTTATGCACTTGTCCTTCAAAAGGATTATTGAACATCGGTTTAATGTCGGCGTTCTACATGGAGGTCCCCCCTCTAAGGACCGCAAAGGGTTAATGTTACACGATCTCGAACGCGTAACTCGGGATTCGTTCGGACGTGGACGATCGACGGCGGCGATATGGCGCGAGTATTCGAATCGGAAGCGCGGGGTGCGCGCGCGACGCGAACCACGTGGTATTTCCGTGGCGTCTAGACTCTCTAATTTAAACCGACTCGCGAATCTACCGATGTTTCGGCCCCGTCTAGCCGCTGTCACAACGAACGACTGAAATATGAGAAACACTCTCGCGCCCATTCTCGAAGGGTGCAGCGAACCTTTTTTTTCGCCGACGGTTCGCCCCAGATCGCGTATATATGCTTCCTCGTTAGGAAACAAAGAGGGCCGAAGCGGAGTCGTTCGCGAGCACCGTTCCACGTTCCTGCGCCTACGCACGATGAAAAGATACACGGTGAAATTTTAATTGAATTCGGAAGCTTGCTGAAAATAGAACGGAAACGGGTATTACGTTGCACGGTTTGCTAACCGGTGTTCTCATCCTTTCCGCTCGATCGCCACCCCGCAGCCAAACCCGCTTTCCCGACGAGAACTAGCGGAAACTACGGCCAAGAAATGCATTTATTGGCACAAATCCAGTGGAGTCGCTTCTCCAGCGTGTTCCCCACGCCGACGCAACCGACCGACGACGAACAACTGTTTTAAATACTTCCACCTTGCTAATATATACAGGGTGTTCGGGATTACTCGAGTCAACGTGTGACAACGTGTACAGTTCCTGGCTACCGAATTAGGACCACATAAAATTCCACTTTTACGCTTCTAACAGTATTTCGTGTATGGAAAATTGTCTTAGGCCATTCAATTTATTTACTAAATACGTGGATAATGATGTATACATAACAATTGATTTATTACTATCGCAATTATAATGAAATTGTGACGAACGATGAAGAACCGCAGCAGCGTTTATGTTGGGTTTAAGTGATAAATTGCAATAGGACGAGGTCAGATTTTGGAGTTGAAAAATGAATGAACAATCGATGAAACATAAATTACTACACTTATTAATCCTTTATTTCGATGAGAATCAATACAAATTTCAAGAAAATTATCTTCACAAATTTTGTCATTTTAGCACTAGATTCACTTAAGGTGCCAAAATGAGTCATAACAGTTTTTTTATTTTAAATTACAAACTCTACGAAGAAGCTTTTGTTTTCAAAATTTATGTTAACTATTGTCAAGATGAAGGATTATTGTATAAGGCAGTTTGCATATCATACGTTATTTATTTTATTTTCTAGTTTAATTCTATTTAAAAACAAATGGTCATTGATAAATGACCAATTGACCAAAAAACAATTGATAAATTATCTAGGATGTTACTTCTTTCTTTCGATGTATCACAGAATAAATAATTAATAAAATGAATGCATTAGTACACCTCGTACTAATGATATTTCTGTTCTTATTAATTAAAATCTGCAGGACGGCTATAGCCGTCATTTGCCTTCGTCTCTCCATCTTTCCCGGCGAATAAAGTACACAGAAACGTGTAACGGAAAGACTGCGTTACGCTTCAGTTCAATGGTCAAAGTATTACGCTTCCGTATATCGGCCCGTGAGAGTTTCCCGATGAGAACGTTAAGCCAGGTATAAAAACCGTCCTATGAGCCGATCCATCGATCGCGATGAATTAAGGTCATTGCTTAAGCTGAAAAGAATCGACGTAAGTACGCCTAAGCAGAAGCACGTTCCTGCAACGACACTCTCGTGACGGACGTCCGGATCGTTTGGAAGAACGTCCTCGGTGGCGAATCTATAATTATTTGGACATGTTGCGAGCGATTCCGGGAATCGCACAAACACGCCGCTCGCTTAACGATTGTTATTAATTGCCGCGAGGAACGAGTGTCCTCGACGGGCCGAATTACGAGACAATTCACGATTAAACGGCGGAGTGAGACGTCTAATTAAGACGAGTACAACGTGCAGTCACGGTCGGTGTTTGGTCAACGCTTTTAACACTTTGACTGCAATGTCACCCATGTAAGGGCGACACTCAAATTTCGACACAAACGTAAGAGCTACAAACGAAATAAATATAACAAAGTATTGTTAGAATATCTAGTAAGGTTGTTAAAAATAAAAATGTTACCTAATGCAATTTTCAATCGCTGCCGTGTGGCAGTCAACGTGTTAAGCGTGCTGTTGCTTTAGCGAATTTCTAAACGCGATCCGCCCGCAAAACTCTAAATGAAATCTTTGCGACGCAGAAAAAAATTACTTTCCGTGAACTGCATCCGAGACTTCCCCGTTCCCCCGTTGTTTACTAGGCTGACACATTGGAATTTGTTCGGCGATCCTAACTTCGTGTCGTGTGCGACGCTGTCTGGCTGCGTTCCCATTTGCAATAGGTATTTGCACATGGTTGACACACGAACTTTATTGTTCTCTATAATCGGTTATTTATAAGAGAACACTTTATATTCCTGAGAACTTCGATGCTTATATATCTACTTGTTCTGAATGTATAAATAAATGTGATGTAAGATTGCGAATTTCTTAAGTACCACCAATTAAATACTAATAACAAATGTATTTGAATATTCTACATTTTCCAAATGAGTATCATATACGTATTGATAATGATTACGAACAATAAAACTATTACTATTGCACATATTTAGATTTTAATGAACCATGCGTGGTATTTAACATGAACATAGTTCACGGTAGTATGTGAATTACTATTTAAGGTCACAAGAGTTTATTAAATTCTTTACATTTGTAACGTGCACTAATGATATCAGCGAAAAAGAAAAATTCATTTTATCGCGCGTAAATATTCAGTATTCGTGCGTGTCAGCATCGAATTGTAAAAAATTGTTAATCGCAAAAACATAACTCGTCATGATTTAATGAAGCACGATAGTGACAAAAAGAATTAAAAAAAAATATATATATGGGGTATTGATACAAAAAAAAAAGGGTTGTGTGACGCTTTTAGTGCTGCTATGTACACAAACATACCAACGTGGATGGAGCTGTCACTGGGTTTTGTTCTACCTTTGCACGATTTCATCTCATCCTATTTTATAGAAGAACAAGCGAGTGCAGTTAGTGCAAAGGACATATACAAGTGAAGTAATTTTGAGAGTTAGAGAGAGAGAGATACAAATAGAAACAAGGAGAAGTGAAGAGAGACAGAGAAGAAGAAGGAAGGTGTGGCGCAGAGCATCGGTCACCCATCTTTCCGAGTAACCGAACGAAGCGCGCTTTACATGAAAGCAACACCACTGTTGCCTACACGATACGTTCATTTCGAACTGAAATAATATTTTTATTTTGTTGCATATGTTACACGATCCCAAAGAATATAACAATATTACTTAATAATTAATTATTTAGTATTTAATGCATTTATTAATTGGAAGTAAACATTTATATTTGTTTTGCTAAGTGTTTTCTTTCACGAAGGTAAAATAATAATAATTTCCAATAATACCTTTCAAGTTTAAAATGTATATTTTCATGAATACTTAGTGCTCGAACGGTAACCTTCGTTTGACATTTGATTTAATACAACGATTCTAAATAAATAACTTTCAATTACATTTATAGTATCATACACTGGATGCTTGAACATAGAGAAACAAATATCGGCGATCGATAATAAACGAATAATGATTTCAACAAAATTCATGAATGTTTTCAATCGGAAATTCGTACGGTTGATATTTGACAACGATAAAAATGCTTCCGAGTGCAAAAGGTTAATGTTTAAAACATTTTTGTGTATTTAATCGATCTTTAATGCATTTAACTCATCCCTAGAAATTCATTCTCATTTCCTACGTACTTGTTCGAAAATTCTCATGTAATTTAATTATTTGTTACAGTGTTGAGAATTAAGATATTTTTTGTTAATAATTGTAAAATCATGAATGCGTAATCTACATCAATAACGAAGTGTGTGCATTTACATTCGACGCCTTTTATATCGAATAAACTAAGATACTGCTTCGATCGAAGTGTTTAACACGTTCATCGATGGATCATAAATTTTCAACTTATATCTAAAGAGCCAATAGTAATTCAGGCAAAGGATATAGAAAGTACTTGCGAAAGGTATTAAAATCTCCGAACGGATTAGATCGGATTATTTAGAAACTTGCGCTGTCGGCAAGAAAGTTACTCGTAAAAGCGAAATCACCACAAAACATGACCGCTCGCCGCGATAATACCGAACGAAATAACAGGCGTATAATTGACTTCGTTACGCTACAATATGCGTGCCGTATCAATGGAAGGATCTGGCGATTAACTACGAGGCAAACTAAGAACGGTTATCGCGAGATCGAGCGATAACGAAGCTTACGATACGTCGGATAGTTGGCCAACCGAGCGGATAAGACGTTGTTCGCCGCGATAATGGCAGGAAATTAATGGCAGCTTCGAGGGATGGGAACAACGGAAGAAGTAATGAAAAGATTGCTTTCCTTATTACCGTGTAAATTCATCTTACTTTGCCGGGTTAACAGGCGCGAGCGTGGCCGCGATGGAACACCGAAAGAAAGGAAAAGTGTTCCGTATTTCGTGGGAAGTGGTTGTGAAATTTCGTAGGATGAATCGTTAACTCCTTTGACCGCTTACGCAAGGGAAACGAAATTAAAAATTTCGTAAAGTCAGCTAGGGGCGCTTAGCAGTAATTTTGCGCCGTCAGGAGAATTAATTCCAAGTAGTAATTTTGATACACCTTCGGTTTTAATATACCTTCAATCTCGATACACCTTCGGTTTTAATATACCTTCAATTTTAATGCACCTTAATTTTCAATGTACCATCAATTTCAATATACTTTCAATTTTGATGTACCTTGAATGTCGACATACTTTCGATTTCGAACAACTTCAATTGCAGTACATATACATTCAATTTTAATACATCTTTGAAAATTGAGAGCATGTATAGAAACCTATGATATACGTAAAATTTTAGTAACAGTTACTATATTCTAAAAATGCGAATAATTAAAAGAACAGTAGGGAATTGAATTCGCGATTCAATGAAAAGAATATGATATTAGAGTCACATTATTGACACACGCGAGATATGATATAGGGGAATGTTATTTTGTTTTTTATACTTTATTGGCAAAGAAAATCGGTGAGATTCTGTTTTGGCACTTGTTTAAATACAACAGGGATCGCTGAACGCTTTTTGGCAACATCCGGACCGGGAATGGAGACATCACTCTTCGTATATCTTGCTGTCTTTCATCGCTATTAAATTATATGTTCTAACATCTTACAAATTTGAAGTACAAAGTTGTTTGCAGGTCACTGGCAAAGCAATGTTTTTTATGGTTTATTATTGTGGGACGTGACATTAATCTTTATGTGAATCATTAATTACCACTTATGATAGTTTTTATTATGAATTTTATGACGTTTTATTTGAAAAGGATTCGATCGACAATTATTAAGATATTCATTTCTAAGTTTTTCAATTTCCATATACTCTACTCTGAAAGTCACGAATTTTCAACATTTCTGTCAATTAAATCTGAATTAAACGATTCCTAAATTCTCAAATTTCCAGCTTTTCTACTTCCTGAATTCATAAATTTTCCAAATTTCTCAATTCCTCAATTTTTAATTTTACAAATCTTCACATCTAAAAATCTTCAATTTCCAATCTCTCAAATTTCCCGAATTTTTAATTTTCCAAATTTTCAAATAAATAAATTCCTATTTTTCTAGTTCACAAATTTCGAAACTTCTAAGTTCCCCAATTTTGAATTGTCCCAAATTTTCAAATCCATAGATCCTCAATTTCCAATTTCTCAACTTTCTGAATTTCTCGATTCATCAATCTCCAATTTCCAAGATTTTCTCAAATTTCCAACTTTCTTACTCCCCCAATTTTCACTCAATACAATTTCACAAATTCCAAATTCTCAAATATCAAAGTACCAAATTTACACTTTTATCGAATTTAAGAGATTTAACTCGTTCCAAGGAAAAGTCGTAATTACGCGAATGTCCACAATGCACGAAAACTGCATCATCCCTGGGAAACGCATAGTGCAAAAGTTTCGAATAGTTTCCGATTCGAAGATGATAATTTAATTCCTTCTTCAACCGTCTGCCTGAAAGAAGAGCTATCGACCGATTCTCTTAAGGACTGTCCACTTTGTTCGGCGAAACTTTCTCGAAACGAAGAACGAGTCGGTTCGTTAATAATTGCGGAAATGTACTCGAATTAATTTATTCCATTAAGTTAATTCGCGGCGAACGTTATGCGAATACCACTTACGATTACGAAGCGATCAAAAGAACGATATCTTATCGGATGTTAAAAGCGCACTTATTTCACCCTATAGCATTTTTTCCCTACGGATTACATTGGCCAGACTTTGTATCGGGATTACGAGTCCACTCGTAACATCGTGGCGATAAAGGGATTAAAATTTCCCTCCTACCTCGTTCGGGAGTGGTCGGTACGAGGAACGAAGAAATTCAATTTCCAACGACGAGTTTATTAAATACACGATTAAACGCCAGAGTTTGCGAGGGGGTGCTCCAGGTAAAATTAAAAAATAAAGCCATAATACCGGCGGATATAATTTATTAGGTATCTTCATAAATTCGTTTTCCCTTCAATCCAGTCCCTAGAAACTTATTACTGAATTTTGGGGGTGTAAAATTGAACAGAATCTGTCTTTTTATTACATCTCAATCTCGCATAAGTTTGATGTAACAACGTTTAAGGACACTTTTAACATTTCTCAATCCCGAATCGAACACCTGAATGATCGTCAAATTTGAACATTATGAAATTTCTACGTCACAGAGACTAAGTCATGAAATTCTAAGATCCTAGAGTACCGGAGTCTTAAAATTAGAAATACGACTTCCGAAGCCTGAAAATCTAAAAATGCGAAGATTCCGACATTTTTAATGGTCGACATCTTAAAATTTGAAAGTATTCGAGTTTCTGCTTTCCACAATCAAAACGCTGAGCACTCGAGTCTCTAGGTCCAAGGATCAATAAATCGAACACTCGATTCTCTAGGTCCAAGAGTCAAAAAATTGAACACTCGAGTCTCTATAGCCAAGAGTAAAAAAATTGAACATTCGAGTCTCTATATTCTAGAAACAAAAAATATAACACTAGAGTTTCTATGTCCAGGTGTTAAAAAATTGAAAATGTCTCGAGGCTCCAATGATCGAAATCCAAGAACCAAAGTGCCAAGTCCCCTAATTGTAAAATGTAATTGTAAAATGTAATTCTTAACCTTCGAAAAGTTCAAAAAGATTCCTAAACTCCAATTAGACCATACAACAAAAATCATCAACGTTATTTAATATCCTTCCCCGATTAATTAGCCATCACCATGTCAAAGGAAACGAATAAGACGAAAAACGTTGAAAGCACGCGAAAAGAATAATCCACCGAGCATTTCGCAGAACAATCCTTCGTGGATGCGCAATTAAAAAGGCGGTGCACGTTTCATTGACACGCTTTTGCCTTTCAATTTATCCACATTTTCCTGGCGGACCGTGGCAAGGTTTTCACTCGAGGACGAGACGAAAGCATCGACTGCGATCTTCTTTAAATGCCATCGGTTTACCGACATGCCCCGCTTTTCTGTCGTCGCTAAAGCCTCGCCGCAAGGACAACCACAGAGAAATTCTTTGAAAGACAACCTGGTCAACCTCGAATTCCGTGGACCCGGTCGCTCTCGTGATAAGCCAGGACGAAACCGAAACATCTACTTTTCGTGCAACTCGAACATGGATTCGTGAACCGCGATTTTGCACACACGGTGTTTCTGTGTTACGATGCAAAGATACACTCGACAGCAAATCGGATTATTCTTGGAAAAATACGGTGACGAAGGAAGAAATCCAACGTTTCACAATTTTAGACGTGTCGAAAATTTGGTGACATTCGAGGATTGAACACTGGAACTAGAAGGGTATAATTTACGTTCAATTTAAAATTGATAATGAAATTGAAAATGAGGTGAACAAACGACAAAACCTAAATTGACGTACAAGTAAGTCCTTTATTTCGATGAAAATGAGCTAGAAAATTCAGGACTTTGAGGTATTTTTGGACCTGAAAATTTGAAAACATATAATAAAGAGCAAAAGTATTCGTACAATTGGAATATAAAAGTAAGAAGTATGAATTTGAAGTCATTTCAAGTTATTACATGATGTTATTGCCTTCGTTCTTAGCTCATGTGTTGCAGTAAGTGTTATGTATAATATACAGCTATATACATATATTAAATACATTCAATAATATATACAATATTATACTTTTTCCTTCTACATATTAATAATGTAGAAAATATTGTTGTTTTTATTTCTGCATATTAATAATGTACAAAATATTGTTGTTGTCCATTCTACATATTAATAATGTACAAAAATTGTTGTTTTTATTTTTGCATATTAATAATGTACAAAATATTGTTATTTTTAATTCTACATATTAATGATATAGGTAATCATTGATTAAGAAATAAACTAACTCTCAAAAAGGACTCTAAAGATTCGCGTGTAACAAACGTGCTGGCAATCTGCACTTTAAATGTTGTCCCTTCTACAAATTGCTAGCCATCTATAGAAAATAAATGTTCTCTATTACCTTATGGTTTGTAACGGAGCTACGGGCACGACTGACGACCCGTAGTTTTACGATTTCTTCCTAGTATCGAAATTTGATTTTTCTATCGAATATGCTCCGTGGATTTGCCACGGAACACGATCATCGATCAAATCGCGCGTCGATCGATCGCGAACACCAAGAACGTGCGGAAGGTTGCGCGCGCGAAAGAATCGAAGAATGCGACACAAGAAGCGCGACCACACGTTATGTAGTAACCGGTTTGAAATAACTCGCGTAACTCTAGGTCGGTCTAAAATAAAGAAAGCAGACGGAGTTGCCGCTTTGCATGTCAATGAATCGCCGCCTTTCCCGCGGCAACGGCAAGATAAATTACACACGCCGGCAAGAAAATATCGGACGCGATACCGCGCGAGTAAACAGGAGTTAACCCTTTTGTGAGGGAATGACTTTTTGCCAACGGGTAGCATCAGCGAGAATGACTTTTTGCCAACGGGAGGCAAACCTTGTTGCTCGTTACTCGTGAATCCGTGTCCTTTTTTTGCGGCCGATATATAACTTTCATCCCGTCTGCCGATTGCTCGGAATCTCGACTTATTCCTGCAACAGTTACTCCTCTTCCTTTCAGGGAAAGAAGAATTTCTTCTTTCAAAGAAACTTCCGCTTGCCTTATTACGTCGCGCGTACTGTGCATCGAATATTCGCTTTGATCGAGTAACTTCGCGTCCTGTCAGAGATACCGTAGTACGTTTAATGCGTATTAGAACTCATTAAGCGCTTCTTATATTTGCGACTATATGTATGTTTTATACATAGGGGAAATCATTTTATCTTTCGATCGAGCGGAAATCGAGTGGAACGTTTCAGGACCTGGAGCTGAAGGTTGATCATTTTTTAAAAACATAGAAGAGGTAGGTGGTTCGATAAAAGCGAAAGTAGCCATCTGTTCGAAAGATCGACGAAAATGCATCAATCACCGTGATCAACGCGGTAAATAATGATTGATAGACGAGTAATTATTGATAGAGTAGCGTGGATGAATCTTAAATAGCGTGATATTGAACGACTAATATAACGTAGGAAGGTGAGCTCGAATTCGAAAATGAATTCATGCTATTCTTAACAATCGGTGGCTATTTTCACCATGACGGTAACGGTGTAAAATGTAACAGTGAATAAAAACAACATGGTTGTTCCTAGGAAGCATGAAGTTCATTATCGACGAGCATCGAACGTTATCGATGACAAGGACTAAACTTAAAACAGCATCGTGTCTCCTCTAATGGATTTGCTCGTCGAACGAAAGCATTAATGTCAAATCGTCCGTAAAGGATGATCGTTTTCTATCGAGTAATTATAGCCAACGAGATAGCGTTGGTTTCACCCTGAGACTCCTTTTTCTTCGGTAAAAATATCGCTTGAACGAGACGAGGATAATCAAAAAGGATGCCGGTGTCTTTATAAATCGGAAAAGTGTACATGTGTGAGTCATGATTTTGTTAAAATTAATTCATTGAGAGGGTGTTCGGAAAAGGGCCAATTTTCAATTTTTCAGTTTTCCAATCCGTGAATCCCCATTTTCCAAGTTCCTAAATTTTCTGAATATCTCATTTTCTTATTTTCCAAATTTTCAAGTTATAAATCTTCAGTTTCCAAGTTCTCAAATATTCCAAATTTCTCAATCCCCAATTTCCAATTTTCCAAACTTCAAAATTCCCCAATTCTCAATTTCCGAGTTCTCAAATTTTCCAAATTTCTCAATTCTAAAATTTTCAATATCCAAGATCTTAAATTTTCTAAATTTTTCAATACCACAATTTCCAAAACTTCTCAATTCCCTAATTTCAAATTTCCCAAATTTTCAAATTTACATATCTTCAATTTCGAAGTTCTCAAATCTTTCAAATTTCTCACTTCCCAAATTTTTAGTTTTCCAAATTTTCAAATTTACAGATCTTCAATTTGCAATTTTCCAAATTCCTCAATACGCCATTATCCAATTTTCAAACTTTCAAATCCATAAACCTGAAATTTCCAAGTTCTCGGATGCGAGCACGAATTTCGGCGCGATTTCGTTAAAATTAACTCACCGAGGGAGAATACGAATGGAAACCAGAGTAGAAATTTAATATATCGCAGTTTATTTCCGAACGGAATTCCATCAGATGCAACGAAAATCGAACAGCGCCGAGAAGAATCGAAGCGCGCTACATCGGAGTTGTATTTATTGGGGAGTTCAAGGATGCACAATATTCGGGATACAGAGGGAAGATCTTCTTCATAGATTTTCGCGTCTATGGGCAATAAAACGAACGCAAACAACGATATCGTAGGATTCGATCCGAGCCGAGCTTCGTGTATTTCAATTTACCTTCCGCCTCCCAAGAGAACAATAAATCAAAATTGCTTTCTATCGATAAGTTTCTCAAAAATATCCATAAAGCCGAACCCGGAGCGGAACGTCGTGAAAGAAGAAGAAAACGATCGATGGTATTCCCGTAGTTTCACGAGAGAACGAAACACCCTGTTATTGAAATAGTTTCCTCGACGATATTACATCGTACAACGAACTCATTGCACCTTCTCGCGGAAGGTAAATATTACCGTGTCGGTACCAAAGAACGACCATTTTGCGGACACGTAGCGCACGGTGTCGACTACGAAACTTCGAGCTTATGAAATTAGTTTGCCGGTTAGAGCCGGCGTATACTCTTCGCGCGAAAATTGCGCTCGACTGATCGTCAACGAGGCTCCGAACAAACTTTCTCATCCAAAATGTTCTGGATTACTGGGGGAATTTACGTTTCGCGTTCGGAAAGTTACAGGTGGTCGAAATGCAAAAAAATCGATCATCGAATGTGCCCGAAACGCACGCCGCTTAATTAATAATAGACAGATTATAACGTTGATAGAATTTATCAAACCTTTCAACCAAAAAGATTTTGAGTTTCTTCGAACATACCTTTGAGTGCAAAGGGTTTATTGTAATGAAATAACTCAGAATATTTTCAGAAAAGTTTTATTCAAAGACTTGGAAATGAGTCTTGATTGCTCGACCCTCTAATCACTGATTCTCATCTTTGGTTGATTTTAATAATTTTAATAAATTCATTCTTGAACCTAAATTTAAATTAAAACAAAACTGTCATTTGGAAAGTAGTATATATTTATAATCTTCTGAAATATATATGTCCGGATTAAAATTAACATGAAGGGATTACATATTACATACGGGATTACACATTACATAATAAAGGAATTACATACAATAAGTTTCTTTGTCAGTGAGTGTGAAGTAAAAATGTATGGTGTGTAGAGGAGTAATAAATAGCTTTTAGAGTACCTTAATATATGTTTAATACACACTCTGAACTCACCAAATGCTCGTCTCTGACAGACTCCTCGCTGCATTCATGCATCCTCTTTCATTCCCAAAACTCCCTTCATTCGTACTCCCAATGTCTCAAGTTCGGTCACACAGTTCGAAACACTTTACTCAGTCACTATATCTATACTGCTCTCTCATAAACACTCTTCATGCGCACACTTAGCACTGGAACTACCAAGCAGTCAAAATGACTGGTTTCGGATTTAACAATTTATGTCATAAAATTTAGTGGCCGACCTTTTGGCAAAACATCTGTCATACTTTATTGAGCTAATGAATGGTTGTAGATGTTAGATGATGCTGCAATATTTATTTATTTATTTTTCCACTTCATCTTCAATTCTAAAGTAAGTATGCATTTAATGTTGGTATTTCCAGTGTTAATCTCTCGCAAACTCTATCGTCGAGACATCCGCGAAAATCTATCAAAAACGCTAAATCTATCTATTGAAGAGTACCAATAACGAAGTGAAAAGAATTGGTGAATTCGTCAAATTCGCCGCGAGCGAATTCGAGCTATCCGTGAGAAAACATAAGAGGATTACAACGATATCAAATCGCGATCCATGGTGTAAAGGACGCCGTCGACGATCCTCATTTTTCCGTTCCTCAATTTTCCCGGCACTCGTGGACGTGACAGAGTGGAAATTACACAGGCCATAAGCCGGGAAAGCAAGGAACACCGGAAGAGAGAATAATTTCTGCATCAGCAACCGGCGGCAAGCAGATGCGAGGCACGGTGAACCGTAAAATTCGTTTCTATCGACCGCGATGTGGTATTTTCGCGGAAAGCCGGTGACTAGACGAAGTCAGAAGGTTGCGAGTGGCTCGAGGCGTCTCCGCGAGCGACGCCGCGACGCCTCATTGTTATGTAACCACTGTCACACTCCGTGGAAAATCGTTCGTTCCAGCTACACTGGATGGCAAAAGTATTCGTATACCTCGACTGTGAAAATAAAAACAACATTTTCCATATTATTAATACATTATAAGCGGGGCGGATAAAAACACCTGTCTCGAGAACTGCTGTCTATTTAGCGGGCCGAGTATTTTTATAATACGTATTTGAATGTGTGTAACGGCGTAACAAGGACGAAAAATATTTTCTACCTAGAATAGCATTTATTAAGGTTAGTTGCATGACCAGTCCCAACGGTTTTGAAAATAGTTAAAGCGAAAACAACTTTTATGACTCATTGTCATAAATAAATTATTAAAAAATGGTTACTATTTCTACATTCGAAATGTACGAATATCTTTGTCTCTCACTATATGCTCCAAGATTCTCAAGTCAGGATAATCAAGTGCCATACATGCACTTCAATATAAATATCTTAATTTCCAACTACGTGACAGCTTTCCACAAAATAAGATTCTAGAGATGTGTTGAATGCATTAAGGATTAATTAAAGTACACAAAAATTTATCGAAACGAATATAAATTTTTAACAACGCAGTTTAGCAATGCATTGAATAGTAAATAATAAATTATTAAAAAAGAGTTACTATTTCTAAATTCGAAGTGTTCGAATACTTTTATCTCTCACTGTACGTCCCCTCAGCTTTTCCTTTTCATGGTGGCCCGACACCGAGCCACGTATTCACTGCGAAAGCGTGCGTAATGTGTGTTTCGCGGCTCGCGCGCACGCGACCGGATATAAAGGAAAAATGCGATGAAAGAGCGTCAGAAATGCGAACGGTGAATCCCGGCGTCGCGACGCTAAGAACCTCGCGGAAGCTAGAAAATGTTTGTCCGTTAAAGTGCCTCTTCCACGCGTTTCACAACGCGATAAATATAAACTGGGCCGAGACATCGCCGTTCGCCGCGGAAACTTTGCTTTTCCGCAACTTTTGAATGTCTAACTATCGCCGGATCCTGGCGAACGGATTTTCCACCTCGTAACAGGGATTCCTTGTAATCCTTTGAAATGTTTGGGACTCCCGTGCGATTTTCGACTTGTTCGATGGTGTTTTCACGCTTTACTGCGATCGAGATCGGATTATTAATTCGAGACGATGGAGTTTGTTCGGGTATTGTACGTACTTTGTAATCTACTGGAAACCTAGTGACCAACTTTACAAACTGATCAATTCTTAAATTTATACATTTATGAATTGAAGAATTTGCTAATTTGCAAATTGGGAAATTTACAGATATGTACTTTGGAGAATTTTGTAAACTTCTGAATCCCTAACTGTGCAAATGTCTAACTTCCCTAATTTCTGAAATTACCAAACTCGTCATGCTCTTAATTTTCAGAAACGCAATGAACATTCATATTGTTCGTTCGCACATCTCACATTCTTCAATATCAACATTCTCAAATTCTACGTCGCCAAATATACCAGTTTGAAAACTGAGATATCTCCAAATTTCTGAATTCGTGGAACCACAAATTGCCAAGTCTCCGAATTTCCAGTTACCCAAATTGCCCGCTGACCGAGTTCCAAATTCCAATTTACTCTTCAATTTACCAATCCTCGAATTTCAATCACTACTCTCGAATCTCTTCGAACTCGGTAAAGCCCTAATTCCTAAACCTGATCAAACCTAACCTAATTCTCAAATTCGAAATTCTTCAATGGCTAAATTCCAAATTTCTCAATGCTTAAATTCCAACATTTCCAGAAACATTAAGCCCAGTTTCTTTTCCACGTGATAACTACACTTTAACAACATTTTTATCCGTGCGAATATAAATCAATTTATACACCGGGAATAATGTGATTAAACGCGCGTACATGTATTAGATGGAAGAAAAAGAGGATCATACGATAGCACAGGGCGATGAGTATATTTCTGATGAGAGATTAATGGATATCGATATATCCAATTTTGAAAGGCGAAATTGCACGAGTTTTCGCGCATAACGAAACTTTCTCGCTGCATTTTATCTCTTCGGCCCTTTCATATGAGCGATTTTCATTCGAACAGAGATCGCTATTAAACGAGGTTCTCTTTTATGGTTTCCCGATTATCCTAGGCTTCCATTTAATCCGATACATTATGAACGTGCATGCGGTATAACGAAGCGACGTTACAACATTCGATCGTACATCGAACGCGTATTTACGCGGTTGTGTATTTACTAATAGCCTCGAAACTAAGTGAATCGTCTACTGCCATAGAACTGTTCATTTTCTGATAGGTTACAATTATTTTCATTCGATTTCATGACTTTCGTTGGTTCACTATATTTGCATCTACATTATTATTATTATTTCAAATTATTTCAATTTATTATTTCTTCAAATTATTTCAATTTATTATTTCTTCAAATTATTTCAATTTCTTATTTCTTCAAATTATTTCAATTTATTATTGCTTCAAATTATTTCAATTTATTATTGCTTCAAATTATTTCAATTTATTATTGCTTCAAATTATTTCAATTTATTATTTCTTTAAATTATTTCAATTTATCATTGCTTCAAATTATTTCAATTTATTATTACTTCAAATTATTTCAATTTATTATTACTTCAAATTATTTCAATTTATTATTACTTCAAATTATTTCAATTTCTTAATATTTCGAATTAAACTTCCCTATTGACAACTTACGTAATTAATCATTATGAAGATATCATCTATAGGATACATTCAAACAGCGATACCCTATAAACGATATCTCCATTAAACATATTAATGTTACTTATCGGCGTCTTTAATTTTTGATGTAGTAAATATCTATTAATTAATTTCTGGATTATATGCAACTTGTACGCGCAATTGATTTCATTCTAGAATAAAAGTTCAGGAGATACGACACTCGTACATATGCTAGCATATTTTTACGTAACCCAGTTGCGAATCCGGTTCGTAATCCGTTCATAATGACGGAAGATGATTGAAAGATCCAACAAAGGCCATGCATTTGCTCGAACGATTCATTTGTTCGATGAATTAATTCGCGACACGTGTATCTGGTGCGCGCGTGTGCGATCGACGTAATCGGAATAATGGATTTGCACGGTCAGAGGAGAGGAATATTTTGGCCACTCCAGATAGAAACGGGAATGCTACGTCCCTGCCATAAATGGAACGCGGAATGTGGAATCATTCGGAAGAGAAACTTTTCCGGGCGAGTTGAAAACAGGCTGTCAGCATCGACGGATCGAAATTTTCAGCGACTCGATGGGAAATAAACGATATTCGATTTTCCCTGCGTCGAACGATATTTCTCTACCTTGTATGCGATTTAAGTGGAAAAACGATCAACCCTTTTGCATAAAATACGAAACTGTGAAAAGAGGAGTGTCCGTTCGCTTTCACTGAAAACACCGCCACAGTAATTGAGCCGCTATTCTAGAAAGTCTGTTCAACTAACGAGCTTTTTATGTAATTGAAAAAAATTAGTTCAAGTTATCTGCATCCGCGGATGAATATCTTTCTTTCGTGTTTATAAGAAAAGAATTATCTTCGATCGTTATGAATGGAATACTCGTATTTTCAGAGCACAATATACTTCTCAGAATCATGTTCTTCGCGTAATTAACGTTAAACGTATTCTTCGTATAATAGAACGTCAACAGTAATGATTAATGTTTAGTCGTGTTCCTTTTGAAAGTAAAGTGTAACCATTTACTACTGCAGTTATAAAAAACAGTACTTCATTTACGGAATATTTATAAAAATACACACAAAAGTAGCACAATAAAATATAACTGTTTTCCATGAAAATGTATGTATGATAAACATACCAATACATATTCATTGTATTAATAAAATGGATAAAAATGAATAAAACGCAACAAATGTAATGAACAGAGTTCGACCATCGAAACATCGATGATCGAAACGAAAAAATCAGAAAATAGTTCCGCGAACACGTTTCGCAAGTAAATAACATTTGATAGAAACAAACGTACCGTCCTTGAAGGGTCCAAATCGTAGCAGGCTCATCTCGAATATCGCAGCCGACTATGTTGAACGTCTGATCCAGAAAATCCTCGCGGAAATTCGCGATTCTCGTTGATTCCAACGAAATCCAACTAAACGAGCTCCGCCGTACGTCACGAATAATAACAAAATCCTATGAAAACGTTCCACCACGTTGAATCATCGTTGATCGTCGTCGGTTCGCGATATCGTCTACCACATTCCACGCGGAAGTCGCTGTTTGTTCAATCGACGTCCGTTTCACCGGATCCCGTTGAATATTCACGAAACGATCTTGCGAAGACCGGTACGCGGGACTTGCACGGAACAATTTTATTTCATCTCATCGACCGGCTGTCTCGTGGGAGAGTATTTCGAGCTAGCGAAGCTGCAAGGATACCGTCAAGGGTGGAAGATTTTATCGAAGGCTCCCCCGATCGATCGATCGGAGTCCCTTTTATCTTGCGCTACTCGACTATGCACCGAAGATTTCACGATCCGTGCTTCTTCTCCAAACTTAATCTTTGCGAGTTGCTGCACGCGATACAACGCGGCTGCTTTGTCTTTTTTTCCAGCGTCTTGCGAGACGAAGCTCTTTTGCCTCTAAGGGTGCGTCTTGACCGAGCGAACGTTCGATATTCTCTGGTTCAGGCAATATTTAACAAGTTAAGTGTGTTTGACGACTATATCCGTCATGGAGATGTGGCAGAATTTTTTATCACGACGAGTACACTCCTGAATTACAGCTAATCCATGTGAACGGCCATTAAAATATTAAAATTATTGCTGCTGGAATTTTTCGAGTCTTCAAAAAACGGTCTGACATTGGACGTGTTAATTAATTTACAAAATAGATCAAGAAATGGATTTCCAGTAAAATGGATTGCAATAATGCAGCGTGCGTAACAAATATATTTTTAATTTCTCGTAAGTGGTAAACGAATTAAAATATATATATTCGATCGATCCATTCAGTCCAATGATTTACGATTCAAGGCGAGATATGCTTATCGCAGGAGTGACAAATGTTAACCCTTTGCACTCGAAGGTACTTTTACAGACATCAGATAGAAAGTCTAAGACGTTTTGGTTGAAATGTTTGATGAACTTTTTCGATATTCTTATCACTGTATTATTAATTGTCACTATTAGCTGTTTTATTATGTTCATACATCATATGTGCAGCACTATAGATATAGTCTAATAATGTCTCTGTTCCTCATTGTTGTATTAAACAAACTGGTGAGTGTGAGTCACCTTTCGAGTGCAAAGGGTTAATCGATGATCTCGCTTACGGCCGTGATCGATAATTATTCGATCGCCTACGATCGAGTCAAGTTCCGTCGCGAAACTGCGTTGCCACCGTGAGATTTCCTGTCTGTTTTTTTTCTTTAAATCGTGGATTATCTGTTTGTTGTTTTCCTCGAGGATGCACTTGAACCGTATCGCGTGTCACCGTGTGTGTCCCGTTGCGAGGCTTCCATCGATCCGTCGAGCGTATCGGTTCAGCCGATGTATTCCGCTAACGTCCGCTGATATCACAAACTATTACCGGGTGTAATCGCTTCTTGTCACTGGATAGGGCATCGAGTTCATCCAATCGACTTTTTACTTCCTCGATTTGCTTGTGACACCTGATACGGTGACGAGATTTCTATTGGATCACGAATGATGGCTGAAGACGTTCATAATTTGCATCTCAACGTCCTCAGTCTATTCCGTCTCGCAGAATTTTCATCGACGTTCATTTCATTCTATCTTCGAATTTCACTTTTATCTGGATCAAATTAAATTCAGTTAGAAAGCTAATAGAAGAGACTCGATAAGCGATCACATGCTCTGGGTGCAAACATTATTCGACCTGTTTATTGAGTCTGACTCGTAACTCTGATTAAGACACGTTAACAACCCCCAAGTTTCTTCACAATCTGATGTTAGGTAAGATTCTGTGACACTAATTCTGCAAGTGAAAAGCACTGTGGATATCCAATCAACCTGCCCATAGTGCATCTACGACACGCACTCGAAGACCCATCAGAAATCAAGTTAGGCGATCAGGAAGAATAGGTATAGGCACCGTTACCAGAGTTACACGATTCTAATTACTAATTTAAATAGATCACAAATGAAAGACGACATCCGACATTGTCTAGGATTGAAGAGAGATTGTCTGGTCACGAGGTCACACATCAGCGATTACACTCAAGATTGTCTGGGATTGAAGAAAACTCTGGTCACGAGGTCACACATGAGCGATTACACTCAACATTGTCCAGGATGGAAGAAAATTCTGCTCACGAGGTCACACACGAGCGATTACACTCAACATTGTCCAGGATCCAGAAAATCTCAGGTCACGAAGTCACAAGCGAGCTACGACACCTAATATTGTCTAGGATTGAAAAGAACTCTGCTCACGAGGTCACACACGAGCGACGACACTCGGTATTGTCTAGTATCGAGAAAAGCTCCGGTCATGAGACCACAAACGGAACGATACACGTCGCGAAGAAACGTGGCGGAAAACAACGTGGATGACGAATAGCGAAACCGTGTGGCCGTCTTCGTGAACGGTATCCGGTGTACTGGAGCTCGACCTAGCCGGGCTGTTTACATCGTGCAGGAACGTGCCGTGGCCAGCCACCACACCTTGCCGGGCTTCCGTCGCTTCGATTGTACCAACACACCGAGTCACCGTGAACTATCCCCTTCGCGTAACGGAAAGAGAGTAGGCTTTGTGAGCAGTCGAGCGACGGTTGATTGGCACTCGGTGCACCATGGTTCTGCCTCTCCACCCAGCCGAGAATAGACGGTATCGACGCGTGGCTTACAGGGATTGACGCAAATAGGCTGTGGGATTTTTAGCGTACCAGGGGAAGGTCGCGGGATCGAAATTCTCTCGATCGATACAGGCACGTTCGTCTGATCGACCTTCTCTTGCCTCCTGATAAATCCTTCGATCGAACTCCCTCGTCGGTGGGCTACGTCTTTTAACCTCAATATGAAATTCTGGCACTTATGTACAATAGTATTATCAATGACGCTAGATTGTATGAACAGTAGTTGAACGGAGTACCAGTTTTCATTCAACGTTTCGTCTTCATGATTGTCGTATTTCATTTATATTAATAAACACTTCTCTTCTGCAAGGGATTGAGTCAATCTTAATTCGTTAATGATCCTCGATAATCATATAATTGGCTATATAATTTTGCGCTAGATAGGTTTTGTAATTCAGGAACGTGTGGTCTATGGAGATTCAGAAAAATTGATCATATGACTTTTACCATACGAGAGAAACTTTTAATTGATCCTTTGATAAGCCGTCATTGTTGATAATTGTCTTTGTAACGTTAAACAATGACATTCGTTTCTCTGATGCGACAAGTGGATCTTAACGAAATATGAATGAATGGTTTGATACTTACATGTTTATAAGCTAAATTGATACGTGTAGGAGGAATTTAGGCTATCAGTAACAAAATATCTGTATGGTTGATTCCATCACAAAACATCGATATTATCATTGAGTCTGTCTCTGACAAAACATCGTGTCTGATTCATTCATTTTAACACTCGCAAAATGCTACATACCGTCATTTGTACATGTTTCCTATATAAGGAACGAAGAAACTTATATAAGAAGAAGAAACTAAGAACGTTTCAGCTCTTTACCCACGTTTAATTTGAAGCTCAGCATCGAACTACGAATTACTTGCAACAAACTTGATGCGAAGGACTCTTACTGAAATCAGCAAGTATCGTGTACAAGTTGCTGTCTGGAGCACCGTCGAGGAAAATCGAAGAAGATTCCAAGGAACAGATTGGCAGGTTGGTCAAACTCTAACTGGTTTGTCGGTCGATCTACGAGCCTCTGCTCGATCGTTTACCGATCACGAACTATCTGCAAGTTTTTCTGCAGCCGTGTGCCACTTCGTAGCGTCCTTTTTAGTCCGACGTAGACCGATATCGAGTCGAACTCGATACCGTAACGCGGCCGTAGTTCCGCCTCGAGCTCAGTTACACGTGGAGTCGCGATTGATCGTACTCGCCTAATAATAATCTCGTTTATCGAGATTAAAATAAATCTGGACAAGTATAGACAATCTTCCTCCTAAGGATATTTCGCTGGTTTATCGGCCACCGGCTAATTATTTATGGCTGGTATTTTGCTTTTCCTTTCACTACGCGCATCTATTATTTATGTGGATACGAAATTAACCCCTTGGTCACATATGTGGACAGTTAATTTATAATTTATATAAAGCTATATTCCTTTGCGAAACAGTAGCAAAAATATTGTGGGATCATTCTTAAATTTGTTAACCACAAAATAAATCCCATTTGCCGTGCGGGGAATAACAGTGTCTTTATATGTGTACTTATGTACATGACCGAAAGAATAGTTCACACAGTGAGTGATTTTTCCTAATGCGCAGTTAGCCGAAATTTTAGCGAAGTATTACGATTGTTCGGGAGATAAAAAAATTGTTATGCCTATAAATGTATTTGCAACGCTACTGAGAGATATTTGCTAATGTCTTCAAACAAAAATCGAACATGAATGAATGAAAAATAATTTTTCACGATGTTATACTATAGACAGTTATAATTACTGTTATTACACTGTACCACCCTATTATTACCGTTATTGTTAATACCCGGCAATCGTTCGATGTCGAGTGACAATAATCGCCCCTAACGACGAAAGGGTTGATACAGCGTGTCAGCCTCGTTAACGAAGATAAAAAGAACAATTAAGCCTGCACATTTATGAATTTTAATTGGTGGTACAAATTGGTTCGGCAGTCAGGAAGTTGTAACGATAACGGAGCCGCGAATTATATAGCCGTGTAATGAATGTAGCTGGTCGCGACAGAAAACTTGTTTCGTTCAGTATTTTTAGATGAAAATGTAGCACAATTTATCGAAGCAACTGTGTTTACGCGTTGGGTGAGTCACCCATCCCGCGTGAATTCTGTGCATACCATGCAGCTTGCTCTATTATAGAGACAAAGGAAGCGCAGTAATAAGTGCACCGTTTAATTGTTAACATCCGTTGCGACACGAATTCAGAACGCGGAAATCCTTGGGTACTTTCGAAACTAATTTACAGTCGGTTCGCATCGGACGATACTTTTCCTTCGCTGACGCGCATTCGTTATTGAATTCTAATATATCATTTATTAAACTAGCAGCAGTCATTTATTAAACTGGCAACGGAATGATGACTATTATCTAAGGGACGCCGTTGAATTTCTAATAAGAAATCATTGCGTGTCGAATTACGAAATGTATGTTCATCCCGAAAGGAAATTGAAGAACTTAATATGTGTAACATATGTAATATGTGTTATATGTATAACTGGTGTAAAACTGTAGTATGTGTAGTATGTATAATATGTGTAATACTGCAGTATGCGTTGTATGTGTAATATATGTAACATATTATAAAATTGTTCGATTAGTTCTCTTTAACATTTTCATTCAAAGTTTCATAGAAGTATTGAATTATTTCGATCAACGATGATCATGATAACGGAGTAAAAATTAATGATGCTTATGACTATGATAATGAGTGAATTCATTGAAAAATTTGAATTACGTAATTCAATCAGGTTATTGAATTACAGCGCGATCGAAATATAACGAAATTAAATGACGACGTTATAGAACTACGAGACTAGTATAATGCAGCGCAATAAAGTTACGACGTAATTCGATTGGCATAACTTTCGGGTACTTCCGTTTCGACCGATCGATTTTGCATTCAATAAATCGCGCAGAGACGAGAACGATCTCGGAAAAATAAAAGTCTCCGGGTTCCAAATGCGAACGAGCGATTAAGAGAAACGTTTCAAAGTGAAACCGCGGGAACGGAAGCCGTAAATCCACAAAGATTTCATCCCTTTTTTTCCACGACGACCGTGAGCACGTTCCTGAACGCCCCTCCAGAGGAAGTTCAATGCTGGGCGCGATAAACGAGCGTGCAGATGGATTCGCCGAATGGAATATGAATGTGTGCCAAGGGCAATAATCTTTGCAATGTATCAGCCAACTATAATATCTGGCACAATAGCGGCTCTCTCACGATGATTACGCGACAGCCTGCAGCCACGGACACATCATTGGATCAAGTAACAAGCGTGTTCAGCACGACGTCGTGCAATTTCTGACTACCACGACGTGGATCAACTGAAACTAAACACGACCAACAACACGGGATAATTACTGTTGCGATGGTAGCAACGATACTGCAGATATGGATGATGAACGTTTGTTTGATAAGTGATCTCTAGATTCGGCTGTTAAAACTATTCGCTGATTTTGATAGTGCTCGGACCAGGAATGGGCAGGATATGTGCCAGCGACAGGGCTCGTGGGCATATGAGCGACATCGGTGGCGATACGGTGACGGAGACAAATGACGGTTTCAGGGTAGGTGGATTTGGGAATTAGAAATTTGGGAACGGAGAATTTGGGGACTCAGAGTTTGGGGTATGAGAATTTTTGAACTGAAAATTTGGGGGTATGGGAATTTGAAAACTAAAGATTTGGAAGCTCAGAGGTTGGGGTATGGAAATTTGGGGGTAAGAGAATTTGAAAATTGTAAACTCGGGACCTGAGAGTTTGGGGTAAAAGAATTTGGGGACTCAGAGTTTGGGGTGTGGGAATTTGGGAACTAAGAACTCGGGGACTGAGAATTTGGAGTATGAGAATTTAGGAACTCAGAGTTTGAGATATAGGAATTTGGGAACTAAGAACTCGGGGACTGAAAGTTTGGGATATGAGAATTTGGGGATAAGGGAATTTGAAAACTGAGAACTTGGGACCTGCGAGTTTGGGGTAAGAGAATTTAAGAACTGAGAATATGGAACTTGAGAATTTAGACATTTCAGAGTTGAGGAACTGAGAAAATGGAACTGGAGAATGTAGTGATTTGGGAATTGGGGATTTGGGAATTGAGAGGTAGAAAATTTGGAATTGTAAGAACCTTGAAACTGAAAACTTGAAGAATGTGAGAATATAGAAAATGTACAGTTTCGAATATTGAAACATGTACAAATTTGAACAAGTTGGACACAGTACCATTTCAGCAGACAATGAATTAGTGACCTAGAATTTTCCAAATTAATGAACTACGTGTCTTTGCGTGTGTCCCATATCGCCACTAATACTATGCACCTTAACAGTTTAAGTATGCACCTCGATCAATATCTCTAGTTTCGATAGGTAGACAAACACGATTGTTGTTAGTCGTGCATAAACGTGGAAACAAATCGAAAAGCAAACATGAACGAAGAGAAGAGGATGATATCGCTGGACCGAAATTTCAGGGTGAACAAATGTTGATCGCAACGAGAATTTCGTGTCTGCGTCAACACGCTGACTCCTCTTCGCTTGAAATTGATGAAACGCAGACTCACCCATCCCCGATTTGTTTCCTAATGAATTTAGTTTCCGTTGTTCTGGCGATATTAATGATGCGGTGAGTTACGTTCAAGTATGTCACATTTGTAATTACAGTTTCCATCATTCCGAGTGAACGGAACTGTTTCTGATTGATTATGTGTTATAATTTCCAGCGAAGTCTCTCTATATTTTACTAATCGAACGGTCTATCTAATTATATACCGACTAGCGACACTCTGAATGATTGACAACCGGGAAATTCGGAATTTTTTGGAGCTGTTAAAAACATGGAAGTTAGAAGAGTTAGAAAGTTGAGAATTTTGGGATTTTGGAATTTTCAGATTTAGGGGTTCTATGATTTAGGGATTTGGGAAATTAGAGATTTGGCGATTTAGAAATTTGGAAATTTAGGGATTTGGGGAATTAGAGATTTGGGGATTCAGAAATTTGGGAATATAGGAATTTGGAAACATAGGGATTTGGGAATTTATGGTTTTGAGAATATAGGGGTTTGGGAATTTAAGTTTTGGTTATTTAGGGTTTTGGAATTTAGGGATTTGGGAATTTAAGGTTTTGGGAATTTAGAGATTTGGGAATTTAGGGATTTGGGAATTTAGGGATTTGGGAATTTAGGGATTTGTAATATAGAGATTTGGGAATTTAGGGATTTGACAATTTGCGGGCTTTGGAGTGTAGAAGTTCGGGGGTATAGGAACTTATTGATGTGGTGATTCAACAATGTACAAATTTCGAAATTTGGGTATTTAGGAATTAGTGAATTTGAGAATTTGGGAGTTCAAGAATGTATATATTTTACCTCTCTTGCTACTTTGGGATTCAAAATTCTGTCAATTCTAAATACTAACGATATTTGTAAAACGTCTGACCCGTTCGATAGTTTAAGCGTTAACACGCGATCGTGAAATATACTAAACAGCGTATTCTCTGCTAGTCCGTACAATTTATCGAAGTCGCGCGAACGTATCTGTCTCTATCTGAATCCAATTTTTTTCCCTGAAAGGACGAGTTTCAGGGGCGAAAAGGGGGACGAGAAAAACAACAAAGCGAACATAGAACACGCGTCGGCGTTCGCAGCGGAAGCACGCCAAGAGATCTTAACTATTCAATGAACGTTTGTCCATTGACGAGCGTGCCGGCACGTGACGTCGCGTTTTCCGCTCGGCCGGGACGCGCGACGAAAAGCGTTTCATCGATTCCCGACGAAATCAACCGGCGTGGCGTCGCGACGCGGACGAAGCGTCCCCGCAACGGGTTTTCATGCGATCACAAAAGCTCGCCCGACCACAGCTCGCCGCAACCTAATAACGATAATCGATTAACGAAGCATCTCCGCTCAGCCGTCGTCGGGAAGTTGCTTTTCATTTTTTTTCTGCTTTCTCTTTTTTTTTCACGAAATACCGACGAGTACAACCCTCGAACGCGACATCGTATTATCGAACCGAGACGAGGGGTTGGCCGGCTTCCTCTATTCTCGTCATCACTGATTGCACTCGCAGTTTCAAATTATTTTGCAGCTGAAAACTTCCCATGCTTACGTAACTCCAACTGCGACGTTGTTCTGACCCAGTTACGAGGACAAAAACCTGTCGAATGTGACGAAATTCATTCACCGATTTGCTTAACACTAGATTTACGGAACCCGTCAAAATGACGGATCTTAGATTTCTTATTTTCAGTTACGAAAATTATTAAGAAGCTTATGTCAAGGTGTATGTTAAGCCTCGTCGAGATAAAGAATCGTTCTATAAACTGATATATGTATTATCCATCATTTCCTTATTTTTATAGTTCATGTTCAATTTAGACATAAGTGGTCATTAAACGTCTGTAAATCTAGTGTTAATGAAACTTATGTGGAATATAGTTCTCAAGAAAATATTTGACACGTATTTTTTTTATATCGGCCATCGTTCACATTGAAGGGGTGATAACTGCCCTCAATATATATATAATTATTAATTTACTTCTTTTTTTATGATAATTTTTGTATCTCATTAATTCTTATTATAATAAAAATTTCTTTATCAGAAAATAATTTTAATAATTGAGAAAAAAATTCACCATCTGAATGTGGATTCAATATAAACTAAAATAGTCGATTACATTTACTACTCATTATTCCCTAATTACTTTAATATTCTTCATTTTTAATATTGAAATTGTATTTATTCCATCTGCTTTATTTTTAATAGAATCTCTTAATTCAATCAATTTAACTTGATTATTTATTTGACTATTTATTATTTATTTTATTTTTAATGATTTCAACTTTTATATTAATTTATGAACGAGTTTATGGTATATAGTATTTTTAATATTGAAATTGTATTTATTCATTCTTCTTTATTTTTAATGATTTCAAATTTTAGATTAATTTATGAACGAGTTTATGGTATATAGTATTTCTATTATAATAATATTTATATAATAGGATTTATGACAGTATTAAACCGTGGTTTACTGAATTGTGCGATCAGATACACCGAATTTGCCATTCGTCCGTTCAGCCGTTCGCGGTAAATTGCGCTAATAGCATTAAGTAGGGAACCACGGAAGGGCAAGATTCCGGCAACAATCGTAATCGGATAGGGGAGTTAACGCGACGGCCCTTATGAAGCAGGCATTTCGCAAGTTTCAGCGTGGTTATTGGTAGCGTGAGCCGAAGCAGCGCGTTTAATTGACGTGGAAGTTTCCCGTAGCGAGCCTTTTCTGGCCGCAGCAAATCCCGACCAGGCGAATTAACTTGCTCGTTACTCGTCTCAAAGACGTGTTCGCCGAGCTTGAAATAATTCGATGGCAAAGAGTGTAGAAATAACCATTCGTATTTTCCGCTTCGATGAAAACGAAACTGACAAAGACCGATGTACGCGAACGGTAGAAACGCTTCGTGGACCTCGCAACAGTTTTAACTTTTTTTACTCGAGTGGCCACTCGCAATCGCCATTTTATGATATTAAATAAATAATCGACGATATTAAATAAATAACGTATTATTTCTTAAGTAAATAACACCTATTTGTTTTCGATAAATAACTTATATTTGGGCACAATGAAATAGACAACATTGGCGATTAACCCTTTGCACTCGGAAGGTGACTCACAGTCAACACTTTGTTTAATACAGTAATGTGGAATAGGTATTTATTAAATCTAGGGCGTCGTACATACGTCGTACAAACCAGGAATTTCAGGATCTACAAATGTGACGATCTGGGAATTTAGTATTCGACAAATTTGTGAACATGGATATTTACAAATATAGAAAATTTTGAAATTTGAAAAATTGCGTCTCAAAAGTTTACGTCCACAAAATTTTGGGGAAGAAAAAATCTCGAAATTTACATACGTATCATCCGTGCATACTTCATCTAGTGTGTGTAATACACGCTAGATCAATTTCGAATAAAGCATTATAAAATCGAAACGATGGATGATATACATTAATATGTAAATGAATAAAGCGAAGTGCGCTTCGCAAATCCTCGTGGCATTAGAGATCTGTTAACTTAGTCTACGAGTTCGAGCAACGTCGCAGCAATTTGCAAAACTAATAGTCGGTTTCTGTTATCGTGAAGGCGTGCGGAGTGTCGGGGTCTCGTTATCGACGGTGCGAGCAGAAATAATGGCGCGCGTGTGCCTAAGTAGAGAATTATACCAATTCGGTAATGATAATGATAACGGAAACGACATTAATTCGGCAGCGATAATAGACGAACCGTGCTGCATTATGATAACATAATTGACAGCCAATCAGCATAAAGGAACTCTGTTGACGACAAAGCATTTATTTCGTACACGATTCGCTAATTGTCCGAGCTACAATTAACTCCTTAACGATCGCGCGTTCCATGAAATATACATATACCGACTCGTGTAATTTTCGATCTTGATAAAACTACATTTCGGTGCTTCTATATCGAGCCAAGCGAAATGACTAATTGCCGGACGGTAATTAGCGCGCGTTACGACGAACGGAACGGAGATAACGAACGGTGACGAAAATGTTACGTGTTACGAATACGCGAAACTCGTCGTCACGTCGTTAAGAATAACAAACCCGTCATGCGACAGGTACTAATCAGAAATTTCAATGAACGCTGTGTTCGTTTGTAAAAGTATCGCCACACGATACAGATACTAACACTACATCGTATTTATTTACAAGTACGTTGTTGCGAAAAACACCGAGCATCTGTCACGCTAACGCAAATTTGCTTTAACCATTTCCACTCGAAAGTACTTTTACTGTTGTGTAAAAAAATCACCTCACGAACAAAATCAAACAACAGATTTAATTGACGAACTGAAATACAAGATCCGCTTCATGAACAAAACGATACAATTAATATAAATAACGTATTGAAAGATATAGCAAATTTTTGTCCGTTCTCTGTGAATATCAATAAACTACCCGTTCATCCTTGTCTTTTTGATCAACAAGTTTGATGAACTTTTCTGAAACTGTTATTTTTTTATTATTTGTGCGTCGCGGCGTTAATAGTGTTTAATGACGAATAAATGATGTGATGCAATCGGTGATACAAGTAGACTGTAGGAACGTGTGAAATGTATGAAGCTTGTAACTAGAATGATGCGTTGTATATTATATGTTACATGCTGTTTATTTTTCGACTATTGTATTGCATAATGTATCTTGTATGCTGTTTGTTTTCTGGCTAATTGTACTATATAATGTATCTTGCATGTTCGTTGAATATAAACTACTGTATTATTGAATAATACATATTATGTATGAATATTAATAATGCATACTATGAATGTATATTAATAATGTGTATTATGTATGTATATTATTAATGTATATAATGCATGCATATTAAGTATGGATATTAATAATGTATATAATGTATGCATATTAATAATGTATACAATTATGTACGTATGATGGTTTCATCTAGACTGCAGTAGTATACAATGTATGTATCTTGAATGAGGATTATGTCCAGAGTGCAAAAGAAGCATCGTTTTCAACGATGTTCCCGTTACCGCAACATACGTTCGGCAGAAAAAAAACAACCGGTGACTAACAATAAATAATGTGCGCGCGACGTTGTGAGATTTAACTGTTTTCGCCGAGCCGCGAATCGCCAGCATCCACTCGTTCGAGGTTGCGGTGTTCATTAGCGGCATTCGTCATCCTCGGAACGTTTTTGAACGCGAATTAACAGGTTCTTTGTTGAGAAACGTCGAGATCGACGCGTCAGAATGCGTCCGAGACTCGAGAGTATATAAGAGCGGAAGTGAGCATCGACGTTCGGACAAAAGTTCGCTCGCGTTTCCACCGGATCTTCCACTCCGGGACTTCAACCATGAAGACAATCGTTTTCACTCTTTCGATCGTCATCTTGCAATTGGTGTTTGTTTCGGTCAACGCGAAGCCGGTTGCTCAACCTCAAAATGGTGAGTACAGAAAATTAACCCCTTGTAAGATTTATTTGGCGAGTGCGTTAGTCAGTAGTGCGTGTTGCTAGCTTCGCTATTGGAACGAAGAAAGAATGTCAAAATGTTTTGTTAATTTTGTAATCAACGACCCTCCACTTTGAAAATTATACGTGGGTTTCAAATTGAAAAGTATCAAAAATCCGACTAAGATCTATCGTGAGTGCGTCACGAATCAGAGACGTGAAAGTGTGGTGAAGGGTTGAGATGAGATATTTCGGATAAGGTGTGCGATCACGAATTTTTTTTGCGAATATTTTGATTAACAGTCGATTCTAACAGTCGAATAAGTGTATAAAATGGTTACCATGTATAAGATACTATAATACCAAACATTATGCTATAAAGTTGTAATTTATGATACGATATAAATCGTTATATTACCGTGGTAAAATTTGTATTTTCTAAAAGAAATTACGATAATGACGTCCAAATTACGAGTGCTTCCGAAAGTCTGCAGAATCTTAATTGATAAGGGAATGATTTAAAAAAAAATCAATATACGAGCCACGAAGGAAACGATCCATAGAGTTTTTTGTATAAATCACGTACATATTGGACAAATAGATTAACGACTAATGTAAATGTCTTATTTTGAAAAACAGGCAATTTGGAATTGCTCGCTGCAAGGGACACCGTGCGATATCCATACGTATTTTGGTTTCGCAGACCATTTTATGATCAAGACTACGATGGCGGTGATAATACTTATTACAATCTGCAACCGGATCGACGATCTTCCACAGTATCGTACGCCAATGTTGGGTAAGTTAACAATAATCTGTGAGTGATAATTATAAAGTAAAAGAACATCTATAACAAATCGCGTTCAAAATTATTTTTATTTGTGGCGAATAGTAAAACCTTTTAGTTGAAAAGTTTGCTAAATTTATTTAAAACTATTATGTCCCTATCATTAATTGCCACTATTGTTTCATTATGTTTATACAGCATATGTGCAACACTGTAGATTTAATTAAATTAAAGGGTTAAATTAAAATGATGTTTTTGTTTATTGCAGAGCTGGATGGGGACGTTGAAAAGTTATAACCACCGAGAATCATCGCATCGCAACATAACGTCACGAATTTATATCAATTTTCATATTAATTTAATACCCTAAATTATAAGTTATTGATCTCTTTCGCGTACATTGATATCGATGTTGTAAATAGATGATAAACTGCGGACACATGTGAACGGGTAGAACGTAGAGAAGGATTTTGTATTTTCGTATGTTGTCATAATAAATCGAACGATGAAACAACAATTTCCCAGTTAATTTCGTCGCATCGCTCGAAAATCGAGAACAAATCATCCCCGTGATTCACCGTATTTTGTAAATAACGACGTTACACGCTTTCGAGAACGATACCTCTGTGAATTTATGTTATCCTTGGGTTAAAAAAGCGCGTTAAAAAATTAGTCAAATATAACCACCGAGATCGTTGATAAACAGTCAGCAAATATTTATGAACCTTCGACCAATGACAGTTCGCGCATGAACGATCGAACGCATTTGTTTTACGACACGACAGCCAATAAAGGATCCAACTTTGAACGCATTATTTTTCATTTGGTTATGGACTTTCGTGTGTGTACGTGTATACGGAATCGGTCATCTATCTTGTCGAGTTATGGTACGCAAAGCATACAGTATATACTCAGAATATATACGCAGAGTGTACATGCAGTATATACTCAGAGTATATACGCAGAGTTTGAAATACCGCAAAATAGGGATGAATGGATTGTACTTTAAAATCAGAAATCATAAGGAACTGTATTCTGACCAAGATTAGATTTCGAGTTGACGAAACTCAACCTTTAAGGAGGAGTATGTATCGAAATAGTGACATTTCCAAAATAACGTGAAATTAAGTTGGAATCGATACTGTCCTCGTCGACCCGTGACCCAAAACTTAAAAGGGGGTAGGTTACTCGTAAACAGGTCGTTCGTTTCGTAAAAATCTAGGACAGCTTTAAAAATCATTGGATACGATTACTCAGACTTGCCCAGAAAGTTCAAATAACTAAAATGAACTATACAAAATAAACTAAAAATGATAATCCTGTAAGAATACACTACACTTTTCAATTACTAACCCTCTCGATATGTGACTCATACTGCACAATAATTTGAACTTTTCGACTAACCACGTTTACCGTCTTCCGGTCACACTTTTATCAGCCTCGTCCACAGACACAATAGCCGCCAGAAGTAGAAGGGATTGAACAGTAAAAAGAACTCGTAAAAGTTCACCGGCATTCATGGCGAACAGCGTATACGCGGTAAAATTGTTGAATCCCATACGAGAGGTCGGGGTGATACATGTTGTACCTGAACCCAGGAAATTCGTCTTGGTAATTTCGGGCCAACTAAAACCACGCTACGACACGGTGACACATTGTCTCTATGGTTCATGACGCACCCCACATAAAAGGAACGGCGATTACGTCTACTGCAACGGCCACGAGACTCGTATTCCAGACTTTTCGCCACTCTACGAGCATCGTTTCGTGTTTCCATGAATCTGAGGCAAGCGGACGGAAGTTACGGCCACGGATTTTGCGACCTACCCTTCCAACGTGTAAACGGAAACTTGTTCGACTCCATGATTTCCGCGTAAAGTTTTACATCGGCGATAGACGAGCGCACGATTTCATTTATTACGCTGAAACTTATAATACCGAATTCGCGTTACGTACTCTTTGATCAGAATTAGATCGATGACGAAATCGAACGAATGTTGAAGATTCACGAGATTTTGGATCGAATTTTCATCTTACGTTTCGCATTAGGTATATTCTTCATATCAAATTTTCATGATAAATTTCAAATTATATAAATTTTGCGTTATACATATTTTTCACTTCCAATTTTCATTTTAAATTTCAAATTATATAAATTTTGCGTTATACATATTTTTCACTTCCAATTTTCATTTTAAATTTCAAATTATATAAATATCACATTGTACATATTTTTCGCATCCAATTTTCATGTTAAATTTCAAATTGTATAAATTTCACATTCCACATATTTTTCGCATCAAATTTTCATGTTAACGTTTTGAACGAACTCCCTTGTTTTTTTAATAATATTTCCTTTACCTCGAGTCTGCTGTTAATGAAACTGTCTTACAAGTATTTTATTTCGTCACTGTAACATTATACTTCAAGAAGCTTTGTGGTTATACAGTACCGTTTGCGTTATGCTATGGGAGCTATTACCTGTGCACACCAAAGCTCACGCATACTGATCAAATAAAGCGTTGACGACACTTGCGTTATAGCGTTACTCGAGAATCGGTCGTTCTTCGTAGACAAAAATTTTTTGTTATCACGAAACGAGAACGCAGAATACAGAACAATTTTTGGATATTCTTGGACGGTCAAGCGGGTGCGAAACTTTTCACCCAGACACATAAATAGTCGAAGGTTTAATGAAACCCTAGAAGGCCTTAATCGGATGCGCAGTAATTTCGAGGAGGAAATCTTAACGAGTCTTTTGTCCATGATGTTGAAAAAGAAAAAGCAGTCGGATTCTCGAGGGTCTCGTCGCAGCTCGATAGTAGAGTCCCGGAGGTCCTGTACCTCGTCGAGTCGGTAACGCACGTTCAAACGACGGATTCGCGTGAATATTTAACAGGCTACTAAGAGGATGAGCTTTCTTGAAAAGGTTGCTCTCTGTCGAAACGGGACACATCGCTGAAACGTGTAGATTCGTCGTTCAAGCTTCTCGGGGCGGTCGATGTACGTGCTATAAAATCGACTGAATATTAGGTTTGCAGTCACAGAAAATGCTACCAAGCCTTTAACCCTTTATACTCGACAACATTTTTATCATTAACAAATTGCCACTACGAAACATTCTGGTTGAAAAGTTTAATGAATTACATTGAAAATATTATTTTATTATCAATCGCCGACATTGTATGTTTCGCTGTGTTCAAACATTACGTCCATAATACTGTAAATGCAATTCAAAATTATATATTTAAAATTGTTGCGTTAAGCGAAGGGTTAATATATAGTCACAGTGGAACACGAACAAGCCTCAACGATTAATCTACGAGTGTCACAAAAAAATTTGTTATTGCAGGAAAAGTGTCAATTAAGTTGGCAAAGATAAATTATACCAAACGAGATCACCCTAACTTGCAACATCACGTTTTATCTCCTATGTGATATAAAGGGACAAGATTCATATTCGACGGTGTACAAACGACCACTCTGGTGCGATCCATTTTCGGTGGGTCTTTGGAACCGAATAAAATTTTCCTCCGAAATAAAGCCATTTATTCTAATTAGTCTCTACAGACGTTTGAACCGTACACCTGGGCTATGTTCACGGTCGAAGGTGTTAATAGACCGTGAGTCAGACATTATCCGTATGGAACGATTAAGCTAAACAAATTTACCCAAAAACCGATCCGTTACGGGCTAATCAATATTCATCGTTCGTCGGACACGAGATATCCCGTGATTCGTGTTACAAAAAATGTGTCCCGTGACTCGTTTTTGACGGGTTAATCTTTGATCGAGCGGAAAATTTATTCGTACAGTACGATACAACGAGTAGTCTACGAAAAAGATCGCAAAACGCGATTCAAAAACGGGGTAAGAAAAAATATCAACGGAGAAAAGCTATGTTGGATGAAGTTTTGCGAAAGTGCATTTAGTTTTTCATCGTTGAAACTAAATGATTTTTACGATCGATTAATTATGAAAGTAGTGTAAGTCCATCTACAGTTAAATTCGCCTAAAAGGACTTTATACAATCAAATTATATATTGATGAGTTATTAGAAATATTACCAGACTCGACGTAATTAATCTATATTTTAATGTACTGATATGCTAATGTTTTATTTTCTCGAAACGAAAGAAAATGTGTCCACATTTTCCATATAAGGAAATGAAAACGACAATGACGCTTATTCCCTAGAAATAACCAAAGTGACCCAGAAACACATAGAAATATCCAGTTTCTTGTGAATTCGAGCAAGATCACGCGCGACTGGCGAAGATAAACACTCAACAGCGTTAAAGTAAAACGGCCTATGCGTGTTTTGAATATTCATCGCACGGTTCGCTCGCTGATTAAATGCAAATCGGATTAACCTTCCTCCCTGTTAAACGGCCTCCCTGTGAAACCGCTAATTCGGCTGAGCCGCGATGCCGTATACCCTCTTCGAATTCTCTGTTTCTGTGCTCGAGTCTTGCCAGACGAATTAACCTAAACACAGCGAAGTGTTCCGACGGCTCTGGCTAGAAATCATAGTTGCGAGAATAGTGAACGCAACATCCGAACAATTACAGAAATTAGAATTCGCTGATTCCGTTCTAGGCCCGAGTCCAATTAACAACGGCCATCTGTAATTCCCACTAAAATTAACTGGCGCTAATTAAATCGCTAACGATTCAAATTCAAAACGAACTGTCGCTGGTTGAAACAAAAATGAACTATTAATGATTGCAATTATAACGTGCTGTCGCTAGTCGAAACTAAAATAGACTAATAATAGTTCAGATTAAAATGAACAGGCAGCTAAGTAACACTGAAATGAAATGTTACTATTTAAAAATAAAATAGACTATTAATAATTCAAATTAAAATTAAGGTCATTTATTGGCTTAGCAAACAAAAATGGTTATATCTCAGAAACGGTTGACCTTTCGACCTATGTTTACCGAAGCTTTTTTACTCGGTACAGTGTATCCTATATACCATATAAATATTGAATACTTTTTTTTGAACACCCTGTATAATGAAATCCCCATTTGGGAATCGTGGTAACAAATGGGCTAATTTATTTGGAACTCAGTATCGAAAACGAAAAGACTCAGTTTTTCCACGGGTTTATCGCACTCGGAAGCAATCGCTTCTAAACTTTCCAACAACGACGCATCTCCTCGAGGGTTTCCGGCGGAAAGATTCGATCGGCAAAGGAACGGGGAGCACAATGAAAGGGTACGGTAAAAGAGAGCCTCTTTCGATCGTTCAGCGGCAAAAGTAGAGTCTGGAGTCTGGAGGAATGGCCGGTTATCGGGCGAAAGGGGAGGAAAAAAGAGGATTCGTTTGTATTCCGCGCATTGATTCGTTCTCGCGAATCTTTTTTTTTCACCCTCGGATCGATCGTCGCCCGTGAAATCAAAGTAGCCCGGTGATTCGCGACGGGGTCGTAATTAAAGGGCGACTTTCCGCCCGAATTTCGTTTCCGAACGATAACCGCGCCATAGAAAACAGCTCTGTTTGTAGCCGGGATTCGCGGAGTTTCGCGGTTAAATGCGTTCAAACGTTGACGAATAGTCGGCCCGGTATCGTGTAATTAACAGTTCCGCTGCGACGACGTCGTTCGGTTAAACGACGATAAAATTTCGACGGAAATACAGGACTCCTCTGCGTGTGCGGCCAATCCGAAACAATTTCGATCATTCTCGTCGGATATTTGCATATATGCATGGTCACGATTGAAGTGCACTCGTTGAACTCGCAAATGTTCGAGGATCATTTCTCGCGATCGAAAAAAGACAGAAAAATATGCGGTTACGATTGGACAAATATTTTACGACGAATTGGCTGAATATCGAAGATGGAAATAGCGGAATCAAATTTGAGACGAAGATGAAAATTATGGGACCAAATTTAATTACAAGTGGCGAAGAAATGAAAACATCTTCGACCAACCTATTTATCTGAATTATTTCTACAATTCAGGGAAAAATGTCAAATCGAGTCACGCTGGACATAGGACCGCACAGGGTTAACAATGACACGAGATCTCTTTACTATAGTTAATTTCATAGAGCATCTGTGTATAAACGCAGTTATAAAGAGACACAGCCATATACAACTGAAAAGCGCATGCACACACGTGTGCAAACTCGGATGAAGCCCGACATCATTTCAAACGAATTTATCCGACAGAATATATGGATCTAATTGCTAAGTCAATCGTGTATACGATCGTAATTCGAAAGTTCGAACATTCGCAATTCGCGGACATCGCGCAAAATGGAGTCTCGTCGAACGCGGGATAACTTCATTCATCGGCACACGATTTCTTTGAATGAACCTAGTACTCTCGACGGGCGGAACGGAAACCGCTGCAAGATATCTTGATCGTTAATAAGACGGCTACAGTAGCCAGGCGATGTAGCAATCGTGTGAGAATACGGCGATCGTTAGCGATGAATTTTCCGTTGCGCAAAAGCAAACGCAATTAAAGGTCCGCGCTTAAAAATTGATTACGCAGCCACATCCTCCGCGGTTGTGGCAGTAGGTCGCTGCGCCGTAGAAGACGGCTAAAGGATGCAGGAAACGATTGCGGCAAACGCAACTTGCTGCACGAGTTTCGTCGTGACCTACACGGAAACCGCAACAGTATTGGCAGTATGAAGTTTAGAGCGTTTTAGAGCGGAGCAAATTTGGCAGCGTTTCTTGCCGCGTTCATAACCAAACCGTGCACTCAATTATCGACATGTAATTACGCCGATGTGCTACTTTCTGATTCGCCGACTTTCGTCGTGGCAACGACTGTTTTTATCGCTGTTTTTTGTGTTTCGTCATGTCGATATTTTGAATTTGACGACGGAAACGAGGAGTGTACCGGGTGTTCCACTTTCGTTCATACGTGTGTTGGATGGTTTGGAAGGGACTACGAAATGGGTCGGATCGATTTCTGGTTCTTATCGATAGATCGCCACGAGGTACATCGACGCACGTGGGATTATTACACGTGTAAGACTATCGCGTGCAATGTTTCCTAGCAATATATTAGTACATGCGAGATTCTCACGTGTTCGCTCGCCACGTGTGTGGATTCCACGTGTCGGATTACTACACGAGAGATTTCCACGTGCTCAATGACTGTATGAGAGATTTTTAAGCGTCGAATCATCGTACGTGATATTTCCACGCGTCAGAGTACTTTATGCGAGGTATTCACGCGTTAGATTACTGCATGTGAGACTTTCACGCGATGGATTACTACATGCGAGATTTTTACGTGTTGTGTTGACGCACGTGAGAGTTCAACTTGTGAGATAATTTTACACGCGATAATTCCATGTGACAAAACTTCACGCGTTAAATTGCCATGCGTGAGATTTCCACGTGTTAGTGGAAAATTAATTAAAACTCGCATTTCGTTGAATTTTCACGAAACTATATATCACCTTGAATCATGTAGCCATTACAGCCTGCATATAAATAACAGAAATCGGTGCAATATTAAAGGGGCAAATTTGTCGACCAGTATCAAATATAAATAAGATACCAATACCGTTAGATGGGACACTTATTGTTAGCATAACAATTACGAAACACACGAGTCGAATTTCTATCATTAGTAGAGTCGAGTACACGGACACACCGATCCTAATGAGTTTATTGGAATTAATACCGTGCGTGTTTATGGGTCGTTGGTTGACCTAATTCCAACTCGATCCGAACGGGCCAAGTTCTCCGAATAATTGAACCTAATGGACAGACTTTGATTTATGCAAAAAGTGGATGTACCTTTATGGATCCTGGAAATGTACTTTCGCGAGTTATCTCTTTAACTCAATAACGATCGAAAATTATTTTTTCGAAAAATAGTAGGTGAGACGAAAAATCAATCATTCACTTACGGAAGAAAATGTTGGACTTGTTGATTACTGAGGTATTGTGCTAAATAACCTGATTGTATAGTGTTATAAGAAATAACACGATTATAACAAGAACACAACAAAAGTTCAGCTTTTACTTAATAATACGATTCACAAATCACAGTGACTTTCCTTCCTTCTGTGTAACATCCTGAACTTTCACTAGGCAAAATTCATAACGATTACGCATACACCTAAGCATGCAACGGTGAATTTAGAGCGTCGTCATAATTTGTTTCTGTTTCGAGAGAAATATGCGCTATATCTCTCTGGATATACACGAAAATTTACATGCACGTTAAAGGACAAAGTTAAATCGCAACAAACTTTCGTGCAACTGTAAGTGCAAAGGAAAACTTGGATCCCCGTTTCGAGGATTCTCTACCCTTTGCCTTCGACAAAAACAACGATCAAAGAAACGAGATGCAAACGAACGTATGTAAATATTCATCGTCGCGCTTTTTAAATGAAAAACACGTGTCACCGAACGAACGTGCAAACTAGAATCGTGTCGTGCAAATCGTAGAAACAGTTCGGTGAAATTGAACAAAACTATAACCAATTCGTAGAACGATCGTCAGCTGAATGATTGTATGAACTTTCATTTCGTTGTTTTAAATGGTGTTTCAGGTGTCGTTATCGATACGCCAAAATTCATTATCGATACCTTGAAAGTCATTGTCGATGCGATCGTTGTTAAAAATTTTACATGGACTCGAGGGTGGAGAAGGAAACGATATTTCGCGAATATCTCATTATCTAACAGTCACACGATAAAAATAGTCATTATAGGAATTATGGGTCAGAGTTTTTTCTACAAAAAAGGTTCTGAGAGATTTTTCCGTATAAGCGAGTGTCGTTAACGTATACGTCAAAAATTTTTGTCGATACGATCGTTATTAAAAATCTTACTTGGACTCGAGGGTGGAGAAGGAAATGGTATTTTGCGAATATATTATTAGCTATCGATCCCACGATAAAAATAGTTATTATAGGAATTATGGGTCAGAGTTTTTTCTACAAAAAAGGTTCTGAGAGATTTTTCCGTATAAGCGAGTATCGTTAACGTATACGTCAAAAATTTTAGTCGATGCGATCGTTATTAAAAATCTTACTTGGACTCGAGGGTGGAGAAGGAAACGGTATTTTGCGAATATATTATTAGCTATCGATCCCACGATAAAAAAAGCTATAACAGAACTTATAGATCACAGTTTTCTCTACAAAAAATGTTCTTTGTGCTTTCTCCGTGCGAGCAAGTGTTCCCGAGATAATATGCTATGAACACCAAAAATCGGGGCCAAATAACGATATTCGCGAATACCAGCTTCTCGACCCTCCGCGAAATGTGCAACAGAGTCCACATCGCGGATGAGTTTTAACAAAACAAAGATACATCGAGGAATGCACGGAACTCGAATTATTCCGCGGAGAGAATTCTGTGTTCGTGAAAACAAGAAAACATCGAAGGAAATTCGGTAGCGAACTCACCCTGCGAGTAAATAGGAAACTCCCCGTCGCTGTGGCTGTGCGTGAGCATCCCGGTGGAGTAAAATTGCCACAAGGCTCTCTTCCTGTTCTCTTCGGACGTTCCAGCGAGGACCTCGTCGTCGTCGGCGAGGCCCAGAAGACTTACCACCTCGGACAGAGACAGGTTGACGTCGTTGACCTCACCGTGGTGAGTCCGATCGACAGAACGAACCCGTTCGCACCTACGGAACTCGATCTCCTTTGTGATTTTCCACGCGAAACCAACGACACCGACACGTTCTCACTTATTGATCGTGCAAAAACTGTCCACGCAACACCGTTGTCAGATTCACCGTGAATTATTCGCCGAACTCACCACCGATCTGTGCTCGATACGTCGATATCGATCACTGTATCTTCCGTTTCCTCTTGCCTCGAAGTAACAACGCGGTCGTCTTACTCGATGAACTACGGATAGACCAAGGATCGATTAACCACATCGCTGATTTTATCTGAGGGGACGTTTCCCGTGGAAACGGGACGACCGGGACGTCGATGTTTCGTTCCTTCCCTGGCTGACTTTTCGCGGAAAATTATTAGCTTCCGGCGGAAATTCGCCGGGCGCGGGACCAGCATATTAAAATTCTGGGACTACGAGATTTTCGGAGGCAGTTTCATGATGCGGGTTTCTAGGGTTTTCGAACTAGTGGGTTTTTTTAAGTTCGATGGTTTCGGTGGTTTGAATTACCAGGTGTGAGATTTTCACACGTTACATTGCTACATGTGAGATTTTCACGCATTACATTGTTGCATGTGAGGTGAAATTCTGGGACTACGAGATTTTTGGAGGCAGTTTCACCATGTGGGCCTCTAGAGTTTTCGAAGTAGCAGGTTTTTTAATTGTTATGGTTTGGGCGGATTCGGTGGTTCAAAGATCGTCGGTGTTTAGAATTTTTTGATTTTCTGTGATCGTTTTATTTACGAACGTTGAAGTTTCAGAACTCGAGAATCGTTGGACTTCGACTCTTAAGAATTCGCAGATTTTTTAAATTTGCACTGACTGGAGCCCCTGAAATTCCAGTATTTTGTGACTGTGTCGTGTTCTTGGGTGTTTGAGTCTCAGTTGGAAACTTTCAGATTTCGAACATATTCAAATACTTATAAATCACGCAAGGATAAAATGTATTCAAACGCAACTTAACACAAGTAATCATACAAATAGAAACGTTCGGTTAGTTCTGACGATAAAAACTCAATGCCCTATGCAATCAATCAATTAACGGTGTATGTACATTCACTTCAGGCACTTATACCGCGTACGTACGCGATGTACATACATAAATTCGTTCAAAGTACAAATAAATTAGCGTTTACTCTAAAGATTTTTAACGAAAATCCAAAGAGCGTCGAAAATGAGATTGCACGATCACGATCCTTTCATACAACCGATAACACTAATAGCATTCCGTTTGACGTAAAATAACGTGCCTCGTAGATAACATGTGAACACATCGATCGACATAGTACCCCAACGCGAACATTGCGCTATCAAATAACCGATAAAAAAATGAGAAAATATCTTACAGGATATAAAGTAGTTAGGTTAAACCAACGAATGAAATGATTGTATAGTACAACTGTAAAAGATTGTACACACAATTGTTTTTGCTATAATGTGCCATTAAGAAGCGCGTTAAAAAGCTTGGAAGAGAACGAGAGGCCATGCAATAAAAGGTGAACGATAAAAATTAGAATTAATTTTCCATAGTAAAAACGATAAAAATTCGAAATGGTTCCGTTCGTCGTTGAACAGTTTATAGTAAGAAATAAAGAAACAACCACAATAACGTTGCTCGTTTCAAGTGGTAAGATCCGATGCAACCACTTTACTCGACCACCTTCGATCGATCGATGCGAACATTATTGTATTAAACACTCGAACACGGTTTCGATCACGTATCATTTTTATTGCGAGATGTTCTTACGCGGTATGGAAGTACAAACTATTGTATTGGCCGACAAACCGAACTATCTCTGCAACGTCCACCGCGTCGAAATTTGGAATTAGTTCAGAAGAAACGGGGACGATCGTTGCAGTTCCTCCGCCCAGAATCATTGACAAAAACACACTGCTTTCATTCGGGACGCTTTCATCCCATATAAACCCGTTCGAGATTCCCTTTGTCTGCCAAAAAACGAGACAACGTCGTGATAAAGGTCAATCAAAATGCACTAGAGACATCGAACACCCCGTCGCGAAGCTCGGTTCAACCCCATAGCAGCTTTTTCCGTCGAAAAACAAAGGAACGACGCGTCGAATCGATTTTCACGCGTTAAATTACGACGTGTGAGATTTTCACGCGTTACACTCCCACATGTGAGATTTTCACGCGTTAAATTGCTGCATGCGAGATGTTCATGCATTATATCTTCGCGTGGGAGAATTTCACGCGTCACATCACTACATATGAGGTTTCTACGCGCGGGAGTTCAACGTGTTGAGATTTTCGCGTGTTAAATTGCTGCATGTGAGATCTTTAAGCGTTTGATCTTCAAGTATGAGAATTTACCGCGTCACATCACTACACATAAGATTTCTACGCACGAGAATTCAACGTGTTAGATGGATCTACACACGATATTTCGATACGTTAAAACTTTACGTGTTGAATTGCCACATGTGAGATCTCAATGTGTTAGATTGCTACATGTGAGATCTCCATGCGTCAGATTGCTACATGTGAGATTTTCACGCGTTAGATCGACACATGCGAGAGTTCAACGTGTTAGATCACTCTACGCACGATAATTCCGTACGCTGAAACTTTACGTGTTAAGTTGCCACATGTGAGATCTCCACGTGTTAGATTGCCACATGTGAGATCTCCACGTGTTAGATTGCTACATGTGATATTTTCACGCTTTAGATCGACAAATGTGAAAGTTTAACATCTTAGATCACTCTACACACGATAATTCCATGCGTGAAAACTTTATACGTTAAACAACCACATATGAGATTTCCACGTGTTAGATCACTACGCACGCGATCTCCGCGCGTCAAATCACGCGTTGTTATTTCACCCTTTAACTCGAATTTCCTCGTGTTTCCACATAACTATACCGCCTAGTATTATAAAGCCACATATTGCAACCTGTGTACAAATGAACAGATAACGTAGCAATATCAAAGGAGCAAGTTTATCAACCGAATTAATATCAAATATAAATATCGTTTGAGTTAGATGTGACATTTACTGTCAGTATTACGATCATGAAGCGATTCGAATTACAATAATAACAGATTCGACGTAGCTTTTTCCGTCGCGAGTAAAAACAAAGGGAACGACACGTCGAAACGACATTTCTCTCTCGGTGTCAAAGCGTCGAACGTCATCGAGAAAGTTCCCGTATCGAGCAGAAGAACGATGCAAAAGTGAAATAGAAAAATGCACGCACAGTGAAAACAGTGTCTGGGCGTCGCGACGCTCGCCCGTTTCCGAACGCGTAAATTTCTACCACGGCTATTAATACGTCGGACCTCGCGGACTGATCGATCGCTCGAGGCAGCTCGAAGGGACCGAGCAGAGATTGAACCGCGCCTTTGTAAGCTCGAGGGCCGGCCCTCCTCCCTTGGATAAATCGAAAGTTCCTCGATAATAACGATCCCTCTCAGATACACCGACGCACACGCACGCACCTCCTCTCGATACCTCGGGATACATCGTTCTTCAATATTCGACACTCACAAATTTATGGTATACACTTTATAATTTGTACATTATCGAATTCGTGAGTTTATCGCTGACAAATATTCGAACTTGTATACTTTGAGATTGGTATATTTTAAATTTACAACTTTTGAATTGTAAAGATTGAGTATTTGAAATTCGCAAGATTCCGATTTTGAAGCACGCAAATTACCGAGTGATCGGTAAAAGATCGAATTTCCCAATTTTATACGTCTGAAATTTCCAGATACTCATATCCTACATCTCTGAAATTTGTAAATAATAATTTTTGAATTTCTGAAATATTCAAATACTAAAATCCCGAATTTCTGAACTTTGCAGACATTCAAACCCCGAATTTTTGAACTTTCCAAATATCCAAATCTCGATTTTCTAAACTTTGCAGACATTCAAACCCCGAATTTTTTAACTTTGCAACTACCCCAAATCTCTAATTTCTGAAATATCCAAATCCTGAAATCTCGAATTCCTGTAAATCCCAAATGCGCAAATCCCGAATTTCTGAAACATCCAAATACTCAAATCTCGAATTCCTGTAAATCCCAAATGCACAAATCCCGAATTTCTAAAACTTCCACACTATCGAACCCCGAATTTTTGAAATTTTCAAACACTCGACCCCAGAATGTCCGAAACGTCGAGCCGGTCAGAATTCGCTGTAACGATCCCCCGATAGATAGAGTCCCGTTTTCAATCCGTGAGATTCCCCGCTTTCCGTCTGGCTGGCGGAAGCATTCGTTAGCGGGATTTATTTTTCCGATCGGCCGTCGCGATTGAAATCTGTCCGTGTTATCGATGCGCGTCCGCGAGAAATTGAAATTGACACGGTCGCGTTTAGCCACCGCCTATAAATCATCATGATTTTTGTGACCGTTACAATTTATACACCGTATTTCGGAAATATGTGGTTGAATACTTGTACGGTACGATCGACCTGCCGCGGAATAATCGCGTTCGACCTCTTTTGCATGTATTAATCACAATTAAAAAGTAAATTATAATCGTAGAATTATGACGAATAATTTAGTAGAATCCGAGGACCAACTTGATGGAAACTCTGATCATTCTTGTCCTAGTATTTCTTAAAATATTAATGGGCACGTTAGTGACAACAAAACGAGGAACTGCATTTTGATATCCATAGTAACGTAATTTAGAAAAGCTCCTTACATCTTCGTGTACCTTTACCTGTCTAGTAAGCTCCTTTGATAAAACTATTAATAGGCTCCATTAGTATACTGCATTAAAGTATAACCTTTCAAATTGTAATCGATAGCCGCTACATCGCATAAAAATGACTTAATGGACGCTGTGGTAAAAAACAATCCATCAAAGTCGCAAATACGTGACACCGGCTGTCACGATGTTAACACGCATCGAAGTTATACATTTTAAGCTCGCAGCAGGTGTCGTGTAACAGTGCTGTTGAATGCAAATGTTCGAATGGAGACGTGGAAACGTTCAAAAAATTGTAACCGGTGCCGGAGAACACAGCGTTTGCATATGTTTGCAACGTTGCATTGCTATAATGTTAGGTTTTTTAGGGTTAAATCGGCGCGTGACAGAATTTCACGCGTTAGATCATTACACGTGAGGTTAGTACATGTGAGATTTCCACGTGTCAAATGGTAACATTAGAGATTTCCAACTGTTAAATAATTGCACATGAGATTTCCACACGTCAGATGACTAGATGTGAGTTTTTCACTGCATGTGACACTTTCGCGCGTTGGATTACCACATGTGAGATTTTCAACGCGTTGGATTACTAGATGTGAGATTTCTACGTGTTAAATGGCTACACTAGAGATTTTCAAGCGTTAAATCGGCACACATGAGATTTTCACGCGTCAGGTTACTACATGTGAGTTATTCACGCGTTGGATTACTACATGTGAGATTTTTACGCGTTAAATCGGCGTATGAGAGAATTTTACGCGTCAGATCACTACACATGAGATGACTACACGTGAGATTTCCACATGTTAAATGGCTACACTAGAGATTTTCAAGCGTTAAATCGGCACACATGAGATTTTCACGCGTCAGATTACTACATGTGAGTTATTCACGCGTTGGATTACTACATGTGAGATTTTTACGCGTTAAATCGGCGTATGAGAGAATTTTACGCGTCAGATCACTACACATGAGATGACTACACGTGAGATTTCCACATGTTAAATGGCTGCACTAGAGATTTTCAAGCGTTAAGTCATCACACATGAGATTTCCACGCGTTAGATTACTTTATGCGAGATATTCACGCATCAGATTACTACATGTGAGATATTCACACATTGAATTATTACATGTGAAACTTTCGCGCGTTGGATTACTACATGTGAGATTTTCACGCGTTAAACTACAACATACGAGATTTTCACGCATTAGATCGTCGCATGTGATAGTTCAACGCGTTAGATCACTCTACGCACGATAATTCCACGATTTAAAACATGACGTGTTAAATCATGTGTAAAATTTACACGTGTTAGACTACTAGGCACGCGATCTCCTCGCGTCAAATCACGTCTTGTTATTTTATGATTTAACTCGCATTTCGTTGTATTTCCACATAACTGTTCGGGCGCGTTACTAAACATTTGCCACACGGGGAAAACAGAATAAAAGCCCGGGCATATTTCTTTGGATAAAAGTGACCGTTTCGCGAATTTCGCGTCTTTCGCTGGTGACATAATGGTCCTCGAATTTCGCGCGTTCGCCCGCATAAATATAGGCTCGAAAATGAAATTTTCTCGAGCGGAGACGAACGATTCGAAGGTTCCAACGGGTCGCGGAAGATTTAAAGGCCTCGTCTTGTGCCAGAACAAAGGATCATGCTTAACGACCCGAGATTCTCTTATTAGCTTCTCGTTTTTGCCGTCGCGTTTTGCAAGCAGAACTTTGACGCCCGAGCGTGTTAATTTCGTGCTCGTTAAAAAGTTTCCATTCGTTAATAACCGTGCCGGATCTCCTTTTTCTTTTTTTTTTTCTGTAATTTCATCGCCGGAGTGACTATATTGTCCGCACGGACGAACGGTGAATAGAATGCGATAAAGTTGCTCGAATATCTCGAACGGGAAATTACATTTTATACCGAGTGGCACTTCAATTATTCGTACTTTGAACAACCGTGAAACTGGTGTGTTCAAAGTCGTCGGAGAATTCGGGGCTCGGAAAGCAAACTGGATATTAAATTTTATTACGAGCATTACCGGACCTACCTACCGTTTCGGCCGAAAAATCATTAATACGCTTTAAATTGCTGTTGCATGAAAATAGGAAAATATTACCCAAGGCTCCGGTGTAATTTTTTCATTTTTCTCTCGAATATTTTTGGTGGATGTTGATCGCTCGTAGAAATCACGAATTCGTAATGGAGTTGAATCATTAAACACCAAAAATTGATACGCGTTTGTACTTGTTTCGAAAAACCTCGTTTCGATGCTAGTAACATTAATACGTTATAAATTGTTCGTCGAATAAAAGTGTCACATTCCCTCCTCTTTTTTTATTTACTTTCTTCGTACAATTTATAATAGAAGCATTTGTTCAGTGTTCGTAGCGTATACTCGTCACTGATTGATATTAATAACTTTAATAAGTTTATTTTTGATACTATATTCCGAAATAAATTCGATAAGGGGGTCAGAAACCACTACCAAGAGTTTGCGTGCTTGTTATTCGAAACGAAGTAAGCGGCTATCAGAACCCAAACGCCATTAGCATAAGATTTCGAAAATTGTTGAAGTTCCAAATATTCACGGATGTTCAAACTCTCAAATTTGTGAATCTTCAAACACCCGAATCATTGCACGCGTTAGGTTACTATGTGTGAGATGATCAAGCGTAGATCTTCGCGTGCGAGAATTTAATTCATCAAATCACTACACATGAGATTTCTACGCATAAGAGATACATATGAGATTTTCGTGCGTTAGTATTACTACATACGAGGTTTTCACGCGTTAAATTACTACATATGAGATTTTCGCGCATTAGAGTACTATATGTGAGATTTGCATGGATTTTACTACATACGAGATGTTCGAGGGTTACATCTTCGCGTATGAGAATTTAGTGCGTCAGATCACTACACATGGAATTTCGACGCATGAGAGTTCAAAACGCTAGATTTTCACACATTAGAATACTACATATGAGATTTCTCCGCGTTAAATTACTACGTATGAGATTTCCCCGCGTTATATTACTACATGCAAGATTTTCACGAGTCAAATTGCTACACGCGAGATGTTCGAGGGTTAGATCTTATGTGAGCCTCTAAGACCCAAACACCGAACGAGTCGGCGACGCAAGTCGGGCAATTAACAATTCCCCGCAGGAATCTCATCCGTCGGCCTGAAGGTTCGAAAACATCGACGTCTCCGTTCGCGTGTATCCAAAACTCGATGTCACTGATAGATCGCGCACTTGATCCACCCGGGTAGCATCCGATCGTAGGCCAGGAAGAGTGCTCGATCGGGACGATCGATGGACGATAGGGACACGACACACGCGACTCGCTCGAGGTCCACGCGCGTTCAACGATCCTGCCACGGCCCGTCACGGGAACGGATGAGACGAGCGTATACACGCGTATCCCGTGTCACGGGGATCACAAGGTAGCCCGAGAGACGTTCGATCGTGACGAAACGTGCGTGGAACGCGCGACGGAGCGGAGCGGGAAGGACTTTCGTCCAGGACGGGTTCGATGCGCGCACTGGGGATGAGAGAGAGCCAGGGAGCAACCCGGAGAACGGAGAACGTCGCCACAGTGTTCGTCGAACGGAGAGGCTGGAAAACGGTGCGACGGAGACGCCGCGACGTTGCGAGCGTCGGTGCGACGGAGACACACGGAGCGGCGAACGGCGCAAGCTTAAGCCCGCTACCGGGCTTCGAAATACGCATACGACATATTAGGTCATTCGAAAAGTTCGTGCCGACACAAGACGTTCATCGGGGTGCACCATCCCGACTCGGCGCGGGCCCTCTTTGACTCGGCGCGTTTCCGTATTGTGGGACCTGATATAGGTTTGACACTAGATTTACGGAACTCGTCAAAATGACGGATCTTACATTTTTTGTTTTCGATTACGAAATTTATTAAAAAGTTTATGTCAAAATACCTGTTCACCTTCATCGAGATAAAGAATCTTTCTATAAACCGATGTATGTATTTTCCATTATTTACTTATTTTTATAATTCATTTTCAATTCAGACATAAGTGGTCATTAAATGTCCGTAAATCTAGTGTTCAGGGGGTATACCTACTTGGGATCGGGAAAAGTACGTGATTTTCAAGAATTTTTTTGACATTTTAATAAATATGTTTAAAAATTCACAAAACACTATCAAAAAGTTCATATTTTGAGGTGTATATACAAATTTTTGTATGAAAAAATATTAAAAAACAAATGAAATATAACTCGTCTCCTAGATCGTCAGTTTTTTTATATCACTTGCGGTGAGCATATCTTCGGAAAGCCTTATCTGAAGTCAAAATGAAAAAATATTGCGTTAGTACATTGCGTTACAAAGGACAAAGGATAAAGTTTTAATTTTTGCAGAAGTGACATCAATTTTTTGAGGTGAACAGATTTTGGTCTTTCCGCAACAAAAAAAAATTTTTTTGTAAATATTACTAACGCAATATTTTTTTATTTAGACTTCAGGCAAGGCGTTCCGAAGATATCGTGTAAAAATACTTTGGAGCGCAAACAGTTAATACGTTGACTACCACATGGATGCAATTGAAAATTGCATTAGGTAGTATATATTTTCATTTTTTAACAAATCTAACCAAACATTTTCGACAAATACTATTGTACCTCACTATATATATATACTTGCGATAAATTAAAAATATATTTGTTACGCGCACTACATTATTGCAATCTCATTCCGTTGATCTACTTTGTAAATTAATTAAGTAGTTGCAGGTAAAAGCAATTAACGAGTGCAAAGGGTTAATGCCGCGTGAACGTTAAAAAAACATAAGAACTGTATACGGTGCGTAGAGGAAAAAGATAAATTGCTCGGAACGCATGATGTACATAAAAAAAAGAGGGTTAGCATACTGAACCATATCAGTATACTAAACTCCTTATTTTCAGTTATAGAAAATCTGACACGGTTTGGTGAGATAAAAATTTAATGACACGTAAAGTGGGACACGTACTACGTCATTTGGAAATTCGAAGCTTGCACGAAGAGACTATACATGTACACCAATGATTTTAATGTTATGCGATTGATCGACGAATCGTTTTATCGTGTATTATGTAGCAGTTGATGAGGCAATTTATATAAACAAAAAAAATAATAATAAGGTCCATACGCCCCTTTTCAACAAGCTTCAAGCTTCAACTTGATATAATAAACGAGTTTGTAATAATTTCATGTCACATGATTTTGATGAATGAATCAAATTGTGGTACATTATTCGAAATCGGTCAATGTTTGCTATAACTGGCGACAGCCACTTCATTTACATACGCACATCGACGAAACATTTATGTGGTAATCCTCAACGTGCTTCAATCTTCAAATTAGTATAACATCGATATTATTTTACTTTAACATCACTGCATCGTGTCAAATTTCAAACACTTCAGAATTGGCAAATACTTGTTGTCGATGCAAAGCGTATACCAAAAAGAATAATAAAACTAATAATAATAATTCACACGTTTATTTTTGTTAAGCTGTTAACTTTCGGTCGATACGATACACGCGTTATTCTACGGTGGCTAACTTCCGATGTTTAAAAATCAGTTACCTAATACGTAATCATCAAATAAGTTCGCACAATTATTTTCGTTAACCTATAAGCTTTCGATCGACATAATACACGCGTTATTCTACGATCGCTAACTCCCGATGTTTCCAAATCTGTTACGTAATATGTAATGATCGAATAATGATGCACGAGGCAACCACGTACGAGATGCAATTATGGAGCATGCACGAAAGACGCGTCTCAATTCCATTTCGATTTGCGAAGGACTTGCCAGATGCTTCGCCAGCTCATTCCGTTCAGACGTTCAATCGAAGAGTTTCTGAATGGGACGAAGACAAAGAGAGGAGGAAAATCGTCCACGAAACGGAGACAAAGTGGACGAGCACGGTGGAACGCGTGTCAAACGTGAAACACAAAGAACAAATAGATGGTAGGGTGGATCCGGGGATATCAGGAAGGGTGCATCTTTCACGGAACGAGCGTTTAGCGGTCGATTTTGAAAAGTGCACTCTTCCACCCTCTTCGGCCTCTTCCTGTTCCTCGTTTTACGCGAGTCACCACCTGCTATGACCTACTTCGCCGAACCAGTGTTTCTCACCCACCAGCAACATTAACTATACCGGCACCCGAGAGCTTCTTCTACAATGTGTCGATCTAGCTTTCTCGCAAATTCTCCACAAATAAATGCGATCTGACAAAACCATTTCGAGGGGAATAATAATCGGTATGGCGTATGTCGATGAATATCGATACGAATTATTTTCTGCGATGTCGGTTCGACGAAATTAGGGCTTTCTTATAAGATTTTATCATTTCGGTCACTCATAGCTGATTGAAACGTAATTTTACATTTATCAATGTATACTTATACATACGTTTATATATATTGGGTTGTTCGGAAAGTTATTTCGTTTTTTCCAAACAGACTTGCTTGTGAAAATGTTCGATGAATACTAATCAGTAGTTTATGGTTGGTACCCTATCAAATATGAAAAGTGGAAAACAGCATTTTCGGAATATTTTATTTCGTTATAAATGTTGTTCATGAAAGAAAAAAGGTATCCAATGAAACTCGTCTCTCATTATCATAAAAAATACGAAATTACTTTCCGAACAACCTAATACATTGTACTTATACATATTCGTACGTGTACATATACATCCTTATACATGTACATACATGCACATATATGTACATCCATGTACATATACATACGTGTATATGTAAACTATAATTAATGCATTGTCATACTTGAACGAGTCTGACTCGTGATAAGTTTTACTATAATTTTGAATACGCTTATACGTAACGTTCATATCGAATTATAATCTACATAACTTATGTTCATTGAACATAAAATACGCATAACATTTTAGTCTCCTGTATTCGTGCGAATATTGTTGCTGCGAATAGTTAGTCCTGACTGACACGTCGAATAAATAAATTCTATAGCAAGGGATTAATCAATACATATCATATATACAATAATTAATTACGTCGTTATAATGCAGAGTATAAAAAAGGTTTAGAAAGGTCGTTGCGAATAATATCAATAGAATCATTTTGAAATAAAAAAGAATTTATCGAGCCGCAGTTTCATAAAAGTTGAGAAGCACCGCTCCAGATGACCCTACTAAGTAGGTTTGTCCTAAATTCGCGCGTTAACGACTCCGTCTCGATGTTGTATTAATTATTGTAGCATTCGGGAAGCTTAATTGAAGAATGATTTTCTCCGGTGAACGTTCCGATCGTGTTTCGAATTCGCGAACGACGATATAACGAACCGCCGTATGGTCGGGAACGTGTTAAATGCGAATGACGGGGGTGAAAGTAGTATGCTTTTTACGAAAGTCTGGCGAAGGAAAACGACAAGCGAGAATCGGGGATATAAAGTGTCGCGAAACGGGAATACAGCATCGTTGCTGATTACGTTTTGCTCGATTTTATTCGACGGTTCTCGTGCCAAAACTTCGCAGTTCGTTAAGCCGTAGCGAGCACTCGGCAAGAATATTAGGAGTCGCACGGTTTGAATTCTGCTGAAAAAACTTGGCGTTAAAAAAAACACGCCGCGGACGAACGATAACGATAAATCGTCGGTACGTGACGGGGTGATTGAACGTTGCATAAACATTGAAACAACGAGCTCTTCCCGTTCCAATTTGTTTTCAACGCATTCACTGCCATACCGAAACAATTGAAAACTGCGTTAGGCAGTATTTTCGTTTCTGACAGATCTTACAAAATTTTTTTTGCAATACTTTGTTACATTCATTTTTCATAGTACCGAGTAACTAATGCGAGCATTTTCAGTTATGAAAATAACAAAACCTGCTTAATACTATTAAATCTGTATGAAAATTTGAGTGTCACACATATATGGGTGACATGCCGGATAGTGTTAACATTACAAGAACTACCAACCAGTCAAAATGACTGGTTTCGGATTTGGCATTTTTTATTACAAAATTTTATTGCCGTCCTTTTGTCAAAATGTCTGTCATGTTTTATTGAGCTAATGAATGGTTGTATATGTTAGGTGATGCTGCAATATTTATTTATTTATTTATTTTTCTACTTTATTTTCAGTTTTGAAGTGAGCATGCATTTCATGCCGGTACTTCTAGTGTTAATTGAGAAAGTCAAAAATGTTGCAAATGACAATGCGTGTAAGTACGTGGACCCAAATAGACACGTGGACATTTAAAAAAAATGATAAAATGTTGAAATTAAAATAAAGGTATATTTATTTATGTCTTTTACGGCTCGTATCAAAGAGAGAGTTTATAGAATTGACGGAGAAAAATGGACACAAAATATCTCGTATCTGTGTGCGAGAAATCATCCGCGTACATACAAAATGGATACAGCGAGAGGAGTTAATAAATAAATTAATCGTCGAGCTAAATAAATTGCCCGCTTTCTCGTTCGACCTCAAGTATAATCTCGCTGTGATTTTATGAAAATCGATTAGCGAAACGACGGGACGCATTTATTACAAGTCGCACGGGACAAATCCAATCTGCGGAAACGTTTCAATCATTTTCCCACCGCGATTCGACATCGTATCGAGAGAGCAATAACAATTATTAATTGTCCTCTGCCTCATAGGGCGACACAAGTCATCATTATCGATGCACTCAAGAACGAGATTTTCCGTTCCTTTTTAATAGGCTGACATCCATTGGTATATTTGAGATTTTTCTGCGATAAAGAAGGCTTCAGATCGCTGCGCGTTGTACGTACGTTTTATTACCACGCGTTATATAACCACAACGTTAGGTTTCTACGCGTTGTATCATCACAAATAGTGCAACTCAACATAACTTAACTTCTATGCATTATATCGCCACGCATTAGATCTTCACACGTTCTATAGTCACGAATTGTATAACCACACGTTAGATTCCACAAGTTCTATTGTCACGAATTGTATAACACGCGTTATATCGCCGTAAGTTTATCATCGCGCGTTGTATAACCATGAGTTAAATTTGCACTCATTATATTACCACTTATTGTGTCGCTACGCGTTATATCGCCACGTGTTCTATCATCATCCGTTATAAATTGCTACGCATTTAAGCACTTTGGTTTTACGTTTTACTACCTCGCTATATCGTAGGGAAGACTATACGACAGACATGTTCTTTGCTTGCGATCGATATGTGCAGTCAGGTGTGCTTCCATCTAACGTGTGCATCAGAAGCGAAATGCAAGAGAGTAAGAATAAAAATTATCACTTACCGGTATCGCCATTGCTCTGCGTCGTGGTTTCCTCAGCATCCGCATTTTCGCTGCATGCTACCGATTTCGTACCCTCGTCAGCTAAAAACACACACGCGTGTGTAGAGAATTGTTGTGTCATAACATGCACGCGATATCGCGTGATTGGTCATTATCAAATTTCCATAGTGTCCTTCATTTCAAAGTACGCTATGATTTTATAGAATTATTGCTTTTAGAATTCCATGCACTCTTATTATGAATATCAATGAAGTCGATTTTGATATGGACACATTTGATGCTAGTACATTATTGGTATAAGGACAGATAAAATAAATAAGGCATATATATGTAATGAGTGTCTATGGACATTAAAGATTTCTGTTACACACTGATATGAAAGTGTGCCTGGAGATAACTGATATCTTCATTGGGAACTATTTAGGACAAAGTGCAACAATTAAGATAACGGTAACAAAAGGGTAGAAATGTCAATTTGATCAAAGAAAACTCCATTCATGCTGTTACATAAAATATTATTCATCAAATACAAAATAGTTACAATTATAAAAATATCTATACAATCTATACAAACATATGTAACATAGTATAAAATTCAACAATTTATTTAGATCCTTCTATAAAACACAAATATTTTTTATGGAAAGTACGATGTACAAGTATAGGTATAAAATAATGGAAAGAGTTACAGCATTCTATGGCTTCTACGTCTGAGAGAACCACGACATTGATGATACTTGTACTTTGCACGGTAATATTTTTTGCTGTTCACTACAATGTTCAATTGTACCGTATTGTATTCTGGAAAATCTCTAAGTAACAAGGCCTTCCATAATTGGGGTTCCGAACATAGCTCATAAAATTCTGAGCAACACTGTGACATTCTTAATAAGCTACGCGCATCCAGCATTCCCAAGATCCTTAGTTTTATTTCGGTTGGAAGTGCCTGCAAACTAGGACCCATTAAGCCCATTGTGTGCAATATATCGGAACGCACTGGAGTACATAACGAGTCTTTAACCCTAACAAACAATATTATGAAAACAACTGAAGAAATTTTTATGTTAGTATCATTGTATAATCCTTGTACCTGTGAGAGATTGTTTTTATGTTCATGTATCTTCCATACCGATCGCTAGAATAAGGATTAACATACTTCAAGCTCTGAAGAGATATAGTGTAAATCCTTTTGTACTTGATAAATGGAATGAAATTTATGATCAATGTATCACCCAAAGGAACCACGACTAGTTTGCATTCCACGTTGATAGGATCATCCAACTGAAACTTCATTTCATAAGAGTTTGTCCCTTCTTTTTTCCAATCTTTTGGTATTCGAAGAGACCTTAATCTTGAACTGTGACAAATGTGTTTGTGACAGATACCGTCGTAATTAGGAACAAAATATTGTGAAATATTGTTGCCTACCGTGTTGAACAATCATCACTTGTCGATGACGAATAAAAACCTGATTCTGCCAGTAACACTATTAATAAAGCAACAAGATAATCATGATGGGATGCATCTTCGTTTAAATCGTTTAATATCCCTTCTAGCGAAGGTGCTAGTTTCGTGTATGTGCTGTCTTCCGCTAAAATAGGGTCTAACATTTTTGACGTACACGGTAAACAACGATTTTGTATACATGAGGTTATAGAGTCACTAGGTATTTTGCAGTTGTGCCATCTGTTTCGAACATTTCTTACAAGACGGCGTTCTGCCATCTATGTTTACCTCCTGAGTTAAAGCTTGATCGGTAAAGTAAGGAAATACGTGAAACGAACTTGTGCGTTAGTAGTTATACATATACCGATGCATGGTAAAACTGTTTACAGCGAAGTAGGATTAATCGCTTGATTTTTTGTACGGAGAAATAAATATTGAATGCCACAAAGAGATAACACCTAGATAATTTTTTATATCGAACGCACGAATGCAAGCTTATCGCGGATGATTTATCAATGAGTAATTTTCTCGTCGATAACTGAACGAAACATGGTTAAACTTCCGTGATCATTTATTTAACGATAAAGCACTTTTTCACGACGACATTTTCAAAACGAAACGCATAACATTTAATTGAAAACTGACGAAACGAGTTATGAAAAAAGAACGCGAAATAAAAAATCCTGCATGTTTGGCGAACGGCGCTTAACAGCTTTCTTGCTTAACAGCGCCACCAGGAAAATTAAAAATCAGGAGCCAGTCAAACGAAGATAAAATAAATAAAATAAAACCGGTATAGAAACTTGTTACGTTTCTTCCACGAGAACGTGCCAACGGGTTGGCCGATAATTGTGAACAAAATTAATCGTATGTACCGTACAGTTTACGCGTAAACGCATTGAAGTCGCGATTGCGTTCTGTCCGAAGGGAGCCATCATGTTTACGATCAGATTCAACGTACGCGCAATTACTCTGATTCAGAAAGTTGTTTCTCGATTCTTCACCCACCTGTCTAATAATAATCCTTCTGCCAGTGACGTAATGTTTAATTCGTCGATCGTAACAAATTCGATAAAATTTCAGGACATAAATATACATCACACGAACCAAAAACATTTTGAACATATACCCGAAGTGTATATCTCGTGTATATATTTATTGTTGTCGAAAGTGGACATTTCGAGCTACAGGAACTTAGAATTTTGGAACGTTGACATTTCGGAAAATAATGTATTATTCATGACGGTTTTGAGAATTCTTGTCATCGCATGGACATACAACTTCAAGAATAACAGAACATTCTTAACGCTATATCGAGGAAACGAAGTTTTTCGAGTTTTCGCTCGAACACGAGTTCCAATTCACGAATATTTCTGACATTTCGTACGCGCGGAAATTAAGTGACATAGGTCGACGATGAGTCACGTGATCTACGACGACATATTAGGTAGGAAAAACCGGGGTGCAAAGATGACTCGAAACGGGTTCATAAGTCACTAGATACGTTCCTGTTCGGCATGCAAGAGCGCTCTGTGCCACTTGTTGCATGGCCGCGCTCGACAGTTGTGTTTGAATAAACTGCTTCGAAACTTGTACGAGATATTCTAGCTGGGCTTACATACCGGTGGAGCCGGATGTGTCCGCATCCTCCTGGCACGACGTTTCAGACACTTTCGTTGGTCCATGGGGCACAACACTGGTCACTGCACTTGACACCACCGTCTCGCACGAATCGGCCATTTTCAGGTTAACTCGCGTTTATCTCCAAGGCGGCTAGTTACCTCGCCGCATTCGAATCCGAATCCTTTTTCGAAACTTCCACGCACGCTTCGCGGTTCATAACGCACGACTGCCATGACAGATGGCGGCTCCCTGCTGAGGAGGATGCTGTTGCCATCTGGTATTAATTTTTCAACCTACCGCATTTGAAAGCGGTTCCGAACTGATCTGCAGTGTCGTGAAATACCAGATTGGCTGTAGTTATAACAGTTTCAAACTGTAAGTCCTTTGGAAACGGAAATGCTGATTGTAGATCATTAGGTGTGTAAACATCGGTAGGTATAGAGGTGATTGCGTTTCGAACACGGTATTATCGACGATGAGGTACGCGATCGATGATTGAATTATAAAGTGATATTTTTCAAACTGGGGCCAAATACAGTGTGTTATTTTTATATTTTTCTTATTTCTGCATGCTTTCTTCCGATTGCAGAATACCCTTCCTTGATCACTAATGCTTAAAAGTCTATAATTTTCCAGAAAAGACAATTTTCTGTCTAGCTAGTTCCTGCAAGCTCCATCGGATGGTGCGGATAGTATTGTTTTTTAAGCCGATGTTCGTACAGAAGGACAAGACTTATAAAAATAAACATTTTTATAGTATAATTATAAAAGTGTGATTGATACTGAATTTCAAAAGAAAAGGACGTTCCAAACACTCAGACGGATCAAATTATAATTATTTTATTTGTATTAAACTTTAATAAATTCATATAAATATCCATAAAAAATAAACATACGATTGTAAGAATTACGATCTACATTAAGAAAAAAATAATAAAATATAAATGGCAGTGGTCAAATAGTTGTTTAACGTGCCGAGCATTAAACGTATAACACAGAGAAACGTGATGATTTTTTTTATTTCACAGTTAATCAGTGATCAATCAGAAGATTTGCTGGCGGTAAAGTGACGGTTCCGTGACCGGAAACGGGATGTGGCAGGCCGGAAACACCCTTCATCCACTTCTCTATATCACAGCAATAGCATTCGACGCTGCTCAAGGTCTTCATGAACACCGTGGTTACTCCACCGATGATCAACAGTTGATCGCCTGAATAATCGAATTAATTGCAGTTTTCTGCATTAATTGTAGTTCGCTTCGTTTCATCGCTACGATGAATATAAAAAAATATTTCAATCCTTTCATGCGAATTCGATCAAAATTGTTAATTGTTTTAACGTGAAATTTTCGATATCGTTCATTATAAATGGCGATATATTTTTCTATTTATTTTTTCATACAACAAAAATATATAGTTATTTGTAATAAAGATAAATTGTAAACGATAGGGTTGCATCGACGCTCCGATTGAAAAGGGCACTTTACAAAAACGAACAATAAATGTTTGAACGTTCATGCTGTACGAGTCAATAAAATTTTTCTCTGGTTTCATACGATATCTGGATATCGGTGAAACTAACCTATTGACCCCGTGGTGTGTCCGTGTCTCGCGATCGACATATTTGCGTGTTCTCTCCAAACGCAATCGTTTCCGTTCCACACGTCGATGCTGTCGACGCTCTGGGTTCCGATTTCGGTGGTTGATGCCCCACCGATCACGTACAGGCAGTCGGATACGACATAAAACGAAGCGAAGCACCTAGCTGACCTCAAAGGCGCCGCTTTTAACCATCTAAAAGGCACGTCAAATATACACGTTCGTATTTGTCCGGTGTAAAGATCGATCAATTTAATTCCCGATTAACGCGTTTCGAAATTTCGGACTTCTCGGAAAGAGAAACTGCCGAGAGTTTTGCATTTAAACGTTTCTACGTCACTAAGCAGTTTTGCGAATACATACAATATGCGAACGGAAAGTGCGCATAATATACGAAAGGAACATACATATATTATGAGAATACAAATAATGTAACCACATATAATATGCGAAAAGAACGTATATATGATACAACGAATAGAAATAAGGTAACGAATAATAACGTACAATGTTAATTACGATAATCGAGACTTGAAGGCGCTAACGAGAGAAAATTGTACTAACAAATTTCTTATTGGGTCGTAACATTCGACGTCCTTCGAGAACAGCTCTTTTCGCGATTTTGTCATGCCGCCAGCGACCCAGATTAGGTCTCTATATTTCACGCTGGCTGGTCCTATTCTGGCAGTCTGCATCGGTTGCGTCTCTCTCCAAGTAGAATCCGACGGATCGAAAGCCTCTACCGTCTTCAGAGCTCTGAAAACGGGCTTATCCGTTAGGATCGTTATCAGGCACTGGTATCTACGAATCGAACGACCCATTTGCTTCTTATCGCGTTGCATAACCGGGTTGTTTTGCTCGAAGATCATCACTCGTCAGTGACAATTACTGCGGCATTTGGCGCAGTATCTTTTTCACGGTAACATACGAACAGGGCCAAGGTATTGATCGAAAGGATGCTAAATTAAAAATCGGTACGAATTTCTTTTCGCGTCAGCCAGCTACGTTCATGAAATAAGACACAATGGGTTATTAACCCTTCGCGCTCGAGAGGCGACTCGCATTCGCTATTTTACTTGAAGCAATAATTTTAAATAAATAGCTTCTAACTATTGACGATTAACGTTAAAAATACCGACGTATATTGCACAATTACTTTGATGTCAAAAATGTAGTTGAAAAATAAATGGACAAACGATGAAACATAAATGAATACACTTATAGATTCTATATCTTTATGACAGCAAGCCTAAATGTCGAGAAGACCAGCTTCCCAAATTTTTTTATTTGAAATAGGAATTTTGTAGAATGGTCATTTGACCACTTTTGATAGTTTTAGCGTTAATAGTAAAATAATAATGATTCATAAAAATTCATCAAACTTTTCACATTGAAGATTTTATATTCGCTATTTATCAACAATAAAAATGTTTTCAAGTGCAAAGGGCGAAGAATTATATGGATTGATGTAACGAGGTACCCAATTAATATTAAGTTATCAAGTTCCACAGAAGCGAAACGCGTTTAATGCGTTTGTACTGTATCGCGATACCGAAAGGGCATAAGAAACAGCATTAACGAGTACGGCTTGCGTGTCAGATTCCTGGCGAGTAGATTAGGCCTAAATAGGATGGCAATTAGCGTTGTACAACGTTCGAAATAAATAGCGATGAAAATGAAGGAAAACGCAGAAGCCGGGTAATTATTCCGCGTGTAACAACTCACATCCCGTTGCTGCCTTGCCCTCCTATGGCGTACATTTTCCCATGGCTGACCACCAATCCGAAGTCCTTTCTGGCTGTCAGCATGCCGGGTTCATTGAACCAAGTCCTGGTCGTCGGGTCGTAACTCCACATGCTTCCAACCGCGATGCTCTTCCTGTGCAGTTTGTCTTCCAACGGATCCGCTCCTCCTGACAATATTTTTTTCCTTTTCTCTCTCGTTTTTCTATACATTTAATTCCCGTCGAAAAGAAACGGTCCCCCATTGCGCAACGATACTTCTTACGAAAAAACAAAGTCGTAAAGAGGATTATATGCCCCTAAGAGTCTCCCGTTAAGCGCCACGTAAACGGCACGGGGAATTTCTTTTTTTCGACTCCCGTTCGTTCAATTTCGTGTTCCCGGTGCAAAGAAACGACGAAATAAATTGTCTACGTTTCGTTCGCGATGTAATTTCGTCCTTTGTCCTCACCTACTACGTAAACGCGACCTCTTAGATAGGCGACCGAGTGATGGTGTCGCGACTGCGGAATTTCGTCCACGAATTCCCAAACGTTTTCGTCAGGTCTAAACCTGTATATGTCCTTGCCCGTGTTCCCGGGACGGCCGTACTCCTCGTGGGGATCGACTCCGCCGAACACCAGGATCGATTCTCGATCCGGGAAAAAGAGAGAGTTGTCGAAATAATAGCCGTCCGGGTTCGAACTCAACATGCTGCTGCTGATTCGCTGCGGTCTGAAAACACGTGATTCATTTTCGGAGGATTTTGATGAGTCAAGATACACGATTTTCCTGCTTCGTCAGAATTCGATAGTATCAACTAGACGTGACTTCGATACACAACTTTCACGTCGTCATTTTACCATAACACTACATTTACGGATGGCCATTTACATTTAAATTGAAACTTAGGTATAAAAACAAATATAATATAATGGACAATACGTAAAGTCACTCGCGCGATGATTCTTCATTTCAACGACGGAGAACTTACATTATCCAGGAAAGCTTCTTATAAATTCTTATGATTTTGGATAAGAAATCTGAGATCCGCCATTTTGACGAGTTCCGTAAATCTAGCGTTAACGAATGACATTTCTTTGTTGCCGATGTCGCGTGTTGTACATTGGCTGGATCAAGAAACTGTTTTTAATTAATACTAAAGATACAAAATTAAGGGTGAAGGTCTCGAAAGAGGATGACAGCGAAATGCTCGTACAAGTAATCTTTCGTATCGAATTACTATACTTCATTCAAACGTATCACCGCTTCTAAATAATTCAAACCCACCAGCAATTCATTGCGTGGGCTTCATAGACCGCAAAACGTTAAAAAGAAGGTATCGATCGACTTGTCTACCTTGATACGGTTTCGTTTATGAATTTGAAAGTAATTCTGACGCAATTCAAAGCTTCTACTACGATAACCCATTCATCGGTGCGCTCGTCGAAAATAATTAATCGGGATAGTACTCACAGCGGTCGTTTGTAGTTTGGTCTAATTTGAACGCTCTTTACGCCCGGTTTCGCTCGTGGAATATCATCAGCGTCTTGATAATTCATTCCGTCGTTTCTCGCTACATTATTATCGATTGCCACGTGTTCGTCGAAATTTGTCGCCGTTATTTTCGCGTCCGCACGCGGAGAGAAAGGATCGTCCGTGTCCGTGTTGTCCGAAGGGGAACTCGTTTTTTCATCGCAGTTCGAGAAAAATACCGGCGATTTTATAGTCCTGATGGGTTTTTGACTGTCCCGTTGAGTCGCCGCGTTCTGTAGAATTCGCGTGTTCCTTTGTTTCTCGTAAGTAGGCAAACACGTGTCGAACTGAGGACATCGGACGTCAAAGTCTACTATTAGAGAGTGTTAGTGTTTCGTAGCAGGAATTGTTTACCCTAGCTCATACAGAACGAGGTTCTTCAGAGTGTGGGATAAGTTTCGTAACGTAATTTATTATTTGGTATTTGGTATTTGGTACTCGATGTTGGCTTTGGGTTATAGCAAAATTCAATGTTTACTCAAACTTCAAAATTTAGGAATGTAAAGATTTGAGGATTTAGAAATTTTAGAACCTTGAGTTTGGAAATTTAGAAATAAACAAAAAATAAAAAATAATGATTTACTTTTGAATAGAATATTTTAAGTCTATAAAATAAATATTTTATCTTTGGAAATTGAAAGAGAATGGTGGGATTGCACATTCTTTTATATTTGGTTCTGACTAAAGGAAGCCTGTAACCGTAAGTACAGGTAGGAAGAGAAGTATTGATAGTGAGGAGGTTGGGGAAAATATGGTTTACACGATCGAGTTGATTATCGGCGAAACGATGCTCTGTATTTCGGACGATTGATTCTCTCGTAAATTTCTCGGGACATAATGATCGCGGTGCGTCGTCTTTGTCGTTTCTCGTTTGGTTCGCTAAGCTGTTTGAAATTCTGACGGTCTCCTTGGAGGGATTCCGTGGCGTTTCGTCCATCGGAATGGCTAAAAGTTCCGCTACCTTCTTGATATTCCGCTTCACCTTCGACGTTGATTTCCTTATCTACCGTTAAGACCAAAAAACACAACAAGCTCCGTGAGATCTTAATCGATGTATTCAGACTGGAATCTAATTACGTAATCGTCGTATCTAAACAGCATATCAAACCATATCGCCGTATCAAAAAGATCTCGTTCCCGGACAAAGTTTTTGGTAACGTAACCAAACTAACCTCGTCGAACCTTCTTCGAACCCTGTACCCCCTGTACACAGCTTGTATCGTGGTGGCTGCATCTTCTTCCGATTTAACGGAGTCGATTCGTTCTTCCGGTTTGCACGACGTTACGCATCTCTCCTGCTGTTGCTTCCTCATAGGAAATATGAAATTCGACTCGCGCTGCTGGCACCGGCAAACATCCGTCGCGTTCCTCTCCTGCCGGTCCTCGTAATCCAATTTACCGACATCCTGGGGAAAAGAGAACACCCTGTCGGACCAGAGACACGAAAGTTCCTTCTCGAAATCTTTCTGCGACTAGTATTCGCGTTACCGGTAAATTCGCGCCACGTCTGACATGTTCCTGTACACGTTTGTCCTTGGCGAATGGCTTGCAGGGAAGTTTCAGGGATTCTCCTCCTCCGCTGAATCTGGCATCGAACGCACCGTTTCTCTCTTGATTCTGTACCGTATAATAATTTTTATATCGGTTAGAATATTCGTTGGTGTTCGGTTAAATGAAATTATTTGATTTATTGGTTCGTTTATGAATGATTGTTCACGCGTTAACACGTTCGCTCTCATAATAAAAAAGACTGCTTTTGTATAAGTTTAAATGTTTTGAGAAAATTTCCTTCATAGTGTATGACATTTGTCGATACGACATTAATAAATAAATAAATAAAATGAGATAAATTATTTTGACTCGTGAAATACCTGCAGCGACCGGTTAACAAGGAAACATCGCGAGGATGCATTTGAAATTGCAGCAAGAAGTACGGCTAATAATAATAACAGAAAATACGGCTGTTTTGTGGAATGAATGGAAACTGAATTGTTACGGGGTCGATGTAATCTCAAGGTAAGAGCTTATACGCTGTAAGTGCAGTTTGAACGAGAACCACGACGGCGCACAATGGTATTTGCCCCGACTACTCGAGGGTTTCGGCATTGAAGGCACGGATTTCGAGCAACATAAACTCTGACCTTTGACTACAGCTCCGTGACATTTCTCGGGCGAGATTTATCATTATTTCCACTTACAAGCACGCGGCTTACCTCGAGATTTCTCCGACGATAACCGCGTAATATAATCCCTGAAAGCGAGGAAAACTTTTGAAACGGGCAAATCTGGCCAGACTTCTCATCACGGAATTTGATCGCAAAACGACTCACCGTTCGTAATGATTCCACTTTGACGACATCGAGGGTTCTACCTCGAAAACCTGAATCGCTAAGAGACCGCGTTCGGCTTCGAAATACCGTACACGTGTTTTACAAATTCAGCTTTAATAGATAAATATACGATACACGATATAATATACGAGCTAAACGTTTCGTTGTACAATTTCTGAATTCGTATTTCTGTCGTTCGTTGATGCGTGGGAGGGAGTGAGGGTGGTGTGTGATATGTTCTTTTCATTCGGAACACGTTCGGGGAATCGAGAAATACGAGCATCGCAATTTCGCGACTTCTCTCGTCGAATCGATCATTGAGTTCGTCCATTTTGTTGCCTCTGCGTCGATCTTCTATTCGCGTTCGCACCGGGGTTACTCACCCCTTTGCTTCTTTCCAAGCTGCTCAGGTACTCGTTCATGAATTTCGGGGGCATCATCATGCCTTCGGGAATTCCCGGCGGTAAATAATTTCCAGTTGCAGCCTTCGAGTGCCTTGGATTCGCCGCATCGTTATGGATTGCCGGCGTGTCGCCTGAAAGATTTATCTTTAATTAAAAATCCTCCTACGACGAAAAACCGCCGTTCCGAAGGTCTCCGTGTCCCTCGAGCAAACGGTGAATTCCGGTTTGAAAAGTTTTCCAGGTCGAACGCTCGACTTTGACGGAAGTAGTTAATGTCAATTCGGGAGTACCTGAGCTTTTGGCGTAATCGTTTGACGTTCTAGGGGCCGCAAGCGTGTAATCGTTGGGAGGTGAATTAGGAGGGATGGGTTTCGATCGATTCTTTCGACTTCTTAATTCTGAAATTTTGGTCCTCTGATACTCTTCGAGATAGAGTAGAAATTCTCGGTACGTGACGTAGTTCTTGAAGAAAGTTTGTTAATACATCAAGTATACGTGTGGTCCAAGTATAATAACAGTTTAACCTTTGCACTCGAGAAGCGACTCACGTTCGCCACTTGATTTAATGCAAAAATTTAAAATAAATAACTCGTTATCAAATTTATGGCGTTGTATGCGCGATGTTTGAACGTAGCGAAACAGACAATATTAGCGATTAATAATAAAGAAATAATAATTACAAAAGAATTCGTTAAACTTTTCAAGTCGAAAGTTTTACGGATGCTATTTGTCAACGGTAAAAATGCTTTCGAGTGCAAAGGGCTAATTATTGTCAGCAATTTAATTTGCTTTAACCTTTAATTTAGTTAAAGATAAATTGCGAATACCTTGTCCTCTCCGGCCCAGTTCCGGTTAGTTGGTTCTGAAAGTCCCAGTAAATCGATCCAGTGGTAATAATCCTCCGTCTGATTACCGTACCAGTATTTAATGATGACGAAACTAATAACAATCACGGTATTACGAAACATTTGATGTTTGATGCAGTCGTTTAAAAATAATGATATAATACTTACGCTAAACCATCGTCCACCATTTTCTGCACCTCGGGGTAAGACATAAGTTCCATGAATTCGGGATTCTCAGGGTTTCTCTTAACGTCGACCAGTTGCCACGGGGCTATCAATCCGAATCTGACGCATTTTAATACTTGCAACATGTCCTGCTTTCTGTTCTCCCAATCATGCATCAGCCAGCGAACGGCAGACATTAGAACCTCCATTTCACTGAACAAATATTTCAGGATGATAATTTTAACCGGAAAGATAATTCTTAACTCGTAGGACAATTCTTAACCCAAACTTTATCTCCTCCTTAAAGTAACAAATGTAAAAATTCAATTTTTATCTACTTATAGATGGAAATCCAATTTCCATCTACTTAGTCATTTTAATAATATTATTAGCAGTACAATAGCTTGGCTATAATTCGAATATAATAAAGCAGAGTCATTTTTTTGTAGCAGTTCAATTTTGGGGTCAATTCTACTTATAATCTGTACAATGAAGGATCGTTGAGTGCAAATTGTGTCTAACATTTTAACTTTCTGTACCTTAATGTTGTAACAATAATTACCTAGCTGCGAATGATACAATTGCCTAAAAAATTGTAGGTTAAGCGGTTCAAAATTGTACCTGTTGACACAGATGTAGTTGGACTTCAGCAGAAGGCACAGCTCGTCAACGGACAGCTCTAAAAAGTCCTTGGTGCTGACGAGTATCAGGAAGAACTTCATGATCCTGGGTACCATTAATTCCATAACCGCGTTGTTCCCAATTTGTCTAGCCTCCAAGTACAACATGAAAGCGGTGTCTTCCGTGAACAACTCGTCGTTGTCTATAAACGCCCAGCATTGCTCCTCCAGTTCTGATAAACCCCGAAGACAAATATGAGAAATTCAGGAACGAACAAAACGCAGGCACGATAAGGTTAGATCGTTCGAAGTTATCGCCGTATCTGTTCCCGGTGACTCGGTTACACGCGGAGCGAGTTACAGCGATACAACTTTCAAAGATGGAACCGAAATTTTTTCGTTCTCGCGACGTATCTCCTATTTGCCGAGGATCTAGCATGGTTTATTGAAGTTTCGAGTTGGACAGTGACGTATTCGAGAGCGGTACCATCGAGAGTATCACCCGGAAGCCTATCGCGCCCGAGAAACTTTTCATTCTTTCCCAACAACGGGTTGGAAGTTTTAAACCGTGTTTGAAACCGTCGGCCATGTATTACGGAGCGTGGTCGCGTTTCAAAGGATCGATAAAGATGGCCGTACGATGTAAACAGGATCATTGTTCGTAAATCCGTCGCATCGACGAAAATGAAGGAAAATTTAGATTTATGTAACGGTAGTCGAAGGTTATGTCTATCCTTAATACGGCGACCTGATAAACGACGCGATCGGTGTTAGGTCAGTGCTGCGAACCGATGTTAAAATCAGGATGAATCGCGGTGGGTCATAAATTAAATCGAAACGTCTCCGAAACGCGCATTCCAGGATCGCAATGGAGCTTTCATGTCGCAGTAAAATTTGTTTAAATATCGTTTACTGTTTCGTATTTGATTATACGAGAGATCGATACCGTCATTTCGTTATTCAGGCCTTTTTGGAAAAAATGCTATTACATTATACAATCATTAGGTGCGTCAAATTGTTGAAAATTTTTTCAATAAAAATATTAATTCTCACTTATTATGAATTATTATGGGACTCATGATCATTCTAGATATCAGTAAATGGCGAAATATCCTTTATGTATATGTTTATGCATGTATATACATATTATTTACGTATGTATTATATACATATATATTTCTTGAGATTATACCTTTAATTCCAAGATACTGTGCAGCCGTGAAGACTTCCAAAATGTTGTCCCTCTGCAAAAGCCGGTAGCTGTCGTTCTGCGAGCTGATCATCCAGTCGTAAATGATCGAGAATGCCTTCGACGATACGTCGTTCTATTTTCCATGTTGAAATAAATAAAGAGATATCATTGTTATCGAATAATTACTTTCGCGTTTGCCTGTATATCGCAGCGGCAACGAATTATATTTTAGACATGGAAGGCCGGTCCAAGCTCGAAGCATTAAGAAAACAAAAAGTGCACGTTCATTCTGTATCCATATATACTCCTCCACTTTTAATTACTGTTCTCCTTGACACCGCCGCGGCGAGAGAAACTTGTCAGCTCCGAGATAATAAGCGAAGAGCGTAAAAATGACAAGGTTTCTTCGAGCAATTGTTAAAGGGCGGGTTATTGGAGACTCGCTATTCACCCCTGGGTAAAAAAGGGTGTCAAATATAGCCGTGGCTAGGCAATATGAAAAGGAGTTCAAGGTCAGTTGGCTTGGAGCCCAGCGAGTCACTGTTGGAGGACAGAAAATAGAAGGGGCCAGAAGAACGGGATGCTGACACAAGAGATTGGGGTCGGTAGCAACCCCTTGCTGTTGCCTACTTGGCGATTTTGAAGCTTCTCTAGCAAAGATTTATTGAATCTCGTACTTTAGCCGAACCAGAATGTTCAACTAGAGCTCGTTGTATATTTATTTGCTCAGGGAGATTGAACCTTATGCGATCCAATAGTAACATGTTTAGGAAGATGGTTCTACCCAATTTCTATCGGCTATTCGTAGTCCGCGCGTGATGTCTACATGGAAACGCGTTCTTACGGGAATACTGTTTTATCGATACTTATTCTCCGCAACGATACATATTTATGTTATCATAGTACAATTCTACTGCAGTATGCAGTACCGTAGAGTACGTTGTACGGTACTAGCACAATTTCTTGCAACTTGGACTTTTTTCGGTAAAAGAGCTACGCGAAGAAAGAAACATCTTATCACTTGATCCATTTGTATGTCTTTTAGATCTTGCACAAGTCCTCCCTAGATACCAAAAGTCCCGGTCTAGACCCAGAAAATTCTAGGTTAGATCATGTTCGGGTTCTTAAATAAGAAATTTCGTACATAGATATACATTCTAGGGCACTAGCAGAATTTCTCGCAACTCGGACTTCTTTCAGTAAAGGACTCGAAGAAAGAAACGTCTAACCGCTTGATTTATTTGTTTGTCTCTTAGACCTTCTACGGGCTTTCCTTGAATGCCAAAAGATGGCCTAGCCTAGATGACCCACAAAATTCTAGATTAGATCATGCTCACGTTCAGAAACAAGGAATCTCGTCTCGCGTTAGCGCAAAACATCGAAACCACTCGAGAAACGATACAATTCTTCCTCGCCATATTTTCCTCGAGACATTTTGCGTGCAATTATAATTTGGATAAATGCAGATCGCTAAATCCAAATTATACCAAATATTTCACATTTTCTTGATCATCTTGACGCTGCAGTAATAATTAGTTAACTCTGACTGACTCAACTGCCGAAGAAATTGTAGGTTAAGGGGTTAATTGAACCTTGCTCGTCCTTTCGTCTCATAATGCAAAAGGGCAGGAGAAGAAGGATCGAGACACGATAGCGGGCGTATGGAGGCAAAAAGACGCGGAAGATGAATCCATCGAACAGAGAGACGATGGGTATGTGCACGTATGGTCGGAAGGGCGATGGGCAGAAAATCGGATTCCGCGAACAAAGGGACTTTATTCGTGATCCGGTAGACTGTAGGTTCCGTATACCGATAAGCCCGTAATACATCTTGCTCGGTGCACGAGTATAATGCGTGCTCTGGTTTTCGCGGGGTAAAACCGGAAAGGGGCGAGCGTCGTTTCCCGATGTGTTGTCGCGTAATAAATTACCCTGGAATCCCGGCATGCAACGACACGATAAAGGTATCGACGAACATAGAAACGTTGTCACGGGAATGTGGCAACGATTTCGTTGAATATGTTCAGCGATGAAAATTCGCTCGCGATTCGACGATATTAAACTGATTTACGAATAAATCATGACACGAATGAGCGGCCGAGCCGATGAACGCTCCAGCAGGAATCGCAATGTTATTCGACGTTGATCATCCATCCTCTGTCTTTAATTGCCTTTGACTTTAATTTATACAGCGACAGATTGTGTTATAATTGTTTCCGAATGTCCTCCATTTTTCTTTATATTTTGTTACGTATTTCATTACTGCGAAAGTTTAAAATGTGTAGTTTCGGTTCAATTTATAATTCTGTTCAGTACAGATTTTTGATTCAGTCAGATCGGTTTAGATCAGTTTTGGTGTCAGTCAGATCGACATTCAGTTCAGATTAGTTTAATTCGGTCAGTCACCTCAACACAAATTATAGATTGTAATTAATATATACGCCATACACACTTGCACACTAGACAACACACCTCATAGTTTAAATGTAATTCAACCTTTGTCAAATCAGTCCTGAGTTATTCTGTTGCTAGTCTTAATCGAATATACATGAATATATCTGAATATTTTAGGGCGTATTAGAAACGCTCCGATTCGTACTTGATGTTTGAGCTACATAAATTCATCACTAAATTTTTTGGAGAGCGATGTTTTCTCGTTAGATATACGGAGCAGAGGATACATTTTGTCCTCATACGTTCGATAAGCTACTGTCAGCGAATCCCATTGTCCCGCGGAGGAAGGAGCATTATTTCCTGGACAAAAAGCGCAATAACTTACCCCGTTCAGATCGATCTCCTTGCAATTCCTCTCGTCGAAGAAGACGCTGTAGCTCTGCAGCACCAGCAGGTGACAATGGAACTCGTCCTGATCGATTCGGACGATACAATCGGCATTCCTTGAAAGATCGATCGTGAAATTTAGCTCGTAATCCTGTCGTTCGGTAACCACCCCCCTAAACTTTGTTACAACCTATCGGATACAACTATAAGCTTACTTGTAATTTGTGATACGCCTGGCCAACTCCTGATACAGGTCGGTCTTCTCCGGTAGAATGATGTTATCCCAATCGATTGGTTGTTCACTCGTAAATCCGAGTCTGCGCGAAATTACGCGGTGATCAGACGTTATTGGGAAATAACGAGGGGAATCGTCGCGTTATCCGTTATCGAACGAACGGCTCCCCGTTACGACACCAGAAAAATACAGGTCAACGTGATTTTCACGGGAAACCCTGTGCTTATATTTATTTTTTGTCGCGAGACAATCTATCGACCCGATTTCGTTTTCCTTGTGGAACGATTAACGCGAAACAGAAACGCCATGACTTGGCCGATGTACGAAACTCACGATGAAAGTGGCACCTCCTGTAAAGCTGTCACCTCACAAGATGACGACGCCGTTGATTGTTGCTGCTGCTGCTGCTGTTCCATCGTTTCCGTTTGAGCCATCTTCCCCTTGAACGGGTACATCGTGGACCTGTGTTTCTCCTCGACAGCTGACTGCTTCTTCTGTGCCTGATTAAGCGACAAATACTTTTAGCACGAGCAAATACCACCTCTTGAATAGTTTAACAGACGAATAGTTAGGCTCAATATTCTTACAAAGATAGGTAGATATAATTATACAAAGATTTTCTCTTTATATAATCTTACAAATCTGATTACGCAACAAATACTCTTAGTAGGTGGTGGTGTCAACTACTGAATAGTTTAACGGAGGACTAATTAGTCTCGATATTCTTGGGAAGATATTTTCTCTTTGTATAATCTTAAAATATTTAACTGTTTGACACTCTTAGCACGAGGGGATGTCAACTCTTGAACAATTTAACGGAGGAATAGTTAGACTCGATATTCTTAGGAAGATATTTTCTCTTTGTCTAAGCATAAGATATTTAATTCTGAAATATGTAGATTCCTAATATTCAAAAATTTCTAAAATCCCAAAATTCCAGAATTTCCAATTTCAAATGTCCGAATTTCCACGTCCAAATTCCAGAATTTCCAATTTTTCGGATTCCTAAATTGCTAATTCTCTAAAAGCTCAGACATACAATCTGCGAATTCTCGAACCCAAGTACCTCGTCATCTACATTCCTAAATCACCGAGTTCCCGGTGTTGTTGAATTAGTTCGAGTGTCGAAACAGTAGTCGAGACATTAATCCGAAAGGAAGAGAAGCAACAACACCGAAATTACCTGCAATTGATTGATCGTCGATGATGAGGCACCCGGTCGAAGATCGACGAGCCTCGGCCTGGTCAAGGTCTCCGAAGATCGTCCGGCTAGCTCGTTTCCGGATCTATTCAGTTCGGCCTTGACGTTCACCTTGGTGTGCCGTGGATCAGCCACCAGTACGCTGACCTTCTTCGACTCGAATACCACCTAGAATGACTGCGCGTCTGCCTTCAGGCCAACATTCCTGATGTCCGTTGATCAGGGTCGATCGACCCGAACATTTACCTGATTGGGAACGATCTTCAGGTTGCCGCTCGGAGTCGCACGGAACGGAAACACTCTCTTCGAGTTGTCACCGTCGTTCACGCTAATAAATGCACGATCGTCGCCTCGTTCGCGTGGACGAGGGTGTATCTGCTGCATCAGGTACTCCAGGTGCGGACACGCTTCGTTTTTCTGCTGTTTGCAATCACCCGCCCTTCCTGGACTGTGGAACAAATAACACACGCGCTCACACTATTGACCGGTTGTCCGGAATTCGGTAGTTTGTTAAATAATCGCGCGAAACGTATTACTAGAGAATGAGTCAAATATGATGATAATAGTCGGGAGCTATCAGCTACTGTATTTGTAGAGCGTTATACTCTGCAAGCAAATAGCAGATGAAATGCACTATCGTGAATTATCGAACGTTATTATCGAATCATTTATGAAGAGTGTGTATTACAATCCATGCGCATTAGAATTAATGGATAGCGATGGTATCGCTATCGATGATTAAATATTTCAATTCGTGTTACATTAGAATTACATGAATTTCAATTTCATTCGATACGTTCGTATACGGTCCTCAATTGGAAATTGATGATAACTAATTTGTTTCTTTAGATTTTTGTGTCTCAAAATCTATGACTCGCCAGATGTACTCAGACATTTAGATCATGAAATTATTTTCAAATCTTTCTAACCTTAAGTCTATGGCTAGATTTCAATGTGCGCCCCTATGTACTCAGATATCAAGGTCTTCGTATCCCTCAATTTCTATACTTTCACTTCTCTACTACATCTTCATATCCGTTGATATTCGTATCCTCAAATTATTTAACATTCTAAAATCTGTACTTTCATTCTCCACAAGAATTTCTATATTTCCAGATTTCAGTATTTTCAAAATCCTAACACCCCAGAACCCTATATTCCCAGTTATTCTTCGAACATAAAATTTGCGAGCCATCGGGCGAAAAAAATATATGGAGAACGTGGAGATTCGCGTGTCAATAGTAGATACGTTGGTTACAGATGTGCTATACATTAACCGAGAAGTTTGGTGGGTAAGTATAATTGATCCGATTACCTAGGACGAGCCATTAGTTTCGAGACGGAATTATCAGAGGGACGACATCGTTCCCCGAAGGTTCTATCGAACTTCCAGTGCTTGCCCGATCCTTCAACCTGATCGAGATCACCCGAATCGTCGTCCGGGCGTGTAGAAGATCCCTCTACTGATCTAATCAAATTTTTCGCCGACCTGACCGTGTATCTCACAGGATCGGATCTCTGTTCCACCAACCGCACCTCCTTCGACGCGACGCGATGATCCTTCGACAAGGATGCGACCTGGAGTACGCGACTACCTTGATAAATGTGCACGCTGAGTGGCCTTTGCCGCCTCGATGGACGCCGACGTCGTCTCAAAGTAACTTTTCTTCGGCCAATCGGATACGTGGGAGAGCCTTCTTCCGGTGTTTCCGACGGATTCAACCTGCAGCCAAGAGAAAAGAAAGAATTCCTCGGATTTGTTCGAGAGTTCGATCCTATCGTTCTGATACCGGACGATCCGCCGTCCTTTCCCGCTTTCTTTATATTCAATTTGCCGATTACTTTGAAAACGTGTCTCGGATATCTAATTGATTCGGAGATACAATACTCTGTTGGTTTATTCTGCCTTGCACCACGCATTAGCCCAGATTCAATTATGGTAGATTTTTGTAACGAAATACCCTTTCGTTAACCCAAGGGTTAACCCTTTGCACTCGACGGTATCTTTACTGTTGGAAAATGGCGAGTGCATATCTTTCTAGTTGAAAAATTTTTTTGAAATTATTATTTTTTCTTAACATTATCGACCGTCGATGTCGTCTGTTTCTATAAATTTAATTTATATTTAGAAATACGATTACTAATAAAAAAACAATTTCATGAATAGTCACTATACCCCGTACTAATCATAATGCATAAATCGATCATTCTCAACTGCAATATCAGTAATGGTCTCTTGCACCGTTGTACGGTCAAAAGTTTCTTACAACTTGATTTACCGAATGAAAAATCGAATGCAGCACTTTCGACTTGTTCTCGTGCAAAAAGCTTTGATTTCATGAGATACATATTTTCATTTCGAGGAGAATTTTACCTTTTACGGTGCAGTATTTGAACAGTGTCCGCGGACAGATTCGAATCACGTGGAATCGCACGTTCCGACTGGATGACTCTGAGGGGTGGCTCGGTGGATGTTGAGGCAGGCACGACCGATTTATCGTGATACAGAACAACCACGCTGCTTTTGCTATTTCCGGGTCGCGGCCGTTCCGCTGATTCGGATCGATCCCCGTCCGCTTCGACTACGAACGTCCTGGGATTAAATTACCGTCCCTCGCGAGGATGTCGGTCGCGTGCTTTCACCGAGCTGCTGGCCCCGCTTCCAGTTACACGTAAATTGTCGCGTTCCTTGCTAAGAAACAGGTAGGCGAACAGGAACACAGCGAAGAGGAACAAATACATGGAATCAGGGGCAGCGGCTCGAGATACGTCGAGTTTGCGGGCTTTCGGGCCTTGGGGTTGTTCGGAATCGCTACAAATAACCAGAAAACCAGCGTTTCAGCGTTTCGTCGGACACCGCCTACAATCCAAATATTGCTAATTGTTTTTCGAAATTGTACTATTTGAGACGATTTAAATTTATCGATTGACAAATAACCAGAAAAACGACGTTTCAGGTACGTGGATTGTTGGAAATTGCCCATGTTTGAGGCACTGCTAATAGATTTGCGAAATTGTGCTATTTCCATCCATTTAAATTTATTGAATAACTAGAAAACCAGCGTTTGAAAATTGTGGATCATTATAAATCCCCTACGGCCCAAATATTGCTAATTGTTTCTCGAAATTTTACTGTTTCATACGATTTAAATTTATCAGTATACAAGTAACTAGAAAATCGACGTTTCAGTTACGTGGATTGTTGAAAATAGTCCACGGTGGAGATACTGTTAATAGATTTGCGAAATTATACTATTTGGGTGTATTTAATTTTAGCAGATAATTAGAAAAGCAGCGTTTCAAATTCGAGGATTGCGAGAAATCGACTACAGTTGAAATACTGTTAATAGATTTGCCAAATTATACTGTTTGATACGATTTAAATTAAGATAAAGTGGCATTCGGGGAAAATATTTCTGAACCAACGAATGACAGGGTAATTCTTTTATTTTTAGATTTAAGTGATCCAAATGTTACAATATTAGTAATAATTTTGGGATCGATAGAAATTAGGGGGCGCTCTCCGAGGAACATATTTTTGAAAATCCGAAGAACGATCGAGTTGCTTTGCAGATAAATGTACGTTTCTTTCACAAGTTTAGGATGCCAAACCGATTCACGTACGCTGACTGATTAGTAAACTATAATCATTTATCGCCGCTAAGTTTGATTTTATCATAGGGAATTTGCATAAGATATGCCTGTTTATCGTAAACGTTCGAATGATAGATACGAAGTTCGTGTTCCGCGAGTTTCCTGCTTTGAAACAGAATTTTTTGGAATATCATTGATTGATGGTTTCGTGTTGATGAATTGCCTTTTTAGTGAATTACACAGAAGAAGTTGAGAAGAATATCGTGATGATGAGAAGGAAGAGATTGTTGTTAAAATGATAATCGAAAAACGATTGCTTAGGACGAGAATAAGAGTGTGGATCACTTGATTTATGATGTCGTAATATGATCCCCTGCGATAGAAATTAATCTTCGGAATAGCTATAGTATTCATACGCAATTTGTTAAAATCGTGATACGATATATGTAATTCAATTATATCAACCCCTAAAATATCGTGCCACTTGTTAAGATGTCACACACCGATACATTATAATTCATATGTTAATACTTAATATATCTGGTGGTAATAGTTTTCCATTACATAATTATATTTTTTTAATATAATTTAGTATAATTGCTCTTAAGCAATTATAAAGATTTTTGTGCTCATTGATCGCGTTATTTTATCACCCCCAAAACCCGAGCACGCAGACGGATTAATATCGTAATTTTTACACGGAATAACTTACATTTCTTGCTATTTCGACGAATCGCTCGGATTATTCGTGGTGTACTTTTCCCACCCGTGCTGTCAAGGGAGCGCATTAGGTGTCGTTATAATGATTTGAGTACGTGATTTAAGAGCGTGCACGTGACTCGCTCAACTTTTCGGATAATTACCAAAGTTTCACGAGGGATTTCCCGTTAAGTTCCTCACCGCTGCTGGAACGCTTCTCCGTAACGAAAGTTACCTGAGGCTGTAATAATATTAGTCGTGAGAGAACATAAAAATTAATTATATCGCTGCTTTTATTTTACGGACAATTATTTCGTACCTCGAATTTTGCAACGTATTATTATCGGATGTTCTGCAGAACATACGAGATTAATTATTGCATTTTCATAATTACCGTAAGTAACGATTCGAAACACATGGGAAACATTAACGTTTAACGGAATCGTATGCATTATTATGAAATGTTCTGTGTTGAAATTTTTCAGTTGCCCGTGAAAGAAACTAATTTCCCTCTTTGTTTCGATTTCTGAACTTGTTCGAATAGTTGATTGAAATGCTTTTGAAAATCGAACTGAAACTGCGATACGGTCATCGGTTCGTCACAAAAGGCGGTTTAAAGTTCAAAGCACAAAACGAGCTTCAAAGCTCGTCGTTTGTATAGCAGATATTCTCAACGAAAAAATACAGTACGTGACGTTGAGTGACGTAAATCGAGACTTGCAAAGTTGAAACAGTTATCCATTGTATCGTAACCGTTAGTTGTTGCTAACAACGTGCATTGTTTCCAGTGAATTGTCCGACCCCTTTGCATTTCCGATTCTTTCGGATTTTTACAAGTACACGCACAACCTTTACTATCTAACATTCTTTGTCCTCGACAAGTGTGTAATATATGCAAAATTTAAAGAACTACCTGATGCTTTTCCTGTTGACCACAACCCGGAAGACGATGACTCCACACGCGATGACTTATGTTTTTACACGTTTGCTCGGATGCTGAAGCGTACGAAGAAGATTACGTTCTTATGTTTAACGAGTAGTCTGCATAATTAACGTTTTAGGTTGTATGGTTCTTAAAAGTGCATTGTCGGTGTTAAAAATCAGAAATATATCCCAAAACGTTTTTATCCTAATAACACTTACATTACTTACGTAATTTTGTGTCGACGTGATCAGATTTTACGGAACAGCAACAGCGATTAGTTCTCGCAGACGCCTCGAAGAGATTCAACAAATTCTTCCTCGTGTCGTTCGGAACACGATATCTCGACGTTTCGCCGGATCTCGTGACTCTGATCAAGATTAATTAAAAGAATTCCGATGGACCTTGCACTTGAAATTATATATCGCATGAATTTTCCAGCTTCTTCGTTTCAGAACGTACCTATGATTTAGCAGATCGAGCTCCGAGGACAGATAAGAATCGTCGTCAGTGGATGCGGGCGTTCTGCATTGCTTCTGGAAGAGGATCAGAATCCAACGAGACGGATGAAACGTTTAAAAAATGTTCTAACATGTTCCTAACTCTGTCCGTACTCACGTCATAACGCGTTAAACCTGTTCGCATGGTACGAGTCACATTCGCTCAGGCGGAAGCCACTTTCAGGACCGGCGTCATTGCAAAAAACGTCACTGTCTCGCTTCCGTCCGCGTGGTTTGCTAGAGAAACCGCTGAAACTGTACGACGCACAAACGGATGATTCGACGATCAAAACGACCGGGACATTTGTAAAAGAACGCAGAGCGAAAGGAGAGGACGGAAGTTGTTGAGTGTCCGAAAAGAGGCCTTAGAAACCAAACACGCGACTAACGAATGTGGCCACGAACACGTGATCGTGCGATCCTCGTTTGCTTTTTTTTATCGTTACCAAGATCCGTCAATATTAACCCTTTAATCCACGGCCGTCACATTGAATCCTGCACGCAAACATTGTCTACGAACGAGTCGCTCGTGAAAAATATTAAACGATCAAATATTTACTAACGAAGCACGGAGATCGGGGGAAATTGAATTTATTTGGCTGAAAAGTTTATTTGTCTGCAACTATCGTTCGATTTCATGGCTCGGTTGATCACTTAACTCTTTGTCATAAAATTTGTTCGACTGGTGTGTTGGTCTAAACTAATTATTTGCAGATACAATTATTAACACGAGCAAAGAAAGTTAAAATTTTATGCGTAGTTTGTATTCAATGATTCTTGATTATGTGAATGATAATTGTATATCAACTTTACGTATAAGCGTGTTCAAAGTTTGAGTATGATTTGTTAGGTTTAAACTGCGAGTTCGTCACGACTTTGATTCGTCAAAGTATGACGAGTCAATAAGGGTTAATAAGCGATGATCACTTTTAATAATGGTTTTTATGAAATCAACTTTCGTGAACATATTATAGCGTTGTGGATTCCAGGATATTCTCAAACATCCTTGAAGTACCGTTCGCGACGCAGCGTTCGAAAAGATGGAGGAACGCTCAAAGAGGGACATTATCGACCGAGAGTGAAGTTTTTACTTCGTCGTAAATTCTACTTTTACGAGCTCGCTGAAGTTACATAGTCAGTATTACGCAAGCTTGTTCTCTAGCTTTAAAAACTCATCTTCGGTGTTCGTTTACTTCGTTCGTTGACCCACATATTTTATGCAGTTGCTATGAACCTGCGACTACTTGTTTAAAATAAATAGATCGTAAAATGAGTTTAAAAATCGCGACGTTGAAAAGTAGAGAAGAATGCTGTTGGTCCGCGATTCATTTTAATATTAACGAGTTGAACGCTTTTTGCGCTTTATTTAAGTGGTACATTGATATGTTGCAGTTTATAGCGTAAATTATAAGATCGTATCGGATGTTGAAATTTATGCTCGAGATTATAGGATGATGTTACATTTTGCTATTTAAAGGACAGATTATGGAATGATGTTAAATTTTACGATTTAAAGAGAGGATTATGAGCCGGTATTTGAATATCGCAATTTAAACTGAAGATTATAGGATGATGTTATATTTTACAATTCAAAGGACAGGTTATGAGATGTGGTTACATTTTACGATTTTAAAGGCGGATTATGAGATGTGGTTAAATGTGACGATTTAAAGGGTGCATTGTAAGTTAGTATTTAAATTTTACAATCTAAATTAAAAATTATAGGATGATGTTGCACGTTGCAATTTAAAGGACAGATTATGACAGATTAGGTCAAATTTTACAATTTAAAGAATAGATTACGAGTTGGGATGAAAATATTGCATTTTAAACAAAAAATTATAGGATGATGTTATATTTTGCAGTTTGAACGGCAGGTTATGAGTTGGCGTTACATTTTACCATTTAAATTGTGGATTATGAGATGATGTTATATTTTTCAATTTAGAGGGTAGATTATGTGATGACGTTATATTTTGCAATAGAACAGGTAGATTATAAGATGAGGTTACATACTGGAATTTAAAGAGTAGGTTATAAGGATGGTTGTTAAAGTATAGTTCACAACAGAGACAATAATGGTAAAATTATATCGCAGTGAATTTTATAAGACATACAATTCGATAGTAATTGACCATCGGCTGTATGGTTGTACCCGTATCGCGATATTTCATAAAAATTTCACCGTAAAAACGTCGTAAAAATCGTGTCGCGTCGAAGACACGTTTCATCGCGTGTCTTAAAAAGTGTGATCAAATAATCCTTCATGAACCCACAGAGAGACTTTACGAACGGGATAAATTTCGGTACACAACGGGGGTTTATCGAGCGTGTAGGGTAGAAGCGCGTTGCAATGGAGGCGTCCCGGGGAAACAGCTGATCGTAGCTCGAATGTAGAACGTCCACGTGTTGAACCACGCGAGCTCACCGCCGCATCCCGGTTGCCTTCGGTTAAACGCGACCAGACGTAAATAGAGACACAATGAGTCTCCCCCCGACGAAAGAGAAAAGGAGGGAAAGCAGTATGGTCCGGGTAGATGAGGATACGGAGGTGAAGCCGGTATTTGGGTTTCGACGGAGGAGAAGATGGCTCGTAGAGGGGAGAGGAGCGGGGGTGGGTCGAAGCGTGGGTGGCGGTGGTGGTGGCTGGCAGGCTGCATCGATCGGCTTCAGCGTCCTGGTGACCTCGACCTAATGCCACCCTCTTCTGCTCTTGAGCATAACCCTCCTGCCGTTTCCTCCGCTTCGCTGGCCCGACAGCCGCGGGGTCAGTTAGCACCCCCGTCAAAACACACAAAGCCCCGGGAATCGTGGAGGGTCGCGAACAACGAAAGAGAGGAACACCCGGAGGAGAGAGAGGTGTTCGGCTCGAAAGTGTCGCCGGTGCTTTTGATACATTGAATTAAACCGGCCATTTGTTCCGGTCATCGACGAGCCAACTGAATCGAGTGCCTCGCTTATATCCGTTCCCTGCTACGGCCACGCGAGATAATGGTTTCTCGAATGAATTGGGAGAATTTTTTCCATCGATCGTTTTCTTCTTATTGGATTCGGTGATTGTTCTTGACAAAACTCTCCTGCCCGCTGATTTATCGCCGTATTTGCCGATAACTGATGTTCGCGAGACCTTGCCGCCGACGAAGGGAATAACGCGCGGACCTTGTAATCGTTTCGTTCGTGCAAGTACGCGTCGAAGTTTCGTTCGCGTAAGGTACGTTTGTAACCGAGGTACGTCTGTAAAAGGGGTTATTCCTTATGTAAAGATAAATGAGAAACTAGAAATTGCATATTTTATCGCGCAGCTTTGTTGAACGCCTTAACGATCTTGATACGAGGAGATATAGAGACACGGGAAACCACAGATTCTAGCAATATTTGGAGTCTTAGGATGTTTCTACCTAGGAATATTAGGTTTCCAAGGATGTTACAGAGATATGTAGGTATGCGACAACGTTGGAATCTAGAGCGATACAGATAGAGGAATCTAGGGATTGAGGGATCTGGGGATTCAGAAATCTAGAAACGTGACGCTCTAGCAATCCAGAGATGTGAAGACTTAGAAATTTACTAGGAATCCAGAGATCTCGGAATCTGGAATTTCGGAATGTAATTCACACGGGTGATTACATTTTCCGATGTTCTCCGACTTGAAGTTTCGAGAGCAAAGTGCAACATACGATTAACGGCATACCAAGAAAAATTATGCACAGTGATGTGCATCAAAAATATTTTTTATTAAATATTTTCATTTGTTGTTGTAAGTATTATGTCTAATATACAGCTATATACGTTCAAATATTCTTAATAACATAGAAAATATTGTTGTTCTTATTTCTGTATTCCATATCCACAAATATTTTCATCCCTACTCGATGTCGCAGTTTTCTTGAATTGTATAAATAACTGAGATAAACGGCCTTATTAAATATATATATATATTTTTTTTTTCATTTGTTCCCTACTTACAATAAATTAAAAGTATATTCGTCACGCAGCCTGCACTATTTTAACACATTTGATTGAAAATCTATTTCTCGATTTATCCTATAAATTAATTAAGGAGCCAGTAGGTAAAACGAATGAAAAATTGCAAAGGGTTAATAATACAGAAAAAACTGTTGTTTTTATTTCCACATTCCAAGTGTACGAATACTTTCGTCCATCGCTGTCTGCTAACGTCCAGATTCCAAATCATTCTTCGATACCCCAAAGATTAGGTAAGCTGGCCACAAAAAATCCAGGCGTGTTCGATCCGATTTGTATCGATCGAATTCGCGTTTTCGAGGGTGGTCACCTAACGAGCGTTCGAGCATCGATCAACGCGATCGTTGACGACACAAATTCGTGGGTCGCGCGTCCAAATCAACGACAGACAAATATCTCTGGCCAGGCATGCACACGCTCGATGCACGCGATTCCGTTTGTGTCAGCGAAACGGGAATTGCCGCGGAAACGAGTCGGCTCGATATTGCGGGCCGGTTTACAGCGGACGATATTAAGTCTCGCGCAAACGGCTGGGGGCCGACGACGACTATGCAATAAACCCAACGTGAAACTGACGATATTATTGCGCCGGGCTCATTTGCCTCGTCATCTTGTGGATCGTAGACCGTGCCGGGTGTCTTTATGCAGATGAATCTGCCTCGCTGAACGGTTAGCCGCTTCTGTCTGCTAACTGATCATACTAATCCCCTCCCGGCGACTCGGAAGCCATTTGGAATTATGTTTTATAGCGTGTCGTAATTTGGTCGCGGCACTGATGTGCTTTGGCAAATATTCGCAGCCGATTCTTCGTTGATTAGATTCATGATTGATTCTGGAGATATCGAGGAACTGAACCTGTAGCTCCTATCACTGTTTCGTCTTTATTAACACTAGAACGATCAACCTGACAAAATGACCAGTTTCGGGTTTGACATTTTATGTTACAAAATTTTGTTACCGTTCTTTTGTCAAAATATCTGTCATGTTTTATTAAGTTAATAAATGGTTGTATATATTAGGTGATACGGCAGTATTTATTTATTTATAGTTCTACTTTATTTTGAATTGTAAGAATGTATCGATTGTAAGTATGTATTTAATGCCGGTACTTTGACTGTTGACACGTTGCCTGTGGCATCGAGGCAGTCGAAAATTTTACTAGATAGCATTTTTATGATTAATAAATCTTGCGAAATATGTTCAAAATATTTTGTTTTAATTACTATTCATAAGTCCGAGCAATTAATACGAGCATTTCCAATTCGGTAAGCGAATAAAATTCTTATTAAATCAATTCGTATGGAAATTTAAGTGTAACACATATTCATATGGATGATATGGCAGTCAAAGTGTTAAGCTGAATCTAATTTTAGCAATTCTATACCTTCTTCTAGTTTAACGTGTATCGGATAGTTATTAGATATCATTGTAATTTTATTGTAAATTTAAATGTTTATATTTTCATTGTATATTTTTTACTGCATATTTAAAAATTTTATCGTAAGTAGAGTTCGATCGAGTCAAGATCAGAAAAATTGGAACATCGAAGTCAGAAACGATCGAGTATTCAAATCGTTCGAACTTTTCCTAAATGTTATTCTATTCAGCGTGTATCGTTTCTTAGGGGAAGCTGTTGAAACCATAACCTCCGGTAACGCGTTTTAACGGTATTGCATCTCGGAGATCAGGTACCTATGCTGCTGCCTTCCACATCGTACCATCGTACGTCACGCTCGTCATAAAACACCATCTACGTTTTACAAGCATCCAGTTTTTCCATCGGAAAGCGGGACAGGTTATACGGTGATCGGTTCATGAATACGTGGCCTTATGGTGAACGCGTAACCGTGTCCCTAATCAACCTGCAGCGATACGGTTGACGTCGTTAATGCAACGAACCCGTGGATCGTCTACCGAAACGGGTGATTTTCGTAACGTCGATTATTCGATGAACCCGATCGAACGACCAGGCTCTTTCTCTCTCGTTGGCGGACGAGTCGACCGTTATCGGATCGTCATGAATATGAATACCTGTCAATAATGATACTACCGTGTAATGGTAATAATGGTAATCCATGGGCACAATAGGGCTTCGTAATTTCGCACGGATGAGCGGGACGCGTCACCCGGAACGCTCGCGGAATATGGAAGATGTTCTGTGCCTCAATAATTCGTTCGTGATATGTACCCACCGGTCTTCGTGTCGAGAAAGAAATACAGAAAGTGTTAGATGCTCGTGGTTTGACGAAAAAGGGAATTCGAACTTTGTAGGTGTTTCGCACGCTCGTGTCTACGAACACAAGATCTAAACTCGAAGGACCACCCGAATAATTAACACTGAACCTACCAAGGTGGTCAAAATGACCGTTTAACAAGTTTGCAATTTTAAGTCAAAAAGTATGTTAAGGTGCCTTTTTGATATTCATGTTGGTTTTCATCAAGATAAGGAATTAATGTGTACATTAATTCGTCGTTCGTTTATTCATTTTTCAAACACATTTTTAATTTCAAAATAAAGCTGTATTATGCGTCGATAGGTTTAGTGTTAAGGACTAATGTCGCAATAACGAGTACCTATGTAACATAACGAGAAACAACGCGGGAAAGTGCATGCATGAAATTCAACGGGCGAACGCCACTATTCTCGTCGAACGATGACGGTTTTGATGCCGGTAATTGAGCTGCATCTAGTTCCACCAGCGAACTGAATTAGCGGCCGTGTAACTGTTGACCCCACGATGAAAGGTAATCACGGTCTGTACACGGTATGTTGGGTTCTTCACCGTTACTCGGAACACCAGCTGTATTCAAGGTTCGAATAGCCCGACAGAGACGGAATACCAAATCTGTAGTTTGATTTTGCGATGAATATTTAGCAGCAAACAGGGGAACGATTGGTCCTTCAAAAGTTCATTTGGAATGTTCCAATTAAGTGTCTCTTCGATTCGGTGGATCGGGTATTTGGGAATTTGGAGGTTAGAAATTGGGGGTCTTGAGATTTGGTGATTTGATAATTTTTTTATTTGGTGCTTCAAAGATTTTGGGATCTGGGAATTTGGCAATTCGGGAATTTGGAAATTTGGAAATTTGAGGATTTGGAAATTTGGGAATTCGGGAATTTGGGAATTTGGGGATTTGGGGATTTGGGGATTTGGGAATTTGGGAATTTGGGGATTTGGGGATTTGGGAATTTGGGAATTTGGGGATTTGGGGATTGGGAAATTTGGGAATTCGGGAATTTGGGGATTTGGAAATTCGTTAATTTGGGGATTTAGAAATTGAGGAATTTGGGAATTAGGGAATTTGAAAATTTGGGATTTGGAAATTTTGGAATTTAGGAATGTAGGAATTTGCAAATTGAACAATTTAGAGATTTGAAAACTTTGGAATTCAGAATGTGGAAATTTGGGAATGTAGGACGTCGGAAATTTTGAAACTTGAAAATTTGCAAATTTAGAGTATCAGGAATGTACAAATATACAAATTCAGTGATTTCAGAGTTGAGATATTAGATAGTTTCAGATATCTACAAATTTTCATATCCATAATTTTCCGCTCGAGAATCACCCGATGCTAAACAACTTTTTCCACGTTTTCCTAAATCAACCACTTTGCATAGCGATAAATTATTTAAAAAAGCAATAGCAAGAGGTTTTCGTAGCGGAATACATTGTCCCTTCGCGGACATCAGCAGCATACTGTCGTAGCGTGCTTTTCCGATGCCACGTGCATAAACACCTATCAAAAGATAACGATAACATATCGTACCCTTGTATTCTGCTGGAAACAAAGGCGCGTTGATCGAAGTGCAGCATCCGGCCGGTGGCGCCCACGTTATCCTGGCAGCCATAGCGAAAACGTTAACGCGGCTTAAACGCGATTTGCATTCCTACGAGATTAAGAGCGCAGCCGTATTCTCCGCGAATGGCGGATCTCCTTCTTCGGCTCCTCGCGAACGGATTCCTCACTAGCTGGATATTCGCGTAGAAATTCATTTCGACGATTCGACACCCTCCCGCTTCCCGAGATACCTTGCTGATATAAAAGGAAACAGAATGGACGGTAGCCATATTCGACGATTACGTTTGTCGATGGTTTGGGTAGTTAAACGATGATCGACTCGATCACGAATTATACGTCGCAGTAAAAAGGGATAGTTTTATAGGAAGTAATTCTGATTTATGGAGAAATTAACTAATTACGGTGATCACCAGCTATGAGCGCTTACGACTACAATTTCCAGAGCATCGAATAATTAAAGTCTATCTAATTTAATATCTACATATCTATTCTATTTGACTTAATGTCTACAACTCTAATCTATCTGTTTAATATCTTCATGTCTAATCTATCTTACTTAATATTTACATCTCTAATAAATCTTAATAAATGTCTAAAAAGTAATATATATAAGAAATGATCTGATATTACAATTTAAATTAAGTTTCTAATAATTCAAAGTCCAAAGATGGAAAAGGCATTCATAATCTATTTTATAACGGGTTAAAATGGTTGGCTATAATTGTCGCGAGACTTCAAATTACTAAAAAGATGTCTAAAGGAATGGTCCGAAATAAGAAATGCGCGAATTAAAACGTATTCGAGATCGCAGAGGGTCAGCGTACATTTGTTTCCGTCATCGAAGGGTTAATTACCGGAACGGTGATCCGGAGGATACAAATTCGAATTCCGGGCCCGGTCGTCCAAATATTGTCCGTACCGCGGAGAAAGATACGGTAGCCGTTCGCGCAAGAAAAAGATAAACGAGCCACGGGAACATAGGCGGAGGATCGATGGTGGGGATCGGGCAAGGGGTGCGCGAGGTGAAAAATAGGCGGCAGTACGAAACGATCGTGCATTCGAACAAGAACACGCTCCACTTTTGCTCCATTTGTGGACGTGGGTGGAGTTGCGTGGGAGTACGGGACAAACGTGTGCATCCCGAAAGGGGAATGGCAGAACGGAATTCGCAGTCGAATCGAGGAAGAAAGATGAGACGAACAGGCAGATGGGAAATTCAAGGAAGAATGATGAAGAGGATAGGTAACTCGCCGCGAGAAACGAGAAGAGAAACGGGCCGGTGGGGAGAGAGGAGGAATGAAAAGGAGGAAGAAAAAGGGGATCCGCGGAAGAACGGAAGAAAGGAACAGCGAGAAGTAAAAAGAAAGGGTGGGAACGGGCGTCGAGAGGGTGATGCCGGCTACGAGAAAGGGGAATGCAGAGTTGCCAAGGTTACACCCGCGTCATAACCACCCTACGACCGTTCCAGTAACCACCCTCCTCTCCTGGACCATTTTCCATCCCTGTCTCTTCAATCCCCACTGTCGTAACTTCGATTTCCACCACCCTATTGCTGGATCGCCGTTGCCGCGCCCTTATCCACGCGTGTCTGCTAAGCTTTCTTTAAAAGTTCCACAATAAATCCCTCCTACGACCACCATTCTGATTTATGGCAGCCTGGTCTCGTTAAAAACTTATCCGACTTTTTTGTCCTCTTCATGAAACCTCGTTTCGTTCTATTCTTTCCTCTTTCATACGGTTTCTATACCGCGCGAAACTGCTCGCTTCTCGATAAGCAATTCGCGCGAGAATTGTACAGCGTGGATCAACAATTGTTTGCATCTTAACCCCTCTGGCATGTAATTACGTCACAGTGACCGGCATAATAAAGTGACCATTCTATATCGCATATAGAATAGCTCAAAACTAATGTTTTTCATGAAAAACGATCCTAATGTCGGGGAGTTTTGAAAGGTCCACCGTCATATCAAGATTTTATTACAAAAATTAAAAGACTATTTGTAATAACAAAAATTCATAACTTTATTTTGACAAAACAAAAATTTTCATACATGACAAAAAATATGACCACATCGTAAATCTTAATTTACACATAATTTATCACAGTCTTATATAATCAGATACACGAACTGTTAGTTATGTTCTGTTTTCATCGTATGCACAGTACATCGCGTTTACGCATTGCAATTAAATAAAGACGTTACAAATTCTGAGGTGGTCACTTTTTTTATCATGTATGAAAATGCCTGTTTTGTTAAAATCAAGTTACCAGTGATTGCAAATATTTTTTTTAAATTTTTGTATGTAATTGTTGGCGTGACGATCAACGTTTCGAAAAGGCCCGATAATAGTATCCTTCTTTATTAAAAACATTACTTTTAAGATATGGTTATAATAGGATGGTCACTTTATTATGCCAATTACTGTACCTCTGAAGTTCGTGCTACAGTCGGTAATTAATTTTGATGGATTCGCCGATTCTGGTGCGAATTTATTTAATACATTGCGCTCGAAAGCACAAAGGGTTAATACTTTTTAAAACGAACAGCGTTTCTTCGATCGACTTCGTGTTTCTAAGAGAGACACTGAGATACAACGCTTCACATCTTCGTGTTTTACTTTTTACGCTCTACATAAAATTATTTTACGCTGCGGTTTACTGCTTCCTACTTCAACGAATTTCGTGTCTCGAAAAATTATGATCACTCACTAAATATGTTACTGCCGATACACCTTCTAGCTTAATTTGAAACTCGCGTAATTTAATGACTGTCTATCGAAATAAGTGTAAATTAAATGAAACGCGTAGAAATTCAATTATCGTATGACTACTGTTTACAGTGGGGAGTTAATTAATCATTCTCAAAGGGTACGTTGAAAGTCTGTCGTTTTCCAAAGTAATCCTTTTATAATTAAATTCGTTCCTCTCCACTGCGAAGGGAAATCCTTTGCCACGACAAGGCATTATCTTCTATAAGTCAACAGTTAATTAAACAGGGGTTGCCAGCCAAAACCTAACCATCTAGCAAGTTGTATAACATTGGTATCGCCAAAGGGTAAGTTAGGCAATTAACATTTTGTGATAACCATTTTATCAATGTCCCTACAGTTACAAAAATGTTACACTCGGATCTTGAACTTTTTTTCTTTGATCTTAAACTTTTAGCGTTCAATCGACTAAATAAATCAACCAGTTACTCTTCAAATATCGCCACTTTGTTGCTCGTTCCACTTTGCCCGATTTTCGGAATATTTCCTACCACTTGGTATATTTCATACTCGAGGAGCGACTTCGTTTCGCGTGTACGTCATACAAGATGCGGAATTTTCTGTTTCCATTTACTTGTGACTGGTTTACGAAGCGTGCGGTGCACGGGATATAAGTCAACCGAGACGTTTGATCTTAGCTTGCAGATGCTCGTAGAATATTCGGGTCCCAAATCCCGACAGCTGCCATCCAATTTTTTCGAACACTCTGACTGCATTTAAATCGTCTGTCACCGTTGATGCATCGCGTAATAGCGATAACCGATTTGTAAAATGACAGAACCGCGTTTTTGTCTCTTTGTATCCTTCGAACCAGTTAGCTACATTTACGTACGACGATGCCACGATATTGTTAGGTGTTAGGTTACAGTATTGCGCGAATGTTGAAAAAACGAGTGCGATCGTATGTGGCATATGTGGAACGGGAGAACATGCGTCGGAAATCGAAATACAGTCGATTTTCGTTATATTGCCTCTTTCGATAATAATATAAGTCATAGTCGTACATGGTTTTATGCGGTTGTACGTATTTATACGTGTGTTGTGATATGTGTTATATCTGGTCATACGTGGCAAATGTGTAGCACGTGGCAACGCGTGCTGACCTAACGAGTGAAAAGGTATATTTTCAACATCAGCGTGTAAACGAATATTCGTGCACTCGGTTATTAACACAGGGATAAACTTTGTTTCTTCATTTTCGTTCTCCTCTGTCCCAAATTAGCGCCAGCTAAATTAACACATTGTTACTTCCCTCCGAGCAGCATCGCAAAGATCAAACGACAAAGCAATTAAACGGTGTAAAACAGTGGCAGGGTATCGTGTCAATTAAATGCAGCGAACAGATTTCGAGCCGCAAAAATCGAGATAGCGAAGATTCTCGGAATTCCTTCAGGTCGTAATTAAAATGAGCACGCTACGTTAAGAATTTTCCCAGGATTTGTTCGGGCGTAATTGAAATAACATTCGATATTATATTTAACTGTTTGAACCGACGGTATTACGGGAACTAGTCGAGAGGAATACTCACCGGTAGCATCGGGATTCTCTCCTTGTGCGATTGCGAGTTTAATTGCGGACGGATGCGTCTGCAATCCTGAATCGGCAATTAATTAAGCGGCTCTTGAACGGACGAAGGGAAAGGCAGGCTTAATTAATTAATAATCGGAAGAGATCGGTCTAGCGGAGATAGGGTAATCCGAGATTAGCCGTTCGTCGTGTCTCGATGGAACCATCCTCTGTGGTGGGTGTTCATCTTGCAAAACTCGAACGCAAATATTTGGTTTAATTGGCCGGATTGCACGCGAACGCGAGACGAACGAATTGCATTAGACCGGTGAAATTAAAGGACCCGGGTCCCGTTCCATTTTCGTTAGCGCGAATTTGCATCGGCTTCCCTATGGACGCCAAATGAAACCCACCGACGACCGGCTGCCCGAAAAAATTTAACTTTTCGCTTATCCGTGGACAAAATTTTAAATTATGCACCCTTCGTGCTTGTCATGCACGGAAGAACATTCCGGTGGATACTGGTCGGTCCAGCGAAAACCGAAGTGAAACTCTCCGCTGAAATTGTTTCATCGCCGGCCTTAATAAAGCATGGACATTCGTGTCATAGTATTGTATATTCAAATATAATTGTACAATCATTGTACCGATGATTTTTTTTAATAGTCACTATTTATTGAATTTGTGGTTCGTTTTGGTTTAGCAAAGACCGAAGTGAAACTTACCAATGAAATTGTTCCATGGCTGTCCTTTAAAGCAATAGAGATTCGTGTCATAATATTATAAATTAAAATGTTGTAATTGTACAATCATTGTACTGATGATTTTTTGTAAAATCGTCACTATTTATTGTATCTATGGTTCCTTTACATCGTTGCTGTCAATTTCAACCTCTTTTTGAGGTCGTTCCTCGACGAGTGAATGTTTGATAATGTTTGTAGCCGAATGTTTGTACCTGAAAACATTTTTAGTATTGGAAAATGGCAACTGTAAGGATTTTCTAGTTAAAAAGTTTCATGAATTTATTTGAAATTATTATTTTTTATTATTAATGGCCAATAATGTCAGTTTCACTACGCCCAAAAATCTCCTGTATAATACTATAAATTTAGTTAAAAGTTACTTATTTGAAATTGTTGCGTTAAGTCAAATGGCGGATACGAGTCTCGACTGAAATTTGTCGATCACCGCTCGAGAACGACACAAGTATGGTTTCTCGAAAGGAGGGAATAATTTTGCCGGATGCAAGGACTCGAAACGCGAGGATCCGCGCTTTCGGTAGAAACAGGATGTTTTTCATCGAGTTTGACGGACGTGCGGCGAAATGCGATGCATTTATCATGCGGTTACAGCTGGGGGTAAACATTTATCGTTTGCATCTCCGAGAAATCCGCGTGTGGCGGGAAGATGGTGAACCGCGACGAAGGAGGAAGAGGGAGGGCGGTGTACTCGAGCGAAAAACTGAAAGAGGATGGCATTCATATTTTCCCTCAAAGCAAACAGCCGCTCTCATTCCGCTGTCGGAATCCTTCGACCCGGCCGCATTGTTCGTCATTGTGACGGGCCACAAAAGGAATGGATGCGAAAAAACGCGGGGGAAAAACGAGAGTGAGAAGACCTGGATGGATTTCGTGTTTCTCACTTTCGAGAGTCCGCATCTTCGCCGCGAAAGAAAGATCTTGGCCTACTTTTCTTTCTTTTTTTTCCTCCAACGATCCTTCAAACGTGGGTGGAATTTCACGCGAACGGGAAAATGGAAAAATCGTTTGTTAAATATGGAGGGCTGACCCTAGAAGCGACAGATTTACGAGAATCCGTTATTCGGAATACTGATTCGCAATCTCTGTATTGTGATCCTACGAGATGAATAGCGAATTTCTCCATTTCAGAATTCGACGGTATGGAGATTACGAATTTTTTAATTTCCAAATTTCTGTGATCCAAATACAGTGAGGTACAAAAGCGTTCGTACACTTGGAATATAGAAGTGAATATTTTCTATATTATTAATTTTACAGGGTTATTTGTTTAAATAGCAGAAGTTTGAAAAAAAATTATGCCGGGTGAACATGGAGTGTATTGCATTGTATTGTAAGTGTTACAATTATTTGAACCATCCTCTTTTTAATATTTTTTTAAGAGTTCTTTCGACGTTATGTGATGTTCATTTGTTGTTGTGTTATGTATAATATACAGCTATAAATTTTTAAATATACTTAACAACATAAAAAATATTATTCTTATTTCTACTTTCCAAGTGTACACCTTTGCCCTCGCTATACATCGGTGTTTCGGTTATCGATAAAGGGTACCCACGTTTTAATAAAAAATGACCGGGAATTATATAATTTTTTTTCAATGCCACGGATAAAAGAGTTTCGACGGTCGAACGCGTTCAAGCTGGAGATTTCTCTTCCAATTACGCGATCGTGTTTATTTTCCTTCCATCCAACCCCGAGAGAGGCTCTCCGAACTTCTTTCTCGGGAGTTTGTATCATATTACGGAGCTCCTGAAAGCGTTTCCACCGAGAACCAATATGGAAGGGAGAAAAAGGGTATCCGTGAGCTCGAGTTTAGGGAGGGTAGGATCGGATCAGCGTGGGGAAGAAAAGGTCCACTTTCGTAAATGGCACGGAAATATCGTTGCTCGCCGTGGTTGTAGGCTAAATCGTCCTTTCTATCAGTATGAAGAATTTTTCGCGTGGAGCTTTGATAGCGTTGTACGGCGAGGGGTGGCGCAGTGACGAATTACGTACCACCAGGGGGAGAAAAAAAGGAAAGGAATATCCCCTAAAGTGATCCGAGGATGTTGCTTAAATGGCGTGCCTCGGATCCTCGCGTTCCCTCTTCGAGTACGAGCGGTGTGCAACGTTTCCCTGCTTTTTCGCCCGTTTTATCGTGACCCTTTAGAAATGCAATATCCTTTGACAACGTGAACGACGTGTATTCTTTTTCTCGTTAGTAAATTATTAGGTAAAGACGATCTATTAGAACAGTGTTCTTATTTCCGAAGGAAAAGTCTTGTTTAAAAATTTCTTTACGGAGAAATAAATATGCAACCCTCCCATGTAATTGTACACCCAGAAATTAAAGGGAGAAAGAAACTTAGAAATTAAAGAGAGGCAATTCTCTAACTTAAATATTACAAAGAAAATTTTGTACTTGCCAATTCGGTAAAATAATATTCACCTTCATACTCATGCAAACTTTCAAAATTTTATTTTCACTCCGAAAGCACATTTTCCTCAACGAGTCTGTACGACGTTTTAATATAACGATATTAATAGCGTTTCGTGGTAAGAAGCTTTCGGAATAAATTCCTGCCATCGTTCGAGCAAATTTTAGGATAGAACGGGATGAAACAGGATGCAAGAAAATACAGACAAGTCGAGGATGACCCACTTTCGTGGAGCATAAAAAGCTTAGCATCCTCGGCGGGGTTTAAATCGCATTTTCTCGATCCTGACGATCAGCGTGTAACTCTTCGAGATAAGTTACGAGCACGGAGATAACGTGTTACAAAATGATAGCTCTCGGTTCGAGGGAAACTCAAAATTGAATGAGAAAGACGGGGGTGAGTTTCGTGTAACGGGTCGTTTTTCTCAAAATCTTCGCGTCGCACACAGGTAGAAGGAAAACATAGTGGTAACATAAGCTTCGGACACTTTTTATTACTTCACACATTTACTCGACATTTTTACTCGAGGTTTATCACTTGACATTTTTATTCGACGTTTATTTATTTTTACTTGACTTGAAAAATTTTTCGATCCCGAATCAGGAACGAGTTGTCCGCCGTTCTATTTTGTGTACATCACGAAAACTATAAAAGTACCTCGGATCTCCATAAAAGTACATCCTATGTTCAAGTACGTAGATACACGAAACACAACGAAACTCGAAGATTCGTCGTAAAAAAAGATTCGTGGGTCGATCCGGTCTATTTACCGAGCAAAGACCGCACGATAGAAAGTAATGTCGCTTTGCGTCGTATCAGAGGGTGTCCCCCACGCAATCTGGTCGTTACCAAAAAGGAAAAAGAGCAAGGAAAGAAAAATTAATGGGCAAGAGCGATCGCGCGAGGGGGTTTTCGCTCGACGATACAGCGAATACGAAAACGTCCTCAACGATCCACGGGTTTATTTTCATTCTCCGACCACTTGGCGTCTTTACGGTTCCCCCGCCCTAAACGATGGTCTTAAGTCTCGCCGCGAAATTTCGTTGATGCGACGAGCGAAGGGTGAACGAGAACGGGACAGGGGTGGCCGGTATAATCCAGAAATTTGTAGCGGCCAGACGAACCGGGAAAAATGCCGCGATGACTCGTGATGGAGCGTGCAATCCCGATATGAGGAGCAACCATAAAGCGCGATGAGGAGAAGAAAACAGCCGGGGTGGTTGGCCTGCGGACTCGTCGTTGACGGCCGTGCAATATTCGAAGAACGTCGACTTCAAAAGAGGCCGACCGTCGGAATAGAGGCGAACGGGACCGACAGCCACCCCAGGAAATTGCATATTCCGCCTGATGCAACGACCCCTCCATTTTCTCGTTCCCTCTGTTTCTGGCGGATTTCATCAACTACCTTGGGAATTCTTCGTCACCTGTTCCGCGACAGATCTGATCGATCCTACGTTCGCTCTTTCTTGCTCGAACGGTTTTAACGCCGTTAATAGAAATTCGGTGATTTCGAGAGCGTCGGAACAATCACGATTCTCTTATATTACATTTATCCCGCGTATCTGGAAACGTGAATTTTACAATTATACATCCTGTGAACAACAAACTTTTTATGCAATTTTATATATTAATCGTAATTAAGAGTTTGACGAGTTTCGAATTCACATACTTGTTGCAGACTCGATTCAGGATAAACACGAGTTTGTAACAGAATATCTTTTATTACAAATCTCTGACTATTAAATAAGGTGTTGATGAAAAAGCGTTAATTTTGCAAAAGAAACTATTGGTTGTTGTCGAAGGTAAAGACGCGGGGGCTACAAAGGTCGTTGGTTAATTTTTAGGAAGAGTGGTGGTTCAAGGAGAAGTGCTGATTTAGGATGTAAAGGGGTCAATGGTTTTGTAGGTCCTTGAAAAAGATCTGAGCTTAAGGGAAATTTTCAAGAGAGGCATATTGGGTGATTTAAACCAGGAAGGGAAAGTTTGGAACTAGTGAACAATATTGGGATTCCCAACATACTTTTTGAGGGGTGGTTATCACATTTGTAAGGTGAAGTTTTTAAAATAAGAAAAAAGCACAGTTTAATAAAACAGACTTTTATTACAAATGTGAGAAAAATATATCCAGGTTTGTCTTGATTGATATCCAGGTTTGATCCTGCCAATATCTTGTCGAACTACAAATTTGCAGTTCTTTTTTTATTATTGCAGTAAAGACGACGACCTACCATTTTTGACAAGAATTTTCTATACACTCGTATATTTCAACAATCATACACCCTCAATATCAGCACCGTTAAAAATACTCAATTTACGAGTTTCGAACGCGACAGCCATTTTTCGATCGGCGAAAAAGATAAAAATAGCTCGTTCGGCGTAGTCCGCTGTTCGATCGGCAAGGATTATAAAAATGAATTTCTATAAAAATTAAAAAAATGTCCTCCCAGTCCGCGTATCGGTAATTAACGGGATACAGTGTTTGTACAGTTTCAAACGTTCGCCGCTTCGGCAAATATTGTATATTTTCAATTTTCTCGCTGGGAAACGCGGGTTTATTTCGCGTAGCACGCGATACAGGCACGATCGAATATGGAAAACGGGGAATCAAACTGATTTTACATGCGTGAAAATGTTTGTTATCGTCCTTCCGACAGGCGGTCGGCAATATTTGCAAGTACAACAAGAACGGGGGCCGTTATTATTGGTCGAGCAACCGGCACGTACAAAAGACGACGGGGAGAGTCGTTAAAATCAGCATAATGAAAAATGTAGCTATCACGATTTCCCGATCATCGGAACAAATATTGAACGTTATTGACGCGACACGATGTTATTCGTATTATCTTGGAGGCTTTTTTAACGTTCATGTTCATTTGTTCGGAAGAATACTGATTATTGGTATAATTAATTTGTTCATTTTCAAGAATATACAGTGAGGGACAAAAGTATTCGTGCAATTGGAACGTAAAAACAAAATAATCAATATTTTCTATATTATTAAGTATATTTAAATATACATGTCTGTATGTTGTACATAACACTTACAACAATAAATGAACCAAAAACAAAGGTAATAGCATCATGAAGTAAGTTATTGTAAGTACAGTGTGACGATTTGACAGCTGACATCATACCGTTATCAAATTCGATTCTTAAAAGATTATGGATGCAATAATTCATATTTAATTGTATACTCTTTTTTGGAACTTTGTAATTGTGTCCCAGCGATAGTATCGCGAAACATAAATGTATTTGTACTTTCCGCGGTCTGAGCCGCGATTAATTCGGTTTCGCGAGCCACACAGTAGGAGTTAGTAATTATTTTTAATTCGTTCGCGTTATTATCGATATTCAGTTCTTTGTGCCACCGTATTTCACCCGGAACATCATCCAGCTTAATATTCGGTAAAATTTTTGCGATGCTTTTAATCAGAATGAAATCCCCGAAATGCCTAGGGGAAGATCCGGTACAAAGGAACGTACGTCGTTTCGGGGTAATGCCACATGTCCCATAATAAATTAGAAAGAGTATATATATGACAGGAAATTATCATGCGGTCGCGGGATTATTACTGTGCATCCATCCGCGATCGTGAAATTAGCAGAGCTGATATCATACGAGTGTTCATAGATATTTCGAGCGAAATATTCCCCTTCGTTGAAATCGAAATTTGAAGCGAGTACGATATTTCCTTGTTTATTTTACGAAACTGGATAAACAGCGGTCGAATGCGAACGAACGTTATCGCGAGGAAATTTTTTCGCAAAATCACCAACTCCGAACGACCACGATCCGAGAAGTGTGACATGGCTCGCGACTATTCCTTTTTGCACGGTGGTTGAAAAAACACATGGTCGAGCGATGTTGATCGATCCTCTTGACATCCATTCGAGAATATTTGCCGAAGTAGGTCGCTGAAATCTCGGTGAAACGCTCGTGATATGAAACTCTTCCGCTAACGTTAATTTACATCGGTGAAAAGGTCGCGCGATACATACGCGTCGGCAGAATTTCAAAAGCGAAAAGGTCAGCTCAACGACCATGAGAATTTTCGTGGGGGCGCAGGACAGGGGGAGGGGGGCGTGGAAAAATCAACGAAGGTCAACGAAAATAAGCAACTCCGTTCGCGAGAACTCGTGGAATTAATAATTCAACGGGGTCGCTCGTGATGGGCTGCGAAACGGGTGTCGGATACGTGTTCCGGAAGTTGAAACGGTCCGAAGGATTTTCATGAAGCATCGAATCGCGACCGCATCTCCACGCGGAAAGCCCCGCGATAGAACAACGGGGAAACTTTCGCAAAGTGGAAATGCTTTGAAGCGATGTTTTTTAAACTTTCTTCTTTGCCGGAACCGTTGAACGGCTTACGCTCTCTGACTTACTCCCCGGTTCTTTGTTCGGATCGCGAGACGTTCGTACTTTCACTATTAAATTACTCGTTCGAGAAACTGCGAATATCCTACAATTAAGAATTTTTGGTAGTTGTTGATAACTTGTAACTATTATTTAAGGTGTGCGTTTCACACAAATTTCCCAATAAATTTGAAGGTTTATTAACATAAATAATTATTATATAAATGTGGCTATTTATACATGCAGTATATGTACGCAATTAGCTATTTATGCATACAGTATGTGTACACAATTATTGAAATGACATGATAAACGATTTACTTAACATAACTTAACTAACTCAACCAACTATGTTTGATAACTTGTATGCATGCTATATGTGTACACATACTGTATGCATAAATATAATTGCGTACACATACTGTATGCATAAATAACCAGTTGCGTATATAATACGTACTATACATATGTACAATGTCCAGATCCTAAATTTGTTCAGTTAAGTGACATACTTCGTGATATGAATAATTGAAGATGTTATGTTGTGCAACAATTAAGTTATGTGGAGAAAAAGATTGCAAAGTCGACTGCAGGTTCTATCGGCAAACGCGTTAATTTGGTAGGGAAACAAGTTGCAAACTCGTCGGATAGATTTAAGGGTTGGGTTGAAGGCACGCAGTTCGCTCGTGCATTCTATTTACCGGGTGGAACGGAAGAGAATAAACGTTCTCGACGTAACTGGATCAGGTTGTGGCCTATTTTCAACGTGCTACGGCCCTAACCGCGGCTTAACCCGATTTATGCGCCGCAGCTTCCACGTTCGCGCTCTATTAGCATAGAGCTACGGCCGGGAATACGTAAAGTCCCGGCACAGAAGTCGATGAATTTAGCTATGAAATTGCATTTTAAACCACTCCGATGCGAGCGTTCCCGATTCGATTATCTTCGATCCCCGACCGACGCGAACGGCCATTGGAAACTGCCGCCGTTCCCTCTCCCGCCCCCGATATGTTATTTTCCGTTTCACGCGCGACAAATTACGGATAACGATCTCGAAGCTCCATGTTTCTCGCACTCATTTAATGCCTTTATTATTGCAACTGTTGCGACGCTGAATTCATCGATATCCGTTTTACGTATGCAATACTTGCCTATAATTTTCCAACAGTGTTTTCCAACTTAATCTTCGTGTTAGCATCTTGCTACATGCCTGCGCAGTTTATATTTGAGATATCTCAAATATATCTTCAGGGATGAAGAGGACATCAAAAATCACTTGGATTAGTTTTTCGCCGAGAAGCCTCAAACGTTTTACGAACGCGGCATAATGAAGTTTGTCAAAGATGGCAAGAAGTCATCAATAAAAATGACCAATACATACTTGATTAAAGTTTATATTATGCATGAAAGAATTGTGTCTTATTCCACTTTGATAATCCGAACAAACTTATTTGCTAACCCAATACATTCCAATAGATAAAAATATACGGCCCGCTAATAGACAGCAATTCTCCAGACAGGTATTTTTACCCGCTCCGCTTACAACGTGTTAAGAGTCAATCAATTGTAATCGATCAATTATTAATTACGATCAGTTAATCCATGCTTGAAAAATTTTGTAACAATACTTGGACACACGAAACATATTTGTTTTCGCGTACGTCGTTCGGTCGAACAGGTGAGTCGAGGACAACTTTCGGGAAATAAAAATAAACCATTCGGAAAATTCGTCGACAAGAAAGTAAGAACCGGTGTTCGATAGTGTTCATAGTTAGCGAGGACCTTTTCGACCCGTTATCCGGCGGCTATAGAGAAATTTCTCATTAAAAGTTCGCGCGGGAGTTAGGCCGACACCTATTGTCACTTATCGCTTTACCCCAGTTTCCTGTTTGCGAAAACCGAAGGAAAAGAGAAATAATGGCTGGCGATACTTTCGCGGGACGAGAAGCTCTAACGAGTTCTTAATTTCAGTTTTCTTTCGCGTCCTTGATTAGACCGGTGAACAATAAGCCGCCTCAATTATCGCAATTAAAATATTCATTACACGTTTCCTCATTACAGATCTCCGTTTGTCCCCGCCTTAAGGAAATTCTTTCGGCTCTTTAAACCGTCACGAAACGAACCTAACAAACCGAGACCCCTACAAATTGGGCCAATTTATTTACCAATTAACGTTAAATTACTGGACGGTTATAATGAGAGTCCTTAAAATGTCTGGATTAATTCTGGCGAGGCTAGATTTCCCGTCTTGTTGTTTTTTCGGGTCATTGACTCTATCCAGTTTTCCCTCGGTGTGATTTCTCCAGATTGAGATGTCTCAGCGTCTACCCTTCTCCAATTTTCGGTTTCACCGTGTTTACTTTCCTCTAGGTCTAAGCTCCCCGGATCTAGGTTTATTAGGTTCAGTCTTCTCTAGCCTTTCAATCTTTCCTATTATTTTCTGTGGGTTTACTTTGCCCTATCTCGGTTTCCGACGTTTTAATCTGCCCTAACTCCGCTTTTCCCCAAAGTTCAGCTTCGTTCGGCTCCTCTCCCTTTATCTTCGCTCGTAAGAAGTCCATTTTGTACCGAAGTAAATAGTATTGTCGAAGCCAGTTCGACAAGACAAAAGTTCGTAATTTATTTTCTCCGGTAATTCGTCGATGATCGGGAAAGAGACACGAGGAATCGCAAAGAAAGATCAAAGGGGGCCCGGCAAGTAGAAATCGGTGAGCGTATTCGACAATAGGGTGAATTCGTGTCGTGTGTCGCAAGCCAGCCACGCCAGCTGATCACCGTCGACGATAGACCCGACGACTGATTGAGGTTTTGCGCCGGTTAATTAACGGGACACTAATGAAGATAATTACCATTAGCATAGGTAACTGGCGCGATCGGTCCCGTAGATGGGCCAGACCAGTTTCGAAGGGACGGAACGAGAGGCCGTGAACAAATCATCCCCTCGTCAATGACCGTGGACGGTGGTCAGAGGTTAGAGCGAACGAATCGGTCCAGAAGCGAATCGTGTCCTCGTTCAATCCAATTTGCGAGCCGTGCACGGCCGCGAGCGGAAAGGAACAACGCGCGAAAAGGGATGAGAGAAAACGGGAATCGAGAGGGTGTGGGGGCGGGGGTGTGCTGCTCGAAGCGACGACTCGCACAGACAGGGTGCGGATAGAAAATTATTGCAGCCACGGATTGCAGTCGAATTGGATAATTAAATTTTCAACTCCGTCGTTCGACTTGTTTTCCCTTCCTCTTTTCAACCCTTCCGCGCTAATCTTTCGGGGTTTTTATTGTCGGCCGACTATCCCGCTAATTACCTGCGCAAATCATTTACAAAATTTTTGGACGGAGGGCTGGGTATTTTACGGACGCTTTTTCCGTTGGTCAATCTCTGTATCATCTGGTATGTTCGATGATATAGCTGGCGGTGGTATAAACATCCATATATGGGATTCGTTAATTAACGCGTTCGTCGCACAGCGTGATTAGGCTGAGTTTCTTGCCGGATCCAAATTCGTATTTATATGCATATATATTTTAATATTTTATATTTATATTTTAATATTTTTCTTTTTATATATTTTATATATATATTTAAGTGCTTGTTCCATTAAATTCCTTTGAAAATTACAACTGAAAATCCTGCTTAACTCGATGAAAAAGTGCGTCACCCATTTTCAGATGAAGTGGCGGTAAACGCGTTAAACATACGATCGAGTATCTTTGATAAAATTGTAGTAGGGAACGAAATTTAGATCAATCTGTACTTATTTTACTACATATATATTCCACGTTAGTTGTACTTACTGTGTACGTATTTCTACATTCGTCGAAAGTTTTTCTTTCACATTTGAATTCGTAGACTTATTTAGGATTTTAGGCAATCCCTTTTGGGGACTTTGGAGATAGTTTAGACCCTTATACGTTCTCTTAAGTGGGGCCTGACTCCTCGTCCTTGGGACGAATGCGAACAGTCGAGATCGAGGCGCCTCAAACGACAGCTCTTTAGAGTAAAGTACTATTAACACACTTATCTTGTATTGGACCATCCTCTTACGAATTCAGTCAATTTCGCGATAACACACTCCTCGCGCGCCAATTCCTGGATGGGCTATAGTCGTAGCAAGGCCCGAGCGCGGTAACGGTTGTTACGGGTGGACACGCGATCGCACGCGACGAGAAGGCAAACGGAGAGTGAAATCGCAAGGTTGTTGCCGACGCGTAAACGTCGGTTCTCGGTGCGATCCGCGAGCCAGGGATTCCAAGCGGGTTGGCCGATCGATCGTTAATCCGGCTGCAAGCTAATTAGTCGTCGCGGCGGCGTGACAGCAGGCAACGACGACAACGGGACGGGACAGGGCGGCTAAAGCAACGTCCAGCCGATCCGTCCGCGTTCACGCAGCTAGCGTGCACGCGCGCCGATTAATTTACTGCCGGCCATTATCGCAGTTGCACATTCGGCCGGCGCTGCAACGCGGCTAGTCAACGCGGAAGATGAACGGTGCAAGCTACCGCCGTTATTACGCCACATCCATTCCGCTCGTATTTCCGCCTGGACGTGATACCGCCTCCGGACGCTGGTCCTCGTGAGACCGCCTAATACTCGCTCGATGGATACCGGCTTTCGATGATGATCGCTTTCTCGTGCAGGATGTGGCTCCGTTAGGGTTACGCTCCTCGGGAATACCACACGGATATCGATAGTGTTAAGGCTCACGGTGCACTTAGGATTTGAATTTCTAGGTTGCAACACTGTACAACACATTTTGACCATTTTTTTGTTTCTTATAGATTTTTGCGGGCTGCATAAATATCTGAAGTCCGTTTAAAGAGAGTATGTTAGTAATTTTATGGATGCATGATTACTGTACCACCCTGCCCTGGGTCACTTCTGTCCTCGACAAAGAAGCTTTCCTTTCTGGAAAGCGGTTAAGGAGGAAGCAGTTAGGTGACGTCTCTCGTTAGAACCACATCGCCTGTATCTATATAATATATGTATATCCATATATAATGTATATATATATAGTTTTGTTTGACAGACACACATGCACAATATGATATATGTGTGTTGTGCACAATATTATATTGTTATGAATATTGCATACGTAGACTCGATTATTCCGGACTCAGTTTTGTTGGACAGACTCCACATGTATAATATGATATATGTACATATATGTATATTATGTACAATATATTATTATAAATATTGTGTATGCATACTCGACCATTCCGGACTCACAATCAGATTTGTTTGACAGCCTGTACATGTACATACTATTTTGTGTATATTTAACCGATCGATTATTATGTTCAGAATTAGATCATAAAACAGCTCACAATTGACATGAACACCGTTCTTGACTTTCATTCGTAATTTTCGATTCGAGTTGCTGAACTTTGCACAAAACCTGACCGAAATGTTGATAATAATTAGGAAGTTTGTACGAGTTTCAATGAAGTTGGGTGATTTGAAAATCAGCACGGCAATCCGATTTGATTCGGAAAACATTTAAACCTGTGTAGATCGTGGAACCACCACGAACGAGAGTGACACGGTGAAATATTGCCGCGGATAACATTTCCAACTGGGAATTGCTGGTAATTTTAAATTTAAATTATTGAAATTCGATTTGTTCGACGACGTTCGTTTATTAACCGTTCGTTCATTATAGAATCCCGATAATTTGTCACAATGAAGAACCGTGCTTTTAAAACTACATACATAAATGTTTTTCTCCGTTGTTTACAGTATCATTCAATTAATATTTAAACATTAATTTGTTTCATCGTGTCCATTCGTCAGCTATTATTTGCTAAAAAGTATGAAAAGGTTACAAATTTAATGCGTATATCAAAAATTAACGAATTACAATGAATGATTGTAAATGATCCAATAGATGATTTAGTAGATGCAATCTATTTGATGCAATGATTCAATAGATGAAATCTATTGTGTCTTATGCGACATTAAAAATACAAATGTATATCGACGAATTTAATGGCGAATAAACATGACATCTACACTCTGCCAGATCACGGTGTTTCCTAACCTAAAACTGTAAGAAACTTTGATTCTATAATTCAATGCATATACGGGGTGCAAAACAAACTATGAACGAACGATGTGCTCGTTTCGAAAATCGCATTAACCCCTTAACTAATCATTTTGCCGGCAAGTGCGTCAGACGGAGCGATTCAATTATCGTTGTAACGTCAAGACGGATAAACATTGCTCGAATGTTTGGGATATTTTGGATATGACGATCATCGGTGGACAGGATCAAATTAAAATTGAGCTCGAAGTTCGATCGTGGTGAAAATAGGAGGCGAATTTGTCGCGTTGCAGCGGTTGTGTGCATCACGCGTGAGAGACGTTATTATAAGACAAAGGGTTAAGATACTGGACGTCGAAAGACAAATATGTTATAATTTAGCCGCGTCGATTCTAAGTTTTATTTTCCTTCCAGATTACGTTTACAAATTTTTCAAAAGTGCCATTACAACGCGTCCATTTTTTATTCGCCGGCGTTGCAGCGTGACATTCATGAACACCGATCGAGCACAAAGGTAAAAACATTTGTCGAAAGTCGTGTCGAGGAAACGCGAGCGATCGCTATCCGCGTAATCGCGGCAACAAAGCGACTCTCGAATCCTCCTAATTACACGGAATCGTGTTTCCTTTCAAGCAGCCGACCGCGTAAATAGGAGAAACCGCTTATCCCAGACGCTCGCGGTATTATTCCGGCGATTATAATCTTGTCGCTAGCGGGTTAACCCGGTGGTCGGACAAAGTCAACGGTGATCGGCGAAAGCGTTCCACGGGAAAATTAACCCTCCGGGTAAGCGACTAACAAAGAAATTAATGCTCGCATCCTATTCGAAGGGAGGGCACGAAACGGAGAGGGACCGAAGCTACTGGTAGTAGGACGTAACCCAATTAACCCGGGGCTAATTTGCCCCACCCGTTCTAGGCGGTGCTCTTTTGAACGGGACACGGTCATCTTGATTATCCAGAAAGCGTCTTCTTCTTCTTTCTTTTTTTTTTTCTGTAAGAGGGTTCCGCTGGCTCGAACGGTGACTCGGGAAACGGGGGGGAAACATGAATTAAAAGAGCGTCGGGGAGGCAGCCTTTCGTAATTTGTGTTATCTCGTGACGCAGAAATGGAACCATGGATGTTCAACGAGTCGGGTTATCGGCTAACATCGTTTGCTCCCTAGATTTCTTTCTTTCTAGGCTGAGATTACTTCATAATTTATAGGCACCGATTAGGTTTTCTCTCGTTTATTTGTTGAGCGTTAACGAATTTTATGAATGAACCGACTGAAATTGAATTTCAACGTTCTATCATTTATTTATTTTTTCTTAAATATTTCTATTTCGCTCTCTAGATTTCTTCGGACCAAATTCTATCAAATGTTCCAAATATATTTTCTTTAGTTGTGATTCATAAAGTTCTTGAGTAATTTTGCACACAGGTACTTATATCAATTTATTTCATGAAATTTTTGTTCTTCCTTCTGTCTCAGCGTTATGAACAAGCACTTTTGACTTTGGAAATAAATTCGGTTGTTCCTTTGTCGCATAACGTTTCGTCTTAGCGATTTAGCAAGGTCCTCGGAAACGGTCACAGAGAATTATTTTATTGTTTGAAGAATAGTTTCTTTGCGGGTAGCCATAAATATTCATGCTTTATATGCTCCTTTTTATCATAGAACCGGGTCCAAAAAACAATACTTGAGCGCAAAAGTACTATACTTCCGAGAGTTTGGATCCGGTCCAGTTGGCAGTCAAATGGTCGTTAGGGTAACGTTATTATTCCTGTCTTGCAATGCTCCACAACATCTATCGATTACTTCGATCTTGGTGCGGTTGACTGTGTCAAATCGATACAGTCTATTTCCATGTTAAAAAGGAGATGTAGTAAACAAGCTATACAAATGCGGTTCTTCGTCGACGAGTTTAACGTTACACCACCAACGTACACGCGAAACTACCACTGTACGGTTGTACAAAGATGGCAATATAACGAGAGTTCACCGTGAGTCGATAGTGCAAGGAATATATTCATTGTGAGAGTCATCGACTTCCTCGAATCTCGTTGCACTAAATTTCTGGAAACAGTTATTGCGAATCAAGCTAGATCACGATAACATAAAGAGGGATGAACAGCATCCACAATTTTATGGCGATTTAATGCGGCCTCGGGCCAGTTGGAACGTTTAAATCGTGTCGCCGGTGCGGCTGAAAGTAAATTACGGTAAACGACGGTAAATTCAATGCGCTCGATTGTCCTGGCTGTCGGTATCCTGGTCAACCTACATTTGCATATGAAAGCGTTGGATATCGCTATCACCATGATATCCACACACATGGGTATACCGTACACGTGTAAGCGTCGTTGATTCGGCAAACGATTTTAGAGAAAACTTTCGTGCATGAATTGAAATTACATCGTTACACCGCCGGAAGGACCTCGACATTAAAAATTATTTTCGAAGAAAACAAGTTTCTCGATTTCGGAATTGTGGTATTTGAGAATTTTTTGGGACTATGGGACTTTGATGAATCCGGACTTGGCAAGATTAGAAATTTGGGAGACTTGGAGTGTCGAAACTTGAGAATTTACAGAATTTTTCTTCGAGATATTGGAAGTTTCGAAATTTGAAAATTTGCAACTTTGGTAAGTGGAGACTTTGGTAGAGTAGTGTGAACGTTTCGCAAATTGGAATGTTGAAAGTTTAGAACTTTCGAATTTTGGGAGTTGAGGATATTTGAAGTTTGGAAATAGTGAATTTCTAGAATTTGGAACACTGGGAATTTTGCACATTTGGGACTTTGACTGTTTAGAATTTTGGAACAGCAAAAATTAGGGACTTTGGAATACTGGGAATTTTACATATTTGGGACTTTGAATGTTCATAACTTTGGAACACTAAATGTTTGGATCTTTGGCAATTTAGAACTCCACGATTTTGATACCCTGCATTTACAGACCCTCACTCTTTCATGACTCGAATAATTAAAAATTTTAAAGCTACACAAGTTCATCGAGACTTTAAAAATCATATTCATGTTCAAGGTAAGTACCGTTCTTACAGAGTACTTTACTCGATTTAAATTTCAAGATGACCTATTTTCGAGCGAAAGAACAGGAAGACACCTGAGCAAAGGTGCCCTTTAATTTACACTTTTGGCAAACAGAGCCAGGAGCAATTACAGCCAGACGAGGGCTCCGTTAATTGAAATTCTGTGTTTAAGGAAAAATTAGAAACCACTCGATAATCGCGCGTCCTGTCGAGTTGCCAGACTTCGTCCAACAAATAACTTAACATACGAATAATAATGCCTAATAATGAAGTATTCGACAGGAATTATTAACACGTTTGTATTATTTGTCCCGACGGTTTCGCGAGTGTCGCGCGTTCGACGAGAGAAGACTCGCAAACGCGAAATTAAAAATTAATATTCGGTTACTGTATTTTCTTTGATGTTATGAATAGCTCGGCGTAATTCGTTTGCCGCCCAAAGCGGAAATGCAATTTTCTTGACAAGGACAAAGAGCGTGGCGACTTGTTACTTCAAAATTGCTGCCACTTCATCGTGACGGGGGAAAAAGTCAGCCTCGTGTCGCGAACCGGTTGCGAAATGCTCGAGAAAATAAAATGTCGCCGGTGTCTCGTGCAAATTGTTATTTCAGAAGCGAGAGAAATGGTCCGGTAACAATTAACGGCTTACCTGTCTGCGACAAGTTTGCTCAGCCAGTTCTAGATGTTTAGAGTACACTTACGAAATTGCGTTATAATACATGCGTGAAATTAAATTATGTTTGTAGGAGGATAAGGAACATTAAACCAGATATTCATTTAAGCCAGCGTTTATTTCGACACGCAACTTTAATGTCAACTTCTGCCGATGATTATGCTGAATTTATGAACTGAATTTTTGTATTGAATTTATGAACTGAATTTCTATATTGAATTTCTGAAATGAATTTGTGAATTGAATTTATGTACTGAATTTTTTGAACTGAATTTGTGTATTGAATTTCTGTACTGAATTTCTGAACTGAATTTCTATATTGAATTTCTGAACTGAATTTCAGTAGTCAATTTCTGTATCGAATTTATTTTCTAAAAAGAAATATTGAAAGTTATAAAAGACATGTCCATAGTTCCATTTTAATTCATTATGTATAAATAAAGTTTGTTGTAGTTCATTTAGATTATTTTACCTCTTACATTCAATTAGGAAATAATAGCCAGTAACATGGACTGCTTTATGCGTAAAACTGCCGGTCAGCAATGTGTCATGTATCGTGGAGTTAAAATGCGGTTCGTGACGATAATACAGACGAACATATCGAGTATGCCAGTAGTTTTAGTAGGGCGATAAGAGAGTTAACGAAAACCGAGATAATAAAACGCGGGATACGGGCTGGTTTAATTCTCTTCCGGATCAATTGGTGAGAATCGACTGGTCGAAAGCTATCGATTAACGCATGCAGGACGCGTCTTAATGATATCGGGTGTTGTCCGATGAATTAATCTTCCGGGGTACAGTCGATTATCAACGGCTCCTTCGGGGATCGCCGGCGCCCGGCACACGCGCGAGGGAAGATAAATCCGCTTCATCGTCTTTCGCAACGGCCGGCCCGACCTGTATTTCCTGTCCCAGTTTGATTAATTAACGAGCAACGGCGAGGGAGAGAATGCGTGAGAGCCGGCTGACTGATGAACGACAGACCGTGGACGCGTTAATCTCGATCGCCGCACGAATCGCCAAGCGGACAACTCGCCTTCTAGACTTTCCACCCTCATCGACCTGTCGCGAACAATGGACCGAGCTTTCGTTTTTTTTCTTCTCCTCTTCTGATTAACGAGCTTTTCAGAAACGCCCATGTAACGTTTCTTGGCCGAGCATACCAGTCGATCGACGGCTGATCGATCGATATATTTGATCCGTTTAACGCGTTGTCTATCATGGGGGTCAGGGGTGATCGGCACACTTGTCTGCAACGCCATGAGGGTCATCAATGACCGACGACGATAGAACAAGTGCACAATTACCATAGATATTGATACTGGTGAATTTTTCAGTGGTACCACTGTTACAATTACATCTGTTGCCACGAAGACCTTTCAGGTCACGGCAATACGTTAATTAGGACCCGAATCTGTACCACTCGTCGTAAACTATGACCTAACTAATTTTTATTACCATATTATAAGTAGGGTGATTAAAAATCCTGTCTCTAGAACTGCTGTCTATTAGCGGGCCGGATATTTTTACCTATTTCAAGGTACTTACTTTAAAAGCGGGGCAAGGTACTTTTACTCTATCGGCTTACATACGAAGCTGACAGAATTAGCTCGTACTTTTTGTTTAGATTCAACAACTTTACTTTTTTTATAACTTTATTATATAAGCTTGATTTGTTTAGCTACCCGCCCAAAATGTGTTCAGATCGCCGACCATTGGCTCGCGGTGATTTCCAAAATCATTGAATTAGACTATAATAACAATTTACTCTTGAGAATTACCTCTGAACAATGAGAATATTCACTCTTTCCTATTTCCCACTTTTCCTCCTCCACTTGCATTAAAAATCAAAATTTCTTGACCTAACCAAAACACAAATTTCCCTTTCAGTAAGCAGAGACCGACAGAATTCGGATCTAAGTAACGCACATAACACATATTATAAAAGTGAATAATTGTATCAGTTTGTTTCGTCAAATTTTTGGTCTTCTTTCTGATTCCATCGTAGTGAACAAGTTCTTTTGTGAACAAATTTAAATAATATTATTCTTGAATATCACATATCACATACTGTGAAATAAAGAATATTGCAAGATGCAACTATCATACCTAACATTATGAAAGTGATCTCCAAGTATTAATTTATCTCGGAGTTCGCCGAGGCACGTGAGATCGAGATACTAATTCGATCTCAGGCCAAAGTATATACAATATTTTACCACGAAAAATGCATTGAACTTATCTGCTCTAAATAATGTTTCAACAAGTATGCAATACATAATAAAAGATTCATGTTGGCGCCATGTAATATGCGCGTATCAGTTAACGTGTTAACGTTCCCGAACATGATGCCTCATTTACCGAACGATCGTTGGATTTCCGTCGGAAAAAAAACTTTGGTCGTTTTCGAACATCGCGCGTGGAAGCGGAAGATAAGTCTTATCTGGCCGTGCAACGACCTAGTTTAGGTATCTTGAAAAATGAGGACAACGAATGCTAACCGGTTATGCAGATGATTTATCATTCTGGAGGAAGTCAGTCGGTTTGTGTGCATCGCAGATTGCAACTACGATTTATGCGTTTCAATAACGACAGGTGTTTAGTATTGTTGCGCTTGATGGAAGTGTGATCCTTTAAATTTATCCAAGTTCACGTTTCCTTTTCATCACAATGTCTTGTTTTCATTGTTTCGATCGAGATACAATTCGAACAATCATTCTGCGAACAAAATAATTTTAACGATCAGAAACATGCAACACACGCGTCATTTGACCCGAAAGGATAATCATTCGAAACGGCTCATTTTTCCATTTCCTTCAAACAGCAAAACCTCGTAAAACCCTCTGTTCTTAGAAAACAACCTTTCATAAGCAGCGAATGCAGCCCAACAGAGGATTCCGCGCAAAATCATCAACGACAATGGAGCAATTTCCGAAGTCGCGTACCTTGGTCGTCGTATGGAAGATCCTCCAGTTCCGTCATCCGGTGAACGGGATCGGGATCGGGATCGTTGCGTATCGACGCTCCCATTCGCCCCATTCGTCCTCTTTGCGAGCCATCGGAATCCACCACCATTTGTCCGACCTTCCATTCATCCGTCGCGCTGTTCGCGTTGCAAAGGGAGTCTGAAAGAGGAACACGGGATCCGCGAGAGCGACAGGGAGAGAGAGAGAGCGGGAGAGGGAGAGAGGGAACCAGGCAGAGCTCTATCGACCGACTTCTCTCATCCAGCGTCCCAGCTACGGAGTCGTAGGTAGTAGTTGCAGCTGAAATCTCCTGCTCCACCACCCCTTTACCTTCTCTCTCTCTTTCGTTCCTCTTCATCTCTCCTTCTACCTCGCTTTCTCGCTGTCTCTCTCTCGTTTCTCTTCTTCTCTCCTTCTACTCGTTTCCTCTCTATTTCTCCTTCCTCTTCTTCTCTCTGTCTATCTCTTCCTCTATCTCTCTCCGGTTTCTCTCCTTCTTCCTCTATCTTGCTTTTTATCTATCTGTCTTTTGTCCCTCTTCTTCTCTCCCTCTAACTCGTTCTCCATCTTTCTCCGTCTCTCTTTCTCTATCTGTCTCACTGTGGTTCCTCTCCTTCTCGATCCCCCTGTCTCGCTTTCTCCCTGGCCCATGGTGAACTCCTGACATTTCAGCGTGGTACTGCGCCAGTTCCGTGTTTCAACGGAAGCCCGGATGTCCTCCGATGCTTGTTAATGCGCGCTGATTGCCAACGATGTTCGGTCGCGGCACCCCAGAGAGGACGGGCGCGAGGGAGGAAAAAAAAAGCGTCCGCGGGTAAAACTGGTCGAACGAAAGGGTTGCGGGGATTAGAACGATAGGCTGGAAGAAGAAAGTGCATCGAGTACGACGATATCGATAACGACGTGGACCGGATGGGGGTGGAATATCGAAGTAGGGTGAATCGGATCGGTTGAAGGGGGAGAGTGACGAATTAAGGTGGGTTTTCAAAAGATGGGGGAGAAATAAAACGAAGCTGTTGGTTTCGTGGGGTGACAGGATTTAGCACCTTATTTATCGTTCGTGGATGACGTCGATAATGTCGCTATGAAAGTTATAATAACGGTTTTGAAGGGAGTAACTATTATGAGGGAGTAATTAACGTTGTGTTAATGGTAGAATAATAATTTTTGTCGCATTCGGTGGAGCGGACAGCGACATGCTTCGCGATAAAAATTGTAGTCACGTCAATGCACACGGCCGCGCGTTTTGAAAAGACGGGGAGAAATAAAACGAAGCGCGATGGTTGAAAGGGGTGACAGGATTTAGCACGTTATTTATCGTTTATGGATGACGTCGATGATGTCGCTATAAAAGTTATAATAACGGTATCGAAGGGAGTAATTATTACTTGCGTCATAGCGATATTTCTTACTATCGTAATCGTAGTTGACGCGTGTCAATGTGAATACGAAAGACAGAACATTAACACTAGAACTACCAACCAGTCAAAATGACTGCTTTCGGGTTTGGCATTTTTCATTACAAAATTTTATTGCCGTCGTTTGTCAAAATGTCTGTCATGTTTTATTGAGCCAATGATTGGTTGTATATGTTGTAGGTGATGCTGCAATATTTATTTATTTATTTTTCTACTTTATTTTCAGTTTTGAAGTAAGCATGCATTTAAGGCCGGTATTTTTAGTATTAACCACGTATTGTGGTGATGCTACGTAATAGCCAGAGAACCACCCTTGTTAGAAAATTATATAAAATGGATTACCCTCTTCCACCGTCATACTGTGAAATCCCACAGTGGAGATAATTCATCTCATTTATTCGTTTCTAAAAACCTGCAATCTGTCTGTATAAAATATTGTACCTGTTGAAAAACATTTTTTAAATACGATGTAACACAAAATAATCTCAAGAGAGAGCTTGAAGTAAAAAAAAAATTTTTGTCGTATCCGGTGGAGCGAGGAGCGAGCCACCAACGCGTGACAATCGAATTCTGGGACAAAAATTGTAGCGAACGATCACAGCCGCGTGGTAAAATCGAAATCCATCGATAACAGATCCCCGTTGCCCAGGTCCATTCGTACTTATTCCATCTCTCATAATCGTGGCTATAAATTACAAAAATTGGCTGTCGTCGTTTCTGGCCGTTCGATACGCCCACGTAATGATCCCGGTAAATATACACGCGGTCGAAGAAAAGGAAAAGTGGCGAACGGTAGGAAGAAATTAATGAACGAGTCGCGAGCAACGAGGAGAGAGTAAACGAAATTGCCGGTGGACGATAGAGAGAGGGGATGCAAGGTTGCACGAGGCTTGGATAGGTCACCTTGCTTGATCCTGATGAGATTCTATGCAGCGTTGATTGCTTCTCTCCTCTAGAGGAGATTCTAGAATCACCGTAGCGAAGCTGTGATTGGTGCTCGTCGCGTTTCGTCGACGAAACCGCGCGGTGAGTCGGCGTAAAAAAGACCAAAAAAAAAAAAAAATATAGAACGGGAAGAAAAAAGGACCGGTCGGACCTGGCGTGTTCGGTGGCGAACGCGTACACGCGCGCTGCAAATTCTCCCTTTGGAAATGAAAAGCTTGCCCGTTGGACAGGGCACGGACGAATCGGATACACGGGGGTGGAAACGAAATTGAAATATGGCTCGGTCGGCCAGCGCGAAAGGCGGGGACAAAAAATTTCGAAATTACTTGCTCGTCGATGGAAGTTTCCCGAGCTTAATCTTCTTACGCTCGTTTAATTCTGTTTATACCTCGTCCGGAGGCCGTGATTGATCGCGTTTTAAACTGCCAACGAGCCACGCAAAAACTTCCCCCGGCTGCGGCGAAGAAACGTTCTTGCCGCTGAAACTTCCTGTAGATCCACGTTGATCGACCTCCTTTCACGTACCAGTAATTGAAATTGAAATTTTTTCGACGCTCCGACCTATTTCCTTTCGAACTCCGTCATTCCTTTACCAGTTTCTGACCTCTCGCCGACGAATGATCCTTTACAATCTTATTTTCAAACCACCGAATGGTTGGGTTCCATGCAGGTGTTTTAAATATTTATACATTGAGGTATAAACAGCTAAAGAGTGTGATGATTATGTAGTATTTTTGTCAGTAACCTTTTTTTCTGTTCGCTATCATTGTATCCCATTGGCACACCTTGTCGTGTTTGCCTCGTGTGGCACACGTGGTTCAATCACGAGAAACCGAACTCGAATTTTTTGTAAGCTGCAATTTGAAGTTTGACTGCGATGTCTACGGCAATGCATCACCGTATACAACGTTAAGATATCATTTTATCGTTCTTTATTTGTTTTAAGATTTGGACTTTATTTGTCAGACATAACGAACTATTATTTGGAATAACATGTAGGTGACAAAAGAATGTCAAGACTGGTTGCATTTAGTGATCCATGATTGTGTAAATTACAATTACATTGAAATTGGACATTCAAGAGTATTCAAAATATAAAAATAAATTTTATCATATTTGAACTGAGGGTGCGTCACGAGTGCGTCTCCTCAATACAGCGTAAGGGGTTAATTAAATTACAAGTAGTCATTAAATTATAACTATAAATTGTCATATTATATTATCAAATTATACCTATAGATATAATTATTCATGATTAAATTGATTAAGAACGAGAGTTCAGTAAAATGTATTGCAACAGTGCAGAGTACGTAGCAAATATATTTTTATCTTATTATAAGTATAAACGAAAATATACATACATACGTACATGTATGTATAACCAACCTATTTATTTGCACGTGAGAAACAAGTCTTTCGAGAAAGGGTTATATTCGACTTACTTACACCCCGCATTTCCTTTCGAAAAAGGAAATAAGAAAACTTGTAAAACGTTAAAGTTCTCCTGTCTTCGGGGTAGCGAACGAAGTAGAAGGATAACGGAAGAGGTGGAGAGACGAAGTGGAAGCCGTTTAAGTGTCCACTCGAAAGTTAACTTCTCGCGCTAGCGTTAACTCGGTTCGCTTAGGACGTGTACCGGCGCATTAGGGTTGAACTGTCCCCGCGGAGGATGGAAGCCGGCTGGAACACGATCCCACGGGAAACGAAGTTAGCGGCGCGCTGTTTTCGTGCCGGAAGTTACATTATTTTATTCATGCTGGGTCATGCTGGGACCCGTCGCGACGAACACGATCAATTTCCATATGCAAAGCGTCCCGGGGCCGTAGCAAGCGTCGAATCACGGTTTCCGCTCGGATCGAGAACGATGTTTCCGTCGATCGAAATGGGGAAATTTCCAGCCGCAGAATCTTTAACCGGCTCCGTGAATTTCATCGAGTTTGTCGACGGATACCTGTGCACCCGCAATTATCATTTAAGGGCGCACCTCTATGTAGATGGAGTCAAAAAAGTCATTTTTTGTTCTGTTTAAGTTACTTTATTATTTAGTGTAGAGTGCAAAGGTATTGTTGTGAGAACCTATATTATAAACTCTTCATAAAGATCTGGGAATAAAATACGTAAAAGAGCAAATCCAAAAATATGTAACAACATACAATGACAAACTAGGAACACATCCTAGCGAACTGGCTAAAAATCTGACAGACACACCAAAAATCAGATGTCTGAAGAGAACAAAATGACCTATTGAATGGACAATGAAGGAAGGAAAGTGGTAACACTACTGACAAGAGTGTTGTCCACACGCATGTCATGTACCAATTATCAAATTTGCTGGTTGTCTCGCCAGGGCCAGTTGTAAATGAAAAATAAATAAATAAATAAATAAAACTCGCTATTCTTACCGAGATTCTCCACCATTTGTTTGTCGCTGCTTACAAACGAAGTTGCACATTTGAATCATTTTTAACGCGGCTGTAATTTTATTGTGCCGTCTATGAATAGAAGCATAATAGGCCCCGTCGACCTCGGTGTATCGAATATTGTCGAAAATGGAGATCGACAGAAGCGATCTCGCGTACGCGATTCAGACGTCTTCGAACAGAAAGACGGGGGCTATTTTTCGTTGCATTTCCGTGGGATTCCGGGAAATTCCTTCTCGCGCGTAATTTCCATTGCATATTCAACGGCCTAAACGTTCTGTCGCTGCCAGCAGTCGCAAAGTTATTATAGCGACATTTCGTCGAGAAGCGGAGACGCCAGCAAAAGGAGGAAAAAAAAACGAAACGGGAGAAAAAAAAATGGGCTGGCAGGGTGGGAAAGCTAGTCTGAAGGATTAATTTTCTCTCACTTTTCCAACGGTGCCGCGAGATTTTTACGGAACTGGATCAATTATTTTTCGTAATATAACGCGAAATTGTATTCCGCAGTAAAAACTAGTTAAGTGCTGTAATTGCGTTTCGAATTGCAATTAACACGGCTGGACGAGTCCGGATTGGCGGGAATTTTGTTTAGCCCCGTCGCATTGCAGTGTTTAAATATGTATTTAAAATCGGGAACGAACGTATCGATGATAGTTTCGTCGAACCCGTTAATTAATGCATAATATTTTCGAGCAAATCGATCGGTTAACCGAAATGTAACTATTCGTTTCCAGATGGTGGCTCAGAAATTTATAAACGTTCGCAGCATGTGTCGTCCCCAATATGCATCGAATTATAGAACAATTCTTACATTGAGTTATGGTCCATTCTATTAATGAAAGGTCTACAACATCCACAAACATTCGTAACTTCGCATAGAGCATCTCTACGTTCCCCAAATTCGAGAAGTTGTAACTTCCCAAATTTTTAAATTCGCAATTTTGTCAGCTTTAAAACAAGAGAAATACGGCACGAAGAATATCGCAGAAAGTCCCTATGGTCCCGAAGAATCTTCCGTAGTAAGTTAGACACAGATTGTCGGTGAAACTAATTATTCTCGACCGAGTTTCGAGAAAGTTTGGCGAACATTGTCCGACATTTCTACGGCGCCCTTTTTCATCGCGACAACGTTGCCCGGCCATTTCCGCGAGCTCTGAAATCGCTCCCGGGACCGTTCCGGGTGCCATTCACGCCTTCTCGTTTTTTTTCCCTCGTTCAAAGCGTCCGGAATATGTGTCGGCGATAATTGAAAACAATTCACCGGAAGCGTCGCGCGGAAGTTCGCGTTCGAACAAAGTGTCGACGCCGACAAAGGGGCCTGATGAGGGTTACCGGGCAAGTTCGCGCTCTTGAGAGTTCCTGTTCCGGGGCAAACTATAATTGTCGCGTCTCCGCGAACAATGGAATATTTTGTCCGGCGATTCTGTGCGAATCTCGCGCCGACAGTTTTCGTGATTGCACGGGGTGTCGCGTAATTACTGTCGCGAGTGGAACGTCAACGAGTCCAAATAATTAACATTTTTCTTTCGGAGACTTTCTGTTCGACGAAGTCGGTAAGTAGACTCCCGAAACGATGAAGTGGTCATTCCGAGCGCCCTTAAGAAATAACGGAGCGAAGAGAACCCTTAGGTTTAACGGTATCAAGTTCGAAACTTATAATAGCCGGAAAATGCGACTTTTGCTCGTCAGGTTTTATTTCAACGACGTTAGGAATGTCTGTAAGTCGCGTGCAGAGTGATCAAGTCTTTTTGTTCAATGTTTCACTGCTATATCGAGTGTGACTCGACTTTGCATTTCTCTTGGGTCGTATGTATAAATGGTTTCGTATATATATATGGTTGGTTGAATATATTTTCATTTGTTGATGTATAAACATATATATTTGTTACGCAATCTGCATCGTTGCAATACATTTTATCGAAATGTTATTCCAGATCTATTTTATAAATTAATTTAGGAGCTGGTAGGTAAAAGAAATTAACCCCTTAGGCTCGTGTTTTGACTATTTATTGCAACAACCTGCTACAAAGAAATTTAAAATCTCATACGCGAATTATAATTGAAATTAGTTTAAAAATTCGAGCGTAGGACAAATGTAAGAAAAGTTTCTCACGTTTGGATCCCGAATGCGTCACGGGCTTAACCCTTTGTTATAATGCAAGGGATTAAATAGTGGAAAGGGTTAATCCAAGTTTTTTTCGCTGGTCGTTAAAATCATCCCCTTCTCCGTTCGCATAGTCACGCAATGTCGCTGCGCTCGCGAACGTTCCGTAACGAGTCATATTTTTTCATCGAAACGGTAAATCCTCTTAAATCGCTGGAGCAAATTAGATCCCCTTGTTCTCCGGCTATCGGGACCAATGATGGCCGTTCGATCGATAGCCGTGTTATTACGTAACGAGGCGACGTTTCGGATTTCCGAGCGTGCCTCCGAAACGAACGGTTGCATTTTTCATTCGAGCAAATTAAATTCTTTTGTCCGTGTCGCGAGCACCGGCCCCGATCGATCAGTCTCGCTTTCCATCGGCGAAATGTCGTTTTCTATCGCTTCGGCTCGAATTACGAATCCTGTTAAATCGCGCGTTCGGCCGGCATCGTGAAACGGTATCGCGAATGTTCCTTCCGGTTGGTCGAATCCGAAGGGCGTCGATTAGTCAACGGAAAGCTCGTTCTCGAGCTTCGCGGCGTTACTTTCCGGTTTCGGGTCAAGGTATCGCGGCAGGTATCGCTCTATACTATTTTGAGACGCGTTATTTATCTGTGATTCTATATTCCATTATTCATATCGCCGCATTTAATTATTCCTGACACAACATTTTATCCATTCTTGTTCAATTCATTCGGTTATATTTGTCTCTGCATTTAATTATTCCTGCCACTACATTTAATTACTCCTGCCGCTGCATTTAATTTTTTTTAACCCATTCGAGACGAATTGTGTACTTTAATATCTTCGTACATATTTAAAAAAAATTATTTTCCGTTTACATTATTTCCTTCATTACTTAACTGAATTGTTTTAGAGTCCTTCCACTATTTCTTACAATTTTTTTGGATTATATTCTCTTCTTAAGAAGAATGATCTTTAACGATGTCTTTCTATTTTATCTTATATTGTACGCATGGTGTTAGATCTGCTGCTCGCAATAAAAATTATTTGAGGATCGAACTGTATACACAGTATATAATCATTTTATTTGTACGAATTAAGTTAGTTTCTACGGTGAGAAAATTCTTTTTATTAAAAATGAACAATATATAGACAAACGGATTCGGTGTTTTCTCAATATTGTATGTATAAGTCTATTCTCTCTATACATATTCTAAATATATGGATAGCCTCTATATTCTGTATACATATAAATCTATATTTTCTATATATTCTATTCGGAGATTCTCTATATTATATGTATAAATGTCTATTTTTTGTATATTTTATACGAGAATTATCTAAATTATATATATAAATCTGTATATTTTATATATTTGTACGGAGATTCTCCATGTTCTGTACATAAATCCTAATTTTCTTAAAAGTTACGGCCTCGTAATTGATCGGTAAATCTCTCGAGTGTACAGTTACCGGATGAAAAATAATTGTTTTGGAGGACGGCGTAGTTAGGTTGAGAGGGGAATTGCAGGCCGTTGATTCCAGAAACCGGAAGCATGCAACGAGAATTCAGGGACGTTTTCACGAGCAGCCTGAAAAATCCTCGGCGTTATAAATTTCCGAGGGCGGGTCGATCGTAAGTTAGAAACGCTCCGCTCGAAAATCCGAGCTGGCTAGCCGGTTTCGAGACCACCCCTGTGAAATCACGAAACCGGAACTCACCGCTCGTGATTACCCTTAACATCGCTGGAATCTGCTCTTCCGAGAGACGGAAGGAGAAAGAATGATTGCGGCAACCATGCGGGAACGCTTTTATCTCGTAAATCGCTACGTACACGCTCGTATGATTTAATTCGTTATTCCGACGAACTTGAAAATCGCGGTTATCGAGATCCAGTGATCTTTCGTGAATCCGTATCACGAAATCGAGGTACGACGTTGATCCTCTTTTTATCGAGAACCTCTCGAGGTACATCGATCGATATCATTTTAGGATAATGAAACTTGACCTTTGCCCTCGAATTGGACAATTTCAATGAATATTTTTTAACTGAATCTATAATCTAAATCTATAATCTAAATCTATAATCTAAATCAATAATATAAATCTATAATCTAAATCAATAATCTATATCGTATTACACAATGATCTTTGCACACAGTGAAATAGACAATCACATGACAGTCACGAAAATTCGTTCGAGTGCAAAGAATTAAAAATAACAACCGGGAATATCGTTCTTGAATCATCCCCTCGTTAATTAGGATTTTAAGGATGATTTCGTCGAAAAGTAGGCAACTTGCACACTGTGCATCGAATATCTGTGCTGTTATGATATATCGAAGTCTGTGAAGCCAACATTAGTCATGTGTGTGGCACATGTGTATGTCATATAAAGATACACTGTTTATTTATATTTATACTATACTATATTATATATAACTGTACCATATAATTATATAATTTACTACATTTCTTCATATTTATTTATATTCTATATTTAGATTTATTTATTGGAGAACTTCGATGCGGGAACAAGCGTAGACTATCACTTAAGTATACCGTGTTTAAGTACGTCCAGGAAGGAATAGATAAAATTCGTGGTTACGGAAACAATAGTGTCCATCATCGGTTTTGTCCGCGCTAGATCCAGCATGCTCGTTAATCTTCGCGACGTTTCCATAGCCGAAGCGAGGCCACGGACGGGCGCTTCCGGTCGAGCACACGCGAACACGGATTAATTGTCATTATCGTTTATCAATTCTCGCAATTATTCCCTAACCAGATTCCCGAGCAAGGGATCCGAACACGCGGCATTCTCCTTGGAGCGCAGACAAGGGGTTGGCTGGCAGCGTGAGATAGGGCCAACAAGAACGCTGGCCCAGGAGGGTAAAGAGGAAAAAGGGTGGGTTGTCGAGGGAGAAGGGACTAGTGCGAGAGAGTACCGGGAGTAGCTTCATCCCGGTTGGCGGGGATGAAAGCCAGCCGAGCTGTTACCTTCCGGTTCGGAATGGGGACCGAGAGAGAGCTAGGTCAGGGCAAAACAACGTTAAATCCGCGCTACCAACCCCCAGGCGCAATTTCCGCTTACCAGCTCGGCCTGCACCCCTGCCATCTCACCCTGCCGCTGCACAACGCCGCTATCCGACGACTTCTTTGAAATATCTGTCTTTGCTCGTGAAACCAACACGGGTTAAATGATATCGAGATACCTGCAGCGGATTATTGATTTTCCGATCGGCACCGCGTAGCGTCGCGATTAACCCCTCGATATGGACGATTACGTTTCTTGCGAATCAAAATCACCGATCTTATGCCTCTTCCCTGGAACGAGAAACACGATCTTTTATTCTTTATGAAACTTACCTGCAAGCCTTGCGACGTAATACAAAAGATATACAGACTGATTCGGTAACTGTTGGGACCTCAAATTTTATGGGGGGACCGCAGTATGGTGGGGGTTAGATTTTTCTAAGAATAAATGTTTTTTCGAACATTTTCTAAGGACATAGAATCGTTGCTTGCAGATTTGCTGTACTCTTAAATTCTAATACAATATGTATATTGCAAATGTTTTTTTGGAACATTTTCTAAGAACATCGAATTATTGCGTTAATAATTATTTTTTAGTTACTCGAAGTTTGTATAAAAGTTCGGTAGTATGCTGATTTGCAATACTCCTAAATTCTAATATAATTGCAAATCGTAATAGTTATTGGTCCATGCTGTGACAAGTTTGATGAATGTTTCTGAAATTATTATTTTTTTATTAATCGTCAATATTGTCCTATAAATTATTTCACAAATGTGTACTATGAATAATGTACTATAAAGTTAGTTAGGAACTATTGATTAAATTTTGTTGCGTTAAATCAAATAGCGAATACGAGTCGCTATTCGAGCGCAAAGGGTTAATAATCACAGTAGAACTAACCGCGCGTAGTCAGACAATAATATAGATTATCAACCATATCAAATACGAACCTTTGTTTTTGAACCCCAATTTATCTCTTTGAGCAACCTATACAATTTCATCGCTGTTCAGACATTCGTTCCAATTAATTATCGACCAAAATTATGAATTAAATTTGTGGCATTCGTCGATTGCGATCGATCGCACGCTTGGTACGATAAAGTGGAAAAGAAATATCATAACTATTTTTTAATCGAAATATCCTCATCGATGATATGATAATTTCGTGAGGTACAAAGCGTACGTACATAATTTCCTAGGTGGTAAGTAGTCAGCTCGGGATAAACATTGTAAGTGTAGCTTGCTAGTTAAACGAGTGGAGCAAAAATTCATGGGACAGAGTGGATGAAACTCGGTGAGAAGTATGTTAAAGAGTTGATGCTTTGAGCAACGTTAAAGATGCCCTTACTTTAATTACCGCATCGTCGAAGCAGCGTGATTAAGGTTTAGAAATTAACAAGAACTTTGCGACAGGCGGACTAAAGCGTGGCTGCCATGCTTGAAGTTTGTGTACTGCAACACGACGGTTTTTTGCGAGGGTCGGTTAAACTATTAGCTTTCCGCGACAGTCTCGGGGGAGGCACTGAATTTTTAAGAGCATCTTTTGTGTAGAACGAAGCTCCGCGCTTTATTACATTCGCAAAAAAACCTCTTATATGTTTGTAATCTACGATCGTGTATTTATCATTTGGTATCGTTCGATGGCGAATAGATGGCATCCGATTACTGCGCGACTCAGTTTTACAAAGACACTTATTCAAATTATTAAGATCAACAAATTGCGAGTATATGCGACGAAAACACGACGAATGCTCCTTGTTAGATTTATTTAGTAGAACGTGAAGGTTTTCTTCGGCAAACATTATTCAGTTGAAAGTTTACTCGAACATTGAAGACTCGAGTCAAGATGATGCATCTGTACTCCTTAAGATGTTTCTTAAATTATTCTTCAACCCTTGTTTCATTCTAAAGGTTCTCGAACGACAACGATCTGTCTTGCAGTATTTCTTCATTCTGATTAAAAGTTTCATTTTATAAAACATTTTGTATATCATTTTATTTCACCGCCTACTTCTTATATTCCTATTGTAAATTCTAAGGTAAAGAAAAATAAGGAGCAGTTACACTTTTATTCCTATAAAGTATCCTGAAACTACGACACTACAAGATCCTGCATAAAATATTGTTCTCAAACCTATTCCTGTGAACTAAAGTTTCTTAAAGCCTACACTACAATACCAAATTATCGAAAGTAAAATTTGTCTTGTCCATTAAAAGTACAATAAAGGAACATTTTTAAATTGTTTCCTGAGTAATCAAACCGAGGAACAAGGAATTAAATCCAGCCCGGTATTTATCCTTCCGGCAACGTCGGGTGTTCCCGTTGAAACTTCGAAATGGAAGCCGGTGGAAAGTAATATTTGCCCTGTTATCCAGCAGCGGGAACTTGATACTTCGATTCGAAGCCGAGTATCTGGGCCAAAAGAACACAATGCGGGAAACTTCTCGCTTATCGAGCCTACGGCTCGTTTCAGTTCCCATTGCCATCGTTTCTTCTTCATTTCCTTCCTGTTCGGGTCGGCTACCATCTTCCTTACACTTTCTCCCATCGAATTGGTCCGTGCACCTTGCATCCAGAGTTTCCTATCTTTTCACCGACCTATCTATCAGTCTCTGTTCGTTTTTTTCCTTTCTTCATTTTCGTTCGTTCACGACACTCGATCGATCGGTCGGTATTCGCGAAATCCCCGGTCGAGTTTGCGGTTCGGTTTTCATCGAACGATAGAAATCCGAACAAAGTGGTGAATTTGATTGAACGTTAGGTAAGCGAAACGCTCTGTCAATTATCGAGGGTGTGTTGGTACTTTGCGATACGGTGCGCCCGTTAAATTACGCTCAGGTGGAAGGGTGGAAATAAGGGTGGTTTATCGCTGGATACAGCCTATCCCCCATTACGGGGGATCAAATGTTTTCGGCGATAGGGTAGGTTTAACGCGAAACCGATCATACGGCGATGCATTTGATCCGTGTTTATTATTAACATTGGACTTCGTGTTTGAAAACGATAATTGGGAGTCCAATTATGAGAATAGATTTGTATTTGACAGCTGGTACGTACGAATAAATAGGACGTACGCATGAACGTTGCCGAAATCTAAATATACCTGATTCGTGTTTGATATCGGTATAGTACAATTATAATCTGCGAATTGTATTCTGCCGTTGGTAAGAGGTTTAACAAATTCAATTTATATGCATATTTTGACACTTACCTTTGACGAAATACTCATTTAACACCTTTTCTCTAACCTAATCTATCTTATCGCTGTTCGATTATTCTAGTTCAAAATGTCAAGTTTGCGAACATAATTAACGCCGTATTTACGGAATAATTAAATTACAAAAAGCTATCGAGAAGTTTATTTCAAAATATATATTAACTTTTGTCAAGATAAAGGATTGTATAAATCAGTTTATATACAGATTCTTTAGTTTAAATTTAGAGATAAATGTTCATTATATGTTCGTAACTCCAGTATTATACAAACGTAAGGAGTCTAATTATTTGCAGAATTCATTATCAATAACCACAATTAAATTTCAGGAACGAACGTTCTACATATTCCAAGCATTCTACAGTATATGCGTATCCCCCGAGTGTTTACCATCTAACAAATGAATCATTCAATAATCAATACCCGGGGAATCGAACATTCATATCCACGGCGATTTTCAGAGATAAAAATTCGTGAAAAGTTCGTTGAAACAGTTGCAACGTCGTTTAGTCGGGCGGAATTTTTCGAACCGACGTTCGAGCGGGTAGCAGCGCGAGGGGGTTGACGCGAATCATCCCCGTCGCAGCGGAGCGGAAAGCGGAAAAATAGCGGAGCATCCGATCGCATCACCTGCTCGCTTTCATCCGCAACAATTGCTGACGCAGATCGGTAATTGAGACCATCGGCATAATTGCATTTACTAGGGCGGCATGGCGTCGAGCACGTAGGGGGTGTTCTGTGTCCTGGAATACCAATGAACGTGTCCTCGTTACCGGATGGAATATACGCGACACCAGCCGGCGAAAGGTAAGTAAAGAGAAAGAATAGAGAACTTGCTGAACGTATTACACGACGCAGCACTTTTATTCACCGCAAACGGCATTACGGAAATCTTCTTGCCCCGTCGAGAATAAAATTTTGTCGGTTCGCGACCCTGGAAACTGGCAAATTTCATTTTGCGTCGGTATGAATATCTAATACGCTATTCGCCAGTCGATATTAGAGTGTTACGTTCGTTCTGTGCCTGACGGTGATGCGACAATTATTTTCATCTTATTTTCCGTTCGTATTCTGCGACAGTGATTCGCGTTAATATTCGCGCGTTTCGAAATGATTACTTTTTTTCAATAAATATAGTCCAGCTAAATCTGTTATGTTATAGGTGCGATGTTTAAACATAGTAAATTGAACAATAGTGGCAATTAATAATAGAAAATCATAATTGACTAAAAAGTATATAAATATGTAAATACTAGCCAATAGCAGTTTACTTTAACCCTTTGACTATTAAAATTATATTTATTCTTTCCCCGATTTTTTTTTACTATATTATTTTTAATTTTTTCGTTTAGTCAAACCTACTTTGCATATTGCCCTATTTATGTACAGTAATGTTAAAATTCTATACGATCGATGTTCTAAACAGTTTTTTTGTTAAGAGATACTCTCGTGTTCGTTTCATAAAAATAAATTCTAACGAGTGTATCGACGATCCCGTCTAACGATTTCGTGCACAAGGATGACATTGCGCGAATCGTTTGAGTGTGGTCAAGAAGCGAACGGCGTATCTAAAAGTATTTCTGTCGAAAGCCGTCAAAGGGAGCGAGTCAAAGGGGTGAACACTGGTCAGTCGAACGGAAATGGTGATGTTCGCGATGGCTCCGTCTGTCCACGTGTTTGCACGCGTTCGCACGTGTTTGCACACGCGACACGTTCGCGCGGCTCGTGAATCGAAATTCTCGTTAGAAATATTTTTAAATAAAACACCGGTCGTAGAGGCGACAAACACGTGTTCCAAAGGGGGGCATGGGGGTGGAAATTGATTCGCGAGGGCGCGTGACCTGCACAGGGACCAATTAAAATTCCTTTCTCGAGCTCACCCTTGCAACTAACGCGATTTTCTTTTCTCGATTTTTCGCGCGAACTTCGCTAATTATTTCCGGCGACGGAGCACCTCGTTTGGACGCCGTTCCGGAATAATACTCGGGAAATGTAACGACGTGTTCAACGGGGGGCTAACAAATTGCTAGTTTCAAATATCTTTTTCACGCCGTAGACCTCGAGTTCGAGGCGGAACACGAAGGTCCATTTTGCGATAATATGATTCGTAGAAAATGGAAGAACCGATGGGATTTTTCGAATATTGATTTTCACTTATAGTAGATGCATTATGCCGATGTAGATGCATTAACGTCGGAGAAATTTGTGCTGAATGTATGTCTACTTTTTGATGGTGAATACATTGGACAAATGCACGTGTGTAGCATGAAAAGCTTTGCTTAGAAATGTATTATTTAGTTTGGCAGATATTCATCTACATACATTTTTATAGTGTAATAATGTCTAATTTAGAACGGGGAATTTGAAGTCTGTCATTAAATATATTTCTTTAGATTTTTAACTTTGACACGACACTTCTTATTTATTATTAACACAGCTTTTTGCTTGTTATTAATATGACTCTTTTTACTTTGCTTTTGTTGCTAAAAAAAATGATTAAATATAAGTTGTCATACTATCCAAAATTGTTTATAGTATTTGATCGTGATAATCGTTTATAGACATAATCCTGGGTCATATAAAGAATTCGTAGTTTTAAGAGACAACATTTTTATCTCAAGCATTGAAATTATATAACATTTGTTTCGATAGATCTTCGAGCAAAACAACCACGATGGTCTCGTTCATTGTTTATTCAATCAAGCAGTTCATTGTTCATCGAAATAAACAATGCAGTTCTGAGAAACGAGACACTCAAAGCTATGAAACTCGATTCTCGAAGGAGGGATTTGGACAAAATCAATTTGAATCGTGACGGAACTGCCGAAAACCCTTTGTCGGCGAGCGTGATAATCAGTTTGATCGAATTTTATCGAATCGACCCTTTTCCGGTAACTTCTGCGCCCGCAAACTTTTTTCCCTCCGTTCTGTTTCGGTTGCCGCAACAAAAGCGAGCGGATTGCATCGGAGCCGCTGGTCGAAACTTCATCGCGTAAACTTGGTCACAGCATTATGTTCGGTTAATAAGATTCGCCGGAAGTTCGAGCGGGAAAATAAAGAAGGTAGAAGTATCGATGTAGCGAACTTGCTTCGAGGTTCGAACCTGAACAAGATTAAAGTAGAAGAATTCTGTAGCTGGTCAGACAGCGAAGTTACTCGCGGCGTAGACTCTCGTTATCGCGGACGGGGTTGCAGAAAATGTTTTGGATTAACAACGTATTGATACGGACTTTCACGTGCTCTTCACGTAGAAAATTCTTCACTTCGAACAGACAGAACCGGTCGGCATTATAATACATATCGCCATCGATATCATTTTCCTACTTTCAAAACTTTCTATATCCTTTAAGTAATCCTTGTTACTGGTTCGACCGCTAATAAAATATAATTTAAGGGAACGAATGAAAGACTCTCCTGGAGTTGCAATTTTTCCAGGTGTAGATATCGCGTATCGCGACATATACCTATCATTTTACTTTCCCTTTTATATAAACCGTTATTACGAGGCTTCCTACGCAACGCGTTGATTTGTTGCATTGCTTCTGCAATTTTGCAATTTCTACATTCTCCTACGATATTCCGAACTTTCACCTGTTTGTCTTTTTCAGCGCGTCTCATCAGTGTGTCATCACTTTCGTTTGCTACTCGATCACCGCGGTTAACCGATCTCGTTTCGTCTTCGATTTATGGTTCAATGTCTTTTGTATAACTTTCAATATTTCTTTTTATTATTGTAAAACGTTTCCCTTTACAAGAGCATACTCTACATGTTCTAGTTTTCTTTTAGGGAACGGACTCGATTAAACAGAATGAACAAAGTTTTTACAATGTTCTATTATGCACTGGGTTTCATAAGATGAAACAGGAAATTCAGATACAAACACGATTTAACTCGTGACAATATTGAGTTAAATTATGTTAATTGAATCGTTCATTATACCATTTTAATATTTGTGTACACATACTGTATGTACATATAACTAAATGTGCGCAAAATGTATGTATAAATATCCAATTAAATAGCCACATCCTAGAAAATGATCAATTTTCGTCGATGGTCGGAATTTTCTCATCGAACGTCGCATCGACGATTCACGCAGTATCCGTTTCCGGTAAGTTCGCGAACCAATCGACAAGGAACATCCGGTTGCGCGTTAACCGGGTTGTTTCTCGCCAGCGTAAACGTCGAGGACGTCCGAGGCCGTCCTCGTGACGACTGATTTGCATCCGATAAATGCCATAGCCCCGATAACTAGACGCCACGCTCGGATTACATCGGTTACAGTCCGCAGCTACATTTACATTCGCCATTAATCGCGCAACGGACCTAGGAGTCCCTGGATAGTCAGGTTTCCCGGCTCGAGCAACGTTTCTGCTCCATCTTGGCACAAGATGAAGTGGCTTGTCACCGCCGGAATAACAACCGCGTCGTCGAGGCACCGCGTGTTTGATTTGGCCCCGCAGTTATTTGACAAATACAAGAAATGGCTGCCAGTTTCGAGCAATCACCTTCCATTCCACCCCGGTCTCAATTAACCGTTTCGCGTTCAGGTGCCCGTTCCTTAAAAACGCGCGGCCATATCAGGAGCGGATATATCCGTCTATTTCGTCTTACAAATCTTCGAATTTTCCAGTTCCAATCTTCGTATGTTTGTTTCGAACGCTCGAAACTGGACACACAGTAATTCCTAAAGTACGAATTGTATCAACATTATCGATGGACATGTGTAATAACATTATTGATAGTCTGTCACATGTGTACTAACGTTATTGATAGACTGTGATATGCGTAATAACATCATTGATAGACTGTGACATGTGTAATAACATTATTGATAAACTGTGACATATGTAATAACATTATTGATAGATCGTGACATGTGTAATAACATTATTGATAGTCTTTCACATGTGTAATAACATTATTGATAGTCTTCCACACGTGTACTAACATTATTGATAGACAGTGACATGTGTACGACATATCGAAGGTAAAGTATACGGTATAAAATGTTGCATAGTGTACGGCGTACCTGTGCACAGTGTACCATATAAGACGATAGTAGAGTACTTTGCAGAAAACGTTCAGTAACGAATATTCGGTAATGAATATGCCAAGTATGTTGAGTGAGTATGTACCGAATGAAGCAAGATTTGTAAGCATCTCAGGTAAACGTAAGAGTGTAACAATTACGACGATGATGGTAGAAATATAAATACCAAAAGTTTCTGGAAGTTCACAGTAAATATAAATATTCTAACAATCACAATACAGAAACGAACGATATTGCTAATGTCATAATTTGAAATTAAAATTCGATGAATCGTAAATAGTTCGGGAAACTCGTTTTAAAAGCCCCGGTTCTAGATTCGAAAACGGACGCACATATTAAGGTAACAGGATGCTATACAATTCAATCTGCGTTACGTAAACCCAATCTTTCCCAGGCGACCATAATGAAGCCATAATTGAAAATAGAGTTAATAGTCGGAAGAGCGTGACAAGCTAATTTCTTTTCTCTCCGACTGTTCGTTTCGCCGGCATTTTTATTAAAATTTCACGCCGTGTCATCGTCGGGGACGTTCCTTATCGACTGCATCTGCTGTCGGGCTATAAAACGTTAGACATACATACGCGCGAAGTTCGTATATCGACTCGTTACGTGGTTCCAGATCGAGATTTTCGTTACCCACGCGAGTCGCAGGACGTTGCGTAAACCTTGATTGCGAGCGACACGAATCAGGAAGCTTTCTCCCGAGCATCTTCGCGAAAGATATCGCTGCAGGTGCATGATCGATGTTTATCGAGGGGTCGCGTAAAATCTTCGAACCGCAGGTGTTTATGAACGCGGAGCAAATCGTACGTGTTAATCGCTTCGAAAGTATTTATGCGATCTTTTATGGCCGCTTGCTGTTCGTTTAGATACGTATCTGCCCGTTGCGTTTGAACTTGTCGGTGTAAAATACGCGATGTAAACCTCGGTGTTATCGGTGTTAGCTCGGTGTTAGTTTGGAACGTGGAGAACATGTATAATACATAGTTGCGATTCGTTGGAGTTTGTAAGATAATTTTACTAAATTACGTTTGTGAAACGATCGTTCGTTGACCATACTTTGAATGTTTATTGTGACGAAAGGGATTCTTGAAGTTGGAACACTGAATTAAATCGAATTAAGTTAAATATCTTCCGTATTTATAAGAGAACAGCAATTTTATTATGGATACAATAATTGATCTTGCATGCTCATATAGAAATATTAAAATAGTATTCATTATTTACTCTGTAAGTCGAGGTTGATTGCAACGATCGAGTACAATTTGAGAATTTTTATTTTTATTCGATTACTACAGAGAATACGAACGATGTTTCATACAATCTACTAACAGACTGAACTGTTCAGTGAAACGCAGTGGAAGTAGACATTCTTATCCAGACATTCTGAAACTCTAACTACGAAAAGTACAACCAGTTACCAATTTTTTAATTATTTGTTTTAGTCGTATCTGATGATAATAAATAGATTCAGAATAAGTTTTATAAACACAAGCTTTGTAGACATACGAACAATGTTTATCGTAAGATTGATTTTATGATTCAATTCGAGCTCAAACAGTTAATGTCGCAACGTGACATATCCGTTGAAATATTCAGCGTCGGAGGTTATTGCGAAATAAACAAATGGGCAATTAAATAACACAGAGCGAAGAAGAAGCAGAGCGGACGCGAAAAGTTTATCGAAGCGAATCGTGGCCACGCTTTCTCTTCGGATTCAATTTATTTGTTTGCTCTGACGTCTCGTTAGCGGCACTCCAGATCTGCTGCATCCCCCTACCGTGTACCTCCGACGGTAAATATTATTATTTCTCGATGAAACGTGATTATTATTAATGCAACAAACCGTCCCCCACCCCATCCCGTTCGATAAACGATTCGCGAGAAGAAATGTATTTCTCGTTTCGTTCGCTTCGGCTGCAGCTACCGTTTCCGATATAATAAAAATCATAATACTTCAATCCCGACTTCGATAATCATGAAATTGTAGTCCGAGAAAATCGAATATCTTGACACTCTGTTAAAAATTCAATTAAATCCTCCTCTTCTTTACTTGCAACTTCTCATTGTTTATTATCACGAGATTGATATTATGTTATAAGATTATTATAAGATTCGTATTATCATACCATAAGATTATTAGAAAATCGATGTTGTCATACTGTAAGATTAGTATAAGATTGATATGATCATATTATAGGATTATCACAAGATAGATGTTGTCATACTGTAAGATTAGTATTAGATTGATGGTATCATACTATAAGATTATTACAAGATTGATATTATCATATTACAGCATTCGTTTATTTTTCTTTTATCATTACCGCCGGTTAACAAATTGATGATACCGTGCCCGAAATATAAATGTTTAGATAGTATTCAGCAATGAATTTCAATCAAACACAATACAATTCGCGGAATTCCTCAAACTTTTATTTTTCACTCCACGTGACCGTACAAACAGCCAAATGACGAAAATTCGTCAATTGTATATTACAGAGAATAATTTATTTTTGTTCTCTTAACCCTTTGCTCTCGAAAGGTGACCCACACTCACCACTTTGTTCAATACAGTAATTCGGAATAGGTATTTTTTAACTAAACCTATGGCGTTATATATAAGATATATAGATGTAATGAAACAGCTAACAGCTAAACAGCCAACTTGCTGCTGACAAAAACGTCTTCGAGCTCAAAGGGTTAATTCTGAGTATATTAAATTATAATTTTTACAAAAAAAGGTAGTATCAAAAAATTCCGGCATTTGATGAATGGCGGTGCAAAAAGTTACCGGACGAATATGTGTTAAGAATCTGTAAGTCCTAGTGTCTCAATTCCACACTCGGTTAAAATAAAAATAAAATCCAATCCTACATGACATTGTGACGACGCAAGTGCGAGAATGATCTCGCGCACGTCGTAGATGGGAACTAAAATTTTTGTGATCGCGTAGCAGCAACCCTTTCGTCGACGACAGCAAGAAATTCAGTTAGCGGACGAAACGAGTGACAGACATCAGCGGTTTCGTGAGCACGTGATCCGCATTGCGACAATTCGACACGCTCGATAAACAATCGTCCGTGGCCGCTTAAGCGTCCGTTGGATTCAGTCGCGTCCCGTCGTTTGCTTTAATTGGGTATTCGTAATTACCGGTGAACGGGTGTTCGCGTCCCGTCTTCTGGCTCCGTCTTGTTAGCGCACATCGGTAAACGGTGTCGTCTCGCGACGATTAACGAGACAATAGTGTGGCCCCTCGAGGCACGTCTTGATCCGCGTCTATTCTCTTTAGCCGCCGGCGTATCTGTCGATGCTCGTCCATCCACGTTCGATCTCCAATAGTCTAATCGTCTACTCTCCAGATATCCTTTGTCGATACCCGCCAGGGATGCAATCAATCTTCGACGTGACGTAAGTAAATTGAAATTCATCGTTCGCCGATGAACCAGATCGAACTTGGATTACTCCGATGCTACAATCCGGTTACTTCTTCCTCCTCGTTTCCGAACCGTTTTTTTTTTTCATTCAACTTTTTCACGGTGTCGACATTCTTTGTCGAGTTACCGTGATCGATATCCAGTTACCGTGCTTTCAGCAAATTTCGATAAAGATCTTGCTTACTTAATTAAGATTTTATTATAGACGTGCGGAATGTATTGGCAACGTGCATTATTATACGAGGTTCCTGATTTTCTGAAACATGTATCATTTTCCTGCGGATACTTGCAACATAATTTTAAGAATCATAACCGACACTTTACAGGACGACGAGTTTACAGGATTTACCCTTATGATTGTCATGTATCAATATTCTGGTAAAGAGTTACTCTACAATGCGTTTTGAACCTTTAACAGCAGATAAATTGTACTCGTTTCAACATTGTTTCCCTCCTTAATTTCAATCTTTGAAAACATTCTTAAGTTCGAGCTTCAGTGATGCTAGTATTATCTCGTGATAACCACAAGGGACTTTTTAACCTTCACTAATAGTGATCCAATAAATACGATCTTCATAAATGAAAGGAATATTTGAATATTCTACTAACGTATATTATAACTACAACATATATTATAAGACATAAATCTTGTAAGACACAAATCTGTAAGACATAAGTCTCTTGTAAGACATAAATTTATTCTAAGATATATATTCAATAAAGACATTTACCAGTTTCAAGACATAAAGTTAACATCGAAGAATTATCTCTTAACGATCTGGCTTTAGATAACGAACAACGAATGCTTCCAAAGAAACGTTGGCTATTAACGTCACTGCAGTTGCTTAACAATAAGTTAATCCACAAAGAGACGAAAGGGTTTTTTAAGGGCGAAGCACAGTGAAGAACAAAGCGACGATTCAGAAGCTGGTAGACGAGACGAAGAGGACATCTGACGTTGATAACTCCACTCAAAGCAGGCGGCGATTTACCCTCTATTGCTTGTCGTTAGTGGCGGTGCCACAATTTGCTCGAGCTCGGCTACGATTACCGGTGCTTCCCGCCTCCTGTCCCTTTTACCATCCCCTTGAAACCTCGGTAACTAGACCAGTTCACCGATACAAGACACAATAATGATGTAACGACGCGGCAACCGGCCGAGTAGCCCAATAATTCGCCATTCTCAGCCACTTGGAATTGTGTCGCCGACACTTAGCCCCATTTCGAGGGTGGCGACGATCGATCGTCTTCAACTGGATCCCCGGTTTCGGCTTTGGGCCATAACTTCCCAGACTTTTTTACGACGAACACCGACTAACGGATTTAAAACCGTTCGATTCCAATTTCTTACTGTCTCGAACTATCTACCTGCCTCGAATTACGCTTGTCTTCGATTAACTCGAACTTAAGTTGTCTCGAATACGGTATTCTACTTCAACGAAAAATGTCAACTTATCAAATGAACACATTTAAAATGGGATTAATTCTGAGACTATTCTCGATGTTCGAATATTAATTAAAATAAAAAACAACGAGCGATTTATTTTTTTATTATTTGCTGAAGTGTGGCAATTTATCAGATGTATTTAAAATTACAGCACATTTTAACATGTAGTTAGAGTGATCGCAGTAAGATGTTACTTATGAAATAATTGAATGCTTCCAGACAACATTCACGTAACTTATAGTGTAAAAAGCTGATGGAGTTTATAAATCGCAGCGATATAGACAATTTTTTAGATGTATTTGAAATTACATTACACTTCGATATATATTTAAAATGATTGCAGTAAGATGTTACTTACGAAATAATTTAATGCTTCGAGACAATATTCACGCAACTTATATTGTAACAAGCCGATTGAATTCATAGATCGCAGATATATAGACAATTTCTTATGCGTATTTAAAATTACATTATATATTAAAATATAGTTAAAATGACCGCAATAAGATGTTACGAAATAATTTAATGCTTTGAGGCAATATTCCTGCAACTTAAATTATAATAAGCTGATGGAATTTATAAATCGCAGCGATATAGACATCCTCATCGCAGCGACAGAAACGTTCACTGTAATATGGAAGTTTCGTGGAATTTGTGAGATGGAGTTACCGGAACCGCTTAAAAGACAATCATTTAAATGCGTTCGGATCGAGCGGCGCTGGCTCGAGTTAGTTACAAATAAATTTCGACAGCGTTCCCGTTAAATCGAATTGCTCGGAAGGTTCCGTATATAAAGTATCGAACAGAAGGATATTATTAAGTTGCGAAGGTATCTGGGAAACGGACGCGCGTCTCACAGTCACAATTGTTCCATTCGACATCGATAAGTTACATTATTAGCGACCTGCTTCTGAATCGATGACTCAATTCCGTGCTCGAATCGAGCTTCTATTACTCTTTCGAAGCACCCTTGATTTACGAAATATCCGAGGAGCCTTTGGAAACTGGACGCAAGAGCAATAAGAACCGAATGTTTGGTCGATTGCCAATTTATCGAAAATCGTTAAAGTAATTTCGATCGATTGTACCTCTCGCGTAAACAAGATCCCGTGCCCCTCTTAGAATAGACGATATCAATTCTAACGTGTCGTAATTCGACGCTGAAACAAATGTGTGACCATATAAAGTATGACTGTGTGGCCATATAACGCGTGATAGTGTGACCATTCAACGCTAAAATTATTATGCGAGCTGATTCTTGCACTCATTTTTATAAAATATAAATAATTTTGACGAATATGTTAAAGATTGTTGAGTAAACAAGGTTCGATTATTAAGAAAACTGTCTACGAAATTGATCAAAAATGAAATTACTTCTCAAAAGAAGTTGAAATTGTTTACTGTGGCACCAAGAGTTTTAAATTATGCCCGATCTTGACTGATCGAGCTCAATCATTGTTTGTGTACCAATTCGTGTTAAAGATATTCATCAATTGTGCGATCCCTGGATAAGTAAATCTTGAGACCAGTATACGTATCAAATATTTGCGGCGTTCTTTCGCGGAGCTTACTTAACAACCGTCAAACGATGCCGCGTATTAAAAGTAATAAGAATACGCGGTCGTTTCAGCCGGTGGCTAATTAAGAAAACCGACGAGTTCTTTCCGCACGGTTCCCTCTTTTCCCGGGTTTCTGCGAGAGTTCTTTGCAAGACGGGCCCGAGTTTCGTGGCTTTTCCGGCTGCCAAGAGCGAGGGAAAACTGGTCGTAACGAGAGACACGAAATCCGCGGTCGCTGGTTACGCTGCTGCTAATTACGGATTCACGATGCACCGGTAACTTCGAGATCTTCATTAAGGGAAAACTCGTGCAGGGACGGGCCGTTTTCCGCCCGTGAAAACGTACTTCGAAATCCTCCCGTCGAAGAAACGGCGACTATGTTGCTCTTCGTCGTCCAACCATGTATCGTTCTCCCCGTTCGCGACTTTGCGTGTACATTCTTTCAAAATCGATCTGATTGCATTATACAGACATGATAGAAATTATTGTAAATATATTGGTATGTTTTTGGAATTATGTCAACCATAGATGGCCTCAGATACTAATGTCCTATAAAATAGGACAATTGCAATTATAAAATAAAGTTACATTTAAGTACTTTTATCGAAAATTTATCTAACTATTGCTAACAACCCAAGAACTACAGTTTATTTCATTCTCGGAAGTATGCTAAAGTTATGAGAACTTTGTGAGAAATCATTTCTCACTGCGAATATTTGGATTCCGTGAGTAATATCCGACTGTTTTTAAAATGTTTCAACGTACGCACGTGATGAATTAGTCAATAGGATGGCTGCTCCGTCTTCATTATCCGTAAAAGCGTTCCATCGTGTTCGTATACGTAGCAGTATCTCTTACATTCATGAGATGATGCCACTAACTAAATTACCTGGCGTGCAGAGCCTGAGATGCAAACGGAACATCTATTTCTAACACCATTTACACCGAGAGTACCTTCTGCTGCTCGGTTTACAATAGTCACCGAATGCGAATCGATAATATTCATTCCTGGTTATAGCAATTACACCGAAAATTACATTGTAAATTAATCGAGTTTACTCGCTATATCCGTATTTGCTCGATGGTGCATCAACCCTTGATATTTACATTTTTAATAATTGCATATTCGATAAGCGATAGAGAAATAATTATGCAACTGGACCGAAAACACGACAATTTATTAAGTTTCATAAATTATTCAGGTTTACTAAATTCCTCCAAAAAATGTCATTTCATATCTTTCACGCACTATAAAACTTCGCACTATACAACTGTAAAAATACGAACATGGGCACGTGCGTAAATAAGGCAATGTTTTTCTCAATTCTTTAATTATTTTTAATTTTTTTACTATATTCCTTCACTTTAAAAAATGTGAAAAAAATGAAGGATTACTACCTATAATGAGGGCTTATACCGTATTAACAAAAATGTGGTCACTAGACAACTTCGATAAAAAATCGACAATTTCAATCTTGTAGAATTTTTTGTAAATCGAACGTGCACCCAAAAATTCTGAAAAAATTCATGAACGTGTATATCAGTTGATGGAATAACAATGATTTCTTTCATAATTTTCAATCAGGCAGAACCGGAGATATTAAGCGAAGACCGGAAACTGATTTTCACCCCGTAACTAGCCCCGTAGTAGTGATAGGTGATTAAAAATCTATGGAAAGGAGTTTCTTCGAACAACTTATCGAATGGTATGAATTTCGCTGAAATAGGCTTGGGGCCACTTATTCGGCTAATTCTTTAACGTAAAGGTTTTAAAGGTATCTTTTTACGCGTTTGTCACGGTTTGTATGAATGCTGCGTCTCGTTGGAAACGCTGCTTCGTAATTTTGATATCGGTACAAGCATTCGAGCACAAAGCCGCAGCAAATGGTCCCCGTTGACAAGCTTCATGAATTAGGCCTACAATTACACCCGTAATTCCTTCCCGGTGGTTCGGCGATGCCGAGTCGTCCTCAGAGATTCCGTCTGATGGTTTTCCCCTTACGAACTTCGACGACTAAGAGGCTTCGGTGAACTAGCAAACAGAGGAAAAAGGAAATCAGCAGCATTCCTAACTTACGTAACGACATTAGCTCACTGCAACGATTACCACCGGAGTGTTACTCCCCCGTGAGCGAAAACAATTACAAACTCGCTACAGCGTAACACCGTTTCCCTAGTCCCTTTGCTCATCCTTATTCGATGCTAGTACTTGAAATAATTTCATTCTGATGAGGCGCAAGGACAGAGATACTGCGGTTTGATAGTTTTGTGTGCGTTATGCAATTTGGGAATTTGTATACTTGAGAATTTCGGAACTTGGAAAATATGTTTTCATTAGGGGATGAACGAATTTTTGGAATAAAGGTGGATGAAAGAATTTTTGGAATGAAAGGGGATGAAAGAATTTTAGAATGAAATGGGATGAAAGAGTTTTTGGAATGAAATAGGATGAAAGAATTTTTGGAATGAAATGGGTGAAAGAATTTTTGGAATGAAAGGGGATGAAAGAATTTCAGGAATGGGAAGCTTAGGAATTTAGAAATTTGAAGATTTTGGAGTTTGAGAATTTAGAAGTTTAGGAATTTCACGATTTGAGAATTTAGGGAACTTAGGAAACTTGAAGATTTAGAGAATTTGGGAATTCCCGAAGTTCGGAGTGAATTAACGGTATTTAAAATCTTGCAGATTTGTGACATTGAAAATTTGTGAGCACAAATATTTAAGTGTATCATAGTTACGTAAGTCCACAAATTGTTGAAATCTATTAATTAAAGAATTCGGAAATGTGGAAATTTGCAAACCTTACAATTTAAAGATACTTTACATCCCAAAGTGGACCTAATCTTTGATGCAATATAGATGAAATATCTACCTTCCTAGGTAGAATCTAGATGAATTCATGAACTCCCTCCGATAAAACAACGTAATCTCCGAAAAGAAAGTATAAACCAGAACCCGAACGCGGTTCTCGCTGCAAGGACTCGTCGAAGGAGAACCATGACCATCCCTCGGTTCCTGTCCCGTGACGTCACGACCCATTCCCGGGAGTTTCTTTGCAACGAGGCGAAAGAGCGGATCGCGGGAGCGGGCAAAGGATTAGGCGGAGAGAGAGGGCTCTGGTAAACTGGGCCGCGAGCGGCGTAAGGGAGAGAGAGAAAAAAGGGGGTTGGTTGAAAGAGGAGAATCGCGCGAATGACGAGAAAGTAGGGGTAGTTTAGCTCGAACGGCCCGGGCATGCATCTTCGCGCGGCCTCACCCTCTCGCTCACGCACAGCTACTGCCTTTTCAACGATGTTCGTGCCGGGATTTGCTCCACCGTTGCCTGGCGACCGCTTGGTGACGTCACCGACTGACGTCATCGCTGCATCCCACTGCCGCGCGTAACCAATCGTAGGGCTGCGTCGGGGGTGGTATAAAAGCGGCCGACGATCGCTGTCCCCGCTCAGTTCGCGTTTGCACGCGTACCAACTAACACATCGCACGATGCAACATTTATCAGAAACTTACCCTTTCGTTCGTTGATCCCCTCGATGATTTTGCAGGTTCCACTTTCCAGGTTTTTCAATCGACGCAAACGATACAGATGCGACACAATGAATAGAGATTATAAATAAACTAGAATACTCTTGTGCTCCCCGCTTCGATTCAATTGCCTAACAATCTCTTAACTTTCTATACACTTTCTCTAGAAGTAAAAAGTAGTTCATAAGTAGAAACCACACATGAATACTTGAATAGCTACAAATATCCTGGAAGATGAAAAAATGGTTGAATCAGAAGTCAAACATAAATCCTTAACTTATATCTCGCCGTAGTGAAAATTTGCAATGATCATATTAACAGTATCATCCATGCTTCAATTAGCATTGAGCATAACGTTTGTTTCATCGCAAATCAACACTTTTTATAAAGTAGTTATAGCATGGAAGTACTACTAATTCTCGCGATATGAACTTTTTTATTTTAATTTTTTATTGAAACTAAGTATTTAATTGAATCGAGAGTTTCGAGTTTTTTTTACATAAATTCTTTTCACCAGCAGAAATTACCTTATTTCTAGATAAAATTGTGCACGAACACGAGAAAAAATGGTTATGATCAAAAATATTTTCGTACACGGAAACGGTTATACCAACTTTGTAAATTATGTGTGTTACTAGAATTCATTTGCATAATGCATATTCCATGTTCTCCGTGACATTCGAGCGCCGAGATCGGAGTTTTACGATTACATTTCCAATCACTTTTTCTTCTCCCAGCGAGTCGCACGTGCAAATATACTTTACGAAAAGGAAGAACGGGTAACATCAATACCGAACCGAAAACTATAACTTGGAGAACGTTCAAATATTCAAAATTCGTTATGAGAGTTGGCTCGGTACCGTTAGTTTCTAGAGCACTTGCTCTTTATGGACGACGAAATAAAACTTTATGCTTCCGTGAATTTGCGGAGTATGCTTGACGGTCACCTCGAAAACATTGAATTTCGTATGCAACCTTGAAATCGTGTGCATGCGATATACGGAGATTCGTATCCTGAATGCTATCAATGTCACAAGTAAATCATGTGATTGCAATCGAACGAAAACGTCACTCTGAACAAATGACTTATTTATTATTCGGATTTTATTTCACCTTTACAGAGACTATAAAATGACCGCTTATCTAATTCGCGCATGAAAAGAATGTTTAAATTGAATTCTCGACAAATTGCTTGTACCCGATAATTTTTTATTTAAATCTTCGTCTTTAAAGAAATTCTGATATTTTTGTCGGTGGAAATACTTACGTTATTACATTAATTAATCGTGATATTGGCCATATTCTTCGTTCTACTGGTTTATTACCTGGAGTAATAATAATTTAGAAAAAATGAACATCATCGCGACACGAATTTATTGCACAGAAAATCTTAGCACCGATACACTCAATAACGCGTTTTCGCTTAATAAAAGATGTCCTCCATCGACGAGAACGAGGTTGCTCTCCCGTGCCGTTGAGACAAAAACATCAATAAACATCACCGTAAATAACACTCTTGCCCCTAACACCGATCAATTTATCGATTCATCCACTTTCCACCCTCTAACCAACGATTAACCTCCGCATTCAGATTCACTATTTTTACACGTGAATCGTCAGTCGTCTCCGCGACGCGATAATATCATCAATGTAACGCGATATTTTTAATATAGAAATGGAGCAACCCCATTGTCCGGTTTTATCCCGTGGGACGGAGCGTTAAAAATGCGCAGCTCGTATAAACTCGCGGTATCTGTTTCATCATTGATATAAACAACGGAACAGTGATTGTTCCTGTATTTTTAAACGGCCTCTCGATGCGGCGAGAGGGTCGAATTTAGAGTGGTACGAGCTCGACGTGACCTGTGACCTTTGTGTGCAAGGGTGGCAGCGTTCATGCGCTCTCACTCGCCACCGAACCGACTAAACTAGCAACATCGATCATTAATACCTACTCGATTCCTTTTCCTCGTATATTGTTACGGCTGGAACAATGCCTGTATCGGGCACGATTCAATAACGGAACGCTTAAATTCCTGGCTTATTCTCTATTCCGTATTCTGCCAGCGAAACGGGCCAAGGTTGCGCTCTTTGTTGCTCCTCTTCGTTGGTAAAGAATGCCACTCGAGCGTGTTCGCTCTTAATTGTTCGGTAATTTATTGGACGATTTTAATCTCCATCAAAAAGTACATCTTTGAAAATGTAATTCCAAATAAGGTCGTGTCCCACGATCAACATTCTTGAATAGAGGAGTGAATTTCTTCTTTGAACACGCGTGGAGCTCGAACTCGTGTCTTGTGATCAAAGTACATACGTGATTTTCTATGAACAATTTATGAAGGGAGATTCGATTAATATAACGTTAGATAAATCACACATGTAACATATATCATTCAATGTCTGTTTAACTTATGTATAGACAAAGAATAATTTTCTAATTCTCTCTCTCTATATATATATATGTACATATCATTTTTAATTATTTAATTAGTTAGTTGATATATTTCTCGAATAGAATTGTTCACCGAAAAAGTTCATCCTTACCAATTAAGGATTAATAATATGGTGGAAATGTACAACGTACAAACGAGTGGGGTATAATATAAAACACGATCAGCATTTGTTAAGGTTCGTGGCTATCGCATAAAATCGATAAATACACTCGTCACGCGACAATAGTAGTTAAAATCCAGTCGATTTTCCCCAGGGAATTTCGTCGTGAGTGTCAAGACATTAAGCATCGTGGCAACCCCTTTGCCTGAGAATTTCCAGCGAATACCACGAGTCCATCCTCCGAGGCAAATCCTAAACCAACCCCTTAATCGACAGATCAAGTCATTCAAAAGATCGACTCGCTTTGGGGGAGGGAAACGTTTACCAGGTATTCCGTGTGAACGATTATCGTGGTTAATCCGGCTTTGTGGCGTTGTCTCTCAGGATCCTGCAACCCCTCTTCCAGGCATTCCAACCCCTTCATCGAGCCTTTTCACAGCCCCACTGTGGAATGCGTACAGCCGCGCGCTCTATAGATATACAAGGCAGTTCCACGATGTGACGCTATAAATCGTAACAAGTTAACAATAAACTTAATAATGGAAGTTTAAATATGCGACTGTGTACACGTACGGCACGTGTACGCAATTGGCTATTTATACATACAGCATGTGTACGCAAGTGGCTATTTATACATACAGTGTGCGTGCACAATTGATTATTTATACATACAGTATGTGTGCACAATTACTATAATACATGGTTTGTTAATAACTACACAATTATAACTAATTGTACTATTATTCATTAAAGTTCATTTACAATGTTGTTCAATGAACTAATTGATCAACTATAAAGTATCATTAAAACAGTGACATGAGGGTAATGAAATATTCATTGAAGTTCTTTTACAACGTTATTCAATAAAGGAATCAATAAGCGTAATTCTTAACAAACTACTATACGTACATAATGAATGTTATTGCATGGCAGACAGCACTCATGGGATGTTTTAGCTGAATAAACGAGATTTAGCATAATAAACGATCAATTTAACATGACTTAACTAACTGGACTTGTTAGTTTGTGTACGTACTCTATGCATAAATAGCCAATTGTGTATACATACTGCAACTATAGATAGCAAAATGTATACATATATTGTATGTATAAATGGCAACATCCAAAATTTAATCGACCAGTTGAAAATTCTCGCGGTAACGCGCAAATAGTTGGAAATGTTACAAAATTTTTCTCTCAAGGTACATCCATTCCCGAGATTAAGTTTTTCGATAAATTTCGTTATATCGCGTGGCTGTTTCGTTTCGAAAGGTCGAGCACCGATCGTGAATCTGTCGGTACATGCGGGTTATCTCGTCAGAGCGATTCCCAATCTGGGTTATTGCCGTTGCAATCGGCGCGACCGTTGCGGCTTGCCAATTATCGGCTCCGCTGTTTATTTCTGTCCCTGTTTCGCGAGCACGTTGGGAGGGCCGGAGATTTTCTCGTCGTTGGGCCGCTTTGAAAACCAAACTGGTAAAGTTGGCCAGCTCGGTGCTCGATTTTCCTGCCCGCGAGCAGGAAACAGCGTCCGGAACGAAACCGCGAACCAGGCCGCATCCGTTCGCAATTACGAGGCCGCTCGTTGCGTTTTAGTTAACGCCCCGATTTCGCGAAACCCTTTGCTAGCGGGAAAACGGACACCGTGGCCAAAAGGCCGACGGGGTGGTTTCTTGTTTCGCGCGGAATCGGGAATTCTCCCGTTCGAGGATCGTTTCGAAACCCACAACGATGAATCGTTGACGAATTTCAATTCGAGTGACATATCAAAATTTTTTCCGTACTTATTCTAATATTTTACACTTATAACTGACTCTACCGAGTCAATCAGGAAATCTGATAAATTCTTCGGTAGTGTTACACAGACTTCCTTCATTGTCACTGGATCATGGTGTTGCACGAAAAGAATGAACACTTAATTTATATCTTCAAACAGATATTTTATTTCAAAGCTAAGGGAATGTTTCTCTAGAGGTTCCATTGTTATCTTTCCATTTTGATGACCGAGGAAATGAGTAAGACTTTGTTACTGTTGTTATTATCTGTTCATTTACGGTCGAAGCCTTTTTATGGAGAGTACACGCTTGTACCCTTTTGAAAAACGTGGCCCTTCGTTATAAAAATAAGTCCCTCGTTGATTTTTAATCGCAAGTATGGGAATAAGTTTCCAAGTTGCAGAAGGTGCCTATAATTAACCTTCTGGCGGGAATTCGCTGAAAAGCAATGCCCTTTAGATGCCCACGCGGCGATATTTTAAGCTAAATCCACTTTCTAGGTACAAAAAAGGAGAGTGGGACAGGTCGGAAGTGCAAGTACTTCTACTTTGTTGTTTAAGTTGCACAATGCTTCTAGGGTTGTGTAATTGGATCCTGGAGCACGTTACCTGGCGAGACACCTGCCGGCATTAATCTTCAGAATCCTTGCTGTGGAAGGATCGCGTTAAAGTGTCGAGAGAATAATCATCTTAAGAGCTTATAAGTATTTCGATTTAATTACATATATTTTTCAACGCGACCTCGGCTATCCTCCATCCGGAAAATACGATCACCGGATATACGAAATCAGGTGGACTATTCGCTTGTCGCTTACTCTGTAATTTCGTTATTAACTCATTGTACTACGATTTATTCATTGCCATACAATTTATTTGGTTGTTGCGTCAGTCAGAAATAACTATTCACAGCTACAATAGCAATACGAACAAAGAAATTTGAAATTTGGTGTATATTTTATATTCAATTAATTAGGTAGATTGTAATTGGATATGAACTTTGTATATTAACGTAATGAAATTTTTAGTAAGATTTATTACGTGTAAACTATGAGTGCGTCATCAGTCAGTCTCGTCAAGGTATGACAAGATGTTAAAGTGACTAAAGAAAGTTCGACTGTCAAGATTGTTTTGCATTTAGTGATACTCGACTGTGCAAATTACAGTTAGACTGAAGTTGAACCTTCAATCGTATTAAAAATTGAACATAGTTCACTTTATATTCATATTTTGTCACATTCATTATCCACAGCCTGAAATAGTTAATACGAGTATTTTCAGCTAGATAAACGAACAAACTCTTCATGATATATGTGATTGATTCATACGAGAATTTAAGCGTCACATATATGTAAGTGGATGACATGGCAGTCAAGCTGCTAATCGTTCTTATTTCAATCGAACTTTTATATTTTCTTATTTTCAATAACAAATAAAGATATGAATTGAGTTAAAATCGGAGCATACGAATTTTGGAACCTTGAAATTTCGAAACGTAAGAGCAAACTATTTCTACCCTAGAAAACCATAACACTTTTGTGTACGAAGTTATGGGGTCACTCGGTGGCAAAATAGAAGCTGAAGGTTTAATGAATAGAAAAAGGGACTACGTCCGAATTGTTTCGCTCGTTTCGCATACTTCGCATACATTTTCCACCGACACTGCATCACGGCGAAATTTAATACAAGATTCCCGGAATACCAGTACACGATTCCCGCCAGCATCCATCCAACGGCACAATTGAATTTTCGCCGTACGTTCACCACCGTTAAGGTATCCTATAGAATGGTAACTCGAACGGCAGATGCAACGCACTTTACGGAACATTTAACTGCTCGCCGACTGCACGTGCGCTATCGATATCGATTAATATTTACGAGGTATAAATTACGGGGTAACCGGACGTACGAAAGAACCGATCGAGCTTGGCTTAGCTCGAAGTTCGTTCGGTTAATCGTTTCAGGCAGCAGCGGCGTAAATTCATCAACGATACCAGGCGATAAATAAGGCTCGGCCGAACGGCGAAATAAATCATTTTCCCTCCGTAGCTGTTAGAGGGAACGGATCTGCTGCAGACACGTGGATCAAACGAGTCCCGGAGTTTCCGATCCAATTTGCATGTTTCAGACGTGGAATCAGCTCGGGAGATGCGAACGACGCAGTTCCGGGACGATCAAGAAACGCACCGACACTACGGAACGTAAGATTCGATCGATCACTATGACCGAATGTAATTTGGGGCTTGATTTTTGTTACAATCCATTAGAGGTCTTTTATGATACTGAAAGGCCTCAACTTTTATGGGCTAAGATCGCTGAATCATAGCGTTTGTCGCTCTTCAAATAATTTTTGAAGATCAGAGAATAATCGCTATGTAAAACAAATTGGTCGTCGTCAGTTTTTGTTTATTACGGTGTACATTGTAAAACAATTCAGAATTTTTATACTGCAAGTCGTCTTAGCAATCATAACAGATTCCGAACTGACTAGTAGCAAGAATAAATTTCCGAAGCTCGTAAAATATTCAATTACGAAAAAAGTGAATGTTTTTTATCCCTTACAATCGTTTTAGCGTCGATTGTTCCTTTTTCGTGAATTACTGTTGATAGATTATTTCTTTGATTTCTACATGTTTAAGTAAATTCAAAGGGCTTTATAACTTTATTTAATTTATTTTCCGTCATCCGAATGATCACTATTTTTTGTTCAAACGAAGGTGAAGAAAGATTATCATGCAACGAAAGAAATGAAAGAAGTGTCATATTTGATAATATAATGTTTGAACGAATGAAATTTTTGTAAATCTTTTTGTACCATCAAATTTTCCGATCGAAAACATAAATTTCACTCGGATAAAAAAATGTGTCCTGCGTTCCTAACTTTGAGGGCTGATTTCGACCTCTCAAAGATCAGTTTTCAGTTCAGTATAGTTCAAGTTAATCGGTTACTTCAATACAAATTACAAATTGTAATTAAGAAGCTCGACATACACAGTTACATACTACACACCACACGTCAAAGTTTAAAATAAAGATGGTTTAGCTATGAAATCAGTCCTGAGTTATTCTGTTCCCAATCTTGATTAGGTGGTCCTTCAAGCTAAAACAGCACTATTGTGAAATATTTTTGGTATTAAAAACGCCCCTATTCAATTTTTATCGTGATCAGTTTCAACTCGTTGACAAACTCCGCGTGTCAACAGATTAAGTATAAATTAGTCCGAGGCGTACAAAGCAGTCCGAAGTGTGTAAAGTAGTGCAAAGCGTTGACCTGTATCACTGAAATGGTCGTTTCGTTAAAACGGCGGTGACCGTTGACCAAAAACTGAAAGCCAGGGAAAACCAATGAATCGTAAACGAAGCGAAATTGAAGAACGGAAGACGATCGATAGAGCACCGATTCGAATATTCAGTTTGGAAAGTTGCGTTGTTTTAGTAATTACTGTCATGACGCACGTTCGCAATGGCTATACACGGCCCTCCTCGCTGCGACGGTCGTCTCGTTACTTAAACTTCAACAAACTATGTAATATTCTATATAAACTTGGGGAATCGTCCTCGAAGATTGTTGAGGAGACACTTTTCCAAGTAGTAGCGTGAGTACGAAACGGGAGGGAATTTAACTCGCAGCGAAGCGTTTTGTACGGTGTACTTATGTAAACAGGAAGAAATCTAACAAACGTCCATTTGCATTGCCACTGGATGCAACCGTAGCCAAGTGCATCTCGTGGAGCTTGGATTTAATTTGCATATCCTTCGTGAGCCGCTGGAAGACGCGGTTCGAGTCACTTTTAGCCGTGCGAACCGGGAGATGCAACTACGGATGTTTATTATGTTAAACGTCTTTGTCTTGATTGCGATCCGTGAAATAACGCTCCGCGCTTCCCAGTTGTATCGCATGAATATTTACGAACAAAACGGATTTTTTCCTATATAACCACACCGGCCCCGTTGTTGATACGTAGCTACACTTTTGTTTAATTTGCACTCGAAATTCGTGCTTCGAGCAGACGGTTCCCGTTTGATCCTCGTTGTTCGTTGTATTTAGACAGCAGCGAGAAACGAGTTTTATTAATACGAGATTCGGGATTGATTGATTTCCAACAGGCGGGTACCCACATGCGGCTGTTACGTTGTTCGTGTTGATTTTTCACGAAGAACAATTAAAACGGTAATGAAGGATCGAAACGCGATGTTGGTACATGAAGTTAGTAGAAGGTAAATGATAGTGATGCAGTTCTATCGTTTAGCTAATGTCATTTCAGCAACGGAGATAAAGTTCCTTGTTAGAACCAGCACACATTTTAAGCATTTTTCGCGTTTTCCGTAAAATTAAAAGGCTTGTTGAAATTGTAACAATGTCTTTTATTAACTACTAATATACTCTATTATTGTACATAATATTATTAACATGTTTTAACACCTTGTATTTGTACCCGTTGCTTGGATAATAGTTTGTATCCTTTCTGACATTCTATACATTGATCGTATACTTTATACCTACATTGTTTTCCCAAATATCTGTAATTTTTGTTTTCAATCGTGATAATGTGGTGGTTGGAGATTCATCAATTATTCTATTAAGTACGCTCCCGATATGTTCTATAGCATTCATCTCGGGATTACATTCTGGGTTATGGGAGCAAAGGGATATTTCTTGATGAAAGCAACGATTTAGTGGATTTGGTTCTGTGACACGGTGCTCCATCTTGAGTGTACGTATATCGGGATCCTCAAGATACGTAAAATGGAAGCAATCGAATCTTTATGACATCTTCGTACCGTTTGTCATTCATAGTTCCATTAACAAAATAAAATGGGCCTTCAATTCTTATACAGAACTATATAATCACTGCTTCCGAATGTTTTACCAATTATGTCACACGATCTTCATGGAATTGCCCATGTATGTACAAAAAAATCTTGCATTCTCCAAATCTGAGGTCACCTCCAAAACTTCCTTACTAGGACAATAACTAGTCCATCGTTATATGTGCATCATTATCAACGTATGTAGTAATAATTTGAATGACCAAAGACAATTTGGCATATGTGACATATGTTGTAAGCATAAAAGTGAAACCGTAGGTGGTCCTAATTCGATGGCCAGGGACTATAGCAGCGTCGATGTTTCTTGCCTGAAAGGGTAATCACGATCAAAATTACGGCATGTATCGTCTTCATGATTAACGCTGATTGGTCGGTTGATATTACGAACGCGTAACTGTGTCAAGGTATGCATCGCGATCGGATGGCGTTACAAATGCAACGAGACTCAAATCTTTAGCGCATTTCCATTCGTAGCATAAACGCGAGCCGCCTCCGTCTGAGCGTGTTTAATCTAATTTGCATATTTTAGGTGTTGCGCGGAATGGAAATGCAAGCGACGGCGTAGCCGAGCGGTTCGGGGAACGTGAATGGACGCGTGCTCGAATTATTAATCAAACTTTAGACGAAATGCGGTCGTTTTAAATATATGCGACGCGTAGTCCATCCTTCTGCCCAAATAAGAACCAAAAACGCGAAAATTTTGAAACGCGTCTATTTTCGAACTTCGAATCGAATCTTGACACGCAATTCTGAATTTTCTGGCAAAATTTGAATTGCTTACAGCTTATGATGGTGGTATGTTAGCATTGTTTTAAAAATCATATTGGACTATTTATACATACAGTATGTGCACACAATTATTGAAATGACATATTAAATACTTCACTTAAACATAATTAACTGTACTCGCTAACTTGTATACGTATTATATGTGTAAATAGCTAGTTGTGTATACATACTGTATGTATAAATAGCCAATTGTGTATACATACTGTATGTACAAATAACCAGTTGTATGTATGTACTGTATGTACCAGTAGCTAAATTTTTAAAAATCAGGTGACCTTAATTAACTTGAAACATTTCAATCATTTTCAAATAATAAATTTTTCCAAATTCAAGATCAATCAAAACGATTTCCAATATGATATCCAATATGTTCAAAGAAGGAATGTTTAGAAGATTTACTAGAAAAAGTGGACCATTCAAAGAAATTTAATAATTATTCGCAATAAAAATTCTTTGATTCTTGCGTTTCAAGAGATGACGTTCTCAAAATTTCCTACGATCTCGAATCATTTATCTTTGCGACCCTAAACAATCAAACGGTTGTCAACACCCCCACCGTTGATCCCAACAAACAACCCCAGCGATGTTTTCATTCAGCGTGAAAGTGACCAACGTTTTAATGACACGAGCGGGGTCGGAACATGGGGTTTCAGGGTAAAACGTCGCGGCGTCGGCGTCGGGACGCCACGCGGTCGAAACAAGATTATCGCGGAAAGTGCGGCCACGTGCAACCCCCTGCTGGTTTATCGATGGTGGAGCTTCTTTCATCGTCGCTTTCTATACGCTGCACTTTAACCTTTTAACCGGAAACTGCCGTACGACGTTTATTCTCGCTCGTTATATTTAGGCGGTCGGCAAAGTGGACAGTAATGCAGTTTCGTATCCCAATAACGCGTTCACACACAACGGTCGTGCGGTCGAACAATCGCTAGTTCATTTGAGCAGCGTTAGCAAACTTTTGTTATATCGCCTCCTTTACGAAGAGCCGCTGAATCGATCACAAGCAATCACAACGATAATTCACTAAATTATTCGTAATCATACCCCTGGAAATCTTCGACCATTTTATAATTCTATAAAAATTGCTACAACGAATAAACTTTGTAAGAGCATCGCATCAAATATGTATAGCGAAGATATAATATGATGATACACATATAAGGAGGAACATCATAATTTAACGTAAATTAACGTAATAAAATATGAATACATGAAAAAGAATGAATAAATGTCAAATTTTTCGTCATGTACTTCGAGCTTTTACCTATCGGCCCAGTAATATCTGATAAATCGAAGAAACGTACAACACATATCTCGTCGGAAGGGTCGAAAATGGTTTATTGTTCGTCGTGGATGGCGCGATAAATAACGTTAAAGTTAATTGAGTTGCTTCGATCGTTCCAACGATATTTCATCCCGATATCGTTCGAGCGATAAGGAATTATCGAGGGTCCATGTTCCTCCGCTCACCTTGCCGAGAAGATGGCACGAATTCATTATTTGCATTCGAGGAATCGATTCGATCCGGATGGCACGTTGTAACTGACATATTTCATGAGCGTCGAAACGAGGGTTGACATTTCTGCAATAACGTTTCGAAGGTTGCGAAGAAAAGGATGATTTCCATGGGTATCGGCCAAAGGTGTTCCCCTCGATTCTGGAACTGTCACTCGCAGATGGAATTGCTTCATATTAATCTACGGCGGGAGTTACGAATGATCGATGAGGACAAATATGAGACCACTCTGCGCCGAAAAGTTCGGTTTATCCGGCGCTTTCTTCTTCATCGGGTTTTTCTTCATCGGCCCGAAGAAGTTAACTCGGCGTTTCGAGGGATCATTAAAATCGTATTAATCATGGAGGAACGATTTAGCGATGAAAATTTTTGAATACGAAGAACGTAGCAATCTTTGATGGTAAACTTACTGCTTACGAAAGAACGATCTTCTCGTGAAGATGGGTGTACGAAATAAATTGCGATAAAACTGTATACTGTAATTGAAGAGGAAATGTTTATTCGCGATTGGTACATAAACGATTCTGTAGAGAGAAGATTAATGGCCGTTGATAATTTTAGGCATAGTAATGCTATTACACTAAAGACACAGAATATGTTTGTTCATTGAATATATAGTAAGGAAAATGGAGGAATCTTTCCGGATAGCTTAATATATTTAATAAAATGTGAAACTATCTACGTCGTAATTAATTGTCTATTATCCCTCGATATCATCAGCAGAGTTCTTTCAAGGTTTCCCAACATTTTCACATCGACGACTCCATCCAATCTGTCCCCACTTTTTCCATCGAACCCTTCCAATATCTTCGATCCATCCTCGCTTAACACCCCTGATATTTTTCCTCGATCTTGTACAAAGCTCTGGAATCGATCTCGCGTTTCTTACGACGTCCATTTTCACCGATCCGGACTGTGACCGCGTTTCCACAAAAATTCTTCGACGCTTCATTCGCTACGATCGAGCTATCCTTCGGGAAGGGTGGTGACTCGCGACTTATCGCCCCCCTGAATCGTACGCATTGGCGTAACTAGGCGGGGACTGGATGTTCCGAAATTTTTTTATTTTTGCATTCCTTTAGTCCTTGAGTACTAAATTCTCTGATTTATAAATTTGTAAATGCGTAGATTCGTAAGTATCCAAATTCGTAATTTCCAACATTCTTAAATTACTAGATTCCCAAATTCCTAATTTCCAACATTCTTAAATTGCTAGATTCCCAAATTCCTAATTTCCAACATTCTTAAATTGCTAAATTCCTAAATTCCCAAATTCCTAATTTCTAACATTCCTAAATTCCCAAATTCCCAAATTCCTAATTTCCAATATTCCTAAATTCCCAACCACCCAAATTCCAAAATTTTTCATTTCCATCATTCTGAAATTACTAAATTGCTAAATTCCCAAATTCCTCATTTCCAAATTCCCAAATTTCTAATTTCCATCATTCTTAACTTGCTAAATTTCTAAATTTTTAAATTCCAAAATTCCTAATTTCCCACATTCTTGAATAGAAAATCCCCAAATTTCCAACTCCTCAAATCCACAACTCTACGGATCCCAAATCCGCAAAACCCGAGTCGCATCTCCTCAAATTATAAAATTCCAAATCTCAAAATCCCTGTATACCCCAAATGTTGAAACGTTCGTAATTCACCGAATTTCCGGAAACCAAGGGAGCCAGCGCGAAGAGGGATCGTAGTTACGCCAATGATCGCACATTGTACGGCGCAGCTTTTTTCTATTTTTGCGTCAAATCACGGTGGAAGTAGCGAAGGGCGCAAGGGACAGAAATAAGAAAGAAATCAACGGGAATCTGCGTTTGAGTTACACGCTTATCGTGCACGCTTGTATTCGAACGGTTTCTTTTTATTTGCTGCTCACCCCTGCGTACCGGCCGATGCCCGCGCGTATCTAAGCACGATTTCATGGGGTAGTTTACGTCCTACGGGGTTTATAAATCCGCTCTATCGTTCGATGGTCGCCGGAGTGGCCATGGGTAATGTCGTAAACGTGTCACCAGTCGCGACGATCCGTTCCCTCGAGTAACTATTTATTATCGTTGCCTGCACGTGGATGTTTCTCGACGTCCTGTAAGGGGGTTGACTTTGATACGGACGTCGCGTTGACTGGTTACTGTAAAAGAAACGACGTTTATAGCTGGGAGGGTAGTGATGCTTTTAAAATACATATTCAGACACACGAACGATTCGATTGACTAGTCGAAGATACAAAAATATATCTCGATCGATACACGATCCTTGATCGCAGATTTATTCGTACATACACACGCGTGTATAATTATGTGCGCATAAAATATGTTGAGTAATACATCGTATTATTGAATAATATGGTAGATCTACCGGAAAGTTATATCCGTTTATGACGATGAAGGAAACGATTCAGTTTTTAACACATTTAACAATCTACCGATCCTACCTTCCGAATATGGTCTAAAATAATCGACCTGTTGGAAGTCATACAACATATAGTGCCCCGAATGAATCTCATCGGTACCCTTATCTTTTCTGTAGTTACTTTCAAAGGGCACACGTGTATAAATATAATAAAAAACGTAATAAAGAGACACACAATGCACATACATGGCCAAACTTGAAACGAACTTATCGGACAGGATTTTGCGGAACTTAATATATTAGGTTGTCCCATAAGTTTCTTCCCTGTTTGATATAATATAAAAACGCGTTTCGAGGAATATTTTGCAAGTAATCAAGGAGTAAATGATATTTACTGAGGGATGAAAAAGAGCGATGCAGTACAATACGTTGTATTTAATGCAACAAATCTTAAACAATGAATATTGTGTATACATTTCTATTAAAAATGGAAGGAATTTACGAGACAACCTAGTAATATACACATAATATTCTATTCCAATAATGCGTCAGTAGTATCAATGGACGTTTGGCACGTGTTCCCCCAGAATTAATATTCGAATCGGACTGCTCACAAATCTATCGACGACGCCCCGACGCGTTTTTGCCAACAGACATCTGATTATTGCCGCGGACGGTAAGTGGCTAAAAGTATAGTCACGAGATAGAGATTTGATCGATGAACACTCGGTCAAATTCCATTATCGCGACACAAAATCGGGACGCTCGGGCCAGAAACGTTGGTCCCTTCCATATTACGACGCACCGGTTTTGTCGCTCGCCAGTGTTTTTGTTGCTGTTCGCGATTCTTTTCCATAGCCGTTGTAACCGCGATTCTTTCGCGAACCTAGAGTCGATTGTTCGCCCAACAATCGCGTGATTTCTTGCCGCGAGCCACCCCTCACTTTGTTCCCATTCGTTTCTGCCGTCCCGCTTCTTTACGATCCCATGGTGTCATGATTTTTACCATTTTGCTTTCTTTCTGTAACGCGCGACGCGTTTTCCTTCCATTTTTCATTCTTGAAACTAGATAATGTCCGATTGTCATGTTGATATACCGTTTTATATCCAAGAAATGTTCGTGAAGTTTGGAATCGTATATGGCCGAGAGATTTCAGATAATTCAAAATGGAATTCAATAAAACGACTTTATCGTTTATCTATTTGTCAATACGTTGATCTATCAATGTATCGGCCTATCAATTTATCGATCTATCGATGTATTGATCTATCATTCACCAATCTATCAATTGATTAACGTATCAATTGATCCATCTATCGATTTATTGATCTATCCATCCATCAATCGATCAATTATTCAACCTATCAATCGACCAATCTATAGATTTATTAATCTATCAATACATCAATGTATCAATTAATCAACCTATTAATCGATCACCCCATCGATCTATCGATTTATTGACTCATCAGTCCATCAATCTACCAACCAATCAACCTATTAATCGATCAACCTATCGATCGATCAATCTATCGATCTATCGATCAAACAATTCGTTAACACATCGAGTAATCAATATTCCGATCTATCAATCTATCGACCTATCAATTTACTCATCCATCGATCTATATACTTGTCGTGTTACGAAAATGTCAATCTATCGGCGTATACATTTATCAACTTACAACTGTCCAATCATCAGTTTATTAATGACGTGTTTATTAATGACCATTTCTCGTTGAGCTTCCCAAACAATGTTTGATTTATTTTCCACCGAGTAACAGTTCTATGTTGAACAATTTGTTTTCGAGCGCCGCGAGTTATATGATAATTAGATTGATTCGGTCGACGATGATATTTCACTCTGCTTCGCGTGTCAAAATGTCACACATTACCCGGTTCCGTGCTGCGCGACCTTCGTCTGTCTTTCCGTCTCTGACGAAAATAAATTTTCAAAACGCGTGACCAGAAAATCAAGATTATCCCTCGTGTATGCGCGAGAGATTAACTCCCCTTTTCGTAATCGACTTTGCACCTTCGCTCCTTATAGAGTTCCTTTAAGAACTACGCGCTAACATAATGATAAACATTATTGAATATTATTGAATATTATTAAATCGTATTAAATATTATTAAATTTCATTAAATAACATTATTTCGTGTTTTCAAGGTTACTCATTAGCGTGTCACTTTCAAATTAAGGTGTTAGATATGTTATCAATTAGTTCGCATTCGAATAATTTACAAATTAAAATAATCTTATGCAGTTTCAAGTGTTTTTACTCGCGTCGTTGTATCATATTCCGTGTTCCATGATTCTCTGTCGTCGCATTTTCAGGAACATCATCCGACATCCAGTTCGCTGGATTAAATATCCTTTTGATTCGAAATCCAAATTGTCGAACGTAGGTTCAATTAATTTTCAGCCTGACATTATACCGCAACGAAGGTCCCATAATTCGATAAGGCTGGAATTTCGCTTCCAAGCGATCAAATATCCTTTTGATGCAAAATCGGAACGAGCCTCGATTTAATCCACCCTCGTCTCATTATTACACAGTAATGGAAGTTGCATAAATTCGCGGGACGAAAATCGTACGTGCACGTTCAAGTACACTCGAGCGCATTTTCAAGTACGCTTTCAATTGTAAGGCAACAAATGGTCACCCATCTGAAATTCCAGCGATGCTTTCAACGAATTCTGGACAGCACGGTCGAAGCAATCGATCCCTTGTATCGAGAGAAGAAACTCGGTGTCTCGAAAGGTTCTTTCGAGGCTTTCGTTCGCACTTTCCGAGAGGAACCGGATCGAGACAGATGGGCAACGCGTGCCGTCTGCGACGACAAGCCTGCCAATATCCGAGTCCAGAAACTACTATGTTCCTCGCTTCGGCATCTGCTTCGCGTTTTTCCTCCCTAAACCCTTCCGATCCCCTATTTTATACTACGCGATGAGATACCTTAACACGCTTTTTACCCTCCGGGTCATCCGTGATAGCGTCTCAAATGTCACAGAGGATGGCTTATCACGCCTGATGTCACAGTATGTCTTGCCATGCAGGTCATCTACGACACCACGAGTTTCCCAGAGTCACATAATTTAAATATGCTACCTTGTACACTGCGTCTGTTACATAGGACAACAGATGGCCATACTTAAATTGTTATACAATATTAATATTTGAAAGGGATATCTTACTCTGAGAAAAACTCACAAGTTTATGTTATAACGTTTGTATAGGGAACATATCTTGTATGCTAATGGTATTGTATGTAATATTATCATTGATCGAAGCAACACTGTGCTTACATGTTTTCGGAATGAATACTCATGAAGCAATATATTAAGAAGTCATCGAAGATGTACATTGTCAAATCCTTTTAACAATAACAATTGAAAGATGATTGTTAGATATTGAATATTGGATATGATCAATTTTATTGAATGACAATTGTTGATAACAATGTATCCGATCATTTTTCAAGACAATTACTAGATATTGAGTTGTTGATGACAATGTATCCGATCATTTTTTAAGTCAATTATTAGATATTGAATTGTTGATATCAATATATCAGATCATTTTTAAAGAGTGCCATAATTGTGAAAACGAAACTACCGCTATAGAAAGAATAAAGTTTAGAGGATTTCAAAGATCGAATTCCAGAAGAGAACGAGTTTGAGACACGCGGCAAACGGAATTGTTTCAGGCAGCATACCTGAATCTTACACAAGAGTGGAAACGTTTGGTTGTCGAAGATCGATCTCGAAACGTGGCCCAAGAACGGCGTCGTCGATCGATAAACAATTTTTCTAGATTCGGGGTATCTGCAAATGCAATGGAGAACCGCCATCCATGTTATATTTGCTGCTGGTTATGCAGCAGTAGTCACTGAATCGAAGCCCATCTTGTTACCTATGTATGCGGAGTTTGTGCTCGGTTCTACGTGAATATTTACATTGCTAATTCCGACCCTACACGCCGGTGATTCCCGGTCGTTGACATCCTCAAAAATCGACTAGGTGCCTCTCTGTGCTGCTCGTCCGGGAACGCGTGTTCGTCCGCCTATCTGCAAACCTTCGCCCATCAAAAATTCGATATCGGTTTATTTTCTAAATGCTTCGAATTCGGCGTGCAACAATGCCTCTCCAGCTTTGCAAATTCTGCGGGGAGTATCTGTCTCTTGTACACTTGCTGCTGGATACTCGAATTTCAACGAGATCATTGGATATCGAGAAATAAACAGTTATTATAATTCGCAGTCATTGTAACAGTTGTACAACAATTATAATAATTGTTTATTTATCGATATCCAATGATTTCGTCGAAATTCGAGTGTCCAAGAAACACTTGTTACGTAAACTTTTACTTTTCTGTGTTCGAAATTCAGATATAGGAAATGGAGGTTATGTTCCTTGGGCAGAGTAAAAATGTGTAAACATTGGTGCAATTAACACTAGATTTACGCAATCCGTAAAAATGACGGACGTTAGATTTCTTATTTTAAATCACGAAAATTTGAAAGAAGCTATTGCCCAAATGTAAATTATTCTTCGTCGAAATGGAGAATTATTGGTGAGTTATTTTGCGTATCGTTCGTTAGTTACTTATTTTTATACCTTCATTTCGATTTAAATATAAATGGTCATTAATCGCCTGGTTTTAATAATTTAGGTCTTTAGAATTTTGGAGGTATAGGAATTTATAAGTTTATGGATTTTGATGCTTTAGGTACTTGGGGATCTAGAAATTCGACGTTTTGGAAATTTGAGGATTTACTAATTTGAGTGTTTAGAAATTCAAATAATTGAGAATTTAGGTCTAGGATGTCAGGGTTTTGGGAATTTGGAGATTTAGGAATTCAAATCATTAAGAATTTAACTCTGGGAAGTCAGGGTTTTGGGAATTTAAGAATTTGGAGACTTAGAAATATGAAGATTTATGTTGAATTTTGGGATTTTAGAAATATAGAGACTAAGAAATCTAGAGATTTAGGAATTTAATTTAGGAATTTAGTGCTTCAGGAATTCGTTAATTGAGGAATTTGGAGCTTTATGTATTTGGAAATTAAAGAATCTGGAGCGTTAGTTTATTAATGTAAAAATTCGTTAATCTATTAACTTATTAATTTATTAATATATAATGCAATTGGACATTTAAGAATTTGGGCATTTTTGTATTCAGAAATTCAGGAACGTAGAAATTTAAAAATTTGAAAACGTTCGTGAATTCAAGAGTTTGATCAATTTCCAAACCCGCGAAATATCTGAAATGCAAAAATTTAAAAACTCGAGAATCATAAAATTCGTAAATTCCTATTTCCGTATCACCTGGAAAGCGATATGTCGAGCGAACAGCGCGAACCACGGCATAAATGACCGTGCAACCGGAAGATAGGGGGTCCGGTTTCACCGGCGTTGCTCCAAAATTAAGTGTCAAAGCGCGAAATGAAATGCGGAGCAGGGAACAAGTACGTTGACGGTCGGAATAAAATCGAAATCTCGTTTTCCCGCATTTGCAGCGTCGCGTTCGCAACGAATTTCGCGTACTCGCGTCAAAGCCTGACCCGGCGAAACTCCATTGAAGTTTTAAAACGATTACGCGCAACAAAGTCGGCGGGAGAACTGCCTGTTGTGTTCGATAACGGGTAACGGTGCTTCAGGTACGATATTCGTCAGCTTTCGGAGAGAAACAGCTCGAGCATCGTTCACGGATCCACAATTTCCACAATTTTATTGTCGACCCAGTTTTTCGCGGAACGAAACAACGGGGAAACGAAAGTATTTCTGGCCGATTTAAAATTTAAATTGCATCGTTGAATAATTTCTGGGTACATCTTAAAGGACAACGATAAGCGTCTCACTTTAACCGAGTGAAAATTTCTGCAATTTAGCCATTTTTATCGGTTCGTTCGATTACGATTTCTCGCTCGGTGCCCATCGACCAATTAAGCATAAATCCGATATTTAATTACGGGTACTCGAGGAAAGCACTCGAACGCGGTATTTAATTAATGGCACTCGAGAAATATGTTCAAGGAGTGAAATATTATCTGTCCACCCGTAATGCGATGTACTCTGGTTCCGTGCCTAAAAGGTCTCCGCCGAAGCGTAAAAGAAATCTTCGAATATATTTTGTCGAGAAAGTGGAAATGTACGAGAGAGAAAAAAAGAAAATATCGGTCGAACTACGGTGAAAAATTGTCGACCTTTCCCCACCGTAATCACCGAGTGTACACGTGAAAAGTCGAGGTCTCTCATTTCCGAAGCAGCACATTTTCATGTATGTGGCCATCGTTTCGAAGAAAAATTGGTCTGGCTCGTGCGTTCCGAGCAGGAAGTCCCGGCTCGCTACATCGAAAATTGAGAAATCCCGGGACGCGATGTCGAAAGCGGTGAGGTCAAGGTTGCATTCGGTAATCTCGTCCTTGGTATCTTACCGGCGTCCATTTCGGGTATTGTGGGCTGTCGAAATTCACCACGGTTACTACCACGATTTCGTTTATGACTAACAGGAAACTTTGTCACTTTCCGACGATCCCGATATTATTTCACAACGTTACGGCCGCGTCACGTTCTCTCGGCATTCTTCGCTCGAATTATTCTCCGGTCTACGATTCGATTCTAACACGCATAATTTATTTATGACTGATTCTAGTTCCGAACTTTTAAGCAAGTAATTCGTTTTAACGCTTAACCACCTACCTGTGATGCACAATTATTTTGAAGTCAAAAATGAAGTTGAGAAATAAATGAACGGACGATGAAACATAAATGCACTTATTGATTCTTTGTCTTCATGACAATCATCATAAATGTGAAAAAAACCTACTTAACAAATTTTTTTATTTAAAGTAGTAAATTTGTAGAAGGGTCATATAATACATAGTTATTTTGATGTTAAAAATGAAGTTGAAAAATAAATGAACAAACGATGAAACATAAATTAATACACTTATAGATTCTTCATCTTGATGATAATCATCATAAATGTCAAGAAGACCAGCTTAACAAATTTTGTCATTAAATAGGACACTTGTAGAAGGGTTATTTGGTAGTTTTAGTGTTAATGAAAGATGTAGTTCGTTCTTGGAATAAATTTGTTAAAATACTTGAAACTTTTTGAAGATGGAAATACATATTTACTTACTGCTTCCTTTTACTTATATGTACATACATGTTTACATAACTGTGTTGTATTTTATATATATGTATATATAGATTTTATATTGCATAAAAGATGTGTAGTGGGCAATAAACCTGGAGAGGTCATACATAAAATTATTTTTATCCTTAACATGATTATTCTGAGTTTAAAATTAAACGTGCATAAGACATTTGTCGCTCCGATATTAAGAATGCATATGTACATTAATTGTGCTATCACAAAATATACTTTGTAATAATATGTTGATATGTGCTTCACTGATTACATTTTACACGAGTCACTGATTTTGCTTTATCCGATTTATTAATTGTACTTTATATAATTCACTGCATTACATGATTTACTGTTTTGACTTTATATGTACAATTCACTGATTTCACTTTACACGATTCACCGACTTTACTTTGTACGATTTACAGATCGTACCCGGCACGATTTACCGATCTCCTTGGATTTCAATTACGTATATTCGGGGTCCAAACTGCGGGAACAGTAAACAATATAAGAAGTATAATGGCCGCTAACAACACGTTACAAGGCTGACTGCAATTGCATCGGTTGGAAAAGTTTTGAAGAAGGGTGGCGTACCGGTACCGCAACCTATCCCTACCGGCATTGAATCATTTTTACGTTGGAAAGTTTGGAAAAGTCTTGGCTGGAACGCGCGTTCCACGGCGATTGCAGTCGCTACCGGCCAACTTCTTGCGACTTCTATTTCCATGTGAAATTGGGAGGTACAACCCTCTGGGCCGACACTTGTCGCATTTCCGGCATCGAACGCGAACTGGACGAAGAATCTTGGAGAACATTTTCGTACAATTTTAGTATCAGAGAAAATAACGAAAATATAAAAAGTTGTAACTACGACGAAATCTCAAAATTTTTCTTATAGATGAGTGTATTTGGACCTTTTAACCGATGATTTTTTCGGCCGTTTTGTTAGTTAGAGCTAATTATTGCTGCAAAGTTAGTACCGATGGTAAAAGTTGAATTACTTAGTATATTTCGAAGTTGGCAATGTTCGATTATGCATATTATAATTGATATTGAACTCCAAAATTGATTACGGTATAAATACGATTTAGGTTTTTTGCTATCTGAACTGTAATACTCGCCACGAGTATACTACAATATACTACGAATATACTACAAATTTACAGTATAACATTGTATAATACTATAAATTTAGTTAGAAGTTGTTTATATAAAATTGTTGCATTTAGTGAAATATCGAACGTGAGGCGTCTTTCGAGTGCAAAGGATTGTAATTGAAAGGGTTAGGATCGTATCGTGCGAAATGACCGATTTCGGAGCATATAAAGCCCGATACAATTCGATGACGCGAAAGTAGCAGAAATCTGTTGTTATATCTGCGCGTTTTGCGTCACGATAGCAGGCACCCTCGTCGATGATACGAGTTGCGAGTCTCAAAGACAACCGCGAAGCGGAATCGCAAGAAAAACAGAGAGAAAAAGGTGGGTAACAGGGACGAGGGTAGTAGCGTGGCGGAGAGAAAAAAAAAAAATAATAGCCCTCGAACGAGTTGCGGCGCAAAACGTCGTACACCTCGTCGAAACTCGAGAGCCCATTGTTCTCTTCAACCATCGCTTTGGCTCACTTCTAGAAAGTAAAAAGAGGGTGGTAGAAAAGCGCGTTGCAGCCCCTTCTGCCATCGTGGATTTCCTTTTACGAGCGACCTTGCTCGAAGGCGACCACGATCGAGCTCGGTCTATTTCGGGAGAACAGAAAACTGCTCCCTTTCCCTTTGAATACGCCCCGTTCCTTTTGGAAGTCGATCAGAATTTGTCGCATCGTGGCATTTTCACTCTATTGGAGCCACCAACGTGCCGGGAAGATTGTCGAGTAATCGGTCGAAAGAGGGTCAATATTCATGAGCAACGAAATATTAAAATAAGCCACCGTGAGCAATAATCTTTCGACACGCGCATAATAACGACGGGGTTTGAGATTTCGGGGTCAGTGGATTTCGGGATATAGAGATATCGGGATAGAGAAATTTCGCAATATCGCGATTTTTTGACGGAGGAATTTTCGGGATGTACAGACAGCGGGACATAGAGATTTAACGCGGTGATTGGAATTTCGGGGTGAGTGGATTTCGGGATTCAGAGATTTTGGGATTGAAAAATTTCGCAATATCGCGATTTTTGGACGGAGGAATTTTCGGAATGTACAGATAGCGGGACATAGAAATTTAACGCAGTGATTGAAATTTCGGGGTGAGTGGATTTCAGAAGTCACAGAAATTGGGATTAAAAAATTTCGCAATATTGCGATTTCTCGATGTAGAAATTTCGGAATGTATAGATAGCGGGTCATAGCGATTTCAGGAACTTGTGGATTTTAGAATATGCGAATATCACGACATAGCGAGTTCGGAACATAGCGATTTTTGAACGCAGGAAGTTTAGAATATAGAGATACCGTGACGTAGCGATCTCGGGATATGCAAACATCGGGGCATATGAATTTTGCAACAAGGCGATTTTTGAACGCAGGAATTTTGGCAGGTAGAGGTATAGGGAGATGGTGATTTAGGCATATGTGAATATCGGCACGTGTGAGTTTCGAAACGGTGCGATTTTTGAACGTAGGGAGTTCGGGATGTAGATGTATTAGGACAAAGCGATTATCGGGATATGACAATTTTGAACGTAGGAGCGTTGATATGTAGGAATACTTTAATTTTGGCATATAGTACAATCTTTTTGGACATACATATTTTTAAACATAGAGATTTTGAAACAGAAGCTACAAAACTTAAAGTTTCCGAGACCTTGGAATTTTTGCATACACAAATTTAGGAACATAGAACGTATGATTTTATAGATTAGATTTTTCCATTGCAAAAATTCATTCGTCAATACATGGTAAGTATAATAAAGTACCATCGTTAAATATATCATATTGCTCTCGGGTCAGCTTCAATTTCGCTTATCATGACAAAAATCGGAAAAGGTATATCCATACTACATCGATGCCCTTCCGTCATCTATTACAGACGTGTCAAAACACAATCTTCGTTCTTGAAAACATCCCCGAATTCTGTCCGGTTGCCTGCGTATAGGTACCAGGAGACTCGTACAGTTCCCGGTTCCCCATTTTCTTCTGCCGAAGGAAAAAAACACTTCGTCAGCTCGAAGCGTACGAAGGAGAAGCGAGTGGCCCGAAGACTCTACGGGCAGATATTATCGGGCGTATCTTATCGTACGCGCAGAGAGACGCACTTCTTTCGAAATTGCCCTACACGAAACAACGTAGCGTAGATATAGTGGCCCCTTGGTGAACGCCATGATCCTACGGGAAACCCCGTCGGAGCCTTATCGGCAGACGAGCCACGGTAACCCGTGGAAATCATGGACGGAGAATAATTCCGCTTCGATAAGAATGCGACGGTTGAAACCTACGGGATAACGCCGCGAAATCATCCCCCTTGATCCTTGTCGCCGGATCCCCTGCGCTACGCTCGCCGGATTCGTACTGAGCCGGTTAGAATTTTAAGTGTTTCGAGCATTTGAGAGATCTGTCAAATTGCATTTTAGGGAATTGGGGTTTGGGGAATTGGAGTTTAGGGAATTGGGGTTCGGGGAATTGGGGTTTGAGTAGTTTGGGATTTGGGGAATTTGGGGTTTGGGAATTTGGGGTTTGGGAATTTGGAGTTTGGGAATTTGGGGTTTGGGAATTTGGGATTTGGGATTTGGGATTTGGGAATTTGGGATTTGGGAAATTTGGAATTTGGGAAATTTGGAATTTGGGAAATTTGGAATTTGGGAAATTTGGAATTTGGGAAATTTGGAATTTGGGAAATTTGGAATTTGGGAAATTTGGAATTTGGGAAATTTGGGGTTTGGGGAATTTGGGATTTGGGATTTGGGATTTGGGATTTGGGAAATTTACAGTTTGGGAATTTGGGATTTGGGAAATTTGGAATTTGGAATTTGGGAAATTTGGGAAATTTGTAATTTGGGGAATTTGAGAAATTCGGGTTTTGGGAAATTCGAGGAATTGAGAAATTAGCATTTGTAAGAATTAGGATTTGAAAATTAGATTTCGAAAATATTGGGACTCGGGAAATTGAAATTCGACAAATTGAAATTTGGGAAATTACAAGTTCGAATATTTGAAGTTTAGAAAATTGCGATTCGAGAAACCAGAAATTGAAACATTTATGCTTCAAATATTTTAAATATTAAAATTGACAATTCGGAAATGAATTATAAATTGACGAAAATGATATTTCGGAACCTCACAATAGTCTTGGAACATTTGGTACTTTCCAAACGTAAAGGTTTCAAAATCAAAGATAAATAAATACTTAACGATTCCCACCAAAAATTAGCTAATAATTCTCTATTAAATCCAAATCTACTCACCAGCGAATCACCTAAAAAAAAAAAGAATAAATCCGAAAACGATTGACGAAAATCGTTTTCCACTTTCCAGTCGGTTCGTTCCCCAAGGTACCGGAGGGTCACAAAGATCGGTTGTTCGGGTTTATTTTCACGAACGTATCCCACGGGATGATCCACGTTTGACGGAGTCGTCATACGCGATCTATTTTCGACGTTGACTCGTAGTACACCAAGGTACGTCGCAGAAGCGATCGATGCAAACGATCGTGTCGAATTGAATTCACCCTCGCCTGGCAAGTCGGCGGGGGTGGGTTCGAAAGAGAACAAAATGGTATTCTTGCGCTACAGTGGCGGCGATCAACCACACGCGGCTTCAAAAGAACGCGCAACCCCTCTGTGTTCCCCCAGGGCTTGTCTATCGGTGGTCACAAATCGCTTCCTTCTCTCCTCACGCGTCTAATGGTTAATGGATCAGTTGGGAATCACCGTAAGACGTCTGTCCCGTCGGTGAACGCAAGATCGATAAGTATCGACCGAGAAAATTGCGCCGTGCGTCGATCTTTATCTGCGAAAGCCATGGACTTTATTCGTGCATGGGGGTTGCCAGGCTATTCAGGGTCGATCCCGAGATTGCGTGGAACGTTCGTTGCCGCAGGACTCGCCGTTAATTCGTAGATCCGATCGTGAATTACGCGATCGACCGATTAATTAAAAAGATCCTACCGTGCTGATCTTTTCATTCATTTACATCCCTTTGCCCCGATTTCGGTAAGCCTCAATTAGACACGCGGCTGATACACCGTGACCTTTTATCGCCGATTCGGTTGACCGTGAACTTACACACCCTCGAATAGACCCGCCTCATGAAGTCCGAGGAATCGGATGCAGAGGGTGTTTCGGTTTATTTTGAACGCATCTACAGATTAAATCTCTGGTCACGCTCGGACGTGCGCGTGTAACTGGTTTAGAAATAATAGTTAGGAAGTTGACACTCTGTGTCAACATGTATTTATTTTATGTGTGATTACTTCGCTACCGATCCGAATTAATTTCAGCAACGTAATTGGTGATTTCCAAGTATAAATCTCCGAAAAACGTCTCCATTCTCATTGCTTATCAACATACATCCATTTTCAACATGATATATGTGCTCATTTCAAAATTCCGATACACCATACGCTAACAATATATCTTTCCATAATTACACATTTATGATAATAATTATAATTACTTCTACTATATTATTCATATTGTACCATATTATATTTAATAAATTTATTAGTCGATTTTTATTAAAAGAACCATACCATTGAAATTATTTGAACTTTAATTTCTACAATAGTTTTATTACTTATTTGTTTCCCATCATTAAAAGCATTATGTTCAATTGATGAATTATAAAAGTTTTTTTTTTACAATTAAAAATATTGGCCATCAATGATTCTGAAGATATAAATACCCAGGTTGTAATAATATTGAATGTGACTCGTGTATAATTAAAGGACTTGAATTATATAATTCTCGATTATTAGACGCAAACAACCGAATAATTATTCCCTTTAACCTTCCTATTGGATTATTAACTACTTCAACAGATATAATTCATGAACAGATGTAATTCATTCATGAACTGTCTCATCAATAGGATTAAAAATAGATACTACCCCGTAACGCGCGCAGAAGTACGCGACGCACCGAAATGGGCGAGCAAAGGGAAAAAAAGAAGACGAAGCTAAACGAACGTTTACATTTCTAGTCGACGAGTTATGAATCCTATCGCGCGGTGCAGTTTAATTATAATTGCGGAACTTTCCAAGTTCCTGGCGGAGGGTAGGGCATTCATCAGCCCCTTTATCTTCGGTGGAACTCGTGCCAGGCTGTTAGAACGAAAGAAGAATATTCGAACTTCCGAATACCTCCCTCTCCAACTTTCTCTCGTTCCTCGGTCGTTGTGTCCCATCCTCATTGAAATCGACGAAAAGAACCCTCCGGTGTACGGGACCGGCATAAAAGGGAGGACGAGATGGCAAGGTGACGGAGGATCCTTAAAGGTCGCGAGGTGACTTCGAAAGTGGGTAATAAAAGTTGCAGAAGAAGCGGCGAGAAAAAGGCGGGAAACCGTGGCTCGTAGAGGGCATATCGATGTGTAACGCCGATAAATCATACATGACGCCGGGCTTGTTTTTCCATCCCCCCTTTAACGGCTCCAGAATTCTTCCTCGAGGCTCGTCGATATTCGGCGGGATCTACGATCGCTTCTTCCGTATACTTGTCTGGTTCCACCGTCTTCGAATATTTTACGGGAACCTTCGAGATCTGAACTCTTCTAGGATTATTTCTGAAGTTAGCTTTAATTCCTTTGTTAACCCTCAAACGGTGAAGATACAATGGAATGTTACGAAGTCTGAATTTTTCTAAGCTCATTTCTGAAATTAGCTTCAATTCCTATATCAACCCTCAAACAGTGAAGTTAAGTGCATGGAATGTTACGAAGACAGAATTTTTCTAAGCTTATTAATGAAATTAGCTTCAATTTTTTTATCAACCCCCAAACAGTAAAGTTAGGTTCATGGACTGTTACGATGTCAGATTTTTTTGGCTTATTTCAAAAATTAGCTTCAAATCTTCTATAAACCCCCAAACAGAGAAGTTATACATAGAATGTTGCGATGTCAGAATTTTTCTAAGCTTATTTCAAAAATTAACTTCAACTTCTCTATTAACTTGCAAACAGTGAAGTTATGTTCATGCATTATTGGCAAGTCAGAATTTTTCTAGCTGTATTTCAGAAATTGTTCTAGGTTTATTTTAGAAGTCAAGATTTCAACTCGTGTGAAGCCTCAATCGATGATGTTAAAATTTTGACAACTCGACAAATATTGTTTAAAGTTTAAGTTCGAGTATAACTACGTTATTATTTATATTTATAAAATCTTACATCTACCAGCACTTGGCGTATTATTCTTATACATAAACCTCTCGTTTGGACATTGGAGTGCCCAATTTTAGCCGAGTAAGTCTGGGTCATGATTGATTCGTTTACTATTCGAGGGTTCGTATTTTTACATTCTTCGAGTATTTCAGATTACTTGTTTCAAAGTTACCGAACTTTTTACTGTAATTTTGGTACTCTCACAGCTTTCTTTTGATCTTTATTTACCAATAATTAAACATCCTAAAATATGTTTTTAATTGTTAACCCTCCATACATAACCACATTTTTCACGCGAAACAAACTGAATCGTTGTGTTATTGTTTTAAATTTTCAAAAATACTTAACAAAAAGTAAAGGCTGTTCATCAAAGTCACTGTTGCATCGTATAATCGTTGTATCAAATATTTAATACCATTCCTCGTGCAGTCAGTGCAAACTAACTGTGACATGTTCGTAAAAACATCGTAATACCATTTTTTGTTTCTAAAATTGGAATATGAATGTTCTCTATGCGCGTTAATAATCGTTCGCATTTCGCGTGTAACGTGTACTTTCTGACAAAAAAAATATGACGCATCCTAACAGCGGTACACAATATTGCAATAAATAAGCGAGATAACAGATGGATGGAAATCCTGAAAGGTCCGAAGCAACTGATCATGAAATAGGGAGGATTAAAAAGAATCCACTCGGGGAAACGTGTGTGGCATGTGTAGAAGTTCGCACGTGTCACCGCTACAAGGAAAATTACTCTTCCTTATGGATTTATCTGTCCGTTTGGGTCCTCTATTTATTTCAATACCAGCTTCGTGCATTATAAATCTATTTATCTATTTATTTACCGCTCCGCGTTACGATATCGTGCACATTAACGTTATTTCATTCGTGGAACGTGCATGATCTTTTTGAAATCACGGATCTCGCGTTTCCGTCAATGCACAGAAAACTCGAGCACTCGATCAGCTCGCCGGAATTCGGTCGTTTCTATCGACCATGAAAGTTTAGCGATAGCCGTATCACGATTGCATCGAAATTTCGCTAGAACGCGTCTCGATTATCGTTCGGATCGCGATTATATCGACGTGGATGGCATACCGCATCGCTTCGAATTCCCGTCTCTCCCTCTCGCCGCAGTTTTTTCGGGATGCTCGCAAGATTATTGGCGAACGACGCACGAAACGATGCAACACGGCGTGCGATGCAGCTGCACGAAAATAGTGGGATGCAATTCGAGCAGGGGAATCGGCATAGGAAAGCCTCGGGAAGCATACTTGCGTATCAGCAGGAGATTCGTAAAACCGATATAAACGCGATCGTATACCGGGAATTAGAATTTTCCTCCATGGAAAATGATACGTTCGCCGACATATGGATCTAATAAGATCCACGTTTATTCGAACCGGGCGAACGATATTGAACTCCCCGGTGACCTAAATCGTAATTTCATTACGTCATAATAACACGGAGTTTACGGTCTTGATCGTTTTATCGCGACCCGTTCAAAATTTTATTATGCTTGTCCCGTATGAAATTTTCTTTCTGGATACATGAGAGCGCAAGGTATTTAACACAAAGTTTGTTAAGATGGTTTTCTTGAAATCTGTACTGCTCCTCATCAAGATGAAGAATTAATACGTGTATTATCTAATGTTTCACCGTTTATTTTATTTTTCAACTTCATTTTTAACTTCGAAGCAATTTGTTCTTGTATGTCAGTAATTTTGCAGTGATATATAATATATGATTTATAAAGTGCTTTCGTGAGAAGCACTGTTCAAATGACAAAATTTGTTAAAATGGTTTTCTTGTAATCTATATTGATTCTTGTCGAGATGAAGAATTAACATGTGTATTATCTAATATTTCATCATTTGTTATTTCATTTTTTACTTCGAAATAATTGTGCATTGTACGTCAATATTAACGGTAAAATATATATAGTACATAGTTTATAAAGCGATTTCGAGTGAAGCACTGTATTGTTACGAAATATATCGCGGGATAAAAAATTAATGAGATACGCGTTAATGCACGTGCACGCGTGTTTTTGATATACGTTGAAAAATGCGATCTTGGGTTCATAGAGAGAGGGTGTTCGGGGTAACAGCACAATTATTCAGTCGCACGAAAAACACGCCGCTAACATCGATCACGGTAATTAGCCCATCGGACGAACGACGATGCGACAAAGAACAATTTCACCCCGCCGACTCGATTCTCACCCCCTTAATCGACCCAATGCATCAGTCGGTGCAAAAAAATTAGGCTGGTGCAAGCGGGAGGGGGGGATACGGTGACCGGTTACGCGATTTTAAAGCAGGAAGATTTGCATTGAACGAGAGCGACGATATTCGCTTTTATCGCGGTTCGTTTACGTCGTTGAGAGCATCGCGATTACATTGCTTCCGTTGCGAAGACGCCGCGAGGACAAAGGGTGGCACCCTTTGTGCTTTGCATTCGAAACCCTCGTAAAACCGGCAAACCGTGCATAAAAATAGCATAAATGAATGCTTAACGTCCCTTGTACCGGTTGCGTGGCCGTTATTTAGGTCGGGATTTGGTTCATCTTCGAAGTGCCAGCTTGAAACGTACTTTTTCAAGAGGGGGTTCCGCTTTTTTGTACGCAATTTATAGTATTGCGCGAGAATGCGTCGGGAAATGTGGGAATGGGGGGATTGGGGAGGGTGGGGATTTGTAAATTTCGAGGCATAGTGATTTAAGGATTCGGCAGTTGGGAGATTTAGAAATTTAGGGATACGTGGACTGTGCGAATATTTGAATTTGGGCAAGTGGGAATTCGAGGATTTTGTGGAATTTGATCATTTCCACAATTCCATTTCCAAACGAATATTGGACAATCCATAAGCTACAAATTTGGTAACTCGAGAACTCTCTGATTTGAACAATTTCACAGTTGTATTAGGATGTCTCATAAGTTACACCCTTTTTTTGATATGAAATGAATACGCGGTATTCATTATTCAAGGTTGACTTGTTGGATTAAATATGAACTATTCTGTATTACCCTCTTCCGGCCCCAGGAAATGTTATTATTTTCTCCTGCTACATTTTTTTTAGACTTACTTGGAAAATATTACTCGATGTTTTTATTCCATATTAAAAGAGGAAGAAATTTATGGGACATCATAATAATAATTTTAATCAAAAATTCGATCCGAAATACGTAATCAAGCAGACCTGCGCTCGTTAATATCACGATAAAGTCCAAGATCGGCGATGAAAGGGCTCGAATAGTAGGTAGCCTACGTATTCGAACTCGAAGGGTAATTGGTCCGTTTGCGGCAGAAGTCGATCGAATCGTCTTGCCCTTATGACGAGCAGTCTTCCGGATCGTAGGTGGAAGAAGACGAGGAACCGGGTCGCTTCCGGTGCACTCGAGGATGTTTTTCACAAACGGGACAACAGGAGAGAGAGAGGAGAGCGTGCAGGGAACAGGGCGGAGTCCCGGTCGATATCAACAGGGGCTCTCCTCCGTGTCTGCCGCTCCCTCGGGAGCGGACACGAAAATTATATCGTCGTCTGCCGCTTATGAAAACAGCCTCGTAAAGCAACGGGACTAGCTCGCGGCAGGACGTCGTGTCGTGTCGTGTCGTTCGATGTAACCGTGGCGTGGCTGATGGCGCTTCCTCCTGGACGAGTGTGTGTATCTTCAGCCACGTTGCCTGGAGTATTCTTAAATCCAATTTCCAGCGACGCGAAAAAACTGTATTAACGCTCCCCTACCCGTTTCGGCCCGTCGTATCTTTCGTAGCCGGTTCCTACGATGGAAAGCACTGATCGCGTTCTAGAGCGGAGGGATGATACGGTGTAATTTTAGACGGTTTATGGCTGCTTACCCGGCAACCAGACCCTGAAGAATGGCCCTCGTGAGGCGCGATTGAAACATTGACACGCGACGGGACCGTTCCGAATCGATTTTACGGGGACTCTGCAAGAATTATGGGGGTGATTAGTCGTCGCGGTAAAGTGTTCAGTGAACTACTCGAAACTCAAACATCGGATACTGTTGGATTTACTTGAAAGTTAATGTATCGCCTTCGGCGAAAGTGAGTCTACCCGGGGAACGCTGTTTGTCGGGACACCATGGGACCCGATGTGACTCTTGATTTAGTCCTTGTGGACCGAATAATGGTTTCGACGCTTAAACGCTTTTCTCTTTTAGTTCAGTTTTCAAGGAGCATCCTTCGGGAGCTCTGAAGTAAACTTTTTAAAAAGTAGAAACATCGGTGTATCATTCTACCCCTTTCTAATAAATGTGTTCCCAATTTGTCCATTACATTTTGTGGATCGTTAAATTTCTGTACCTTATTGTATACATGTTTGTATATATTTATATCTATGCACGTTACTGACATTTAAAGTCATATATACATTGATATGTAAAGTCACAAAAACTTTATATTACATATAAAGTCATATACTCTTCACATGAGATATCGAGTCATATACACTTCACATGACAAAAAATCATATACACCTCACATGACACAAATTCATGTACACTTCACATGACACACAAATTCATGTACAGTTCACATGGCACACAAATTCGTATACACCCCACATGACACACAAATTCATGTACACTCCATATGACACACAAATTCATGTACACTTCACATGACACACAAATTCTTGTACACTTCACTGTCATACAAAGATCAAAATCATGTGTGTACCACTTCATACACGTTTTAATGGAAGCTCCGTGTAGCATAAATATAATCAGAATGGGGTTGATTCGATTAGAAGTGAAATTTTGGAAATGCATTCTTGAACATTGTACAAGACTGCTGAAAATGTTTCTTGCATCAAGTTATTCGAGACACGTCGAAAATAGACTAATATCACATTCGACGTTTCCGTTTCCCGAAAGCAGGGAACTTGACGAGAAAGAGCACCGTTGTAACTCGATCTTCAACGTCAAAGTGAAATGCCGTACACCGTGAGATGTATTTTTAAATTTTCCGAAAGAACGTACGCGATTGTCGAGCACAGCTGGTTCTTTCTTACCGTTATGTACGAACGATGAGAATAGGCACATCCTCTAGCTAATATGGCTATGTCGATTGTAACAAACTCCGTTGCATTGCACACGGGACGTCCTTGCGTTCTGTGAGAAAAATAAAATGAACGGAAGCAAAATGTGGAAGGAAGAAAAAATTAAAAAAATAGATGGTGTGCATTGTACACTATGTGCCCAATCATTTTAAGAACGAAAATATTCTATAAAATTCCATTAGACATTAAAATAATGTTTTCGACTTGGAGAAGGTACATTGTATGCCCCCTGACAATAAAAAAAAATTGAACAATTAGAATAATAAAAAATTTTGAATGGCATTACGTTTATGTTCTTCGTTTTGTATAGTATGAATGTGATGTTACGTCAAACGTAATTTATTCGGAATGGAAGTATACTAAATGCTTTGGTTATATTGAATGTGATTGCTAGTTTGAACAAGACAGACGAGAATAAAACGTGATGTATCCTGCGTATCTCTCGGGAGTATTTCTGGCGTATGTAACCCTTGACTCACGGGTAACGTCACGTCCCGCACTTGTTTACGCAATTCCAACAGTTTTCGCGTGAATATCGCGTCATCGTCTTCCTGTACCAGCCTCAGAACTAAAACAAATTTAAGCGCGAACTATGTATTTATAATCGCGATGCGATGTTACAGTGAACCGCTATCGAGAACAATTGCTGTCAAAATAGTTACTTGCAATATCTCCGTGCTTGCGCTTCGTACAATTCGCACAGAAAATTTGAGAACTTGGGAATTTTTGAGTTTTCGTAATTGAAAGTTTGGTTCAAATTTCAGATTTGGAAATTCGGAAGTTTGTGAGTTTGGGCATTTAGGATTTATTGTACTGAAAATTGGGAAAGATAGAAATTAGAGAATTTCGAGATTTAGACTTTCGACAATTCCCTATGTTGGCAATTGGGGAATACAGAATTTGGAAAATTTCGAGATTTGGAGATTTGAGAATTTGGGTATACAGAAATTCGAAAATTTATAAATTTGAAGATTTGAGAATGTGGGTATATAGAAATTCGAAAATTTATAAATTTGGAGATTTGAGAATTTGGGTATATAGAAATTCGAAAATTTAGAAATTTGGGGATTTGAGAATTTGGCATATTGAGAATTGGGAAATGCAGAAATTTCAATATTTAGTGACTTGGTGATTTGAAAATTTGGTTCGTTAGGAATTGGGGAATATAGAAATTAGAACATTTAGGGATTTTAGGATTTGAGAATTTAGAGATACGGAATTTCGAGAATTTTGAAATTAGAAAATTTGAGAATTCTGGGATTTAGAAATTCGGAAACTTGAAAATTGAGATATTTGAGGATTTGATGATTTCAGATATTAGGGTGTTAGGAAATATAGAAATTTGGAACTTCGAAAATTTTGAAATTTGGGAATTTGAAAAATATATGAAACCGAATGAACTATTTAATATCAACCTGTAAATGGATGTTCATCTAAGAATCCACACCATAAAGAATAAATAATTGACGTTTCATATCTAAACATCTATCCCGAAGTTCTGAAAATCTCATCTTCGTTTTTTGACGCTTATACGCAGGAAAGAAGCAAGGAATAAATAACATCAGTGCCGCCGACGGATTCGATTTAACTCAAAGAGGCATTCTATCGTAGGACGAGAAGGGCAAAATGCCGTGAGAAATGCAATTCCTCGACGCAAAAGAAGGATCAACAGGCTCCGAACGCGAATCATCCTTTAAATGGTTGCCTTCGAACAATTCGCTAGACGACTCGAGCGACCCCCCAATGAAAAATTCAATCGTCGAAATTATCTCCGTTCGATTGGCCCGAATAATTCTACGGGGAATCGAATCGTCGGATAATTCTCCATGGATGGTAACTCTTCTTCGATCGAAATGAGCTTTCCAAAATAGAGAACGAGTCCGACGATGTCGGTCTAACTTTATTCTCGTTCGGTTGTCTATTTTTTATCGTATCGCCAGTTTCGACCGGAACTGAAGCAATTTTCTTCTTGCGCGCAGATGAAATAACGTTTAACAAATAACTCGAATGTTTTATCCCGTCGTTTACGAAACAAACCATTTGTCGAATGACGAATCTCTTATTTTAAATTATAAAAATTATTAGAAGACTTGTTTTATCGTGTTCATTTATTTTTTATTTTTCAGACGCTTCATTTTTGATTTTTGATTTTTGGGTACATTGTTTTCTTAGGATGCAGTGCTTCTGTTAAAATTGTCTGGTGCAAAATTATTGGTATTCGAGAGAATTGTAAAAAATTTCTTCCGTAAAAAGAAAATGCAGTTTCTCATTCTCGAGAAAGCATATAAATGTTTAAGAAATGCAAATAACGAGTTGTTGGAAACGCTCCTTTGTTCCAGTTTGTCATCGAGAAAGTAAATTGCGTTACTTCTCAATGTTACCTTAATATTTCTCTTAAGAATACGAATCATTTTTTATGGTCACGAATAACGTCCCCACAGTTCTTTCTGCGTTTCCTCCGGTCGTAGAAGGAATTCTAAATTCAAACGTTGTCGTAGAAATATTTATCGAAAATTATGCAACGTTATAAGATCGCAAGAGGGTTGTTTGCTTACTTTCTCGAAATGACTTTTAATAAAGCTACAAATTTATCTAAATCACCATTTAGATAAATACGAAAATAACATGGTGCTCAGTTATATATCAAATATAAAAGCTCCTTCGTTTTAAACAGTAAGATAATGAATAATTTTATATCAAACAAAATGAAACGAAGAAATGGTGAAATATCAATATGGCAAAATTGTAAAGTGAATAATACTAATACGAAATACCTTGATCAATTCGTTATTTATTTTACTCGTATAATGTTGCTCATTTTGTTACGATACATCGAATTGATGAACGATGTAATTGTCTTCGTTCGTCCCGGATCGATTCACATTTTTCTCGCCGCATTTCCCCGTATCCTTTTATTACTGGTTGGTCTAGTGTATCGGTCAGTTGAAACCCCATTATATCGTCTCGTCTGGTTATTATTTCGCGATACGTTTGCCCGTTGAAAAATAAATCGGTAAGAAACGTCCCTCGCAGTGGCGGCAATTCTCTTCGACTCCATTCCTCATATCAGCTCCTTTATCGAGCTCGTAAATTTTCACAGCGGTAATTGTTTACGGCGAAACGAAAGAGGAAACGCCACCGCCGCGTCATTATTACACTTTTATTCGATAGATTCGTGAGCAATGAATATTGCTTTACGCGGATAAGCGGCCATTGAATCATCGAAAAACGTCGTTTCCGACTTATCGTCCCGTGAATCGAACAGCTTGCTCGATCCTTGCTTCTCGTTTACGTCGAATTTTCTTGTTGTGTGTTCCAATTTTGAAATAACCACTGCAGCTAATGGTAGTGGAGTGAAATGTACATGGTCGGACACGTTGATGATCCCATTATTAAGGTTACGAATTTGGGAATTACGAAATTTGAAAATTCGGGGATTTAGGTGTTTGGAAACTTGGGAATTTAGATATTTGAGAATTTGATGACTTCGTTCAGATATTACAGACTTTGGGAATATAGAAATTTGGAGGTTCGAGAATTAGGAATTCATTTAACTCTTATGGAAGGTTGGACAAGACTGACCGATAAGTGAAGTCATTCTTAGGCATTGCTTATTTTTTCTGCTTGTCAAAGTCGTAAATATTGTCAAAAAACGAGTGTCCACCACTCTGGGTATGGATATCAATCAATCTGATTTTCGCCGTGATCAGGTTGAGCCTTTGCAAAAAAGATAAATACCCCTAAATTGTAGAAAATGCAACATGTACATTTTGATTTCCGTTTTCCACTTTCTATCCTGACAAATTGCAGCAAGTAATGTACAAACTTAAGTTTAAATTGTTTATATTGTCCTTAGTGCAACATTTTTTACCTTTTCGTTTTTCTAATTATTTAATTATATTACGCGTGTTTCCGATCTTCTCATATTGTTATCTGTACAACATTTTTCTTCCCTTTCGCTTCTCTAATTATTTAATTATATTACGCGCGTTTCCGATCTTCTCATATTGTCATCTGTACAACATTTTTCTTCCCTTTCGCTTCTCTAATTATTTAATTATATTACACGTGTTTACGATCTTCTTATATTGTCGCCAGTACAACACATTTCTTCCTTTTCGCTTTTCTAATTATTTAATTGTGTTACGCGAGTTTGTGACGTTCTTATATTATCGGCAGTACAACATTCTCCTTCCATTTGGCTTTTCTAATTATTTAATTATGTTACGAGTGTTTGCGATCTCCGCGAGTCTGGAACGGCAATTATCCGGTTAATGGAATTCCATCGCGTCTTACACCACATGCCCATTTTCATCATGGGCCGTTAACGTGTTAATTATTCAAATACGACTATTTCAAGACTTTGATACAAACTTCTTGAATTACTGTTACACAGTTCTATCGGCATACAGCCGGGGAATAGGCGATTAAACCGTACACAAGCACAGCAAAGGGAGTATTGACGCGGCACATTCAGGAGAACATGATCGCAGTCCGCTTTGTTCACCTGATCCATCGGTACGTTCTTAAAACAGTGTTCCACATAACACAATAGCTCGTTCGAATGATTAATTCTTTGAAACACAGCATAGTTTTCATATACTTTTCCAACACGTCGGTACACTATGATTCTTGCATCAGAAAATAATCGAACATTTGTTGAAAAACTTGACTGATGTACGCGAGCACAAGTGGCTCAAAATACCTGATTATAATTGAATAATTTAAATACTTGATTATAGTTGAACATTTTAAATTCATGGCTTCTTGATCAGGGATACTTGTTTACGATTTAAGTGATACTTATTATAATTGAACATCTTAGATATTTGACAGCATAAAACACCACTACGTAACATTTGAATGTTCATTGAAAGCATGGAATATTTTATCTTCTATGCTTCTAATAGCTTGATCAATTTAATTATGGAGCATCACCACAGAACATCATAATCCTTGCATCGTAAGATAATCGAACATTCGTTGAAAAGCGTAACCGAGGGACATGAACGCAAGAACTACAAAATGTTCTATATTCGCAATTATTATTAATATATCAAAGTAGTATTAAACAGTATTTGAACATTTTAAGCACTTGACAGCACAAAAGCGTTGCTATGCAATATTCGAACGTTCGATCGAAAGCATGGAATGCTCTAACCTCCATACTTCGAATAGCTTGATCAACCCAATTATAGAGTATCATCCTAGAACATCATAATCCTTGCGTCATAAGATAATAGAACATTTGTTAAAAAAACATCATTATGGAACACGAGTGCAGCAAATAAAAATACCCTTCTATATGTAATTATTATTAATACAGTGACACGTTATTAGACTGTAAGTGAACATTTTAAGCGCTCGGTAGCACAAGAGCGTTGCTATGCAATATTCGAACGTCCGATCGAAAGCGTGGAACGCTATAACCGCCATGCTTCCAGCAGTTCGATGAAACCGTATATAGAGCAACGGATTCCTATAAACGCTTGAAAAACACGCGAACGAGCATTTCTCGCGGCATCGTTCGCTTTAACCCTTTGCACTCGGGAGGCCACTGGCATTCGTCATTTGCCTCTGAGCAACGATTTTAAATAAAAAATTTTCAATCACATTTATAGTATTATACACGCGATGTTACTACAACAAAAGACAATTTGGGATACGAATAAATTAAGACATTGTCGTTAAGGTTCAGTGCGTTTAGGGTGCTTCACGGCACTTGGGGCATGAAATTTTGCAGGAGGGCTGTAATGAACTGCGAGGACCGTCTCGCAGGAACTCGAAGTCAACGTTACGTTTATTGTTTATAGTTAAGTGTGAGTAAGAGAGAGAAAATGGGCAAAGTGGTTTGGAAATTCAGCGGGGACGAAACGAAAGGAGTTGCATGGAAAGCAGCGTAGAATATAGTAGCATTGCGAGGATCTCGTATAGTAAAAATGTGCGCAAAGGGTTAATCGAGCAGATCGTAGCGGAGAAAGATCAGTTTTAATATTCGCAGGCGATAAAGGGAGAGGAATGGGGGGACACGAAAAAGGCATCGAGGCCAGGAGGCTCAGGGTGAATCCGCGCTCGGCCCGGTTCTGCCCGGCCCAGAATCCCAGAACAACGCGTCCCGACGTCCTGGGACATTTCCCGGATTTTTCAATCGATATTGCGACGAGTCCCGTGACGTCACAGGAGTAGCCGTGACGCCTACGAGGCGGCCACGCACGCGCGCTACCCCACTGGGTTAATAGGTTAGGTTATCGATCAGCGAGACATCCGACAACATGCAGACCCTCTCGATTCAATCCGACCGACCCACCCTTGGCACACCGACTGGCCCACCAACCCCCCAGCCCCTTTGACCCAGCCACCTACGCAGCTCCACCTTTACAAATCGGCCACACTTTCGAATTTCCCTCTGGAACCCTTCCTTCCTAACTTCCAACTGACCCGGGATCCCGGTTCACCCCCTTCGATCAACATTTTCTCGAAACCGTGCTTCTCCGGGGTGAAATCCTGCGAATTCTTACGCGCACACGATCATGGACCACAGTTTCCGAATGATACTTTCGATGTTTCTTTTTTTTTTATATTTCTTTCGCTTGCGTGGATATTCAAATATGCTCGACGATGCGGGATTCAATGATCCATCAGAATTCGAACGATTCTATCAAATTGTTCAAAGTATGTTTGTTTTCATGAAAAACGAAAATTGATATCGTTCGGGGATGTACAAGTCTGTCTAAATGGTACAAGAAAATAAACTGCGTTAAATTTGTGAAATTACACGATATACTTTGTGAAAGCGCTTTCACAACATCGTAGAAAATTATATACAGAATATAAAAGCTCCTTCATTTTAAACAGTAAGGTAACAATGAAATATTAAAATAATGAAATATTAAAATGGTAAAACAGTAAAGTGATCTGATGCTCTAATACGAAATACCTTGATCGATTAATAATTTATTTTACGCTAAATAATGTTGCTCCTTTCGGTCAAACACGTCGAATCGAACGACGAAGCAACGGTGCTGTGCATGTTCTTTTTTTACTTTCATATTTCGTCTTTCGTTTACGAGGAAATTCAAAATTCGAACATTTCTATCAAATTGTGCAAGGTATGTTCATTTTCATGATATACGAAAATTGATATCGTTCGGGAACATTTGCTCGCAGCAGTATGTACCTAGGTACATTTCATATGTACATGTATATTCTTCCTAGAGTGGAGCGAAAGGAGGATGTGTATATTTTGAAACCGTAAATACTCGTTTTGGTTCGATCCTACGAAGATGTTTCGTGAAACTGAAATTTTATGATAGCGTAATTTGAAAGGTTAACACTTTTCCTTAAACTTTCGAACTTCAAACTTCAAAAATTTTCATCCATTTCATCGCTGCGTTCGTTCGTGTTCGATCAGCAAATTATCGATCTCGAGTAGCCAACATTAGCGACATAAAACCCATGATTTCCTTACAAATTCATGCAACTTCTTCGTATCGAAACTGTCTATACACGGTATCATATTATTTATCCCCGTGTTCCATGCACGGAGATCAAACAGAGCTCCAATTTACGTAACCGAGGTAAACGTATCTTTCTGCGTGGTTTTATGCATCGCGTGACCCCGCTCGATTCGCTGATTATTAGCTAAACAATCGTACCATGAATTATGGATCGATGTTCGCCGTCTGTTCATGTTTTCTCGGGCATCGGGTATCTTCTTATACCGCGTTCCTTCCTGCTCGAGTCCCTTTAGTCTGACCTACTTTACTTTATCGTAGGGGAAGTAACGTACTTCTATCTGATGTACAATATCGGTAATTTAGTTTGTTTGCCGAACGCATGCTTCGGTTTGACCAACTTGGCAAAAATACGTGGCAAGATATTAAAACTCTACTTCGGAAATAAAGTTGTAAGATCATAAAACTGTAAAACCGTACGTACATAACACCGTAAAATTGCGAGCACGTAAAACAGCGGCGAAACAAAAATATGATACAATGAAGTCATTTTGACCTACATGTAAGAAAAACATAATACAAAATAGTCATTTTCATATACAAATAAAATATAATACAGTAAAAGCATTTTGACCTACATATAAGTAACACATAATACAATACAGGCATTTTGGCATACAAATGAAATATAATAGAATGAAGTCATTTGACCTATAAGTAGAACATAATAGAATACAGCCATTTTGGCATACAAATAAAATATAATACAATAAAGTCATTTTGATATACAAATAAAATATAATACAAAAAAATCATTTTGACCTACATATAAGTAAAACATAATACAATATAGTCTTTTTGACATACAAATAAAGTGTAAGACGAGAAAATCATTGAACTCACAAGTAAAACCTAAGACAATACAGTCATTTTGACCAATAAGTAAAATATAGTACAATAAAGTCACTTTGACCTACATATAAGTAAAATTTAATACAATGAAATTATTTTGACCTACTAGTAAAACTTAATAGAATAAACTCATTTTTAAGCCACGAGTAAAGCGTTGTTATATGTAATACTATAACAAGATCGAGCACTTATCGTATCAATGAACAACAGTGGCTAACGATCAAACGCGAAGAACAAACAATCGCAAAATAATAATTTTCCCGTAACGTTATCAGTTTCGTCGATCGGGGCCAAACAAGCAGTCCTCGTTGGTGATTGATAAGATAACATCTCAGAAGACAATAATGACACTGCTATTAACTATTCGGTCACGTTCTACCGTCCAAAGAGTCTCTCCTCTGTTATTCTGGACCAGATAAAGCCGACAATGCCGGAACAATGAAGTCTGTTTCCGGTCGAAAGTCGGAGGTCACTCAGGGACCAAATGGCGGAGCGATATCGGAGATCTTTATGTCACGGGGTCGCTTGCTTATGAATCCCGGCAACATGGCGGATCATTGAGGCGAGGGAAAGCGAGCCTCTCCTTTTCAAGATGCTGCGAGCGATAGAAAACTGTCTGGTGAACTCGCACGATGTTGTTCGTTTAGCTGGAAAAGAGTGCTATGAATAGACGGGCTCTCCAGCGTGATTGTTTCGACAGTTCCGTTTTGTCAATGCTCGGTTAGAAATGATGTATGATTCTCTTTTGATAGAGCATCGGTTGTCAAGCATTCAACGCGTCCGCCACGGGGTCATCCGGTTATGGATGCCTAAAAATTCGACGTGGAAGGATCTCGACTCCAGGAAGCGTTAGTCAACACGGTGTATTTAACACTAAGACTACCAAAAGGGGTCAAATGACCCTTCTACAAATGTCTTACTTAATGAAAAAATTTGTTAAGCTGGTCTTCTTGACATTTATAATGATTGTCATCAAGATAAAGAATCTACAAGTGTATTCATTTATGTTTCATCGTTTGTTCATTTATTTTTCGACTTCATTTTTAACATCAAAATAACTATGTATTATATGATCCTTCTACAAAGTTACTACTTCAAATAAAAAAATTTGTTAAGTTTGTTTTTCTGACATTTATGATAATTGTCATCAAGATGAAGAATGTACAAATGTATTCATTTATGTTGCATCGTTTGTTCATTTATTTTTCATGTTCGTTTTTAATATCAAACTAATTGTGCATAATACTTCGGTAGTTTTGGTGTTAAGGGTGCGTTTATATTGTGGGAATATACTGTGGAATATATTGTAGGTGTTTGCAGAAATTTAGAAGTTTACAAAGTTGGGACTCGGACATTTGAGATCTTGGGGAGATAGAACGAGAAATTTAGGGTTGAAATATTTGGGAGTTTCGGAATTTGGGATTTGGATACTTATCTCGCAGAGATAGAACGGTGCATTTGGTATTTAAATGTTTGCGAGTTTGGGAAGTTAAAGAACTGGATATTTGAGAATCTGAGAAACTGGGAATTTCAGAATTTAGAATTTGGAAATTTGGCAAGTTGAATATTTGAAAATTTTTAGATTGAAGACTTTGAAATTTGCTAATATGGAAATTTGGAAATATGGAAATTAAAAAATTTGAAAATTTGGATATATGAATATTTGGAAAATTGGTAATATGGAAATATGGAAATATGGAAATTTGGAAATTTATCAATTCGGAACTTGGAACTTGGAAATTGGAAAATTTGGAAATATAGAAATATGAAAATATGAAAATTTGAAAATTTGGAAATTTGTGAGTTCAACAATTACGAGATCCGTCAATTTCCATATAAGAGATCTATAAATACTTATACCCTCGGTTTCGAAAATGCAAGAATTCCGAAATTCACCAGCCCGTTTACCCGGACGGTCGTCCACGCAAACATCCGACGAATCGACGGCTCTAGCACGACGAGACAGGCGGACTCGCGAAATAAACGAAAATTCGCGATGCATCAGAGGCATTCCAACCTGCCATAATTCCACTTTGCGCCGTGAAATGGTCGAAACGGATACGCAAAATGCGGTCCCCGGCAATGCACAACTGGCCGGCGGCCAGAATTGTTTCTGCCGATTGTACGAATAGCCGTGCTCTCTGTGTAACCCGTCTACGGCGAGAAATTCCGTGGCCGATGTGCCGCTCGCTTACCGAAAGGATTAATTTGATAATGTTAAGCGACGTAGCTAGTTAAGCTTCTTACGATACAGAGTTGTGTTTGCCAGCGGCGTACGCCGGGAAACCGATCGACACCATTACCAAAGTCGCTCTATCGATTGGTTTCCGAGGCCAGGTTTCAACGCTGTAAATCGCGCTCTAAGCTCAGGGGTAAATATCCACCGCATACCGGGAATTACGATCATATAACGCTGTACAGGATTTAATCGGTGATCCCTTTTATTTCTCGATTTTTAACCCTCGATGTTATCGTTCATCCCGCTTTACGTAACCCTTCATGCTCGCGTGTTACCCAAGCTGTATATCAAACTCCTGTTGTACATTTTAAACGTTCGTTTATTTCACCCTTTTCACGTGCTTGTAAATTATCGTATTGCTTACGTTCGGTATACATTCGTTTTACCAAATGATTTGTAATGTTAAAGTGTCTAAATTTATTATACGAAATTCGCACAATACGAAACTGTTAATACTAATGAAGATGTAACTACGATTGTTTAACACTAGGTTTACGGAACCCATGAAAATGGCGGATATTAGATATTTTATTTTCAATTAAGAAAATTATTAGAAAGATTATGTGAAAGTATACTTTAACCCTCGTCGAGATAAAGAATCTTTCTATGAACTGGTTTATGCATTATCCATTATTTCCATTTTTTATATAGTTCATTTTCCATGTAGACATAAGTGGCCATTGAATATCCTTCACTTTACTAATATTTCCAGTTAGGTCAATCATTCACAGCTGTTTCAATTAACACGTTGACTGTCACGCTAACGTAGTTGAAAATTTTACTAGGCAGGATTTTTATGATTAATACATCCTACCAAATATGTTCATAATATTTTGCTTTATTTATTATTCATAGGTCCAAGTAATCACAAATAATGTTTTCAATTAGATAAATGAACAAATTCTTACTAAATAGATGATTGACTCACATGAAAATTTAAGCGACACCCATGCATGGATGCCGTGGCGATCAAAGTGTTAAAGCTAACACTCGCACCGATCAAATCAAGAAATAAGAAACGTTGTCTTTCCTATTTGAATTTATGGATGTCATCTTATCGAACGACACTCGACAGGAAAATTCGAGCCGCATATTTCGAGATGCATATCGGAAATCGAAAATCGAAGATCGATAGTGTATCCGAAAATCGGTGCACGCGAAGACGAGACACCGTTAAGTTCGGGTCTCGGGGAATTAATTCAATTAAACAGTAACGGAGATATATGCCGTGGACGGGTGACCACAGTGTGGCTTTAGACCGGCAATTTTGCATGCTCGAACGTGGCCACGCCGCACCGCGAGAATGCACACGCTCGCTAATAATTACTATAACGAGCAGAAATCGGGATTGCACGGAGAAACGCGCAGATTCGACGATTGTTCATGGTTAATGGTCTGGCTGTTTCTCGTTGCGCGTTCTACCGTGTCCGGACTCCCGGTATATAGCCGCGTTCGATGCTGCGCGTAGATGCAGGAAATTCTTGGAATTAGCGGTGTATGTCCAGTTACCCAGGAGTTGGCGCATAGACTAATACGTATTTTCATTGGTAGGATCTTATTGGTTGAAAAATCAGTTGATTAAAAAATATTGAGATTTGTCAACACATATGTGCGTGTGCGTGAGTGAGACGCGAATTTTGCCGCATATTAAGTATAATACATTACTTTCTTTTATTCCTTTGTTTGCAGTATGAATTTCGTTTTCTAAGGAGTAGTTGCGTCACGTGTTATTTTCAATTGAGTGAAGATATATAAAAGAATTTATGTAATAAGAATTATAAGCAGAGAATATAAAGTTAATTACAACTAAACACCAAGAGATAAATTATATTTATTTTTCCATAAGCCCCATAATTATTTTAACAAAAAAACATAAGCAATTGGCAGTCGGCGATGGTTGATCGGCATCAACCTCGGATGACTTACGGTGAGGATTGGCGTACTTCTTATGTTTCGTTTCAAGTTCCTCGCACGCCAATTCCTGGGTGACACGCTGTACCTTGTACAGTCGCGGACAAAAGTGGAGGAACGGAAAATCGTCGCTAGTGAACAGGAAAATCGAGAGTCTAAATTAGTGAGACGTAGGCGACTGAAAGTCTAACAATAAGTGTCGAACGTCGCAGACATTCCGGACGAATTTTCTGTATTTATAGGAGTAGATGTCTGGGGAAGTACTTGTTGAATAATTTCTGTGTCTCCATGGAAAATAGAGGGTTAAATATCTAAATTACTTAAGAAACGAAGGAGGTGGAAGTCTAAAATACGTCGCCGACCCCCCAGACGAATTTTTGATACCACCAGTAGTACATACAAATTTTACCTAAAATTTTAAGTTGCTTTTCAGGGAAGATTGTACTATATCTAAATAGTGTTATCGGAGGTTAAACAAAGTTTTCTCTTATTTTTAAAAGTACATTTGTACGAAAAATGTGAGGAAATGTTTTGAACAAATGATAGTACCAAGGGGATTGCAAAAATATCGAGTTAAATTTGTTAAACTCGTAACTCCTTCGTATGTTTCTTTTGAAATCAAGAATGATGAATATAAAAAGAAAGTTCCATTACACGGAAATTTCTCTCATTCGAACTGTTATGTCCCGCTATCAATTCAGATAATGGAGATTCCGCTATGTTCGCAAATAGCAGAGAATACATATGTTGCTTTGAAACTCGAGGTATGTCGTTTGAAACTGAAACTTGCATGGAACAACAAGGACGCCGCATTATAGATATTGCAAGCAATACAATAAATGCTATCCTTGGGTGGTCTCAAACATAACTGTTTGCGAAGCGAATAGGTATACTTATGGAAAATTTTATTCCTGCGTACCCCGATCGATCAACTATGCGTTCTCACGTTCCAAAGTATTTCGTAAACGACGTAATTCACAGTTTTGAAATTCCTCTGTTTAAGAATAAATTCACATATAACGAGTTACGTGTTAAGAAGCGAGAATGTGACTTAGGTTAGGTTGACGCGTAGGGATCTAATTCGTTGTGATTCAAATTCGATATGCGGATCAACGTGTAACTATTTTATTGCAGTAAAAATTTAATGCGTTCGAACTCAACGCGTTACGAATTCGACGTGCGTTGGTTCAACGCGTTGCAAATTTAACGCGCGTTGACTCAACACGTTCCAAATTTAACGCGTAGCAAACACAACGCGCTGCAAACTCCACACGTTGGTAGTTCGGTGCGTTAGAAATTCAACGCGTTGTAAATTAAACGTGCAGTGATTCGGCGCGTTACAAATTCGACGTGCATTGATTCAACGCGTTACAAATTAGACGTGCAGTGATTCGGCGCGTTACAAATTCGACGTGCATTGATTCAACGAGATGAAAATTTGACAAGTTAAAAATTTGATGCGTTGAAAATTCAATGCGTTGAAAACTCGACGGGCAGGAAATTCAACGCGCTGTAAACTCGACAGGTTCGTATTTCATTGCGTTAGAGATTCAACGCGCTGTAAATTTAACGCGTTGAGTATTAAATTCGCTGCAAATTCGACGCAACCTGATTCAACGCGTTACAAATTAGACGTCCACTGATTCGGCGCGTTACAAATTCGATGTGCATTGATTCAACGAGATGAAAATTTGACGCGTGGTGATTCGACAAGTTGAAAATTTTATGCGTTGAAGATTCGATGCGGTGAAAACTCAACGCGTAGGAAATTCAGCTCGCTGCAAATTCACCGGAAACTGATTCAACACGCAGTTAATTTACCGCAGTGAAAATGTAACATATTGTGAAGTCGACGCGTGGCAATTCAACACGTTCGATCGCAACACACTATAAATTCAACTCATTGGAAATTAAACTCGTTTCAAATTCGACGCACGGCCTTCCGTCTCTCGACAAATTCGACACGCAGGAAATTCAACGTGTTGCAAACTTGCCGTGTAGCAAATTCAATGCATTGAGAATGCAATCCGAATGCAAACATATTCGTCGCACTGTGTGCTATAATTTAACACTCGTTAATATTGTCCATAACCACGTACTTTACATAATATTACTCTTTAAATAGAAGGAAGTCTATATTTACTTTAAAAAAATGTCACATGCAATAGGAATTTTGAATTCAAATTGCAAGACCAGTCATTTTGACTAGTCTTGTAAATGTAGTGTTAACACGTTGACTGCCACAATGAGGCAGTTGAAAATGTGTCCAGGTAGTACTTTAACGGTTAATAAATCTTACTAAATATGTTCACAATATACTGGTCTATTTATCATTCATAATTCGAAGCAATTAATACGAGTATATCCAATTGGGTAAATGAACAAATTCTTAACACTGAAACTACTGAAAGGGGTCAAATGACCCTTCTACAAATTTCCTACTTCAAATAACAAAATTTGTTAAGACCTTGTCTTCTTCACATTTATGCTAATTGTCATCAAGATAAAGAGCCTGTAAGTGTCATTCATTTATGTTGTATTGTTTGTTCATTTATTTTTCAACTTAATTTTTAACATCAAAATAATTATGTATTATATGACCCTTCTAAAAATTTACTACTTCAAATGAAAAAGTTTGTTAAGCTGGTCTTCTTAACATTTATGACGATTGCCATCAAGATGAAGAATCTATAAGTGTATTCATTTACGTGTCATCGTTTGTTCATTTATTTTTCAACATCATTTTTAATTTCAAAATAATTGTGCATTATACGTCGGTAGTTTTAGCGTTAATAATATAGATGATTGATTCACATGGAAATTTAAGCGTCACCCGTATGTGGATGTCGTGGCGGTCAAAGCGTTGAAACAGAGTTTACAATGTTTACGGGGTCAGTGTTTGAGACTGTCAAAGCAATTCCGCTCGGTGTAACCGGTTGAAATTGCTGCACGCGAAGGAATCGCACGTGGGGCAAAGGTTAAAGGGCCGACTAGAACGGCTGCACATTTTATTTTCCCCCGTCTAGTGGATTATTAGCTCGCAGAGCGGCCGCGTGATAAAGTGGCGAATAAAGCAAGATCACGTCGGATTAGCGAGTAGAAACGCGGATACGATGGGTTACTTTTCTCTAGTCCTACGGCGATTCGCCGAGTTATTGCCGAAAATAATAACAACCATGATCTCGCGGTGCTTTTATAGCCAAGGGGATACCGGTGCAACGCGTTGTTGCGTGGACGTTGTTAAATTTTTGGTATCCTCGGTTCGTAACTGTGTTTTCTTTTTTTTTTTTTTTTTATTACTTCGCGTTTTGTTTTACGGACATCGCATTCGCGCCGGTCCCGCGAACAATTTAAGCCACCGCGATGTTTATGGCGATTTTTTGAACGATGTATGCGGAAATGTCCGCGGTTGTTATGCGATGTAAGCAAGAATTCGAGGTTTATGACGACGGAGAAGGTGAGCGAATATGCTTATCTTTTATCTGCTCGAGGCGTATTCGGGAGAAGAATTTAATAAATTGTTGTATGCTGAAATTTTCAAAATCATTTCAGATTGTTATTGTTATGGAATGCCCGTAGAACTTCACGAGTTCAATACCCAAATCTCCGAATTCCTAATTTCGAATTCAAATATTCAAATCCTCGGAACACCAGATCCACAAACATCCTAATATGTAAATTCCTAGAACTACTACTCAAATCTCGGAATCTATAAGTTTCTAAATCACCAATTCTTCAAATATGTAAACCCTTGAATCCTTAAAGTATTAAATCACCAAATCCTCAAGTATCCGAATTCTTCAATTTCCAAATCTCTGAATTCTAAAATTCCCAAATCTTGGAGTATCCGAATTCATGAATTCTTAAGTCCCTATATCCCCAAATCCCGAAGTATCCGAATTCTTTAATTCCCAAATCACAAAACTCGTAAATCCCCAAGATCTTCAAGTATCCGAATCCTTCAACCCCCAAATCCCAGAATTCTTAAATCCCTAAATCCCTAAATCCCAAAATCCCCAAATCCTCAATTATCCAAATCCTGCAAATCCTAAACCCGTAAATCCCCAAATTCCCGAGTATAAAATCCCTGAATTCCTAAATTCCCAAATATCTAAATCGCCAAAACTCCAACGATCGAAGTGTCCAAATGCCCGAATACCGTCGCCGCGTTTCGGAATCTGAAAATCCGTAAAATTTCTTGGTAGCTCGTTCGCGGAAAACGCGTTCAGCGTAAAATCGGGGCGAAACGCTCGCAATAACGCGGTGTAATTAGCGTGAAGCGCATCTGTGCGGGAATATGTGTATCTGGTCGCGATACGGAATATTAACGAGCGGAATGGACGGGCGCGGATCGGTCGTTCGTGCGCGAATTATAATGCGACGATGCGGGCACAGTTCGCGCGTGCAATTCGCCGCGCGAATGGCAAGTAGCCGAGCCAGCTTGCGAAAACTTTACGCGACGATTTTGACCGGTTTGCGCAACCGGCTGCTGCAAACACGAACGAACTTCTAACGCTGCCATATTCCTTTATTATTTCCAATTTTACCTTTGTCCCCTATGAAATTTGTACCGTTCGCCCTCGTCCTTTATTAAACGGAACAAACTGCAATTTATTTTTGTCCCCCTTTTTTCGATTTGCGTTACACAACCACGGAATATTCTCTGTGTTTGAATTTTTGTTTTAGTTCTTTCTTTTACGTGACGGGTGGCAACTGTATGCTTTATATGAAGGTAATTATTTATTTGTTAGCATTTAATTTGTTCCCTTGAATGTTGCTTCGTTTATTTTCTGCTATATTTTGTTTACATTAATTTATTTATGTAGATTCAACTAGTAATTTGCGAGGTATAGTCTTTGACAAATATGTTCTTTAAATTTCCGTTAGAACGAAAGTCACAATGTACTGAATGAGTGATTGAATTATCTAGGAGATATTTACAATTGAGAATAATTTCGTATAATAATTACACTGAACTATGTTAAAAATTTATTTAAAAAAAGTGCTATCGTTTATTCATGACAAGTGGTAATATTAGTGTCAAAGAAGATGGGCCATCAACTTCAATAATTTCCCATAAAAGTGATAAAGAAAAATATGTCATAAATGACAAACGTGATAGATATACTTCTATTTAAACGAATAGTAAATATTCCTAAAGTTTGACCAGAACTTTCATCGTCGCCCTAATTAGAAGTTTAACACGCGTCCAGTGAAAGTTCCGTTTTTAAGTGTACGCGAAACAGTTACAAAGACCGTGCCATTTTTTACCAAACCGGTGGACAGCATCGATCACGGTCTTTCTCTAATAATAATTTGCTGTAAGGAATACGAATCACGTGCACAGGTTATTGCACAACCTGCACGTGAATGGCAATTGTCAAGCGCTATAAGCGCACGTTACACTTTCAATTGACCAATTGCATTAGAAATTGTGCGTGCGAGCGGTGGGACGGTGCCTCGCGATTTTATTGATCGTTAAGAAAGATTGGAGAATCGCTGGTGGGTTAAAGTTGCATCGCGGAGATCGAGAAAGGGAGGTCGCCAGCAAACAATACGTATAATTTGCGAGGAGAAAACGAAAGTCGCGGCTCTATATTACCTTCTCGCATGAAGTTGTTAGAATGGCCCCGGGTACGCGCTATAAATTATTCGCCGTCCATGATCAAGAACAATGGTAACGATCGATGCTTTCGCGTTACCAATGACTTTTACTCGCGGAGATCCTTTGCTCGATGATTTCCGATCGATAACGGCGAACCGTTGCGTAAATCTATGAGAACTTGCATTATCTGGTCAAGCGACATTTCGGTAGTTGCGAAATCCTCTGACACCAATTTTTTTTACTTTAACGAGCGATAAAGTTGCAGAGGTTCGCTCGCCAAAACGGCCGAACTTTCTCCGAACGTGTACTCGGCGGATAATTTATACTGCATAATTATTTTCGAGATTACGATCTGTCGTTACGTTTAATTTGCGATCTGGACCGCCTACGATTTCGGTATGTTATACTGTAATATTTTTTGGAGTCGTTGAGTCTGCCTCGATTACTGCATGATTGAAACCTCGTCGCATTTTACTTTGCGTACCACAGTCTGCACAGATTGTTTTCATGTATTTTATAATTAGAGAATTTGCGTACATGATTCGTGGTAACACATTTTCAAAATTTCATTTTAATGGACCTCTCGAAACAAATTCTTAGAAAGGAAGTACTTTTCGGTTGAACGAGGATAGACGATCAAGGTACGAAGCAAAGAAATTTGTTGCCAAAATGTCAATAAACTTTCGTTACACTTAATTTGCAATCTGGAGATCCTACGATTTCGGCATATTATTCTGTAATATTTTTCGAAGTCGATGATTCTTTACCTCGATTATTGTTTACTACTAATTGATCATTGTTTACGAGTCAGCCGTGTAATTCATATTTCTTTGTTACACCAAGTCGTTATTGCTGGATCTGTTTAATAAATATTACCACAGTTCGCAACAAAGTAGAATTATCTGAATAAGATATGTTAGAAATCGCAACTATTTCACATACATACATCATATGTGGAGTCCAGTACAAAACAAATACAGCCAGGAAAGCCAATTAAGAGGACTGAAAATAAGCTCATACTTTTATGGCACTTTCCCCAAATACATGACTAGGGAAATCGGGAAGAGGTCAGGCAAGAAACCATAGTTGAGTAAAGTCATCCAGTTTTACCCCATTGTGTCAAAGTCCATAAAATAAATTTAAATTCTCCTTTTCATTAATTTACCAGTTCTACTTGCATCTAACTGTACGGACCTATCACCGTGCAGAATTTGTACGAATATTAAAATTTTGTTTATGTTTCACGGTACATAAAAGAATCGACTGGATGAAAGACGTATGATCGTCGATTTACGTTCGATTATACCGATCGTCCTTGAAAATACTTCCAAAATAAAGAATCACCGTTCCAAATGGCGCCAGGGAACGCGGAAGTGTGCCTAGGCATTTGTCCAACCGATTCGTCGAAGAAACGGACAAAGGAGGAACGTAGAACGAGGAACACCCGATGTAACAAGCGGCGCGTGGTAAATGGATTTACCAGGGAGGCCCGACGCGCTACGTGACATTGATAATTTGCCACGAAGAACGGAGGAGGAAACGCGAGAGTGCAACGGGATTAGATGGTCGACCGAGTTCTTCCGGATGGTCCGTGGAACGCTTCTCTTTTGTCGGTGGCCGATCGTGACGCTTGAGAAACGCTCGGTAAGCGATTCCGGAAAATTACAGTTATCAATCATTAATAACATCGACGATCGTGACGGTCGACCCGCGAAACCCCGTAAAACCGGTAGCCTCGCCGACTCCGATGAGTTTCTTCGCCGACGATGTTCAATTCCACTCTAACGGTACGCGTCAATTAGCCGTTTAATTTACGCTGTTTACTTCTCCGCTTCCAAAACGCGAGAAGTTGCGAAGATAGTCTCATCCTTTATCCTTGTTGTTCGCGACACCTTTCTTTCGTCGAAGGCGGGAAAAGGGTCACCTTTGACATCACTTAACACTAGATTTACGGAACCCGTATGACGGATCATAAATTTCTTATTCCTGATCACGAAAATTATAATAAGATAAATATAATGAAAAAAAATTGTTTAAAGCATCACTTCAATAATAAAATTATATTGTAAAACTAAGTGCTTGTACGTAAAGTATTCTCGGTTAACACTAAAACTACCAAAGGGGTCAAATGACCGTTTTACAAACTTCCTATTTTAAACGACAAAATTTGTTGAGATGATTTTCTTTAAATCTATGCTGCTTCTCATCAAGATAAAGAATTAATATGTGCATTCATTTGTATTATAATACATCGTTTAGTCATTTACTTTTCAACTGCATTTTTAACTATAAACTTATTGCGCATAATACGTCGGTAGTTTTAGTGTTACAGGGTTAAGGAGAAATTTTGTATGGCGTAATAGAATGATTGTATTTCGAACAATCGCAGTCATGGTTACAGCAATTCAACCTTACTACACTCGACCGAGTTTCTTAAAAAAAAGTATCTACCGTTTTACTTGAAATTTACAAAAATTTATTTCAAAAACCATTTACTATTTTCCGCTTTGAAATTTTCACCAGAAAGAGAACGAACCGGCGGATCGGAAGTTCAGGGGTCAGCAGTAGCCCGGCGAAGAGCATCTATGTAACATCGAGAGTCATCGATCGAGCGACAGGAGTAAATCGATATCCATCGATCGCGGGTAAATCACGTACGAGGTGAGCTCGTGCAAATTGATCGTGCTCGTAACAGAACGTCACGTTCCCGTTACTCGCGTTCTGTCAGTAAAACGAATCACCGGGAACATTGACATCGGCTTGACAGTGCTCGTTGGAAACCGATGGAACATTAATCAGAAAGCGAATTAGAATTAGATTAATATCCGGGGCTTTCGTTTCTCCTCGCCGCGCTGTTCATATTTGTAGGAAGCGAAGCGTGTAAGATAGAAATGAAACCCGTAACGAACCGATATTTCGCTCGGTGATTTCTTTTTTCGTAGGCGATCACAATTGAGACATTACAGAAACGTTTAGTACTTGTTTTTACTCGTACATATTACCGGAAGCAAAGAGTCGTGTAAAGAGTCGCCGAGACTGTTTCGACGTTGGCGGAGTAGCAATGGAAATTCCAGTAACAACGAGAGAATTTGAACCCTCGCGTGATGAATTGTGAGCTCCACGAGATCCTGTAGGATCGTTATCCTGCAACATCGTGTTATGCGTCGGGAAGGAACAGTGGTTCTAATGAGACGGCGAAAAGGATACGGTAATCCATTATATCGTTCGTGTACAGCAACGGATACATAATGTATAAACATCGAGGAGTGTTTCTTCCGTTTCTTGTTATACATTCTGCCATTTAATTTGGTTGCCACTTCGAGAATGAGCTCTTTTCTTCGGTGATATCGGAGAACATGCGCGAGGATTGCATTTACTTGATTCTTCGAACGTTTAATATTAGGTTTTCCCGTAAATTCCTTCCTTGTTTAATACTAAAATTATCAAAAGGATTAAATGACCCTTTTACAAATTTCCTACTCCAAGTGACAAAATTTGATAAGCTGTCTTCTTGACATTTATGCTGATTGTCATCAAGATAATGAATCTGCAAGTGTATTCATTTATGTTTCATCGTTTGTTCATTTATTTTTCAACTTCATTTGTAATATCAAAATAATTGTGTATTATACGTCGGTAGCTTTAGTGTTAATATAAATGTATACACAATATTTATTGTTTAAGATTTGTTGCATTAAATACAAGGTGTTCTACTGTATCGCCCTTTTTGATCCCTCAGTATCATTTACTCCTTGATTACTTGCAAAATATTCCTCGATGTGCATTTTTATATAAAAAAGGGAAGAAACTTATGGAACAACCTTATATTTCAATCGGGCCATATATCGATAAAATGCATAATTTCGTAATGGATTTAGACAGAATCCACTACCTTCTCTTTCGAAAATACCTAAATCCATTCTCGATTTCTACATCGAACAGAGAAGAGAGTTTGCACAAGGTGCCCTCGAAGTGATTCACAACGATTCGCGGAATCAATGTCGCAATTTGTGTACGTGTAACTCAAATGCCGTAATTAGACCAGCTAGCCTCAATTTTTATTATCGGACGTTTGTTGTCTGGAGTCTGGGACGTACATGACTGCGCTACAAATCGCGGCGTCAGTATGTCAAGGTGAATACGCGTGCGATGCCGTCGTAGACGCGAAGCAGCGACATTTGTCGCGTACAATGTTTGCGCGATCGATAAAGAAAAACATCGATCAACGACCTAGGTGTAATTATCAGGTCTACCGGAAAATTTTGTCCAACAATTTCCTTTCAAGTTTGAACATGTATATACATGCACTTTCGAGCTGTATATCACTGTGTGTCTTTATGACTGCATTCATACACATGTGCCCTTTGAAATTAACCCATTAACTGCGAAATTTTCGTTTCCATTTTATCGTACGCGTTGTAAAATCGCATATATTTATATAAGTTGCAAATCAAAGCTACATCAAACATCAAAGCAAAAAATAATTTTGACGACTATAATGCAAGTGTTTCACGAGCTACACATTTTATTTAATATAACGCTATTGCAAGTGATAAAAAAAGAGCATGAGCAAAAATATTATATGTATAATGGGGCAATCCTCATTTGGGGATCTTGGTAGCAAATGGGTTAACTACGGTGAAGATATCGCGTGTCATTATTAAGCTAGACGTGATCGTGAAAATATGGATGGCAATAAAGTACATTTGCGGCACTGTACTGTATGGAAAAGTTAAGTATACTGTAATTTCAATTTTTAATGTTATCTAGGATAACCTGTCGAGGATAAGGACTTCTTCGGAGGCGTCCGTTTAGTTACTTTGATTATAAAAATTTTTAATCTACGAGTTCGAAAGTTTCCTGTATTATTATTAAGTAGAAGTAAATTCGACGGAGGTTGAGGTTCAAGGATAATTATAGTGGCGAGGTGTTATTTCGCAGCCGAAATTCTTGAAGACTATGTCGAAAAAAATTATTCTCTCTTCGAGGTTCTTGCGGGGACGCATGAATAGTTTGTTGAATTCTTTCGAAATTTTTTTATTATCAGTCACGAATATTGTCTGTTTCATGTTCAAACATCGCGTATACAATACTATAAATGTAATTAAAAGTTACTTGTTTGAAATTGTTCGATTAATTCAAATGAATGTGAGTTGCCACTCGAGTGCAAAGAGTTAATATATTAAAAACTGCATAATTTTCTTCCTCTTCATAAACGAACCGGACTTTCGATATAATATATTTAATAACTTAGAAGGCATTTTAACAGGCACTGAAGCAAATTACGATTTAAGAGTGACACGAGAGGCAGATAGGAACTGTCGATGGAATTCAAAGAGAAAGAATTCAATATCGCACTTCGCCCGAAGAAGACGGAAAAATTAGTCAGAAGAATCTTCTACAAATCCTTGCTGATCTTCTTCGTTGAAAGTCGAGTTCCATTCCTTTCGGTTCGCAGAACTCTATTTCTTCCGTCAGGGTTGAACAGAAATATGGAAGCGAGATAATAGGCGTCAGCGTTGAAGGATGATTTATATTTGGTCGCGCGGCGTCGCGACGCTGTCGACATGACGCAACGTCGACGAACAACTTCTCTTTCCGCGCGACTTGCTCGTTAAAATGCGATTCTATTGCCTCTTTCTCTTATTCTTTCTCCAACTGAAATATTCCAGCTGATCTCGACGTTGCTATTCAGTTTTCCATAACGTGGATGCACCTGTACCTGAAGATTTCTGATTGTTACGACTATTAACCCGTTGCCGTATCATATATTTGTCAGATACGTCAGACAAACGTAACTATGTATTCGTAGTTATAATATTAACCCTTTGCTATCGAAAAGTGACTCATATTCACAATTTTGATTGACACTAGAAGTACCGGTATTAAAAGCATACTTACTTTAGAATTGAAAATAAAGTAGAAAAATAAATAAATAAATATTGCAGCATCACCTAACATATACAACCATGCATTCGCTCAATAAAACATGACAGACATTTTGACAAAAGGGCGGCATTCAAATTTTGTAATAAAAGTTGCCAAACCGGAAACCTGTTATTCTGACTGGTTGGTAGTTCTAGTATTAATACAGCAATTTGGAATATGTATTTTTCAATTAAACCTATAGTGTTACACATGCTGTGTATAAATATAATGAAACAGCAAATATTAACAATTAGTTAAAGAGATACAATGACTTCAAAAGAACTCATAAAACTTTTTAACCCAACAATTTTAGACTCGCTATCTGCTAAGATACCTTCGAGTGCAAAGGGTTAAAACAAAGTAAACTAACATCTCGTGAGTATCTTATATTCATCGATCATTGACTATGGGAATTATGGTTGAACTTACACGGATTATGGTTGAACCTAAATTTCAAGTCGAAGAACAATCAAAATTTGATCGAAGTTTGTTACATTTGAACCATGAGTGCGTCACGGGTCGAACTCCTCAAAGTATGACAAGGGGTTAAATTCGAACTCGCCATAAGCAAAACCAGTACCATAAGTGTTATTTTTCGACACTTCAACGAATCATTTCATTGTCGCGTCTTTTCAGAAACACGTCGTTTCACTTGCAACAATCTCGCCGCATTTCCATATCCACAAAGTAACCATAAACATCGTCGCGTTAAGGTATTCCTTATCAAGATTTTACTTTCTTGTAGTATGTTGTCAGGATCATAGAATTCTTCACGTAATCGGAGAGAAAGGTACCGTTTAATTTGGAATGTTTCGCGAATGCATTCCCGTCACCGTTGGAATGGCGGTGCGTGCAACGAAACGGCACAGGTATTTCTGGAATTATGGTAATCAGCAGGCAGCAACGTTGGCTTATCGGCAGCTGATACGGTCCGCCGCAATTCGAACGTTCCGCGAGGGAGATGATCCAGTTTGATAGGATTTCGAGATTTCGAATAGACGCGACAGAAAAACTCGCTCGACGTTCAGGCTGCGACCCGATATTGCGTGGGATTTCTCGAATTTCATGCGCCCGTCTATCTTTCCCGTTCCCTATTCCACGGATGAAATCGTCTCTTCAAAAATTACTTTCCAACCGCTCCTCTCCCTTTTCTTTACTTCCCATTTTTTGATAACCCGCATTCCGAACGTTTTACGTTCACTTCTGATATCCCGATAACTTTCATCGACTTTCCATTAAAATTGTAGATAGAAATTGTACGAAAAGATTTTATAAACGAATTTTATTTTTCAAAGCGAAATAAGTGTTTATTTCTCAAAATCAAATAAATGTTCATTTCATAAATGAATTTTATTTTTTGAAGTCAAATAAGTGTTTATTTTGTAAATGAATTTTATTTTTAAAAATAAATGTTCATTTTATAAACGAGTTCCATTTTTCGAAGTCAACAAATGTTTATTTTATAGACAAAACATATTTTTCAATTCATTTGTACAGTTAGGAACTACTCGGACTACTTCGCAGTATCATTCACTCCCCCCAAGATGAAGTTTGATAGAATACCTAAAAAGATATGGCCGCCATTGATTCGAGCGAAAAGAGTATTTTGGATGAATGAATAAAACGAATAAAAATGGGTGGCACATATTTTTGACACTATCGACCTATTGTTTACAGCAGTCATACATGTCAGTCGGGTAATAAAACAGAGATAGAACTGCTTTTCCGGGTGCCTGTAACTCATCTTGTGACGGGTGCATACTATGTCCTATATGTAATATGTATATTGCATATCATACTGTATATGATGTTCTCGACAAGCAGAGAAGGAACGTACGTTACATTGTTGAAGAGTGCACGATCAGATACGAAGAACATATGTTGTACGTTCTTAATACGTGAATGCTCAGAAACGAAGAACAATGTAAGTATGTTCTCAAAGAATAGACGCTCAGGTATGAAGAACGTACTTATGTATATTCTTAATGAGTGGATGCTCAGATACGAAGAAACTATATACGTTCAGATACAAAGACAGTATGTACGTTTCAAGAGTGGACGCTCAGATACGAAGACCATATGTCGTTCTCGACGAATGAACGCTTAGATATAAAAAACATATATACATTCTCAAAGACTGGTCAGATACGAAGATCGTATGTATATCCTCAAAGAATACACGATCAAAACACAGTAAAGGTACATATACATTCTTTATAATTGAATATCCAGGAATATATTAAAATAAATTGCACTGCATATATTCCAAAAATAGTGTACATACATGCGATCAACATCGTACAACCGATCAAAAACCGATTGCATGTCAAAATATTCATAAGCACCTATGAAATTAAATATAATTAAACGCGTTGTTAAATAGCCCGAAATACTCTAAAAAAAATGGAGAATATTTATATTGAACGTCTTCGAGCAAATGTTAGGCGTTCGCGAACGTTGCAAGATGGCTAAAAGTATCATGGAGACAAACGGATATTCCAGATGCCGAAGTTGTTGACCCGGAAGCTGGAATCGGGCCAACGACGGAAGCATGGCCGCGGTTGTAGAGTCGCGAACCAGCCTGGAATTGCTGTTATTTATCAACGGAGCAAAGAATCGCGACCGAGGATCCCGGTATAATATCGATTTTCGTCGGGAAATTCGCAAAAATCGTCGGGATCGATCCTTCGCGATTTCTGCCGGTGAAATTTGCGGGAAACGAATTAACGAACCGCGAAAACGTATTCGCGCTGCACATTTTTGCGGCGAGACGCTTTTATGTTTAGGGAACATTAGAGCTAGTTAATGTCCGTTAGCTAGCCCTCTTTGTTGTGGGCAGAAAATATGGAGTCGAAGAGAAAAAGGAAGAAGGGAAAGTCGCGAGAGTTCGAATCGTTCGAGCGAATGCACCTTTGAAAGCAGCCAAAGATGTCCTTTCAGCGAGTATACCTTCCACGTTTTCAACGCCATATTTCAATAACGTAACACGCCCGTCTCGATAGGGACAATATTACACAGTTATAATGTTGTTAAATAGTTTGCAAGCATTTACGAGCGTAATAACCGAATATCATAACAGTGGGAGAATTTTAGTACGACACTTAACGAGAGTTACATGAAACGTTTATCTCCTTACAGGAAAATTTATTAAGCAATTAGCGTTTTAGAGTCTACGTAAGCAATGTCGTTCAAATAAAAATGTCAAGGCTCGTAAGGCCCCTCCAGTAGGATGTCCGTGGTGTGACGCTCGTAAATCGGTATAACTCGATACATAATTTACAGCGACGAAACGAACGACATAGTGTTTGTTAAGAAGAGAACGAACGAACAACGAGCATTTTGGCATATTCAAATACGAGAGAATGTTGAACAGGTCTGTCTTTGATCCTTCCTCCTGCACCGTGTAACTGGGTTAACGAGACAAGTCATTCACGATTCGGCCAGCAAATTGGATGGCACAGCTTTTGATGTCACGGCAACTCCATTGTGGTCATTTGCCAGCCAACCAACGAGAGATCCATGCGTCATAAAGTTATCAAACAAACGTGGGAGTTGGTGTATTCAACCGGGGAGTTCTGTCTATACGGGGAACTTCGAGTTCATCGCGGTTGCTCGTACGAGAAAGCCAGCCGATGTCCACTGTTGATGGCTCGTGTGACAGTTACGACGTTGCATCCTTGCGTTATTGCTTCTTTTCTCACGTACCATCTTCAGACTTTCACTTTTCTACCCGATCAACTTTCTCGCGATTAGTTGTCCTTCGTCCGCGAGGAAAATATTGTTGTTCGTGGCTCGATGATATTTGCCACGGTGCTAGATTTTTGCTGCTTGCGCCGTTCACGAAGACTTCCGGAGAAGAATCGCCGGTATTGTCGAGTTTTAAATTATCATTGTCGAATCCTTAAGTTTATAAAGATCCGAAGATTTTGAATCGTGAAATTTGCAAGGATACCAAATTTTCATATCTCCGAGGTTTTCAAATTTTCCAATTACCAAGAGTTCCAAATTTTCTTATTTCCGAGGGTTTCAAATTTTCAAATTTCCAAGGGTTTCAAACTGTCAATTTTGCGAATTTTCTGGTTCCCAAATTTCCAGGTTTCTGAATTCCCAAATTCCGAGATTCGCAAATCCCTACATTCCCAAATCCTAACATTCCCAAATCCCAGCATTCCCAAATTCCAACATTCCCAAATATCCAAATTCCCAGGTCTGTAAATTTTCAAATTCCTATATTCCCAAATCCCAAAATTTCCAAATTCCAAAATTCCTAAATTTGCAAATTCCTACATTTCTAAATCACCAAACTTCTGCGTGTGTCCAACTCTCAGACTTCCAACTTCCCAAATCTACAAAGAATCAATCCTCCAAAATTCAACCCCGTGAATCTTCCAGCTTCCCAGATACATTCATTTCCAAATCGTCGATCTCTAAATGTCTTCGACCGCCAAGATGCTGCAATTTGTCAATTTCTGAAACAGCAAAAAGTTTCCCCCCGAAAAATCCCAAAGTTTCCAAATCTCTCGTATTCCTAAATCCTCGATGCTACCAAATTCCTAGATCGTCGAATCTCCGAACCCGTATCACCCCGACCGGGCAAATCGGCGAACGATGAAATTTCGCCACGCGTTATATCGCTCGGTCGGTGTAACATTTAGGGGGTTATTGTTTGATTAGCAACGGCCGATGTCGCAATAGAATTGGGTTATAGTGATTCCGCGTGTCGTAGCTCGGATACTCGTCAGCAAACGCTCGCAGGCCTGTCGTCAACCGCGTGCACACCTACGCGCGCAACTCGACGCCCGCACGCCACAGCGTGGAAATGCTCTGCGCTTGACACAATGACAGATTATGCAGCCGGCTGTCTCTCCCACGGCCGGCCACGACTCTGTAATTTATTTAATCGCGTGCACACGCGAGAGCCAGGCCGGCATTCGTCGCCGAATTTCGACCGATCGAAGCGTGGACCGCGCGATGATAACGAGCTGGAGCTAATCCGCTCCGACCTGTACGTGTCATCGTTACGCCAGAGATTGATCTCCTTTTCGGACCATTCATCTCGGCCTATCGATAAGTATCTTGATGTTTCCAACGGTATTCTTCTTTCGAATACCAGCAATTTCAGGTACTCACGTTTGTCCGATTTTCCTTGCGCACAAGATCATCGTATACTAAAATTCGAACCTTCCAAATTAAAACCTACCTCTTACATACATATAATACATACATATATATATATATATATATATAAATTCATAAGATACTCAAATTCGTTCAATGTGTTCCATTCACAAATTTGATGAACAGTAAAATTCATCGAATCTGCTTTGTGCAAAGGTTCAAATACTGAAATTCATCAATCTCCTTTACCTATAAATTCATTGAACATTCCTGATGTACAAGTTCATCAAATACCAAAATTCACTCAACCATTTTTATATACAAATGTAACAACTACTCATATTCGTTCAATGTTCTTCATTCATAAATTCGTTGAACAGTAAAATTCATTGAATCTGCTTCGTGCAAAAGTTCGTTCTGAAAATGTTTATCTTCTTTACATATAAATTCATCGAACTTCTCTCATGTACCAGTTCACCAACTACTAAAATTTGTCCAACCTTCATGTTAACCTTAATGCTGTGCTAAATATGCAAGCTCACGTATAAACACAACAAATCTTCCTTGCGTATAAATTCGCCGAATACGCAAATTTGTAAAATCTTGAAACATGGTGGATCTTCCTTCAAGTATAATAAAAAAACTGCACGATCGTTAAATTAAATTCACAGCATCGATTATCGGCGACGCGGGCAGAACATCCGAGAATTATATCGACGGCAAAGCAGGTAGATCGTAAAATATGACGAGAATTCGAGTAGCAAAATTGCAGAAAGCCAGATGGCTCGGCGTATCGCAATTCGATAAATACGTCTGTAGTTTCCGTGATACGTCGAACCGTGCATCTCTGTCGTTGCACTGTAAATCAACGAGCATCGACACATCGAACAGCCCCGGGGATAAATCATCATAACGAAACGGGGTTACGTAAATGTTATCACGATCATTCGCTAAACCGTTTCCCCGCGCTGTTTGTCCTGGCTGATCTCGTGTAATCAGGTTAATCAGGACACAACAATGGGCCATTTTCTTCGGCGGAAAATCGTAGGGGAGACGCAACGGGAAAATCTAACGTCAGGCATACAGATGCGTATACATACAGTACAAGGTATACACATGTAGGAGACGATAAATCAACGTCGAAACGACGATAGATCGTTTCTGTCCCACCGATTATTGGCCACGGTGTATCGGTGATATTTCATTGCTCCTCGACAACCACTTAACCCCTGATTCTTTTCTGGCTACCTTCACGACGGTTCTTCAACCGTGGAAACACGTGAACGGAAACTTGAAACACGATCGACCATTTTGAAAGCCGTGCGATCGGCTTTCAAACGACGATCAACGAAGATGTTCTCGTTTGTAATAGGGAATCGATAACAATTTAATTAGGGAGAGTTACGACTCTCTAAACTCGACAGGATTTGTACCGGAATATGGGATGTTTGAATGTTAAATTAAATAGAACTTTGTATCTCGAAATATTCGATTTATTGAAAGCGACTTGGAAGGACGTCTGCACGTTTCAACGATCCAACTAGGAATAAAGAACTTTCTTAAACATACATAGAAAGCTTAACGGCCACATCACGGAAAAAGGTCGGTCTGGGTCTGCAACATGTTTCCCCATATAACATATAACATATAACAAGTAACAGATAACTTAGGTATAACATATAAAATTAATATATGACATATGACATGTAACAACTTAGATATAATTACAGACCAAGCATTCGTGATATTGTTAACGATACTGTCAGTTCAGTTTAACTGCAGCCAGGTACTGATATTGACAATGATACTGTCACCATGTAAAAGGTTTTCGTTATTGTAGATCCAGTGACTATCTACACAAAGATTGATTTCTGCACAGTCTTCCAATGACAGTTCAACAATTTGTGATCATAGTCTTAGAAACTTCATAGATCACCGATCTCTTTTCCGAGGAAATCATAGGATTTTCTACTGGCACTTTTGTCACTAGAAAACACCGTAAAACCTGAAACTTGACACGGTATCTTTACCAGAATCGATTACATCTGATAGCGGGACTCGATTCTTCGTCCCGTGAACGTTGTTTCCAGAGATTGCGACGACTTCTACGAGACAAGAGAGACGATAGTCATTAGTAGTCAGGTTATTATCGCGTCGTCGGATCGACATGTCCCTCTAATCAACCCCGCAGCAAGTTAGTTACTTCGTTACTTCGTCCGAGTCCTGTAATCACCGTCACCATCCGTGGCTATCATTAGGAGAACACCGTCCAAAACTAATAATTGCGGGATTCTTCGTAGCCACGAGTCACGGCAATTTCTTCGGCACTTTGTCAAATCGTCGATGGAATTCTGTTTATTCGAGATTGTCGTTTGTATCCTCAACCTTACTTAGTCCGGACGTCCACGTTCCTTCTGTACATAATTCATGCTAATTTATGCCCTCCCAAATTAGCCTTTTTGATAGCTCGGAGATAATCTGTACGTCAGATTCGAGAAAAATAGACGAAGGGCCTTCGACTCGACACATTACCGACAGTTACGCACTTTTGAATCCTTGACTTTTCTTCGACCGAAAAAGTCAAAGAACTTTTCGGCCGAGAAGTTTCTATATTACACCATTCTGAGTTTCAATGTTACACCGCTCGGGCCAACTTTTTCTGGACATTTACAAATATCTTTATAAGAATAATGTCGGATTATGTAACCAATATTAACCCTCTCCGCTCTACAGCTCCTTATTTAATTTACAAGATACATAAAAAAATGACTTTTCAATAAAATGTATCGCAATAGTGCAGAGTGCGTAAGTAATATATTTACAAATATATTACACCTCGAGTGCCACCCTAAAACAGTTCCAACTTCTTTGGGAAATAATTTTATTTTCGATAAATTTTATAGTCAATTTTCATAATATTCTGTCCTGGTTTATTCGATAAGCTTTACTATATTTCAAACAATTTTTATACTTTATTAAGTTAAATGTTCCAACTAAAATTAGCGATAGATCTATGTATGAATTCATACGTCACCCGTATGTGGGTGTCATGGCACTTAAAGTGTTAAAGCTGCGGGGTTTCTTGCGCATTCGAAAGAAGCCGACTTTCAACGGGAAGATCGAGAGGTGGTTTAATTTCTACAAGCAAAATAGGACATCGTCGAAGTTGTTTCGGGACTGTCGCCGGATGGTGCAATGGTGCATGTAATTTCCCATAGAGATTAACATGCAAAACTACACGGAGTAACCGGCCGTCGTCTAGATAAGCAGATACATACATTAAAATGCTAATTATTTCGGGGTCGTGTCGGAAGCACGACGATAAAAGTAACAAATGCCACCCCTGCCACTGGCAGGTAGACTCTCATTAGGACACGGATGATGTTCTGTTTTGTTTCCCCTTCTTCCGATCGTTTTCCCCCTCTCTCTTTATTCGTTTCACGGGCATTTACAAGGCTCGCGTATTGACCTAATTCATTTCTTTCTTGGTTGGAATATTTTTATTTCGAAATTTCATATTATAACTTTGAGCTTTGGCTTTGGCTCAATTTTTGATTTCAACTTTTTGCTTGATGTTTTACGTTTTTGATTGGTTCGATTACATTGAACTATTTTAATTTAATTTATTATTTGAGGTCATTTAACACTTTGTCATATTTTATCGTACGTAGTCACGAGTATTACATGTCGACCTAATTTAGATCTCTCTTGGTTGGAACATTTTTATTTCGAAATTTCGCAGTTTAACTTGGAGCTTCAGCTTTAGCTACATTTCTCATTTTAACTTTTAGCTCGATGTTTTACGTCTTTGGTTGGTTCAATTACATACTTTGTCGTATTTTATTATTCTTTACTTTGTCATATTTTATCGTACGTATTTTCAAGTATTACATATCGACCTAATTCATTTAATTTTTGGTTGGGATATTTTTATTTCGAAATTTCTCATTTTAACTTGGAGCTTCAGCTTCAGTTACATTTCTGATTTCAACTTTTTGCTTCAACTTTTTACGTTTTTGGTTGGTTCGTTTAACTCAAACTATTTTAACTTAATCAATTATTTGAAGTCATTTAATCGTTTGTTATATTTTACCTTACCTTACTTTGTCATATTTTATCATACCCTAATTTGTTATATCTTATCATACCTTAATTTGTCGTATTTCATACCTTTCAATACAAGAATTAAAAAGAGTTCAACAAAACTGTATTGGAATTCAGGATTGTAAGGTTTATAGACACGTGAGGAGGGACATATGTACATGTCATCTTTACAGTAGAGACTACTTGGAAGTTCCTTGCATTAAATTAGGCTATAAATCCTTGTGAATATTCATACGTTACCCACATATGGGCTGGCATGGCTCTCAAGGTGCTAAATTAGTGCTTTACCAATATTCTATTGATAGACCGATGTCAGCGGTTATCGACTGGAAAATAATTAACCCGTTTTCACCCAAATCTTGTCTTTCGTTACTTTTTCATTTATCGAGTTCCATCGAAGTTCGACCCAGTTTTACGGTCAAGAAATATTTTATACTGTTCCTCGCCGTTTATGATTGTTTTTAAATAGAAAACGCGGTACAGGCCGTTCGAAATAGATACAAAATGTTCAATCTTCGTAACATCGAACGAATCGTAAAACCAAAAAGCACAGCATAAAATTCCTCGAATAGATATTAATCTATTGTTTAACGTTGCGCATCGAAGAGCGCGCAGCAAGCACGGTTTGTGACTCGACGAAAAAATTGATTGCCCATTAGAAAATGGGAAATTTGATTCACGGATGCGCGTATCGCGTATAAAATACACATTAACGACACTTGATCTATCGTACAGCGCTTGAAGTCACGTACATAGAAAAAATAGCATGATTCAATAAAGTAGGACGCGTTAAACGCCTTTTTCGTTCTTCATGAAGCAGTCAAATAAAATCCGTGTACAATAAACGCAATGTCATTCGCAGCAGACAAATTAATAATCCGGTTTTTTGATTCCCCTTTTTAAACTCGAAAACGGAATTTCATTCCGCAACCGATTCAGCTCCCCCCAAAACCGTCAAATAAAGAAAGTTCTTCGTAGCAAGGAAATTGGTTTTCATCGATTCGAACGGGGTTTATTTTTATTTTTGCCAGTGTTAAAGGTGAAATTGGATTTCGATTGACTGCGGAACATCTTCTGGAAAACTCGAGGGTATCCGAGTGCAATTTTTTTTTCCCCCATCGAACGCCGAAATCGATCATTATCGGGCGTCGTTTATCGTTTCGAAGCCCTCGGTATTTTATCGTGGCGTTCGTACGGTGCACATGCGGATTCACACATTCCTGAAATATGCACGAATACGTGCCAGAAGCGTCTCCCCAAATTATTATTGCCGTTGGCACGTTGCATAACAATCACCGCAATCTTCATAAATCCTCCGTGCAATTACGCCTCATACAATTCACTATTTCCATCCTTCTGTGTCCCGTTTATTTATCTACTTTGTTGCCTGTAATTATTTCCTCGGAAGACTGCGTGCCAAGTTTCGCAATTACTTCGTAAAAAGACACTAAACTTCCGTGGATATTAAATACCCATTCAGGAAGACGAATCGCGATACGAGATTACTCGAACATTTGTTAAGATAATCGCAGTGACAATTTTACGTACTTCGTCAGAATTTTAACGTGTTTCGTATTTCTTCGTCTAGGGCATTGATGATAGCGACGATATTCGGCAATTTGCAATATTTGCAATTTAAAGTTTGGAATTTGAAGATTTGATATTTGGAAATTCAAACATTTGAGAGTTCCGGAAATTTTTAGATTTGGCGATTTAGGAATATTTGAACATAGGAATTTTTTTTATTTTGTGGTTTACAGTCGCATCAGTTATCTAGGTTATTGGCGATTGTTAACTGGTTTACGAGGACAAGGTTATGGTAGGAAATGGATGATTTTAGTGAACTTTTTATAATTTGTTAAAAATTTCTATACCTTTAGAAAATTGTAGTAATGTGTCTTGGTATGATGTTGATGTGGTTGTTGAATGAATAAAAATTTAGAAATTTTGGAATTTGGAACCTGAAAACCTGACAATTTGGGAAATTGAAAAATTGAAAAATTGAAAAATTGAGAAATTAAGAATTTGGGAAATTGGGGATTTCGAAACTTGAGAATTTGGCAATTTGAAAATTTGGATCAGTATAAATTTTGGAATTTGGGGATTTTGAAAATTGAGAACTTGGTAACTTGGAAATTTATGAACTTTTGAATTACGATTAGTAAAAAATGTAAAAATCAGGGGACTTGGAAACTTGAGAATTCGGGAATCAGGATTAGCAAAAATATAGAAGTTGGGGAATTTAGAGACTTGGAAACTTAAGAATTTGTGAAATTTTGAACTTGACAATTTGAGAACCCACGACTTTTGAAGTCTAGGAGAATTCAGAAACTCGAAAATTAAAAATTTCAGGAATTTCAAAGTTTCGAAATTTTTTAATTTACAGATACAAAAATTTGTATACATGCGAATGCATCACATATTTGAATGTGCGAACGTGTATCGATACTTTGAAAGCGATATCGTGATGCCCTGAAATATCGACGATTGTAATCGTACATACCGCGAGTGTAGCTTAACGTAACAGTGCAAAGGACTGCCATCATGATTGATCAAATTCATCGATGGTCATTTCACACGGAAAACAGAACCGCGAACTAGCTGGCCAGGTGGTCTACCTGTCCACCCAAACGGTTCACTCTCGATTACTGAATGAAACGACCGAGATTTCCGTGTGTGCGTAGATTAACGAACCGTATTCGACCACCTTCCGCTTCACGTGGCCGCTTAAGAACCTGTTTGCGTGTTCCTGGACCGATAACTTCTTTGAGAGCGGACTTGACAGCGAAGGAAGGGATGCCGCATTAACTCGGGCCAAACATAATTACCTATGTAAACCATAGCGAAACCGTAACTGCTATAAATACGTCCATCAGCTGTAAATACGTCGGATACCGGCTCTTCGTGTCTCTCCGTGATGTCTCTTTTTAAAGTTCTGTCACGATGCGCATGTTCGTTCGCTTCACTTCGACCTAACCTCGACGATCTCGAGACGGAGACGTCGAGAGGAACGAAACTGCGTGTTTTAATAGTTCGTTGAGACGATTTTCACGCGTTTCTATTTTTTTGTATGAATCCACGAAGCGGATGATCGAATTCTTTTCTTCGAACTTATAACTCGATCTTCGTGTCTTCTTTTTCTACATTTGTTCTGAGATATTAAAAATCTTGTACGTATAAAATCTTCCTTGGACGTCCAAAATCTTCCTTGGACGTCCAAAATCTTTCTCAGACATTCAAAATCTTTTTCGAATATACAAAATCTTTATCAGTCATTTAAAATCTTTTTCAAACGTACTTAATCTTTCTTAGACGTCCAAAACCTTTCTTGGACATCCGAAATCTTTCTTGAATGTACAAAATATTTCTTAGACGTCCATAATCTTTCTCGGGCATTCAACATCGTTATTAGACATCCAAAATCTTTCTTGGTCGTTCAAAATCTTTTTTAGACATCCGACATCTTTCTTGAATATATAAAATCTTTCTTACACGTTCAAAATCTCTCTCGACCGTCCAAAATCTTTTTTAGACATTCAAAATCTTCCTCGAACATAAAAAATCTTTCTTAGACGTCCATAACCTTTCTCGAACGTACAAAATCTTTCGCAGACATCCGAAATCTTCCTCGAATATATAAAATCTTTTTCAGACGTCCAAAATCTTTCAAGAACATAAAAAATCTTTCTTAGACGTCCATAACCTTTCTCGAACGTACAAAATATTTCGCAGACATCCGAAATCTTCCTCGAATATATAAAATCTTTTTCAGACGTCCAAAATCTTCCTCGAACGTCCAAATTCTTTTCTAGACATTCGAAATCTTCCTTGGACATTAAAAATCATTCTCGGAGAGTAGAAAATTAATGTTGACGAATATTTATAACTCAGTTTGACGTTGATATCGCGTCAGGGATGGTAGATTAAATTCTCGTTTGTAGAAACGTTCGATCGTGCGCGTGCCTTATTAAACACGCTGAAAGAAATAACGGGAAAGAGAGGAGACAATCAAACTCTTCCCGGCGAGTCTCGGCAAATTGTTCCGACTTTTTAATCGTCGATCGGCGACGACAATAGAGGGAGCGCAACAACGGCCGTGCCTGTCGGGCAATTATCGCGTCAGGTGCGAACTCGTTAGTGCGCTTTGAAACTGGCCGTTATGTTTTCGCGGAAGCGGACACACGTTCGCCGTTGCCGGCAATTCCATCTGCGAAATTTCCTGGCCACGAAGAACTCGTTCGCATCACCGGCTCCGCCGTCATATAAATTGGATATTTTCGAACGTGAAAATTCAACGCTGCCGGTCTCGTTCGTTATACCGTAATCGTTTCAACCCCGAAGAACCGAAATGACAAGTATCTCGTTAAATTGACTCGGCGTTTCTCAACTTCTCTGAACTAGAAATTCAAGTGTTTGATAATTTGAAGTATAATGGTCAGAAGGGAAATGCATGAACTTTTAAATCGGGGATATATATTTCAAAATCTGAAAATGGCCTTTTCGTTTATGATCAAAGTCTCGAAAATAAATATAAATCGTGTAATGTATGGACTATGGATCTTGTAGATTAAATGGTTTATTTATAGTTCGATCACCTCAATATATTTTTGTGAACGCATAAACATGAGTGGTTTACTTATGAATGTTACTCATAACTGCTAAAGACACGATGTTGTTTCTTGAAGAAAAAATGTGGAATCATGTAAGAACAGAAAGTTATAATTTAATTAATGACGACTAGGAAATATTCGTTTAGAGAAATATTTCTATGTCTGATCATCATGCATGAAGAATTGAGAAATACATTATGTAGCAAACATGGCATGATGGGAATTTAGCAAGCCTCATCGAACGATCGATATCTAGCAAACATCATTCAATTATCGATATATAGCAAACCTCATCGAATTATCGATCTTTAGCAAATATCGTCGAATAACCGATATCTACCAAACGTCATCGAATGATTGATTTTTAGCAAATATCATTGAATGATCGACGTCTAACATACGTCATCGAATGATCAATCGAATGTTTATAACGCGTAATCGCATTTCCACCTAACGTTTTTCTGTAAAATAAAAAGTCGCCGAGGAACTTCGAGCGGGTTCCGGGAGACTTTATGCAAACTGTGAAATTCTCGTTGGCGAAAAAGAAGCACGTGGAAAAAAATGAGAGTAACAGTGGAACTAGCAGGTGAAATCAAAGGTAACCGGTGTACGGAAAGAGAATCGAGAACGAGGAGGCAAACCGCTGCCAGCGTGTCCCGAAAAGAAAAGGAAAAAATGGCGGAAAGAGCGGAGAAACGGGGCGACCGTGGAAGCTTCGTTGCTCTCGCAAATATTTGCACGACGGTGATGCCGGCTAAAAAATTATGCGGAGGCTCCCGTGCTAATTCGCGAATACGCGAAACTACGTCACGATACGAGGTGAAAAGAAGATCCACGACTTGTCAACACGATCGTACTCGTTTTTGCTCGCGCTTGTGTTTGCACAATCACGAATTGCGTGCTCGCAAAATTATTACCACCGCTCGTTAGAATGCACGAGTTGTCCACGAAATCGGTTAACGTCGTTTAACGGAATCGTCGATCACCTCGACGCTCGGTTACCATAAGAATTTATTTGTACATTTGTATGATACGCTTAAAAAATGTTTGACTGCTACGTCGTGTCGATCACGCACGACGCTTCTGAACGCAAAACGGAATTCCGAAAGCATTGTAAGCTTCTAAAATTCTGAAAGCATACAATCAAATTCTGAAAGCGCCGAAAAATTCTAAATACATACAATAAGATCCCGCAACTGCAAGGAATTACATGTCCAATGGATCCGTACAATTGATTATAAATTCTTCCAGAAATTTAGAAATTATGGAATTTCGAGACTTGAAAATACGGGAATTTGTAAATTCGGAGCTTTGAGAATTCGGAAATTTGGAAATTTCAAGATTTGTGAATTCGGAAACTTGGGAATTCGTGGCATTGAGAATTCAGAAATTTTGGAATTTGGATATTTGAAAATTCGGAAATTTGGAAACTAGGTGCTTTAAGAATTCGAAGAGTTGAAAATTTAGAGATTTGGGAATTGGCAAGTTGGAGAATTTGGAAAATTTGGAATTCGGAAATTTGGGAATTTGGGAATTCGGAAACTTAAAAAATTTGGAAATTTGAGAGTTCGGTAATTTGGGTATTTGGGAATTTGGAAACTTCAAAAATTTGAAGATTTGAGAATTCGGTAATTTGAGAATTTGCAATTTGGAGAATTTAAAGATTTGATGACAAATTCTAAATACATACTATACGATCCCCTAACTACAAGGAATTTCACGTACAATGGATCCTTGCATTTGATTATAAATTCCTTTAGGGTAAGAAAATCATTGAGATTCTTGCATGAACTTACTTTTATTTGAAACTCAAAGCGGGACACGGTGTATTCAGGACATGTCAACAGAATATGTTTTGTGGTAAATGGACAAAGATATACATATATTGCGAGAAGTGAAGATCGAATTCGAAGAAGAGAATGCTCAACATTCGCATGAACAATTCCGAGTCCATTTAATACCAAAGAATTTGTACAACGCGTATGTTGAAAGTTAACGAGTTAAAATACAAAGGAACCTGAAAATTTAATAACATCGAAATTCGTGAATTCACAAATTCAACAAGATAAAAATGATAAAATTCAGCAACATGATAACACACGAAAACATGTGTACTTTTTGGAACCTCTTTGTGGACGCAGTGACCTACCGGCTAACTCTTTGCGGTCCTCAATTTCTTTTCCCTACAGTACTTTAATTAATGTACAAAATAGCTCAACAAACGGGTTCACAATAAAATGTATCGTAATAATGCACGATGCGTAACAAACATATTTTTAATTTATTGCAACCGGCAAAGAAACGAAACATCTTGAACCACCCTATTTATCTGAATTATTTCCACGATACGAAAGAAACGCGATGTCGAGTCTCGCTCGACATATGACCGTGAAGGGTTAAACGCTTTAAAAAAAATCAGTTTCAAAGCTTGGTAGATTCGCCAGGTACTTATATACCCATAGCGGTCTCGTTTCCTTCGTGGTCTCATAAAAATTTCAAAAACGAGAACCATTCGACGATCGAGCGTCTCGATTCGCGTGTTTACGTTCCTTCGGCTGAAATTGAATTGAAATCTCAAGCTCGCCCAGTAGCCTCACCCTACCACCCCCGTATTTTGTTCTACCCCCGTTGGAAATACCCCTCCAACTCGTTTGATATCGCGTTCTCCAACGAGTCGAGAGAACTGCCTCTCCTTTGCGCCGTTCTTCTTCTTCTACCGCCCCTCTTCGTCCATCTCGCCACCTTCTTTCGCTCGAGGTTTCTATTACACTCGCTAGATTGGTTCCTGGAGGACCGTCTTGCTCGCTGAACAGCTTGAAAGGATAAAGGGCCACGAGGAAAAGGATGGAAGGAGAGTGAGGGGGTGGCTCTCGCTTAGCACGGGCCCGCTTGTTTCTTTACCTTTCGCGCGAATTCAATTTCCAGACGTCTTTGGTTAATTGCGATTGCACCTGCGGCACGGGGACGACTCTCGAAACGGTTCTTGAACTTTCCCGGTAGCTACTTTGATTTACGCGGCGGGAAATCGCGCCGCGACGTGGTTAATTTCATTCGTGTTTTGCCAGCGGGACCTCCCGGACCACCAGGCTGATTTATTTCGACGAAGGGCAAATCGTGCCCGCAAGGCCGCCGGGGCTACGAGAAACACTTACTCTACGGTATCGATGGGTATTCGATTCGAAAATCGGGAAGTTTGTAATCGAATATTCGCGTCGGTATCCACCGACGATAACGATCTCATTCGATGTATTGTATTAGGTCTGGAGAAAAGTTCTGTCCTTTTATGAAAAGGAAGAAAATGGTTTTTAATGCATTTTTTTAAATGCACCTATTAATATATTTAACCATTTGCACACGAGTGGCGACTCACATTTGCCATTTGATTTAATGCAACGTTTTCAAACAAATTTCAATTAAAATAGTCTTATCGCTAGAACTACCAACCAGTAAAAATGACTGGTTTCGGGTTTGACATTTTATGTCATAAAATTATGTGGCCGACCTTTTGTCAAAATATCTGTCATGTTTTATTGAGCTAAAGAATAGTTGTATATGTTAGATGATGCTGCAATATTTATTTATTTATTTTTCTACTTCATTTTCAATTCTAAAGTAAGTATGCATTTAATGTTGGTATTTCTAGTGTTATACACGAGATGCTTGAGACAGAAAATATTCACGATTAATAATACAACAAATAATTTCAAAAGAATCGCACAAACTTTTCATCTAGAAAGATTTACAACTGCTATTTGCTAATAATAAAGGTGCTTTCAAAAATGCAATTATAAAGAGACAACCATATATGGTTCAAAAAATCATATACACACATGTTCAAGCTTGAACTGAAATTATTCGACAGAAATTTTTGGTAAGACTAATATATTCTCCTAATACATGGGCCTAATACAGTGTGTAAAATAAATACAAACTTTTGGTTATCTAAACAGATTGTAATTTGTCAACTCTTTGTCCCGTTTGTCTCAACTACTTGAACTTATTGTACGCGAGAGAGTGTTACCCGATTCTTTCACGCAGTGTAATTTATACAGTTCAGAGTATTAAGCAGATTATTCAGCGGGGATCTGGCCAGGTAATTCGAGAAGATTTTGCAACGAATAATTGGCAAATAGTTGAAACAAAGTCCCCCTTTCCCATTTCGCAATTTGTTTCTTAATTGCAACAACCTTACCGCTAAATTCGATCTTGCTCCTCGAGAAACCTAATCGCTGCTCCGAAAGGATGTGGCGTGGGAATCGATCCCCACTTTCGCCGCTTAGTATTATCAATCGCTGCTTTCATCGGCGCGTAAGCACGAAATAATTTGTGAAATGAAATTACTTCTCGCGAAATTTATTATTTCGTGACAAAATCGGTGTCTCTCCGTGTTTAATGATTGATTAAAAATGTTTAAACATTCAGGATGCATAAACAGCGGACACCTTTGTATTCGGGAAAGTCTACAGAATCTTTTGGTGTAAACAGAATTTTAGTATTTTGTATAGTTACCTAAAATCGAATTTCTCAAAAACTGTACGTGCCGGCAAAAACCTACAGATTACAAAACTGCGGGTTGCAGATTCGTAATCAGCACAAGAAACGCTATAATAATTACTGAACGGATTTTAGAACGTCGATAAAAAGTTAAAATTTGTTGGACAGTGTAATCGGTCTCGTACTTCTTATCGACAGCGTTGTTCCATGAATAATGCAACGACGGATGCAGAAGTCGTATCGACGAAACCTAATCAGTTGGCAAGAACACGTGTCTAATGATTTGAATCGGGATGTACGTAAACGACCGGTTACAGAACCGACACCAGACTCTGTTAACAGAGAATCGATTCGGGTAACCGCGATATACATTCGCGATATACGCCGGTATTAATTTTGCATGTGCCGGTAACCGGGCTCCAATCGACGATTGTATTATGGATACATTCGATTGCTCTCGACAGAATCGAATACACACCGTGCTCCAATTACATGGATATAGACGATAGAACGTTAAATCCACAACGTCTTTCGCATCTTACGTTACAATCTACTGTGGGGTTATTAAGGTGGCGGTAGAAGGAAATCAAGCGGCTGATCAAAATTATAGTAGTTAACCCCTAGTCATACTTTGACGAAGCTGATTTGTGACGCACTTAAAATTAACCAATGTGGGGTATACGCGACGAACATGGGACAAATTATACAAAGAAAAGATAGAGACGAATGAGGAAAAGTTACACTTTCATTCGATAAATGATTAATAATTTATTGGTGCAAATAGCATGAAAATGATGTTTTGGATTGATATACTTCGACTGTCATACTTTGAAGAATCTGACTCATGATGCACTTCAAATCAGCCAGTGACAAATATACGCGACGACCATGGGACAAATTATGCAATAAAAAAAAAAATGAGGAATGGTTACACTTTTATTTGATAAACGATTAATAATTTATTGGTGTGAGTAGCATGGAGACGATGTTTTGGACTGACGCGTATACACGTTGAGTGTATCCAACACTAGATCTACCGAAGAGGTCAAAATGACCATTCAACAATTTTATAATTTTAAGTCACAAAGCATTTTAACACTAAACCTACCGGCGTATAATGCACATTTATTTTGAAATTAAAAATAGATGGGCGGTAAAATACAAATTTTTGTACACTAAAGTGTTAACAAAAGTTAATTCTGTATCTTGATGAAAATCAACAAGAATTTCAAAACAACCACCTTAAAATAGTTTGTAACTGAAAATTATAAACTCGTTGAATGGTCATTTTGACCGCTTTGGTAGGTTTGTGTTAAGGTGACTGTTTTTAAGTTCTTGTTGATTTTCATCAAGGTAAAGGACACCAATTTGTATTTTACCGTTCGTCTATTTATCTTTAACTTTATTTTCAATTTCGAAATAAACGTGCATTATACGCAGGTTTACTGTTAACTAGTTAACCTGCGGTAGGCTGTGTGCTTACACCTACGAATCTTACTACCTACACTACTAACTAATGATCGAAATTACGAAACTAGAGTAATTGAAATTCGGCTGCTGCGTGAACGCGGCGTACGATACAAATTGCCGTCGACACCGACGATCGATATTTCGAGTTCGATCAAAGTCTTTGTTTCTCGGTTCCTCGATTATCCGACAACATTGAAGCGAAGCAAGCGTCTATTACCCGCGATTCGCGATGTAACGAACGCTACAAATTACCAGAGACACCGACGATCGATACTTCGAGTTCGATCAAAGTCTTTGTTTCACGATTCCTCGATTATCCGTCTAAATTGAAGCGAGGCGAGCGTCTATTACCCGCGAGTCGTTGAAAGCGTCGAACAAGATCGAACCGCGATCGTAGACGATTAATCGACGGTGTCGGGGCGCAAACTAATGAAACAAAGAATTTTAAACGTAGAAAATAATCGCGCATCAAAATCATCGTCGTTTGTTTACATTTATTACGGTATACACAATAAAACAGTTCAGAGTTTTTCATACTGTAATCTAGCCATCTTTAAAAGTTCTCAACTGACTCGTAGCAAAAATTAGTTTATGAAGCCATTGAATATTTTCCGTCCTTTACGATCGTCTTAGCGTCAATTGTTACTTTTTGTGACTTACTATGGTTAGTTCAATGGGCTTGTAGGCGGCTACATTTCCAAAAAATAATAATTTAACCAATCACGAGCTGTCACCCCTATCAGTTTCAGAGGAGCATGTTACTCGACAAAATCAGATTTTCTGAAACTTTCAATTCCATCAGATTCTCAAACAATTCAATACAATCTGGATTCTTTTAATTCCTTTGACGAGTCTGACTAGCAACGCACTCAAAGCTCAAATGTAACAATCTTTGCTCAAAGTTTGAATACTCCTCGACTTGAAGTTTAGATAATTCGTGTAGTCAAAGATTGCCGAATATAAAATACTCGTACCATTTAAATTTCCTTTCTTCCTTTTTATATTACATCTACAACTAGCTAGTTCTGTCTGACGCATCTGACAAATAAAATGCACGAGAAGTGCAGTCACTTATGCGACCTTTTTCACCTTCTTTCGTTATCTGAAAAACAACTGATCCGTTCGTCATTAACGTTGACGAACGGGGTGAGCATATTAGAAAGATAACTTTTAAATTTCAAGAATTTCCTTTGCTCGAGCCTCAACAAACGGATATAGACTGTCGGGGTGATATGTCACGGGGTCTCATCAGGCCGTCGCGACCGGAACGATCGCAACGCGTGGCGCATTAAAATTCCCAGCAATTAATTATATTTCGGGCATTGTTCCTTTCGCGGGTAAATTGATCACGCGTTGACGACTGTGCCGGTGTGCAGTCGCACGCGAGACCGCTGCAGAACCTCGTCGCTCTTTGTGAATCGCGTTAACGATTCCCCGCCCGCTATGGAACATTAATTGTTCCCCGGAGTACAATGGAAACCCGCGAATGGAGGCGAGAAGCGCGAGTGACCAACGGACTGTACGCGAATTGAAAGAACAGCCAGCGAGAGGCTGCTGAAAGGGTGCGGCACGCGGGGCTACTCGTTTGCCTAATTGAGTCCGCTGCTACAGAAACAACGCTGCCGCACGAAATTTTTAATATTCGCTTCTCTTTTTTTCTTCGTGGAACCACGATCCTGCTGGGACGATAAATCTGGAAGATAAGGCTGATTAATGCGGCGGTGGAGGCGGAAAGTGGTGAGTTGCGCGATGGGCCAGATCTTGTGACCGTGGAGGAATTTGGCAAGTTACGAATTTCGGAATTTTGGATTTTGGATAGTTGGAAAGTTGGAATTTTAAGAATTCGGAATTGATTTGGTAACACGGTGATTTTGGAGTTTGATACTTTGAGAGTTCGGAGATTTTGAAATTTGAAATGTTGAAAATTGGGATATTTGGGAATTTTGAAGTTTTGAGTATTCAGAAAATTGGGAATACGTAACTTTGAGAATTTGGAAATTCTGGAATTCGGAGCACTAGAAATTCAGAAATTTTGGAAATTCGGAGCTTTGAGAGTTCGGAAATTTGGAAATTTCGAGGTTTGAGAATTCGGAGCTTTGGGAATTCAGAAATTTTGGAATTTCGAAATTTGAAAAATCGGAGCTTCGAGAATTGGGAAATTTGGAAATTTCAAGGTTTGAGAATTCGGGGCATTGAGACTTCAGAAATTTTGGAATTTGGATGTTTGAGAATTCGGTAATTAGAAAATTTGGAGATTTGGGAATTCGCAACTTGGTAAATTTGGAAAATTGAGAATTCGGAAATTTGGGAATTCGGAAATTTCGAAAATTTGGAAATTTGGGAATTCGGAAATTTCGAAAATTTGGAAATTTGGGAATTCGGTCATTTGGGGTTTTGCAACTTGGAGAATTTAGAAAATAGGGAATTTGGAGATTTGGAAATTCGGAAATATGAGATTTTGGTGATTTAGAAATTCGAAATTTGAAAATTTGTGGAACTTGAGACCTCAAAAATTTAGGATTTCAAAAACTTGAGAATACAGAAATTTAAAAATTCGTCAAAATACAAATCACAAAATTTGTAAATTCGACAACCTACGAACTCAGAAATTCGACAACTCAGAAACTTACAAATTTGAAAACGGGAATTGAAAAATATAAGAATTCGAAAATTACCAAATTTGAAAACTCGAAAATTCGGGATCATATCATTAGAAAATTTAGAAGCCTAAAACATTCACCGTCAACGGAATAACTCAAAATAAAAACTCGATTAAAGCGCATGAATTTTTGTCGAGCGTATATATCCGTCGCAGTATGTTTATAGATTAATGGTATAAACGACGCGATCAATAATCTGGACACAGTTGTTCCTTTGTTAAACACGACACCAGAGGGATCAGAACGAGAATCGTGGCGCGATGGAACACGAGGCGTCGCAACGTAATTATTTTGTCGACAAAACAGTCGCAGCATCGCGTTCAACGACTCATAGCGGCCGGATTTTAATTGTAACGTATGCCGTAGCCTGTAATTAGATGGTAATGCGTTCGGTGCAGCTTCAATTTCGTTCCTCGTTCGTTGCCCATTGAAACGGCAAAACGAACAAAAATTACTGCGCCCTCAATGTAGAAATTCTATACACGTAGTCGTAAAAGATTGGAAAACTTTTGTGCGGTGCTCCAGAATTTTTCTGAAGGAAAATAGCAGCTCGTTTGGGCACGCGTATCTCGCTAAAATAATGTGGATATATTTCGAGCAAAGAAAGTACATTTTTAAAATAATCCGTGATCATAATTAAACCCGTATTTTCTTACAAGTAAAATCTTCGTTTCGCTACTATTTGGTTAACGTTTTGAATAATACCGAATATATATTTTTATTCATATTTCGATGTCGGAGAAGCACGATTTCTTTTTTAAAGCTTTTACTTTGTACGATTTTTTGTCACTCCGTCGTTTCGTTGTTTTAAAATAGAACAGTTAATAACCGTTCCCGACCCAAGGACTATTCGTAACTAGTTTTAATAGTACCCAAGCCTCTTAAGGCGCAATTTTAATCCCACTTAATAGAAGTTTTTATTTTCGATGCGCTCTGTGTCTCGAGGGCCAGCTTAATTTAACGGGGAATCTGGTTATTAAAATAAGTACACTTTACAAACTTTTCACCCTTGTTCGGCACGAAAATTAGCCAAGGGGATCAACGAGGCCATTGAAAAGTCAAAAGAAGAATATTTCCGGGGTTGTGTGAGTTAACCATAGCGAAACCAAATATTCTATGCAAAATTAACCGAATTTCGATACATCAACGTTCAACGTATTATTGTATAAAGTTTATAGGCTTCATTTTTAAATTGTTAAGGAAAAACACTGACCAATCAGAGCGCGAGAGTTACGCACGCTCAGAGGTGGTAGTGTAGGCACGAGTTCACCATGGACGTGAACAAACATGTCAGTGTTTTTCCTGAAAAATTTAAAAGCGAAGATATCGATATGATATCTACACAAACTAATTAGATATGAATCGATGATGTAATGCATATTGTGTGATAATATATCGATTTTCATTCAAAATGGCCCGGATGTCGGAGAAAAACGTCTCGGCACGGAACGTGTTAACGGAGTATCGTAGATAATATTAAAAATTGAAAGTACAGTGTACCGTACATGACTTCTCCGGTGGCAGTCTACGTTGAAGAGGTACCATTAAAGCGTTACGTGTCTACGGGACCATAAATCGGCAACTATGTGCCATTCTCTTTACCTCGAACGCTCGAAAGTTGAAACGAAGCGGTCTCGCTTTTCGTTTTGTTCGCGTGGCGGCGAAAAAAAGAAGAGAAGATGAAAATGCGTCTCGTGATCGTTCGGCATCGTTTCCCAGCGAATCCTCGCGAATAGCGAGACGCCCGGGGCGTGTTCGTGTTCCACGCTCGTTAAACCGTCACGAGAGGAAACTAAGCAAGAAGAAAAGACGCGAAGATGAAGCCGCGTGTACAATGGGAAAAGATCGCGCGCGGATCTTTCGGGTGCACGATCTTTTCGTGATTGGCTCACCCTGCATGGACGAACAATTTCGCGGACCGTTGCGTAATGATTCTGCGAACGTTTCGCGAAGAAACAGTCATTTCGCCGATGCTAATGCAAAATAGTCGCGCGGCATTTAATGTCGCGTACACGTTTTCCTTCGCATTAACGATTAAACACGTACAACTAAGTTCAGATCTCGTGGACCGCATTCGATGACGAACGAGTGAAACTTATGTAATTCTTATGTCGTATTTATTTTAACACGTTGACTGCCACGCTATTGCAGTTGCAAATGTTATTAGATAGTATTAGGGGGAGCGGAAAGTAATGTCGTTTCTGAGCATGCCGATATATTCTTCAGATATTTCGCTCAAAAATAAATTGATTTTTATCGATCCGCCATAGAAAACTTGTACAATAGATGGCAAAAGGTGGTTGATAACGAGGGTGATTACATCATTGATTTAAAATAAAGACGTACTAAAAATTGTTTGACTTCACTGCAAAAAAAGACATTACTTTCCGGTCCTCCTAATATTTTTATGATTAATAAATCCTACCAAATATGTTCACAATATTTTGATTTATTTATTATTCATAGATCCAAGTAATTATTACCAGTGTTTCCAATTAGATAAATGAACAAATTCTTACTAAATTCGTTCATGTGGAGATTTAAACGTCATCCATGTATCGGCGTTCGTTATGATCATTTCAAGAAAAGGGAATGAAATCGATCCGCGAATCGACTCGATTGGAGCTGTTGCGCAGATAAGAATTGCGTCTACTCTGTGGCTGTGTTTCTTCAGGTTTGTGGTCACCTTTTCCACGTCTGTTGCCTCTTCGTGTTACCAGCGCGCAACTCGAATTACAAAGTCTCTTTACGATCGAGTCTTAACGATCTTCGTCATCGAAGGCCACGGCCAAGACCGGTTACATACGATTCTCGTGCATTTTGAAAATTAGATCTGGGATACGTTTTCTCTCGTGTGTCCATTATTCGACTGCGGTATATTTTAAGAACATTGTCGTGGATAATGATAGAAATGTGTACTTTTTATTAATTCATCACGATCGCTTAACGCGACGAGACATTCGAACGACTCTATTTCTTTTTCAATTATTTGATCGCGCTTGATGGTACCTGATACGTAGAACACTTCGTTCGATGTACGATTTATAAATTAAAAATAAAGCAGAAAAGGGGATAAATAAAAGATGAAATACAGGTGAAAGGTAATATGGCACATAATATATATTCATTGTATATTATGTATTATTGGTATTCATTTATTTTTCTAAAATGTTTTTATGATTTCAAACGAGACTCTTAGTAAATTTTCACTTCCATTATGGTTATTATTTAGTTTATAGTCTATTGTTAATATTGTTACAATTCTCGAGATTCTCCATTATTATCGATATTTGACCGTGTCGTAGTCCTTCCCGCACAAATGTTAAAAATAAAAGCTAAGCCAGGATTAAATATATTTACTATATGGAAGATGTGTTACAAAGGAGGAACAGCAACTAACTAACTTTTCCTCAATTGATTTCCAAAAAGGAAAGATCCTCGGCAGAGGACGTACGTGACCCCTGCCAGAGTACTTCGTCACCCTAATAAAATTGTTAGCCTGTTTATTCTAACCCTTTGCACACAAAGATATTTTTACAGGCAGCAGATAGCAACTCTATAACATTTTATTTGAAAGGATGGATGAATTCTATCGAAGTTATTATCTCTGTATTATTAATTGCCACTATGAACTACATTATGTTTATACAACATACATGAAGCACCATAGATTTAGTTAAAAAACACCTACTAAAAACTGCTGCATTTAACAAATTCGTTAGTGTGAAACAGCTTTATAATAAAATTGTCAGCAGATGTAAGTACCTCGCAGTTCCTAAGTGTAATTGTCAATAGAAAGTCGAACCAACCACAAAAACCAAATGCAAACTAGAAAAAGAGAATAATGGTGATTTGTACGCAAATAGGCGATACGGAGCGAAAAGGTTAATTCCTCGATTCGATCTCGTGGCTGGTTGACCGGAAACCATCCCGTGTCTCGTGGTCGCACGCTCGAGCATCGTTAATTCAGTCGCGGCGCATAAATCCGAGCGCACAAAGGGATCCCCTCGAGGAAAAATCGTTTGCGTAACGATGCTTGAATGTCGTCACGCGCCGACGGACGATAATTAATTGTGGGCCCCGGTTGACTCTTGATCCCGCCTAGCATTCTCGAGCGGATCGTTCGAGATCTCCGAAGCTTCAACCGAACCTTATGCCGCATACTCGAACGGCTGTCGTTTCGCTTATCATCGATCCGTTCGGAACGAAGACGAAATTGGATACGGGTGTCGATCGGATGCGCCTCGTCTCGCTGAAATCGTTCGGTTTCGTTCTCTTGCCGCTATTGTACGCGATTTTATGCTACCGGATGGTACGAAACGATCGAGTATACAGCTACGAAAGAATGAAAGACGAAGGGAATGTGGGAAACTGATTGACAACGAATTAACCCTTTGCACTCGAGAGGCAACATACGCCGTTTTACTTCGTGCGACAATTTTAAATAAACAACTTTTAATAGAATTTATAGTATTATACACGATATTTGAACATAGTGGAACATACAATATGGGCGATGAGTAATAAAAAATACAAAAATAAAACTGTAAAAGTGTTTTCGAGTGCAAAGGGTTAACCATTGTACGTGCAAATATTCGTCGAAATTTTAACCATTTTTGTAATGCACGAAGATACTTTTATGTAAATTGATGTTTCTCGATGGTCATTGATTGGATCCGTAATTTCCTGACAATATAATGTTTGTCGAAACACGACGAATATATTGAAAACGTAAAAGTTTTGTTGAAATATTAATTCTTATACGAAAGATTTATTGTAGTGAGTATTTATAAATGCAGTTTATATGTATAAATATATATAAGTATAGTGTATGTACATATTTATATATGTAAATATAGTATAAATATTAGAGGTAGTCCGGACAATGGAAAATAAAGATATCGAATTAAATGAAGAGAGTTTAAAATGACTGTATGAAATTGAACACAATAGAATAAAACCGAACGTCTGAACTCTGTTATGGTTCCTCAACGTCTGGTCTCTTTTTCATGTCTCTTGTCCTTGGTGTTCGAAAAGAATGCCATAAAACTGCGGATCTCTTTTCTTCCGTGCACTTCCTGACTTTATTAGCACTTGCTTGAATCTACGTGATGACGCGTGTGCAATCGTAATATCCAACAGCGAATATTTATAAAATCAACATGAAAGTGTCAAGAGACTACAAACGCCGAAAACTTAAATTGAAAGGAAATATAGAAACGAATCTAAAAAATGAATATAGAAATATAAGAACTCGGTTCTCTGTACTAGAACAAAACACGGAAACCTTTTCCTCCCGATGGTGAAACACCAAACGAACGCAACGAAGGAAGTAGAATGCGAGTAGTAATTCGCGATGTAGTCAGGAAACATCGAGGAAACCAGGCATTAGTGCCGTCATTACACTTGTCAATTGGCCGTCTCGACGATCCGCAAGATAAACCGCCGCTTTGTTAAGTTAAGGTAGAAGTTGGCCTTGAAAATTCACCTGGAATAGGTGTTCGCGTATCTCTCAATCTTTCGTCTGGCTTCTGTCTGTCTTACAAGCATCATCCGCAAAGTACACGGCTACGAAACGGTTAATTAATACATAAACACCTGTTCCGAGGATGTATATCCGACCACGATCTACCAAGCTCGCTGTAACGACCAAATTAAGGGGTAGCTTCGATGATTGCTCGCTGACAATCAGCTTGGACACGCTCCGAAGTCTTATTATCTCTGTTTAATTAGAATTCTCCGTTTCGCGAGCTTCTTTTTAATACTTCATCTACCGGGAGACTATTAACTCCTCTTCTTAGAGAATTTATCGAAGAAGTTGCAGAAGATTTCCGTTCGGAAAAATGATTACTTCGTACTTTATTAAATTCAGATTTTATCGGAGGCAGAAAATAATAATTATCGGAAGTCTATACGGTTGCTAGATTCATCTACTTTCAGCGACTATGTAAGGATTCGTTTTAAGGTTATCGCAAATGTTGTTTCGAGGTGATTGTTAACGGAGGAGAATTCGGTTGTTCCATTTAAATAGCACACCATATTCATAGCGTACATGTAGACGATATGTATATACAGTGTGTAGTAACAACGTGTAGTATCTATCAATTTCATCAGCGCGAGATAGGTAATTTGTTAATAGTGAAACGCAACGATGATTCACCCTCGAATTTGAATAGGTATTTTCTGATCTAGAGGTTACACGGATAGATCGTACTATTAATTGGCTTGGAGGAACGGAATTCAAAGGATAGATCACCCACGCGATTCTCTAAGCGGCAGCTCGTTAATTCCGTATCCAGCCTTTCTACAATTTATCGCGATCTTCCAAGAACACCGACTACATTCAATACCGTGGTATCGACTGTAAAACTTCGGACTAGGATCTTGGAGCTCCAGGAATTTTCGAGAAACGAGAATTGCTGCTTCAGGCGAGAAATTCATTTTCTATATCGACGCTGCATCGACCGGTTTCCTTCAATTAAAATTTATGTTCGCGTTTGCAAGCATTAAATTATCGTTAGTCGGTTTAACGAAGATCGTGTAATGACGAAGTGTAATGGCATATAATGATCGTATAATGATCGTATAATAACGAAGATGATATAATAGCGGGAAAGTGCTGTTAGAGTGTGGATGTCGACCGGTAATATAAAGCGTGGTGACACAACGCGCGGAAGCCTAACTGTGTAGGATATACAACGCGTGGTGATTCGACATATGGCAATTCAACGTGTGGCAATCTAACGCGTGAGGTTCGAGCGTGTGGAGATTCAGCACACGGTGATTCGATGTATAGCAAATTCAACGCATAGCAAACTTAACGAGTGACGAATTCAACAGGAAATTTGACGCACAGCAAATTCAACGCTCAGTAAATTCGACGCACAGCAAATTCGATGCAAGGCAAATGCAATGCCCATCAAACTTAACGCGTGAAGAATGCAACGCGTGATAAATTTAACGCATGGAAAATGCAACGCGCGAAGAATTAAACACGCAGCAAATTCAACGTGCAGTGCACTCAATGCACAGCGAACTTAACGCGTAAGGAATTCAATGTATGGAAAATTCCACGTACGGCAAATTGAATGCGAAATAAATTCAACCTGCAGCAGATTCAGCGCGTAGGTGATTCGATGCATGACAATCCAGCCCGTGATCATCAACGCGTGGATATACAACTCGAGACGATGCGAAACTCGATTTTATATATATATATATATATATATATATATAACATTACAATGCAACTCATCAGAATATATCACACAATATGTTCATCTCCTACGATGACAGAACAGCGTCACTATTAGAAATTCTGCATATGCAAATCTATGTGTAGAGAGTGTGCCGTGATAATGTAGTCAGATTTTGCTGCGTCCTGGAAATCTAAGAGGAGTCTATTGTATCGTGACATTGAAGGAAATTCTGTTGTAACGCGACATTGCTGGCGATTCTACTGCAACGCGACATTGCAGGAGATTCTACTGTACTGAGACATTGCAGACGATTTTATTGTACCATGCCATGAAACTAGATTCTATTAAAACGTGACATTAAAAGAGATTCTACTGTACCACGGCAATGTAAGAAGAGTTAGCTGTATCGCAAATCGTCATAGAGGGTACAAAACATGCACGATGGAGGATTCGTCGACATCCTCCGACCACGTCCGCATGTAGGCAGAGGCAGGTCATCGATCTTGCGGATAGTTAGAGTCGGCAGAAGCGTCAGTTGCAACTGCGAATAGCGTCAGAGTCGCGGCGGAAGACGCTCAGCGTCGGCGCGCTTCCGTGATCCGATTAGGATTTATTATTCGAACGAGTGCATGCACACCTGTGCCTTTCCATCGATCGACCATGCTTGATAACACTCGCATTTCAACGCATTGCCAGGCTGTCCGTCATCGATCCTTGATCCTTCTTTTGGATCCTGTCATCATGCGCTCAAACATCCTCTGCTCTCAAAAGCAGAGGATCCCGAAGCAGTCGGGATGTACTATCGGGGAAAGATGTACTATCTACAACCCAGGAGTTGGCGTATCGACTCACTATTATTTTCAGTAATAGGATCTTATTGGTTCGCGTGGTCATGTATACCAGTTAACTCAATGAATATAAACAATCGGTAATTGACGATCCTCAATCGGCATCAAGTTCGAAGGATTCACGGTGAGGATAGGCGTACTTCTTACGCTTCATTTCAACCTCCTCACGCGCCAATTCCTGGGTGACGAGCTATAGTTTGTCCCGTTGTTGGAATCGAAGAGGATTCGCGAACGTCCGTCGAAGGACGAAGAACGGTGTTCCCGAAGAGTTCTCCGGTAGTCCTCGAGCGAAATCCTCCTTCCTCTTTCGTCTCCATATCCCCGTCTCTTTTTCACGACACGAGCCGCTATAACAGCTTATCAAGGTTCGCACAGAGGAAGTATCGCGTGATGCGCCTCGAATTTCTCCTGTTTCGCATGGTTTCACAATCCACCGCTCGCAACAACAATCAAACTCGCCTTTGTTACCTACGGGCCGGAGCGTTTTCCTCGTATCGTCGCGTCACGTTCGCCGTATAAATTCTAGAAAGAGAGGAGCCGAGGAAAAGCAGCATGGAGACGAACGGCAACAACGGGATGAAAAATCAAAAGGCACACGGTACCAGTCACGTCGGAACAGCTGACTGAGTCGCCCGTTCGAGCAAAACCGCGAAAGCGACAGGAAAAGGTTTAGAAAGATAAACGGACGATGTTATCGAGATGACGAGGTTGAACATGGTTCCCAGGATAATTGAAAGTTATGATCGCCGTTCCAGAGATCCTGGAGGATGTTGCTGTTGCACGTAGCACGGCTGGAAGACGATACTTCAACGGGTCCCCTCGCGATCGAGAACCAAAGGTCAGCTAATCTGATAATAACGTAAACGGGCTCGCTTCCGCACCACGATTCGCACAATGCGTGCCAAATGTATCCCGAAATTATTTTCTTTCGCTACAAATTATCGTTCGAGAGTACTGTTGTATTCCGTAGCCATCAAGTTTATTATATTAAATAGTCTTTGATTCCAAACGGAATTTTAGGCTATACTTTATTCAACGAGTACAGTAAGACCGATTGATATTTTGTCGTGTAGACGCACGAAAGTTCGCTCTAAGAATGGAAATTATAACTGTAGGTTTTTGAAAATGTTGGAATATATATAATATTTTGAAAAGTGGTGGGGGGAGTTGGGATTCGTAAGACCGGAATTCGAAAATGACGCAGAGGACAAGGCTGAGGATGATGCTGGCCTGAGTATTGACAGTATAAATCGGAATTAAGGGTGAGGTCATCGGAGATATTGAATAGTTGGTTAGGGTGTCTATATTATTTTAGGTTGCAGTTGGATAGGACATCTATATTATTTTAGGTTGACATACTACAGTACCTCGGTCGATGGACGAAGTAGGTACTTGATGCTGTCAATTACTAGACGGTATTTGTAACTTTGAACTCGTAAGTTGTTAATTCTAAGTTATAAGTTAGTTTGGTCTCGACCTATTTGATTTTCACACGCTCGATATCGATCTGTTCGATGATTGCAACGGGAAGGACAAGAAATTGGTGCTTTTAGGAATTTGGACATTTCAATGTGAATCGAAATATGTGTACATAGAGTTATATCAAATATTTCGATGTCTGAAGAAATCTTTCTAAAGAAATGCAAATCCTATTTTCAGATGCAACCGTACACACATGTGTATACGTAATATGTGCACCATTCTATCACTTTTAAAATATTGTTTTTTTTTAACAATGTCATTGAACATCATATTTGAATGTCGTGTTAGACTCCTAATATCATGTTACAACATCATATTCAGTCAACTAACATCATGTTTTAACATTATATCTTGACATCGTGTTTAGTCTCTTAACATCAAGTTTTAGCATCGTGTTTACTCTCTGAACATCATGCTCTAACATCATGTTCATTCGTTTATACCCAATTAAGATTAATTATGACCAAGTATCAAAACGCAGATATATATTAAACATATTAAAAAATGTTCGCAGCAAAGTACAGATCTGACTTTCATATGCAACTGCACATATATGTATACATATGTAGGTAATATGTACAATGCGATTATACATATACATATTCGTGCATAATACATTATACAAATTCATGCATAATATGTAGAAACATATAATTTTATGATATCTAACGTACACAATAATTCTCGATCCAAATGAGATTAAGAACGTGCAAGTATCGAAAAGTTTATAAAAATGTGTACACGAAACGTTCGTGCATGTAAATATTTCCATTAAAATGCAAATGCCGGATTTCGATAGGCAACAGGGCCACGTGTGCGTGGTACATCGAACATTTGATAATCAAAAGTGACCACACACGACGGAATCGCGTTACAATTATCATCGTTATACTAATCATTATTAATCGAATTGGTTGGCCGGTGTCGCCGTTCGTCGATTAAGCGTATCATTTTCGTTCGGCTGTCGTCGATCCGCAAACGATAGGCTTTATTCCGCAATTATTCGCGCGCCGGCAAACATCGTTACGCCGGCTGCAAATCAAACACCGCCTCATAAATTCCCGCGGATAGGGACGATGTTGTTCGCGATTTACGGTCTCGTTGTTGTATATTGTTGCGTATTAACGTGATTACCGTCGCGATGCCGTGGACGCGACAAAACGCTCCGCTTTCCTGTCGCTGCCGCAAATCGTTCTTCTTCGAGAACGAAATTGTTCGAGTTGTTCCGGGCAGAAAGCGTTACGATGTCCACGGGAGAAAACTTCAAATTGCTCACACTATTTCAGTTAACGTTTCTTCGTTCGAGGTAGATGGACAAATTTCTTTAAACCGTACGACCGTAATGTGTTGTAGTAAATCGTTGGAAAAGTTTTATTCGTCTTTGCGGAAGCAATAAATTTATTCGTTTCTTATTAATAAAATGGATTAATTTTTCATTATCGGGATATGGGGGGGGGGGGTATATCAAATTAAAAATTTCTGTAAACCGGACTAAAATGTTGTTGAGAATAGTTTGAAAAGTTTCATTCATCTTTTCGGGAGAAATAAATTCATTTCTTATTAACAAAATGGATTAATATTTTATTATCAGGATATGGAGTGATTGAATATTAAATTAAATAGAATTTAGTATATTAAGAATATTTTATAAATTGAAAGCGACTCGCACAGACATCTGCATATTTTAACGATTAAACTAAGAGTAAAGAATTTTTCCAATAATTCATGAAACGTCTGACGACCACTTCACGAAAAAGTAACTATCTGGGTCTGCAACATGTTCGCCCAATTGGTATAACTAAAACAACTTGTGTATAACATATGTATAACATGTAACATATGGATAACATATAACAATAACATGTAACAATAATATGTAACAATAATACGTAACAATAATATATAACAATAACATGTAACAATAACATGTAACATATAACAACTTAGGTATACTCTACATGCCAAATATGTGTGATATTATTGGTGATACTGTCAGTTTAGTTTATCTGTAGCCAGATACTGATATTGACATTGACATTGTCACCTGTCAAAGATTTTCTTCATTATAAACCCAGTGACTCTCGATGCAAACATTTATTTTTGCACGTTACTTAGAACGATGATGCAACGCGCATTAACAAAATGAATTAATTCCTTCTAAACGAAACGGATTAATTCCTAAATTTCTCCCGAACGAAATTCCAGCTATTCGCGCGTTATTTCTGGCAACTGGTCTTTGGGTTATTTCAAAAAATAAGGAAAATGGAGGAAGAAGCTACAATGGACACGAGGAGTATGAAGATGTGAAAATATCTTCGCGGAGGAGTAGCGAGCGTCATTGTGGAGCCGAAAAACACACGATTCCCTTTGTCGCTGCGCTATTGTCGTCTGAACTTACGTGGCTCGCAGTGACGAGGTCGTCGACACCGAACCATTGCAGAATTAGCAAAAATTTTTCCGGATGAAGCCCGCGTGAATGTCGCGGGACGATCGGGTGCGGTGTTCTTCGTCGATTCCTTGCAATTCTGTCGCCCATCATGGAATTTTGCAAACTGTTGGCGAGCGGGCCTGGTACGAGTTGTATGGAATGTGTGCAGTATTCCACACCTCGGAGTCCGATGTGTGTGGAATTCCATACATGGGAATATCGACGGCACCTTGCTGCTTCTGATATTTCGGGCTTCTGTATTTCTTTGTTCATGGATTCCTACACCCTTTGGGCCGTTTCGAAATGTGGATTTATGAGTTTCAAGATTTCTAAACTTGTGAATTTTTAAGTTTTCAAATTCTGGAATTTCCAAACTTCATACGTTCTGAATTTCAAAGTATCTAAATACCCAAACCTCAAATTTCTAACTTCTAAAATTCTTAAACGCCGAATGTCTAAATCCCCAAATTCCTACATCCCAAATTCTTCAACCCCAAATATCAAAATTCCGAAATTCCTTCATCCCCGAATTCCTAATCCTCCAAATTCCTACATCCCAAAATTTGTACACATCCAAAATTCCTATATCCCAAATTTCTAAATACCAAATTCTTAAACCCCAAATATCAAACTTCCGAAATTCCTTCATCCCCGAATTCCTAATCCCCCAAACTCCTACACCCAAATTCAAAAATCCCCAAATTCCTTAACACCCAAAGTCCTTAACCCCCAAATTTCTAAATCCCGAATTCCTAAACTCTGAATCCCCAAATTCCTACATTCGCAAATTCCAAAATTCCGAAATTTCCAAATTCTTAAACCCCCAAATTTACAAATTCCTCGACATCCCAAAAGTCTCAAGTTCCCAAATTTCCAAGTACCTGAACTCTCAGATCCCCCAATTTTAAAAATTCAAATTCCCTTGGCTACAAACTCGAAGAAAATTCTCTGCACGAAGCTCGATGGAACCGCAGCAACATGGCCGCCGTGGGTGTCACGGAAACCACTGTATGCACCAGTATACTTAAATTTATCCTTACTCGGTGTGTCCTTCGATTTTCGTTGAAATAACCAGCAATTCTTTGTCCATTCAAATGGTGTCGTAGTGGGACAAGAAAAACGTCGAAGCACGAAAGCAGAAACGCTTTCTACGAGACAAAGTGAATAAATGAAACGAACGATACCAAAGATCGGGCGACCGTAATAGAATATTTCATCCACGATGTTCTTCCGCTTGACAGTCACAAAAACGAATCGCGTTTCTTCCACGTGCACGAACAAACGAAAACGGGTGGTCGTCCACGCGTCGAATTAATCAGAATGGAAGGTTATTACGGCGTGGATTCGCGAAAACGACAGACCAACGTCCGATTCGATTATTTATCGGCACGATCATCTAGCAATTTATCGGTGTCGTCCGGCAGTTTCCAAGTTAAACGAGGTCAGGGGACGTCGATGTCAATTTCCTCGGTGTTTCCATTGCATATTCGATCGACGATTTACCGTCCTTGTCGCGATAAAGCCACGCTGATAAAAGCTGCGCGAATAAAGCTCACGGGATATCGTTTTATAGGCGATTCGCGAAAAGCCAGCGACAGCTCACGGCTTTCGATGCTGTTTCGTTTCGTTTCCGTGTTATTCTCAACCCGCGGCGACCGATATAAATTCGCTCATTACTCTTTCATATTTTATTCGATAATATCTTTAACGGCGGGGTTTACCGTCTCTACGGATAGTTTGTTCGTGACCGAAAATTACTGAGGTACACGAGCTTATGTATTGTTTTATCGATGCTCAAAAATGCAACGGAGATACCGACAGAGATGTTTCAGCTAATCGAATCGCTATGGATACCTCGATTGTTTGTAACAATTTTTCAAGAGACGAAATTCCTCCCTTTCGTTTTACAGTCTCTATAGGTAATTTATTTGTAACCAAAAATTACGGGGGTACACGGGCCTATGTATTGTTTTGTCGAAGCACAAAAATGCAACGGAGATACCGACAGCGATGTTTCAGCTAACCGAATCGCTATGGATACCTCGATTGTAACAATTTTTCAAGAGACGAAATTCGTCCCTTTCGTTTTACAGTCTCCGCTCATAGTTTATTTGTGACCAAAAATAACGAAGGTACATGAACTTACATATTCTTCTATCGATGCACAAAAATGCAACAGAGATACGAAAAGAGTATCGAATCGCTATGGACACTTTGATTTTTCGTACAAATTTTTCCAAACGCGAAATGCCTGTAACAAATTTATAAAGCAGGACCCAAGTGACTGTCTTTTTAAAAAGAACAGTTTGTCAAGTCCACTTCTGGATGGTAGTACATTTTGTATAAAGCGTAACGCGATCGCGAAGGGTTGAGAAATGACTGAAAACAGACACAAATGAAATATTGCGCGAGTGCAAGACAGTTTCATAAATCGACATGAAAAACACGAAGCGATAAATTTCCAAATAAACTGTCCGCTCGAAAATCGTAAAAAGAAGTCGACGAAGGCGAGGAAAGATTTTATTCGTCTCCTTGCGAGCAGCTCAGCGAACGTTTAATTTACTCATTTACCGTCCAGCTAAATAATAAATCCGTCTAGGTTTCAGGCGGCGGTGTGTCGGTGCTAGCTGGCAAAGCTGAATTACCCTTCGCGATAATCCATGAGAGCCGCTGTTGCCACCTGCAGCTCGTCTACCTCCGTCACCTCCACCAGACACCCTTCTATAGGGGTTAACGAGGTCGGCCGCGAAACAACCCAGTCACCCTCGCGTTACCCGTTCATCTCCCTTCTCCTCCTCTGCTTCCTTTTTCCGCCGCGTCTCTCATGCATATTTAAATTGGCCGACCCGTGGAAATTTGTAGCCAACCCTGTCTCGTTACGTTCGCCACCGTGTCTTCCCTCGATCGTGCGAGTCTCGATTGATAACGGATCGGAAACGCGACAGCTATTCCTTCCATCAACAACTATTCGATACCTTTTACTTTTTTCGTGGTACGCGTTTTTTCTTGTTACGAACGATCAGTTAGTTTTATATGTTCTTGATCATACGTTTTAATGTACGAATGTAGGCTTCGTTTAAACGGGAATGAGTAGGGGGAGTTATGTTTCGGTTGACTTCAATTTTGGGCAACGTGAAATGTGAATTTGGGAATTTTTTAATTTCAACATTTTTAAACTCAAGATTTTTCAAATTGGAAATTTCTAAATCGGTGATTTCTGGATTGCCAAGTTTCCGAACCATTAAATCCCTAAATTCCCAAATTCGTAAATTATCGTCTTCATAATCGCCCAAATTTTTAGGTTTCCAAAGACAGAAAATTTCTGAACTTCCATTTCCTTAAGCCTTCAAATCTCCAAATTTCCAATTTTCTAAATCTCTAAGTTTCTAAGTTTCTAAATTCGCAAGTACCTATATTTCTCAATTCCAACATTTTTGAATTCCTAAATTCCCAAATACCCAAATTCCTAAATTTCAAAATTCCTTTCCCCCAAGATCTTCCCCTATATTTGTAAGTTTCCAAATCCCCAAATCACCATATTCGGAAATTTTCAAATTCCCAAACCTCGAAATTTCTAAACTTTCAAATTCCCAAGTTTCAAAATGACTAAATTTCCAAATTCATAAACACCCTAATTTTTAAATTAAAAATTTTCTAAACCTACCACAATTTCTAACATCTGCAATAAACTATCTACAGTACCCTTCAGTCTCTCCCAAACCTAACTTTCTTCTTCTTAACCTCCCCCTAAAATTCCCCACTTTCTCCCACAAATGTTCCACCTACTTAGTTCTTCCCTCGTACTAGAATTTCCGCAATATATAAAGTCCTCAATATCTAAAGTCCCTAGAGTCTATGAAAATTTCCTATCATAAACAACCTAAACAACCAAACGCTTTAAGCAAATAATTCCAAAAAATCATTCTCCGCATTAATAGAAGCAGCTAGAAACAGAAGTTTCTGGTGAATTTCAACATATAATTTTTGTTTTGACTACGAGGTTCTGTATCGCTCGAGGCTCGATAACGGATCGATGTACAGAGTTTCGGGGCGAGCAAAATATCCTTCTCCATTCTGTTTCAACCGTTTACGAGATGGAACGATCCTTTTTTCGCAAAACACGAACGTACGACTCGAAGCAACGCAGCTACCGTCGATCCGGATGGAATTTCATTTTCCTGGGATTTGCCTGGCCCCTTTCAATTGTTAATTCGGAATTCAATTCCTCAAATTACGCTTCCGACTGTACATTTACGCCTGGGAATCGCGTCGGAATAAATCTCGTTATCCCGGTACACTATGTACTTGCCCCTGTTTTTTCAACGAAATCGTTCGGGAAACTTTTTATTCGGTCTAAATGTTAAATTTTTGCAAGCTCGAAATTTTAACGAATTTGTTCGAACTTTACTGTAAACCACGATCACAGCTTACTGCAATTATAATGATATACTTATACATTGATACATATAATAATATTATATATTTATACATATTATAATATAGTAAGACATTTATAATATAATATAATATATATTAATGCATACATATATTTATATTTTATTTCTCTTTCATTTTCTCTTATGAGTTATATTTACCGATAATTATTACAGAAATGTAAATAAATTATATTTATCGTTTATCATTTATTTATTGTTAATATTTGTCATTTATTCATTGTTTCTATTTATTATTTACTATTGTATTTATCGTATGAAACAGAAAACAGAATTTCTCTGTGAAATTTCATAGATAATTTTAATTTATTATTTTGAACATTACTCGTACCACTCGATTCGCACATATTTCCTTGCGATCATACATCCTTCGTTGCTTTCAAACGAAAAACTATATGCTCCGAAGAATATCGATCGCGTGCATCGAATTTGACGCTCGTAATACTAAAAAACGAGCGTCCAAGATCGTCGGTTGCACAGTCGTTAAAGTATTCGAGTCAAAGCATCCTCTTGTTTGCCTAATTACTTCCGTTCGCCGGTTCCTCCTCGAAGAGTACGTCTGTCAACTTCCGGTCAACAGAATAAAGTATTCCGTTTGGTAAGTTTTGCCGAGTTTTCGGCGACTCTGAAATCCTTACGACGCTCGTTTGCGATCGCTCGCGGTATTTGTTCGCGGCCCCGGAATAATTTATCACCCGCAAACGTCTGCCACGTTCATCCGATACCGTTTCCTCGAAATCCCCGTCCATTTGCCGGCTAAAGTGACGAAACGAGAGCGATCTGGATCAAGGATCCACGTGAATCCACGAAGAACCGGATTAAACGGTGTCCACGCAGAAAAAAAAACACCTTTAATTCCGTTTCTTTCGAGATTTTAATCAACGACCAACTTCCGAAGCTTAATCCTAGTGAGGACAGACTCTGCCAAAAACAAGCCGATCGGATGCAACTGCTAGAAAAAAGAAGCAGGAAAAAAGTTGTGGACGGGACAGGAATAATCGATCGGATAATCCTAGAAATGTTTGCGAACACTCCCCCTTTTTTAAGCTTTCACTTGGCCGACGTAGTTATGAACAGAAAAGTCGATTAGCCTTTTAGCTTCGATTCGTTTCTGCTCAAGTTTTGTATTAAGTATTGCGGGGTATGAATCAAAAGTCCTGTACAAAATTATATTAAACATTTTGAACAAGATTTAACACCGACAACGATTAGTAACCTCGTAATTTGATTAATACGAAGGAGACTTAATCTTCGCAGGTTAAAGAAGTAAATTATAAAGATGATTTTTGGTGAAACGCGTTTAAGAAAGGTGTCTCGAACTTGCCTGATAAAACTCGAGAATTCTCGGACAGTTTTTTATCTGAGGCTCGCGAGGTGCATCTAAAACGCAATTATTCGCAAGTTTCAGTCCAGCGCTTAGTTCTTATCCTGATGTATGCCCGCTACGTTGAACTTTTACGAAATGAAGGGTGAACCGCGGGTCAAACACCATTGTCCTTCCACTTCTGTTTCGGTGAAATTGGTAGAAAGGATTCCTTCGCTTTGCTTAATCATTCATACAACGGTTGAAGCATTTTAGATTCTAAAAAAACAAATATGAAGAAAAATTTGGGAGTCTCATTTGCGTACGGATATCTTTAACTTTGACCTTTTCGGTGCGTTTACGTCGAAAGTATCCACAAATCTGTTTTTCAAGATTAATGATAAATTGATACGTCAATTTATTGGCGGAAAAAATTTGCTGTTATTTATGCGAGTGGTTTCGGAAACAATTTGAGCTGCAATCTGATCTATTATTAACACAAAATTCACAGACGATCAATGATAGATTGACCACTTACATATGTCCAAATTAAAAATGAACTACAAAAATAAGTAGATAATGGATAATACATAATTTAGTTTATAGAAAGATTCTTTATATCGACGAATGTTGACACGCATTTCGACATCGGCCTGTTAATAATTTTCGTAATTAAAAATAAACAATCTAAGGCCCGTTATTTTTACGGGTTCTGTAGATCTAGCGTTGATACGAGGAATACAGGCACGAATTTGTACGATTCTACAAAAAGGTAGAAATTCATAGAATTTTCTGATTAAGGAACGTCAGATGTGTTTATAATCGCGAATTTTTCGCGAAAGCAGACAACGGTAAGCGCAGGAATTTAATTCGAAACGTGCGACCAGCAAAATCGTTCGACACAACGTGACACGGTAAATGGAGCCGCTGCCACCGGCAGAAAATCTCGATTTATTTAAACAAATTCGATACGCCGCGGGGTGAAGCGTGTTTTCTAGAAATCCCGGCGTTCCATTTCTACGCGCTCGTATCCATCGTTAATTATCTTGTCCCGTTTTATCTGTCGTATCTTTTGAACGGCGTAACCCGATTCCCGCGAAAAATGCGCAGTTCTGTCTCGATAACGAATCCGATGACAATTATTTATGTATAACGGAAGAAGTTCGTGGAAAAAATCTATGAAACTTTCCTTGAAAGACCTTTTTCCTTTTTTGATAGAAACGAATACACAATATTCGTTGTTCAAGGTTGATTTTTTTGGATTAAATATGACCTGTTTTGATTTATCATCCTCTTTCATGAGTCAGGAAATATCATTGTTTACTGTTCCTAAATTTATTGGGAAATACTTGCAAAATATTCTAAATGCGTTTTTATATCACATCGAGCAAGGAAAAAGTATGGTACACCCCAATATTACCAAACATTATAACACCCTCTGTTGGCTAAGGGAAATTTCCATAGAAATTCCATAAACGTTACACAAAAATTCCATAAAAATTCTATACAAACACAAATTTCGACCCAGTAAAGGAGAAATATTTAATTTTTTGTTTTCTAGATGCGTCAGAATTAAATCCTTTCGAAGAACGCTATTTTTGGGACGAAGATAATTAAACTCTGTTCCCAGTGGATGGAACAACCTCGAGAACTGCAAATAAACTAAGAGTGCATTTAACTTAAACAGTTTATACACGATTGCTGCAAGGAGCAATTTCGTGCGTTCGTTAGATTCATACTAATTGTAAGTAACAATCAGAAAGGGAAGATTCTTTTCTTCGCGCGTCGGTCGGACGATTCACCATTATTTCCCGAAATTTCTCTTCGATTTAGTCGAGGTTGAAGAAAATGACCGTGCTGATAACGGTCGTTATACTGGACAGGTCGAGGATTCAGGAAAATCGGGAAGATATATGGACAGGCGAAACGTTTCTTTCAGAAAAATGCGTGAGCTTGAAAGGGAATGATGTCGTGGGGGTGTTAGGGAAAAGTCAGAAATATTCGCGGTGGAACCGTGAATTCGTTCAGTCATTCCGTGAGATTTAAATATATTTACACAAATTTGTAATTTGCCGAGTATTTCGGCCCCCTTTATTTCACATCTTCTACACGTGTGTATAATATAACATTTTATACTATAATATAATGTTTTTGATTATAATATGATATTTTATGTTACATGACATTTTACATTATAACATTTTATATTATATGACATTTCATATAATAACATTTTATACTATATGACATTTTCTATTATAACACTTTATGTTATATGAGATTTTATATTATAAATCTAATATATAACATTTTTCCCGAAAAATAACGAGGTAAATATTAGGAACTTTTATTTCGGCCGATTTCTGTCTAACTAACCCCGTTTTACCCCCGGCGCAATTTTAAAGGTAGCAGAAATTTTGATGGAGAGTCTAAAAGGAGATTGATGCGTTTAAGGAATTTGTAAAACGATCCAGGACGAATCAGCGAAATTTTTCGCTGAAAACAGCGGCTGATCGGTGACTCGTTAAACTAATAAGATAGAGGGTAGCGTATATCCACCCTATTCGATACCCTGAATGCGATTACAGAAGGGGAAAACGTTCGGTCGGTGTAATCATCGTGACGCGGATGAATTTAAAATGGATTTCTTCATATTAGGGCGGCACCCCAACAGTGTCTCCGTTTCTTCGACAACCATCGAAGTTCGCGTCAATTTTATACCTCCGTCATTGTTGCTGGTTCGATGTCAAGAATGAGACGCTTTGTTTCTCAACATTTTTCGAATCACACGGTTTTATAAACGAATCTTTAACCCTTTTTATTCCATAATTTCTCTTACCTACCAGCACCATTAAATTATAAAATAGATAACGAAATGGAGTTTCAATAAAATGCATTGCAATAGTGCAGGGTCAGTAGCAAAAATATTTTTAATTCATTACATGTAGTACACGAACTAAAATTCAAACAACCTATTTATCTGAATTATTTATACGATCTAAGAAAAATATGAAAAGGCATATGAATGATAAAGGTCACATCGGGAACTTCAACTAGAAATAATACCGTAGCGAAAAACAACTCGTGAGCAAAAGCATATCTTCTAAGTTTCGTTGGTCTTTCTGCAAGTTCAGCCGAATCGTAACTCAAGGAGAAGAAAATTATGCACGAGTTGGGATAATTGTCCTTACGCGAGATTTACACGGACACGTAATACAAACAACGCGTTATCACGCAAGTACACGATAACACGTTACTACGTTTTATTACGACGTCTCTCGAGAGATTGTAACGATCACGGTGACACTTCGTTTAGCAGCAATTAACGCGTCCCCGTCTATTTTCGAACTGATAACCGTGTTATCACCCGCACCTACGCCGTCACGTATTTGAACTATTTTGAATTTCTCGCCGCGAACAACAGTCGGTTTGCTGTACCAAACATATCACCCTCGACACGTTCGTACGGTTCTATTTATTGCAAATTCGATCGGAAAAAGGTCGTTGGAAAATTGACGAAAAAAAAAAAACGCTGCTCGTGTAAAAGGGTAATGGAATTACGTGAACGCTGTTTTCTAATAATTCGCTTCACTTTGAAAAAAAAGAGTAACGCGCGTTTTGTTATGAATTTTTTTTAGAATTCCAACTTTGCAGTCTTGTAATTTCGCAAAATGAAATCGGACAAAGCCGGTTGGAATGTGCGTGGGTTCGCCCGGCTAAAAATATCGAGCGTTATAACAACAATGCATTGTCGAAGCGCCGAGTATACACGGTGTTCCATCATCTCTTCATTCGATTACTCCGCTATTTGTTCAACGACAATCAAAGCGACTCGATCGAAAAATGTAATTAAAAACAGAAACAGGCAGGGGTAAATGACTTCGATCATGTTCTATCACCGCCTAGGAAAATGCAACGTAAATGTGGCGTATCGGTGTTTCGCGTCGGATGGGTTTTTTCCGTAACCGTTAAAGACAACGGTCATGCGACGGGGGAATAGGAATTTCCCCTAAAACCGTTACGCGGAGCGATGCGCGTTTGTCTTACAGGGGTACGCGTAGTAGCAAGCGTGGGCCTCGTGGCCAGAGAGAGTCGCGCCTCGTAACTGTTCACACGTGCACATTAATTAATTAATAAAGTATCATTTGTTGTGTTAAGAAACCGATGAACATTTATTTATACCTCACCAAAAACCTAAATAAAGATAATACATCAAATAAACACAGCACAAAGATAATACATAAAGAAGATACAACATAAAGATTGTCCATAAAGAAAAAATACAACAGGGAGATAATACATACAAAAAATTCAACACGATGATAATAAAAAAATATAACATAATGTTGATACATAAAAAAAGTACAACATAAAGATAATACGTAAAAAAAATACAATATAAAGATGTTACATAAAAAAGTACAACATAAAGATAATACATAAAAACAAACAACATAATGATGATACATAAAAAAAAATACATGATGATAACACATTAAAAACACCTGAAGATAACACATAAAAAATACAAAATAATGATGCTGCATAAAAAAAAGTACAAATTGTTTATTTTGCGAACTTCTCTCTGCTCGTTTTCCCCTGCGATGAATTTCAAAAAGGACATCGATTTGTGCATGAAAATGGACGGGACCGTTGTTACAAGTTGGTCGTAACTATTTATAAAAGGCAACATTCCGTAGAAATTCCCGGTAGAAATTGTTCGTTGACTCGAAACGAGTGCTCTGGAAGGAAGTTGCCGTGAAAAATCGAAGGAAAGGAAACCACCAGCCACACCGAGGGCCAGGGTTAGGGTGTGAGAGTTTAATGGACCACCCTTTGGTGGTCAAGTGGTGGGTCCAATCAAACGGTCGTGAAAAAGGGGTGAGGGACGGGGGTAGAGAGGGGGAGGGAGGGGGGGCAGCAGCGCAAAAGTTAATCGTCCGCGAGGTGACATTTGAAGAGGAAAAGCGGTACGCGCGAGCGAAGGGAAATAGATGGGGGAGAAGAGGGCGAATCACGTGAAATGGAAGTGCGAGCCCGTGGGATGGGGCGATGCGTGAGAGAAAAAGAGACGGAGACGGGAAGGGTGCGGGTATCGCGAAGGGTGGCCGAGAGAGACGGAGAAAAGCGTGCACCAGAAAGAGAAGGAAAGAGAGGGTGAAAGCTGCATTGCAGTACCCGACCCTGGCTAACAGAAGCGCCATCCATTGGTCTGTCCGTGTGATTCCCGGATCGTTCGGCAAGTAATTGGTTCTCTTTGGACACGAAAGAAACGCTAAGGCAACCCCCTTCGCGCTTTATCGCACCCTACTTCTTGTTCGCCGACGACGACACCGATCCTGGTCCTGGTTGCTTGGTAGACTAGAATTTCCTGAGTGCACGCATCTTCGAATTTGGAGATACAGAAAGATGGCGAGTTTAGAATTTGGAGGAGTTGCGAATTAGAATAGTCGAGAATCGGGTATTTCGACATTTGGAAATTCGATTGTGGAATTTGAGAATTCGTGATATTGGACGTTCGGAAATTTGATGATTTAGAGTATTAAAAAATAATTTGGTATTTAGATTTTGGGGTTGTGGGGAATTGAGTATTTACAACTTCCGGGGTTTATGAGTTTAGAAGTAGAGAATGTGGAAAGTTTGGGAATTTGGATGATTGAGAATTTACTAATTTACTAATTTTTAGAAATGTAGCAATATACACTAGATGTTGGAGATTGTAGAAATTTGAGAATTTATACAATCCGAATGTTTAGGAGTTTAGAAATTTAGAAATTTCAAGTTTTCGCAACTTGGAAAAATAAACACTTGGAAAGTTGGAAATTTGGAAATATAGAAATCTGGAGATTCTGAAATTTGAAAATGTAGAGACCTACGTAATTAAAATTTTGGGGGACTTGTGAATTCGCCAGTGTGGATATTCGAGAGATTTGGAGTTTGGAAGTTCAGAAATTCGACGGTGCGGAAATTTGAAAATATACAAATTCGGGAATTTTAGAATTGCTGAATACAGAAATCTGAAGATTTAGAAAGTTGAGATCTTTGGAGAATCAAAGAATTCCAAATTCGAAATTTTCAAATTGCCAAATCTAATTAAATACGAACTCAACAAGTACAGAAATTCCCAAGTTCACAAAATACGGAATTTAAAAACTACAGAAATTTGAGAATCTGAAGAGTTGTTCGGATGAATTGCCATCGTAAAGTTTTACAACAAAGTATCTGCAAAAAATGAGGCCTACATGTGTTCCATTATTTTTTAAAGCAAATTTATTCATTGCACCGGATAAAGAACGAGGAGGGACCGTCTATGGGACGATACTAATTTTGCAAGAAACAGGTGAAACGTAAGGAGACAGCGACGACGAAATTTCACCGTTTATCCAAGATGGTGTTCGCTCGCAGCCCCTTCGCGAGCAACTTCGACGAGCGAGCCTATGAAGTATTTTATTGCGAATGGAAACGTTTCGTAGAACTCGACTCTCTCGTCGCGACTGCAAGAATAATTTGTATTCCCGACGTTCTTTTCTTCGTCGAATTAGCTCCAAGCATCCGGCATGAAATATTAAATTCCTTCGAGAGCAGTTTCTTCCTTTCCGGCCCATATTTTCCGCGGCTCTTTACGTCGGATTCGTGGCGGCCATATTTTTGTCGCGGTGCTACGACATTTTTCAAAGTGAATGAAACAATAATTAGCGACTGCAATTTGTCGCGTTAGATTCTTATACGCGGGGTTGCAGTACATTTTATTTTTTATTAAAACTATGACTTCTATAACACACGTATGTAAGTAGTCTACGAGAAGTAATGTACGTAATATCTTACGTATTAAAACACCTTAAACTAATATAAGCAATATACCAAGTCTATTAAGATTAAAAAAAATTGTTAAAATTCAATCATTTGATAAATTTTACGTATAACATGATTTGTGATGTTCAGCTCAATTGTTTCAGTAAATATTCATCTAGCAGTAACTTCGTATTGCAAAAACACACCAAAGTAATATAAGTAATACTTTATGTCTCAAAACACCTTAAAATAATATAAGCAAAATGCCCAGTCTATTAAGATTACAAAAATTGATTAAAATTCAATCATTTGATAAATTTTACTTATCACATGATTTGTGATGCTTAGCTCAATTGTTGCAGTAAATATTCATTTGGCAGTAACATCGTATTGCACAAACGATAATCACGTGTCAACTCTTTCGTTACACTCGATATGATTCGACATTTTGATTATGTTTGTACAAAAATACACAATTTCAGTTACGAATTTACAAGTCGTCGTAACACACCGTTGCTACAAACATAACAGAATGGACGTAGAACTTTTTCAGGTCTGTCTTTTCTTCGCTTCCGTCGCGATTAACAGAACGTTTCAGCGTCGAGCAAATGAAACCGTGCTCGGGCGTCGACTTTACCGGAGAGAACCTATTAAATTTCCCAATGAGTTTCCTCGCGCTTGTAACTACGAAGTAGTACGTGTCAGCTGGAACACGCCGCGATCTTCGCGAGTTCGCGTCGCGGAACGGTTCTCCATTAATCAAAAGAATCCGCCGTTCTGTGAAATTACTCCGTTTCGAAATTTAATTTATACCGTCGTTGTAACAATGTCGGAGTTCGACGCGTTCGTGGATCCTTTCTTGGTTTTCGTTCCTGATTCCACGGCTAATCTCCTCCGTGGCCATTCATTTGACCGTCCGTTCCTACACTTCGTTCTTGCTTTTCGATTCGACCACAAAATCGAACATTATTCGATGAACGGTATAATCGTCATCGAGGGAAAATGATTGTGCATTTGTCTAATTTCAACAAATCTAGAGATTTGTTGATGTAGAGATCTAAGAATATAAGGATATAGGGATTCGGGGATATAGGAATATAGAGATCTAGGAATATAGGCTTCCAGGAATACAGAAATTTGGGAATATCTGGTGATATGGAAACGTAAGAATGTGGAAATCTGAAAAGATATAAATTGGAAGAAATAGAAGTCCAAGGATATGAGAATCTAAAAATATAAAAATCTTCAAATACAAACATCAACATACGCATGGATCTGAGGATATAAAATTTTAAAGCCACAGATATCCAATAAAATAGAGATCCATGAGCATAAAAATGAATGAATAATAAAAACTTGAGTATACAGAAACCTAAGAACACCTATACTCGAACAACGAACTACTGCGATGCTCTGCTATATTTAACAAACACGCGCACACACGAAACTCTTCGAGAAAAACGGACGAGAGAAAGCACAAAATATTTAAAACATCGAAAGACGCGTAGAGAAACGCGAGAAAGGGTTGAGAGATTTCGTTATGCCGGCAGAGAAGGCGTAAAAGCCAGAAGGTGGTAAAAGCAACTGTTACGTGGAATGAGATACGACAGGCTTCGATTTAAAGCCGGCAGCCTCTGTTCGATTAAATTGCCAGCCCCATTCAGCCGGGTTTCGCGGTGTATTTCTACGGGGGTTCGATAGGGTGTCGCTGGTGTGGGGGTTCTGCCGATTAAGCGGAAACTGCGGACCGCTCGAATTCGAGGCTACGTTTCCGGTGTACCGAAGTTTTCCCGGCCACCGCCGATAACCGTGCCGGCAAATTAAATTTACGTCCCGGAACATCGTGGTTGTCTTTTGTTCACGAAATTTCAATATAAAACTGCCGGTATAACCTCACGACCCCGGCCTGACGATCGGATTCGCGTTAATAATTTGCTGTTATTAGTCTTCCTTTGTCGCGAAATGCCTCGTACAAATTATATTCTTTTTTGACACGCGAATTGATGTGCTATGTACATTTTGCATCGAAGCATAATTATATTGAAAGTAATAACACACAGAAGATTATTATAAAATTTTCGAACACGTGTATTAACCCTTTCGCTCGAATCGGTTTTGACGATGAATCCGCATATTCAATAACTTGTTTCTCAAATCTAAATGGTATTTGGTACTTGTATTTTATTTGATGAAACCATCAACATTTTTAAAAGACAAGTAATTTTCCATGGAAAATCAGGTTTGTATTTTCGTCAAATTGATATAAAAGTTTTATTACCGATATATTCAATTGTTCATATAAAATTTATATGTTCAATAATAACTTTGATAAAAGGTTTAGTAGGAGCTTATATAATAATAATTGCTCATGGTTTATGTTCTTCTGGTATGTTTTTTATTTTGGATTTAAGATATAAAATTACCAATAGACGACATTTTTACCTTGTACTAGGATAATCACAAAAATTGTCAAAACAAATGTAATTTTAGTAGTGAAAAGGTTAAATGTTCGCTACGATCCACGTTCCTTCGAATTATACGACGCAAAATTCGGCCATTTCGTCTTGTCCGATGTTCCTATTTGTATATTCACCCTATTGTACTCGGACGAAATCAACCCCTCGGATCTCATTAATTTTCATGATTCCCTCTGTTTATCGGTTTCTTTGTCGCAGTTATCGCGTGGATCGTTCTTCTTTAATATTCTCCGGGCCCGTCGATCGATAATTTTGTATTTTTTTCCGAGAGCTAGACATTTTTCAAGCCCCTTCGCGGCCAGCCGTCTGCCTTTTCAGCCGTTCGTCTCTCGTTCCTCGTTTCCAGAAGTGGCTGCTCGTTAAAGATTCATCCGAAAGTGGCTCTCTCCTCCCGGTTTCTAACCAGAGATGAGGCCGGGATTCAATTTATTATTCGCCAGGATCATCCCTCGCCAATAAGATCGAGGCAACCGAGAGTGCAGAGCGTTCGGTAACGTAAGCCGGCTGAAACCGAGCTACGAGAAATCGCGGTTGATAAAGGGTAATCGTTGCTACAGAAGTGCAACAATCTCGATACCGCACGATACGTAGCTTTGGATCATTTTGTTTCATTCGTTTCTCTTTAATTATGCTAACGTTGAGATCTTCTTAAGGCGAAGGTTGCTTAATGAACAGTCGAGAAGGCTCATGTTTCGAAGCATTTAATTACAGTGAATATTTTTTTATCTCGTTAGAAAAATGTGATAACAGAAGGTCAGTGGAAATAGTTCAAATGATACGTACACCTATAAAATATCGAATACAGAACAGCTGGATTTTATAAAAAAAAAGTGATGTTCGAGTGCATCCACTTTGTACTTGTATTTTTCTTTGACTCTTTTTAATTTTTCCGAAAATTAAAAAGACACATTCCATCAGTAAATATAGAAGGAATTATTCCGCCGGCAGATACTTCATTCGATAAAACATTATATTTGATGGATGTTTCCGAGATAAATCGATAACTTCATTTACCACAACCCGGAAGAAGCATTATTTCGAAAACGAGCTTCGCGAAAGGGCACCGAAGTTCGTTTAATTTCGCAATATTAATTTGTTGGGGAAGCACGAACGTGAATTGTTTGTTACGAACATAAGGGAGCGATGATCTACGTTAATGGTACATAATGGTAAATAAATATAAAAGATATTACGGAGGCAGGTAATAAAAGGGGATGAAGATGAAGGATGACGATGTTGCAGATAGAATTACGATGGTTGAACCAGCGTGGAGGAATTCCATGAAGCCGTTGCCATGAATTCGTAAGGCAGGGGGTGCGATATATATAAGCGGCAGGAAACAAAGAATCTGGGTCAGCACTGGATATTGTTAATCCTCGCTTGGCTGAACGGTGATTAACGCCGACGTCTGTCGACGATTCGCACGCGAACTGCTTGCACGGATTTCGAAGTTTCGCCGCCGAGATTCCCTGCTGGCCTTCGTTCAATTATACCCCCGTCCTGGTCAACTAGGGTGAAGATCGATGCAATCCTCTGTTTATGCCGCGATTCTATGCGTCCTGCGACTACAACCAGTCATTTCAGGAATTTTTCATGAACCTCCGTTAATCCTTTTGCACAAGAAAGGCAGTCATAATCACCATTTTGTTTAATACAACAATTTGGAATAGGATTATAATGAAACATTTAATAGTGGCAATTAATGATAGAGACATAATAAGTTCGAAAGAATTGAACAAACATTTCAACCAAAAATTTCAATGTGTTACAAAAATTAACAATCTGCTAGTTAAAAATACCGAGTGTAAAGGGTTGATCCTTCGCGTACCTCTTTTACCTCGTGTACAGGTCACATTAGACTTTAACATAAGCAACAAATATTATTTTTCGAGGATTTTGTAAACTTCTTTGGTGCTAAATATTGCATGTAGGATACCTACCTCAATTTATAAATAAATTAACTGAAATTTGAACAGAAATTTCAACCGAAGTTATAATTTGAAAGTTCTGCAGCATGTTTGACCGGGAATAAAGAATATCCGAAAAGGGATGAAAACCGCGTTAACGTCGAGGCACCGTTAAGGGAACTCACCACGAAAGTGTTCGAAATTACTCCGCGAACGCGAAGAGAAAGCAGTTTTACTTGTTGACGCGAAGAAATCGAAAATTAAACTCCCCTGGGAAAAGCTTCCTCCGTTCGAATTTCTTCAAATCGAGGAGCTGTCAGGCATCAAATGAAACGAACCAACGCCGAGAATTCCGAGTCGAAAGTTCATTTTCCTCGCGGAAGAGACTTATTGCGAACGGACTTGTCAACCGTTCGCGATTGCAGTTGTTCTCCGTTCCACGTGGACGATATTTGTTATACTGTCGCGACAATCGTGAAAGTATTCCTACCTGATCGCGTCCGGTCGAGTGTTCGACGAGTTTCCGGGCGGAGTTTAATTAAAATCAAAGTCACGCGGCGGCGCGTCCCGGAAAGAGGAAATACAAATCGACTTGCTGGGAATACGGGGATTTATCTTACTTCGTTTTCGTTCGAGCCGAGGAGAGTGCAGCATATCGTGTACTTAACGTCGAGCTTAAATAATACTCGAACCCCTCATCTACCTACATCTGTAGCACACAATTATATGCTTCAAGAAATACGAAATTATAAAATTCACAAGTTTTAAACATTTGTAAACAGCCAAACGAATTTAGAGATCGCAATTTACATGACTTGGATGAATAATTTTATATTTTATTTTAACCCCTTGACTATCTTCATCTATAGTACTGAATTATAGAACACAGAGAAACAAAATTATAAGATTCGGAAATTTGAAGAAATTATAAATAGCCACAGAAATTTAAAGCTTGCAATTTGCATGACTTAGATGAATGATTCTGAATTTATAAACAGTTGAAACAGTTGCATATGAACTCTTGATACACGAAGAAAACGAGCAATGAGATATCAGCTGGATATTGACTAGATATTAACTAGAGAAAAATAACAGAGGAATATTAATTCGCATTTAGACTGAAAATTCCCACAACAAAGGAGTCGTTGCAAGTGTCAGAAATCCGAGTTTGCTAATAAATGAAGGTTGCTATAATCTCGAACGAGTTAGCTTTTTCGTCGAACGAGCGAAGTAACGAAAATGTTCGTCCCTTTGAAAGATACATTCGCGAGCGTTGAACAGCATCGAACGACAAAGCGTTTCATAGAAAAGGGACGCGAAAGGCTGGTCGTGAAAGGGGTAATTAATTTTTAGCCGGTGTCCCAAAGGCGCCATGACGAAACAGCTTATGCGGCAGGGAACCGCCTTCCTGTTTCCGGGAAATTCATCATCGGCAATGTGGTATAGATTAATGTCGCCTCTCGCGGCCGCAGGACGGAAGGGGAGCTTTCATCCTCGTCAATGCTGGAAACTTGCAGGCTCCGCCACTCAGCAAGTTAGGGCTCGGCCGCTAAATTACTTCGAATCGAGTTGCTCTCAAAGGGGTCTACTCTTCTCCTCCTCGCACCTGACCTAACCAACTCGGCTGTATGCCACGCAATTCCATCGCGCAAAGACAGACCCGCGAGTTACGATATTTCTCGATCGGAACTGGATGAATACTCGGCTCGAAACGGGGCCAAAGTATCCTTTATTTTCCGACTGAATGCAGATGTTCGATTTTGGTCCATACTAACGTTTTGATACGATTATTTGGTGAACATGGACGTTGTTGACCCGATATACTTCATATGATGTATTTGTGCGATACTATATGATGTATTCATGTGATATTATAATGATGTATTCATATGATATTATATGATGTATTCATGTGATACTATCGATATGATGTATATTTGTTTTGGTTTTATATTCATATCTCGTATATTCATTTTGGCTTTATATTCATGTGTTGTATATCCATTTTGGCTTCGTATGCATATGACGTATATTTATTGTGGCTCTATATTAATATGCTGTATACTGATTCTAGGCGTCAGATTTTTATTATTTTCGAAGAGAGTATTTATCATATAACTTAGTCACTTCGGACGTTTATAACTCGGCGTCTTCACTTTCGAGGGCTCTGTAACAGCCATAAACTGGTAAGGCCATAACGAACTTCGTGACTTTTACTTTAGTCCATATATTAAAAACAGAATCAGTGTACCCGCCTTCTTTTATTGAAAAAGCAAATGGTTCTCGTTTCTTTTTTGTCCAAACAAAGTTATTTCTTTTTATTAAACTAGTGATTCTTCTTATTTAATAACTGATTCTTTTTATTTAACAAATGATTCTTTGTATCAAATAAGTGATTCTTTATATTTAATGAGTGATACTTTTTTATTAAACAAGTGATTCTTTTTATTAAACATGTGATTCTTTATATTTAATAAGTGATTTTTTTTATTAAACAACTGATTCTTCTTATTAAAAAAGCGATTCTTTATTTTTAATAAGTGATTCTTTTTATTCAACAAGTGATTCTTCTTATTAAAAAAGTGATTGTTTTTATTAGAAACGTGAGCACAGTTTACACTTAAAAGCTAGAAAGAAGCCGAATAAATTTTGTCGCATTTTGTTTTGTCGATTGAAGTATATAGAGACACGGTGAATATTTTCGATCCGTATATTGCGAAATTCGAGAATCCGGAAAATTGCCAGGTACAACTCGGAAGAGACGTAATGAAATACAATTTTTTCAATTGTACAAGCGATGGCACCGTGACCCAGTGATTCCAGATGGAATTTTCTGTCTGCTGGCTACTTTCGTTTGCTTCGGACAAACGAGCTCTCGTGGCTTACGGGTGGTTTTTATGAACGAGTTTTGGAACCTCTTTTTTAGCTTGAAAACTCGCCGGGATTTAATTAGAACGAGCTGAAACTACGATGGACGTGCACGTAAAAGGGATTTTATTTTCGAGGAATTTTCAGGATAAAACTCGTGAATTTAAGTATCACCTAACGTGTTAGACCCACTGAAATCGCGGTGTTGTCTGAACCCTCTTGATTTAATTACGTTATACTTCTATAATATTACTCGTTTGTGCAGGAACCAAATCATGTTAATACCAATTCGATCACTTTAAACACACTCGATGATTTTAGTTGTACTTGATGATTTTAGATGTACTTGATGATTTTAGGTGTCCTCGATGATTTTAGACGTAGTTTAATTTTAGGCGTACTTCATAATTTTAAGTGAATTATTTTAAGTGAGCTGTTTGTTGATAATTTGAGATATACTAGCGAATAATTTACTATTTGTTAACGAATTAAAAACGTAGTTCAATTTCGAGATACAATGTAATGCCCGTTATTATCAACAGCTTGTATCTATTACATATTACCATAAAATAGAACATAACGATAAAAAAATAATCGACGTACGGATGACACAACTATCTATAAAAGCTAATTTCCAGCGAATAATTTCTTTGTAATTGGACCTCGTAGAAAAACATCTTGGCGCAACCGCAGAAAAAAATCTAGAATCAATAATTGCCTCTGAAACGATCAAACCAATTTATGAATCGTGAGGTCCCTTTTAATTCCCATCACCTAAACACCAAAGAAAGCTCCGTGCCGAACTTCATCGGCCAAACAAAGCACTCGACGTACCTTGGCTGCCGTTCTCGAAAACTTCTCAGCCGGTTTACTAACCCAATAAAGACCCTACAGACGGTCGAAAGGTTGCGTTCGCCCTCGGTTCGAGCATCGTCGATTATTTAAGGACTCTTTTAATTACGAGCCGACAAACTACGAGGAAAGGGGCGGCGCGATGGGGGCGGAGTGCTCGCAGGAGGAATAGCGGTATCTCGGTGGCGGATTAAGAGCTTGCCGCGCGTTAATCCACGCGAGAGTCGTTTGCCAAGCGTGCCTCGAGCGAAACCTCGAGAACGAACTTGTCGATATCCAGCGGCAAGGATCGTCAGGATTCGCCGAGAACTTGAGCCAACTTCCATTTAAGCCGCGTTCTACTTGTCACCCTGCTCGATACCGGATCCGCTCTGCCGTCACGTCGTTGCGGTAGCTCGCGATTACCCTAATAAGCGTGTAACGATCGCCATCGACTATCGGCCATCCCATGAATCTTCCGCGATACGTGCCTCTGAATATCTTTCTGTCCCACGGTTTTTTGCATTTTTCTATTTTTTCACTCGCAACTTGCTTTCGTGTCGACAACGCGATTTCACTGCGCATATTTTTGTATTGCGAGGTTATATCGACCCTTTGCGCTCGAAAGCATCTTTGCGGTTGACGACGAATGTGAAACTTTCCAGTTGAAAAGTTTGATTTTTTTGAAATTATTTCAAAAAATTAAAATTGAAGTTTCAAACTTGCAAGGAAAATATGACTTTTCGATCTTGGAATCTTGCAAACGATAAAAGTTAAGAATTTGTGTGTAAATTGATATACCTCACTCGTATATATGTTACAGTCATATATGTTATATGATTTTCATATTTTATATGATTTTATATGATTTTCATAATTTACATGAACCACTTGTAATAAATTAAAATCGTTGTGCATAAATAATTGAATCTTCCCAAATATCTGTTCATTCGAAGTGTTAATCCTTTGCTCTCGAAAGTATTTTTATTATTGACACATAGTAACTACGGAAGCTTCTGCTCGAAAAGTTCAATGAATTTTTTGAATTTATTATTTCTTTATTGTTAATCGCCAATACTGTCTATTTCACTATGTTCAAACATAGCGTGTACAATACTACAAATTTAATTAAAAGTTACGTGTTTTAGATCGTTGCATTAAATTAAATGGCGAATGTGAGTAGCCGCTCGTGTGCAAAGGTTTAACTGCATTAAAAACTGCCTGGTTTTCTTCCTCTTCACAAAGGGGAAGCAGGACAGAACTTTTCGGTGGATCTAATGTCTCGTTAAAAAAAATGTTTTCGCGCGATTTCGGATCGGAACCGTGGAAATAGGAAAAATAAACGGAGTAGACGAAGCTCGCGATCGATGAGAGCCGGGGAGAAGCACGCGTGGCCATTTCGTGTTGGAAACCACCCCTCTTTTGTTATCTGGCTGACCTTTCAAGCTGACTTTCCACTTTTTAGCGTGAACACCGTGCTAGGCACGTACGTTTATCGCGGGCGTATCAGTTATATTCCGCTTCTCTTGTCTCGTCGCGAGGCTCCGTTTAAATAGAGCGGAACGCGGTGGATAATTCAACGGAGAGAAAGTAAATATAACCCCGTGAGATGGCTCCGGGGGGAGAAACCTGGTGGCTTCGGATTTAAATAACGGCCATGAATGACGATCTCGTAACTACCGTTTGTTTCCTTCTTTTTGCGAGCAACGTATACGCGCGCGGATTAATCGGTTCGTGATTTCGGTTAGTTTGGAATTCGCATGCTCGAACGTGGCGTGCAAATTGCGGCAACCATCGAGACCCGTTTATTTTTCCTTTTATGCGCGATTCGATCTTCATTGAGCTGATCTAAAATTTTATGTACGTCCGTAAATTTTGTCACGATACGTAAACGAACGAATGATATTGACATACGAATACATGAATACGTAACGAAGGCATATGAATAAATGAATGTACGGTAATGATGTATGAATAAAAAATGAGTCACTAAAGATTATCTCATTATGAAAGTGCCGGGACACGAAAGAGGTATCATATCTCGGATTATTATTTCCATTGGTCTAGGAACTAATAAGTCTATTAATTCTATTAATAATCGAAATTTGGACTATTACGTTGTCCATTAGTTCCGCCTTACACTATTACGTTACCGTGAAGTAAAAAGTAACTATGCATTTGGAAACGCGAAGATCATCGGATCAGGAAAAAAAGGATCCGCTGAAGTTATTGAAATCGAATCCTATGAAAGAATGCAAACATTACAATATCAATTTTGCCTATGCTGTGAATTTAGACAGGCAAACTCGACGTCGAGCCAACTCTTGTACATTTATTTTCACAGCAAACATTGATACAGGAGCAGCTCCATCAACGCAATTAAATTCGCTGTTAAAAATGATTTCATCTGAAGCGAGCAAACGAACGATACGTCGTGAAAATATTATCCAATCGAAGGTGCACACTTTATATCACAAATATTTGCTGTTACAAGGGGACTAAACTTTCTGCCTCGAATAACTCTCGTGTAATTCACTTCGTGGAATATTTTTGGCAAAAAATATTTGTACATTTATCGCACGAACATTCGAGGGTTTATAATATACTCCATTACTCTAGGATACATATGTAATTAACTGATTAATTAATACATTTATCTTGTGTATTAGTTTTTTACATTTTATATTTTATATTTTATATTTTATATTTTATATTTTATATTTTATATTTTATATTTTATATTTTATATTTTATATTTTATATTTTATATTTTATATTTTATATTTTATATTTTATATTTTATATTTTATATTTTATATTTTATATTTTATATTTTATATTTTATATTTTATATCTTATATTTTATAGTTAAAATTACCTGGATAAAACGCGGAATCCTTACTCGGTTCGTTGTACGCGAATGAAATTCGTTCGATCGATGCTATCAAAAGTAAAATCGATCGAAACACGCGGCAATCGTGAAACCTGTAATCAAGAAGAGAAAAGTAAACGGCAACAACAGTCGATACCGGCTCTTTTTCTCCGTTCAATTTCTCGCATATTCGTGGCTACCTTTTAACGAAACGGCCATCTCGCTCGTTTATTTTGCCATTTGCATAGCTTAAGCGATTTGCTCTGCCATTTTTCCATTTACATAGCTTAAACGACTTGTCCTTCCATTTTTCCACCCCGCGATGAAATTCAATTCCGCCCCCTTCGTGGCAACCCTCGTGGCAAACTTTTCCTAGCGATGCGACGTCGATCCATCGCGATTCGAAGTTCCGAAGAATGCGGCGTACGGGACGGACAAAAAGGGGAACAGAAAACACGAAAATCAATAGGTCCGTGCCGTACAAAGAACTATTTCCGTGCGCTTTCGTATTCGACAAATAACTCCACTTTCTAGGAGGCGGCATTGTGACCGGGATGTGTATTGTAAACTGCGTTTGCAACTGGGACGTTTCCACCCCTTCGTGGATTTCGTTCCACGACCGCGAGTTTCCCCGTCATAGAGCAGAGCGGGAACAGAGGGTGTTTGCAAATGGATACGGGATTGCTTGCGATAAAATTAAAAGGAAAATGTATACGGGCTTTCGGAATTGGTACACGGTCGAGAAGCGCAGACCATTCTTCACTGTTATAACTTACATTGTAGGTTCGATCAAACTGGGGATGTTCTTTCTTCGTTGTAAAATCGGAAACGTCAGGGTGAAATATTTTCCGTTTTACAAATTTTTATATGGTCAGATATTTTGAATTTCAAAATTCTCAGGTATTTAAAATTTAAAATAAGAATTAAAATCTTTCAATTATAACATTGCAGACTATTATAAATGTATAAATGATACGAAAAATTTGCAAATTGTTGCCAACAAATAATTTTTCCTTGCTGGTTTTCAAAGTGATTCGTTTCGATAGAAAAGTGAATCAAAATTCTGAATCCATGCAACGGGGCTGTAAGTAAAATATAATGCAAGTAAGATAAATTTTTATGATAATATCAAGGGGAATTATAATTTCGGTCGAACTGGAGATGTTCTTTTGTCGTTGTACATAATTAAAAATTTCCTGTTTTACAATTTGTAAATCGTCATACATTCTGAACTTCGAAATTGTCTGGCATAAAACTGTACACCATTATGAACATAAAAAACACCAAATTTACAAACTGGTATGTCCCTGGTGCCTACATATGTATGTTTTTTCCTTGATCTTCAAAGAGTGTTGATTCGTTCCGATCAAAAAACGAAGCAAAACATTGAAACCATTCAACGCAAGTAAAATACAATGCAAAGAAGCTGAAGTTTAAGAATGATATCTAAACGTGATATTATGAAAGGCAAGTAATTTTACGCGCAACGAAATGTTTCATTCGTCAGAGATTTCTCGCGATCGTTGAGAAGTAAAATCCGCGGAAGCTTCTTCGAGGGCGTTCGTTTTTGTGAAGGAATCCGGGACGAAACCGGGAGATGAGATGCAATGTTCCATTATCTTTTCCGCAAATTAACGTGGAGCTTAAAACAGGAATAATTTAGAGCGTAATCTCCGCGTGAAAAGGTGAAAATATTCTCATGAATGATCATGAGCATTAATTACACGGTCGATGTCATCTCGCACCCCCGTGCGTGATCTTATTTGTAAGACAGCGTGGAAGGGTTGAATTACTCCCCGGTCGACAGTCGAAATAATATCGAGAGCGAGAGTTTATCAGGGATGCAAATGAATCAAATTTGCTCAATAATTAACGCGACAACCACGGAACAGGCGAAGGTATTCCGTTAATGGAATAGGGCCAGTACTAAACGAGCCCTGCCAGTTTAAAGGTTAATTAAACGCGGATCGATATCATCGTATGAATTTTCAACGGACCCAACAACGCCGCGTTCATCAACTTCCGGCCAATTATTCGATAACGTAGCCGCATAATTTTTCGATCGTATAATTTTCCGAGTTGTTCCGCATCGCGGGGAAGCAACGTTTTCGATAGAAGCTTGTTGCTTACGGCACACGAAATCTTAAACGACGATAAACAACGCGTATGAAAGCAAACTGTGTGCACAAGATACGATCGAGTGTTTGCGGATGCGAGTCTCGAGCCAAAGCTTGTTTGCGATCCCAAAATGGTGGTTCATAATTCATTCTTGCTTGCATAATTCTTTGCTAATTTTCTCGGGCTGTTTACTTATTTTATGTGCTTCCTCCTTCGCGAAACCACGAATGATAAGTAACACGAGTAACGACCCTCGAGAAACGCACGTTTCCACAGCGAAACGTTGCTTCGTGTATTTCTTTCCTCCATTTTTCCAGCGAGAAAATCGAATCTCACGACCGGGAGAAAGTTAATCAACGGAGCAAGCGGATTTCAAGCTTTCCTTGAAAGCGCCCCGGTACTATAGTATCGATGTTTCGTTATCCGACTCGAAAATATTGCTATGGCTTCGTCCGGAAGTTAACACTTTGGGGATGCGCTGGGAGAAAATAAAAAGAGAACTTCAACTGCTGCTTCAAACGTAAATAATTCGAAATATTGGTTCGACTTCGTTGGGAGAAATATAAAATCCATAATTTATTTCAACTGTTCTCGAAGATTTTAGATGTCGACATTTCGGTGATACTGTTTTGAGTATAATCCTTTTTGGAAATCGGTGGTTGAATTTTTGATTTTCTGATTTCATTGGTACAATCTTTGACTCTGCTTTAATTTGATTTTCTGCTTCAGAACAGAAATGCGTTTTTGATTTTCTGATTTAAAATTCATTCATACAAAGCTACAAAATCTTGCATGTTCTAGAGAGTGGAGGTTAAATTCATTATTATGTTATACAATATTTAAAATGCAAACTCGTATTTAACTAAAATCTGACTTAACTTTGGTATCATGATTGCATCCTCATAAGTCTTCATAATTAGATCCCCGTCTAAACCCACCCTTTTCGGATAATTCGGCACCAACCCTCAAAATCTGGTTTTAAACAGAATTTATTCAAAGTAAAACCTACATCGAATTAGTAATTCATACTAAATCTTTCACCCTCGTCAACTTGAAATTAAAGTTACCGTAGGAAAACGAAACAGTTGAGACCATCTCGAAACCTGAATTACCATTTTCGAGAGACGAAAAAGTTCGAAAACGACCATCTCGAAATCAAAATTACTATCTTCGAGAAACGAAAGCGTTTAAAAACGACAATCTCGAAATGAAAATTACCATTCTCAAGAAATAAAAGAATTTGGAAATACACATTTTGAAATCAAAATTACCATTTTCGAGAAACGAAAAAATTTGAAAACGACCACCTCGAAATCAAAATTACTATCTTCAAGAAACGAACAAATTTGAAAACAACCACCTCGAAATCAAAATTACTATCTTCGAGAAACGAAAGCGTTTAAAAACGACAATCTCGAAATGAAAATTACCATTCTCAAGAAATAAAAGAATTTGGAAATACACATTTTGAAATCAAAATTACCATTTTCGAGAAACGAAAAAATTTGAAAACGACCACCCCGAAATCAAAATTACTATCTTCAAGAAACGAAAAAATTTGAAAGCAACCACCTCGAAATCAAAATTACTATCTTCGAGAAACGAAAGCGTTTAAAAACGACAATCTCGAAATGAAAATTACCATTCTCAAGAAATAAAAGAATTTGGAAATACACATTTTGAAATCAAAATTACCATTTTCGAGAAACGAAAAAATTTGAAAACGACCACCCCGAAATCAAAATTACTATCTTCAAGAAACGAAAAAATTTGAAAGCAACCACCTCGAAATCAAAATTACTATCTTCGAGAAACGAAAGCGTTTAAAAACGACAATCTCGAAATGAAAATTACCATTCTCAAGAAATAAAAGAATTTGGAAATACACATTTTGAAATCAAAATTACCATTTTCGAGAAACGAACAAATTTGAAAATGACCACCTCGAAATCAAAATTACTATCTTCAAGAAACGAAAAAATTTGAAAACAACCACCTCGAAATCAAAATTACTATCTTCAAGAAACGGAAGAATTTGAAAACGACCACCACGAAATGAAAATTACCATCTTTGAGAGACGAAAGAGTTCGAAAACGACCATCTCGAAATGAAAATGACCATCTTCCACAAAAGAAAGAATTTAAAAACGACCACTTCGAAATCAAAATTACCATCTCCGAGAAACGACGCAGTTCCGGAACAACTCTCTGGATATGTTTCTCGCGCCAAACACGACGTATCGCGTATTTAAGGGATACAAAATCTTGTGGCGAATCGATAATTGCAGATAGGTGATGGTTGAACGTCGAAGGGTAGCGAGTCGCGAGAAGAAATTGTTGGCAAAGCGTAGAACGTAGCAAGAGGGTCGGCGCTGAAACGAGGGAAAAGGGTTGGTCGGTCGCTTCGTATCGGCAGGCGAGTTTCGAAAGCGTGTCAGTGGTTCCATTGTCGGCGTGTCGCTATCATCGTAGTCGTTCTTAAGGGTTTTCGCAGAGGAGGTCCCGTGTTGTCGTCGAGGATGCTGTGCGTCGCGGTGCTGCGCCGTTATTGACGAGGCGCTGTGACCTGTATTCGGTAACTGCGCGCTCCGACCCGCTCGTTCCCGCTCGCGACCGGTTACGTATCGAGTGGAGCAGAATTACAACGAGGATTCGATCGAGCGCCCTTGAACGCCAAACTCCAGTCACAACCGATTCGTTTCACCGCGTTCACGCTTCGCTATTTTGCACCTTCTACGTTTTTCAATTTTTCGAACGTAGAACGGAATTTCACGATTTTCTGTTGGAAATTGCAGCGATTTCACACGCCTCTTATTTCACCAGAATTATGAAACTGTCCTATGTCATATATTTCTTATATCAAAATATTTAATTGATTACATTTGAACGAATTAAAAAATATTTATATAATGCGCGACTTTGTAAATTACGATTTCATTAGGACTGATTAACGTTAATTTATTATCGGTGTGAAATTTTGTGTGGTTCTTGTACGAAAATGTTGTTTAAGTTTAAGTTGAATTAGACCATTTTCAAAATTAGTTGAATTACCTATAAACGACATATCATGTACATATTCATGTATAAACATACACAGCATATATGAATGTAAGAATATATAAAAATATATATAATACAGAAGAATATATTTCCTCTAGAATACTTTGTCCCTCGCAGTATGATAATTGCAAGATTTGTAAATATAAAAATATAGAAAATTACAAACTCGCAAGTCCCATATTTTTTAACAACAAATTGACTATCCGTCGTAAATCACTGCTCTTCCCACGGCCGGTGTATTAAACCCAATGAACACGACACTAAAATAATACCGTCAGAAGCCACCGAAATTAATTGGCCAATTCTGCAAGCCACCGCGAGAGTTCACGAAAGTCACCCTTGCGGTGTACACGAGCGTGCAAGAAACGCCACGAACGAATCATTAAAACAAAACAATACATCAATGCCACCGACATCCCCGACCCCGAGCGTAACCCCTTCGCCGCAAAGCGACCCTCGCCTGTCGACCGATGCACCCCTTCGAGCCTTCAACGACCCTTCGCGAAATTCCGTCATATCAGAAACGAGATTCCGACGGGAGAAAGTGTTTCGTGAAAAAATCCGACGTTCGAAAAGGCAGTCGAGAGTACATCGGTTTCGCATTAACCAAAGTCGAAGGGGTGGCAAGAAACGGCAGAGTGTTTTCCCTCTTATGCAAAGCTGGCCACTTCTTCCACCCCTCGTAGCCGATCCGTGCAACGCAGCGAGCCGCGGGTTGTCGGTTAGGGGATGAAAAAGCGGAGGTGGTGTTTGCAGGATCACGTGGGCGTGCACCTGGCCACGTATCGTCAGCCATCTTGCTAGTTTAAAGGCTTCGCGAGACTTCGAACAAGGATAACCGGCTCTCTGGTCGCCTCGTTTACGCCATCAACTACGTTAGAAACGAGGCTTTACGCGAAGAAAGTAGCTAGAAAGTGGTTGTACCCTTTCGTTGATCTTTCGACACGAGTTTTCGTTACCTCGGAGACAACGATGTTTGTCGGCAAGGGATCAAATTTGCGACGTGTGCCTTTATCGTCTGGGTTTATCTTTACTTCGATGGCGGGGTCGAATTGTCAAGCTTAATCTGATTTTAGATGGGTACGCGGATAATTCTTCTATTGTCATGAATTACATTTACGTACCGTATGTTCACGTATTGTATTTGCACGCGGTGTGTATTCACATGTTATATCTTCCCGTGTTGTATTATAATTCGTCGTATTATTCACACATCGTATACTTTACGCGTTGTATCTTCGCGTGTAGTATTTTCACGCATCGTATGTTGCATGCGCAGTATCGTCGCAGGTCGTATACTTCACATGTAGTATTTTCACACGTCGTATACTTCATACGTAGCATCTTCACGCGTAGTATCTTCACGCGTAATATCTTCACGCGTCACATATCCACGTGTTATATCCTCATGCGTTGCATCCTAACGCGTCATACCTTCACACGCGGTATCTTCCCATCCTTGTATCTCCACACGTTGTACCTTTACAAGTTATATCTCCACGTGTAGCATCTTCACGCGTAGTATCTTCACGCGTAATATCTTCACGCGTCACATATCCACGTGTTATATCCTCATGCGTTGCATCCTAACGCGTCATACCTTCACACGCGGTATCTTCCCATCCTTATATCTCCACACGTTGTACTTTCACATGTAACATTTCCACGAGAAGCGTCTCCACACCCTGTACCTTCTCGCGCTGTACCTTGTAAGCATCGTATCGTCACATATGTATCCCTACGCGTTATTTCACCACAGCAGCACATCCTTGCACGTTATATCATCATAAATCGAACGCAACGAAATTACATATTATCAAAATACAATAACGCGTCCTTACTCTTCGTACTATATCACAGATTATTATGCGCGAGTGTGCTTTGCAATAATTCAATTATGCGATTATTGCATAAACGAGCATTTCGTAATGGATTACTTGATGGCCTCTCGTAACAGGCTTACTCCGAAACCGGTGATTTTCCAAGGATATATCGTCACCAAAATATTCATCTCTTTCTGAATCATATTCCGTTTCGTCGTGTGTCCACACGGGTCGGATGTTATTTTGAAATTTTGTCCCGAAAATAATGAATGCATCGCGCGAGCCACGAGACGGCGAACCACAATACGCTCTTTTTTATTACGTGACTGGAACCGGTAGAAAGTCGTGTTTTCACGGAGGTAGACAACGAAGCCTGCTTTCTTTCGTATCAGAAAGCACGGTAGGATTCGTTCAATTTATCCTCATTCATAATTCAACGAGCCAAGAAACGATCCACGCTGAGACGTTTACTTAGCGAAAAGAAGGAGCCGGACGATACCGGTGTTCCGTGACTCGAGATTTTGTTGCCTTGGGTATTCGTTTATGGTGATTGGAGTAGCCAGTTTCGATAAAGTTGGAACGAATTTTACAGGCGCGAACTTATCTTCTTTCGTCGATAAAGAGAGTTCCGACACTTTCGAATATCTTGCTGTTTGTCCTTCGACAGCTATCTCGATTTCTTTTACTGTCGATTCAGAGATATTTTTAATGGAGATAATATTGATAAACAACACTTAATACGTATGAGGATAAGCATCTTCTTCGATGAATATATTAGAGATACCTACATTTACATTGTAACTGATCACGTTATACAAAATTCGTGTAATTACATAATTAGAAATAATAGTAGTCGAAATTATGAATAATAGAAAATAAGGGCGATAGATTATAAATAATATTAATTTTTGATGCTGGGTAGGTTTTAGTTGGCTTATCAGGTTAAATCATCAAATATTGATGTAATCAATGCTCTATTGTAATTACGTTGTAAAGGGTACTACATAAATGACACTCGGCCGCATCGGCAAACAAGCGGACCAAAATTGAGCCCAATTACATCGCCAATTACCATCTAGAATCACTTACAACTCACCCGTGTCCATTAAGTCGCCCAACAGTGACCTATTTACAACCTCAAACCACCATAAACTACCAAACATCAATCATAATCTGCGACTAATTAATTCCTAACCAAAGATTATCGACCACCGTCCCTCCACCTCCACGTTTAACCATCCCCTTTTACCTTCTGCTACACGTTGTCGTGATTCACCAACGAAACACAGCCCGTACGAGCAAACATTCTTCAAGTTCAACCCCTTATTGTCTCGTGTTCCCTTTCAAGGATAATTCACCCTTTGAACAGGGGCGGATCTGTGGAAGAACGATGGGTAAAGCAAAATTGCTTTTGTAATTCTGGTATACTAACATGTTGAAGGTATAAGTGTGTTGATAATGCTTGACGTACGACGCGTGAACATACGGCGCGTGAAAATTCGACACGTAGCAATTCTGCGCGTGGAAATTCGGGGCGTGAAAATTCAGCGCGTAGAAATTCGGGGCGTGGAAATTCGGCGCTTGAAAATTCGGCGCGTGAAATTTCGAAGCGTGGAAAGTCGACGAGTGGAAATTCGGCGCGTGAAAATTCGGAGCGTGGAAATTCAACGCGTGATAATTCGGCACGTGGACCATTCGGCGCGTGAAAATTCAACGAGTCGAAATTCGGGGCGTGGAAATTCGGCGCGTAAAAATTTGGGGCGTGGAAATTTGGCATGTAGAAATTCGGCTTGTGGAAATTCAACGCGTGTAATAATAATTGATAAAACAGAATACTACAAGTGTACAAATTCGTAAATAATAATAGTCAAGAAAATCTCGTTTGGACGCGGGCCATCTCGAAATTCGCCCCTTTCCCCGTATGAAGGGTGGTCACTGAACTTTTTTACTCCCGCGAAACAAATGTGGACAGGGGGTGACCAACAGCCGCGATATCTTCCTTGCCCGTGTCTTCTTGCTTTCCTCTTCTTTTCCCATCGCCACAGGAACGTCCTCGCGTTGGAAGAGGATCAAGTCGGCTCGTTGCAAGCGCCCAGCGTCGCAGTCTCATATTTTACGAGTGTTTAAGGTGTTCTGCAAGCCATAACTTTGCATTTGCCGGCTCTAACTCACACTGTCCTCCCCTGACGTCTGCGAATTTCCACAGGACCGCTTCCGGTCCGTGATTTCTTCCGCGATTCTTTCCACCCATGCACTTCCCCATATGTCCTACATTTTTTCCACCGAATATTTTCCTGTTACGTGCTTCGCAAGCACCTTTAGTGCTCCTAAAAACATGTTACTCTGACAATTTGCACATTCAACGCGATTTATACTCTGATTGTCGCATTTACATGCATGTGATTGTATGTAACTTTATGTTCTTTTGCAAGTACAGTTTCTGTATTTGTAACACATACATTTTCCACGTTTGCTTTGTTTCGCCGAAAGAGAATCGAAGTTACCTTCCCGGCGTTTCCAGCACCCCAAACAGGAATACAACGATAAACACCATTCACGGGAACAGAGTACTTTCTATTCGCCATTGCTTCGGATACTTTCTACCCTTATCCGGCAACCCTTCGCAGCTTCATCCCCTGATCTCCCTTCTCCAACGGGCCGACAGATTCGGGGTTCGGTCGTGCAGGAAATAGCTCGGCCTTGACCTCTAACCGCCATCTCACGTTCTCGCTCTTAAGGGTGTTCCGAAATGGAGGGACAAAGAGGGTAAGACAGTGCCACGGAGAGCGAGGGTACCAACCACGTTTATCGATTCGACCACGCTTAGAAGGATGGCCTTTCTCTTCTGGAGGCGTCAAGGAGCTGATCTTTAAACGTATTTCAGGGTAACAGGGTCGACACGGACGATGAATACGCTTCGATTCGAACGTAATTCAACGACCGATGAAATATTCATTTCTGTCGGTCGAGACTTTTGTATTTTTAATCTTTGTCCAACGACTGATGGTTGAAGGGAGGCTCGTTCAAGAATTAACCCTCTACTCTCACTCGACATTTCATTTTTTGCAATAATTCTGAATAAATCGTTTTTAACTACATTTATAGTCTTATGGGCAAAATGTGTAAACATAACGAGATGGACAATATTTGTCGTTAATAATAAAAATGTATGTTTACAAACTCGTCTTGTGCAGACTGTTTTGAAAACACTGGGTTGAATTGCATGTTTTGTGCAGACTGTTTTGGAAAGACTGAGTCGAATTGAATGTCGTATGGAGATTGTCTTGAAAATACTGAATTGAATTGCATGTTTTGTACGGGCTGAATGATTAAATGTCTTGCGCAGACTGTTTTGAAGAAACTAAGTTGAATTGAAACTCTCCGTCTCAAAAACTTCGAAGAATTACCTAACCGAATTCACCATGCTTGTCAAACAATTCGACAGAAATATTTAATTTGTGATAGAGTTCGCGACTTTAAAAAGAAAAGCGTGTAGAAATGGAAGGTGGACATACGGGAAATTTTCTGTGAAGATCAAAAATTCAGTCGTAAGTCAATCGTGATACCAACAAACAAGAATGTTCGTATTTCTGAAAGGGTTGACCTTTCGACCTACATACGTTTACCAAAGCTTTTTTACTCGGTACAGCGTATCCTATATACCATATAAATATTGAATGATTCTTTTCGAACACCCTGTGTTTATTGAGGTTTCATAAAGTCTTCATTTCACATTTTATGCAGTTTCTCTTACAAGTCGGAAGTTGGATTATTCTTGTTTTTCTTACGATCGAGGGATTTTTCGGTTTTCACCCCCGTCACTCGCAGGAGAGTAAAATAAACGAGCGTACGCACACCGCGAGCATTTTTTGTTGTTGTCAAATCGTCGAGGATACGAACGACGGTGGATCCACCCCAAAATAAATAAACGAAGCGTACACGCGAGCGAATAATGTTATCGGTGATCGTGGCGCGGCCGCGTTTGTGCGAGTCGCGCAGATTAATTGACAAACTTCCGGTATAGCACTTCTGGCCGCAACGGGCGGCACAAGTGCGACCGGTTTAGTTATGCGCATAACGGATGCACCGGTGCAGTTTCTGTGTGCAAATTAAGTGGCGGCCGAACCCCCTAGTTCGCGTCGCCGCTGCTTCTGCTATTGTTGCTCGCTCGCCCGAATAAAATATGGAAAATTCGTCGCTCGTTCGCGAAAACGAAATTCCTTCGTGCCGGGTTCACGCATCGATTACTCCACGCCCGAACGAACGATAACGTTTTCGGTTTTGTTCGTGTTTTCATGATGTCCCTAGACAATCCCGACGCTTTCGATGAAAACGTTGTCGCGTCATTGTGGATCGTGCACGACACAATATTCGCGCGATGCGCTTTTTCATCGCACAAATTCGTTAAAAATATCTTCGCTTTTTCGCATGTTTTTAAATCTTACTTTGTCCGAGTAAATATTTATAATTGCACGGATTTTTTTGCTGCTGTCGCCGAGATATGCATTCGATGTTCAAGTATGACATAAAATATCGTTGAAACGCTGATGTATTTATCGAATGCGATAGAAAGTATTATCGAAGAGGAGATATTTGAGTAACAAGACTTCGATTCGCTGATGTCGATTGATGCGTTACAGGTTTGACAATTAGGCACGTGGAAAATACCAATTCTTACGGGTTAAGTACGAGTACATCACACATGATTATCATACGTGGACAGAGATACATAAGTGTCGTGCGTGAACAAAATAATGGTCCGAATTTTTTGTCCGGTCTTCCCGTTCATATTTTTCAAGAACGGTACATAAATTTGCGAAAATATCCCGAAAATGTCGTAACTTCCTCCTAAACGTTTATTAAAAGAGCCTAAATGATTTTTTTTAACACCTTGAATATTTCTTGTCAAAGGTCAAGAATGCATGTGATATCGCATGATCACTGGTTTTCCAAAGAGTATCCTGTCCTGGGGTCGTAACGAGTTTCGACCCCCTCGAGAAAACTGATTGGCCTCAGGGTCGTTTACGGCCTCGACGTTGCAACGACGGGCCCTGGCATAGTGATGGTCGCAACCGTGGCCACGTGTGTCTTATTCCAAGTTTTGGCGCGGGACAAACTGGAATTTTCCAACACGTTCGAACCGCGTTTCGCGAATATTCGCCAACGTTCACGGGAACCACGATTTCGAGCCTCGCTTTACGGCACCAACGGTAATCTCGGACAATGAAATTGTTCGAAGAGACTTTGGAATACAATGGGAGAATTCTTCAGGAGTACTCATAACCGGTGGCTGGTATGGTGTTATCTCTCTAAGTGGTGGGATTTTGGGTCTATTCTTCGCGTCTTTCGAGATGGAGATGCTCGTTTTAACGTTTCACATTGTTTGTCGTTTCCTGTTCACCCCTCTGCGCTCTCTCGGGCTGGAGAGGGTGAATTGGTTGGCTACATAACGAATTAAAAGTACAGAACTGTATAAAATGAGAACATTGGAAGTTTCAACCGATCAAGGGAAAATATCCAACTTGATATTTTAAGGGGCTGATAATGGGCCCTAAAATTTGGAGTTGAAAATATGTTCTTCTGAATATCTTGACAACTAGTGGTAGGAACAAAATTTTTTTGAATTGTGTATTTTTGAATGACGAATCCAAGTGTAAGGAAAATTTTGAAAATTGATAAAAATATGAACACGTATTTTCTACTTTTGTCCATGTATCACGCATAAAAAAATGCTTGACAATAAATCAAGGCCGGATTGGATATATTCCTTATAAGTATTACCGTCGATGTCAGAAGAAACAGAAATTGTAACTCATTGCAAACGCTACAGAAACTATGCACAACAAACAATACAATAAAAAATATTAGCTTCAAATTTCTCTATATTTCGTGTATCCTCCCCCCTCAATTTTTGTATCTTAAAAATTTGAATCTTCGCGCAGTCCATGAATATAGTCCGTATTTCCAAAACTTGATCAGTAAATTCTAACGAATCGGTGAACGTCGAGGCAGCCATAAATTCGTCGGTATAAAATCGTAACCGAACAGAACAACAAAAGTAAACGGCGGTCGTCGTGGCAGCGTTTTAACCCAGGATCGAAGAGGAAATCTGCGAAAGACGCGACTCGAGGGAGCAATGCTTATCTGTACGGCGTATCCAAAAGGAGAAAAGGGGGAACTGAAGCGCCATGAATACTAAGACCGCGTTATTAATGCCATCTGGCAAAGTGGCCACGATATTAGGGGGTGAGAGGGGGTTGGCTTCTAGCGGCGTTTTAACGCGGCCGGTTTATTACAAGGATCGTTCGTGGAACGGAAGCGACGTGGTAAGGGTGGGGTACAGGGCAGAGAAAACGCAGAAGAAAAGGGCCTAATGGCGGAACCGAGAGAACGCGACGGCCATCCCGCTAATGGAGCCCACCGACCGCCATTATAATAATCGTAAATGCGAAACTACGCCAGGGTGTCGTACTTACCGTCCGAATCGCGGCTCTGACTTTCTTTACGGTAATAAGAAGCCTGCCTTTGTGAAAATCGAGTCGTGGACTCGTAATCTGTCCATTGTTTCACGAATTTCATTTATCTTCAACTCCTTCGAGCCGGTGTACAAAGTTCTTGCATTTTAATACAAAATTGTGACGCATTAACAGGAAGCTGTTACGTATTACGGTGTCCATCTTGTTTCTCATTTCTCAGTTACCCTAGCAGAAAAACGTAATCGTACATTCATACGCACTTGTACATATATTTGATAACACTTTCATGTACATGTTTATACGTGTATTTGAGAACATGTTTGATATTGCTTAATGATGCATCTTGATTCATTTAACAACAAAAGTTTTTTTTTCATGGACGTTCACTGACCAAAATCCTTTTATAACAAATTTTTTACAATTTTACAATTTTTATAATTTTATAAAATTATTGTAACAAATATCAACCTATAGTTTTCCATTTTTATTATTTTTAGAAAGAATGGTACTGTGCTTCCCGAGTCAGTCAATGCTTTATATGTTCACTTTCTTTGAAACAGACAGCGATAAAAAGTTATCGATTATTTATAACGTAGAAGGATCGAGGAAGCTTTTCATGGATTCGAGGATCGCGTTTGATTCCGCAGCCCATTATTCCGAAGTCACCTGCGCTTTATCGTGAGAAACCCCGAGGAAATTGTTCTTTTGACCCGAATCCGTATCAGAGAACGTCATCGGCCGTGGTGTGGCTTTGGAATGATCGATTTGAAATATCAATTCCGAGAACGGGATCTTCTTCCTTGACTTGACACGAGATTCTCTAGCCCGTTCTGACTTCCATTTGCGTGAATTTACATCCGAACGCGTTTAAGTATCGGATCTTAAATCGATCAGCCCTCGAAATGTCGTGGCACGAATTCTTTAACCTCCGAAGATGAAATTTTTCCAAATATACCGGAAATCTTGGATGATCGATATATATATATTATTAATGATTCTGTATTTTCGGTATTCATTATTGTTCAGAAATATCGATGACATTCTATTAATATACATCGTGTTTCCACATATATCTGTGTATTTCCATCATGTTTCAAAAACCCATTAGGAGTGATACCAATGGAAGAGCTTCAATCTCTGCACTATAAAATATGCAGCAAGGTCTCCCTTTAATTTAAGTCAATTTTTCTAAAGAAGTTATCCGGTGATTTTTGCATAAGTATATACAGTAACGAAAAACAGTCACGATTCAGAAAGGGTTGTTATATAAGCTGGTTTAAACTGATTTTACCCCTTTGCGCTCGAGCGGTGACTGTCTCTCACCATTTGATTCAACGCAACAATTTTATATAAATAACTTGTAAATACACGTATAGTATCGTATACGTTATATTTAAAGAAAGCAAAACAAATAATATCGACGATTGATAATAGACAAATAAAAGTTCCAAAAAATTTCATCAATCTTTCTAACTGGAAAATTTTGCCGTATGCTTTCGGGTGCAAAGAGTTAAAAATCCAAAATGCTTCGGTGGACAAAACTTGTACGGCAATTTACTGTAAACAGCACGGAACGATACAAAAAGAGAACCCGGCCGGAAGAAAAGTCAGTAACCGTGATAAAATAAAAAGTGACAACGGAAAGAATAAAAATCGCGTAACTGGGTCAGCGCGATCGACGATCGGAACGGGTCGAAATAATAAGCGGGAAAAACTACGGGAACAAACGAAAAGAGAAAAAGGGGAGAAAGTAACGAGTCCTTCTCTTTAACAAAGCTCTCCGTCTACGCTTGTTTACTACCACCCTTCCCGGCGACCTGGCAAAAGTCGAGCTCGCGGGACAATCACGATCGATGTACGCTACCCCCCTCGCCAGCCCGCACCCCTTCTCCTCCCTTCCGTCATTCTCGTAGCCCGTTGGTATTTTTCTCCCCGCACCCCTCGGTTTCTCCGCCACCCTGCAGCCGGCTCGTGACCTAATTCGCGATAGTAGGCGAGCGTGCTTTCCACGTATCGCGCGAACACCCCCGCCGAGGCTGCGATGAGGGGTGCGCGCACCCCGGACTCACCGGGGCGTTTTCCCGTCTCTCCGACCCGGGATCCGGGGAGAAAGAAACGGCGGAAAAGGGCGGTGACGGTGGATCAAGGGAAAACGGGAAGCTGTATTAAAGATAATCCTTTCTGCGAAAGGGGTTGAACTAGGGCCGCTGTCGCGGATTAATACAAAGGTGTCTCCCTTCTCGTGGCTATGATCTTTTAGGCGCCTACGATGCTCTTTCGAAGTGAGTTTCTTTTTGCCACGATGACGATCTTATTAAATCGAATGCCTCGTTTAACGTGCAGTCTTATATCTAAGGGCTGTGAAATATCAGCTGGGTAAGGGTGCGAGGATTGTTGTATCTGTTTTACGGACACTATGGTAGGGTCAGCGAAGGTTGATGGAAAAGAGCTGTCAAACTGAAGGGTTTCTCGAGGAGGTGAGATCTCGCAGTGGTAATTGATGAAAATTAAAACTAAAAATTGTTAAACTTGTAAACAATATACATATAAATAGACAAAGTATAATAAACCTACTTCCAGGTTGGAGAACGAAGTAATGGAATAATGAATACAAAATGGCAAACCCAAGAATCGAATTAAAAAGTTTCACCTTAATATCTCGAACAACCCAGTATTTCTATTACAAAAAATTTAACCCGGCCCCTGTCTAAAAAAAACACCCTTACGCATACACTTTCCAGTGATCAATTATACATATTTAAATAGCTCACAACTCGATAGAAATAGCAAGTGAAAATTAAGACGAAAATTACCAACCTTGTAAAAAGTACACTTGTAAGTAAACAAAGTATAATCAGTTTTCTTCCAAGCTGGAGCTCGAAGTAATAAAATAACAACGAATACAAAATAGCAAACCCTAAAACTAAATACAAAAAATATAACCTATCCCCTGTTTAAAAAGAATACCCTTTCGCGCATACTTTCCAGTGTTCAATTATTTTTAAATAACTTCCACCTTATTGTGCCCCCTCGATTCTGAAACAACCCCCTACAAAGAGCTCGTGAAAAAATTTACTTCCGCTCGCGAAACTGTAAATCCCGTTACCCTTTAGTTACAGAATAATAAAAGAGAAGAATGCGAGCCTAGAGAGAGTTTTACTTTCTCTGTTTCTATTTTTTCATCCCCCTCTGTGTCTTCCGCGAGGAAAGAGGCATAATCCTGGCCGGTTGCGTGAATCGCCCGGTACAATAGCACGGTGTAGGTACGTGTATAAACGCGAAGCTTCTCGTAGTTCTCGAAAAGAGAGAAAAGCTGCAGAGATTAAGCTCTTGTTACCAGGGACAATTCTTTTTCATAGTCGCGAATCTGGCGTGTTTCGCCGTGCAGAAAGAGTATCGTTTGTTCGCGAACGCTCCGGAGCCTGGAACCGGCTGCGGGGGTGGATAAGCTGAAACGGTCTGGTGCGTCGGCTTTTCGCGATAAACAAAGCACCCTGTCGCGAGGAACAAGCTTATGCTTGTTCCAACCGGATAAGAAACTGCGCGATTATCGCTGAAAATTGATTGTTATTTAATGCTCGCGCTTTTGCACGCTGGGAACGATTCGACGACAATATGCAGTTACTTACGATGCAAAATATTCTGACGCAGAAATTTACATCGTGATCATTAAACTGTGTTAACCCTTCGTTAACACTGTACTTTCGATCATAGCATCTAGCTCGGGTTTCTTCGTTAACGTGTATAACTACGGTGGTCATACGTGATCGGAGGTGGTACGGTTACATTAATTATTTACAAACAAAGCAAACGAGAACTTTTGAGAGCTCTCAGTATTCAGATAATATTATGAATCAACGGATTGAAAGATGAAATTGAACAATTATGTACTTTTGTTAATAATCTGTTATAGCGTGTCTGACTACAAACATGTGTTTTCACTGTGAACATTTTATATTAATAATTGTGGGGTTGTTTATTGTCGGTTTAATAATTGTAGGGATTGTTACTAATAATATTGTTTGTTGTTATTATAATGTTTTAATAATTGTAGAATTGTGGGGATAATCATTATAGGCTCGAAATACAAATCGTGTGTGTAGACGGAAATCGTGGATTTCGACAGTCTTCAACAGTTGAATGTCATACAATAACTGTACATTTCACAGTGTCATAAATATAAGATAGTTACGAATGTGTGTCTGCACATACGCGTGTACATATAACTTTCTTATTTTGTCCGTTATCCCTAACAATAATGAATAAAAGGAAGAAAATAGCGAGAACGATTGAACGTGTGGCCAGAATCGAAAAAATAATTCGCTTCCGTAACGTCTGCGCCGAGAATTCGATCAAATATCAATTTTACCGAAAATTGTTGAACCGCACTTACTGTTTCTGACACTTTGCAGCGGCCTTTATGCTGTATTATTGGATTCCCGTGGAACGATTACAGCGAGCGAACAAGGTGTCCTTTATCCGGCAATTGAATAATAGAAACGCGGACCACGAAGTCGGCGAGTTAGCTTTGGGTTCCAAAGAAAATCGAACTCGCTCGCTCGTGCCATGCTTGGCCGGCGTTTAAACCTTTCGGGACATTAAATTCTACTTTACTCAACTCGCCCACGGTTCGCCGATTCATCCCGGTATAATGAAGTTCCGGGTGACTTTAAGCGATGCATTTCCGCTGGTCCCCCGTCAATTAACGATTTCCAAGTAATTAGCAGCGAACGACTTTCCTTCTTCCCCTCGCCCGTGCCCGATTGTCAAATTTTACCGACGCATACGAACGAATAAATTACTCGTCAGAAAAATTAACCATTTTGCACCCAAGAAGCGACTCACAGTCATCGTTCAACTTAATGCAAATCATATAAAATCGTATAAAATATGAAACTCACAAAATCATATAATACAAAGTCATGTATAATATGAAAATCATATACAGTCATATAAAATATGGAACTCATAAAATCATATAATACAAAGTCATGTATAATATGAAAATCATATAAAATCATATAATATAAACATCACATACAGTCATATAATACAAAATCATATAAAATATGAAACTCATAAAATCATATAATACAAAGTCATGTATAATATGAAAATCATATAAAATCATATAATATAAACATCACATACAGTCATATAATACAAAATCATATAAAATATGAAACTCATAAAATCATATAATACAAAGTCATGTATAATATGAAAATCATATAAAATCATATAATATAAACATCACATACAGTCATATAATACAAAATCATATAAAATATGAAACTCATAAAATCATATAATACAAAGTCATGTATAATATGAAAATCATATAAACTCATATAATATGAACATCACATACAGTCATATAATACAAAATCATATAAAATATGAAACTCATAAAATCATATAATACAAAATTATGTATAATCTGAAAATCATATAAAATCATGTAATACAAAATCATGTACAGTACGAAAATCGTATAATGATGCCTAGAAGAGAAGGATAACAATGTACACCCAAATTCTTAATTCTTAACGTTTGCAAGATTCCACTGTTCCAAAGCCTTATTTTCCTAGTGAGTTACAAATGTGATAAAAATTGAAAACAGGCGAAATGGGCGGTCGTTGAGCGAACATGCACCGTCCTGTATAATTTCGAGAACGCCATGCTACGTCGACGGTTGCTACATCCGCCGGCGATAATTAATTCGTTAATTAAACGGGTTTGCTACGCGGCAATGAATACGTTTCCCGTGGTCACGGCAACGACAATTCGCGGATTTCACTTGGCCGAAGAATCCTCGACGAATTTCGGCTCGCCTTTCGGTAATTGAATCCTGGTACCGAAAGTAGGTCAATTAATAGAACGTAAGCAACCGATCGGCGCAGCATGAGCGAACGAAGTTTCAAGCGTGTCGAAGTAATCTATTCGTTCGTGTTTGAAATCGAAAATATCGGGAAGCGATGCTCGCGTAAAGCAATTTTCTGCCTCTTTGAAATTCAAGAAACTCAAGATTCCGAGCCATCGAGGTTGAAACTACGCTCGTATATCACGTTCAAAAGCTTCAATTTGTCCGGGAAAAATGTATCAAGCTGGGAATACCGGAATATTGCAGTCTCCTTTTTCAAACAAGGTTTAAAAGTTTCAAAGCTGTCGGTGGCGTAGCGGGATATTTTACAGTCCGTCTGAGATGCCGCGATTATTACAAAAATTCGCCTTGATCAGTATACTTGTGCACAAAAATTACGAACAATGTTACAGAAGGTTTATCAAATAATTCGTTTATTAGACAATAAATCTTCCTTACTAATTAATTAGCAGAATCGATCCATAAGCATTACTAAATATCTAATTATTGCATTGTTAAATATTAATAAACACTTTTCTCTTCTATGTAATATCGAACACGAAACATGATTTTTACAAGTAATTAATATGAAATTTCATAAGAGATTTCTTGTTTGTCCCTGTAAGTAAAACAATTTAAATTTTCTCTCTAAAATCGATGACACAACTCGTATTTTTGGAAAAAGGTACAGAATTTTTTAGAGTCGATAAATATAATCTCTTAAATGTCCCGCATTGTATCAAGGTTTCTCGAGAATCTGGGAATTTCGTGCGAAATTGTTAACGCTAAGTAATCGGAAACAAATGGTGGTAATTTTTTTAGATTACGAGTGATGAATTGATCGGTATCCACCCCCTATTCCAACCCCATCCCGTTTCTTCCTTTCGCTCGGTTGATTTATTCGCGAAGGGGTAATTAAGCATTTCTGTATGCGTGATTTAACAGGTGGTCCCGCAATAATTTACTCGGAATTGGGTTACGTAAATGGCGGGTGTAATTAAATGTGACGAGGGAAAAGGGTTGGATTCGTCGGGGGGTCCGATGTTACGTTTTACGAAACGATGCGCCGCGAGTCGAACAATTTGTATCAATTTGAACGAAACGGTGATTAATTCCGAACGAATATCGGACAATAGAAACGGTTTCTGACGTCGCGTTCGAACGAGAATAACACGAGTCGATATCGCTGTTAATCGATGGAATATAATAAAATCAAGGTATGAAACATCCGTACTTTGTGGCGGATACAGAGGAAAAAACGGCCGAAGCGTTGAAACGATACACGCGAATGTCGAACGGGCGAAATTAATTTCGGGGGCAGAGTAAATTGCTCGTGCTCGTGGCTGCACTCGCTCGTAGCCTCGGGATTAATTGCCGCCACGGGGACCGTGGAACTGTGCTACCCACTAATCTGCTTTTATGAAATATCTCGTTAGCAGACGATCGCTTTCCACCTTCGCCCTTCGATTAAATATTCTCAACACCTTTCGCCCATCGTTCTGAATTATACACAGTGTCCATAAATGTTTACCCTGATTTCAACATCAAATGTTTATTACATTTATGATGGCAACGTTTGTTTACAGGTCTGCTAGGGAACCCATGAAGATTCTGTATAGTTGTCTCTGATTCAACACTTTCGATATAAAAAAATAATTATATAATATTTTTTTGTCCGACCAGATGTGTGGCACAACACACATATGAATACCGGCTTGATATTTGGCGTGTTACCAGGGATGCACACGTTGAAATGCATTACCTGTATTAAATGTATATGTGAGATTCAAAACTTAATGAGTAGAGGCATATGTGGTATAACGCATGTTTCGCTTACTGTATTAAATTAAGAGTTACATTGTTCTGTTATAAGGGTAAACACATATGGACACTCAACAAATGGCTAATGGTTTCATTGATCGATGCTTTGGTTTGTTTAAACCCCTCACTGTATTTTAACGAGTGTGACACGTGACGCACTTGCAGCTCAAATATGACAAACCTTACTCAAATTTCAAATATCCTTCAAGTTTAGGACCATTTGTTTTACTATTACAGCAACGTATCTGACAAATAAATGGAATGATAAGGGGTTAACCGGAAGAATTTATGCAAAAGAAATTGACGAAACATTTATACGTTCGCATTCATGAAACCCCAATACCACGACGACCGGAAGGAGTACTCGCGTTATATCGCATTCGCGATTCCGGTCGCGGTCGATTCCGATATCGCCCACGGGATTAATTAAAACATCCCCGACGCGTTAATAATTCCATTAGATTTTTTACGTCAACGGAAAATACGGTTCGGAAACGATCGTAACACCGCGCGGTTCCCTTATCACCGTGCAAAACCGTTTCTCGTTCTTCCCTCGCCCTTTATCATCTCTGTCCCGCGGAGGTCGATCAAAATTCAGAGAACGAATTCCCCGGGCAGCGAGCGAACAAAAGCAACGAAATCCTTCTCTCTCGGCCGTCGAATCGATAACCAGTTTCCTGTTCGATCACGATTTACGAACGACCGTCCATCTCCCTTTCTCTCTCTGTTTTTCTCCCTCTCTCTCTCTCTCTCTCTCGCTCCAGCCCCGTTTCTCGCGCATGTTAATCGAGGTCAAAGCGGGTGACGGGAGCCAGCTAGCGTTTCGAAATTTCCAGGACATCGGGACGCGAACGGCGAGGGGAAAATGTAAATCCGCGCGTAAAATAATTCGCTTTTCCGGTGTCGGGGCAAAATTGAAACTTGTTCTCCCGGCGGTCGACGATGCGGGACAGAACGTAAGCGCCGCGGCGAACAACCGATTCGACGCTGTGTTAGGCTGTCATAACTTTGATGAATGGTTTGTCACGACAACGACGGAATTCGATGGAGCGGAGAGGAGAGACTGTTGCCAAGTAACCGCGATATTTCGTTGCCACGTTGCGGCTAGGGGGATGATATCCTTTATCGAGGGACGGGAACGCTTGGAAATATTAAATCGCCGTGAAATTCGTGTCAGAATGCTCGTATCGAATATTAATTTCGTTCGTATTGAATCCAGTACTCGATTTTCTGTTGTCGCGTATGGCGTAAACTGAAATTCATTTGAACCTTCATTTATTCGTTGCGGTTATAAGGGTCGGTTTAGAAAGCGGTAATATAACATCGAATTATATTTACGTACGAGAACATCGATTCATTTGATGCTCGGTGATTTCGGAGAATTTAATGGATTTAAATTTTAATAAATTATTTTTAAAAAAGTAATTTTAATTTAGAAAATATGTTAAGGTGGCCTTTTTGTAATCCATGTTGATTACCACCAAGATAAGGAATTAATGTGTACATTAATTCGTGTTTCGACGTTCGTTTATTTATTTTTCAACTAAATTTTTAATGTCAAAATAAAGCTTCATTATACGCCGGTAGGTTTAGTGTTAAAGTGCGTTCAAATAAAAAATAAAAATACTCGGTCCCGTAATAGACAGCAGTTCTCGATGTATTTTTACCCTGCCACGCTTATAACGCGTTAATTTCTCAAAAAGTTTTCCCAGGGAGTGCGATACATGCAACACAGCCATAACCATCAGACACATAATACTGGAATGCAGAAAATATAACCACGCATGAAGAAGATTAAACATGAAGGACAACATCATCGAAGCAACCACATCAACATCATGCTAAGACACGTTACTAGAATTTTGCAAAACTATAGGAATCCTCAACCAACTATAAAAAAAGACTTTGTTACATCACACGCTTCTGTCCATAATCTTATCCCCGTAAACTGGGTAACAGTCGCTAATAACCTTGGTAGTTGATGCGACTATAAACCACTAAATAAAAAAAAAAAAAAAACGTTCGTATTCGCGACGTTCGAACGTACAGAGACGAATTACCATCGAGTAAGCCGTAAACCGGAAACTTCTACCGGCGAACACTAGAATCGGCGAAGGACAATACCGAACGAAATTATACAATCGCGAGGAGGAAAATAAGACGACGGAAAATTCTATTTCCCCGGAACGAGAGGCAAAAGGGAACCGCGTAAGAATCCCGGTGAAGCAGCGAACTCTCAAAGAAGAATTCCTCCGACGGGGAACAGGGGGATGGAGTAAACCCGTCGAAGTTGCGAGAAACTTGGCGAATCGTTACGTTCCGACGGAACGTTTATTTTTCCGTCTGCTGGCCAGGGCCCGCATAATCTCGAATAAATTTCATCGATTGCCCGGCGAACGTACGGTGGTTCGGGTCAGATATGGCCGCATCGAACGCCGATACGATTGCTCTCGACGAGGTGATCGTGACGAGCTTCGAAACTCTGTATGGACGTGGGACGCTTATCGAGATCGGTAAAGGAGTCCCGCTCGAGTCACGGGAAACAACGCGGTAGGAAACGGGAGTACGGGACGGCTACTGCCACCGGAAGTAGCCGGTTCCAACTGCCACGACGTCGCCTCGTATCTTTCTGGCTGACTTCCTGTGCCAAGGTGTCGTGAATTTGTTGCGACGATAGGCATCCTTTGAACCCCGATATTAAAATCGCTGTCCCGGAACGGAGATACAGGGGAAATTGATGAGTACGTGTATCGAGTCTAATCGTATCAATTGCGGTCACGTAATGACGCTACATCCGGATATCCAGGGATTGAAGCATATAGTGATTATGGATATTGAAATTTGGAACGTAAGGATTCGGGATGTTTGATTTCGGAATATGGAGATTCGAGGCGTAGAAATTTGAAATATAGGGGTACAAGACGTAGAAATTCGGAAAGTGAGAATTTGGGTATTCGAGATTCGAGATATATAAATTCGGACCGTAGAAATTCTAGATATAGAGATTCTGGGTGTAGAATTTTGGGAGATAGAAATTCGGGATGTGCGAATTTGGGAGATAGAGATACGGGGTGTAGGAATTTGGGAGGATAAGGTTTCGGAACATAGATATTCGGGACATAGGGACTCGGGACGTTGGGAGTCGGAACGTGAAAAGTCGGAGCATAGAAATTCGGGACGTAAAAGTTGTAGATATAGGGATTTGGGGTGTAGTTATTTGGGAGATAGGGATTCGGGGTGTTAGAATTTGGGGTGTAGAAGTTTGAGAGATACGGATTCGGGACATAGATATTCGGAACGTAGAGATTCGGGCCATAGGGATCTTGCAACGTATAAATTTGGAAATTGATCATTCAGAGCGTAGGAATTCGGAATACTGGAATTCGGGACACAGGAATTCGGAACGTAAGAATTTGAGACACAGGGGTTCGGGAAATAGGAATTTGGGACATAGGGATTCGAAACGTAGGAATTCGGGGAAAAGGTACTTGCAAAATAGGAATTCAAGTCGTAGGAATTCGGAAGGTGAAACTTCAGGGTGTAGAGATTCGGCACATGAGAATTCGGAACATAGAGAGTCGGGACGTAGATATTCGAGACATTAGAATTCGGAATATAGGGTTCCCCCACACGCGATTCAGCATATAGGAATTTGGGTCCCGTAAATCTAGAGATCTACAATTTCGGAAATGTAGGAATCCGCGTATATAGAAATCCGTGAATCTAGAAAATTTGAATATCTACAGCTCAGTCAAATAGGTATTCGGAGAATTATTAATCCGACTAATTGTAAATACAAATCCATCGATTCAAATAGAATTCATATATGGTTCGAATTTGAATAAGTCCCGAATAGGCTTAAAATTCAAATAGACCTCGAATGAGATTCCGTAATTACAACATAATTGATAAATGTACGTACATTTAACATAAAAAAATACGTAAATGTACTAACTCTTCTTCCGCTTATACTTGTTAGTATCTTCCAATCGAAAAGATATCCGTAGAATTTTCTATTCGTGCAATTTGCAGTGACAACGGTAACGTGCACGGGTCTTAACGATGAACGACAAGCACTCGGGGAACAGTGTTCGTGGGATAAAGAAAATGGCGCGCAATTCCTCGGTTCAATTCTCGAGATTCGTACGATCGTATACTGTCGCAGCCTAGCAAAACCTGAACAGAATGCTCGGTCTCTTTCGTCGGACACAAAGCGCCAGCTTTTTGCGCGGGAATTCGCGTTTTACCGATTCTGGTGCCGTGCCATGAATCTCTGCTCGATCGAGCATACATTTTTCACCGCGCAAAAAGTTATATCCCTTTTTTTCAACGATTCTGCAAACATTTATTCGTAAACCGTTGTTTAATGAGCGGTCTGTAACGACCTCCGCTGCTAAATTTTAACAGCGAATAATATTATTGGAAAAATACGGGTTTCGTTTTTCCGGGCTTCGTAAACATATCGAGTTCGGGAATTAATTTTATCGGATTTTATAGCTTTCATACCTTTTTTCTGCGATGAAGTCGATGTTATAATTTCCGTGATAATAACGCAAAATATATTTTGTAATATTTCGGTCTCCGAATTTTCGTTGCATCGTAGTGCAATTGCATAAAATAGTGTAACAAAAAATATATGGTATAACAAAATGTATATACAAAATATATACAAGCAAAATATATATGAAATATATACAAATACACAATATAAAAAATTGATTCAAATACAATGAATTACAAATTTCATAATTTGAGTCGAATTTTTTAGAGTTATTGTTATTTTTAGCCGGAAATATTTGTTGCTCTTTATAATTACCATTTTTCGTACCTTCCCGCAATGTTGCGAACTTGTACCATACAACATTACCCTGAATAAATGTGTTAAAATAGAAAACACTCAGTTATCGTTACCTTTGTATCATCATCACTTGCAAAGAATTCAGAGATTCTTTTCCAACTTGCAAAAGCCATGCAATGAAAAATGAAAAACGATAATTGCTGTCATTATTGTCTACCAGTTAATCACGACAGCTACCACCACGACAACCAGTTGATTACGATAATTACCAGCGCGATTTTTCAATCCAGTGTAATTATTGTTTGTTCAAATCACTCCTCGGATCAATTAGCAACAGCGTTCAATTTCCTTTGTCGACGAAGCAGCGGAAAGAGCTGTTTCCTTTTTTCCCGATATTTTAATCTTCCCCGAATAACAGGGAACACAATAGAGATTTCTCCTTCGACGGAGCAGAGGAAAACGGAAAATGGGTCAACGCGAACGTCTATTGTCGAGGGACCGTTTCGCAAGGTCGCGTCCAGTCGTTTTCCCGGCTATTCCCCGCGAGTAATTACGTCGGGAAACACAAGACATCGCGCACACCGACTCGACCCGTCGATTATGATCGCCGCGAGGAAATTTTGGGGGCGTGAATTAACTTGGAAACGATTTATGCAACCCGCGAACGGGAATTAAAATACGCGATAAGCAGTTTACTCATCGCGATGATTAATATCGAATGTCACGGATCCTAACATACCTCAGGGTAAAATATAATGCAACGTGCGAGATCCGCAAATTATCTACCTTTTTCTCCTTTGTGTGCTGAATGAACAGTCTTTTATCATTGTTATTCGACAAATTGGCAACCGCACGTCGTACACAATTTACGATCTCTATGAATTTTTAATGTTGCACTTGTCAAGATCAGTAAAATTTGGAACGTTTTGTTTGCACTTTGGCTAGGTGGTTCAAGATCTTTTATCATTATGATTCAAGAAATTTTCAACCATACGTTGTACACAATTTACGATCTTTATGACTTTTTAATATCGGGTACACGTTGTATACAATTTGCCAGTGTTTTGAGAATTTATACTATGGTAATTGTTGAGATCCATAGAATTTAGAAGCTTTTGTAAATCCTTTGAATAGATGGTCCAACACCTATGATCATTGTGATTCGACTTGTTGGTAGGTACACGTTGTATACAATTTCTTTTATGAATACTTAACATTGTATTCAACGAAATCGATAGAATTTGGAAGCTTTTATTAATCCTTTGATTAAACTGTTTAAGATCACTATATTATTCTCTTTAAGAATAGAATAAATAACAACATAAAAATCTAGCTTCAATATTATATAAGTACAACTCGGACCTCATATTTACAAGCAGTTGAAATTCTTCGACCAAATTAATAAATGTTCTTTCACAACAAACATTCTGTTTTAATAAATTCACTGTTTTATCTTACAAATACCTGCAAACATCGTTTCCAATACAAACACGAGATCGTAAATGACACTCAGTCAACAAAGTATAAGCTCAAAACGAAATATAATTATGTTGCATAATATAATTATAAATAAAACTCAATCCAAAATTTATATCACCAGTAATAGAAATTTGCAGATCAAACTAATGAATAATAAAAATAATAAACAATAAAAGCACGAGTGCAACTCGGTCAAGAAAAGATGATCTCAGAATGATCTACGAAAGGCAAGAATATCGGGAAGTTTAACTGTAAAATAATGTGGGAAACGGTTTCGGGGATGTTCTTCACGCGACGTTCGATCTCCGTGGTCGGTCTAGCAAGTCGTTCTACCGGAAACGAATCGTACCACGGGACTTCGTGGCCTGTCGATCGATCAAACAAGCTTTCAGAAAACGGGCTACGTTCTTAACGAAACTTCCCCCGCGACGAACGTTCCCAGAAACTGCGAATCGAGTCGGCACGAGCGAATGGCCCACTTACGGTGAGCCCGTTCGACGTTCCCTAATTGACACGCGCCTAATTATAGAATTACAAATAGTTGGACGCCGCCTGTCGATAAACGGAAACCGAGAAATCAACCTGATTCGGCTATCGTTCGCGTCACCTTGAACAGCCTGGACAAAGCGACAGCCTTGACCCTAGACTCGTCGACACAGTTCACGCTTTCCCATAAATGTTAACCCTTTTAATTCGAAACAATTTTTTCTGTTGGCAAATATTAGGATGTCCCGTCAGTTTCTTCCTCTTTTCACACGAAATGAATACACGATATTTATTTTTTAAAACTACCGACGTATAATGCATAAGTATTTTGGTGTTGAAAATGAAGTTGAAAAATAAATGAACAAACTATGAAACAGAAATGAATACACTTATAGATTCTTTATCTCGATGACAATCACCATAAATACCGATAAAAATGAAAATGAAGTTGAAAAATAAATGTACAAACGATGAAATACAAATGAGTACACTTATAGATTCTTTATTTCGATGACAATCACCAGAAATATCAAGAAGAACAGCTTAACAAATTTTGTCATTAAAAGCAGGAAATTTGAAGAAGGGTCATTTTATCCCTTTGGTGGTTTCAGTGTTCAGGTTGATTTTTTGTAGTAAAAATGAATTGCTCTATCACTTTCTTCCTTCTTTAAAAAAAACTCGTTATTTTTAGAAACTGATGGAACACTCTAATGGCATGTCCAGAATTTTCTCGTTGAAGATTTCGATGAATTTTATTGAAATTATTATTTTTTTGTAATTAACGCTGGATTTACGGAACCCGTCAAATTAATTTCAATTATAACAATTAAAATTTTTAACTGTATCTTCCATAGCCCCGTATTCTAGGATCCCTATATCCGCAAAATCTTAAAACAACCTTCAACGTTTATATTCTACGATCCCTATATCCATAATGAAAACGAACAGACACAAATCATGTCCGACTAATATAACTGACGGACTGACGCGATACTTAAACTCGACAAACAACCGCAATGGACGAGATGCCGCGATTATTTTTGCATCGGTCGTACAATATGAATGATTATTGAAAATAAATGCCCGGAGCGTTATACTGTCGTGCCCTGTACCGAGGAAATGTCAAAGTTGAGCGCATTGTTTCAGTTAATCAATATTACCAGCGTTACCGTGGAATAATGCGATTTCTTCTTTCCCTAAGACGTCCGCTGGACGAGCCTAAGCACCGTTTGACCTTCGACCGGGATGTTCCGGGTGTTCCTCGTGGCGAGGTGCTCACTCGCCACGCCCAGACCGCGTGGGCCGTTCCGAAAGGGTAAAGTGCGCTGGAATTCCAGCGACCGCTGGCAGGAAATCAATTACCAGGCTTTAAATCCTACAACACCGTGCAGCTTCCTATCGATCTTCGGCCAGCCGGAAATATCTGCGAGCGCTTGCGTTTCCTTATGAAAATACCGACGACGCCAGACTTCGCGGTTGCCGTGTATCGATTGCTTTGTCAGTGCGAATCCTCAATTTGTAGCTGTAATATACCGTTCCGTGGGATATCAACTCGATAACGCGAGTTTGCTACTTTGCCGTAACGAGCGAGGAAAATCGCCCGAAATTCCTCGAGGAAGAGACGAAGTTTACGAACAGTCGCGGTATCGATCTTGCTTCTTGATATTAGGTACCCTTATTCGTAGCTCGCCCATAAATCGTATTTATTATAATTATTTATATCACGCTACCGGTTCGACCATGATCTAACAGTATCGTTGCTCTCGAGTGTTTTAACTGTTGGATCACGGTCGAAACCGCAGGTTCAGGTGACTTTGGATACCGGTTATCGGAACTGCAGGTGCATACGAGGTATCTACATATCAGTTTGGAAACTATCTTTCTTTGGAAAATAGCGAAGGTGGCTCAGTACTTGTGATTATAGAAACCATAGCGTAACCTAATAGTATAGCTTTGACTAAGCTGCACTTACGCACGTATCCATTATGTATACTGAATCGTAGATGTGGATATGTACTGTGTCTTAAGGTACATTAATGACAGATATGTAGGTACACTAATGTACATATCTATGTATACCAACGTAAATCTAAATATACATAAAATGTACAAATCTAAATATGTATAAATACATACATATCTACATACATACGTGTGCAAATGTGTACGCCGAAACGCACACAATGGCAATACATATATCGAACCCCGCAGTTATTTGCGCTTAACACATTACACGAAACGAACAGTTTAGTAAACCAGTTTAGCAAATGCGACGGCAATAAAAATATAGAGGGCGTACTCCTTTTCTAGCCGAAGGGTTAAGCGAAAACAAGTTAAGAGGTTACACGTACGGTATAGTAATCAAGATCGAACCCCTCGCAGTCAAGCGAACGCAGCAATAGGCGAAGCTAATATCCGATCGCGATAGGGTGAACGAATTGTGTGTTGTTTGAGCGTATGCTCGGAAAGAAAGCTTCTGTTACCGCATGGCGCGTGCGAGGCAACAGAACGGCCCCGATCTTGGCTAGCTGGCAAGGACGAGGTCGCGAACGCGGCTTAATCGTGCTCATGCTCGTGCTCGTGCTCGTGTTCGTGCCGCTTCTCGTCGACGTACTCGTAACCGGCACGAGCTCAGCAAAAGGGGATGTATGCAGCCGCAGAATGCACGCGCACCCCGGCCCGGTACTCCTACAGGTCGTTTCAGCTTTTTTCCTTTAACCAGTTAAGTGTGTTTGACGACTATATCCGTCATGGGGATGTGGCAGAATTTTTTGTCACGGCGAGTATATCCCTAAATCACAGCTAACTGGTTCACCAAATAAGTCAATATTAGTAATGAAATTGTCTATTTTAGAAAATAGGCCCATCTTTTTGGCACAATATTTCAACACCAACTGTTTTATTAAAATATATTCATTCTGTGATTGACTAGTATACTTACAAAAGGGAACGGCCCAGTATTTCAGAAAATAAAATAGACCCATGTTGCACACAAATTTTATCGCATTTTGAATTAAACAAAATTGGTATATTTTTAATAACACAAGAATGACAATACGAAAACACAAAAAATAATAATTCAATTAAATTTATTGTTATAGGACCTCGAATAGTCTTACACGCACCAGAATGCAACTATTGCAATATTTAGAAGCGGGACTAAAAATGTCTCACCATGCATTACCATGCATCAAAAAGGTGGGACATTTCAAATAATCCTTGACAAGTTGCATGGTAAATCAATCGGTGAAATAGGGAACGTCTTATAGTGAAAAATACAGAGAGCGTATATATACGTCTTCCGTATATATTGAAAAATTTGTGAGGGCGTACATATACGTTCGTAGTGAATGAGTTAAAACGTCGTCATTTTGTGCACGAAAGAAATGGATGAGATATAGTTTTTAAAGAAATATTTGATACGTATTTTTTTTTATCGGCGATCATCCGTTTTAAGGGGGTTAAAATGGACCCTAAAGTTTGAGATTGAAAGTATGTTTTTTTGAACATCTTGACAACTAATAAGGGTAACTCCTAGTTTAGTCTAACTGCTTCAATTACTCGATTTATTACGCGTCCGTAATGAAGCACAAAATGAATCGTCTGACGAAAAATCTCTTAAACCAAATTGCATAGTTAAGTAATTAACGACTGAAGATGGTATTAATTGTTATAACATCGTGTATTCGATAGTGTATTCCCAATTTCCAATGATCATTACAATGTTCGTACAATGCACCGTCGTAGTCAGAAATGTTATACCACCCGGTAGAAAGCAGCGAAGAGGACAGAAAAAGGTGGATAGAAACGGCAAAAAGAATGGAGACGCGGAAAGAAAGAGAACGAGCGTGGAAAATGCATAAAGACAGGACGGTTAGAGGAAGAGAGAAAGTAGAGAAGAGTGGGTGGTTACCGGTGCCGGGTCGCGAAACGGGTCGCAGAGGGGGTCGCGGAGGATAGCGAGAATTCGCTTCCGTGTCCCAGTAGCACTAATGACCGCCATCCTCCCCTCTTTTCGTTCACCATCCCCGCCATCGCGCCCTTGCACTCCCCCCCTCAAACAGAAACGCCCCACCATTCAACCCCTCGCTCGTTTCCCTCCTCATCCCTCCCACGCGCTACGTCGCGTACATCCTCGATCATTCCAGATGATACTTACGTGATGATATTTCTCATCACTTTTCCTTCCTTGATTAATGTTATCGCTGTATCGAAATACTAATTTTTAAGTGCTGCACTCATTAGTGTTGGTATAGTTGTTTTAACGTTCGAATTATGTCTATGTAAATGTTTAAGGGACCGTGTGTCTATTTGGGTACATTATTTGAAAAGGACGAACCTAGTTCTTTGTATGAGTAGTTCATTATTTTATTGTTTCTGTTGTACTGGTTTACTATTTTATTGTTTGCCATTTTACCATTTTACTATTTTAGTTCATGTAACTACAATTCACTATCATTGAATTATTTTACCATTTATTTTACCACTATACACAATATTCAAGCAGATACTAAAAATTATTATTGGACCAGCTGTATATCAATATTTATCACATTGTATAAAGCTTGTTCATTTTCGATGATTACCAATATTTGCGTATATTTAACATTCTCGATTAACTTCTTGACTATGTAAGAACACAAACAGATACAAACGGCACCTGGTAATACTACATGCTCCGATCACAATGGTACCAAACAGTCACGTTTAACATCGTCCTTCGCTTGACCACACATGAATGTACACCGCGTTGCATGAAAATTGTGCACTTCCAATGGATGGACCATGCATCGACGTTCACGTTGCATAAAAATTGTGCACTTTCAGTAGCTATCAAATTTGGCCTATTTTTGAGTTCCAACGTACCAGCAGGAATCGGTGCAAATGGTACCAAAGATGGTTCCAAATGGTTCCAATGGTACCAAGTGGTTCATAGCGGTACCCAAAATTCCATAACCAACGTCGTCCTTTGGTCGGCGCTAAACCGATGTAAACCCAGTCTTACGTCACAGCGCCCAGAGCGTGCGCCCTCCCCTCCACGGCTCGAATCGCCCCACCGCCGTCCGTCCCTCCCTGCCCCTCTCGCGGTTCAGCCCCCCACCGTTAAGTCCGAGTTATCCCCGACCTCCCCGAACGACCCCTCTCTCCGTTTCATCCAGCAAGCGCGGTGTATACACACGCTACGAGCGCGCTATATACCTTTCCACTATAACGGGCAGCACTCGGCGAGACCGAGGGGGACCCGGCAGTCTCCGCTGGTACACCGAGCTGCGTGTTACCTCGTTCCTCGATTGCTGTATCACGTTCTCGCCATAATCAGCGTCGACGCGCGTCCGATCTGACAACTCTCGTGGCACATTCGCGGCGGCACATCGTCGTAACACGCGCGCGCGCACGCACACACACACGCACACACATATACTTACACACGTACACATACACACGCAATCATTCACTCAGTCATCCTGTACACGCACACGCGGACGCGCGCGAGGCACAAAGTCGTAGGTGCACGCGTCGGTGAGCGAAGAACGTGCACGGAAAGCCCGTTAGCGCACGCCACACGCGCGAAAGAAGAGAGACGGGTGCTCGGGCGGCGCGAGGACGGGCACGGGCGCGATCGCGGGCCAAAGTGAACAGGGATACGGGACGAGATACAACGCGGTGCGAGAGCAGGTGCACGCTCGTCCGTCTCGTCTGGCCGTCATCGAGGAGTAACACGTGCAGGTGTGTATGCCCGAACACGTGCACGCTCTCCTCACGCTCTGTACGTGCCCGTATATGTGTACATACGTGTGTTGTTACGTGCTTGGTCGATTTAGGGACGATAGGCAGGTAGGGCTAGGCGATTTCGCGACCACCCGTTAAGACTCGGTCGCGAGTGAACAGGAATCGATGGTGCCTCTCTCGGATAACTCGATAACTGATGCTGTTGTTGTTATTGTTGTTGTTATTGTTGTTGCTGTTATTGTTGTTGTTGTTGTTGTTGTTGACGTTGCTCGTTCTTACACGGGGAGTGAATGTGCCTCTCCGAACACGCGGAGGTTACGTAGGCGCGTTGCGTAAGCGCTCGGGGTGCTCCGAGTGAAACCGGAAGGGACCGTCGAGGGCTGCTCGGACTGCACCGTGGATAATCGAGGATTTTTCAATGAGTACACAGTGACACGGTAATTGGACTGTTAGATAACGAACGTTCGAGGGAGTTTCGTGTATCGTTGCGGCGGTCACATGGTTCCGTTCTGCGGTTTGCGATACGAGGCGAAATCGCGAACGGAGCTCGAACCTTACGGTGTTTGTTGCTTGCGTTATGATCTAGAATCGCGTTAGATGTCGTCTAAGATTAAACCGTGTTCGACATTAGATCGGCAACTAAATTTGCGACACCCGAATTCATCTTCTACGAACTTGTTTATTGAACTTAAACGCGTATGCAATTTCGGTGTGTGCACCGTTGGAATCGGTATTTTGCGATAGACTTCGAGCTGTTTTCAAAGTGGAGGAATTTTCTTGCACCTCTAATAGTCACTAACTTCTGAACTCGTATTTAGACACTTTCGCTGTCACGTGTGTAACACACAATTCGGGGCCAGTATCGCCTTATGAGCTATAACATGTATTATCGTCGCTATAATGTACTCTTTCTGATAAATCTGGGTCATCCTCGTAATTTCTATTTCTCGATTTATTGCACGAACTTCAATTCATTCTTCGACTACCTATTTAACTATGATCATGTTGACATTTTATACGTATCCACTGCATGGTTCACATTCTGAAGGATTCTCAATTTAGAAAATTTCTGGTAAAAATATTTTTCAATTTTTAGTAGATTGCAAAAATGATTTCTATCTTTCTTGTCTTGTAAAAACAATTTCTAACAGATTAATACTAAGATTAATAATAATAATTATTAGCCTTAAAAACACTCGCAGGAGTAACAATAAACAAGATTAGCCGAATACAACAAATATTTACGTCGTGATAGTAGTTGTACGTCTTCCATTTGCCCCTAGATGCAACATGCACTGATCACATTCTGTGATCTCCGTTTTGAGAAAAGAAATAGTGGAGAACCGAAAGGTAGAAACGATAAGGAAATGGTGTCCCAGGTGGTTCAAGATGATACCTAAAATATTTACGATAAGGAGCTTTGCGTACGATAACGCAGGTTGCATCGTTGAACCATGAGGGCACTTTTGATAAGTTTCAGCCTAAACGTGGCTTAAATTATGTACTAGCATTCCCGAATGTCGTTTCGGGCTTTATCGCGACGGCTGAATTTATGCGATAGTTAAGGTAGCAATAAATGGCGTAATGGAAATTTACGTCATGGTCTACGTATTCGGAACAAATCATCCTTTGTTTACAATGTAATCTAAACAACAACCCGTCCCAATTTCGTGCTATAATTAGTACAATCATCTTCTCATATCTGGGATAAGAAGTACACGCATTAAAGAATCGTTTAATCAACGGACTGTCACAATTTTTAGAAAAAGGAACGTTGAAATCCACCCTGGTAGCGTTTTATTGATAAACAAGCAACGATTTGTGCTCTTAATAAGTCTATGATTTTATTCGAAGAATCGGGGCTGCCCAATCGTCTTCTCGTATCTAGGATAAGAAGTGCACGCAATAAGGAATCGTTTAATCAACGAGCAGTTATAATTTTAAGAACAAGAAACGTTCAATTGCACCCTGGTAGCATTTTATTGATAAACAAGCAGCGATTCGTGCTACCGATAAGTCTATGATTTTATTCGAACAATCGGTGACTGGCTAATTGCTGACATTTCGATGAAAATCGATTGGAATTTTCCGTGTCGAGCGCAGTTTACCTTTTTGCGTTAAGCAGCTCGTAAATATTGACTTACGATGGAGTAGGCGAGAAGATCGGGTCATTCGTGCTTCGCTGCGTTGACAGCTGTAATTTGTATGGTGTACGGGTTTATATTGTTCGCGGGCAAACCATTCTTCTGGCTTGCATAACCGTGTGGGCTTTAAATCAACGCTCGTCGTATAACACTGTTGATAAAAGGGTATGTAACGTGTGTATCGCGTTGCACGATTGTTGTGCATGCACCCTTAATGCATGGCCTCGTACACCGTCTTCCATATACACGATTTCAGAACCCGGAACGACGTTTCTATTATTACTATTTAAAAGTTACTATACCCTGGTATCCTTTTTGGATCGTCTCTTAACCTCTTAACAATTGTTTGGTATTTTTCTGGATTCTCTGAAATTCATCTTCCTCGACTTTCTCTTTAAACTTCTTCGGATTCTCTCAAGTTTTCTGAGTTCTCTGCATGGGTCCTGCGCGACATCTTATCGGTTCTCGATGTTTCTTGAATTATCAAGGACACATTGCGGATTTCTAAGATTCTATATTCGAAGATTTTTAAATGTGTGTCCCGAAATTTGTATACTCGGAGACTCGAGAACTGTTATATTTAGATTTGTAAATTTCTATATTTAGTGGTCCGTGAATTTTAGAATCGCTCGTCTCTTCGTCATCCTCGAACGATTGAGTCAACTTCCTAAATTCAGCGAAATTATTCGGAGGATCGAATAGAAAAAAAAGAGGATGTTTGAAAGACGAAGTTCATCGCACCTGCAAATGATTCCATGCCTTCATTACCTAAATGTCACCAAGTATTTATGTCGTCGGCTATTACGGTTGAAGCGAACAATACATTTATTGGCGCCCAGAACAGGGTGTATTCTTTAAGTTAAATAACGCAAAGAAAATTTGGCATTCGATGCTAGGAACGAGTCATCGTCGTGGGCTCGACAGGTGTTGTAACTGGCCCAGATTCCGGTTAGTTTACCAATAGAAACGGTCTGCGCTTAAATATATCACCATGGCAGCTGCTGCGACGACGATTTCGCAAACGATAGGACCGCGGAATCCACGCGAATCGATATTCATTTTTGCGATCGATAGATAGCCCAAACGAACCGTCTTCTTCTTATTGCGAAACGAAAAGGAAAGTCGATCATTGTTTACGCGTAAGATGCGATCTAGCCGGCCATTTAACCGTCCGCCAATTATGTTTGCAAAATCTCGAGTGTTTCTTGGCCGAATACTATCGTTAGAGGCGAACGAGTGAAACCGATGCGCTGGGGTGGGCTTCTCTCATTGGCGTAACTTGGCATTTAGGAATTTACGAATTTGGAGAGTTAGGATATTTAAAAATTTAAGAATTTAGGAATTTTGGAATTTAGGTATTTAGAAATCTGAGGATTTAGGATATTTAGGGATGTCGGATGTTTAGGGATTTTGGACATTTAGGGATTTAATGTATTTAAGGATTTAGGAATTTAGAAGTTTAGGAATTTTGAAATTTTGAAATTTTTGAATTTTTACATTATTGAATTTAGAAATTTTGGAATTTAGAAATTTAAGGATGTATGAATTTAGGACTGTAGGCGCATAGGCATTTAGGGATTTAGGTATTCGGGTATTTGAAAATTTGAAAATTTGCTAATTTTAGAAATTTAGAAATTTGGGAGCTAAGAAATTAGAAAATTAGTGGTTTAAAAATATCGAAACTTGATCATTGAAATGAATGGCAGTTTGGGGGCATAAAAATTTTGTAATTTGAGAATTTGGAAGTTTAGAAATTTGGTAATTTAGAAATCTAAGAACTTGAGATTGTGGGTGCATAAAAATTTCAGAATTTAATAATTTATAAAATTGAAAATTTGAAAATCTAAAAATCTAAACCATGAAAAATTGAAGATCTAAAACTTTCAAATTTGAAAATCTAAAACTTTCACATTTGAAAACCTAAACCTCGCAAATTTGAAAATCAAAAACTTGAAGAATTGCACATCCAAAACTTTGAAAGTATCTAACACGAGACACATAATATATCGCACGACCAACGTATCTCGTGCCACATAGTCAACTCGAATCTCTATTCCAAGGAGAATAAGATTCCCCGTCGATCCATAACTACGCCTATGGTTTCGTACGTATTCGATTCGTAATCGTTTCCCTATCAGCCGTCAATTATTCCATTCTCGCGGATTTATGGCTCGACGCTTTCGCGTCGTGCACGGTTACTCGCGTGCGGCCTACGCCGGGTCGTTTTGACGTTCCGATTTAATGAAGCGTGTAAATCATCGCACGATCCGTGACACGAAGCCTGAAACGAGACGGAGATGCGTTCGATCCCCGAATCGGAATATGAAATTTCTCAACGATGGAGATACGTGCGGAGGTGTTCGAAACACCGATCTAATTGAGGCGTTCAAAATCTCCAAGAGGAACCATCCATCAAAATAATCCTTAATACTTAACCTACCAACAAGTCGAAATGACTGATTTCGGTCTTCACATTTTACATTAATTTCTTACTACGTTTAGCATTCTGTTATCGTGTTCCTTTCTTTTATATTTTATTGCCATGTTCTTTTGTACCTTGTTGTCGTGTTGTTTTATATTTCATTGCCGCATTTTTTTATACATTTCGTTGTCGTGTTCTTGTCAAAACTTCCGTCATTTTTTGTCGACTTAATGATCGTAATATATCAATCGATACCTTCGTATTTACCGTTCTTAATATCATGTAACTTGTTAATACAAGTGTGTTGTACAAACACGATATTACAAATTGTACAAACATAATATTCCGTGTCATCCACGCGCACCTTCCTGTCGTGAAAATCGACGCGTTGATTGAAGACTCGAGCAGCGGCTTCAATATCGATAATTGTGTATTTAGCGGCTCGAAAGTTGTCGTGGTATCAATTTAGAAATAGTGGCAGGTTCGTGCGCTGTTTCTGAATAGTGGATCTAAATGGCTGAATCAGTCATTTCGCCGGGAGAATATTTTCGTGCCGGTCCGGGCGCGATGAAAACCGGAGGAGATAGCGCGATGCACGTGAAAAAGGTATATCTGTTTTCTTGTAAAGTGCATGTTCCTCGGATAACAAGCACGATAAAGGATCGATTTACGTTTATACGAGGTAGCTCGATACGTGTCGCAAACACGTTGGATACATTATAGCGGTGAAATTGAATATTCGAGATTCACGGCGTTCGAAAAACTCCGTCGCTGGAAACACGTGATATCGAATCCGTTGAAACTTTTATTGCCCGCGATGCTGCGAGCTTTAATTGGAGACATCGATTTTCTTCCGTCCGTCCGCCTTATTTATTTAAAAGAAGAAACCCTCTAAGAGATGTTAGTTGCACCGAGAATTCTACAAAATGTTCTCCATGGGTCGAGGATATTTGTTAAAATACATTAAATGAATATTTATAATGTCGTACATATCACGGTATGCCTTGAGGGGTTAACAATTTAGAATTGTAAAAATGTGAGAAATCGGAAGTACAAAAATTGTAGTTGGTTCAATGATTTCACAAAATTTTCTCCATGAATCGAGGATCTTTGTAAAAGTACATTAAGTGATTATTTATAATGTCGCAAATATGACGGTATGCCATGAGGGATGAACAATTTAGAATTATAAAAACGTGAAAAATCGGGAATAAAAATATTGCAGTTGATCCAAGGATTTCACAAAATTTTCATACAATTTTCACAAAATATTTAACAAAAAGGATCTTGGTTAAAATATATTACCAAGAAATAACCTCTTTGCGTAATCAGAATTATGCAATCTATTTTCGATTTGTCCCATAATTTCTCTGCTTCACTTGTTTTCATTTATCTACTGCGTATTGCTTGCAAAAATATTCGCAGTCGAATTTAAGAACAAGAAGCGAGTCGATCATCGTGTTTGACAATAAAATGCGCGCATCAACGTCTTGCGTTAACGAATACGCGAAAAAATAACGTCGAAAAGGTTCGTTTCAAGCGTAAAATGTCACAGATGTTCGTAAAGATAATGTCACGAATTTCTCCGGGAACAAAGAAGATGGACAAACGCGGATGCATCGGCGTCGTTTGCTCGAATCAGGATGACACACATCGCGAAGAAGTAATAGACACCTTTAACGCAGTTACGACGACAAGCGAGTTGTATTATATAATATGAGATACACGGTCGATACGTTATGGTCGTTACTGCGTTGTTCGTAATTCTCCTCCCTAAGTAAACACGAATACCGTGTGCGTCGTTTAATAACGCGCAGCTTTTATATCGATAATTATACTAGCGAGTCGGTGATCGTCGAGAAAGTTGTTACTCGGAAAACCGTTTCACGCTACTAATTAACTTACATTTTATATCGGACGTCGCGATTATCTCGGAAAACGGGTTAACTGTTCAATTACGGACAATCATCGTCGTCGTTGCTGCGAATTCGCGTGTCGTCTCGTCCGAGATCAGAATTAATTACGATACGATTGTGTGGATCGACTTTCGATCTTTGATCACGATTTTACCAAGAAGATGGCTTCGAACACGATTTTCCCTGAGATTTATTGTTTATGAACATATTATTTTAACCGCGATCGATTCTGCGCCGTTTTGAGTTTGTTTATTAACATTGCTTAATTGTTTTCCATAATTTTTTTTTCACGAGAGTTTATCACGCGTAAAATTTGCGATTTTGGGTGTTTGTTTTGATGATTTCTAGATTCGAGAATTTAGGATTTCACAACTTTGTGAGTTTGGAAATTTCTGCACTCGAGTTTGTGATCTTGGAAGTTTGTAGATTCGAACATCTCTCAATTTGAGAATCTGTGATCTTGGAACTTGGTAAATTTGAAGATCTCTCAATTTGAGAATCTCTGATCCTGGCACTTGATAAATTTGAAGATCTCTCAATTTGAGAATCATTGATTTTGAAACATGGTAAATTTGAACATCTCTCAATTTGAGAATCTCTGATCTTGGAACTTACTAAATTTAAAGATCTCTCAATTTGAGAATCTACAATTTCAAGGTTGGTAAATTTATAGATTTCTGATCTTAAGTTTGTGTTTTTACAACCCTGTAAATTCAAAGACCCATTAATCTGAAAATCTATAATTCTGCAAATTTGATCACCTCTAATTTTGTAAATTTGAGCATTTGCCAGTTTAATCGCATTACATGCCCCATTACGAGTTAGCATAATACCGACCGCCATTTTCTCCAGGGAAGTCTACAGTACTCCCTACTGTGTCATAATTATTAAAATACAATACAACAGACGCAACAACCTATTCCACTGCCTCAAATACTCATGAATCGATAAACATAAAACTTATTCAACTGTCAATATATCGAGGTCTCCCGAACATCAGTATCCGACGTGCGAATAATAAGAAGGATAACGCGTTAAATGGATCATTTTCTCGATTACGCGATCATTCAGTTCGCAGAAGAAGATCTGATTACGTAAATCGTACAGTTTCTTGATTATGGTAGACGCTGAATACGAGACAAGAAGCTAGTCACACGATTAACACGTGCAAAATTTGCACGCCTTTCTGAAACGTTTTTCCCTTACGCCTGTCGGGTAATAACGGCCATTAGCGGCGTTAATTATCGGCCTTATCGCGGAATTTATCTGTTCAAGGTTGCCCGTTCCGGTGTCCATTACCGGGATATTAACGGGGACCAACTGCATGGACGCGTTACCCTTCGTTTTGCTCGTTTGTAAATTAGGGTTGGCAACCGGTTACGCGTTCGTTTGGGGGGTTGGTCTCGCAACGAGACCGCGAAACAACGATTTGTACGCTTCAACCCTTTGAATACTATTACGGTCTCCCGCAGAATGATTTTTCGGGACGATATTATAGTCGGAGCCTCTATGTTCGATCCAGACGTTAAATATTAGGGTGTCCCGTAAATTGCTTCCTTGTTTAATAGAAATATATATACAATATATATTGTTTAACATTTGTTGCGTTAAATATGAAGTCTTCTAAAGGAAATATTATTTACTCCCTGATTACTTGAAAAATATTCCTCGAAATGTGTTTTTATGTTACATCAAAAGGAGAAGAAACTTATGGGACAATCTAATATAATATACAAAATCCATATAATATTTATTATATTTATATAGTATATAAAATACATATATTTTATTTATTTATAATTTTAGGATAATGAATGAAAATTTTCGTATTAATGGCGCGGTAATAGCTGTTAATGACGTCAAATAGTTTGTAGCAATTATTGCAACAGCATTGCAGAAACCAACCCTGACCTGGAGTTTTATCGAATTCGATGCAGCGTACAAATTCAATGATTTTCTGTGTTAAACGTCGGTAAAGGACAACGTAAAATTAACCGTTTCATCCGACAGCTTCGTAGTCTTGAACGAATTAATAAACAGCGTTTTTTCTCCGTTATAAATTTCCGTTAGCTGCACTTAACGTTCGACAATTATCGACAGCTAATGGAATTAACTTACGCTTTAAAATTATTTTTTGGGAATATTCCTCGACTCGCTTGAGCAAGCCATTAACGCCTGTTTTTGGTCCATTTGGAAAAATTTTTGTCCTGAGCATGCTGCAATTTATAATCAAATATGAAAACTATTAATAAAATGAAACAATTCAGAAGGAATTCACACTGTATCTATTTTTTATACAATTAATACTTAGCAAATAATGTTCAATAAAAAACTAACATTCGAATGAATACAACTTGCAAGATTTGTATAAACATAAATAAATTTTATAATATTTGTATTAATTTTTCACGCCGTCTGCAATAAAAATGGTTTATTTTTCGAATAGAAAAAGAAAGGTGTCGAATGTAATTATTAACCTGCTGCAAAGTGTGCAAACGTTAAAATAACGACGAGAAACTGCAATATTATTCGCAGAAATTGGAAAGAAACGAAAAATCGAATATATAAAATGGAGATCATTCGTAAATTACTTTCTTTGACCAATATTCCGCTCTCTTATGGAGAACACAGGATTCATTGTTGATGGTCGGATCGGCAACGCCACCGACAGCCGGAACCTTTGCATTATGTAACCACGTTTTAAAAGCTACTCGAGGAGGTAATTAAGCAATGTTTGCCGTGCAATTATAGGAAAATGAGGTGTTTTCGATCCATCGATGCGTGTTCGAGCCGAGAGTGGAATCGTCGGGTGAATACCGAGGAACCATTACGGATTCATGGGGTAAAATAATCGTATGGAAGTCTCTTAATTAAGCAAGAAGGAAATGAAATTTTACTTGCATACTATAACCTCCACGGTAATTACATTAAACTACTTCACCAATTTTTTTTTCGGCATGTAGAACAACTTTGTGCAATTTTAGAACTCTACACCCTTTCGCGAGGTGAATATAGAGCTACCATTTTGTACAGTGTCACTTTCGTTTATAGATAGTCATTTAAAATATTTAAATAAATTGATCTATTGATAGTTCGTTTAGGTAGATTGATTTATTGATATTTAACTTAGATATATTGATTTATTGATATTCTATTTAGATAAATCGATTTATTGATATTCTCTTTAGATAGATCGATTTATCGATATTCCATTTAGATAGATTGATCTATTGATGTTTCATTTGAATAGATTCATTTATTTTGTAGAAAAATATAATCTTTGTAATACGATTTTCGAGGATGATCTTCGCAAACAACCCTTTAAGTGGTCACATTATTAAAAGTAACACCGCATTATTTACGTATTAGTCGTAAAAGTTTCAAGAAGGTCAGAATAATGAAACTTTACTGAACGAGGATAAAATTAGTCAAATAAACTGTGATAATGTACTAATATATACGAATAATTTTTCTTAGATCTTAATGACAGGTACAAAATCAGTGAAATTAATTATTCATAGGGAGAGCAAAGAAAGGGAGATTTTGAGGGATCTCGCTGTTGAGACAGTGATACGCACTAACAGATTAAAAGATGAAAAGATTAGGTACCCCTGTTAATAATCTGTATTATAGCGTGTCTGACCATAAACGTCAGATTTCACTGTGGCGTGTCAACTCGAAAGGTCACACTCCCCATTCGGTTTAATACAACGATTTGAAATCAGTACTAATCTAGATCTATCGTGTTGTACGCATGATGCGTAAACATAGCGAAACGAACCGTAGTAGCAACTAATAATAATAGTAGTAGTCAATACAAATAATTAATAATAGAGAAATAATGTTAAACTTTTCAAGAGAAAGACTTTCAGATTTTCATCTGACAACAACAAAAAAACTGGGCAAAGGGTTAACCCATTTGATACCGCGATCCCTAAATGGTAATTTGAATATTTTTACATACGTTATATGGAATAATAAATCGTTATATTAAATAAAATGTGTATTCGGTAAATGTTTGCATACTGGTTTACAAAATTATTTTCTGCTTCAATGTCTAATTTGTAAATGTATTTGATACAGAAATAAAACAGAAGTAATGTTGAAATAAAAATTTGGCAATTGATGGATTAATATCGAAAGATTATTAATGTTTTTGAAGACCAGATCACACCCCGATCTAACACTAAAACTACCAAAGGGCCATCATCAAATCAGGGACATCAAATGTCCCTTTTACAAATTCTCATTTCAAATGATAAAATTTATCAGATGGTTCTCTTAACGTCTGTACTAATTGTCATCGAGCTAAAGAATCTTTAAGTGTATACATTCATGTTTCATCGTTTGTTCGTGTATTCTTCCACTTCACTTTTAACTTCAAAATAATTGCGCATTATACGTCGGTAGTTTCAGCGTTAATTACGGCACGTACGAATCGGCGAATAAAAAATGCAGAAAGAAGCGAAAAAGTAAGAGGATCAAGAGGAAAACGGGGAGGCGAAGGAATCACGGGCAGCATCGAAAGTGGAGCAATAGCGAAGGGTTTCCGGGACGAGGCGAGAGAGCTCTGTGCGACAATCGATCGGCGTTCTAATCGATTCGATACTCCCACGCCCGTTCCAATCAGTGGCTGCACGAGTTACACAAGAACGCCGGCGATTGGTCGATGCTCGGTTCCGTGGCGCTTCGTTTTCGTTTCGGCATCATCTATCGCATTTTCCGGCAAGTCATAATTTTCGATGCTCGCTTAGAGCTCGCCCGATATCCGCCCGAATTTATGGCCCGATACGCGCGCGCGTGTCTGTGTCTTCGCACACATAATCACGTACCCGAGGTCTGCATTAAACATCCTACACGTCGCCGATTTCGTGCTCGGAAACTCGCGAACGTCTCCTCGTTCTCGTAATTTAAAGTCTACGTCTTTGACGATTTGTTCGCGAAATCCTGTACGGACGATCCCGTCGTGGTTATATTTAGCCGTTCGCGCAATATCGCCGCCGTAGTGAATTAGGATTAGGCGCAAACACGCAACCTGCGTCGGGTCTGACGGCGTTAGATAAGCAATTATATCGCTGTATTAATTGGAGCCTTCTTTAATTGTTGCGCAATGACTACTTATGCAATTGTGCGGTTCAGTTATAGAAATATCGAGAGAACGAAGTCGAAGAAGGAGGATACCCGTGCGTACGTGGCCGTGAAATATTTTATATAACTTTTACGATGTAAGAGAAAAATGGAAGCATGAAAATTAACAGAATAAGAATTAAAAAATTGATGAAGGATAAACATGAAATATTTCGTGTATTTTTAGAGCGTGTGAATCTGAAAATTCGGAAGTGACATTTAAAATTGCGAACACACAACGATTCAAAAATGTAAGAATCGAAGAAGCTAGATACACTGATGAAATATTTTTGATATTTTTCAAGCGTTTTTAAAAACTTGGAGATAATTTGTACAAAATGTAATATATGGCGAAACAAAGTAACATACTAAATGTGTTGTAAAAAGAAAGGTTCATGTTATAATAAACATTCGAAGGAGCACAACTGCATTCTTTTGATTTTTGCCGAAAAAAACATTGACTGTTAAATAAATCTAACATAACTGAACCCTTAACGAACGAGCACAGTTTTCTAGAACAATGAACGACGGAATGTTCCGCCGAATGTTTCGACAGAATGATCGGCAGTAAATACATACTTAGTTTAAAATTGAAAATAAATCAGAAAAATAAATAAACAAACACTACATTAATGGCCACTTATGTCTAAATTGAAAATGAATTATAAAAATAAGTAAATAATGGATGAATTATAAAAATAAGCAAATAATGGATAATACATACATCGGTTTATAGAAAGTCTCTTTACATCGATGAAGGTTAACATGCATTTTGTCATAAACTTTTTAATAATTTTCGTAATCAAAAACAAGAAACGTAAGATCCGTCATTTTGTACGGGTTCATTAAATGTAGTGTTAATAAAACATGGCAGACATTTTTACAAAAAGGCAGCAACAAAATTGTGTAATATAAAATGTGAAACCCAAAACTGGTCATTTTGACCGGTTAATAGTTCCATTGTTAAGGGTTAACAATTTAAAACCGTAAAAATATGAAAAATCGTCAGCACAAAAATTGTAAATCTTCGAACGGAGAAATTGTCTGTAATTGCACGCGATGCGAGTTAACGTTAACCTAAAAGGACACGCGGACGAGAACGTTCGCGGCGGTCGGGCCGATTCCTTCAACCGCGGTGTTATTGAAGCCATACTTTTCCAACGTGCCTCATGCTAATGAGGTTAGTATATCATAACGTCTGGAGAACGAGTGCAGGCCGGAGATAAGTCCTTTATTTATACGAGGAATTAGTACGGCCTCGATGTGCGCGCGAGAAACACGTTCGCACACGCTCGCCGCAGCTCGGTGAATCCGCTATTATTTCGATGCAGCTACACACACACACACACACACGCACGCACGCACACATACGTACATACGGTAGCAATAAATTCTGCCAGGTAATGCGTATACTTTGCCGTCGGAAGTAAATCTTCGGGGAAGCGTACGCCCCTTTCGCTGCATCGGAAGCAGCTTTCACGGAACGCGACGTGTCTGCAGCATGGACGACCGGAGGAATCGTGAATCGGGTTTAAAAGCGCGAATCCACGGAACTGGAATCGGCTGTCGACGGAACAACTTCGGATTTCTGCTTGGGAAACGCTTGCCCCTTTGTGCCGGCGAATTTTCGAAGATATTCGCGTGGAAATTCGTTGGGACGGATTTCGTACGGAGAACGTGAAATATTAGCTTCTGATTTTCTCTTCGCGTTCTACGAAAATCTGGATATCCTCGAGATCGTAATAATTACTTATAATACAAGTTTGAAATCTTTTGTCGCGATTTGACAAAATAATTATGATATTACGATTTTTAGTGCACCTGAAATTACAGGGATATACAGTACGCATGTACACCCCTGTCCATAAATCACCGGACACTTACTCGTTTCCAGCAAAATGATTATTAAAACACAGATACAACTCTCTGGTTTGATTTCATTGTTGATTTTGTAATGTTAAGCTATTTTACGATAAAGAAGTAGTGGAGAAATGTAAAATATCTTATCGGAATATCATATATTTTGTTTTTATTTATTATTTTTTGTACGCGCGTGACATAATTTGAAACAATTTGCAGCTTTGTTTTAATTATGTTGAATAACTTAAAAGTAAAAATTACGGAATTAGAAAATTACGAAGTACTAACGGTTTAACCTCTTCACGCCGTTAGCCACATGTGGGAACGCTCAGTTTATAACCTATATGTCAGTTTATAACTACTGAGTAGTATTTACAAAGGTCTTAAAAAAAAATTATGAATTTTGTATAAATAGTTAGCGTCCACATCTTTTTTATTTATAGTTAGTTTTTAAAATTTCGTATCGTGAACTTCATTTTTTATATTGCATTTCCTGTGATGAACAAATATGAATTGAAATATACTTCATTTTCTTTGTTGAGCAAATATGAATTAAAATATACTTCGTTTTCTTTGTTGAGCAAATATGAATTAAAATATACTTCGTTTTCTTTGTTGAGCAAATATGAATCAAAATATACTTCGTTTTCTTTGTTGAGCAAATATGAATTAAAATATACTTCGTTTTCTTTGTTGAGCAAATATGAATTAAAATATACTTCGTTTTCTTTGTTGAGCAAATATGAATCAAAATATACTTCATTTTCTTTGTTGAGCAAATATGAATTAAAATATACTTCGTTTTCTTTGTTGAGTAAATATGAATCAAAATATACTTCATTTTCTTTGTTGAGCAAATATGAATCAAAATATACTTCATTTTCTTTGTTGAGCAAATATGAATTAAAATATACTTCGTTTTCTTTGTTGAGCAAATATGAATTAAAATATACTTCATTTTCTTTGTTGACAAATATGTATTAAAATGTACTTCATTTTCATTATTGGGCAAATTGAATGCGTACGCTTTCGGCATTTTGCCATAACGCGAAACGTCAATACCATCGTTTATCTAATCCATTAACAGATCAAATTGCTGGCATGAACGCGAGTCGTAAAATGACGCTCTTTACCTTATCGTTTAAGTACGCGAAGATAAAAACGTTCACGTTTCCAAAAGCAGGATAATTACATCGTTTGCGTCAGAATGCTCATGCGTTCTAATTTTCAAACATTATTACAAAGTTGTGAATTGAGTTTTGCCAACGGCAATTTCTAAGTATAGTCATTTCGACGAGGCTACAACAAAACTTGCAACAACAAGCGGAATAGCCAACGTTTCGTTATCGACTAATTATTATGTTAATTACAACTTCGAATCCTTCGCGCAGGTTCAATGCCGGGTAACCGGAAAATTTTCTACCTCGGTTCTATAACGATCTAAAAAATGTAGATGGTATAAATAAATAAGGTAGTTTAGTCAGGTAGTTTAATAAGGTAGTTTAGTAAGTTCTGAAGTTTTCATACGTTTTTTACAAACAGCATCACAGAACGAAGGTCTATTGTATTTTGCAAATATTTGTGGAATCTTTTGAACGCACATTTGTTCTTACAATGCAAAATTTATTATTACAATAGAAGATTTGTTGTTACAATAGAAGATTTATTACTACAATAGCAGATTTGTTATTACCATAGAAGATTTATAATGGCGATAGAAGGTTGTTACTGCAATACAAAAGGCATAATACACATAAAACCGTTTAGATCTCGTTATCCACGTTACAATCAAAATAAAGTGTCAAATATTTCTGAACGCAGCAAAACCAAAGACGTATGATTGTGCGATCTTCGAGTGTCAAATGAACGGTATTTTCGTGAAACATTCAGAGTCGCGTAATTAACGAGCTTCTTTCGTTATTCTATCAAGAAAATTACACTTAAACGAGCGTTCAGCGTAGGAACGTTTCGTCAAACGCTTCTTGTTCTCCCACAATTACATCGCGTCACGAGCGAAACCATGGCAGTAACGTTCATTAGAAATACAATAAGGTCGACAATAGAGCAGGGAAACCTTGACCAAGCTATAATAACGTTACAGGCAGCGAGTTTCAGCGGCACAATGGAATCCGGAAAACGAGACTGAAATTTTCATTGCTTTTTTTTCCCCGGGCAACAAAGAGCGAGTCTTATTTTCGCGCTGAAAATCTACCGGGTCGAGCCACTTTGTTTCATAAAACGATGTGACCTTTTTGGGCATCGATGTCGAAGTCGGTCAAGGGTTTACCAATAAAGGTTCGACGGAGTTATCGATACTCGAGGGACAAAAAAGTAAAATAGAACACGTTCGCCCCCGTTTCACCGAGCCTTCTTTCTTCCTGTATAGTTTGTTTTTGTTCGGCAGTTCGCGTTTCTATTTCTTCGGAAACACAGAGAAACTCTTTGCTTCTCGTTCAGCATTTATGAATAGAAATAGGTACATACATGTAACGATGCATGCGTGTACGTAGCTCCAGCGTACTCGACTACGTTGTCTGACCGCGACTGCCATAATCTACTTCGTATTCTTCGCTCCGCATTTTCTTCTTACTGTCACTGAAATTTACTCCGATGAGCGAATATTTGGACAGGCGTGTTAACATTAATATATTTTGCGTAAATTTTCATTTTGAAAATGGAGATATCTGTTTTTAGACAGATGGAGGCAAGTTTTTATTTTGAAAGTTCTTTTTTGTTAGAAGAATATGCGTCTCGAACAATTTCCCGAAATTTTTACGAGACAAAGAAAATATGTTATTGATGCTCATCGTTTTTTACAGAAATTATTAAGTAGCATTAAATAAAAGTCGGTAAAACAACGATACGTTTTTAATTAACTGTTACCGGTATATCTCGCTGTGAATGACTGAAACGATAACCCACTGATTAACGTTATCATGCATTATTAATGACCCAATTAACGATTCAATCGAGTTAATAATGAATTTTTATGTCCGGACATACGATTAACTTCTTAATTATAGATGTAAACATAAATTATTTCACTGCTTTCTATACTCGATTCGCTCGTCGATAATCCAGGCCGATAATATGATATTTATAAACTACAGAGAATATGTTCCAGGTGAGAATTTTAATATAAAAACTGTCTATTTTAAAGACAACGCCATTTATATCTATATATGACTAACATACTTTCTATGAATAACATATTTAATGTCTATACCTTTTTGCAGTATCTATAGATTTAACACGTTCAGCGTCATAGTGAAAGCTGACATTTGTAATCAGACACACTATAATACAGAGTATTAAAAGCAAGAATACTTGGTCTTTAAATTTCGTCTTTTAATCTCTTGGTGCATCTCATCATCTCAATATCAAGAGCTCACAAAACTTTCTTTCGTTTCATTCTATAAATAATTATATTAACTGAATTCACCGCGTCGATCACATATGTCACATATGACATAAGAACAAGGATTTTTAAACATCCAATTTTATTTTTTATATCTATTAGTATATATCATTGTCCGAACACTAAGAGCTTTCAAATGTTTCTTTCGTTTTCTTCCTCTATAAATAATTATATTAACTGAATTCACAGCTTCGATCGCATATGTCACATATGTCATAAGAACAGGGGTTTCTAACGTTTTTATATTATATTTCAATCTGTCGGTATATATCATTGTCGGAACATTAAGAGCCCTGAAACATGTCTTGCTTGCTTCGTCCGTAAACAATTATTGTAACTAAATTTACAGCACCGATCACATATGTCACATACGTTATGAAAACAAAGATTTTTAATCTTTCAACTTTATCTTTTAATCTATTGTTATATATTATTGTATTGGCAATAAGAACCCACAAAGGCCCCCTTCGTTCGCTTTTCCTATAAATAATTAATTCATCTAAATTTACTGTATCGATCACGTGTGAACACCGTGACTAACGCGTAAATCAATAAAATATTGTACACCTACTTCGTCGCTAATAAAATCGTATATTTGAAATTCTGAAATAAAGAAGAGTATACATCAAAAAATATGTGTATCGCAAATTTTCCGCGTAATGGCAAAAAGAATCTGCGCCTCGGTATCCGCGAAGAAACGCGCGAACGAAAATGAAATAAGTTAAATCGCGTGCAACGAAAAATGTGAGCGAAAAACACGAAATAATCCACGCCGTTACCGGAAGAGCCAGCGAGAGGAAACCTGGGTAGTGTTCTCTTAATCTACCGCACCGGGAATTAATGTTAGGTCTACTCTAATAGTAATCCACCGTGGCTTCCCTGTAGCTGCTACAGTGTAGCACATATGTTGCCGTGACGTATGCTCGGAACTTTCCTCGTGTAAATAAGTGGCTGGAACACGCGTCCCATTCGTCAGCGAGGTCCGTGGATGAACCTTTCCTGTTTGGGTCGACGGGAAGGAGGTCAGTATAGGCGCAGACACGATGAAGTTGATCGAACCGGAGAGAAATATTGCCACCGGGTTGTTTTCGTTTTATCTTGAGCCGAATAGCAAATTTGTTTACGCTACGTCAACTTCAGATTTATGAAATTGTTTTGATACCTCCAGAACCCAAACAGTTGTTTTGTCTGTGACCGAGCAGCTCGTGACAAAAACGCGCGAGCATCTTAAAAGTTATGCTAATTTTCGTAATCGTGCTCGAGTTTCTTTCGGACACTTTGGATTTGAGTAATTTGTGACCTGTAATTATTCCTGTACAGGTTAAGAGGTAAAGTTCGTCGACGATCGTATAATTTACACGATTGCTAGGAAAAATTGTCCTCCTCTCGGGACTTAATAATAGAACTTACGAAAATTCGGACGGAACGACGCAAAATTTTCATTATTGTTCACGTCGCGAGTTACCACTACGACGATATAAATGACTCGCCTTTCTACGTCCGTCAAATGTCGTGCGAAAATAAAAGTCATCGCGCAACGCGGTATTTAAAACCCCGCAACGATTGAATAACGAAATGAGGAAGCAAAAACGCTTTCTAATTTTCTTCAATCAGGTTTGATAACTGTTGTATTGCCGTAATCTGCGAATTCATTTCCCATGTACTTTATTCATTCGAATGAACGATTTTTCTTAACGCTTCCTGTCTCTTAGACACGCGAACGAAGTGTAAATTACAAAGCGCCATCTGTACGGGAAGATACAATTGTACCAAGAGAATGCAACTCGAATTAGTGCACTTCGAACAATGAAAGCTCGCTGATTCCCTTTCCGACTAATCTTCTTTTCTTTGATCAACGGAAGCTCGAATGAAAGGTTTAAAGGATAATACGATGGTGGAAATACTTTGTCAAAGATACAATACGATGATGGAAAAATTTAGTTGAAGATCAGATACGATGTTGGAAATACTTAGTCAAATATACAATACGATGTTGCAAGTATTTAATCAAAGATGCGATATGATCTTGAAAATACTTAGTCAAAGATACAATACTATGTTGCAAGTACTTAATTAAAGATCAGATAGGATGTTGAAAATACTTAGTCAAGGATACAATACGATTTTGAAAGTACTTAATCAAAAATCAGATACGATGTTGAAAATATTTAGTCAAAGATACAATACGATGTTGGAAGGACTTAATCAAAAATCAGATACGATGTTGAAAATATTTAGTCAAAAATTATAATACGATGTTGAAAGTACTTAATCAAAAATCAGATAGGATGTTGAAAATATTTAGTCAAGGATACAATACGATTTTGAAAGTACTTAATCAAAAATCAGATACGATGTTGAAAATATTTAGTCAAAGATACAATACGATGTTGGAAGGACTTAATCAAAAATCAGATACGATGTTGAAAATATTTAGTCAAAAATTATAATACGATGTTGGAAGTACTTAATCAAAAATCAGATAGGATGTTGAAAATACATAGTCAAAAATTATAATACAATGTGTAAGGTTAAGGTTGTCTTAATCAAAGACAAATGAAATTTCATTGAACAAAGTGGAACTTTGATAAATTCAAAATATTCCTCCGTTCAAATTCAAGATATTTCTTCCCGTAAAATTTCGACAAGATTGTCGCTTCCCCAAAACCCGCAGAAAGACCAGACCTCGCGCGTGATATTAAATTCTTGTAGAAACGATCGGTAACCTCTCGAAATTACTCGGCGAAGGTCGAATGTCGCGTAAAAAGGTGTCGAGGATCGTGAAACTATCGCGAGTTCGCTGGTGATTGCCGTTCGCCCGACCAATCATCCAGCCGTTCTACTTGCGGCGCTCATGCTCCGCGGAAGACGGTTTCCGTCGCGTTCAAAATCCCTGTAAAATATTTCTCGAAGACGTTTCTGGCATCGATGGGGCGGCGGCGTTCGAGCAGAGGTGGGGGACCGGGCACAGAATAGGGAAGATTACGCGAAACAAATGGGATTCCCTCGATGGGAATTAAAAGCGTGCCAGGAACTCCGGCTGAAAATTTAGTAAATTGCCGAGCGGAGGGGAAACGGTGTCCCGGAGAAGGTCGACGACGAAATTAAGACGCCTCGAAGCGAGGCGGATTACGCTGGCGTTGGGACGACGAAAATTCTGACGTTAATACGCGATGGAGCTTCGCCTTCGGTGTCTGTGTACAGTTAGGGACAAAAGTATTCGTGCACGTGGAATATAGAAATAAAAATAATATTTTCTATATTATTAACACGTTCATCGTCAGGTCACGCAAATATGGGTCACCCTTCTTTTCTTCAATTTAAATACGACTTTACATTTGGCATTTCAAAGACATTTAATGGACTAAGCACTGAATAAATACAAAATACAGAAAATAAAAATTAGTTTTCTTATTAGATGAGTCTAATAAAAAGAACGAAGCTCTGTGTCCTAGTAATTTGGTGTATTCTAGTTATAATTTGATTAACCTCTGAAATGGGGAGTCAAAAAATGCATATTCATCATGTAATGCTTGGGAATTTAACCAAAGCAATGATGCTAAGGCAACTGCGGAGAAATTATGCCATGTATATGGTGAAGGGCTGATCAGGCAGTTATAAAAATGGTGAAACATTATTGATAATAATGTAGCATATTTGGTATAAATAAAATCATTTTCACACAATGAGAAAAACAGTTGAATTTTACTAAAAAAAAAAAACGCTACGAATATTTACCCAGACCCAATATAATAAATGAATATAATTTCGTCATTAAATGAGAGTGAAATACATGTGTGACCAAAAACGGAAGTTACTTCTGACTCGACTTAATAATAGTTAGCTCTGACTGACACAATTGTCGTGGAAATTGTAGGTTATGGGGTTAATATTATAGAAGATATCATTGTTTTTATTCCTATATTTCGAGTTTACGAATACCATTGACCGTCGCTGTATATGCGTGTGTCGATGTTTGCTCGCGTGTGTGTGCGTGTGGTGTTTCGGATGGCGCCACCGGCTGCGCCGGGTACCTACGGGCGGGTCCACACTAGGTCACGGGTCGATTTTCACCGCGTAACGTTCCAATTCGCGCTTGATATTGATCTGAGCTTTTCCGCCCACGTTGCAAGCCGCCTTCCGGGCCCCGGCGTCGCTCCGCGTGCTCGTGCGAGACGCTTGAAAGCGTTCTTGCCCCCGCCAAAGGCTTCCGGAGAATTCACGGGTGGTCAGGAATCGGGATACGCCAGCTTTTAGGCTGGCCTGGTTGCTTTGATGCGTTCTTAAGCTGCGAACCAGACGCAACCGGCTAGAACGCGGACGTGAACAAAATTTTGAACATCTGTCCACTCCCGTTTCACCATTCCCCTCCACGATTCTTGAACAATTATATTAAATCGGCGATATCGATCAATTCGATTCATATTGGAAGAAATTGTTCATCGATACTGGTCGAATCGATGCGTATAACAAGAAAAAATTATTCATCGATACCGATCAGATCATTTAATCATTAATGTAAAAAGAAGTATATAATCATCGATACCCATCAAGTCAATTAACGAAACGAAAAAGACTAAAATCGTAGAAACTGATCAATTAATTATTAATGTAATCAAAGAGAAGTAATCATTGATACCCGTCAAGTCAGTGTACCGCTGAAGGAGAATAACGAAGAAGGAATAAGTCATTGATATCTCTCAAATCATTTTTTATTGATATAACAAAGAAAGCAATGATCACAGAAACTGATTAAAAAAATGAATCGTCAACGTAATAAGAAGAAAGTAATCATCGATACTTAACGAGTTAATCATTATCGTTATCGATTAATCATATAGCAAAAAGGAGCAGTAACTATAAAAACTGATCGAATCAATTAATCGTTGACATAAAAGGAGAGTAATCGTTCATACACATCGTGTCAATTAATCATGACATCACGAAGGAGGAAGGAATCATGAAAACTAATCGAATCGATTATTCGTTGATATAAAAAAGGGGGACTAATCGTTCATACCCATCGTGTCAATTAATCATCGCTATTATAAAAGATGAAACAAATTATCGAAACCGATCAAAACAACTAATCATTAATTGTAAAAAAAAAAATGCAATCACTGACACCGATCGAATCAAAGTAACTAGAAAAATAATTGTCTAACAAAGATGCAAATCGAACACAGTATCTGTATGATTAAACGAGATTAATTACACCCGAACTGGACGTTGAACATCGTAAGGTTGAGTAAAGAATAAACTTCTTTTGTTCCCGCGTAATTCGAGACCTGAACGAAGGAAAAACCGCGAAAGAACGAGCTGAAATAATACGTATCTTGAAAATTTTCCCGTTTGCTCGGCTATTAATATTAATGAACCCCGTGCATTAACAAGACCACGTTGGAAGAAAGCGCACGGTTGTTCAACGCGGCGCTGTGTTCTCCGAGAAATTATGAATTACGGGAAAAATAAATGGCGCCGTGATATTACAGAAAATCCAGGGGAAAATTGTTCCGCCGGGAAAACAAGCTTCCCCGTATACGTACGTAAACAACGGTCTAATTTGTTCACATCCAATTCCCCTTTACTTTGAAATATATACGCTAACGTTGCAGAAATATTCGATAACGTTGCAAAAACTAACACGATCATCAACGCGTCAGTCGCATAGTAATCGTACACGTTGCATCTATGACGACTCGAGACAAATACAAAAGGAAACGACACTCTCTCATATCGATATACTAATTTATCGAACGTTTCGCCGATTCTCGATGGACCACCGTTTTTTTCTGTAAGATCGAGTGATGGGATTTATGCCTGGTCCGACGATGACCATAGTCGTCGTCGACAGTCCCATCGTAAACCTAAGAAAATAAGCGAAAGTTGGAGTATTTTGGCCCGAATGGCAGCGGGGCCTGTCCATCCTAACCCTGGAAAAGTTCGCTAGAGTTTTTCCCGAAAAGTGGGGGTTTCGTTCCCATAAAAACCCTTGACGAAGCGTAGCGAGGACACTTATTATTGGGATTGACTCGCGAACGGAGAGAAACGCAACGGACTTTTTGAATAAACTTATATTTTGTAGACATTATTATAGATTGTAGAAAAAGTTTAACGTATTGATTCAAAGTAGCAGCAATAAAAGACCAAGGAACCATTACTTATCCATTTTACTCAGCTGGTATGCACATTGAGCCCGAGGCTGGCATAGTTGTATTTTTTCGGTTCCACATGTAGTTTGAAAAAGTCGAGGCGATCCTTGGGTTTATTACTGTTATGGTAATTTGTAGAATGTCGGGTGCCGGAATGTTTGGACCGGATGACCGTTGGCGGCGAAAAGTGGGACTTCTCAATTTGGGGAAGTCACCCCTTTTCCAACTCCTTATTTTTCCCTTCCAGGGATACCGGGAAGACAGTTCTTATTTTTTTAGCTTATAATTTTTAAAAAAATTATTCTTTCTGAGTGAATTATTCTTTATGAAATCCAGTCATCCTTACATTTCGGGGATGAAGACATTTTTAGACCTCCTCGTAACTACCCCCGCGCTATGGACTCGCTCGTCGAAATTTCGAACGGGACACCATCTCGGATGATAAATTCTGGAGATAGCGAAGCAACCAGGACGAAAGGTGGTCGATCAATCGCGCAGTAGAACTTCAGCAGGGTGGTTAAAGTTACCCTCAGTCACGCCCCGGGTTCAACGGCCTAGCGTGTTCTCGTGAGCGCTATTCGAACTAGCGAACGACGGAAAAACCTTCAAGAAATATGTATTTCTGTGTCGTCACGGGGATACAATTGGTTAATTCCTGCCGATCGATCATTCAGGGTCGTTGGTTAAAATAGAACGCCACCCTCTTTTCGTCGACGTCATCGCTGTGTCCTTGAGAGAATTTAGCACCCCTATCGGGTTTCTGTGTAAATTACGAAACGAAGATTAAACGGTTGTTTCTCCGTCGTCCCGTCGATTCTGCTTATTTCGTGTATTAACGCGTTTACGGCGTTCATTATAAAGATAAAAATTTTACCTTCTTGTTTCTCGCCTTTAAAAAGGGTGAGAGGACGAGCGACATTGTTTACCAATTGTAAGGGGTATTTGGGAAGTTCGTCGAGCCACAGAACAGAGTTCATCGATGGGATTGATCGCTTTAACCCTTTGAGCAGCCCAGAATGACTATATGTAGAGTCACCACTTGTCAAACACCGTGTGTACACCGAGAGGCTATGTGTAGTCACCTCTAATCATTTGTTACCTACCTAAATAGGCTCTTTGTGTCGAAACGAATCGCGTAATTGACGAAATAGATCGTGAAGGATTGATTACGTTATACATATATGAAAGAAATTTACAATGATACGGAGGGAAAAATTTTCTCCTTATCGATCGTGTCAAATATTTTAAGAAAGTCAGGCAATGCAATTTTTATATTATGCTCAGTCTTAATTCTATTTATTTACCATCGAGGAATTATAGTTTCAATTTTAATCGAATACAAATTTTTAAATCATTAAGGTGTTATATTCATGCAGGTTCATATGGTAGTAAATGATCATTCATATTGTTGTAAATGATAACTCATATTGTAGTAGTCAAAATGATCAGCTACTATAAGTTTCACATTGTGCACAATTTTAATTCTATTTTTTCATCATCGATGAATTATAATTTCAATTTTATTCGAATAAAAATTTGTCAATTATTAATGCGTTACATTCTTGTTGTATCATATTGCAGTAAATTATCATTCTTGTAGTAAATGATTTTCACATTATTCTCGAGTAAATGAAAGGCAAAGTAAATAATTTCTTTTTGAACGACCCTCGTACTATGCAACCTCGACGTTCCACGAGCGATATCTCCGCTCGTGTCTTTTATTAGGAGAAAACAGAGAAGGTTCGTACGGGTTTAGGGTAGTGTACGAAGGTTCACCGATAAAGGGTAGACACGCAGGAGGGTTGACGGTGTTGCGGAACGTCGTTCATAGAAGTATTTCTCGAACGTGGGTCGGTCGAGGGATTTAATTCGAGTTTGATGTGTTTATCGGGCACGGGGTGAGTCACTAGGGTTTGACGCTTTAAATAACCACCGTTTATTTTTTGCCGTTACAAAATATGTATAGTGTTCGAGGAATATATGTATAGGCTCTGTTTACGTTCGCGCGAGTCCTGGGGTTTAAAAGATTTTTTTAAAACGAAACCAGCCATTTATTTTTGTCACGGTCTCGCGAGTTATGAACAAGTTAAACGATGCACCGCAGGAATTCGCGGCACTAAAAGTAACAGAACGTGGTAGCAAGAGAAATAAACCGTTTTAATAATTTCTTCGCGCGGAATGTCCCGATAAAATTATACACACACGTCGGATAAACGATAATGAGTATGTTAGGCGATACCGGGGTCCGACAGTTATCGTTTTAAGCTCGAATACTCGAATTGTTCCTCCGCAATAACGTTCCGTGAATGAAACTCGAACCGCCGAATGAAATAAAGACTCCCGAGTTATGTTCTTTTTCGATCAAACGGGAGAAAGGTTCGTACAGACGCAATTAAGTGGCGTGACGCAACGGATACGGTTATTTCCATCGCGACAGACGCGTAAACGCTGCTCCTCCACCGTTTTACATTATTTATGAACTCTTCGAAGCTATCTGATTAGCGCCGGGATCTACATTCATTATTTTTAGCATCTGGGCGCGTTAACGCGACGAGGGGCAAGAAAGAAACAGAGAAACCGGACGAGCTAAAGATCGCTTAATTGTTCCGGCGTTATCGGAACATGGGAGAATAAAAATTCCGACGGGCCACGAACGTTCGCGAAACGAAGATAAAAGAGAAATCGCACGAGACACGATGTTGTCGCGAGTCGAGCAAAAAGCGTACGATATCTCGGACGTTTTCTGGACGCGTGTAATTGTTAACTCGTTACGTTCATTACGCCCGTTATTTCCAAGCGGGCAGATAGCACCGGTCGCTCTGTTTAGCGGGATAAAAGGGGATAACGGCCGGTCGTATCCCGCGTTTTTCCACCCTGATTTTTTCTTTTTGCGCGAGCCGTGCACGCGAAACTCGCGACACACGTTCCTACGTTTTTCCTCGGAGCGAGCCTCGTGGCGGAAAAAAAGTCGGTCGACGAGAGCGAATGTTTTCGGCGAGCGATCAATACTACCCTCTTGGTTTCTTCTCGCCCCTCGACGAACGTTCGCCACTCCCATTTACCTTTTTCCCGTTTCTTTCCTTTTTTTTTTAAATAAAAAGAATCGTCAAGGCGACGAAATCGCGTTCGAGAGACGCGAAACTCGGGCCTCGCCGCACGGGAACGCGACGAAACTTTCGAATCGCGTCGGCCATTATTCGGAATTAGGGGTGCTCGAGGACTCGCTGGAAATCTCGAACGAACCGATTGTCCCCGCTTTTCACGGAAGTTTCCAGAATGCCGCGAAGACGGAGTGCCGGCTGAATCGTTTTAAACTCCGTGTTGATTCGCGCCAGACTCGAGCAGATTTCCTTTGAAATTAAAATAAGAAATATTTAGACATCTGGAATAATACTTGGGCCGGTTCGCCGTTATCGGAGGCGACATCGATTTATTTGAACTAATGAGAATTTATTCCTTTAACCCGGAACAATATTAACTTTGCCTCCTCAAGACTTTGTTTATATTTTATAACCTCGTTTGCGTTTCAGTCTACTTATAATTGAAATCACGATGAAAAATGTTACTCTCCTTTGATCGAGTATTACGATTGAACTTTCTTCTCTTGCACGATTAACCCTTTGCGAAAGCATTTTCACTGTTAGCAAATAGACGTCGTAAATCTTTCTAGTTGGAAAGTTTCATAGATTTTTTTGAAATTGTTTTCATGTCCAAATAAAATGGTTCCTATGTCCAAACATCGGCTGTATGAAACTATAAGTGAAGTTGAAAGTTATTTAAACCTTAACGATGTAGCGTTTTTCCAAAACAATGACCAGTAGTTCGATGGAATTTTAACAAACGAATTGCTTTATTACTGCAGGGAGAAGAAGCGCATATCGCTCTTATTTCATTTTATGGGAATTTTCAATAATAACACGTAGTATATAAACCCCCAAATGATGGGGATTGAAATAAACGAATACATATACATATGTAATGTACACGTAGAGTTGCACACATTTATAAATTTATTTTTCGTAAATTTACAATGTAATTCTACGTAATCGAAAATGTAAGTGTACGATTAATATCGCTTTTGTTGGATTTTGTGCAAATTTTCAGTCATAACAGGTAATACATGAACAAATATGTCCATACAAATGATGCCGAAGCGAAAATTACAGAACATTAATACAGATTATTACAAATTTCTTGAAATATCACGTTATGCCGACATACGAATTCTTTGGAATACTTATATCGTCGCGAATATGGCAGCACTCGTTCGTTGAAGGTTAAAATTGTTGCAGTAAATCAAATAGCGACCGCGAATCGCCGCTCGAGCGCAAAGGGTTAAATCTAACGAGGGTTCTTCTCTCAAAAGGGTTACACATAAATGACTTTTCTAAATAAACGTCAAAACGACCCTAACTCGTTAAATATGTAAATTATCACGTAATTCGAGCGTACGAGCTACTCGTGATTCGAGCACGCGGAGTCTAATTTACTTGAATGTTTTAATTGAAGGAAACGTACGTATACGTAAATAAAAGAATGAATTATCTCGTTTTCGGTCCACTTATTATCGCGTACGCGAAAGGAAGAAAGTATCGAACGGCGAGTAACGAAGGAAAGCTTTCTTACGTTTCTCTCGTCTTGTTATTGATAAAAGGTACGAGTGGAAACCGAAGTAGTAGCCGGGATAAAAAGAAGCTCGCGAGCAAGAGAAACCGACCTATCGATGAAAAAGAGAAACGAAAGAAACACAAACGCGATAAGCTACTCGCCGCGATAAATCTGTCGGTTCAGTAACATCGGTTACGAAACGAGATGGCTATGTCGAGTGGTCGATGATGCAAACGGTCAGATTCACGGGAATCACGCATTATCGTGCAGATCGTTTCTTTTTCCCGTTTTTCCTTTTCTTCTTCTTCTTTTTTTTTTTTATTTTCTTCTCGAAGACCACAGCACGACTTCGCGTTGTCGATGGAATTTCACTTGGAAGTCATGCCGGATTCGAGTTCATTGTTCGATCGTTTTGTTGCGATCATTGTGTCGAGTCACCGCGACAATGGAAACAATGGAGGACGTCATCGTACCTGGAATGGCTTTCTCTGTCTTTTCGTATTCAAATTCTGGCCTCCGCGAGCGTCACCGAACGAATTCGTCGAGAAACGGAGTATAACGGTTCCGAAACCTGAAATTTCTGCGACCGTCGACGTGTAATTTATTAACGGGATACACGTCGCTTATGATAAATAGTTTAACCCGGCTTATTACAGATTCGTTGTCGCCGGGAACGAAAACTTTTGGGAGTTCAACGGTAAGCCGGTGGACAATTTTATGAAGTCATGACATTACGAAGAAGTAACCCACTAACTATTAACACTTTACACTCGAAGGTATTTTTACTGGTAACGGATAGCAACTCGAAAATTTTTTGGTTGAAAGGTTCGATGGATTCTTTCGAAGTGGTAATCTCTGTATTATTAATTGTTACTTCGTTATGTTTATACGTCATATACGCAACACTATAGATTTAGTTAACAAATACCTATTCCAAATTTCTGTATTATACAAAGTGGTGAGTATGAGTAGCCTTTCGAGCGCAAAGGGGTAATTGAAAGGGTCTTGAATTACGGCTTTTATTTTATTATGTGTTATAACTATTTAAGAAGTCTCGAAAACTGTTTTTACTATTTTACTACAGAACCTGTACACTATCTTTGTTTTATTAAATCTTTTATTTTAAACCTACAACAGGTATACATAGTTATTCGATGGATCACAACAAGATCTTCGAATTAGGCATCTTACACGATCATGACACCGAAACCTCTGGAAAATTCCATTCGGTCGAATAATCGAAGGGAATCGATGTACGTGGCATCGATGTTAGATTAATTTCGTGTGAACGAGAAAATGTCATCACCTTAAATTTATCATACATCGTCGACAATAACAACGAGGTAATTTCATTCGATGTTGAAAACGACCGTCGCTTTCGCGTAAAAATGATAATTTCCCCGAGAAAAAAGAATGGAAGGCCTCGGTTCGATTTTCCAATAAAGCATAAAAATGCTCGTTACCCTCGCCGCGTTCGTGCATTGTTTAAAATTGTAACGCCATCGATATAACGTTTTAATAAAGCTTCGTTTTAATGGTGGCGCGCATGGGGAAAATGAGATTTCCGATACACGTGCCAGAGGCTTATTGCATATCAAATTCATAAACTGTTCACGTTGTTTCCAAGTAATTCGCGTTGAAAATCATCCGTCAATTTTCCCTGTGTGTCGTAGCAAGTTTCGCAAATTATTTCCCTCTTTGTATCAACCTGATTACTTTCCCCTTTCTCCCCTCTTTATAATAGTTCAGTCAAATTTCCCTCGGTTCGTTCTTCGGATTGTTTCTATGCTTTTATCGACTGAAATAATATTATTTAGTTGGTGCAAAAATGAATCTGTACGTTGAGATGTATTGCGTATCAAACAAAATGCCTAACTCTACCATCAAAGTAGATCGGTTTCTGGTTTCCGATCTGGGTGAGTCACCCAGTGACCCGTTGGGAAAATTTTAGTGACCCAGTAAACAATCCTTACAACAGGTTAACTATCGAAAATTCAGAATTATGTGTTCTTTTTAAAACAACGAATTATCACCGAAATGTCTTAAACCTTGCAGGGATAATGGAACAAAAGAAAACCATTAAAATGGTTCAAAGTTCTTAACACTAGAAATACCAACATTAAATACATACTTACTTTAGAATTGAAAAACAAGTAGAAAAATAAATAAATAAATATTGCAGCATCATCTAACATAAACCACCATTCATTAGCTCAATAAAACATAACAGATGTTCTGACAAAAGGTCGGCTACATACAATGTCAAACCCGAAACCAGTTATTTTGACTGATTGGTAGTTCTAGTGTTACTTACATAGGGGTTCGTTTTATTTACATGGTGTTTACTTTCTCGATATGATTTCTTTCATATTTTATATATTACATTTATATAATATTTTAAATATATTTTATGATTTCTTTCAAATTATATATACAGTCGTGGCCAAAATTAAGTGGACAGGTATCATAAATAACAAAAGGTTAATTTAATTTAACTAACAATGCCTATAAATCAAAACTTTATTGCACAATTATATACATTAAATAAATGTTTTTTCAAGTCCACAAAAGCATTTCACGTTTTAAATTTAAAATTTATTTAAAACATTGTAACAAAACAAAAAATTGTTTACATTTCTGCAATGTCCACTTAATTTTGTCCACGACTGTACATAGATCTGATGATAATAAATTTATAATTCTATGTTTAAGATACATCGAGCCGCGCTCGACATAGATAAGGTTTAAGTTATGAAATATCTATTTAGAAGTATAAATTGTATTTCTTCTAATACAATAATATAATAACAAAGGAGAAAAATCGCGTGACTCTGTCTGTACATGCGCAGAAAAAATTAAGTAATCGACGCCACGAGGCGTAAAATTGTCGCGAAATTTTTCCCGTGAAAAATTCGTTCGGCGAACGAGGCTCGCGAATCGAAGACACAGGACACCGTAATGAGTCAGAGGACGAACGATTTCGCGTAACTCGATCCCGTGGCCGGCAATTATTCGCAATATTTCGGCGTTGCGGGCCGCGCAACTCCGTAATTGGTGACGGAGGAGTTCGCGGCGTCTTCCGAGAACTTTTATTACCGTACCGGCTATTTCTGATGCAAGCGGCGCGTGCATCGACGTCGGGTCGCGATCGCACGCCGATGCATTCGCTCTTTTTTCATCTACCCCCGTCGTTGGAGCAGCCGGTAGCTTGGTTAAAAATTGAACCAGGTCGACCGGGGTTGGTCGACTCGCTAACTCGCGTTCCGCGATCGAAACACGACGCGATTAAAGACTCCTGCCGTTTAATTCACCGCAATTATCGTAATTGACTATCTGCCGGGTCTCACGCTAATTTACATATTTATGTGCGAAATGGTATCAACGTTTTAGGGAAAAATCGTACCAGGGTTGGGAGGAAAGGGTAGACCAACTATGTAACAAAGTATTTATGAAATTATTGTACACTACAGTAAATTTATTTCTTAAATATCACTATCTTAAACCTAAATCCTAAATTTAAATATCAATCTTCCCTTATCTAAATCCTGAATACTATTATAATTGTAAAAATTGTACATTGAATGTAACAAATTATTTATGAAATTATTGCACGCTGCAGGGAAACTATTTCTTAAATAATATTATCCTAAACATCCTAAATATTATTATAATTGTGAAAATTATACTTTGAATGTAACAAATTATTAATGAAATTACTGTACACCACAGTAAAACCATTTTTTAAATATTCTTATGTTAAGCATCATAAATCTTATTATAATTGTAAAAATTATACTTGAAATGTAACAAATTATCGATGAAAGTACTGTACACTACGATCAAACCATTTCTTCAATATTATCCCAAACTTCTTAAATATTATTGTAATTGTAAGAATTGTACTTTGAATGTAAAAGAATTTATCGAATCATTGTACACAGCGACAAAACTAATTCTCGAGGCATAAAATCGATCAACATCGTCAACAATCGACATTTCAAGAAGCCTTACAATACAGTCATTCTGGTTTAGCAGTGAACGCGCTAATCGATCGTATCGATCGCGTGCTTGTGCCGCGAACAAATCAAACAGAATTCTGGTTTACTCGCCACGAATGTGGCCAGCGTACGATAAGAAATGCAAAATAGGTTGCGAATTTCGAAGCGAGCGAAACAAATTGCCAGCGTTTCGTTTACGAGCGAGAGAGGAAAAGCTTGCGAGGGAAACGCTGCTTTACCGCGAGAAAGACATTGTTGAAAAGCCGGATTTCCAACGGGGTCAGTCGTTCCGTGGTCGCACGATATAAACATTCATGACCGACATGTACGAAGCTCGCGTTCGAACTTTGACCCATGAACTTCAGTAATAACGCATAGCGGCAGAGTCCGTTAGTTCACGGTCATCGTAATTCTACGCTTCCGCTGTTTTTCCTTCGATTAACTCGATTCGATACTGAACAACACGCGATCGTACACATATCGCGCGATAAGCACGCTGTGATTTACATCGAACGTGATCGAACGTTTTCTTTATTCATCCGCGTACCGCGGAAATGTTAGAAAGTGTTAGCATATTTATTCTTTGAAGAAAGATTTATTGATATGAATATTACACGAAGATACTCCGTACGATGTAAAATAAAAATAGCAAAATAATTAAAGAGAATTTAAAGTGACTGTATGAAATTGAACACGAATAGAATAGAAATGAATTAACTCTGTTATAGTTTTTGATTACTATCCTTTTCCTGGTTTTCCTGGTCCTTGTTGTTTGGGGTTGTGCCATCAAACTGTATGTCTGTTTTCTTTGGTGCTCTTTCTGACTCCAGTGGCATGTATTTTAATAATATATACACTTATACAGTTACAAATTTGTTAAAATTTAGAATAATTTTATTTATCACTTCTGATATATTTTATTTATTTGTATCTATATACACATTCTCTATAATCTATATGCTATATACGCGCGGATGCGCATATAAGCTTTGCAACTTTCAACAGAAAGAAATATTTCTCAGGAATGGAACCTTTTTATCCAGCTATTGTGTGTACATATATCTACACATTTTTCGATTACAGCATGTTACGGACACGTTTTCGTAAACCTTCATCCATTTGTCACTCTGATTCCGATTTGTTCGGTAGAAAGTGTGAACGATAGTGATTTCACAGTATCGTTGTTCGCGACGGGCAAAAATTGATCGATGGTTTTGTTGCGCGTACAAGAAAGATCGGAATCGATTCATGGTTCTGCGATCACCATTAACATCTCGGTGGAGCACCGGTGAAAGCGTTTCCTCGGATGCAGGGATCGCTGATCGCCGACAAGAAACGCTTCTTTTGCAACAAATTGCACGGATCGAGGTGTGAATGTTAGAAGAACGCGTTACACGAAACGATCACTCTAACAAAGAACGTATTTCTGTTTTTTTGCTTGCAGATCGAGCAACGTGTGTGACTCGAAACGGTGACCAACCACGGCAAAAGCGCGCAAGGTAACGTCGCTTTCACTTTTATTTACGACACGCTGTTTCTATAATCGTGTTCTTGCACACCATGGGGTATCAAGAGGCGGGGTCACGTTGATCGCGAACGACCCGGGGGGAGAAATGTTACCAAAGTCGAAATTAGTAGAAATTAGCGTTTAATTGCCGCGTTGCGTAGGAGACGTTTTTCGGGGACTTCAGTGAGGACTTGTATACATCGAGGTTAATGGCAACGTTACTTCCGATTTACCCCACTGCGTTGCGTCACGATCGTACGGCGTAATATACGACGCGCTGCTGACTCACTTCCGGTCACTTCGGTTTGATATTCCGTTTCGGATACTCGCCGCCTTTCGTTCATTCATCCGCACCGTATCGGTTGTGCGGTACACGTTCCATTACTGCGTCGGGCACAGTAATGGAGCGACAAAGTAATTTGTCGACTTAACAATCACGTGGGTCATGGGACGTGTTAACGACAGTGATGTCATTCGTATTGGGGGATACAGGAATTCGACGATGGATCCGACGATATAGAAAAGCGAATGCACTCGGCAATATTGGGATTTAATGATGTTGAGATCCGAGAAATTAAGAATTCGGCGCAGTTGGTATACGATGATAATATGGGGATTCGGCGAAGTAGAGATTCGGCCTTGTAGGAAATGGGATATGGGAATTCGACGATACAGGAATTCCAGGAAATTGTCATTCGGCAATATAGGAACTCGGCGCAATAGGAAGTCGGCAATATAGTGATTCGGCGCTATTGGAATCCAGCAATATAGGAATTCGGCGCAATAGGGATCCACCGATGTAGGAATTCGGGAAAATTGGGATCCGGTAATATAGGCACTCGGCAATATAGGAAATCGACGCTATGGGAATTCGGAAAAATTGGGATCCGGTAATATAGGCACTCGGCAATATAGGAAATCGACGCTATGGGAATTCGGAAAAATTGGGATCCGGTAATATAGGCACTCGGCAATATAGGAAATCGACGCTATGGGAATTCGGTACAATGGGGATCCAGCGATGTAGGAATTCGGGGAAATTGGGATCCGGCGATATAGTGATCCGGCGCTATTGGAATTCGGCCATATAGGAATTCGGCGCATGAGGGATTCGGTGATATAGGAATTTGGGGAAATTATAATCCGGCGATATAGGCATTTGGCAATATAGGAATTCGGCGATATAGGAATTCGACAATATAAGGACCTAAATTGAACCCAAAATTGAAAAATGTACACTTCAGTAATACACATTTTCATACGCATACAATCTGAATTTATGCATACGATTATCAAAAATGAATGTAAACGAGTTGTATAACTCATTTAATACGTGAGACGAGTAAGAAAAGGAATATGTAACGGAATTGATTATTAATATTGTTACGCAAAACGTTGCCCGATGCAGTAGATGACTGGCGCAACACAAGCGATAATTTCGACGAATGCTTTTTTAATTTCCAATCGCCGGCATAATTTGAATGCCGTCTTCTGCGTACGTTTTTCAATCATTCGATCAAATTGTAGTCGTAGCGGTGACCACCGGTGACCCCATCGCGGCCGACGCAATAAACGGTGATCCGCATTTTTGCGTCATACCTGACAGATGCACAGGTGTTCACCTCTACATTCTTTACTTGGCTTAAAATACACTCGGGATCAGAAAAGAATGAGCTTCATTTGTTACGGGAAGATCGTTTTGCGTCAATGTTTACGTATTCGTGCTCATTGACGTAGTGCTATGTCTATTTACGAGCGTTTTTATTACACAAATTTCTTCGCCCGACGCACGCGCCAGTAATTTATACGTTTATTGAAACGTAATTAAATTCTCCACATACTATACCTCGTTTAATATTTTCCCGGATATACGATTATGCGTGAGATCAGATTTTATCACTTCTTACCATTAAGACGCTCTAAACGAATATTTTCGTAGAACATATTCAACATCAAGTTTGATCGAAATTTCGTGTAAATTAACTTCCGCAAATTTGATGATTAAATTGATTAAATTTCGTACGTCCAGTTTTTGGACATTTTGGCGCCATGGATTTATTTCCTAAAGGAAAAAAAATTGTTTAGTCACTCGCAGAAATTAAATCCAGTCCGTACGGTAAATCAGGAGATAATTGATAAAGCACGAGTCCCTTGACACGCGCCAGCTTCGTTTCGCTTCCCAGCGGATTAATTATGAGCGGCATAAATTAACAATCACCCCACGCTTTCGTAACTAGGATTCGACGTGACGCGTGTCCTTTCGGGGTGATAAATTAGTCTAGGTTTGCATATGCATCGCTGTTAAATGTAAATATTGTTTTCGCGTTCCTTTTCTTTCCCACGGAGAACGTTAAGCAACGCGACGTTTAATATTCGTTAAATGGAGGCCAGTCGTTAATCAATGATGAAACTTTCTTCTCGAAAGCAAAAGTTTGCAACAATGACTGACAAACAGAAAGTTCGATTTCGGAAAAAATCGAATCGATTAATTAAGATCTCTTTTAATTAATAGGTTAATTGGATATTGTAGAGTTTTACGATGTTCGGTTTTTAGAAAGCGGTTTCGGATCGTTCAAATTTTGTACTGTTGAAATTTCGGATTATTTTAGTTTCCGAACGTAGGAACTTCAGAATATTCGAACTTTATAATGTTCAAATTTTGTCGTGTTCGATTTTGGATTATTTCAATTTCAGAACGAAACAGTCGTGTGTTGAAGGGTTCTAACATGGAATTATATAGATCTTGGAATGTTAAAATGCCAAAATATTCGAACTTCGTAATATCGATATTTTTAAATGTTCAAATTTTGTACTATCCTTAAAATTGGAGCCATAATAACATAAAAATATTCCGACTTCGTAATATTGAAACTTTGAAATGTTCTAATTTCGCATTGTTTGAATTTGAAAATGTCACAACATCAAAATATTCAAGCATCGTAATATCACGACATTTACATCTTCAAATTTTGTACTATTTTTAAAATTGAAGATATTATAACATCAAAATATTCGTATTTCATAGTATCAGAACTTTGAAATGTTCAAATTGCATACTATTTGAATTGAAACACATTATAACACCAAAATATTCGAACCTCGTAATAGCAAGCCTTCGAAATGTTCAAATTACGTGCTATTTTTAAACTCAAAGACATAATGTGAAAATACTCGAACTTCAGAGTGCTCGAATATAGAATCGTCTAAAATTCGAAATTATAAAAATCGCAAAATATTGAAACTCCGTAATGTTCAACTACGAATTTCGCAATGTTTTCTAAAAATCTTTGAACGCAAATAGCCAACGATGATCGAAGGCGTTCAAGAATGTTTTTGATGCGGAACGAGAATCCGAGTGATTCAAAAGCGAACAATGACAGGATATCGCGTTTCTTCCGCGTTTCACCGTGTTTCAAAGAATTTTCTGGTTTTCCCGATGGCCGCCGTGGCAGCCGGCCGACTGCCAGTGGAAAACACCGTGCGGCTGATTTATCGCCGCATCGCGAGAACGTTAAGTGGCGTTGTTCAAATTTCGTGCAACGTGTCGTAACGAACGAGCATTCACGGTACATCGGGAAGAACGGCCTTGCTATATTATTATTAGACACGGCATTAAAACCGAGTAACAAAGGCACGCGGCACGATCCTTTTCGGCTCCGACGCCTCACCGGCAGACATTGCGTTGTTTCGTCGCAGCTTCGAACCCATCCTGCAACGCTCAACCTTTTATTCCACGGTTAAATCACTCTTTCAACGCCATACATTGCATCACAATTCGAGTAACTTATAACGCGACTCATGAGTAATTTACAACTCAAAGACATTCTTGCTTTTCTATGTTTAAGTTGTAGATTTCGTTGGACCATACGTACTCTGTCGAAATATGGTCTCTACGGCCACCAGGTCACTTCTGCGATCGATAGAAATCTGTTACGCGACATAAAATCAACAAGAGAATAAAATCGACTCACATTCGTCATTTGGTCTAATAGAACAATTTGTATAAATATATCTTAGCTATATCCATACTACTATACGCGTGTAGTTTGAAGATAGTAAAATGGGCAACAGTGGCGATTGATGATACAAAATAATAATTTCCACAAAATTTATTAAACGCTTTGGTTAAAAAGTTTTCGACATCATAAAAAAAATTCTTTCGAAGGTTTAATATTGTTTATACCTGCATTCTTTGAACAAGAAAACAAAATCGACTCATATTCGTCATTTGGTCTAATAGAACATTTTGTATAAATATATCTTAGCTATATCCATAGTATTATATGTGTGATGATTGAAGATAGTAAAATGAACAACAGTGGCGATAGAAAATAATAATTTCAACAAAGTTTATTAAACTCTTCGGTCACAAAGTTGTCCAGATAAAAAAAATGCTTTCGATGGTTTAATATTTTTTATACCTGCACTCTTTAAATTTATTTCTCGGTTTATTTTATGATTCTGTCGCAAGTCGCGCTCGTTTTCACAAAGAGTGTGGAAACTCGATAACCCGACGTTTCCACGTTGACGCGACGAACAGCGGTGACGTATTACGAGATAGGTGCGACGGCAATAATTACAGAATATTCGGCCTTTTGCCACGAAATCGGATCGGATTTCGGTGAAAATCGAGCAATTCGTGTCTGGCAGGCCGCGGATCTTCTTTCTTTCTTTCTTTTCGCGGAAAGTGGTCTCCCGTTTCGCGAACGGCCACAACAACGCTATTTATGCCACTTACTCCGGGAATAGTCTCGTTGGCTTGCCTCCAGACAATATTTTTCACTTCCATCCACACTCAGCGAAACAAACACGCACCGACAAATACGTGTACGTGTACGTATCCGCCTCAACCAGCCAGTTCTGAATTGGCACTGAGAAATCACTGAGCGATGATTCGAACGGTGCTAATGTTACGGTTACGACAGTCATACAGGAAGAACCGGGATTTTCGAGAATTTGCCAATTCGTCGTCACGAATGAATTATATTAGCGGCGGATTAAACTTTTGTTGAACACCTGTGGTCGAAAATGTTCATCCTAGTTTATCTAACACCGTGGATCTTCGGTATACTCTGGATATTTACGAAAACGTACCTTTATACGTATGTGCTATTTTCTAATGATTCTGTGTAACGTTTCCTATTTTATTTTACCTCTATATCTTACTTGTATTACTTGTCTTTCATGCTACTTCTATATCTCACTGATATTACTTCTATTTTATGCTACTTCTATATCTTACTTATGTTACCTCTATTTGATACTACTTCTATATCTTGGTTGTGTTACCTCTACTTTATATTACTTCTATATCTCACTTCTATTACTTCTATTTTATGCTGCTTGTATATCTTACTTATGTTACTTATATTACTTCGATATTTATCTGACATTCTTCATTATTAATTTATGTTATATTCTAATTTTGTTTGGAATGTTATCTAGAATATCGTCATTTCGATACAGTTATCAATAACTGATAGCAGCTTCATACGTTTCATACACACTTTAAGAGAAGATCTAATCCGAAGACTTGATTATACTTTCTGCTAGCACTGTATGCTTTATCCCATATATTTTATACATTTGTGTATTATCGTAAGTGCATAAGTATTTATAACGTCTGCTGTTTATATCTAGTACACTTTGTTACATATATCTTACAAATTTCTATATTTGTATCATAAATGCTTAAACCTTCATGATCCACCGATCAAAATTCAATTCGCGGTGGCAACTGAAAGATAAAAACGAACAAAGCAAAAAGCAATCGGGTTCGATGAAACTTTTCTAAGAATTTATCCGAGGACCCCTTTATCTTCCTCGTTCCTCCTGCGCGCGTATGTCACCCGAACTACCGAAAAGAAGCTTTAACACTTCATAAAACATCGGTAGAAAACCTCGTAAACGATAAACCCTCGAATTTACAAGGCTCTAAAACCTAAACCACGAAGCCACGAGTCCCATTCGTTTGGAGCTCTTAAAACTTGTTCGTATTCGACATCAAACTGCATTATCGTTATCATTGTTGACCATGATCGTTCCATAAAACGTACCATAAAACCAGCGCGGTTGTTTTGCTCTAGATACCGAGGCCTCGGCACGACAAAGAAATCGTTCGCGCAAAAATTCACGCGTTACGCAACAGCTCGAATCCTCTTCATCTCCCGATACTTTTACTCTCTGAGATTATATTTTTAATATAAGTTAATATAAATCCATAGTAGATTTCTTTATTCGGTATTAGATTATTTCATGCTACAGAGTATAGTTTTGATATCGCATATTTTTCATACTAACTCCCACGAGGACGGTGATGTCGCAATCGATGGCGGAGATATAACCTCAAAACTCTCGAGGATACTTGTGAAAAATGGTGTTACGTTGCCATTTTGTCACAATCAGACAAGTATAGTGACGAGCAAGGGTATGTACCGAGCACGGTACAAAGATATATGAAGTTGAGGTTGAAAATATGAATGTTCGATCTGGATGTTAGGGATTGCAGAATATTCAAGTTGGATGTTTGGGATCACAAACTGGGAATATTCGATCTGGATGTTTGTGATTGCAAAACGAGAATATTCGATGTGGATGTTTGGGATCGCAAAACGAGAATATTCAATCTGGATGCTTGATATCGTAAAATATGAATATTCGATCTGGATATTTGGGATCACAAAATGTGAATATTCAATCTGGACGTGTATGATCGCAAAATGTGAATATTCGATCTGCATGTTTGGGATCACAAACTGAAAATGTTTAATGTGAACGTATGGGATTGCAAACTGAGAATATTCAATCTAGATGTTTGTAATCGCAAAGTGTCAATATTCAATCTGGACGTTTGGCATCACAACGTGAGAATATTCAATCTAGATGTTTGTGATAGCAAAATATGAGTATTCGATGTGGACGTCGAGGGTAGCAAAATAAGAATATCCAATCTGGACGTTTATGATCGCCAAAATTGAATATTCGATCTGGATGTTTGTAATAGCAGAATAAGAATGCTTGACAGTGTCAATAAACGTAGCGAAAAAATTATTACCGAAATTTTATCGCACAGTTTATGGTCGTGAAAGGGTGTGCCATTGACAGATAGGCAAAAACAGCAGGAAAAGTATCCGCGAAGGGAAATAAATAGAAATTGAAGCAGAAGTGTTTCGATCGAGCCGTTAGAGGCGCCTGGCCAATTACCGGATCCAGAGATCTCAATTAATCCGGCGTGCAGCTAATCCGAGGACTCCCGTTTCCGTGACGGACTCGTAATAATGACGAAACGAGCCGGCTGCACAGCCACGTCGACCCACATTTATAAATAGAGAGGCCTCGTATCCATCGGAGCGAAGGTGTGTGTCGTGTGTCACCCCAGGAATACCACGGCCGACCGAGTGACCGACGACGCTGTGAATGGGCCTTCGAAGTTGTTAGAAAACGAGATGCCCGCCGCTGGAAAATCGCTCGTCAAACGACGTTTCCTCCTCGAACCTCCTTTACCCTCCCGAGGGTAAATTTTACAGCTGTTCCGGGAACGTTTAACATCCGTCGTTTCGTAACCCGAACGATCTCTGCTCCATTTTAGTCTCTGGATTGGCTAACGGTCATCGGCGGAGACGTTGGTCACCAGCCGGTATATTGGATTCTTTATCGAGATAATGCCTCTTTAATAAAGACGACGTTGATTTTCTCCTGTCGTTCCCGTTTATGACGTTGTTCGATGTTCTTAACATCTTCAGCGACGAATATTTTATCTCATTTACAACAAGGAAAATTGATTATATTTTAATTGATGAGGAGGATTTTCAATTAATAACTCTACTTTAAATCGATTTTTTTCCTTATATTTTATTATACCATTCATTATTTTATTATTAGTAATTATTCACTTATTTTTTTCTTCATATTTATGGTTCATAAAATCCTACTAGGAATAAATAATAATTTATATAAAATTCCTTTTCATCCATACTACACAATGAAAGATTTATTAGGATTTTACTTAATTTTAATAATTTTTATTTACATTTTTCTCAATAAAGAAAACGCGATAAAGTATATGATAATACATTTATTATATTTACTGTATATATAAAGTGTAAAGGAAATAAAAAATAAAGTTCACAATTCAGAATTTCAAATAACTGCAGATAAAAAAACGTGAATGTTTACTATTTATACAAAGCCCGTTACAATTTTTTTCCAGGAAATTAGTAAATACTACTCGATAGTATTGTAAATACAATCTTAGACAATTACTTTTACTCCCTAACTATCGTAATATTTCGTTGAAATTTCGACTTACTGCGCGAAAGGTAAAACGTCTACATATATTCACATATGGTACGCAGGTGTACATATACATATAAAAAAGCTTTTATCTCCACTATGAAAATTGGGATTTATTTTCTGGCCAATAAATTTAGGAAAGATTACAAATATATTTTTGTAAAAGTTTTGGAAAAAATATAGCTCTATATAGATTATAAAGTGAGTGTACACATATGACGCCAAGGTCGTGAAGAGGTTAAGCTTTTCAGACGGGACGTTTTGTTGCATTCGAAGGAACGCGCGAAGCTGATTAATGACTGAATTTTGGACTTCATGTGTTGTAATACACGATGTAGCTTCCTCGTTCTACTGTTTACGTTAGAACACGAGAATATGTTTTCAGACACGTTTCGAAATTTAAGACAATGTAAATATCCTATAGGGCTTGGAAGTATTGACACTGAATTTACGGAACCCGTCAACCTGTCGGAACGTAGATCTCTTATTTAAAATTACGAAAATTAGTGACAAGCTTCTGTCAAAATGTAAGTTAACCTTCGTCGAAATAAAGAACCATCGCGTGAGTTGGTTTACACATTATCCATAATTTACTTACTATTATACCTTAGTTTCGATTTAAATATAAATGTTCATTAATCCTAAATTAAGTGTTAATATCGGTATATCTTTCTCTTTATATCGAATTGCCTTGAATATTGGAAACATAAAAATCGTGTCAGCAATATCGGTTTTTCGAAATCGGTAAATAAATCACTATAAAAGATTGAAATGCAAATAAGCGTGGACATTTTAATAGGACACAGAAATTGAAACGAAGAGAAGAAGAAACGAAAGATGGATTATTTCACGAGTCAATAGTATAATATTAAAAACTTCCGTGGCGAACAAGAAGGTATCATAAAAATGCAAAAAAGAAACGCTGAAAGAAACCAACGACGAAGGACAGATGCTTCTTGCTACAAGCAGGCTTTGATTGATCGACGTCTTGGTTCAGCACCTCCGATGGTTCGCATTCGAACTCCTGCGACCAACATTTCACCTCGTTTCTGTCGTAACAAGCGTCGTGAAGCACCTTCACGAGGAGTCCATAAACTTCACAAAAACCGCTATCGAATCTTTATCGATACGTGCGATGGTGCCGATATTCCCGCAGCAAATTTCAATGGACATGTCGTGTCACCTTATTTGTCATTCTGAGTCTCGTATTTTCACTCCATGCTTACATGATGCGCTCATAAAAACTGAACTGTGTATGATACATTGAGATGAGTATTTCGGAATTATTTTATATATGTTGTTACGCGTCTAGATTCTTCCTGGGGATATAAATCCGTAGATTGCTGTATTTGTAGGTAGCGACTGATGTCTATATTCCGTGATTTCTATATTCGCATATTTTTCTATTCTTTGATCTGTATACTACTGAATCTCTATATTTTAAATGTATGTATTCCAAAGTCCCATATAAAAAATCACTACGCTCTTAATTTTTGTGCACGGAAATTTGTATATCCTAAATCCATGTGTTCGAAGTACGTATTCGCCGAATTCATGTGAGCATCAATTCCTATATCCCGAATACTTACGTATGTTCGAATTACTTGTATGATGAATTCATATGTGCAGAAATTCCTATGTCCTGAATACCTATGCTTCAATTACTTATATGACGAATTTATATGTACAGAAATTCCTATGTCCCGAATACCTATGCTTCAATTATTTATATGACGAATTCATATGTGCAGAAATTCCTACATCCCGAATACCTATGTTCGAATTACTTGTATGCTGAATTCATATGTGCAGAAATTCGTATATCCCGAATCCTTATGTCCCAAATACTTATATACCGAATTCCTACGTGCAAGAATCCCCATGTCCCGAATATCTATATCCGGAATTTCTAAGGTGTGAAATTTCTTTATTCCGAATCTCTATGCCCCGAATACCAATATTCCGAATTTTTAAACCCTTAAATCCCAATATTTCGAATTCCTACGCCCCAAATAGCAGTATGCCGAAATTCTATACTTGAAAATCCCTATATTCCGAATCCCTATGCCCCGAATACAGATATCCCGAGTTTCTAAACCCCTAAATCCCCATATTTCGAATCCCTACGCCCCAAATAGCAGTATGCCGAAATTCTATACTTGAAAATCCCTATATTCCGAATCCCTATGCCCCGAATACAGATATCCCGAGTTTCTAAACCCCTAAATCCCAATATTTCGAATTCCTACGCCCCAAATAGCAGTATGCCGAAATTCTATACTTGAAAATCCCTATATTCCGAATCCCTATGCCCCGAATACAGATATCCCGAGTTTCTAAACCCCTAAATCCCCATATTTCGAATCCCTACGTCCCAAATAGCAGTATGCCGAAATTCTACACTTGACAATCCCTATATTCCGAACTTCTATGTCGTAAAATCCCTACGTTTCCACATCTCTATATACACTATACCTATATCCCGCATCCTAATTCCCCAAAATCGCGAAATTTCTAATTCATACATCCCCAAATTCCTAAATTTCAAATTTTAACACCCTGAAATCTCCACATCACAAAATTCATATCTCTCCGAATCTCTGTACACTTCGATTCCTATATCCTCAAATTCCTGTGTCCCAAAACCCATATGTGTCGCAAATCCCTAGCAGGCTGATAAATTATAGTGAAATTTGCAAATAAGCAAGGTCGCGATCGATTTTTCAAACCGTACAGAGTTGTTTCGAGGAAGAAAATGTAGGTAATCGTTAGTTAAGTCCACGAAAGCTCGTTTGGTAGCACAGGAATGTAAGTAAGTACATCAGTCGACTGGCCTTGGTCGTGGCGTGGTCTTTTATTTTTAGAGAATTATTGGTTCACCTTGTAAACAAGAAACTGATACTCTGTTTACTGCGAAACATAACCTCGTTCCTTCCTGGATTCTTTGTCGTTTCAATTTTCTCCTCGCTTCCTGGTGATACGAATACCTGTTCACGGCAATTCAACAACGTTTAAAGCAATTCAGCAACGTTGTTGCTGTTTAAATTTGCGGGTACTTGTTTGTTGTTTACTCGTTCGTTGTATACATTGCTTAATTCGATTCGATCGGGAATCGTGGCTAATTGCATTTAGCCTCTCGATTTAGTGTTATTCGATTACTTTTGTTAAGTGCAGCTTTTAATGGATGTTTCATCAGAAATTGTTTGTTATTAATCACTATAATTGTCCGAGTATATTGTTCGAATCGAATCGGATTTGGTATTGTTCGTTAATTCGACAACTGCTGAATTTACTTGTTGCAACTTTAATATAATTAAATTCCTGTACTCGTTTCAATTTTTAATGTATCGTTTCAATTGCCACGTTCAAATGTCAGTTGCTTCTGTTATCACGTTGACTGTCACAGGGAAGTAATTGGAAATTGCATTGTTCAATATTTTCATGTTTAACAAATCTTACCAAATAATTTCACAATACCTTGTTATATTTATTTTCCATAGTTTCAAGTAATTAATGCAAGCATTTTAAGTTAGAAAAGTGAACAAATTTTTAATAATATAGCTATTAGATCTTTGTAGAAATTTGGGTGTCGTCCATATATGGGCGACATGGTAATCAATGTGCTAAATATCGTATACCTGACGCAGTTATTAAAAAAATGTGATGAAACACGCTTAATATGGAAACATGTGGTTTGAGTACGAGCAGCATGACAGTCGAGGTATTAATATAGTTCGCGGTGAGACATAAATAATTCACGCCCGTTGATGCTCCCAGACAAATTACGAAGTATAGACGAGACATTTAGGAAGATTGACTTGTAGTTAAAAGTAGATTTAGATTTTGTTTAGACGGGTCGATGCTTCCTCGAATATTTTGGTCGCTTCACTGAATCGGAAACTGTATCATCGAACGACAACAACAAAGTCGTAAAAAACAAACACTGCTGCATAAATCACTTTGCAAACATCATGATCACGGATACGCAATATGGCTAAGAGGAAAATGTAACAAAATACGCTAAATGTAATTAGATTGTGCCACAAATAAATTGCTGTGTTTCGATGCAGTCCACGCTGAAATAATTTATGGTAGTTTATTATTATTTTGTAAAGGGACTGTTCGTTCGTGAAAAAGGCAGAAACACGATTTGAAAATACGGGTGTGTTATTTTTAAATCTTTTATTGATGAATATCTATGTTTTCAAATGTTCAAATCCCTAAATCCTTAAATTGTCAAACTAACGAATTAAGTTCTAAAACATCGGATTCCTAAATTTTCTAGTTTCTTTATTTAAAGATTTCTAAATCCATGAATTCTTAAATTTCGAAATCCTGATGTTCCCAAATTCCTATATTACCACATCCCTAGGTTCCCAAATATTCTGATTCCCCGAATTCCTGAGTGTCGAAATTCCTAAATTTTCAAATTTGTACAATTCCAAATCCCAAATTATCCAAGTTCCTACGTTTCCAAATCTCTAAGCCCCTAAATTTCAAAATCCTCGAATTCTTAAATGTTGAAATCCCTAAATCCCTAACTTTCCAAATCCCCAAATTTCTAAACTTCGGAATCTCACTATTCCCAAATTTCTAAATTTCTATATTTTCAAAGTCCTAAATTTCTAAATCCCCAGTTCACTTCATTCCCAAATCTCCACACCCTCGAATCTCAGAATTTCGATATTGCTGTACTTAAAAATACTCAAATTTCTATATTCCCGAGTCTGCAAATTTTAAAAATTCCCAGGTACGCGTTCTTCATCGAATCCCATTCTCAACTTCCTAATTCCCCAAATTTCTACATTTACAAATAAAAAAATATGAAAATTCGCTGACAAAAGATCAACCCGCAACAGTCACCCACCTGTACACCCCGGTTTCCGCCATAAAATCGAGGTGTACAAAATAAAATTACTCTGATGGCAAAGTTGCACAAAATCGATACAGGAACTCGGAGCATGCAACATCGTTAACTATATTCCCTATAGTTCAGTATACGACCATTTCTCACCGCTATCATTTTCAAAATGGCCAGCCGGTTCCTAGAAACGCTTGGAGCAAAGGAAAGTTGTTCTATGTCTCGTACACAAACGAATTGTTATTTTTCCGCGGCCGCTTGCATAACAGGGTCGAAAATGACTCAGAGAAGGAGGAAAACGATGATTCGGCCGGCGAGAGGAATCGTACCGTGTGTTTTCGATCCGGCGAGAAGACGGCGCAGAACGGAATGCGTATTCGTGACATTTGAAGGGGTGTCTTAAATTAAAACGATGGCAGAGCGGCTGAGCTGGCAGAGCGAGCGAAAGAACGCGGCGATTGCCACATCGACGTTTTGGCAGTGGCCATTCTCGATCCTTCGCTCGTTTCCTCTCTTTCTCTCTCCGTTTCTTTCTTCCCCCTCCTCTTGACCGTCTTTAGAATATGTACGTACAATTAACCAATCACCGATCGACGACTGTGCTCGGACGATTTTTCTGTATCGATATTTTTAGCGGGACGACTTCGCGGTTTCGATCTCGCGACAATATCTCTTGCATCTTTCGTTCGATTTGTTTGGATCGATCGTCAGAAACTTCGAAAAGATCGGTTCTATAACGTATCAAATCATGGAGTAAATAAATTGGTTGAATATCTGCGCATCTCCAATGACAGTTTATATTTTTTTTTGTTCGAAGTTCGAGATTCGATGCTTCAATTTCTTTTTATCGATTACCAGAAACTTCGGAACGCATTTCTATCAAATAATCGGCGAAATATCAAATAAATTTTGGTCGAATATCAGGTAATCGCCAATGACAATTTTTATTGTTGTATCTATCGAAGTTCGAGATTCGATACCTTTTTATTGATCGTCAGAAACTTCGAAAACTCGTTTCTATGACCTATCAAGTCATAGGTCAAGTATAAAAAAAAATTGATCAAATATCAGGTAATCGCCAGTGACAGTTTTTATTTTTGTACCTGTCATGGTTCGATGCTTCGATTTCTTTTTTATCGATCGTCAGTAACTTCAACGAGCGCATTTCTATAACCTATCAAATCATGGGTCAAATATCAAATAAATTTCGGTCGAATATCAGCTAATCGCCAATGACAGCTTTTATTTTTATATCTGTCGAGGTTGGAGCTCCGATGCTTCGTTTTTTAAGGACACGATAATGTTCGCAGAAATGAATTTCTATAATCGGAAATATGGTATCGAAGTAGCTCAAATACACAGTGTGGTGCATTTTAACGATAAAATAATTCATACCCCAATTATCGACAAGTTGTAAAATTTCCGAATTTCACGACTCGTTTAACTTATCGGGAAGCAACGAAGTCGATGTTGTAGAGAACGATCGATTTGTATGGCCGGAGATATCGTATCGAAGTTGTACACGATAGAACGATATCGCGATGGAAGAAGACTGGCCTCAATAATTTTGGCCCAGTCGGTTCGACTACGAGCGGTACTATTCCACTGGCGTCTCGTTATTGCACTGCCCCTCGCTTTATTGCACATCGTTAGACCTACCACGGTAATATTCCAATAGAGCCTCAGATAGCAGCCATCGCGCGGACAGGTGCGATAAACGTCCGACGATTTCCGCGACAGCGTTTGGCAATCATGTTTCAAGGACAAGTTGAAGTTCACGATCGTTCGCTCGAGCTTCCAGATCTTCTTAGCCGAGCCGTGTGTTTGGCTTATGTTACCGTTAATCTTACTCTAAATCAACGCCGTTTGAGTAGTTGATACGTTTCTTTCGCTTATTCGGGCGCAGGGTAGAAAGAATCGAGAGTCATATGGAGGTATTTTCGAATGTTCTCGTTTTTTATGTTATATAATCCGTACGTTGTGAATTGTTGATGCTAAATTGATGAGTATGCGGATTTTTGTATTTTTTAATGTAGAGCTTCAGATATTCGAATTTTGGATTTTTTAATATTCAAATTTCAGGTTAAGAAATTTTTGAATTCGTGAATTTGAATTTTTTAATTTGCAACCTTTCAAGTTGAAGTCTTGAACTGTCAAATGTAGAATGACTGAAATCTCTATTTCAGAAAATTTAGATTTTTATGTCCCGAATCCCAAGGTTCCGAATCCCTACGTCCTGAATTTTTACGACACGAATTCCTACGTCCCGAATTAACTACGTCCTGAATTCCTACGCCCCGAATTTTTACGACCCGAATTTTTACGACCCGAATTTCTACGTCCCGAATTTCTACATCCTGAATTCCTACGCTCCGAATTCCAACGTCCCGAATTTCTAAGTCCCGAATTCCTAAATCCTGCATTCCAACGCCCCAAATCCCTACGTCCCGAATTTCTACACTCCGGATTCCTACGTCCCGAATTCCTACGCCCCGAATCCCTAAACCCCGAATCTCTAAACCCCGTATCCCTAAACCCCGAATCCCTAAATCCCGAATCCTTAAATTCCGAATTCTGAAACTCCGATTCCGTAACCCTCGAATGCCTATCCTTTTGAAAGGATTACGTCGAAAACAAAAATCCAAAATATACAATTCTACTTCTACTTCTGCCAACCTAGAATATGCTGCAATAACGGTTTGACCGTACATATACGCTGTAGGCTTCCCACATCGACCATAATGTTTGAGTGATTAACAAGTATCCTGTAAGATCGTAATTAGTTCACCAATCTTAATTTAATTTAATCCCCGATTAGGTGAGTGAAAAAGCACAGGAACTCGCGCTTCGGTGACCTTGGGTCGGAAGCATGTTGAAGCATGGTTTGACGATTATTTAACGCAACGGAATAATCGTCGGCAACGTAACGACGGCATAATTCGCTATGTTACGTTGCAAGCTGTCCCCTCTACGTCTCTTCGATGCTCACGTCCTTGAATTTCTCTTTCCGGCCATCTTACAAATTCGATTCCACGGGTTAAACTTCGATGTTTTCTTTCGATTAACCCTATCAATACAATCGACACGCGCATCCTACGAACTAGAGTGTCCGAACCTTTCAACTTTGATCATTTAAAATATACACAAAACGTTTCTCGAAGAACAAGTTTAACCCTTTGCACACGAGGGTCAATTCACATTCGCCATTTGATCTAACGCAACAATCATAAATAAATCATTTCTGATTAAATTTATAGTATCATGCACGCCATGTTTATAGCGAAACACGTAGTGAAATTCTATTATTAATCGCCAATATTGTACGTAATATTGGGCACAATATTGTTCATAATATTGACGATTAGTAATTAAATTTCACTATGTGTGTCACCATGTACAAACATCGCGTGTATGATACTATAAATTTAGTTAAAAGATCTTTATTCAAAATTGTTGCATTAAATCAAATATTATGTACAATATTGGCGATTAACAATGAAATAAAAGATTCTAATTTCAACAAAAATTCAACAAACTCTGCAATTAGAATGCTTTACAGTTGCTATTTGCCAACAATACAAATGCTTTCGAGTGTAAAGGTTTAAGTTTCTTATGATTCAAAGCGACTGTTAACATCCTTAATAGCGTACGTTGGATATATTTGAGCGAGACTCTTTTTTTCGAGAACCCGTAAAGGGAGAGTGATCCGTGAATCGTGATGGGTGAAATTCGTCAGGTATATTATATTCGATACAATGTTGAACGACGGTGTGCATGAAAATAGAAGCGCACCGTTGAAAAATCGCGTGAACGGGACGATTAGTCGCGCTTGGTCGACCAAAACGGTTTCACTGGTGCCGACTGACCCACTAATAATTAGACCTTGGACTAACGCGAACATGTTACGCGCAGTATTTCATCGGCTCGAAGGCCGATCAGTCGTCGATCGATTATAGTCAGGGTTAGGCCGACAATCGACGTCCATCGAAGAGGAAAACCGATAAGAAAAATCGGGGCCCCGTTCGGGGAAAATAAATATTATCACGGGGTTCCCTCACTGACGCTGCGAATTTTGTTTAAAAAAAAAAGGGAAATGTGAAATATTGACATTTCGATGAACGCACGGTTCGCGGAATCTTTGACGCTCGTCATTTTTATACATCTCGGGGAAATATTTAACGTTGCGCGGGAATTACGCCATGGAACGAGAGAGTTATGACCATATTCTCGGATTTAACAAGATATTCTAACACTTCCATCGTTTTCAGGGAAAAATGTTTTCTAGCAATCCATATTGTTATAGCTTCGCATATTTTAACGCTAAAACTACCGACATATGGTCAATAATTAGTAATATAATTACTTCGAAGTTAAAAATAAATGAATAAACGTAGGCGCGGAAATAAATACACGTATTAACTCTTTGAGCCACAGTATTTCAGAAAATAAAGTAGATCCATGTTGCACAGAAATTTTATAGCATTTTGAATGAAACAAAGTTGGTATATTTTTCATAACACAGAAATGATAATATACAAGAAAATATAATTCAATATAATTTGTTGTTATAGGACCTCGAATAATCTTGGACATACGAGTATGCAGCTATCGCAATATTTTGAAGCTGTATTAAAAATATCCCACCATGCAAAAGATGGACATTTTTAATCCCACCGTGCCCTAAAGAGTGAATTCATCCTACTGACAATCAGAATAGGTTTCAAGAAAACCGTCTTAACAGACTTTGCAATTTAAAATATAAATTACTTAAAAAGGTCATTTGACCGTGTTGATAGTTTTGGTATTAATGTCGAGTCTAATATTAGTACCCGAATACGATAAAACATGTAAATCGCATTTGCGGAATAGATAAATTGTAGTTGAAGTAGTCATTTGCGAAGTCGAAAGTTCAACGGTTCAAAAAAACAGCGATTGAATGCAAAGGAATAAAGTAAACTGCCCAAACGAGCAGCAACGAAAATTGTTCGTTCGTGAACTGTTTCTGATATTTGCAGCGTTTCGATTCAGCGTGCAATAGTAATTGTTACGAAACGTGCGTGGAATGGTTTCGAGATTATGCAGCTCCGCGTCCGATGAGGCCGCGTTAAGTCCCGGCGATTAAACGGCCGATAATTGCATTTTAAAATATTAATGAGTATCATCAACGACGGGACGTTGATCGCGATATCTGTTTGCACAGATGTTTTCGAGGTATTATCAATACCTATGCATCGGGCACAGACGCTTTTCGAAAGTTCCGCGGCCATTTTTACTAATCGGAGCCATTGCGATAGCAACCTCGACGACCTAACACGTTAAAAGCTTCCAACGCAGTTGAGGATGACGTACGCATAAGATTTTTATTATAAAATGTGTTCGAATACTTTTTCGTGCTGAAACGTTCGATGCATTCTTTCCATTTGTTCCGGGGTACAATCTATATAAATATGCAAACACGGTAAAAGTATCGAATATTAAATGAAGCTCAAAGATACACGCAAGAGATACTTGAAATATTGCTAAAACTCGAATAAATATATTTAATACATTTATTGCCACGCGGAAGCAATTGACAATTAGGTAATATTTTCATTTTTAACAAATCTTACCGAACATTTTCACGGTACTTTGTTATATTTAATTTCCACAGTTCCAAATAATTAATACGAGTATTATTAGTTTAAAAAATGAACAAATTTTTAATTATACAGCTGTTGAATCTGTATAGAAATTCAAGTGTCACCCATATATGGATCAAACAGTTATATGTTAACCCTTTGCACTCGAGAGGCGACTCACATTCTCTATTTGGTTTAACGTACCGATTTTGTATAAATAACTTGTAATTAAATTTATTGTATTGTACACGTGATGTTTGAATACAGTTAAACTGACAAGATCGGTGATTATTAACCCCTTTATGGTCGTGGGTATTTTTACCATTAGCAAATAGCAACTATAAAACTTCCTGGTTAAAAAGTTTGGTCAATTTGTTTTAAATAATCGTATTTTTATTATTTATATGGTTTGTTTCACTATGTCCAAACTTCACGCGCATAATACTACAAATGTAGTTAAAAGTTGTTTATTAAAAATTGTTGCACTGAATCGGATGGCGAGAGTCGCCGCTCGAACGCAAAGGGTTAATAAAAAAATAATAATTTCCAAAAATTTTACAGTCGCTATTTGCCAACGATAAAAATGCTTTCGTAGTGTTAAACGAAGATTTACGTTCGAACGTTTGTCAATTGCAACGTTAATCGGCCAATTGCACAAGGAAGACGCGTAAAATGATACTGGTCGCGTGACAGACCGCAAAGGCTCCGCTATAAAATAGAAAACAACGGATGATGAATGTCGAACGACACCAACGTAGGAATCGCGGTGAATTATTCAAAATCAAGGTTGACGTTACGTAAGAATCGTGTAATAGGTTTCGCCGTGCGAGACACGAGAGCGTGGGTTGCCTTCTGATAAGTAAATACGTGCGAATCGATAATCGAGTTCTCGGTTCACTGTTCGATCGAATATTATACGCAGACGTTCTCGCTCGACTTGCACTTTGAACGAATATCCCAGACGGAAAATCGAAGAATAAGAACTCCGTCGATTTCGATAGTCGCACGCAGCAATCGCCGTTAGGCGAATGTTTGTTCTGAACGCCGTGTTCGGCAACACTCGACGTTCCTATTTAATTTTTCTTCGAACTATGTTGGAAACTTAAATCTTTAAATTTTTTGAAAATTTTATAAATCTATCTCTTGTAAATTTTAACTTTTCTAAACTTTTTCTAAGCTTTTATACTTCTCAATATTTTCTAAGCTTTTATAAATCTAAATTTTTTCTAAACTTTTAGAAATTCAAACATTTCGAAACTTGTATAAATCTAAATTTTTCTAAGCTTGTATACATTTAAACTTCTCTAAGCTTTTATTTATCTAAACATTTTTCAGCTTTTATAAATTCAAACTTTTAGAAATCTATACTTTTCGAAACATTTAGAAATCCAAATTGTTCTAAGCTTTTATAAATTTAAACTTTTCTAAGCTTTTATAAATCTAAATTTTTGTAAGCTTTTATAAATCCAAACTTTTAGAAATCTATAATTCTTGAAACATGTAGAAATCCAATTTTTCTAAACTTTTATAAATCTGAACTTTAATAAATTTTAATAAATAAATCTAAACGCTTGTAAACTTTTAGAAATCTCAATTTATCAAGTTCACAATTCGGTCGATGGTACGGTATCAATTTAATTTTTAATCTCTCCAGACGCAACAGTAAATTGATTTGATCGACGTATGCAAGTATCTCATCGATTACGTTTCGACCATGCTCGCTCGTCGACTGCGAGTATGCGACAGAAAATATTCCAAGGATCGTGTGCTCGGTATGAGGTAATCAATATTTTAAAAGTTATCCTCATGGTATGCAAATTGAACCGATATTTGCTTTATTCTTCGCGATCCTCTAATTATCTCGAAAGTTATATCGGCAGTCTGCTGCGTTTATGCGAAACGGAATATTCGAAATTGCAATTTCGCCGGAATTTTATATCGCGGTAAATATTATTATTTGTGTAGAGCACAACCTGCGTAATCTATATTATGTATACGTTTCAATATCATTTTAAAGACACGTGAACGTGTTCCGTTTGCGCGTGCGAATCGCTCCGGCACCGTTCAAGAATTTCATACCCGGCATCGTCAATTATACTTGCTAATCGATACAACGTGATATCGATAATTAAATCTAATACAAGTAACGTTCGTTTATTTTTGAGCCACTTGAACGCGTTACATTCGCATAATTACTCTGTCCAACAGTCAATTGGCGTTCTAACATCCGTTCAGTGATTATTATATTGCTTCTTGTGCTGTTTACGTACCAACAATCCGTTTTTCTCAAACACTTGCAGTTGTCGAGAAATTTGATTTTTAAAGAAAAGCACATATTTCAAATCCAAACAAAAGATCCTAAAATTCCGTTTGTACCAAAAGATTCTGTAGACTTTGCTGAATACAACGGTGTCTGCTTTTTATGCATTCTGAATGTTTAAACAAACATTGAACGCGGAGAGACACCGTTTTTGTACAAATTTTTCCGTATATTTTTAAATTTATCTTAAGAAAAGGGGGGGTCTAATGGAAAATCGAAGTATAGCACGCGATAGATCAGGTTTTCACCTTTGAAAAGAGACGAGGAACGCATGACTCGAGCGAATTGCGTGAAAACACGCAGAATTTCTATAGTCATGTTAACGGAACTGACGCAAATACGAGCGGCCATTACGAATTCAATTAAACTCCTCGCTTTTTCTCGCCGAGTGACGGAAACTTTTTATCCACGACGCACTCGCGTGTTCCTCGGACAAAACTAGGCCCAGGCGTTTCGTCGAGCAACTCGAACGAGCCTAACCGTGCTCATAGTGATTAATGAGCCTCGAAAGCGTGCATCTGTTTCTTCCGTAATTTACGATCGTCCCCAACCTCGAAAATCGATGGCTCGTTCGCTTATCGATTCCGCGAACGAACCCGTTCCGTGTTAATTTCTTTCGGTGTTTCGACGAAGAAAATTTCCTCGCGAAGTAAACATTCGACTGTATTCGAATATGCCAGCTAACGAGACGAGAAAATAAAAATTTTCGTTTCGTTCGAGAACGGACTCCGAATTGGCTCGTCTCGTTTTTCTAATTTTACAAAAAATATATTTTAAGAAATAGAGTGCTATTGCCAATCCAGCAGGAAAATCAAATTTTTCAATCAGGATTTAAATCTTAATCAAAATCATATTTTCAAATAAAAATATAAATCTTAATCAAAATCATATTTTCAAATAAAAATATAAATCATAATCAAAATTAAATTTTTAAATCTCAATTTAAATCGTAATTAGAATCAAATTTTTATATAAAAATTTAAATCATGATCAAACTCAAATTTTCAAATCAAAATTTAAATCATAGTCACAACTAAATATTCACAAAAAATATGAATCAAATTTTCAAATCAAAATATAAATCAGAATCAGAATCAAATTTTTAAATCAAAATTTAAATCATAATCAAAATTCAATTTAAAAAAAATATATATAAATCATAATCAAAAATAAATTTTAATTTGAAAATTTCCTACTGGATGAACAATGGTATTATACTTATATTTCATTTTGTGTTGTAAGTTTTTCTTAAAAAACATAAGATCACATATTTCAGATTATATGCACTTATAAATAAGCAGTTGAATTTCAAACCGCTTTTATGCAAAAGTTTGAAAATAAAGTACTGACAATTTTAACAATGAATACAATTCTAATTCGGTCGGTTTTTTGAATTCTGTTGAAAATTGTGTCTGTTCGAATGTTAGGAAATGATTAAGAAATATTCTGATCGTTTAATAACGACTTCATGCAAAAATAACACAACCGAAAGCAACGTTTTACGAGAAACGATATCAAAGAGAAGTTTATAAACGTACCGAAGAAACTGTCGCCGATTTCTGTTGTATTTTCATGAATTTTTGAGAGTAACTCGGAGATAAGTAGGAAAACGGAGATTGACCTTTTATCTGGATTATAGAAATGCGTGGCTGGGCTTATCGCAGACCAGAAACTCACTGTACTTGTGATAACCGAGTAGCGAAGTTTTAATGTTCCAATCAGAGTTCTGTCCATTCGTATGCTCGAACTTCTTTTAATACTTTAATTCTACGTTTGTTTAAGCCGTGCGAGCTTATTATTCTTTGCGAAACGAGCGATTGCGAATGCGTGTTCTTGTTTAATATTCGGAAATATTTCTCCGACGACCTTGTTCCAAGGAAAACAAAGTGTCTTCCTCTAAACAAAGGAGGTGACTTTGTTCGTTCGTTGTTGACGTTTTCAATCGCACTCTTCGTACGATCGAGTAAATGTTAACCCTTTGTCATACAATTTGTTAGCTGCGTCTCAGAACCAACTACTTTATCTACAATAAGAAAACAACTAACGACGGATTAAATGTTATACCAATTTTGTATTCAGGAAACCTTGACTTTGCAAGTTATAATTAGACTCGAACCTCGAATTGAAACGTACTAAAAATTAAAATAAAATTCGTCGTATTTGAACTGTGAGTGCGTCACGTGTAGGACTTTGTCACGTGTGTCAAAGTGCGGCAACGGGTTCACTCGGCGGAAATAAAAGGTGTTGGAAGATTTTGTATAGTCTTCTCGATAACGATTATCGGTCACGTGCTACCGAGGAAGGAAAAAATTTCGAAGAGGAGCAACGTAATTTATGCAAGAGGAGCGGTGCTGTTGGCCGTCGGTTGTTTGTTACGTGATTGTCATGTAATCGAAAAACGGGAAATAAAATTACGTAAGAAGAATTAAGAAAAGGGGAACAGAATCGTGACTGTATACATCAACGTCCGTCCACGTTGTTTCGCAAATAATTTCAGAATGCATTGCGTGGCATTAAAAGTGTCCACGTTAAACAACCCGTTGTAAAATAAAAAAACTTGCGAAAATTTCGAACACGTATGCTCCGATCACGGCCAATTTCACGACTCGATCGACGTTTAGTCGTTTCGCGGAAGACAATAACAAAATATATTCGGGAAGAACCTGCGAACTTTCGATTCTTGGAATCGTTCGTTTCATTCAACTTCCATTCAGCGAACAACCGACTCGGATCGCATTAATTATTCATGAATCGAAATACGCGTACGAAAACAGTATCGTCAGGCTAATCAACATAGGCCAGTGTTCGTATCAATAACCGAAAAACATGAGATGAAAGCGATAAACGACCGAGCAGTTTTAATCTAACCGATCATCTTAACCGTTATGGCTGTTTGATGACTGTGACCCCGTGTAACGTTACTTTTTGCGACATTTTTAACTCGAAACTTTCAAATTGGCACACCGACAAGTCCAACCTGTGCATACAAAAATGTGAATCTGCAAATATAATTCTGTTTGCACTTTCGTTCGTTTATTGTTGGTCCTTCGTTTTCGACGGTGACTGCACCGTATGTAATTTAACGACAAATACATATGTGGGATACGTCTTTACGGAAGATTGTTGAGTTTGATGTGTTCAAGAGCTAGTCGCATGAAGATAGAGCACGTGACCTTATAACGCGTACTGATACGTGCTACACTTATATGTGTGACGGTATAACGTGCATTGATACAACGCAAAATATCTAGCGTGTGAAAATCCAATTAGAAATGATCTCACGCATAGAAATTTGACGTATGACGATACAACACGCAGATGTCTAATGTCCCAAAGTCTGATACGTAAAAATTTAAACGTTGTAATCTACCACGTAGAAACCCAATATGTGAAAATGTAACACATAGGGAGGTAACGTATGATGGTATAACGCGTAGAATCTTGGCGTACGGAAATCTGACGTGTAGAAATATAATATGTTTAAAAGTAACGAATAGAAATCTAACGTGTAGCAATCCAATGTGTGTAAAACTAATGAGTAGAAATCTAACGTGTAGAAAACTAATATGTGTAAGACTAAAGAGTAGAAATTTAACGTATGAGAAGCTAACGAGTAGAAATCTAACGCGTGGCGATACAACACTCCGAAATCTAACGGGTAGTAATGTAACGCGCAGAAATGTGACAGGTAGTAATCTAACATGTAAAAATGTAAAATGTGAGACGGCACTATGCAAAAATACAACGCGTAAAAATCTGATGTGCGACGACGCAATACAGAAATCTAACATGGGAACATCAAACGCGGAAAAGTGTAAAACGTAGTAATGCGATGCGCAGAAATCTAATATGTGAATATGTAACGCGTAGAAATGCAACGCGACGTGTGACACATCGCGACATTATAATTTACTCGAGTTCATTCCGGAATCGGATCTAACGAGTCGATCTAAAAAAAAAAAAACCGCTCAAGTATTTTACACGCTCCGACTTGTCCCTGGCGAACATCGTCGCTTCGCGATAGTAAACGCGCCCGTGAAAATTTTCACGGGAATAACACGCGCAATTTTCCACGGCTGTTGCGATACGGCGTTACGAAACGCTTCGTATCAGCGAACACGGTGACATTTCGAGAAGTTCAAGAGCGTGAAATACGGGAAAAAAAGAAGAAACAGAAAAAGAATGGTCAGCTTCGCGGCCTGGGACGAGTGAAATATCATACATCGTCAGGTGTAAATCTATTTATGCTAATCGCGATTCTCTAACGAGTGGGATGGAAACGATTGCAAGAATTCTGCTTTTGCAACATCGTCGTGCCCGCGAAGATGTGGAAATTCATAGTGATGTACTCCCTTCTCGTCCGTTCCGAATACCATTCGTCCATTTTTTAACGCATGTCGCGTTGACAGGGCCATCAGTGACCCGCGGAAGATCTGTTACCTACACCGTTTGATATTTTCGTTATTAATGAGCCTATAAAGGAATACCTGGCAGAACTGTTGTGAATCTTTACGATTTCCGATAAATTTTCTTTTGCGCAATTTTTCGTTATATAAATCGGAATCTCCGTTGATTGATACGACAGGTTTAATATAATCAAATCGTTAGAAAGCGAAATTTCGCTGTCATTTCGCAACGCCGTTGTTGGCAGATTTCGTTTTTCGAGAAACGCCTCGGGTAATTATACGGATCGTTTTAATTCGTGATAATCGCATACGATTATCCTTAATAATTAATGCACGAATAAACATGGACACCGACGTGTTGCGATTTGCTAATAAGACGAGCTCTTTCGCCTAACTGCAAAATGGCGCGATCGTCTCGTAAATTGTTATCGAAGGAAACTGAAATCGTTCGCAAGATTTATGGTCAAAGACATATTTCGTGAAATTAATTCGCTCGCGGAACGTTTCTACGTCGGAAAATTAAACCATTAATGGGGGAACGCGGAAACGGAGCGAACACGGATCGTTCGGTGCGTTCGAAGGCGAGAAATTACGAAGCTGAAGGGAATATTAATGAGAAGGAAATACCGTTTCTCGATGTGTAATTAGCAACGTGAAGCCGCTGGCGACCGTCGTCGGTGAGAAACACAAAAATGTGGAAAGAAAAAAAAAAAAAATGTTCGTTTATTGCATTCGAGGCGTTCGCCAATACGTCGTTGGTTGATTTATCGTCATCTTATTTACAACAATCACTATTTGCACTGTTCGTGCAACGAGGGAATTGTACGACACATACATACATTATAATAATTGCTTGGTTAATGGTAATTGTAAATCGTCAGATTAAGGGGGCATTCCCGTTCGAATATTCATTTTTCACGCTAATTTTGCAAATTTATTGGACAGAAACTATAAACTATTCTTGGAGCGTTCGTGCATTTATCTGTACACTTATTTGTTTTTTATATATCGTGCATTTATCTATATTTTATGTTCTGTACCTTTATCTATACATATATTTATATTTTATATTCTGCACATTTATCTGTACATTTATTTATATTCTATGTTCCGTACATTTATTGTTCAAACAATTGTTCAAACAACTCTGAATAAAAGTTACAATTTCAAATAAATAACATTTAACTAAATTTATGGTATTGACACGTGATGTTTGAACATAGGAAACAGAAACTATTGCCGAGTAATAATACAAAAATAATTTCAACAAAATTCATCAAACTTTTTCAGCAGAAAATTTCACGGTTACCATTTGGCAACAGTAAAAATTGCGAAGGGTTAAAATGATAATCAGGATTTTTCCAAATAGTATTTATTAAAAATTTAGTGAATTATGATCAATAACGAGAACCTCGTTGCAAAAAGTTAGCTTGCAATTTCTGTTCGTATTCGAAATTGAAAGCTGTTTCGATTGAAAGCAATTTTGCTCTCAGAACATTTTTGCCCTTAGTGATTTCAACAATACAACGCGATTGTTGCCGGTCCATTGTTGACATAATCCTCATTTTTACCATTACGTAAATCTTTTTACATTGGATCATTTTCTTCGCCATCTGTCTAACGTTACATAAATCTATCGAGAACGATAGCGATCGCTTGGACTTCTTATTCTCCACTTTCTACCGGGTTGGTGGACGAAAAACGCGCGAAAGAATGTCCCAAGGAACGCCCGGCGTCGCGACGCTTTCGTCGAAAACTTTTTGCAGCAGCGAACGCAATACACGCTTGCACACGAACGTAAAAATCTCTCTACCTACCTAACCGTGTAAAATTTCTCTCTCGTCCACCAAACTGTGCAGTAAACATTCGTTACATCGCCATTTTTACACGCGGTTTAACGCTGAAAACGCTATCGCGCGTAATATCGTTGCCCGATCCAGAACATACGACGATGCAAAAAAGAGATGCACGTTCTTAATGGGCGAGTAAAATATGGGCATATGTAATTAATATGAAACACCAATGACAAGGTAAAACGTGCGTTTATGAAAAAAATATCAAGACACGCGATTAACATGAAATAGTGACGGGTGCATTTCGCGTAAAGTATATCGCCGGCGGTTTATAAAGTATATTCGCGAAACGGACACGATTTTTGTCACGCGAACTGCAAGAAACTCGATATTCGTGCTTTTTGGTGATTTACATAAGCGGGACACGATTTTCCGCTCGCGATTTCACATTATGCATAACTCGTTTGCCAAAAAGTTGTCTCGTGCCGCTTCGATAGCATCGGCCGATTTCCTCGTCGATTCGTTTCGCAACGAAACGAAACCGGAACGGTAAACAAAATACCGACGTCACGAAAACGTCGCTGTCGTTAACTCGCGAGACGATACGACGTCGATTGGTTCAATTACTTGCTGAAAGAGGCCTTTTTACTTTTTATTGTCCAACGTGGGGCTGGATAATTCGTATAATGTATCGCGACAATTAACGGGCTGACCTCGAGCGCGTTCCGTCGCGACGATAGAAGAATTTTCATCTGGTCGCGATCGAAAGACAAGGATCAAGAATTACAATTTCAAAGTTCAAACGAGAACTCTCTCAGCGGATCTGTTCCACGTCGCGCTCGCACGGATTCGAACACATCGACCCTATCGCGAGAATAGTATGCCAGATAACCATTTAGGTTAGCCTGCGAGTTTCTTGTTAGATAAATCGCTTATCGTCGTCTGGAACACGTGTATAGTTCGGGTCTCTGGTAACCAGCACGCGTGTCGAGACATTATCTGAAAAAAGGGCTCGCGCGTAAACAAATCGAATAGAGACGAAAACCGTGGTTGAAGAGTACGTTTATGGGGTACGTTTATCGTTCGTATAAAATAGCGATCGAACGGTGATTCATCGATCCAGAATGGGCATAAATTTTGTCGGAGGGCAGCCTTCGCGAACGGTGTCCGAGTTTCCATGGACGAAGGTCTTCGGTTCACTCGTTTCTGTAAGCGTATCGTCCTCTGACGCAACGACGATCATAAAATTTCCAGCCGGAGCGTAAGCGTGCACGCGCGATCCGCCTCGCTTCGGCCACGGTCATCGCGAGACCTTACGCGAGCTTGTTCGAACGTATGTGTGCATGCTGGATCGTTAATGTCCATTGTTCTCGACCGCTAACTTTTACGACTTCTTTTCGACAGATTCGACCGATGCAACTCGTACAATCTAACTGGCTCGATAATGACCTTCTACCATCATTTTATTATAAATTTCCACCTGATACGTGTATTCGTTTCAAAATACATTTATTCACATATGTATATGTACATATATAATTCATGTATAATTCGTGAATATATATATTCATTACATACCTATGTATATTCATGTGCATATGAGTCTGAGTATGTGAGTATACATATACTCAGTGAGTATGTATGAGTATATGTACATATTGAGTTATTTGCATATGAAGAACCGAAATGAACATATACACATAACGTATATGTTCATTTGTAAGTTCAACATATGTTGAATATATGTTCATTTATGTATGTACATGTATATATTTGTCTTTTTACAATTTCACTCTCGTAATAATACTAATAATACTTCTAATACGTTGTTTGTATTAATTAATATTATTTTCGATAAAGTTGTTAATCGATTTTTATTAAACAATCTGGTAATTGAAATTCTTTGAACTATCATACTGATACTAATTCTTTTATTTATTCATTCTACATCGTGATAAATTATTAATTTAATCAACAAGTTGCATTCATTTAATTGATGAATCAAATTTATTTCATCGACGAATAATAATTCATTGAATTGATGAATATAAATCATTGAATTCAGGAATTGTGAAATACGCTTTATTTCACTATGAAATCAATTGTTCACCAGTGATATTGATAATAGTATGAATCATGCGAAATGTTACATTGAGAAAAGCATCTTATTTAACATCGTAGAAACGACGAAGGTAAAACGCGGTAAAAATGTTATATTCAAAACTGTATTCATATCGAACGCATGCGAATATGAATGCTGTATGAATAATAACTACTATACGTATACCGACTACAATTACACGACGGTGGAATGTACGTGTACACTTATCATTCCGGAGTACTAGCGTCGTAGCGAAATAACGTTTCGAACAGTTTTTAAGAAGCGGAAATTTATCAACGCATTTCGCGAATTATTCTATCGTTAAGGCTTATCGTATTCCGTCGTTGTAAATTTGTATAGACTGAGTATATTTTAAAACTACTTTAACGTAACAATTAAGGCTTACTGCCTGCAGTTACATCGATATACGAATACGGTACTGTTTCTACGTTTATTGTTTTACATAAGAGGAATTTATTTAGATATTGTGCTATTAGTTTTGTGGAAAAACAAATCGTTCGTTGTAGATTAAAAATACATGAGCGACTTCTTTTTGCTGTAATGTTTAGTCGAACAAATTATTTTGAACAGAATATATACCAGTTGATACACTGGTACATAAGCTAGAAATATTTAGAAGTTATTTGAACTAACTTATTTAAACTTTCTACAAGCTATCGATAATTTTAAAAAATAACTTTTTTAGCAACAACGAGTATATAGATATTCTAGAAAATGTCTACAATAAATGTAGCAAAGAAAAATTAGTTATGCAACTTGCAAAATTAGCAGGATAAGACTAACAATTGACAGAAATATATAAGCAATAAATATCCGTACAGTTTTTATTCTGCTCGCAGAAGATTTTGAAACATGAACGTAACGACATTGCATCGTCATGATTGACATCGTCAGTATATTTAGGAACGTTGTCGGCGCCAGTAGCATTAAAAATTCCGAATTATTCAAAATCATCGTTGAGAAACGAGAAAAATGAGAGAACGTGCGCGAACTACAATATAGGAAAGAAAAATTATTATTAATTTATATAATCAACGTGAAAGTTAGGCGGAAGTTTCACGGATTGTAAACAGATCAGGATCTGAAAAGCATAATCGATAGATTTGGTCTACGAAAGGGACCACAAAATAATTCAAGAACTGTACTTCGAAATTAATCGATATTGGACAGAAAATTAATGAACTGGGTTATTATCAGAATGATAAAGCAAAAGAACAAACACGAAAATAATTGGACACCTACGTCTTGATGTATTAGGCTATCCCATAAATTTTTTCCTTTTTTGACATAAATGAATGTGCAATATTTATCGTTCAAGGTTGATTATTTACGCTTTCTAAATTTGTTACATTAAATTCGCACAGCTTCGTTCTGTTACTATCTTTCATTACTCAGGAAACATCATTATTTACTCTTTCTACATTTGTTGCATCAAATTTGCTTAGCTTTGTTCTATTAGAATTTCCCATGTCTCAGAAGACATTACTTACTCTCTCTAAATTTCTTGCATTATAGAATATGAAATACTCTGCTCCATTACAGTCTTCTTTCCCTCAGGAAACGTTATTTATTCTTTCTAAAATTGTCGGGGATTCCCTGCAAAATATTCTTAAAAATACGTTCTTATGTAATAACAAAAAAGGAGAAACTTATGGACATCCTGATATCTGTCAGCACTGTAATTATTTACGAAGTGAACATCGTAAGTCACAACTAAGTACCGGTATTAAATGCATACTTACTTTAAAATTGAAAATAAACTAGAAAAATAAATAAACGAATACTATAGCGTCCCCTAACATGTACAGCCATTCATTACCTTGACACTAGATTTACGGACATTTAATGGCCACTTATGTCTCAATGGAAAATGAATTGTAAATATAAATAAATGATGGATGAATTATAAAAATAAGTAAATAATGGATAAATTATAAAAATAAGTAAGTAATAGATAATACATACATCGGTTTATAGGAAGATTCTTTACCTCGATGAAGGATATTTTGTCATAAACTTTTTAATAATTGTCGTAATCAAAAACAAGAAATGTAAGATCCGTCATTCTGACGGGTTCCGTAAATCTAGTGGTAATAAAACATGACAGACATTTTGCCAAAAGTGCCGGCAATAAAATTTTGTAACATATAATATCATACCCGAAACTGGTCATTTTGACCTATTATGTAGTTATAGTGTTAATTGCCTATGTTACCCACTCCGCTGCGTTTAAAATCTACGTTTACAACATCGCAAATTTAGTTAAAAAACATTTATTCAAATTATTCTGTTAGTCCAACTGACGAATGTGAGTCGCCGTTCGAGTGCAAAGGGTTAACACTAGAAGTACCGGCACTAAATGCATGCTTACTTCAAAACAGAAAATAAAGTAGAAAAATAATTAAACAAACATTGCAGTATCGCCTAACATATACAACCATTCATTAGCACGATAAAACGTGACAGACATTTTGACAAAAGGACGGCAATAAAATTTTGTAATTAAAAATACCAAACCCGAAACCAGTCATTTTGACTGTTTGGTAGCTATAGTGTTAATCTTTTCGTATAAATTTAAATACTTTCGTGCCAGATGAACACGTAGAACGAAAAATTACGTGTTACCTGGTTTATCGTATGAACGCGAAACAGCGGAAAGTATAAATTCGAAAAGTGTTGTACCGTTAATAATTGGTGTTTGTACGTGTAACGGCAATAACGATAACGAGTAGAAACGAGTCGGTATTTGGCGGAAGTGTCGGATAGGAGGAAACTCGGCTTCCGTGGCAGGAAAAGAGTGTGGAGCACGGAAGCCGAGACCTTGAGTGCGTGCACCGACGATGGTACGTCCCTGTGCCGCAAACAGGAACACAACGATTATCCGGCAAATGAATGAAATCGAGTGAACCGGTTCACTCGCGTACGTACGCGGCTGCCTCCGCTCCGGTTCGCCGCGGATCCGCCTTAATCTAGATCCCGACTTCTTCGTGAATGGCCATGACAGGCTTGTGCCTCTTGGACGAATTACGCGGAGAACATAACCGACTGTGGTACGATCATTAATCCAACCGGTCACGTGGACACGACCGGGGTTTTCTCGTTAATTGAACGCCACGCGTGCCTCGAAACTTGCTGTTTCATCGTTCACGGCCGCCTCGAACCGACGGATTAAGCGTCGGTGATCTCTTTCGATCGGTGTTTTTGTTACCGCGGGAAATTCGACTGACAGATTGATGCCGATACGTTGGGACGCGTCGTGTGAGGTCGAATTGGATTTTAGGTTTTGCCGGGTCGGGGAGACACTCGATTACCAACTTAATCCGGTCGATTTGATGTGATTTAGAAATGATTACAGAGTTGCAGATTTACAAATTTATAAAGTACAAGTATTCAAACCACTTACATTTTTATACTTCCGCACACCCAAATTATTAAATATCGAAATACCAAAATTTACAAATTTCCGAGTTTCTAAATCTCCGCATTCCCAACTTTTCAACTTCTCAACTTCCAAATTTCCCAAATTTCCAAACTCTCCAATTCCCAAATTCCTAAATATCCAAATTCCCAAATTCCCAAATTCCCAAATTCTCAAATTCCCAAATTCCCAAATTCCCAAATTCCCAAATACTCAAATTCCCAAATTCCCAAACACTCTAGTTTTCCAATTCGCAAATTCTCAAAATTCCCAAATTCCCCGATTTCCCAAATCCCCAATTCCCAAACCCCAATTCCCAAATTCCCAATTCCCAAATCCCCAATTCCCAAATCCCCAATTCCCGATTTCCCGATTTCCCAAATCCCCAATTCCCCAAATCTCCAATTCCCAAATCCCCAATTCCCCAAATCTCCAATTCCCAAATCCCCAATTCCTAAACTCCCCAATTCCCAAAATCCCAATTCCCCAATCCTCAAATTCCAATATATAGGGAGAATTATTGCTGAGCAATAATTATTGTTCATATTTAATCATTCCAATAATTTTATCATACCTTTTGAAACATTTATTGAAAATCGTGCTAACGTTATTTATCTATTCAAAAAGTGATATTCGTTCGTTTTCAACGCAAAGCTAAACCGAAATCGATCGAATTTCAAAATTTTGCAGCTTTCGAATTTCACAAACATCTAAAATTATCATCCGTGTTCTTTGACATTGTCTGCACTTGGATAATGGGCACTAAAACTTTAAATACGAATGTTTTTATTATTTCATTTTTTTTTGCAGAAAATCGTATCTCGAATAATGTTCCAGATACCATTTTATGGGATTTTATACGCGAAATTTTTGGGTTTTATTAAAAAATACCGCGCTCGAGCATCGCTGAAGTTATGAAACTTTATTGCCGGCCAGCGTGCATTCGTGGAAAAAAAATTTGAAACTTCGCGTAAACATTTTTCGATATAGTTGAACGCTCGCGTCCGGTGACAGTAGTTCATAAATAATCGGAATTACTCTGCGAAATGATTTTTACCGATTGTCTCGAATAAAATATTGAAGCAAGAAAATCATTGCGTACCAAAAAATATGATTACATTCTTCAATTTGCAATTGTGTAATGATAAATGAGACTCATAAAAGTGCGTGCAGAGTTGCAGTGAATCTACACTTCCCTGATAGGATTCAAACACAACGAAGAATACGTATTGTATAACAACTCGTGTGCAACAAATGATGGGTGGCATAAGTTGCAATTTTTTATAATGATCCTCTTAGGAGGCAGAAACTGAAGTATAAAGTAAACGAACCGGAAACTACTTCGAAGCTACTTCTTCGTTCATGAATAGCAATAGTTGTAGAAAATTGAGAGTGTAACTGCAAATGAATCTATTAACACGTTAACTGCCACATGCAAGCAATTGAAAATTACGTTAGTTAGTATTTTAATTTTGAACCAACCTTACAAAGTATGTTCTCGATACTTTGTTACATTTGTTCTTCACAGTTCCAAGAAATTGACACGAGTATTTAGAAAAGTGAACGAATTTTGAAATTTGAGTGTCAGCCCCATATGGGTGACATGGTAGTCACAGTGTTAATACGTGAACGTAAAAACAGTTTAAGTTTAATATGCGAACGTAAGAGAGTTTAAAGAAAGAAGCAATAAAATATTGAATCTAAAGGGAAATATTCTGTATCGAAGCGATAGATTGTAATTTGAACGAGGATCACGTGTAAACATTTTGATTAACCCGAATATAGATTAACCGAGCGAATTGAATAATAGAGTACCGAATAATTAGCTTGTCACGAGAGGATGAGATCACGATTCGTTCGACGTTAAAGAGTAACGTCGTGACGACGTCGGTAGGAAGATCAGCTACTAAACTACGCTTTTATTTACCCCGATCACGAGTTATCAATCAATTTTCTCGCAGTGAAACGCGTCACGCTCTGACGAGATGCAAAATCGATGACACAAACATCTTTCCTTCTGAATTCCAAGAATCGTGCAACTATGCGACGCGCAAACAATTCGCGAAGACCGTTCCACATAATATGGCGTGAGAAACGGTAAAACGCGTGCATAATGCACGTAATTGAACAATTCCTTGGCAAAAAATTAAACAGGTTCAGCGAAAAATGAGAGGAATATCGTACGCGTGATCGCATAAATATTACAGTTATGAAACGTTTTTGTGAAAGCACGATGACGACGAGCATGAAGCAACCGAACTAATTGAAAATCGGTGTCAAAGATCGGATACGCTCGTAAATACAGAAAAAGAAAAAACGTCGATTGAATACGATCTCTTAGATCGATACGGGGAACAGCGATTTCTGATACGATAGTCGATCGATCACCGATGACGGATCCGCGAAACGTTGTTCGCGCGGTGTGATTTTCGTGCAACCATACGTGGAACTGTTTCTTCGAATTCGAAACAATCGATCGAGTCATAAGGGAGAGACGATATTAATAAAATGTTGTGACATCGATACCGAAACATTCATTGTTCCCTCTGCTAAGATAGCAACATAATTGTGTAAAAGTTGAATCTGTCCGATGTGGTGTGTTTATATATGTACATAAATAGATCATTTCTAAAACGAATCTATCCAGTTTGCTTCTCGTGGTGTGTTTAATTTCGTGGTAATAATGTCACGCGATTGGTAACGATACAAAAGGTGTGCACGACTAGGAAAATGTAAACGTAAGCTCGATAACAATGGTCGTCGCACGATTTAATCTTATCAACTTGAAATTATGATACGAGCAAATATTCCATCGAAATAACGAATTTGTGTCGTCGTCGTTGGCGCGGCAATAAGAAAAATTCACCCGAATACCAATTTCTTTGCGTCGCCATTTTCTGCTGATTCGACGACGATAGATACAGATATTTCGAACGGTGCGAAAGAAACGCTAGGGAGTTTTGCGGGAATTTTACGCAATCGCGGTCGTTCCCGTCGGTACCGGTTCCGCGCAAATATTTGACATTGCTCGATCGAGAAATATTTCTTGCTTCGAATTTTCGCAAATGTATTTTTATCTCGACTCGTGTTTTTGCGGGCTCAGTCGGAGAACAACGGAGAATTTCGCGTTACGGATCGAAACGAGAAAGAGCAGCGATATCTCGAGATATGTACTTTGTTTTCGAACAGTCGCTGTACGATATCGATGGCATCGATTTGATACGCGACGAATGACTATTGGGAATCGAGAAACTCGTTTTTGGTGGTTTGTAGTTGCCGTTCGTTTAGGGATACGATTTTAATGGATAATTAACAGTGGATAATTAAATTCCCAAATTTCTAGATTTACAGATTTACAAATTCCCACATTTCCAAATTCCCAAATTTCCAAGTTCCTAATTTCCGATTCCCAAATTGCCAAATTTCCAAGTTCCTAATTCCCAATTCCCAAATTCAAAAATTCCCAAACTCTCTAGTTCCCCAATTCCAAAATTCCACGATTCCCCAATCCCCCGATTTCCAAATTCCCCGAGTCCCAAATTCCCCAACTCGCAAATTCCCCAGTTCCCAAATTACCCAATTCCCAAATCCCCCAATTCCAAAATCCCCCGATTCCCCAATTCCCCGAGTCCCAAATTCCCCAACTCGCAAATTCCCCAGTTCCCAAATTACCCAATTCCCAAATCCCCCAATTCTAAAATCCCCCGGTTCCCCAATTCTCCGATTTCCATATTCCCCAATTCCCAAACTCCCCAATTCCCCAGTTCTCCAACTCGCAAATTCCCCAATTCCCAAACTTCTCAATTCCCAAAATCCCAATCCCAAAGTACCAAATTCTAAAACTTCCGAATCCCAAAATCCCCGAATGTCCAAAATGTCGAATTCACTGTATTTACCATGCACGCCACTGCTTCTAGATACACTTGATCCCAGTTTGAACACGTGGCGGCAATAAAACGCAAAGCAAACGTTCGCACTGACGGTTCTCGAATTGTTACAATTTATGAAACACTATATACGCGTTAAGTCGGAAAGTAAAAAGTGGAAGGAACGTCAGGTTTGTCACGTAAAATACCGACATCAGGCAAACAAATACCAAATACACGTGTTTTCAGCCGATTGGCCGTGACCACGGAGCACGAAGCACGTGGAAACGTAGAAACTCGTTACGAAGCGACTTCGGTAAAGGACAAACGCGATTACCGGTTCAATTTTATCGGCGATCGTTCATCCAACCGCGATTTATCGACGACTTCGGATCACTCGCGTAAATCCAACGTGGAGGGCTCTCTTACGACCGTTCGATTCCTTGTTGTAATCGATTATTTGTTTCGTCTGAAGAAAACGATCCGGAACGATGACTCACGCGATATTTAATCTTCGAGACACTTCGTTTCTTAATTAACGGAGTCGTTGCTTGTTTTCTGCGTGATCGCGCGACGAATGGAAACAAAGGATTTAGCGATTAATTAAGCCCGACGTGTTCAAGGTAAAAATTGCAACTGGCAACAAATTGTTTCCGTTTCTTTAGCGTTGCTCGACTCGCTGCATCGAGGAAACAAATTTTTCTATTTTCAGCCAACGTTCGTTGAAGTAATGATGAACAATTAACGAGGATGCAAACCAGGCCGGAGAGAAACGGTTTTAATTAGTTAATAATAAAATTGGTGGTTGGTTGGAGATTTAATGTTGAAAGTTTGAAGATCGAAGATTACAAGATTTGAAGATCTGGAAAATTTAGAAATTGAATGAAATTTAGAAATTGAATAAAATTTAGGAATTGAATGAAATTTAGAAATTTAATGAAATTTAGAAATTGAATGAAATTTAGAAATTCAATAAAATTTAGAAATTTCCAAGTGTAATAAAAATGAAAAAATTTATGAATCGCCAAATTCGCGATATGAATCTGACGATTTAGGAATCTGGAGAATTAGGAGCTAGGGATTTGATCATTTGAAAATTTCAGAATCAGGAAATCAGGGAACATGGGAACCTTGAAACTCGAGAATTTGGACATTATCACCACAGCGTTAGAAAATTTGAAAAGTTAGAAATCCACAAATTCGAAGACATACAAATTCGTCCATTCTTAATCATCAAAAAATTTCAAATTCCGAAAGGAGGAAATTAAAGGATATTCATAAACTCGAAAATCGCAAGTTTCCATCTCGTCGAAAGATCGAAGGCATCAACGCGAAATCGGGGTTGTACAAAACTGATAGCGCTAATCTCGAATCATTATCGCCAACAACGGCGTATACAACCGAATTCGGTAATTCTGTACATAAACGTCACGATATCGGTATCGAATGATACCTTCGGAATCGGCCACACGAAAGTAAGATCGTTCGCGGTAATTAGTGGAAACGCGTTATCCGCGATACGCTCAGAGAACGAGATACTCCTGAGGCGACGATAACGGCTCTCGAACTATCCTCGTTAATTTGTCGTCCGTCATATCTTAACGGCGTAACACCGGTTTCCTGCTCGCGGCACGTCTTATCGGATCATTGCATTCGTAGGCAGTACGTAAAAGTTCATACCGGTAATCCTTGGCATACTTAGCCGGGACTCGTGTACAGTTCTACGTGCTTGCTCTTAATCTCGGTCGAAAAACCTGCTCGAACAATATGCGCGACACGTACACTCGCGTGTATTGTGTGTACCGTGGCCGGTGCACGGCTCGTTTGTGTTATACGTTAAAGTTGCACACGCCTATCCCCGCCATCGAGCCGCGGCGCATTCTTATTCCAGTGCTTCTCTCACGTTCCTGCTTCCTGCGCCAGAAAAATTGGCTAACCTGTTTACTGATGCAACAAAGGAAAGGAAAACCGAGCGAGAGCCGGGAACATCGTAGCGTCCGGGCTCCAGGTCCGCGGAGGAGCCACTGGAAACCGGAAGGGTGGGCTCGACGGGGGGGTTAGCCGACGGGGTACGGAAAGGTTAAAATATGATGCTATAAAAGACAGAGCAGGCTTCTCGGTAGCGACGTATATTTATACGGTAGCGACACGTGCTTAGAAATCGGAGCAATTTTTATGACTCTCGGATCGTGTTTCGTCGCCGCTGGTTTATCGTTTAACCCTTTCGCCACCGAACGGCTATTTTGGGGATGCGAGGATTATCGGGAATGGGTGTTAGAAGTAATGTAAAACACGGTGTGCAGGATTATCGAGGTGGTGGTAAACAGAAATTACGCGTCCGATTAAAAATTGTCTATGTAATATATCTAAAACAACAGGATACACGACTAATACTTTCTACGTAACAACTTCAACACTAGATTTACGGACGTTTAATGACCACTTATGTCTGAATTGAAAATGAATGATAAAAATAAGTAAATAATATATAATACATACATCGGTTTATAGAAAGATTCTTTATCTAGATGAAGGTTAACATGTATTTTGACATAAACCTTTTAATAAGAACAAAAAATGTAAGATCCGTCATTTTTACGGGATCCGTAAAACTAGTGTTAATATTCTCTACGCAACGACGCTAATAATCAACTTCGCGCAACGATTCCTTTTCTAAGACTGTCCGCCATTCTTTTCCACTCTTCTCACCCCTACTTTCTCTTTTTCTTCCTGTGGGTCTTTTTCGAACCTAAGAGGACAATGTTTCGCGAAGGAAGAAACGCAAGCCTGCAAACCTCTCCTTGCTACCATGGCTCTACCTTAAAACTGCACTAACCTACGCACTTATATCTATGTATTTTACTATTCTACACAGTGAATTAAATTATAAGAACGTTTCTTGTATTTAATGTCTCACGCGTTGTATAATCTCCTGTTGTATTACCAGCCGTTACTACGCGTTAAAAGTGGTGCCGCATGGGTAGCAACAATTATCAAGACACTATCGATACCTTATCGATATCGGACCATAAATCAATAATTTCATTGAGACGACGTCAACGCGTTCGCTAACAGAATTCAATCAATAATTCATTCATCGTAACTTTCTTTCTTGTTAAATAACATGTGATAATGTAGTATGGCAAGTAGTATGATAGTAGCATAATATAATATGTAAATAGTATGATATGATTGTATGATACTTGTATGCTAATATGGTAGTTTTTATTTTAATAGTATGATAATAGTATAATAAACTTCTAAATTGTAATCTTAATACTATGATAGTAGTATGATAATCTCGTAAATTTTAAACTGGTCCGATTTCTAGAATTATGTAGCAGAATTCGATGTCTAAAATAATTAATTATGATCAAATATTGTGAGCGCGGGTGTTACATTGTACATTTCCAATTGTTAACGACGTGTTACCGTTAATGATAGTAGTTAGTAACTATGATAAAAAAAATAGCGCGTAATTCGATCGTTTGAATCCACTTATTTTCGCTCGATACCCAAGCTGGATAAAAAGGAGGTATAAAACGGAAGGTGTGCAAACGAGGGAAAGGAATAAAACAATGGTAGCGTGTCGGGAAGAATTGATAAGGGAAAAGGCCGTAACTATGAGTGGAGAAAAAGAAACGCGATCGATATCGTCGGGAAGGAACGAAACCGAATTGAATGGAGCACGGACAGAAGGGTTGGGAAAAAAACGAGGAACAAACTTTTCAACGAACGACGACGACAAACCGGTGGGTTTAAGAAAGGGATATATAAGACAGGAGATACCACGTATAGTTAAACGATCTAGAAACGAGTTGACGGACATAGTGACTCGCCCAGGACTTTATTTACCGCTTTTCACGGCAGCTTTCAAAGGCACGCGCGAAACAAGTCGAAGACAAGGGACGAAGGGTGTGTATGCGTTCTTGCACACGCGTTGATATTTTCTTCCTGTTGAACTTTCCGTATACTTGATCCCTGCACCACCGGAGTGTGCGCCCGTGCGCGTGCCCTTTTGTACGCGTGACACATTTTATTTGATACTTTGAATGGCATGTGTTACCCGGGGGACGTTAAAAAGACACACGGTGACCGTGTAATTCGATAAAAATACCCCTAACGAGGGAGAACGTCGTCGCGTTGGGTCGTTTAAAAGCAATTCGAAGGGTGCAGCATTCTTTTGTAGAGTAAATTACTTACTACTAGTTTATTGCTTATTCTTGTTCTCTCACCTAGTAAATTATTTATTCTTATTACCTTCGTTAGTGAATTACTTATTCTTGTTCTCTTTCTTAATAAATTACGTATTCTTGTTCCCTTTCTTCATAAATTACTTATACTTATTTCCTTTTCTTAATAAATTACGTATTCGTATGCCCTTTCTTAATAAATTACTTATTCTTATTCCCTTTCGTAGTAGATTACTTGTTCGTATGTTTCTTCACAATAAACTGAAATATTAATGTTAATGCTTCGACTTGCACATTTCGTGTTATGAGATTATTAACGCGTTCGCTATTTACATGTGTACAACTTCGGAAGGAGATTAGCACACACACGTTATAATTTTTCATGATGTGGTCATAAGGACAAGTTCGTGCTCTCGCAAATGTTCTTCGTGCCATTTTTATTGCAAATCAAGAATATATTGCTGGCACGCAACCTACGCGTTCGCTTTCTTTTTTAGTTTCTATTCTACGCAACTTCGGCGTTTTTATTATATGTTTATATAATCATATTTTGCCGGTACGTTGTTCGCCGCGTTGCGCAACTAGATGTTTTTATTTCGACGATATTCGGAATGTAGAGGAACATTTGATGCCATAATTTCCAAATTTTCCAATTTCCCCATTTCCCAATTTTCAAATTCCCCAATTCCCAACTTCCCAAATACCAAAATTCTCAATTTCCGAATTTCCGAATTCGCTAATTCCCGGATTCGCAAATTCCTCAATTCCTAAATTCCCCGATTTCCAAATTCCTCGATTCCCTAATGCCCTAATTCCTCAATCCCAAATTCCCCAATTTCTCAATTTCCGAATTTCTCAATTTCTAATTCCTCAATTCCTCAATTCCCAACTTTCCAAATTCCTCAATTTCCGATTTCCGCAGTTCCCCGATTCCCCGATTTCCAAATTCCTCAAATCCCAAATTACCCAATACCAAAATTCCAAAGCTTCCAAATCTCCGAATTGTCAAAAACGGTCGAGGTCCATTTGCCACAGAGATTGATTTACAGAAGCGCAGGCAGCGAATTAAAGATTTCGATTCTTCCACAACGCGCGGAGTAAGCCGGCGAACCAGGTATTATTGTTCGAATCGAAATTGAAAATGCGAACGCGAATAATTAATAAGGGAAACAACGATACGTCGGCCGACGGAGTATCGAACGTACGAACAACAACAAGCGATCGGAAATAAAACCTAGCGTTTCGAAGATTGACGTCGAATTAAAGTTTGATCGAATAATTTCAGCCGGCGAATCGATCGCGTCGAATATGACAGAACGATTTGCAACCGATCCCGCGGTAATTGAAACTCCTTCGCGTTAGTTACGCGGGCGTAAAAAAAACATGAATTCCTTCCCGAATGACGGCCGACATTACACGTTCACGATTATGCCTGTTGGGTCTTACCTCATCGCGGAAGTCGCGATACGAATCTACCATACGATTTGTCGCGATCGTCTTTAGATAGCGGACTTCCTGCGCGTTTGGCTGCTAGCTCTTCTAAGCGAATCAAGGTTACCCGATCGAGACGCGATTAACGCCTATACTGGCACACGCGAAATGAACGTGTGTAACACGACACGGTATAATTGCGTTTATTCGGAATACTATCGTTAGAGTATTTGATTCAGTACGATCGTTGCAATGTTCCATTCAACACGATACTTGCTATACTCGATTCAATACGATCGTGATCGTGTTCGATCGATTGTTCGTTTTGGAAGCAGCAAGGAACGGCATGATTCGATGAGACAAAAGTACGGTCAAGTAACGCGTATACATTTAAAACTTAATGAAAATTTACCCACATTTCGACAAAACCATCATAAAAATTGTAACTTGGAATAAGAATCTTGTAAAATGGTAATTTGTCCGTTTGAGTAGTTTTAATGTTAACGAAGATACGAGTAACTGGACAAACTTTTCGTTAATAGCCGCGATACATAGTGGCCGAGTGCCAGTTACGGGAAGCGATAATTATTTCGGAAACGCGCGGAGTTCGACACAATTTGATCACATAAAAGCACCACGAAACGGTATTTATAGTATACTAATTCGAAGCCCGGAATTTTATGAAAGTGACTATATAAACCTTTCATCGATGGCCTAATACTAAATGGCCGGTTGCCAGCTGCAGTAAACAATGACCAGTTTGGAATCGTACGAAGTCTGACAATAATTTCGTAATATAATAATATCGGAAAATGGAGCCTGTGGTACGTCGATTTAGGTTTTAAAATTTAGCGGAAATAACAGAGTAAGGGTTTTGATAATAGTCTCGGTGTAAAACAGCCAATCGCGACTTACAACAAACAATAATTTCGAAAGTATTACAAATTGTGCGGAAGTATTACATATAAAATATTACAAAATTTGATAATACAAAAGTACCGGAAGATGCAACACTTTTGAAGCTTGAGGAATACTGATAGGATTACATAAACGTTTCATCAGTATTATTGATACAAATTAGCTAGTTTTTCAACCGAATAAACAACCGATTTATAGCTTATTGTTTGTACTGCCAATTAACGAATATACAATTTACAATACGTCCTATGCGGAATAATTCGAGGATTTTTTTATTTGTTTTGCCAAAAAGAGTCTACAGTTTTTCTGTTGCATAGCCTTGTTTCTAAAGTACTCTCTATATGACGGAAAAATACGAGATACACCTCGTTCTTTTCCTTCGTTTGCAGGTCATTCTAAAAAGTTGTGTAATTCTCTTTTTTATTCTACAATGATAAATGTACCGAAATAATATAAACTATCTGATGCAACTGTACTATTTCAGTCATGATTACTTCGAATAATCAAAATTGTTTATTTCAATAAAAATTATTATATCAATCAATTTTGATTATTTAGTAATAAATACTAATTTAACATATATATTTACTTTACTAAGTAATCAGAATTCGTTACGTAGTAACGAGTAATCACCGATTATTAGATTACGAATGTTTACAAATTTACGATACATCAAAGTTTTCAAAATAAACATAAATCATCTAATTTATAGATCGTGGATCTGATACGTTGCGTGATTTATAAATTACGCAGGTCTTTATACGTCATAAACGTCAAAGACACCCGCGATCTACCGATTATCTACTTGTATTCGTGCGATCGTAATCTTTAATCATTAATTAGATTACTATCTCTGTTGTCTTTGTTTCGAAATGTGTCATTCGATATGCTTAATAGTATGTCGTACTAGATACTGGCTATTTCTACTGTGGCGGTCAACGCCGTAACACGGCCACAGTAGAAATAGTCGTTCGTAGCAAGACACGCTATAATTGTGACTACTCAGGATACAGTTATTTCATCCTTCATAATTCTACTATAACGTCATACAATTTCCTATAATATTTTCAAACGACTCCCTATAACATTATCAAACGATTTGCGCTATATCAAAATCTCCTTTGCTCTAAACATGAACTGACGTACACGTTTGAATTAATATTTTATTAAATCCACGATATGCCCGGTTAAACAATCAACCACTCGTATCGAGAATCGTACACTCTGAACAATTTCTACACATCCATCTTCAACTACGGTTATCGACTATGAAAAATTACAAACAAAAATTGCGCACGCGAGTAACTCCGAAAAAAGAACAAGCTGTCACGACGTTCTACTTTCGACAGCCTCGATCGTTTTCGTGTATCGCGACGGAGGAGAGCATCGTCGAAATTCCGTATTCTTCGCCGGGCAATTCCGTGGCTCGCGAGAAGAAGCGGCTTCCGATAACTTCCCGTTATCAACGGTCGTGATCGGTGAAAAGCAAGAGCACAAGCGCCACGGAAAAAAGCAATACATATAGTACGCGGAGTTGTTCGCGACACGTCGAGGTCTCGCGTCCTTGCTAGTTACCCCTACTATGGTCGACGGAGTGGGATTTATCCCCCACCACGGTTGCATCTGTGACATCCCCCACTTTTCCACCATTTCCCCCGTAATGCGGCGCAATATGTAAGAGGCCGCACATGTTTCCCCGCGTTTCAGTCTCGCAGCGGCACTCGCGAGTGACGGTTCGTGTGAACTGGTGTGACGATAAACGTGGACTAACTGACAAAAAAATTAAAAAAAAAACACGTTTGCTCACGGAACGAAGGACATTACAGAGACACGCGTGTTATACATAATATATATATGTATACCTATATGTCGCTGTAACATATATAAATATACATACATATACCGTGTTTGTGTGTGCGGTAACGCGTGCGCGCAAAGGACGAGTTTCTTTCGTTACGGTGCTTCGTTCGAGAACTGACACGACACACTGCGAACGTCGTTGCGACAAGCAGCAACGGGACAGAATCATATCTTACCTTCCCAACGTCCACGTCTTTCTTTTTTTACTTTTATACGTACGTAACGCGTCGGCGAAACGGAGTCGCCATAACCTATTTTCGACGTAACGCGAGTCGGAGTGAGAATCGCATACTTAGCGCGAGTGACAGCTTGTTCTCGTTTTTTCTTTATTCTGCGCGAGGAGTTACGATCCATAAAAGGACAAAGGTGTGATACGAGGAAATATTTGGTGGCGTACCTTGCAGGAAACGTACGGAGCCGAGTGTGGATAAACGTCGACGAGGATATTCGGAGGGTGTTACGGAACTAGTGATCTTCCACTGACGTCAGTTGGTGCTTTCGTGCCTCAACGGGAGGAACGAGAATAGTGTGTTAGCTGGCCTGACAGAGACACGTGAGTATTTCAACTTCTCGTTCGTTCTATAATCATCTAGATCGGCCGCTTCCGAACTACCACCGTTTTAGATGAACGTGTCGTTTCGTATTTTTACGTTTTTATATTTAACGGGATGCATCGTCGATCGGTATTCGCGAAGCTTCGATCTAGATATTCCCCTACTGTCGCCCGCTTCGCGTAACCGTATTACGATCGTACTCGAACCGAAACCTGTTCCTTTATAGTTCGCGTAACACACGCACGATAATTTATGCGAACAACGCGTCGCGATATACCAATTTTACAACGTGTCACGCGAACGGGCCGATCCAACATTGTTCCCGCGTAACCGCTGCACCTGATTGGCCGCTCTGATCGATCGCGCGCTTCGATAGATCGTCGATTATCGAGGATCGCGTAATGGAGGTCAGAGAGGGAAATGATTCGAAATTTAAATATATGCAATTATATTCCATCGCACATTTTTCTTGATAATAACGTCGGCTATTAGAAAATAGATAAATACATATGATTGTTATACGATGAATATAAATATGTTGGTTACACGATAAATATAAACACGAAGGTTATATGATAAATATAAATATAACGCTTATATGACGAATATAAATATGATGACTATATGATGAATATAAATATGATGACTATATGATGAATATAAATGTGATGACTATATATGAATATAAATGTGATGACAATATGATGAATATAAATGTGATGACAATATGATGAATACAAATACGATGGTTATATGAATATAAATACAATGGTTATACGATGATAAATATGATGCTTTCGATCTGTAAACACGTGTCAAAATTCACGTAACTTTCTCCTGCAAAATTTCAAAGCGAAAAAAATTGTGCAAAAAATAAAATATGTCGAGTTACAATAAAATAATTGTTGAAAATTATTTTTCATTCTTCCCAACTTTTTTCGCGCGATTCCCGAGAAAATTTTATTTTCGTTTCTCGCAATCAGTGTCCGACTATCGCGAAGAATTCGCCAATATGTCAATCGCAAAGAGTATCTTTTTCGTGTCATGTCGCGACACGAACGGTTCATAAAATTGATAATAACGTAACACAGAGACAACTAGGCTCGTGCCCGTACGAAACTATAAATCGGTCGGTTCGAAAATTTCAAGAATTTTTCATTGACTCGCGTGCGTGTCGCCCGAGGACACGAGTGGTTTCGTTTTCCTTCAAGGTCATCGCGACAGAACGATCTGGAGCAAACTAGAGTGACTCAGTCTCCAGTTGTTACATTGAACAAACACGCCTATTACGACAAATTACATTAAGGCCGCGGGCATCGTCGTTTACGTTTTTTCCTATCGTGAAAACGGCGCTTTCCATTCTATGGTGTTGACGCGTCCCGCTCGTTCGCGTTTCCCGAACAGGATCAACGAATCAGGCGACGGTTTAGCTTAGTGGGTCAAAACGTAGCACGGATTTCGTTTATTTAATTACTGCACGGGATCGGCCGGGTATTGGTTACGAAAATAGCGCGATAATAATAGCAAGGTCGCGGACGCTGCTCGAGATGGCGTGACGCATCGGCGAAGCGAGTCGCGTTTAACGAATTAATTAATTCGAACGAGTTGATAGACTAATTGCCCGTAAAAAAACCGGAGCGTAAACTTTGTTCTTGTTTACGCGGTAATTCCCACGACATTGCTTTCGTTCGCATTAATTATTGAACTTTCTCACCGGCGTATCGTATCTTCGGCTGTGACTGATCGAAGTTGAAGGAACATCCTATGCATTTGACGATCGTATGCTCATAACCATTTCGCATAGTGTAACTTTGATACAGTTTTCAATATTTCATGTTACGTACTCGATACAACTGTTATGCTCGATGACTATTGTTAAGGCCATGTGGTCAACGAGGAAAGTTCGAGCCTAGTTATATGCCGGTTAAATGTTTCCTCAAACGCACTCTAAATTCTTTCCTGTATCCTCGTTCGCGGCCTCAAATCGTGACAGCATTTTATGAATCGCGTCGTAGCGAACTGTGTCCATTGATACACTGGACTTCGCGTACAGAAACGAATATGTCCGAGAGTTTAGTGCATTCATTCAATTAATATCATCTCGCGATCGTTGAAACGACTTCGGTGTACCGTGTGTATCGCCGAAAGTGTAACGAATACGGTGAATGTTTAATCTGATTATATTTTTATCCGTTTCGGCTTGGTGAACGTTTCGCGTATTCCTGTCGAACAATAAAGTTATTTCAGGAAAACGATCCTCCTCCGTGCCGTTCAATTTGTTTCTGTCCCGAAAATAAAAATAAAGGCAAGCCCGTAACCATCAGGGCTGTTTAAATAAAAGCCGCGCGGGTCGATTAATCGTCGTTCCGTTTAATTAGCCGTCGTTTGTAATCGTTAAAAATTGCACGCGATACAAATAACCGTTCGGGCGAACAATTTTATCGGCGAATCGTTTTCTCCCCCGCCACCGCCGCTGTCTCGTATCGTTGCGCGAAATCGTTTTCGAACGATAGCGATCGCTATTTCCCCGGGACGTACGTAGCCCGAATTTTTTCGCGATTCGAGTCACGCGAATCGAGGAAAACGGAATTCAATAGTCCCATCGATGATAGAGCGAAACGAAAAGGACGGAGAGGCAAACGAATTATCCAACTCGTGCCGTCCATCGAAATCGGATTATCGTCGATTCCTCTGCACCCGATCGACCACCCACCCACCCCCCACCCCCTCTCCTCGTCACACGAGGGGTGTATCGATTTTCGACCCTGTACACCTCCAACTTATTTTCCCTCGTGCCGTAAACATTCGGCCCTAAGCATCCGTACCGTGGATTAATCACGGTTTAATTGGAAAATCTCGCTTCGGCAAATAAAGCTTTCGAGGCCCGTACAAACACGTCGGACCGATCCGAACACCGAAACCACCCCTTCTCTTGTCCCTCGTCACCATTTTTCTAGCTTCGAATATCCGAGAAAAAACTACTTCCTGATATCGTTGCTACTCTTGCTGATATGGACCCCGATTAACCCATTTGCCACCACGATCCCGAAATGAGGATTTCAAAATATATTTTTGTATATATTCTTTTTTTGTTACATGCAATGGGATTACATCAAATGTAATGTGTATTCGGCGCAGACTTACATTATGGTTTTCAAAATTACTTTCTGTTTCGATGTCGCTTAACCTATACAAATGCTTGACAAGTAAATTCACAACTCATGGAAATGAAAATTTGACAGTTAATGTAATACAATTTATTTGCTTGGTGCGTCAGTTAGAACTGACTATTCACAGCTACAATATTAACGCGAACGAGGAAAGTTAAAATTTTATGCGTATTTTGTTGTCAATAATCCTTGATTATGCAGATTATGAATCTACTAAGAAGGATTAGCAATAAATAAATTATTATCGATGATGTATAAATTTGAACTACAATAAGCTACATCGATTATTCAGAAATATTATATTACGTGTCTATAGATTTTTAATAAAATGTTTAACATAGCAAATATATCATGAATGTCGATGATCATTTTAAATATTTGTGACTTGAAGTATCAGCTTAACTTCGTATCAACTTACACATTCGATACACACCGTATCAACTTAATCTCCGTTCATTCTATTTAATAAAGCAAATAACCATAGATATATTTGTAAGATATATATAGATATATTTATATTATATTTTTCTGACACGTGTAGATACATTAATATCATATTTTTATGATACATATAGATATATTTTTATGATATATATTTTATTAAAATACTTCATAATTACCGAACTTATTCACAATCATAATTGCGATGTGTTCAACCCAAGCGTCCAAAATGTTGCTGTTTCCGAAAATAGGTGAAACGCACGATATTGTAATCTCGCGAGCGAAGGGTCGGGAAATCGTTCGAAAATTAAGGGGTTCGTCTAACATTTCGCCGGTCCGAAAATTAATACGCCGTTATTGAAAACGGAGAATATTCTCGGCTGTAATAAATTCTGTCTCCGACGTTTCTCCGCGACGAACCAGAGATTAAACGTAGTCAGGGTGGAAAAAGGAGACGCGAAACGGGTTGAGCGGGGGGTGGTTAGGCGACCGGGTTTAGTTGGGTATAAAATCAATCGTGCTCGGTACGCAGCAGCGAACTCCACGCCTCTTTCGTAATTAGTGTCCTCTGTTAATTATCGCGCAACGATTCGCTCGCCCCGCGGACCCTTTCCATTATTGTAGCGGCACGAACGCGCCGGAAAAGCGATTATTGGAGATTGCCAGTGCGTTTCGACGTGATTAACCGTGGCCTGGCTACTGCGCGTTGTTTTCACAATTTTTCCTTTCGATAAATTATGCCAGATTTTGCGTATCCGCGCGGCGGTTTCGTTCGTGAACGAAACTTTGAAATTTGTGGTGCACGGGACGGGGTCATGACCCGAAACGACATTCTGAAGTGATGCTTAGACTTGTATTTAATGCTGTGACTCCGTATTTCTTAAATTAACACAGGAAATTTAGAAAATTGTTATTTTAAAATTCTTTGTAAAAAATTGTCACTTTTAAATTCTTTGTATAAAATTGTCACTTTTAATTTCTTTGTACAAACTTGTTATTTTTGAATACTTTGCATAAAATTGTAATTTTTAGATTCTTTGTATGAAATTGTAATTTTTAAATTGTTTGTATAAAATTTTAATTTTTAAATTGTATTTGCATAAAATTGTAATTTTCGCATATCTCGATTTTAAATGTTACAAAAATTGTTCGAGTAAATAAATCACAGAAAATTACCAATTGGAAGGCGTGGGAAATTGAGAGTTTGATAGCGATAGCAGTGAGGAAAAGTATGAAATGTAATTTGATCACAAAATGTCTAAGAGGATAAATTAGAGTTTGATGCTCAGAGGGTAAAAAAGTCGTTTGTCCACGAAATCGTAAAAATCGTAGATCGAGGTATTATTATTTAGGAGAAAATAGGAAACAAAGAGCGGTTTTTCATCGTCCGCCTTCTCGAAAGCCGCATTTAACGGAGAATAGATTGAAACAAGGAACCGTGAAATGGAGGGAAAGCAATTCGCTCTATCCTGTCTCGACAATAGTTTCTGCGAAACACGTTTCAATTAAATTCCAGAAAAAGATCGTTCCATTTCTCGCTAGCTGACCCTGTTGTTTTCAGCGCCGAACAAAAAGCCGTGCGCTAAAAAAAAATAAAAACATTTGTTCTTCCAGTATTTTCTTCTCTTTTCTTTATTTTTCCCGACCGATCTGCGGCGGCAATTAAAACGTTCTCGTTTGCGCGCTCATCGGAAAACGATTTCATGAAAAACGTATTAATCCCCATTATTCGTTTTTTCTTCCTCGATGTACGGGTTTCAACTCGAAATGTACCGTTTCGCTGGTTGTTGCTATTTTTCCGCTGACCGATCGGAATGAAAATTCAATCTCGTCCAGCGTTTTACCGGTAATGCCCTTTCGAACTGCCGTAAAGAGGCGAGCGTGAAAATACGAAACACAAATTCCGACTGGGAAAAACTGGAACGAGTTTCTCGCTGACGCCACAATTCATCCTAACCCGTGGTAGAAATAAATTTCCCTGGCACATTCGCCGTTTACTAGGCCATCAAGCAACCCCGTGTAGACACGGTTTACGAGGGAACGAAAAGAAAATCGAATTTTCATCACCTAAATTTTCCCCCGTCCGTGCGGCGACTCGTTGCGGTCCCTGTTCTCGTTTAACTTCGACCGGGATGTTACCATTAAATATTTAATATTATTCGTTTATTTATTTTGTGGGGCGGCTATAATCGATTTTGGGACCTTTAATATTTAAGGTTTTAGAGGTTTGCGAGATTGAAAAGTTGACAAATTATTGAATGTTAGTTTTGGAGAGTTGACGTCTGGATAGTTTGAGTCGAAAATTTGGAAAATTAGAAAATTTCAGAATTTTAGGATCTGGAGATGCGGGGATATAGGGAGTTGGAAATGTATAAGACTGGAGAATTTGAAACTTGAAAATTCGGATAATTTGAGAACCTGAAAATTTGAGTAAAATGAGAAAATTTGGAGATTGATGGACCCAGAGATTTATAAATTTGGAAAATTAGTGAACTTGAAGATTTGAGCATGTGAAAACCTAGAAATCTGTAAAGTTGAGTACCATGCAATTTGGGAATCCACAATTTAAAAATGTATCTATTCGAAAATTTGAAGATTCCTGAACTTAGGAATATAATAATTTGAAAATTCCAAAAATCTGATAAGCCTGAGACAAGCTAAGTGCAATTAATTTCAAAATTTCAAAAACGTGTGCAAAGAGATACGTGTCCCAGGTAAATTCCATGCACAAAAAAAATCTTTAAAACGTAACTATTTCGTGGTCGAAATAATAATACCTTTTGTCGAGGGCCACCTTTAATTAACAGCGACGGGAAACCAAAATTCACGGTGCGTTTTCTACGCTGTTTGTCGAAACCGAACAAAGAACAACAAACCGTGCCGTCGCAAAGAAGAGTAACGACAAACGAGCAGCGTTCGCAAAAGGTAGAGCTTTTTGTCGCATATTATGCACTGTTAACCCTGTTGTCTTCTAACGCAGTCACACTTCTGGGTCACGGTTCAAATACGAGAAACATTAGTCACACTCAGGTGTTGCTGTTTATTCAATGATTAAATAAATTTTATGGTCTGAGAGATTTGCAACGTTCGCGAAGAGGCTTGAAATTGTTTCGTGTTAATTTGTCGCATAATTTTTCCAGTGAACGAGCTACCAGGTGTGAAAATCTCGTGACCCGTGTAACAATCTAAATTCTATAGTTATCATTAATGGCTCTTTCACCGAACAAATTTCATGGTGCCAGTTCGTACCTTTTTCATCGCGTATTATTTAAAAATTTCAAATGTAATAACTTCCTTCGACCGAGGTATTATTCTACAAAAGGTTTCCTGAAAGTAATGGAACATTCGGATAATTAACGTTTCCACGGGCGAACATAGATTGATAATGTGAAATTTAATTGGTCAACGTGAACCTCGTGGAACATGAAGCCCACTGGTTAATTATTGCATTTCCATTTACAAAAAAACAAATGGTACAGCGAATGAATTTCATGGTGCGAGTTCGTGCCCTTTTCAAAGAATTTGATTCGCATCTCGTGTACGCAATTTACAAATTTTTTATTATAATAGTTCCCCACGATGATGGATATTACACTGCTCGTAATATCTGGTACTCATAACGGCAAGATATTCGTAAATGATAAAATATCAAAGAAATTATTATGCGAGAGCCTTCGTAGGAGTGGCAATATAGCAAGAGCGGTACGCGAGCAAATAAAATTCTTAAAACAAGTACAGGAGCAGCTATGAGTTATTTATTTTCTACCAGTCTAGCAGAAACAAAATGTTACCGTTAGTCGTAAACCTGTTATTGTTTAACTGCTCGAATTCATGATCCACCGACGAAGAATCACAATCGTCAAGAAGATCGAAAAGAAAACGACGTACAAACATTTTCATACGTTTTATTATTCCAGACATTTGGGCTGAGTTTGTTCAGTCATCCACGTCGACGGAATAATATTTTTTTGATCCGTACGAAAAACGGTGGAATTTTTGCACGATACACTTGTACCGAAGTGTGCAACAAAGAAAATGGTGAGTTCGTTGGGGGCCGATCGTCCAATGGAATTGTTATGTTAGAGAATACGATCGTCGAACGGAACAATTGTATTGTCGAACATAACGAACACGATTGTTTAACACCGTGACGGGGACGATAAAATGAAATTATCGAAGGAGGAAGCGTGAATCTTCTTTGAAAAGGTCGCGACATGCTACGGGTAATGTATTTAAGAATCGCTAGTGTTTTGTCGTGAGAAAGCAAGCCGGGGGAAAACGATATGTCAAACGGAGATCTCTCAGGTCACGGATGATGAGTACTGAAAAAGAAGCATTATTACCAAATGTCACTGCTTTCTCCATCAACTTCAACGAGCCTTAACGATCAAATAAAGAACTTTCCATTCGTCAGTTTCTTTGGGCCGCTTGTAAAACGAATCGTTGTGCCTGATTAATGAAGTGCCTGAAATTCAATGTGGAAAACGCTCGCGAAGAAACTCGCGAACCACGTTCTAGCTAGATGTGACCGTACCATAATTCATCCATCGATACACTTACTCGTTTGTACACGCGTTACCTTCCGGTTAATGTTCTACTACTGGTCTCTTTCAAAATCGATACTTGCTCTCGCAAAAATTTAATACGTACTTCGATGGACAATTCTAGTAAATCTAGGGGATTTTTAATACACACTAACGTAGATAGGTAGAACAGAGAGAATTGAACTTCCAATATTAAAGAGTCGGAAGACGCAGATATAACACGTAGGAATTTAGCACGCTGGAACTTAACTAGTGGGGATTTAACGCACAAGGATCTAACATGCAGGAATTTAGCACGTGGTGGTACAACAAATGATGACATAACGTGCGACAGTCTAACACGCAAGGATTAATTCATAGGACTGAGTAATTTAAGATACGTAGAAATTGAATACGTAAGTGTTTAACGCGTAACAATTTAATACATGGTAATTAAATTAAGCAAATTTCTCGCGTAGAAATTTCACTTCTGACTATACAACACATAGAAAACTGACTCTAATACACAGAAATTTACAACGTAAGAATTTAACACATAGGAACTTAGCTCATTGAAATTAAACCTGTAGAAATTCAACGCAGAGGAATTTAACGCGTTGGACCATAACACGCAGGAATTTATCCTGTACAAATTTTACGCATTGGAATTTAATGCGTGATGATACAATGCTTAGGTATTCAAAGCGTAGAAATTTAACGCGTAAGAATTGAATCTGTGGAAATTCACGACACAGAAATTTATCGCGCGGGATTCTACCGCGCAGGAATTTATCACGTAGAACTTTAAATGCGCAGAAATTCATCTTGTAGAAATTTTAAGCGTTGTACTTTAACCTATAAACTCGCATGGAATTTAACCTGTAAAAGTTGCACTCGTAGAAATTACTCGTGTCTTTACAACTCCAAGGAATTTATCGCGTAGGAATATAACCCACAGGTACATGACACGTAGAAAATATTAACTCGTAGAAATCCAACGCATCAGACAGCGATATAACGCGTGACTCTCCAACATCGAGTCTCACAAAGAAGTTCTAGAGTCGCATCATTCCTAAAACAATAAAATGTCGTTAATAATTCGGTGGAATCGAGTGTTTCACGAAGACGTAACGTTAACTCGTTCCCCTAACGCCACGCACGCTCAACAAAGGAATGAATTCTACGCGGAACACCGTCGAAGATTCTTTTGTATTATCGTAGAGTCGTTCTAACGATCGTTGCAACCGCGTTGCATTAGGATCAACGTGGTCGTGTGGCGCAAGCGAGGTTTATTGATTCGCAGAATCCAATATAACGAAGCCAAGCGCAGAAGGGGTATCTGGCTCGGTTTTATAGGCCACCGGTGTTGTTTGCAAAAATCGTCTGAGCTCGTTTGCGACGATCGATTCTCGAGTGTCTCCGCGAATTCTTCTCGATTCCGTGAAATTCGTTTCACTTGCGGGGAAGGGAAGAAGCAACGAATCTCGACTACGTAGTCCCCGCGTTTTACGTAACAATGTTCGTCGATTACGAAACAATGGAACTGGCTAACGCGTGAAACTTTCTGGTTCCGTGGTAGGTGTCCATAATGCACACACGGTGGCGAGTAGTCGTGTCTGATTAGTTACGGTAATCTTCTACTTGACGCCACGAGTTCCACGTCTTTGCCCCGTGCTGCGTGAATAAGTAATTCCGTTTTTTAATTAAAGCGTTCAACGTTCCGCGTGTTGCGCGATTATTTTCTTGTAACGCGGAATAGTTTGACCGTCGTCGCGGTCTCTCGGTTAGTTGCCGCCGCGAATTTAATAAACGAATAACTCGAATTCAATTCGCGTTTTGCGTAATGGTTCGATTGCGAGGACAAAAAGAAAATTCTGTGTAACAGCGAAATTATGATTCGTCGCGGCCAATCGACGCGTTAAATCGAACAGTTACTTGTTAATATCGTCAATAACCCGTGATATGTACAATTAACTCCAGTGAAATGTTCGCTGTCCTTTCCGATAATAGAAAAATATTTTCTATATTCACCGTTGCTCAAGTTTTAATTCGGAGATCTTTCGGTATAAAGTTTAGAATTATTTGGGGTAGTTGAAAGAAACGTTCTTCGAAATTATATGAATCTTTTCATTATTGTCTGTTTCTCCATGTTCAAACATGTACAATACTAAAAATTTAGTTAAACGTTATTTATTTAACATTAAAACTACCGATGTATAATGCACAATTATTTTGATGTTAAAAACGAAGTTGAAAAATAAATGAACAAACGATGAAACATAAATGAATACAATTATACATTCTTTATCTTGATGACAATCAGCATAAATGTCAAGAAGACCAGCTTAACAAATTTTGGCATTTGAAGCAGAAAATATGTTAAAGTATCATTTGACCTCTTTGGTAGTTACAGTGTTAAAATTGTTGCCAAGTCAAATTCGAGTATACACGCATGAGTAAATCTCCTTTGGACTAATAAAATTTCCACATCCCCAATCACCCCATTTTCCAATTGAAAATTAACATATCATTATAAACCTTACCTGGCTCATAACAATGAACGACCAAGCCCTAAAATATACAATTGAAACAAACACGGGTTCCCGAATCAATTTTCAGCTACCAATAAGTCTTCGTTAGAAACAAAATAAAAAGCCGGAACGTTCCTCCCTCGCGTTTTAATCTGCGACAGTCACGAAGTGGAGATCATCAAAGGGGGCGTATAAAGGTCCCTTTTTTTTCCGAGCGTGTCTTCGCAAAGGGGTGGACTAGTGGCAATTATTTCGAGCTTATATATATTTTATAACGCGGCACGATGAAAAACAAGGATGTAACCGGGGGCCGCGGGAGCATGTTTACCGTAATAAATTTCCATGCGACGTTATTGCTTGTTTCGAGCTCGTTACCGGGCGTAACAGCTTTTATTTCACCTTGGATCTCGAGGCCGGTCGAGAGGGGTTGCATTTTTCGAGGGTGGCACGAAAAGGGCGAGGCACGGCCAGGGCTCGTTAAGGGCACTCGAGAAAATGACAGGCTTGCCAAACGAATCTCGAGTTGCCCCGTGTAGTTCGGCGTAATTTTAACCCTCGCCAACGACCTTACACGTACACGTGTCTACGCTACCACCACGATCACACGCTGACTGAAATAGACTCACATGCTCCTTGGATAACTATAAAAATGCAGCCTTTATTAACAACGACTGTCGACTGGACCAACATTGTCATTCGTTGTGTAGTCGCTTCAGTATTCGCTTTTTACTGCGCGTTCAAAGTATGTCTCAATTTTTTGTCTCTCTTTTGAGAGACACGTGCTCAATGCAAATAGAAGAATTTTCCTTTAAACATTAGCCCAGCGATTTTTTTTAATTGATAAGTTTACTAACTGTCGAATGTATATTTGTATATTTTTAAATTTGCAAATTTTCACATTTATTAATTTATGAATTAAAAAATTCACGATACTTTATCTTTTTTTTATACACTATACACTCTATAAATTTACTTATGAACTTACTATATATTCTATAAATTTATATAAATGTGCTTACAAATTTACTCATAAATTTACTATAATCATCTTAAATTTACTTATAGACTTAGATAAACATCTTACATTAACTTATAGACTTACAACAAACATCTTAAATTTACTTATAAACTTACTACGAACTCGATAAAGATCGAACGTGGAAATTTTCAAATTTGCAAACTTCGTCGAACAAAGTATCAGGTTAATTTTGCAACATTGTGCGTAACAAACGATTGTTGCACACACGGTGTTTCCACAACATCGTACACGGGTAAATATTTTTACTCGATAGTGTACGTGTACACATACGCGTTGAGTAATCGAAGTTGGCAATTTTGTCTGAATTTTGTTTGAACGTTGCATACTGAAACATGCTCGGACCATCGAAATTACGATATTTCGTCGTGATTCTCGTCGAGGCAACATACTCGTTAAAGATTACGTGACCGAGGTCTTTATTCCTATGTATAACCGTGCAGCACAATTTCCAATAACAATATCGGTACACGGGATAGTTTGATTAACTTTTCAAGTAGTGTGTTTGCTTAGTTGAAACGTTCGGATCGTTAGCGTTTGCGAGGATTGATCGTTCTATAGAATCGGTCGGGTTCTGGGTCAACTACCGTAGCACAGTTAACTCCCTTAGTGACTGTAATGGGGTTGAAAGCGTTACACGTGAAAATAGAGGCAACTATAGCAGTTTCGTTTCTACGGCGATAATATCGTCGTGTAATAAAGCGAGTTTTATCGGCTACATCAGCAAATGAAATTGTAATCTTCTGTTTTTAGACCTTGTTGCATTAGAATGCCGACTAAATTCTACCATAAGTTTTTGTTTCTTCGACGGTGTTTCCTCAAACTTGATTGATTTGTTTTTAATTGGACCGTTCTCAATTAATTTGATAGTTAGTTGGACAGGCGTAGGACATGTTGGGGGCATTGGTACTTTTCTTTAAGGAGACTTCAATCAACTGTTGTATCGACAGCTGTTGGATTTATTTACAAATTTCTATGCTTCTAAATTTCTAAGTTCTAGCATTTCTAAATCTACGAATTCATAGACTTTGGAATTCCTAAATTGTCAAATTTCTAAATCACCGAGTTCTGAAATTTTGAAACCCCGACATTCCCGAATTTCTGCTTTTCCAAATTACCCAAATACCCCAGTTCTCAATTCTCCAAATTCTCCATTCCCCAAATTCTCTATTCCCCAAATTCTCTATTCCCCAAATTCTCAATTCTCTAATTTCCCAACTCCCCAAATTCTCAAATCCCCAAGTTCTCAAATTCCGAAATTCTCAAATCCCGAAATTCTCAAATCCCGAAATTCTCAAATCCCCAAACTCTCTATTCTCCAAATTTTTAAATCCCCAAATTCTCAATTCCCCATACTCTCCATTCTCCAAATTCTCAAATCCCGAAATTCTCAAATCCCCAAGTTCTCAAATCCCCAAACTCTCTATTCTCCAAATTTTTTCATCCCCAAATTCTCAATTCCTCCTACTCTCAATTTTCCAAATTTTCAAATGCCCAATTTCTTAAATCCCCAAATTCACAAATCCTCAAATTTTCAAATCTCCAAATTCTCAAATCCCCAATTTCTTAAATCCCCAAATTCACAAATCCTCAAATTTTCAAATCTCCAAATTCTCAAATCCCCAATTTCTTAAATCCCCAAATTCACAAATCCTCAGATTTTCAAATCTCCAAATTCTCAAATCCCCAATTTCTTAAATCCCCAAATTCACAAATCCTCAGATTTTCAAATCTCCAAATTCTCAAATCCCCAATTTCTTAAATCCCCAAATTCACAAATCCTCAAATTTTCAAATCTCCAAATTCTCAAATCCCCAATTTCTTAAATCCCCAAATTCACAAATCCTCAAATTTTCAAATCTCCAAATTCTCAAATCCCCAATTTCTTAAATCCCCAAATTCACAAATCCTCAAATTTTCAAATCTCCAAATTCTCAAATCCCCAATTTCTTAAATCCCCAAATTCACAAATCCTCAAATTTTCAAATCTCCAAATTCTCAAATCCCCAATTTCTTAAATCCCCAAATTCACAAATCCTCAAATTTTCAAATCTCCAAATTCTCAAATCCCCAATTTCTTAAATCCTCAAATTCTCAAATTCTCAAATTCCCAATTTCCCCAAATCCCCAAATTTCCTAAATTCTCCAAACATCTAATTCCTCAAATTCCCCGAATTGCCTAGCGATCATCCCAAAGAAACCATGCACGTATCGATGCACACAGTGCTGCACATCTCGTAAAAGTAAAAGTGAATCGGACAAGCGAAGAAAAATGTTCCGATAGGGCATTTTAAATCGTGTTCGGAGTTGACTAGTGTGCGAAGTTGACCCGGTAGCCTGTTTTCCATACGATTTACACGAGCTTCCAAGTTCAAAGTGGTCGAAGCAAGTCGTGCATAAGCATTATCGGCTATAGTCGGCCAGGTGCTTCGCGTCCAGTTTAAAACGAAACCTTTCGCTACCCTGATCGACCTCGTGGCAGCTTACGTGGAAGACCGCTATAAACGTTTCCACGATTACGCACTATTGATCGCACCTAGATCTCTCGCAGCTACAAAACAAAAACTTGTATCATAAAATCGTGTCCCGAAGACAATCGAAATTTTTCAATGAATCAAAATTGAACAACGTCGGACGTAGACATCTAATCCGAAAAAATCTGGAAGATCTCGGGCTACTTGAAATGATTTACGATTTCGTTAGCGTCTCGTCGTCCTCCGTCGCTCGAAAGGCATTATCTCGATCGATGTTTGCAGGATGAAGATAAAATCGTGAGTGGTTCGTCCCGGTTACGATCACGCGTAAAGTTTCGCGTTATTTCGTCAGACTACGTGTAAATACACATCGTCATACGAAAACGTCGCGGGTTTAATGTTGTCCGACGATGTTTGAACAATTTGGAAACTCTTATCGCGGTTCGTTTTTTGCTCGTCATCGAATGATAACCGGCGTTACGGGAAACGTAGAGCTATTCCGCACGGGAAATATACGGAGTTGCATCGCTGATAAGCTTATTGCCGCTTTCTATCGTTTCGGGCGGTGGAACACGAACCTGCGCGGCGATATAACACGAGGATACGCGACACTGGCTACAGTAACGCGATGGTATTTGCGCGGAACGACTCGTGGTACGTTCTATAGTGATCGTAGAAGTTTGTTATTATCTCGCTAAGCGCCTGAGCTCCGTTAATCCCTCGTAATTATCGGATAGATCTCGCGATATCGCGGTACGCTAATGATTAATCGAGAATTAATAGATAGAGCTTGGTAAAAAACGAAATAGTATTGTGTGAACGTAGTGCTTTTGATCAAAGTTTCCCACTCGAATCGATATTAACACTAGATTTATGGAACCCGTCAAAATGGCGATTTTTAGATTTCTTAATTACGAAAATTAATAAAAATCTTGTGTCAAAATGTATGTCACTCTTTGTTGAAATAATCAATCACTGCGTGAGTTTACGTATTGTTCACTGTTTATTTTTATGCCTCAATTTAAATGTAAATGGTCATTAACACTTTAATGGCCGTTCACGCGTGTGTGTGATTCTAGCGTCGAATGTTAAAGCATTAAGTAGTCAAAGTGTCAGTAATAAAAAAGGTATACGAAGGGATTGTTTATTGATTGGTGATAGTTAAAAGAGCAAATATTGCTCGAATTCCGAACGATAATTAATCGAGAGATTGTCCCGCTATCTTCGATCGCCCCGCGTTTTAAAAACGGAATACCCGCGACATTGTATTAACCATTGAAACAAAGAACTGATAATTGACATTGTTACGTTCCGGATCGTTGTTTCTCTTATTCGCGTAATTGACGTATTGACGTTCATTACGTAACTGACATCCTTGCAGTAACCGACGCTAATGAAATCTACATGGACAAATTGCTAATTGTATTCGTCGACGGAGTGCGCGAAACGGTACTGAAAATGTCGGGAAAACGGTGTAGCAATTATCTTGACTGGCAGATGCAACGACTCCAGAAAGCATCATTATTTATTCAGGCACATTAATATATTGATGGATTCAAGATCGAAAACGTCAGAAACAGATTGTCCTTGATAGCTCGATTGATAGAGCACTTCGATACTTTGGAGAACATTCGACCTCCATTTTCTCTTGAACGTAGCGGCGCATCATCGAGACAATAATTTTATTCAAATTTACATTTCTTAAAAGAAATTAGTTCTCTATCGATAATGTCAATGATTTAAACATCTCTTTTCTTATATTTCTCCATTTTAAAGTTAGTTAACTACTTATTCCAAAGTTAGTTAATTACTCGTCTTAACGTTAGTTTACTCGTTATAAAATTAGCTAATTAAACCTCGTCGAAAATCAATTACGATTTAAAAATAAATGCGAACGAATGCCTTATTGTTAACACCTTAAATAATGATTTATTATTAGCTTATAAATAATGACTTATTATTAGCTCTTAAGCAACGTGTTACTATTAGATCTTAAATAGCGATTTATTGTTATCTCGCAAATAGATAAATGGATTTTGATCCCGTTTCCGTAAGTCGTACAAATACGACGATCGGTATCGTATGCGAAAGAACGATGACCAAAACAGTTTTGTCGATTCGACGAAACTGTTAGGTCGCTGTTATTTTCGAAAGCGAGCAAATTACGATGTCAACAACCGAGTGATCGATCGATCAGCGATCGGAAAAAAAAAAAAAACAGCCAGCCTACCTGGAACCACTCTAAAAATACAGCTAGACGGCGGAATATCGGTCGCGTGTTCACGAACATCGACGAAAATAAAAATCCATCGGTCGTGGAAATTATCCGTTCGAGGCGAGCTTTATCGCGATACTTAACGCGCGTGCACGCACGCGATTATCGCGGCATGTAACGACTCTATCGCGATCAGTGTCGTGGTATTGCGATGATATTACATAGCCAGAGGAGGGTCCACCGGATACCGATATCGAGGTGGAAGGGAAACGTTATCGGCGCTGGTATCGGCGCCCACGATCTTCGTTTCATGATACCATCGATCCTGAATCGCGCAACTCTAAACCCACGTGGGTCATCTCGGACAAATACCTGCTCTTGTTTGTTCATCCATGACGGTGATGGCGAATCTTTCCGAAAGATTGACCAAATTTGACTCGTTATTGTTTTTAGCAGTAAACCTACCAAGGCAACAAAGTTTGTAATTTACACTTAACAAGTTTGTAATTTTAAGTTCTAACCTTCTAAGGTATGTTGAGGTGGATCTTTTCGAATTTATCTTGATTTTCACCAAGATAAGAAATTAATGTGTATATTAACTCGGGTTTCATTGTTCGTTTATTCATTTTTCAACTACATTTTTAATTTCCACATAAAGCTGCATTATACGCCGGTAGGTTTAGTGTTAATGCGAGTACGTGGGTCACCGAGTCACTACTAACTTGAAAGCACACTGATAATTTAAATTTGTTAATACGGAAATGTAACAGTTGACTTTTACAATAAGTTGACCTTTTTTAAAATAGTCAACGAGTGGGTCTTTTAAAAAATCGTCGTGTGTCAGTGTCTAACCCTGGTGTCATAAGTTCGCCACCATTGATCTATGGTTTTGGTGTCATGCGTTCGCCACCATTGATCTATGGCCAACTCATTATGTGAACGTGCAATATTATCTTTCGACGTTTTATCGATTCCGACAAACTCGAATTATTTACTAGTTTACTTCTCACACATACAATCTCATGTATATTTACGTTTCGACAAATCGACTATAATTCTGTTCAATTATTCCATTTTATCGCGGTGAATACACGTGATGCACTCTATCGTCCAAATCTAACAGATCTAACTCGCGTTTTCACTATGATTGAATTTTGCGTTTATGCTCTGCAAGATATACAAGCGTTACATGAAAAATGTATCTGACAAGCGTCAACTTTCTGAATTTGTCCGAACATTAAATGAACATTGTCCGAACAAAGCCTTGACTGATATACTCAAAAAAATTAGAGATCGAGTCTGTAAATTTCTACGAATTCGAATCACCATATTGCTAACCCTTCGGCAGCTTCACGAAGATAGGATTACAAATGAAAAGCACTTTATAAAATTGTTACTTTTAATTACAATTTTAATTGGTCAGCTCGCCAATTAAATCAAATTGACTGATCAACGACGCAAAGCTCGCGCGTCTCTATATAAAATAAACATTGTATCGTGAATCGCGGTTCTGAGATATCTGATAAATCCGTAATGTTGTTAATATGTCGAAACCGTTAAAAATATTTTCCTCCCCGAATAAGAGCAGCGGCCGAAAACCTCCGCGCGGTTATTAACTGTAACAAACCGGACCGTGAAAGCCTCGAAACTCTCGTTACTTTTAATTGATACGCGTCCAGGAATTAATTGGAAACCGTGAAGAAAGGAAGGAAATAATTGTTGTTCCCGTTAGCATCGTTATCGATAAAACTCGCGTCATCGTGAAAACGGACATCTGTCGTGTCGAGTCTCTTTTCCGTTCGTTCCGCGTTATCGTGCGAGCCTAGCTAACGTTGTGCATTTTTTTATTCATTTTTTTTTTTATTATCAAATTCCTCGAACGGAGCCTCGCCGATTTAGATGAACTTTTGTTCGGTTGACGCAACGGTGCACGCCACGACGCAATTAGCTTTCTCAATAAATGAGAATTTTCCCGTTCTTTCGACTATTTGCCGTCGCTTAGCGTTAATCTATTACCTGTCGACGTGTCGGGCTGCGCAACACTCGGCAAATTTAAATTCTTATTCATACCCTTATCGATTCGAACATGTTCCATAGAATACCTGTGCAAACATTTCTTCGTAGATATCTAACTGACGCGAAACCGTTCCTCCAGTCACGTTGATTGTTCCGTGTGTCACGCGTCTTTAACCCCTCAAACACGACGTGCTGTCTCAACAAATTTTTATTACCTACAAATTGCTGTTGCGGTATACACCTTCAAATCCCTACACCTCCAAATTCCTAAACACCCAAATCTCTAAACTCCCGAATCTTTAAACTTCCAAATCCTTAAGCCTCCAAATCCCTAAACTCCCGAAATCCTAAACCCCCACATACCTGAACCTTCAAATCTCTAAACTCCCAAATCTCTAAACCTCCAAATCCCTAAACTGCCAAATCTCTTGATTCCCAAATCCCTAAAGTCCCAAATCTCTAAATTATCAAATCCCTAAAACCCCGAAATCCTAACCCCCAAATCCCTAAACGTTCAAATCTCTAAACCTTCAAATCCCTAAACCTCCAAATCCCTAAACTCACAAATATCTAAACCTCCGAATCCCTATACTCCAAAATCCCTCCACCCCAATTTCCTAAACCTTGAAATCTCTAAAGTCCCAAATCTTCATTCACTTATTGGTTAGGTGTAATCGAACATGTTCCATAGAATATCTGTGCAAACATTTCTTCGTAATGTTTTCACTCATATAATATACAATATACTCATACAATTATTGCAATAATTATTATGATGTTATAATAATATTGAAGTGACTATTCATTAATTTATACGTCCAGTTCGTTGCGTCTCGAAAAGATTGCTCGAGATCTTGCCATAAGACCCGTTTTCGAGAGATTCGCGGAAAGTTCGTTTTCGAGGAAAAAAAGAATTGTTTATTGACACTTTTTGTTCGCGTTCCGTTAATTATTAAACGGCGATGAGTCGCGATATTTCTCCGGAAGGGTTAAAACACGATGGTAAAATTCCGTCAAAGCCATCCTCGGGATTTACAGCGTTGTTTACTCGAAACGAACAAAAGCGATGACGGTTTCGCATCGACGGCTCGTACATCGGCGAAAAACCGCGTGCCAAATTGTCCCGAGCAGAGACTCGGTTGTGCAATCGATAATTTATCGCGAATAATTGCATGCTCAGACACCTTGATCGTTGCGTCACGCGGCATTTACATGCGAAAAGACGCAGCTTAACATCTTGGAAACATTAACCCATTGACGATAGCGGTATTCAGCTGCTCGGAACAATCCGACATCGGTACTATGTTGAAAGAAACAGATCCTGGTAAACATACGTCCCAGAGATAATTTTCTATAGAAATAACGAGCGGTTTCGTGCATTACGTCGACGGTGCACGGAGAAACATTGGTTGCCGAAGGATTCTTCAAAATTGCCTCGATAAATTTACTTTTCCGCGGAATAATGGTATTTGACGATCCTCGGGTCTTAGAACGTGGATTTTCAGAATTAAGGTTATCAATTTTTTTGCGAATTGGGATCGTGAATTTTTCGCGAGTTAAAATTATTGGTCTCTTGCTCATTTAGGTTATCGATTTTTCGAGAATTTGAATTATTAATTTTTTATAAAATTAAGATTATTTTTTTTTTAAATTAGGATTATTAATTTTTTGTAAAATTACAATTATTACTTTGCTGAAGTCAATATTCGCTACAGGCAGATCGACAAATTTCTTTATTTGCCTATTCGGAATTTTTGAATAGGAGGCTTTGGAAACCGCAGGGTTTCGAGACTTCAATGGTCTAGGGGACTTAGGAAATCTTAGAATTCCTAGGATTTTGGAAACCCTCGAATTCTTAAGGGTTTTGCAGGTTGGTAGTCTGAGAATTTTAAAATTCAACGATCTAGAAATTACGAAATTGTAAGCTTTAGAACATTTTGAAATTACAAAACATTTTTTGTAACTTCAAATTACAATTAAGAAATTACAGAAAATTTGAAAACTTCGATCTGCAGGTTCTATAACTTGAAAATTTAAGAATTCGTCAGATTCAGTGGTTCAGGGACCCAGAAGTTTAGTGTTAGGTTAAAGTTAGTTCACGTAAAGCGTATCCTTAATACGTATACAATTTCTATTATAATGTGTCAGAGCACACACGTCAGGCTTCAGCGTGTTAGTGGACGCGTTAACTTGGATCGAGAGCTGCTGAATATTTCATAGTTTCTTGCCAGCAATTTCATTCCCTATTCTTTCAACGCTATATTACGTAATCTAAATTCACCACCTCCTCATTTTATTCCTTCGGAATATATAAAAATCCAACCCGCAAAAACCTGCAATCGAAACATCCGTATTCTGGCCAATTTTCCACCCTCTTATAATACGATTCGATTAGTCTTAAGGTACAAAATTCGAGTTATGGCACGGAGTGTATATTGCCGTTCGATGAATCGCGGCAAACATCATTCTTATCAACGAAGCTCGTATCACGTCGGGAATGATTACACGGTATTAAACCGATACATCCAAGTCCGGTTAATTCGTGTACCAGCGAGTATCGATCTCAACCCGGTAACCTACATACGGTCGACTCCATTTTACGTGCAACTCGTAAAACGTGACCCCGCCCATGAACTCTGTCAAACTTGCCGGATGATGATGGTCGTCGACGATTCACCCCTAACATCTCGCGATCCCGAGGGATTTCTCGTCTACGGTGTAGAATCAACGAGGATCCTGGGAATCACGGATCGATAAACGATCGATGAACCATCGACTCGAACGTTTTCGCCAAACGAGATTCTCGCGCGGAAATGATCGATCCTCTCGAACATCTCGGGACTGAATTGCTCTAAGGGCGCGATCGAATCGATCCTTCGACGTCGAATATGACCCTCCACTGCGAATCCCGAAGGAAACAATCGAACGATGAAAGGTTCGATCGGACGGTAGGCGGTGTCGGGTTGATCCCTCGCTCAAACTTTTTATTTTCACGTCGGAGAGTGTAAGGTAATCCGTAAGGTAAGGATGTATCTCTTATCTCGACACCTTAACACCTCTTTCGCGATGGAAAATGGATCGATGGAGTTTAACAGAGTATTGATGTACCAGTTTTTGTAAATTACCGGTTTGTAAACACTAATTTCTGCAATTTATTTGAAAAAACGCAGGCGTATCGTAATTTGGATCATTGGAGGTATTGATCTATAGATTGCACTGTATAGATATATAGATTGCGAAATGGATTATTGGTGTACTGGGTGGTGTTGAATTTAATTATATACAGGGTGTCCCAAAAGTGTTGAAGTAGCCGGAAATGGGAGGTAGATGGGGTCATTCTGGACAACTTTTTCATTTGCAGAACTGTCGTATGGAGCTTCATTTTTAAATTATTAACGAAAAACACCGACCAATCAGAACGCGAGAATCGCGCGCCACGTTATTCGATCGCGACCACGGCCAATTATAATTCGGGCCTACACTTCTTCCTACGAGCGCGCGCGATTCTCGCGCTCTGATTGGTCGGTGTTTTTCGTTAATAATTTAAAAATGAAGCCCCAGTCGACATTTTTGCAAATGAAAAAGTTGTTCAGGATGACCCCACCTACCTCCCATTTCCGGCTCCTTCAACACTTTTGGGACACCCTGTATATTTATGTTTGATATAAAATAATATAAACACGTTAAGGTGTGCAGGAAGTACAAGTTTCGTTTATTACAAGTTTTCACGGATTAGTTACAGTTTTTATTGACCTCGATCATTTAAAGTTTTCAATTGTTATACGAGATTAGAATCTACTCTAACCTCATCACACCTAGCTAGTACAACGCAATCTTAAGATTGAGAAGCATAATTAACGATACCAGAAATGAATCGTATCAATTTGTTCAATCGTTTAATCGTTTAGATTTTCAATCTTCAATATGTAACGCGTTATATACTACAATCTTGTATTTCACTGTCTCTGTTTAGACAGAAATTCGTCTGGATCTGCGACGAATCTTTTATAAAATTTCGAAGCCACGTAGCGCAACTTTTGTCCAATTTCTGATTGGGTAACACGTATTGTTACGCCGTTATCGCAAAGTTTAGATAACGGACACCGATATTTTTTACCTTTGTTAATTTACGTTTCACGAGGAAATGTATTTTCCGTCATACGTTTCTTCTTATCTCGATGTGCAAGATAAAAATTCGTCATTCCGTGATAACGTGGAAGACACTTGCCAGCGGGACGTTACTCGGAACTGTTACCCAACGTCGATAAATTCTTTTTTTTTTCGTTTTTACACCTAGAACATCATTGCGTCACGAGGGAATGATCATTATCTGTTTGAGCCCCGTATTTACCATTGGCCGTTCTACGTCGTTCGTGATGGTGTTTTGGAAGCGATAACTGATAGCGATCCAACGAACGTGTGACGCTGAAAGATAATTGTAATTATCGGCTACTGTTTTCGCTAGGTAATTTTTTACTTCACGCGCCGGACGCTTGTTTAAAAAAGTAATTTAACTAAAAATCGATGAACACCAAAGAATCGATTGAAGTCGTTTTTAAATTCCGAAGAATTTTGTTTCGGTATTAAGAATGCTATTAAATAATGTTAAAGAATAGCGAATAGTTTCTATCCTGAAACCAAAGCTTCATCGTTCTTCATTTTCTAATAGTTTCGTTCTAAAATATATTATCCGCTATTTTCACAATATTTACTCGTATGTTTTACAATGAAGATCATTTTTCATAATGAAAATATTCACGGTTCAGAAATACTAAATTCACAAACAAATAAAAATGACGAGTATGTTATATTGTAATGTCAGCCAATAGTACAACTAGCTTCACTTATTGTAATTAACCCTTATATGTCGAGCACTCATATGTCGAACACTCGTACATCGAGCGTGACTCGCTCTCATGGATCGTATAAATAATCCTGACAAACAGAATGGTTGAATATACATATTTTCATTTGTTTACTACCTATAAGAAATTGAAAATATATTTTTTACGCACCCTACATTATCGCGACACATTCTATTGAAACCCCGCCTCTTGGTCAATTTCGTAAACTAATTAAGAACGTGGCGGGTAAAAGAAATTAAGGGTTGCAAATTTTTAAAATAATATTTGAAATATAATATCGATCAACAAAATTAAATGAAATGTACCGAATTTGTTAACAATCGTTAATCACCGTACGAAAAATCGCTGAACGAGATAAAAATTTCAAGCTTCTTTTGAAGTTTTCCACGGTGACGTCGATCGTAGCTATAAATTCGGTCTCCCTGGTGGTTATCGATTTATTTTTCACGAGTGCGCTACCTACGGCCATATTTGAATAACGCATTGCACTCGAGAGCAGTCGGCTAAAAGCTGAGCACCAGCCAACCAAGCTGACTGCCAAGTAAATCGCGCCGCAATTATGGCGGAATAAAGAATCCGAGTTTACAGAAAGACCGGCCAAAATTTCGTGCAATCGATAGCACGGCGAATGCTTACCGCTATATTAGGTAAACGTTCGTGAATTCTCTAAACATAGTCGACCTCGACCAGAATAGAAGATGACTGCCTTTCGACTTGTTAGCATCGATCTTCTGGTACCGGGTCTTTTTTCTTTCCGTCGGAGTGAAACGATCCTGATACAATTTCCGCGCTGTTATGATCCGTGAAAAATTTACGGTAAATAAATCTTTGCTAGATACGATCTCCGGGGGATCGTAAACTGTTATCTCGCGGTACAACGCTAGAACGTGATCATTATTTTCGAGTTTCTGTGCTAGATGCTACGGACATGTTAACGTTTGCGGGTTTGGGCAGTCGGGAGTTCGAGATTTTGTTGATTTTCAAGCTCGAAGGGTTTGGGAATTTGCGAGTGACGGCATTTGGTGATTTGGAGATTTGGGGTAGTTAGGAATTTGGAAATTTGAGATATTGGGGAATGGAGAAAATTTGGGGTTTGAACAGTTGGAAATTTGAAATATTGGGCGATGCTGGAATTTGGGGGTTTGTGTACTTGGATATTTGAGATTTTGAGGCATGTGGAAAATTGGGGGTTTGGGTATTTGAAAATTTGAAATATTGGGGCATGCTGGAATTGGGGGGTTTGACTATTTGAAAATTTGAGATATTAGGAAATGTGGAAATTTGGGGTTTTGAGAATTTGGAAATTTGAAATATTGGGGAATGTGGAGAATTGGGGGTTTGAGAATTTGGAAATTTCAGATATTGGGGAATGTGGAAACTTGGGCGTTGGAGTATTTGGAAATTTCAAATATTGGGGCATGGAGAAATTTTGGGGTTTGAGTAGTTGGAAATCCGAAAATTTGGAAATTTGAATTATTGTGGGATGCTGGAATTTGGGGGTTTGAGTATTTGGAAATTTGAGACATTGGGGAATGTGGAATTTTGAGGTTTGCATATTTGAAAGCTCGGGGATTTCGAAATTTAAAAACAGAGGAACAGTGAAATTTGTTAATCTACGAATTTATAAATTTGGGGCCTTGGGAACTTAGAAATCCGATAACTTAGAAATTTGGAAATTTGCCACTTCAGAAATTAGATAATCGAAGAAACATAATATTTCGTAATTTGATATACCCGTCATCTCAGTGCTCTAGAAAGTCCTCTAAATCCATCAAAACGTTTCACAAAATTACCGAAACCATTTCATTTTCTCCTGTATCGTTTTCAACGTAGTGGATCATAAATTTCTAATCAAACTCGTCGAAAATCGTAATTAAATTGATGTATTATCCTCAGATCCTTCGTTTATCTCTGAGGTATTTCGTTCGCGAAATGTGGGTCAAACTCGAAGGCATGTTGCTCCGCAGCGAATAAGGAAGAAACGATTTATAGCAGCAGTTAATTGGCGTACCGGAGAAACGCTATCACGATTAAGATGCGACTGATAAATTTTACAACGTGTCGTGTCGTGAAAATGTTTTACTACCGGAGCTAATCGACGTACGCGAAAGATGCACAACTCTCGTCCCTCGTAATTCGGGCTAATGCAAGAGTTTTATGGCGTGCTTTCCTCGTGTTTGCACGCTTCGAGATTCTTTGTTAAATGCAAACATTGTTTCGAGACGAATATTTCGACCCGTAAGTTTTATGGAACACAGGAAACTTTGATCTGACACGTTTCCCTAAAATGATACAAATTTTCAACGTTCTACGTTACCATATTTTTGAATGTTTGTTTCTCTGTTTGTAATACTTGATTATATTGTTTGAAATACAATTCTGGGTTTTCTAAATTATCATATTTCTGCATTGATAAATTTCGAAATCTTCTCATTCATTTTTAAATTTCTAAATTTGTGTTTCCATATTTCTTAACGTTCTTCAAATTCTCAAATTGCCAAATTTTCGAACTTTCAAATCATCAAATTCAGAAATGAAGGAATTTGGGATTCTGCAAATTTGCAATTTTCTATATTTATAAATTCTTAAAGCCCAAAATTCCTACTTCTACAGATTTATACACTCTCGAATTCCCTTGCCCACGATTTAGGAATATGAAAATATTCCTCAATATCCGAATCACTGATTCTCCAAATCTGTAAACTCCCAAATCCATAAACCCCCAAATCCCAAACCTCCAAATCCCTAAACCTCCAAATCCCTAAACCTCCAAATCCCTAAACTTTCAAATCTGTGAACCTCCAAACCTCTAAACCCTAAATTTCTAAACCTCCAAATCCTTAGACCTCCAAACCTCTAAACCCCAAATTCCTCAACCCCAAATCCCTAAACTTCCAAATCTCTAAACTCCCAAATCTCTAGACCCCAAATCCCTAAACCTCCAAATCCGTGAAACTCAAAATCCCTATACTCCCAAATCTCTAAATCCCCAAATCCCTACACTCCCAAATCTCTAAATCCCCAAATCCCTAAAGTCCAAAATCTCTAAATTCTCAAATCCCTAAACCCCCGGAATCCTAATCCCCCAAATCTCTAAATTCCCAAAAGTCCTAATACCACAAATCTCAAAACCCTAGTCTCAAAATTTCGTAGTCACCAAATCCTCAAACATCTAACTCGCGATATTCCTAAACACTCTATCTCCCAAATCTGCGCTACCTCGTACCCTCCAAAATTCTAAATCTTCAAATCCGTAAATTTCTAAACTTCCAATCTCCAAATCGTCGAATTCCCCGATGCCAAAAATTCCAGATTCGCGAGCCAAATATCCAAATACCATCTAATTTCGCCGACGTCGAATGACCCTGAGACCTACCCACACCAATTGCTAACGATTGATCGGCGCTATCAACGATTACATTATCGCGTACACCGTTGTTAACGTGTCCGATTCGTTCTAGCGCACGCTTTCGATGCAACGACTTATAAATGTTCGGCTTTCGCGATGGATCGAATGCGCCAAGTGTGTTAGCGATTTTGCAACTTTTGTAGCGCGGGTCGTTTCAACACGCGCTTGTCCCCTTGTTGATGTTTAAGCGACATCCGAACGATGACCAAGGAGGCCGGTTAGGATCGTTCGTCAATATTAATTGCTACATCGTATTCGTGTTTCTGGCTCGGATGTGTCAGCCGTGGATTATATATAGTTTGACCGCGAGCATTCTATTTTCACGGGTCGATAAATAATTGCATTCGGATACGTAACAGACGACGCGACTTGCCAACGGGAGGAGCCCGACCGATTAGCCGCGGTGCTAACCATAAACTTTTATCGATAATCGACCGCGACTCGTGGACGTTCGGCGACGGAAGGTATTTCTGGTTCACGGGAAATTACGCGACGGGCGTTTAACGAGTCTCGACAACACTCCTGCTCGAGGCGTGTCGCCTTGTAACTTGGGATATATCGTCGAAAATTATTTCGGTAAATGTAAATTTCCGTGGACATAAATTTTTGTAAATATAATTTTTCGTAAATGTTAATTTTCTCAAATGTAAATTTTCGGAATCATAAATTTTTTCAAACGTAAACTTTTGTAAATATAAACTCCTCTAAATGTGAATTTCCTTAAACGTAAATTTTCGTAAATGTCAATTTTGGCAAACGTAAATTTTTGTAAATGCCAATTTCCTTAAACGTAAATTTTTGTAAATGTGAATTTCCGTAAACGTAAATTTTTGTAAATATAAATTGCTGCAAATGTAAATTTACGTAAATGTGCTTTCCGTAGCATATCAAATGATTTTCTCGAATATGAACTGGTACTGTCCGAAAACATATATGAACTTAGCAGAAATATTCTATTCGACAGAGATAATAAATCTTCCGCCGATGGAAGTAAATATTATTTGAAGAGTTCAGCTATTTTTATTTTCGAAGTGCATTTATTTTGGTGCGTCAGCGTTCGATTCGTGTTGGATAAATAGGTCACCGTAGACGTTAATGGTGGTGGAGATAATCGTCGACGACGTGTCTGCCATTGGATTGTTGGTTCCTTCAATTTTCTTTCCCCTTTCACGAACGCAAATCCCCGGAAGCTCGTTGTCGCGTTTCCGTCGTAGCCAGAGCTTTCAGAGTTCCTCCTGGTGGGCAAGCATTAATCCTGTCTCGACCGCCAAACTTTACCCCCGTTCTTTTGTTTCCACGATCCAATTACAAAGGGGAGCTTAAAGCCGAAAGCGCGATCAGAAGCCGTAGGAAACGACGATTCTGTTATTTCGCTGGTTTCCGACCATGAATTCACGATTTTACAACTTTTCCACGAAATTCCCCCTGTCGTTACTCACCGAATAAAGTTTCTCATATTTTGGCCGTGCTTTCTACCCCGACTCGTTTCGAATTCCACCGCCGTTACTTTCATCCCAACAGTTTTTTTTTTAATTACCAAGCTGATAATTACGGGTTGTGGAATTGATACGTTTTCGAATTTTCAATTTTTCAATTTTTCAATTTTTCAAAATTCTCAAATTTGAAAGTTCTTAAATTTCTAGATGCGAAAATTCCTATGTTTCGGCATTCTTAGATTATTACACTTTCAAATCTGCGAATTCTCAAATTCTCAAATTTTTAAGATCCCAAATTCCAAAACTTTTACAGTTCTAGGTTCACAAATTCCTAAGTTTCCAAATTCTTACGCTTCCAAATTCTCACATTTCTAGATTCCTAGATCCCCAAATTCCTAGGTCCCCAAACTCCCAGGTTCCCAAATTGTCAAATTTCCAATTTCTCACATTTCTGGATTTCTAAATTCCCAAATTTCTACGTTTCCAAATTATCAAATCCCCAAACCTGTCAAATTTCTACATTCCTAAATTCGTAAATTCTTGTTCTCCTAGTTTCCTAATTCCCTAGGTGCCCAAATTCCCACTCCTATTCCATAATTCCAAATTGTCTAGATTCTCAATTCTTCAAATTTTCAAGTCTCCAAATTCTCACATCCCCAAATTCCCAAGTCCCCGTATTCTCGAATCCCCGTCATACCTCTCTTCAGCCAGCCCCCATGCGTCCGCCACTGATCCAGATCCACACTTACCCATCCGCTCAAACTCTGACTTAATTATTCATCGACCATCCGCCCCGTCGCACGCAACGAATATACAATATGTAAACGTAAAATAAAACAGCAGAAATGAAGGAAGACCAAAGAAGCCGTCGTGTACAATCGTCATTGAAGAAGCAGATGCAGAACTTTCTTTTCGATGCTGGGTATCCGGGTTAGACAGGAGGCGGTATTAACTCGGCGCGCAGACCGATTGTTGTTAGAGCTCCACTTGGCAATGGTGCCGGAGTTTTTGCTCCGAATATAAAATTAGGTCTGTACGGGCGCGGGCTGGGATCACGAAGAGCAAGGGACGTAAATAGATCAACGTTAGAATGCGGCACGTCTTATTCACACTTACGTAAACAGGTCTCGAGAACGCGTCGCTTTAGGTGAGCCACACTGTCGGGTTTGCTACGTTGCAAAGGTAGCTTTTCGCTGTTCTTGGAATCGAGTGCCTTTGCTCGGATTAATGTACTCGATTATGTTCACGGAAACGGATAATTGAAATACCTTTCGACGCTAGGTATTTGTGTCTCGATGTCGTAGCGAGCTATTAAGGCACGGTATCGGTTCGCTGCGTGATTTACTTGTTAGATGCGACGAAGAACATTCTGTATTTGAACAACCGAGTGCACAGACGATTAGTATAATTAACGCCTTGTTATTTTATAAGGAAACTGACACATGACTCGCATACGGATATATCTTACTAGAATTTTTAATACGCTTCAGTTTGAGTGCAATTATAATTTGTATAGGGAAGGCTGAATACAAAATTGACATAACGTTTCAACTTTGTTTATGTGTTTCGATATTGTAGCTGTGACTAGTCAGTTCTGACTGACGCATCAATCATAAAAGGTTAAACAGAACGTGGTATCGGCAGTGTGCTTAACACTTTGTGTTTAACACTTTGACTGCCATGTCATCCATAATGAGTGACGCTCAAATTCCTCTACAGATTTAACAGCTTTAGTATTTAACACTAACACTACAAAATGGGTCAAATGACCCTTTCACAAATTTCCTACTTCGAACGAAAAGATTTGTTAAGATGCTTTTCTTGACAACTGTGCTGATTGTGATAGAGACAAAGAATCAGTAAGTGTATTCTTTTACGTTTCATCGTTTGTTCATTTATTTTTCAACTTCATTTTTAACTAAAAAATAATCGTGCATTCTACGTCGGTAGTTTTAGTGTTAAAATTTGTCCACATTCCTAACTGAAGATACTCGCATCAAAATTTTGAAAAATGAATATAACAAAGTATCCTAAAAATATTTGGTAAGATTTGTTAAAAATGAAAATACCTAATTTTCGATTGCTTCGGTTTGGCAGTCAGTGTGTTAAATGTATTTATTCGAATTTTAGCAATATTTCGAGTATCTCCATCTCGTGTAGCTTTGAGCACTTTCATTTTGATATTCGATACTTTTACCGTGTTTGCATATTTATATAGATTGTACTCCGGAACGAATGGAAAGAATGCATCGAACGTTTTAGCACGAAAAAGTATTCGAACACGTTTTGTAACAGAAATCGGATGCGTACGCCATCCTGAGCTGCGCTGGGAGCTTTTAGAGAACGAATAGTCGATAGGAAGTTTTAATATAGGACCCTATATAGGTTTGCTCGTACAACCTCGATGCAAGGGGTGCGTCCGTTGCATGAGAAGATGCTATCGATCGCATCGTGTCTTGGAAACATTCAGCCTTTTTACTTCCGTTTCCGCTATTTCTAGTCGTGCCTTCGATTAATTCCGTGATTGTTTTTCCTTGAAGTTGTCGTAAAAATTCGTTACCGCGATTTTGTCGGGTTTCTTGTTAAAATTACGCGAAAATCGATCAGAACGCGAAGATTTTATCGAAATTACATTCTATTTGAAACATAGAAATTGATCAAATTTTATTTGAAATGAAATTTGTTTTCAACAGAAATAAAATGTCTTCATAATAGAAATGAGATTGTTTATAATGAATAGAAAAGATGTATAATAATATAATAATGTACGTATTAATAAAAAGAAAATGAATTAAATGTTATTTGGAATATAGTTGAAAATTGACCAAATTTTATTTGAATAGAAATAAAATTTGTTTTTAACAGAAATAAAATGTTGTTTCGACATAGATGAGATTGTTTATAACGAATAGAAAAAGATGTATAATAATACATTAATGCACATAATAATGGAAAGAAAATGGAATTCGTGTAGACGAGATAAAACGCAAAGAATCAAGTTAAATTAAAAAAATGAGAGTTTAACAACATATTTTTCATCGTCTTTGCCCTTTGCGAGTAAAGAAACGAGCAGTTGCTGCCTCGAATATTTCTACGAAAGCACGATCGCTATAAATCTCAATTTACTAGTCTCGACCAGAGATATCGACCATGTCGCGGTTCTCCACGATTTTCCGTAACTTTTCATTTCCTTCTAACGTTCTTAATAATCCTTGACCACATTTTTTCCGAGGATACGATTTACCGTTGTAGATCGTGAAATCGAGCAACTATTTGTTTCAATAGCGTGGCCTTCAAATGCTTCGATAACGAGCTTCATACTTCTACAAAATAAAATGGACGCGAAAACGATAGAAAATGTAGCAGCTACAAAAAACAAAGAATTACTTATATTTTTCAGTGTCGTTTAGACATTTCTTGCAACTTTGCTCGAAGATTAAAAAAAACGAGACAGTTGAACATTTGACTAGGTAGCACTTTCATGATTAATAAATCTTACCAAATATATTCACAATATCCAGTCCCATTTATTATTCACAGTTCCAAGTAATTAATACAAGTATTTCCAATTCAATGAACAAATTGTTAATAATATAGACGATTGAGTCACATGGAAGTTTAAGTGTCACCCATTTATGCATGATGAGGTAGTCAGTGTTAATGCAACATCAAATAAGATCGAAAATAAAAATTGTCGCTCAACGTTTCAACGTAGGAAATGAAGTATGCAAAAATGCGAAATATGTAGAAGTACGAAACAAAGATTATTAAGAATGAAAATAAAATTTACGATGACTCGAAGAACGAACGAAATCGACTGAATGAGAGTACAAGAGCATGAACGTGTCACTATGGAAATGGAGTCGATGCAGAAAGACTGTCCCGTTAAATAAATAGTCGATAGTCGGGTTCAACAATAAATCTTTTCCGAAAAGTCTTTTAATCTCGATTACCCTCGGCGAAACATCGAAACCGTGCATCCGGTCGGGCAACAATTTGCCAAAAACTCGCCGCAGTCAATTTCGAGCAGTTCGTTCCGCATGCACCGCCGCGACTATCGATTTCCGAACCGTAATAAAGCTGTTTCGAGAGGTCGAACGGTGCAAGCCGTGCGAAGAATCCGTCTCGAAGGCGTTCGAAAATTCGCGAACTACCCCAGCAGCGATCCTCCTCACCCTTATACCCGAGCTTCACGGAATAACGTCGCTTCCCTGTCCGCAAATTACTTTTCACCTCCATTCACCCCATCAGAAGTTCGTCCCGAGAAATCTCACGGAACCGGCTGGATATCAGCTAGAAACCCTTTTCCTTTTCTCGACGAAGCCAAGTTGGCGTCGTCGTTGAACCCCCTGCGGGCGCGGCTTCCGATCGATCAGCCCTCCCGCGTCCTTTTCCTTCCGGTTCTCGCGATGGAAATCGCGCCACCGCCAACCATACCGGGCCCTCCAAAGGGTTTTTCTGCTCTTTTATTGGATACACCTTCAAAGGAGTTAGTTTTCGTGGAGAACGCGTCGAGAACAGTCGGTTCTCCGCAACCCCTTTTGCCTTTTATCCCGGGACCCTCGTTAAGGGTGAGTTTCTTTCATGCGCTTCGTGTCAGCTACTCGAGCGAGCCTGACGCTTCTGCGGCTACGCTTTAACGTGGTAATTGAAATTACGCGAGATCCTTTGCTTCTTTATCCTTTTTTCTCTCTCTCTCTTTCTTCCTCCCGTTCTCCCTCTTTCTCGTTGGCGAACGCGAGGTCGGCGTCGTTGCTTGTCCGGTCGTTTAGGACGGGAAAAGTTTTTCGAGGGAGAATGACCGGCAGCCACGGTTGAAATTGCATTACGCCCTTCGAAATTAACCTTGATACGACGGATATTCTAATTTCGGACCGTAGAAACGTTTTGTTGAACTTCCTTCTTTATCTACGGGGGGTGGAGAATGCTTTTATTTCCGCCTTCACCGTCGTTCGTGCAAGGTTGATGATGCTCAACGGTAGCAAACGCTATTACACAATATATATACTTTGACTGTCGTGTCACTCATATGTGGGTGACACTCAAATTTCAAAATTCGTTCACTTTTCTAACTGTAAATACTCGTAATTTGGAATTTGTGTAGCACAAATATGACAAAGTATCATTAACCCTTTGCGGTCCTTAAGTTCTTTTACCTGCAGCTCCTTAGTCAATTTACAAAATAGATGAAGAAGTTGGCTTACAATAAAATGTGTTCTAATAATGCAGATTGCGTAACAAATATATTTCTAATTTGTTACAAGTGGCAAAGAAATGAAAACGTCTTGAATCAACCTATTTATCCGAATTATTTCTACGATCAAAATAAAACGCAATTTCGAGCTACACTCGACATGGGACCGCAAAGGGTTAAGATGCTCGAAGCGTGCCGTGATAAATTGTCGGTGACCGTAAACACTGGATCTGAAGAGCTTTTGATGAATTTTAAGCTTGCTCGACGAGATAGGTCCGCACGGATTTTGCTTTATTTGCAGTTCCGAAACTGTAAATGTAAATTTGGCGAACGCAAAGCCAAACTTATCTTTCCATTGTCTCCGTTCAAATTGATTTCAAGGATTGTTAAACAATTTTCATGGAAACTTTAGTGTATTTTTTGTAATCGATTTGAAATATTCTTTTAAAGCGATTCATTATTTTCATTGATTTGAAAAATTATCCTAAACTGATTCATTATTTCCATTGATTTGAAACATTATTTTAAACCGATTCATTATTTTAATCGATTTCAAATATTATTTTTACCTAATTCATTATTTTATGTGATTTTAAATATTATTTTTAACTGATTCATTATTTTATGTGATTTTAAATACTATTTTTAACCGATTCATTATTTTGATTGATTTTTAAATAACCAGAAGTTTATGTAAAAAGTTACTATTGCAGCTGGGTGGAGAGGTTAAAAACGAGAAAGTACGAATTTAAAATACTGCGTAATTCTTGTAACTCATTATGGACGAAGAATACGCCAGGCATGTACCAGATATTAATATAATTTGCATAAAGCAGGGAATTAAACCATTTCGCACCTAATCAGACTCGCGACAATTACGACAGACAATTTCAACGCGAGAATCACCTGTCAAAATGAGCTTACATTTCTCATTCGAAATTACAGAAATTATTAAGGAGCTTTTGCCTAAATATATATCGACTTTTGTCGAGATATAAAATCATTGTACCTAAGCTAGTTCCCATCATCCGTTATTTTTTGCCATAGTTAGTATAGTTAGAAAAATCAAACCCTCTATACTATAACAATATCCTACGCACTACATAAATAAAGAATTTATTGCAACAATTTTAAATGAATAATTTTTAACTCAATTTTTAGTATTATACACGCGATGTTTGAACATAGTGAAACAGACGATATTGACAATTAACACTTGAAGTGTGTAATGCCACCGAAAACCGGCATTGAATGCATACATACTTAAAATTAAAATGAAATAGAAAAATAAGTAAATAGAAGCTACAGGATCACTTAACATGTACAACCATTCATTTCCTCGATAAAACATGGCAGACATTTTGACAAACCAAATTTTGACAGACCAGTTAGTAGTTTTAGCGTTAATGATAAAAAAATAATAATTTCCTCTGAACTTGATGCCGATCTTCGATCACCGACTACCAGTCGGTGTTTATTGTTTATGTTTTTTGGGTGAATTGTTGCACGTGACCGCGCGAACCAATAACAACCTACCGCCGAAAATACGTGCGAGTCGACTCGCCAATTCCTGAGTGACGGACTGTAATAAAAATTGACCAGGTCATGGTTTATGGTAGGTGGTAAATATTATGGGCCTGTTTACCGATTGCCCTGACCTGAAGGGTCTACGAGGCAACAGAGAAAATGAAGTTCCCGTGAATTTATCGAGGAAAGCGTAGAATCCGCGTCGTCGCAGAAACGGAACGCGCGTATTTTCGCGGGATTTTGAAGCCGCGAAAGGAAAGCGGTTGGCTGTCGGGGAACAGAGAAATTCTTCGTTCATCCGTGCGGAAACCGCGTTCGCGGAAATCCTATCGGTGTTTGCTCTTCCGTATCGCGGTTTCGGATACGGCCGCGGATACCGTGCTCGTTTTGTACGTCTGCGTGTCTCCGCGATAAACGGCCATGGTTTCTGGCTTTCCCATCAAAACCGATCGCATCGGTTCCGATCAGAAATATCGCGAACACGCGGGTATATTCACGGTATCGCTGTGCTCGTCGTACGCCGTCATTCGATTCGCTGCAACTCGATGCTTATCGGGTACGCGGAAAATTTTCGGTCGCTTTGTTACGAACGCCAGAAATACGTACACCGGTGGTATTAATTCCAATCATTAACTACACTTCACAGAAATTAATCGCACTTTGAAAGAATCGAGTTTACATTCAATTTTTGATCAAATTTAGCAGTACATTTATGGAACGAGTCGAAATGACTCACGACGCATTTCTTATTTTAACTTACGAATACTATAAACTTTTATCAACATGTATGCTATATTTTGTCGAGATAAGTGATCATTGTATAATCTAGTTCACGTATCATACTTCATTTTTTTTTAATTGGAAAGTGAATGCTCATTATAGGTCCGTAAGTCTAGTAATTTAAACTACATTAAATCTGTCTTTAAATTACAAAAATTGTCAAGAAGCTTTCATCAAAGTGTATGTTAATTTTTTTCAAGATAAGGGATCATTGCATAATCCAGTTTACGTATCGTACTTTATTCATTTTTTCTTCTACTTTATTTTTAATCGAAAATGAATGCTCATTATACGTTCGTAAATCTAGTAATTTATACTTCAATAAATCTGTCTTTTATATTAAAAAAATTGTCAAGAAGCTTTTATCAAAGTATATGTTAATTTTTGTTAAGGTAAGGAATGACTGTATAATCCATTTATGCATCATACTTCATTTATTGTTTTTTCTACATTATTTTTAATCGAAAAATGAATGCTCATTACACGTCCGTAAATCTAGTAATATAAATTACGAAAAATGTGTCTTTTAAATTACAAAAATTATCAAGAAGCTTTTAACAAAATGTATGTTTACTTTTGTCAAGATAACTCACAGACTTCTTGAAATACTTATATTACACGATTTGTTAAAATGATTTTCGTGAAATCTACGTCGATTCTCACAGAAATAAAGAATTAATGTCTATGGTCATTTATGTTTCGTAGTTTGTTTATTCAATTTTCAGTTGCATTATTAATTTTGAATTAATAAGGGCGTGTTAAAGGCGTACGAATAAACAATGTATATTAAAATAACTATATTACGGTACAGTATTATCGATTTAGCGTTGCAAAATATAAATAACCTGCAGACAAACGCAGAATATTTTTGTTCCAGTCCAGAATTAATTCCGGTAGTGTATATCCGAACACCGGCACGAATCGTCGAAGTTAAAAAATTACCTTGATTTATTATAAAATCACGTTAATTCGATTTTCGATAATCTTTATTATTCGGAATCCAATCACGTCGTTTCTGGCGTCGCAATTAAGGTTAATTTTGCAGGCCGATAGTGTCGATACGCTGTCCGACGCGTGTGCTTTACTCGAATCGAATATTCAATTTTGCAATTAATCGAAAATGCTTCAGTCGTGTTCGGCATAATGAAATTCGTGGCGGCCATTAGCGTAACACTTCGCCATATCGGTACGTCTTCTCGCGTTAATATTCTTCATTCGGAGTCGGCTGTATTGCGACGATAATTTTTTTTTTCGACGTTAACAAATTAATTCCGCAAAATACGCGACGTTCGAAAGCGAGGTACACAGCCGCCCGAGCGTTTATTTGCACAAAATTTGCATTCGTCGCGAACAAAAGGAATTCCGTTAAATCTCATTTCCTCGAACAATCGCCGGATAAAAGTATTAGCCTCTCGTTTCGCGGCGAACCGTGAAATATCGTCGTCGATTAACGTTCAGCCGAGTTTCCGCGAAATCGACGGTGTCTCGGGATCGGCGATTAATCGACAATTAATGGAGATTAAACGCTTATGCTCGGCGATCAAGGAGGCTCGATAAGAATGCCGTCGACGCGAGCGAAGGAAGAAGACGAAAGAAGGGCCTGGAAATAATTGATCGTCGATCTTTCTGATAGATCCTCGCTGTTCCCCGGTCTCTGACGACGTTTCTCGTTTCCCTTCTGGAAAAATCAATTGTTTCGCATTGGCTCACGCCGTTATCTGGCAATTATCGAGCGAACGGCGCCGTTTCTCAACTACTTCCTGCAATAACTACGAACGATAAGGTGAAGTAATTCTCGCTGGGGATTTCCCAAGTGTCCTGTCTCCGCCGTTACTACGGTTTGCTGTGCACCCCCTCCGGTTTCGTGGCCCATTTTCGAACGACGATTATACCCGAATTACCTTAATTCGCTGGGTTTCGCGATAAACATTTCGCCGGGACGCGAGCAAACATTATCGATGGTCGTCGCGTGCGTGACGGGAGAAAGCGTCCGTTTATGCAAGTCAATTAGCTTGCTACTTTGATCTGTGTATTTACCTCGAACGTTCGACGTCGATCGAAATCATTTTGCGACGTAATCGGAAATTCGTGACGATCGAATCGAAAACACTGGCGAATAAAGGTGTCGTATCACGTTTTCGCGTATCGAGCTACGGTATATTGACGTTCTTGAAACATAGTACACTTTCTTTCATGTGTTTTCTTTCGTTATTTTGACTTCTTCAATTATGTCTGACGTATTTTGTTTGATTATTCTGATGTATTTTCTTCGATTATGTCTGGTGTATTTCATTTATTATGTTTGATGTATTTTTGTTTATGATGTCTGATTTATTTTCTTTGATTATTTTGATGTATTTGCTTCAATTATGTCTGATGTATTTTCTTTGGTTATGTCTGATGTATTTTCTTTGATTATTCTAATATATATTCTTCGATTATGTCCAATGTATTTCATTGATTATGTTTGATGTATTTTCTTTGATTATTCTAGTGTATGTTCTTCGATTAGGTCTGATGTATTTCATTGCTTATGTTCGATGTATTTTCTTTGATTATTCTAATATATGTTCTTTGATTATGTCTCATGTATTTTGTTTGATTATCCTGACGAACTTCTTCGAGTTTGTTAAAAATATGAAAACAAAATATATACAAAAATGTGAAAATAATTCTAGTCAATAATTCTAACTGATAATTCTTGAGTTACATTCGGTGGATTGATATTCGCAATACTTTGTGTCTTCTTCGTGTCTTGGTTTTACGCGAAAGTTCAAAGAGGATTTCCTTGCACAATCGATTCGTCTTCGATAAACATCGTGGGGCACCGATGACCCACGCGACAAGGACCGTGTTAATGACCTTTCACGATGATCGTATTCTTTCGATCGATCTAAATCGCAATTGTTTTATACGGCGAAGAAACGATCTAAGCTCCAATTTTCTCGGATCAGAATTGGCTAATCTCGCTAACAACGTTCATTGCTCCATTACACTCACAATGCACGATTCCCAAAGGCAAGAATGCGTTCCTTCAACAGCCGCTCATTGTCCGTTTCTAGATCCCATCTAAATTCCCATCGAACAGCGCGAATGTGTCGTAAATACGTTGGTGCGGCCATTCATCGCGTTAAACTCACCACAATATTTACCCGCGTGAACGAAAACGTTTTCGTTGCTCGCAATTCATCGCTCGATATACGAAAGAGGTCGATTAGTGGCGCGAATTTCAGCTGCTAACAGAGAAAACAGTTGACCGTGAACAGCCTAACGTTCTCGACTCGTTAACGCGTTAAATGCCGCAGTGAAAACGGCCATATACCGTACAGCACGCTATTAATTTCCACTTTATTTTTCACCTGATCGTTTCGGTTTCCACTTTCTACCTTAAGAAAGTAATATCACATCCGTTCGAACAATTACAGTTTACTTTCAATTACCTATACTGCCGATAAACGAAACTATTCGAGGGTTTATCTTTTCAATTAACTCTTAAAGATTGGGGATAAATAGACTCTCGTACTCTGTGATATCAGTTGTTATGATACATCGGATTAGCATTAGAACTACCAATCAGTCAAAATGACTGGTTTCGGGTTTGGCATTTTATATCACAAAATTTTATTGTCCCCCTCTTGTCAAAATATTTGTCATGTTTTATTGAATGAATGGTTCTATACGTTAGGTGATGCTGCAATATTTGTTTATTTATTTTTCTACTTTATTTTCAATTTTAAAGTAAGTATGCATTTAATGCCGGTACTTCTAGTGTTAATATCTAAAATATCTAAAATAGAATAATAGCACGACATTCAAACTAGACAATAAAATTTGTAATCGCGAGCATTCATTAATCGTAATTAATTATGATTTTTAATTAACTTTTAATTAATACATAGTAGTACAGTCTGTAGTGATTTAATACGTACCTATCCCGATGGACGATGTTTTAATTGCATACCAACTCCAACGCGAGGCAATACAACACTTGTGTATTTCAACGCACCGCCATCTAACGTGCGATAGTTTCAACGCGTGACAAACCAACGCATGAGTATTTCAACGGGTTGCCATGTAACACGTGGCAATAGAACGCGTGGGGTTCTAACGTTTAGCAGTTGAACTCGTGGTAATATGTACATTGCGTGGCGATCTCACACATGGTGACCTAACATATGGTAATACAACGCGTGGTAATACAGTTCGTAGCGATCTAACACGTGGTGATATAACACATGGCGATCTAACACGTGACAAACCAAACACATGTTAGTACAGTACGTTGCGATTGGAAATGTAACTCTTCGTAATACAACACACCTTAACCTAACGCGTGATAATATAATACATGGTAATACTCATAAGGATCTACCTCTGAATAACATGTAATTCAATAACAAAGTACAAAATTTGTATAACAAAAACGAAGTAAAATCTAAAATATTAAATTGTTCGGAAAGTAATTTCGCGTTTTCTATGAAAATGAGAGACGATTTTCATATGGATACTTTTCTTCTTCCCTGAACAGCATTTTTAAAAAAGTAAAATATTCCGGAAATGCTGCTTGTCACTTTGCATATTTGATAGGCTACCAACTATGAACTACTGTGTAGAATTAATCGAACTTTTTCACAAGCAAGCCTGTTGGCAAAAAAAAACGAAATCACTTTCCGAACAACCTAATATATCCTCTAATTGTCTCTATTTTAACGTAAAAAGAGGAATACGAAGGTGATCGGCAAGTAGCATCGTACGTTTAAAAAGTCTACGATCGATAAGTCGCTCATTCGCAAAGGATAGACGGCATGGATGGCACGAAATAACCAGTGGATCGTCTTGGATCGTCTGGAGCGAACCCTGAAGATGACAACCGGCCGTATTTTCCCCAGATAATGGTCTCGCTTTTCTTCTTTTCTCTTTTGTACCTCGTTTCTCTAGTCGTCGTCCACTGATACTCTCTTTTTAGCTATTAAGTTCGCGACCACCGATTCAAACGTTCGTTGCAGACGATGAAATTATCGAGCGGTCGTCGTGGATTCCGCTCCCTCGTTCATCGTCGAGTCTCGATGATTTTTCGGAGACCTCGTTTCTCCCGGCGTTCGTTGCTCCTTCTTTCTTCCGAGCCTTTATCCGTTCAAATTGAAGAACTACGAAAGAAAGAATCTCTATTATTTTGTCAACCTTCTCGTTGCGTCGGGTCCTTGTTCCGGAAGACCTCATTCATGTTTGAAGATAGCAATTTTTGCACGAAACCGTCGTCTGTTTCCACCGAGAACTTTTCCTGACTAACACGTTCACGGACAGTAAAAATTTCAGTGAAAAATAATATGAAAATACCTAACGAATCAATTGATCGTTACTCTGAAGTTCGTATTAATTTTAAAAAATAAAGAATATCCAAATTGAATGAATAACTATTGACTTCAAAATTTAAATGCTAATAGCATTCGTGTAATTTTGAATCACAATTAAAACGAATGCTGTAGCATTCATGTCCGCGAACGTGCTAATTAAAAATAGTACTCGAAGTTTGTCCACAAATGATATACGTGAGAAGTAAGAAATTGCCGGGACAAAAGTATTCGTACACTTAATTATTTTAAGTGTTACAATTATTTTAATAGAAGTTGTCCTAATGAATACTTTGTAGCATAGTTTCACCGGCGAATAACTTCGCGTAATCATGTTGGGCATCGATAACATCAAACTTTTAACGAAGTCAGGTTTTATCATAATACAACATCGTCTTTTTAGTATTCCTTTTAAGTATTCTCTCGACGTTATGGTATATTAATTTGTTGTTGTAACTATTATGTATATTGTACAGCTACAAATGTTTGAGTACATTTTAATATGAACATGACTTTATATCACTTCAATTTGTTGTTGTAAGTATTATGTATAAAATACAGTTATATATATTTAAATATACTTAATGACATAGAAAATGTTGTTTTTATATCTACAATCCAAGTGTACAAATACTTTTGTCTATCAACTGTGTACAAATTATAAATTTCGAATAACTTCGATAAAAAAGTGTATCGCGTTCGATGCATGATCAAATACAATAATGTTCGTTCCAACTGTTGAAAATCGTGAAAATCGAACATGCAGCACGTTATCTCTTTTATCGTAAATCGATGGGGTATAGAAACGAGTTCGATGGGTTTAATTTGGCGAAAGGGCGAAAACCGAAATGTTTGACCCAGGTCGCGGTTCCCGGTGGCTGGTTTCCCTGATTTTCTCTCCCCCGCGGAACTTCAACCCCGTGGTATTTGGGCCACTGTTTAAATAGAGGCTTATAGGGCAGATCCGTGGGTTCTCTGTCTCTGTTTCGCCACCGCCTTTGTTATCTGGAGCAACGGCGACCGTGTCTGCGGAGGCTGTGTCGTATTGATCTGTCGGTTCGTTCGCCATCACGCGCCGGAGAAAGAGAGGGAAAAGTAGGGAGTCGTGATAATTTATTCACGGCTCGCAACGACGATGATTCCGTGAACAAAAAGCTCGACGCCTCCGCGAGCATCGCCGATCGTTGTGAAATTGAAACACCTGGATCGATTGCCAAACAATCGCTCCGATCGCTGTTACGCCGTTGTTGAATGACCAACGCAACAAATCGTAACATAACAAAGACCTGACGTAGACTCATCAATAACGTGGACATATCGTACACTCATCTTCGATAGAACATCCTAATCTAGGCTCCTAGTCCCTCGATCATCCTTCGGACCCTTCCTTATTGTCAGTCACACTCTCCTTCAACCGTTGTTCTTACCATTCATCATTCACGGAAGAGATATATAAAAGCTCGGAAAAACCTAGGAACAGCAGAATTTAGTATTCATTCTCAGAGTACAGACTGTAATTATGTAAATAAAAAACCTTGACGAGTTTCCTTAAAATGATAATCGTCAATTCCCCCAGTTATATAGGAAATAGGTGGCGAAATAAAATAATACACCAAATGTTTTATAAAAAGAAACACTGAACGTCTCCGTAGTTCTTTATATTATATATTTATATTACATTATAATATAGACCCTATGGGTCCTGTTGAAATAAACATATTAACCCTTTCGCTCCGTTTGGTTATGTTCAATAATCTCTCAAATTTAAATGGTATTTGGTATTTGTATTTTACTTGTCAAAACCATCAAAATTTTTCAAAGACAACTTTTGACGCGATAATTTTTGCAGAAGAAAATATTCACAGTGCGTTGAATGAGTCTTGACAGTTCGGAATCCGATACCGTCTTTTAATCACAATTACGTGTAGTAACGTAGTGTATGGTTCTCTCGGGTCTCCAAAATAATGAATAAAGGTAGCAGAGACATTTGCAGGCAGAAATGTCTGCGTCGACGAATATCGGTTCGCGCGTATTCGTCGAGGAACACGCGTCACGTGTGACGGTCATGCACACGCGCAAAAATTATTAATTACTCAGCATATTCGAGTCCGATAGAAGAGTCGATTCGTTTCCCGTCGTTTCTCGAACGGAAACGAGATCGTCGCGACGTCTCGCGACTCGCTTTGCACGTGTTCCGCCATCGTTCTAACGGTACTGTTCAAGAGTTTGCCACGAGGGCAAACTGGTACCTTGAAACTCGAGGACATCTCGTAGACGAACCTTCACTCGGGTTTCTGGTACCTTTCAATTGCGGGATAATGGACGATCGCGACTTTGGAATTCCGGAGTTTCGGTATTCGTGAGCTTCGGAACTTTGGGGTCTCGAAACTTTTTAATTTTCGAACTTTGGAGTTTCGAAACTTTTGGATTTTAGAACTTTAGAAACTCAAGATTTTCGATCCTTGACACTTTGGAGTTGTTGTTGGATCTTAAAGGTTAGGCACTCTGAAATGTTAGAATTTTGTAATCTTGGAATTTCAAAGTTACGAAATTTTTGAACTTTGAAACTTTGGAATTGTAGGGTTTTGAAGGTTAGGTGCTTTGAAACGATAGAATTTTTGAGCCCTGGGACTTCAGAGTTTCGAAACGTAGAATGTTTTTTGGAACTTTAGAGTTTCGGGAACTTGGCATTTTGGAATGGTAGGATTTTGGAATTTTGACATTTTAGAATCTTGAGACCTTGCAGTTTCAGAACTTTGGGACTTTCAAATTTTTTGATTTTTCAAATTTGGACTATGGGACGTTTCTAGTTGTTGAATTTTCAAATTGGAACTTTCGGACGTTTCAAGTTGTTCAATATTCAAATTGTGACATTATATTTTCAAATTTTTTAATTTTCACTCTAAAATGTATAAATTTTAAAACTGAAATTTTGGGACATTGAAGTTTCTGAGACACAAGCTTTCAAAGTTTGAAATTTTCTGACTATTCAGCTGCGAATCGTCAATACATCGAAGCTTGGGAATTTTATGACATTGAAGTGTCTAAAAAATGGAACTTCGGATTTTCCCGAATCTTCAAGCTCAAAGCTTCACAACCCCAGTACATTAAAACTTCAAATTTGCGATTCGAAATTCTGAAACCTTGCCAACAAAGTTTCAACGTATCATTTTTCAAAGCTTCATAAAAAATGAAAGAAGATCATAAATTACATAATAAATGTAAAAAAATTGTAAATCACAAAAAATCACCATTCGTGCAGCCAAAACGTGAGCCGAATGGACAACCGTGACTAAAATATTCCAAAATAATTATCACCGAGGTTAACACCGCCAAACCGTTAACTTTACCGATAAACAGTCTACTCGTAAATGCGTGGAAGCTTTTCGTATATGTACACCAATTCATGCGGCAAAGTAGAATGCAGTGGTTTGTTTATGCGACACGTTGGTACGACCTTTAAAAGATCGCCATGACAGACGGTGCGCGCACGTGAGCAACGGTGATTTGTTGTATAACCAGGCTAGGTTACGTAACACGATTCCACACGGTTTCCTCCCGGCCGACATCTATTCATTGTCAGAATAGAGTAATCAGAGAGTTGCCAGTTGCAGGCGATAGGACACGGTTAACTCACCGACGGGTTCGACGCTTTAGCAACCAAGTTCGACGATGAATCGTCATCAAAGGTCTCCAACCGTGGCCCGTCAGCCTTGAATTTCCTCAGGACACATCAGGTGTTGAGTCAGAAACTTGTCTGGTGACTTTGAGAGGAATCGAACGTGTCCTTTCTCTTTGTTGAATCTAATTGGAAATCGTTATGCCGCGTGTTATTAATGCTATCGGAACGTCTGGCATCGCGTTGGATGTCGACGTATTTGTCAATCAGGCGAAAGGAGAATCGAAACCCGGGTTCAGGCTGCAAAAAGTAGATCGGTGAATGTTTTTTAGGGTTATCACGGCGAGAACTATTGGGCGTTGACCACGTCGCCTGTTAACCCTTTACGCTCGAATAGATTTTTATTATTGGCAAACGGTATCTCGAAAAGTTTCTACCTGAAACGTTTAATTTTATGGAAATTATTATTTTTTTTATTAATTGTCACGGGTGTCCATTTTATTATGTTTAATAAGAACATGTATAATATTATAGGTTTAGTTAAAGAATGTTTATTTAAATTGATTTATTAAAACAAATGGTGTGAATATAAGTCGACTTTCAAAGTATTAACTCGTGTTATAAGGCGATGAATATAGGAAGAAACAAAAATATGATATAATAGCATTTGGAAGCAGTTGAAAGTTTGAGGGTATAAGAGACGACTATGCGAAGTTTCGATCATTTTTAACCAGAATTTCCGTGCTCTCGTTAGAGTTTCAAACAGTTTGAATTTCACGAAAGCAGAGAAAGTATTTGGTGCGACGTTTGACGAGAAAACGTTCCGATTTAGACACCTTTCCGCTCGAGTGGTAGGCAGGGACGACTAGGTTGGGTCGAGCACCCATGTCTTGACCCTATTTAGGTCGAGTCGTAATTAAATCCGCTTTCCAGCGCTTCCTCGCTGCATACTCGTGTCTTCGTTCGAATACTTCTGTCTTGGGGGCTGAAAACTCCTACCCCTTTTCACCTATCTTCCTCTCAGTCTTTCTCGTGCGAAAAATTGTACGAGAACCACCCTTGTGTCGTGATCGAAAAACATTTCATTTCAAAATCGTTTGAAAGCCTCATAATTATTAATTAATAATATGCTCGTATACATGTACATATACATATAGTACATATTAACTTTTTGTAATACATGATATATTGTAATACATTATATGTATTAAATATTTGTAATTCATTATATGAATTATGTATTTGTAATACATTATATGTATTATACGTTTGTAATTCATTATGCACATTGTGTATTTGTAAGAAATTATATGAATCATGTATTTGTAATGCAATATATGTATTATACATTTGTAATTCACTATATGTATTATACATATATTTGTAACTCATTATTCACATTGTATATTTGTAATTCATTATATGTATTATATAAATATAATTTATATAATACGTTATGACAGTTAAATACGTCTATGTACATGTGATAGTACATATTATTACATAGTACATGTCATAGCAGCAGTTAAATCGGCAACAATGTACGCAATAAAATCCGCATTTCGCACGATCTGTCTCTGTTACGAAGGCGAAGAACATTCACCTTTATCCCTCGAGTACAAAAACGCGCAGGCGAATGGAGCCGGATAAAAGAGACAGCGCGGCCTTCTGAAAACACGGACGTATCAATTCCGCGGCCAGAGAAAATTGCGCAACAGAAAGATCCCTTCATCCAGCCGAAAATACAGAGGGTCGCGGAAGTCAATGGAACGGCATGAAAGTCAGCGGAGGGCCTCGCCTTTCCCGAAATCGATCCGGTAGTGACGTAGCGCCACGTGGAGCGTTCGACACGATTCCCCCATGCACGGATGCGCAATTACCATCCATCGAAACGACGCCATTGAGCTCGAACGAAGGGAGTCCACTCGATACATCGACCTCGCGCGCCGCAATTATCCCCAGACGTCCTCTCGTCCCTTTCGATTCGACCTCTCGATGCCGAAAGGAGAAGGAAAAACAGCCACGGTGGAACATCTTGATACGTCTACCCTATATAAAAAGGGCCACGGATCCCTGCCCCATTGACTCCGTTCGTCGAAGGACACTCGTCTGGCCCACATTCGGTGCCCTTTTCAGCCACGTGGCCTCCATTCAGCGACTGCGAAAGGGCGTACTTTAAGGGTCTTTTACGCGCACCTGCAACCAACCCCGACTTTCCCGTCCCGCGAAACCCGGAAAAAAAAGAGAGCCTGTCCTTTGAATCGCGTCACCCTTCGACCGTGAGTTTGCTCGTTGACAGCCACGGAAAAGCGGCGGATCGCGTCTCGAGGGTTGGTTGCCTCGTGGCTGAATGCTAGGGTTGCGAGTGACTAATGTACAAACTTCGCCGCTTCCCCTTTTTTTCTTTTTTATCCTCTCTTCGAACACTTGTATCGTTCCTCGCGGTTTGTGTTCCGTCGCGTCGATGAATCGTTTATGGGGACGTAACCACGGCGGTGTTTACACGCGTTTATGATATCGCCTTCGAATTTGTCGCTAAGCTTCTGCCCCGTCGTTTCGATATCTTGTTTTAACCCGGTTTCGACTTATTCGTGCTAACTTTAACTGTACTTTCGAGTTACGCTAGTTGGAACCCAGTTCGTGTCTATAGACTCGCTTTCGTCGTCCGACGTCTAGTTAACTTCGTGCACACCCTGCTCGAGTATGCCTTTGGCGAACTTTTTGCAGTGAAGTTGATTTTTGAGGGCAAGAAAAGAATGTGATTTGTTCTAGCCTATTAAATTGATACGATGTGTTTGTATTCAACCGCAGATTTGAATTCGTGGGTACCTTTGCGAACGTAAAAAAATTGATTCTTTGATTCATCAGGTTCACCGTGTTAAGTATAGACATATAAATTCATATATTTAATTTTATATATTTATATATTAAATTTATATTTTAAACTTATATATTCAATCTTATATATTTGTTCACCAAATTTATGTTTGAAATTTATATATTAAATTTTACATGTTTATATATTGAATTTATATTTTGAACTTATATATTCAATCTTATAAAATTGTATATCAAATTAATATTTTAAGTTTGTATATTAAATCTTATATATTTATGTATCAAATGTACTTTAAATTTATATGTTAAATTTTATACAAATTTTTGCAACTCAGCTACTGACTGATCATCACATTGCAAGTCCATATTCAAGTTTTTTTGAACGTTGAACAACAAACTTGTTATGAGACACCTGTTAAATAACTAAGAAAATAAATATCCCAAATTAAGATCAACTTCACGGTCGTCATAAATCCTTACAAAAGAAGCGTGAACGATCCCGAAAGGGGGATGAAAAATGTCTGGAAAGTTAAGATCGCCCAAGGGACGTCACGACCCCGAATTTGGGTTAACGGGCTATTTTCGTGATTATCGAACGGCGTCAATTATTTCGGCAGGTTGTTTCTCGTCCTCCCTCGAATCGACGAAAAAATATGGCGTGAAAGGGAGCCAAAACACGACGATGCTTTGCAGTTACTCGACTCGCAAGGCCGTGTATTTTTAACTTGAGAACCTTCCGGCAACCCTGGCCGGGATCAATACCACCGGCAACCCCGTCGTAGTGTAGTACTACTGGAGGCAGAAAGGGTGCAGCGGGGTTAACCTACATATCCAGCTACGAGCGGCGAGGTGCTCGCCAAGCGAACGAAAACATTTTTCTTTCGACTTGATATCCGGAGAAAATGAGAGAAGTTTCGTAGCCGGGCTCGACCCAGGACCGTTTCTCCCCTCTAATAATATTTATACGCATTGCGGAGATATTATCATGCCAGGCAGAAACACGTAGCCAACGATCGAGCGAAAAAGATTACTGCAAAACGCACGGAAATTGAAACAAACAGCGTCCAGGGCATTGTATCACTGACTCGTATAAATCGTGGCGGATTATTTACGCACGTGGTCGCGTGTGTAAAGCCTTCGCATGTGCCTCATATTGTGACGTCAATGTCAACCGTGCAAAGAAATCCATTCTCACGGTGCACTGTCTTTTGTGTCGCGTAGCGGAGGAGGAAATTGATGACCGAATAAAGACTGCCCATCGCTGACGATGAATAAGCTCCCTTACTTTTGACAATTTAATTAATTCGACGAACATCGAAGTCTTGCTAGGGGCTAATATCGATCGAATTTCATCGGAGAGGAGAGAAGGAGCGTTTGTGTGGAACGCTTTGCGGAAACGTGCATGTTTCGTTGAATCTCGAGCGAATGAAATAAATAAAATACGAGGAGACGAAATGCAGACTGTCAATAAGGGTACACGAACTCTTTGGAGTATATAAATTATTTACGATATCTTTGTTCAACGTATAAATTGTAACGACAGATGTTACTAAAAATTACATAATAAACAATCTACGTTTACAATCAGACGGATAATTCTCAACTATTACGGTATCTTGTACAGCATATTTTAATTATATATACCTTAGAACGCTCTGTGCATTTCAAACCTTAAATTAAAACCTTGAAACTCTATAAGCCGATCGTTATATCTCGAAGAAACAAAAAACCTGCTGAGGAATCTCAAAACCGCGCCAGAAATCATGGCTGAAGAAATCCTCGTTCAAAAATTCAGACATCAGTGGCTATTTATTTCGCAGTAAAGCGTCCACGGGATACGTACATACGCGTATATATATTTTTCCTGTGAAACCGCGAAGCAGGGGGTGCGAACGAGCCACGGAGCAGCCACAAAGGCCGCCAACAGTCGCGTAATTGAAAAATACGTGGCCTCGTGTTGTCCGTCACGACGTTTGGAACGGGACGAGACAGAGGAACAACGTACCCCGTTACAAAATGGCTGCGGGTTCAACGTTGGACTTCAGGAAAGCTCGTTGCCCCGGTCTTTTCTCGGAAGATTGTGGCGGAAGACGAAAAAAAAAAAGAAAGAAAAAGGGAAGAAACAGCGTCACGATGGAATTGAGTTCCGTGAGACGGACTCTCGAAGGACATAGTCGAGAGGCTCGATGGTCGTCTTGGAATCTCCTCGAAGAGAACGGTGTTCGAAATACGGCGGTAGGAGGACGAAGAAAGAAAGGGGATGTCCGGTATAAAGAAGAAGCGAGCGGAGTTAAAGGGCGAAGAAGAAAGAGAAACACTGCGGAGTGGTCGGGTGAAACGAGAAGAAAGGGGTTGGAAGAGCAAAGAAAAGCCTTTCCCTCTCGATGTCGTTCGAGCCCGGCGACCAACTTCCGCAATTGCCAGGAGAGAAACCACTGTGGAAGATGGCCACTCTGAACCGCTAAGGGGCCAATCCTTTTTATTGACGTTCGTTTCACGGTAATCGCGCGACAAGCTGAATATTCGTCGACCGAAACGACCCCGAGAATTCGACGCCGACACTTTTTTCGAATTGGACGAGCGTTTCACTTTCTCCCTCGGTTTTCGGCGAACTTTTACCGCTCTCGTACGGGATGGAAACGGGATGACCATTCGCGAGCGGGACACCGTTCCTGCATTCGGTATTTTTCTTGGATTTCGATAGTTTGTTGCGAAACTTGGAATCGACGCTCGAGTTTGATGGTAGATAGTCTAGACGGAACTCTCGTTACGCTTCGACAACGTTCGCGTTATTATTTTTGGCACGAATTTACGTTCGCGGATAGTTCACGAGCCGCGTGGAAACTTGCCTGCATTTATGCGATTACTTGACTGCTTCCGACGGATTTCCCTGTTTAAAGGAAATTCGAGTCCAGCGGATCGATTTAGACGGAATCATACTCCGCTCGAGAAACTGCGATCGAATTAACTGGATTAATTAACACGGGCGACGTGAAAATATACTTCATCGCTTCGGTATTTCTATTTATGGCCGTCGGTCAGAGAGAATAATTTTGTTATTTGCTTCAAACCGACATGAAAGCAACGAACGGCGAGGATTATCGTCGCCCCCGGGGTTAGAACATGTTATATCGTACGTGTCATTTCCAAAGGTAAAAGGAAAATTCTATATTTCAAATGAACCTCATTGTTTCAAGAATAACCTCGATCGTCTGCTACGTGGTTTGAGAACATTAATTTCATAGAATATATTACTATTTATTTATTTTAGAATATATTACAATTTATTTACTTTAGAATATATTTTTATAAGCGTGCAGTATCCACGAGTATAATGTACCTGAGTGACAAACACATCCACGTAATCCAAATGACCTAATATGACCTGACGGCCTAATTATAATTCGACTCCAAATCACGCCACAGCCTAGCGAGAATTTTATTTTCGAAGCAATATATGGGCCGTTATTGCCCAAGTATTATCACGAGTTATCTGTACCATAAACGATAATATATGGTCTCTCATGCTCCGAATTAACGTACCGCCGCTGTTTATGCCGAGTGAACTTTGAAACGCTCGAAAAACGACGACGGAACATAATTTCGTTCATCGAACAAGATTAAAAACGCTTTAGTCGCGGAGGTTTAATGCGTAGAATAATTGCGACGGGATGGGTAGAGACAGAAATATGTTGGCGAATGTGGTTTATTGGAACTGCGTAGAGTTACGAGAGATTGAACTTGAAACAAAGGTAATACTGATCGAAAGGCTGTGTATACTAATGCGCTCGGATTCTCAGACACTGATCACTGAATGAAGAATTGGAAGACTGGGATACTCTGAGATACTGACTTATACTGACTGGTTTATACTGTTACTGACTGTTTGGTACTGATTAATTGTTGTACTAACACGGTGCGCATTCTTCTTGTTTTTTTATAATTTTTGGTATAAGGGTGTTATCAGCTCAGAACCCGTGGGGTTTGTCAGTTGAGCTGTAAACCCCTGACTTTTCGGTAGGGGTGCAATTTACAATGACTGTTTGATACTGTCGATTAATACTATTCGGAAGATAGCGCAGAGTGTCTTATACTGACTGAAAGATACTGCGATACTGACTTATACTGACTGGTTTATACTGTTACTGACTGTTTCATACTGATTGTTGAACTAACTCAGTGCATGTTCTTCCTTTTTTATAATTTTTACCATAAGGGCGTTACCACCTCGTAACGCGTGGAGTTTTCTAACTGATCTGTCAAGCCCTGACTTTTCAGTAGAGATACAATTTGTTGTTAATTCTAACATAGATAGTACATGTCCAAAACAATCTTTGGGTCACGATTGTCATACGACCTACCAACAATAACGGCACATGGTTTACAATAGGATAGCCGAAACACGTACTAAAAGACATGAAGTAATTTCGCCAGCTTACAGACATTAGGGTAGACCTAATTGCCTATACCTAAGCATCTGTAAGCGGTCAATGCTAATTTCTATCGACGCTGTGACCCATGTGCCGCTTTAATCTCGACCCCCAAATGCCGAATGAATATTCGCGTCGCATAATCGCGTCCCGAATTACAGATCGGATAAAGCGGGGAACATTTTGATAAGAGACTCTTTGTCGAACGCGGAGCCGGGAAAGACGTTATTATACCGCGCGAAAAAGGGGCAAGACCGATTGCCTCTGGTTCCACGGCTCGAGGGGGTTGAAACCGAAAGACGGCAGTCTCGAGTAACCGGAAGCGGCGTTCCGTTTCAATGCGCAGCCGATAACGCGGTAAAAGCGAAATACCTTTCGAAGATAGGAGCGTGCTCCCTTTTAATGCGATTTTGCGCCCAATGCCGAAAAAAAACCCTCCGACGAACAATGATAACGCTCCCCTTTGTGCGTGACTCGCGAATTTTTTATCCGAAACGTTCCGCGGAACTTCTTTCGTGAGCCGGTAATCGAGCCAATCGGGTTTCTTCGTTGATTCAACCCCCTGCCGTACCATTTATTCGTCACATGCGTCGGACGAATCGAACTGTTCGCAGTTACAATATTAATCCTCAACGAACGAGCGCATTTCTCTAGAACGATGTTAGACGGAATTTTAACGAATTGCTTTATTGCTAAGGCGAGAAAAATTGTATAATTAATATCGCTCTTGTTTCAATTTTATGGAAATTTTCAATAATAATGGTATGTGGACAGATACGTTCATACAGAAACATACCGAAGTGAAAATTGCATAAAAATAATAGGGGTTGAAATAAAGGAATCGATGTATGTACGTACTGTATAGATTTGTATACATTCATACATTGATTTTTTTTTGTAGATTTGAAATGTATTTCTACAAAATAGAAAATGTAAAGAAGAAAGTTACCAATTACTTCAATAAAAAATAAACCATAAAAAATATATATATTTTTTTGTAATATTCATAATGTCGCGAATACGACGGGTTTGAGGGTTAAGCACCTGTAATTGGTCAATGTTATTTCTCATGTTTTTATCCTCTAACAAGAGATCTTGACAGTGCAGAGGATCGAGAGGATCCTCGTTAGAAAAATTTGACTATATAGAGCTAACGCGAAATATCTCTGGTGACGTTACAGATTCATCGATCGTGAGGGAGGTTGAAAGGCAGCACCGTAGCCAAAGATCGAAGCCACTGTCGACCCTGGTGTCGCCCGGTGGCCAATCGTCTAGCAACAGCCACGAGTTGGCAGCAAGACGGCCGATCGTGCGAACGTGCTGAGCGATATTCCGCGGCTGCCTCGTCGACCAACAGCCCGAAGATTCTCCCAGCAAAGGCCAAGATGCACATCGAGGTGCAGGTGGCGCTCAACTTCGTGATATCGTACCTCTACAACAAGCTGCCCCGTAGGCGGGTGAACATCTTCGGCGAGGAGCTGGAGAAAGCGCTGAAGGACAAGTTCAAGGGTCACTGGTACCCGGAGAAGCCGTTCAAGGGGTCCGCGTTCAGATGCCTGAAGACCGGCGACCCGGTGGATCCCGTGCTGGAACGGGCCGCTAAAGAGAGCGGCGTGCCGATCCAGGACATCCTGGAGAACCTCCCGGCTGAACTGGCCGTATGGGTCGATCCCGGCGAGGTGAGCTATCGCATCGGCGAGATGAACGCGGTGAAGATCCTCTACTCGGAAACTGGTGACCCCCACGACGACAGCTCGGCCGATCGCGAGGTCACCAAGACATTCAATCCCGAGGCACAGTGCTTCAGGCCCATCGAGGCCGTGGGCACGTCACTGGGCGGACTCAGTCTCAGTCCCAAGTCCACATCGCCGTTCCCTAGCTCGCTGGGCAGCAACGCGAGCAACGGCTCGTCCAACAACCAACAGAACGGCCATGGGTCCGGTTCCTCGTCGGCACCATCGCCGACACCCATCACCAGCTCGTTCAAGGGTTCGCCTAGTCCCGTGCCGGCTTTCATACCACGCACCACAGCACCGCTCACCTTCACCACCGCTACCTTCGCTCAGACCAAGTTTGGCAGCACCAAACTGAAAACCAGCAGCAAACGGGCGAACAGGTCAGTAATCAAGCGTTTCTTTTTCTCGACAGGATATTCGGTGATTGGTGGTACAAGCGGAAGAGAGGGTACATAAGAAAATATGTCGAAAATGTAGAATAAATATTTGTCACGCGAGGCTTTTTTCGAGAAAATCGACTTTTGTTCGGGACTGTCTGAATTTATGAAAGGGCATAGCCCTTGCGAGGGAACATACCCAACCCGGACACATTTATTTTAATGAAACTTATGTGAGATATGGTTTTCAGCTTATGCCCCCTACACTATGACAATACATACGATTGAAACCTATTTCTTGATCTGTTTTTTAAATGAAGTACGCAGCAGGTGGGTAAAAGAAATTAAGAATTGCAAATGGTTATTTTTGCATGTAGAATAACCCTCTTTTCGCTTGTACGACCAGTTACGGAATACCCTGTACAATCGTACAAACGATTCACCTTTCGCGATTCCTCTTGTCGAATCCTCGAAGATCCAGAAACGATCCAAGAGCACTCTGCTCGTTCGATTTTCCGTGCATCGTCGCGACATCGATCGCAAGAAAATCGGGACAAGTAATCGAACCGCGCGTAATCGCGTTGCTTCCAGAATGTCCCCCACCGAGTTCTCGAACTACATCAAGCAGCGCGCCATGCAGCAACAGATCCACCATCACCACCATCATCAGCAGCACCAACAGCAGCAGCAGCAGCAGCAACAGCAACAACAGCAGCAGCAGCAACAGCAGGCAGCAGGTGGTTTGCCGGTGTCGCAGAGATCTCCTCGTAGCCGCAGCCTGTCACCAGGAAGCATAGTCGCTGGCGCCGGCCAACAGCACACGGATCCGAGCGCGTACTTCTTCCAGCACGGTCCGACCGCGTATCATCCGCAGTTCCCGCATCGCAACATCTTCGACTCGTCCAGCCACGGTGGTTACCTGTCCGGTGATCTGTACACGGGCGCCAACTTCCCGTCGTCGTATCTCGATCCAACGACGATCGCCGGCCACCAGTTCTACGGTGGCAGCGTGAACGGAAGCAGCAACGCCGCCGGAAGCAGCGGCAACTCGCAGACAGCCGGCAACCTGGGCCCGGTCGGCTCCACCGCAGCGAACAGCAACGTGAACGGCATCGGTCAGCAACAGGACAAGACCGCGCTGGTCGAGGGCCTGAACAACTTCGGCCTCGGTTCCGTGGCGCCGTATCCTGCTAGCCAGTACCAGCACCTCCTCGTAGCCAACTAACACCCCAAACGAGCGAGGAAGAAGAGGAACAGAGAGGCGGAAGCATCGTTCCAGTCTCTCCAGCGCCGAGACATCGTCCAGAGTCTAGGTTCCGTACCCTGACCATACCTGATCCGCTTGCACCGTCTGATCCGAAGGTTTCTCGCGCGTGGCTGACGATGCCGTCGATTCCTGCTCATCCGATAGACTCTCCCCATACCTCCCGTCACTCTCTCCGACGTTATCCCAACCGTCGTCGCCACGGTAGCCCCGGCCTTAACCCCATGATCGATCATCGACATCGTCGTCTCAGCCGACGCGCCCATCCTTCGAGCCGGTTCGATCGCCGCAGTTTTTCCCGCTCGATCGTTCGCCGATCGAACCGCTCGGTACATCGCCGGCGAACGGGAGCGGAGCTTCTCGGCGACGAAGCGTCCCAACGAACAACGCCGGGAGGACGAGAACGCGAGAACGAGAGCGTTGCCACGAGTTGGGTGCGGCCGACGTTGCACTCGCTGGACGCTCAGGAGCGGTGAAGCGGAACGAAGAGGACGAGGAGGACCTGGACGCGACGGGACTTGCGAACGAGCGATCGACTAGCCGCGGTGTACGCCGATGTTCGTCCACGAACAGCCCACGAACACGGGGCCGATTGCGATGGCGCTAGGCGTCCGTTCGACGAGAAAATATGCAAAACCGGCTGCTGCTCCCGTTGCGTCGCGATCGCGATCGCGTTAATCCGGACCAGCCAGACAGAGACGAACACACGGACACGGAATGACACGGACCAACGTATCGGTTTCCAGAGTTAACGAGTCGAACGAGCGACGCCGTGCGCCCACACCTGGGACAGCGAATGAGCCAAGAGAAACAGACACGTGCACACACGAGTACGTAACAAAAGGGATATAAAAAAATGAAAACAATGATTCCACACAGGCCCAGATTTCACACGCAACCGGACACACTCACCCACCCATTTACCTGGCGACACACATTGTATACATAAACGTACGGTACACACAAGCGCCCCCGCCTGATGGACGATCTAGCCGGGCACACGACGGCCAGGCCGGGGTGGACACTTTATCGCGCACGACTTCACCAACACGTACACAGATATTACCAACGCGTAATAATTTATTTTTTCACTGGTATAGTCGGAGAATTGATAATGAATATATCTGTAGAGCCTATGTATTATATTCAAGATATGCACTCACTTGGCGGGTTCTCGCGAAACGGTTTGGGGCTACCTGTGGCCGCTGCCGATGAGTCGACGAACGAAACGTATTTAGAAACGAAATACCGAGAGAACGCCCAACGGGAAACGTTTCGACGACCGCTCGCGTACACTTCATCTCGATGGAGCGGTCGATACGACCGCGAAACGGTTTATTCTCGCGTGTCTCTGACGACGATCGAGGGAGACGAGTACGAAACTGACCAGCGACAACCGCTGGGCGAGAATCCACGAAAGATTCATTCTCGATCGAGTCGCAGATGGTGCTCGCGGTTCCATACCGTTCGGAAAACTCGTCCTCGGTACGATTTTACATTTTATTTTTATAATAAATGCAGTAGAGTGTAGAGAAGAGAGAGAGAGAGAGAGAGAGAAAAGAGAGCGAAGAAGGAGGAGAAGAGAGTAGAAAAGGAAACGAATGGCGGCATGTTCGCCGCGGACGAGAACACGGCTGCGTTGCGCGAAAATCCTGTCGTCGCTAACGGACGGGGATTCGAAAGAGAATCCATGGATTCCCGTTGGAAGGCTATGATCCGAGAGGCTCTCCGGGCTACTCCAGAGTCGTCGAGCGGCGTCCAAAGTCGCTGACAACCGGTCGAGAATCGACGAACTTTCCTAATTCCGTGCTATCGAGCCTTCGAGTGCTCGTCTTTAATTTTCTCGCTGTCTCATCGATCCTCTCTCGGCTCTGGAGAGGAGCCGGCCGACCTGTCCAAACTTCCGTGTCGTAACTTTCGATTCCGCGGATAGTTCGGGAACGGCTCGGACGATCGTTGGAAATCGGGGACAAAAGGGCGTCCTCGGTAAACGAGGGTGTCGAACGGTTAGCGCAACCGGCCGGTTCGCGTTCGCGAGATTAATTAGGTGATTACGTTATTAAGTCCTTCGTTGCTGTCCTCGACGGCCGGACCACGGTCGAGATACCTCGGAAACCTTTGCTAGTTCATTTCGTCGTTTTGCGAGATCGTCGCGAAGTTTCGAGGATAACGCGAATTTTATTTCGATGCTAATTTTCGTTTCCTGGAACCTCCGACTCGCTGTCTCGGTAAAAGGAAATTAATTTTCAACTGGTGCTTCGACTAGTCTTATTTGAATGCATGGACTCGGTACTTTTCGATGATCAATAACGAACGATACAAACGGTGTACCTTTTAACCCTTTGCGCTTGAAAACGTTTTTATCGTCGGTAATTAGCAACTGAATAACTTTGTAGTTGAAAAATTTGAGGAAATTTTTTCAAATTATTATTTATTTATTATCAAACGCCGATATTGTCTCACCATGTTGAAACATCGCGTGTACGATATTATAAATGCAGTTAATAGTTATTCATTTAAAGTCGTTGTATTAAATCGAATAACGAGGGAAACTCGTCGCTAGAGCGTAAAGGGTTAAGCGACAATTCTATTGCAACAGTTATGTTTACTGTAATTTTTGTATCAAAATATTCGTGCTAACGTATAATAGGTCCGACAAGATTCCCGGTGCCAAAAAATGCATTAACGAGAGTAAAGCCGCTGTTGAGTCGATGAAACTAATCGGAAGCCAGTTTAACTCGCGGACATTCGGAAACACTGACCCAGTTTCCAAGCCACGTGTAGTCAATTAATTAGAAATACCATAGAGGAAAGATACAGCGAGGGAACACGAGTGAACTACGATGCAGTAATTGATTCTATTCGAAGCACGAGTCGAGGGGGAGGTGAATCGATCAGAGATTAGACTCGCGCACAAATACCGGAAGGACGATTTCGTGGAAAGCGCGCGAGTCGAAAGAGCGACTAAATTGCGAAAGTGACTCCATTTTACGCGAGACATTCGCGAGATCTCCATCTTCGAGTTTCGTCGCGTACATTCTCGATTCGTAGATCATCGATTCGACGATCGTCGTTGATTCGATCCACGGTTTCTCGAATCGCGTCCGTCCGTCGCGAAGGACTTCCGGTAGACAGCAACGATGGCGGAGGTGCCGCGAGCCGCGGGCCGGGCACTAGGTGCTAAAAGTATTAAAAAAAAGAACAAAAAAAAAACACAGTGTTTAATCTTGTCGTCGTGGGACAAACGTACGGAATACGCGCGATCGAAAACTGTCGACCGGCTCGCGAGCCGAACGAAGACCACCGAAAATCGTACAAGATTTGTACAGCGAGAAATGGCACGTGTTTCGTCGATCGATCCGCTCGTTTCAGCCGCGAGTCCTCTTCTCCTTAGACTAGTTTTCTTACCTTAGCGTCACACGTGGAACGCGTCAGCGTGTAGTATAATTTTAAGCTGTGACGTTCTCATCGTTTTTTCGTACGAATTTTTGATATAGCCCGTTTTGTATATGTGCCCGACGAGCAGCTTCCGGTACTGCTGGCCGTTATTGACCAGCATTCCGTCTGAACGATATGCGAACGATCGACGAACGTCGGCGTGCGTTTCTCCGTAAGAAGTGACCGGATACTCTTCTCTGAATCCGTTGCATCAAGAATGTTCTTGAGAACTTAAGAATTCCTCGTTACAAAAAAAAACATACACTGTTCTTTGAGCGTCTGTCAGCGATGTTAATTGTAAAATATCGATCAACGATCGGTCGATTTCGAAAGGTCGCTTCCTACGAACGAGGGGTGGACGAGCGAGCAAGTCGGCAGACGGTGTTTCCGGTCGCGCGCGGGGGTGCTAAACAAGTTTTTAAACTGCGGAACTAATAAGGGTAGTAGAAAGGGGCGAGATCCGCGAAGGAATAGAGGCGAGGGTTGACAAGGCGAGAGAACAGTACCCTTTAGTAATATCTAAACTTAATTGTAACTATTAACGATACGTACGACTGTGGTAGCTATGCTAGTACCTGCTATTGTTAAAGAGAGAACGAGAGGGTGAGAGAGAAAGCACGCGAGAGAGAGAAAGAGAGAGAGAGAGATCGAGAGGGAGAAGTAGAGAGCGAGAGAGATTGAAAGAGAGAGAGAAAGAGAGAGAAAAGAGTCGATGAAAGAGTGATCGATTAGGGACTTTCGAGGATTGCTTTTCAACGAAACCAACGTCCATCCAGCGGTGTTTCGTCGCCGTGTCGCGTTCATCGTGCGACACGAGCGGTTCAAAATTGGTCGATTTTCTTCGCGGAAAGATACAACTTTCGCGATCGTAGGACGACGGAAAGAATGATCGATAGATCGCGAACGGCTTCGAGACGACGGGGACGGACATCGGAGAGGGTGAGAACAGCTCCTCGCGCCGATTATTTTTCTAATCTTTGTAATCGCGAACAGAAGGGTCCTCCGCTCTTAGGGACCCCAGGAGATCCTCGTTCGAAAAAAAAAAAGGAAGAAGATCCTAATTAGAGGCGACCTGCAGCGTCGCGAACGGTGGTCCCAGCGTCTCGAGGCGTCGCGACTCGAAACATAAATCGATGACAGCGGAATGGGACGAGAGGCGAGGCAAGCGTTGCAATAAGTTGCGAATCAAATGTGGATCTCGGCTTGAGACGAGAGGCTCAGCTCAGCGAAGAATCAAACACACGGACATACTCACATACACACACAAACACACGTACACGCATGCACACACACACGATGTACACACGCATACGTACACATACGATGTATACTCTTTTTAACGGCGGAGAATATGGAACGGGATCGAAATGGAAATCGAGGATCGACGGAGAGGGAAGCGTGTAAAAAAAAAAAAAATGAACGACGGGGGATCTATTGATAGAGCATACATTGAGATATACAAAAGATAAACTTATAAGTATTATACGATTACAATACGATTGTAACGAAACACTTTGTAAGCCAGGAAACAAACAAACAGAAAAAAAAATAATAAGAAATTACGCATAGTTTTCCATAATCTGTAATGGATGTATTCGTTAACAAAAAAATGAAAAAAAAAAAAAGAAAAAGACGAGGGCGGGAAGTTAAGGTTTAATTACACTCGCACACGTACACGTACACGCGCCCACTCACACACACACACACACATACACCGTTCGAAGTAACCCGGGTACACGACACACGAAGTAAACGAAAAAGAACAAAAAAAAAGAACATAATAAGATAATAACGTGAAATAACGTGACGACGTAACAACGGTAATCTGTCTCTTTAAAGTATCATGTGTCTATAAACTATAGCGATCGATATTGTCTCTTTAACCGTAAATGGAGAAACAAGTAATCGTGGTAACGTAACTAATGTCATAGCGATAACCAAACACTGCAATATTAGATATAATATATATTCATACATTTATGGGAAGAGAACGACGGGCAAAAAAGAACGAAGAGGGGTTGCGCTGGGGCTCTGATACGCGAGACGGGGGTGAATTTGGAACGGAAAAGCGGTGGATCGCGCGCGAGAATGAAAGGAAAAAGAGGAAAGCGAAAAACGGTCGGAGAAAATGGTCGCTGAATCGGCAGAGGGAGATAAATTCACGGTGTTCGTTTTCGCTGGCGAGCGATCGAAAGGCTGGTAAAAAGCGGAACGGCAAACGACATCGATGCGCACGCGTGTCAGAGCGGAAGTGAGCAGAAGAAACGCGTGAACGAGAGCTACGAGAGTAATGAGAGCGAGAGAGAGAGAGAGAGAGATAGCCGGACACACGATCTCCAGGTACAGTTGAAAAGAGAAAGCCGTTTCACGCTAAAATGCAGTAACCGAACAGCTAAAAACGACGCTGAAAGGAAGAGAACAATATTAATATGCGTTTTGTGTATCGGACACACTCGAAGCCAAAACACGTACACGCCTACATACACACACGTACACGCATACATATACACGCACACGACACACGATGGAACACACAAAAGAAAGACCCAAAAAAAATGAACCTATCGATTATTCTACCAAGTAATGAATTAACAAGAGGATGATCATTAGATTTGTAATTAATTACATATATATTTTTCAATACTTTAACTACTTACTGAATGTAAACTATATACATATAATTATATATTATATATATTATATATATATTATATATATACACACACGTACCGTATAGGGCTGTATCTCGGTTACAGCGTGGCGAAATGGGGGCTCGATACGGCGGTTTCTCTGTGTCGTGGGTTGAACGGAACAGAAAAAACAAAAATGACGAAAGATCGATACCGGCAAACGGTAGAGAACAAGAGGAACGAGGAAGAACGTCGTTTCGACCTTGTCGGAGACCGGAAATCGACGGATCGATCCCCGATTGCGCGGCTCGGGGGGTGGCGTGAGCCGACTCCGCTGCCGCCCCTCGATATACGAACAGGAAGAGATCTACGCTAGGCAAAGAATGATAAAAAAAAAAATAATGAACCTTTTTGTACCCCACCCAAGTCACACTCTCGGTGTCGAAATGGTAAACAGACGAAAAAAAAAAATGAAAAAAATAATTGCAAAACAAGCAACTATGTTACTCGTGTAAGTGCATCCTAAATGTAACTGTTACGAAATGCCCCTTCACCGAAACCCCACCCCAGGCCCCAGTCTTCATCGTTTCGTACGTAGCAAGAGGGATGATAAAGAGGGAGAAAAATGAAATACATGAAGCGGCAGAGCGATCGGTTGGATATAACTGTAGAAAAAGAGAGAGAGAGTGATAGGGAGAGCGAAAGTGAGCGAAAAAGCAAGAACGTGTGCGAGCGTGTGTGCGAGGGGATGAATTTTTTGAGCTGACGGATCGAGGCGGAGAAACGAAATTTCCGGAAGCGAGGCTGACAAACCGCGCGAAGTTCGATTCGTTTGTTTCAGGGGTGACGTGAAATGTTTCTTCCTCGGCCCTCCGCGGCGTTGTTCTTTTTCCTCTTTTCTGATACCGTTCGCTGACGAGTTTTTTTTCACGCCTTTTTACGTTTCTGTACGCGTGTACTTGTCGTTGTTCGCGAATGGCGTGCGATCGGTGCGCGTGTGCGTGACAGGGATGAAAGAGAGCGAGGGTGAAGCGCGAAAGATACAAAATGCGTGCGAGCAAAAGAAACAGCGAGACACTGTGCGCCTATATATGTATATCTGTATATAGGTACCTTTTTTCACCTGCTACCATTGTTTCCTTTATACTTCTTCTCCTGTTTTCTTTATTATTATTATTATTATTATTATTATTATTATTATTATTATTATTATTATTATTATTGTAATCGAGATGTATTTTCTGTTGGCTTTAGATTTTGTTCCTTTATTTTTGTACGAGAACCGTTTTACCTATTTTTTTTTTTTGCAAACGTGTGCGTTATAAGTTAAGAGTATATTTTATTTCTTTCTTACCGTCGATCTACGAATCTCTCGATCCAAGAGAACGATCGGGAGCTTCTTTTAGTCTTTTTAAGATGATCCTTTTTCAATAATATTATTTTTCTCCTTTTGTCTTCATTTTTTTTTTATAGTTTATTATTGTTGTTCTTTTTTTATTTGTACGATATTTGATTATACCAGCGTGCATCGCGCCTCCAGATTAATATAATATATATACTGCTATATTATTATATATATATACACAATATACATATACATATATATATATATTTTTGTTAATAATAACAGTGGTTTGATAACTACAGTGATTATCCTGTTGTAACGGATTTGTTTTCTATCTCTTTATGGCCCGCGAATGCGTCATTAGTAATATTATACATACCCATGTATGTACGAAAACAGAAAACAAGGAAACGCATAGTGAACACGTGCATATAAATATATAAATATATATGTATAGACATTATACATACATTGTATGAGAAAAATATCGATTATATATATATTATTATATATATATACATATATACATACCCCGCTACATTATATTTTGTTTAACGAGGAGACAAAACCAAAAAAACGGAAAAAATTGTGGAAAAAAAAACAAAATGTGACGGGGAGAGCGAAGAACTGTGTCGCGTTTTCAGTGTGTGTTGCTTAGTTGAAAAAAAAATACAAAACGATAAACAAAGACCAGGTTCGATGAAGAGTCTTCGATAAGCGTTTCTTAACATTTTTTCGAGCGTTCGGGTCGTTTTCGATACGAAAGGAAAAGCACTCATACACACACACACATACACACACGCGCGCGCGCGTACATACACACAGACATAAAATCGTCGAAGGAGAACGAAGAAACAAAAAGAAGAAAAAAAACAAATGTGTGAAACAAAAATGAAACTCGCGTGTAATATACTTATAATATCATTTTGTAAATTATTTTTTGTATTTTTATATATATATATACATATACATATATATAAATATCGAAGCATACGAGATAAAGCGGAACAGTGTTTTTGTGCGTACGAATCAGGGAAGAAAAAATCGAGAAAGAGTAAAAGAGAGAACGAGAGAGAGAAAGAAGGACGAAAAATGCATGAGAGAGTACGCGAGAGTGCGTGGAAAAAATACGTGATCGCGACTCGAAAGAAGTCGCGTAGAGCGAAAAATTGGTATAAAAACGGAAGAGATCAGGCGCGATTGAGAGACAAAGGGATATGAAAGAACGAAGCGAAAGCGAGAGAGAAATGTGTGTGGTGTGGATGCGTAAGAAAGAGAGTAAGAATGAGCGCAACGAAACCAAAAATGTCGATGACGCGATCTATGAAAATCGTGTATAACATTCGACGATACCAAAATCGATTAAGAAGAAATCGTCCTTTGGTTGAAAAACGCGTGCGACGATGCGCTTGTATGCAGCCTGTTCGGGATGAAAGAGAAACAATAAACGTGTACACACATACACACAATGCACACACGTGACACAATCTCTCATTGTAACAAACACCGGAACGGATCGCGTTGATTCGAACGAGTCCCGATACAAATATGAACGATTATTCTGTTCCCGATTATTTGTACCTTCGTATTTGTATTTCTGCAGCTTGTCAGTGCTTTGTTTACCACTACCGCTACTACTATTGTAATTACTATGGTTAATTCTCTTATGATTACTACTACTACTTATTAATATTATTACTTCTAATGGATTTTCAATAATCGTAGCGTGTATCGACCTTGTTTTTTGTACCACTCTTTTACTTTGTTCTGATCTACTTTATTTTTGTTCGTGTGTGTTCGCGTTGGAGAACGCGTTCTCCGATATTTTTTTTTTTTTTTTTTTTTATTAGACGTAGCGCGATCGCCTCCAAAGAGAACGATTGTGCGAGAACAATGGAAACCTCGCAAAAACAACAACCAGTTTAGTCGTATTTAGTAGCCAGAAGCAGCAGCGTGTTGTTAGAATTAATTATTAATTAAGAACGCCGACACGATCGAACGGCGCACTCTGTGTTCGGCCACGGTGCGACCGGAAGCTGTGCACCGAGCTTCCGGTGGGTCTCTCGGTCGTCGAGGGGGTACACGTGTCGAAAGAAGTGGAGCGACGGTGTATCCAGATCTTTTATAATTTTATAGAAAAAAGAATCACAGTCGATTCTGGACGCGGCGGCGGTATCCAGGATTCCTAGAAAAAAAATATATATTAGATCGCAGGTTCTTTTTTAACGAAAAAAAATAAAAAAGAGGGGGAGAGAGAAAGAGAAATCGAGGGAAGCGAGCTTCGGGCGAGCTTCGCGACGCAGCTGGAATTTCGTGTCGGCAAAATTCCGTCGACAACGATCGGGTTGCGAGACGACGTTCGTAGAAACTCGTCGTCGCCTCCTCGACGCAGGATCGATAGATCGATGATGGATCGAGCGTGCGCCGTTTCTCGTGCTGTTTCGTGTCTCCATCCTTGTGTCGACGCGTGGTCTTTTACGTTAGCTGGCTGCGTTGATCCGTCGAGATGTTTCGTGGAAAAATTTCGTTTCGCCCGTTCGAAGAACGGAGATGAAACAACGTTACAGTACGTGCGTGCGAATGACAAGATAGAGAAAACGCGAGAATACAGTGCGCGCGCGAACAGAGGAAGAAAAGAACGAGATTAAATACACGACGTTTCCTGCTCGCTTGTTTGTTTGCCTGCCTGCTGCTTGCTTGCGTGAGCGTGCGTGTGCGGTAAGGGAGGAAACTTTTCGTTTCTCGCGAGGGTGTTCTTTCTTATTACATATAGTTTTCTCATGCAAGTACGGTGGACGAGGGTGGTGCCGATCAATCTCGCATCGTGGATCTCCGTCCCGTCGCTCGGGCTTGCTATTAAATCGATCTCGACCCTCCACGGACTTTGGACGGCGTACATTTTGCACGGAATTCATTTCATTCATTTCGCTACAGTGCTACTTATTTTTTAACGTAATTAACGCGATCGATCTGCGCGCTGTTACTTTTATATCGCTCATTTCGCAAGTTCGATATCGACAATTTTGCGTTGCATAATAATCGAAAGAAGGAAGTTTCATACGATTTCAGAATTGTATTATTATTTATCATTGTATATGTATAACAACTGGAACAATTTCACGTTTCTCGTTATGTATTCTCAACGAGGTGATCAATGGGTTAACGATCACGAAGAAACGTTTATTACAACTTCCAATCTATCGATAGACGGTGTTCGAAATATTTTGTACCCAAGATGCTTCGCCGCGGATACAACCAAATCCCGATTACACCTTACGTTTGCGTTCGATAAAAGACATTCGAGTAATTTGAGCGAATAAAATGAAACTGCGATTCGTGAATCCGGCCATTCGATTCGTTGGCTCGAGACGATGGAACTTAGAGAAATAATTAGTCACGAACGATGATGAGCGACGATAATGGGGAGGAGATCCAAGATGGCGTCGGTGCGGTCAAGGGGAGGGCGCCTGGTATTAGTACACATTAGTTTCTTCGATAGGAGGCGCCCAATTAGTTGTTGGAATTTTGTAGTCTAGGCGATAATTCTCGATATAGTTCAATGTTGTCGAGTTTTTATTAGTTGAGCGAGCGATCGCGCGCGATCCTCGTCGGAAACCGGAACAGAACTAGCCGAGGTGCGTCAGGGACGAGCGGAACGAGAACGCTTCCGGTCGAGCGTGAAATCGAACGAGCGTTCGAGAGCTTCGAATCGATTTTTGAAATATCCAGTGTCCATTTACGAAAACGGACGCGGGTTAGATCGACCGTTCCGCGGAAGAAATCTCGCCGGAAGTGGACGAAACGCGTGTTGAACGTCGATAGGAAATTAACGAAACGAATTCGCGGTTGATCGAAACGGAGTGTCTCGTTTGCGTATAATAGTAAATGAATCCTAGGAAAATCGCGAACGGACGTCGGAGAAACGATCGATCGAAGCCTCGAGGTCTCGGAATCTCGATCGATTTTCATCGATCGCGAGAAAACGTCGAACGCTCGTTACGTTCGCGAGAGCTCGTATAATAGCGAATAAATTCCATATCGATTTGGAGGAAAACTCGCGGAACACGCGTGGTGCATCGATCGAACGAGACCGACTCGATTTTTTTTTCGCACTTCTTGCGCGCATCGACGTTTCCGTTGTTATCGACGCCGTACAAGAATCCGCGCAACCGGGCCACGATCCAAACGTTTGTACGAACACTATAGAAATTTTATACGGATATAGCGTTAGCTTCGCACAGTCCTTCCAGCAAAACGAACCGAACTCAATTTGCATTTAAAGCGTCGAAGAAGTGCGAGAGAAACGGAAACCGCGAACGTAAGTCGCGTTGTTCGATCGTTGCCAAAATTTCGTCCGCCTTTTTTCTCGAAGCCGAAAAGCGAGGATTTCTTTGTTCGCGCATCGACGAGGTTTTCGCAACGTTTCGGCAAAACGACGACGAACAAAAAAAAAAACAAAATAAACTAGATAGAATGACGGTGGCTGTCGATCAAGGGTGGTACCACCGCCCGACTTCCGGTTTCCCTCGAGACCCGGCGACTCGTCTCCGCGAATCGATGTGTGGTTAGCCGCGACGATGTCGAGCGATTAAGTCCGTTCGAGGTGTCGGTGAAACGTCGCTTGATTCTCGACCGAAACCGACACTTCCGTGCTGCGCCTCGATCAAGCGCGCGACTTCCGGCCCGAGCCCGCGAGCCGATCAACGTCCGCTTCGTTCCTCTCCGGCTCTCTCCTCTCGACGATGGCTGTTTCTTTTCTCCGTTCGGTTGGAATAATACACGAGGGACAGGGGAACAGAGAGGAAAATGAACGAAACGAGAGAAGGCGTCCGGAAACGCGACGATAAATCGTTCGGACGTGGATCTCGATGATCGAGACGTACACGTTAGTCGGATCGCGGGCTCGCAATCGGACAAAATGGAGGGAAAGAGGCGCGTCTCTGTTGCACGGTCGCTATCCACGACGTGTGAACGTTAGATGAAACCTTTATCTATATATTTGCCACGATATTCAATACGTGAATGAGTATATCTATTAAATAATATTGATATAAATACATAGAGACAGAGAGAGCGTGTAAGGGAGAGTGTGCGCGCGCGAACGACAGAGAGAGAAAGTATGGTAATATCATGAAATTATTATTCTTTGTTACTTCTTTATAATTAAAACAATAAAAAAGCTGCTGAATAAAAAAGATGCCGAACGCTTTTCATTTGTGAGACCCTTCGTACGAATATACACCGTGACCATAAATGTTTACCCCGATATCGAGTTTAAATATTAATTACATACACGAAGGTAACGTTTGCTTTTTATTACGGATCTGCTAGAGAACACATGACTTTTCTGTACAGTTGTTACGTTCGACATTTTGAAATGTCAGTGTTGTGCACTTAGTATGATCATGTTGCCGAATGTGCGGCAAGAGATTAAATACCGACTTGATATATTTCGTGCTACCAGGGCTGCACACGTTGAAGCGTATTACCTGTATTAACACTTTGAGTGCCATGTCACGTACATACATTCAGTTGGAACATTTAACATAAATTTTGATAAATACATTAAAGCCTATCGAATGAACAAAGGTTGAATATTATGAAAATTGTGTATAAAATTGATCGAAAATAAAATTATTTCCTAAGAAATGTCGAAACTGGTTCAGGGTGGCATCCAAGGTGTTAAATGTTTATGCAAAGTTAAAAACTTAATGGATAGAGGCATACGTGGTATAACGCATGTTTCATCTGCTGTATCCAGTTAAGAGTTACATTGTTTTGTTGTCAGCGTAAACATTTATGGACACTGCATTATCCCAACCAATTACTAACCTAAGTCTTTGAGTTACTTCGATCTCTGAACATACGATCGATTCTTATTTTCGTCGTTACGGAAACAGCGATTTTTACCCAGACAAAAAAATCGCGAATTCGGTCGAAACGATGATTATTATGGATTGGGAGTGGAACCGAAGCTGCGACATTTCGATCAGCGAGCGTAGGACACGTCGAGAAATTTATTTGCGTCCGGTTGAAAGGTTCGCGACGATATCGCAACGGTATCGCGTTAATTCGAGCGAGATCGAAGCGCGATACGTCTGTAAATGATATCTCGCCAGAACGCCACCGATTGCCGATGATATATTCGTCGAAATATTTTCTGTTCGATATTTATTCGCGACATCGCTTTGACCGCCGCTGAATAACAGCCGACGGGATATACGCTAAAAAATATTTATACCGAAACTCGATTTGCTCGTTGATCGACGCTCCTTTTTCCTGTTTGTCGATTCTCTTGTTTGCTTTAACTTATCGTCAGCAATTTCCGTGTTTCGTAGTTTTTATTTTCCTTGTTTCGTTGATCGTAACTTTCTTGTCGGACTGTTTTGTCGCGAAACACGGAGAGCGGTGCATCGTCGCGAAAAAACGAAACGCCATGTTAGATGATCGAATCGCGAGAACCAGCTCGATACTCCTGGTTGTAATCAAAAAATTTACGATGTCGTTTTATTTCGATCGAATCGCCGCCATTATCTCGAACGCGTTGAACTACTGACATAAACCGGGTATTCTAACAGAGTTTAACCCGATCGAAAACCCGGTTCACTTCGACTGGAGCATAACGCGCGTGAGGTATCGATTATCGAGTCAGGTAAGTTACTGTATTACAAACTATTCTCTTTTCGTACGAAAATACCAGAAATCGTAATATTAATAAACGAAACGTCAGGAGCTCGCACGGATCCAATCTGCGCTCTTAATTGGAAAATACTCGACGCGAATTTCGCTGATTTCTTCGCTGCTGCCAGGAAAGTGGTAAGAAACTTGTTCGAAATTAGTTCCCGTTGATTTTCTACATTAATTAGTCGGGTACTTTCGAGTTCCGGGAAGCTCGATGAAATATGTTCAATTTCGCTGAAGTTTTAATTCGGACCGGGAACCGTTCGTCAAATATGGCCGGAGACCTTCGCGAGATTCGATTATTTTTAAACATCGCGAAGAAAGCACTGTTCCAAATCGGCTTTTCTCCGTGTTAATTGCCGCGGCCACCGGGCTCTCGCAAATTGAATTAGCGCGTACGGGACATCCCATTCGGAGCGAGCAGATTTTCTGACACCCGATAACGCGATCGCCAATTACAACGTAAACTCGGTCATGGTCGCTTACTCCTAATCGAATTATCTTCGTCCAGCATGGAAATCCGACGCATCGTCGACCTTATCTTTCTCTGTCAAGCCAACAGAAGAGGAGTGAGCTGTCTCCACGACGTGTACTCGATTCCACCTGATCGCTACCATTTTTTTGCGAAATTCCCTTGGGACACTCGTGATTTGTAGCACGATGACGTGCTTCGAGGAATCTTAGCGACGGAGAAATCTTTGTCAGAAATTCCGTAGCCTCGATGTCATTCGTACTGCGATTAATATTTTGACACTGGAGAATATCTTCTATCGACGTTTTATGGTGTGCGATTGATCACCATTTTCAGTGAGGGTCAAAAATATCTGTACACTCGGATCACTGTTTACAGCGACGAATGTATTCGTACACTTGGAATGTAGAGATAAAGAGAACGATATTTTCTATATTATTAAGTATATAGTTCAGTTAAGTTAATAATGAATTTTGATGTCAATACGTGCCATTAACTTCTTAACCTATTAACTGCCAAATTTTCATTTTCATTTTACCGCATTAGTTGTGAATTTACTTGTCACGCACTTGTACATATAGGTTAAGCGATATCGAAACAAAAAATAATTTTGAAAACTATAATGTAAGTGTTCGCCGAATACACATTTCATTTGATGTAATTCCATTTGGGGATTGTGGTAACAAATGGGTTAATTGTAAGTGTAAACATAAAGGATGGTACTGTTTTCTATACTCGATACACTCGTCGGTAACTCAACCGGATAACATAATATTTTTGAACTACGCAGAATGTTCCAGGTGAGGGTTTCAATATAAAAACTGGCTGTTTCACAGGCAACGGTCTACGCCATTTATATTTATACGATATGACTAACACTCTTTCTATGAATAACATGTTTAATTTCTACACTGGACTACGTTTGCGGTCTGACACACTATCACATAGATTGTTAAAAGCAAGGATACTTGATCTTTACATTTTATCTCTTAATTTGTTGGTGCACATCATCATGTAAATACTAAGAGCCCTCAAACGTTCCTTTCGTTTGCTTCTTCTGTAAATACTTATTTTAACTGAATTTGCAGCCTCGTTCACATATGTCACATATGATATAAGGACAAGGATTTTTAACGTTTTTATTTTATCTTTTAATATGTTGATATACATATATATCATTGTCTGAACATTAAGAGCTCTGAAAAGTTTCTTCCTCGCTTCTTCTATAAGAAGATTTTAACTGATTGTACAGCGTCAACCACATATTATATTTGAAGATATATAGCTGTATATTATACATAACACTCGCAACAACAAATGAACATGAGATATCGTCGAAAGAACACTTACAAGAAATATTAAAAATATAATGGTGTAATATAAAATCTGACTTTGTTAAAAGTTTGATGTTATATTAACAAATACTTACAAAGTATTAACTCAGAAAATTCCTGTTAAAATAATTATGCCATTTACGATAATTAAGTGTACGAATTACTTATGTTCGTTGCTATGGATGATCGATACAAGGTTTTCCAATATGGCCTCCAAATCTTGAATAGCTCGATACGGCGTACGTTACAGTACAGCGCGTCAACCAGGAATTGGCGTGTGAGAAGGTTGATTTTAAACATAAGAAGTACGGCTATCCTCATCGTGAATCCTTCGAACTTGATGCCGATTGTTTATATTCTTTGAGTTAACTGGTATACATGACCACGCGAACCAATATGATCCTACTATTGAAAATACGAATGAGTCGATACGCCAACTCCTGGGTTCTAGATAGCACGTTTTTCTAATACGAAAAATTTGCTATTAGAATATTTAGAGTCGAGGTAATTTCGTGTGCGTTCGACACTCGCACGACCTCGCTCTCAATGCATCACCGCACGATGCACTTCAGGCTCCTCGCAATTGCATGCTCATTTCCCATTGGCAGTCGAGGCGTGCTCGATTTATGCTCTACTATTACCGGCGTGTCGGTTCTCTTCTCCGAGACTGTAATTTTTTTCCACCTTTATTCGCTTGCAAAAATCGATCAAGTCGTCGAAAGTTCTGCGACATTCGCGGATAACGTAGCTAACTGTAATTTAATTAAAGGTAAGTTCTTGGAGGATCCGTTTCGATCATCTTTACAACCAATGGACGGTCTCGTCCTCGGGACTCTATTTTTGCAATGTCCTCTTCTTGAAAAGTAACAAGCCACCGACGGAGATGTTCCTGCTGATAGGTAGCTCTATAACTCACCGATATTTACCAGTTTTCTTAAACTGGTCGAGCGGGAGCCGATATTTTAGAAGTCTGTGTCATATCGAGGAGACTTTATGGAGGCATCAGGTGCATGGTTTTTCACCGCGATAGCTCGTGTTCGTTTTTCGAAATCGTTAATCCACCGGTCGAAAACGATCGATGCAGCTGTAAAACGAGACCCTGGTCCCAGGATCGTCTTACGATACTTGCACCTGGTTGATTTGCGTCTTGTTTCGCAACCGTGCGTTTACGCGAATTCATAGACCGACCTATTGGTCCTACCGATACAAATGACATAATCGAATAAATAGAAAACCTTAAGTTTTAACGAAAACTTAAAAACGTTCAAGAATAAAAAAATCCTAAATATGTACAAGAACAAAAGTCCCCAAAAATGTTCAATCAAATAAAATTCCTAAAAATGTTCAATCAAATAAAATTCCTAAAAATGTTCAATCAAATAAAATTCCTAAAAATGTTCAATCAAATAAAATTCCTAAAAATGTTTAAGAATGTAAAATTCCTAAAAATATTACAAAATGTAACATTCATAAAAATGTTAAAAAATAAAGAGATCCTACAAATGTTCAAAAATAAAGAGTTCCTAAAAATGTTCATAAACATTAAGTCACTAAAAATGTTCAACCAATTAAAATTCCTACAAATGTAAAAAAAATGTAAAATTTCTAAAAATGTTCAAGAAGATAAAGCCCTAAAAATGTTCAAGAAGATAAAGCCCTAAAAATGTTCAAGAATATAAACTTCCTAAAACAGTCACTAGAATAATAAAATCCCTTCTGATTATTATTAGGATTCAAAATTCCGATGAATACAAGGAAGACCCCAAATGAAGTACTTTGACAAAGAGCTTGAGAGTCCCGACGAAGAGAAATAGAAAGGGATCCCAGAATTGCATAGTCAGCAAACAGCATCGACCTCCCTAGCAAATAGATAGAAGATGAAGACATAGAACGGTGCGTCTCGCAGGAAGCTCCGAGAGATCGAAGAATCGAACGAAGAAGAAGACTCAAAATCGCGTGGTCAACACAGTGAACTTTGAGGGCGTTTGTAAAACCGGTTGCAGCAATCCAATTGAAATGAAATAGGCTTTATGTAACGTAGCGAGGTGAATGCGAGAAACCGTATAGTCGATCACAAAGGATGTGTACAGTTGTGCAGTTGTACGCATCTGGTCACCGTTCTCCAATTTCAAGGTTATGTGTACTCGTTACGTAAATATGTTTGCACCATAATAGAATCCCAGAGATCTCTTCAAACTTTCGTGTTACACTTACGATGTATATGTGGTTCGCAATTACATACGTGTACTAATATATAATTGTTACAACAATTCTCTATAATAATTTATCGTTAACCACGGATTTACGGTAGTTTCATGACTACGTATATTTAAATTGAAAATAAACTATATAGATAAATAATGGATAATACGAAAACTTATACAATGATTCTTTATCACGATGAAGGTTAACTTTGACAAAAGCTTTCGATAATTTTTATAATTGAAAATGAGAAATGTAAGACCCTTCATTCTGACGTTCCGTAAATTTAACGTTAACATTTTGTCAAATAGTTCATTTACTTGATGCCACAGTCAAAAGTGACTATTCACGGCTACAATATTAAAGCGAGCAAAAAAAAGTTAAAATGTTATGCGTACTTTGTATTTAATGATTCTTGATTATGTAGATTATAATTGGATATGAACTTCGTAATAACTGTATTCAAAATTTTAGTAAGATTTATTGAGTTTTAACTGCGAATATCAGACTCGTGAAAGTATGACGACGGGTTAATAAGAACCATGATCTTGCACCTACATTATAATACAAAAATTATTTCCCGATATTCGGCCAGATAATTATTTCTTGACACTCGGTCATTAAACGAGTAATATTCGCACGTGGATCGTTCGAATAAAAAGCGATTGGTTGTTAGCAACGAACTCTCTCCGTGAGGATTCCCAGGTGAGAACCGAAAGCGTTTCCCAGCTCGTTCGATCGAAATTACCTAAACTGCGTGTCGAATCGATGTTCCCCGATTCCATTGGAGAAGCATTGACCTATTCTATGGGTTGGACGTCACCGGCGATCGTGTCGAGGCGACACTGAATAGAAACGGGGCGTCGCTGGATCGATGATCCATCGATCAATGCCCGCTCGACACCGAGTAGTGGGCCATCGGGTTCGTTTCCAGTAAAGAGTCGACTAGACTTAACCGTTGTCCTATAGCACAATGGCGGTACTTTAACCGATAAGATCGTGTAGCTGCTGTTCGGCAGACTGCTTGATTAATTACGAGACTCCGAGCGACACCGTGCTATCTCGACGTTTAATTAATCGATTACGGGTGTTCGGGATCCTCGTTGAATTCGAAACCGGCGAGCGATGACGGATTTCGGGAAAAATCGATCTCGCGATTGACAAAAATTTCTCATCGCGATACGCGTTGCTCGAGGCTCTCTGTCGAACGAGTATTATGATCCGAAGAAATAATAAATGTCAACGCATCGCGTTACCTAGAAACGATGATCGGGAAGATGTTCGCAAAGTTACGCGAATTATCGTAGGGTGAAAGGTTGCAAGGCCAGACGAGTGAAAACAAGTTAGCAAAAATATTCAACCTAATTTGTATTTCATCGGTGTTGCGTACCTAACGTATGGCACGTCTTATGTCATCGTGAAACTATCAAGCAACGTGTGTTGTGTTCGGACTCGTAACGTGTGCGCGATTCTGTTGCAAGACTGAAATGGATCAGGCTATGTGACCTTCTAGCGTGCTTCTGTGTAACTCGTTTCTGGCTAGCGACCCAATTCCTTATTGTCTCGATACAATTTGGACATTGGTGTTATAATCGGTTCGATCTGTTCGAATCAGTAATTAAAACGGTAACAGTAACTGTGGCGGTTCGCTGGAAGTTATGGCTGTTGCCGAAAGGCAGAAGGGGATTACGAAATAGCCGTAATCGTTTCTACCGTCTTTGAGTCCCCCTAATTGTACACATTTGGCACAAAAATCGACTAAATAAACCTCATTTACTGATTTTCTAGCAACTTTCTGAACGGGAAGGTTTTCTATTTTGAAAATACCGCCATGGCACGCAGATCCTATCACCATCTAGCGATGCATAAATGACATCCATGAAACTAAACATTGGGTAGCCCCTTTGCAATGGATACTCAATTTTTTTGACTTGTTATATTTCGAAAAATCTCCCGAGTCAATGATACACTTTGTTCGCGATATCAAAAGATATTATATAAAGATAATATTAAATAAAGTATACTATGAAAAGTATGTGTAACACCGACATCGATATGTGCTCGAAAGACGGTACTTAGAGTGCCATCTGACAGTAAAATGCTGAATTGTGATACTGAATTGGGAATTCCGGTCAAATATTTTCTCAAATTTCCAAATACTCAAATTTTGAATTGTACGAAGGCACGAATTTCCACGATCCTTTTATAATTTATTCTAGAGACAAATTTCACTTATATGTACCTGGTAATAGTAGGAACGTTTACCAGTCGTTAGTAAATTGAAGAAGCCCTATCTTTTACGATAAATGATTTTCTAATTCCTGTATTCCGTTGCTCACTGTCAGATGGTGTTAAACGTTCGGCTTCTAACTTACCTGTGCTGCTACTAGTCAGTCGTAATAGAGGTAACAGGCATTGCAGACGAGAGGCTATAGTCGATAGAACGATGCAGACAAGTATTCCAAAAATTGGCCAATTTGGTCATACCTTTAAACGAGGAATTGTACGATCTGTACAAGAACGTGCTCATATTCCCGGGCCAGGTAAAGTTTCATTTAATATGTAATTTAAAGAAAATTTATGTAATAATTGAAAACGTTTTTCTTACGTATTTAGAAGATTTTGTTATTTGATACAGAATAACTTTAAAGTATTACATGAAATTATAAATGAAAACGACGTTTACTTTGCATATTTTTTTCGTTCATATGGACTAAAGACAATAGTGTTATTGCAGGTTAAATGTATGTTATGTAAGACCATATACAGGATCCTGTAATTTTAGGTCCTGAAAAGCTATGGAGGAACATCTCAATTTTCGTGGGAGGACCTGCCCTATTACTTTCGGGGGTGAATTGTTACTTAAAAATGAAGGAAGGACACCATGAGCGACCAGAAGTTATTGATTATTCATATATGAAAGTTATAAACAAGGTAAGAAACAGAAAATAAATACAAAAAAAAAGACTAAAGTTAGGTCTAATCAATTTTGTTTCTAATACAGCCTTTCCCGTGGAAAGATGGTAAACATTCATTGTTCCACAATCCAAAAATGAATTATATACCTGGAGTTGGTTATGAAGCTTAATCGGTTATCAAGATTAGCGATATAGAATTTATAGTCTTTCGTACTGTTCAAAATATGTATTTCATGTATTATGATAAAGTAAATAAACAAAATACAAACATAAATAAATAAATAAACAAGACAATTGTAATACAAAAGGAAATAGTAAATAACTATTAAAAAGAAAATCACCCACCACGGTAATAACATAATAAAAGTTAAATTTAAATAACATAAAACCAATTAGCAGAATTTATTTTGTACATTTAACTATAATAATTATGTTACATTTACATTGAAATGTATTTATATGAAAAATAATAATTTATGAAATGCGCTTATACAAAAGAAAACAATATCTTTTAAAATGAAAGCAGCGACAATAAATACTGTTGAACATAACATTGTCATGATAAAAAAACATTACATTTTGATAGATAAACGTGTAGACTAAAGAATAGTCTTAACTTAAATTACGAATATTCACTTTGTTTGCAGGCTTACAGTCCTGATAATGTTCTTCCCAGTGTAGCCTTATGCATTCTTTGGAGCAATAATTAGCCTCTAAACAAACCGTACATGTTACACTACTAGGTTTACCACAAGATAAACATATTTTCACATCTTCTTCAGTAATATTTTCTCCTGAATTACTTGCAGGAATATTATTACTTTCTTCCATTTCTTCAAATGCTTCTAGCGTTATACTTCTAACATCTGCAATTTGTGATATGGTGATTCCTTCCAACAAACTATTATTTGTGTCGTTGTTGCTCAAATTTGTAGTATTGGCTGAAATTTTTTGAGAACTTTCTTCTGAAAAGTTTTTGCAAGTATTATTTTCTAAACACGATGACACAGAAGGATTATGTTTTTCCTCTAATTGTTGGTACTCTTCAAGCGTTTTAGATACTAATTCAATTCCTTTATCTTCCTTCTCACCAACTGCGTTAGTATCAATAACTCTTACTTCATAATTGTTAGGAGAAATTTGTACGGTAACTAAATGTGGATTTGGTTGTTGCACTGTATCTTTGTGCAATACATTCAAATTAGATATTATTGGCACCTGATTGTTGATTGCGTAAGGAACATCATGAATTACTTTTATGGAGTTATCTACATTTTGTTCAGTCGTTAAGTCTGGACTCAACTGGTGCAACGTATTCTTACAAAGTTCTTCCAAATTAGATATTATTGGCACTGCTTCCTGAACTACGTAAGGAACATCACAAATTACTTGAACACAGTTAGTCAAATTTTGTTGATTTGCTGAATCTATAGAACCTTCTGGATTTTGTTTGATATTACTATCTAATATCTTTTGTGTTTCTAAATTTGACATAACTATAGGCTGACTTCTTTGTACTAAAGTTTGTTCAGTTTGTTCATTCCGTTGCATTTCTTTATTCTGTAATGTTTCTGACTCTCGTGTTTGATTCGAAAGCCTTTTATCCGGTAAGTTACTAGCTACATTTTCTTCATTTTCTAACTGATTTTTTGATGTTGAAGTAATTGAATTCTTTTGACAAAGCACATTAGACCTATCCGTGTTCGTTATGTTACGTTGCTCTTCTTCCATGCTAGACGTACTAACCGGACAATGTATTTCTTCATTCCCTTGTACAGTAATTTGAACCACTTTTTGAACATTATTTTCGGTATTCGCAAGTACGTTATTCACGGACGAATTTGATTGAGACACATTCGATGATATACTATTTATGGCGTTTTGTACAAAGTGTTTCAAAAGTGTTTGAAAATGAAGCAACGCGGATCGTTGCAAATTAATAATTTGCCATTGCTTGGTAGTAAATTGTTGTTGCAACCACGTCGTACAACCGAAGTAAAAGTTCATCTGTTTCAGTAACATAATCTTTTGTATGTCGGAAAGATATTTTAGTATAGCAAATTGTTTCACCGTGGATTCCAACGATACTTGTGCGGTAGTATTCTGCTTGTTATGAGCCTGCGTCTGTTGAGATAATATCGATGATATTTGTTTAGAAGGCACGTTCGGTGGAATTTGTGTTTGTATTTGTGCACACCTGTTTTGGCGTGCTTCACTTCTTTGTGTATATTTTGGCATAAGTTTCTTAAGCTTAGGTGCACTTGGTACAAAATTATTTTGCGCTACTTGTGCTGTATCATTTATCACTGGTATATTTTGAGGGAACTGTGGTATCATTTGTGACTGAACTTCTTGAGGCATATAAGCAGTTTGTCTATGCGCCTGATTTTGGAACGTGGATTGACCCATGCTAGGAACGTTTCTAACATTTTGTACATTTGTTTGCGGCATAGTTTGCTGCGTAATATAATTCGGTGCGTTTACATTACCATGTGTGTTTCCTCCCATTAAGTAACTATATAAATATGGCGCGGTAGAAAATTGTTGACCATATCTAATACCCGTTTCATTCGGGTTAACTAATAAAGGCGGCACATGTTGCACAGGAATAGAATGTTGTCTAATAAAATAATTTGGCGGAGGAGGCCTCGGTTGCCGATAACAGGCCTGCAATGGTATTCTGAAGTTGGGCTGTTGCATACCATAGTTAGTAGCAGTAGAGTTCATTGGTACATTATTCTGCATAAGATTGTTTTGCGGTTGAACAGATGTTTTTTCCATAACATTCGTAGAAACTGGAGTTTGTACAGTGCAAATAGAAAATACCTTTTGAAGCACATTTTGTACGGATATAGTGCTTCGTAAGCCTTGAGAATTATTATGCATAGTTTGTTTTATCGTTTTATTTCGAACCGTCGGAATTGTATTCTTATATACGTTGGAATTTGTATCGTCTTGTATTTTACGACCATATAGCAGCGTAAATGACGGCACATAATGAAGCAGTTCTTTCAAAGTTAATGGTTTACTTACTAACAGTTCTTTGTTAAGTATATCTATGACAGCACTTATCAAATTAATATAATCTTCGCTGTTCAACATTTTTCTTAAGTTCTCAAATTCTTTTATCAGCAATGTACTATGATCTACGCGGGATGCACGAATACTTATAATTAAACGATATATACAAACTAGACTATTGTATATACCCTCTGAAAATTTTGGATCCATACTGCTCTTCTTCAAATTGTTAGGCGAGGTCGCGTCGCCGGAACTTGACACATTTCCAGTTGTAGAAATTACTGGTATTCTCATAGGTTGACCTTCAAATTCCGTCGTTGTCGAAGATGAGGATTCCTGGTTACTGGTACTATACGTTATATCGGTATCCGATGTTACGACCGTATTTGTACTCGATAATACAGAGGTAGTAGAAATCACAGGATTTACAGGTGTAGGACACCACCTAGAACCTAATTCTGCACTCGATAGAACCCTTAATTTAATTCTAGGAACTTGATTTGGTTGAGTATTTTGGTTTTCTTTGTTAGAATCCGACACTGTAGTTTCATTCTTCTTTTCCAGTACCACGTTACACTCGGGCTCAATATTCGCTTCCTTTTCGACCACGTTATTCGATTCAGAGTTTGGCAATGATACTTCATCCTTTTGTTCCGTAGCATCTAATTTGTTATTTGGCAATGTTATTTCATTCGTGTCGCCCAACAGATCGCACAAATTTATCCTCACTGGAATGGATGTAACGTCCTTATTTGCATCGAAACATGATACATCCTTCGAAGGGCTGGAACTCATAACGTTCAACTCTCGTTGATCAATACTTTGATCGCAATTTGCTAAGATCGATTTTAAATCTTCTTTGATATTATTATTAAAAGCATCTTGATCGTCGTCTGTCGTGGTCTTTTCTTTAATGCTGAGGACATTCCCGTTCGAGGAAACCTGACAAATTTCATTGAAATCCATGTCCAAAAGTTTACTCAGATCTCTTAATTCCGTAGTACCCGTTGCAGGTTGTGAAAGACTAGCAGTTATGTTTGTATCGCGATTACAATTACACTGTTTCGGAGTACTGCTAGGTGATACGTTATTATCTACATTGCTATCTTGAAGTACAGGGACATCAATATTTGACTTCTCATTCTGCGAGGACGTTTCTGTATCGTTCACTACGGTTGTACTCTGCACCAAGTTATTTTCATGAACAATACCATCCAATTGTTTACGAACTTCGTCATTTTCTACTTCGCTGCTCACATCGCACTTGTCATTTTGCGATATTTTATCCGAGTCGTTGGTTACTTTCTCGACGTCGTTCGTTAGCTTGGCATTCTCATCGCTCGCAACATTTTTCATCGCATCGATCGCAATATTTTTCGTTGGGTCGATCGCGTCCGTTTCTATCCCGCAAGACAACGAATCTTCGCCGATGTCTTCGTGCATCGTGGAATCGGGCACGGCCTTCTGAATGTCCTTCAAAATCTCAATGCAGTTGCTGTTAACCGTGTTTGTCTCGCTGAAGTAAACGCCCGAATCGCACGAGTCGACGGAGTCCTTCTTGCGTCTTCGTTTTAGCCGCTTCTGCAGGATGTGCTGTTCCTGCTCGTCCTCGCTGAGGCTTCCACAGTCGCCGAAACAGGATCGGAACTTGTACTTAATGTTTTTCGATATTTTCCTGTCGTGTTCCTTCGTTTCGTCGGCGGATGCTCGAATCTTTTTTCTTCTTGGCTCGCAGCTCGGAACCACCGTCGCCTCGTACAATTTCCTCTTGTTCAAATAATCTTCCGTGTTCATCGTGTTATCGGTGGACACGTCATCGCGTTGTTTAGCTCGTTTGATTTGATCCGAAGCAGAATCAACTTGGACCCTCGTACTCTTGATGGCAGTGTCCGACTCCTTATGAACTACGGACTTTGCGTTGCTCCTCTTTCTGTCGGGAAAAGACTTCAAATTCAACTTTATGCGATTCTTCTGGCGTCGATCCGGTCTGCAGACTATGCCCTGGCCCACCATGTCGCACGTCAAGTCGGAAATTTCTTTGGTTCGCGTTTTTTCCGTATTATTATTATTATTATTATTATTCATCGCGTCGTTTTTGTCCCGCGATCTGAACGCGTTAGCTGCCGATATAATGACGGACGACCGTTTGCTATTCATGTTGACTATGTTCCTTTTTGCGGAGGGGATGCTGTCGATTTTCTCCAGTGCCTTATCGAACGAATGCGGTGTTTGGCGCTCCAGCTCGCAACTTTTGCTCGATATCGATTTGTCGCTGGTCGATACCTCGGTTCCTGTTTTTAGTTCCTCGTCTCGTTCCTCGTGCTCGATAATTTCTTGTGTGCTGTCTGGTGTTTGGGTGTCCTCATCTTTTGGGCGACGATCGAGAAACGCAGCGTCCGTCTTGTCGTCGTCGATTGGTTTCTCATACTTTTCTAACTTCGGTCTGAAACACGGACACGGTACATGATTAAAATCGTGCGATACTCGAACAATTATAACATTAAGGCAATGAGTGCTTGAACGACCTTCCAATTCTCTCGATTTGAATTTTATGAATCATTTTGTTAGTACAGCCATTGAAGTAACTAAGGCTAACACTTCTTTCAAATCGCTGCATAATATATTCCTCCTCACAGCAATGTTATGGTAATAAATATATTAATACTTCTTACTTACTATTGTTATAAGATTGCTGAGAGTAGGAATACTGAAGCAATCGTAACAATAATCGTCTGTGATAAGAAACGTTAATCTCTGAGATTAGAAACTGGATTAGAACGCCACATTTCCACGGAAACGTTGATATCTCTGTTTGTAAGCATCCGACAATGTTTCCAATTTTGAAAATTTTGGTTCTCTTATCCAACATGTTCGTTCTAGTATGTTACAAAATAATTGAATGTTTTGAACGCGTTCTTTGAAACCCGAAGCATCTACTATTAAATGAAAATTTTGAAACTTGAATTTGTTATTTCAGATAAAATTGAATTTAATGTAGTGAAAATTTAATGTAATTCACTTAAAATAGAATTTGAACTAAAAGCTAAGGAAGACACGGTTTAATCTTGGAAAAAAAAAACAAATGAAGATAACTAGAAATTGCGCTGTAACTTTTGAATCCAGGTTCAGAGGTGTTTCAATGTTTTGATCTGGTTCATCTACCGATAATAATTCGCACGAACAGACTTGCATGCGTAATTGTTATCTGTATGACACATTGTGCAATCGTGTTTATTTGCATTTAGATATTGGTCATAACGATAGGGATGTGCAGTGACGCTCCGTGAGATGCAATTAATAATTATTAACGTTATACGGATCAATACTTCGAACGCCATAGATTCAGGTTATATCGTCACTAACGGAAACGGCAATATATTGAATTTTACAGAACAGTTTCTTTTTTGATATTATAGTCGTCTTCAAAGATCTCTGTACCTTAATATAGTCAATAATTTGAAAATCGTATATATTTGTATTTGTAAAACAATTGATTTAAAATATATATATTAAAATGTATTAAATGTAAATATATGTATATATTTTTTTTAAATCAAAACTAAATGAAAATTACATATGTATATGAAATTACTCAACACGATAATCTTGTGAGCAGGGCATTAAAATCATTGACATATAATCTACAAAATTAGCACACAATTACTTGTGTCCGTATCACACTGGAAATAGCATCCGTCTGACATTGTCTGCTACTTTATGAATGAAAAGTTGTGAAGATACTAACGCGTTGATTGCCACGTCATCCACACGTGGGTGACGTTCGAATGTTCATAGAAATTCGTCATTCGTTTCCATACGAGTTCTTTTATTTAATTAAAAATACGATTTACTTGAAATTAATTTATCCTCCATCGCGGTACTATAGAATTCTTGTTAACTTCTCTGCGATCAACGATGATACTAATTTTTACGAGAAACAAACGCGACACCGTGTACAATCATAACCAGTCGATAATCGTGTTTGAATCACACCCGGCGGCTGAACGAGTTGAATAACGCATCGTGTCAACACAAACTTCTAACGTTCAAATTTTTTTTTTATTTTGAACGGACAGAAAACGACGCCGCAAATTCGATAAATTACCAAAGATTCGACCACGAATCCATTCCCGGTGAAAATATTCGGCACAGATCGTCGCGGCGACGAAACGAGCAATGACAGATCGTAAAATTATTCATACCTCCTGCACGCGGCGTACCGGTAAACGATCACTCGCGGTTTCGTCGCTAGCTGCAACAATCCTCTGCGCACCTGCCTGCGAGACAGTCCAAGAGTCTGCAGATCCGCCTTCAACTGAAACAATCGTCCACGTATTTTACCATTAAATTCCACGTTCATGGCGTTCTACTGTGTCGGCGAAACGCGTCAAAAAGTCATCGAGGCAACATCGAAGGGAGGAGAAAACAGAAGACGGCGAGAGCGTGTGGCACAAAAGAATTTTGTTTACGTTCACGTTCGTTTGTTTCGACCTTCGCCGGACCGCCCGGTGCCACGACACAACGCGAAAAATGCAATCGGATCTAAACACGCGCACGATCATTCCGCGAAACGAATTAGTTCTCGTTGGTCGACGATCGAGGGAAGAGCTTTTTTCTCGTTTTTAATTTACGTTTCTTATGAGAGAAAATTCACACCTTTGTCAGCGCTTCGCGACGGCCGGCTTCTCCTTTATCGCGGAGCCATTGTTTCAACACGAGGTTGTCGTACTTGGTTGGCGTAACGTGTTCCGATCGCGGGATTTCTGGCATCGTTGCGAACGTAACAAACGCTCGACTTTCAGGACGACCCTTGTTTTTCTCGTCACAGGTGTATCCTCATGTGTGACCAGGACATCACCGAGTACCGTGTTGGCTGCGATCGTGACCGGGCAACAAACACAACAATACTAAACACATCACGCGCTTCTATGATATATCGTCGACAACGACGAATTCATACGAGCATCCTGTTCGTTGTATACGTCTTGTCGGATTACTCTGTAATTTTTAAAGTCTTTGCTCGATTTCTTCACATTGATCGTCGCACACTCTCACCGACATACTCGAGACTCGATTTGAAACCGATCAAGCACTGCTACAGAACTCTGTTCGTATATAGTCACAAAATCGTTACTCGAATTTCAGAGTTATTTGATTTTTTGAATAACGCTCATGAAGTATTAACGTATCCCTCCGATATCTTGTAATATTCTTATATCTTGCAGTTTTTTGAAGAGATAATAATTTTATCTTAACAGAAAAACCGCGTAATAATACGTCGAAGAGATTAGATTATAATTCATAAAGAGATTGTAGAGATCATCTCGTATTAAAGCTTGACTGAGTTTTTCCACTTCGCGTCGATATAATTGAAGATGAGATGAAGAATAACTGCAGAAAATATACACGTAACAGTTATCCAGCGCGTACACAATTTTATATTTTAATTGAACAAATATTTTCTCGCTATCCGCAAGATATATCCCGATTATAACACTGCTTCTATTCCGAGAATATTTGCAAGAATAATTAAAAACGTGTACGTGGTAAAATATAAACCGTACAGAGAACAGTAACTGAACACTGATGCGAAATTAGCGTTCGCGAATTCTTGATGTTGGTCTCGATTATGATGTGTTTCCACAATGTGTACTTCAAGGATGCTTCATTCCGAAGGCACACGACTTTTGAACTGACTCGAGCACTCAGTGGGAACCGATATTTAAGGAGGGTGTTATCGTCGCTAAGTTGGTAGTGGAGGGGGGTGGGGGGGATGACAGGGGCCCTATTATGGTCCCAAAGGATACTTATCCAAAATACGATACCGTTCTTTCTTCGTATTAAAAGGGGTGTCGGGTTATTTGCAATACTCTGGTTTGTCCTAGATAACGATTTTCTACCAACGCATTTTTTTCAACGCGTCTTATCGGTCTTTGGTTTAACACCACTGACGTAAGTGAGCTGAAATGAATCACCCTATTGTATTGCGCACTTCTTGTTTCTTTTTCGTAAGGCAGCAAAAGGTTGGTTTCCGCCCGAGGATAAAATCGGTTGTAAGTCAACTGCGTGAGTTGACCAAGTTACTGATTCGGTTTTGTTCAGCGTCGACTTGTATGTGGTGGGAGTTGTTGAAGCGTTTTTAATATTTTAACGCAGGTAAACAATGTTAAAGCTATGGGACAGTGCTTTTAGTTCAATCCGGGGGTTAACGTGCGAATTAGGGGCAGAAAGGATGGATTAACGTTGCGCCTCCTCAGGTAGGTTCGAGGATTATGTTTTCGAGGGACGAGTTTGCGATATGACGGTACAATAAATGTTAATCATCGCCGGATCATAAACGCGGTGCAGTAAACAGCTTTGGGTTTTTCTGTCGTAAAACGCTTATTTAAAAGTGTAGGCAATGTAAAAAAATTGTATACGGAAAATATACTATTTGGAATAGTATTGGACAAACTATTGTTTGCGAAAACGTTGTACCGTTGTATAAAGTTTTATTTATTTCCCATTGTACAGCATCTGTTTCCATTGTCGAATTTTGTAACGTTCAGCATTTATGCCAAGAAAAAGTGACCTCGGGTACACGTGGTCCAAGCGAACCTTTTAGGGATCTTTGACCCTTCAAGTGTTCGGATCTGGCTATTACAAACAGGCCCTCGAACTATAGTTTTACGTGCTTTCCAAAAAACAGACCAGCACTTGAATTTTTGGGTTGGTCCAGTGACCGACTCGGACAAGAAATTTCTTCCCCGATTCCCAGAAACAGACCTGTTTGCATCCCCGTTTTCACGCAGGAAACCTTTAAGTAAGGGCGCCAAGAGAAAGACCACACAGTTTCTGTTCGAAATCCTGAAGATGCAGTTCGAGTGCTGGATTTTAAGAGGCGGTGTGTTCTACGTTTGTAATTCGAGAAGTACCTTCTACCGAGACAATTCTTCATCGACTAAGATTGTTTATTTATTGACTAAGATCGTTTGTTCATCGACGAAGATTGTTCGCTTATTATCTAACAAATAATTGTTATTACTGCATTTATTGATCGGCAGGCGATATATAAATTCTGTTTTCTATCATTCTGAAGATTTGATGCAATTTATATGATATGATTAGACATCATGTAATGATTCCGAATGTTGTATTTACATATTTTCAATTGTTACCAAAAAAAAATACGAGTTAAAGACGGATTTCGTGTTTCAATTTTATAATTATATACGATTATCCTTGAACGATAAAAAAGACAATAAGGAGAATTTATTTGAATTTATAGTTAATCCTGGATATTTAGCGTTAAGAAGGGTCTTATCTGGATAAGGCGTCGCTACATCGTGGAACTGGGCATAAACAAAGTCATGAATTTATCTTATCCGCCATATTTTTCTACAGAAACTGCGGATACAGTTTACAACCTTACGTAATAGACTCACAGTTTCTGATTTAAAACAGAACCATGGATAAATTATGAGGTTAGTTTATTCGAATAAATTTAATAAATCTGTGACAATCTTGGTATATCGCGAAAGCAGCTAAGTTTGATGAAATAATTATAGTAAGTACGATATTTTCAGTTACTTTAAGACTTAAAAATACGATCCGACGAACGGTTTAAAACGTGGCGTAAGCGAGAAGAATTGTGACTGAATAAATAAAAAATTATATTGAATAAGTAAGATTATGTCAATATTATTCACCAAATAATACGTTAACTATCGTAATAAAAATTCGATAGGCTAATTTTTATGAAGTTCGAATTATTAATATAACATGAACAATATTTATACTTAGTCTTTTATTGTAACATATATACAGGGTGTCCCAAAACTGTTGAAGGAGCCGACAATGGGAGGTAGGTGTGATCATACTGAAAAACTTTTTCATTTGCAAAAATGTCGTATGGGGCTTCATTTTTAAATTATTAACGAAAAACACCAACCAATCAGAGCGCGAGAATCGCGCGCACTCGGAGGCAGAAGTGTAAGCCCGAGTTATAATTGGCCGCGGTCGCGATCGAATCACGTGGCGCGCGATTCTCGCGTTCTGATTGGCGTTCTGATTTTTTCGTTAATAATTTAAAAATAAAGCCCCATACGACATTTTTGTAAATGAAAAAGTTGATCAGAATGACTCCACCTACCTCCCCTTTCTGGCTCCTTCAACACTTTTGGGACACCCTGTATATACAAAATTCGAGGCGGCGAATCAGTTAACCATGATTATTCGTTTCAATCAATGTTTAAAAAAACTGTAAATATTTCTTAAACGAGGAAGTTTTTCTTCTGCGTCTCACGCTTATCGATGAAAACTACCCTTGTAAAAAGTTTTTCCTTTATTCCTGTCCTCGTTTACAAGCTATTACTTACAATTTATTATAGACTAAACTATTAATGATTCGATCTCCGCAATATTAGATTTCAATTAACATACTGCGTGTTTCGATGTTACAAAAAATAACGGAACTAAATCACGCGCAAAATTTCGCTATCAATTGTACGAAGAATATCCTACTGCGTTTGTTGAACGACGGTGTAAAAAGTGTTTTCCACTTTCGTCCGAGAACTTCTCACTCGTTCGAAGCCGCGGTTTCTACTAAACACGAACAACTACGTTATCCGCAGTTTATATAGGATCACCGTGTTATCGTCTCGATGATCTTCAACGAACCGTCTTTATCTTCGAGTTTACGCCAATAGCCTTTCTCCGTGCTTATTTGTACAATCGTGTTTGTACTTTGACCGAAAAATCTACTTACGGCAGATAGTGCAATAATGATTGATACGTTAAAAGCAACGAGTATTCACGGACGAATATCTATGCACGAGTTTCCAGAAAGTACGTGCGTATACTTACGTGTAACAAACTTGAGAAGATTAATCACTGATGGTTAGCGCATAACATGTGCAGTATTACGTAATTTTAACTCTTAACGAACGAGCGGATTTTTTTAGAACAATGATCGACGGAATTGTAATAAATTAATTGCTTTGTTAGTAGAACGAGAAAAAGTGCTCTGGAATAAGTGTTATGGAAATTTTCAGTAATGAAAATTGTGCGGCGGGATTCGATTTTTTTTTAATATTTATGATGTCGCGAATATGGCGGTATTCGTTCGTTAAGAGTTAATTATATCGTTGGTGTCGATTTACTCTACACTCGATGTCCATCAACCCTCTTATATATTTGGTTCCCTCAAGTAACACAATTTATTTTTTAAATTTGTTTCTTTATCCTGAATTTTTGTCTCTAACGTTAAGGTTACCGATCAAATTCTTTTGCTTGCTAGCTACATCATTCACCCGAAGCATCTCAAACAATCAGAAAGAAAAACGTTTAAACGATCAATGTACTCTGCTCCCAAAGAACAGAAATCCTTTGTAAGATAAGGGACCAACCGGGGTTAGACTTAGAAATAAATAACTGACAGACTAACTAAATGTAACAGCAGTTAGAACTTTCCGAAAAAAGGACGGGCTCGATAATCTAAATACTAACAATTTCCGTTCCTGGAAATATTTGAGAAAATCGCCCCATCTGTGGTAGTTACGTAGGTAACCCTTTCGAGAAGTATAATAAACCCTTTCGTTGATATATTCGGTGGACAGGACAAGGAAAGTGTCACGGAAGTGTCCCCCTCCGATTTTGATGAAACTTCGTACGTTTGTTAAGCAGGCAAAAATAACGGACACGTATTTTTTTTTATCGGCTGAGACGCGAGTTTAAGGGGTGAAACGCCCCGTTAAAGTTTCAACCCCCTTGTGCTATCTCGAAAACCGTACGAGATACATCAAAACAGCAAATAGGAAAGTTGTATGGCTTTTTACGTATAATAACAGGATATTAACAAATTCGGCGAAATATAATTTGTTTATAACAAAAAAATGTTTCATAACCTTATTTTACAACTTATGGAAATTTGCATAATGACAAAAAGTAAAGAGAATTGTATTCCAAATCCATTGATATATATATATATATATATATATATATATGCGAAATTGCCTCCTACAGTTCCCGAGATTTTTATTATCTCTATCACACAAGCGCGACCGCTGACCTATCTGATATGACTGATGCTTTGACCAACAAGTTCATGGTTGTGTGCTATATCAAAAAACAGTATGTTGCTATACATGTATATATAAAGACAGAAAACGCGGTGATTTCTTTAGTGGATCAACTAGTTGCATTCAAGACGCGCCATCGTTCAGATTGTTATTCTATAACTTTGTCTTGGCACAATGGTTCATATCAATCCAATAAACGTGCTTACTCTACTGTCCATAGCTTTCAATTCTATGGATAAAAAAGAAACACCTATTTATAGTGCCGAAATTGAGTTAACGGATATGTATACCCAATAGATCCTAGTAACTTTCCACTATCATACATCCTAATCGCTTAGGGTGTATGAGAAAATATAATTAATAAAAATTGCGTGACCTAATTATCATTAGAATCTTTTGTCGCTTTTCACACTACTCAAAACCCCACACGTAACAATCTAGTGTTTAAAAACACGCCCTCTTTCCGATTTCTGAATAATGATATATTCCGAACCACTTTTAATTTTTAGTCAGGTTCTGACCTGTTTTTCTATTTACCCCTCACCTCAGATTTTCCATCAATCTTGTAAAAAAAAGTCTTAACACTTCATGATAAATTATTTTATTATGAATATGATATTAGAAGCGAAATAAAAATTTGGACGAAAAAGTTGCGAAACGGAATAAGCAACATTTACATCATAGATAAATTGATAAATTTTTGCACCGAATTTGAGGTAATACATTTTATCGCAATATTAGTACCTATAAACACAAGGACAAATATATTTATTCTTACTTTTGAAAATAATTGAGAAGAATAATTAAGAGTAATTAATACATATTATTTAAAGTGGACGTGTACTTTTCTGTTAAGTAAATAAAAGAGTTCTATCAAAAATTTGTATGAAAAAAAAGTAAGAAAATTTTCTAATATTAATATGAAAATTATTTTCAAAATTATTTGCTGCAAAAAGTTTATAACATATGACTATCTAAACATTGTCATCAACTATAATTCTATTCATCGACGTAATTACAATTTTTATCAAGCAAAAATCATCTTTCTAACGAATGTTATTTTATTATTTTTAATTACTATTGGGAGGGTGAGGAAGCTAGTTCACGTTTTATAGTGTGCGAAGAATAATTTTGATTTCAAGCGGTCTAAGGCCCACTCTGGGTCCTGACTTTGCAACGAAAGCGCTTTTACTGGTAAAAAGAATGTCTCGATATTCTGCACGTGGTCAGCATATGTCGCGCTGTATATGCAAGTATGTGTATTGCTCATGTATAAATTACGATGCAACCTCAATATAATAGCAATGCATGTGTATGCATATATCGCTAACACGTGACGGCAAAACTTGACACTGCACATTTGGCGGGATCAACGACTCTTGATATTTCATATTTAGCGAAAACTTGTAGGAATAAGACGAATAATAAACTAAGTATGCATTTTGAAATCGGTGAACACGCGTAACTGACATTTAAAGTGCGACGACATTCACGGAATCAAAAATACTCGATCGTTCGCGCTCTCCTTTAAATTAAATTTCAATGTTGCAATACACAATTTTCTTCCTGTTAAGTAATTAACAAACGATATTTGAAGGTTAAACAACACGACGTATGCCGACCACCCTCGCTGAATCAGAACTTCAAAAAAAGAAAGTAAATAGGTAAGAATGAAATTGAAATTGTCACCGTTACAATAACAAAACACAGTTTAAAAATTAACTCTCTAATAATCTCGTTTCATATAAAAATAGAACTCGAATAAAACTCGTAGATCGACGTGCATAATCATTGAGCTGTCACTTACAATTATAATAACAGAGCTTGGCAAGTAAATATTTATCTGATCCACTATAACTGTCACTGATAATAAACATACTAATTTTTATAGCAACACCGACAAAATTATCGTATAATACACATCCGATAGACACAGGAACACACTAGGTGAAACACAACGCCTCCTAAATCCTACGTATCAATCGTCTTTCGAAAATAAAAGAAACAAGTAAGTACCTTATACAACGAGTGTCTGCATCTTCTACAAATGCCTAACGTTCGTAGATCAATTTCATTCTCAATCCAAGGCAACCAAAGATCGCAGCACAACAGGTTGACGTTTTGTCGACTTTTTTTGCAGCTCGGACACTGTTTTTTCGAACTGACGTTATTGCGGCGACTTTCGTTCGTGACAGATCGAAAAATCCTGACCGATGTACCAACGCTACTTGTCGGTTGACGACTGTAGCGGTACTCTCGTTCGTTGGGTCCTGGAACCCTTAATATTTGGTGGGGGCGCGTGCCTTCGCAAGGTACAAGCTGTCCACTTGAACTCTGCCCTCTAATTGGTTGCATTCTTGTTGCGGTTGACTGACCGAATTGAACTGCGAGGCTGCAGTCCTCTCGAGATACGTTTTTACTTTATTTATCGTCCGCTAATCTAAAACCGATTATTTAGCGTCGTATCGCGTAACAGTTTCGTCTTCGTTTCCGCTTCGTTCCTGCCCGGTGTTCGATTACACTAACCTTTCTTTGTCGGTTGCAAATCCTGCGCAATACACGCCAATGCATATCTTAATCTAACAGCGAATTAACGCCTTAATGACCGGCACTTCTAAGCTAATCAAATGACGTCAGGTGCCGGCAACATTTTTGAAGAATTAATTTGAAAAACCTTTATGTAAATTCTTGAAATAATTCAGTATAAGCGAACGTACTCATGAAATAAAAGAAAATGGACAAAATCAATATATTTAATACAATGGACTTAACAACAATTTAACAAAAAATTTAATTTTTGTCCTTTGTGTGATAAAATATATTTTTTAATTTTAACTCGTTAATATCGTCGAATAACCCTCAGATTGAAATTTTCTGAAACTTTGCCCGTTTTCCCGAATTCACCGAAAGAATCCCCATAGCGTTTCCGAACTTCCATAACTTTCCAACCCCTGTCACGCTACTCTCGGTCCCAAAATTTGCGACGACTTATCGAGATCGGATCATCGGCGACCTCGTCCGAAAGTCCCGAAAAAGCTGTCACCATGAAATTTACAATTTCCTCTGGAACCTGTAAGCCACTTTGGCTCTCGTTTTCCTATCTGAAGAATCCCTTTCCTGAAGCATCTCCCTACCACGGGACTACCACCCCCTCGAATTTCCTATATAAAACTAGGCCTTCCAAAGGCTCGAAACACTCAGTCTACTCTCAACTCTGACTCGGAACGGGTGATGTTGTATCTCTTCAGGAAAATAAATATTTTATGAAAAATCAGCGTTGTTCATTGCGATTCGACGACAGACCGAACGGAACTGTGAGGCTGCAGTCGTCTCGAAATATCCACACGTACTTATATACTTGTGATTTATCGTTCGCGAACCTAGAATTGATTATTTAGCAACCTATCGCGTTACAGTTTCGTCTTCGTTTTCATTTCGCTCCTGCCTGGTGTTCGATTACGTTAACATTCTTTGTTGGTTGCAGATCTTACAAAATATACGCCGTTCATTGCATACCTGAATCTAACAGCTTACTTCGTAATACGAAGTTTTGCTGTGTTGTACATATTTTTGGAATATAATGTTTCATATAGAAAGACGACTGAATTCATTTTTCTTTGGTACCGTTAAAGAACTACGTCAAGTCTTTATTTTAATTCTTTACTTAATAATTATACAATACTAGACCCTGTACTTTACAAAGTTAATTTATAGCGCGTTGAAAAACGAGAATTTTTCTAAATGGAGAGGGCTTGTATTGTTTATTTATTCTAAAATTATGTGCTCTGTTCGGAAAGCATGTGATAGGAATGAAAGGATTGTCAGAAAAGGGATGAATTTATTGTTGAGCGAGGTTACAGGTACATATATCCAATAGTATAAAATTGGTGAAAAAGGATAAGATGTGAGATTTTTTAATAATTTTTTATTTACCGGTCTTTGACTAGTTAAATTTTTTTACATGCTTTCCATATGGTCTATATCTTACTAATCTAGTTGAACATGTATATATATACACATGTTGACTACATAGTAACTCGAAACCGTTTCTTCGTGATACTATAAATGTTTATATACAATAGCTTTGACTGTTTATATTATACGTCTGCGTAACGTACTATAGTTATCTGATTCTTATGGCGAAAGAAATGGTAATATTTTCGTATGGAATCAGTTCTAACATCACGAATAATAAATTATTACAAAGCGTTTACAGTCTTGCGAATATAATAATTATTATAAGGTCTGTATGATGATATGGTAAATTTATAATACATGTACAATTCTTATAATTCTCCTATAAACTTATAATTCTAAAATTTAAGAATATTATAATATTTTAATAAATACTTTATGTTTGAGGATCTGGTAATCAAAGTTGTATAATACAATTCAGAAATATAGGACATATATGTATTTTGAGTTAAGCATTTAAATATGTTTATTTTAGCTGTGCCGTGTATATTTATTATTTTTTTAATTGTCTTCATTGATTAACTTTTCGTACCTGAAACGAAGGGACGTGTTATCTCGATGTTAAAATGGTATTCTCGCGATCTTTCAGTTCGGTTAAACACAACAAATGTTTAAATTGGCGTCTTAAAGAACATAGTTTTCAAACCTATAAGCAAAACAATACAATTGTCGAAGCGAAAGGAACTGTTTCGTCTGCGTTGCACATGTTGAGGAAGGAACAAAGAAACGGTGCACAATGAAGTTAAGGAGACCATTGTGAGGTCTGTTCGTAGCAAAAGCTATAAAGTGTCAAAAGATTTACAATTGTGGAAATAAGAGGGTTGCGTCTTAACCGTGTCTGGAAACGCTCACTTTCGCATAAATTGTGTTCTATGTCCACGTGCAGGAATTATCGAGAAAACGAATAAATTTTCACGTAAATCTTTGTATTATCTATCGAAATTTTTAACCTAACGCTTATTCGAGTTCAAATATTCTAAATTAATTCTATTTTCGACTTCATTTTAACTTTAGATAAAATTTATAAATATTCTGTCATTAATATTACATATTTTAATACTTTTAGTTGCGATTTTAGAAATAAGAAACTGTAAATCATACCGGATTTTGTAACTGATGCTGCATCCTGTTTACCAAGGTAAATACAAGTTAAAATTATAATAACAATGATAATCGTGAAAATTACCAAGGATATTATCCATTGTATCACTTTAAAAGTCATCTTTTACGTTTTTCTATTTTCCATTTATTTCTCATTCTACATTTCTTTCAATTCCTGTCGTTTTTGTGTCATTCATAACAACGTACATATATTTAAATTAATTCGTTACGACTTTTTCAAAGATCGTTTATTGTTTCAGTAACATTTGCAATGTTTGTTTTAGGTAAAAACGAAAGAAAAATTTACGAAGAAGAAAAGAGAAAGAAAGGAGAAAATTATCCTTAAAGATTCGATTTAAATACCGAAATTGTAGTATCGTAACTGTTAACTAATGTTAAAATAAAAAATAATTTATATAGTCTACAATTTTGACAAATTGTTAATTACAAATTATCATATGTCGATATTAAATTGTTAACGAGATAGATAGTGACATCTAACATAGAGCAATGTAAATTTTATCAACCATGTTGAAAGATACAATGTATTTCTGTTATTGTTAGTACGTTCAGTGATAACAACCTGATAAATTATAATTGAAAGAAAACAGTATTCTGTTTTAATGAACGTACGATTAATTAATAACAACTACATGTTATAATAATTAATATATTTACACGCTAAGATCGGTAAGCAATTCGTAAATATGTGTAATATGATTGTAACAAAAACAACATAACCTTTACTTCTCCTTGTCCCTGTTTTACTTAATTTTCGTATAAATTTACACTCTGATATAATTCACATGATTATAAATAATGATAAAGTAATATTGTTTTGTTAGTTCTATTGCGATCATGCGTCTGGAAATAAAATAAGAGTTTTAATGGGAACACAAGGGTAAATTATAAAAAGGTGGAAAGGATGCTGAGTTGCGGTGGTCTGTTCAGAATTATTAGACGCCGCCTTGTACTTGGTCTGATCTTTGCTTTGTCTCTTACTTACTGTGCTTTTTCTCTCTTTCGTGACCAGGTAATGATACGATATTTAATGATATCAACGCTTTCTTCGCTTGAAATTAATGAAGTAATATCATTCTACCTATAGAAAAACTCTTTACCCTTGGATAATGATCTTGATGATATGGATCCTATGATTATTAATGACAATAACGATGATTTAATCTCAGACGATGATGCAATGTCAGAACAGTTGAGAGCATCTGGTAAACCATCATCGTGGCAAATGGCAATTGATCAGGGAATAAATGAAAATGCATTAAATATAGATGTAATGTCAAATCTGAATGACACAGATACAGCGGTTCATCCTTGTCGTAATTCTGTACAGGTATATTAAATTCCTGTATTACCGTGCAACATTATATTAAATAAATCTATTTAAATTTTATAAATCTGATAGGGCAAAGTTCTGATAGTAGATGAACGTGGTATCGTATGCTCTAGACAAGATATATTACCAAATGGTTGCTGCAACATAGATCAAAAGGATTCTGTAAAAAATGAAGATGCACAGACTGTAACTAAGAGCGAAAGGTATAGCTGTAAAACTTGTAATGCTCAAGGGTGCTGTGCCATCTACGAATACTGTGTATCTTGTTGCCTACATCCTGGCAAGGTGATTGTCATACAGCTTCCTTAATCTGTCCATAGAATAATGAAGATATTTATAAAACATTGTTATTGACAGCAAATAAAGGGAAGGAAGGATGTGCTGTTAGGTTTGCTCAGAGACAACCACAAGGCACACAGGGACCAGGACGCGGTGAAGAAGCGTCTACGCAATTTAGACCGTTTTCAAGTTTGCTTGGCTGCGTGTCGTACTTCCAGTGCGAGCGTCCGTCACGAGAACACCTACAAAGATCCACACTCGAAGCATTGTTATACTCTTCAACTATCTTACTCTCATCAAAGACACCGACGCGATGTTGACAATAATAATGACGACAACTCTGTTGTCATTGCATCTTTTTCTGTCATGCCGTTACTTACCCTCCTCTCTCCTTTCTGCCTAATATCACGTGTAAACAATGATTCACTTCTATTATCGTGCAACTATCATACTTCAATGTCATTCAATTATTTTTCTCACATACGACCACCTTGAAATATAAATGAAATTCAACGTATAGTGAATATTTTCATGGAGATACATAAGGGCTTATATAAGGAGTTAAGATCTTAACATTAGTTTATTAAATAGGCAATTAGGTCTTTCTTCAAAAATAATTATAACTGTGGCTTCTTTGAGTTAAAAGAAAGTGTTACGAAAGAGGTATCGTATCACTCGCTCTATTTTAACAATATCACTACGAATTTCTGAAATCATTAGCATATTCAACGGAGGTTCCCATGATGCCGAAGATTGTCTGCCCAACGTGTTTGCACAAACTATCGATGTCGTTTATATCTTGCAACTTGAGAATCGATGATTTGTTCTTTATGATATACACCACGATTATTCCATTGGAGCTTCGCCAACCGCAGTGTTGTTGAACCTGACGATATGATTCCGCGCTATAACTATACGTTGTAATATGATATTCAAACACGATTGAATTTACTCGAAACTAAAGTACAAAATTTTCTTTCGTTTTTCGTTTTCATTTCGCGCTGAATGAACTCGTACTCAGGAAATTTGGAGTTGAAGTTGTTGTACGAATGTATTACTGTTCGAGTGATATGACTCATTTTAACGATTAATTATTTAGATTTCGATCTGACGCTGTGTCATTGAATTATTAATCGAACGGTAAGTTTGCGCGTGCATCGATCGCGGACAATAAATTCGATGGAATATCACGATAGCCATTGATATTTGTCGAATTTTTGGTCGTATGTTATTTACACGACTATGGGTTTAAATTTCAGTTATTTTGATAGCACATTGATTTACTTTCAATTACGCTCGCATTCTGTTTTCACTCAGTTTTGCGGAAAATGTAGAAATAACGACTTAGGACGTACGAGATCATTTTATTTACAACAGATGCATCTTCCATGTTGATGCTGTAAACATGTTTGCCGGTGGTCTGATGCTATCTTTTTACATTGACATTGCTTTATAACGCAAGGAAAACAACTTTTATTTCGGTTCTGTTTTTACTTTGGAAGAATTTTATAAACGTCATCGTCTTTAATTTTTCTCGTTTCTAACTAATGTTCCCTTTATTCAAATACAATCAATGTGAATGAATGCGGAAAAAGCTACGATTATTCAAACATCCGAATGCTATGTTGATCGGAAAGCTTCGCGTTCAGCACAGAATATTAAACTTTTATTGACTTTTACCAGTCAACGAACTTCGTGTTATCCTTGTGCTTCGACAGGGAGAGATATTTCCTCGAATTTTATCAAGGCAAGATCTTTCGATTCTTTTAATAGTGATAACTGAATATTTGTGCGAATGTAGCAAACCCGAACGCGCGAAACGTTTTTTCCGAGTTCGACGGATATTCTGATGTTTTCACATATTTCACTCCATCGGCCGAATCAAAACCTGGCAATCGTCGTGGAGGACTAAATTACATGACAAATGAAAACATTCGCTGGTTAAAAACGGTTAATCCAACGAAACCCGTGTAAAACGCCGATAATCTATTTGTAACTTCGCTCTCTATTTTACAACGCTTTATCGTACATCTATAGCACGGCGGACGTTTTTAAATACACACGGTTTTTAATGTTCTTCCTGGTTTGCAAATATCATGGTTTCTATTTCTACGCGTAACACTTAAGAAAGAAAATCCAGCTCGATACCCGGGTTTATTTTTGTTCTACACCCCCGGCTTTTTTCATCCGATCGATCGAATCATCCGTTTTGCCATCGTGCCAGTACGCTCATGAATTTCCAGGAGGGAACTCGCGGTATACTGATCCGAAAAACGCGGTCCACATGCTGGCATCGCAAATGCAGGAAGGGGAGATCCTTTTTGCAGGACACGGACGAGTATCGGGGACAACGGAGAAACTCGGAAGACACGGAAAATCGAATTGCGGGAACATTCGATGAACGAGTCGTGGCTCATTTCCATAACTTGCCCGCCGGGAAACCATAACGTTGCGAAAACAATTAGTTAATTGGACGCGGACAAAGTTTACGCCGCGATCGAGTTACCGTTTAATAGAGTCAGAGCATTTTAAACTTATCGTCGGGAATAGATCAGCCTATTGTACATCGTGCAGCAACTTAGTGTCGAGAACTACCCTCGCCCTCGTAAAGGGTTGTAACCCTCCCGCCATGGAACGAGCTGAAATTCGATTTGAACGGCGATCAATATTCCTGAAAAATTTCTTCGTCGTTGTCGCAACGATTGTTATCAATTTTTTCCTCGTACCGCGGTCTATACTTACTTTAATCGACGCGTGATATTTTTGCTTTCTTTTTGCGTTTTTGCTTTGTTTCGTGCGAGCACGTTTGTTTCTGACAGCGTTTCAATGTACGCTTTTCAATCGAACGGTTTTTAGAAAAAAGTATAAAATAATAATCGGGAAAACGGGGCTGGAAAAATTTCCTTTCCCGAACAAACATGCAGCGGGAACATTTCGCACGGTAAAGAAGAATTTCATAAATTTTCAGCGTGTTCCAAGAGTCGGGGAATAATATGTAGGATTCGTCGTGGGAGGACACTCGTCCGCAAATAAAATATAAGAACAAATAAAATCGGACGTAAAGCGTTTTTCTTTCTGTGTCAACATCGCACACATTCTTACAATTTTATTTTTAACCTTGATCTCTTTCGTCCCGCGTGATTTCCATTTTTCAATACCTCCCACTGTTTGTACACAGACACCTTGCTAACACCTTTGGTCACGACCGTGTTTTAAAGCCCGGTTTACAGAGGCAGCGATTCTTCGAAGGATCGTAAAATTTCCTAGACGTAAACGCGAGAACTAGACAGCGACTAAACGCGATAGACAACAAATTCATTTTATAGACTTGAAAATATTAGCGGCGAAGTTGCACCTGTTACTTCGGCATCGATCGCGTTGAAAAACGTTAAAACGAACGTAATTTATTCGAAGCTTTTCAAGTCAAAGATCTTAAGTTAAATCGTATCTTTTTTCCCCGCGTTTCGACGCTGTCTTTCAGGCGATAGTTTTCGATGATTTATGCGACACAAAATGTGCCAATAAACGTTCGGGATATTTTGCAATTCGCATCGACGAGAGGAAAGACAACGTTATGTTAAATTGCCTCTTCTCGTAAATCGCTACGAATTCCGACGAACGTTTCGTATGTAAAATACAAAGAAATTACAATCGCGAGGAGTGATCGGCAACGAATCGAGAATGCGAGCAATGCAATAAATTCTTAGGAAGATTCGCGTGTCCAAGACAGAAACTTGCAACCGCAGAGAGCGCAGCTGAATCAAATAGCTGTTGCATGGTTTGACACTTTCTCGGTGGGTGGGTAGTGCGTTTAAAAGAGGTAAAGTAGCAAACGAAGCGTTATTAAATTGCACTTTGCAACCTGTTCTAACGAATACGATTCTTAAACAAATAAATTAACCTCTGAGGTCAGTAAATTATCGATAACAGCTTATAATACATGCAGCAATTAATTTGCGAAGCATCAGACAAATTTTCTCGAGAAATATACGTTTAATAAGCGATTAGGGAAATTAATTGTTACATAATTTAATTCGATATTTAAGATAATATTAACGGGTATCTACATTTTTTAAATTTCGGGAGAACAAATTCGTAGTTGCTTTTCTATTTTTGTGATTTTTTAATTCATTAACTAGGGATGTATTAAAATATAAAATATGGGTTTAGTAGAATTTAGACTTCTATTTTTGCTAATGATTCTTTGAAGTGCTTGTATCGGAGATTGATCAGCGATCATTTCTTAGGCTTGCAAATTTTTCTTTTTTATGGAGCATTGTTACAGCGGATTATGAGAAGGTGTAATTTAATTATCTCTCGTCTCGTGTTCTCCATTTTTTAAACACGATCCCTTAGTCAGAGCTAACCTAGAATATGTAGGGTTCAGGTCAAAAACCAATATTATTCTTGACGTTGTTGAACGCTACGTTATATTACTGACTGACTCCGATAAGTGCTCTCTCGTTATACTACTGGGGATGGGGCTGTTGCCATATAGAAGAAGGTCCGTCCATGAACTCTTGGAAATTTGCAAGCTTGACAATTTTTTAAAATTCGAGAATTTGTGATTCTGGAATTTATTTTACTATGTGAGAATTTTTTATTCTAGATATTTGATATTTTACCATTTGCGAATTTCCGATTCTAGAGATTTGATATTTTACCATTTGAGAATTTTTGGTTCTAGATATTTGATATTTTACCATTTGCGAATTTCTGGTTCTAGATATTTGATATTTTACCATTTGCGAATTTCTGGTTCTAGATATTTGATATTTTACCATTTGCGAATTTCTAAAATTTTGCGAAATTTTATATTTTGCAATCTGTGACTTTGTGATTCTAAAAATTTTATCTTTTACTATTAGGGTATTTACGTTTTTAGAAGTTTGATATTTTACACTTTGAAACTTTGTTCAAATTCATTGTTCAAAAAAACCGAAAGTGCGACATTTTTAATTTCTAGAATTCGTGATCTTGAAACTACGAAGTTTCTATATTTGAACATAACTGCGCCATTTGCTGGAGGTTAAGGACGCACTTCGTTATCGTTGATTTACTGCAACTTACCTCCTTCCAGTTCTTTTTGAAAATTCCCGATGCTGGTGCATTACACAATTGGTCATTGATCATCCCTTGGGGTTGCAAATTTTTTTCCCCTAAAAAGCATCGTATTCATTAGATAAACTACGAAACGGCGCAATTTAATGATCCACTTTCTGTTTCTTTTAAAGGGAAACCGTATTCGTCGCGATGAATTATGAATTCTTAGGAGATCCAATTTAACGGCAAATCGTCTTAGCATCGTCCTTACTTTTTTCCAATACGCTTCTTCATCGCTATGAGAAGGTGTCAAAGCGTGTAATAACGACAGGGTCAAATTTAGCTTCTTCTGTTCTCGCACGTAATCTTTGTAGTGCTCGTACAGGCGATTGCTCGTCGATCATCCCCCTGGGATTGCAATTTTTCTTTTTTTATGACGCTTCACGTTCCTTGCAGCGGATTATGAGCATATGTAATTTAATAACGCGTCGTTTCTTATTCTTTTTTACCTTCGTATAATTTCTCGTTACCGCGAAAAGTGTCGTGGTGTATAATAATAATTTGATGAATTTTAACTTCTATTCTTGTTCAGAATCTATTGCATTGTTTGTGCACGCGATTGCTCATCGATCATTCCTTGTGGCGACGTTATTCACTCAGCGAATTAGTGTTGGAAGACACGATTTAATAGTTCTCCATTTATATCTTTTTCACACGAATTTATGTATACTAGGAAGATCATACATTTGTTGCAATTTAGCTTCTTTTGTTCGGTTTTGCTTGATCGTTTTTACATAATACGCGATTGATTATATATAAAACATAAGATTGTTTATACATGACACATGATTGTTTATACATAATATATCATTGGTCATACATAACATATGAGTGACCATCTCAGTGACAACTGAGAATGGAAATAAATAAGACTGTAAGTGCTACTAGTTAGTACAAAAACTGTTTTTGTATAAAAATGTTGCTTATTCATAACATGTACACATATTACTGCTCAAAAGTATAAATAACCGTAATAATACTTTATCCAAGTTCACCTTTGTTTCTTTTAAAACAAGTACAACTGTCATAAATAAAGAGCTATATTTTAAAAACTGCCGCAGATAATTTTTTATTAAAATCCGATCGAACATAACAACAATTGTATATACAGATCTACAATTGTTTCTTTGGATCTACAATTGAATCTTCGGATATACATTTATATCTTTAGATGTACAACTTTATCCGTGGTTCAACAATTACATCTCTACATTTTCAACCGTATCTCTGGATCTACAATTACATCGTTCGATCCACAACCGTATCTTTAGATTTACAACTGTATCCTTAAGAATAACCCCTGTCTTTTAATAAAACTGCCAGTATTCCGATAAAAAGAGCGAGAAATCTCGATGCACCGCAAGTTGGTCTCCGACGAAACGACATAAAGGTTTCGAAAGTTCCGTAAATTTCGAAACTTCCAGCACGCAAGCAGCGCTTTTGTCCTGCGCGGACGATCGACGTTCGATCTCGAAAGCGATCGAACGATCGAAGGGGGTGGTTTTACCCCGTCGTCAGCGCGATATAAAACGCGGCGTGCGCGCGTCTCCGTAGGCGTCGCGACGCTCCGCGCCGACGTGGTTCTCCCGAATCGCTCTCCTCCTCTCACCGACTCTAGGTTCTTCTCTCTTTCTCTCTCTCCCGCGGCCGCTTTTCGCCTCGTTCTCGTTCCTCTCCGTATTTCTTTGTCGTGCTCCCGTTGAATCCAGCACGTGGCTTCAAAGGGAAGATATACAGGCGGGGTGGTCGGCTGTTCCCGGCCAAACGGCGACGACCCTCGCTCGTCGCCGCTCGTACTCGCGCGCGTTTTCGAGCGATCCTCTTCGGCCAGAAGCGTGCACCGTCGTCCACGCGACGCGATCGACCCCCTAGCAGTTAGGGGACAGGAATTATTCAACGATCGGTCGTGCGACGCGTCAGGAACTTCCGTCGTGACTGTTCGTTCGTTCGTTCGTGTCCTTGCTTAGCGTGAATCTAGCATGTCGACGTGAATAACAGCCTGGCACCTGTTCCATCGAGTGCGTTCGCCGTTATGCCCCCGATTTATTTCGCTGATCACGGTTCGCTGATTCGCGGCTGGACCACGTTATGGAATCGCTTCTCTGTGAGTTCCACGGCTTCTCGTTTATCTTGTCCGATTAGTTGGATCGAATTTGCTTGTCGGTGTGGACGATTTGTATCTTTATGAGGATAGATAACATAGCGTATTTTGCCCCGGGGGTACTAAACCCTTGTAATACGATCGTGATTCGCGACCGGTTAACTCTTAGGGGCACGGTGGAATTAACCCTAGAACTACCAACCAGTCTAAATGACTGGTTTCGGGTTTGGCATTTTGTATTACAAAATTTTATAGCCGTCCTTTTGTAAAAATTTCTGAGTTAATGAATGGTTGTATATGTTAAGTGATGCTGCAATATTTATTTATTTATTTATTTTTCGACTTTATTTTCAGTTTTGAAGTAAGCATGCATTTAATGCCGGCACTTCTAGTGTTAAAAATGTCCCACTTTTTTGATGCACGGAATGTACGGTGGGACATTTTTAGTCACGCTTAAAAATATTGCGATTGCATACTTGTGTGTGTAAGACTATTCGAGGTCCTATAACAACAAATTTAATTGAGTTATTATTATTATTTTTTTGTATTCGTATTATCATTTCTGTGTTATTAAAAAGATATCAAATTTGTTGAATGCAAAATTCGATAAAATTTCTGTTCAATATGGGTCTATTTTATTTTCTGAAATTCTGTGCGTCAAAGGGTTAAGACGAATCTTGTTAGTGTTTTCGCGGTTCAATTTTTTTGGTTTAACACGTTGACTGCCACCTGGGAGTAATGGAATATTACATTAGGTAGTATTTTTATTTTTAACAAATTTTACCAAATGTTTTCTCGATACTTTGTTAGATTTATTTTCCATAGTTTCAAACAACTGATGCGAGTATCTTCGGTTAGAATATGGAACAAATTTTGGACGAAATAGCTGTTAAATGTTTGTAGAAATTTGAGTGTCACCTACAATGGCGATCAAAGTGTTAAGTGACACGGTAAAGGGGCGACGAATACGAATTGGACGTAACTTTTAAGTTTTTTTTAATTACCTCCATAACAGCGAACAGTTCTGATCGATGTGACCGGCAAATAAATCAAACCACGACGGGTTAATTAGAATTTTAAACGTGTTACCTTACAATGTATATTCAACTCCGAAATATAATTCTGATATTGGATATAGTCGTGACTACAAGTTATATTGATGTAGACATTGAAAGCGTATCGCCGGTATTTAATCTAGCTATTCAACTCTGTACTAAAACTCAAATTGTAACTATTAATTAATCTTATATTTTTAATATAATATGAACGATTTTTAGAATTACTTCGTATCTCCTCATTTTTCAATTTTTTCAGCAAATTGAATCTGCAACACGGGTCATCAAGTTCTCACGGTTTTAACGTTAATAACCTTCCATGAAATATAAAGAGAAATGTAAATTTTCCAGAATTCATTATACAAAATTATGATCCTCGAAGTTTGCGAATAAAACATCGACATTAAAACTAGCTAATAATTATCTTATCAAATGAATGACTTTCTTGGAATTTACGATTTCGTTCTTCGAACACAACTTTTGACCAACATAATCCAATATGTTGCAGTGAATGTTTATTTTAATTGTTCCTAAAATTGCTATTAAGATTGATATTGATATTGACATTGATGATTTGAGAGTGATATCGATGATTTTGATATTGAGATTGATATTAATATTGATGATTGATAGTGATATCGATGATTATTACTGACATTGATGATTTGAGAGTGATATTGATGATTGATAGTGATATAGATGATTTAATTTTTATATTGATAATTTCAGTGATATTGATGATGTGATAGTGTTATCGATGATTTGATATTGATATGAATGATTTGATAGAGTATCGAACACTGATATTTATATTAATTATTTGATATCGATATCGATAATAGAGATATTATATATTAAACAGTTTTATCGTTCCTCTACGTGTTTTTAAATCAAATCGATGGGAAATTTTATCTCCCGTTTTACGATTTCCGAGAGAACGATAGCCATTGCGAAACGATTGTCAGCTGACCGGACCGTTCTCTTTTGACTTTTCGTTTTTTTATTTTTGGACATCTAAACGTGACGAAGCGGATCGACGCGTTTCGATGAACACGAATGTTGTTTCCGCTGTAACGACAACGGAACCACGATGTTTCCACGAAAGACCGTAACAATCTTCCCCTTTTCCGACTGCGATGCTTCTTTCTCCTAACAGATTGATGCATTTCCGTTCGTCCACGTTCGTCGATCGTTTTGATTAACGTTTCAATTGTAACGCTCGGATAATGCAGCCATATGCAAAAGCAGAAAGAAGGTGCATTTTTCTGGCGGAGGTGATTGGTGCATTTTTCTTCTGCCATGCTGAAACTGACGAGTTAATACTCGGTGTTGCGTACATACATTTTTCTGTGTCTTTTACGGTCGCTTTTATTTTGTTGCTTCGTGCAAATACGTACAGAAGTAATACTTTCATCAACGATCTCATTATTTCAGCTTAATTTTGAATTTTATTTCGATCTCGTTATTTTTCTTTCGTGCAATATATTTCATGTATTTTGCTTGGGTCCGTTTTTGTTATACATACGTTGTTGTTTTGAACGGTAACAGCAAAATATTAGAATTCTGATTCATACTTTCTTTTTTTTTTACGATTAATCAGAAATATCCGTTGTTTACGAATCTTCGTTTTACGCTCATCCTTCCCTTCCTCTTTTACAACCACGATCATAACCCTCGTATTTCTTCCCCCCGTTTCTCATGCTTTAGTATTCATTCCGTCAGCCGCAAGTGCAATAAACAAGCACTCCTTTATTTTTATTCTATTTCATCCTTTCATTTCTTTATTTTCTCACACCTCTCTTTTCCACCATTCTATACGTTACATTTTATTTTTATTACCGGCGTATTACTCGAGCAAAAACATCGTGTTTTGCCCGCAAATTTATTCCATGCATCAATTTGTTCCCTCCCCAACCATATTTTATACCGTTATTATTACGATCGTCTTATACCACTCTCCTCTATTACATTACCCTCACAAACATTATCGCATGGTGCTTATTTCCCCTAGTTGTTCTATATGAGTCAGGGATGGGCGAATCATGGACCTACTGGGCTGCCCGCGGGCACAGGAAGTTACCATATACGCGGCGAAGCAATTTCAAGTTCTCAAATTTATGTATTTTCAAATTTGTGAAATCTCAAAATTTCGTATTTTCAAATTTCTAAATTCGCAATACCCGAATTTCTAAATTCCCGAATTCTCAAAACCCCAAAATTTCATACCTCCGAATTTTTAAAACCCCAAATTCTCAACATTTTCAAATACTCACACCTTCGGACTTCCGAATTCTCAAGTTCTGAAATCTTCGAATTCACATATCCCCCAACTTCTAACTCTCCGAATTTTCCCACTCTCAAATTCTCAAATAGTCGAACTCCTAAACCCCAAATTCTCATATCTCCGAATTTTTAAACCCCAAATTCTCAAGTCTTTGAATTCCTAAACCCTAAATTTTCATATTTCCGAATTCCTAAATCTCCGAATTTTTAAATCCCAAATTCTCAACTTTTTGAATTCTTAAACCTCAAATTCTCATATCTCCGAATTTTTAATCCTCAAATTCTCAACTCGTTGAATTCCTAAACCCCAAATTCTCATATCCCCGAATTCCTAAATCTCCGAATTTATAAATCCCAAATTCTCATATCCCCGTATTCTTAAATCTCCGAAATTTTAAACCTCAAATTCTCAACTCTTTCAATTCCTAAATCGCCGAATTCTCGAATTCCCAAATACTCAAATCTCTTAGTAATCAAATTCTCGAATTTCCAACGCTCCAAACTCTCAAATCCCCGACTTCCCAAATACGCCAAAATCGCTAATCGATTTCCGAACACCGAACGTTCCGCCGTTCCAAAATTCCCAAGCAACCAAACATCGTGACTTCCAATTTCCCGATCTTCCTAATTCGCAAATTAGGACAGAAATTGGCTACCCGTCGGTGGCGACAAGACGTAAGTCTCACGCGCGTCCCTTCCACCGAACATCGCAGTTGCATGATCCCCGTATACGCGGTACGTTCGTTTCTTGTTGCTTCGTCGCCCGTTCGTTTTACGTTCCCGCCGAACAATAGCTTTAATCCTCGATGAGCGGTCTCGCAAACAAATAAACTCAGTCAGCGCGTTCAAAGAGCGTTCGACGATCACCTCCTCGGTTTCCCTTTCGTCTCTTCCTTCGCGCTGGTCCCGGGCAAAAAGGTGTCGGGAAAATCCCTGCGGCGGATCGATCCGTTTTCGCTCGCGGTTTCCGCGCTCGCGGCAATGGAAATGAGTTTACGAAGTCAGGCAGACAGAATCGATGTGCATCGCGTTAATAATACACGTAAAGCAAGGTCTACAACCTCTGCCGGATAAACCTCGATGTAAAGTCGACGGTTCTTTTCATTTGCAGGTTATCCCGTTTCCCTTTTACCGCCTGTGTGTCCCACGGGACAACCGATACCATCGTCGCGGACGATACGAGGTGTCCTACGATTCTTGTTTACGATACTCGCGGTGCTAGTGAAGTATAGTTGGGTGAAGACGGGGGTTTTATCCTAATCTTCGACGAATGTTCGGTCGATTCGAACGGCGAGAACGACAGCGTTCGCAGGTTGCTGTTGTATGGCCAACTCATCGATTGATGATTCACTGGTCATGTTGCATAACGAACTTATATATTGACCAATGACTGGTCATGCTGTATGACCAACTTATCGATTGACGACTGACTGGTCATGTTCTATGATCAATTCATCGATTGATGACTAACTGGGCATGTTGTATGATCAACTCCTCGATTGATGACTAACAGGGCATGTTGTATGACCAACTCATCGATTCACTAGTCATGTTGATTCACTAGTCATGTTGCATAACCAACTTATATATTGACGACCAACTCGTCGATTGATGACTGACTGGCCATGTTATATGACCAACTCATCGATTGATGATTCACTGGTTATGTTGTATGACCAACTTACTTATACTATATTGACGACTGACGGGCCATGTTGTATGACCAACTCATCGATTGATGATTCACTGGTCATGTTGCATAACCAACTTATATATTGACGACTGACTGGTCATGTTGTATGACCATCTCATCGAATAATGACTGACTGGTCATCTTGTATAACCAACAGTACAAAGTATCATCCCGCCACAAACAACCTAATCGCAATAAACTTCAATCTATCTAGCCCCCTGTACCCGTTACTCATCCTGTCCTGTGTCCTGTTACACGTCCACTGACCTTCGAACCTTTAGTCACGCACCCTCATACATATATATAGCAGTATTTTCACCAATTGTTCAGATTTCGGTTTTTCGTAGATCTCTCCGTCACGAAACTAGTCGTTTTGACTACTAATTTCTACTGTTATTTAATAATCTTTCGCATTCGAAGATATTTTTGCTCTGCGAACATAATCTTCCTTGTTCAAACATCAATGAAATTTTTATTACTTTATTATTGTTTGTATTGTTTGTCGGGATTATTAATTTTTATTATTGTTCACCGTCATTGTGTTTATTAATCTAAATTACATTATTTATAAATGTTTAAAAAATTTACATTTATTGATTAAATCGATTATTAACTAAAAACTGTTTTCTATCTTCAAACACAAAAATGTATCATTTGAATGACGAATTTACTCGAATATTATGTGAAAACTATCTTACAGCTTCAAGTACAAAATGTATCACACTTGAATGACGGATTTACTCGAATATTATGTGAAAACTGTCTTCTATCTTTAGATACAAAAATGTATCATTCCAGAATAACGAGTTAACTCGTCTCCGGTCAAGAAGACCGAGATCAATGACTGGTTCTTTCACTGACGTCGCACGCCTACGATTGTTCGACGCGAGCTTTTTTTTTATCCGAGCTTTAGTATTCACCGTCACGTATCCCCTCATGTTGTATGTACTCGGTGTCCCTGCGTTAAACAATCTGACGATGAATGTTCCACGCGAGTAACAGGAAGGCGGAACGTGGATAGATATTCAAAGAATGTGATTGCGCTCGGTTCGTTTACGAAGAGTGGATGAGTTTACTATACACCGAGATTAGCTACTAAATTTGCTCTGCACAGGTTTATTGGAGATTGTTAACCGTGCATTTACGTACAGCGGCGGAGATGAGATTCTTTTTTATCGTACCAGTTATCGTCGAATCTTTGGTACATGTTACTTCGTTCATTTTTGTTGTAATTTTTATGCAAACAGCCGACTTCCTAAACTTCAAATTCTTATATTCCCGAATTCCTAAATCTCCGAATTTATAAACCCCAAGTTCTCAACTCTTTGAATTCCTAAAACCCAAATTCTCATATCCTCGAATACCTAAATCTCCGAATTTATAAACCCCAAATTCTCAACTCTTTGAATTCCTAAACTCCAAATTCTCATCCCCGAATTCCTAAATCTCCGAAGTTTTAATCCTCCAATTCTCAACTCTTTGAATTCCTAAACCCCAAATTTTCATATCCCCGAATACCTAAATCTCCGAATTTATAAACCCCAAATTCTCGAGTCTATGAAAATAAATATAGCGAAGTATTGTGAGCATATTTCGAAGATCCGTTGAAAACATAAATACTATCTAATGCAAAAACTTATACATACACCTGGCAAATCGGTAGGAACAAGGTGTATTGTCGCGATCACGACATAATTTCCCGATAAAAAACTCGATACGTGTCCGTGGGGTGATTAGCGTGGCATTTTATGCTTCCCTCGACACGAAACGAAATAATCGGCGTGAGCAATTTTTTTTCTGTGGCGGAGAACAATTTTTCGAAATGATTTACAATCTCGATAACGGGACGGCAGAAGATTAGACAATAAAAGATAGTTTGTTCGTTTCTGGACGGGGAGGTATTAGTCCATGACTCTCGGTGATTTATGAACTTCAAACGGTCATGATCGAATCGATACGCGGCTATTGTACCCGTTTTATTGTTGTTGAAAGCACCGTAACAAATGTACCGCGATATTATTTATTGTCGGCTATTAGGTGTGACGAATGAACACGTATTGTTAGGCGCTCTTTTATGCCAAACTCACAGAGGTTTTTTAACCTTTTTCAAGATATGTTTATGGGACACTCGTGCGTTATGATGATCCTTAAATTATAAAGCTTTACCGTCAAATATATGTGTATTGTTATGTCTGCTTTTGCGTGGAGCTTTCAAATGTTGCTACGAGTCTTTCAATCTTTTGCAGAATTAATTTATGGGACACTTACCCGTTTGGATGATCTTTAAGTTATGTAACATTCAATACATACATGTATGACATGGTTGAGTCATACGTATATGTCTAACATTAGCCGAGTGTATATTTACATTCAAATACGTTACATTATAATATATTTAGTAATTTATCATTGACTTACTTTACTTTTCCTCTTCATTTCCCAAAAAATGGGGTTTCTTAAGAGATGGAACAGGGTGATAAAACAGAATGCAACGAATCAAATTTGAATAATAAATATCGTCTACTATAATAATAAATTTCGTATCAAAAGAGAAAGAAACTTATGGGACACCCTTGTTCGTGACATAAACCTTCACGTTTCGATGTTTCAAATATCTTATGACTTTTTAACCAGATCGCCGAAGTATATCCATCCCCTTAAACGTTTTTCGATTTCAACGAAGGATACAATTTGTTCGTCGAAGGTTTAACAGTTTCGTTTCGCGGTAATTCATTAGGGTGAAATCTTTCATTAGAGGTATTAATTATTCAAGTAACGAGGGTTGACTTTCTTTTTAATGGAATGACAAGTAGATCGTTTCGTTGGTGATCCGATTTAAGTTTTACAAGGCAGTGATAATAATCTCAATTAAGTTCAGTGCTTGCCTCGTATCATTCACTCGCGTAATCCTTTTTATCTACGAGATAACGCACGATTGCTATTAAAACAAATTAGTTCCTATCCGTGCAACGAATGGCAATTATTCGTGCTGTATGATACTTTCTTACCGTTTCACTTGTATGTTATAACTTTGATACTAGATTTATGAAACGCGTCAAAATGACGGATCTTGGATTTCTTATTTTATTTAAAATTAACAAGAAAATTGGTAAAAAGCTACTGTCCAGATATAAGTTATCCTGTGTTAAAATAAAGAATCATTGCGTAAAATAGTTTACACATCATGTGTTTTTTTATACCTCATTTTTATACCTTAGTTTCAATTTAAATATAAACGATCACTGATTGTCCGTTGATATAGCGATAAAGTTATTATATTACTTTGAGGAAAATGTTTTAAACAAAGAAAACGAATTCCCATATTGTTTAAGCGTTGATCGTCATAACTCATTTCGCGAACGACGTTGCTCCTCATCCGACATCGATATCCTCCTTCTTCGTCGATTTCCACTTTTTCCAACATCCAATTTACGCTTCGTCTCGAAAAAAAAAAGAAGAGCTTCGCAAACTTTCCAAATTTAATTTCACGAACGAGAAAGTTTCAAGCTTGAAACTGTACCTTTTTCATCCCCGACGAAAAAAAAAGAAGCTTCACGTATCGCGATGCAAATTGTCACCTCGCAGAAATCAGCTGTCACCAGAAAAAGGTGGATTTCTGAAATCTGTCTGAAAAAAAAACGGGTCTTACACGCAGGAACTCGAATTGTCCGTAAAATCCCGACATCGTCCCTAATCCGAGAACGTAGCAGAATAAAGTAGGGTCAAGTAATTGGATGAACATCGACGCATTTACAATCGTTTATAATTGTTGTTAATTTGCGGTAGGATTAAGATATTTTTATTCAGATTCGATTAGATACACATGCATCAGCTTACAAACTTGCTCATAGCATTCTTTCCCTCATAACGCCGGGAGGAAGTAATAATAAACACATTCACACAAGGGAAAATAAAAAGGATAAAAAGCGCACTCTACACCTTTAACGCTACTTTTAAACTAGAATAAGAAAAGCATTAGTAATACAATCTAATAATAATCCAACATGGGTAATGTTTATAAAATACACGTAATTGCGAGAATGTATGAAAGGTGAAGGTGTGTTAGGCACCGTAGAACGTGCATGATATTTCATCGACAAGTTCGTTGGATGGTGTACGCGTTTACAAAACATCCCGAAACGAGCCTAGCCACGTCGAGGATTTTCAACGACGAAAAGAAGGATTCATGTATACCGAGACTCTAGTTGGCTCGGGTACAAAACAAACTACTTGGCCAGACACCCGGGCACCTTATCCCAGATAAGGGAAGACGTCTGCTGAGACCAATAGTCGCGCCAGATTCACTTGGAAAAATTTTTGCTGCGCCTGAAACGATCGTTCTCTGTTAGCTACCACCGGCGAATAGAGAGATGCCCGATGAATCATGTTCCGGTTTTAATTGATCGAATCAGCGCACTTTGGATAATGAAGCTTCATCCGGCTGTTAATTTGTCGATTCGAACATTCGCGATTTTAACGCGATCGCTGTGTACTTTTAAGCGACGTTGATGCACTTTCGAGAAAATTGATTTAGAATTTCTGAAAAATAATCTTCGAATCTTCGAGTGCACATTTGCACAATTAAGATTTAAAATCGGCCCTCAAGGTTTATTGTTAACCCTTTGCGGTCCTATGTCGAGTGTGGCTCGACTTGGCATTTCTCTTGGATCGTAGAAATAATTCAAATAAATAGGTTGGTCGAGGATGACTTCGTTACTTTGCCACTTGTAATAAATTGAAAATATGTTTGTTACGCACCCTGCATTATTACAATACATTTTTTATTGCAAACTCACTTCTTGATCTATTTTGTAAATTAATTAAGGAGCTATAAGTAAAAGAAATTATGGACCGCAAAGGGTTAATTTATGTGTTTTGATACTTCGGAGGAACAACGTGGTCCAAAATGGAGACATTCGTTTTCACATTTGCGAACGTTCGTCTATCAGAATGTTTGCCCAAATCGAAGGTTAAGATAGTTTAGATATTTTGATGACTATATCTTGATGGTTAAGGGAATGAAATATTCCAAGATACAAATATACTGAAATTTTCAGTCCTCAATTTTCACATTTGCAAACGTTCAGCCATCATAATGTTTGCACAAAATGAAGGTTAAGGTTGTTTTCTCATTTTGATACGTTAAATGAATAAAATATTACAAAGTATAAATATACAAAAATTTTCAGTCCTCGATTTTCACATTCGCAAACGTTCAGCCATCATAATGTTTGCACAAAATGAAGGTTAAGGTTGTTTTCTCATTTTGATACGTTAAATGAATAAAATATTACAAAGTATAAATATACAAAAATTTTCAGTCCTCGATTTTCACATTCGCAAACGTTCATCCATCATAATGTTTGTACAAAATGAAGGTTAAGGTAGTTTTCGCATTTTTATACGTTAAAGGAATAAAATATTGCAAAGTATAAATATATTGAAATTTTCAGTCCTCGATTTTCACATTTGTAAACGTTCATCTATAGCGATGCAAAGAAACGTTCATTTTGTATTTCGATTTTATGATAAGCACGATTTGTTGATATCGTTGAACATTCTTCGCGTTGCACTATCCTCGTTCGTTTCAGCGTCGTTTACGAAAATTGGAGAATAACCTGGATACCTGTTTCGCCTTGCTGCAGGTATTTTGCATTTTCCACGAAGCTATTCGGTTTTTTTCGGATTTGACGAAAAAGTGCCGTTCGTTCAACGGCAACAGCAAAAGTCTTCCATGTTTTTCAATGCTCTATATTCCGCTACTTGTATCTCTAGTCGCTTATCCGTGTGCTGTGGCTCCCTGTAATTTCTTGCGGTCACCGCTCTTTGACTTCCTACACAACCGACTATACCCTGCAGAATTATTTTCTCATCAACTTTACGACACCATCGCAGATTTGTAATTCTTTGAGTTCCCCGATCGATTCTTTATTTATTTTTCATGAGAGAATACTTTCCTGTCTGCGATATAAATTCTTCGGTGGTTTATGCGATATATGCTGTTCTGCATTATTTTTGTATTATTCGTACATTATATGTATGTTATTTGTATATTACACGTATGTCATTTGCATAGCATCTTTATATTATTTCTACACCACTTATACATTATTTTTGTATTATCTGAATATTATTTATATATAGTGTACTATTTCTATGATATTTATATATTATTTGTGCATTATTTATGTATTACTTATATATAGTATATGTCTATTATTTGTATAGTATTTATATATTACATCTATATTGTTTAGGTATTTTATTCGAGCATTATATATACATTATTTATATACAGTACATGTATATTATTTGTATATCAATTCAATATTATTTCGATATTATTTCCACAGAATTTCGATATTCTCCCCATATTATTTCTATATTAGAACCACATACTCGCAATCTCAGATTGTACATGTCCCTATTAAAGCTGTATTATCTGACTGTCTGAACATGACATTCTCCTTTCGAAATAGATATACGTATTTCGCTCCGCGAATCTTTGTGACACTCCGTAAATTGAATTTTCTATAGAGCAGTGCACTTAATGGCCCTTGATTTTTTACAATACCGTCGCTCCAAGCTGCACCCTCGTTTCGTGCTCGTTCCGTGTGTGCTTTCGATTTTCAAAACTGCCGAACGATCTCGTGCTGATTGCTTGAAACGATTTACACCGTCTTTGCACAGAGGAGAACGGTGCTTCGACAAGAAGCAATCAATTCCAATCTATTCACGTTTCTCGTGAAACAACCGTCCGGTTTTATCTGATTTTTTGAATATTTTAACGCGAACTTCTTCGCAATTTGCACGAGCATGTTAGTCGAAATCGTTCCGCGTAAAACGAAGCTGTTTGACATCTCTTCGACCGTGTTAATGCGTTAAAAGTTCCCGTGTTAATACGTTGAAACTTGACGTATTAATACGTGAAAGTTGCATCGTCCATATGTGACCGATACATGCTCTGAGGTAATCATCTGTTTTATGAGCAACGATCCTACTTATGCAATCATAATTTTAAAATAGTAAAATGCACAAATTACATACAAATAAAATAAGTAAATACTTGGCATAAATTAATTACTAGTACCAGTTACTAGGTGAGTTAATTAAATAGTAATTCTGACTTGGCGGTTAATTAATTACTCATGCTAACTACTAGATTAATCTATTCATTAGTGTGATCAATTAAACACGATAATTCACCATACTGCATAAATTAATTAAATTAGATAAATAATTAATTACTAGTGCAAATACTAGATTAATTGTTAGTGATGGTTTAATTAAATAGTTAAGATGCTATTATATAATAAAACAAGATTATTTATGTAATACGATATTAGGATAATGAATTAGGTTTGTAGAGAGCGAGATTATCTATTTGTTCGGATGTTTGGCAAATTTAATATGGTTAAAGTGTTAATCTGAAATGGTGCAATTCAAGGGTACATCATAATCAACCCGTTTGCCTAAACGTTTTGTCAATGGACGAAATGTCGATCAAATCTTCTTGCAGAAATCAGTACAAACGAGTTTACGATCCATCAATACGACGTTTGCACCTCGATAGAATCGCGACAATAAATCAAACACGCCAATAGCTGTTCTTTTTTCGTTTCACTGGTCTTCTCTGGATCTATCGAACATCAATGACACGGGGGTTAAGGGTTGCTTTAGGGGCGGTACATTGGCACAGAACGAACATCTAGCGGGCCGTGCACTCAATTTCCCGCGATAATGTCGAACCGCGTACAAACACGGTGTTAAGAAAACAACAATCACGATTTGTAATAGGAAATCTCCAAATTGTGACCTATAAACATTTTTAAAAATTACTCCAGTTAAAATTAATTAAGAAGAAACGATTCCCTGAACATTAAATTTCGAATAAATTACGAATTAAATTTCGATAAGGATGTTCTTGCTGTAAAGAATAAATGGTATCGAAATTATTTATGTAGAAGCTGATATTAATTAATGAGAAATATGATGCAAAACTGCGGACAGTCATATGTGCCCATAATTATGAAAATGGTCTAAGTCAATTCCAACTTTAAAAACATTTCTGTACGAGAATCATACAAAAATTTCATGTTCATAATAAATTTTCATTAATCGAGACTAATAGAATTCTATTTTAAAATGTTGCATTATATAAAAATATTTTTTAATCCATTAAATATCTCGGAACAAGAAATGTGTAACTTAGACTACTTTCATAATTATGGGCACATATGTAACATTGCGAATGAATTTTTCGAAAAGTATAAAAGATACGAAAATTCCTTTCATAGAAATTTTTTTAATAAAATTTGTTTTACGCCTCTGAATTGTAACGCGTTAGAAATTGACAAAATGGCGCTACCGGAATCGAACCAGCATCTGATGCAATCCGCCGAAATACATAAAAGGGCGATGTTCCTCTATTTGGCAATATCTCGGGCATCGAATGCCAACTGTAGAATAGGTAGTTCAATATTTACTGTAACAAGGGGAAAAAAATATTTGAACGTACGATAAAGGGTGTAATAAACCTACGATAACAAAAAGAAACATAAAGAAATCATAAACGAATGAACGAAGTCAATCATTATGCTGTTCTATTGAACAGCAATAATTGCTCGGTATGGGTCAATCTTTTCCACAACAAAAAAAAAGGGATTTACATAGAAAATTCCGGTAGAGCTCTAAAAAAGCCATAGCCGAGTGTACCGTTCGAACGTCGTAAAACGATGATCGTCGATGACCGAACGATTTTAATTTCAGGCCTGCAACGCCATGGAACCACAGGGGGTGCCACAATAAAGAAACAAGAACCGCAAGGGACACTGCAGCCGATGGCCTAAATAGGACGGTGAGCAGGTAAACCCGAATTTATTCGCCGAATTATGAAGCGTCTATTCGAGCATGACGCGGAAAATCAAGTTCGCAGGCCGTAACCATTATTTTCCTACACCCGGTACGGTTAGGTCAACAGGCACGGATTTGTAACCTTCCTAAAACATGTCCGTGAAATTTATCTCGCCCCGTAAACGTAACGTTTGCCACGCTCGTTCCCGACATTTGTCTGCATTCGTGACACGGACCAATTTACATGCCACGGAAAATTCACCGGGGATCTTTCTGACCCCTCTCCGATAACGACGCAAACGTTTCATACGGATCGACGAACATTTCCATAGTTAGTGGACTCGGAAACCACGTTTGTTTTCCCGATTTTCGAGATTTATTTCTTCTTATAGCGTGTGCACGGGCAGATTCGGTGCCCCCGACGTGATCGCGGGCACGGGTGTGCTACAGGATGCGTGAGATTTATGTCTAGTTTAGTAGACACGGATGTTTTTATTTTGCCCTTGAGATTTCGAATTTGGAAAGCAGGGTGCTCAGTGACTACGAAATTTCGGGATTCGAAAATGTAGAGATTCAGGGAATTTTGGAAGTTGGAAAGCAGAAATTTCGGAATTTGGAGATTCGGAAGTGTCGAGATTTTGAAATTTTGAGAATCAGAAATTTTGAAACTCGGAAATGTACGTATTGAGAAATTCAGAAATTTGGAAATCTAGGAATCCGGGAGTTCAGCTATTCAGAAATCTAGGAATTTGAATATCAAAGAATTTTTTAATTTAGGATTTCGGAAATTTAGAGATTGGATAACATAGGAATTTTGAAGTTGTGAATTTCCAAAATTTAGCGATTCAGAAATCTAGAAATTTATTATTCGGAAATCTAGGGATTTGTGAATTTAAGGATTTGGAAATCCAGGGCATTGGGAATTTGGAATTTAGGAATTCGGAAATCTAGGGATTTTTAAGTACAGAAATTCAATTTTCATGGATTTGGAAATTTTGAGATTCGGAAAGTTAGGAATTTTAAAGTTTAGAAATTCGGAAATTCGGAAATCAAAAATTCGAAAATTTGAAAATTCGATCATTTAAGATTCGGGAATCTAGGGATTCGGAAATCTTGGAACCTGGAAGTTTAGACATTCGGAAATCTATGAAATCGAGATTCCATGAAATTAGAGATTTGGTAACCTAGGAATTCGAGAATGTACCGTCTGGGAAATCTAGGGATTCGAAAATGTAGGACCACGGAAGTCAAGAAATCCGGAAACTTCGCGATTCGGAAACCGAGGAGGTGAAATCGTCTCAAGAAACTTTCCAAATATCGATCATAAAAATTCCACAGCTTCATAATTTAAATTACCAGTACATAATTCAAAATCATCGAAATCTGACAGTCGACAATTTTGAACTGGCAAATTTTACAAATGCCGAAATTGGCTGTCTACCAGTCGATTGCCCATCGCTGTCCCGATGGTCATTGAAATTCGAGGTTTCCTCGGAAATTCGTGTTGTCTTCCAAAGCACACAATTAAAAAGATCATACGCAGAAAACGTGTCAAGGCTGATAACTAAAAGGTTCGCACACGGAACAAGGTCTTCCTTCGTCTAATGACCACAAGCAACGACTGGAAACCGTTTTCTCGGTATGTTTCCTCGCCGTTAATGCGAAAGCTCGCTCGACAAATATTTAGAACTGATCCGTCGGGCCACCATCTTGCGTTCTCCCTAAGCAACAAACTGCCTTTCCCTTTGATACCCGATCGGCCAACAGAGATTTACCACCGCTGGTTTCGCTGTTTGCAAAGAAAATATAGCAACAATTTTATTACCGTTTCTGCGTTCACAGGATTTTACGTTCGATAAATTATTATCGACGGTTGTTCGACAACAACGGTCTCGTTTTTCTTCGTGCGTGTTCGAACGATGTAACGTCGAGACACTATATCTCGAAGACCTACAAAGCAACTTTCTTTCAGATTTCTTTCGACCTTCGTTTCTTCGGGTACAACACATTTATTTATTTATAAAACATTGAGGGTCAGATTCGAGTCATTCAAAATTATATCAACGGCGCAATGAAATTTTACAGATTACTAATAACGATTAAATATTTTCTTTCAACGCAATTAGTCACGATTAATCTTTTACTGATACTCTTAATACTAGATTTACGGACGCTCAAGGACCACTTATGTCTGAATTGACAGTGGACTATAAAACCCCGTAAACAATTGATAATGCATAAACAAGTTTATAAAAAGATTCTTTATCTCGACGAAGATCAACATACGTTTTGCAATAAGTTTTTGAATAATTTTCGTAATTGAAAGTAAAAAACCTAAGATCCGTCATTTTGAGGGGTTTCGTAAACTTAGTGTTAATACACGATGGTTGATTGACAGTCGCACCAAATAGGGAAGAATTTTGAAACACGATACAGTCAGTTCGTACCAAATACACGAATAAAAGACTGGTGTAATTACTTGTCGATGCGCTGTAAATGCTATAAACGTTTTACGGTATGTTCGTGTAACCGAATCGTGTCGAACATTTGTCCATTAGAAGCTGTAAAATGGTAGACTCTGCCGCAGAATGTGGGTTTTATGACATCATCGTAGCATCAACATTGTAACATCGCTGTAACATTTCGTAACGTTACCGATTGAAGCGTAATTAATTGCACAAAGTGTATCATAGAAAATATTTATACGAAACAATTTGTCACAGAATTTGTTGATCGGTTCGTTCGCAGCGTTCGCCGGTGGCTTTAAAACAATTTCTAACGCATTTCAATAATACTCGACCCCGTTTACGAAATCCGAGCATAGCAGCGGCAATTTCACATGATCTCGTGGCATTCCATACATCATCAGATAGCACGGGTTTAGAACGTGTTAAAGGAACATAAGCATCGCGACCTATCGTCGTTATTGATCGGAATACCGAATCGAAACTGGACAACGACTGACGTATCGATTCCGTGTGTCGTCCCAGTTACCTCGAATCACTCGCGCAAAGGATATCGAGTAAACGTACGTTTCTTCTTTGGTTTCCGACCGATGGATTCCGGATGGAAGGGAAAGAAACGATGCACCTGGCCGAGAACCGATCGAGCGGGTCGCCGCAACGTCTCCTCTCTACGTTTCGACGAGACGACCTTGGCACGATTTTTCACCGTTTACGATCGAGTAACTATCATCTTTGTCCGGAGCTGGTGATTTTTAGATTTGGGATTTCGGGAATTGGTCATATAGGGATTTTGAAATTGGACAAAATTGAGGATTTAGGAAATTTGGGAGCTAAAAATTTGTGAACTTGACAATTTTGGAATTTGGCAATTTTAGGGTTTTGAGATTTTTGGATTTGCGGAATTCCGGATTTGGTGATTAGGGGACTTGAGGATTTGCGGATTTTGGGATTCGGGGATTCGGGGATTTGGGGATTCGAGGATCTGGAGATTTGGGGTTTTTGAGATTTTAGAGATTTTGGGATCTGCTGATTTAGGGACTTGTGGATTTGAGAATTTGGGGGTTTGCGGGTTTTGAGCTTCAGGGATTTGGGGACTTGTGGACTTGTGGACTTGTGGACTTGTGGATTTGGAGATTTGGAGATTTTGGTATTTGCGAAATTTGGGACTTGATGATTTGCGAATTTTAGGATTTTGGGATTTGGGGGTTTGGGGATTTGATGATTTGTTGATTTCGAAATTTGGAGATTAGAAAATTAGGAAATTTGGGAATTTTGGTAGCTAGAAATGTGTAAACTTGGGAATTTGGAAATTTGGAGATATTGAGAAGTTGGGAAATTAGAATTTTTGAAATGTGAGCATCTGAAGATTTGGGGAGGTTTGGAATTGTGGAGTTGATAATTTAGTAATTTTAGTAACTTTGTAATTCGATAATCGGAACACAACAATTTTTAAATCTGATAATTTGATCATTCAGAAACTAGAAAATTTGTAATTTGTACTTTTCTAACTTTGTGACAACACTGATTGTTATCATTTGAGCACGTACATTAGTCACGGAGTATCTTTTCCCGCAAGAAGACAAAGCACCAGCAACGCAGATTATCCGAGTAACGAATGAAGATTCTTGTTGGTTGAATGCTGTAGTAATTAAGCCGGCGATGTCCAAGCTAAGCTTACGAGCTTACGGAACTTTCTTCCCGTCTTCTATTAATTACTACGCTGTACGGTTTTATGCGAGATTCATTTTGGTATTAACGAACATGATTACTCTTCTGCTGATAGAATCGAAATACAGCTACGCAAACGATCGTTGAATACTTCCCTCATAAATGTTGGCACGAATTAAGTTTTTAAATTTTGATTCTCGGATTATAGTCAATAGACCAAGTATGATGCAGGCTATATTTTTAACTCAAAAATTTTAAATGAACTTTCATATAGTAAATCGTAGCAGTTAATCGAGCGATTTACAATAGGGAAAATAAGAGTGCAAGTATATTCTGTTAACAATTTTGATACAATAAAAATGAGAGTAAAAATGGTGCTAATACAATTAAGAAATTCTACTGTAGATTACTATTATTGCAATAAATTTTACAATCTTTTATTGTGTTGGTTTCAAATTTTATAATTTTATATTTTACTGTTTTACATTTTAATATTTTAGTGTTTTACAATTTTATACTTTACTGTTTTACAATTATATATTTTACTATTTTCTATGGTACTATTTTACAATTTTATAATTAACAATGTTATATGTAACAGTATACGTTCGCCTATTTACTGATCAATGAGAATCCTACAGAAAATGAAAGGCTCAAATCGGAACTTTTTATCCGAATCGCAATGGAACCAAAATGAAAAGTTCCAAGGTTAAATCAAGAATATCTTTTCGTCCGAGAACGGCAAATAAGAATCGCCTAAATTTATAAGACGATATAACATCATCCGTCCATTATTTCCTCAATCGCTGCCGGAGATCGCGTTGCAGATATACCCGATAGAAGTAGTAGCAAGTACGATGAAAATGAAGATCGTGTACGCGACTACACGAACGCAGCAGTCGTAAACGATTTTCTTCAGGATCGAATTCACGTTCTCATCGACTTCGCCATTTTCTTCGGCCGCGTCCGCGAATCGGAGCACTGAAATCGAACAGTTTTAAACAACTTTTTCGGCAGTTCGTTCTCGTTCCATATCGTTCCCGAGATATTTGACTTTAATTCGACAACCTCGTCGTTCCGGAGTCGTTTTCGCTGAATCGTCGACGGTCTCTTTCCGGTTCATCCCTTCCGTTTCGTCCCGTTTCGATCTCCCCGCAGCCGTACTCTATCGCGACAGTAAAACGTTATGTTGGTTGTAAATTTATTAGGACAAGACACTTGGTCTCGTCCGAAGAATTAGATGAAAATTATAGCAACGACCCACGGTTGGATGCTGGCCAAGCGATACCGGTGTTTTCTTGCCTCCTTGTTTCGCCACGTTCCTTTTCACTTTCTTTCTTCGTTCCGGCTGTAACGGAGTTACGGCGATTTTATTAATCCATCGACCCCGTCACTTTTTATCGCGTTGCGGATATCGTGCACGCGGAAAAATACAGTCCTCTTCGGCAATCGTTACGTTGCTTTGGCTTCTGCATCGAAAACAACATCGCCAGCTAACGTAACGATCTGGCCGCTTTTCGTTAACCGTCTTGGATTTACGATCTTTATATATTTATAGCCGGAGAACATTCTTCCGGATCCACTATTCGGGAATAGAAATTGCGTTCGTTGGATCACGCTGGCGCTGCAAGGATTACAGATATTTGTATATTTTTTTAATACCGAAACGCTGTTTTGACGCCGGGAACGCAACAAGTGGTTGCAAGAAAGGAGGTCGAATTTTGCAGGTTTGGTTCGATACGAAAACCTGAACACTAGATTATTCAGGTATTTCAATTATTGCGAAATTGTTAACACTAAATCTACCGGCGTATAATGTACGTTTATCTTATAATTAAAAATGAAGTTACTAAATAAACAAATGATAAAATACAAATTAATGTACACAATAAATCTTCATCTTGATACAAATCAACACGAGTTTTAAAGATGCGATCTTAATATTCCTTGTAACATAAAATTAGAGACTCGTTGAATGGTCAGAATCTTGTCAAATTGTTAATATTTTCGGAAATCCCGATTCAATGGTTTTTTACATTCGAGAATCGTTTTGCTTTCAATAAAATTTGCTTTCGACAATGTTTGTTTTTAATAAAGAGTCAGTTGACCAAAATTTTGACTGGAAGGCGATAAACAGTTTTTATGGGGTCGTTGAAAATCGGATACGCCGTTCGACCGTTTACGAGTGTTTTTATTATGAATTAGTACGATTGTTCGCAAAAGTTGAAAGCAATAAAATCATAAATAGGTTGAAGCGTGTTTATCCGGTGAAAGCCGGGTAAATCTTTTTCTTTGAGGAAAACGTGCACAACAATTGCTGTTCTTTTTCCGAACATTTGCCGATTCGATGACCGTGCAATCATATCGGCCTTCTGAAAGCATTGTCGTTCGTGTCAGGAGTGTTTTGCACGTGTCACGCAATAACCAGATGTTTCGGGTCTTTTAAAACTATTACAGGCCACTTCGCTGCGTGTAATTGGCTCTCCATCTCACCGAGTCGATATTCCGATTTTGTCCCAGTAACACCGAATGGACTTTTCGCACGACCGCCATTCCATTTCTTCGACATAATTATTCTGGAACACTTTCTTCGAACCGAGAGCTCTTTTATAACCGTAACTTCGTTATTCCTTAGTCTATTAAATCTGAAAGTGCTACAGTACCATAAACAATAATAGTATTACAAAGTGGTACAAATACTTACAGTACTACAAACAAGTGTACTAAACAGTTACACTACTACAAATAAGTACTACAAACAATTGCGAAAACAATCTTGAATGATCCCCAGAGAGTAACTGCACCATTTCTCGACTCGTTCAATCATTCCGTATTTAATATTCGAAAGGAATCACCTAAGAAAAGCGCAACAAAACTCGAACAGAGAATTTCAATTACAATCAGGGTGCGGATTATGATACATCGAAGTTTACATAAACATAAATTATGTAGATCGCGCATCCGATAAATTACATGATTTATTCATACTTCGCGACCTGGATGTATCATAAATGCATGAACATCTGCAGTTTGATCGTATTAATGCTAAATTAACGATTGTATTAATACCAGGTTTGCATCGCGTACACAATCATCCCTTATTTAAAATTACAGGAATTAAGATGCTTCTGTAGAAAAATTAATTTTTGTCAAAAGGAAAAAGGATTATGTGTTTTATTTCGGATCCCAAAATAATTGTGCATCTAATGCCCTTAAGCCGGTTAAAAGTTTACTTATGTTGTTAAGTATAAGTTTGGTAATTGTGTAAATCATTAATAAATTGTATAAACTTCATAGATTTCATAAATTCTATAAATTCTATAAATTCTATAAATTCTATAAATTCTATAAATTCTATAAATTCTATAAATTCTATCAATTCTATCAATTCTATCAATTCTATCAATTCTATCAATTCTATCAATTCTATCAATTCTGTAAATTTTATAAATTCGATATATTTTGTAAACTTTGTCAATATCATAAATTCTATATATTTTGTAAACTTTGTCAATTTAATAAATTCTATATATTTTGTAAACTTTGTCAATTTCATATATTCTATCAATTTTATAAATTTAGTAAATTTTATAAACTTTATATAAATTATAAATTATAAATTTTATGAAGTACAAAGTTTATAAATGATGAATTACAAATTTTATAAATTGTAAATTCTAACTTAAATACGTATACATTAAAAATGTTTGCAAGAGTTGAATACGTGCATTCTGATCGTTTCTGTCTGATGCTGAATATCAAAATACTTTTTCGATCGTTTTAAGGTACCGTTGCTTAAAAGGGACACTGAGAAAATACCTTCTATAATGTTTGCCGTGATCGCAGGCTAACAAATACGTTACACGTGCGACGGACTGGGTCACTTTGGAAGGATCAACCGAAAGGATCCCATTTAAGGAGGGTCCTGTTATATTACACCCGTATAATCCGCGAACAGTTAATTTTCAAGTGGCCAGAATGAACGACGAGTTGATTGCCAGATGTTGAAAACTTTCACGAGAAATTTTACGAACCGACCGATGAAACTTGATTAAAAGGCGAATTTTCGTCCCGACGAGATTTTCTCGTTGAAATCTCTTCGATCAGCCACCCCCCCCGACTGTTTTATAATTTCCGTCTTGACGTCAAGTTTCGAGCGATTGATTAATCGAGTGTCTTTGCCACGGCGAAATTAAAGATTCTACCCTTGCGATGATTTATGCGTTCGCTTCGATCGGTATAACGGCACAAATTTCATCATTATTTAAACGAATTTTGCGAAGGTATAAGACAAAGTTATTTCAGAGTTTACTGACTTCGGAGATTACCGTCTGTAGGGGTTTACCAACCCCTTTGTTCGGGGGTTTATTGCGCGATCGTTACAATAAATAATTTATTTTATACCTCGTTGAAAGCGCTGGGTCGGTATTTTTGTAATTACGGTATATTCGCATATCGCCATTTATGGGATCGTACCATTTTTTTCTATCGTAGATGTAAAAAATTCTTGCAATAAAAATATCGATAAATATCGTTATATCTAGGATCTTTTTTTCTGACAATATTGCTAACCTTTCCGTGAATCCTCGCTACGAAAACGGGGCAATATAATTAAATATATCCCTGTTCCTGTCAAAACGGTAATTAAATTTCCCACCTCCCTTGTATTTCGCTGCAATATCGTCAGGATTTTATCGCAGAGAAAAATTACTTTTACTCGAACAGCGTTTTACGCGGCGAAAAATTGTTACGTATTGAATTTTAATTAATAACTCTTTCGCGAAGCAGAAATTGTGTTGCCAATCGAGTTACTAATTGATGGAATGTTATTTCAGCTATTACTAGCTAATTGCAATATCCTTTCTGTTTTATGCAGCATTCATTGCCCGATAAATTCAGATGTTTTACCTCGAAGTCATTGTAAATTCCATGCAAAATCGTATTTCAATAAACAATTTTATACGGAACGGTACATATATCCTTAATTCGCAATTGAATACCTTTTATACCACACATTCTTACAAACATTGCTAATTATCGATTCACCCACTTTTTCTTCTTTCATGCCTCGTATCAAATTTATTACATAACCAGTGTCATTGTAAAATATCAATTCCACAGTCTAATGACCTCGTTTCGTTCAGATTATTTCAGATACAATTATTGTATCACAGTATAAAAATACAATAATTATTAAATTTTAAAATAAAAATACATTATCACATTTAAAAAAAAAAAATATTCTAAAATAGTAATTTTTGTATTACACCATAGAAATATAATAATTAATAAATTCTAAATATAATAGTCGTTATATCCCAAATATAATAATCATTATATTTCCAACGATCGATCACCATCATCATTATAAATCAATGAACAACGAACCCTTGTCCTCTGCATTCTTCTTCGAGGTGTTCTACGAAATAAAGAAGAGGAATCTGTCGAAGCACGAGCGGAATTTAGGGCAAAAATTGCTTACGATCTCGTAACCAGCGTCATCCATCGAACGTCGACGAAAGTTGGCCGCGATGGTGGCCCAAGAAAATGAATAGAAGCAGCAAACACGGTAAGAATAAGCAAAGGTTAGCTTTCTCGTGACAGGACCCCGTCGTTCGATTTTCCTCGTTATCGATCGACCACGATCGATACGCAAGGTGGTGCAAAGACTCGTAACGTGTGTGCCACGATTGAACAACTTCAACCTTGAGCTCATTTTTCTGGCGATTCCGTCGGATGACATCATTTTCATTCAGAACAACGAGGAATGATTTTATTGTCGAGTATATTCACCACGGATTTTACGTTCCTTCGGAAGAATTCAATTTGCAAAATAAATGCCGGCACAAATATCGCGACGCAATATTTTTAATCGTCCGCCGTTAAAATCGTCCCGTCGGCTCGGCTCTCTACGATAAGTAATAAAATACCGAAAGTTTCGCATATGATTCTCGTAGAAATTGAAATTTATCGTTTTCCGATGGCTGTGTTGCCGACTGTTTCTACGGGAACGGGACTGCTACATTCGTTTTATTAGTATTAATAAAATTTACGACGCGCCAAAGTCGGTTTTCGCAAGTTTAGACGGTTTAGTATGAATTTTAATGGGAGTACGCGAGTTACTGTTCTGAGAGGTGGCGGTATATCGCAGCGCTATAGAACGGGTAATGTAACGCGTCGTAATTTGATGTTTGGTAACGTTAACGAGTAATAATTCAACGCGTGGTAAATTGGATACGTGATAAATGCGATCTGTGGTAAACTTGGCGTGTAGTAAATTTGACATTTGTACTCCACAACTCGTGATTTAACATGTAGAAGTGGGTGCGTGGAACATTTGACGCGTGGTAAATTCGGCGCGTAATAAATTCGGCGCGTGGTAAATTCGACGCGTGGTAAATTCGGTGCGTAGCAAATTTTGCGCGTGGTAAATTCGGCGCGTGGTAAATTCGGCGCGTGGTACATTTGACGCATGGTAAATTCGGCGCGTGGTAAATTCGACGCGTGGTGAATCCGGCGCGTGGTAAATTCGACGCGTGGACAATTCGGCTTGTGGTAAAATCGGCGCGTGGTAAATTCGACGCGTGGACAATTCGACGCGTGGACAATTCGGCTTGTGGTAAAATCGGCACGTGGTAAATTCAACGCGTGGACAATTCGACGCGTGGACAATTCGGCTTGTGGTAAATTCGGCGCGTGGTAAATTTGGCGCGTGGTACATTTGACGCATGGTAAATTCGGCGCGTGGTAAATTCGACGCGTGGTACATTCGGCGCGTGGTAAATTCGATGCAACTCGTGGTTATTCAAGGATCGATAATCCAACGTGATAATTCAGCGATTACTAATTAAACGCGTGACTACACAACGCGTCGGTGCGACAGGTGGCGATATAATTTGCGACGATCTATACTGCTACGTTCGACGAGAATCCATGAAGAGTCTAACAGTGGCTGCAAAACGAATTATCTCCTCCGTCGGAGGTATTCCAATATCTTGTCGTCTACCGTGAAATCTGCACCGTGTCTCAATTGTACAACCTCCATGGAAATCCACCCCAGAACACCGAGCATTTTGAATCCAAGATCGCGAAACTATTTCGTCGCGGGAAAATACAATCGTGTTCCTTAATACTCCAACTATTTGGGACAATATCTTGGTTCCGCGTTGTCCGGTAACTCGTCGATATTCTCAAGTTACTTTCTTCGGGACGTATTTTATTGCTATTCACAGTTTCCCCAATAATATGGCAGCGTTCTGTATAATATCGTCGGGAAATAAAGTTTCGTTCCACGGTACTTCACGTATTCATGAAATTTCACGTTTTCGATACCGCGCTTAAACAGGATGTTAGGTATGTAATTCGTTAACGAGTAGAAGTTGCGAAAATTAACCCCTTGATCTATAACATCGTGTTACATTCGTGACGCACGCTGCAATCTGAACGTTACAAACTAGACTCGTATTTCATGATATTTAGATTTTAGGTTCCATTCTAATTATAATCCGTATTATAATATGTATAGCCAAGTGTTGCTAACTACAGAATTTGTTCAACGTATAAACTTTCTTTGCTTGTCTTAACCTCGTAGTAATACAATAATTATTTGATCGTAAATGACGCATCTGCTTAGAAAATATTTAAAAGGGTTAATCAACATTCATCTCCTTCTTCGTAATTTTTACATCAAATTGTAGAAACAATTAATTTTATTGTATTTTAGCTTCGATTCTAATTATAATCTGCATAGTCAAGTATCGCTAAATACAAAATTTGTTCAACAATATCAACTTTCTTTGCTTGTCTTAACCTCGTAGTAATAATTATTTCATCGTGAATGACGCATCTGCTTAGAAAATATTTAAAAGGGCAAAACAACATCCACCTTCTTCTTCATAATTTTTACATCAAATCATAAAAATGACCAATTTTCAAATTAGAATTCATAGACTGTATGACACGCTGGTTTTCTGTAAGAAAAATGTCGTTAATAGAAAGTTCCACCGTTCTAAAATATTATCGACGTTTGTTTTGTGCAACATGCCAAACATTCTTTAATGGAAAGTTGTCTCGCAATTTTCGAACGCCTGTCGCTTCATCGTCGGAAAATTCAGAGCCGGGGAAAATCGCGACGCGAAACCGAACTTCTTCGACGTTGTCCAAAGTGTGCCACGAAGCGATTGGTCGCCGTTGAAAGTATCGATACTTGCAAACAAGCAGAAACACAGAACTCGTTCGGGAAAAGGTTTTCAACGGCCGTGAAACTATTATGGTCGCGTCAGTTCGGTAAGGATACGAAGGATCCTTATCCTCGCGCTATATTTTCACTTTTAATGGAGCGAGAAACGTTCCGCTTCGGAGGCAACGACGTTTCTTACTCGCTCGCTCTTTCTACCATCGCGAGTTTTACAATTACTCGAATCGGTAGCCACGCTCGATTCAGGTCGATGAAGGAGCATAACGAGCCATCATAAGCGTCTCGAATTCCTTCGAATAAATCGCTCTTTCAAGCTTCTTCTTCGTCGTCTTTTCACGATTATAGAGCCACCTTTTCATGCACCGACCCGTTGCGGATCAACTCTTCCAGCTTTCAAGAACGCTATGCTTGTTCTATTGCTTGTGTTAACTTAACCGGAGAAGAGGAAACTTTGAGACAATTGTTACAAATTTTGTGTAGCGAAATTGCATTCACAAATTTCAAGAAATGCATCTTGGCTCGAGTTTGTTCGATACAGTGTCATTAGACAACCCTACGTCTAATAAGAAATAACGTTTTCACTTTTTAGACATTCATCTGACTATGATGTATGAATATATTCTACAATAATGTACTCATTTTTTAGACGTATCAGTCATTGTGATGTATGCAAAGTTTCATTTTGGGTGAACATGTCATCGTGATGTTCGTGTATGTTCAATCTTAGATGTATATATTATTTGCATGCTTTTCAAATTCTGTATTTTATGTCGGTAGACATTTCAACCCTGTATTAACAAGTTTGAAGAGAACTGTCTTGAATAAGGGATGATATATTACTTTCCAGATGTACATGTCATTGTGATGTATGTATATGTGTATTTCTAGATGTAAATGTCAGTATGATATATGCATATGTTTATTTTTAAATGTACATGCCATTGTGATGTATGCATGTGTTCATTTTTAAATGTACATGCCATCATGATGTACGTATATGTTCATTTTTAAATGTACATGTCCTTATGATGTCCTTATACGTTCGTTTTTAAATGTACATGCAGTGTGATATATGTATATGTTCATTTTTAAATGGACATGTTATTATAATGTAGGTATATGTTTATTTTTAAATGTACATGTCCTTATGATGTCTGTATATGTTTATTTTTAAATGTACATATCGGTGTGATACATGTGTATATTCATTTTTAAATGTATATGTCATTATGACATATGTATATGTTGATTTTCAAATATATATGTTATTACGACATGTGTATATGTTCATTTTTAACCGAGGATGTTATTTCAATGTACATGGATTTCTGTAAAAATATTCTACAAAAAAATGTTCGCAGAGATATCACTGTCTCGTGTGTTGTAAACTGCAGACCACAAGTCACGCGCGTTCGTGTACACGAAACGATTGCAATTTGACACGCGTGTCCTTCGGTAGATGCAAATCGAAATTTCGTCCAATCCCATCACATTCTGCCGTATCGCTCGATAAACCCGAAGATTATTTTTCTCCACTTACTGACCATCCCTTCGAGTGAATTTTTCAAGGCTCCGACCCTCGTTCGCTACGGACATTTCAAGGCTGCGACTGGCATAACCCATCCGCATACGGCTACTTGATCGAACGAAACAACGCGTTCTGCGATACACCTTATTAGCAAATATTATTATATTCAGGAAACGAAGAGCGTCACGAAAATCACGGTAATTGCACAAAATATAGTTTTGTTACACCATATAAGTTTACTTCTCTTACAAATTTTATAATGCATTCACGAAAAGATTTTAGGTATTTTGTACACCGAGATATTGTTAAGAAAAATTTGTTCTGTTTATTTATATTATTAATTTTCTTCAAAATTCATTCTTCTACGAATTTGCTTCTTTCATAAATGTAACAATGTTTTTAATCCGTTTCATACACAAAATTTCAGGTACTGCATAAATTGTTGATCGTTTTACTATACCTGTATAAAAGAATATGCACTTGTATAAAATAAAATTCTATTTGATGTCAAAATTGTCCATGCACCGATGTAAAAATGTAACACACAATTTTTGTTACGACATTTGGATATTAAATTTTGTATATCAGTATGCAAGTATCAGTCGATTTTCTAAATCAATCTGGACACAATAAGAATGATATTGTCGTGTCTAAACGTTGTCGTAATTGTCAAATTTTTATCTGCAGTAGACTTTTGCAGGCGTTCAGAGATTATTCTTTTGTCTCCGTTCTTATACCGAAATAACTTTTGGGAACAATTTATGGTGCCCAAATTTAACGACGAGAATCCCGCTCTATTCGCAGTGACTAGTAAAATATTCTTAGGATTTGATGTATGTTTCTGTGTGTTCCACCACGTCGCTCGATTTCGAGAAGATCTGTGCAAGGTAAAATGTTTCATCGTTTGTCAAGGGAAGCGAACTCGAAGGTGTCTTCGAGGGTTAACCCGAGAAAGTCATCTTTTACCAAGAACTCGATCTTGCGCGAAAGTATCCGGTTACTCTTCAATTAAAATTCTACACCGTTGTCGACGTTGTTACGAGGTAGATCGACGAGGATTTTTGTCGTTCGCGGGAAATTTCGCCTCGTGTTACCGGCTAATAACGTAATTTTTTCCAAAACACACGTAGACTGAAGCTTTCGCACGCGCGTTAACGATCTCCATTCGCCGCGAGACTCTTTTCTTTCGAAAACTTATTCGCGTTCATTGTCGCCGTCTCTGAATGTCACGATCGCACAAAAGGATCACGGAAGACAATTTAAATCGTCTGAAAGATCGTCTGGAAGCTATTATCGAGCATCCACTCGCTTCTTTAATTATATCCCGCCAAGTGAAAACCGCGGAAGGATTTTCGTGGAAGTCGCGAAAGTTTAATTTTGCCTGGATCAGGTTCCTATCCCGTGGGAAGATCGAACCGGTCCGCGAACGTACGCCATCGACGGTCCACTTTCAACCCTTTAAGCTAAACTAGTTATCCGAGGTAAATATTTGCGAATTGATGCTTCGATCGCTGGAATATCAGTCGAACGGATACAATAGTATCGTCGATTCGTTTCTCCTCTCGAACAGAATGTTGTTCGACGTTCTCGATCAAATTCGATTTACATAGGACCGTTCCGAAGTTCGAAGAAATAAAATGCTCCTCGTTGGTTAAGCGTTCATTCATTAGCTGTTTTATTGATGTAAGCAACGAGCTGCATTTTGTTTTAGACGATTGGGATTCTAGAGGGTTGGAAACCAGCAAAGTTGAACGCCGATTCTTGTTAGAAAACAGTGTCTTATTCCTTTGTATCCTCTTTTTACCAAGCGCAATTTCACGAAAGATTTTTGCTGCAGAATATTGACATATAATTTGCACGATACGGTACGTGGACGATAATGTTCAATTTTAAATCGTTTTAGAGATAGCAGTTATTCTATTTTCAACAGAATTGTAATTTTAACGAATCATAGATCTCGATGAGCGAATATTCGCTATAACAGAGGTTAGGGTGGACAGAAGAGGTTGAAGGCTACCCTAATGTTTCACTCCGTGCAAACAAATGAAAAAAATCCACGCCTCGCGTGTCTGTCTCCTCAATCCACGTTATCTGCCTTTTCAACGGGGAACAACGACTTTTCCTATCTAACGCCACTCATTCTTTTCACTTTATTTATTCGTCATCCATCAAACGTCGAATAGAGGAGATTGGAACCGTATATCGACCATCATCGATATAAGAAGATCAAAAACTTTGGAGCGAAAGATTAAAAAGATTAAAAAATAGTAAAAATCGCAGAGGAAAAATATTATCGATTGTGAAGAGGAAGAATACGATCTCTGAGAAAGAGGATTCGATATAATGATTTGATTCGAACGTAAAATTACGAGAGACAGAAATTGTAACGTAATTTAATTTGGAAACATTATGTACAGCGATTCCTCGATTCAAACATGTTTTCTAGGAACGAAACAATAATTGCAAAACGCCGGAAAGCGTCAAAGTGAGCGTAACCAGATCCAATCGCTGTGTTCCAATTGAATTTTCGATGCTTCACTCGATGGCGTTAACGGATTCAAAAGATCGATCGATGCGCTCGTTCAATCCAGTTACGAATAAAAACGACGATTTAATCATGTTACAGCCGTTTCGAGCGTAAAGTTGCCGTCGAAATGTGCGATCGATCCACCGGCTGAATAAACTCCTCGCCGAGATTTATTCGCGACTTTGTCGCCTTTATTTCCCTGCCTGATCTTCGCGTCTTAATTCCTCAGCATTCGATAATTCACCAAAATTTTGTACCAGTATAAATCGAGTTACCATTTTCCTTCCCATCCGTTTTGAATCATCTATTGTCATCGAACACACACGAAGAAATATTCCGATTGTCTGACAAAATTTTGAAAGTTTCATTACTTCTCTGTGACAATATTACATCTAGTTGTACTGGTACAAATCAATGGCTCATATATAAGTATTATATTACATTCTACATATTTTGTTTTTGGCAATTTTTCATACTTTCTTAATTTTTACAAATGGAACTCGAGTTATTAACGAAACAAACTAAATAAACTAATAAACATCTTACATTGAACATTTAATGAGCGAGTTTACTTTAATTATTAAACTTCCGACGGTGTGCAAATAATTTAAAGACGGACATCTATTTTCCGACGCATTAGATACAATTTCCGACGAAACTGTTGATATTTAATCGAATATCGATCGAGCTGTTCTTTGACTCAAATTAATATCCGGTAAAATTGTTGAAAATCATGACAGATATTTGCAGCGCGAATCAAATTTACACTGGCATCGTGCAAATAAAGATATACTTATATTAAATTGGAATTAATTTTCTCCGCCAACATAAGCGAGTTCGTTACAATTTTAATTAAACTCGATTCGCTCGCCATGTATCCACCGAATATTAATGTCGAGCTTACGTATGTTTTTTTTTCGTGAGAATAAAAGAGAACGCGACAGCGGCAATAAAATATTTTCGCGGCGGTCTATGCCGCATAAAAATAACCAACGACTATGCGAAAGCGTACCGAAAATAATGGTACCGCAACGAATAATCTAGCTACCTTCGATTTTTCTTCTGCTTCGAATAACCGCGGATACATAATGGACGAGCACCGAAACTATATAAGTTTTTCTCTCGTGACCTTTGCATATTCAACGATATTTTACCTCCGGCTGCTACCGATGATTCAATTCCTTGCACGAAGACAGAGAAATTGTACAGGCTCTGTCACAATTGGGGACAACGTGATTTTATGCAAAAATATTTTTTTATACTACCTTGTGTTGGGATAACTAGATACAGAAAAATGTACAAATATTTGCAAGAAGATTTCTGTACAAATGCAAAGGTACCAATATCGATAACTTTTCTGTTCAGAAGAATTAATTCGACAATTGATGTATAAACTATATATAAACTATAAATCTCAAATAATAAATAACAATAATAATAATAATAATAATAATAATAAATAATAAACTTTAACTATATTAACGATTATATTTATTAATTTATCAGTGGTTGAACTTGGAAGGTTGTGAAAATTATATTGTGTTCTGTTAATTTGTAAATGTTATGTTATGTGAAAATTATAAATATAAAAAAAATGTTGAAATTAGTCCTATACTCGAGTGTACCACCAGCAGTGAGACAGCCTGTACACACGTGGATGATAAAACACCGATGTCGATAGAAAAACGAAGACACATATTCAGGTTGCATGATAAACTGAATTATTCAAGTTGGCTGCTGTCAGTGTTGATAAATAACAGCGTCTCTTCTTCAGAATAAACGGGGTAAACGTTAGGGATGATTTAGTATGCCGCAACGACTGTTCGACACCTTTTTTGGCATAATCTTGACGCACATTTTCCGGTGTTTTATTATACCGACGACCTTTACGTGCACTTTGCTCCGAAGTCATTTGAATTCTGTCAAATACAGCACGAAATATGGCGAAACATTAAAATCTGCCAAATACAGCGCGAACTACGACGAAACGTTCAATGATGCCAAATACAGCACGAAATACGGTGTAATATTAAATTCTGCCAAATACAGCGCGAAATATTCGGTTAGTAAATTAGTGGTATATTCCATAGTTTCAAAATGTTCACTGATCCAACGTGTAACTATTAACGAACTCGACGTTCGACGTTCTTATTTATTTTACGACTAAGTTCAAACTTTGCTATCGACTACGTACATACTTCGATATAGTGGACAGGTATCGAACATGTATAGAAGTCGAGCTTTTCTTTAATTCATTATGAACCAGGAAACGAAACAGGAAAAGAAAACACGATACTTAACGCGACGGTTTCTTCGTTTTTGCATTCGTGTCCCACATTCTTTGCTCGTATCGACATACGATCTAGTATTCCACGAAAATCAATGCATTCTTGATTTCTTCGAGGCGTTTCAATATATTCTGTTACCAATCTTTACTAGCACTTCGACCCGAAGACTATCTTTTGCTAAAATTATATTTGAACATTTAATTTAAACTATCCTTGTTCACTCTATTTGCAGCACAGCGATGGACAGCAATAAATGGGAAAACTGTAATTTTTCTTCCGTCATATAACATTAAAAACAAAATGTAACAAAGATGCTTCGAAGTTGTTAGCGAGACGCCATTTTGTCGTATCATCGTTAACGCGGGTCACAAGAACACGTGTAACAGCATTGGAACGTCTGTGGCGGGTTAACCCAATTTCATTTCATAACTGATTGTTTAGACGTAAAAGAACAAAGGTTGCCATAAAACATGGTCCAACCGTTCCAATCAATTGACCTCAACCCGATTGTTCTTTCCTGATGAAATGTACAAATCTCACGGGTACTATGTTGTTCGAAAATCAAACGGGCATCCGTAACAACTGTACCAAGGCTGTCAGCGAACTTATAAATAATAATGATCATCAAAAATGTCTACTTCCTTTAAACGAAAGTTCTTGCTCTCGTTAAAAAGAAACGGATATCTGAAGCTTTTATTCATCGTTATCAGAAAAATCTTCGATTCGTCGACCGAATGAATTTTCGTTTAATACAATGTCTGCCGCGATGAAAATATTCATTGTTATTTTTTGCCAAAGAGTGTGGCAATTTCATTTATCATTCTTTCGGTTTAAGTTTCATGGTCGTATGACGTGTTTAGTGGATGATTTTTCTAATTCAATTTGCTGCTTTATAGTTTATATTAAATAATCTACCAATTTTTGTGTGTTTAATAACATATATACGAAAGTCGAAATAGACCTTATTGATATCATCATCATCATCATTATTATTATTTCATTCTTTCGGTTCTTCAGTTTTATGGTTTTGGACTGCACGGAGTTTACCATTTTCGCAATTCAATTCGACGTTTTATATCGGTACTTCACATTTCATATCAATACCACTAGCGAATTTGGTGCTGGTGTTTTATTAAATTCCTGTCATAAAATTCACTCCCACATAGCAATTGATAGACAACTGCCACGGTAATGTGCACGTAACGGACATAACTTTTTTCATTTCTTATTTGAGTACATTTTTCTGGCAACCCTCTGGTGACCCTCCCGGTAGTCAACGCGTTAATCAAACTTTCGTTCCTATTACCGTATCGATTCGGCACAAAATTAGAGGGTAGTCAGGGGACTGTATCCTTTTATTCCATCTCATTCAAGGAAAACTTTTGCCGTATATTCGGCGACAAAAAGTGACTGAAACTCGCGAACGAGAAAGATGTTACACGTTTTTTGGAGGACACCCATACAACTCTTGGTGTATTCAATATGCTAACTGTACTGTTTAATCCTTGGAACGAAGTTACGACGACGACCTATCAGCAGGAACTTAGTTTTAAACCCCGTTTGATCACCTATTCCTTTTGCACGAAATATTACCTAGTGTTAATAAATTCTTGCGTCACAACCCTGTAACGAAAGAGCGGAAGAATTCTCTTTCTTCCCCTTCTCTTTCTTTTCGTTTCGCTGAAATAAAAATTTTATGACAAGTGTTTTAAAATTCTATCGATAACGAGTCATCCTCAAAGACTGACATATGTATGTATATTGTCTGCTCAGATATGTACTGTCGTAACAGAGATTGTTTCCCGTAATAAATACATATGTAGATATTCTCGGCAGGTAACGTAGATGTTGATAGAGGGAAACTTGACGAGGTTATAATAGTAGGGGTCATAAAGATCTTCTGAATTTCTGTAGATATTCAAATTTTAACACGTACAATAAAATAGTTAACTATTTATAGTGTTTATACTGGTACATGTTGCATTAGCTAATCACATATGTAATAGTATGGTAAAAATAAATTCATGAATTGAATATATATATAAGTACTTCGACTATCGTGGATATTGACGAGATCATGCATAGTAGTGAAGGATTAAAATATCTACATTTTTGTGGACGTTCAACACGTGCAATAAGTTAACGAGTTTTACACAATCGTTTATATTGAAAAATGTTGCACTATTTAATTAAACAAAGATTAATCGAAACGAATACATACAAATATTTGCTTGAACTATGTACTCGAACTATTATACTTCGACTATCGTGAATGTTGACGGTGATAATTGATGATGTTGTGGAGGATTAAAAAAGTTGTCCAAATTTGTATGAACGATCCAAAAACACTGCGTCCTTGATATAATGCAAATCAGCCAATAAATCATTATGATACAAATTACTAGCTCGTGTCACGAGTTAACGTTTCGCTATGCAGTGTGCAATTTCCAAAAGCACGATTGAACACGTGGGGAATTATGACCAGTTCCAGCGAAGGTCTCTGCTGGAACAACGTGAAAGGTCCATCGTATACTCGAGGGCGAATCGTTTACACCGGCAAACGTTGCACGTGTCGCGGTTAAGAGTAACGACGAAACTTTCTCATTTTGCAGCGTCTGGTGTGGTGAAATTTCAACGTGTCCACTTACATCCACCGGTTTAGTACACCACTCTAACTTCGCTCACACTCGACGGTGTCAATATTTTAAACGCTGGCACAGCCTGATCGTTCAACGACGAAATTTCGATGGGACGTCATCAGACGCGTCGTTGCCTCCGTTCAAAACGCGCTTTTAATTTTCTTGGTACGAATATCGTACGTGTACGTCGGTCGAAATTGTTGTTCGAAGGTACATGACTGCTAAATTGAATATTATGGCTGTTTGGATGGTCTGAGATATGTTTGCCTGGTGATAAATTCGTGTTATAACTGTTTTATGATTTTACTATTTTATGAATTTAATATCTTACAATTTCCATGCTTTATAATTTCTATCTTATAGTTTTACCGTCTGTTAGTTTCATTATGTTACAATTTTACTGGTTTAATTTTATTTAGTGATATTGTCACTGTCTTATAATTTCATTATCTGATAATTTTACTGTCTTGTAGTTTTACTATCTCGTAATTTTACCCTCTTGTAGTTTCACTATTTTGTTGGAGGTCCCAACTATGTATTTGCACCCTTTTCGCTTTACCATGCCATTTCCTTTTTCTTATCCTTAAACTTAGGTCCTTTCCATGTCACCAGCCCTAGACCGTCCAGGTACTCCTAACTCCCACTCCCCGAAATCCATTTTCCCTCCCTTCTTTACCTCATCCCTGTTCTTTTCCTCCACCCTCTTACAAACATCCTTTTTAACCAATAGTCTTCCTGTAGTAAGTTTGCTCGCAAGTTACATTCATTCTCGTAATCAGATTCCATCTAGTACTCTTCCGAGATGGTTCAAATAGTTGTTATATATATTTTACGTTAGGAGCTAGACTAGGATTAAGTTTGTGTTAGAATAAATTAACTCGTACAATAGTTAATCATTCTTATTCCGAATCCGGTTTCCCAACAATTTTATAATTTGACTGTCTTATAATTTCATTCATAATTTTACTGTCTTGTAATTTCACTATCTTATACCTTTACTGTCTTACACTTTCACTATCTCATAACTTTGCCATCATATGTATTATTCGTGTTCGATGAACGCGTATTCCATCGTCTACGGTTGGATAAAGCAATTTTTGTCCACTTTGGAAAAATTTCAACGTAAAATAAGTCTTTGATACAGGGTTCTCGCGCACTATACCGCAGTAAACGCGTTAAACCCATGCACTGTGGACGAATCCCATTTTACACTCGCTATTTTCTTCGTCTTTTCCGCCCTTTTACGAGGATGCGTTAATAGCTCGAGTTCCCGGAATAATTACTTTTTTTTCCAGTTTCTTTTCCGCTCACGTTGGAATGCATGATCACGCGACAAATCGGAAGCTCTATATCCCCGACCAAATACAATCTTAAATCGCTTTATGGATCATGGTCAGGTTAATTGGATTCATCGTGTGCATTTTCTTTTCATTAATTAATCCACCGTGTTTACAATTTTGAAATTTTGTTTCATTCTCAATTTCTCGTTTGCTTCTTTCTACATATCACATATATTTACATGTTAGCGCAAAATTAGCTTAAAATTCGACAAATCACATTTTTAATTTAATTGGTTCTTATCTTTAGTGTTAGATGAACACATGCAACGCAACCTCGTTTACACCTCCATTTTCTATAAAATCTTAAGGGCTGTGTGTATCAGCCGTAATTAATGAATAGATCAAGAAATTTGCGCAACACATCGGCAAGTTTAATGCGTAAATTTTACTGTCTTATAATATCAGCAAATTAGAATGAAAGCTCATCGAACGGGCATCATCGAGTGCAATTTCCACGGATAATCTTCGACAACGTTATACGGTGCCTTTTTGTCCCATTTACCATCGGGTTGTAGATTTTTCCGACGAACAGGTACGTTTCATTAACGAAGTTGCGTTAACAAACTTTCGAAAGCTTTGTCGTAGACTGCGTTACAGACTCGATTACCACACACCGTAGATTGTTAGCGTGATACAAGGGTACCGTGCAGGAAGTACGCTAATAGAAGCAGTCACATTTAATGACACAACCAAACGCGGCACTTGGTTCAATTCTCCATCTATTCGTACACCGCGATACCATCATCATCGTGGTTTTCGACCTATTTTCGACTTTGCACTGCGCCGCTTTGAGAGTTAATATCGTACAACTTGCCATGTATGTACATAGAGGATGAGAGCTGCATTTTCCACGAGGATGCACGCGTAGCTTACTTTACCCGCGATTGGTCTTTGACCTTATTCCGCGCTATTTCACTCGACAAAGTTCTTTTTTTTTTCGGCACTCGGCGATTCCGAGCGTGTCGCTTTTTCGCCGTACTCCGATTTCGTGATAAGTGAGAACCCACGGAAACGTATGTGACCGTAGCCCGCTGCGGAAAGCACGGACTTTTTACGTCTTGGGTCGCGCGAAAATAGATGCTGCTTCCAAATGTCTTCCGTTGGTGTGATAGCTGTTGGATAAGTAAAACTTAATTGTAGAAATTGCTGTCAGGTACATTTGCTTAATCTTTGTTTTTTCATATTCTCAAGTTTCTAAATCTTCATATTTTCAAATTTCTAAATTTTGATATTTTCAAATTTCTAAAATTTCATATTTTCAAATCTTCAAATTTTGATATTTTCAAATTTCTGAATTTTCATATTTTCTAATCTCCAGATTTTCATATTTTCAAATTTTTTAATTTTCATATTTTCAAATTTCTAAATTTTCATATTTTAATATTTTTAAATTTCTAAATTTTCATATTTTCAAATTTCTACATTTCCATATTTTCAAATTTCTACATTGCCCAATTTGCATATTCTAAGATTTCTCAATTTCCAAATTATCACATTCCCATATCCTCTAATTTCCAACTTTTCAGGTTGCAAAACTCTTATTTTCCCAGTTCTCAAAATTTCTAAATTGACATATTTCCAAATTTCTAAATGTTAACATTCTCACATCTTCAAATCCCTAAATTTTCTGATCACGAGGTTCCCAAATCTCTAAATGTCCACATTCGTACATGCTTGGATCCTTAAATTTCCAATTTCTCATGACCCGAAATTTTAAATTCCCAAATCTTCACAATCGGGAATTCCTAAATATCAAAATTCTCGCACCCTCCAATTTCTAATTCTAAATCAAAATTTAATTCTAAAAGAGTATCTAAAATTCTAATACCCAAACCACCCGATTTCTTACATCTCCCAACTGCTGAAAAATTCCAAATTCTCGAATTTCTGAATCTTTAAACATCCGAATCTACAAATGTTGAAGTATCCGAATTTCCAAAACCTTCAAATATTCGAATCTCCTAAATCTTCACATATTCGAGACTCTAAATGTTCAAGTATCCGAATCTCCTAAATCTTCAAATATTCAAATCTCCTAAATCTTCACATATCCAAATCTCTGAATCTTCAACTATGAAAATCTCGCAACTTCCGGATGACCAAATCTCGTGCCTTCCGAATCCTCGAACCCTCCAACTTCCAGATCCCTAAAATTTAACGCATATAACATTCCGAATCTTTATGTTTCCTCTTAAACGTTGCTCGTCGACCCAACACATAAAACTACACTCTTGCAATAGCGAAGTCGAGGGAAGCTTGCGGTTCAAGGTCGAACTGCGTGTCGATACTGATTTCTGGGTCACAAACAACGCATTAGGAATTTCGTATTTGCTGAGACGTGCACCTCGTGGATCGATTTAAACTGTCTGACGAAAGGCACATTCGTCTGCTTCTTCGTGTAAACCCATTGCGGACGAATGCCGTAAAACAAGCTGCATCATGCTTCCACTTAACTGGGTCCCGTTTCGATTGTGCTTGATTGCAGTATGCTTTCCTTGGAATTTCTGTCTCGTATGATTCACTACGTTTTATCGTGAAATATGTCGTAAACGGGGGATAAAATATTTTCATTCACGACATTTTTCACGTCGTTTGCCAACAAGATCGTGAAAGCATAACCGACATTCGAGAAACTTGTTGATGCATTAGTATGTGATATTTAATCGTCCAGCTATTTGTCATTTTTTATCAATTGTCATTTTTTATCAATCGCCATTTTTTTCGCAACGAGTATACTCGTCGAAAGCTAACCCGTTTAATATAAGCAGATTACTCTATAATTACATGAGAAAAGTACGAGTTTAAGTTACGATACTTAAACAATTCAGTTAGTATTCAGTTAAGATACTTAGACAATTCCATTACTATTCAGTTCCGATATTTAAACAATTTATTGAAGAATGAAAAAATTGGATAAGTATGTATAAATGTAAGGACGTATATAATTACAAACGTATTTATATACGTAACGACGAACACATACTCGTACAATTATTGTCGTGTAACGACAAAAAAAAGGAAACATTTGATAAGGTATCATGTCACAATGGGGTACCGGTGTTATTGCACATTAAATGATATCAATAAAATTTGCATGAAACACAATACTTTTTCATTGAACACTTAATATTTAGTGCCCACTGGATCACGCGATCACGCGAGTCATATGTATGTACATATGTTTGTCCATAATGCGGATTCAAGCGTTATTAGAATTACCGCTTTTTCCTTCCTTTCGGTCTACAAACTTTTCACAAGTGTTTGATCGTACACGCGATGGTTTGTCCATTTTCCACACTTCCTTCCTATTTATCCCTTTGATCGTTATCAATCACGTGCCACCCTCTTACAAACGCTCGAAAGAGAACTAGACGCGAACAACAGCAGCCAGGAAAGTGCAAAAACAAGATGAATGTTGTCCAAACTCTTGGACCATAAAACAGCTGCGTTCTTTCAACCCCTCGACCACGTGGCCTCTCGTGAGCGGATTTCAATTACCCTAACCCACAATTTTCCAGACAGTTGCGTCTTTCGTACCTCACTAATTATCGTTACTACGTCGAGACAAGAAAGTGAAAATTGTAGAGTAAACATCGTAAAAAGTCTCGAAGGAATATGATTTAAGAAGAACAAACGCCTTAAAATGTGTGAAACAAAAGTCGTGTATTTCTTTCACACAGAATATGACTCCGAAATAAAAAATGTAGGTGTATGACAAAAAGAAGACAAGATGACCTTGAAATAATCCCGAAGACACCCATTAAAAAATTAATAATGCCAATTTGACTCCCCACTCGAAGTACTAAAGGACACGTGTCAGTTTGTTTTTCCTAAATGACACGTCTTCGAGATTTTTTACAGTGTTAAATGTAGAAAAGAGGTGCAGTGAATATTTCTAGGTTTATCTTAATATGTGTTTAATATCCGTTCTGAACTCTTCGAATGCTCGTCTCCGAGTGCCACGTCCTCGCTGCATTCACGCATCTTATTTCATTCCCAAAACACTCTTCATTCGCACCCCCAATGTCTCAAGTTCGGTCGCACGGTTTCAAACACTCTTCTCAGTCACTCGATCTCAATTGCTCCGTCATAAACACTCTTCATTCGCACCTCGATGTCTCAAGCTCTGTCACTCGGTTACAAAACACTCTTCTCAGTCGCTCGATCTTCGTTGCTCGTTCATAAACACTCTTCATTCGCATCTCGATGTGTTGAAAATCTCAATCGTCGCATCATGTTTCTCTTTACCGTATACACTACAGAATGATAGACACATTATGTATTCAATAGTATGTTCGATCGTGCAGATTGTACTTCGAATTGAACACGTAATTTTTTTTCTTTATATCCCTAATATACATTACAATTTGTCTCATAGAGACATTAGGTAATTTGTTCGAACGAGTCGAGTGATTATAACACGTAGATGCACTTTCCATTGGAAGGCATCTGAACGAGATCACAACGTAATTTGTTGTAACAGTAAATCCTTGAGATGCTTCAACGCGTAATTAGAATCGAACATTGAAAAATTCGCCACATTCGAACCGTATATGGCAATCACATATGTGACGCGTACGTTCGTCACGATATATGACAACGATTTAACACCCTCGGGTTTTCTTTCGCCGGCTAAATCGAGCACCCATGTAATTCCTCACTCGTTAATATCTTATTAACAAGTTGCTTTCACTTAACGCAATTTCCATGGGAGTTAAATTGAAACTCTCGTATAGCTACTTAATGCCTGATTAAATGTAAATTGCTCAAAGCGTTAGGCAAACTCTGGGTCGTGCAGCGGGCGGAGAACACGCAGGTTCGTCCCGTGGACCTTAATTAATCCCACGGAAATATCCGACAAAGATCCGATCACAAATTTTCGATGTTCGCAGCGATTTCGTGGAGCAGCTGGAACGAACGAAAGAAAACGTCGAGAGTGAACGAATTCTCGCTTGCTCCGTTGGCTCGTTTCAGAGAACATCGAATGGAAATCGGCTTACTGCGAGGAGGGTCTTATCGGAATACTCGAAACCTTGGTCGAGTGTCATTTATCGTTAGATACTTGTTGCGTGAAATTCTTTGCGTACCGAGTGGAAATCGACAAAACGGTGATCGATGAGAAACCTCGACTTTTCGTCCAACGGAGATTTTCACTCGCCATTGAGAACTCGATTGGCTGGGTTAAATCGATGAAAGGAAGACTGATACCGTTTCGAAGCTATTCGTTTACCTTTTAGATAATTGATAATTAACGTTGCAAAGCAATTTCGCGTTCATTTGGCAAACTTCGTCGTTTTAACCCTTTGCGCTCGAAGATATTTTTATTGTTAGCAGATAGCAACTCTAAGACTTTTCGGTTGAAAGGTGTGATAAATTCTTTCGAACTTATTATCTGTATATTATTAATTTCCACTCTTAGCTGCTTCATTATGTTTGAACATCATATGTGCAACCCCATAGATTCAGTTAAAAATACCTATTTCAAATTGCTGTATCAAATAAGATGGTGAGTGTGAATTCACAGAAACGAACTCGTGGCATCGACTATTATTTCGTAATTGAATTTGCGGGTAAAACAATTTCAATGAACTTCGTCAAATTTTATTTATACATAATGAATTAAGATGGAACTTTGGACATGTCTTTTGTATAACTTTCAATGATTCTCTTTGGTATCGTAAACTGTATAGACTGTATATACAAGAGCATACTATACACGTTCTAGTTTGCTTTTCATCACAATTCTAGCTTAAATAACAAGAAAAGTAGTTTCTTTATAATAGAGTGGGCCCGATTAAACAGAACGTACAAAGTTTTTAAAATACTCTATTATGCATTGGGTTCCATAAAATGAAGCAGAAAATGTAAGAAATATGAATTAACTTGGGACCGGTCAACAATGTGTTAATACTACATTTATTAACACGTCATGACAATTTATTTTTAAATTAAAACTAAAGTAGAAAGGAAAGCTAATAAATGATACGTGAAGTACATGATCCTTTTATATTTATACAATGATCATTTATCTCGACGAAAGTTAACATACATTTTGGTAAAAGCTTCTTGATAGCTTTTGTAATTTAAAATAAGAAATGTGTCATTTTGGCTCGTTCCGTGAATCTAGTGTTAAAGTTAAAACGGAATATTTTGACATTTCATGATATTTTAATTTCTCGTTCGAACAATATTGTAACACAAAATCTCCGTTTTCAATGTACAAACGTTTGCTACAAAAGAATGTCGTTTTAAAAACTCTCCGCATTTCGCAAATTGGAGAATATGAATCCCCCTGTGAGCATAACATAATCCTCTTGTTTATGAATCAACGAACAACAAAACAAACTACTGACATTTATATTAGCATTTATTGTTGGATGTTCGCAAAATATTCGCCCGGCCCTTCTTCACTTCTGGCATTAATAAAATTAACAGTAAGAAGCGATGGAGTTTACTACCGGTTTTAATAAAATTTGTTTAATAAACTTGTTCACGAACTCGAATGTAGAGCACAAAACTTTTCCGCTGTTGTACGCGCGATTTCGTGTCTCGTAAAGTTCGTCGTTGAAATTTTATTTCGCGTTCATCCGAGTTCTTTCTAAAATCTGACTCCGTTTCGATGGCATCATTGGCAGAAACCCACCGCAATCTGTCCACGTTTGACCCGAGAAATCCCCGTTATTTCCAAACTTTCGTACAGCCTGTTTCGGGCAAACAGATGAAAAGCAGGAGGGTCAGTTTCGCAATGGCTTCCGCCATCTCTGGGCAATCACCGTTCTCCGCGTTATCATGCGAAGTAACTTCACTTTCATCCCTCCCGTTCCACGTTGAACTTCACGGTTTTTGCGAAGCGGCAGAAGCATCAATGAGAAAACTTTCAACGACCCTTGGTCCCCACAGTTTCGCGGGTTTTTATTTATTCCTGTTGCTCGGCTGTTTAACATGCCGGCTACCATGGGGGTTATCGGTAATCGGCATGGTACCTCGATTCAATTCGTCATCCTCTTTGAGAACATGCGAACTTATCTTTTTTCGTGTATCGATTTATCCTGATATGTTTGACTTATACTGAACAGTTTGATTTATACTGAACTGTTTGATTTATACTGAACTGTTTGAATTATATCGAACAGCTTGAGATAAAATTTGTACGACGAACGATTGGACATTGATTTTGTATTTATACAACTTTTTTGTACATTCTTTTTAATTGTTCATCCCCATTCGCGTGTTCTACTTATTATTTTCTTTTATGTTGTAGGAAAATCTGCCTTGCAATTATCAATGATATTTAACGTTTGCACTTGGAGGTATTTTTACCGGTGGATAACAACTATGAAACTTTTTTGTTGAAAAGTTTGATGAGCTTTCTCGATATTATTAATTGTTATTAATTGCCACTGTTAGTTATTTCATTATGTTTATAAATCACACGTGTGATGCTATTGATAGTCGTTATGAATCCTCCCATGGTTTACCAGATCAGTAGTATATTCAATTTAAATATTAAAAACCAATATTGCTTTATTTTTGGATAATAAAAATCGTAGACATAGCGTATTATTTCATACGAAACAAAAATGTGAATTCATTTAGAAAATTAAAAATTAATTTCACTTTATTTTCGGATAATAAAAATCATAGAGAATAAAGTATTATTTGATACGAAAAAAGAGTGAATTCAATTCGGAAATTAAAAATTATTTTCATTTTATTTCTAAGTAATAAAAATCGTAGACGTGAGGCATTATTTAACACGAAAAAAAATGTGAATTCAATTCGAAAATTAAAAATCAATTTCACTTTATGTTTAGATAATAAAAGTCATAGACATAAGGCGTTATTTGAGACGAAAAAAAATGTGAATTCAATTCGGAAATGAAATGTTACTTTCACTTTATTTTTAGATAATAAAAATCATAGACATAAAGTATTATTTGAGACGAAAAAAAATGTGAATTCAATTCGCAAATTAAATGTTACTTTCACTTTATTTTTACACAATAAAAATCATAGACATAAAGTATTATTTAAAACGAAGAAAAAAATGTGAATTTAGTTGGGATACTAAAATCAATTTCACTGTATGTTAAGAAGAAAACAATGAACCCTCGAAGTTGACTCAATCCCTTAAACGGACGTGAAGGTGTAAATTTGTCGCAATTCGTGGAGGAAAGAAATCTGATAAAGCAACGCTTGTCAGACTTTGGTGGCAGTTTTTCTTCGTGGAACTCGAACGTCGATGCCCGACAAGATATTTATACCGTGCGAGAAGGCATTAACGAGTTTTCGTCAATAGAACCGAGACGAGCACGACGTTCGCTTTCAGCGCCAAGTACTTTGCATACCGTATACACAGTTAATTTTATGGAAATCGCATTCCTTTAATTTACCTCGACCGAGAAAATTTGCAAAGGGAACAGAGTGCGGCCAATCTCGCGAAACGACCGGGACCTATCGTTCCGTTTTAAAACGCCAACTCGGAAGAGGCGGTTATTTAATCGAAAAACACGCGACCCCGTTTGAACAGGGCCGAAATTAATTTCGTCTAACGACGGGAAATTCTCCAGTCCCGTACCAAAAAAAAAAAAAAGACGGGAACCCGTAATATTTCGCTGACTCGTTCTTCGTACGCACCTTTTCTCTCCCCCTCAGAAAATTTGCAAGGACAGTTACGTAGAATTGCGTGACTTGTCAAAGTCACGTGGATTTTCGTGCGAATCGGTCGTTCACATTTTCCCGTATCTCTACTTCGTTCGTTTCCACCCTTTTGACGAGTTTTTAATACCGTCCCCGAACGATGCTTAACCCCGGGCTCGTTTGAATGAATGATTAAGGACGAGTATAAATAGAAAGAACAACGACGAGATCGAAACTTGTCTGTCTATGTCGTAAATTATGTACCACGAAATTAACTTGTAAGTTACCCTCTTTTGTTCGTGGACAAATTTCAACCCCTCGCGAGCAAACCTTAAACGGGGGTGAAATTTTAACAATTCATTCTGCAAAGTTTTAACGCTAGAAGTACAGGTATTAAATGCATACATACTTCGAGATAGAAAATAAAATAAATAAATAAATATCACAGCATCACCTAATATATACAAACATTCATTAGCTCAATGAAACACAAACATTTTCATAAAAGGACAACAAAATTTTGTAACATGAAAAGTCAAATCAGAAATTGGTCATTTTGAAAGTGTAAATTTTGACAGGTTGGTAGTTCCAGTGTTAAAGGTTACAGAGAATGATCGATTAAACATTTCTCGAGATTTTTAACACTGGATTTGCGGACGATGACCATTTATATTCAAATTGAAGTTAAGGTACAAAAATTAGTAAATAATGGACAGTGCGCGAACTAACTTAAGCAACGATTCTTTATTTCGACGAAGGATAACTTACATTTTGATAGAAACTCCTCACTAATTTTCGTAATTTAAAATAAGAAATGTAAGACCCGTCATTTTGACGGGTTTCGTAAATCTAGCGTTAATGACAGGAAAGTTTACACGATATGAAAATGATTCGATATAACGGAGTATGTCGTCTTCGTATCGCAGAATATGTTGCAGTCAGCTGGGTTTTTGAAACAAGGAACTCTAAACGATCGTTCACAGAGGTTGCGAGTCATCTCGGCAATAATGGTTGAAGCAGGCTAATGGTCGATAATGGAACCGCCCGAATGGCAGAATAACCGAATTACTCTGTCGACTAACTGCTCGTGATCCGTAAAACAATATTCATAGGGGGTATATCATTATACCTATTATTCGACCGAATTTTGCTTCGTTCCGAACCGCGGTTACTTTGCTTTCTAACCTTGTGCCACTTCGGGGTCCCGGTTCTCCTATTCGCTAATGTATCTCAAGTGTCTGCTTAATTGCCGCGGTAATACGTTTACTCGAACACGCATTGTAAATAATTTTGTGATTTGCAAATTGCAAGCAACGAAATTTGAATTTAAACGTTCAGTGATCACACAGTCCGGAGTAAGAATTTTTTTGGAAAAAATACGAAGATCTAAGGAGAAGATTTATAGTTATTGATTGTTAGAGGTTTTAAGGCTTGAAAATTTAGTGACGGGGTAAAAGTTCGGGGATGCAGGTATTCGAGGATCGTGCGATTTGAGGATATTGGGACCGGGGGTTGTAGAATTTGTGAACATAGATATTTGGGGACGTAGAGTTTTTAGACATGTACGGATCTGGAGGGCTGAGAATTTGAGAACGTAGGAATTTGAGGGTGTAGAGATTTGGGAACGTGGGAATTTTGAGAACGTAGAGATTTGGGGACGTGGAAATTTCGAGACGAAGAACTTTGGGGGCGTAGCGAACTTGGAACGTAACAATTTCCGATGTAGAGATTTGGAAACAGAGATTTGGGAATATACGAATTTTGGGGCATACGAATTTGGGAACGTAGGGATTTTGGGAACGTAGAGATTTAGGGACGTGGAAATTTCGGGACAAAGAAATTTGGGGACGTAGCGAACTTGGAATGTAGCAAGTTGGGGACGTAGAGATTGGGAAATATAACAATTTGCAGGTGTACAAATTTGGGGACGTAGAGATTTGGGAATATAGCAATTTGGGGGCGTAGGAATTTTGGGGCGTAGAGATTTGGGAATATAGCAATTTGGGGGCGTACAGATACTGAGAGTATAGAGATTTGAGGACGTAGAAATTCGGGTATGTAGAGATTTGGGAATATAGCAATTTGGGGGCGTACAGATACTGAGAGTATAGAGATTTGAGGACGTAGAAATTTGGGTATGTAGAGATTTGGGAATATAGCAATTTGGGGGCGTAGAAATTGTGAGACGTAGAAATGTTGAGAAAGTAATAATTTATAGACGTAGTAATTTGGGGATGTAGGGTATTCCAGAAAAAATTTCAGAATGATACATTATCAAGCTTTCATACGTGTCTGACTATATATTCGAGCATTTCCACTGCGGTAGTCAGCGCGTCATAGTTGTTAAATTCTTCTGCTATCATATTTTCAATCTGCAACTTCTGTATCGGTAATAAATGCTCGCCACGAATCAAAGATCGAGGATGAACCGAAGAACGCATAATCTCGCATTTTGTATTCAATTGAATTTCTCAAGGGGAAAGAAGATCGAAGGAAAATGTGTTTCGTACTTGAGCTCCTATGAAATATCGAAACACATTTTCCGAACGATTGAATTTTTAAATTTCATCTCGGAATGGTCTCCGAGGACAGAAGAAGACTATAACTGTACCAGCGAACAGAGAAGAGTAATACCACTTTTCGATCTCGTATCCCGAGGGACCACGATCATTGTTTTCAATAAATTTACCGAACCACTATGCGACCTTTTTACACGAAACTTTCATCTCAATCTGACGACATCGAACGATCGATACCGGATATCCTGGTGATTTTTGACCGCCCACGCACTATACTTCGAGTAACTCGTACCATATAATACATCCTCCTCGCGGACAATTATTGGCTCAAATTGGTATGGAATATCGTAACGTTGATCGAAGGTAAATTGCCGCTAGATTCATTTCTGTTACGACTAATGTATTATTCAATACATCTCTGCGGTAATCGGCCTCGTTAATTGACATATTCGGTGGCGACTCGAAGACCTCGCCTCATAACCGATAACCTTTCGTGTCCTGATAGAACAGCCTTGACCAAACCGATGTCTCGTTTATGAATCGATATCATGAACTACCAGAATGGTAAAAAGTTCGTGACCCGAGCAAAAAACATTTTTTCCGAACAGGTTTCACAGCGTGTTTCAACTACTCCATGATTACGTTGCATTTAATTGTGTGCCTTATTAGGAAGTAACATCCATAAAAGCTTAAACATATATCTGAAACATACATTAAACGTCTATGTTTTTTTATTTATATAACATTGAATACATATATTTTTTGTTAATTACATTATCATATACGTATGTATATTTCTACTTATTTATTTTATTAATTATATAATGTTTAGTGCACATATAGTCGTGGACAAAATTAAGTGGACAGGTATCATAAATAACAAAAAGCTAATTTAATTTAACTAATAATGCCTATAAATCAAAACTTTATTGCACAATTATGTACATTAAATAAATGTTTTTTCAAGTCTAAAAAATATTTTACGTTCTAAATTTAAAATTTATTTGAAACATTGTAATAAAAAAAAATTTTGTTTGCATTTCTGCAATGTCCACTTAATTTTGTCCATGACTGTATACGTACATCTTTTAAATTCTATAATATTATGTTCATATGTACATATTTTTAATTACATGACAATACATGTACGTCTTTTGTATTATAATATTGTGTTCATATGTATGTATTCTTAATTATATGATATTACATATATGTAATGCACGTGTGTACCTATACGTCTTTTTAATTATACAATATTATATATTATATATATGTATATAATTAATATAATATATGATGTATGCGATATTATATATGATATTATAATATCATCGAATTTTCTCGGATTCCGTCGAAAAACGGAACCCCGATTCGAGACACCGTCGGTATAATGTCAGGGTTCCCTCTTTTCCGGCGAAATTATTATCCTGCACGGTAACGAAATTAGTCGCGAGCGCACTAACCGAATCATCGTAGTTCAAGTTTGAAGCTAGCACGAGTTGCGGGTGACATTAACGCGATTTAGTTCGGTTATTTCGAAGGATTGATCGACACGAGAGCGTCGTGGCGGATGTTTCAGGGGAGTCCGCCATCATGACGTCGTGGATCGCGTGGCAGAGGATCGATACATGAGCGGCAGCCTAGGAGAAGAGTCAGCAATCCTCCTCGGAGCCGAAATCTTCGAAGGCGAGATAAACACGCGGGAGAAAGAGGAATGGTCCCTTGGGCCTTCGGCGTGCCTCTCGTCCTTGTTTCTGCTCTGGGTCTTCTTCTCAACGGTTACGTTCTCCTCGTCGTTCTTGGATTGAGCAAACAGGTGATTACCCGTTTTTTACCCTAGCTTTTTTTCGTCGACACCCTCCGGCGTAACGTGGACCATGTGTGAACATATGGTGAAGTTGACCGATTTTTATTTTCGAACGATTACAAGTATTATTTTTTGTTCTGTTACGGTTACTGATAAAATACCTTTGTTTGCTCGCTGCACTTTCCAACCGGAGCATCTCAAACAATCAGAATGGGAAATGTTTAAACGACCAGCGACATCTGTTTCCAAAGAAACGGAACACCCGTGCAAGATAAGAGAACGGCCGGGGTTGGATTTAGAAATAAACAATCGACAGACTCAATAGATTAGTTAAGTGTATTTTTTCATTTGGAACTTTTTGAAAATAGGAAGGGTCCGATAGATTAAATAGTAACCACACGCGTTCTTGGAAGTATTTGAGAAAACCTCCCTATCCGTGGAAAATAGTCACGTAGTCAACCCTTTCGTTCGTACATTCTGTGGACAGTACCAAACTTCTAGATTCTCAACATCCTAAATCGCCAAATTCCTATGTTTCCATATCCGTAGATTTTCAAATCCCGAAATCCCCAGATCTCCAGACTCTCGAATACCTGTGTTCCCAAATTTCAAATTTGTTATATTCAAATATTGACAAATCTTAATGTCCCTATATCGAAAGGATCCTGAATACCTTAAATTACTAACTTTTCAAACTCCTATATCCCCAAATACATGTGTCCCCAAATATAAAATTTACTAAATCCCTAGATTGCTATATTCGTAGATTCCCAACTACTAAAGTCCCCAATTCGCAAACATTCTGAATACCTATATTCTTAAATTACTAGGTTTTAAAATTCCTATGTCACGAATTACTGAACCACAAAATCTCTAAATTCCCATATCCAACGATCTCCAAATTCCAAAAATCCTCTAATCACAACGTCTCTAAATTCCTCATCCATTCCCAGATTGTCAAATCCCCAAAAAATCCGTGAAAATCAACGATTAAACGACTATTTCCCCTTATTTATCTCATTTTCCCCAGGGACGCCATATTTTCTCTTGACTGCACTCGCAGAGCACCACGGGACGATAAAGCATTAAAAAATAATATATATCGTACCTGTTGAATCGTGTAGCGAATAATCTTGTAAATTATACAATAGGTTATACGATGTATCGACACGTTGGTAAAAAGCAAAAGAAGATCAGAAACAGTTGGAGAATTCAATAGTCCTACGATTCCAAAATCCCGACATACATATCGAGTTACTCTCGCACATCCGCAAACAATACAGCGGCGACATTGCAGAAATTGCTCAATAGGCTATTGGTCGTCTACGATGGTCGTATTATCGAGGACACAGGAACGTTCGATGTACGTCGCTGGATGAAAGACGCGGTGGTAAATGGACACCGAAAATTCATTATCCTGCGGCGATGTTAAGCGGCGAAATTACACAGAGCACCCGGAAACCAATGAGTTCCACTTCGATTTCGCGCAGAAAACCGAATCGTTAATGAACCGTACACTTCTCCAAATACAATCGGAGCAATTGCAATACCGGTTGGGAATACACGTTTACCCTGGCCGAATTGATTACGCGTTATCTACCTTCGAATGCATCTTGCTTGGTTTAGGAATTAGCATTGTTATAGTTGCCGGGTGCGTGCTCGAATACGCGTGATTAATTTCGGAACGAACAACATCGTCGAATACGAGACGGTGTACGGAAATTAATAGAACTGGAAACGTGAGAATAGCGGAGAGATTAGCGCAAGAATGGCGCAGAGATCGGTTTAGTTTTATTAGTTTGTGAAATTGTTTTCATAGAAATTATGATCCTCGACGGGTCACAGATTCGATCATTTCTCGAATCCGTACAGGTTCAATGGAAACCAATTTACTCTCCATGAATCGATTCGTCCTATTTTCGCTCTTAATCTTTCCGCGTCGAATTGCCCGCGAAATCCTCCAAAGTCCTTTTTTCCGTCGCGGGATCCTTTTCAGGCAGTCTCTCGTTCCAGAAAAATTAATACTGGCCATCGAAGGGCGACAGGATTTTTCCTATCGAGGTAATCCTGCCTTTTAAAACTGCTTTCCTGTCTTTCGTCTGGAAACGAACGACGGAGAACCATATTTTGCAAATGGCGTCTTTACTCGCGCCCTTTACGCGGTCCATTTTGCTTTCGGTGTCGTTCGCAGTGACCGAGGCAATTCGAACGTGGCGAACCGACGACGGTCAGAAACGATCGCGTTCTTTTCGATGTAATATCGAAAGTCGGACATTGAATGACAGACGGCGAACTAGGTCGCGCGAAACGTTTTTCGTAGCCTTTTGCGAAACCGATCTTCAGATTTCCTGTACTGTTTTCAGCGAACGTACACGCGATACCGCTCTCTTTTTATGGGATCGAATAAAACACTTCTGGAGCTTGAAAGAATATCTTTTATCCGGGGGCGAATTTAATGGGGGTTCGATAAAAATCTAGCGGAAAACGTGCCGTTTGCATTGGCACGCTTAACGTGTATCGTTTAACGTTGATCGGTAACTTTTGTTATTGACATTGCAATCGCGTAACACAACGCGTGGAAATCTCACATATGATGAATTTGTCTCGTGGTAATACAATGCATGGGAATCTCATATGTGGCGATTTAATACGTGGTAACACAACGTATGAAAATCTCACATATGGCGAATCTAACGCGTGGTAATACAACGCGTAAGAATTTGACGTGTGATAATCTAACATGTAAAACGTGTGTAAATCTCACGTGTGACAGTCTATCGTGTAATAATACAACTCATGAAATCTACATGAATCTACAACGTGTAGAAGTCTAACCAAATCACACTGTGTAAAAATCTAACGCACACCCTCACGATATAAAGTACGATACTCCTTAAAAACAAACATTGAAAAATCAACAATTTGCGCGATACAAGTACTTCCTCACGGTACATGGGGCGAAATAGTTTGCGACGAGGGAACATTTAAGAGGGTTATGCAGGGTTCGCGTGTAAACGACGAAAAGTTTAAATTACAAGATTCCAGCTGGAAATTAAGATTGCACGATACACAAGGAACTTTTAATCACGGGGAGGGAAAAGTTGATTTAACGAGGTTCATCGTGCATCAACTCGATGTCCACAGACGCAGCAGCAACAGACCGCAAATACTTTATTGTTGATACACTTGGGCGCGGTGGAGGCAGCCGTGTGTCTGATATTACTGATCTTTACTACTGGTTCCTGGCCAATCGCCGGCACCTGGTGCGTTCTCCACGGCTTCCTTTTGGCTCTTTTACATCCGGTCGCCCTTTGGACCGTAACTGGATTAAACTGTGACAGGTGAGTTCTTATTTTCCAATTTTCCTCATTTTTCAAATAACCGCAATACAGCTATCATGGATATCGTATTGTTCCAATACTTGATCCTGACGAAGAGGAAACAACTAAATCATTTTTACAATAATATCATTTGCTTGCTTTTTAATTTTCGTTTCGTTAATACTTAAAAATTTCCGTTATCGAACGACAAAATTTGTTAAGATGGTTTTCATGACATATCTACTGGTTGTTATCATGGCAAGGGATCTGTAAATGTAGGTTTGTGTTTCATCGTTTGTTCATTTATTTTTCAACATCACTTTTAACTTCGAAATCATTGTGCATTATACGTCGGTAGTATTAGCGTTAAATGATAATAAAATGCAGCATTTCAGAGCTCGCAGTCGTTATTGACAGTATTGAAATGTTCTTGATATATCATTCTACATATTCCTAATATATTCTACATATTTCTTAATACACTGAAATATTGTTAGCATAATATTGTCAAGGTGAGACTCAGGATTCTTAACAAAATTTTAGGGACGAAGTATCGAAAGTGTTAATTGTTCACTCTTTGTTTATGAACGTTTCCCGCCGGATGTTGAAACGAAAAGTTTCTTACGACATCGAAATCGTTCCAACGTAACAAATAAATCACAATTTTGCAATATTTTAGACGATATTGAAGCGGAATATCTCTCTTTCATATTATCCTAGCAGATGAATGCAAACAAAATTCGTCATAACGCAACTCGTACCGATTTAGAAAATCTGTCCTACCGTTAATATCACTTAGTCGAATGCGCAACGAAACTCATCCACCCGTGGCACGAGAGTTGCACGTGTCAAGCGGACGATTTATGTTCAAAAAGGATCGTCGCAAAGTCAGGATTCCGACTGATCGTGGCTCTTTTATCTCGCGAACTATGCCGTGTAGAAACGGGGTTCGATTCGATGACGTTCGACGAAACGTGGCCTTACACGGCACAAAGCGGACGAGCTTCTCAATGTAAGATGTCGATATCCCGGTATTCAACTGATATCACCGTGGCCGTCAACCGGCGCGAGAATCTGCGATTCAATCTGAAACCTTTCCACAGATCGTCTCGTTCCTGTGACTCGTATCTACGCAGGGGCAAACGCTGCTCCTTCCATGAAAACCTTTGCTAGAACTGGAGTCATACATGTTTGATTTTCGAGTCTGTTATGGTGACGAAATGCCGACGAGGTTCGACTACCATGCGATTTCTTCCGTTCTGTTGATATCTGACGAGTACGGTGTTCAATGATAAGAACAGATCGAAATACAGTGTTCAATGATAAGAATAGATCGTAACGGAATATGATTGTCAATGATAAAAAGAGATAGAAGTAGAATATGATGTTATATGACTGGAACAGATAGAAAAAGAATACGGTGTTTAATGATCAGAACAGATGGAAATGAAATACGGTGTTAAATAATAATAACAGATCGAAATAGAATATGGTGTTTAATGATCAGAATACATAGAAATAGAGTACGGTGTCTAATGATTAGAACAGATCAAAATAAAATACGGTGCTCAATGATAAGAACAGATCGTAACGGTATTTAAAGATAAGAACAGATAGAAATAGAATGTGGTATTCCATGACTGGAACAGATCGAAATAGAGTACGGTGCTTAATGATTGGAATGGATCGAAATAGAATACGGTGTTCAATGATTGGTACAGTTAGAAACAGAATATGGTGTTTAATGGTTATAATAAACCGAAATATATTCGGGTGGATGAAACTGATCGAGATCGATTCAGAATAATACGCCATTTTTTCTGTGCCTGTTCGGTTTTTTAAAGTCCCTATTGAATTGTGGTGTTATTTTGAAAAGAAAGAACACTTAATTCCTATTTTCAAACAGATATTTTATTTCAAAGCTGAGAGAACGTCTTTATCGTTTCACGAATGTAGAAAGAAAATGCAAGCAGGAAAACTGGAGGACATTTTTAGGAAGAAAAGTAACGGTTTCGGGACCATCAATGTGTTTGTTACTCCAGACCCTTAGATCTGGCACAACCTGCGAACCATCCACTCCGATGACAGACCTAGGTCTTTTGTTTGATGTAGTAGAGATTCATTTTTGTATCAATTAAATAATATTATTTCAGCAGTTCCTCTTTCTGTTTTCTATCTTCTTCAACTTCACGTTCTCTAATTATTCACGCGCTCTGCAGGATCTTGCCGAGACCTGGTTAGTGTCGGCCTTTAGGCTGTTGCGAACCACTTAGCTTTCATTTTTATGACTCTTTCCCGCTGTGACTGTCCCTGTGCAAATTATTCAACGGTTTCCAGGTTTTCTTTCTCTTTCTATCTATACCCCGTTCGTTTTTTTTCTATCTGGTGTTCGAGCAGGAAGCTTGACCAGCGCTGAGACAGTCTTTTTATCGAGCGAAGATTTCACCTTCTTACACGTTTGCACATACAACTTAACTCATTTTCTATCGCGATCCCCAAATAGGGGATTTGATTATGTATTTTTATATATGTTCTTTTATCGTTTGTAGTATAGTTATATTACATAAAATGTACATTCGATAAACGCTTACATTCTGGTTTTCGAAATTATTTTTTGTCTCAGTAGTGCCTAACTTATAAACGTATTTCATACATAAATTTACAACCTACGCGGTAAAGTTGAAATAAAAATTTGGCAGTTAATGCGTTAAATAAAAATCGTGTTGTGATACCTTGGGAGATTCATTCAAAAATACCTCAAATGTTATTCTAAATATACCTCGAATGCTATTCAAAATGTATCTCGAGTCTCATGCAAAATATACCTCAAATGTCATTCAAAAAATATCGCGAGTCTCGTTCCAAATATACCTCCCTCCCACAGATGAAATAATTCGAAAAAAAAATGCCTTCTTCGAATTTAGATAATTTCTATAAATTATCAGAAAGAAATTTTTGCAAATAAATGAACGAAAGAGAAAAAGTATCTTGTTCCTTGCCGCACAAAATTTTTAAAGTAAGCAAATGAAATAGCAAAGGCATAGCTCCTCTTGCCGAACCTTTTCCGAATAAAAGAAGATGGAAAAACGAACAAAAAGGCAAAGACACCTTGTTAACCGCCATTACAATTTCGAGAGCCAGTTTCGAGCCAGTAGTCCATGAGATAAAAGGAATTTTAAAACGCAAACGGTGCCTCAAAAGGCACCGATGTCGATAATGGACGTTTAACCTCTAGACAGAACAACCACCGCACACGTTGTACATCGAACACAACAATCGTACGAAACACATGCGAATTGTTCGTCGCGTTTTTGGTGCCTCGAGACACGAAACGAGGGCGAAAGGTGCGGGTAAAAATACTTGGAAATATCGTGGCCGCTGATCGAATGCCTGGAATATTTTATTCACTAGGTCAGTGGATTTAAACCGGCATTCCACTTCGACATCGTCACGACCTTTTCCTCCCGTTCCATTCTTTTTCTCGCGTTTCCCTCGTTCATTATTCAGCCGTGCATGCTACATTCCGGCGATTCCAGGAGTATCATTTAAGAGCAATCGTCCCGGACGGGACGACGGGTTATATTAGAACCCGATGTCGTTACAGAATCGCTCTTTTCACGGATCCCGTTCGTATCCACGTGCAACGTTGAAAATTCTCTTCGATTTCTTGTGCAGGTATTACGCGATCGCTGCACCGCTGCATTACGCTGCATTGGTCTCGCCGAGACGCGTTGCAGTCGGATTGGCTGCATCTTGGACAGGCGCTCTGTTTTTGTGCGTGTTGCCTTTCTGGGGCCTCGTACCACCTTACAGGTTCGTTCTTTTATTTTCTTCTTCCTTCGGGAAGATTTTCTTCGTCGTGTTAAACTGTTTGGCGAAAAACAGCGAACCTTCGCGGTACATTAACGCGTCACGGCCGCTGCACTTTTTATTTTATCGGAAATTTTATTACACTTTGAGTACACCGGTTCCCTGATTCCACCGATTGAATGTCCACCTAACGGGATTTTATTAAAAATAAATATATATACCCTTGTGTCGAGTATCTTATCGTGTTATCGTGATTTATTCTGTTTCTTTCTTTATACAATATAAATTTGTTTTTCGGGTTTGCTGCAGAAAACTCTCAAACTCTTAAATTTGCAATTTTAATGGGTTTCGAATATTCATATTGTTCAAAGTTTTTGGTTCTTTAAATTTTCAAATCTCGAATTTTCTGAAGTTTTAAACTTCTTGAATACGCAAATTTTCAAATCTCCGATTCCTATATTTAAATTTCAATTCCTCGAACACTCAATTCTCCAAATTCCAAAATTTCTAGATAACTATACTAACAATAAGTTCCATAATTTCCACGTCTTCGAATCTCTGGACTTCCTAATTGCTAATTCGTAAAATCCTTATATTCCCATATTCGCAGATCACCAAACACTAAAATCTCCTAATTCGTACGCCCCCAAATCCCTTTACTCTCTAATTAACAATTCGCGAGATCCCTATATTCCCATATTCGCAGATCTTCGAACACTAAAATCCCATAATTTTTAAGCCTCCAAATCCCTGACACCCTAATTACCATCTCCTCAAATCTCAATATTCCCTAATCCACGGATCTTTAAATAGATCTCTGAGTGAATCTGTGATAAGTACCAAAATCCCCATAATCGAAGATCCCCAACTCGTTAATTCACCGGAAATGTTCAAATCTTCAACGATTGGCAAAAATCGATAAGCGGAATCTGTCTTTCCTCCTCGGACGGCATAATTTTCATAGATCTCATTCAGAAATTAACATAACCGCCGAACAATACAGAGTGCGCAAAAGATTGTTTAAATTTTATTTTTCTGTGGTTAAATAGATACAGTCCGGGATTGGGCTGCTGCGCCCCTGATTTCGGCAACGATTCCTGGGGTTTGGCAGCTGTTCTCTACGGGGCAGTTTACGCGATCCTGGGACTCGCGTTGCCCGCAGTTTTGGTGACCGTGTGCAATTTGCGGGTGCTAGGTATAGCCCGTTATCACCGGCATCGCATCGCGAGCGCAATTTACGAAGTCACCTTGAGCGCCCAGGTGACCATCACCCATCAGCGGAACCCATTTTTCGTGCCGACTGTCACGGCACCCACTGCTGTCAGCCCGCCACGCTTCCACAGCGCGGCCAGCACGGTTTGTACATCTCCCTGGATACGTGTAATTTCTGTTTACTCTGCATAATTATCTCCCGCGGCCGCACGGATGCATTTAGACTACGTAATTTGTTGCACGTGGAAAACGAGCCACCAACTGAACCGGCGGCCATTTCGCCGAAAAGATACGCGACGATAATTTGCACTCCGTTTTGCGTAGCTTTTAGTCCGCTTTGGACCTTCGATCATTTTTCGGATATTAACTCGTTGACCGTCATAGTGAAAATCGACGTTCATGTTTAGATTCACTGTAATACAGGGTACTTTGTCTTGCGGTACTCGCAATCAGTATCAAGAGTAAGGGTACTTACAATTAGTCTTTCAATTTAATTTTTTAATCGTATTACTAAAATTAACGATATTCATAACATTTAAAATTATCATACTAACGCGTTGACCGTCATAGTGAAAATCGACGTTCATGTTTAGATTCACTGTAATACAGGGTACTTTGTCTTGTGGTACTCGCAATCAGTATCAAGAGTAAGGGTACTTACAATTAGTCTTTCAATTTAATTTTTTAATCTTATTACTAAAATTAACGATATTCGTAATATTTAAAATTATGATAATAACGCGATGACCGTCATAGTGAAAATTGACGTTCACATTTAGATTCGCTATAATACAGGGTACTTTATCTTGCGATACTTACGATCAGTATCAAGAGTAAGGGTATTTAGTCTTTCAATTTTATTTTTTAATCATAGTTTATGTCATTGATCCGACGTTAAGAACCTTCAGAAGTTCGTTTCGATTTTTCTTTGAACAATGAAATTAGCAAAATTCACAACGACGGTTATATATGTAGTCTCATATTTTCCACGTTGTATGGGATGTGAGAAATGTTAAATATGGACGGCATATTATACCACAAATATTTACTGCATCCTGTGTTTGTGCATCTGTTTAATGCGGTCGTTCATGGAAGGTAAACGCTGTTAGATATTACATCGAATGTCCATTATACCTTTTGGCAACTATTTCCTGATAGATTAATAATAAACGATGATCGGTATCATTTATGTCGAAATGTGTATATCATCAGTAACCGTGCTACAGAATTAATAATAAGCATTTTGGCATATGGTCTTCGATACAATCAATCATGTAGCGTGTTTATTCATAAGTTGCCACTTTTCGTTTTACTTACATGAACATACATTTTATCTTGATCATACGTGTCCTGATTACACAATGTTATAGTTATTTGATTAATTAAAATTTGCAAATTCACGTTCTTGACTCACGTGATACATTTTGTTTTTAAGAATCTTTTATTCATAATCTCTTTTATTCTTTTATTTGTACAGCATACGTAGAACTTTTATTTAAAAAAATATATATAGAACTTTTATAATATATTATATCATATTATAATATAATGTATGTAGAACATATACTTGTTGAAGAGAACGAGAATTATTATAAACACGTTGCGACGTTACGAACGTGACAAACGAATAATGTACTGTTAATTAACCAATTGTTTGCGGCAACTTTGTTGAATGCATGGAAGTTGCACGCAGAAACGAGAATATTTATGAAATGCTCTAATAAATTAAACGCATTAAATCACGGTCGAAAGACAAATATCCATCAGGACGTTAGCAAGTCAAATCGTTCAGACACCTCGCTGGGAGGCGTTTACTCGCATCGCTTTTACGTTCAATTAACAGCCATGATTTTATCCGATAACGAGAAACCTTGAACATTTCGAACTCGCTCTCGTTAATTCTTTCTTAACGATCGTTCGATCATCGACGCCTCGTTAAAGCGATTTATTTCCTTAGTTCCTTTTACTAACACCTCGCTACGAAGAAATAATTTCTTAATTTTTAAACGGCGATTAACGTTGATTTTCCAGGTAATGCAACTGGTTGGTTCATTGTATTTGCTTTATTTCCCATACTGTGGCCTGATTCTGTGGGAGGCTTGCGGTGTCGGGAATCAACCGCATTTCTACGATCACCCAAAACTGGCCTCGTTGGCGTCTCTTTTGCTCGCCTGTTCTCCGCCCATCAACGGTCTACTCTACGGCTTGAAATCGCAGACACTTAGGCGATCCGTGAAAAATTACTGGCGAAAAAAAGCGACCAAGTCGGAGCTTCAACACGTAAACATCACCTAATTTTACTAACGCATTTTTCCTAACGCCCCTGAGACTCCCTCCGGGACTCATTCGAATCATTCATGCAAACAATTTCAAGTTCGATCGAATGTTTAACCTCTTGTACTATGATGACGAGATACACTCATAACGCATTCGCAGTTCGAATATGGTAAACATTGTTTATCTTTTTAATACGGTCGAATGATTAATTTCAATATAATTGTAACTTGCACGGTCGAGGATCGTTAAATGTAAAACAGTCTTAATGTTCGAACTCTTTTTAGTCACCTTAATGTTGCAGCAATTAATGGTTCATTATGTCTGACCCACTTGCCGAATAATTCACAGCACGAGGGGTTAATGCGATTCGCTTTCGATCGAACGTTTGATTCTTCGGCAAAAGTCGTTGATCGTTTGATGCAAAGATTACATCATGCGATACGTTTCCAAGAATGCTGTCAGATTTCTTGAAAGCCTAAAACAGCAAAATGGCATGAACATTTATTTTATCCGTGGAGCGTGACGAAATAATTTATACCTACAGAGAGTTAATTGCAGCAAAATGATCAGCTTTGATGATTAGAGAGTAGATCGTAAGCATTCGAGGAAAAAATACGGTAACAAGATAATTTTGAACCTCGACTTTGCTTCTGAAACGTGTAATTTCCATTTCAAAGTTTCTCTTAAGATTGGTACTAATTACAAGCTTCCTATCTTTATATTCACTTGCTTCGTGTCTTATATTTCCTGGTAAATCTATTTAATCGTTCAATTCGTGGAAACGCGACATTTTATCAATTACATTGCAATTTTCCTCGCGAATACACGAGAGTGTAATCTACACATTATATCACGTTTTAAACATGTCGTATCATCGTGTAGCTTCTTTTATTTGCGTCTACGTTTAATTGTAATTTTAGAGAATTACGATTTGATTTCGTGCAATCGATTCACAAATCTTTGGTATTAAATATTGTAGACTTTTTAATATTTATATGAATTTAATATTCGAAGTCTTAGTTAATATTCAAATTCTATCTTAGCTCTTTGGAGACAATAAAAGACGTCACTGAGATTACAGTGCAAATTCTTCGTTAACAAAATTTCCCTATTTACTCTTTGCACTCGAAAGCATTTTTACTGTTGAAAAATTACGATTGTAAATTTTTTAGATTTTAAAGTTTAATGAATTTTGTTGAAATTACTATTTTTTATTATTAATCGTCGATACTATCTGTTTTGCTACGTTCAAACATCGCGTATAAATTTAATTAAAATTTATTTATTTAAATTTGTTGTATTAATTCAAATGACGAATGTGAATCAAGTTAGATCAGCAATACACGAAATAACAAGGGTTTCCCATTGACCTTGAAATCCCACTAATCCTATCAATCATTGTATAAGTCTATCGATATTTCCGAGACAAAATACGTCTTACATCGACTTTCTTTCTCTCTTTCCCTCGTCATACTTTGATTGAATATATAGCCTTCAGGACCTTTCGGTTTCCGATTGGATTCAATATTAATTCAATCAATCTTGCAAACAATCTTCGAACCCTTTCAATTTAGGAGATCCAAGCAAGGACACCTAGCGCGGCAGGATCGAGGCGACCATCCGGAAGCGGCACCGGTTCATTCTTCCCGTTTCCGCCACTACAACGAAGACTCAGCGAGGCGCTGCTGGCGTTAGGTTCGTGCAGGACCGGAAACAGTTTTGACAGCAACAATCTCGGTTTCCATCGAGGAAGACTGCAGCCTGCCGCCTCGTGCAACACGCTCCGGGTGCCGACTTCCGAATCAGGTTAGCGTACAGCGCTAAGTCACCCAGGAATTGACGCGCGAGGAAGTTGAAACGAAACATAAAAAGTACATACGCCTATTCTCACCGTAAATTATCCGAGCTTGATGCCGATCGACGATCGCTGACCGCCAATTGTTTGTTTTTCGAATCAACTGATTTTTGAAGTAATAAGATCCTACCGCCGAAAATACGTGTGAGACAATACGCCAACTCCTGGGTGACTGGGTATAGGTTGTTTTCGAGAGCAGATTGGGTTCGAAGGCTCCACAATAATTTTTCCGAGACGAATTTTAGGCGATTTTTAATAATAAATTTTATCTTTCGCGCAGGTGAAAGTAGCAAATTGGTGAGGTCGAGCGCGAGCGCAGCCAGCCTGATGGGTCCACATTACAGAAGCGATTTTATCGGTACAGACGCGAGCACCGGATGTTCGATAGCCATGAACGAAACACCAAGGAGGAGCCCAAGGATCCTCATAACGCGAGCGTGCAGCGAGGAGAGCCAAGACGGAGGAAGCCCGTTGCTGAGGAAACCGTTCCTGGCAAACGCTCTTCCGTGCGATAGTACGTGTTATCGTACCTCCATCCCCAACGAGAATTTTTTTTTATCGAACTTTCTTCGAGTTCCCCAAAAAATACGACGTCGACCGATAACGGTTCTGTCGAGTCCGCAACTTTTGGAGCTCGAAGCGACCGATATTTTTTGCATCCTTCCGCGAGTTCATTTCTTGAGTCCTCGGGCCAAATATTTCGCTTAACCTTTTAACGCTAAAACTACCAACGTATGATGCACAATTACTTTGAAGTTAGGAATGAAATTAAAATAAATGAACAAGTGATGAAACATTAATTGATACACATAACTCTTTGCACTCGAAAGCATTTTTTCACTTTTGGCAAAAGGCAACTATGAAACTTTCTAGTTGGAAATAGTTGATGAATTGTTTTTAAATTATTATTTTTTTTGTTATTGATTTATTATTGAAGTTATTTATTTTAAATTGTTGCATTAACACTGGTACTATCAATTTCATAAAATGATCAATTTCGGGTTTGATATTTTATATTACAAAATTTTGTTGCTGTCAAAATGTGTGTCACGTTTTATTGTGCTAATGAATGATTGTATATGTTAGGTGACCAGATGGTATTTATTTATTTATTTTTCAACATTATTTTCAATTTTAGAGTACATATGCATTTGATGCCGGTACTCCTAGTGTTAAATAAAATGGCGAATGTGAATCGCCTTTCGACTGCAATGGTTTAATTCTGTATCCCAACGAGAATCAGAAAATCCTCTTAACAAATTTCGTAAGTTGAACCAGAAAATTTTTAGAACGATCATTTGACCATCTTTGGTAGTTTTAGTGTTAAATACGCGAGATAATATAGTCATCGGTACGTGTACTTCCCCGATGTCTTAAGTCATTGCAAAGTTATTCAGACTGACTTTCTTCATATCAAATGACAAGCTTGAAATTAAGCAAATTTATTGCAGATCATCCTGGTATGTTAATTCCGCCCACCTTTCAAGTCCTGGATTTAAATCGGGACTTAAAAGGTTAGATCGGTGCGTTGTATGCTATTCACGGGTGTGGCGCCCAATTAATCCGGTGTCTAAGAGACAAAAGAGACACGGTGTTTAAGAGACAAAATATCCTGAATTGTAATAAAATGGAAAGGTGAAACGAGTATGATATAATCATTTTTTTATTTTTTATTTTGACGCAACAATCGAGATGCTCGATAAGAAATTATATTCGTCTCACGTGCTTCCCCCGGTATTTTTTCCAAGAACGGAGATGGCGACATTGCAGTACCGGAAGCGATAGCAGCACCGGAAGCAGCGAGGCGAGCGTGTGGACTACCGGCGTTGCTCAAAAACTTGCCAAGGCGAATGCGAAACACGCGTCGGATATGTGGCCGGCGTCGCGAAGATTCGGGCGTGGAAAAAATTTGGAGGAAGGTGCGGTTTTGGTTAACGCTAGACCCAGCAATAATAGCGAAAGCAGCGATACCACGGACACCACGGCCACAACCACCACCACAACAATGCCTACGAAACCGCTTTCCATGGTGAGTGTGCAATTTCCTCGTGAAAAGCTCGCGTCGCGTTTCTCCCATGCAAATCATTTCGTGTTTCGGAAATTGACGCGTAAATTGCAGATACAAAATTGACCATCCGTCGATCCTTATCAATTTCCTTTCTTACATGGAGCACATAATATTTTAACACTGTATTAACGCTTTGACGATCGTTGTATTGTATTTAAAAATACACTCATCTTTTCATGTCATTATTTTTAACTGTTCTACCTGAATCTGTGAATTTTTGTGTACTTGATTAAATACCAAATAAATATCATCGGAAATATGAATATCATAATGTCGAATGGATTAATCCCTTGGTTAATATTAAATTTGTTTAGCCATTGCTAAGTCATAAATTGCTTTTTCAATTTATTAATTGTATTAACTCAAAAATTTCCTACGAATTCGAGATATAGGAATATTCGAAACCCATGATTCATGTAACAGTGATTGTATGAAAATGGAAATTACTTGCTTTTAAAGCAAGTTCCAATTTGTTTGTATTGTGATATAACCAATTCCTCAATATTGATAAAAATTTTATGAAATTGTACAATTCTTCGCGTGACCAAACAGCGAACGGAAAAAATTATTGTTCTTTATGTAAGAAATAATTTCTTCTTAAACTCGATAATTATAACAGTCATTAACCAAAACTCTCTAAGTCAGTAATTAATAAAAAATTTTAAGTTAACAATTTAATGGTCCCTCACACAATATGTATGTGATACTATAATATTTATTTTATAATTTTTGGTAATTGCTTCTTCTTTGGTAATTTATTCTTGTTATTACGTGAAGAAATTATTCTTGTTTCATGTGTATGTTCGCACATGTTGAATGATTTCGTACATTTACCTAAAGTTTATTTAAATTAGCGGTCATTAAAGTGTTAATAAAGAAAACTGCGCTAAAAACGGCGTAAATTTTTGCAAACACTCGACGCAAATATTTCGATAAGTCGAACAAAACCTGCAAAAATAAAGTCACAGAATTTATACCGCAAAGAAACGCGGTCGCCAAGGTGTTAACACTAAAACTACCGACGTATAATGCACAATTCTTTTGAAGTTAAAAATGAAGTTGAAAAATAAATGAACAAACGATAAAACATAAATGAATACACTTATAGATTCTTTATCTCGATGATAATCACCATAATCATCAAGAAGACCAGCTTAACAAATTTTGTCATTAGAAGTTGGAAATTTGTAGACGGGTCATTTGATCCCTTTAGTAGTTTTAGTGTTAAGGTCGATTTTCTGTATTAAATATGAATTGCTCTATCACCCACTTCCTTCTTTCGAACAAATCTTAAATGAATACACTTATTGATTCTTTGTCTTGATGACATACAGCACGGATGTCAACAAAACCATCTTACGATATTTTGTCATTTGAAATTTATGAAAAGGTCATTTGATCCCTTTGGTAGTTTTAGTGTTAATAGCGTTCGTATCTGTAACTGGCAAAACGTAACCGTGATTGTGCACAGGAGAACGGGTGTTACCGTGAGAAGCAGAAGGAAGAGAAGAACGGCAGGAAGAAAGAAAGAGAGCGGAGCGAGAGCGACAACAGTTGGAGCAGCGTGGACGAGATCGAGCCGAAGGAAATGGCGGAGAAATGCACGGAGGAGGATAATCCCGAGAACATCGAGGAGATGGCAGAAGAAGAAAAGTGCAAGCAATTGAGGCGGAAATCGAAAACGATTCGCAAGGCGGACGTCCCTCAGGATTGCAAGGAGGCCGCGCAACGCAGGCCACTTCTCACCTCGTCGTCCTAAGTTCGATCGATGGACTATCATCATTTTTTCCGCGTTCCGATTCCATTCTGTTTCCCTTCGTTACTTCGTTTAATTTACAACGCGAACGAGAACGATCGGGCCTCGTTCTCGCGAGAAGATCGATCGTCGTTGAAAGACGAGGAAGAAGAAGAACGCGTCCCTCTCCCGCGCTATGCTCGATATCATTTACAACGTATCGACATATCCTGAAATTATATTTTTATACTTCCACTCAACCACGATGCAGCGTTAACGAGAAGACCACAGCGAACGCGGCCACGCTGGGAGAAGCTGATTTAATGCGCGAGCTGGTTAATCTCGGCGAAAAACTTGTCCTACGCGGCCCGAGAAAGTCCATGGAAAGTTGATCGGCCAATCATCCTTGCACGAGCGTTGCCAAGCCCTCAGGACAGTTCCAGCTGGGAAAGAAGCTCGTCACAATTTTGCCTCGCGACGATACGGGAGTTTGCTCGCGAATTTCTCCGCGTCGCGACGAAGAAAGCTCAACGAAGTTCTCCCTGCAAACGGAAACGCGGCGGACATGAAATTCGAAAATTATTGTCGGTTCCGCGGAGGACCGACCTCGTTGTCGGATCGAAGAGAGCGTTTCGTACGATTTTATAATTTCATAAGCGAACAATCGCTTTCCCGCCGCTTCGCAGATGTTCCTAATCGATAGACTCGTGGATCATAGAGGTTTAACGATATTGACCCGACTGGGGAACGTAGATACCGAATATTCTATCGAACACTATAACTACCAGCGTATAATTAATTTCATTCATTAATTTCATTATTAATTCATTATTGAATGAAGTGTAAATGAAATTAATAATTAAATTGAAAACGAAATGAACAAACGATAAAACATGAATTAACATAAACGTTAATTTTTTATTTCCATGAAAATCGTCGTAGATTTCAAGAAAATTATTTTAACAAATTGTGTGACGTAGCAAGAAAGTTGTAAGTCGATCATTTGACTGCCACATGAAAGCAATTGAAAATTATAATAACTGGTAAATCTGTGTAGAAATTTGAGTGTCACATATGGATGACATGGCAGTCAAAGTATTAAGTTGACAAACCTTAGATCTACATTTTCAAATTGCAATTTCTCGGATCTTCAAATTTGTTGAATCGACCGAAATTTTGTTTTCAACAGTTAACGAAACACTTCTACACAATGTTTGCTAAGATAAATGAATGTGGTACAAACGAAAAAATGTAAACAACGTGGATTTCAGAATGTTCCGGAATGTAATAAATTCTTTAACGTCAACATGGAAATGGGGTACACCGGTTATTGGCGTAAGGATTAAATATTGACAGAATCGATTCTCTGTCCGTGGAATGTTATATGGTAAAATAAACAAGTTTTTTTCGTGAAATCTAGGTAAAATGGAACATGCTTGTTTTAGAATGTCGAGAAAAATATTCCCAGAAGAATATTGTCAGTATTTATGTCGACGAAAGAGATATCAAAGTGATTGAAAATAAATTTAAAAAATCGTCGATGAAGTTACAAATATAAATTAATCCCCGAATGTAACTATCAAAGTATAATTTCAAGTTTTTTTTTGTTGTATGTTGGACTGGTTGTCGTTTCATCGATCTTTAAAAAAATCTATATTCTACGAAACATCGAAATTTCTATGTTGCACGAGACGCAGAAACTATATTTTAACATTAAAATATTAAAGAATTCTGACATGGACTCGAACGTTTCTCGATCGTCACGAATTCGAATAACGATGTATCAACGTAGAAAATTAGCGAAGAGATTTCACGAAGCGAAGGTCGATTAACGTTGACGCGTCCGTCGATCGTGAATTTATCGATAACGAACGGACGATCGCGTTCGATCGATCGGTAAAATAATACACGTTAAAACGAAAAGCGACGAAGCATCGTGCGAATTCTTTTTACTAGCAAGTTTGTACAGCCGTTTTGTGGATTGTGGCCAACTTACTGTGTTTGCACCGACGCGGTAATAATTTGCAATTTAGATCGTAGCGAGAATCATATAAAAATTGACCGATATTAATGTTGGTGGTTATTGGAATTGATGTTCTGAATTTTGTAGAACACGAACGAGTGTGTAACGTACGCGTGCGTGTGTGTGTTCGAGGAGCGCGAGAGTGTGTACAGTTTCACGATGTGAATTACTTCGCATCAAAATGTTCTAATTTTCGATAACTCATTGTCACGTTTCATTTACTTGCACTAGTCGGTCAAATTTACCTGAGCATTCGGTTCGAGCATTTAGTACCTGTCTCGCTCGCGAACGCGTTGATTTTATCGAACGTTAAAAATCGTTATCGAGTACAAATTTTATTTAACGAACGATATAGAGGTTCGAGTCGAAAGCCACGAGAACGTGGTCGCGTTTGACCCCGCGTGCTGGTAGCTTTTGAGTTCGTCAATTAGAACATTAGAAAAACGATCTCATTGACAAAAACATGTTACTTAATCATTCCGGCGTGAAGTTTATCAGTCCGTGTGTTCACGTTAATGTTAAATAATATTAAAATACCGCGATCTAAACGATGTCTGAATGTATGTCGTTAGTGCTAATAAAACAGAAAAATGACCTAAAAAAAATGAGAAATAAACAACAACCCCGGATTGAATCATTCGTCCTTTCTTTTACAGATTCAATAGTTCGTTATCGATCTGTCTTCGATTACTTGGTTTGTATTCTACGTTAAATTGTTTCACTGGGATGCAACTCGCTGTGCCATTACGGACTCTGTGCTTTGCTCGAACTCGTAATTCGATGAAGATATTAGATTCACCCATTAAACTAAACATTTAGCAAATCGTTGCAACACCAACGTGGCCAAACTACTGCACTAACTCGTAATACGTTTTAGCGGAAGCTTCCGTTTCACGTTGACGACCATGATGGTTAACTTCGAAAACTCGTTTATCCTCGCAGACGACCAGCGAAATTAATTTTCTCCCTCGGATCTTCCATCTCGAAGACGCTCGCACATCTTTCTATAATGCAAAAGAAACTTTGAATTTTTACTATTCGCGGGATTATTTTTCTCGCTAAAAAATTTGGTAGACAAAAATATTTACAAAATTCACATTCACAAAATCTTTACATGCCACTGTTTAGAGAATTGTTACCGCGTTTACTGTACCCCGTACGGATATAGTAAATAGGGCAATATAAATATTTTTATAGATCCTCAAATTCGACCACTGACGGAATAATACACTGAAGGTACATCAATTTTTGCAAATCCTTTGATTTACTAACTTTTACAATTTACAGAATTATTTCTCTGAATAGATTCGATACGTGATCATCTTCGTCACACCAAAAATTGATATTCCAAAACTTATGGGATTCCATTTTTGATCTAAAAAGCGCTCATTTTTAGTGAGTTACATTTATTACCCTTCGTGTAATGCCAGACCCTCAAATTCGTTAATTTTGATCACTCCCGGAATAATACACTGAAGATACACCAACTTCTGTATTTCCTTGGATTTATTAACTTTCACCATTAATAGAATTATGTCTCCGAACAGATTCAATACCGGATATTTCCGTGATTCCAAAAGTTGATATCCTGAAACTTGTGGAATGCTTTTTTTTTATCGAAAAAGCGTTCTGACGCGAGGCAGTTTTTAAAGAAAAATATAACCGCGAGAAATGTTCGTAAGAACGTGAATGCGTTATCGGTGGGTCTCGTCCCATGCTGAAAGTCGCACGAGGCAGGATTGGATCCAGTCGTCGAATCTTTCGAGCGGAGAAAAAAAGTCGACAAGCAAAAAGTAACACGCGTGTGTGGCGCGAAACAAGGCCTCCTTTTAGCATCGAAAGTCAACTGGCCGGGCGCAATCCTGTCCCCTATCGTTTAGAATTTAAATAAGGGGAATTAAATTCGTCCGCGCGTCGGCAAGAAACAACAATCCCTTCTCTGGCTCGGCCATGAGTCTCGCAAACACGTTTCGAGATGTTTTCGTCGAGAGTCGAAGCGAGCGTGCTGCGATCCGGTCTCACCACTGTACGATAAACCTCGCGTCGGAACGACACGTTCGATGCTTCGAAGCCGCCTTCTCGAATCATCTCCGTCGATCATCGGCTCTTTATCGAACCTGTGTCTTATCGTGCCGTTGAAAACGCCGATTCCGGGCATCGCGAACGATCAAATCGTCGATAGCGTTCGAGACGATAGGCCGGATTCGTGGAACATAATCGCGAACGTTGCGTCGACGGCCTGAGAACCGCGAAATCGGTGCTGTCGAGTTTCGTGATCAACGATAATCGCGACGGTATTAATTGGTGCGAGATATAAATACAACACATTCTGTCGAGGCTCGAGTGATTTCCGGGAAGGAAGGTGCATCGTTAAATCGCCACGATTTTCGGATCGACGGGAGCACGAAACGATCGTTCAGGTATCTTTACGTAGAATCGCGCGTGCCGGAAAAGATAATTTTTACAATACCGTTTTTATCATCTTCGCGAATATGAACGACTGAGCGTGCGGTCGTTCGTTTTCGAGTATCGTCCAGGTTCTCGCGTAACGCGAGGCGGTTGATAAACATCGAACGTGTGCGTTTGGGAGTTCGGTGAAATCCGAAAGAAATCGCGAAAATGACGAGAAGAAGCAGCTTGGCGGAAATCGAGGATGCGCGCAAACGAAGAAGGTAAGGTGCCCGATCGTGGTGATCGCGATTTCGTCGCAACAGGTTTCGAACGTGACACTTTTTAGTCAAAACCGCGAATTTCGATGACGTAACACACGATCAACGTTTCGGAGAGATAAACGAAGTCGTCTCGTTTGGCAGGGTGATAATTTTCCGAATCAGATTGCGCGATGCTTGGCGGGTTCCGATAATTGTCGAATATCCGCTACAAATTGTCACAATTGCGTGCCACTTCCCGATGTACATACGTATAGTAGAACCCTGCGCGTTCTACGACCCAGATGTGTAACTCCACTTAATTGTACATTTCATTGTTTCGTCGTAACGCTGCTTGTATCATGAAAGGTCGTATAATTTTGTCAATGAAATAATTCATCTATCGTTCGAGATCCATGTTCCTGTATCTATTTTCGCTGTCCCATTTTAATTTTGACGATAATCCGTTTAGGTATTAATTTTACCTCGTCGCGATTGATCTCTGCGAAAATGTGATGCGGAATGATGAAAATGAAATGCGGACGACGTGTGACCAAAATAATTGTTACCAGTGGATTTTTTAATTCTTTGATACAATTTCTTCTATATTCCTAGCTTTCTAGGTTTTTAGATCCATGGACATCTAAATTCTTGGTTTTCTAGATCCCCAGATATCTAGGTTCAACACCCACATTTTTAAACAACTAGGTACCTAGATATTTGGATTTCTAAACGCCTAGATCTCTATACATCTGAATCCTTACACATCTAAATCCCTAGTCACCTAGGTCTCTAGATGCATGGATCCATAGACATCTGGATCCCTATACACCTAGATCTCTAGACAGCTAGATCACTAAACACCTAGGCTCCTAGACATCTAGATTCTTAAACACTAAGATTCGAAGTCACCTAGATGTCTAGACACCTAGGTAGCTAGCTCTAAATTCCTATATTCCTATACATCCATGTTCTTACATCTCTCTATGTTTAAATAAGTTACGCTCCTAGATCCGCAAATCATTAGTATCTCAACATAATTATATTCCTATATGGTACTATACAGTATGTTCTATACCTTTCGAATAGGTTGCATAATTTTATAAAGGGAAGCCATATTCACTGTCATTGGCGATATAAATAGATGATATAACAAATATATCGCCAGATATATTTATTGAGTTATATCAAGTCATTAGCCGTAATCAGTAACATACCGATGATACAGTTGATGTATAGATGTGCGTGCTTTTCGCGATTACATGTTCAAATATTTGGAATGCACGGAATATCCGGTCGAATTCGAGCTCAACTAATATTCGAACACATAGAATTACGAATGATCTGTTCATTTTGTAATGACAGACTATTTTTCTGATCAAGTAGAACGACGTTTATTAAATGTAGCGTTCTCGTTATCAGTTCACACAGACTTCTCTCACAGGCTGTTACGGAACGACACTGACCTACGATAATCAGCCTAATTCAATGTTTTATCGTTCTCTACGCAACGTTACGTGTGGGTGTATAATCGATTCTCAGTAAATTGTAACAATAACTATATTCTTACATCGTGCATACTGTTAGAATAAAAAGGATTCTTGTATTTTCGGTATTCTCAACTAACCAATATTCAATTCTATGAATTACAAAAGTTTTAGTAGGGCCTTTAGATTAATACCATGCTCATACATAGAGATAAATAGAGATAAATCGCACAAAAAGTGACAAATATTTTAGAAATGTCATAAAGACGAATCAAAAGTCTAGGAGTACAATGAACTCCAGCTATCTCCAGTTATCTGTATCATTTTACAATGATAACAAGACAATACGAACAAAAGATAATACATGTTAAATGGATAAACAAGTTAGATCAACATCCATCGTTTATAGTAGCACGTTATTTAAATCGTGACGAGTACACGTGACTGTGACATCGGGAAGGATATAGCGCCAACATGAAACGAACGCGCAAGCTCGAATTGATTTTTGTCGGTCAGCTGGTGCTTGTTCAATGTCGGGACGATGCGGTTAACGTTTCGCACGGTTCTAGACGACCGATTACCACCGTTAACACGAACGAAATGGTTCGTAGGTCATTAAAACGGGATCGGGATAGGTGCAAGAAAAATCGTCGGTCAGTTACAGTGAGTGTTTTCAGTGATCCACCATACGTGAAAAACAATAACTAAATCGTACGACATACCTGTCTCTATGCGTTTGGTCGACTTGTCGAAAGGTGGCGATAGCCGTTCTTTCGACGACTGCAATTTGATTACGGTGATCGTTGAAGTTACACTTGTTTAAATACGAAATTCGTTTTTGTAGCAAAGAAAAAACATGACATCCTCGCCATCGTCTAGCACCAGTTCCGCCTATGCCATTGCCGATGAAGTTAGTCAGTATTACAGCAACGATAAACAAAATTTCCTCGATTCGGACGAGGTCGGGACCGTTCGGCTTTTACGCTCCTATTCGCCTCATCGAAAAACGAAAGGATTCTTTGCGAGGTTTATAGTCGACAAGTGAGTCGCAGTTTGTCGCCAATTTTCATTTCAATCACGAGTTTTACATGTATCTCTGTGTTTATCCTTCATCCGTCAGTTGCGATCTCGGATGTGCACTTCAACGGACACGTGCGTGTTGTGGCACAATCATAAACTTCTCTTGCATAAAACGTAGAGGAAGAACTCTCCCGTTTGTCGTCGATTTTGGAGCATCGAACACGTAGAATTGAAAATTTACAGTCGAAATTGTAGTTAAAAATTTGACAAGATTTTGGACTTTCAAATTATCGAATCTTCAAAGTTTGGAATAGAGACGCTTATGTGATATTGCACATACGTGTTACGTTCATGGAAATTTAAGATGTGAAATTGTTATTAAAAATAATGGTACGATTGTACGAAAAGCGTCGCTTTGATTAATTTAAAATCGTAGATTAACGATGAAGTGCACTTCAGATAATCTCTATAATATTTGCGTTATCACTCGGAGATTAGTATCCCTCTTAGACTTCTTCAGTCGATGTTGATCCTCTGTGTCTACACAAGAAGATATGAATGTTATTTTTTATCGTTAGAATTATACACTGAACGATTGGAAGATATACGAAAGTATACTTACATATCGAGATTTGATTTTTGAAGGGAGCGTAACTTGTTCGCGTCGTTTCGTTCACAACCGATGGCATCAATAACTGGAATAAAAAAATCATTGATATTTTTAGTAATAGCCTATCGCAATCTGAACATAAATATTCTTTGTAATGGTTCAAAATTCATCTTACAATGCGCTGGCATTTACTTAAGAAATGTATTTTAAATTTGGAGCAGATACTTCAACTTCTCTTAATACTTTCAGGTCAATGAACTTATGTTATGCATGTTCTGATTTTCTTCTTAATAAAAATGACTGTCATTTACAATAATTTGCAACTTTTTATAAATATAACTCCTTATAAAAAGAATAAAAAAGAGTAGTATTGCAGGTGCAACTCCTTAAATTAAATTTTTAAATAAATATTACTGATAGCGACAGTCCCTCGCCATATTAATTAATGATTAAAAACTTGTTAAACTTTCGACTGATCTTCGCTTTTCAGGTCGTATATAAACACAAAAACAATAATAATAGGCAGTATAGTATTAGCAACGGTGGTCCTGTCGATAATAGCGATATGCACCGTTTACGGATCAAACAGAGACGTGGAAATTGAAAAAGACGAGAAGATCCCACCGGATGTGGAAACGTTGTTGCCTCCATCGGCTAGTAAATTAAGAATTTTCAAACGCGGGACCGTTTGCGCGGATGGTGCACCATGCGCCGTTGTCGGCAAGTACGTACAATAATTCGATCCTACGATAGAACGAACGGACAAAAATGAAAATTCATCGGGAATGTTCATTCGAAAAATAGAGGCACACGTATCGATTGTACGACCATTGTTCCGCAGGTTGATTTTAGAGAAAAATGGCTCGGCCGTGGACGCCGCTATAGCAGCGATGATTTGCAACGGGCTCGTGAACATGCAAAGCATGGGCATCGGAGGCGGATTTTTTATGACAATTTACGACAGAGCAAACAAACGGGCTTACACTTTGAACGCGAGAGATCGTGCACCTCTGGCAGCCAACGCTACGATGTACGAAGGAAAACCGGAAAAGGCATCCCTCATTGGTACATTTACAGTCATCTTGCGCTCTTACGAATAAATAATTGTTATAAATTTCGTGTGTTCGTCAATTTGATCAGGTCCGTTGGCCATCGCCGTTCCCGGAGAAGTGGCAGGATACTGGGAGGCTCACAAACTTTTCGGTAAATTACCGTGGGCGGATTTATTCAGACCCACGATCGAATTATGCGAGGAGGGATACAATCTGACGAATGTACAACACGACGGTTTTAGATACAATCGAAAGAATATTTACAACGATCGCGTATTAAAGTAACTACCACGTTTTCTTTTTGTGATTCTATGTCAGTAATCGATGAATTGAAACACTGAAACGGGCGCGTTCTCTTTTTCCCTAGGGAGCTGTTCGTCGATCCGGAAACGGACGACTTCTATAAACCGGGTACAATCATTAAGCCGAAAGTACTTTGTAAAACTTTGCGAGTGATCGCGGAGAAAGGTGCTGCGGAACTGTATAATGGTACATTGGGCAAGTTACTGGTGCAAGATCTGCAAGAACAGGGAGCGATAATAACGATGAAGGACTTGAACAGTTACAGGTATCTGTCGCTGAACCAAACGAGAGTTGGAAATTACTCGTTATATATTTCGTTTAATTTCAGAGCCACGTGGAACGAACCCCTTCAAACGAATCTCTCAAACGGAATGAAGGTTTACACCGTTGGGATGCCTGCTAGCGGAGCGCTTCTTGCGTATATTTTAAATATCTTAGACGAATTTCATTTTAAACCCGACAGTATAGCAGATAATAATCGAACCACTCTTACGTACCATCAAATGATAGAAACCTTCAAGTACGCTTACGCGTTGAGAAACGATATGGCCGATAAAGAATTTGTGGACATGGAAGAAGTTAGTAAACAATTTTAATATTTACACTTTACATCTTTCGTGAGGCAAGATTAAAGTAAAACTTATTAACGTGTTGATTATTATGAGGGTCATCGTGTCTGCCAACAGATATACCTATTCTCATTGTGGCAATTAACGCGTTAACGACATTTTACACAATAACGCCATACTGACGTATCTCGAACATAGTTACCCGACACCGAACAGTGAATTCTTTTGTTTAAGCTGACGAAAAATTTAACATCCAGGAGTTACGCTCGCGAAACGAGAATGAAGATCGACGATCATAAAACGTGGGACGATCCGGCTCATTATGGATCTGTTAGGTTAAGTAGAGCGAAAGATCAAGGAACTGCGCATGTTTCGGTATTGGCACCAAACGGGGATGCGGTGTCAGCTACAAGTACAATTAATTTCTAGTACGTTCATTCTCCAAGTACTTCCCATCGGCTTTGTTTCCAGTTAATCAGTTAACTGCGTTCGATGTGTATACACATCAATCCAAAACTTAATTTCGATGTTATTAACGTTAATAGATTATTAATTATTTATCGAAGAGAAGCGTAACTTTTTCTCGTTTTTCTTTACTTCTTTCGTAGCATTTATAACAGTGTTTGTTGGGTATACTTGTCATTGAGTTTAATAATTTCAATAAGTTTATTTTTCAAACTAAATTCCGCAGTTAACTGGTTAACACATTCCGTGTCGGGCTATTTTTTGAATACTTTCCGTTCAGGCCGCGTGGGGTGTATATGCCCCACTATCAAAAAATTGCAGCAGCAATAGTTTGAATATTTCAATGGTCGTTCACGCAACTTGTGTATTAGCGGAAACTAACAATTGTTCTGGGTATCGTGTAGATATTGTGTGAATAGTTATTAAAGTGTTAATATGACTACAACAGTCTTCATAACAATTTTTTAAGAAAGTAACATTGTACAATGAATTTACTCGATGGCATGAACGGAAAGTTTAGAGCGGTGCACATACGCATGGAACGTGTCAATAAGATGAAGATTAAGCTCATCAAGCTGGAGGGAGAGAGTTGACGTCGATAGTCAAGTGATTCTGTTCTCTTCTTCAGTTTCGGCAGCGGTGTAACTAGCGAAACCACCGGGATACTATTAAACAATGCGATGAACGATTTCGGCATACCGTCGACGATCAGTTATTTCGGTATTCCGCCAAGCCCGAATAATTACATCGCCCCTGGAAAACGACCTTTGTCGTCGATGGTGCCGTCCATTTTCGTCGACTCGAACGACAACGTGAAAATGGTTATCGGCGCCTCCGGCGGTACCAAGATCACAACGACAGTATCTCAAGTTAGTATTCCTTGTCTGATTTTATCGCGTCTTTCCGATGACGATAGGGTTAACCACCTCCTGCAAGGATTTTCCATCGATGCACGGTGCACAATCACAATTTCAGGTAGCGGCCAAGATAATCTGGATGGGACAAACGGTGAAGGAAGCGGTGGACGCACCTAGAATACATCATCAGCTGTACCCGGCCACGGTGGAGTACGAATATGGCGTGCTGAAACAAGTGATCGATGGTTTAAAGAGAATCGGCCATAAAACTTCCAGATACACGGTTCGCGGTAGTACAGCATGCGTGATTTTCGTCGGCAACGACACGAACATGTACGCGAACGCAGATTTTCGCAAAGGCGGAGACGTTTATGGACTCGATTGAATGTCTATCCTCGGGAATTATTGATTTTAGCTAATCATCTTCCATTATGAAATATCTAGTTGTTACGATAACAGCGGATGTCGGTCATAAATATCGCTCGATTATTCGATAAATTTTTAATATTTGACGTTCGTGTGTTTTAAAACGTTCGTTCTGTATTAAATTATTATGCGAACATCAAGATCAATAAAAACTTTCCACGTATTATCTTATTATATCGATCGTTTCTTTCGTGCACTATCTTGATTTAATTTCTATTTAAAAATGTATTAAGCGCACAGATGCACATGTTGCTTCCGTTTTATAAACGGGATATAAACGTATTATCGATCGAACGAACAATCGCGAAAGAAATACGATTCAACCGTTACTATCGATTAGAAATACATTCGCGAACATTCTATTGTACTACGTATGCAATAATGAAATTACTAGTTTGAAAAGTTTACAAAAACGACGATTTTTGACGCCGGGTGCATAATGTATTTAGCTTGAAATTGATGTACGTCTAAGATGACTTTGGAAGAATTGATCTCGGTTTAAAAACCTGTTCCTATCTTCATAATCGATACGTGCTCATTTTCTACAGCATTTTTGTTTTGTTGTGGCATTTAAAACCAGTCAAACATATCTTATTTTAATTTTAAATTATGCATCGGATTTTGTGTTTAAAATATATCTTGAATCACCACCATCTACCAATGCCATCTAGTAACAAATGATAAAGATACTATTAAGAAAAATATACTTCTTCTTTTGTATCTAAATTATTATAAAATATTTGAGGTCCTTATAGAAACATATTAATTCTATAAAAAAAAAATTATGAATGAAGCGATAACAAGCTAAAAATATAATACGGGTGAATGAAGTAACTACAGTGAAAATGAAGTAACCACAAGAAAGACAGGTGCGTAAATTTGTTGGCTTTTTGAATACCAAACAAGAACCGACTTATTAATGGCCGAATTATACGTACCTAGACCATTCACCAGCACAGAATTCCTCAGATTCGTCAAAACTTTGTTCCATCTTATTGTGTTATAAAAGCGTTACTTTTTGTGTGACGTCGTGCGATTTGAAAATACTGCTATTAACGCTCTCTTACACTGGGTACCGAAACTGTTTTGTTTACACAATCAATTCTTCTTTTGAATTGACACAAAGCAATCGCTCCATGTACTACTTTTACTTTTTATAGTCCGATGACTACACTTTTTTAAAATTACAGCAGCTTTTTCAAAAGATAATTAGATTTGTTGATATTTATTTCTGCTTTCGAACTAGTCGATGCGGAGTATTCTAACAGGAAACTAGTGTCTTAAGTTGTCACTAGATGTCAGTCGCAGTTCCCTTTCTCGAGATGTAAAGACAACACGATTGCCATGTTTTCGAATTACTGAATTCACCGTTCCTGAGTCGTATGATTTCCTGTCTTAGTATTTCACAAATTCAAGGAGTTATGACGCAGATATCATACTGCTTAATGATGACAGAAGGTTCAATAATACGTAATACGATCATGGCAAATGTGATTCACACTTAATGCGTAAACTCTAACGATCAGTCTACACGTATCAGCAAATTTATTTTTACGTGGGAAGCTTGATTATCATCTGACAGTTAATAACTGGAGCATGTCGATACTTGGATACAAATACGCGCAATTCGAAAAATACGAATCTGGTTAACCTAGATTTCATCAGCTTTGCTATGTACATCTTCAGTCATATTTTGTTGTTTACTTCGGATTAAATTTATACCGAGCGATATCGGTGACACGTTTGATGTCAAGTACTGCCCCATGGTCAGTGCGGATATTTTGGCGAGCTGTTTTGCGTGTACTGTTGCACGTAATCAAACGATAGATACAAAATATGCGTCAACGTTTTGCTTACGAAGAGTAAGGAGCCTTCTAGAAGTCGTTGGCTCGAGGTGACATTGCGCATGCGTAGTAAACGTTTTACTTTGTTGACAAACACACGAACAATGTCGTGTGACAAAAATACATAAATCCGATGGCTGTTCGTCATGGAAAAATGTTTCTTTTTCAGTAATATTGTATGTAAAACTCCGATACTTAAAAAAGCCTGTTAGATGAACTTCAACGAAGTTATTTAAAGTTAGAGATAACCTGTTCAACGTATATACGCAGTTACTAAACGAAAATATCGTGCTATCAGGGCTGTCTATATGAGGTATGAAGAATACATTTCAAACCTGCATGTAAATATTTAGTAAACTTACGTTAGGTTATCTTAATTATTATTCACGTTGGATTGCATAATATAAACACGTACAACAACACATGCTGATATCTGAAATACTTTTATATTTGAGCTAATATTTAATAATAGATAATGTTATTACTTTTGTTAAATGTACAGATTACATACTTTTCTGTATCTACTGTTAATATTATGATCAATTTTCAGAAACGTTAAAGCGACGATTGTTGAATGTATTCTAGAAAATGTTCAGTTCCAGTACATTCTTGATAATACGTTCTCATTCAAATTTCATCGATTATTTACATTTTCATCTCTGTCACGAATTAAAATAAATTGCCTTTATTTTGACAAAGGCGAGTTAAAACTGTTTTATCCTGTTCGACGAATTAACGAATAATTATACGGTATTATAAGACAAAAAATTTTACATCAGGTGTTCGAAACACTAGTGACATCACTGTGTAACACGCGTGCGCAATGTTTTTCGAGCGGCCTATATAAGAAGGTGCAGCTGGATGCCCACCGACAGTATCGGAATAAAATCGCTGAGAGAGAGAGACGAGCTTGTCGACAGTGTATATACAATAGCTTCATGAATAAATTTAAGGACATGGAAGCTATGTCTGATTACTACGTTGACGAATACGAGCATTTTAACTACGATTACGACAAACACATTTTCACCGGCCACAGTGGTAAACAGCGAAGTAAACGGGAAGCTCTTACTCACACCAATCATTTTGACCCTTGCGGCCATTCCAGAAAGATCTTGACTAAATTGATGAATTCCGAGCACAATAAACGACACGATGGGAAAGCTAAGGCATAAAATGTAAGTAAAATATTATTCGATATATAACAACGTGAGGTCGACGCTATTTTACTTCTATTACGTTATCGATTTGAACGCAGCCGGAATGGCTCGCAACAACCTTGGCCAGATTTATATGCGTTTTACATCTTTGATGTGCCTTCTATTACATTTGAGCACGTATATTTAATCGTTTATTAACCGATCACCTTGTATTTCTCCTTTCTAATTGTTTCTATTTTTGTATCGTCTTTTACCGTTATAAAGATTGCGTACGATTGTTATTGTTTTTTTTATCGCTGCGCCACCATTTTACAGATGACTCATTTCTTGCACAAAACACTTGTTGCTTTCAATTCTTGTGTGTGTTTCGATAAGTGTAGGAAACAATAAAATGGAATATTTAAACAGATGTTACTGTTTTAAAATCTGTAATTAGATTTTTTTTAATAGAGAAATGATATCAGTTCGTTTCATCATATTGTTTATATTGTTTCAGGACTTTGGGATTTCCTATCTATGCTTCCGGGAAGAGTATTTATCAACTTTGACAACTACAATTTCTTCGTGAAGATACTGGAATATATTACATAAAATTTTTTATCTCTTATCTTCAGTAATGCATTTATAAACTGAACATAGATTGTCATTTAGAATAAGATTAGTATTTGGGATAAATGTTTGTTGCATCTTGTAATCATTTAGTCATCTCACGATTCATAGTATAAACAAATAATACATCCTTAGATAGGACTACTCTTCATACAGAGTTACCTGAGCCTGTAGCTTCACAATGCTAGGGTATATCTGCTAATATTCATATTGGACTTAACATAGGTAAAAAAAACCTTGTAGATATTGAGCATCTAGTTAAAAATATTTCATTGGTATGAAAACATTGCTCAATTTAATTATTGAAAGCTTATTTAATTAGGCTAATATTTCCTTTAATATGAATATAGCAAAAAGGAAAGCATTTGTTACTCAAAATACGTTAATTTTTGTTTAATTTGAGCAGGTATCTTTTAAGTTTATTTAAAAGTTGAAAGTATTAGGTTTAATTAATTATGTACTTAATCCTGATGAATAATAAAGTTTATAATTAGTACGAAAAATACCAATTTATTATATTCTATAATCTGCACTTGTATGTGTTCAGTACAAGCTTCGGCAGCGTGCCACCACTTATTCGCTGGTATCTTGAACTGTATCTGCCACAAATAAAATACCAATTTTGAACGAAGAATTTTTCGATTTCTCTTTTTCACATAAAATTCGTAGTTTTCAAATTATGAAGTTCTGAAACACTTCGTGTACAGATGGACGCACAACATACAAAGTGGAACTGTGTAACGAAAGTTAATTACTTTTATTGTAATTTACTTCCTTTTTTTTTTTACATTTATGTAAAAATATTCCAGAAATATGTACAAGTTATTTACTTATAATCTGTTCACTTTACTTCTCCGTAATAGAATATTCATGTTTGATGTACGAAGTTTGTAACAAATCATATTAACTTATATTTAGTAAATTCCAATTCTTGCTTCAAAATGCCGGTTAATATAAATTCCGTTGATTGAACAGTGACGGTTTTCGGCGCTTTTGCAAGAAATTTCTTTGCGTTCATTAAATCTTCCTCGCGAGAAATAATTAACGCTTTTTGAGGCCAGGATTGAGGTGGTTTCACCAAAGCCTTACCTCCACATGAAATGATTATACCTGCAACATTACAACTTTATCGTGAATACGTCAAAAACGTTTTGGCGATAGAAACATACTTTTTAATTCCGGCAAAGGTGGCGGTGCAACGTTCGGTGTTAAGAGGATCGTGTAACCCCCCAGCAGCTTATGTTCCTTCGCTTTTTCCAAACTGCCTCTTAATCTGAAACCGAACTTCGCTTCTGCTGCAGGATCTTTTAATATATAATTCTCTAACTCTACGAAGCGCCCAACTTTTCCGCATTCAACCAACCAATCGACCGAAACAATCGGTATAGATTGTGCCAAAGCACATAAGAACTTGACTGTTCGTCGAACTTTGTCTGTAACCAACACGGTACACTTGTTTGGATCTTCCACTAGAGATGCACCTACAAATGAAGACATTAATGTATAGAATCGAACTTCGAGTCTTGTACAAATAAATATTTACCCAGCTTTGTTAGTAACTTGTTGTAATCGTTGCTTGTTATACCCGTGAATAGGATTTTGTGTCTCGTTTTAAACGGTGACAGAGCTGAAGACATACTTTTACTTAATCTAGTAGGCGTTGAAGCTATCGATGCAGTATCGATACTGGAATTAACTTCTGAAGAAACACTATTGTCTATGATACTTTTATCTTCCTTTTTGTTGGCAGCAACTTTTTCCGCTTTCAGCTTTCGCCCTTTTCTTCCAGGTTTAGCTGTTGTACTTTCAGTGGTGTTCAAGCTACTTTGATCGACACTGTTTTCCAAATGATCATCCGAAGAAGAATCAGGAATTACCTGTGGCTGGGCTCGCGTTGTTCTCGTTGAACGTCTACTGCTACTTGTTTTTGTAACACTTTCCTCATTTACAGTAGTATTAGATATTTTCGAAATATTCTTAGATATTTTAGCTCGTTTGCTTCTTGAAGTGGGTACTTCGAAGTGGGAATCGTTGGATTCACATACATCGGAAGAAACACTGGTTATACTGGCATCTCTAGCATTCAAGGTGTTCGCGCGCGTGCGTTTTCTTGAACTCCTGGTTTTGGCACCATTTTTGTTTCTTTCGACATCTTCGTTTGTATCATCATCTGTTCTTGTATCTATACTTGTATTAGTATTTTCTTCTCTGAACGAACCGCACATGATCTTCTCTACCTCTTGAGATTCGTTTCCTTGAGGACTGGTATCCTCTTCCGTAGTTGTCAATTTGCTGATTCCCCTCCGACTCCTGGGTAGTCGCGGTTCTACTTTCGGTGGAGCCTTTTCGGGTATCGCTTTAGGCACAGTAAGCTGAGTTCCTTTTGTCGCACTGTTAGCTACAAATTCTATCGGACTATTCGAAGTCAACGATGTCGCGCTATCATTTGGTGACAATCTCACGATGTTTATTACCGCTTGTTTATTTATTAAATTCGATTCATCCAGAAGCAATTTCGACTTGTCCGGATTTTTTATATTAATCGGTAAATTTTTCTGCGTGAGGAAGTCCATAATGTTCGCAGAATATCGTCTGGCGTTTTTAGCGTTACTCTTTCTACCTCTGGTAGCTTTAGGCTTATTCTCTTCGTCCTCACGAGGTTTCTTCGCGGCGTTATCTTCAGCTTCATCCGCCACGCTAAGCGACCTCTTTCCAGTGCGTGACGCGTTTACGTTCGATTTCGCAGGTTCAATATTTTCGACCGGACCCTCTGTATCTACCTGAAAAATAGACGAACGATCAACATTCTTTTTGCCGGAATTACGAGTTCTTCCGTTGCTCTGAACGAAAGGACTCCGTCTTGCCTGCTCTTGCGCGTTATTGATGGAAGGGCTCGATTTGCCGTCAAGAGATTCGGTTTCCTTCGATGACAGTGAACTGCGCATTGTCGTGTTTCTCAGTGATCGTTTCGGATTTTTATTTACTTTCTCGTCAATTTCAGTGGATAACGCATCGACGTCGATAATGACGGGGGTCGCATCGGACAAGCTTCTCAAACTATTCGGAGGATCCGGTTTGCTGATGGTCAGATAACTTGCAATATTTTCGTCGGCTTTACGACTAACGGTTTTTTTGCGAGTCGACTTCCGCGTAGACCCTTTCTTTTTTAAAGCAGCATTCCTAGAAGCCTTTCTCGACTCGTTGTAATCCGTTCGTGTCGACAGTGATGGACTTGGTGGATTCGATAATGTACCCGATATTCTAACCTCAGGTAACCCGGCCATAAAGTCCTCGTCATCGTCATCTAATATCGAATGACCTAATTTGTATTCACCATCATTCGATGTGCTAGGTACGAGATCGTTTATCGCCGTAGAATGTTTATTCGATAAATCTGTTACTACTTTAGGGATCGCCGTTTCTTCGGGAAGTACTTTTGGTTCTTCGCGTGGCACCGTTATTTCTTCTGAACGAACTTTTGACTTCTCGCGTGTGATCACCATTTCTCCTGAATCAGGTTTCGCTTTTTCACAGGGTATCGTTATTTGTTCTAGAAGTACTTTTGGTACTTCGTATTTCTTCTTCTTCGTCGTTACCGACATTGGCGAACTTTCAGGCTTCGATCTTGGATCATCGCGAACGCTGCTTTTATCGTTCGTAGTATTAACAGTTTGCAATTCAGCAGTACGTTCATTTTTCGCCTCGTCATCGGATTTGTGGACACCTGCATCTGCCGAGTCTTGAGAATCTGCGAGAACATTGCGTTTTCGCCTCGAGGTAAGGACGGAGAAATAGTTCTCCGTATTTTGGGAATCGCTATCCGTATTTACATTCTTCACAGCGGATAGACGAGTTTTCCTGGTGGATGTCGAACTCGATTCACTTACCGCTGCTTTAGATTTCCCTCGGGATATTTTGGGAGATATTTTTACTTTATCGTTCGTCGAGGATTCGCTGTCCGCGTTAGATGTGGAATTCGAATTTTCTGGCTCATCCTCTTCCTCCGACAATTGTAACACGTTTCTAAGAACCTGAGTCGATATCTGTTGTTGATCTTCGAAAGAATCGTCGGTTACATAGCCGAATATCGCGTTCAGATTTCTTTCCAAGGTATCATTTACATTGGGTTTATTAGGTTTTTTAGACTTCCTCGAGGCTTTCTTTTTGGTCGACTTTTTTTCTTGAATATCGCTGATTAATTGTGTAGGTGCCATTTCATAATCAATGTCTTCAACGCTGCACTCTTCTACAGGATGTTCGATCGATTTAGTCGGACTAGGTGATTTATCTGAAATGTCTTTCGGAGGAGTGATTATTTGAGTGGCTACGTCGTCCTCCATTTCAGTGATATCCTCATCGATTGCAGCTTCTTTGCGCTCTGTTGAGCTGGTAGATGGAACTTCTCTCGCCGGAGATTCGGTTGTTGGCAGAATTTGTGTTGGCATCATATCGATATCTTCTGACTTTTCTTGAATTATTACTTGCGTAGGCGCATCAAAGTCCACCTCACCTTTATCGTCATCGGTATTCTTCTTAGTCAACGATTTTTTGTTCGCCGGGTTTACATGCTGAGTAAGCATATCAAACATATCTTCCGATTCTTTGCTCGAACTGCGATTAGTTTTTGCTTCACTGTCGTCGTTTTGTTGTTTCTCAAAGGGACCCGAAACATTCTGCCTTTCTCTTAAGGCTATCTTTACAAACTGTCCCTCTTCGTCGGTATCCGAATCATCGCTAACCGATTGGTCTTGCGACGATTTCTCGTTGTCTTTGCTTCTGACGTACGAGTAACTTTGAAACACGCCTTGATTAGTTTCATCGGAATCATCGGCACCCTGCGAAACCTTAAACACGTCATTGACGTTTTGTGACGCGCCTTTGTAATCGTTTTCGTCGTGGATCTTAACCTGAGTGGCAGCATCGAATATGTTCTCATCGTCGGTACTCTTCTCCTCAACGTCGTTCTCATTTGTAGACCTCTCAGGCGTTCGCACTTCCGATTTCGTCTCGGTTACTAATCCGTTCTCTCCGATGATATGATCCAACAGATTTTGTGATCCAAGTAAATTCCGGCTCATGTCGAGTTCCGAACAATCCTCCTCCTCGAAATTCGTGTTGAGCGACAACTGCAAGTACCCTTCGGAAGTCTTTTGCAAGTCATTCGCGTATTCAGTGCGTGTCGCATCATTTTGATCTTCTGCAGTTTTATCATTATTAAGACTCTCTGAAGAGTCCTCTTCTGTAACTTCGGTCTTTGGTACCACTGTTTCCGCATTTTTCTTCTCCACTGTAACCTCGAGATCGTTTTGAATATTATTATCGGTATCCCATGATGCAGCACTCCGAGTACCAATTCTCTTTGGTGTCTTCGCGTCGTGAATATCTACACCGCACTGCATCGTCGTTCCATCAGTAACAAACGTGTCATCTTCGATATCCTCGTGCTGCGTTTCCATGTCATGAATATCGCATGCTTCGTTTCGCGGCAGTTCCGTGCGTTTTCTGACGTTACTCAGGCAAATCTTTTGGGTCTCAACGTCGTAAATATCGTCACCGGTTTCGTTTAGCGAATCAAAAGTCTTCTGAGTCTCCATATCGTGAATGCTGGTTGTCTGTCTACCTACGTTTTCTTTCTCTCCTACGGTAAAACTCCCAGAGTTGTCGGTGCTGTCATCAACGGAGGAGTCATTAATGAAACTTTTTTTCTTGCTCGTGGAGCTTCTTTGAGGTACAGACGGACGCCGAAACATAGGTTCTTGACTGCTGCCTTGGGTCCCAGGAATTATGGACACATTGCCTCCCAGAGTGGACGATGTGCTCTGCGTAAATCAAATGTTCCGTAATATAACAATGCTGTCTTTCTTACAAGAATAAAATTATAATTTCAAATATTATAATTACCAATTCAACCGAGGAATTAGGTGTTCCCGGAATGAGTAGTTGGTTTTTTTGTCGTGATGGCAGTGGAGTTTCTGGTATCATGGAATCGTCTAACGATGAACAGAGTTTGAAGACTGCACGCACGGTTCCGAATTCGAGAACCCCACCATCTTTGAGCTCGTAACATCGACCTGGCCGTAAAACTGACTACAAAGTAAATCGGGTGTTAGAATTACAATGTATCTACAATTATAGTAGTGTTTAAGCGGCAGTGTTTTGTATCGCAGAGAAGATATCACTCGAAGCTTAACAAAATGAAAACAATTCTGAGCAGCGGAATAGCATAATACCATCGGATACAACGTTTCAAAGGTAGCGATGTGATTCAGCGCGAGCTAAGAGTTAACATAACAACAAATCGAAAAGATAAGATCGGATCGTCGGTTAACGATCGATGAACTAATGTGGACGTATATAAAAGAAATTGGATTGATATAAAATTTCCATTACATTGTTCAGTTTTGTCTTGTTGGAAGAATTCAGGTCGCAAATCCATGCCGATGTCTCGTAGCCGTTAGCCTCAATTTCTGCGTGTTTCTTCGATACTGTCTGCAAATTAAATCGTGCTCTTTATGATTCAATTATCATCCTATTCTGTCACGTTTATTCCATTTGCAACGCGTTGTTTGTCTTTTTCAGATACTATTCTGGTTGTAATCAAGTGGAAAGTTAACTGGTCAGTTTGCTTATGTCTGTTGCTGAAATGATCTTCAGAATTTGAAACATTTACAGTATGATCAAATGGACCGTATTAAAGTTATCTCCATTAATTACACGCGATAAACTTTGGTTCACAATGAAAAATGGAATAAAAAATTAAGGCTGCTATCCATTCGAACTTAAGTAATGAACGTGAAATTCTAGCTTATAACATCAACTCCAATTTTTATGACTAATCGGATGTCAAAACCGTTTCAATAATTTTCCCTCTACTCGATTATGATCGATAATGATTATATCTTGTATGCAACGAATTAAGATACGAATCTGAATGCTCATAGTGACGTCTTTGTTCTTATCATATTTGTTTGTACAGTGATATTTGAGCTGCGTATGATAATAGCTTTTTATGAGATCTTATATCATTGATGTAACATCAACATATATTTTTATAGTCCTTCACGCATTTTCTAATGCTTTATCGCTGTACTCTAAAGTGCAACACCTCCTGGCTATCAGTTTTGTTTACGCAAGAGAGGTTTATTATCTAGAAATTCGGTTGGATTAAACTAATAAAACATACAGGGAACAGATAAATCTACTCAGTTTCGATTACGTAGCGTCAATTAATGAGATTTGTAAAAATAGATATCGCATACTGATGGAAAATTAAGCACACTGAACATCTCGTTAACATAAATATGTAGACATCATTTTTTTGCGATACAGTAAATATCAATTTTTTCTGAAATATTAATTTTTGCCTTCTTTATCGTAGTAGCGTACACAGATTCAAACACAAATTTAGGACTTTATGATTTTCGCAATCTAAACATTTAGAAGTTTGCAAATTTTTAACGGTAACGTTTCGACGAAACGTTGCTCGAATGCAGTTCTATTTATATGATTCCGTCCTTATTGCATCGTCAAGGGCCATATGGCGAGACTCCAGTGTCTCTTTTATCTCGAGCGTCATTGACTCTTGAGGAAACTCCAAATACGATCGTTAATTACGATTTATTACTCTCTCACTGACTAATGGTGATTTGTTCAAGTACGCGGATGACGATTATCGCGTTCGGTTGAATCTTTTTAAACAAAGTGCTCTCGAATATGGATATATCCCAACGAATTTATCTTATCGCCGCTCTGTCTACAAAAGGCAGCGCAGATCTTCGTGAAAGTACCTGTTAATAAAGTACTTGAATAAACGCTGCACTGATCATTACGACGAGGCACGACTGATATTCGCTTGTAATACAGCTACATTGTAATCAGCTGATTAATATACATGACCGTGTTGTACATTTAAATGTATTTGTTGCGGCGTATCTAGCGATTTCAACGCACACAAGTTATCGATAACGGTACAATAAATAAACGGGTTTGACCGAAACGTCTTCAGTTTGCTGAAGATGACGAGACTGTTTCTGCTGCTTCTCTCTGGTCTGATAACGCTGGCATGGGGCCTGGAGGTCTCGCCAAGGGTTAGAACTCCTCAGGGTGCTATCAGAGGGTACTACAAAGTGTCCGCTAATGGAAGACAGTATGAAGCCTATGAAGGAATCCCTTACGCCCTACCTCCAACTGGAAAACATCGTTTCAAGGTAGGGAATCAGCTTCCTCTCCGAGAGCAGAACAATGAGGAAACGTAAAGCAATCACATGTCACAGTATAAACGGTTTGGATATTTATGTTCCGTTTAGCCGCCACAACGATTGCCACCATGGATGGGTGAACTTCCAGCAACCAAATTTGGTTCTGCTTGCCTGCAATACACCCAAATGCCTGTTAATCCTGGCAATAAAATCGAAGGATCTGAAGATTGCCTATATTTGAACATATTTGTTCCAAAAGATAGACAGACGTCCACCAAATCGCTGCCAGTACTGTTCTGGATTCACGGAGGAGGTTTCCAGTATGGTAGTGGAATGACTTCCGGTGCTAAATACCTTATGGATCGTGATGTCATACTTGTTACGATAAATTATCGTCTTGGAATATTAGGTATTTAGAAGTATTTAGCATCAAACTTTTGTGTTCTTGTAGTAGATGATACAAAGTATGAGGTTTTACATTAAAGGATTCCTCAGTACCGAAGATGAAGTGGTTCCTGGTAATATGGGGTTGAAAGATCAAAATATGGCTCTGCGATGGGTCTCAGAGAATATTGAATGGTTTGGTGGTGATCCAAACCGAGTGACTTTGGTCGGTGGAAGCGCTGGGGGTGCAAGTGTTCACTATCATTATCTATCTCCTATGAGCGCCGGCCTCTTCCAAGGTATTTTTGGTACATGTGATTATGTAGAATTTTAATTTTTCAATTTTTTTATGTTTTAAATGATACAGGCGGTATCTCACTCAGCGGTAACGCTTTCAATTGCTGGACACAGACCGAAAATGGTACTCAGCGAGCTAAACAATTAGGAGCCCTCATGGGCTGTCCTACAAATAATGTAAGGGACATGGTACGTTGTCTCAGATATCGTCCAGCTAAAAATTTGGTCGACTCCCTTCAACATTTCATGGTAAATATTTAGTTTCGTTATAGGTGTATTAAAACGGTGTTGATTGGCGTAGCTATCTGGCTCAAAATGATAATTTTATTGTAGAAGTTCTATTACAATCCATTCACGCCATTTGGTCCAATTCCTGAGAAATATGGGGATGAACCATTCATTGATCGTACACCTGCTGAAATAGTGAGTAGCGGAGATGTTAATGATGTCCCTTGGATTACTGGAATAACCAGCGAAGAAGGATTATATCCAGTTGCTGGTAAGCAGTACATAATGACAGAGAATTTTTGGTCATAATAGATAAACCACTTATTATAAAATTGTACTCTTCACAGAATTTATAGCTATACCAGAAGCTTTGAAAACATTGGAAGATAACTGGGAACTTCTTGCACCTTATTTGCTTGATTATAATTATACTTTACCCAGAGAGAAACACGCTGAAACTGCTAGACTGATTAAGAAACACTACTTTGGAACGAAAAAGATAGATGAAACAACAACAAAAGAATTAATACAATTAGCTGGTGATCGGCACTTTGTTATTGGCACTGAAAAAGCTGTTAGATTGCAGGCCAAAGTTAACCAGAAACCTGTTTGGTTATACTACTATACCTATAGAGGTGCACACAGTTTTAGCGAAGCTCTAAGTGGAAGTACCAATAACTATGGTATGTCATTTGAATACATAACTCAATAAATTGAAGAGAATACAATTTTAAGTAATACATATTTGACACAGGTGTAAGTCATGCAGATGATGTATGCTTTGTAGTAGACACACCTTTTCTTGATCCTACAACAACACCTAATGATTTAAAAATGCAACAAATATTAATTGACTTCTGGGTATCGTTTGCAACTCATGGGTAAGTAAAGTACTTTATGTTACGTGTTTAAGGAAACCAAATAATGTTATATTTTTCTACATTTTTTTTTTCAATTAATATAGAGTTCCGAATGTCGATAATGTACAATGGGCAAAATTAAATGCAAATGAAAAGGCCCTACATTATTTGCACATAGCTGGACCACAAAATATTCGTATGGAAAGCTCTACAAACTTGGGACAACAAGATTTTTGGAATTCCCTCAATTTCAATGAAAACAAATTAAGCACTACATCTGGTACATTAAAAGAGGAATTGTAATAATGTTTGATATCAATATATGTTATTTTAAAAATGATACTTGTTATTTGTTATTTTCTATATATTTGTTATTCTATATTTTTCATATATCAATTGGTCAAAATATGTAAGAACTTACCTGATCATTTAGTACAATGTTACATTCTGGATGTCTACCAATTTTATTAATTCCTTTTTTAATTGGATATGTATTGGTACCAATATTTAATACTCCGACCTAAAACATTTTAACGAAAGAGATTGAAACACCTTTGTAAATAAGAAAATCAAATCTTTTACGATTTCAAGAAATAATGTTACATAATGAATAAATGAAAGAATGTTTGAAAAATGTGCAAAAGATGTTTTACTCTGTACCTGTAATCCTAATGTGTTGTCCTGGTGCACAGGATGCGATATTCGTTGCGTCGGTGTAAAATCGTTGTCTTCGAAAACTTGTGTCGGCAAAAGATCCATTATGAAGGCAATTTAAAATAATGCATGTAGTTCTCGAGTATTTATCCGTTTTATCCAAAGATAATAAGTTAAAACCGGGATAACCTTATCTGATACACAATAATATAAATTACAAATTTAATTGCACTGCTATGTAGCAATGTGTGATTAAATAAATACGTAACACTATTTCACACTGATAAACTGACACGTACACATGTACTTAGATTTGTAATAACATTTTATATTAATATTTAACACTTATCGATAGAAACATAACACAGACATAAAACGTTAAACACATGTATTCCCGCCACTAGTAACTTTGCTTTTGAAACTGCTATACGCATTAAATAAATTCCCTATGAATTCAAAGTACGCAAATATAAAAATATTTATTGATATTATACTATACTTAAAAATTTTGTTTACATCCTACAAGTTTCAGTATTATATTCTCGTGTGTAATTAATATAAATTAGAATAAAATACCAATGGTTAATAAAGTTGGAAAACTGCATTATCGACTAAATGTATACATTTTACACACTTCTGTTCTGATTTTCGAATTGATCATTTAATTTATGTGTTTGGGAAACAATTTATATATAAGTATAAATATAAAATATTTTTCGGAAAAATATTTTTAATAATTTTATTGGATTCTTCGCAATATTATTTTTCTCTTCTCTTTCTCGTTTTCCTGTAAAGTCCTACTTTCGATGGAAGAGTTCTAGAATAAATGATAAGATACTTTTATCCATACTTCGAATAATATTATTTATTTAGAACGCTTTCAATCGATTCAAAAAATATTATAGAGTAGAATATTCGATAATGGTATTATTTTCGTAAATCAGGATAAACGCGATCTTTTAAAATTACTGCAGAAGCAGTTATGTAGTCCGTTTTTAATTACGTTTTTTTTACACGTCCGATATCGAGTCGATGAAGAAAAATTATTTTTCTCGAAATGGAAAGCATCGCTTGGGACAAATGGGAAGGATCAAAGTAGATATTCAGATTTGACATACAAAATCGTTTATTCATATAAAAGGACACTTTATACTAGCACGTACTGTCAAAACTAGCCTACTTCCATACAGTCGGGACTACCGAGGTACTCTCGGCTCGCTCGTTTCTTTATGTATCACATATGTTATTAAACGCGGCAAATGATAACGGATTATGCTGAGAACAAGGGAGTAATCGTCACTGTGGTCGTCGTAGTCGAAATTGAAAAAAAAAAAGAAAGAACGAACACACAAAAGAAAAAAAGAAACGTTTAAAGGAAATCCATCACGAGCATGTGTTGAGTATATTCGTGTACTGAGCGCCACAATTTTTCTTGCTATTCACAGCATGATCAATTTTAATCCACCTCAGCATCCGTTCAATTAATTTCTAAGTCGAAGGACGCTGCCGCATCACGCGTGCAGTCGCTCGAAGACTATTGGCACCAGACGAAAATTGGTCATTCTGTGCATAAATATCATGCATTTATGTATATATATTTATATATATATAATATGTATAAGGTTCGTCGCATTGGTAAAAAGAACGGGGGTGTCTAATTACGATTCGATCGTTGAACGAATCCCGTGGACCGATTTTACCAACACCGAACACGCCGTTTCGTTAATAATTACATGCATCCTATGTATTCACCATAATTAATGTATCCTTAAGTTACTGTTACATGTATTATCATTATAAACGTACCGTTCGTAACATTCGACAACGTTCGGTACGCTCTATCGCTATCAGCGTGAAATGGATATTTTCGAATAAACACTAGGCTCGATTAATTACTAGAATCGTTAGCTTGGGAAACAACCGATTCGATTGCGCGTGTAAGTACCGATTTACGATCGAGTGATTGGCTCTCGACGCAAAATGGAAACCGCTTAACTACAAAAAATGACTTGTCGTTTCGTTCATGGAAAACGTTCGTTACGAGTATTTATTAAAAAAAAGAAATTGACACTGCGTTTTAATTAGGAATCGTATTATTCTGTTCGATATACGTGGTGGCTACCCGACCGTGTGAAAAATACGAGACAGTGGCTGATCAGCCGATTCGTTCGTACGAAGGGTGTTGCTTGAGGATTTCGTTTTGTTGGGAATGAAAAATATAATCGAGAAAAGGTGTACAGGACAGTTTCTATATTTCGTAGTAATTTTCAGCGATTTTGCTAGTTCGTTGGCGCGTCGTGACGCATCGTATACATGAAAGAAAATTCTCACAAGACGAGGGACAAGATCGTTTCCGCGCTATGTAAAAAAAAAAAAAGAAACATTTATCTCTGGAACAGTGACGGTTAATAATATGGCCACACATGTATCACGATCGAGTTGCCATGGAAGCACTACTTTACTCTATCTATTCGTTTCGATCGACAGAGATCCCGTCTCTATATATTACTAATAGTTGTTTCCACCAGTTTGTTCTTTTTCTTTTTTCTCGTTCCTTTTTGTGTTCGCGAGCAAAAATCACCGTCGCGATCGCGATTTTCGCGCGAGCTAAACCCCCGCGAGGAGAGACTAAATTATATAAAAAACGAGCGCGTACAAAAAGAATTTTTCACGAGCATTAATCGCTGATGCAAGGAAGACAGAGCTCGTCGTCGTCCTCGTCCGAGTATATAAATACAGACAGTATGCGCAGTATTTGTGCGACCGAATAATAGCGTTTTTTCACTCTCTATTACATCTAAACAGCTCCAAGTTCCGAAGTCTCAAAGCGTGGCCTCCGCATTATTCGGCTTCAGTTCCCTGCGCGTTCGGGGATCAACACTTTTCGCTATTTACGTAGTTCGGTGTCACGTCGCGTGTTGTATGGCTCAGCAAAAAGCATCAAAATTAATTGACTTTCGTGTGCGTAGAGATAATCGCAGAGAGGGAAAACAGGAGCTTTCCTTTCGTTAACGGATCGTGATCGACCCTCGCGACACTTTGAGACTGGAGAACGAAGAACAATCAGCATCATCATCATCATCATCATAGATAGTTATACTTTCGTACAAATGTATAGAACATCGTTAAGTAATATTATTTAGGAGGGTACAGTGTGTATAAAGAATTGTATAAATGTATATATTTATATTTATCTATATATAAGTATATACGTACATACACGCATATATGTACATGCGTATATATCTATACGTGTATGTATGCATGTATTTATGTATGTATAATGACGCCAGCTCGCCGGAGAAGCAAATTCGTAATCGGTCCTCCGCGCGAGCCGCTGTTTGAGCTTTGAGATACGCGTACCTTTCGTCTTGCCTTTCTTTAACTTTTAAACGTAGAAATGCACCGTGCACACACGCGCCTCGTGTTCGAATAACGAAGTGATCTTTATAATTTCGCGTTGAACATCGAAATGGGAATTACCTATGGCGTCGAGTTCGAGAGCTGTACTAACTCGCGTTATTAAAATTTATTCGCACGTTGTCTCGCGCAAGCGATACAGAAATGTTTAAAAACGTTTCAATACCTAACGCGTAACGTCGTGAGTCAACAGGAAAATTCGCGATAAAACCGGTATGTAAATAAAAAACGAACAGTTTGCATTTGCAACATCGAAGTTGTTATCTCGATCGTATTCGAGCACGTAGGTGAACGCGCGTGAACGTGGACTGATCGTTGGCGCACGTTGACGCGTGTCAGCCAGAGAAACGATCTAGATCTGTCACGATCGTGCAGCGGATCGCCGTGGATCATCGTTGTTCGAGTTTTTACAGTGATATTACAAGAGCAACGTTCGACAGCGTTCCATCCACGCGTTCGATCGTACGAGGGAAACCGTTCGGGACCATTCGCGGAATAATAATTTCCCGTTTCCTGTTGGCAAAAAAACTCTACACGGTTGTCCCCCGTACGATCGTTACCGATTGCCGTTACAATGTCACTGTACAAGAAATCGCTCTCCACGCGTATCGAAGATCCGTTATTTTTATGTGATTTTTTTTGTCGTTTTTTTTTGTGTTTTTGTTTTAGCCGCGTCGATGAAACGCGCGTTTATCGTTTCCCATCACCTATATTTAGACCTAATGACGATTCCCTGAGAATAAAACTCCAACGACGATGATCGTGGCCAAAATCGGCTCCGTTTTGGCTGCCACGGAACGAAAGTAGTGCCGATGTTGTCGACACTGACGAAGGCACAGTCATAAGTCTCATACGTTCATCAATATTTTTTTTTTAACGCTTTTCTTCAGCATCTTCCTCCTCTTCCGCTTCATCTTCCGTAACCATCGTTCTTAGTCGTAAAAAAAATGGCGTGAGACGCGAAGCTAATCACTTTCGTCGCTTACTATCCTTTCCTATCACGTTTGGCACCGGAAAACGAGCTTTTAGTACGAGGCTATATCCCATTTTTTTAGTCCTTTCCATTTCACGTTCTCAACGATCTCACCTCCTCTCGACTCTCTCTCACTCTCTCTCTCTCTCTCTCTCTCTCTCTCTCTCGCTCTTTCTCTCTATTCCTACCTCTATCTTTTTCGCTTTTTTTATATATATAACATAATATAATATAATATTATAATATAAAACGTTTACGTTTTGGCCACTCAGTTCGTGATCGCCGAAGCACATTACAGTCTGTGTTCCGCGACATTTCGATAGTTTAGAATATTTTTAATTCACTTTTATACAACACTGATCCTGCTCCAGACTCCGTATCGCGTGTAAATTTGTTTGTCGGATCCCTGGGATCGTATTGGCTGGCTCATCTCCTTCTTCTGGCCGTGGCTGCCGCGATCATTTGCCTCAACATCGGTTCCGGGCTGCACACTCGTGGATCACACTTCATGTTACCGTCTCCTCCGCAACTGAAAAATCAAATTGTTCATTCGAATCGTCCCTTGTTTACAATATTACATATGTTTTATTATTAAACACTATTCAATTTGGTATTCTTTCGACTTTCACTTCAAATCTTACGAACATGGAATTTCAGAACTTTGGTACTTCATGATTTTGAAGTTGTAATACTTCTGGCTCTCGAGATTTTCAAACAGTGTAACTTCGAGGTTATAAAACTTTGACAGTTCACTTTGGTATTTTAGATTGTAAGAAGTTGATTAGTCGACCAAACTAATAATTTCATTCTAAATCCTGAAAGTTTGGTCCAACACGACCCTTAGAAGTCTCACACTCCCAAGTGTCACCCATCGCCCATAAAGAACATACGCCTATCATTATGAACAGAGAAAAAAAATCGATGTAACTTACGTGCATTGAAGACATGGTCCTGACGCGGACCTAATGACTTCTCCAACGCGGTACGCTTGTCCGCGGATTTGACAACCGCTTCGTTTCGCGGCTCCCTTATACGCGTGTGCGTGGAAATGTGGCGGCAACGTGGTCGTGGTGGTAGTCGTTGTCGTGGTGATGTTGAGCGACGTGGCCATCGAGACCGGGCACTCGTATCTCGGGCAACAGAAACCGCTGATCGGTTCTTCGTGGCAGCCTGGAATCGGCGGTGGGCAACTTTGTTGCAGACAGATGATGTCGCTTCTGAAGCAGAAGCAGAAGTCGCAAGGATCGTCTCTAGGTATTTGTTGAGCGGACACGTAAACCTTGCCGCCGTATCGGCAGGTGCCTGGTCCGTAGATCGCTTGATCGTCTTCGTCGTAGTCGTCGTCCTGTGGCGGGAAACCTGGATGTTCCTCTTCGGGTACAGACGGTTCCGGGTACTCGGGTGCCTGCGGAGCTTCGGTACTCGAAGGTTCGTGAAGAGCAGGTTGCACGGGTCTTTCCGTAACCTCGGTCTGATTCACCGGTTCGTGATGTTCCTCCATTTCACCCTCGATCGGTTCCTCTTTCTCCGTCGTATGAACGGTTTCCGGTAACGCTGGTTCGTGTTCCGGATGACCTTCTTCAGGTTCTTCCGCGGACTCCACGGGGCTGGTTTCCGTCGGAAGTCCTTGCGTCTTCGTCGCCAGATCTTCCTCGACAGGTGGTTCGGTAGGTTGCTGAACTTCTTCGGGTTTCACCGTAGTACCTTCTACCTTGTGCTCTTCGGGTAACGTCGGTTCGGTGCTCTTCTCCAGAGGCACTTCTGTCGACGGTTGTAGGGTTTGTTCCTTTTCAGGGACGCTCTCGGTTACTGGTTTCTCCGCTTCCTGCTCCGTCGACGATTCGATCGTGGGTTCCGTGGACGCCTGAACTTCCGGCGCAGCTGGTTGCGTCTCCTCCGATGGTTGACTCGGTTCGCTTGCCTCCGTCGAGACTTCCGGTTCTTCAGGAGCAATCGGAGCTTCTGTGGAAGGCTGTTCTGCGCGAGGAGATGTCGCTTCGAGTTCCGGAGCCGATGTACTTGAAGGTACTTGCTCTTCGCCGATCGTTGGAAGCGCAGTCGATTTCTCTTCAACCTGAGGAGATTCGGTCGCGCTCGGTGTTTGTTCCTTGATCAGAATACCTTCCGTGGTTTGTGGTGTCTCTTCTTCTGCGGGTGGTACCGTTTGTTGTTCGCCTTCGACCGGTTTCTGCTCCTCGGGAACAATCTTTTCTGGTTCCTCGGTAGACTTTTCTGGTACTTCGGAAGATTCTCCCTCTTCAGGAAGGATCTTCACCGGACTTTCCGTAGCCTCTTGCTCAGGAACAACCTCCTCTGGTGCCTCGGTGGGTGCAACCTCTTCCGGTGTTTCGCTAGGAAGCTCTTTCTCTGGTGCCTCGGTTGAAACCTCTTTTTCTGTTACCTCTTCAGCAAGAGTTACTTTCTCTGTTACCTCTTCAGCAGGAGTTACTTTCTCTGGTACTTCTTCAGCAGGAGTGACTTTCTCTGTGACTTCTTCAGCAGGAGTGACTTTCTCTGTTACTTCTTCAGCGGGAGTTTCTTTCTCAGGTACCTCTTCGGCAGGAGTTACTTTCTCTGTTACCTCTTCGGCAGGAGTTACTTTTTCTGGTACCTCTTCAGCAGGAGTTACTTTCTCTGTTACTTCTTCAGCAGGAATTACTTTCTCTGTCACCTCTTCAGCAGGAGTTACCTCTTTTTCTGTTATTTCTTCAGCGGGTGTTTCTTTCTGAGTTACCTCTTCAGCAGGAGTCACTTTCTCTGTTACCTCTTCGGCAGCAGTTACCTTTTCAGTTGCCTCTTCAGCAGGAGTTATTTTCTCTGGTACTTCTTCAACAGGTGTTACTTTTTCTGGTACCTCTTCAACAGGAGTTACTATTTCCGGAGCTTCGGTCGAATACTCTTCAGTCGATTTAGGAGTGACTTTCTCTGCTACTTCGGGAAGTTCTTCCGGTGCCTCTGTGCTAGGAGCTACCTCTTCCGGAGCTTCCGTGGCTTTAACGGGCACCTCCGTGCCTTCTTCCAGTTCTTTCTCAGGAAGTTTTGGTTCCGGTGTTTCACTAGGAACTGCTTCCTCGGGCATTTCGGTCGAACCAGCTTCAACCGGTGTCTTAACAGCAGGCTCGGTCGTTTTCTCGATCTCCACCGCTGGAGTTGTTTGAGCTTCGGGTTGTTCCTCCTCTTCTTCCTGTGGTTTTCCAGTTTCTGCCTCTACAGAAGGTGCCTCCGTCTGCTGCGGCACTTCAGGTTGTTCCTCTTCCTCTATACGATCTTCTATCGTCTTCTTCGTAACTGGTTGTTCCTCGGGCGTTGGACTCACTTCGCTCGGTACCGTCGTCGCTTTCTCTTCGGGTACACCTTCCGTTACGGGTTTCTGTTCCTCTTCAGGGGCAGCAGTCTCCGGAACCGGCGTTGAACCAGCTTCCGCAGGCGAAGCTGTTTCGCTAGGTTGTTCCTCGCCTTCGGCAACTGTCACTTTCGTTGGCTCTTCAGACGTAGCCTCCTCTACGCTCGGTCCTTGAGTTCCCTCTTCGGGTTTCTCTTGCGGTTCCACAGGAATCGATGGAGCAGCAGTTTCCTGTTCGATCGGTGCTTCCGTTCCCGCCGTGACGTCCACGCGTTCCGTGACGCGTTCCTCTGTCTCCGTCGCGTGTTCCGGAGTTTCTGGAGCCGCTGTAGTTTTAGGCTCTTCAGCTTCGACCGGACCACTTGGCACTTGTTCGGTTGCTGGCTGTTCTTCCGGTTGTAGAGGTTGTTCCTCCTTGACTCCGACGGTAACCGCCTCCTCTGTCGTTTCGCTCGGTACAGTTTGTTCCTCGACCGCGGGTTGTTCAGTTTGTACCTCGGGCAATTCGGACGCCGCTTTAAGAGTGGTCGCTTCAGGTACTCCCTCCGTGGGAGCTTCAGAAATTACCGACGGGGTAGCTTCTTCGACAGGCGACACCGATTCAGGAGTTTGTCCTTCCGCGGCGGTGGTTGCTTCCGGTTGTTCTTCTGGTAAAGCAGGCTGCGGAGTGCCCTCTTCGGGTTTCTCTTCAGGAACCGGTTGTTTTTCGGCAACTTCTTCCTTTTCTGCAGACTCCGTGGATACCGACGGTTCGGTGCCGACTTCCGCGGCCTCCGTAGAACTTGGTACCTCGGGTAAGGTTTCAGGTTGTTCAGGGATTTCTGTATGTTCTTCGACACCTTCCGTGGTTGCCTTAACCGCGACCTCGGGTGCTGGTGTTTCTTTGGTTTGTTCTTCAGCTTCGGCAGTCGGTACCAAAGGTTGCTCGGTTGATACTCCTTGTTCTTCCTCTGCGAGAGGTTTCTTCGTGGTCTCTGCTTCTTTGCTGACCGTCACGGTTTCTTCGGTGGCTGCTTCGGTACCAGTCGGTTCTTCCCCGATCACAACCGGAGCAGTTACTTCTTCCGATAACGATACTGGAGTTTCCGTGGAAGCTTCTTTCACTGTCGGCTCAGCGGGCGCTTCAGTTTCCAGCGAAGGTTTAACAGTTTCTTGTTCTACGGGAGTAACTGCGGGTTCTACGCCTTCCAAGATCTTTTCTTCAGAGGTAGATGTTTCTATTCCAGCGGCAGAAGTGGTTCTTTCAGTTTCTGCTTCGCTCGGTTGCACGGTAGTGTGTAACTCAGCCTCCGTTGCCGGTTGCTCAGGTTGAACAGGTTGTTCGGTTTCTGGTTTTGCTTCTTCTTTCTCTTCTTCAGGTTGCGTCACTGATTCCACGGTAGTTCCCTCCTCTAACGGCTTCTGGGTTTCGCTGACAGACGGAGGTTGGCCTTCTGGAGCGAGTTCGGGAGCCACGGACGAACTTGGAACTTCAGCTTCCTGGGTAATACCTTCTTCCGGAACGACCGGAGAAATGGTTGTCTGTCGTTCGCCCTCTTCAGGTTTCTGTTCCTCTTCGGGTTTCTGTTCCTCTTCGGACACAACCGCGGGTTTAAGGGTGGACGGTTCGATCTCCTTTTCAATTTCAGAGGTAGTTTGTTCTGGTAGACCGGCTTCCGTTGTCTGTTCTTCGGCAGCCGGGCTCGAAGGTTGCTCTTCAGGTTCGACCGGGTGTTCGGTAGATGGGATTATCGGTACCTCTTCCTCGGGCTTCTCCGTTTTGCTCGGTATTTCCGAGGGTTCCTTCGTCTCCTCCTCAGGAACTTGACTAGAAGACTCTACCTCCGGAGACACCGGACTAAGCGTGTGCTCTTCAGCTTCTTTGGTAGTTTCTCCGACGGTAGGCGTTTGTACGTGTTCAGGTTCGACGGATCTCGGCGTCGATGGTGTCTCCTCGGCCAAGCTGGGTGCAACGGTCTCCTTTTCACTGAGCACTTCAGGGGCTGCGCTCGTTGGTTGTTCCTTCGCTCCTTCGACATGTTCCGTCGTGGTCTCCATCTCTGGAACCTCGGCGACCGGAGGGGATACCGTCTTCTGTTCCTTCTCTTCCTCTTCGTACTTGGGCGTTCCTTGCTCGATCATGTGGTTGTCGGATTTCAGCGTCGCCGTTGGTGTCGAGTCGCAGGTGTACATCGGACAACAGGAGTCTTTGCCCGCGTGCACGGGCATACAGTTTGTCAAGTGACTCGGCGGTGGTGGACATTGGACAAGGTCACACTGAATTATGCTGCTGACACACTGGCAACGGAGTTGACAGGCGTTGGAAGGTGGCACGGCAGAATTGTTGCTATAAGATTGCCCTTCGACCAGACAGCTACCTTCTCCTGGGATCGATGGTGGCACGCGAACTCCCAACGTTGTTTCTTCTTCGGCTGAAGTAGTTTGTTCGACGACTGATTCGGTGGTCGATTTCGGGAACACCTCCGCGTGTGGAGTAGTTTCCGGGAGTTCCTCCTTGGCTGGCTGCTCGGTCGCTACTTCAGAGATCTTCTCTTCTACAGATGGAGCTTCCGGTTCTTTTTCCAGAGGAACTTGCGTCGCGGCCTCTTCGGTCGGTACAGTCGCTTTGGTTGCTGTTTCTTCGGGAAGCGAGACCTTTTGCTCTTCCGGTAATTCTGTTTCTCGAGGAAGTGCCGTGGTTTCGGAGACTGCAGGTTGAGTCACTTCGGGTGCTTCGGAGCGGACGATTTCAGGTACCGCTGCCGTTGATGCTTCAACCTCTGGTTTCTCGGTGCTTCCCTCAGGCAGGATTTCTTCTGCGGGTTCTTCAGGAGCTAATTTTGTAGGTACCGTGGTGGGTTCTTCGTGGATCGCGGGAGCTTCGGTCGATTTTTCTTGCGGCACGGCGCTCTCGGTTTTCGCTTCTTCCGTCGGTGCGATTTCTTCTTCGGCAGCGACCGTCGAAGCTTCCGGTGATTCTTTCGGAACTTCGGTCGATAATTCGGGTTGTTCTTTAGGAGCGGATGGACTGACAGTTTCTTCTAGGCTAGGTGTTTCCGCGGATACAGTTTCGGCCCGTTCGGTTGGTTGCTCTTCAACTACTGGCGCTTCGGTTGAAATTTCTACCGGTACCTGTACGGGTTCTTGAGGAGACGTCGTTTCGATTGGTTTTTCTTCTTCTACGGATGTCTCTGTTGGTTTCTCTTCGACTGGTCCTTCAGTTGCTGTTTGTTCTTCTTCAGCAGGTTTCTGTTCTTCGACCGGTACCTGAGTCAGTACTTCCTCTTCAGGAATTCCTTCTTCGGTTGGTTTCTCTACTTCAACAGGCTTTTCGGTTACCTCTTCGGCTGGTTTCTGCTCCTCGGAAGGCTTCTCCTCCGCAGCAGGTCCTTCGGTTGGTTTTTCTTCTTCAATAGGCTTTTCTTCTTCAATAGGTCGTTCAGTTAGTTTCTCTTCCTCGATGGGCCTTTCAGTTGGCGTTTCTTCTTCCGCTGGTTTTTCGCTGGTTTTTTCCTCTTCAGAAGGACCTTCAGTCGGTTTTTCTTCTTCTGAGGGGCCTTCAGTTGCCTTTTCTACTTCAGCAAGACCTTCAGTCGGTTGTTCAACTTGAGCAGGACCTTCAGTTGTCTTCTTCTCTTCGACGGGTTTCTCTTCCTCTGCAGGAGCCTCTGTGGGTTTCCCTTCCACTAATGGTTTCTCTTCCTCAGTTGGTGCTTCAGTCGATTTTACTTCCTCCTCAGGTTGTACTTCCTCAATTGGTGCTCCAGTTGGTTGTACTTCCTCCAGAGGTTTCTCTTCCTCAGCAGGTGCCTCCGTTGATTTTACTTCCTCCTCAGGTTTCTCTTCCTCAGCAGGTGCTTCAGTTGATTTAACTTCCTCTTCAGGTTTTTCTTCTTCAACAGGTGATTCAGTTGATTTTACTTCCTCCTGAGGTTTCTCTTCTGCAATTGGTGCCTCTGTTGGTTTTACTTCCTCAAGAGGTTTTTCTTCTTCAACAGGTGCTTCAGTTGATTTTACTTCCTCCTCAGGTTTCTCTTCTGCAATTGGTGCCTCTGTTGGTTTTACTTCCTCAAGAGGTTTTTCTTCTTCAACAGGTGCTTCAGTTGATTTGACTTCCTCCTCAGGTTTCTCTTCTTCAACAGGTGCTTCAGTTGCTTTTACTTCCTCCTCGGGTTTTTCTTCCTCAGCAGGTGCTTCAGTTGATTTGACTTCCTCCTCAGGTTTCTCAGCTTCAACAGGTGCCTCAGTTGCTTTCACTTCCTCTTCAGGTTTTTCTTCCTCAGCAGGTGCTTCGGTTGATTTCACCTCCTCCTCAGGTTTCTCTGCTTCAACAGGTGCTTCAGTAGCTGGTACTTCCTCCTCGGGTTTCTCTGCTTCAGCAGGTGCTTCAGTCGATTTGACTTCCGCCTCTGGTTTCTCTTCCTCAGCAGGTGCTTCAGTTGATTTGACTTCCTCCTCAGGTTGTTCTGCTTCAGCAGGTGCTTCAGTTGATTGTACTTCCTCCTCAGGTTTCACTTCCTCAGCGGGTGCTTCGGTAGATTTTACTTCTTCCTCAGGTTTTTCTGCTTCAACAGGTGCTTCAGTTGATTGTACTTCCTCCTCAGGTTTCACTTCCTCGGCGGGTGCTTCGGTTGATTTTACTTCTTCCTCAGGTTTTTCTGCTTCAACAGGTACTTCCGTTGATTTTGTTTCCTCCTCGGGTTTCACTTCCTCGACAGGTGCTTCCGTCGATTTGACTTCCTCCTCAGGTTTCTCTTCTTCAACAGGTGCTTCCGTTAATTTGACTTCCTCCTCGGGTTTCTCTTCCTCAGTAGGTGCCTCAGTTGATCTTACTTCCTCCTCTGGTTTCTGTTCTTCACCAGGTGCTTCGGTTGGTTGTTCCTTCTCAACAGGTGTTTCAGTCGAGACCTCCTCCGCAGGCTTCTGTTCTTCAACTGGACTTTCTGGTTGTTCCTCCGGTTCCGTTGGTTTCTCTTCATCGGTTGGTCCTTCAGTCGATATTTCCTCTGGCGTAGGTTTCTCTTCTTCGACTGGTGCTTCCGTTGCGTGTTCTTCTGGAGCAGGCGCAGCAGTGCCTTCCTTTACACCCACAGGCTCTTCAGTTGGCCTCTCTTCTTCAAGAGATGGCCCCTGAGTGCCTTCCGTCTCTTCAGGCAGTCTCTCTGTAACCGATCCTTCGTCCTCTTTACGTTCGGAAATGGGACCAGGAGTCGGTACGTGTTCCTTAATCGGTGCTTCTGTTCCTTGTGTCGCTGCTTCCGCTTCCGTAACTGGTGCCTCGGTCGATAGTAATTCGGGTTGCCCGGTTCCAACTTCCTCTTTCACGCCTGTCGGTTCTTCCGGAACTCCCTCGGTAGATACCTCTTTGCTTACCGGAGTTTCAGTTTGCTCAACAGCCGGTTGTTCCGTGGATTCTGGCTTCTCTTCAACAGATGTCACCGTCGGTTGAACCTCAACCGCTGGTTTCTCGCTCTCCGCTAATTCTTCAGGTACAGAAGATGTCTCAGCTTCCGGTGTAGTTACCTCCTTTGGAGCTTCCTCCACACCTGGTTTCTCGCTCGTTTCACCTTCTTCAACTGGAAGTTGGGACGTGCTGGTTTCTTCAGCTTCCGCCTTGACCGTCACCGGAGTTTGTTCCTCGATCGGTTTTTCGGTGAACTGTCCTTCTGGTGCTTCTGTGCCAAGTTCTTCCGGTACGGCAGTCACTTGTTTCTCCTCTTCAATTTCCGGTTCTCTTTCCGTCGCAGGCTTCTCCGCAGGAACCGCGCTGATCGTGGCAGCTTCTTCAACGTGTGGTGCTTCCGTCGAGAGGACACCTTCGGTGGTAGCTTTTTCACTCTCCACAGTCTGTTCCTCGACAGTCGGATGTTCCGTTGGTTCTTCAGCGTGTGTCGGTGCTTCCGATGAATGTTCTTCAGATTCCTTTTCTTCCTCGCTTGGTTTACCCTTAGCAGGAACCGCTTCTTCGGTGGACTCGGAACTACCTTCTTCAGAGGACGATTCACCGGATTCGCCAAAGCCGAGATGCTTCGTTGGCATCTCTTCCGTTATTTCCTTCGATGGAGTAACTTCTTCCGACACGGCCACGGTACTTTGCTCTTCGGGTACTACTGGTTTCTCGGTTCCTTGAGTTTGTTCCTGCGGAGCTGCTTGCGTCGACGTAGAGATCTCTTCACCGGGAACAACTTCGGTAACTTGAGGAGCACCCTCCGTTGTTTCTTTTTCGCTAGGAACTTCAGCAGGTTCGATCACCGAGGGCACACCTTCGGTCTTCTCCAACTCTTCAATCATAGGAACTTCAGTAGCAGAAGGCTGTTCAGGAATTTTAACTTCGGTTCCTTCCTCTTCGGGCGTGGTTTCCGCTTCCTTGGTAGCCACCGTCGTTTCCTGCGCCGGAGGAAGATACGTCGTTGGTTGTTCCTGAGGTGCTTCCGTGACGAGACTGTCGGGTACGTGGAACTCTGGTGGTTTCATGTCGACGTAGCCTTGGGTCACGTGAGCCTCGGTCACCGCCTCCTGGTCTTCAGCTTTGCTCTCGTGAACTCGGTCCGTCGCGGATGGCACCGGAATACCGGTTGGTCCTTGTTCCGGAATTTCGGGAGCCTCTTCCATCTCGTAAGGCTTTTCCGTCATCATAGGCATCTCTTCTTCGGGAATAGCGTCTTCCTTCTTCGGGGCCAAACTGGGCATTTCTTCGGGGAGCCTGTGTACCGGGGGTTCTGGTTTCTCCTCGACAGCTCCTTCCGTGGTTCCCTGTTCTTCTGATGGGACACCAGCTTCCGTGGGTTGCTGCTCTTCTGGGCTAACTTCAGCCGGTTTCTTCGCTTCTTCCTCGACGGGAGCTTGTTCCGTGCTCGGAATTTCGTGGACGGGTTTCTCGGTAGCTGCTTCTTCCGTTTCTGCAACCTTTTCTGTTCCTTCCTCGACCGGTGCCGTGGTCGTCGCTTTTTGTTCCGGTTCCGCAACTATCGCGGGCGTTTCCGCTTCTTTGGCAGCCTCTGTCGTCTGTTCTTCGGTCAAGGTCTTCAGCGTGGTTGCTTCCGCTTCGGGAATTGTCTCTTTCTCTTCGCTCGGAAGCTCCGGTGCTTGCGTGGGTTTCTCAGCCTCTTCCGGCTGTTCTTGTGTCACTGCAGCTTCGGTAACCTCATGCATCGAACCAACGATACCTTCTTCCGTTACCTTCGTTTCTTCTTCCGGTTTCTCCGTGCTTGCTAATTCGGGTTGTTCTTTCTGCGGTGTGGCCTCGGTTTGCGCCTCTTCTGGCACCGTCTCTTTGGTAACCGACTCCAGTTCCTTTTCTTCCTCGGTAGTTTCTTGTTCGGGTCCAGCCTCTAATTTCGGCGAGGTCGTCTCTGGGACTTCTTCAGCGATCGGCGATTCGGTGGCTGATTGCGTAACTTCCTCCGCCGGTATCGTGACGATCTCTTCTCCAATCTTGTCTTCGATGGCCGGTGCCTCGGTCGCTTCGGCTTCAGCTTCCCGAGCTGGTTCCGTTAGTTTGAGCGCCGGTTCGGTCGAAGAAACCGCGGCTTCCGTCGTGTATTCTTTCGAGGGGACAATTTCTTGTTCTGTCGTGGACTCCGGAGCTACCTTCTCTTCCGTTGCGTGTTCTTCCGGTTCTTTCGCGGGCTGTTCGGTAGCGGCGGGCGTAACTTCAGCGGGTTCCGTTGCTTTGTGGTCTTCAGGAATAACGTTATCGGCACCCGGGAACGATTCCTCGTGCGTTCCAGGTTCCGGAGTCTCCTTTTCAACTTCCGTTTCGGTCGGTGCAGTGGTTTCTAGAACTTGTCCCTCGGTGGACTCTTCCTCGCCCTTCGGCAACGTCAACACTCCACCGTGTCCATCATCTTCTGTGCAACAATACAGTTTATATAGCGATACATTAATTAAATGCACACACGAACTATGTATATTACTAAGTACATATATGTACTATGTACGTACTAACTGAATACTGTACATACATATACAACTATGTATATGCTCACTGAATAAATATACTAACTATGTATATTTTATATAAAATATCATATATAGTTTGACGAGCTGTCTCGCACGATTGTCATGTTCTATAAGAGAAGTTGTACTTACCACATTGATAAGTCGTGGGACAACATTCTCCTTCAGGCGGTGGAACAGCGGTGCAGTTCTTTCCGTGCGTTTTCATGGGTGTTCCGCAGTCTTGGACGGCGCACGCGATGTCACCATGGAAACAGTAGCAATGTTGACAGGGCTGCGTCGAGTAAATCAAATCACCGTCCTCGTAAATCTTGCCTTCGTGGTAGCACTGCGTTCTTGGTGCCATGGTGGTGGTCATGATCAGGCCAGGCGATGGTTCAACCGTTGTTGCAAGTTCCTCGTCGTATTCTGCTCAGAATTCACAACTAATTAATCTGACACCCTCTTCGTTACCTTCATAGTCAACGTGCATTTCATACACTTCGCATTCAGAGTGTTCGAAACGCGTTCATGCAGTCTCAAAAAATAAAATTGCGGATGGAACTGTTTATACAGACTGTGTGTATACATAATTGGATATTTTGACATACAATATGTGTACATAATTATTTATACACGATTATTAAAATGGCATAATAATTGTGTACACAATTAACTATTTATATGTACAGTATGTATACACAAGTATTAAAATGTCATAATAAGCAATTCAGTTAATATAACTTAACTAACTTCACTAATTTAATTTTCTTGTGTACATACTTGTACAATCTTGTGTACATACTGTGTGTATAGATAAGTAATTGTGTACACATATCGTCAGTATAAATAGACAATTGTGTATACATAGTGTATGCATAAGTACCCAATTGCGTATACATACTGTACATATAAACAGACAATCGCGTATACACGCTGTATGTGGAACTAGCTAATTGTGAATAGCCGCGTGCATAAATAGCCACATCCTAAAATCATTGGCTCGGCAACGTCGTCAAATGGTATTGCAGGCAAACTCACCACAATTGTATTTGACCGGACAACAGACACCCGGTTGATAGATTGGCCTGCAGCCAGCCACACGCAATGTACACTCCTGCATGACGCAGGTGGTCCTGTTCCTGATGCAGTAGCACAATTCGCAAGGATTCTGCGGATCGACCGGTAATTGCGCACCGTCCGCGTAGAATCGGTCGTTAACGTTGCAGCCATAATTGTCGTGGAAGCCGACAGCGGTGGAACCGGAACCGTCGATCGCTGGTGGACTGGTGGTCGATGTGAGCAGTTGCACAGGCACTTCTGGACAGGTGATCACGGGACAACACTGGTCCGGACGTTTCTCGACGGTGCAATCTTGGCCGATCGCCTTCGTGAAGGGACAGACTCTCAGGTAGCACATCAACATCCGATTGTGACACGTGCAATTCAGACATGGCTCGTTCGTGATTATCCGATCGCCCTCTTGATAGTGTTGGTAGTTGTAGTAACATCCGGCCGTTGCTGTTAGACCAGGTGCAAAACGATTAGTCACGTCGGACACTCGTAAGTGTAGAAGTAGAAGGGTAGAAGATGAATTGTAGAAATTAAAGAGCAGAAGTTGAAGAGTAGAAGTTGTACAACTAGAAGTTCAGAAATCTGGTCGTACATCCAGATTCGTAGATCAGAAGCTTCTATTTAAATCAGAATTATTTATTTATGAATAAGTAAGCAATTTTTCTGAATGTATTATATTCGTGGTTCGCTATGGCGTATTCCACGAAGGAAATGCGTTCACCGATACTAAACAGTGTACATATATACGCGACACGGAGATCGAATAATGTCGGACACTCTTAATATTCATCGAAAGGATCGATTGAAAGCGACGTCGTGTAAGAATCGTTAAAACGGCACGTGCCATCGTCTGTTTGACTGCGATACAATTAACGTCACGTCGTTGCCCCGTGCTTGTACATTGATTAGGGGTAATAAAAGTCACTACACCGCACATACCTCCATCGTATTCTGCTACTTGTGTGGTATCCTGGTCGTATACGGGCGCTGTAACAGAAAAGATATCGACTTCGTTAGTTATACGTTTTCAAACTATACATATATTACATACATTACATACTATTTAATACCCACGAAAAATACAAGTATAGCAAGATACATAAAACGAAAGAGGACAAAGTCTGGTAGAGATAGTCTGTTAAACGAATTACTTAATTAACTGGAAGTCTATTCTTCAAAAAAACGAATTACAATTGAAAAGCGTTCGAAAGCTGGGAGAAAATCTGAAGTTCAAAGTGTAAGAGATATATCAGGTTCCTCGTGTTCTAATCATTTTTGCATTCAATTAAATAGTGTTCCTCAAAGAGATTCGTTTTTACATCTACAATTGATACATTGATTTCAAAAGTGCAATAGATTTATTATTCAGTCCTATGGAATTAAACAGTCAAGAGATCTATCAGGTTCCTGAGGTTCTAATCATTTATGCATTCAATGAAATAGCGTTCCTAAAAGAGATTCGTTTTTGCATCAAAAAGTACGACATTGATTTCAAAAGTGACCATTTCTGCGTTCAGTTAAGTAACGTTCCCCGACGAGATTCGTTTTTGCATGTAAAACTGGTACATACATTAATTTCAAGACAGTTCAATATGCACGAGAAAGTGCCGGAAAGAAACGAGAGCAAGAGGAAAGGGAGAAGAAGAAAACGAGAAAAGAGAGCAAAGGCACTCGAACAGTTTACGGTGTTTTTATCTGAAAGATAATTGAGCAAAAGGTGTACGGATGAAGGCGTGTATCGTAAATCAAATGGCATTTCCTGACAACCAAGTCCAAATGAAATAAATGTTATTAGTTAATCCAGGAGGCCGGAGGTACGCGCAATAAGAAGGCGAATAATCTTGGTAGACTCCATTTCCCATGAAATTCGCAGGGAGACGAGTCGTGTCTCCGGTGCGTGCAGTTTATCATAGTAATTACCGGCGGGATGCGTTTGTCCGGAGGGTGAACCGGGGCTTAACAACGAAGTGAGTCAAAGCGTCATATGGCGCGAGCGTGCGTGGGCGAATTCTCGTTAACACCCTAGGCCCTCTAGCCGAACGAATTGTATGGCACGTAATACACACACGCACACACAGAGCCACGTTTTTCGCTCTCTCCCTTTCTTGCAGTCACTTTTCTTCGCCAGTCTCGTTGACACATCCGCGCAAAAGCGTATCCGTCAACTCTGACGCGCGTTCCACGTCCATTCGAAGCGTTCAGGTCTCTTCTTACGCGGCGTGTTTTCGCAATTTCTTTGGAATCGACGGGGCCGCACGCCGAGTCTCACTCGAGAGCTCGATTGTTCGCGAGAAACGACGTGCCACCCTACTACGAGACAATCGGTCTTATTCGTGCAATAAGCCACTCTCTCTCTCTCTCGTTCTCTTTCGCTCTCTTGTTCCTCGATAGGCTCTTCTCCGCTCTTTCTTCTCACCGCCCGTTTTTGTTATCGGATCTCTGCGAATGTCATCACTCGAGGTCCGATGGCCGGATTAGCTACTCGAAGGGTTTATGGTGGAGATTTTTATATGGAATATGATTTTGTAATTTGATGTGATGGAATTTAATATGATTCGAATTTGATGCAGTTTTTATAGGGAGGTCGTGGTTCGAGATGATGCGTGTGGATCTTTGCGAATGTCATCACTCGAGGTCCGATGGCCGGATTAGCTACTCGAAGGGTTTATGGTAGAGATTTTTATATAGAATCTGCTTTTGTAATTTGACGTGATTAGATTCGACGTGATGGAATATAATACGAGTCGAATTTGATGCAGGTTTTATAGAGAGGTCGTGGTTCGAGGTGATGGGTTTGTCAACGCGATTCGAATTTCAGGCGATTCAGGTCCCATACTGTTTTATTACGTTGTGTTTCGAGCTCGACCTGATTCGAGTTCGATCTAATCAGAATTCAAGGCGAATCGAGTTTGACGAGATTTCAGGACGATGCAATTTATATGATTGAAGTTCGATGTGATTCAATTTGACGTGATATAATACTTGATTCGTATCCTTGTCGAGGACTATAATTCTCAGCTGGATTTTTCTGACAATTCTACTTTTAACTTTAAATCATCAGTTCACACACTTTTTTATCTTCTTCAAACAAATAAAATTTATTTTTCGCACTCGTCAGATTCTCTACTTTATTTCTTTCCTCTCTCTCTCTCTTTATATTTGTATTGAAGAATATTTGAAATAAAAGTGAAATTATTAAGATTCCTTTCTATTAAAATATATATAGACTCCTTATCGAACAAAAAATAATTTTGGAAGTCACTTTCTGTTTCACACCTAATATATTAACTTCCATATTTTCTTTTCAATGTAAAAGCAAATTGTTATCGGATTCGACCATCATTTATAAATCTAGTATTAATTTAACCTAACCGAGCTCGATACGACACTATTTAATGTTGGTGCGACATGAGACACAAAATGATTCGGACAATGTCGAAAGTATAATTTTAGAGGAACCAGAGAGGGTGTACGAATTTGCCAAGCGATTGTGTCCTCTTTTCGAAAGTTTTACCGGTGTTTTTTTTCTTTGAAAACCGTCCAGGAACTCCTTGAAATGCACAAAACGTAGCCGTACGTGGATACGTGCATTGCGAGGCAAAGGTTTCGAATGTCCACTATAACCCCTTCATTGAATGTACCGAGCTGGCAGATTTATTACATGCCGGTGAAGATGCGTTACCAACGTTCTTATGATTTTTATGCTAAATCGACTTCCTTGTTAACTTTTTTCCTTCTCAGAAATCTCGCTGTACTGTTATCGCGCTCTATAAATAAATATTTAACCAGAATCGTACAATTTGTCCGAAGGAATCGGTGACAATAATAAGAAATCGGTCATAATCATAATTGAAATAATTCAATAGCTTAGATTTTGTGTATGGTAACTGTTAGCATACTTATTCCAAGATAAATACAGATCTATTTCCATCGAAATGTTAACTTTATCAAAGTGTCTTATAGAGTATGATCATATATGAGGTTATTTTAATTCGAGGTATTCCAAGCGTTTTTCCTTGAATCTCCCGTTAATAACATTATGCTGTTCCGTCAAATTCGAGGTTAACAAGAGGTTAATTCGAGGCTAATTGATTCGTGAAACAAGGTTGCGTGCAACGCGAGCTGAATTCATTCTTCACAAAATTATATTATAGGATGCAATGCGTGGAACTGTAATGCATGGTAATCATATACGCAAAAATTCAATGTGCACGAGAGTTCAATGCGTGGTGATTCTACACATGCTCATTCACCGTGTGGTAATTCTATGAAACTACTACGCGTGGTGATTCAGCATGTGGAACACTAGCTCGTGGTGATTCTATGCGCGGTGAACTAGCACATAGAACTCTAACGTGTAGTGATTCTACGCATGGGAATTTTACATATGCTGATTCAGCACGTGATAACGCAGCGCGTGATAATTCAGCGCGAGAAAATATAACGCGTGGTGGAGCTACGCATGGTGCTTTAGCACATGGTAATTACACGCATGGAAATACCACTACTGGTGATTCAGCGCGTGGTAATTCAACGCATGGGATATCTACGCATGGTGATTTAATGGGTGGAATTATAACGCGTGGTGACTCTACACTTGGTGATCTAGCACATGGTAATTCCATGCATGTAAATACCACTTTTGGTGATTCAGCGCGTGATAATACAACGCATGAGATCTCCACGCATGGTGATTCAATGCGTGGAACTATAACGCGTGGTGCTTTAGCATGGTAATTCCGTGCATGGAAACAACACTTCTGGTGATTGAGCGCATGGTAATTCAACGTGTGGTCATTCGACACATGGAACTTCTATACACAGCGATTCAATTTGTGGAACTATAACGCATGGTGAATCCACGCATGGCGCTTTAGCACATGGTAATTCCACGCATGGAAACAACACTACCGGTGATTCAGCGCGTGTTAAATCAGCGTGCAGTGCAGAAACTCGTGGTAACCGATCGTGAGAAATTCGAACGCGTGGTGATTCAGCGCGTGTAACTCCATCCAATAGCTCGAACGATGCATCGCGAGACACCACGCGCGACAATCGCACGCGTGTTGATCCATCGTGCAGGAATAGAACTCGTAGCGGTATAACGCGTCGCGATGCGAACGCGCCCAACCCCGGCCATGTATCCTAGTTGTATCCGTGAGCGTGCGTTACGCCTGCACGAATAGGAAACGTAGGGAAGCACGCGTTCGCCGTACAGGTGGTAACCGGTGAGAATCGACGTCGTGTCTCGATCGGAAGTCGATCCGCGACTCGAAGGCGCGAGGTTGAAATGCGCGGCGCGTGCGTTTCCGCAAGGTGGCTCACCACGGACGCTCGTTTCCATGCGTGCGTGTCGCATCGATGCGACGGCATATTCGAGAATCAGCATTCCACGACGCGGAGAGCTGCAAGGCGGGTTTCCAGCGAATTGAATTGTACTGGGAAGCCAGCAGTTCAGCTCCGTGAATGGAAGGCCCATCGCGTCTCTGTTCGCGAGTCCCACGTTCGTGAGTCCCAGCCGCGTGCCTCCACGTTACACACGGGGCCCCAGGCACGTACAGCGTGTATGTAAGTACGTACATGTACGTACGTAGCCCCGCACCAGACGATTCTTGTCTTCCACGGTGCCCGTGCTAAATTATTGCGCCTGTTCGGCTAGCTCGCGCTAACCGTGCACCGAGCCGGCGACGCTTCATCGAGGTGTCACTGTATCACGCGTGATTACAATCAAGGATTACCGCCACTTTGTATTCGTTTGGCGACCACTTAGCCGTCATGCGAAATTTACGACAACTAGTTTGTCCAGATCAACGGATACTGCCGCGGCCGAGCGGATTTTACTCTCCCGCTAACTCCTCGACCGTCGTCGTTCGCTTCTGGACGCGTTAAGCGCCATGTCGACGTCGGGCCACCTTCGTTGACCCTCGATGTACTATTTTAAATGCCGTATCGTCGTGTTAATTAATTTTATTTCGCCTTGAGATCACCAGAGAATGTTACTTGTTGACAGAAAATTATTACGGAGATTGTTACTACATGGTACACACGAAGATGGTTGGAATATGATCATGAAAATTGTATCTGAATATTACTTCTTGTCAGGGAAATTGAAACAAATAATATTAGTACATTGTATCTACAAAAATGGTTGTGATTTGAACATGAACATTTTACCTGTATATTACTTGGTATCAGAAAAAGTGAAACGAATAATATTACTACACATTGTATTTACAAAAATGATTGCAATTTGATCATGAAAATTGTACTTGAATATTACTTCTTATCAGGAATATTGAAACAAATATTATTACTACATTTTACATACAAAAATGGTTGTAATTTAATCATTAAAGATGTACCTGAATAGTTACCAGAAAAATTGGAACAAATATTATTAGTTCATGGTACAGACAAAAATGATTGCAATTTGAAGATTATACTCGTGACAGCCAGGTTTCAAGTTTCTGACCAACCAATCATTACTTTTATCAAATTTAGAAATAATCGGTGTTCTAGTTAACGAGTGCATTCACCTCAATTTTTAGCATCTTAGATCACCTAATCCTTAAAGAAACGTAAGATATGTAACCGTTAAAGAGATCTAACAATATATCTAACCATTAGAGATCTAATAATATATCTAACCGTTAAAGTCGTCTAATAATATATCTAATCGTTAAAGAGATCTAATAATATATCTAACCGTAAACGAGGTCTAATAATATACCTAACCGTTAAAGAGACCTATCTGCGAGTCGATCTAATATATCCGGGCATATTCGAGCGATGTAGACGTACGATGGTACAAATACATCGATCGATGAAGCGGAACGTAGTGAGAACGGGTTAACGGGATCGAGCTCGCAGATTTAATCGGCGTGACGACCAATCTCGCGGAACAGCTCGAAGAATGAAAGTTCCGGTGATTCGGTGCCGCGTGCATGCGCGTTAATCACGGAACTCGGTTCACGTAATTAACCAAGGACAAACGGGCCGTCCTTTGGTGGCTTATCGAGCTCCAACAATAATCGCGATCTCGTCTCGAGCGGGCAGAGGAAAAAAAAAATTCACGCGTTCGCACGCGCCGTAATCGAGGTCGGATCTTATTCATCCCGAAGACTCGCAACGAGTCATTATGTAAGTCAATGTTCTCCGATTATCCGACGACTCGCGTCGCTCCCTCTTCACCTTTTCAATTACGTGTCGTCGTAACGTGAACGTGCTCCGCGCGACATGTAACCCGCGGGAGGAAGAAGAAGAAGAAGAAGAGGAACGATCGAGAGGAGGATGGAACGAAGCGGGCAAGACGTTGCTCGCGAGTTATGAAATCATCCCCGACGACCTTGCCTCGCGAAAGTTCATTACCATCGCACCGAGCACGCTCCGATGAGCAGCTGGTTTCTCTGCCCTGAACGCGTATCGCGTGCACGAAATTCTGCACTACGTTTCTACCAAGGTCGCGGTTTGGCTGCACCGCAACCGTCGACGTGGAATCCTTCGTGGTCTACGTGAAAAACAAGACGCGATCGTTCCCGAGACTCGCCACGTCGAACGAATAGCGCTATCGACAACGTTCGATTACGATATATCGATACGGCTGCGTTTCTTTTTTTATGGGTCATCTGGAGGAGAAATCCAAAATACGCCGCCTTCATGAATAAAATTCACCATTTTTGCACGGATGACGGAAAAATAGAGTTGTTTCTCCTCGACGAAAGATGCTTCTTTCGAAAATTTATATTTATTCGATTTTAACCCTTTGTTGTTGAACGGCTATTCACATTCGCCATTGACAGAGTTGGCAAGAAAGATTTAAATAAATATACTTTAGAGACAATTTGAATAAATATACTTTAGAGACAATTTGAATAAATATACTTTAGAGACAATTTAAATAAATATACTTTAGAGACAATTTGAATAAATATACTTTGGAGACAACTTGAATAAATATACTTTAGTTGAAAAATAATTATTTTCACTGAATTGATTGAACTTTTTAGTTGGCAAGTTTTTGACGTACCACTGGCCAATAACGAAGATCCTTTCGATTGAAAATGGTTAATAGAAGATTATTAGATTCTGATTGATTACTATTAAATTTTAATGGATCACTATTAAATGTTAATAGATTAATGTTTGCTTTTAAGAGAATACTGTTAAATTTTAATACATTACTATACGCTTTGAGAATGATACCGGAATGAAGTTTGGTGTACTTGAATTTGAAAAGAATGTTAGGATGAAGTTCAATGCAGTTAGCTCGAAGAAGTTGTATTACAATGTCAATTACGACTTGAAAAATAATCATTAGTTTTGATAAATATAATTTTTTAAAAATGATATTCACGAAAATTTTAATAAATTCCACAGTAAAGAACAATATTAGACCTAATTTTAGTAAACTAAGTTTTGAAAGCTAGTGTTAAAATGAATGTCAAATACATTTTATGTAACAATGTTAATAAAATTTAATAAATATCATAGGGAAAAATATGTACCGGTAGAGAATTTAACGGTAGGTTAGGTTCTAAAAGATCCCGATCTGACGAAATTAGGTTAGTTCACGGAAATATAATTCGACTTCGCGATATTATCATTGAATTTAGAATGTAGGATCTAGGGAGATCATAAGATTGTTCCAGGACTTAGAGAAAATTGAAAACGTAGATAGAGCTTAGAAGTTCAAGAGCCCGCTGCAGACCCAAATACTATTATTTCCGATCGAACAGCGCGTGGATGTACGATAATTCACGATCGGTCGTGAATTCCGTTAATAAAATAGTGACCGAAGTTTAATTAATTCCGATGTTGTAACTGTTCAGAGGATCTTCCGCTTATTCCCCGTAAGGTAGTTTGTTACGTAAGCCCGAGGTACCAGTTTGACTTATTTGCAGAGAAGTCCATTCATCGTTCGTTAACACATATGTAGTCATTGACGTATACTTAGTACCTCTCCTCATATTTCAAACATAATCCGACGTTATAACGTGACAGTTTCTCCGTTCAGATTTTTAACCGGTTTTTCATCATCGATCGCCGACTTCCAAGAAGGTCATTGAAATTCGCTGTTTCTTTCCTCAAATCGCAAATTAAAACATCAACGAAGAGATACTTAAAATGTATCCTGTCTACCATAATACTTCATCCTGTAATTATCGATCATGCTTCCCACGTTATCGTGGATTACAGTACGGAAATATTTTGATCAAAATGAACATTTTTACCTTATGTATTAGAATGTCCCGTAAGTTTCTTCCCTTTTAAAACTTACATAAAAACGCATTTCCAGGAACACTTTGCAAGTAATCTCCAATTGTAGAAAGAGGAAATAATATATTCTAAGGGCTGAAAGAGGGTGATAAAGTAGAACACTTCATAATGCGACAAATCTTGAACAATAAATATTATCTATTCATTTATATCTAACAAGGAAGGAACTTATAAGGCATCATAATACAAATGCACTGAATATTTGACCGAATTAAATTTGGGACGTAAAGAGAAATTATTCGTCGGGGTAAATATTGCACGATAGATGGTTTCCGATAAAAATGTTTAACGCTCGAAAGGAAAATTCGCGCAACGAATTGGAAAGTATCGATACTCGTTCTGCCGCGACAGTCAATGTCAATGTCATCGGTATCGAGCGTGTTGCGTGGAGAAAAGTTGGCCGACCGGTTCTGTCGTAATATGCGAGTATGTGCTCGTTCGCCGCGACGAGACTATTTCGAGGACAATCATAAATTATCTGCTATTTTCAATCGAGTTCATTGCCGCTTACTCGCGTTCCGCAGGATAAGAAGAAAAGTTGAAGACAGGTGGCTGCTGACAAACTGTCTGACATCAACTATCATTTGTTGCCGCCGCGAATCGCTGATGTATCGTTTTTATATGTTGTACATACATATAGTCGGTAGCTTAACGTTAACTCGCGAGTCGGTGTTAGGTTAGGTTACACTAGCTTGTAAGCAAGTGTCAAGGTAAGATAACATTAATACACGGTTCTTGCAAGTCTAACTACTCTGCTCGTCTTCAAGGTTAGCGAGCCATTTCGAAATCGCCTTCGAAGGTAACAAACGATGAATTAATTCCTGAGATTCTTTATGCGACGCGTTCCTGCAGCTTCTCTTTCATTCTAATTCGACGACGCGAAGCATTTTTTGTTACGAAACAATTCCTGCATGAAATCAATCATCGAATAAGTAAATAATGATTAATTAATGATATTCGTCGCCGTTCGATATTCACCGTACGCGAATGTTTAAAGAGACTCTTTAAATTGTAATTTAGGATGGTGTCATTTAAATGTAATTTAGGATGATGTAACTGTTATTGTTTGAATGATAGTATTCCGAGGTTCCGCTTGACGAACAATAAAAAGCAATTTATTTTAGAAGATTTAGAAATATGTGGATTTGAAAATTTGGATATCTGTAAAATTGAATCTATAAAATGAATTTAAGCATTCGAGTATTTAGGAATTTGAGAATCTAGAGATCGAGGAATGAGTTGAGTAAAATATGGATTTAAAAAGAAACTCGATGGCTGCGGTGATCTAAGAACTTGATAATGCAGAGATTGACAGTACATGCATTTCGTATCACAAGAAATTAATAATAGATATATAATTGATGGGAATTTGACAAGCGCGAATTAAGTTGGAAGACCCATTCATTATTCATACGAGAACAAACATCATAAAGTCATCGCCACAAATACCCTAATCTCAGCTCCTAATTCCGACTCGGTACCTCTCCTATCTATCACCCATCCTTTACCGTTGTCCTGTCCATAATATTAATTCCTGCCACTAGCAAAAAAGCCATAAAATCTTAATGGCAGTCAGAAGAAGTCGCCACGAGGATGTAGCATTTACCGTAAATAAATTCTGCGAATTTTTCCTCAAACTCGTGTCGTTAACCTCGCTCGACATCCAACAATTTGCAAGTTCGTAGATGAAGAAATTGTACAACGAGAGATCACGAGAATTCGGCGAATCTCGAATGTGGGAATATGGGATTTGACCTCCATGGCCGATGGAAGCTTATGGTTGCATCCGAGCGAACATACTTCGTAAGAGGACTTCTTAGCTGCCGCGTTCCCTCTTTCCTCCTTTCATCCTTCTCCGTAGCTTTCTTCGTTACCTTACTACCGGAGGTGACGAGGTCAGCTGCGGTCATTCGACGAAGGGTATAACGGAACGTGTGGGTGCAACTTCGTCGTGACACGGATTAAATGATCCTATTAATTCCTTCCAGGCATCGCGGAACCCTCGAATACCGCGGACCCCTTTTTCCACGGAACCCCGTTCCCGTTTTCTTCTCGAAACCTCGTGTCCACGAATTAGGCCAACACGGGGCAATACCGGTCGTTTAACTTTTACACTTTCTTCCGTACTCCTTGCTTTTACTATATATACGTTCAATCTAGAGCCGTATAATTTCTGCGACATTGGTTCGTTATCAGCATTCGTTAATTGTTTTGTTAAGATAATTATGGCGATGATAATAGGGAATTATTATGATTTTTTGATTTTGCATGGCTGCAATGCCGAGTATTCGAATTTTTTGGTATTCAGGTTCTTGATTTATATTTACAGATCCAAGTTCCCAAATCCTTAAATAAACAGATTACCAAAATCTCAAATTGACAGCTTTCATACCCCCAAACTCTCCAATTATCACATTTCATATCTCAAAATTCTCAAACTCCCAAAATCCCAAATTCCCAAATTTCGAAATTCTCAAATTCCAAAATCCCCAAATTCTCAAATTATCATATTTCATACTCCCAAATTTTCAAATTATCACATTTCACATCTCCAAATTCCCAAATTCTCAAATTCTCAAATTCCTAAATCCCCAAATCCTCTACTTCTCGACTTCCCAAACCCCGAAATTCCCAAATCCTCTACTTCTCGATTTCCCAAACTCCAAAATCTCTAAATCCCCAAATCCTCCACTTCTCGTTTTCCCAAACCCCGAAATCCCTAAATCCCCAAATTCTCCACTTCTGGATTTCCCAAACCCCGAAATCCCCAAATCCTCTACTTCTCGACTTCCCAAACCCCGAAATTCCCAAATCCTCTACTTCTCGATTTCCCAAACTCCAAAATCTCTAAATCCCCAAATCCTCCACTTCTCGTTTTCCCAAACCCCGAAATCCCTAAATCCCCAAATTCTCCACTTCTGGATTTCCCAAACCCCGAAATCCCTAAATCCCCAAATTCTCCACTTCTGGATTTCCCAAACCCCGAAATCCCCAAATCCTCGACTTCTCGACTTCCCAAATCCCGAAATCCCCAAATCCTCGACTTCCCAGATCCCAAAATCCCCAATTCCTCAAACCACCAGCTCCTCAAAATCCCTAAACCCAAAATATCCAAAAATTTCCCCGCAGAAATCCGACGTTTCCACCGATTCTAGTTGCCAAATCGTGCTCCTCGCGACACATCGCGACTACATCATCCTCGGGCATCGTCTCTTCGGCGTAGATTCTAGATCTCCGGGCAGGAGCCGTTTCCGTCGTAAAACGAGCGCGACGATGATCGTAAACGGGAATAGACGATAAGAGACGGCGACGAGTCGGTTCGTAAATAGAGCAGCGTAAGGCAAACGTTCGCGGGACGAAGGCAAAGGTGAAAATCCTCGGGCCATGTTGTTTCAAGGTCTGCGGCCAGGTGGCAAAGAAAATAACCGGGTGAATGGCGGTCGACGTTTAATTCGGATCAATGGCCTGTTCGCGGCCGAAACCGTTCGCCTCGAGTGCACTCGACTCGAATCTTTGCTCCTTGGTTATGTAACGGCGTTCAGCCACGGAAGGAACAAGGCGTTAGGAGAATCAACTAATTATGCACGAGTGTTTGTACAAACCACGCGGTCCGTGTACCTTTGTTAATGGCAGTTCACCGCTACGTTTACTTTACCGCTCCTTTACACGTCCCGAATTTTAAGTGCCGGAATTCGGTGTCCACCGGGCTGAAACCGCTCGAAACTCTCCTCAGCGCGTGTGAGAATCGAGATATATCGGGCCCGTTACATAGTTATGTCATTTCTCTCGAGCGGACGATACCAGATTTATTTTCTGCGAATTCGCGCGTGGGTTTCCATTTTTTGGGCATCTTCTTGCTAACGTGTACGATCGAGTCTCCTGTTTGTTAATAAAGTAACGGATACGAGGGCTAATTCTTTAAATATATATTTAAAATACATTAGGATATACTAATTAAAAAATGTATTTGAGATTTATGAACATATATTAATTAAATGTGTATTTGAAATATATTGACATTTATTAATTAAATATATACTTGAAATATATTGCCATATATTTATTAAAGATGTACTTGAAATATATTGCTATATATTTATTAAATATATATTTCAAATATATTGACATATATTAATTAAATATATCTTTAAATATATTGCAGTGGGAAGAGCGTTATTTAAGCCTTTTGGTGTCGAGCGAAAAATGGGTGATTATGCAAAGATAACCGGACTAATTTCACGAATTTACTAATGTTTGGGAAAAATCTCTTTTTCTAAACTACAACTAAACTACAGTATGATATTTAACCCCTTTTCAAATAATATTATGTTGCATTTGTAACAGTTGAAAGGTGATAAAGTTTCGTATTTTTTCCGCAGTTCAACATTGAATTCGATTCTAATTGTAATCTGTACAATCAAGGATCGTTAATAAAGGATGAGCGTATTATTTCTCCTCCTTTATTTGTTCTAACATTGTAGCAATAATTAGGTGCGAATGACGCGGCTGCCTAGGAAATTATAGGTTAGGAGTTAAACTGGTGGAGAACACGTACAGAATACAGCGAGATTACAGTGATTATTAAATAATTGCAGGGAGATAGCAGCGATTCCGAGTATCAATTACGATTCACGAAATTTTGTATTAAAGATATATTCCCACGAATGACGAAGAAAAATTGACGATTTAGAAGAGCGAACAACTATATTCAACGATGATTACGTAAACCGTGCGTTCGGTGATTAAATCGAGATCTTGACCGATAATAGCTCCGCTTATACATCGAGAAAACAACTAGCACGCTGTATAATAAAATTTTAATTGCATATGTAAGGTTTGCAAATGGATAACTAATTAAAAAATGGAAATTAATGACGGTTCCGACGAGCCACGATACAACGCTCCGCTCCGCTAAGACAACTAAGCAAATAAACTGGAATGTGTTTGTTCAAACGTGTTTGATAATCGATCTTTGTTTAACCAGTAAATGCACCACTCCGAGAAAACGAAGCATCGAATTACCTTGGTTTTAAATGAGACTTCTTCAATGAAGTGCAGAGGCGCAAACATTTTAATTTGATCGGGTCCTTTGATTGGCGTCGAAGCAATGTTTGTTCAAACTTTTCGATTCTCGATAAAACACAGAGTGATTTTGCAGTTTTTCGGACTTTAGGACTTTGGGATTTTACGATTTTGGAACTTCCGAATTTTGGGATTTTACAGTTTTGGGATTTTACGATTTTGGGACTTTAGGACTTTGGGATTTTACAATTTTTGGACTTTAGGGCTTTGGGATTTTACAATTTTGGGACTTTAAAATTGTGGGATTTTACAATTTTGGGACTTAAGGATTTCGGAATCGTGGAAATATGAAATTTTAGGGATTTAGGACCTTAGCAATTTGAGACGTTGCGAATTTTTAGACTTTAGGAGTTTCGAATCTTGAGAGCTTCGGACCTTCAGAATTTAGAACCTTGGGAGTTTAGGGCCTTGAGGGTTTGGGATTTTGGAAGTTTAGAACCTTGGGAATGTGGGATCTTAGGAGTTTCGGACCTTTGAAATTTGGAATCTCACAAGTTCGAAACCTTGAAAATTCGGAATCTAGAAAATTCGAAACCTTGAGACTTTGGAATTTCGGCAGTTGGGAATTTGGAAGTGTGGGACCTTTGAAGCTTTGAAAACTCGAGAATATGGGACCTCGAGAATTTATGACCTTAAGAGTTAGCAACCTTGGAAATTTGCAAACCGACATTTTATGTGAAGAGTTTACACCAACATGACTTACTGACCTCATCATATCTCAGCAAACATTTAAAAATTGTAAAAACTTGCGAATTCTGAAATATCGCAAATGAACACGTCGTGAAAGATCGTAAAACGCGATAATCCTCGAGGCAGTATCTCGGTTGTACAATCGATTAAAATCTGTATGCTAATGAATGGCAAAGTAACGCGGATGAGTTCGATCGCTCTTTCTAAGGAATTTAACGGTACAAAGTTTGCAGTTGGAGATTCCGAGAGGCGAGCTCTTCGGACGTTAACATATTCGCTAATATTTTCAGGAAGCGCTATCGTGCGACAGTCGAGGGATACTCGAAGATAACGACACTTTGGCCGGCATTAAAGCATAAATATGGAACGGGCCGTGGGTCAGGTGCGACGACATGGACCGTAAGTGGGCAACGGTGAAGCACGCGGTCAGTGACATCCCGACGAGCCGTCTCTTCAGGGCTTACAGGTTTGACCAGAATTCACAGCATCACGTGGATGCAGGCAAGTATAGGAACCGCTATTCGTGCAGCTGTGTGTACCAACGACACGCATCTTTTTTTCTCTTCCTCTCGACTTCCGTGAAGATTTCGAAATTTCATTCTACGTTGCGTCACTGAATACCTCCTCTTTCCCTTCGCCTAACTGCACGCAGATTAATTGACCGAACATGGAAATCGTTTTCGACTAGTGGGTTTTTTCCACGTCCGTCGAAATCGCTGTACTTGGATAATAATGATTGTTTTGTGGAAAATATACGATCGTGAAATGTATCGATCCGTATTGTTCTTCCTTGCATCGCAAACTCACGTCTTCTTCAGTGAAACACAGAAATTAAATATAAAAAACAGTACGGAAATAATATTTGATTCATTCGCAGTTTTTAACTTGTGGGTTTTTTTGAGTTCCATTAAAATCGCTATACTTGGGCAATACTGATTATTTTCTAGAAAATAAACCGATCCATATTGTTCATCATTGCATCACAAACTCTCGTCCTCTTCAGTGAAACACAGAAATTAATTATCAAAACCAAGATGGAAAAAATTTTAACTCATTCGCAGTTCCGAACTTGTGAGCTTTTGCGAGTTCCGTCAAAATCGCTATACTTGGACAATACTGATTATGTTCTAGAAAATGAACGTCTGATTCTCGAAAATAAACCGACTTGTTTGTCAAATGAATCGACCCATTTCGTTCTTCATTATGTCGCTTGCTCTTTTCACCGAACAACATGAAATTTAATTAACGAGGACGGCAATAATTTTTTATCTATTCATAGCAATTCGAATTCTCAGGTGACGATACTTGAAGAATATCGATTCTTTTCTTTAATCCTTTGCACTATAATGACGAGCTACATTCGTGACGCACTCGCAGTTCAAATATGGTGAACCTTTATATTTTTAATACGGTCGAATGTTCAACTTGCATAATCGAGTAATGAATTTGCATAATTCTCTTAATTGCGGTTGTCGAAGTGTAAGACAGTCTTGACATTCAAACTTTCAATAGTCATCTTAATATCGTAGCAGCGAATAGTTAGTAATGTCTGACGCATTTGAGCAGTGCAACGGGTTAAAAATAAACTTTCGTCAAATAAATCGATTCTTTCATTCCTATTTCTTGTTTCGTTCCTATTGCATCGTGAATTCCCGTTCTCCTCAGAAAAAGATGTAAATTAATTATCGCGCCTAGGATGAGAACAATGTTCGACTCCTTCGAAAATAAACGTGCGTCAATCGAAGCTGATCCGTTGCGTTCTCTGTTGCGTCACCGACTCCCGTTCGTTTCACCGAACTGCGCGAAGATTAATTAACGAGGATGGAAATAATGTGCGTCTCGTTCGAAGAAATTGGAATTCCGTCGTGGTTGCGTTACTCGGAGAACACCGATTCTTTCCTCGAAAGTAGGCGTCCGTCGAACGAGCCGATCCGTCTCGTTCACCATTGCGTCACGAACTCCCGTTCTTTTTATCGAACTACGAAGGTTAATTAACGAGGCTGGAAATAATTTCCGATGTGTTCGAAGAAAGTCGTACTCCGTCGAGATTGCGGTACTTGGAGAATTTCGATTGTTTAAAATGAACATTGACGAACGAGTCAATATGGTTTGGTCTTCGTTGTGTCAAGAATCACCTTTTTTTCATTAGGACACAAGAAATTAATCCTTTGCACTCGAAGATGTTTTTATTGGTACCAGATAAAAACTCCAAAACTGTTTAGTTCAAAAATTAGGTGAATTCAGTAGAAGTAATTATTTCTCTATTTTCAATTGTTACTATTAGATATTTCATTATACACCCATGGACAAAATTAAGTGGACACTGTAGAAATGTAAAAAATTTTTTATTTTATTACATTGTTTTAAATAAGTTTTAAATTTAGAACGTGAAATATTCTTGTAGTCTTGAAAAAACATTTATTTAATGTATATAATTGTGCAATAAAGTTTTGACTTATAGGTATTATTAGTTAAATTAAATTCACCCTTTGTTATTTATGATACCTGTCCTCTTAATTTTGTCCACGACTGTACGTACAACCTTATATATTTAAATAAAAAAATGCTATTTCAAATTGCTGTATCAAATAAAGTGGAAAGTTAGATTCACCTTTCGAGTGCAGAGGGTTAACCCTTCTAGTTAAAAGGTTTCATAAAGTTTGCAGAAATTATTATTTTTCTATTTTTAATCGCCAATATTGTCTGTTACATTGTGTTCAAACATCGTGTGTATAATGCTATAAATTTAGTTAGAAGTTTTTTATTTTCAATTGTTGTAAATCAAATGGTTAAGATGGAAATAATTTTTAACTCGTTCGTAGTTTGGAACTATCGTTTTTACAAGTTGCATCAAAGTCGCGAGACTCGAAGGACATCGATCGTTTTCTCCAAAATAATCATGCGTCAATCGAAGCAGATGTGTTTCGTTCTCTACCCATCACCGATCTTCGTTCTTTCTTTCCAGCGTACCACGCATAGATTAATTAACCGAAGATGGAAATAATTTTCGGCCCGTTCGAAGTTCGGAATTCTTGTTTTTGCGAGTTGCATCGAGTTCGCGATGACCATCGATCGTTTTCTCCAAAATAAACATAGGTGAATCGAAGCTGATGCGTTTCGTTCTTCACCCCATCACCAATATGCGTTCTTTCTTTCCAGCGAATCGCGCATAGATTAATTAACCGAAGATGGAAATAATTTTCGGCCCGTTCGAAGTTTGGAATTCTTGTTTTTGCGAGTTGCATCGAGTTCGCGATGACCATCGATCGTTTTCTCCAAAATAAACATAGGTGAATCGAAGCTGATGCGTTTCGTTCTTCACCCCATCACCAATATGCGTTCTTTCTTTCCAGCGAATCACGCATAGATTAATTAACCGAAGATGGAAATAATTTTCGACCCGTTCGGAGTTCGGAGCCCCCGCGTTTTTGCGTGTTGCATCGAGGTCGCGATGCACGTGGAATATCGATCGTTTTCTCGAAAATAAAGGCCGCGTCAAACGAGCCGATTGGCTGGAAGAAAAGCCGGCGCTGTCGGAGCAGATCGATGTGGACGTCCAGCTCGTTCAGCCGCGATAAAAACGGAGGAGGTGGCCGCGCGAGGGACAAGATCACCCAGTGATCTATTTGAAAAAAGGAACAGCGAGAGGCGCAGAGGACTCGAAGAATTCAATCGTTTCCCCACGTCCATTTGTCCACACCTGCTGTTCGTCGAAGCGGCCAATTGTCAACGGGGGAAATGGGAAGGGCAAGAAACCACGCATCTGCAATGAGTTCTCATTGACGATGCAACGCCGTTTTTGCACGTCGCTCTCTTCGAGGTAACACGCTGTTCCGAGAATGATCCTCACCCTTTGTACGCGCACTGTCGTGAAACAGGATCGATCGTGAGCTGGCATTGATAGATCGCGAAGGGGGATGATCGAGATACAGGAAGCAATTATGCCGGTTAATATTTGCCGTAACTTTTTCTATTTTTCCCCTTTTTTTTAATGTTGTCGCGTCGGGAATCGCGGTGTTTATAGGTGACGGATGCGGGAAGTTGACACCGATGGATGTTGTTAGGATGCGAGATATCGATTCAGGATCGAGTACTCTACTTCGCGTAATTGCTATTTGACACCAGCCATGGTAACCATTGGACGAGGGAGGCATATACATTGTATAAGTTTAATTATCTCTTGATCTAATATTATATTTTCTAAAGGTTTCTGGATTCTTGTGCACGATTAGTTAGGTCCCTTTAAGGGACGAATAAACTTCATCATTTTTTATTCCGTCATTTCTGGTATCCTATAAGTTTATCATTTTTGTATCACGAGGATTGTATATCTTTTTATGTTTTCATTTCTAGGATCCTATATTTTTAAATTTCTAAATTTTCATACTTGTAAATTTCCGAATATAAATGTCAATATTTGTACAGTTCTTAGATTTTTGAATTTTCACATTTTTGTAATATGATGTTTTAAATTTATTGAATCTCCAGATTCCTAAGATCTTAAAATCCGGAATTATGCCATGCTGTAAATTGATCATGTCCCTAGACTCTCTCTTGTTTCATTTCTAGGGTCTCTGTAACTCTAAGCTCTCCTTTAAGTCCTTTAAAGTCATCTCCAATCTTTCTCTAGTCCTCTCAGGTCATCCCTAACATTGTCTGGCCTACTAAAGTCGACTCTCGTCTTCTCTAGCTCTCTGCATCACTTCTAGCCTTCCCTTAGCTCTTGAATATTATTCTAGTCTTTCTCTAGCCCAATAAAATCAATCCTATCACACTCTAGCCTTCTGGACACGTCTCTAGCCTTCTCCAGTCTTCAAAAATCATCTCCACCATTTTCCAGTCCCCTAACATCATCTCTATTCCCCCCAACCCTTTAAAAATCCTCAAAAGTATCCCAAAGCAGGAACAAAAATCCGAGAAACTCTCTGAGGTGCTGATGTTACGCCACAACAAGCTGCACCCGTAATTTCCCGTGAACATGACCTCGGGATTCGCATGACGCATACGGCGCGCGAGGCAGGTGAAAGCAATCGTCCGGACAAGAATGCACGATTAATCGAATCGATCCGTCGTACGATTTCGATCGATCTCGAGGATCGCAGAGGGCATGGATTGTCCTTTAACGCAACTGGGAACCGGCTGGACGTAAACGGAAGAGGCTTATGCGATATCCCGAAGAGAGCGTGGCTCGTGATGGAGAAAACGACCCGAGAGCCATCGAGAAACGAATATGGTGCGCCAGGTCCATGGGAAAGCACCTTGGGCCTCGACATGGCCGATGCCAGAGGTGAACATTATGAGGTAAGACTGTTCCTCTTCGTAGGGAAGCGAAGGACAAAGAGAAGTTCGATGTCCTGCGGAAGACCTGGCTTGCTCATTCATACGTTGCCCGGTTAGGTTAGCCACAGCAATCGTTCGGGGAAGAAAAAGAGTTTGCGGGGATGTGGACGATTTTCGGCAACTCATTAATTTCGACTTTCGGCAAAAATAGTGAATCCCTGCACTCCTTTTTTTTAGATTGCGTTAGACCTTTTCGGGTACCTTTTGAATGTTATCGGTTTTCTCCGAAAAGTGTTAAATATAAATGAGGGAGTGGAAGAACTTGGGTCTGTTCACTAATTCGACGCCGACATAAATTTAGATTAACTCATGAGCGAAGTTCGATTTTTCTACGTGAGGATTTTAAACGTGTAATGTAATTAGAATCGAAATTAGAAGAAATAAATCTTATTAGATTGTATGAAGTATGTAGACTTAGAAAAGTACATTTGTAAATTGAAATTACTTAGAATGAAATAATTTGTATGCTCTGACAAGTTCCTAATTCTTGTACATTGTAAAATCATTATTTTATACATTAATGCACAAGGTATATTAATGCAAACAATGTATATGTATACATATATACATTAATTATAAACAAACTAAAAATATGAACAAATATATAAATATAATAAATATAAACATAAAATAGTAAAAGTATGGAGGGTTAATTCTCAGAAAGAATGATAAAAAAAAGTGTGATTTAACCTTGAAACTCGATCATATTAAGCATTGTAGGATTAGAAACAATTGTCAGAGAGTTTTTATTGCCGTAATCGAGAGTGTCGTAAAAAAAATCTCTTGTTCGTCAATTGAATGCCTCTTTTTTTCTGGTTGAATGTTTGTTTATCGAAATAATAATCGCCACCTTTTTTCTCGTTGTCCGCGTGCACGCGAGGAATAAAAGAGTCATTCTTCCTCGTTGAGGCTTCCTTTTCATGCTATCTCACGTACACCTGTTCGCTGCCAAATGAGTTTCGTTTGAACGCGCGCGAGGAGGCGTTGAAGCAAGACGAAGGAGGAAGATAAAAGTCTCTCGAAGCGAAACGACTTCCTCTATCCGAGAAGTTTCTCGGCAGATTCGCTCGTAAAACTCACCAGAATTGGATTGCGAAGCCAGTAGAACAGCCAGACAGAGTATAATCCCGGGTCGACTGGGCCCGGTGCTCAAGGCCGACATGTCGGCGCTCTTCTTCCGTTTCCTGAAACCACCAAAAAGAACGTACCGTTAATTATATTTCCTCGACGTTACTGGAGGAAGAGTTCTCCGATCCTCCTTGACATTTGGATTCTTTAAATGATCCCTCCAGCGACATTCTGCTATTTATTGCACGTTGCGAACGATACGCGATTATGGACACCGATGCACTATTCGTAATTGTTCAATCACCAAATTTATGATTTTCACCGAATTTTGACATTCGATAAAATTTTTCATCGAATCTGTATGTTTTTCGACTTTCATATTGTCAGGTTAGTAATGAATTATTTAACGAAGTATTAAATTTGTAAATTTTCTAACTTCGGAATTTTTGAATTAGCTCGTTGGTAAACTTCTATGTTTCCAAATTTTTCAGCTTCTGCACTATGTACCTACATTTCGAAATTACTAAAATGCGATCTTACTAAATTGTTAATTTATTAAATTATCAAATTTGCTATTTCGTATATTGCTTAATTCCTACATTTCTAAATTCCAGAATTTCCAAATTTGTAAATCTTTGAATCTATAGACCTCTACATTTATAAATCTTCCAATCTATGAATCTCCAAATTTATATTTAAATGTGTAAAACTATTACCAGGTATTAACTATTAATTATCCCTTATCAACTATCAATTACCAAATTCCGAAATAGCCGTTACCAATTGACCAAGCTACCAAGTTGTCAATCACTAATTACCAAATAACCAAGTTACCAATTTACTGAGCTACCAACTTGTCAATCACTAATTACCAAACAATCAAATTACCAATTATTAATGATCAAATTACAAAGTTACCAATACACCAAGTAATAAAATTACCAATAGCCAACTACCAATCTCCCACGCCACCAAGTTAGCGAATACCTAACATCCCAAATTTCTCAATCACCAAACATCGAGCATTCTAAATATCGAAACGACCAAATTCCTCGAATTAAAAATCGACAAAACATCTATCCGACAATAGAACGAAAGAAAGGATTCGGTGCGGTCCTCCCTTTCGAATATCCCATCGAATGATCGAAAGGTGGTCAACGAGCCGTTGTCCGTGCACGACCCCGCAGGGTTAGGAGACAAGGAGGACGAACGGAAAGAGAGAAAGAAGCTAAGGGAGAAAAAAAGGGGAACGGACAGGAAGAGAAGGTGGACTTTGGTGAAGCCGTCTCGCATACCATTCGCCGCGACAGCGGCTTAATACAAAGTGCTGGCGAGATAAAAGAGCGTGGGTTGTTTCTCTTCATCTTTTCCCGCGGTTGTTCGCGCTTCCTCCATCGGTGTTTCGTTGTCGAGAGAACGGAAGGGAGAAAGAAGGAAGCCCGCGACTCGTGACATCCGAAGCTCGCGACCGCTCGTTAACGACGCTGTAAATTACATGTTCGGCCATATCGTAATGAATCTCGCGTAGCTGGATGGATATCCCTCCGCCTCGGGCGTTTCTTTTCTTTCTATTTTTTTTTTGCGACTCCGCGATTGGAAGGAGACACGGGTTGCGAATCCCGGGGTTCTTCAGACCCGACTAGGCTGAGGCTGCGCGCGTAATTGCGTATTCAGGATACGGCCCGTTGAGCCGAGGAATTCGGTGAATGGGCATGAACGGGCATTCACGGGCACGCATGCCTTTACGGATCGCTGAAGTATTCGCGGTTGAAAAATGTACGCACGAGAGAGGATTCTCTCGATTTCGATTTTCGACGCTGCGAACGGCCGTAAATTAACCGAGTTAACGCGGTTCAGTTAACCCTTTGCGCTCGAAGATATTATTGTCGTAAGGAAATCAGTGACCTTAAAACTTTTTGGTCGAAAGATTTGATAAACACTTTCGAAGTTATTATCTCTTTGTTATTAACCCATTAATTGCCAAATTTTTATTTCTATTCCACTGCGTGGGTTTGTCGATTTATGTATCAAATACTTTTACAAGTTGGACAACATCGAAGCAAAAAATAATTTAAAAAAATAGAATGTAGGCATTTATAGAATACATATTGTATTTAATATAACGTTGTTGCAAGTGATCAAAGAAAAATGTATATTTATATACATTATATTCTATCGAAAAAAGACGATAGAATCTGAAGCAACAACGCTGTTAAACTCTCTCGGCCTTCAAAAAATAGTTTCGGTATGAAAAATGCATTCGATGCAGCGGCGCGGGGTGTCACGTAGAATGCAAAGAAAATTTCGTAATTAAGAGTGCCGGCAGCCTCTGGCCGAGCCTATTCCCTTCGAAATTCAATGAATCGACGTCCCCATTGTCCCATTATCGCGTTGCCGGCCGGGCGTGCGTGTATGTACGTCCGTCAACAGAGACGCCGTTACCGGTGACGAGTTAGAAACGTCCACGCCGGTGACGCGTCCCGACTGCAAATGCATTTCGGACGATCATCAGACGTCCCTCATTTTCTTGCCAGCGTTTCCCTTTCGAAGCGATCGGCATCGATTTACCCCGATTCGTCGCGTTACTTTCCACGTTGCAGGACCCGGTTGTGGCCGCGGCTCGTCGAACCGCGACTAATTTCACTTGCACTCTCGATACGACCGTGCCGCAATCGAAACACCGATTTCACGAGGCGATACGGATCGGTTCGGACGAGCGTACTCGTCCGTGCCCTAATCGACCGTGTCGTTTTCAGACAAGACGTTTCGAGAGACGACGTTTCGAGAGCATAATCGTGGCCGGTTTCGAGATGATCCGGATCGATTCGAGTGTTTTCGTCCGCGACGTGATTGCACGTGTCGTTTTGAGAGATGTCGTTTCGAGAGAATAACGACGCAGCGTGCCCGATTTTCGGACGATTCGGATCGGTACGGACAAGTACATATTCTCGTTTATGACATAATCGCGTGTGTCATTTTGAGAGAAGACGTTTCGAGAGGATAACGGAGGATCGTGGCCGATTTCAGGGTCAATTCGGATCGGTTCGGATGAGTATTCTTGTCCGTGGCATAACCGCTGTGTCATTTTGACAAAAGCCGTTTTGTGAGATCACGTTTCGAGAGGATGACCGCGGATCGTGGCCGATTTCGAGACAATTCGGATCGGTTCGAGTGTTTTCGTCCGTGACGTTAGCGCACGTGTCGGTTTGAGAGAAGACGTATCGAGAGAATAACAGCGGATCGTGACCGATCTCGCATACGAAGACAGAATACTGCCGCGGAGAAGCTGCGGGATTCAGAAACGGGAATCGGCGGAACCCGGTGACCCGAAGCCCCGCGGATGCAGCGAACGAATCTCGGTCGAGAAACGGTTTTGCGGAATAAGGTCAGAAGTGCCCTTGAACCGATTTTATCGTGCGATACTGTCGGCTCGTGAGGAGCTACGGATCCGTAATCAAAGTAGCTACGAATACGTAATTGAAAGCAAACACGTAATTTGAAATGATCAACCAGATTGCCTTAACCCCTGACACTCATCAATTTCTTCTATATGCAACTCCTTAATTAATTTACAATATAGATCAACAAAGGGGTTTTCTATAAAATGTATTCTATAATGCTGCATGTGTAATTTATAATATACATTTTAGGTATATATTATATTAATTTAGGTATATATTTTAATTTATCATAAGTAGTGAACGAATAAAAATCTATATATTCAACGAATCTATTTATTCGAATTATTTACGATTCAAGAGAAATGCAATGCCGAAACACACTCGACACAGGAATGACAAGGGTTGATATTCATCTAGCATCAAAAGAAATTCCATTTTAAATTGCTTACTTCTGACAATCCATCACAGACAATCTCTGTAAATATTTTTGAAAATTTTTTAGGCCACATAATATGAAATAATGGATGAACTCAATAATTCGAATTTTACCTGCAACTATTCGCTTATCTCGCCTAATTTAACTTAACATTGTCGAAAATGTTGCATGTCACATAAGATGAAACTATGTATGAACTCGATAATTCGAATTCCGCTTGCAACCACTCGTTCGATTACAGCTCGACGGCGTCGTATTCCGACAATATGACAATTATCGAGTATGTTAAATGTATTGGATGGTAAAACGGGTCCGAGGGTACGATCCCTTGATCGACGGAACGCGACAGTTATAAAACACAGTTAGAGGATAGCGATAACGATCGGGGCACGGTTTTTATCGCGGGTTAACAGCTGTTCGCGCGATAATTACGGCAACGTAGGAGTTTGTCCGGAGTATAAGGTGCAGGTAGATGCACCCACGAGCCCATCGAAATGGGGTGTTGGTGGCACAGGTCCCGTTAGAGCCCGGAGGCTGCGTTCGTTCGCCATTACCGTGGAACGCGGAATATGATTACCTTCACCTGGGAACAGACCGCTCGTATCCCCTCCGGTTCGTAGACCGTGGGCGAAGTTTCCACCGTGGATCCTGTGTCCCGGTTCGCCGTTGATACTCGCCGATGTTCCGTGATTAGTTAAAGACTGGCTCCCCGCACGATTTCCGACATCGCGGGCCGTGAGATCGGGATCGGCTCTCGCCATCCGAGTTTAACGACGACAAACGAGAGACAAACCCGCCATAACACGAGCCCGGCCGTGAAACCCGATTTACGCGATCGGCTAATTCGATTTCGCGCGTTGCGTGTTATGCAAATGGCCGCCGTTCGATCGATCGGACGTGTGCGTGCGGCGGACGATCAACGTCAACACGTAACCGATCACGGGAAACGATGCTCGCCGGACCACGAATCCGCTAATTGGAAATGGTTCGAGACACGGGACGAGATCGTGAGACACCCGCGTTTTATGCAAATCGGCCGGGATCGACTTTGACCGGCGAGTTTATGGGCATCCGCCATTTTCGTCACGCCGTTATCGCGCGTAACGGTGGTATTTCATATAAAGCGTTGTAAACGACACACGGCCGCGGCTGGACCGGTGACGCGATGCAAAGCATCCGTTTCCGACATGGTAATACACCGAATGAGTATCGTGCACCGATCGAGCCTCGAATAACGGGCCTGTCCGCCTATCCTAAAAGGCACTATGCCCCGAACACGGGATGTTTCATCTTCTTGCCGACGATTCGACGACCGGCAGCCCGATAATTGACAGCGCCGCTTCTGACCTATCTTATCGCGACCGGTAAGTGGATGACCAACTTTGGTCGCTCCCCGGTGCGTCCTTGGGAACCACGAGCTCCTTAAATCGCTCGGAAGCCCTCGTCGAACAAATTGACCTAAGGACATCATTCTCAGAAATCTAATTCCCACTAATTCTCAGATATCGATACGTCTTCGTCGAAAAACCCTACCTAGTCTAGTTTGGCAAACTGTGACTTATCCTCGATTGAGAATTTGCATCCTTAGATGAAATTGATGATGGCAGGTTCTTTTCATATGTTCTACAGATAGACTCACAAGGATCATTGTATTTGGAAGGTTTATTTATATAGACATTTTTATCGATGAATCTAATTCGACTAAATATATTTTGTATCCTGAATTGTGAATTTGCATCCTTCGCTGAACAAATTGTCCATGATAGGTACTCATAAAATATTCTACAGATAGATTGGCCATACAAGGTTCATCTAAGTTGAAATTTTTATCGATGAATCTAATTAGACAAAATGTAATTTGTACCTTCCTGAACAAAAAAAACGAAATATAATTTATTCCTTCAGAGTGTAATAGACCAATAACATGCAATGTGTCAAATATTTCTTTGAATACTATGTCCTACTAAATTCTTCGAATAGATTGAACTTACAAAGTTCATCAATGTTGACATTTTAATGTGTGAAACTAATTAGACAAAATATAATTTGTACCCTCCTGAACAGAAACAACAAAAATTTATCCCTTCACAGAGAAGTGACCAATAAGATATACGCGTGAAATATTCGTTCGAATAGTTTGTCCTACTAAAAGGGCATCAGAATCACCGTGTATCGTCGGCATAACAATCCTTGTTAGTTTCATTACCGAACAAGACCGCGGTGGAGCTTAAACAAGCACGGAACTAGCTGTGCCACGGTATCTGATACAAGCTCTTCTCACCGGTCCAAGCGAGCGACCGGGAACGTACAGCGAATACAAGAACGGTCACGGCGTGATCTGCACATTTCAGTTTATGGCCGCAAACGGGTTGAAAGGTCAGGGATCACCGGGAAAGGTGGACACTCGGTGGCCGGGTTGAGAAGCCGGTAAATGACGTTATGCAAATTGCAAGGTTAACCGTAAACTTTCGTGATCCTGCCACCATTAGCCGAAGCCATTGGACGATGCCTTGAACCATCCTGTTCGTGGGATCCATCCGCGTTATTAATTACGCTAGAATCATCGTTTTTGTTTCTGTCTCCTGAGTTTCTCCCGGGTGTTCGGGATAAGGTGTTCGCCCCGGAGGGAAGGAACCCGTCTGGTCTCGCGCCAGGAGCTCACTTCCGCGTGCCGAACGGCGCAACAGTTCCAGACTGCTCCCTGAGGACTACCGACAGGTTGACGGCCGGCGGCTCGTTACGACCATCATCAAACTCCTATCTCGAACGTGTTCGTTGCCGATTGCTCTGTTTCGCTCCACGTTAGGACCTTACCGGGTAGGTCTGAGCGAATCACAACTGCGGAGTACGGAGTTTTGGACTTTGCGAAGATCGCTGTTTCGAAGGGTCGAAATTTCGGTAATTCGGGAGAACTCGGGGGATTCGAACATTAGGAGAAGAGGAAGATAAGAGATTTGGACCTTAAAAGGGTTGAAACTCTGCAGATTTTGACCTTCGATGAGTTGAAACTTTAGATTGTGGGAGGGCTGACATTTGGGGGGTTCGATACTTGCGAGAGTCGGTATATAAGAAATTTGGAACATCGAGAAATATCAAATTAAGGTGGATTGAAACTTGGGAAAATTGGAATGCGGGAATGCTGAGATTTTGGAGATTCGGTGCTTGAGAGAGTTGGAACATGAAACATTTGGAACTTTGAGAGATTTGAAATTATTGCGGATTAGGACTTGGAAAATTTAAAGCATGGGAGTAGCTGAAATTTTGAAGATTTTACATTTCGGAGAGTTGTTACTTGAGACATTTGGAACTCTGGAAAATTTGAAATTTTAAAAGGTTGAAACAAGTGAGATTTGAAACTTGAGGGAGTTGAAATTTAAAAGAGTTGGTTTTTGGTAAATTGAAACATGAAATGTTGAAAGTTTGTGAAGGTTGGGACCTTGCGAGGGTTAAAATTTTTGAGCTCTCTAACTTACGAAGATTTTAACACGAAAGATTTAGACCTTTACGAAAATTCGAAACGTTCCGAAATTGAACTCCGCAACTTCAATATTTCAAACTGACCTAGAATTAGTATTCCAAAACGCTCTAAGAATTGGTATTCCAAACCAACTTAAAATAACCTAGAATTAGTATTCCGATTGACCAAAAATGACCTTGCAAATCTTGAAACCCGAAGACGCACGAACACCAGAGTACCCCAAAGGTAGATTAACCAACCAACGCGTTGAACATCGAACAAAGCCCTATCAACCACACCGAGTAGCCAAATTGCGAAACCCGTCTTCTGAAAGCAAAAGTTCGGCCTTCGGTCAAACGCAGCTTAACCGTCCTACCATCTTGATGCGCGTTCCTTCATCGTCTCAGCGATGTTCCATTCATCATGTACATGCAAGGCGATTCTCAGGTGCATCAAACGGCAGAAATTGCAACAACAAAGAAACCCACGGCGCGTAGCCGTGGAAGGTTGAGGGATGCAGACTGCGTCGGATATTGCCGTGGAAATCATTAGCACGGGTTCGCGGAGGCAAGACGGAGCTAGCGGCGGATCGTGTTTAGAGGTCCGCGAGGCGATTATATTGCGGGTTAAGGGGCTATCGGGTATTCATTACGCCTAATGACCTCTCGAAGCGGCGAGTGCTTTTGGGCACGATGGAACGATGGAACGTGAGGCGGCACGGCAGAGAAGGCACTCTCGGAACAACAGGGTTCGATTACTCAGGGCCTCGACGTTCACACGAGGGTGCTCGAGCAACAGGTCGGCATCATGTACACCGCCTCTATTTATAGATCTACCTGAGCTAGAATTACGTGGGGTCGAGAATAAGCCTGGCTGCCGACTGCCGAGTATTCACCTGAATCAACCGCGATCTTGCTACCCTTTCTCGGCCATATTTGGTCAGTTCGCACCGGCAAATCGCGTCTCGCTAGCCGATTCTTAGGAATTCGACACGGCGGTCGATCGATCGACCGGTTTTACCTCTTTCTTCCTCGACCTGTTTCTTTTAGCGTTTTCGAACGTTTTCGACGCGTGCACACGATTTACCGATTTGTAAATCTTCTCCGTTGTAAATTCTCCGCCGGGATCGGCGGAATCCCGACCTCGAAACATGCTCTCCAAAAACTGTCTCAAGCGTTACTATCGAACGGTGCCTCGCCTACGTTTGTCCTCATCCAAAGAAAATCTCCGTTGTGAAGTACACTGAACGATAGGAGACACGTGTTATTAATAGCCATCATGGCCTACATCGGCCTACAAAGGCCTTGATCTGGCTGAATACGCGATATCGGCTCGGAGACACATTGTATAATGAGTATGCAAATCCAGTCAAGATTCCACGAGTGGTCTAATCGTTCCGCGTGACTATACTACTCGGTATAGTTCGATTTTTCGAGTAAGAACCCGTTGGAGCGTGTCATAAGAGAGGCGAGCTTTATCTTCGAGTTATTTCGCCTATCCTTTGAGTTATTTCGCTCATCCTTCGAGTTTGTGCGTCGCGATTGAAACGTCCCCTTCGTGTCGATCGGTCGTTCGATCGCTCGGCAGCACGTAATAACGAGTATTACCGCAAGATGCGGCGATTCCCCTGATATTATAATATCTCGTCGAAAGATCGGATCGGTCCGGGTGCCCGCAACCCTCTTTTTCTTCTCATCTTTCTCCCTCTCTCTCTTTCTCCGCTTGCTTAGATGCACAGACCTTTTAACCGTGTACGTCGAAACACGCTCGTTTTCGTGGCGTTACAACGATGCCGGCACGGGTTCATTATTGTGATTATTAAATTCGAGCAATTTAGTCGCGGTACACGGTGTTCCGTTTTAACGCGCATTCATTTCACGGCGGCGCGGTTGCATACGCGTTCATTTTCGTTAATGGAAAGGGAAGTTGTGTGTCTGCGTGTTTCTACGTGGCATTGACTCGTCGCGGACGGCCCGAAGAAAATTGCGTTATGCTAAATTGATGGGGTGTAATTTATATGCGCGATAATGTAACGCGGCGTGTATCGCCGTGCACGACCGATCGTTCGACAGCAATTTCGCGGCGCACGTTGAACGAACCTCTTAATTATAATTTCATAAATAATCTCCTGTTAATTTTCCGACAAAATGGAATCCTTAAATTGCGCGGGATGGCGGCCGGTGTCATCGCTTATCGCGTTCGTTCGCGACGAGATGGGTCTTTACCGGCTATCATAAAAACGTGATCACGATCGATTAATACTACGAGCGGATTTCTTGTTTCATACTCATTTTAAGCAAACAAGTATTTACTCGACCATCAACGGTTGATCAGGTATTAATCAGATCGACATTAATCTGACATTAGGCAGACTAACAATTAAAGATTGCTGTTATGGTAATAGTTAGATCGACATTCAATAAATGTTTATCTGAAATCAATCAGATCAACGATCAACGATCGTTGATTTAGGATTAGACAATTAAAGTTAGATTGACAATTAACAATTGCTGATCTGTTAATAATCAGATCGACATTCAACAATATTTTACTTGAAATCAATTAGATCAACGATCAACGATCGTTGATTTACCATAAGTCAAACCAACAATCGACAACTCGTGTGACGTTAGTCAGATCAACGATTAAAGATCAGGTACGAGTTAAATCGGCAATCGATTATGGAATTGATCAAACTGAATTAATCGACAAAAATGTAATTGAGAATCGATCGTTGATCGGACATGGGTTAAGTCGAGAAACCATGTAAATAGACTAATCTCTCTGAGCTCATCGAGCTTGTGGTTACCCAGAGGATATATTAGTTAGATTAACATTAGGTTAGGTGAATCATGAACGGGGGTGTAGTCCCACGGCGAGCAACATTCCTCGAGCACATCCTAGGAAGACGTTATTTTTACAGGGATCGCAAAGTTTTATCGTTATCCGCGGGTACGGCGCTCAACCTTTCGCCAGCGTACAATTAACTCGATTATTATTACCGCGTTCACATAACTCGCTCCGTGAGTTACTCGCATTCTTCGCATCCTGCCTCCTGTGTATCTCCCTTATATATCTGGACAACGGTAATAAAGGCGTAATCCCATCGTCCGCGGCCGCGTTGTTTCCCGTCTTTCTCCGTCGTCGCGTTGGGCTCTTTTTCATCTGGTCTCGAACCGTTTATGGATATCGCGGTTCCCCCGACTTTTCCGTTTCGAGCACACCGTGGAAAAATTCACGTGACCAAATAATTTCCTCCTCGTCCGGTGATATTCATGCTTCACGCGTTTCCTCTTGTTTTCCCTTTCCGTTCTCGGCCGCGTTTTATGGCGGAAGTCGCTTCTTATCTAATTCACCGTCGTCATCTTTCGGTGAAACGACCTGTTTCTGCTTTTACCGGCGCGTTCGCGCCTCCGTTCGGGCCTGGACTTCTCGTCGTTTTCCCTCGACGGAGCGTCGTTATCGACGGAGTCCCTTTGAAACGTCCTCTTCGGGTCGTTTCGTGGCCCTTTTTCCCGCGTTGGCTCTCTCTCTCGTTCGCGACGAACCCGCCGCCAGAGAGAGGGAATTTAGAAGGCGTAATAAAAGCGAGGGCTCCCTTTTCTGTTTGACGAGAGCCTTTTTCCAGCGCGTTCCCATGCATCCAGAGGAACCTCCCTTTACGCGGTTATCCGAGAAACGGTGCCCGGGCAAACTCGCGGGAGCTTCCGGCGAGAGACACCCTAAGGTCGCGCAAACACGAACCTCGACTTTTTCACGTGTCGATACCTGGCCGCCACGTAACCGCCATAACATAATTGTGCCGTTTATCATAAACTTTGTGCAAGTCCATTTATGTTCGATTCGAGATGTCGACAGGTTTACGTTGGATCAACTCTTTGCACTCGAGGATGTTTCTATTGTGTCACATTCGTACGGTGGTTTTCTTTCTCGTTTATTAAAGTTATTTATTGATAAATATTTATTGAAATGGGAATTAATGAAATAGAAGAAAATTGCCACTACTGCTTCGTTACGTTTATACATCATATTTAGCCTTCGTCATCCAGAATAAAGGTTCAAGCCAACATATAGAAAAGTGCTGTTATTGTGACAAATACATATCTCAACAAGAAAGAGACTTAATTATTTTATATCCTAATTCCTACGACAGAGGAGTTCCATGGTCAGTGTCATCGGCTGACAATACGTGTATCGTTGAACGATCGGTTTGACACTAAACCTACCGGTGTATAATGCAGCTTTATTTTGAAATTAATAATGTAGTTGAAAAATGAATAAACGAACGATGAAACACGAATTAATGTACACATTAATTCCTTATCTTTGTGAAAATCAACATGAATTTCAAAAAAGCCACCTGAACATGCTTTCTAACTTAGAATTACAAACTTGTTACATGGTCATTTTGACCGCTTTCGCAGGTTTAGTGTTAAAAGAAGAAAGAACGATTTCGGGAGAGAATGCGTCAAAGTGTCCGAGGATAAAATCGTGAGATCGTGCGGATCAGTTTTTAGCTACTAGTTGCAAGTGCTACTAACCAGTAGCAGTTAAAACTTCAAGTTATAAGGGTCGTTGAGACCTGCATCGCGAACGAAGAGTTCGGAATCGTTGGATCAAAGGTTATCGTGGTGACCATGCTCGTCCTGCCCGTGCACGGATAACACGTAAGTGGCCATTTTGTTCGTCCTCCTCGTTCGCGGACACCTCGACGTTTTCTCGAGTGTATCTGCAGATACTCGGGTATCTTTGGCCACAATTTCTCGCATTCGATCGCGATATTAATTCGACCCGAGAGGTTTCCGCGTGAAACAGGTTCTCCAGGTTGGCGTCTTGTTTCTCTGCCTCCCCTTCATAGACAGCCGGTAATCCAATTACGCGGGTCTCGTCGTTTTTCCCTCTCGGTTTCCGCGGGCAGCGAGCGTAATATCCATCGGCAGATACCGTATGTACGTAAATAGCTTGGAACGATGGATCGTCGAACGATCATCGAGGCAATTTGCACGAAATTAAAATGGCCGGGGAACCGCGGACAGGGAAGAGGACGAGAGGGCATCGTGCGCGGCGTGAGGGCAAATCCGTGCACGGTAATCGACGTCAGGATGATTGCGGCAGGTGTAACAGCGTGTCGCGATACACCGGGCATAGCCTACAGGAAGCCTTATCCTGGTGTACGAGGGCCATCTTCCTCTCGCGTTGGTTAATCAGGAAACATCAGGGCGTTCCGATCGCGCCGCTACCTATCTGATCGAGTAATAACAGGAAGACGAACGGGCGATTGCGGTAATTAAAAACACGCTACATAGTAATCTTTAGCCCATTAATGCCCATCAATTACGTACGGAGGCTGCTCTCAACGAGACGCATCTGCGAGGGAATCTCGCGACCGGGCCCCGGTTGCGCATAATTCAGAACGAGTTTCGCGATAATCGTCCACGGGGACGTGAAACGAATCGATAGCTTCTTGGAAAAAGACGTGATTTATGGACTCGACGTATTGCTCCTTGCTGCGTACTCTTTTCGTTCGTTCTTCGATTCCCGGAATCGGAGCACCGGTATACTTCGTGACTCGATCTTTTCGGCGTATCTTCGCCGATACATTTTTTATCTTCGTCTTATTTTAATCGATCATTATACCGTTTTGTCGAATTTTCTAATTGTTCGGTCCTTTTTAAGAGTGTGATTCTACGAAATAGAAATCATACCGCGCAACAGAGTATGAATATAATAAGAATATGATAAAAATGTAATATAATAAGTATATGTATAATAAGCCTCGCTTATTAAATAATTTTCACTATCTCGTATTTCTTCATGCTTTTACAATGATCATTTTAAATCACAAAATTTGTTCATTTACTTTTCAACCTCATTTTTATCTTCGGTCAAAAATCGTGTATTGGACGATTCAGTTAATAATCCATAAATTCATTCAAAGATTAATCTGAAAATTGAAATGATTAAAAATAGAATAAATAATAAAGTGAAATTAATTGAATTGAATGAATCTATTGATTACAAAGAAGGTAAAATAAATATAATTTCAATATCAAAAATTAAAAACAATAAAGCGATTCAAAAATAATGGGTAATAAACAGTAATCGACTAAAAGAATTTATATTAAATCCAGATTCGAATGGTGAATTTTTTCTCGATCGTTAAAATTGCTTATTGATAAATAAACATTTATAGAAACGAGAATGAATGAAACAGAAAAAATTATTATAGAAAAAAAATGAAATTAATAATCATTATCGAATCATTTAAGTAATCGTGCATTATACGTGGGTAGTTTCAGTGTTAATGCAACAAGCATGCACCTGTCGCTCTAACGAGAAGACGATTCGAAGCGAAAGTAAGATAAAGCTTGTCTCATTGTTACAAGGGCATTCGCAAACGTATACAAGAAAGCAGGGTAATTTTATACGCCAGCCATAATCTTCTTCTATACACCTAATGGTTCATTATCCTTTGCGCGTAATATACCGCGCCACGACGAATTTCGTCGTAAACGACCATTCCCGAAGAAATTAATCGAAGGCCGAGAATTGTCGCGTTAGCTCGTGAATTCAGTTAAACGTGCACGGATTCTCTCGAGGGATCGGAGAGTTTCATAGACCGCGATATAACGAGAGTTTTTAGCACGCGGAAGGTTAGCGTTTCCTTTTATTCCGAGGGGAAAGGGAAAAACTGTAGCCGGTGTTTTACGGTGTGACGAGGGGTCTTATCTGCGAAAAGCAGAGCGCGAAATTTCTCAGGAATCCGACGTGCAGGGAATCGACGCCCATTTCCCTCGTTCCCGATGCCATTATCCGCCTCTCTGAGCCATCCACTTTCAGATTTATAACGCCATTTATGCAGTTCCTCACGTTCATCGAGCGAGGAGCAACGTCGTTCGCCGGGATAATCTCGTGCGCGTTGCATAATGTTTTGTGTTTCCGCCGCGAAAATAATGTCCTACGTGTTACGGTAGGATAACGATACGCAACGTCCGATCGTTTCGACTTAATCGAGCCGGAATAGCGATCTAATCTCGTCGCGAAAAACGCTAGGCTCGCTGTCTGCGCGCGCTTCGCGGACGGCGATAAAGCGCGAGGGAGACGACCGCTAGTGAACCTCTCCGTTATCGGGTGAACACCTTCGTTCCTCGTCGTTGTTATTGGCAGAAACGGCCGGTTACGATCCAGGGAGCGCCGGAAATTGTCCGTTATGAAGAGCACCGGTGATTAATTATTATGCAAACTAGCGGTATCCGCGTTCCTGGTCCTTTATGCGTCTCAAAGGTGCCGCGGATCCACGCAGGACGGTTTAATGGCGCGTCTTTAACGCGTTATTGCGAACGTTTGACAGAAACAGCGCGACGTGTGGCGAACGTTCACGGCCGATGGAATGCGGAATGTCACTCCGGCGAGCTTTTCTCCCGGTCTATTGCTCGGACGTCGTTTATAACCGGGTAACATTGTTACCGACACGATGGGCGATATTTTATGATGCCCGCGCGACGTAAATGACGGCCCGAAGAATACCACCATCGATTAATTTTCTCGGAATCACCTTCCGCGATTGCGGTGTTCAATCACAAGCCACGTAATCTGGTCCAAATTAAATGTCGAGTCATCCTAGCAATAGACACCAAAAACGCGTTACTCACGGTCACTTAGTCATAAAGACTAAGATCATCCTCCTCCACTGAACTAAGGCTATACGTGTATCCCGCATATCAATATACATATGTATACGAATATTCCCCGAGGGCAAGGCCCAATTAGTCAGTCAGTTATTTAGTACAGTTAGAGAGAAATAAGTCTCTTACTGTCAAGTCGAGGTTATACGTCATTGCAATGTGTTCCTGTTCGAAATTCTAATTGAGTTTCGTGATCTAAGATCGTAATTAATAAACCTTTCCAACGCGACAAAAAAAGGTCGATCTCTACGTCCAGACCCAGCGGTGTCTGGAGACTGTGGTGGATATCGAAAACATTCGAGCGAGCCAGGGATTTTTCTCGGGATCCGACGTGGTAGCACAATGAGCGACGCAAAAAGAAAGAGTGGAAAATGTTGTTGCCTCCTCTCGAGCGTTATAAAGGACGATTTAACGCGTAACGATCGCGCGAGCGTTACGGAATAACGACTGCAGGCAACCGTGGATGCGTTGCCGTGACGAGACACTTTCGTACGGAGCGACTTCAACATTGTACTTGAAGGATCGTTCCAATTGCTCTCGCCGTTAGCCTGCGGTTAAATCGATGCCTCTCGAAGGGACTCGGGACGAAGATTTACTCCGGTGGCTGACGTGCTGCGTAGTTGGCCGTCGAGGTGGATGACAAACCCGGGTTCTCGGGAATTATACGTCGAGAAGGCCCGCCGTCGTCCTTCCATTACGGAATGTCGATTGCTCGTTCATCCTTTGCCGCTCGTATTATGGCAGCGCCGGTCGAGGGTCTCTCGACGCCTTCTGCGAGGCCCGAACTATAGAAACTCGACGTGGAGCGGACGAAAAAAAAAACGCTCGACCAGCGCCAACAAAAAGACAACCAACAAACTAGATAATTGCGAATATCTGCTGACGCAGCAGGCAGATTCATCGTACCGATTCACGGTTATTTTAGTTGGACTGACGAACAACGTCCGACAGATTGCTCCTAGCAATCGGATTTCTCAGCGATTACACCCGAAATCATCGAAATTTGTTCGATGGACAATGCAGCTTATCATAGTCTCATACTCGCCCAAACGTCCCAATCGCGATCCCTATATTTGCAATATTTGAGTCTTGAGACGTTCAAACATTGTGATGTTACGACTTTTTAACAATGACATCGCCATTTGCATCAACAGTAAAAACGTCGATCCTGAGTTTCATTCGAAACATGTTCACCCAACAATGTCCACCTAACAATGTTCACTGACCAATGTTCACACAACAGTGTTCATATAACAATATTCATGCAACAATGTTCACCTAGCATTGTTCGCCCAGAAATGATTACCTAGCAATATTCATCCAACAATGTTCACTTAGCAATGTTCACCCAACAGTGTTCACCTTGAAATGTTCACCTAGCAATATTCATCCAACAATGTTCACCCAACAGTGTTCATCTAGCAATATTTATCCAACAATGTTCACCTAGCAATGTTCACCTAGCAATATTCATCCAACAATGTTCACCTAGCAATATTCATCCAACAATGTTCACCTAGCAATGTTCACCTAGCAATATTCATCCAACAATGTTCACCCAACAGTGTTCATCTAGCAATATTCATCCAACAATGTTCACCTAGCAATGTTCACCTAGCAATGTTCACCTAGCAATGTTCACCTAGCAATGTTCACCTAGCAATGTTCACCTAGTAATGTTCACCTAGCAATGTTCACCTAGCAATACTTCAACAATTGTATTTAAAACAGTACATCAACAGAATCAAACAAGAATCAAATCCTGCCTCCTCCTTTCCAACCCCGTTTCCGATAATCGTTAAAGCTTTCAGAGGTTATAGCAAATGTTGAAACATGAAAACGACGGAATTTGAAAATGCGTCGATATGTCGCAAAAAGCATGGCCATTTCCGAAAAGTCGTAGTCGCGGCATAGAGGTTTGTGGAAGGCCGGCGTATCCAAACAGGGAACAATTAGAATGATAATGGAAGCGTGCCCTTCGGGACGAAGAAACGAAGGAACGTGGAACGCGGACTGGCCGTCGGAGGCTAACTTAACTTCGTTGGCCGTCGTGTTTGCACATCGGGAAACCCTCGAAGTTGCTGCATCGTTCCCGATGTTTGCCCTACGTTTACGTGGAAAGCCTGAAATACCATAGTTTGCTTTGGGCGCGGCGGCCTACGGACGCGTTTCGTCGCCGATCGCCGTCTTCGTGCCAGCCTTTAAGTTCAAGGCACGGTGCCACTTAGCGAGACAATGTTGAAGGTAAACAAGACGCTTGCATCTGGCCAAGCTTCGTCCGATCGTTTGTCTTCGGTGTGGGAAAGCTGCGCGCTATGCAACCTTCAACTTTTAGTATGCACTCCCGTGATTCATGGATAATAGACGATCCCTTATCTCTTTCAAGTCGTTCAACCGTGCAAATAACGAATGCGAGGAATTTCGTATGGGATATCTCACTTTCGTGCGTGTGTTCCGAACGTTCGCAGTTTCATCGTGCTACTTGTGGTTGTTTATACTGCTCCGTTCGATTCGGCGAAAATTAAATGAATTTTATTTCTATCGTCAACAAGTATACGTAATCGATGCGAGATTTTACACAATTATTCATGAGATCTCTTTAAGAATATAATCGCAACTGCCTGTTCTTTATTTCAAGGGGAAAATCAACTCTTCAATCCGAGTCGAGTCGGTGGACGAAAAATCCTAAACGATGAAAGATATTGAAAAATGTTTGAACAAAAGCTTATTTCTTTCGATTCAACAGCTTAACGCAAGAGCCAGCGGGGTTTCGAGGGATTATGAGAAGACGAATCAGGAAATGACGCAAAGTTGATCGACGCTGAGGTTCGGACAAGCCATCAGCTTCGTGACGCGATTCCTCGTAAGGTCGAGGTGAAGGAACCTTAATGACTAGATACCTAGGAGACGGGATAAGAGTTAAAGAAACGGTGATCCTGTCCTCCCTGGAACAGGCATGCGCACCTGTGTCGAGCTTTACCGAAGTAACGTGCACCGATCCCTTAGCGAGTCACGATAGCCAGTCTTCTTGTACAAGGTTTTCAGATCGACGCGACATCCCGACTAGGAAACCGGTACAAGGAAGTATAGAACGATCGCTGGAAGAGCTTGCGCTCCTGGGAAGTAGCTACGACGAATGTACAGAAGATTTCACGGAATCGAACGTGACTGTTGTCCAGTTTTGCCGTCATCTGGAACACGAGCCATTTTCTTCTACGCGACTCTCTTCACTTCTTTTCGCGGACGTCCGAACGTGTCGGCCGGCCTGGCGATATCCAACGAATATTCGCGGGACGTGTTTAATCGCGAGGTCGAAAGTGTCGAAAACACGATGAAGACGAACGAGGAGATAATTATGACTCAATGATCGAATTCGTAACGAATTCAACAGGTTAACTGCGGAATTTATTAATGTCAGTTTGTTAATCGGTTACATGTAATTCATGTTCAAATCATAATAAGCATCTAGACCATATTATTGTGGTATCGAATTGTATTTTGTTTCACGACAAATTTCTATTGTTGATTTTATAATTAACATTATACCAGGTCAGTGTCCGACCAAATATCTTCCGATTATTTTCTGAATAAAATTTAATTAACAACCCATTGAAATTATTGTGATCAACCAATGACGAGTATATCCGTCAAATGCTCCTATTATAAATTATATGAAAAAATGAAACGAAGAAGAATTACACTTTCGATGCAAAATTAATGAATCGTTAAAATCGATCGGAATGGAGTTTTGGATCGACGTGTATAGTCGAACGAAATTAATTGGTTAAGTCGATCGGGTGAAATCGTTTGATCGTCTTCGTAGTCCAGGTGCGATGCATCCCTCGAAAAGGGACCACGAGGACGTCCCGTGATTAATATTCGCACATCCGGCCAGTTGGAATAATTTTCATCGGCTCGATGCGTTGACGAGGCGCGAACCATTGCAGCGGAGCGTGTCGGTGTCACGCAAAGAAAACGAGAAGATCGACGAGGTCGTGTACGAACCGGCCAACAACGGGACACCGTTGTTCCGGTGGCCCTCTATAAATAGGATGGCGGAGAGCTTGATGATCAATATTCGTACATCCGGCTGGCTCGACGATCCGACGGATATTCCTACTTGAATTTTATAAGAAGTAAATATTTTTATGGGACATCTACCATAAAACAGCTCATCCTGGACGTGCCGCTTGTTTCGCTTTGTACCGACTTTTTTTTACGCGGGTTAAACAACTTTTTAACTCGGCTACTTTCTCGGGTCTGGAATTTTTGGATTTTTGGATTTGGAAGTTTTGGGGTATTTTAAAATTTTTGGGGTAGAATTTTTAGATATTCGAATATTCGAGTATTATGGTGCTCGGATTTTGGATATTGGAATTCTGGAAATTTGAAATTTTCCAATTTTGGGGGTTGGACTTTTAGAGTCGCAGGAGTTTTTAATTTTGGAATCGGCAAAGAATTATGTGATTATGAAATGTCGAGATTAACCAATTTCAGAATATTTGGAATTTTTTGGGACTACAAAATTTGGAATTTTCAGACCTTGAGATCTCGTTTACATACTATGTTATTTTGGTATTTCGAGACATTATTTAGGCACTTTGATACTGTGAAATTTTTAGACACTTTTCTATAGTTTGCAATTTTGAGACATCATCTAGATACTTTGATACTTTGCAATGTTGAAATATAATGTAGGTGCTTTTGAACTTCGAAAAATAATGCAAATAACTTGATAATTACAGTTTGAAAGGTATATTCGGTCCATCAAAGTTCCCAAATGTACATTGCATGAAAATTCATCGGTTCAACTTACAATCAGACTTATAATCGATCTCTTTACCAAACGTCAGACAAAAATGGCAACATTTCACGATTAATACCATTACGTTAAACACCAATAAACGCATAAAATCGATGTCTATCACATCAATGCTATGAAACTCTACGTATCCGCCCCGCATTACCGATGCATACACCGGTACCCTCGAAGTGCCAAAATAATGAAATTCCACGGAAGTTATCGTCTCTAATTTCCAGAAGTCGTTCGGTGGAATTCCATGCGGGCAAAATATGTAAACGGTTACAGACGTCTCATTGTTAAGAGCGAAGGAGAAGGTTGGTGGCTCGAACGGCATACCGTCGGAGATGGGTCGAGCACGATCAGAATAATGCACGCCGGTGTAGTTGAACGAGGACGAAGGCGTTCAACCGGAGGTGTTAGTGGACTATAAAGAGAAGCAGAAGAAGGGTCGGCTCGTGCACGAGCCACACAGCGGGACACTGTTGTGTCCCCGTGGCCCAGGTGCACCGGGGCCACCCTGTGCACCCCCCGTTCGCTCGGGGGGCACCCTGTGCTCCCCCCATTCGCTCGGGGACACCCTGTGCTCCCCCCGGTTCGCTCGGGGGCACGGCCAGAAAAGGTTACTCGTCGAAGTCGGCAACAGCGAGCAGATATCGGCTCTCTTCTGGGCCTGGACAAGGCCCGAGGGAAATAATGCGGCGACGGTGAACCGGATGCGAGGTTCGCGGACCACGAACAGCCACCCAACCTAAGGGGACGCTGCGGTTGTCTTACCCCGTCAGTGTAACAGCTCCAGATACGATCTCGGGGCCCACCTTCGGGGACAGGTTCACGCGACAAAACCTGTCGACGCCTCGACACGTCAGCCTTGAAACGATGATAATCGCTCCTCCTCGAGGGACACCCACGAAACGAGCTAGATCGAACCCATATTCGATCGCCTTATAAATTGCGTTCGATACGCTTGCACTCGATTTACGCGATGGTCGTTAAGTTTTACAGCCGATTTGAGATATCGTGGGATGTCTCCTTGTATACTACCGCTCGTAAGTGTTTAGGCACTCTCAATAAAATAAATCGTATACAAACTCAGGGAAGTGAGAGAGAGTAAAGCTAATCCGATATATTGGGGTGTCCCATAAGTTTCTTCCTTATTTGATAGAAATGAATACACAATATTTATTGTTCAAGGCTAATTAGTTGCGATAAATATGAACTGTTCTGCTCTGTCGTTCTCTTTCATCCCTGAGGAAATATCATTATGTTCGTTTTTTAACGTTATTGACGATTACTTGCAAAATATTCCTTGAAGCGTGTCTTTGACGTTATATCAAGAAAGGAAGAAACTTATGGGACAAGCTATAAGGAAACTGCGTTTTAGACAAGTATTTCATTTCACTGCGATATTTTTTGGTAAAAATTATTCTGTATCGATAAGATACATGAATAGTGAAGTGAAACAAAAGAGTATTATTTCTCGATTTCAAGAGATGGCACATACAAGCTAGATAAGTACACGCGTGTGAACTCGACAATTTCTTGATCAGCAAATTTAACTCGACAAAAGAGTGATATGGGTCAAACATTAGATTCCTGTATTTTCTAGTTTCGATATTCCTAAGTTTTTAAACATCCCCCGAAAAATCACCAGGATTATCGATCGATATATTCTTTCTGAGAAACGCGAATTCTCCCTTGACTTTACAGTTGACATTATCGAATACGATCTTCCGACACAAAATATTTCGATAGTCGTGGTATAACGAAGGAATTGATGTCCATGCATGAAATTGAGTTTGCATGAAAAATCCGTCATGAACCGTGTTCGACGTTCTATAGAAAGTGGAAACAATCGATCACGGAACCAACGGGTCGTCGAAACGCGAAATTATTTCCATGGACCGTCTACGAAATCGTACGGCTTCCCCCAGACTCCGAACTCTTATAGAGTCCGACGATCGAGGCAGCGACCCGTGGAAATCGTTTCATTTCGATATATTTCATCGAAACCGTACGACGCCTTAATATCAGCTCCGGCGTCAGCTGGCGGCGGTTTTTCCGGGAAAAGCTCGGGAAAAAGGAAGAAGGCGTAGCCGAGGGGGGGCAGAAACGAACTCTTTCTGGTACGTCGGTTCGTAGAGAACGACCAAGATGGAGCATACTCTGTTACTATCTTATTACGAGACTCCGCAAATGGTCTTCATCAAGGTAAGACCGTGTTCTACCGGCTCGACGTTTCCTCCTTCTCTTTCGTTTCCTTCGCTCGTCCCATCCTCCCTTCGTTCGTTGCTTTTTTTCCTCTAGCCATTTCTACATCGTCAGGCTGCGCCCGTGAAGAGGCAACGAAGGTGGATGACTTTCGTTCGTCGGTGGCGCGACGAGCAGAACGGCGAACACCGAGCTGAAGACCGATGAAGAAGAGGGGCTGGAGAACGCGAACAAAAGAGAAGGTGGTTCGACGTTATTAATCTCGGAACGGACGTGACGCGTGACGACGATCACGGTGGTTCCGTCTCGCGTCGGATAGATACGGGCCACGAGGTACCCGGAGCCACGAGTTCCATGGCTCATTCTTCATGGTCGAGTGACTTTTGCGTATATACGAATGCCCGGACGATTAACGATCGTACCCGTGGTTGCGCTCGTTAAGCGACAGTTTCTTTTCCCTCGGCGAGATGAGCCACCGGTAAGACGGCGAGCACGGGCCCAAGGAGAAGAAGAAGAAGGAGAAGAAGAAGAAGAAGAAGAAGAAGAAGAAGAAGAAGAAGATGAAACTGGTACACCGAAGATCATCCCCTCGGTCGAAGACGAATGATCCGGACTCTGCGCCCGGATACATTATCGCTGTGTGCTGCGAGTCGAGAGAACTGCACGAGCATCGGGGCGACACTTTCGTAGAATCGTGGATCGGGTACTCGTGACGACGATGGCGATCTGTAAGAGGTCCTCGTGCCAAGGTCGTACGACTAATAATAACTCGGTGGGCAGAAATCGATTTCTCCATCGAATCACGATCCGATCCGAACCGGGATCAACCGGGTGTGGGTCGATAGAGTACGAGCCTACGCGACACGCCGGTTTCGCTCATTATGTGTCTCGCGATATCTCGTAGGATTAACGATCGAAATTTTCGGAGTTATCGAACGATCGCGTTGTGCAACCTGGCCCGTATACGAAAACAATCGACGCGGTGAAAGTTGTTCCACGAAAATCCGACGACGATTCGCGCAACGTCGACGACGCGACGGATATTCTCGCGATGGAGTCACCATTTTGTTCGATTTGTAGAAAATAGAACGTGCTCGGGCATGCGTGTACCCGGGCTTGCGTAATTTCCAATTAACTCGACGTTTTCTCGTTTCTACCACGAGGATAATCGTGCGAAAATTCTGACAATCGTAGGAAGCTACGGGCTGACCACCGGGGATTTCTTGTGTGTCATGGTTCCGCTCTGTTTTAATTAAGCGATGAAACGGGAGGAAAAGAGATAACGCTTGCGAGACCACCGTGTTGTCGCTTCGACGAATTTTGATTCTTGCAGCGAATCAAGGTCCTTGAACGATGATCGGAGCGATACGATTCTAAGAAGAGCTCGAGAAGATTTCAAAAATTACTTGCAATATTTTGTACAGGGTGGTTCATTTTTATACATCCAAATCGTATCAGCACACCCTATGATTATATGCGAGAAAGTAACATTTCTTTATACAGAGTGGTTCATTTTTATACTGCCAAACTGTATCAGCACACTCTGAGAATATATAAGACAACAATATTGTGATATACAATTATATATATATATATATATATATATATATATATATATATATATATATATATATATATATATATGTTATATGTATTATATACATACATATTATGTGACATGTATGTTATATGTGTAATATATTATATATACGCACATATATCATATATAATATACATTATATATACATATGTATATCATACAGTCTCATGTAAGTATATTCTCATACTCGTGACGCACTCATATCATAAACATAATAAATCTCACCAAGATTTTAAATCCGTTCATATGTTAAATTTATATCCGATTATAATCAACATAAGCAATGATCATTGAATATAAAATATGCATAACATTTTAACTTTCTTTATTCGTATTAATATTGTAGCTGAGTTTGTTTTGACGTAGCGGATAAATAAATTATATGGCACGGGTTTAATATTCGTGAAAACTGGTCCAGCCGAGAGTCCCGTTTGCGAAAGAACGGGATCGTTATCGAACTGTATCGAACTGTTCGATAACCGTGTACACTTGTTATTAAACTTCGGAGGACGTTTATGCAGCAGCATTCTTCGAGAAATATTCGTTACTCGTATCCTGTGACTGGCACTGTCGTCCTTTACGATGGCAGATATTGTACATACGCGGTGTACCGTATAATTTGCATTTATTTTATCCTTAAACACGGTGCTGTTCGAGGGTTACGCGTCTGTGTACACAGCTAGAAGAGGGAAGCACACACGGTACGAGGATATCCGGAGAAAAAAATCGGTGAACGCGTTGCTACCATAGTTCGAAATCGGGATCGACTAATAGCGTTAAAGCCAAGGAACTAAGCACCGGTTAGAAGGTTTACCGTTACGAGAGGTCGATCACCATTAGAGATTACTTCTCGCTCGAGATCGCGTTTATGTCCGTTTCGTGAAGACGTTTCAGGCATTCGCGCCTTTTTCTTTACACCCGCGACCGATTAACCCTTTGCACTCCTTCGTTTCTCTCACCTGCAGCTCCCTCATTAATTTACAAAATAGATCAAGATCTAATTTTTATACTGCCAAACTGTATCAGCACACTCTGTGAATATCAGACAACAATATTATGATATAAACAATACATATGATGCAATTATATATACATATACATTTGCATACGATATATATGTCATTCTATATATATATATATATGTATCATCAGGGTCTAATTTGTTCAGAACATGGATTTTTAATAAAATGAGTTGCAACAGTGCAGGACGTAAAATGAATATATCTTCAATTTATCGTAAGTAGTGAACGAATGAAAATATATATATTCATCCAATCTATTTATCCGAATTATTTACGATCGAAGAAAAATGTGAAATCGAGCCACACTCGACACAGGAGTGACAAGGGTTAGTACTTTTCTAGCATGAAAAAAAATCGCATTTTAAATTGCATACTTCTAACATCAATTCTTTTCTGACAAATATATTCTTAATTTAATATAAGTAGCGAAGAAATGAAAATATAGTCGATCAACTTATTTCACTAAATTATTGATACGATTCAAGAGAAAGGCGACATAGGAGCGATAAGGGTTAATCCCATAACCTAAAATTTTCTAGTCAGTTGCGTCATTTACGGCTAGTTAATGATTGCTCTAATATTAAGACAACTAAAGAAAGTTAAAATGTTAGACACATTCCGCATTCAGCGATTCTTGATTATGCAGATTGTAATTAAAATCGATCCCAAAATTGAATAGCAACGAAAATACGAGCTTGATTTATCGCGTTCGAATTGTGGCGTGCGTCACGAGTGTGACACGATATCGTTGGTTAACTCCTTGCTATTTTAATATTCTGAAGAAATTTTGATATTCTTTGTTCTTTGTTAACAGTACGGACGGACGCTTGCCAAATAAATCGTATGGCAAGGGGTTGAAGCAGTGGATTCGCGTGCGTTTCATCGAGGATGTTTCGTCGATTCGTAGAGGCGGGTTACCTTAGGAACCCTCGTTCGAGGCCAGTTAAATTATTGTTCGACGTGGAACCTCCTCGAATTCCACAATTTGGGCAGAATTTAAATTACATCCCGTTAGCGAGCGATTTTTTGTTGGCGGAGATTCGCCGACGGGATAACAACATGGTAGCCCGCTGATTAGGATTCGATCTGGGCCGGCTTTGATTACGCGTCGTTTTTTCTCTTTTTCGCGTTTTCATTTTGTAACGGCCGATCAAACCGGTTCCGAGCCCACGTTCGATCGAAGATGATGTCACGAAAAAACCCAGGATCGCGGGAGCTGCGTCGAGCGAGGAGTCGCGATGAAACAGAAGACGAAATCACGATTTTGTTTCTCATTAACCGAACACCGTACGACCTCGAACGATCCTACGACGAAGTCGAACAACCACCGCGGATACCGGAGTGCTTACGAACGCCTGCCTTTTAATTCGCTGTATAATGTTACGCGCTATTGTACTTAATTCCGGGCTGCTCTTACGGTACATCCCTCTCCGAGGAATCGCCTACATTAGCCTACCCTCTCGCGAACGCCTCCTCTACTGTTTCTCCTCTTTCTTGCCGAAGCGACTGCGATAAATAACGAGGCCTTTAGAGCGTCCACCGAATAAGGAACATTCGCCGGGAATTGAATCGCCAGTTCGCGATAGTCGAACGACTCGATTCTTTCGCGTACGCCTTGTTCGATCGTGTGCTCGTACGGGAACACGCGTTTCGTTGTACGATACCACGCGAACATAGTCAGTTTATTCGGTAGACAATGGATATGTGTCAGGCTACTCCGTAAACGTTTGAAATTTAACTCTTTATTGTCGGATCCTCGCCGTTGGCGGATGGAAACTCTAACGCTTTTTAGATGAAACGTTTGATAATTGTTTTTTATTTTTTATTATTAATTCCCGCTATTGTCTGTTTCGTTATTTTATACATCCTCTGTACAATTTGTACATCCTCTGTACGATCTCTACACAGTCCACATGTAGATACAGATATTTATTTAACGTTGTGATTCAAACGAAATTTGAGGCACCTTTCGAGCGCAAAGGGATGACAAAGTTTTTCAAAGCACTTCACTGCACGTTTTTTTTTTTGGTGTTTGAATAAATTTCAGCAAAAAGATTATTTATATTTTAATACGTTCAAATTAATATTTTTATTTCTGTAGATTTAAAGATGACGTTAATATTCCACGTATAAAATAAAATTACTTTGCAAGGTTGTTACAATTAATCAATGACTTTCCTCGACCAGCTAGGTTCAAAATTAATCACATTATTATCACCTTTTTTTTTATCTTATGGTATTACTTTGCAAGGTTGGTCTACTATCATTTTCTATTATCACGTTGTAGATCATTATTTCTTTTTATTATCGTAGAATAGTTTGTGTTGGTTATGTATTATGAGGCTATGGTTTACAGTAATTTTTTATTATCATATTATAATTTGTTATTATTTCACCCTATCACATTATCGTTTGTTATCATTTCACATTATCATATTGTAGCCTATTATGATAGCTTATTATTATATTATAGTTTATCATTTCATACAATCATGTTGTAGTTTATCACTTCATATTATCATATCATAATTCATTATTATTTTTCTTGTTATATGATAGTTTGTTATAATTTTTCCTCGTGACGCTATAGTTCATTAACATTTTTTATTATCGTGTTATAGTTGATTATGTCTTTTGGGCAAAGTAACGGTGGTCTTTCGAGAGATTGACATCGGTGCGCGTTTGCGTCGCAAAAGTTCGCACAGTTCCCGAGGGTTCTCGCGAGTTCGTAAATAGAGATCCTTCATGTACCGCGACAGCTTAATCCTTCGTTGAATGCGAGCGGATAGATTAGCGACAACTGTATCCCTCCTTATGAGTTATGTAACAGGTGCCACGGGCTGAAAAGGTGGCAGCAATTACGCGCGACATGCATGTACGCTCGATAAGAGGTGTCCGCGGGCCGGTTGTTGCGGTCAGCCACCGTACAAAAGATGCATGGAAAGGCAAGAAAACGGCTCCGTGAACTTGAGGCGGTTCAGCATCTTATCTACGAACGGGTTAGCACAGAAAATGGAACGATCCATAAAGGCCATTCACGGCGACCCGATAAAACGACCGGCGCGTAACCTGTTACCGCTTGTTACCGGATTATTTCGTGAATAATACGGCATGCGTGGTCGCGTGCATGCTCGTGCCTCGCCTTCTCTTTGGTACGGGACGGAATATCGTTCCATGTAAAACAACGAACGAAGACGGAGAGCAGGAACGAACGGAGACGGTGGGAAGAGGTAAAAAGGATGGATAGGTCACCGACCGGTTGTCGTTGACAATTCCGTCGACCGACCCACACACGCGGCGACAGGTATGCCTACATTATTAGAGGAACTAGGCCAATGGTGCAGGTTCATTAAACCACCGGCGAACTGGATTTCTACACCTTTATTTTCGTTTGCAACGACAACCGGGGCCCCGCTGCGTTTTAGGTCACTCGGCCTGACCGAATTTAGCCGAAATCACGCCGTCCGCTCGCTTTCTATCACGAAACACCGCGAACTTAGTCATCGAACAGGTTCTCCCCTTTTGAATCATGCACGATTTTTCTTTTCTTCTTGCATCCAGCCGGGGGCCTCTCCGAGCGAACCGATTCGGGGAAGACCGAATGACTCGAGGCGAATGTTGGGTCCTTTTTTTTTCTTTCGTTCGAGGATCGATCGGCGTGTAGACAACGACGTACGAGCAACGATGAGTCGCAAATTATTAATAACGATTTGGTGTGCGGAGATTGAGGGCAACGAATCGGACTTGGGAATGTGTTAGTGCGGAGGAGATTGTGTACACGCGGAGGATCGAGCGTTATTCGGTAATATTTGAACGAAGTGTTTGATCTTGCGATTTAACGTAATTTTGCCTGGTGTGGGACCGAAAGACGTGAGATCATAAATCAATAATATAAGAGGACGGCGTGCATATTGGATTATGTCACGTTCCAGCGTGATGAGATTATTTTTAAACGTGCAACTGTTGCCTGTAGAATGGTATGACGTGTATCAAAATCATAATGTGTATCGTTCGATCTGGAGATGTTGAAAGTGTTCAAAGAATATCATGACATAAGATGTAACAAGAAAGAAAGCTGTGTTACGGTACATTGTAATTTTTTTAAAATACTCTGTGCTAGTCAAAATTATAAACTCGCTTCATTTTCAACTAGCCCACACTTATGAATAATATTACTTGTTTGCAGTATTACGTGAGAATGATACGAAAACTATACTGTGAGATTTTGTGATTGTTGTATGTACGATTATTTCGCAATTTTCACCTATACAGTTATTCCTCTTTTTATGGAAAATCCGATATGCAGGTTGACTCACTTGTAAAGAAACTCATTCGTGTAGCAGCTAATTATAACAGAATTAGTCTTTGATAATCAATTACAGCTCCGTTGCCACTAATAAAGCGGAGCATTTAAAATTTTTCTCTCAACAAGGTCTTCGATTAAATTTTCATCAATTTCTTCTTACAATTTTCTTGCTAACAGCGTGAAAATCTAATTGGTTGCAGTTAAGTAATCGTGACAGAGTAGTAATTGATTACTAAACACAATTTTTGCTTAATCATAGATTTAATTGATTATTAAGAACAATTTCTGTTTAGTCATTAGTTTCATTGATTATTAAGAACAATTTCTGTTTAACAATCAATTTAACCGATCGTTAAAAATAATTTATTTAAAATTTTATTCAATTCATAGATAGTATCTTCTACTAAAGTGTGCAATAATTCATTGTGTATATAAAAATTACAAAATTTCGTAGGATCGTGATACTGCAAAAAGAAGAACTCTTTATTATCATTGTAACAATAAATTAATTAAAAATAAAGCGATCTCATGATTTTGTCTACTAATGCACTATTTTATAGATCAAACGAATCAAGGATTTTCATGCAATAAACTATTGAAGAATTTTATCGAAATACACGATTCAAGGATTTTTTATTGAAATATACGATTGAATAATTTTTATCGAAATGCACGATTCAAGGATTCTATGGAAATATATAATTGAAGGATTTTTTATCGAAATAAGCGATTCGAGGATTTTATCGAAATATATAATTCAAGGATTTTTTCAAAATATATAATTGAAGTATTTTTTATAAAAATAAGCGACTCGAGACTTTTATCAATATATAGGATTCAAGTATTTTATCCAAACATACGATTGAAGGATTTTTTATGGAAACAATAGATTCAAGGCATTTATCGACATAATTAAAAAAATTTAATCAAGGGATGTTTTATGGAAACAAGAGATCGAAGAATTTAATAAAATAAGAAACGAGATATCGATGCTCCAAGAAATCTAATAAGGTTGCACGACGAAATTGTGTTAAAAAAATGGAAAATCGTTAAACATGCAAGAGCTATGCCGAAGAGTGGACGGCGACTACAGATAAAAGCCGCGACACGGTCGTGGTATGTTGGAAGAATAGCAATACACTGTCGGCACGATAAGAAGACACGATGTAATCAGAAATGTTTCAGCGAACGGTCGCGTTCGTTAATGAAAAGCGTTAATTCGAACAAAGGCGGTGACTCGGCGCGATTCGAGCGCGACGCGAAAGGATTCGGCATTGGTCGATTAACGTTTTAAAAACCGTTCGTGCGGTCGTGCAATACGTGCGACGAAGTCGAAAGCCCGATACTCGGAGCCGATTCGTGCTCGCATTGAAATTCTCTCCGATCTCGTCGGGCAGAGTAGCCGATTTTTATCGAGTACACGACCGGTTACCGGGCAGAGCTCATAAACCGCATTCGACATCGAGGCACGGGCAGCCACGTAAGGAATACGAAGTATCACAAGGTAAACCCATTCGTGGTATTTCAATCGACCAGACAGAAACCGTTCGAAACCCGTTCGCAGACCACGAACCCGTGAAACCGTGTCGCGTGAATTCCAGCACGGCTGCTCGACGAAGCCCCGAACGAGCCTAATGGCGTTATTAATTTCAAAAATATCCGTTCCGCCGGATTTTAGTCACTATACACGACCGATATGCATACGGAACACTTCGCACGATCTTCACGGGGATTTCGAGTGATATAATCCCGATGCGACGTTCCACGTATCGCGTTCGTTACGTCTCTTCGAATTAACCTGATGCAGGATAATCCATCTTCGTAACGCGTGTGGCCTCGTTGGAGCGATCATTCGTATTATTTCGACTTTAATCGGGAAGACGGTAAAAAGGTAGAAAGCAATTGCGGATGAATTAAGAAAATGAATTTTCTTGAACTTAAGTTTGATTAATGTTTTAAATTAATAATACTGTGATCAGGAATAAATTTTAGAATCATGGTCACGAGCGTTTGTATAGCATTTTATATATCCCAAACTGTATTGCACAAATGCATGGTCAAAAATTTGTATCGAAATAATCAAACTTATCTTTGCGCTAGAAAACAGACTCGTGAGTATCATTCTGTTTAATGCGATAATTTAAAGCAGGAATTTTTCAACTGAATCTATAGTATATTAGATTATAGATTTATTGTAGATCTACAGTCTTGTAGATTTAATGTAGAGTAGTATAGTATGCATATATTTTCAGTATGACTCAAATAAATCTGCAATATAAAGAAGCAATAGTACAAATTACTAATAGAGGAATATCAAAAGAATTTAAAAATATTTGCAAAAATAGAAAAACTCTGTTAAAGGAGTTCTAAAATATTTCTAAAAACAGAAAGATTCTTCCGAAAAAGCATGTCATAATTGTTTGAAAGAATTTTTGATTTTGTTCAACAGCAAAAATACAGGGCGTCTCACAGCTAGTGTGTATACGGCTCACACGAAACATCAGCTTCATCAATAATAAAACAAAATGCACAAATCACAATTGTTCATCATAAGGAAAGCTTTTCATCGAAAATTATTTCAATACAAGAAGCAATCAGAATGAAGTAAAATATTTCTAAAGTATCTATCTCGTTTTAAAGTATATACATATAAAACCCCTCAAATAAAAAGTTTCCGAGCTAGCCAACAGTAAAAATATCTCCAGTGCAAAGAATTAACACGTACATATCACGCGAGACAACGGATCGACCAATTATAAAATAAAAGCAGACGAACAAAAATTCTCCAACGGAAATCGTTGCGACGCGAAAACCGATTAAAACGAAGTAATCGATAGCGCGAGAGGATCGTTCGAAAGGGACAATTTGGTAATTGAACTTCTTTGTCCTCCGGTAATGGGAACGTTTTTTGCATGTGAAGCGAACGCGACCGATCGTGACAGAAAAGCGATAACGCGTGTTCGGTTTTTCTCTGTGATCGGCAGAATCGATTCCGACCACGGAAAGGTCGAACGAAAATCGTACAACTTCCTGCCAGTACGGCGAGAGTCAACGGCCGAACAAGCGAATTTCGGGTTCATTCGCATTCACCTACGCGAACCCGAGTGTATCCAAATTCCGTGATAACCGTAGGAGTTCTCTTTGAAAGATTCGGTTCCGTGGAACAAGGCGTGACGTTGAATTAGCACTTCGTGTACGCGGAACGCGTGCGTGGAATATGAGAAGTGTAGCGACAATACGGCGAACTATGCGGTACACTCTGTCCCGTGTGAACGGAATTCGGGCTCGATCGCTTTTCGACAAATTTTCGACTCATCTCGATAGCTTTTCGATAAATTTTCGACTCATCCCGATGATATTTTCACAAATTTTTGGCTCATCTCGATCGAATTTTCACAAATTTTCAACTCATCTCGATCGAATTTTCACAAATTTTCGATTCACCACTATCACATTTTCACAAATTTTCGACTCAACTCGATCGCTTTTCGACAAATTTTCGACTCATCTCGATCGTATTTTCACAAATTTTAGACTCATCTTGATCGCATTTTCAAAAATTTTCGATTCATCTTGATCGAATTTTCACAAACTTTCCACTCACCGTTATCGCATTTTCACAAATTTTCGACTCATCTCGATCGAATTTTCACAAATTTTCGACTCATCTCGATCGAATTTTCACAAATTTACGACTCACCACTATTGCATTTTCACAAATTTTCGACTCATCTCGATCGCATTTCGAGCTTCACCGCTTTGGAATTAACGGGCATCGAATTATCGGTTCGAAAATATCGAGTAGGTCGCAAAAATTTGGATAATAGAATAGGACGACGTTTCAGTGTAAATTTCATCTGGATTTGAAATTAATAATTACGGCGTGACCGGTTAAGCTTGAAACGGATCGGTATTTTGGACGAGATCAAACTTTGGTTTAGTTCTATTTCGTATCAATTTTGGAATTAACTTTAGAATCATTTATGAGAGCCGAAATAGACGTTGGAAGAAATTTTTGAAATAAAGATTTCTGCCTTCATTTTTGGATTTATAATTTCGATATACTCGTATTAACATATTTTCGTTATAATATAGAATATGTTTAAATACTTTTTTTTTATCAAATCTATTTAACATAGAGTTATATTTGCTGTCATGTAAAATCTTTAAAAAATGTAGTTATGTTTATTACAATATCAAATCTATTTAAAATACAGTCACATCTATCAAGATATCAAATATTTTTTAAATGTAATTATATTTACTGCAACGTCAAATATTTTTAAAATGCAGTTATATTTACTATAATATCGCGTATTTATAAAATGTATTTATATTTACTATGATACCGAATATTTCCAAAATGGTATTGTATTCGTCGTGATATAAAATGCGGTCGAATAGTTAGCGATTGTTGCATTGATAATTTTTAGACCGAGTCATGGGAACTGACAGTTGGAAGAAAGCGACACTCAGCAACGGAAAATTGACAGGGAAGCAGAGGAATCCTCGAAGACCGTTTATATTTTTGACTGACATCAAGAGGAATGAATAATTGATCGAGTCTCCTTTGAACAGCCCTATGAATGCAGAATTTCACGGGTTGATAGGTCCAGTCTCCGTGCTCGATATTTTTAATAGCCCTTTTTCAACGGCGGTCAGGCCAGTGTCCGATGAACTAACCGTCCACGAAGGTGTTCTTTTTTTTTTTTTTTTTTGAAACGTTATATAGACGGCCGTTGGGTCGATAGCGTTGCCTCTTTTAATACGCGATCGCTTTGAAACAGTTTGACGTTCAAAATATGTTGGCCGTCGTTTCTTGAACGGGATATAACGCATCGCATTAGTTTGCTGCCTATCTCTTCTTCTTTTCAGTCAAGTTTATCAAAAGCGTTCGAAATTCAAAGGAATTCTGCGATCAAGAAGTAAATTCTTGATGAGCAGTCGAAATCGTAATGGTATCGTCGATTACATATGCTGATAAGAAGTCTTAAAATTGAAAAATAAAGATATTCGAAAATTGTAATAGAATGACAGATTCATTGTTAGAAATTTTTAAATCTCTAATATTATTAGATGAATTATAAATAAAGCAAAATTTTATCACCGCTTGGTAAATTGATAATTTACTATCACAAAAGAAGTTCCAATCGACATCATAATTGTATCGTTCGATCTACCAAATCATTGTAACTACAAAATAAACATATCCGAACATCGATTTGTATCCAAAACGAAAATTCCATAAATAAAAGAAATCACGAAATTCCAAATATTATACAAATTGTAAGTGAAAGTAAATTTTATAACTAAATTCGTTAAGCGATAATTTGCTACTGTAGGAAAGATCTACCACCGTTCGAAGGATGTCTAATTTTGCAATTGTTTTTTCTATCCTATCACGCTATTCTACATTCTAGACTCGAGTTTCGTGGCAATTCGTTTCGTAAGAAATTCCCGATGTGCAACACGATAAGTTCAAAGTTCGGTCGTGTTTTATTAAAATTCAGCGGAGGACGGTCGTTCGAGAAACGTTCGAAAAGTCGAAGACGGTCGATCGGGCAACTATTTTCTGCCGAAAAAAAAGCGACCGGTTGGTCGCACGACCCGATTTCGTGGCGCGACACGAGCCGCATCTCTCGGATTTTACCGTTTCGTTTACCTACGTGATTCAAACAACTGCTAGACCGACGAACCTAACAACCAGCGTGAATTCTTGCTCAACTATATTCGCCTATTCACGAATACTTTCACTGCGATTATGATCTCCCAATTCGATCGATTAATTCCCTCGTTGATCCGAGCGACACTCGTATATTCGACAGACTCTCGGTACTTCAACGATAACAATAACCCAAAAACGGAGAAATGAACCCTTTACAGTATACTCGCATTCGTCATTTGATTTAAATTGACAATTTTTAATAAATCATTTTTAACCACGTATATAGTGTTATACACTCGATACACCGAAACAGACAATAATATTACAAAAATAATAATTTCATAAAAATTCGACAGACTTTTCAAGTTTTACAGTACCTATTTGCCAAAGGGTTAACCTTTTGCGCCTGAAATCATTCTTACTGTTAGCAAATGATTGTAAAATTTCGAGCTGAAGAGATGGATAAATATTTTTATCATTAAACGCAAATATCGTCTGTTTCATCGCGTATATAATACTATAAATTCAATTGGAAGTTATTCATTTAAAATTGTTGCGTTAAATCAAATGTCGAATATGAGTAGCCTGTCGAGTGGAAAGGGTTAACTCGTTCGCTAGCCACGCTAAACGTTGAAGTTCCAATTATAACACTTAATTTACAGTTAATTCAAAATATTAAGTAAAAATGTAATTTTGAGTAACAATATTAAGTACAAGGTACTTGCAAGGCACTCAGATGCATCTTAACCCCTTGTCATACCTCGACGAATCTGACTCACGACGCACTCATAGTTTAAACATAATGAATCTTATTAAAATGTTGAATACGTTCACACGTAAAATTCATATCCAATTACGATTTACACGGGGATCATTGAATACAAAATGCGTATAATAGTTTTCTTTGTTCGTGTCAATGTAGTAGCCGCGAATATTTAGTTCCGACCGATGCACCGCACAGTGTTAAGAAAGGATGAAGACTTAAAAGCGATTTACATTTAAGAATGTTCGGCGAATTTTCGTACAAGTGAAATTCAAGCTGCAAGTTAAAACACAAGCCATCTACGGTACGTTCGATTAAGAAACACAAAAAAAAATCTTTATCGAAACGCCGTCTCTCTTATTATTCCGTGAATCGTTGAAAATATTCGGGCTGTTGGTCAGCAGGCAAGTAAACGAAGAACGGAGACAGCTGCGAAGCTAGACTCGGTAATCGCGTGTCGTACCAGCAAGTTGTGCGACATTGGTTTTCACGGCTGACGGTTCTCTACGTTGGCGGTAACAAAGCAACAGGCACAAAAGAAAGCTGCAAACGGAGTCTGGCCAGGCAAATAGCTAAGGAGTTACGCCCGTCGCGAAAAGGGGGAGACGCTGAGGTAGACGAGAAGAAAATAAAATGCCGGCCAACTATGCCCGAGCCAGTTATTACCGGTGGTAATTAATTCGTGGCACGCCGAGCTCGAAACCAGCTTACGGTCGATTCTTTTCTTCAAAAGAACCGTTCTCCTTTTTATCCGACTATGTCCGCGAAATCTTAATCGTCGCCGTTACAGTGCCAAACCCGGCCGACACCGAATAAGAAACAAGAAATAAATCCTCCGTTCGATCAACTCGATCGATTCACCACGCTTATTGCGCGCGAATCGCGAGCTCACGATCGCGTACACTCCGTTACTCCGTTTCGTTTTCGTAGTCTAACTAGCGGCCGGTCTCGGTAATTAGCGTTTAGTAATTAGCAATTAGCCGGATGAACCGCGGACAAGAAGCCGGATAATCAGCGTTGTTGTTCGCGCGGCCAGGAAATTTGAGTACGAGCTCGCGATGAAAACGAGCGAAAATCCGCGAGAGAGTGCACGTCGGTTATCGAACTCTTCCCTCGAGAAGAAGAGATTGAAATTCATGGAAACTCGTGTCGGCGCGCGAAATGGAAAACACCGCACGGTGAATCGCGAGCCTGCGATAATTAACGCCTCGGTCGCATAATTAATTGGTCGTTGTTATTATACAGAGCCGGAGGTATAAGGAACGCAGTAACTCGTTGATTAGAAATCCCCCGTTTCCTGGCAAAGGTGATTCAACGATCGGTTAAGCGCACGTTCGCTCGTCTACGTGCTGATCATGGATGCTAATGCAATCGCAACTTCGCCGGCGTACCTCGACCGTGACAAATTCGCTCGCTTTATTCGCGGCGAGCTCCTCCGGCCCGATTCGGAACGAACGAGCTCGCGCACGCAGTTTAATCCCCGCCGGTGGTTGCATCGCGACGATTTCTCGTCGTCGTCGTCGTTTCTCCCGTTTTCGAGCCGACAGGATTCGACTCGCCGTAGGAATTCGAGGCTCGTTCCCGTCGCGTTCCCGGTCGAAACGAAGCCCCGTTTACGCCGACGGGATACAAAGGGGTCCCCGTGCGCCTCAATAGATTCTCCTAGTTTACATTTTTCGTTTCTGTTGGCGGCGTGTCGCTCGCGGGAACGATCCATTATTCCGTTCCCTGGAATTCCTTCTGACTCATTATTCCGGCGCGCGTTGGGCCCTGTTTTAAATTCCGTTACGGAGTCGTCCGGGAAATATCGATACAGTTTCGGCCGCGTTTGCCCGGGATATCGTTTCGCCCCCCCACCGTTTCGATTCGATAGCGACGAACAGTTTTTTGTCGATCCGGAACTCGATCGAACCGTTGAACAGGCCGTTGAACGCGGTCTCGAGACACGGCCCGGTTGGTATTCATGTATCGGCGCGGTTTGCCTCGGCATTCGGACACACTGTTTCTTTAATTGTACGAGCTGTTCGTGCGCGTCCGACTAGCCTTCGGCTGCAAGACGACACGCACGCTCATTGTGCTCGACGCGGCGCGGTGACTCGAATTATTTAGACTCCGGGGGCTCTCTCGGGTCCGTCGTAGACCGGTTCATCTTCGCGTGAGCGTCGCGCGAGCCGGAAAAATGTCGCGTCCGTGACGAACCGGCGAGATTCCTGCCCGCTTTTATCGGGAGCGGCGAGCGGAACGTTCGGACGCGAGAAACGGGACGCGTAACAGGTGTACGCCGATAAGTCACGGCGTTAAAAGCGAGCGAGGCCCGAGGCTACGTTATCGATCGTTTCGGACGATTCACAACCGGCTCGTATGATCGCTGCTCGAAAACCGAGCCGATCACTTTGCGCGCTCGCGTTCCACGGCCGAGCTTGCGTTTCTTTGCACATACATGTACGTACTTCCAATTGAGAGAACAATCGAGGTATCCCTGCGGCGTGGCACATTGTCACAGTCCATAAAATCCACGAGAATAACGACGACGACGACGACGACGGGTTGCGTGTCCGTTTAGTCGCGAATGCGCACAGTGCAGCAGAATCACTGATCTTGATCACTTGGTATCACCAGATCGAGGAGAGCGTGGCGTACGCGTTGCGAACGTGCCCGTCACTTTTCCACCCTTATCGCCCGGTGTTTCAATCGCACTAGCATACTTTTCACTGCTTTCGTATTTTTCTTTCGGGTTTTATTTTTTTTTGGAAGTGGTGATGACTTACCTATCCAGGACGGTCGTCGACGATGGACGACTGCGACGATCCTGTCCGACGACGTGTTCTCCCGTGGACGCGCGTTCGTTTCGAGTCGGCTCGAAGGACGAAGGTCTCTCGGCGGAATGGTAAAATCGTCGAGGAATCCTCGTCACTTTGAGGATCGCGTGGTTACGGTATCGCGATCCGTACGAAACCGGGTGAACTATCGGCCGATCGAGAGTTTCCGGCGGCACAACCGAAAATACGTTTCTGTTCGCTCCTCTCTCGCACCCTCTCTTGGAGCGTGTGCGAGTCGAGAGCGTGTTCCGTTCGTCGTTCCCGGTCCCTGTTTCTTTTTTTTCTCTCTTTCTCTTCTGTCCCCTTGAAAATCACCGCGACACCGCACCGAACAGAAGTGAACTACTCGTGCGCCGCCGGTTCACGGTACCTTAAATACCTTGGCAGCCGCGCCACCGCCACCGCCGCCGCCACCGCCGCAGCACGCCACCGCCACCACCGCTGTGCGTCGTGCGGCCCCCTACCTCAAACTCGCCCCACGCCGCGCGCGCCGATTGGCGAGGGAGAGGAGCCGATGTGTGCCCGCCGGCTACACCGGACCATCCTCTCTTCTTCTCCCGTATTCCTGTTTCTCGTCTCTCTCTTCTTCCTCCCTCCCCACGCACCCTCTCGCTATCTCTCTCCGTTACTCTCCCTGGCTTTTTCCCTCTTTCTCCCCCGACCCCGGGTGTTGCAGCGTCTCGCTCCCGCCGCTTCTCGCTTTTCTCTTCCCTTTTACCTCCGCGGTAATTCAACCACCGAGTCGACGTACCCGCAGGAGCGTAGTCGCGCGTACGCGAGCGCATTTATTTTAACCCCCTTCGGTGTAGGACGCCACGCTGCCGGCGTGACATTTTCGTTGCCGTCGAGTTTCCCCCGGTTTTCTTCTCTTTTCTATCGGCTCGGTTCGCGAGCCGAGTCGCGTGCCTTGTTCCGTGAGCTAGGACCTAGCGGACTTGGTCACGAGTCCTCGAGGGTCGGTGCCGAGCCGTGCCGTGCCGCGCCGCACCGCGCCACGCCGGCGAGCCGCAGGACGACCAACGGAGCTACGCGGAGCCGGCACGAACGCGCTGCGCGAACCCAGATGCGCAACGCCCTACAGACACGGTGTGCGCCCGACGTCGCGCATTCGCGCTCCGCACGTCGATGCGAGCGCATCCTCTTTCGGTCACCATGTTTCTCTTTTTTTAATTCCGCGTCGACTCTACGTTCGCTGCGCGATCATTCGCACGATCGATTTCCGATCGATCGTACACGTTTCTGTTGCTGGTTTTTGCCACGTTTTTCTGTTCCTGGTTTTTACCTCGTTTCTGTTAATCGTTTTTATCACGTTCCTGTTAATACTTGTTTTTTCGCGCTTCTGTTATTCGTTTCACCCGTGTTATGTTACTAGTTTCTACCGCGTTTTTGTTGTTCAACCATGTTATGTTACTCGTTTCTACCACGTTATGTTACTTGTTTCTAATATGTTTCTGTTACTCGTTTCTACCATGTTACGTTACTCGATTCTACCATGTTGGGTTATTCGTTCCTACCGCGTTTCTGTTAATCGTTTTTATCACGTTCTTGTTATTACTTGTTTTTACGCGCTCCTGTTATTCGTTTCAACCGTGTTATGTTACTCGTTTCTACCACGTTATGTTACTTGTTTCTACTATGTTTCTGTTACCCGTTTCTACCACGTTATGGTCTTTTTTTAACTATGTTTCTGTTATTTGTTTTAACCATGTTATGCTACTCGTTTATACATCGTTCTGTTACTCGCGTCTTATTAGATTGGTGCACATGAAATGTCGGATTTTTAACACTAAACCTACCAAAACTGTCAAAATGACCATTCAACAAGTTTATAATTTGAAGTTACAAAGAATTTTAAGGTGACTGTTTTGAAGTGCTTGTTGATTTTCATCAAGCTAAAGAATTAATATGTACACCAATTTATGTTTTACCGTTTATCTACTTATTTTTTAACTTTATTTTGAATTTCAAAATAAACGTGCATTATACGCCGGTAGGTTTAGTGTTAAATGAATAAAAGAATCTTTTTTCAAAAGCTGCTTATTTAATCAGAATATGATCCATTTGTTTGAGAACACTTTTCCCAACGAGATTGCAATGCATAAATGACTGTATTAAGAAAAGTCTGACCTTTGGAATCAATAAACTCTGATATTGAATTTTTCAGATACTTTCCATTTTTACAGCGTTTAGCCCACGAAAACGGTTCTACATGTTTTAAAAAATGAAAGTATCGGTCGACGAAGTATCCAGTGAACAAGCTGGATGTTGAAAAATTTCATATATCAACTCATTCAATTTCGCGATCGTTTTGTGCGATGTACGCGATCAAGCGCTGTCCCGGAGAAGTATTAATTTTTCATGCATTTCTGAAACCAGCCGCACATTTCGTTCGTCGACAATATTGTCCTCAAACGCCCGGTTTATACTGCTGGTAGCTCTCGCAGCATTATCGCCTACTTTATACTCGTATTAGAGGGACCGGAAAGTAATGTCGTTTCTGTGCATACCGGTATTCGTTTGCTATTTATCAGCTCATTGTGTACATGAAAGGTGGCACTGAAAATTTGTACAATAGATTGCAAAAGATTGTTGATAACGAGGGTAATCCCATCATTGATAAAGAATAAAAACGTGTTAAAAATATATCTGTTCGACTTGAATGCAAAAAAAAAAAATTACTTTACGGCCCCCCTAATATAAAAACAATATCGATCGAATTCGTATCGGTACAAAATTCAAAACAAACAACAAAAAGAAACACTTTTGAGAAAATCAAAATGCAAAAAAAAAACATTACTGTCCGGTCTCCGTAATATAAAAAGAATATCGATAGAATTCGTACCGGTACAAAATTCAAAACAAGCAACAAAAAGAAACATTTTTGAGAAAATCAAAATGCAAAAAAAAAAACATTACTTTCCGGTCTCCGTAATATAAAAAGAATATCGATAGAATTCGTATCGGTACAAAATTCAAAACAAACAACAAAAAGAAACACTTGTCAGAAAATCTTCGTTCAAATCTGGCTCCAACAATGAACACTAAAACTACAAAAGAGGTTATGCCAAAAACAAAATGGTAACAAATCATGACAAAGGCTCACGTGTACAGAAAATTCGATTTTTCGTATGCACCGACCTGATACCACGTTATGTTACTCGTTTCTACAGTGTTTCTGTTACCGCGTTTTTTTCAGGTTCGTGGCCGATGTTTCGTCGCGAAAGATATTCGGGGAAGCTCGTGCTCGTTACGGTATATCGACGAATGCGTCACGCGATTCGCGGAATCTCGTATCCGGCATACGAGGATGATGTCGAAATCGTGTTAAGGTCTGACCAACGGTTCGTTTCGAGATACGTTCGATTCGCTGACTCATTATCGGTCAGCGCGTCGACGAGGCGAGGTTCCTCGCGAGGATCTGTCGAACTCGGTTTACGGCCTTCCGAGAAAATCGCGTCGGGTATCTTTTCTGCGGCACGGGAACCGCGACTTCCGCCGAATTTGCCTCCGTCGTCGCGTTCGTTTGCTCTACTCGAGCTTTCGGTGCTTCTTTACGGTTTACGAGCTTCGACGCGAACCCGCGGTTCCTCGAACCCACTAAGATTTCGTCGGTTTCGCTCCCTCGTTCGAGGATTCGCCGACGAGACGTCGCTCGTTGCGAATAAAACCAGATACCGGCGTAACAGTTTCTTCTTTGTGAATCGGTGAACGTTGATTATCGCAGAAATTGTAAATCGAAGAATCTTTTTCTTGAAATTATATCTTTCTTTTTCTGCGGTCGAATCTCGGTAACTCGAGTCTGGGAATTGGTAAATTTTTCGAGTTGTAGAGGTTTCGACTTGTCGAGAGTTTCGCGTAAAGGGGTTCGACGTATTAACACGTTGACTGCCGCATGAAAGTAATTAAAGATTGTGTTAGTATTTTTTTTTTAACACACCTTTCCAAATATGTTCACGATACTTTGTTATATTTGTTCTTCACAGTTCCATGTAACTAATACGAGTATTTACAGTTAGAAAAGTGAACAAATTTTGAATAATATGGCTGTTAAATGCGTATAGAAGTTTGTGTGTCACTCACGTGTGGGTAACATGGCAGTCAACGCGTTAAAGCTTCGTAGTACGATGATGGGTGATTTTCTAAATGCAACAGACTAAGGAGAGTAAAATTCAAATTCTGAAGGTGAAGTAATGGTTAAGATGAAGTATCGAATAACGGTTTTTAACAAAATTATGTGTAGTTGTACATTTATAAAATGATGGAAGTTCGATGTATACAATCAATTCTGATTTGTAGCTGTCTGTAACAAAGGGAAAGTAATCGGATGCGTGGAAAGTAATTCGTGTTGAACAAAGTGTTATTTCAACTTCTAGTGATTTCTATATCGAAGTAGAACAAACGAACAATATTTGTCTTATAAAGGTTCGATTGTTTGATAGGTTTTTTCAAGATGTAACTTCTCCTCCGTAATAAATAAATTATTTATTTATTTTTATACCTCAATTTTAATATAAATGGTCAGTAATCGTCCGTACATCTAGTGTTAAGTTGCCTAAAGATACTTCGAATATGACGACGATATCAAAAATATAAACAAGATTTACCGTATTTGAAGTGCAAGTGCGTCACGAGTGTCGTCATTATAGCGCAAGGGATTAACACTAAAACTACCGATGTATAATGCACACTTATATTGATGTTAAAAATAAAGTTGAAAAATAAACGAACAAACGATGAAAACATAAATGTTTTTATGAAAACATAAATGAAAACATAAACATTTATAGATTCTTTATGTTGATCACAATCAGCATAAATGTCAAGAAAACCGGCTTAACAAAGTTTGCCATGTCAAGTAGGGAATTTGTTAAAGGGTCATTTGACCCCTTTGGTAGTTTTAGTGTTAACATGCAAGAGTTAACATATTTAATTATACATTTTTCTTCGATCACTTTCAACACCGTTATATTAAATAAAATGTGTCTTCGGTACATGCTTACATTCTGGTTGTTAAAATGATTTTTTGCCTCAATGTTCAACTTGTAAAAGTACTTGATACATGAATCGACAACCCACGCAGTGTAGTTGAAATAAAAATTTGGCAGTAAATGGGTTAAGTATCCCAATGGAGGAGGCCACGGATGCCGGTCCGTCGACTTCGATTTCATCGTTAATGTCCGGGTCTCTTATGAATCGGCTTTCACGACGTTCGGTAAAGCCATTTGACACCTCGTGTGCTCGTCCCCAGGTATACTCGCGAGGAGGTTCATCCCGGCGGTGGAGTTGCCATAAAGCAGTCGATAGACCCGGTCCAACCCGGCGACACCCGATCTGTCCACCCGGTTTCGCCTCGGTTTACCGAACGAACGAAATCGGTTCATCGAACTCCGCGTCACGTAACACCCGGTCGATCGGTGTCATTGACACTGACATAATAACCGGCGGGTGAAATCTCTCGGTGCGAGGTAAACGAACCCGTCGGCTAATTGTCTCGCGAGACAAGATCGACACGGAGAAAGCGAGAACGATAAATAAGAGAGGACAGTGTCGGGTCCGACTCGGTTGAACTTGACCTGAATTCACGGACTGGGAGAAAGAATCATCGTCGTGGGCACCGGAGAAAGGAGAGAAAGAGCGGGATGGAGGAAATTACTTTCGATTTCGAGCTCTTAGGATCGGTTACACTTTCTCCCTCGTGTCTACCACGGTGAGGTCGTCGTCGTCGTCGTCGCCGCTTCCTTCCTTCTCCGCCTCGGCCTGGACATCGTTACGTGACTCTTACGCGGGTCAAGGCCGAGCTTTCGATGACCCCGGCCTTGCTGCAAGTTCACGATCGATCGGTTTTGCGACTCGCTTTCAACTGGATCGCGGCCAGAGCTTGTCGGTAGAACGTCGCTACCGCGCGTTGCATTAATATATTCTCGTGATTTCGATGATCCGAACTGTTCGCAGGAAATTATGGTCAATATTTTATATACATTAATTCGTAGCTTGTAAGAATTCTGTAAAAGAAAATTGACATATTATGCTGCGTTACACAAAATGTGATTATTAGTCGCTTCATAAATACAGTGCATTGCATAAATATATCAACCCCTCATGTTTTCAATGAATCAATCTATTGGCAGGAAATTTCCGTCGCTATTCTACAAAAACTAACTCGTATCACATAAAGAATAAATTCTATAAAAGAAAATTGATACATTTCCCTGAATATTATGTTGGATTACACAAAATGTGATGATTAACCACTTCATAAACACAGCGCGTTGCATAAATATACCAACATCTCATGTTTTCAATGAATTAATCTATTTGTTCAAAATTCTGTCGCTATTCTATAAACACTAATTTGTAGCACGTGAAGAATGAATTCTGCAAAAGAAAATTTTGTTGGGTTACACAAAATGTGATTATTAGTCGCTTCATAAATACAGTGCATTGCATAAATATATCAACCCCTCATGTTTTCAATGAATCAATCTATTTGTTCAAAATTCTGTCGCTATTCTATAAACACTAATTCGTAGAATGGAAGAATGAATTCTGTAAAAGAAAATTATGTTGGGTTACACAAAATGTGATTATTAACTACTTCATAAATACAGTTCGTTGCATAAATATACTAACCCCTCATGTTTTCAATGAATCAATCTATTTGTTCAAAATTCTGTCGCTATTCTATAAACACTAATTTGTAGCACGTGAAGAATGAATTCTGCAAAAAGAAAATTTTGTTGGGTTACACAAAATGTGATTATTAGTCGCTTCATAAATACAGTTCGTTGCATAAATATACTAACCCCTCATGTTTTCAATGAATCAATCTATTTGTTCAAAATTCTGTCGCTATTCTATAAAGACTAATTCGTAGCACGTCAAGAATGAATTCAGTAAAAGAAAATTATGTTGGGTTACACAAAATGTGATTATTAACTACTTCATAAATACAGTTCGTTGCATAAATATACTAACCCCTCATGTTTTCAATGAATCAATCTATTTGTTCAAAATTCTGTCGCTATTCTATAAAGACTAATTCGTAGCACGTAAAGAATGAATTCTGCAAAAGAAAATTGACATATTAACGTGAATATAATGTTGGGTAACATAAAATCTGATTTTTAGTCGTTTAATAAATACAGCGCGTTGTATAAATATACCAACCCCTGTCATTTTCAATCAACCGATTTATTGGCAGGGATTTATAATCGTCATACTTTAAATACTAATTTATAGCGTGTTAATAAATTACATAAAAGAAGTTTCAGGTATCAACATAAATATTCAGCCGGCTTGCATAAAAACTAGTTTTCAGGCGTTCCATAAATATACCAACCGCTGCATCTTCATCTTATGGTCGTAAAAAAAACTGTTTCGTCGGGTTTTTATATGCAAAACTTAATTTATCGTCTTCTCGGTAACAAATTATATTAAAACCTCAATTTGTCAGATTACCAATAAGATTTATTACGACGTTCATCGATACATTTTGCCGCGAGTGTACTGTTGCACGTTTTCATTTATCAACGTGCAAATTATAATTTTGAGGAAGGTCAAATATCGAGCAATGGTCCTCATCTTCTCCTGCACGATATAATACAAATATTTGTTGAAAATCTGAAAATGACATAATCCATAATATGATACAGTCCATAAATATCCTTTAAATCCACGTTAATTTAGGTTTCATCCCACATTTATCCAACACCTGTTATGATAGTGTCAACATACGTTGTTGCAAAGAGTTAGATCAAGGTAGTAAATCGGTAATGTTTCTTAATAATAAAATTATCCATTCTTTTCTCTTTCCTCTTCGTCTATCACCGTTAGAAAGAAACTCTTTCGTGCTGCTCCAGTAATTCGATTGTAAATAGAAAGTCGAGGAACGCGGGTTACTCGATCCTGTCTCGTGCTTTAACGATCGCGTAAATCCGTGACGCAACGATTTAATCGAAAGACGCGTGGGCGGCACGCGGTTCGGTAATCGCGAACGCAATCGAAACAAGTGCAAGTGCAACTCTCGTGCACGCCACTTTTCACGTGGAGTGCATCGACGTTAAAGCGATCGGGCAAGTCGACGACCGACCTTGCGACGTTTCCTGCGCCTCCTCGACTGCATTCCGCCGCGACGAAACATCGTTTACTGCTATTCGATCAAGTGTCGATCCGAAAACGATCGAACCTCTAACGCGTGCGAAACTGTCGGGAAAACACCTCTAAACTTGGCCGATTTTATCGTGGATCGGCAACGGTTACTGGTTACGTCTCGGAGATCGAACGGTTCGTTTCGTTTTCATGTTTTTTGCGAGGATCGTTATGCTTGCGCGATTTTTGCAAGGATCGTTTGGTTTGCACGATTTTTACCAAAATCTTGTCGTTGGCACGATTTTTGAAGGAATCGTTTTGTTTGCACGATTTTTGCGAGGATTGTTTCGTTATCACGATTTTAGCAACGATCGTTTGGTTTGCACGATTTTTGCAAGAATCGTTTTGTTCGCACGATTTTTGCCAAAATCGTTTCGTTGGTACGATTTTTGCAAGAATCTTTTGGTTTGCACGATTTTTGCGAGGATCGTTTCGTTTGCATGATTTTTATAACAATCATATGGTTTGTATGATTTTTGTGAAAATTGTTTCGTTATCACGATTTTTGCGAGGATCATTAAATTTTCATGATTTTAGAAAGGATCGTTTTGTTTGCATCATTTTTGCAAGAATTGTTTCGTCGGTATGATTTTTGCAAGAATCCTTTGGTTTGCACGATTTTTGCGAGGATCTTTTCGTTTTCACAATTTTTGCGAAAATCGTTGCATCGTACTTGCACAATTTAGTACTAGTTCGGATATTGCGTTGTGGCATCGATAAATTATTGTACGTGCTATTTCGTGACATTTGAGCGGAAACATCTCAAGGTTACTCACTAACGAGGTACCATGGGCTTTCCAAACTTTCGTGAAGAGAGATTCATTTCTGGGAATGATAGTTCCTTACGAATGATTTCGTTGTAACGTTGCGTTTTACCGTGAGGAAAGATTTTGACGATTTCTATTGGAAACTCATAACCTTTCGATCTTCGAACGTTTCAAATTCTCAGTATTTTAAATTTCCAATGTACGATAATTTCAACATTCTAAATTTTCTACGTCTGGAAGTCCCAATTGCCTAAAGTGTAATGTTTCGAATAACAAACGTTTTATGTCTCAATCGCACAGCTTCGCAACATCGAAATTTTAAGATCTTACGAAGCATTCAAAGTTTTACAGTTTCAAGGTTTCAAAGTCCCAAAATTCTGAAATTTTCAAATTTCTTGGACCCAAAGTTTGACGATTCAAAAATTCCAAGATTCCAACGTTCCAATGTTGAAAACTTCAAAGATTCACACAAAATTCCGTTAACCGAAAGTCTTAAACTTCGAGAATTTGAAAATTCAAGGATCCTACAGCCTGAAAATTATAAAGTCCCAAAACTGAACAATTTAACAATTTAGCAATTTAGCAATTTAGCAATTCAACTGTTAAACTACTCAACAATTGAATAATTTAGAAATTCAACAATTTAGCAATTTAACGATTGAATAATTCAATAATTAAATAATTCAACAATTTAAAAATTCAAAAATTTAACAATTGAATAATTCAACAATTCGAAGGTACCAAAGTAAAAAGATTCGAAAACCATCAGAGAATTCGAAACCCAAGAATTCTAACACTCCATAGTCCCGGTTTCTAAATCGTTGATGTCGGGAATCCTAGCGTTAACCGGAGGAAATATGTTCCTCTTTGCCGGAAGATGCTCGACCGTAACCGGAAACTCTCTGATGTCTATGCACTCCGTGAACCGGGGTTCAAGGATGCGTGGAGATGGATTCGATGTACGATTGTGATGTTATTACATCGCGAGGAATTTCCCGTGCAATTCACTGACGAATTAATCCCTCGCATGATGAAGCTGGGCCAATCACGACCTACGAAATCATAAACCAAAATTGCGCTTAAAATATTACAACAATAAATGATAAACACAATGCCAAAAAATAACATCTAAAGCAAAAGTAAAAATATAAAGTTGGGCAACCAAAATGAATTTAAAAGGGGGAAATAAAATACGACGTGAAATTCAAACGGAGCAAAATGGAAAAATTCAAGTAAAGTATATTAAAAAATTCAAGTAAAACAAGTAACAAAATAAAATTTAAATCCTGTTCGTCCGAATGTCTCGAGCAAAGGGTAAACGTCTGCGATACGAGTAACAAAACGAGCCGGCAGTTCGTTGCCCCCTTTTTTGTTCCTCATCATCATAATTTTTCTTCCAAGATTAATGTACGCAGGAAGATATTACTTTCTATCATTACGAATTTTAATTTCGCGTTTAGCTTTCAATGAACCATAAATATTAGGGTTCACGCGCGTCCGCTTAGATCCTTCTCGATTCCACGGAACATTTATTTATGCGGTCAGGCCAAGCTCGCTGCCAGTCTCTCGATCTCCGTGCTGATTAAATCAATAAGTTCGCTAAAGTCTGAGAACTTTCTCACTTGCTGCCACAGGCAATTAAGCTCGGCCGTTCTAATAATAGCCATTAGTAACTGTATTCCGCGATTACCGTAAACTGCGAACAAACGATTGCCGCGTTTCGTTCGACAAAAAAAAAAAAAAACACAAAGAAACCGACCGACAAGCGTTGATACGTTGCTCCTGCGTTTAATTCGCATGTTAATCCCGTACGTTTAACCCTTTCGTGACGGCGCAACTGATTTTGCTTTGTCGCTTTTCGCGATGGCTCAACTGAACCATAATTTGCCACCACCATATGTTCGTAATGTACCATCGCAAGCACTGTTTGCTAAGTTGTGTACTTCATTTTCTGCGTTGCACTGTCTTAGCTTTATTTTGTGTTTGATATTGAAAGAAAACAATAATATAATTAAGGTAAGGTATTTAATGAATTGTTATTAAGGTATATTCACCAATCATTCACGAATTGAACTATATACAAGGTAATCGGATTTACGTCGTCATTTTTTTGGTAGTTATAAGAATTGATTTTTTGTACTTGGAAGGTGACTCACACTTACCACTTTGTTTAATATAGCAATTTGGAATAGGTATTTTTTTAACTAAATCAAGAATGTATACTTGTTGTAATATAATAGAAGAATAGTTTGTACAGCGACTGTTAATCATAAATTTTCCATAAAGTGAACTTAGCCTGAGCTACGTGAACAGATAGACAAACAGTTCCTTAAAGTGTCAACTACTGGTACCTTTACCTTCCCTGAAAAGTTTGATGATTTTTGGTGAAATTATGATTTTTTATTGTTGATCGCCAATATTGCCCGTTTTACTTTGTTCATTCGCCAAGTGTGTATTATAAATTCGACTGAAAGTTATTCATTCAACGTTAAAAGTACCGACGTAGGATGATCGATTACTTTAAAGTTAAAAATGAGGTTAAAAAATGAATAAATAAAGGACGAAACACGAATCAATACGCGTGCTAATACTTTGTCGTGACGAGAATTAGCGTAGTTTTTAAGAAAACCATCTTAAAACATTTTGTAATTTAACACTAAAGGCGGTTAAATTACTGTTTTATCGACATCCCGTCGAACGAAACTGTTTAAAGGGTAACGAGCCAGAAGAGGAATCGCTAATGGCGGCCACGATTGTCGGATTGTTAAGATAGTCGGTAATGCCCCCTGGGAATCGCTTAATTCGCCGCTAGACGCTTTATCGCCGGTGAACAAACGATTCGCGGCGTCTCGAGATTGAGGCGTATTCGTTAATCAGACGATGCGCATTCATTCGCGGCCTCTCGACCGCGAACTAAGCGTTGTTTAGTGTGTTTCACGATTATCGGGGCTGCGAAATGCGCGTTGCATCTGGCAGCAGACGAGGAAGCAATTACGGCAAACGTAATCCGGTATCGCGATTGCTTCTTCTGCGACTGTTAGCGCGATAGTTGCTTTTTATCTGGTAATTACGAATTTAATGCTGAAGCCGCGGCGACGCGCATAAACAACATAATTTGGCTCGTCAGGGATTTCGCATCGTGGCATATTTTCTCGCGAGCGAAGTCGACTGGAAATTTTCGATGCTTTTTTTATTTGCGGTTTTAGGCAGGTGAAGATTTGAGGTTTTGGGGATTTAGGACAGTTGAGAAATTGTGGATTTAAGGATTTCAGGACTTGGGGTTTTTGGGAGGTGAAAATTTGAGGTTTTGGGGATTTGAGCATTTGAACATTTGGGGAGTTCAAGATTTCAGGATCTGTGGAGTTATGGAGTTGAGAGTTTGAGGGTTTGAATATTTCCTAGATGCCAGAAACCCCCGTATTCCAATATCCCCAAATCTCAATATCCCCAAATCCCAATATCCCCAAATCCCAATATCCCCAAATCCCAATATCTCCAAATCCCAATATCCCCAAATCCCAATATCCCCAAATCCCAATATCCCCAAATCCCAATATCCCCAAATCCCAATATCCCCAAATCCCAATATCCCCAAATCCCAATATCTCCAAATCCCAATATCCCCAAATCCCAAAAGCCCCAAATCCCAATATCCCCAAATCCCAATATCCCCAAATCCCAATATCCCCAAATCCCAATATCCCCAAATCCCAATATCCCCAAATCCCAATATCCCCAAATCCCAAAAGCCCCTATATTCTAATATCCCTGAATCCCAACCCGTTAATATTTCAACAACCGGAGAATCGCCGAGGAAAATGTGGGACGAGTACGTTCGCACAACGCGTCAGACATTCCTAATGTTCGAAACGTTAAAAACATAATTGAACCGGGGTAATTAGCTCACCACCAATTTTCTGCGCAGTTAATATTTTCAAGTATTCATCACTCGTGATCCCCTCCCTCCCTCCCCGCGAAGCTTGTAAATTATAAGCAATTCTTAATCCCGTTTGCAACAAGATAAATGACGAGCAATTACAACGCGTTTACCTCGGTCGATCCTAAGTGATTCTTAATTTCATTTTGGCTGAAACGAATGCAACGCGGTTTCGCGTCGACGTACATGTACGTCAGCGACATGTTCGACGATATCCCGGCGGCACGTCACGTTGTCCTTTGTTGGTTTCTTTTGTCGGGTTGTATCTCGCCCCTGTTTTTCTTAACCGGCGTGTCTACTCTTTCGGGCAGACACGACACGACGAGTCCCCGTGTCAGGGAACGAGGACGGAGTTTCATGGACTTTCAGGACGCTTTTCCACGAAAGAGGGTAAATTCTGCGAGATAGTTCTCGCAAGGGGGACGAAGGAAATCAATAGCGTTGCTAGGGCTGGTCGGAGAGCACGGGACGATGACGCTTTTAAAGCCCGAAGCATCCGGAGTCCTGTGTACGCACAATGCTCTTAACGCACGCTCCCGGGATGTTTCCTTTCAAATATTCCATTCGGGAAACTCGCCACCAGAAAATCGGGATTAATCAGCCACCCTTGCTGTTTCGCCTGATTTTCTACGCCCCGATGAATTTTTTGTATCGACGGAACCTCTTTACGACGTGCCGCGTGAAATTGTTTAATTACGTCATTTTTACTCCCCCAAATCGATCAACAGCACTTATAAACTTTCTACCTGCTGCATCAAAAAATCCTGTTGCATTAAAACGACAGTTTAATAGTTATTTTAATAGACAATTTAACAGACATTTAATATTCTTGTCGATTATTATCGTACACAAAAACGAAGTGACTCTGTCTAGTTTATTTTTGTTGCTCCTGTGAGGAAGTAATAGTTATTCATTAATTGAACGCGTGATATAATAAAAGGATTAAAATTGTTAACTCGAAGGTAAGTGTATGATATGTGTCAGATTACACCAGAACTATACATCACTGGAATTAAACGTTTATGAAAATAATTGTTAAATGATCTGCCTAACTGGCAGGATTATCGACATAGTAAAATCGTTAATTAAATCTTCAAGAAGATGGGACGAACGATGTTAGGATATTCGAAACCGTGACGAACAATCTGTTTTAAGATTAGGTAAAAGATATTGCGTATGTTCGTGCAACGAAATATTCCTGCGCACAACCCTATAGTATCTGCAGCATAAGACTATGTTCTGTCTAAATCTCGGCACCCTCGCTGTACCAGACGACCGTGCTCGTTGATAAATGCATATAAATTGATCTATGATAATTAGCCACGCGCAATTTCTCGTCGTAATTATCATGGTAATTGGAAAACCACCCCTCAAGTTTTCCTACGAGCAGCCCCCTATTGACGTTCTTCATTTTTGAAGTGTCACCGGCCAAAACAACACCCTCGAAATGAAAAACGACTTTAATCTCAAGCTGAACCGTCGATTCAAGGGGTGGATCGTGTGTCATACTCGCGAGGGTGAACGCGAGGCAACCATATCGAGACTCCAACGTACGGCAATAAAACGAGATTTTCGATAATTTACGGCCTGTCAGAATATATACGCTCACCAGACTGGATATCCGGTCCCATCGAGCTTCTTTAACATTTCAAACGGATATATTCGCCCTTATTCCCTTTTGCAGATTCAATCGTTGCAGGCTAAATATTTAAATTGCGACTAGATGCTGTCACTTAATCGACGGAAATGAAACATCGGGGCTCGTTGGTTCCTCGAAATTTTGGCGGGAAATCTGTTGAGGTATAAAACAGAGACGAAATCTGCGGTGACGAGCACCGTTACGTTTGTAAATTCTGAGATATTTACTTCCTTGAATCTCTATATCCCTAGATTTTTTGGATCTGTAGATTCGTACAAACTTTATATCCAAAGAATTTCTACATTTTTGAGATTCCTCAATTTCTTAAATCTGTAGTCTTTAATTATTGTATCTCTAGATTACTATTTTCCTAGATTCCTGTACTACCAAATATTTGTAACGCTAGATTTATGTACGTTTAGATTCTTATACCCCCGATTTTCTACATCCCCAAATGTCTACACCCTGGATTCCTACACTTCTTCATCTTTACACCCCTGAATCATTACGTTCTTAGATTCCTTCACCTCGAAACCGTACACTCATTAATCTTTACACCCCTGGATCAATATACATTCTTACATCTTTAAATTTCCATAACCTTACATTCCTACATCCCTAGATCGCCATATCCCTAGATCGTTGAACCCCTAAATCTCTACGCCGCTAAATCTCTACATTTTCAAATTTCTGTAAATCTAAATTTTTACACCCTAAATTTCTATATCCCAGAATCTCTAGGTCCGAAATTTTTACATTCCTAGATCTCTATATTACTAAATCATTTATATCCCCAGATTTCTAAACACCTATATCGTTACACCTCCAAAATCTCTACGATTCTAGGTCCCTGCGTTTCTAGATCAATGACATCCCCAGATTTTTACATATCTAAATTCCTACACCTCTAAGTCTCAATGATCCTAGATCCATAAACACCTAGATCGTCACGTCCCAAAATCTCTACGCCTCTAAATCTTTGGACTCTTCTATCCTTTCATGCAAATATCCTTGGATTCCTACATTTCTGGATCGTCACATCTCTACATCTCTACAACCTCAGATAGCTGCATGCCTAGATCTCTACATCCTTAGATAGCCACATTTCTAGATCTCCACATCCTCATATAGCCGCATTTCTAGATCTCTACAATCTTAGATCGTCAGATCCCTAGATCGTTATATTCTTAGGTCTTCATCACTCCAGATCCCTATATTCGTAGATCTCCGCGTCCACAAATGTTTATACCCTGAAATCCCCATACACCGAGATCTCTATATCATTGAATCTCGATATCCCTAGCTTCTTGTACTCCCGAATTGACAGTACCTGTAGATGCGTACACCCTCGCATCGCTATGCTCCCGAGTGACTACACCCCTATAGTCCTATCCAATTTAAAATTCCAAAGAAACCTGAGCAAACGCTACTGTCGTCGTAGCTAATGAAAGTTCGGAACATCTGGGAGGGGTGGACCGTCGATAATTCCCGGGAAATGCTAGACACGTTCGATGGCAAACGCCACGTGCATGGACGTAGAAATTCAAAGACGATTGTCGATCCTGCTGGCGGATCCCATTTACCTCGCAGCTGTCTCATCAGCTCGTTGATTCCGATTAATCCGTGAGCCAGCGATCACAAAGGACGTTGAGTCCCTCGCGAGGGTGGTTGGCGGACATGTGTGCACGGTATAAGATGACGTCAGGATTCATTTGGACGTGTCCTGTTGTGTACACGAGGGTGGCAGACTAGGGAATCGCGAGAGAAAAGCGTTCACAAATGACCGATAGCGGGCCAGATTTTCCTGGCACAACATCGCGGTACCTTTTGGGGGAAACACAGACGGCCATGTCATTAATTGTACCGTGTACTCGTTAATTAGATCGATCGGATTATTCGTCCGCGTAATTGCCACTCGGTTGGTATGAACGAGCGGTGTAACTTATGCACTTCGCGAATTTCTGATATTCCTGATCCACAATTCCCAATCCCTGATCTCCAAATTTCCGGTTCACAAATTTTTAAATATATGAATCTGCAATTCATTCACTTACAAGTTGATAATTACCTGGTTCTCACATTTCTAATACTTCTGATCACCAATTTCCAAATCTCGGATGTGCAAACTCCCAATTCACATATTTTGACATATCTAAGTCCCCATTTTTTAACTACCTAAGTCTCTAGTTACCTACCAAATTTCCATTAATCTTGTTCCCCAATTCCCAAATTTCCTAATCTCTAATCTCCCAACTCACAAATTTTCAAATTCCTAAATTTCCAACTTTCTAATTACCTACTTCCCAAATTCCTAATATTCTTGATCCCCAATTCCTAAATTTTCTACTTATCAATCTCCCAATTCACAAATTTTCAAACATGTAAATCCCCAATTCCTAAATGTCCAATCACTCAGTTGCCAAATTTCTAATATTCCTGATCCCCAATTCCCAAATTCGTAATCTCCAAACTCCCATTGACATATTTTCAAACCCTTAAACCCCCAATTCCCAAATACCATACTTTCTAGTTACCCAGGTCTCAAATTTCTCAATTGGCAAATTTTCAAACATCTACACCCCAATTCCTTGATTTCCAAATCCAGTTCCCAAGAAAAGCAACTTTTTCCAACAAATCGAACACGATCGAATTCGATAAAGAAATCTCTCGCAATTTCCTACATTCGAGTTTTCAAAATTGAAATATTTGATTCAGATGCATACACATGTTCGTGATGGGTTAACAAGGTTTGGTGACGAAAACACGTGGCCGGTCAACAACGTGTTAAGTATCACATCGAACGTCAGAGTGTCAAGTATTTGTTCTGCCTAACAATGTTAATTAGTTCAAACATGTTGACACTTTATCGCAGGATGTTAATATTAGGACAACGTGTTAATACGGTTTTCGGAAGGTTGTTTCGTTTAGCGATTCAAAGCGGTGTTACAGAATGCGTGTTCAAGATACACATTTCGAAATTTCCCTTATTTACTCGCATAATGTGCGAAAATTAATACGACTTAAATACGTGATAGCCTGTCGATTAAAAAGTGAAATCGAAATGTTGTAGTCGGAAAGAAATTGTTTGCGTATTCTCAATCTTTAACAAATGGATCACGTTATTGCAAAGTAACCAGTATATACATAGATAAATAATCCGTAAATGTAACAATGTATTTGTTATCGTATGTAGAGACGATTTGTGCATTCTTGCAAGTAATAATAATAATGCTATGAAAATACAGTGAAAGTCCTGATATTAATGCGAATATATAGAAATTTCATTTGCAAATAATTATAATTATCATTAAAACAACCAAAGTGGTAAAATACGTTTTAGCGATTTTACAAGTTATTTTAATTTACAAAATTTTTTAACGTCGTTCGGAATCCACCTCGATAATCATTAAAACGAATCGCATGCGTGTAGTAATTTATCGTTCGTTCGCTCAATACTTAACCCGCTTTTAATTTCGTAGTAATCGTGCGTCATTCGCTGGTAGGTTTAGCGTTAAATAGTGGAAGAGGGGTTAGCGAGGAAGGAGGCGCTATATTATTCAAGCAGCAATAAATTAGAATCGCGGATTGATCTTCGTTCGCTGTTTCATTTTTATGAGACGCTCGGGCAATGAAGTCGAACGAAATAGGAGAATCGTCCGACGATATAAATTTGAACGAGTAAGCCTCTCGGTGCATGCGCGGTCGGTTCAATAAAATGCTGAAAAATTTATTATTTTACTTTTCAACGCCTTCTGCGGTGTAGTCTCGAGACCGGCCCGTAAATTATCGCGAACGATCGTCTTATAGTTGTCCCGAACGAGGAACGCTTGAAATTAGGTGTATTTACCTGGCCTCCAGTTCGAGTTTAGGTACTCGACCAGGTGTAACTATTTCATTTGGACGTTTACGAGGAAATTACTCCACGTAACGTCGGACTCCCGGTAATTCCCCGTCATTTTACAATCTTACCATAAAAGAGAAGCTCTATACTCTATGGGAATCGCGCGATGAGTGGTGGTTGCCCGGCTTCGGCTAATTTATTGTACCATAGGACTAGTTCACCTTAACTGCACCGGGATTACCAATTTATCCGCTCGGATTTGTTACTGTTCGGCTAAAATATATGTTTCGTACCGGAAAAGTATGTTTAGTTATACGCGTTATCGACCTCCCATCGAGATTTATGAAATAAAATTTGTGAAGCGAAGCACAATCGAAGATCGAATCGATGGAACGATCGAATCTGTGGATTTTTGAATTTACGAATTATCAATTGTACGCGAATGGATTTTCAGATATTTCAAGTCTCAAATTTTTAGTTAATAAATTTTTTAGATTGACGTATATTTAAGTTACTACATTTTCTACAATCCAAAAGTCGAAGTTTACAAATTTTCTTAATACTAAATTCCTCGTTTCTGAATATTCAAATGCCCAAATTTTCAAATTTTCCACATTCTAGACCGCAGATTGAAAAATTTTCGAATTTCTAAATATTTAGATCTTAATTTTCCAATTTTTGAGTTCCCAATTTCTCAATTTTTAAGTTCCCAATTTACAAGCTTACAAATCTCTAAGTTTCCACTTTACAAGTTTTCCAATATTCGAATCCTCATTTGCCAAAATTTGCAAATTCCTAGAGTTCCCTCATTCTCGAATTCAAAAACCCCATTTTACTGCACCTCCAAATTTACATCTCCAAACCACCCTCGTACGAAAATCCTAATTACGCAAACGTCTACAGAATGAAAATACTAAAAGAAATTGCAAAGTAAAAGTGCTAAATGAAATTAGCAGGTATTATAAAAATATAAAATAAAATTACAAAGACAAATACTAAATAAAATTACAAAGTAAAAATATAAAATAAAATTCTAAATAAAATTGCAATGTAAAAATATAAAATAAAATTAAAAATACTAAATAAAATTCCAATGTAAAGATACTAACCAAGACCAAAAATTAAATGAAATTACGAAATGAAAGTACAAAGTCACAATCCCATCCCTAAAACCGGAGTAATCAGCAAATTCTCAAATTATTCTAATGGCGACATAACCCACATAGTTCGCAACGTTGCACCAGAAATATCACGCTGGTCAAGCAAAGCTTTATCATCCTGCCAGTTCAGCGAAGCGATACGCCAAAGCATCCCCCTGCGACTCACGGTTTCCCGTTTCCCGAACGAAAGGAAACGTCAGGTTGAATTCGGTGTACACCCTCGTTGGTTTTACCGGCGGTGTTTCACCGTGGAGAAATTGATTCGTCTTTCAGAGGGTGATTCTGTTTACAGGGGATGGCTGAAGCTTGATTACCAAACGGCTGGAGCGAGCCAGAACCAGAGACGAAGAAAGGCAGCCCCTTTGACGCCGAGTGGATCCTCGAGAAGGTCTTGGCGCGTCCATGGGGTTATGGGGTTTTGTGTCCACGTGCCTCGTTCTCGTTTCTCCAATTGCTCTCGCGCGCGCGCGACCCTCCTGCATCCAGCCACCCTGTTTGCCGCTTGATTTCGACGCGTTTCCGCTCTGTTATCGTTCGGGCCTTTCTACGCGTCTACCGTCACGGAAACAGCTATTCTCTCCTCTCCTTTCTCTCTCTCTCTATCTCCAGTCCTCGTCGTTTAACAATCACCGACAGGAACGTTTGCGATGACAATCGCGTTTGTTTTGTCTGTTCGCATTCGACACCGGGGCTGATTACTTTCGAATTTCGATAACCTTCGAGTTCCAGGGGTTCGTAACACTGATATTCGATCATTCGAGAATTTCTCGATGTTATATTTCTATATTCGTTTCCCTCTAGATCACTAGATTCCTAGATATCCGCTCTTCTTTTTTCTTGGCAGTAGAGTATTGCATTGAGGCACAGTCCAACTTGCCCTCATACCTAGATGCCTAGATACATAATACGTATATATCTAATACCTAGAGACCTAATATCTAGATACCTAATACTCAGATGCCTAATACCTTGGTACCTAATACCAAAATACCTAATACCTAGGTACCTAATACCAAAATACCTAATACCTAGGTACCTAATACCAAAATACCTAATACCTAGGTACCTAATACCAAAATACGTAGGTACCTGAACAACTAGATGCCTAGCACCTAAGTACCTAGACACCTAGTTACCTAAATACTCAGGTACCTAAATACCTAGCTACCTAAATACCCAGCTACCTAAATACCTAGCTACCTAAATACCTAGGCATCTGGATATCTTGGTGCATAAATAGCCTGATGTCTACATACCTAGATCTCTACTTATATATGTGGAAACCTATATAGATAGATACCTAAATATCTCGAAATTAAATATTTACCCACTTAGATACTTATATAGATCGATCCCTAAATATCCAGATATCTGTACATCTAGATACCAACATACCCAGGTACCTACGTTCCTGGATACCTATATCCTGGTATCCCTAGATTCCCGTATTTGTAAGACCCGAGATCTGTAGAACCCGGTGTGCGTTCGTGTGTCCCATTAGCTTTTGATGCCTACATCACGAAATCCCGCGAACCGTAGATTCGTGCGCGCTCGTTTTCGGCGCGTTTCCGCTCTGTTAACGTTGTAAGCTTTGTGCACATCGGCCGTAACGAGGGAAAGGAGCATTCCGGTCGTTTCCTCGAATTCACCATTTAACAATCACCCTCAGGGACATTCGCGAAGGTGGCTGCGTTCGCCTTGATTCTCTACTTTGTACGCTAGCCGTTTCGTGTGCCGTTGCACGAAAACCTACGATACAGCCTTTGTTTCTCTCTTTGTGACGTCAGAGAGACAGAGAGAGAGAGAGAAGGAGCGAGAGAGGGAGACAGAGAAGTTGTAGCGGGGTTTAATTAAAATTTTATTCGAAGGCGGCCGCGTCCGAGGATCGTGTCGATCGCTTTCGACGATCATCTGGAAGTTTGAAGCGTCGAAAGTTCGTCGATTATGTCGCCCATTTTTATCGACGCTCTGTGTTTACCAGCACGGAAAATATTTCACGGTAAGGGTTATTGATACGAAGCGGGAGGATATTAAATTGGAAAGGAGGGTGCTAGAAGTTGCCGCTCGACTTAAGTGAATGGACTCGAATATAGTCCCTTGTCCCGATACTCGCCCCTTTTTTCTGACAGGGATCCATTGTGTACCATGGTTTAGTAGGGGGATATGAAGCTTCCACGTTTTCTGACTCATATCTCTAGAAATAGGTGTTCAGGTATTTTTCAAGCACCAGGTTCGTCGCCTTTCACGTGCACCGAATGGCCTCGTTTATCGTGTAAACCTTTTAGCGCTAAATAACGATGTATCGTTAGCAGAACTTACGACAAGTGTCATTTTACAATAAGTGTTCGTAATATTATAATAATAAGTGTTATTAGTGTCATATACGAGTATCCTAGTACGATATTAGTATACCTTAATATGGTAGTTTGTCGCCATTTTCACTTAGACACTTTTGTAAATAATCAATTTAAATGGTACACATTAAATCATTGATATTTACAATTTTTATTTTGCGAATGTAAATGAACGTTAAGTATCAAGAAGATATGGTTATGCTGTGTTTACAGAAATACGAAAGATCGTCGAGAAAGAAGATAGGGATATCTAACTGTTAACATAAATTAACATGTACGTCATGCTTTCATCCGTGACTAATATCACAAACTAAAAATCTTGGAAATATCCATCGATTCGAGGCAAATTGAATGAAATGTCACGTATCGAAACTGTATGAAACGACACGTATCACTATGAAATAATATATCATGTAGTAAGATTGAATGAAATGTCACGTATCAAAATTGTATGAGAACGTCACGCATCAAAATTGCATGAGAACGTCACGTATCGGAATTAAATGAAATGTCACATATTAAAATTGAATGCAATGTCGCATATCAGAATTGAACGTAACGCCACATAAGTATATGTATAAATTGAATGAAACGTCACATGTCAGAATTGACGAAACATTGCATATAAAAATTGAATGAACTATCACATATAAAAATTGAAAGAAACGTCACATATACGAATTGAATTAAATGTCACATATAAAAATTGAATGCAATATCATAGATAAAAATTGAATGAAACGTCGCATATAAAAATTGAATGGAATATTATATATAAAAATTGAATGAAACGTCACACACACAAATTGTATGAAATGTCCACATCAAAATTGCACGAAACATCGCATATGTAAAAATTGAATGCTATATCGCATACAAAAATTTAATAAAACGTCGCATATCAGGATGGAACGAAACATTGCACATAAAAATTGAACGAAACGTCGCATACAAAAATTCAATTAAACGTCGCGCAAAAATTGAACGAAACATATATATAAATGGAACGAAACACCATCGAGGGTTGAAGCGACATTGCAAAAGCAATCAAGGGTAGTACCGATATTATGTCGATGGCAGTTGAATATGTTGGCGTGAAAATGGCGACGTTCGGATCTCGAATAACCGCGGTTATAAGCGTTTCCTCGCGAGCGATAAATAAATCAAATAACGCGCGAGTACTCTCGACATTTGTCCGTGGACGGATGAAACCCGAGATTCTCACATTAATTGCAACGAATGTTTGAAAGCTGCGTGAAAATCACGATTACCCGTGGTCGTACGCATTCGACTTCATCCTTCTGATTCCGGAAACTTGATATCTTGATCGACACGCGAGTTCGGTTCCAGGAAAGGGTTGATCTCCTGCTGCGTGTTCGCAATCGAGTCTTCTCGTTCGCCGCGATTTCTCGCCATAGGCGCGTTACCGGCTGGATCGTGAATTAATTGAAAGAAAAAAAGAAACAAAAGATCCTCGCGTACATCGAGATACGCGAAATAAAAACAATACAGTTATCCTGATTGACAGGGTCAATTTAACCGAGAGATCGCGGCGACAAGGATCGGAGTGCTCGAAAACAGCTTTGTCAGTCATCGGCTCTGTTATTAGCATTATGGTTGCCATTCGACGGCATATCCTCCAGTTCAACAACGACTGTCCTTGCTAGAAAACTTATTTGATACCCTCAATATATATCGCGCTAATTGTACCATAAACCGGAGCATTGGTGAAGGACAATGCTAATTACCTTTTAACGAGTGTATAAAAATACCGAATTTCGATTGCTGTTCTATTCAGTTGTACCTGTTTAATACCTTCTTTAACGACTAGTCGAGCAATTCATGAATGAATTTTCGGATTAGCCTCCTGCGTTTGCGCCGTAAATTATACGATAATAATCATAAAACGGCCATTGCTATCGCGGTGATTTCCCATTGTCTTCACAACGGGGGCCAACAATATACGTTTGACACACCCCGGACAACTGGCAATATAACGAAATCTTACTGTACACGATATTAACAATATGTATCTGCTTTCTCGTCCGCCTTCATTTGCCGATATCAATTAAACGGCAAGGGAATACAAATTAAGAACCCATCTGTCGTTTCTGACGCTGTCTCTCGAACCTAACCACGAAACCTTGAAAATAAAACGCCTTATTATCCTATTTCGTAAAAAGCCTCGAACGATTCGTTATGTATCTTGCAATAACTATCACGTGTCACCGGCTATTACTTCGTAATTGAATGTGGAGGTAAAACAATCCGAACAAATTTCAATAAACTTTATTTATGCATAATGGATGAAGCTGGAACTTGGGACATATATTCTATATGCGTTTTAATATTTCTTTTTAGTATCAAACTATAGTACAGTATTAAACTACACAACAATTGCCTAATTGGAATGGTACACAACAGGTTTTGCACACTACGTTTTCCTTTCGAAGAGCATCCTCTACACGGTCTAATTCTTCCTTTATTACAATATCAGCCTATGCACCAAGAAAAGTAGTTTATTTATAATAGAGTAAGCATGAATAGAATGAACAAAGTATTTCAAATATTCTATTATACATTGGACATCACGAATCGAAATAGAAAATACAAACACTAATTAATCCGTGATGGGTGAACAAGGTATAAGTATAAAAACACGAGTTGACCGATCGACAAGATGTTAATATCGGTGAACAACGGAGGAGAAACTAGAGTGCAGAAGAAGTGTAGCAGAAATAAAGATGGACGAATAAATTGCTTGCGAAGTACCGTTTCACGAAACTGTATCGCAGACAGTTTCATTCGTTGACGAAACAATACCGTACACGAGTTATTCGGGGATCACCGCTTTTCTGTAATTAGCAACAGCTTTGTTCGTTTCTTTCTCGTTCGATGATGCCTGTCGGTCGAAATGTTCGATTGCAATTCGTGTGGACATGCGAAGTTTAGCGAGGCTGCCGGTACCGTTCGATTCTTACGAACAATCTCGTCCCTTGTCTCCTCTTCCTCCTTTCGAATACTGCTGGCTCATAAAATAAATCAACTAAAACGATTCGATGATGAGACTTTAGCGCTAGGTCCCGTTTGTCATCCTATGGGTCGACGTTGAATATCGATCGTTCGGCACAGTCGACGGCAAACTTGACTTATTTGGGAGAAATATGGTATTCGAAGGAGAAAATGCTTTTAGGGATTTTTGGGGATTTGTAAGTTTGGTGTTGTTCGAGTTTTTGGGATCTGTGGATATGGGGTAGTAGAGATTCATCAGTTGGCAGTTTGGGAATGTGGAAATTTGGAAATAGGGAGATTTTGGTATTTTGGGAACATGTATGTGGGGAATTTGGGGTATACGAGTTTGAGGATACAGGGATTTTGGAATCTAGGGATTCGGGGAGAGAGTAATTTTTCAATCTTGAAATTTGGGGGTAAGCGAATTGCATGGTGTGGAAATTTGGGGACACAGGAATAGCAGGTTTTAGAGATTAGGGCATATAGCAAGTTTGGTATCTAGGGATTTAAAGACAGAAATTTCAGGAGACTAATGTCTTGATGACATAGGAATTTCGGGGTCTAGGTATTTGTCAACATAGGAATTTCGGGGACTAGGTATTTGTTAACATAGGAATTTTGGAATCTAAATATTTGGAGTTCTTAGGATTTGAGAAAATTGCAATTTGGGAATTTTCAGATTTTGTAGAGAGTTGGCGACGTAGATATTTAACAATTTAGGAATTTACTAAATATGAAAGCTTAAAAATTGCAGAGTGAAGATTTCACAATTCCTAAACTTGAAAATTTTGAACATTATATTATCGAAAAGTGTATAACTCGAATGAAAATACTTTGTTACATTTTTTAAAGATATACGTTCCCTTTATCGAACGAGCAGTCAAACTTACAACTACTATAAAATCAATCGACAGTGAAACAACAGCTTTTATCTCCTCCGGATAGTTATCGTACACCATAAGAGACACACGGTACTCCAGAATAATTTTATACACGACGAGTGTACGGAACGATCGATCGTTCGCATTGCGTGCAATTCATTACCACTAATTGTTTCGAGCGATTTGATTGTCAACGATAAGGACGCGGCAGCATGGTGCAGAATATCCCGAGGAGTTTACAGGTGCAAATTGCGGGACCACGATAAATACAATTTGCAAGGTTAATGACCGTTAAACTGCCGGGTTTCGTCTGACAATTATACCGAACAACATAATTCAGCGTTATTATGCACGCCTGGCTGAGTTGGAATCCCCTCGAACGAACAAAGCTTCAATTATCTCTCGTTTGAAATCGGACAGATTTTGCCAGGAAACGAAATTGAAAACGACCCGTTCAAATCTTGTCGTTCTGTCGCCGTGTCTTCTCGGTATAATTACATCGACGGGCTAATTAAAACTAACACGCGATTGTCTGTCTCCTGATATGCTACACCAACATTCTCCAATGCGGGGCCCACGTGCCACGAGGTGGCAACTCGATCGTTAACCCCTTGCCTAAAAATTTGTTTGTCGCGTGAGTCGGTCGGAACTACATATTCATAACTGTGCTATTAACCTTTTGAACTCAAAGCTATATTTACTGGTAGCAGATAGCAACTTCAAAACTTTTTGGTTGAAAAGTTTGATGAATCCTTTCGAAGGTATAATCTCTCTGTTATTAATTGTCACTATTAGCTGTTTCATTCTGTCCACACATCATATGTACAACATCATAGATTCTATTCCAAATTGATGTATTAAACAAAATGGTGAGTGAGGGACGCCTTCCGAGCGCAAAGGGTTAAAACGAATAAAGGATATCAAAATGTTCGGTCAATTTTATATTCGACGAAGCCGAATATTTGATCCTTGACTTTGTCGATACTGGATACTTGATAATAATATCGATAATTGATAATAATAATCGATACTTGACTTTGCAAATTACAAACTCGAACTTCGAATTGAAACGTATTAAAAATTCAAGAGGTAGGGAGGCAATTCGAAATTAGCCTCGTTCAGAGTTTATGTTAACCGTATCGAGGTGGAGGATCTCACTGAATGCAAGTTATAAATAAATATTAATAATTAAAATGATAAAGAAGAATTTTTCTTTAAAATTATTTTGTACCGCGATTTCAAGTTCTCCATATGTTTTAAAAGTTCACTTACTACGTACGTACGTATGTGAATTCACATACTTGCTGTGTTCACTCAACAATTACCTGTGATTTCTTTCTGAAACCTATCATTTAAGTTTCATCGACGAAGAAAGCAGTTTTTCAGTATTAAAAATGACGTGTATGGTATATACGGGGACAGAAGAATTTTATAAATGCTCAGACATGGTACAAGGAAGATGGGGAACACCGGGTTACACAAATTGTTCAGAATCAGTGCCGATTTATGTTTTGACGCGTGTTTATTTACTTTTTAACTACATTTTAGAATTCCAAATGAAGCGCACATTACGCACTGGCGGGTATAGTGTTTACGCCTATCACGACTGAATCGGCAGCGCGAATCGTAACGAGACGAATTTAATTTCCATTTTTCCGATTCTCTCTTTCTTCTTCGGTACCGAGGTAGCACTAATTTCGTTTTCAGCTCAACGCTTCGCTCGGTTTATGAATATGAAGCAAGAATGATAAACTAGCCGCACTTACCGTACGTCTAAACACTCCGAGCGTAAAAACGAACCAGCCGATCGCGTTTACTGGCTACTTTTCGCACTCCGCGATCACTGTTATTCAAACAAACGCCAGAAATCATGCTTGATGTATTGAAATCTATCTGTACTAAAGATCATTGCTTTGAGTAATTTTAAAAAATCATTGATTTGAATAAATTTAAAAGATCATTGCTTTTAGTAAATTTAAAAGATCATTGCTTTGCGTAAATTATAAAAAATCAGTGCTTTGAATAAATTTTAAAAATCCTTGATTTGAACAAATTTAAAAAATCATTGCTTCAAATATATTTAAAAAATCATTGCTTTGAATCAATTCAAAAAATCATTGCTTTGAATAAATTTAAAAGAGCAGTGCTTTGAGTAAATTTAAAAAATCATTGCCTTGAATAAATTAAAAAAATCATTGCTTTGAATAAATTTAAAAGATCAGTGCTTTGAGTAAATTTAAAAAATCATTGCTTTGAAAAAATTTAAAAGATCATTGCTTTGAATAAATTTAAAAAATCATTGATTTGAATAAATTTAAAAGATCATTGCTTTGAATACATTTAAAACATCATTGCATTGAATAAATTTAAAAAATCATTGATTTGAATAAATTTAAAAGATCAGTGCTTTGAGTAAATTTAAAAAATCATTGCTTTGAATAAATTTAAAAGATCAGTGCTTTGAGTAAATTTAAAAAATCATTGCTTTGAAAAAATTTAAAAGATCATTGCTTTGAATAAATTTAAAAAATCATTGATTTGAATAAATTTAAAAGATCATTGCTTTGAATACATTTAAAACATCATTGCATTGAATAAATTTAAAAGATCATTGCTTTTAGTAAATTTAAAAAATCATTGCTTTGAAAAAATTTAAAAGATCATTGCTTTGAATAAATTTAAAAAATCATTGATTTAAATAAATTTAAAAGGTCAGTGCTTTTAGTAAATTTAAAAGATTATTGCTTTGAGTAAATTATAAAAGATCATTGCTTTGAATACATTTAAAACATCATTGCATTGAATAAATTTAAAAAATCATTGATTTGAATAAATTTAAAAGATCATTCCTTTTATTAAATTTAAAAGATCATTGCTTTAAGTAAATTATAAAAGATCAATGCTTTGAATGCATTTAAAAGATCATTGCTTTGAATAAATTAAAAAAAATCATTGCTAAAGCTCCTCCAATTAAAGTCCGATAAAATAAAATCCAAGGATGAACGTTCGAATAAACAATCGAAATCGTTCGGGTAATATTAATGTTTACACGGTTGCACGATAAACGTTCATAGCTCGATAAGAAGCTCGCGGAGCAACGCGGTAGGAAAAGTATCGGTACTTCCGGATTTCCTAGAAAATGGCATCGACCAACAACAATGATTTGCTTCTGTCGGGCGTATTCTTTCGTTTATGTACTGAAAACTATCCGTAAAAAAGATCATTGCCAAAGCTCTTCCAATTAAAATCCAAGGAAGAACGTTCGAATAAAATATGGAAATCGTTCCAGGAATATTAAAGTTTACACGGTTGCGCGATAAACGTTCGTAGCTCGATAAGAAGCTCGCGGAGCAACGCGGTAGGAAAAGTATCGGTACTTCCGGATTTCCTAGAAAATGGCGTCGACCGACAGTTCAGGCAACAATGAGTCGCTTCTGTCGACCGTACACGCTCGCAACGTATCCTCCTGCTCTCCTCTCCTCGTCTCTCGTGTCTCTGTGGCTCGGCTAGATCCGTATCTGCGATCCTTTCTCGAAGCGAGCATCTCAAACGTAACCGCAGACGACCATAAATACTTACGTGGTTGCAAGCGTGCTCATGGAGATTCGTTCGTGTAACCGGGCGTGCACACGCGTGCACACGGAATCGGGCCCGGTTAGATCCGCGCGCGTTCAGGGTGGTTTCGTGCGCCTCGAGCGAGCCGGAAAAACTGTCGGCTATCCCGCTTCGTAACCCGGGATCGTGTTCCGAGTTAGGCGTCGTTATGAACCGCTTTCGAGGTCCCTGAACTCGATCGATACCGGCGCACTCGAGGAAAATCGAGCCCGGGAATTTCTCATTTATCAGCGACCAACTGGCAAAGCTAAACTATCCGAACCGCAACAGGAAGCGATGCAACGCGGCGCTCGTTGTTCCACGCAACTCCCCGCTCATTCTTTCCGCTTACAATGCTGTGGGATCGGAAGGTTCGGCGAAACCAACCTGACGTGTAATTGTAATTAATTAGTATATTTAATATCGTGTTAGAAGTATTTAATTAATTCAGGTTTCGCTCTATGAATTTCGCTTTATTCTCTCTACCTTTTCTTCTTTCTTGACTGTATGTATACAGGGTGGGTCACCACATTTTGCCAACTAAATTTGCGTCATTATTACTACGCATAGCAAACAATGTTTCAGGTGAAGTTGAATAGTTTTGACAGGGGCACATTCTGATGGTAAATTTTTTTTCAAGTGGATGTGTAAAGACATATGAAGGTCATTAATGTTTTTTTGAATGGAATCATATATTTTTTATTGCCTTAGCTGATGCTTCATATTCTTTACAAAAAAGTATTCATCTTGGGATCTTCATAAGATCTCTAAGATTTAGGTACTTCATGAAATCTCTCTAGAATCTAGCTAACATCGAGATTCTTTCTGGTACCTCCATAATATCTAGATTCTTCCTTGCATCTCGTTAGGCTCTGCCAAAGATCGAGATCCCTCCTAGGGTCCTCTGTGGATCATCCTAAGACCTAGGTCCATTCTAGGATTGGCTGAGGATATCTCTATGATATACGTTCTTCCAAAGACCTCTTTGGGATTTCTGTATAATCTAGATTCTTCCTAGGATATCTCTATAATCAATGTCTTTCCTAGAATTTCCCTAGGATTTGTCTACGATCTATGTTTTTGTCAAAATCTACTTAGGATTTCTCTATCTAAGTGCTTCTTTGGATCTCTCTATAATCAATGTCTTTCCTAGAATGTCCCTAGGATCACGTCAAACTCTATCGTTGCATATAATTGCGTAAGTCATTACGCACCTTAAATAAGCAAGGCACGACACAATTTTATCGAGAATTTGATATATTCAACAGCGAAACGTTCATTCGAGCCAAAGAACCTAGATACAATTTCTATCTGAAGTCTCTATCCTGCGTCTAGTTTTTTATTACCAACTTTTGCCTCGTGTTATATTTTTACGACCACCGCACGTGTCGCGTTATCTCGTACTCATCGCGAACCCGTATGCGAACACGGAGAGAGAGAAAGAGAGAGAGAGAGAGCGTTAACAAAATCATGCCAGCATCAAAGTAGAAATTTCTTTGTCATCTCGAGACGTCGTGTAGCCGGGATTAAGTATCGCGATGTCCAAGGTCTTGTGCAGGATCCCCGACGTTATTGCTCGTTTCTCGCTTTTTATCGCGCAGGTGCGATCCACCGATCGCGTACAACCGGGAAAATGAGTCATCGGCCCGATCGAAGGAAATGCGGTTCGTCAGTGTTTAACTCTGTGAGGCACAGAATTTCAGAAAATGAAATAGACCCACGTCGCGCAGAAATTTTATCGCACTTTGAATTAAACAAAATTGGTATATTTTTAATGACACAGAAACGATAATACGAATATACAAAGAAATAATAGTTAAATTAAATTTGTTGTTACAACGCCTCGAATAGTGTTACACACATGAGTATGCAGCTATCGCAATATTTTGAAGCGGGACCAAAAATGTGCCACTGTGCATTACCGCGCATCAAAAAGGGGGGTATATATAATCAAGATGTACATACTCATTATGCCTACATATACATATACACATATTATACATGAGTCTATATGAGTCTACATACATATGTACACATATTATACATGACTATATATGAGTATGCATACTTAGTATGCACTAATTCCATAAATATGAATTCTATGGTGTACATACGGTATACGGTGGTATATTAAATACTATACATATGCACTGTGTACTATCATACGTAGTATACATGTGGGGATCGGTAACGAGCGATGGTGTGCGTGTGTGTGTATTTTTGCGTAGTATGATCGGAAAGAAGGATGCAAGATTCGGGTATGAGAGAGAAAGAATGCTTGTGACGAAAGAAGTGCGAATGTCAGAATATATAAAGCGTGAGAAGCGTGGAGAAGTCAGTGGCGACAGACACGTTGAATAAGCAAAGTCGATTAATTTCTTTTGTATTTCTTTTATTATTATTAAATTTATCTTTTGTTGCTTTAATCTGTTTCTCGTCTTCTTGCTCCCATCCTACATACATGTATAGAAGAATAGCACTATACAATAGAATAGGCTATATTGAAATACATTATAGTGTTTCCCTTTCCATGTCTCACAAGTACCAAATACTTAACAAACATACCTCCTTTCAAATATAGAGTATGTTCTGTACTACATCGAACCATTGTAATGCAAAAATCGAATCATCAAAAATTTTCTTAAAATCTTTGAACCTTCCAAAGTTTGGTATTTCGGGTAAGCCGGATATTAAAGTGTCCCGCGAGGCCGAAGAATCGTCGTGAACTCGCATACTGTGCTCGTGTATTATTCAAATGGCCGTGTTTAGAGGCGAGATTTAGAAGAAACTGGCGATTATTTTTACGCCGTTCCCGGTATCTCGAGCTGCGGTCCGTTAATGGCGATCTTCGTTACCTGGAAAAAGAGTACTCGAAGGAGAGACGAAAGGAAAAAAGTAAAAAAATCGAAGCGAAATAAAAAGAAGATACTCGCTTTCAATGGTATGCTGCCTCATACGGGTACTAAAATTAAATGCTACTCTCTGTTACAGAGATTTATGCGCGTGCTTAATGGAATGCAATTCCTTTTTACTTTGTTTAATATGCGCCTATCTTTTAACCATATTTTATGTATCTATGGAAACGATTAAAAACACGGATAACGGGACGCGAAATTGAAGGACTCGGGAATAGAATTCATGAAACGGCGCTCAGCATATTCGAGAATTACGATTTACGTACCGTTGTCGTGTTCTGATTTAAATGTTACGATTACGGTTCAGTACTTTTCTGAAATTTTTTTTAGTTCAAATGGTATCATTGAATTTTTACCTCGACTCATCCTTTTCATTAGAAACTATTATATATAAAAATCCTTAAGTGCACGAATTAAAAAATTTCCAAAAACTCGAGTATGCAAATTTTCAAATTTTCCCGACCGTTCAAGTACACAAATTTTCAAACATCTAAATTGTTAATTCTACGAGTTAAGTAATTGTCTATTGTACAAATTTTCTGAGAGCACCCCGTCGCACCTGGTGCAGGTTATTATTAATAAAATCTTGTTTTATATTTAGGGAGGGACTCAGGCTACTCCAAATATGAATCCTAATTGTATCAATGTGTACACGAAACTTGCAGCTCGAAACGTGATAATTAACTTCTCAGATATTTTGACAGTATCCAGTTTTCAACACGCAATTTCCAACCGATTTGATCGAGGTCCCGTCGATACGAATCGAAGCTAATTAAATACGATCGCTGTCGATCGGAAGCACAAAAGAATGGCGAAATGGATAAAAAAAAAGACGAGATTAGTGACCAAAAGTCCTAGTCATTTATTCGTTCGGTTGACAGTTTAATTACAGAAAAGCCATTACATCTCGTCGATTCTATCCGGACGTTGTTCAGAAAGATCGCGAGATAATGTTAATACTTTGTAAAAGATGGAACGGCTTCTAACGGTACCTTTTTGGTAAGATTCTCCTCTATCCAGTTTACCATAATCGATAGTTCTTCTCGATACGGCTATTGGAGCACTGCTGCGTCCGCTGCATGAATTAAGCCATTATAGTTTGTGCCCCATGGGGTCCCTCCATAGATTATCGATCCAATCACACGGCTCGTTCGTTTTAAGAAGTCCGTTCGAACGATTTCTCGCTGTCCTTGGAGCTACGAGCTCGCAGTTATTCGACGTTCGATTAAAGAGCCACCCTCGAGGATCGTACTTTCGCGAGCCGCCATTTTCCGACTCGCTGCACGAACTTTCGTCGTCCTCTCTTCAATCGATTTCGCAAATTTTCACATTTTTCTTCACGATTTTACACTGGCACCTTATTTGTTGCAAAATATCCTTCTTATGAATATCTCTCTTTCCGAAATACTAGCATTCAGATATACTACAATGCTTATATTAAAATATATCTTCGGCTAATTTGAACGAAAGAAAAATGTATTTGAGAAATTGTTAGTTCTAAAATATCCGCAAAAAATGATCCTTGAAGAAAAACTGTAAAAGAAGGTGCGAATAAGTCAAATTCAACTATACATTTTTAATTCGCATCGTTTCTTTTTTGGACGCTCCCGATATTTATTTCTTAAATTATTTTTTAAATCTTGAAGATTTAAAATAGTTATTTCTTCAAATTTATTATTTATTTCTGTTATTTCTTAAATCGCGAAGATAGGCAAACTTCATTGTTATTAAATTCAGTCGAACAATTTTGCGAAGGGTTTTGAATTTTTGAAAATTGCTCATCGCTTTTTGAGCAGATGATAGAATTTCTGGCGTTGCCTTGTTTCTGGAAAGTTTGTTGTAAAAACCAGTTCTCGCACGGCATTCTACGGTATCATTCGATGAAATTTGCATCGACGTATAATTTCTATTAACCGCGTAATGAACTGAACGTACATTTCAATTTCCCTTCCATTAACTTACGTGTGTTTCGGTTTTATTGTTAATTTACGGATGTACGGTCGCTAAAGCGCTCAATAACAAGCCAAGATACGTATCGGTGGAAAATATCGCACGGAATTGATTATTACCCTACTTTGTTACACGAATTTACGAAGCCATGATTGTATATTACTGAAGTATGGTTATGGCGAGCCATAACGAGGCAAAAGGCGACTTAACAAGACTGTTATTGTTGCGATTATGTTAATTTACCGCTATCGAGGGCGACCGGTCGTGATAGTAATGAATAACCGAGAAACCGATTATACATCGTCGTGTTCCCCTGGCACTTACTCCTCGTTTCCAATAATATGTCAATATCGCGTTTTAAAAATACAGCAAACTCGATACTTTACATTCAGGAATTTCGTAATAAATCATTTATGCAATTATGTTCGTTACAACACAATTTACTTCGATGGATTCCTCAAAATTTATTTCCATAGACACGAAGAATTTGTTTCATCTAAAACAAACTTGTAATTCTTACTCGAATCTTTACGAAATTGTATACAATTCCTCTTTGAAACTTCATTCTTACGATAACAATAATTCGTTACGTGAGAACCAATCAAATAATTGTATTTAAAGACAAAGTATTTTTTGGAGACAAAGTATGATCACATTAGCTGATTTAGTACTCATTTATTCTTTACTATTTTTTCAACTTAATAGTAAGTGTGTATTAAGGAACTTGCGCGTGGTGCATAACTAAAATGGCGTCGTCGAGCGCAGAACAAATGCATCTACCATAAATTTTGCGGAAAGAATAACGGAAAGGAAGGACTACATTGTTACTCGATAAAAAAACGAATAATTCGTCAGTCACGTCGAAATACAATTTTGATTTGATGTGTGTATAGATGGAACGTACTTAATGCAACCGTTTGCATTCGAAGGTTTCGCTATCGACAACCCTAACTTCTTAGTTAAAAAGTTTGACGAATTTTTTTCAATTTATTTCTCTATTATTTGTGCATATTGTCTATTTTACCACATTCATCACGTATAACGTACATATTTATAAGATAACAACGTACATATTTATAAGATAATAACGCACATATTTATGAAATAATAATGCGTACATATTTATAAGATGATATTCTAACAAAATAGATAAAGTGTAAATGCAAAAATAACCTATTTTAAATTATACTGAACCGAATGGTGACTTGCAAAGGGTCGAGACGAATGTTTCGGGTGTACGAAATCCGAACAACGTTTCCTATCCGAATCCAATTATTTCACGAACGAATCTCCCCCGCGGATCTGGAGGTTCGTGGTTCGTTCATCATTCACCGAACGAGATCGTCCATCGGACACCTGTTACCGCGGTCCCATTTATCCCGACGTTTTTATCATCGCAATCAAAGTTGTAATCAAGCACGTCGAACAGGAACCGCGAGTCGCGTGGATCGTAATTGATAAATATACGAGAGCACGGCAACGGCCGTGTCCGCGGATTATTATTCATTGTGCAACTTGTAGCACATCCATGGGACATAGATATGCGATAACGTCGCAAATAATTAACGCTGAGTTATTCGTTCCGCGCGGAATATTCATTCATTCGTTGGCGTAACTCGCGGCCGGGTAATTTCGAGTGCAATGAATCCCACGTGGCTCACGCACGTTGGTTGGCAGGTTCGTTCGGCTCCGCGATCCCCCCGTTTTCCGCGGCCTCGCGCGCCTCGTCGAAGTTCGCCACGGCTTCATCTTCGCGTGACACGTACTGGAACGAAGCGAAGGACGTGATCGCCAAGCCGTGAAAATATAGATGGCGAACGCCTCTCGTTTCCTCCACGGTCACCGAAGCTGCAGTGATTAAACCTAACGCTCGAACCCTCCACGGCATTCCTTTATACTCGAACGCGTTAACCCGCGAAAACGTGCTCCATTTTCGAGACATGTCTTCCGCGACGTTCGCTCGACACTTCGTGGCACGCGATCTTAACCACTTCAGGGACGAATTCTTCACTTCAATTGCAACAAATGTTACAATCACTTCACCAACGAAATTAAACGACACGACAAATTTTTAATAACGAATTGAATTACAATATCTTCTTCATGAAGAAAATTAAGGGATATAACAAATTTTATACGACGAATTGAAAAGCAGAATTTGCTTCACGAACAAAATTAAGGGAAGAAAAGTACAAACAAAAATATACTAAATCTTTCAATTTGTTATTTATATTGTTACAATACTGTTAAATCCTTTTCGTCTGTTTATCTGACCAGAAATGATTTGTACACAAATTTGTATTAAAGGGAAAATTGATAAATCGAAGGCACAATTCTAATTCGTCGTACTATAATAGCTTATATCGAATAAAAATGAACGATCATAAAAGGATTTAATAATCAGACTGCAACAACTATGTTCATGAACATGTTCATGCAATTTTAAATAGCATAAAAATGTATAGTTAATGCATGTATTTAAATGTGTAGTAATCATATATGAAGTTAATATGTTTCATACGCATAATCACTCGTCACCAATTCAATAACAAAAGATATTTTTCAAGCTTTTCGTCATTACTCGTTATTATTCGAGTCCTTGCATTTATGTATTGAAAACTATTCATACAAAAGATCATCGCCGAAGCTCGCCCAATTAAAATCCGAAGAAATCCCAATTTAATCAACGCTGGAACAGACATTCGATCTACTGCATGCTACGTTAAAAAAGTTACGCGTGTGCGTGTAGGTATAATAACTGTTGGATCAGGCGGAATTAACTAAAATCCCGAAAACATTTAACGAACGCTGATTTGTCGTGTAATAAATGTGTCGGGCTTCCGATTAATCCCTGGACAAAGGATTCGGTCCGTTATTTTGTCGGGCCGCGTTAAGTACCGAAATAAACGATGATCCTGGTCTGGACCTATGACAACGAGGGTGAGGGTGGGCAAGTATTGATTTTATGGGGATATCGGCTCCGGAACCACCGAAATTCTCCTCCCCTGTTCTCGCAGGACCAGCAACGACTCCACAAAGGACATTTTCATCGTGGGTAACTTTCATTTAAAAATTAACAAAGTAGCGCTCAAACGGAATTCATTTGCGAATCGAATCGTAATTAAATGCGAGGAAAATTAATAACCGTATATGCGAAACTAAGACTCCATGTCCTCATCGAACAGATACTATTCCATTTTTGGACTATTTAGGTAGACAATTTAAATCGATTTAAGTCAATATTTCTGAAAGAAAGTGGAGACATATCATCGAGTTTATTTCAATTAATGTTATGAAGAAACTAATGTCCATGGAATCGATATTTTTAACTATGTGTACCGATAAATATTTCGTTTAGTTGAATCCGATTTGTGGGTAACAGTGTGTTTATTTTATATTTCAGGGAGATTCTTCAAAATTTGCGGAATATCAAGACATCAATCGTAATGGAACCTCGACGTTGGCTGGACTTTACCGCTATAAATGAAACCATTAGTCTCCATCCCCGGTATACGTTCGCATTTATTCTTGTACGTGTATTTTATGTCTGACCATTTTTCTTCATTTTCGCGATTATCCATTCTCAACGACGTCGCTGGTTCCACATTTGTTCGATCGAGGCTGCAAAGTCTTTGAGAACAACGTCGCGAAGTACCTTCGGTAATTAAAACCTAGCTTCTGTGAGTTGATTATTTAAATACAATCGTATCGGTAGACGCAATCCGATACAAGGTGCATGAGAAATTCGTAAATTACGAGTCGGAATTCTTGAACAGCGTTAACGCGGAACGTGAAGTGTGTGTGAACTGTAAAACGAAGTTTCAGTTTACATCTCGTTTAAAATTTTCAACGTGTTAGTTAATCATTCAAACAGTCTTATCGATTTTATTTTTGTACAACGTTTCACGATTTTGTGAACGTTTTGCTATTTCCAGTGTTGAACCAATCAAAGGTCACCGTTCGGTGTAATAATTTATTACGAATATCAGATAACTCTATTCAAATTGTATTATATATGAGACATTCGAGAATTATATTAAGTGTATGTTCAGAAAAAATTGCGCTCAAAATATAGCGCAAAAGTAATGATCCAAATGTTACCAAGCATAGTTAAATTAAAAGCGTTCAAGTTATTGCAGTAACCGTTCGATAAACTCTTGCGGTTGGGGCTCTAAAATTAACAATGATCGAATTCGAATGACACGTACGTGTTTTAATGCACGTGATTAACTCACGCGCAGATTCATTAATTGTGTGGGCATAAACTCGGGATACTGTAAAGTGATTTATTATATGACGGTCAATTACACAACAGTCGGTTGTACAATGGTGGATCATGTCACGGTCAATTATACAACGACCACACTTTAACAGCGAATCATATCTTGGTCAATTATACGTCGATCGAACGCATAACAACGAATCATACCTTGGTCAATTATACGGTGGTTGAATGTGCAAAAACGAGTCATATCTCGGTCAATTATAGGACAGACGAATGTATAAGTACGAGTCACACCTTGGTTAATTATACGACGGTCAAAAGTATAAAGAGTCATACTTCTGTCAATTATTCGACGGTCGAATGTATGTATATATAACATGAAGTTATGATAGGATGTATCATAAGGTTTTTCCATTTTTGATATGAAATGAATACATCATATTTATTTGTTACATCAAATACGAATTGTTCTACTGTATCACCTACTTCCGTCTCTCAGAAAACATTGCCTCTTTCTAAAATTATTAGGGACAAATATTCCTAATTTACGAAATACTCGTCGAAGTGCGTTTTTATTTCACATCGAAGAAACTTATGTAACGGTCAGTTAACGAGCGGCCACCGTTCGAGCGAGCGCAGCGTCCACGATTTTCAGGGACGTGTCAAGTTCCGCGTAAAAGAGAGATTCCAAGAATGCAGATGATGGCGTAGATCAATAAGATTTCTTCGAGAGGCAAATAAATAATCGTCGCCGGAGAAAGAGTGAGAGCAGACCAAGACCTTCGCGAGACTCCGATCGACGATCGGCAAGGGAACACGGTGCGACGGTGATCGACGTGTTCGCGGAACCGTGCCAGCGATATAAAGATCTTCGCATTCTTTCGGGCTCCTCTATTTTTGTATCGTTCACGCCATGATCGCCAGTTTGTTGAACAATTCAGCCGCGTCGCGAGTTGGCACGTACCAAAGAAAAATTGCCAAGCGAACCGACTCCGTCGCGGCCCCTGTTTCGTTAGGGCAGCTCGTCGGAATATCGCATTATCGTGCGGGGTTCCGTTGACCCTGACATTTGGCAAACGCCAACCTCTTCCATGGAAGTCGAACGTCGTTCGATCCTAACTGACGCCGGAATTCGTCTCTAACAGGAAAAACCACGATTCGGAACTTCCTCGTGGTTCCTCGCATCCTTCCTCGATACGTGCCTCATCTCTTCCACGCATTCGACGACGGGTTTTACGACCCGTTTAAAGATTCTCTCCGTTTATCAGCGACGAAACATGTTAATTTCATTTTTGAGGCACGTGGATCGAGAGGATGGTAATGGGGTTATTTAACCTCGAACAGGAAGAATGGTATCGAGAGTTTTGAATCAGGGTCTTAACCCTAGGTTCAGATTGGAGGATACTTTACTTTATTATTATAATATATACTTTATTAAAAGGTGTTATCAAGGCATCAAGACAACTCACAGGATGTAAGACGTCTTACTTGCACATCTACAGATTTTTTCGTCATCCTTGATTGAACACTAAAGGTAACAAAGTGTAATACACAATTATTTTGAAGTTAAAAAATAAATGAACAAACGATGACACATAAATTAATACACTTATTAATTCTTTAAGTTGATGACAACCAGCACAGATTTCGAAAAAAACCATCTTAACAGGTTTTGTTACCTGAAAGTGGAAATTTGTGAAACGATTATTTGACCACTTTGGTGGTAGTGTTAACGATAAGATAATACTATCTGCGCGGTGAACATTACTTCAGAAAGGTGTTACATTCAGGACATCATAGTTTCGTTACATCTTACAGGATGTAAGACATCTTATATTCTGTTTGTATGTGCATATTGTTTATGTACTGTACGTACATTCTGTATGAATGTATGTATATTCACAATGTAAGACATCTTACATTTTGTACATCTCACCTGTACATTTACAGGCTTTTCCACAACCCTTGATGAACAATACATGCTGTATTATGAACAAATGATATTGATCTTGAACAATTATGAACTTGAACAATACATCCTGTACGGTGAACATTTGTCCTGAAAAGTGCTACCTTCGAAACATCATAGTTTCGTTACATCTTAAAGGATGTACGATATCTTACATTCTGTATGTATTTACATATTACTTGCATACTGTACTTACATTCTGCATCTATGTATGTGTATTCACAATGTAAGACATCTTACATTCTGTACATCGCACCTGTACATCTACAGGTTTTATCTCACCACTCTTGATTAACAACAAACGTAAATTTCTCCCTTACACTAAAGAATCGCGAGCTGTGGTTTCGTGGCACGGTTACATCCATCGTGTACGATTTCACGAAGTTCGAGCGAAATCGATGACGCGAATGCCGTAAGGTTGCCCCGCCGTCAGCGAAGATCCATTTGCGTTAGAGATCGTAATCTCGGCTAGATATACCGTCCATTTTTATTTCCCGCGAAACGATCAAGAGTCCGGTCACAGAGTTTCCATTGTTCGTGGGGTTCGCTAGGGGGCTCATTGGTAACAGCATCTCGCACGGAATAGTCGTAAAGTTGTCCCGAATCGGCGGAACTCTTTCGCATGGCCTCACACGTTCCACGGCAATCCCGATTGGATTAGATGCACCGTTGGCGAGCGCAATGTGTCTCGCATATTTCCGTCACGCTCGGCCGATCCTGTGCCTCCGTGGCGCCAGCCGGTGCCTCCGTCTCCCTCTTTTTCCTCTTTAAGTTGCCACCACGTCCTCCTACTCGTTCCCTGCCACGGTGTCGGGCCGTCCCGGTGCCAGGATCTCGTTCGATTACGGGCCAGGTCGACGCGGACCGGAATAATCGCAGTAGCTGATAACGAACGACGACCCGACCTGCCTCCTTCTTCTTAAAGGTGGGGGATACATTTAGAACTTTAAAAAAGTGCAAAATTTTTTGTGTGCATAAATTATTAGTTTAATATCTCTAGAATATAATCCCAAAAATTCAAAAAGAAATTCGAATTAATTTTGAAGCTGTAGCCTTTGAAAGTGACTCGCTTCTTGATAATCATCGAGGAGATATGGCATCGTAGGTAGTGTATGATGGGACCGAGACGAATTTATTTACGAGTGAATATAATTTTGGCGTTTCCGACAATTTAAATTAACTTCTTTTGAAAGAGGGCCATTTGAGAAATTCGAGGTTAAAAAAATATATTTTTGTACCTTGATATAGGTGTTAGTAAATGTCAATGTTTCCAAAGTATACCACTACTTCTTTCTGTTCAGAAAAATTCGCGAATATTCAGCAAATTTTGCGGCTCTAAATGTATCTCCCTTTTAATTCATCGATAATGAATTCGATCGAGTCGTACGCTTTCGCGTTGATCGAGCGACTAAATCGTTTCGAGTATCCATGTTTTTTTCATTATGGATTTTGGGAACATTCGGACCTCCCGCTGCATCGAATTTATTTTTGGCAGATTAAAATGGTTTTCTTGACACCTGTGCTGATTGCCATCGAGACAAAGAATCAATAAGTGTATTATGTTTATGTTTCATCGTTTATTCATTGACTTTTGAACTTCATTTTTAACTTCGAAATAATTGTGTATCGTACGCCGGTAGTTTTAGCATTAATCGATGTTCGTAGGACACTTACGGGTAACAAATATTTGTTAACATTTTTTAGTAACATTTAGTAGTTGTTTTCATGAAACAGCCTGTTGAAACCTTAGTTAACTTTGTAAATCCTGGTTTATTAGAGGGATCAACAATAAACTTGAACATCGACGATTTAATTTTATCTAAGGATTAAGATACGAATTAATCATTCAAATATTCATAAGCTCGGCGAAGAATTTCTGAAACTGTGATCCTAACAGTAAATATTACCGCAGGAATTTCAAACAGGATAGGCGAATTTATGATCCTGTTCGTTTGGATTAACCTAAGCTAAACGGTGATAATGAAAATTAATTTAGTGCTACCACATGTAGTCTAACCCGATGTAATTCAACCCGATGTAACTCAACTTACTCTAATCTAATATACTCTGAATGAACTTAATATAATCCAATCCGATCTAACCTGAACTGATTTAACCTAATTTAATATGACCCGACTCGATCTGATTCTGCTGTTATGTTACTTTAACCTAATCCACTTTAGCTGAACCTCATTTGATCTAACCTAAACTGATTTAATCTGATGTAATATAACCTGACTCCATCTGATTATACTATTAGGTTATTCTAATCAAATCTATTCCAGCTGAACCTAATATTATCTGATGTAATCTAACCTAAACTGATTTAACCTGACCCAACTCGATTTCATTGTACTATTACCTTGCTCTAACCAAATCTGCTCCAGATGAACCTAATATAACACAACATATCTAACATATTATAATAATGTAACTAATAACAATTTAATGTAATTCATTCTGACTGAACCTAACCTAATCTACCATAGATTTGACCTAACATGACCCAGCCTACTTTAACCTGACCTAAGTTCATGACCCCAAAAGTGTTCGTAGAGAAACATGTCAGATCGTAATTCCAGGAGCATGTTTGCCCGAAACATAAAACGACAGGCGTGAAGTTTACGATTACTAGTCGATACCGAGCGAAAGGGACGTACCGGGTTCATCCATTTTGAGGTTATCTTCGAAACTGCTTCTGGTTCGGAGGTATATGCTTTTAAAGTGTATCGAAAACATTCCATACCGCTAGCAGAGGCGCGAAAAAACGATGAAACTCGGCGTCGCGGTACCATACGTCTACGTGAGGCAATTTGATCCTGCGTTTTTGCGCGAGCACGAGCGTTCCACGTAATGAGCGACGTTTTGCTTTTTCCACACTGTGGACCTCTTTTTTCCGTCGTCTCTTTAAGATACACCGTTATGATTCCGCGCGAGGACCGAGAGTACCGGTATACACGAAATGGCCGTGCACAATTTCGTCGGTGAATATCACCGGGCTCCGTGACGCCGGCGAAAAAACGCGATTACAACGTGCCGGCCGCGATTAGATTCGGGGAATGCCGTCGTTTATTTTCTTCTCGTTTCACAGTTTAAATTACGAACTTTTTCGGCTTCCGACGTCTCGGATACGTGACATTTTCGAATTTCGGGACTTTCAGTGGTTGGGTGTTCGTTTTCGAGGAACTGGACATTTGCGATTTTTGAAGTTTGGTACTTTGGATATTTGGCATTTTTGAGGTATAGGACTTTGTGATTTCGGAATATTGTATTTTTGACGCTGTTGGATTATAGAGTTTTGGGACTTAATATTTTAACTATAGGACTGTGGATATTTGGCATTTTTGAGGTATAGGACTTTGGGATTTCGGAATTTTGTATTTTTGACGCTTTTGGATTATAGAATCTTGGGACTTAATTTTTGAACTATAAGAATGTGGATATTTGGCATTTTTGAGGTATAGGACTTTGGGATTTTGGAATTTTGTGTTTTTGACGCTGTTTGATTATAGGAGCGTGGGACTTAATATTAGAACTATAGGATTTTGGACATTTGGATTTTTTTAAGTTTGGTGCGTTGCACGTGTGGCATTCTTGAGGTATTGGACTTTGAAATTTTGGGACTTAGGACATTTGGAATAGTTTGAAGTATAGGTTCTGGATGTTTGGAATTTTTGAAGTTTGGATGTTTGGTGTCCAAATTAGGAATTTGAAATTTTGGGACTTAGGACATTTTGAATATTTTGGGACTCTGCTACTTTCGGACTTTGGATATTTGGAATTTTCAAAGCGTACAATTTTGCATGTTTGCCATTTTTTAATTACAGAATTCTAAAACCCTAAATGTTTTAAATTCTAATTCAAAAGTACCATTTTGATTGAACTTCCAAATTCTACAACTTTGGTACTATAGACATTAAAAATTAAAAAATTTGCAAACTTTGAAACTTTGTAGCCTCCAATTCTTAGACCAGAAAGCAAATATACATAAGTGGGAAAAATCTAATAACGATATAATTAACCCATTTGCATCACGCCTCTGCTTAATAACCGACACCTAGCCCTGCCCGGAAACACGTATCCACATTTTCAGCGCGTCGTTCGTTACAGCTTCGATAAAAACGCAGATTAAACGACAAAGTCATCGTATAAACCCGAAGTCATGTCCTGATCGATCCGCTCGCATTTAGATTCCGTTTGCGAGCCGTTACGCGGAGTAAACTAAAAAGTGGGGAAACGGAAGATCCCGAGAGGTCGGTGAACACATCGGTTATTTGGTGTCCTAGTGAAGGTCGAAGACAAAACGCCGATGAATCGATCGTCACGGTTGAATAGTCTCTTTTCCCAATTCCGTTTTTGCTGCTCGATCGCCGTTGGTTCGCGGTGAAACAGGTGCTGGATGAATAACGTCGGAGCGTTACATGCACCGGATAACGTCACCGAAGATTTAGTTACAGCAACTGGTTTTACGAGCATCGATTGCACGTTCCACTGGGACCCTAGGCAATGGCATTCATATTCATCGGCTGTTTATTGCGCTTCAGATTTTATCACAGAATCGAACTTGAAAGCCGAGGTTCCGTGGTACTTGTTCTTCGGCAGAGATGCGTCTCCATTTTGAATATCTTCATTGAAAATTCAATCTTCTTCGATGTCGGTGTCTGAAGTTCGATATTATTCGATATCGGTACTGAAAATTCAATATTTCTTCAGATTTTCATTGAAGATTCTGTCTTCCTGTTTATTGCTATTCAAAATTCGATATTTTCTAGATCTGAAAGTTCGATATTATTCGATATCGGTACCAAAATTGTTTTTCCAGATTTTCATTGAAAATTCTGTCTTCCCCGATATCGCTATTCCAAATTCTTATATTTTTGTAGATTTGGAAGTTCGATATTATTCGATATCGGTACTGAAAATATTTTTCCAGCTCTTCATTGAAAATTCTGTCTTCCTCGATATCGCTATTCCAAATTCTTATATTTTTGTAGATCTGGAAGTTCGATATTATTCGATATCGGTACCAAAATTATTTTTCCAGATTTCATTCAAGATTCTGTCTTCCTCTATATCGGTATTCAAAATTCGATATTTTCTAGATTTGGAAGTTCGATATTATTCGATATCGGTACCCAAATTATTTTTCTAGATCTTCATTGGAGATTTTGTCTTCCTCGATATCGCAATTCAAAATTCTATATTTTGCTAGATCTGTATTTAAAATGCAACTTTTTCGATATCTTTATTTTTAATTCGATATTTTTCGATATTATAATTTGAGATTCAATCTTTTCCAACGTCTTTACCGAAAAGTTAATCTTTTACGGCATCTGAAATCAACATTGAATCTTAATCGTTATCTTTATTCAAATTGTAGTTAAGAGAATGTATTGCTAGTGAATTTTGTTGCTATCAATAAGTTCAAGTTTCGAGACTTTTATGTTGAATTAATAGACACGTGATCTATTATAATTAATATTTTGGGGGATTTTCTGTATTTGAAATGTTTTGTCTGTATTTGAAGTTTTAAGATATAATTGGCGAGGTTGCTGGACGTTTTAAAATATCGTCACAATATTTCCGCGAACTTAACACATTCACTTCGATTATTAATGAAACTGTTTTCTTCGGAACACGTCATTCATGGTAAATATGCAAGATAATCTGAATAGGGAAAATACGACCACGCACCATTTTTCCGTCCGCTGTTAGCTTTTTCGTGGAATCAACTCAAACGAAGATATGGACGCGATGGTTGATTCAGTTATGCTTATTCACTAAACCGCAAGCTTACGAATGAAAAATACCCAATTTTCGTCACCGGAAGTATTTAGGTATGGGGGATGAAATTTTTATATTTTGGGATTCGAGAATTTATGACTTAATAAATTTAGGAGCTTGAGGTTTTGAGGATTTGAGGTATTGTAAATTCAGAAATTTAGGAAATCCAAAATTTGTGAATTTTAAAAATCAGAAGATTAGACGTTTAGGAAAATTTGTGAATTTAATCAGTTAGTAAACTCGTGACTTTAAATACATAAAGGTCAAGAAAATTCGAGGATGATGAAAATCGATGAATCTCAATTTCAGCGATCTGTAAATTTATAAATCAAAACAAGAGCTCCAAAATATCGATTTCGTTTTTTTCAGCATTCCACAATTCGTCTCCAAAAATGAACCTCGAATACAGATAGTTACTTCCCAAAAGTTAACGTCGAAAATAATTGTCCGTCTCACCAACATGATACACCTCCCTATACGTAACACGTGTAACATACACGCAACCAAGCTGGCAGCGAGTAGGATGTTTTGTCAACGTGTCAGTCAGGTTCATCGAGCACGCGGAAGCATCGACTAATAATAGTAACGAAAAACCGGCCTGTGGAATGATAAAGAATATAAGAAAAATGATTTTGTAGAATAACGATGGAAGGTCGGACGTGTCCAGTTTCCGATAACGTTACGACATCGCGATGCAGAAGGTGTTCGGGGGGCGGTTCCGATGGCTGGGCCATTAAACGGTCAAGCAGCTCTCCCGGCAGTGTTCCAGCGTGGACAAAAAGGAAGAAGGACGGTAAGGACAGGTCTGGTGCGATTATAATAAAATCACAGTTCGTTCCTGGTCGGGTCCCGTGCGTTCCCACAGGGCCCATTACTGCCCGCGGTCCACCTACCGCATCCTCCAAGGTAACTCGTCGTGCGCTTTGCATACGCGTCGTTTCGGTCAACGGACTCGCCTAAGTGAATCGACCGAACGATCTGAATCCGTGTTTCCCAACGCGGGGCCCACGCCCCACGAGTTGGCAATTCGATCGTTAACTCCTTGCAGTGCGATTTGTTTGTCGACCGCGTCGCTCGGGACTCGCTGTTTACGATATTAACACTAAAACTACCAAACGGGTCGAATGACACTTTTACAAATTTCCTACTTCAATTGACATTTGTTAACACTGGGTTTACGGAACCCGTCAAAATAACGGATCTTAGATTTCTTATTTTTCATTATGAAAATGGTTAAAAAGCTTACGTCAACATGCATGTGAACTTTCGATAAAGAATCTTTCTATAAATTGGTTCATGTATTACTCACTATTTACTCATTTTTATAGTTCCATAAATTTATAGGTCCATAAATTTAGTGTTAAGACGGTTTTCTTCACATATGTGCTGATTTTCGTCAAGACAAGGAATCATTAAGTGCATTCATTTATGTTTCATCGGTTGTTCATTTATTTTACAACCTCATTTTTAACTTTAAAATAATTGTGCATTTTTCCAGATCCTACCAATTTCGGTACTCAAAATATGGTACTCTAAATGGGTAAATCTGAAAATTCCAAAGCTTCTACACGACAAATTCCCAAATTTCCTAATCTGTCATCAAACTTCCAAATCCCTAAGTTCCCAACTTTACAAAATCCCATATTTCCCAAATCATAACTCAAAAATTCGAGAAATTCCGTACAGACAGACACGTATTATCAATATTTTCAAGAACGTGTCTCTCGAAACGTTTTCGAAGGCACAGTCGTAGCTACGGCACCGATTCCACTAAATTTCTATGCGTGTCAAAGATAGTCAAAGCAGAGAAGCGTTCGTAAAGCACTGATAACCAGGGATCGAAATTTGTAAGAGCTCCTTTCATTTAAGCCGATCCCGGGGGTTCGTTTGAAATTGTCAGGCTCGTATCTTGAAAGGATACTCTGTCTCTAAGATGCCTGACATTTGAAAGCATAGACAGGACGAGAATTTACCTGTTAATTTATCAAGCGTCCCACGGACAGTTCTCGAAACGTTTCAGTGTTATCTTCAAACGGGCAGAGGCGTTCGCATGGAATTCTACCTTGTTCGTCTTTTCTTCATCGATAAAGGAACCACGACCCCTTTCAGATCTTTGTTGAAACAATAACACCGGTATCATTAACGGTGTTCTCTGTCACTCGTTCTCATTCTATTGGTTTCAAATGTTTCATCTATTAATATCTCCACTTCCGTACCGGCACACCTGACTGCCATCATGATTAATACCATCGAATAGTTCAAACGAATTCAACATGTTATATTCATATTTTAATTTCGAGTTATACCGTCAAGTACAGAATATAATTGTACAACGTGGGAGCTGAGGAGCCTCGTAATTTTGTCACATACGATTTTTCTTTGCTTCTATACTCGTATCTTAAATCGAATTTTGACTATTGTTATTAGTGTTTCTATTGTTTTAAGAGCTCCCAACATTTTTGCGTACTAGTTGACCGTTTTATCGTCGAATAGTGATATATTGTGCACTTATTTCGTGCTTTGATATTCTGTTATAAATCATTGAAAATGCATACTGTACAACACTGTGATGTTGCAACTGTCACTCCGCCATTTTGCATTCTATTTTGCCACTTTAAACTCTGAATTATAGATTAAAATTTACTTAATATATACACGCAGATATATCTCCTGTATCTTTCGAATTTTTTATATATTTTATACATGTTTTATATCTTCTGCACCCTTCATATATTATTTTATATCTTCTGTAAACATTATACAATTGTTACGTATTTTCTGTAAATGGTATATACTATTTTGGATCTTCTGATTCCTTCACGTACTGTCTGGAATTTTCTGAACCTTTAACACAGTACTTCGTATTTTCTACATTTTCACGAAAAATTACGTACATGCCGAGATACGTTCGAGGCATACGAAGTGCCATAACCTCTGAACGAATCGATCGGAGCGATGGCCGGTAGGGTTCACGAATCGTAACCGAATAATTAAGCTCGGTGTGTGAATTTGAGCAAATGAGTGATAAATAAACATGACAGTAGGAGCGAAATGTCGAGAATGGCTGTTTGATGGTGTACGCGTGGCTCGAATGCGTCAATTAATATGGGAAACGCGTGAGAGTGCTTTCGCCCATTTTTAAGCATTCCCCGGTCGGCCCTCGACCCATCCGTTAGGATAATAATTTCAAAACTGACATAATGACATTCCGGTCGTGCCGGCTTTTACTTACAATGGATCGTCCGAAGAACGTTAACGGCCCAGGAATACGTCGAGCACGTACGATTCACCGATTCACCGTTTTGTGTTCCCTTCCTCCGTTTTCCGTCTTTGTAGCGATTAATCGCCGTTGATTATCGTGCGATAAAAGAGAATTGGGCCAACGGAACAACTGTATCATCGGTAGAACTCGAGGAATACTCGTTAAATGAAATTACACCGGCTATATCGGACAACTGGGACAACATGCAGATCAAGATTGTTTCGGATGGAAAAAGATGTTGTAGAACCGGCAAAACGTTAATGACGGAAGCACCTCGAACGAAGATCGTTTTTATTTTGAATAACGAGGAGAAAATATTCAAAGTGTATATACAGATTTTTATTAGCCATCTTGGAATACGTCAAAAAATATCGATCGTTTGTCTGGAAATCGTGGAGGTCCTTTGGCTGCGATAGGTATCTTAGGGGATCTGACAGGCAAGTAATTTGGGGACCTGAGAACTGGAGAATTTGAGAATTTGGGGTTTAAGAGATCGGGAAATCTGGGAATTTCGTGATACGACTTTTTGAGAATTTCGGACTTTGGGAATTTAGACATTTTAGAATCTAGGGATTTGAAAATTTGGGGATTTGAGGATTTAGAAACTTTAGAATCGGGAGATTTGAACATTTGGGGGCTCGAGGATTTAAAAATTTTAGAATCTAGGGATTTGAATATTTTGGGATTTGAGGATTTCGAAATTTTATTTTATTAGATTTTATTTTAGTAGATTTAATAATTTAGTGTTTTGAGAATTTGTGGTTTGAAAATTTGGAATTTACGAAACGGGAGAAAAAATTGTTATCATGATAAACAATTTTAGAATTTGGAGCTTGAGAACAAAAAAATCTGTGAATGTTAAACATAATCTAATCTTGCGATTAAAAAGAGACCATTATACATAATTCAATCTTATGATCGTAAAGCGTCAAAAGAGCAAAATATGAATGCAGAAAAAATGTTAATAATGCTAATTAATAACAGAGAATCAATAACTTCGAAAGAATTCAATCGACAGCATCGAAGAGGTTATGTTCGGATCTGTGGAATATCCGTCCCCGATAAGTAATTAACACAGCGATTTAGGGATCGATAAATCGTCAGTTAGGACGAATGCTCGGACACAGTCAGTGTAACACGCGTCGACGCTCAAAGTCGAAGGTTCATTAACACGTTTCCTCCTCGCTCCGCCTGCACGACGCTCGAACTCGCTTGGAAATGGAATTTCCGTAGCCGAGATGGCTGCTGATGCAATCTCTGGCCGCCATAGATCCGAGCGGATGTACCGGAACCGGCGCTCGATAAAATCTAATTTAGATTCTTGGTCCTGGAAACGGTGTCGCGACACCACCCTCAAAACGTTGCTCAAAATAGTACCATGAAATGTTCGCGACAGTTTCTACGATCGGAGACATCGGTAATTGACAATCGTGCGACGTCCGGTGTGTTGCACGAACGCGACCAACTAATACTGCGAGTGTCAATTTAATCGCCATCGACGTCTATTTTGGGCTTCTGTTCGAAATTACTGTTCTTGTTTCGATCTATGTTATTAACTCACTCGAGCTTCGGTTGCCTCCCTTTTTATATCAATTTATTATGTAGACGCCCGTCTTTAGTGACGTAATAAATTAACCCTTTGCACTCGACAGGTGACACTCACCATTTTGTTCACTACAGCAATTGGGAACAGGTATTTTTGAACTAAATATATAGCGGTGTGCATGCGATGTATAAATGTAATGACACAGCTAACAGTGGCAATTAATGATAGAGAAATAATAACTTCGACAGAATGCATCAAACTTTTATATGTTCGAATACAAAGGGTTCATAGAAAGCGTACAAATTATTGGGCTCTAATTATAGATGCTTTGAAGAAACATTGCCGACGAATTTGAAATAATAGTTCGGTACTGAAAGAGCGATTGTTCGCTTCATTTTTATTCCATCCATATTTAATGTAAAAATCAGTAATTTTCTTATCGGTAATTTACCAGTCGGTAATTCAAAATAAAAGTATCAGTAATTTGGCATATACATAAACTAATTTGACATATACATGAAGTATTTGAAATATACATAGGGTAGTTTGACTTATACATAAAGTAATACGACATATACATAACAGCAATTCGAAATGCACATATCAGTAATTTGACATATACATAACGGTAATTCGAAATATACGTAGCAGTAATTTGAAATATACATATTCAGTTGGCACAACGAGGCACGTGAAAAAAATGATGGCATGAAATTCGGTTGAAGCAACCGCTCGAAAGGTATTTGAAGAGAATTATGGACCCATAAGTACAGCAGCAGTTTTTTTTCGATCTGTTCCCCGTTCAACGAACCGAGAAGAAGCAATGAAAATTCTGAACGAATGCATGGTGGAAGAAAAGATTGCAGTCACGTAATCCGTCGTCCAAAAAGCAACCGAAAGCACGCATTAACGCACGAGTTACTATTCTCACGGGGGAAGAAAGCAATAAAGCACGACACGCGCTGAAAGAAGAAGAAACATGGCGCCGCGTCGAATTCGCGAGCGTGCCGCGCCAATCCGCTTCCGGCCAGCTAATTATTGGCGTTCTCTAATCGCGTGAACGTGACATTAGCATGGGTTACGAGACTCCGCCGTAGCATGGTTTAACGAGTGTTTGGTGTTCGGCGAATTAACACGTAGGTTCATGCCGCAAACAATGGGCTAACTGTAAACACGAACAACGTTTCCACGGTTCTTGCTGATTTTGTTAAAAGAAGGCACGCTAGGAGATGGGCACGGTTACGTGCAACGCCAAAAAAATTCGTATTTGTGGTTTACCAAGTTTTGGGATCTTTGATTCTAGGGCCTTTGTGTTCTCTAAATTTTCAGCTGTCGAATCGGTCCATCATTGTTCGACCGTAAAATGGTTCAGTTCATAAATGGATGAACAGTAGAATGGTTCTATTAATGAATTGTCAAATGGTTCAATTGATAAATTGAATTGAATTGTCAAATGGCCCAATAGATGAATTGATGAATTGATAAATTGACGAATTGATGAATTGATGAATTGATGAATGGATGAATTGATGAATTGATGAATTGATGAATTGATGAATTGATGAAGTGATGAAGTGATGAATTGATGAATTGATGAATTGATGAATTGATGAATTGACGAATTGATGAATTGACGAATTGATGAATTGATGAATTGATGAATTGATGAATTGATGAATTGATGAATTGACGAATTGACGAATTGATGAATTGATGAATTGACGAATTGACGAATTGACGAATTGACGAATTGAGGAATTGAGGAATTGAGGAATTGAGGAATTGAGGAATTGAGGAATTGAGGAATTGAGGAATTGAGGAATTGAGGAATTGAGGAATTGAGGAATTGAGGAATTCAGATCTTGGAATTTCCTAATTTACAGATCCTTAAATTTTCACACCACTAAATGTTTAAATCCTCAAATGTCTACAAACTCGAGTCTCCAAGTTTTTAATTTTTAAATCCTCTACACGTTGTTTTCGTTCAAAATCGTATAATCCTCTGTCTTTTAGTCGGATTTAACGATGAAATTACGTTTGAGAACATAAATCGCTTCGCTCTGAAATTATGCTATCGGCGATGTATCAGCCGGCAATGTGTTAATGGCGTTGGTTGCTAGACACTTCGCAAACATTTTCTGTGATCTTTCCCAGGGTCTGGATAATGATTCTGCAATTATTGTTTTTAGCTAGTAAATTGTTCGGCAGGATATGGGTCGAAGATGTAAACCGTTTCGAACATAATACCTTGTTCAGTTCTACCGTTCTACTTGTACGTATAGTTGAGGTATTAAGATTATTACTTTTATTTCACGGTAATCGACATACATAGCCTGCGGTAGAAGATTCGACACGGATCGTGCATTTTTTATTCAACCTCCTACACTATCATATTCCATCCTACATATCGAAGTTTAATGAATGCTAACTGCATAAAAATCACAACTGCGCGATGCACGAAAGCCTAACAGTCTCAATTATATGAAATGCGCTCAAACATTTTGTTACTAAGTATTAATATTCATTACTAATTTATTACTCGGCATTTGACGTTAATGATTCCGCAGATTAAGAGACGACGAATAATTTTATTCTCATATTACCGTAAGACACAACGAGTTCAAACGCTCGCCGGTACCGCGCGTTTATAAAAAATTACATATGCAAATTGTGAGACAACGGGTTTCAAACATTAGACGGGTAATTATAACAGAAGTTTATAGCGACGTGAAATAATATCAGGACGACAGAAACTCTCGAACGGAACTTTCAGTTCTAAATCGAGCGGTGACTCGGCAAAGACCCAGCTGCATCGTACGAATGTTAACGACAAATTCCATCAAGAATCCCATAAATTTCCGTGTCCCGTGATCGAAGTATTCCGATTTGGAGAACTGTTAGAACGATAAGAATTCAATAACGTGATCATTATCATTTCATGGTGTCGATTTGCCGGTGAAGCGACAAGCGGAAAGGTGGCAAACACCGAGGGTGAATAAATTGAGGCGGCGGAGGAGGAGGAGGAGGACGATCGTCGAAGAAGCGTCTCTCTATCACGTTTGATTCTATTAGCGGAATCAAGAAATCGGAAGGAACTGTTAACGAGAATCACGACCGGTAGAGAGAATCGATAGGAATAGCCGCGGCACGAACCAAAGAAACAAATGGTTTGTCGTTATTTGCACACAATGACCACGGCCAAACGTGGCCGTGAGTGAGTGAAAGACGAATGGCTCGGTATATCGGCGCACTTCGCTGATTTTCGCAGACTTATTGCCGTATACTTTCGACAGAAACACCGTGAAACCTCGACACGCATCTGCATCGATGGATTAACAATAAATTACCAAATGAGGTCACAATGACCCTTCTACAAATTTCCTACTTCAAATGACAAAATTTGTTAAGCTGGTCTTCTTGACATTTGTATCTTTTATGTTTCATCGTTTGTTCATTTTTTTTTTCAATTTCATTTTTAACATCAAAATAATTGTGCATTATACGTCGGTAGTTTTGGTGTTAAACAACGAACGGAGTAACTGCTTGCCTGGTAGTTTGGTATAATTCACAGAAAAAATCGCAAATAATTATTTGCTCGTTAGTTGTTTTATTTATTATTTGTATACACGTGCCGTGAGGGTTTTAGGATAATTTTAAACTTTTCGGATTTACGAATTGGTCAATTTAGTGAATTTTTAAGCTTTTTTAAGTTTTTTTATTGATTCTCAGGTACCTAAATTTATCAATCTTCTTGTACCATAATTTCTCGAATCTTCACTTCCACGGAATTATAAATTTTGAGAAGTTACAAATTTGTAACTTTGAGATGTACAAGTCCCAAAATTTTTACTGTTTACACTTTCTAATTTAGAAATTTTCAATTCTACGAATCTGTAAAATGCAAAATTTTCAAGCAACAATGCTTCAAATTCCACAATTTCCAAGTGGAAATTTCCATATTTTCCACATTTCTGAATTCACCAGCATGTATTCAACGATCCAAATTCTCTAAACCCCAATTCTGAAATTCCCAAATTCGCAAATTTCTAAATTTCCGATTTTTGGAATTCATCAATTTTAAAATTACCAAATTTGTCAACTTCCAAATGCCCAAATTCGCGATAAAAACGACCGTTCCCGAAAATCCTTGCCTCGCAAGAAGACAGGCAACAGAATCGAAACCCGTCGCTGCAAAAAAAGTGGCGCACGAACGCAGCGGCGGTATAAGTCGCCGAAAGATCTTCTTTCTTCGAATAACTTAATCGATCGAAATGCCTTCGTCGTGCACGTAAAACGGGCCCCGAACGGCGTTCCCAAAGGAAGATCGACGACCGTGACGGCTCGCTTCCGCTTTCGAGCCGAACGTCTTACCGAACCGGCGAAACCTGTCGCGTTCATTAATCTGCCGTGTCGCGAGAAGGGTCGATTCGCAAATAAAAACGTCGAAAGATCGGTCATCGAGCCGGGCGAGAGACAATCAGGAAGGGCCGCGATAATAAGGATTCCCGTAAAGGTCGTCACGAATCGCGACGCGACGGAGCCAGGAAGCGCTCGAAGAAACAGTCAGAGACGTTCGCCGAATACCAACGATTCGTTTAACAATTTTCGGGAACGGACCGAGGAGGGGTTATGGGATTCGACCGAAGCAGAGCATCGCGTTTCCAGAAGAGGGGAAAAAGCGCTCGGTTCAAATCTACGATTACGCTCGTGTTCGACCTCGGTATTCGATTTCGATAGCTTCATATTTTAAGCTATTTCATTTCGAAACTTCTATTTTAATAGTTCATTTCACGCCACAGCTCCGATTTTGTTAGATTCGAATTTTGTACCATTATTTCATTTTGTAGTTTCTATTTCACTAGTTCATTTTATGTCACATTCTCGATTTTGATAATTTCGAATTTTATTCTATTTTACTGGTTCATTTCATGTTGCAGTTTCGATTTTGTTAGATTCAAATTTTATACTATTATTTTATTTCGTGCTTTCTATTTTATTATTTAATTTCATGTCATAGTTTCGTGACACTAAATTCATTGTCGACGACACGATTTGCAAGATTCATAAGCAATCAAATTTCTATGGGATAAAATTTTTAAAACAATTTTAAAAAATTGGCATTTTTATACTATATGAACACACAAGGATGTGGCAATACTACTTACAATGTTCGTAGTCAATCAACGAATGAAGAAACCATAACAGAGTGCGTTCGTCTGGTTCTACTCTATTGTGTAAAATATAGTCATATAGTCATATAGTCATATAGTCATATAGTCATATAGTCATATAGTCATATAGTCATATAGTCATATAGTCATATAGTAATATGGTCATATAGTCATATAGTCATATGACGTAGTATATGACTATGTGTAGTATTTATGCGAATAAATTCATGTTTCACTAAAGAATACAAATTTCCACAACTGCTATGATATTCCTTTTGCTCGAAAATGAAATTCAGGACGCAATCAGAATTGTGCGTGCGCGATAGTTAAACACGGGGGGTTCTATACCGCGACATCGGGGTCTCGATACAAGATCCAGCGTCACAATATTTAGCGCGATGGGGATTTACTATGACGCGAGAACGTATCCTGTGCGCTCGCAGGATCTTTGATCCACGGTGACACGGTATAAATAGAAAGCCGGTGCTCGTGCATGCCGAACCACTCTCCCTCTCTTCTCTACCCTTTCATCTTCTTCCTCCTGTTCGTCGTGGTCGTCCTCTTCTACCTTTTTCATCTTTCACCTCATCGTCTTCCACATTCCTCGCCTTTCTCTTCGTCCTCCTCTACGCTGCTGTTCATCTCGCAGCGCGTTGCCGGTTTCTTCTTCATTTTCCTGTCTTCTTCGGGCACCTTGCGGCCGACTGGTCCCTGCGGCCCTTCGTCGACCAGCCCGAGGTAACCTGTTATTTCAGGACCGCGAATCACCGCCGACTTTTTACGGGGTCTCACACGGCCCACGGCCACTATAAATATCGAGGCTCGTTTTGCCCTTGGCCGCCGTCGACGTCGACGTCGAATCGGACCACGAGCCGGACATCGGAGAGTATCCCGTCGGGGATCCCTTTCTTCCCGGAAAACCGTGACACGCCCGCTTCTGGCATCTGTCGCGCGACGATTTCGACCCGTTCGCAATTAGACAGGATCGCGAACGTCTCGTACGTCTTCTTTCGCGGCTACGAACACGCGGAACGGGATGCCTCGCGCAGAAAAAGCAGAAATACGTGACCGTCCGATTGCTTGTTGCTCCTTTCGGGATACTCGACACGCCGCTGTACGAAATTATGCTTCTTCCTGATACGATATGGTACGATGATACGTTATCATCGTATGTGGGATATGCGTTGTGGAACGCAGTTTTGTAGCCACACGGCGTAACGCTGCGAGTTAAAAGGATATGAGTCGTATAATCGCGCGTTTCATAGGCACGCAGCATGGAACTGCGCGATAGATTGCTATGTGGCGTCACTACTCATTATTTGGACAAACGCTATGGTGCTGCGTATTGGCTCACCACGAGGTATATTGTTGCGTGTTAGGTTAGCGATATATTGGTACGCGTTAAATTATTATAAGCTGGTTTAACTCCGGTTGACTTCCACGCGTTGATCTACCACGTGATGAACTACTACGCGTTGAACTACAAAGCAGTAAATTACTACGCGTCAGACTATCACGTTCTTGACTACCGCTTGTTGATATACCACGTGTTGAAGTACAAAATGATGAATTACTACACGTGGGACTACCACGTGCTGGACTACCACATGCTGGATTACCACGCGTTAGACTACCACTCGTTGGACTACTATACGTCGAATGATGTACTAAACTATCACGTGTCCAATTATCTATATGTCGAACTCCCTCTCGTTGAACCATCTATGCGTCGAATTACCATGTGTTGCACTACTACGCGTTGAACTACCACGCGCCGAATTATCTATACGTCGAACTATCACTCGTTCAACCATATACGCGACGAATTACCATGCGTTGCATTACCACACGTTGAACTACCACGCGTTGGAATATGATGCATTGCACTATCACGCGTTGCACTACCACGCGTTGAACTATCACGCGTTGGAGTACCACGCGCCGAATTATCTACATGTCGAACTACCACGCGTCCAATTATCTCCCCGTCGAACTACCATTCTTTAGACTATTAAGTATCAAACTACCAAGCGTTGTATTACTACGCGTTGGACTACCACGCGTCGCACTACCACACGTAGGGCTATCAGGCGTAGAATTACTAAACGTTGGACCATTACGCGTTGATTTACCGACAATTGGATTACCATAAGTTTGTCCACTACTCGTTGGACCACCAACTGTTGAATTATCAAACATTGGTCCACTACATATTCGAACCTCACGCATCGAATAACCGAGAATTAGGCCACAACACGTCGAACCACCCAGCATTGTACCCCCCAGGCATTGTAATACTACGCCTCCAATTTCCATTCGTTACATCACTACACGATATCGCCACACATTCAATTAGCATAAATAGTATCTCCCTCCATGATGTTCCAAGCAGTCAGATTATCGATGAATGATCGTCTATCGAGTTTCGTAGACACGTTTACCGGAGTGGGGAATCAGAAACGGGTTCGATCGGGATTCGACGCTGAAATCGATTATCATTCCCGTGATTCGTAGCGGTAGTTGGATTAATCGGCAACGGTACTGCGCACCGGAAGCGCCAGTCTCTCGGATCACCGAAGTTAAGCTGCATCGGGCACGGTTGTTGGATAGACGAATGATAATCTCGAACCTCCATGCTCTGTTAGCTTTGGCTACGTTAGGACTCGAATCTATTTAAAACTGTAAGTTACAGTAATTAATAACACCGGAGAATGGATGGCTGATCTAGAAATTGCACGTCGGATATGTACCATGACCTACAAATTATCGATCCTGCCCCCATCTTTCTTCTTATAATTGTCAGCTCGCATTTAACAATAGCATTTACTCAAACATTGAATGTAAATAAGATTTTTGTTTGTTAGATTTATTTTATTTTTGATAAAATATATCATATTTTATTATAGATTTTATAAATAACATTATATTATATTTTATAAGTATTATTATATTATGTAAAATATATTAATAGTTGCTCATGAAAGCTCAAGTCTCAATTGACTGTATTCAATCAATCGTTAGAAATACATAAAGCTTTTCTTTGTCAAAATTTTATTTATTCATACAATATATTAAAACATGCACTATATTCAAACTTCGAATAACTAGTTGCAATCGATGTTAGTTTTTATATGAATATTTATTTTTCTAAACTTGAAGTATTTTTTTAAAGATCGACGCTCAGGGTTTTCACTGTTGCTTTTTAATGGATGACAATATAGGACTCCGGTAATTTGAAGGTGCAGGGGAAGGTATATATGGTAGATTGTATTAATTCTTTGGGGCGCGATGGGGTTAAAAATGTCCCACTTTTTCAATGCGCCCTAATGCGTAGTAGGATAATAATCGAATTATTATAATATTTTTGTGTATTCGTATTATCATTTCTGTGTTATTAAAAATATACCAATTTTGTTTAATGAAAAATGCGATGAAATTTCTGCGCAACACGGGTATATTTTATTTTCTGAAATTCTGTGGCCCGAAGAATCCTTGAAAAGGACGCGGAATCGTCAGAGGATCGTCGAACGGGCACTCGATGTCACGAAGACCCGGGAATATCGAGTAGTCTTCGTGACTGGATGCTGCATCCTTCGTGAAACGCGATTTCCGATAACGAGCCGCGCAATTATTTCAATGGCGTGCGATGGGCCGCATAAATATCGACAAAAACGACAATTATTCGCGGCGGTTTTGCGACGGGGATCCGCGAACAACGTGGCAGAGCGACGACGAGGAGCGCGGTTAACGGTCACGGCGTTGTATGGTGCGTGGCTGATTAATAAATCCAGTTAACGGGGATTTATTTAGTCAGATAAACATCGTGTGCACCACGCTGCCTTATCGTAATTAAATTTATGCGTCGGCTACTGATCGAGAAACTGTTCGTTCTCTGAATCTTAATTAACGACGGGATCGTGCGCGCAGTTCAACGTGAACGGAAGCGTTTGTGGGAAACGCATCGAACGATTGTCTCTCCCTTCGTTCTCGAAATATCTTCTATAACTCTTCAATTTGTTGTATTAACGAAACGGAACACCTCTAATTTTGCTATAATCTTTGTTACCTCATCGGCTACTGGCGCACGGTGCTGTCGATGATGCTTGTATGGCGGACGTCTATGAGTTTATTTGTGGTTGGTGTCACATTTTAAGATTAGGTTTCATACCGCCTTAGGGGCTTTGCATTCTACAGGTTCTTTAAGTTCTTTACATTCTTCAGGATCTTTAGGTTATTCAGGTTCTTTCAATATTTTAGACTTTTCAAACTTTTAGAATTAGGTTCTTTGGGTTCCTCAGGTTATTTAAGTTGTTTAGATATTTTCGGTTCTTGAGATTCTTTTTATTCTTTAGGTTCTTTTGGTTTTTTAAAACCTTGAAGTTCCTTAGATTCTTCAGGTTCTTTAGGTTCTTCATATTCTGTATGTTCTTTACGTTCTTTGGGTTCTTTAGGTTTTTTAGGCTTTTTAGGTTCATTAGGTTCATTAGGTTCTTTAGGTTCATTAGGTTCTTCAGGTTCTTTAGGTTCTTTAGGTTCTTTAGGTTCATTAGGTTCATTAGCTTCTTTAATGTCTTTAGTTTTTTTTAGGTTCTTCAGGCGTGTTAGGTTCTTGAGATTCAAGAGATTTTTTTTTCTTTAGGTTCTTTAAGTTTTCTAGATTTCTAAGGTTCTTCAGATTCTTTAAATTCTTCAGGTTCTTAAGGTTCTTCGGGTGTCTTCGATTCTTAAGACCCTTGATGATCTTCAGATTCTTAAGATTTTCCAGTTTTTCAGGGTTAGTTTGACATCTTCCCTTTTAGGATATCCTCAAGATTTTCCTGGAATCTTCCTACACTCTCTACAAATTCTTCTGGAATTTCTTCAAAATGACAAATTCTCTTGCTGCATTAAAAAGTACATATATTGAGTGCATACACAACGTCTTTATCAGCGACCGAAGAATCATCGACGTTGTACAATTATTCGTAAAACATGGCTACCTACGAGAATCCGTTGCAACGGGTAAAAATAGACCATAATAATAATAATATGCACGTGCCATCATCCCGCTGAAACTGTACCAGTAATTCGAAAATTGGGACACTTCCGTGACACAGATCGTTCGTAGAATACGGGATGAATCCATCGTAACGTATAATGGTTGAAGGTTAAAAACGCACGATCCGTAGATTTCCCTTTCGTATGATCGTCTATGGGGGGTCGGATCCGGTAGGTCGGAAAATCCAGTCGCGCGTTCCACGAAATTTTCGCCGACACGGGCTAGACTCATCGGGAATGCGGTCGGCGTGTCCGAATATAGAGATTCCTGGTCTGCCCGAAACAAGAATTCCGTGAATTACGTCTAGAATCGGAGCTACTCAGTAAGATGCTCGTGGAATATCAATGACCAGGACGTGCTTCCCTCGCTAAAAGGGGTCTTTCCCCGTGATCCTCGTCTTCCTTTGAACCCTCCGTTCCTTTCCTAAGAGGTGCTAATCCACCGGCACTCTCCTCACTTTCTTCAGGAAAGCGTCGGAAGCTAAACGCGTAACACCCGCCCTAATGCCGACGTAATAATCCGTCGTTCGTCGACTCGAAATCCGATTTATTGCTATCATTTGACAAAGTGTCTGGGGAGATTTGTGATTTTTCAATGTAATCTTCGAGACGTTTGATCAGGCTTATGTATCGTATGGAAACGATATTTGGGCTCGATGCATTTGAAATTCGAGTTGATTGTATCTGAAACGTGATCCAGAGATTGTACTTGAAATTCGTATTATAGATTGTATTTGAAACTTGATGCAAAAATTGTATTTAAAATTTGATCCAGAGATTGTACTTAAAATTCGAATTATAAACATTATTTGATAAGAAGCACGACGTGATTAACGATGTATCAGCATATTCACTTCTGCGACAGTTAATTACAGGCAATTTATATCCTGCTACCAAAACAGTCTGTGTCATTAATCTATTTCACCCTGATTGTGTCACTGCAACAGCTTTAATCGGAGTCTTTAAATCATTCATATAACAAAAAGTATGAACAGCTTGCTATCAAATCGGATAATAAAACACGTTTTATAGTTAGTCAGGTTATAATTACACCTAAGCAAATGTATTAATAATCCTCAACGTGTCGAGTTTGTTACGAATAAGTTCAATCGTTACCACTTCATCGATAAATGGCGATTAATTAAAGTCCGTCACGTCGATTCACTTCGCTCAATTAGACGCCATCTTGATCCTCCGACAGTAACTGCTATATTTGATTTTGTTATTACTTCACTATCACTGGATTAAGAAAATATTTTCTAGTACATTACGTGCTAATTATTGCGCTTAATCAAACAGTTTAATTCGTAGTGACTCAATCGACACAGCTGAGACTTCATCGATAAATGTCTATCCATTAAAATCCATGGAGACGATGTACTATGCTCTATTATACCCCATCATGATCCTCTAACAATATCTATTGCATTTGATTTTGTCATTTGATTATTACTGGATCAACGAGATAAGTCCATGAAGTTGATTCACTTCGCTCTATGAGCCATCATCTTGATCTTCCAACAGCAACTACCGCATTTGATTTTATTATATCACTATCACTGGATTAACAAAGTATTTTCTAATAAATTACGTCCTAATTATTACGCTAAAACGAACATGACAATTTTAGGAAGATTTAACTCATTGTGAGTCAATCAACACCTAAGACTTCATCGATAAATGACGATCAATTAAAATCCACCGAGACGAAGTACTTTGCTCTATTATACTCCATCCTGATACCTCTAACAATATCTACTGCATTTGATTTTGTCATTTGATTATTACTGGATCAAAGAGATAAGTCCATGAAGTTGATTCACTTCGCTCTATGAGCCACCATCTTGATCTTCCAACAGCAAGTACTGCATTTGATTTTGTTATTGTACCAATATCACTGGATCGACAAAGTAGTTTCTAATAAATTACTGGGAAGGTTTAATTCGCTGTGAGTCAATCGATCAGACCGTGACTTCATCGATAAACGGCGATCAATTAAAGTCGATCGGGTCGATTTACTTCGTTCTGTTAGACCTCATCCTGATTCTCCCACAGTGACCGTTGCGTTTGATTTGCGCTTTATTGTGAGCTCGTCGATTTTCCAGCGAACGAGTCGCAGAAACTTTTAACCGATTCGAAACGTCGCGTCGCTGCAAGTTTCTCTTGCGCAGTTCGCCGAAACCGTTAGCTTGCATCCCGGTTACGCCGCATCCGGTCGGCACGTGGGTCAAACCGGAGATTAATCAGGTCTCTTTGTCTCGGTGAACAGGCAGCCATGGAGATAAAATCGCCGATAGTCCCGATGGGAAAAGCAACGACTCGCTCGCGATTTTATCCCCGCCTCGTGACGGTAGTTCACCCAGAAGAGAATCTTGTCGGTCCGTTTACCACGATGTGTAAACACGCCACGATGAAGATGCCTGAATCGCTTGTAAATTCTTTACCTATGAACGATCACCTACTAGTTCCACCGGGATGAATTACTGTTACTTCGATATTAATTCAGAAACTACGAACGATGTCATACATCATTATTATCTACTATACATTCGAAACATAAATAGTACGTAACGTAAATATTGCATGGAAGACATAAAACACATATAATAAAAATAAAACATCTATATAATACAAATGTTAAATATAAAAGTGTCATATGATATAATTATTCAACATAACGCAATTATATAATATAAATATTGAACATACAGTAGTTACATTCTTGTATATAATTTTTACAATTATTATTACAATTTTTAGAATTTTAATTTGAGGCTTTCTTACTAAAAATTTGAAAGTGCATTTTTAACGTTTGAAACGTGTAAGTGAATTTTGATAACAATATCGAACAACATTCTTTCAATAAAATTTGGGGTGATATGTCCCCTGTCGGTTAGTCTAAAAAAATTAGTACGTTTTTAATTTCGCTTAATCTGGCGAATTTTAATAGCGAGTTCAAAGAATAATTATCTTTCGGTAAGATTTAGAGTAATGTCTCCGGATAAGTAAACATGTTATGGCATCATTTGCGAAGGTTTTGAGCTCACTGCCAAGTTAACATTCGGACTTCCACTCCTGGGAGCTAGTTCGAGATGTTCCTAGGGCGGATTAAATGGAATTACTGTGTTCATGGTAGCTGGAAGGTAAAATAGGTGCTACTTGTAATGCCATAAATCTGGTACTTGAGTCGAGGTGTATATATCCGCGAAGGACTAGAATTCACCTACAGCAACTTCTGCTTTTCGTAAGAGGCGACAAAATCGATAGAAAATGTAGCATAAAATGCTGTATAAACATAAAAATGTATATATTTTAACAACAGAAAAAGACAAAAATATGTCGTATTAGAAATTATTGAAAGTCTCAATGATCACATGTGTTACATTGCATCAAAGACTATGTACATCTGTTTTGCTGCTTCAAATTAATTGCATTGAAAAGAACGTATTGAACTTTGGTTAAATACATACTTAGGTTTAATATGTAGTACATTGTATAATAATGTAACGTATTCTTACGTATGTGACATACAATCACATGTCCATACAAATTATACATCGTATAATAACATATTGTTACATATTATATATAACATCATATAGTAACATGTTTTTACATATGATACACTATATTGTACATATAATGACATATTAGACATGGGTACATATACTGCGCTATATATTAACATACTAAGCATAGAGTACATATACTGTATGATATAATAACATACTAAATATACGTACATATACTGCATTATTTAATAACATACCAAACATACGTACATACACTGCATTATGTAATAATATACTTAATACACAAAATAAAGGACCATAATCATAAAAGATTGAAGACACTACAGTACGGTAGAAGATCGTCAGATCATCTCTCTTCCGGTACTAAACAGTACCATTATCTATAATAAGTATCATTATCTATATATTTTATTTTCATCAACGAAATTCGCGTCGTCCACGCTTAATTTTAATAAGAAAAAAGGCCAACCGGTATCGTCAACAAAATTTATTATTTAAAAAAATAAACTACAGTATGTTCCCGTTCACTCGTTGGTGTTCCATCGTCGAACACCGCCGAAAGCAACCATAATCGCACCTGCATGAAAGAGTACCAGAAAACCGCGAACATAATCGCGACCCACGAATCCGACACGGACCACGATGATTCCGATCACGGATTCACGACGGTTGTCACGCGAACGCATAACCGTGCAATCATCGTGCATTCGCCAATAACTGCGTCTAATAACACGTTCGGCTGCCGTTGAAAAACCGACGCGTCCTCACGATCGTTCCGCCTTAATTTCCATCCGTCGCGAATATTAATCGTGTGTCATTATCCGTTAGCGTGACGGTGTACGATTGTCGGGGTGCGCGTCACTGTGGCATCGAGTGACGCTCGATCGTCTTCACCCGTTCTTGATTCGTGTGATTTCCTTCAATTAAGGAGAAACGTTCGCTTTTAAAACGCGATAACCGTCAGTCTCTGTACGGGGGAACGTGTTGCGTAAAAGCGTCGAGAAAATTGCAGCGTTTACCGATGCAAGAAACACGCTTTGTCAGCTGACGCCGAGTCAAATCGAATCTTTTTCAGCTTCTTCCGCGATCCTGAAGCGCCTCGCTCGCCAGATATCTAAATCGAGCATTTCTCAACGGTGAATCTCAGATACCTGTCCGATATTGACGATCTCAACCCGTTTCCTGCAAATGTCGAGCTATATTTGCTGTATACGTGTTGTCGATCATTCCTCACACAGCGAGTTGGCCTGATGCGCTCCAAAGTATTTTCGTTGTCGACAGAAAATCGATGAACCCTTTCGAAGTTGTTATTTCTGTATTATTAATTGATATTATTTTTATATATGTCGTATGTGGGACACCGTAGATGGCGTTAGATAATATAATTACTATATATATATCTTTTATAGAACTATAGATTCAGTTAGTAAATATTTAATTGAAATTGTTACCAAGTAACTGTGGTACTCTCTTTTGTAAGTATACTCGTCAATCACAGAATAAGTGTCGGTGTTAAAATATTGGGCCGAAAAGATGGGTCTATTTTATAAAATAGACAATTTTATTACTAATATTGACTTATTTGGTGAACCAGTTAGCTGTGATTTAGGAGTGTACTCGTCGTGATAAAAAATTATGCCACATCTCTATGACGGATATAGTCGTCAAACACACTTAATTGGTTAAACAGAATTGTAAGAACGAGTCACCTTCCGAACGCAAAGAGTTGTACCGAATAAAAATAGGGAGAAGAAGATACTAATTTGCAGATCCTCGAATTGCCAGGAACAACTTGTTCGCATCTAGTGCGATATTGATACTATCTTGCGGTAGTTTAGAAAATTCTGTTCATGGAAATCAATAATTTTACTCCATAAAGTTGCACTGTTGTTTGGTTGGTATTTTCTCTTAAAAACATCTGTATTTATAGTTCAACAATTTTATACCTGCAAATTAGATTCAGTGCAATGCGTTTATTTTATTTGTTCTATTAACTCCAGTATATTTATTTTATTTTTTCTACTAACTCAAGAGTAATCATTTTATTTTTTCTACTAATTCAAGTCATTTATTTTATTTGTTCTACTAACTCAAGTGCAATTTTATTTTTTGTACCGACTCAAAAGCATTTATTTTACCTTTTCTCTCGTTATAATTTCTTTGTATAAACGAGATTACTAGTTCAGAACTTTATTGCTAGTTAGAAATGTGCTAGTTACGCCAATGTGGTCGATATAACACCGCCTTTCACGGCTCGACCGCAACCCCCATAAGCGCAACTTATCATGAAAAGCCCCGCCGAAGCCCTGCTAGAAAATTGGTTCCAATTGACCCTCGTTTGTCCCCGTTGAACCCCTTCAGGAAAATCGTGGTGAAGTTCTGTGGAAGGCACTGTACACTCGTGCACAAATTATGCGATGTACATAAAAGTGACAATTTTCCGTTTATAAATATAACAACCATCAAATTTTATGATTCTACTTGATCAAATCCTTCGGTCTACAAATCTTTGTTGCTCCGAATCTCTATATTCCTAAGTTGTTGTAATCCGTGGACAAATTACACGATGTACATAAACTCGACAATTTTCCGTTTATAAATACAACAACCATCAAATTTTATGATTCTACTTGATCAAATCCTTCGGTCTACAAATCTTTGTTGCCCAGAATCTCTATATTCCGAAATTGTTATTATCCTAAATTGCCAGATTCATAGATTCCCTTATCTATAGATCCAACATATCTCAAACTCTCGAAATTACTAGTTGATCAAATCCTGGCGTCCATATAGGAGTAACACATCCTGAAATTTAAAAATCCTCAGAAATCAACGTATTTTAATTTCCACGAATTACTAATTGTTCAAGTTCTTGCATCTTCATAGCAACAACCCATTCTGAAATTTGCAAGTCTACAAAAATCTTTACATCTCAATCTTATGAAGTTACTGGTAGTTCATACTCTTGCTTCCACACGATGACAACTCACTCTGAAAATTGCAAATCCTCAAAAATCTCCGTATCTCAACCTCCTGAAATTTCCAGTTGTCCGAAATTTGCAAATCTAAAAAAATCCGAGTACATAAACCTCCCGAAGTTTCTAAATGTTTAAACTCTAGCTTCCATGTAGCGACAACACACACTAAAAATTACAAATCCTCAAGAATCCCCGTATCCCAATCTCCCGAAATCACTTGTATCTGATCCATGCGTTTCTATAGCCGCAACTGAAATTTGTTAAACCTCGAAAGATACAAATATATCAACCTTCTAATAGCTAACCTTCAACTCCTAATAGCTGAAATGCTCGCGTCCCCGAAACGGCAACGCGTCCGGAAATCATCGACTCGCGAAAAATCGTCGAAACTCGACGATCGAGGTCCATTCGGGTGAAGGTATTTACCCTAGGAAGGGAGATTTGCCGTTGACTGTACGCCGGTTTCCACGATCGAACGTCGTCGGGGCTCGATAACCCCGGGTGCGACCACACCCACGCGCGAGGTCGCGGCGGGCAATTATCGTCCCCTCGGCTTAGCTGGAAGCTGACCTTGACCGTGAGAGCGGCTCGTTCGAGGCTAGAAGCCGTAGAGAACACGATATGGCGGGGCACCTTGTAACCGGAAGTGCGGGTGACACGCTGCACTGGAACGGCGAGGTCCCGAGGGAGGGGAACGCTCGCCGGTGTGGTGGTAGCAGCGGACTTACTCGGTTGGCCGGCAATCTTCCGTGGAATCTGGCGAACGGTCCGTTCGAAAACGATGTACCAGTTAGATAGGGGCCACCGGTCTAGCGGTTTCTTTTTTTTTTCGTTTTTTTTTTTTTCTTTCAAAGCGTTATGGACTAGGCGAGCGCGTGCCAGAGGCCTGCCAGCGTAGCTCTGGCTCGTGCGTATCAGCCTTGTCAACCACGAAACGGCGTGTCGTTGTCGTCGTGGTCGTCGCCGGGTCGTGCATCGCCCCGCCAACGTTTCCACGTAACTAGGTAAATGGATCTGGATCATTGGAGCGAACTAGCACGGAGCTGCTCCTCGTGCCTAGGCCAGGATCGACGTCCTAGATGGCCAGGGCTGGAAAGGTTGTCACGTCCGTGGTCAACGAGCCTCTTACCGATTTAATTTATCGCTCGTTCGTACGTACCGCGATCGTGGATAGTCGAACTCGCCACGAAATGAATTCACAACCTGTCCGTGATACAGCGACTTATCTTGCTACGATTTATGGGGACGTTGCTGTTGAGTAAACTGTTGTTACATCGTGATTACCAGAGAAATTGTTTAAGTTGCGGTACTACGATCGATTGGTTTACTTCAACATTTTTGGTCACGGGTGATCATTACGATCGATTTTTATCGATTATCGTCGAACCATCTTCGTTATAACCTGTCATCGATACCATTAAGAAACCATTATGAAACCATTACGATACCATGTACGATACGCTTGTATCATTATTTGTACTATACCTGTATTATAACAACGTTATAATGTTTTACTATATCATTATTTGTTCTATACCGTTGCGTATACTATAACATTACTTGTACTATATCATTACTTCTACCGATGAAGTATAATTTAGAACTGACAATTATTTACACCAATCACAGAGGTCAGTAATCAACAGCGTTGACAATCATTCTTCGGATAAACTGATCCCTTTTTCGATTACATATCATTGAAAGTATGAAATGTGTATACGTATTAATATTGAGACTACCAAACTGGTCATTTAATCATTTTAAAAAATGTATTTTATTGTATTTTGCAAAGATTGTTCAGATACTTACCTTGAATCTCTGTTCATTTTTGTTAAGATATGGAATAAATATGTATATTAAATTATATTCAATCCCTTGATTATTTATTCGACTGCTTCATTTTTAATTTTGCTGATTTATTCGACTATTTCATTTTTTATTTTGTTTATTAATTTGACTACTTCATTTGTAATCTTAAAATACGTGCTTAAAATTCATGCGTTTAATTTAAAATTATTTTCCTTCAATTATTTTATTGAAGAAAAAAATTTGTTTTTTAAACTACACGGGTGATGTACGTTTAGTTGCATTTACTGTTAACCCCCGTCGATTTCAAGTAATCTAAAACAAATAAAACGGGTAACTGAATCGAATGAATTTTGTAAAAAATAAAATTCGAATCGAAGATGTCAAGGAAAATTCGATATACATGAATACATTACGGTATTACGCGAGAATGATAATTTTAACGTGGACATCGGAACAAGACTTTTACGTGAAATCAATATTATCCGATAAAGAAAGAAAGGAACGGGAAACGTTTATGCAGTTTTGCATGCTGAAAACCTGTTACTCGACGATTTGTTACCGGCGGAACAAATCCTTTAGTGAAGACATTTAACACCGTGTGCACGGTGTTAAAGTCGCGGGGTCAGTTTATTGAAATCGATTTTATCCGACGATCGGTGGAATTGAAAAAGCCCAAATGGTCTTTACTGTATGAGACTTCTCTTATCTTCGCGGACGCTTGTCGAGATAAATTTCCTAGGCAATCGGTAGGAAAACTAAGGATGTACATTAGAGGAAAATGTGATCTTTCAAGTAACAGGATATCACTTAAGTCGTAAAATAGAGAAACAAAGCGTGCAAAGATCATTGATTTGTGCCTGTATCGAGTGTTTGGTACCAGAAATTGCGTGCTAAACGCGAGCCGGGTTTATTATTTAACGCGTTGATGGCCTCGTAGTGGCGCACGGAATGCAAATGGAGATTTTATAGGGACATTTGCGGACGTTCAAGTTCTCTTATTCGAAAATTGTTCGATTTTCCACCTTCCGGTTCACGGAATTTTTAGATCTCTAAGCTATTCCGTATTTAAATAATTATTCGATTTTCCACCTTCCGGTTCACGGAAATTTTAGATCTCCAAGCTTTCCCGTATTTAAATAGTTATTCGATTTCCCACCTTCCGGTTCACGGAATTTTTAGATCTCTAACCTTTCCCGTATTTAAATAATTATTTGTTTTTACACCTTCCGGTTCACGGAATTTTTAGATCTCTAAGCTTTCCCGTATCTAAATATTCGAATTTGTACGTGTTCAGGCGCGTTTTACACGATTTTCCAAGTCCCTCGTAAACACACGTAGCTGTACCGGTGCCGTGTAACTGCGAGATAAGATAATTCGCGCAAATCCGAGTTTCACCGTTATTGTTGCTTCTTTTCAGCGTCATGCTGAAACAGCCAGAGAAATTCCAGCGATTTCGTGCGAGAATACCTAGTGTTCCATCGATGTTCAATAATGGCGAATAAAATAGGGATATTATTGTTCCTCGAAACGATCGTGCCTCGCGCCGTTTCCGCGATTATTGTGAAAATAAACATTGTTCCTTTGTTCACCGAAACCCGAACAGAAACGGTAGCTGTTACATTGAAAAATTTAATCTCGCATATTTTATACTTTCCCGACAATTTTACTACTACAATTCAATATTTTTATTTCTTCTGATCATATTGAGATTTTTATTAAATATTCTCTCTTCTGTAAATATTTTTATTGAAAATTTTCTCTTCTTGTAATATTAAAATTTTTGAAAAATATTCTTTCGTCGTCCGATATTATTATGGCTTTTATTAAATATTTTCTCTTTTCCCAGCGATGCTAAGGCTTTTATTTAAATATTTTTCTTTTTTTTTAACAATATTTGGGTTTCTATTAAATGTCTTCTCTTCTCTCCCAATAATTAAGTTAAGCTCGATATTCCATATTTTCTGAATCCAAATGAAGTAAAATTTTAAGTATTCATTCGATCATTTTGTCTCATATTTCTTACATTATCTGGTAGTAGATATTTAAGAACATTATTCTTACCAGTCATACATGCAACAAATTCTACAATTTTAAATTGTGCTCAGAAAATTTGTATATTCTATTTATGTCGATATGTCACTAATCATCGACGCCCAAAATAATGGATCTATCGAAGATCGATCGTTCGACCCCGGACGACCTCGTTCGAATTAATCGATCATTCCCAATGGACAGGTTAAGGCATGTCCCGCATAAATTTTCGTTTTCACGAGAACCTTTTAAATGAAATGAGGCATCCATCGAAATATCAGCGAGATCAAACGGCGTTGCTGAGCTACGTATCTCAGCTTCCGCTTTATCCGCCATCGTTTCTAATTGAATTAATTTATCCACTCTCGCGACTCGCCAACAAATTTCTCCCCCGGTGTTTCAGAGTTCGTAGCCTCGTATCGAATGCGATATTTTCATCTCCCCGTGTCTCTCTGCGTCCACGCAGGACGGATTAATCACGTTACGGGGCATAATCCGATTCTTCTTCGTCCTCGCTCCGATAACATCCCGAACGAACGAGGGCTCCACGAAATTGTTATCATTATCGTGGAAATTTCATCGTCGACTTAGTTAATTGATTCCCTGAGGGACAAGACACGAGCAACGGAAACCGTTCGTTGAAATCTATACTTTGCTTTGATCACAAAATGGACCCAAATGCACGAGAAACGATTATGCTCGCGAACATAAACGAACGACGTAGAATTTCTCGCTGCAAATTCTTCTTTCGCAGCGAGAAATGTGGGGTCGTTTTTATCGAACAGCGACGACTGGTCGGGACACCGGAATAACGAATGTTCCGTTACAAAAACTAATTTACACGCGTGAAGGGTTCAACGTGCAACTTTGAGGATCCTACCGAACAAATATCTCATTAGGTTGCTGCAGTATGCACCATTAACAAACACGTGGCTTTAATTGCTCTTCTACGATGTTCCAGTTTCATCTTCCACCGACGGATGCAGTTTCTCGGAATCTCCTCGACAAAGGATCTTTGTTCCGACATTTCTATCGAATCGCCGAAATATCGCTAGTCTGAGTTCGTTAAATCCGATTGCAACTTTGCTTTGAATGAGACTGTTGTCTGGCGGATCTGAACAAGTCTGGGCCCAGGGTAATCGAAATAAAGAATACTAGAGTTATTGTCGAGTATTTGTCGAAATAATAAATACTAGGCTGAATAGTAAATGTTTACAGAAATAATAAATAATTGGTTCAATAATAAATATTTACGGAAACAATAAATATTAGATTCAATAATAAATGTTCACATAAATAATAAATATTAGGTTCAATAATTAATGTTCATATAAACAACATACATGCTAGGCCCATTAATAAATGTTCATAGAAACAATAAAAGCGAGATTTAGTTGTGAATGCTAATATAAATATAAATTGGATTTATTGATAAGTATTAAAGAAAGCAAAAAAAACAGATTTACTAAATTCTAATAAAGATAGTAAAAATTAGGAATTAATTTTTGCACTTCTTTTTGTTGCACCAGGGACATACTTTTCTACTGTGACGTATCATACAAGAATCACAAACGTGTATTGATCGCGTCTTGATTTTCCGAATTTCCACGTTGATCATATAGCCGTTCGTTGTTATCATGAATTGCACCGAATCGAGTGAGAGTTCTGCTGATATCTTTCAAAGGTGAAACATCGATTATACAATTTGAAAAAGTCAAATTTTGGAACACCGACGCAGGAACGGAATGCACGAACAGCATCCACTTATTTCAAGGAAACTTTGCAATCTTTTCAGCACACAGTAGCGGACAAAAGTTTAAGACGATGGTTTGATTTGAAATATTATACGAACTTCGTTCCTTGTAACTTCGCTACTGAGCAAAATATCAAAATGAAATTCTTTTATAAATGTATAAATAAATGTCTAATTAGTTAACACCGAAAGTAGAACACTATTTATAGTTTTTATGAACAATAAATCAATTATTTATTTTTTCCATTTAGTCTCAAATTTTTGTCCGCTACTGTATGTTTATCTCGTTAACGCTAAACCTACCAAAGCGGTCAAAATGACCACTTAACAAGTTTCGAATTTTAAGTTATAAACTATGTGAGGTGATTTTCCTGAAATTCGTGTTGATTTTCATCAAATAAAAGAATTAATATGCACATTAATTTGTATTTTATGGTTCGTTTATTTATTCTTCAACTTCATTTTCAATTTAAAAGTATGCGTGCATTATACGCCGGTAGGTTTAGTGTTAAAATAAAACGAGCGAAAAATTGTCGAATTTTTCCGGGCCCCCGCGAGTTCCAATATCCACGTGTTTATCGCGATCCACCCAAAAGAGTAGTAATTTCCGAACTGAATCAGCGACACGAAGGCCATTGTGGGTCCCTGTCCGTAAACAATTAATCGCAAATGAATTTCACGGCCCACGCAACGACCGTGCCTCCAGCAATTTCATCGGATTTAATTCGTTTTCCAGCACTGACGGATGCTCTCGGGTCCCCGGTTTCTCGTTGACGTGCTCCTAATGCATATTCGCCCCGGAATATTCGGCCCTGGTCGACGGATCGCCAAGCTCATGCAGCCATCCAGCCGTTGTATTGTTTCTTTTTTTTTTCTTTTGGCCGTGAGAAGAGTTGCCGGAGGAACAAGCGTCATTCCGAGAACACGTAGCCGGCGTAATTAGGTAATTATCAAACAGCGAGCTCTGAGAATTTGATACCCCTTCGTGGTCCGTTGAACGGTGCTGGTGGGTACCGTTTTTTTTTTTCTTCTTCTCCTTCGGATACGTTGTTTCTGTGACGTTGTTTAGCCCGACGCGGAGGAAGTCGAAGGATCTTGCTTTCGATAGCGAGCGTGGGATCGGTACCGGCGAATTTTTTTCAGATATTCGCTCGGAAATTGTCGACAGGAATCGGCAATTGTGTGGAACAGGGCCAATGGCCTCGGTTATTTCGTTGTCTAACCGTGCATTCTATTGTTTCGACGCGTTTCGCGCTTCTAATCGCGCCATACTCTGCCGTGCTTAGAGTCTTCAACAGTTTTTTTACGTTTACTTTCAGTGATTCACAACATTTTTCGTACCGGACATCGTTGGTCAAGGTTCTTTTTTTATTTGTTCGCTGCTGCGATATTGCTACTTTTTGCAGCATCATTTTTGCAAGAAAATATGAGGGTTTGCAATTTTGACATATTATTGCGGTTTTTGTGGAACAGTGGAATAGGGAGAACGAGTTCGTTTATTTTAAAATTTGTTATTTGATAATTAATTACGACAGCAATTAATTTAATTAGTTACTACTTCTGCACGAGCCGTTAAAATCTTAAAGATTTATTCTACGTTATGTACAGTCGTGGACAAAATTAAGTGGACGGGTATCATAAATAACAAAAGGTTAATTTAATTTAACTAACAATGCCTATAAATCAAAACTTTATTGCACAATTATATACAATAAATAAATGTTTTTTCAAGTCTACAAAAGCATTTCACGTTATAAATTTAAAATTTATTTAAAACATTGTAACGAAACAAAAAATTTTTTACATTTCTGCAATGTCCAATTAATTTTTTCCATGACTGTATATCCGTTGTAAAAATTCGATCGTGTCTTATTTGTCTTGAAATAAAATAATAAAATTAAGTCATGTCTCTTTTTGAAAGATAAAGAAATAAAAATCGATGGTGTCTTACTTTCTTTGAAAATAACAGAATGAAATATGTTGACGTCTTACATAGTTACAAATTTCAAGTTATAAATTCAGAGGATAAAGTATAATTGATATACATATACATTAAAGTGTAATTCATAAATATATATGTAAATTAACATGTAACTTATAAATATATACATTAAAATGTGATTTATAAATATATACATTAAAATATAACTATTAAATATATACATTAAAATGTAACTTATAAACGTATGAGTTACAAGTTAATTATACTTATAAATTATGCTTATAAACTTGACCTTTTACGGAGATGTTAATAAGTACGTACAGAGATATCTTGTTACAATTATTTCCAGATTAAATGCGTACTTAGCGATGAAGTATATACCATCATTCCGCCGTCTATAATTTTCTAATTATGCCAATTAGGCGACACGCACTTCGCATTTGAAGAAACGTTCATAGAAATGTTTGAAGTGAGTCGAGGTCGGAGGTGAGGATATAAAAGAAAATGGCGGGTCCTGACAGTCGAGTGTGCGTCGGTTTTTACAGCACTTAACTGGCGCGTGCATTTCGTATGAATCGAGCAAAAAAGAACTCCTGGAAGAGAGGCCACGGGAACTCCTTCGGGGACCCTTTGATCCTGGAAATTAGCTTACAGTTTATTGCATTTTTTACAGGGCCTTTCATCTCCGGGATCTCACGCGCGCCCGGCTAAAATCTCTCATCAATATGCAGCAAGGGAGGGCGAGCAAGAAAAATACGGGCAAGGCATGATGCGAAGTAAAGAGGGATACCGTGATCAGACAGCAACGAAAACAGGAGAGAGCAGAAGACGGATGTAACGTATTCAAATTGCGAGTCCCTGAGAACGAAATCTAAAGACTTATCAGTTCTCGAGTGCATCTCGTTTGGTTGAGCGTGGCGAACGAACGATTTTGAAACGTACACGGAATGACTATAATTACTACCCGTTATCGGAACGAACGTTATCAGAGCTAAACGGAATGTAGAAAAATAGAGAAGATATCGGTGATACGTGGTAAATTATTTCTGTTCAGAACTCGAAGAGCGGGTTCTTTATCGAAATATGCGGCGACGATGCCTCGTCGAAAATCGAACGAGAAGCGAGTAGAAAATTTAGATAACTTGCTAGAAGAAGAATTAACTTATCAGATAATTTAAAAAAAGAACGATCAACGTTCACGAACGTCTATCTTTCAATTTCCCTAATTTTATTACGGCGTATTCGGCGTTGTCCCGACATTTTTAAACGTTTACAAATCAACGTGATTATATCTCGGAATATCATCGAGAACACGTTGCACGGTTCTCTCGCGATTAGTCATAAGACGTTACGTCCATTACGTTACACAGTCACTGGTGTACAGGTATCAATTAAAAGATTCCAATTTTCCATCAATGAACAGCGCAGTTAAAGGAGAATATAAAACGTCGGTCATAAATTTCGTGCCTCGGAGAGAGAGGGAGAGAAGATGAACGTCCATGTATATCCGAAGAAACCCGATTTACATCGCAATCTCCTCGTCGCCTCTTGATTGCGGCATCATTCATTTGATTTGTCATTCAATCATTTTTATATGCACGCGAAACGCATCGAACAAGGCGATAAAAGTAAACGACCGATGCACGAACGGCGAAAGATGAAAAGTTTTCCCTCGAACGGGATTACGTGAGGATAATTTGCCGGCGCGAAAAAAAAACGATGGATCGAAGGAAACATCGTCCATCGATCTCGATCGATCCATAAAACGGGGAAGAAATTTTCGTGAAATCGTTCACGGTTTATCGAGATACCTGCCGGTGTTACTCGAATCGTTTCGAGGCGAGCATACTCGGATTCCTTGGTATTAATCGCCTACACCGGTATTTAGGTCTTTATGTAACGTTTAATTATTCGTGTAGAGGCTTCGCGTTATTTGTAGAATGCAAGATGCACATTGTTCGTCATGCAACCGAGTCCCACGATTATTTACGTGATACGCTAAGATTTTAACACTTAACGGGCCACGTAAATTTACGGTTTTCCATTCCGACGTTCTAACGGGGGCCACGTGAATTTATGCTTCACCATTATGGCATTCCAACACGGGCCACGTACAATTTTTCCTGGGGCCTTTATTGGGACATTTTTCATTTTTTCTTCGGGTTTTCTTATATACGCAAGGACCTAAAAATCCCAACGGTTAATCAAAACTCATACTAATTAACTAGCTACGGAAATACACGCAGAAGGAGATCAAGAAGGCTGCATTCGGCTGACATTTAAAATAAAATTGTATAACATAATGAACACCCTGAGTGCTCAAACTGTTACCTGAAAATTATGTGAATCATATCCTATTTAACACTAGAAGTACTGACATTGAATGCATTCTAACTTTAAAATTGAAAATAAAGCAGACAAATAAATAAATAAATACTACAGCATCACCTAACATACAATTATTCATTAGCTCAATAAAACTTGACAGACATTTTGACAAGAGGACAGCAACAAAATTTAATAACGTTAAACCTGGAACTGGTCATTTTGACCGGTTGGTAGTTCTAGTGTCTAGAATTTACGTAATGTGTAATGGACAAGTTGTAAAGAAACATTTGAGAATAACAAAAAACAAAAAAACATCTGATATTCTTCTTGTTATCATCGAACCTATTATGCAGTTTTGCTTCTGAACCACTTAGCTTCGTCAATACACGTCAGTGCAAAAGTTCATTCTCGTGTGATCAACATTAACGATTTATTAATCTGTCAACGAATTCAAGTGTAATTTTTCCTCGAATATTCGTCATGGGTTGATCTCAATAACTTTAATGAGATCACTGTTCAAACTAAATTCCGCAGTGGACTGGTGAATTTCGTGACCATGAAAAAGTATACAAACCTCGAGGGTGAACGTCTTGCAAAACATCGCGTTACTAAGAAACGCTAGAGACGTAAATAAATAACTGCGTAAAATTTGACGAAAAATAGTTTCGCAACGATGTGAAACCACGCACGAGTGTTTATTTGATTCTGTGGAGAACTGCCGAGGAGAACAGAGAAAAAACAACACAGGGCTACAAGTATCGTGAATCAACGATATTTCCGAGCAGCAACATTGCTCATCCAAAAAACGCGTCAAAAAGCCGTTCGAGGCTGATCGTGCCAGTCGATCTTCCCTTTCGACAGGAGGATCGATTTTTTGAGGCTCCGCCGTGAAGAGGATCTCTCGTTTAGTCATCCAGCCCGCGGCGAAGAGGGATACGAAGGTGTAGAAGAAGAAGAAGAAGAAGAAGAAGAAGAAAAGAAACGACGGTGTGCGCCACGACATCGCCGACGAATCTCGACGGAACTCGGAGTTCAAGCTGCAGGTCTCGACCGGTTGATGATGTCACTCGGTATTTCCGTTTTCGAGCAACTCGAGTGTCCTCGTGGATGACGTCAATGCACCCTCATCCCCACGACGTCATCAAATCACCTCTCTCTGCTAGTTTTCTCCGATAATCGAAGTCGGCTTTAATTAACCGGCGATCCTCGATGATCGCCGAAGATACGCCGGCGAATTTCGGGGAAATTTATGTGGCGGCTGTAATAGGCCGTGAGGCACACCGGTATTAGCGGCAGCTTATACAAGTATGCGGGAGAAGTGACGTAATTGTTGACGAGTAAACTGCATTTTTGCGAGGCGATCAGGTTTCAGACTCTTCTCCCGATGAAGTTTACGCGCGATTCTTCGTTTTGGATGCGAATTTTTAGGACGCGGTGCTTGCAACAGTCGTGGAAGTTTTTTGCAATAAATGAATGTCACGTAAATGTGTTCGGCGTATTAGAAGTATTGGGAGTATCGCAAGTATTGAGAATATCGAAAGTATTGCAAATATTGGGAGTATTGGAAATATTGGAAGTATTGAAAGTATTGAAAGTATTGAAAGTATTGAAAGTATTGGAAATACTGGCAGTATTGAGAGTATTTTGACAATAACGAAACGATATTGTCGAGAATATAATATGCAGTGACAGATAAAGAAAAGTTTGAAAAAAAGCCCTTTGTGTATACGTCTATTTGTATCCTTCATAGTATTATGGTTATACCTCGTTGATAATATCACTTTTATTTCAGGAAATAATTCTTTCGATGATTCTTAAAAATCTCGACAAAATTCGTTTATTTTCTGTATTTATCATAAGTAATTAATTCGTTTTATGCAACCGGTGCAATGGACAAAATTAAGTTTCAAAGATTTGCAACAATCGCATCGCGAAATAATAAAATTGCCCCTTCGTCGTTCATATGTATATTCATTTTAATTATTCGAGACATAGAATTATTAATGCATATTCATTTTAACTATTTGATAATTAGAATTATTAATGTATATTCATTTTAACTATTTGAGAATTAGAATTATTAATGTATATTCATTTTAATTATTTGAGACTCAGAATCATTAATGCATATTCATTCTAATTATTGAGATAAGTAAGAATAATAGAAAATTCATGATTGTCAAGCATCTACTAGTTACAGCTAGGGCAAATGTATTAATGGTACGTCGAAAAGATTTATGGATAATAGAAAAATGATTTAAATGCAGTAGGTATGTAAATGCGTGTAACGTCATGAACACAGGCAAGTTATGAAACGATAAGTTTCGTAACTTACCGAAGATAGTAATCTTTGCGCGAAGTTTAAGTACTTTTACGTGAAAATTATTTGCTCAACGAAGACGCCAGATCTCTCGTTGAAATTTCGATACTTATGGCGTTTGTTCTCACACGAAAGCGCTCTAATAATGTCAGTGGCGGACCTTGACATTGCCTCGTGGCAGACAATGTCCTCGCCTGTCTTTTCCCTCGACCCGCGAGGCGAAGAGGAAACAAAGCGAGCGAGACGACATCCGGTCCCGGCGCGTTCGTGTGTCGTTCAACTTGCGGGTTATCTCTCGACGAAGCATACGGCCATTGTCGCTCCACCAGTATAATATTCGGCTAATTTGGCACTTTTATTTCACGGGGCGACAGAAATAGTAGATTTTCATTAACTCGCGGGTCGAAAAACGTCGGGAGAAAACGTCGGAAAGGGTCGGAGAGTATAAACTCACCTTAATTTGTTTCATCCTTCGAAATTCATTATTAGTCATTGTATTTTTATATAATATTTCATCAATTTAATTTATAATCAATCAAATTTATTGTCAGTTTTGTAGTTACTATTAAGGAAATTTGTATTTGTCATTAAGTAAAATTGTATTTATCATTAAGTAAATTTATATTCATTATTAAATAAGATTGTATTTGTCATTAAGTAAAATTGTATTTATTATTAAGTAAATTTATATTCGTTATTAAATAAGATTATATTTGTCATTAAGTAAAATTGTATTTATTACTATGTAAATCTATAGTTACTGTTGAGTGAATTTATATTTACTATTAAGTAAATTTGTACTTATTAATAAATAAATTTATATTTATTACTAAGTAAATATAATATTAAGCGAACGTTAAGTAATAGCAATTAGTCCATATTTATGAGAGCAGAATGATGGGATACCACCGATAACCGTAGTGAATGAGACTCGCTAGAGAAAAATCTGATGAAAATTCTATTTTCTACGGCCAGTTAACGAGTTGATGTTCAACTGGAATTGAAACAAAATTCCTGTCGTGTTACCTCTATTCGCTTTGTCCTGTGTTAATGTCAGAGTGCCAGGTTTTTCATTACCGTCCATCGCTTTTGCAGTTATTTTTATGTGCGAAATGTATACGCAACCGTTACGTATTAACAAGGATGCGTTAATCGCGATCGTCGATGAATTCGCTTGAACTTTCATCGGCGAACGGGTTAGTCGGAGAACGAAAAAAAAAAAAGAACCGAGCAAGAACTCTTTCCTGTATTGTTCAGCGTGCAAGAATCCTTATGGTTCTTTCAAGAAGCGAAGTATACCTGTCCCGACCAAGTATGTATATTCTAATATTTGAACAATGATATCATCGACTGCAAACAATGCAACGGGGATTGTATCGACGTGGCACGTGCCTGTGTTCAATGACAATGCGAAGAAACATTCGGTTAATAAAGACGTACGGTTTTTAAATTGATCGTGTGTTAGGCAATCGAATAATAACTAACTAACTGCAAAGTGGAGATCGAGCTTTTTACTAGATAATTACTTGCAGATATTTCGAGGTTACCTTTGGTTTCTTTAATGAGGTTACGTACCGTGCATCGCGATTCTTTTTTATCGGTACGCGGGAGAAGAGAAATGTTAGACGTAGACGTAATAGGATTTTCTCATACATATGATATGTACATACATATGATAGATGCGTTTCGATTTCCTATACTATCAAAACGAGGGAGAATAATTCATCGAAATCAACGGGAAGATTATAAAAACTATATTGTATCGTGCACGTCATATGCTTTTTATGGATGTACTGTACTTTTATACATTCAAGTATAAGGTATAGTGTCTTTTATGTTGTAATATCGTTCCATAATTTTTATTTTATAATATCGTTTTATAATTTTTATTTTGTAATATCCATTATTTCATATTTCACGAATCAATGACCGAATGCGAATAACCTCCGCTTCAACCTCTCGCCATATTTTCACGAGTCTAACGCGTGACGCACTCGTAATCCAAGTTCAAGTTCAAGTCCAATCATGATTTGCGTAGTCAAAGATCGCTGAATACAAAATCGAGATAACCCTACAATTTTATCTACTTTAATACTGTAGCTGCGATTAATTATTTCTGACCGACGTGGCCGAAGTTAGTTCCGACATGATAAATAAATCATAATGTCAAGGGTTAATAATTTATCTTCCTTAAAATCGATCAGTCGAATATTAAACATCTAACAGTCTAAAAAGGCACGATTTATCTTTGTACCAAAGTAATGAAAAACCGTTTGATCAAACTCGCTTGGCCGTGTCGTTTCGTTTGATCGCAAGTCAATGAACGATAGAGGAGAATGATCTCGGCTCGATAAACGATAGAAAGGAACGATCTCGAGTCCAAAAACGATAGAAGAGAACAATCGCGAGTCCAGAGACGTTAGAAGTGAACAATCATTAGCCCACAAACGATAGAAGAGAACCATTGCAAATCAACGAACGATAGAATAGAACAATTGCAAATCAATAAACGATTGAAGAGAACGATCTCGAGTCTACAAACGATAGATGAGAACGATCGCAAATTAACGAACGATAGAAGAGAACCATTGAAAATCAACGAACGATATACAAGAACTATTGCAAATCTACAAACGATAGATGCGAACGATCGCAAATCAATAAATGATAGAAGAGAATGATCGGAAATCAATAAATGATAGAAGAGAATAATCGCAAATCAATAAATGATAGAAGAGAATGATTGCAAATCTATAAACGATGAAGAGAACGATTGTAAATCAATAAATGATAAAGGGGAACAATCACAAATACACAAATGATAGAAAAGAACGATCACGAGTCCACAGACGATAGAGGAGAACTATTGAAAATCTATAAACGATTGAAGAGAACGATTGCAAATCAATAAATGATAAAAGGGAACAATCACAAATACACAAATGATAGAAGAGAACGATCACGAGTCCACAGACGATAGAGGAGAACTATTGAAAATCTATAAACGATTGAAGAGAACGATTGCAAATCAATTAATAATAGAACGGAAGAATCACAAATTCACAAATGATAGAAGAGAACAATCACGAGTTCATTAACGATGAAAGAGAACGATTGCAAATCAATAAACGACAGTAAGAGAACAATCACAAATTCACAAACGATAGAAGAGAACGATCGCGAATCAATAAACGATAGAAGGCAAAATCGACAAAAGACAAAAGAGAACGATCGCAAAGCGGGTAGTTTCGAGAATCGTATCCGGTGATGATCGCAAGAAAGGACGAGGCAGGATGACGGTGTCGCGTGACGGGGTCCTGGCGCACGCAGGACGCGAGGTTGATGATTCACAGGACGACGTAGCAGGTGGAAAAAGAGAAGAGAGGGCAGCGTCGATGACGACGGTGATGAGCACGACGACCGAGGAGTAGGAAAGAGGCTCGCGCAGGGAAAGAAGAAGAAGAAGAAGAAGAGGAACGGTCTAGGGTATCATCGCCTATAAATATACTCGCGTAGCCTCGGGCAAGGACGTCGTTGGTTACGGAGGATGATCCTAGACGATCGTCTTACGACGATGCTGACCTCCTCGAGCGGATCGACGTTCAGCCCCGATCGGGACTCTTCAGCATCGCTAATTGGTGTCTTCGGCAAGACGTCCAAGGGATCTCGGGCCCGTAATGAAGGGTATTACCCTCGGGGATTTCAGGATTCGTACGTACGCCGGCCTGTAGGAAACCGCCACGCTATTATCCCAGGATAATGAGTCCTGCGGTGTATAGTACACCGTGGAAAGAACGGAAGGACCTGTGGCTAGCCAGGGATTCATCCGTGGATCGAGGAATAACGGGTCGATTCCGGCATCCTGGTTCCTCTGTCGTTCTTTCTTCCACCTTTAACGAGGGACGCGATCGAACGATTATGCGAGCAACCGACGGCTGACCTCTGTGCTTCTCGTCAACTATGGACTTTTGTCGATACCAACAGCTACAATTTTTACGAGTTTCTATTTGGAACGTCTGACGACGTTTGTTGGTTAAAGGAGACAATGCCGTTTTCGGAGTTTGTCGCGGATAATTATTCGACAACGAGTTTGCCTTTTACAATCAAAGATGTTACGACGTTACAGTTCACATATGTAATAGTATAGTGTTATAATATTTCATAATAATTTATTTCGTAGGATGTGCAATTTTTACGAAATATAAATGTTTAAGATCCTAACATGGAAACTCATGGTTTATTGTATTATTTTTGGCGATTTAGTAGGAGTGCAATCGATCTTCTATTTTTCCGTAAACTACCAAAGCGTTATGGTAGTTTCAGATTTTTAGAGATCGTCTTACAAACTCCCCATTTCAAATTACAAGATTTGTTAAGATGATTTACATGAAATGTGTGCTGACCGTCATCAAGATAAAGTATTAATAAGTGTATCAATTTATGCCCCATCGTTTGTTCATTTATTTTTCAACCTCATTTTTAACTTCAAAATAATCTTGCGTTATATCTCAGTAGTATTAGTGTTAATAATATCTACAAAACTAATATACAGATGTAATAATAATTTGTTTTAATTTATACATATATTATAGTCTTTATACATACATTTTAATCTCGATACATATATTTTAATCTTTATACATATATATATTGTATATGTGTACAAATTTATACGATGAAGGAACGGACAAATTTCTAACTGTAATCCGAAGGTCTGGCACACTCTTCAGGTAACGTGTTCGCGTTAAAAGTAAGTATAATTCGCAAGCTTTCTCATCGGCATGACTAACTCGAATGTGTAGCCCCGTTCGTCCGCGATTATCATAATTTTTCAACTCAATTCGCAATGTCGAAGTACCGGTATGCAAAACTGTCTTCCTTCAGCGTTCATCTAATCGTTTGACTAAATTCAATTCAACAGCCAACGAGTTAATATGGCGGTATACGTACGCTGAACCGACAACGATCACTCAGTGGCATATAAAGGATCCCGAGGCATCCTGCTGCGAAGATATCAACGCTGGTAGAAAGTGAGCCTCGTAGATCCGTCGTTGTTGTTGCCGCGAGTAAAACATAGTCCGCGAATTACGTCAGCGATAATAAGCGACTGTAGTAATCGTTATAAGTAATTCACCGATTTACGTCTTCGACTTTGAGCGGACATTCTCTCGATTTTTAGCGATTTCGTTTAATCGCTTCTGTGTGATGTACATATGTACATACACGTACATGTACATATACGTACATACATTATATATGCATATGCATATACATATAAATATACATACGTGCAAGATATATATATTATATATACTTAAATATAATATACCTGTGTATATGATATACGTATGCATATACATATAAATATACATACGTACAAGACAAATATTATTATATATGTATATACCTACATGTGACATGTGCATATATGTGATATACGAGTGCATGATATACGTGACATATACGTGTATATATATATTATATGTTGATCTGTCGAAATTGACGATTTCTGTCATGACTACGTTATTATAAAATCTGTGAACAATTCAAAATAACAACACTACAATCCTTTATTGCTTTTATATTTTCGTCGACGTTTCAGCCTTTTCCTGTTAATTGGAAAAAGTTGAAGATTAAATTTACAAGTTATAACTTTATTATATTGTGTTATAATTTGACCACAGTATGTAATTATAAATAAATGTACATATATAATGGAATTATATAAATTGTACATATTATACATACATACAAATTGGATATATAATTACTTGTCGAATCTAATTTGATCAAATAGCGAAGAACAACTAACTCTGTGCGAAGTAGCCTTACTTTCTCCAAGTTCACTCTCGGTGTTACGTGAACACGTAACCGTTGCACGAAAGAACAAAGAATTTTCGCGTAACGTCTATCGTTAATCGCGTTGAACGAAGTGTCAACCCAAATCCATACGCAGTTCCTGGGAATATAAACCGGGCACGTTACGATTAACATTCGCGATGGATCGTGGTGAAACACTGATGCCATTCAAACAGGATACTAGTCGCGAAACGGATGAATCCGTCTTCTATTTTGCATTTTAACATGAAACTCTACGATACCGTTTTAACGAACTGTATATCATCTCGTAACTCGAACCACTTTGATCGTAAACTCGTAATCTTGATGAACGCCACGAGGACCACGTGAAATCGAGGGTCGTTCACGAGCGGGCAGAGCTATTAGTATTCAGAAAATTATCTGGCCGATATTATCTGTTAACTACACGACGATTTCATTGAGTTTAATTGATAATTCCGGTCGTGTCGCGGTCAGTTATCGTGTACCTTGATACTCCGCCACTAAACTGGGAGATCGTAACTGTACATCGAACTTTTCGATCGATCCGATCGATACAGCCCGAACGTATCGATGATCGATTTGTTTACGATATTTTCCTCGAAATTATCGTAAATCGAGGATCGCGATCGAGGGACATTCGGCGAATCGATCGTTCGCGAAACCTGAAATGGTCAGAAACGGTGTGCTCGATTCCGCCGATCATCGATCAAGCGTAATTAAGAAAAACGAAGCGGTGAACGTGTCAGGAAGCAAGGGATCGATTAGTCGGTGATTGAGTTGCAGGAAGGCAGTTGTTTATCGGTATAATCGGTACCATACCGGGCTAATAAATGCATCCTTGAGAGGCTACGGCCAACATGTATCAACGTTGTTCTCTTTATTCGAGTTTTTCCCACAGGAATCCGCGATACGAGGCTGAAAAACGACGCTAATAAGATTCTCCGTGTTTCTACGTGCAAGCCTCCTGACGTAGGAATTCAATCGGACTAATTAGCGAGTACACGTTTCAATTTCTCGTGCTATTTGTTTTTCGGCTATTACTTACAATTAGTTCCACTCGTCTTTTGTAATAGAAGTTGCGTGTGATCGATACCGGGTCGTAACTAATCGCTACATAAATTCTGATTATTGAATATCATCGTTGTCTTATTAATATCCCAATAACTTCGTATGTATATTCTCCATTACTGTGCAAATAGATTGTTTTACGAAATCTTCGTATGTCGAAGTTTCTGTGAACGGAAATATAAATATCTTGAAATATTTAGATATTAAAATTTTTGTATGTGGTAACTATTATGTATACTATAAACTATTATATATAGCTGTTATGTATTTTTATATTGCTATATTATATATAGCTCTTTTATGAATTATAATTTTATATGTTAGAAACTTTCTATTCCAATGACTCATAATGTCTAACCTCAAAATTGATATATCCTAATGGGTCTATGTCCCGAAATCTCTATATCTCGAGATCACTATATCCCGAAATTCCTTCCCTCCAAAATTCTTACGACCCAAAATTTCCGTATCCCGAAATTGATATATCCCAAAATTGCTATGCCCCAAAATGATTATGTTCCCAAATTGCTTCATTCCGAAATTTCTATATCCCAAAATTCCTATATCCCCAAATTGCTATGTCCCGAAACTTTTATCCTCCAAAATCGTTATTTCCCGAAATTCCTACGTTCCAAAATCCCTATGTCCCGAAATTCTTATATTCCAAAATTATTATTTCCCGAAATTCCTTTTTACCAAAATTACTACATCCCGAAATTTCTATATGCCAAATTCCTATCCCCAAATTGCTATATCCCGAAATTTGTATCCTCCAAAAACGTTATTTCCCGAAATTCCTACGTTCAAAAATCCCTATGTCCCGAAATCCTTATATTCCAAACTTATTATTTCCCGAAATTCCTTTTTTCCAAAATTACTACATCCCGAAATTTCTATATGCCAAAATTCCTATATCCCCAAATTGCTATATCCCGAAATTTGTATCCTCCAAAAATGTTATTTCCCGAAATTCCTACGTCCAAAAATCCCTATGCCCCGAAAACCTTATCTTCCAAAATTATTATTTCTCGAAATTCCTTTTTTCCAAAATGCTACATTCCGAAATTTGTATTCCCCAAAACTATTATGTCCCAAAATCCCTATGTTTCTATTACCTACGTCCCAAAATCCCTATGTCTCCTATTATCTACGCCTAAAAATCCCTATGTCTCCTATTATCTACGCCTAAAAATCCCTATGTCTCCTATTACCTACGCCCCAAAATCCCTATATTGCGAAATCTACATATCCCCACATGCGAACATCACAAAATCCATATCCATGTCGTTGATATACATCTAATTTTCGACGTCGCGACTGACGTCACAGAAATGGGTCGGACATAACCCCAAGATTGATTAAGCATAGGTTAAACTATGGTAATTGACCGTCCTTGATGGAAATATGAAGACGAATAGCCGAAGAAGGTTTATTGGCCTCTTTGCATCGTTGAATAGTGTTCTCGTTGCTTATCTGAACGTTTAGCTGTCACGACGATTTGTTGAATCAGAATTATGATAGCGGTAATCATGATTGATACGGTTATGTTGCAACGCTGTTGTAAGCTGCGATGTTAGCTGATGGAGTTAACGGTTAATGAAGATAGAACGTAAGAATGCCGCGTGTTAATTATGCAGCAAAAACCAAGTACAGCTACGCTTCGCTGTGAATCTAATGGTGAGAAGTAATTTCCCGAGATCACGTGGTTAGATAAACGAAGAGTGCGCCAGGAAAAAGTGAGATTTTTTTAGTGATTTTTTTGTCGGAAACAGAAATACCTGCGTTTTTGCCGGTTCGTAAGACCGATTAAACTGTTCAACATGTTATATTGTCTCTTTGGCTGTTAGTTGATCGAAACAAAATCCTTTTTCTCTGCTTTTCTTTGATTCTTTGTACATTTCTGCTGTCCAGGTTCATGGTTTCTGTAGAATATATCGTGTACGATATGCATATTTTGCAATCAAATTTTATGAAAGGCATAGAATATTTATTGAAACGAAGTAACGCAAGCTCCTTCTCTTCCGATCGGGATTATGGACATTAGTTAATTACTCTGATACACAACGAACCATTATGACGATAGAAATTACAATACGTTGTAAAGCGAAAATTGATATCCGTGGTTTGTGCGTATATTTCATCGCTTGGTCATAAATTAATGTACTTACGGGATATACAGATTAGTTTACGATCAACTTACGGAATGCACACGCATAATTGACGTGTACTGATTTCGGTTTATACGGTTCGATTTCTAACACAATTCTAATTGCCACCACCGTAGTTCATTACGTGTCCGTTAATTCATTGTATAACTTGAACTTATTATTTCAAAAGACCAATTGATACATCCCGTCAGAAATATTTTCCACCAGCATCGTGTTTAAAATTTGTGTTTTCCGTGTTAATCGATATCGATACAATATTAATATCAGAACATTCTTCGCTTAGATCTCTCAGCTGATGTTATACTTGGTTGCACACCACTTTGCATGGTCATAAGCAGACCACGTGGTTGTAGCGAAGATTAATATTGCACATTTCACGAAATTCATTTCCCTGCTGCATCCATTACATTCCCTGCTAAAGATGTAACAGTAGATATTAGATGTTAAACTGCGATATGACTGTATTTACAGATCGTTAATTAAATGAACTTATATTTATAATTTATTATATCCACAACTTATTGCATTTACACTATATTTATGGATATAGGGAGCGAAATATTTTGATATGATAATATTTTGGTATTTAGGTATTCTGGTTACTAGAGATCTAGAGATATTAAAGTCTAGAGATCAGGTGATCTAGACAAAAATCTAAATATCTGAAAATCCAAAAATCTAAAAATCTGAAAATGTAAAATACCAAAAATCTAAAAATCTGAAAATCGAAAAATTTAAAAATCTAAAAATCCAAAAATCTGAAAATATGAAAATCTAAAAATCCAAAAATCCAAAAATCTGAAAATCGAAAAATCCGAAAATCTGAAAATTTGAAAATCTAAAAATCTAAAAATCTAAAAATCTAAAAATCTAAAAATCTAAAAATTTAAAAATATAAAAGTCTAAACGTCTAAAAGTCTAAAAGTCTAAAAATCTAAAAATCTAAAAATCTAAAAATCTAAAAATCTAAAAATCTAAAAATCTAAAAATCTACAAATTTAAAAATCCAAAAGTCTAAAAGTCTATGAATTTAGGAATCTCAGTGTTCAGAAATCTGGGGGATCGAAAAAATCTTGACTTATAGGTCAAAGTATTTAGAAGTCTAAACAAATCTACAATTCAAAGTACCTAGGTACCTAAAGATGTAGGTCCCTTATCCTTCGACTAGAAGAAGAAAGAAAGAACATCCCTAACCTTCGCACGGTTCAAAGGTCAAATTGCCAGACGCTTAGTAGAAACGTCGGGTTGCGTAAGACAAGATATGAATTAACGATTACGAAGATGACAGAAATTTGACAGACCAGTGCGAACTTTCTATAAATACCAAATAACGACGTTTAATGACCCTGTCTATTCCGGTTACAAGTATATAGTCTCGTTTTATCTTCTCTTCGGAGGATGTTAACACCTCGACGTTTTACAAACACCATCTCCCTCGATAGGATCCTAAAAACTAGCAGACAGAGCGACCCTAACTCAAATATTAGTTCGTTAACGTATCAACGATGGCTTTTTCCGCGATAAAGTTCACTCACCTTCGGGACCAACACCCTGATGCCGTCAATTATAATCAGACACCGGCAACACGTGGTCATCCTCCCTTCTAACGACCAGTGATAATACGTTGATTGGAATTACGAGTTCATTAAGACAATTAGCAATCGTCTCTTCCTTCGTCCTCTTCCTATTTCTCCGACTAAATACATTATTAGCGAATTTACGTATCGGGCGTGTCAAAATTTATGATACTATTGTATGATATCATTGTATAAAATATATTTGTTTTACATAGTACAGGTTTGTGATTTACTGCACAATTTTTATTTAACGATAAATGTTTGTGGGAATTTTTGATCATTTATGTGTTTGCAGATCGATAAGAAATTATCGTTTAGGTGTTCTACAGGTTGAAATAACAGAGGAACATTAGTTGCTAATACATCTCGAACGAAAGATATAATTGCAAAAACTTGCAAATAAGGTTGCCTGATACAAAAATCAGTTCAGGAACGGCGGTTCCGCCAAGAATAACACAAGACCACCATAAAAAAGGAATGTTTCCCTTTGATAAACAACTGGACGATCAGACTCATGGAATCTCGTACACGGCCCCATCAAATTTTCATAAAACAAGCAGTAACCAGTTCACGGTATGGTGGTTCTGGACGGTGTTCGGTCGAACGAGAATCTGGCTCTGTAAAAGAAGGTAAAAATTTCAGGGTTAGAAATTTGAAACGCGAGAATTTGCTGATTCATAGACTTAAAAATGTAAAAATTAAAAAATCTGTGAAACCTGATCCCACGAAAATGAACAAAGTTGAGAATCCGTAATCATCGAAGTTCAATAATGACAATGAATAGAAATTTGTTCGGCGACTAAAAAAATCGTCACGGTAACATATCCGACTTCAAAAACGAATCTCAAGCGATATTCAATTATGGCATCAAACGCCTGCCGACATTGTTATTCGTTCACAAGGCGAGCTTGCATTATACCCCCTAAAAAAAAGTAGAAAAGTGAATGACTGGAGAAAAGTGAATCCGATTCGGCTATCCAAGCATGGATTTCTCTGGCCATAAACCCGCGAGTGCACCTGGCCCCGAAAATAGAATGTTAACGACACGGTGGAAGAACCGTTGTACCAATATGCTTTCTTCGTATCGTTCGATTCCAGGAATTCCTCTTCTCGGCTCGAATTCGAGCATGGAGTGTGTCGATGACCCCTGAGAACGATTAAGTAATCCTGGTCCTCTCGCTGCCCGACCGATGGGAAAACCCGGGAAGGTTCTTCTACGTACTCACGGGTAGAAAGAAACCGAAAGGACCCGTTGCGTTACTTTCAACTTGCAGATGAAGAGGGAAAAGGGTCATCTACCTTGTGCGTTGCTCAGCCACCGTGGCATAATACACTCCTGCATCTGTCAGGTTGTAACTATTTGCTGATGAAGATCACTGGAATTATTAATACGTTCGGAAATTTTCAAGCTGTCGAGTTCTTAAATTGTCAAATTGATAAATTCCCAAATACACGAGTTTTTACATGTCAAATGGCTAAATTCATAAACTGCGAAATTCACAAATTCTACAAATTGCAAATTTTTAAGAGGGTAAATTGCAAAATTCACAAATTCCTAGACTATGTAACCTCCACACTCCTAGATTCACAAACTACCAAATTCCTGAACCCACAAATTTTCACATTCCCAAATTATTATGAACTTAATGTTCACACGTTCCTAATGTTCAGATTTATAATTTTCTGATCTCCAGATCCCCAAATCCCAAAATCCTCAAATCTACAAATCCCAGAATCCGAAATCCCCAAAATTTCAAAACCCAAAAATCACGACAGCCCCAACCCCCAAAATTCCCAAATTGCAAAATTCTCAAACCCCAAAATTCATAAATTCCAAAATCCCCAAATCCGCAAATTTCCCAATTTATTAAGTTCACACATTCCTAATGTTCACATTTCTAGTATTTTAATCTCCAGATCCCCAAATCCCAAAATCCCCAAATCTACGAATCCGAAAATTCTAAAATCCCCAAACCCAAAAGTTTCAAAATCCTCAAATTCTAAAATTCCCATAGCCTAAAATCCCCAAATCCCAGTATCCTCAAATCCCAAAATCTCCAAATCCCCAAATCCTAAAATCCCCATAACCCAAATTTCAAAATCCCCAAGTTCTCAAACTCGCCAATCCCCAAACCCCCAGATTCAGGAACTGCCAACTTCCCAAACTTCCAAATTCCGAAATTCCGTGCTAAAAAATTTTGGAATCCACGAACACCGACGATCTTGAAATTTTCAAGTTCCGAAATTTGGTAATCTCGAGAATTCCCGTATTCCCAAACGTCGATCCCAAATTAATTCCCAAACGTCGAAATCTTCAAATCATCAAATCCCGAAATCGCGAATGTTCCTAACCTCGAAATTCCGAAATTCTGCGACTGCAAAAATTCGCGAATCCCCGAATATCGAAATTCGTCGTAGCACCGTCAGCTGCGACAACGGCGCAACAAACTCGAGGTTTTCCGTCGATTACCATAATACGGGAAAAAGTGCGTGGTAAACAGGGAACAGTACACTCGGTTATTACACCGTCCGCGAGCCTAGGTCCGTACGATAAAGTATTCGCTCGCGTGAAGTGTACATTAGCTCGCGGCGTGGCCGAGCAACGTTCTGAGCTACGATGTTCGCCTGTTACGGGGTTAATAAATAAAGTAAACCCCGCCGGACGAGGTGTCCACGTTTCCCGCGGCTTCTCCATTATTCATCGACCGATGAATAAGCGGCCAACGACGCGGAACAACCGAACCGAACGACCGCAAATATTTCAATTACCATCGTGATTAACTTATTTCGTGGACGACCAGCCCCGTTCCGCGTGCGACGGGATCGCGAATTTCATGAGAACACGCGGCGACGCTGGCCCAACCGACGCTAAATCAAACGGGACGAGGCATCGATTCACCGGCTAACGGTTCGTTTCTATGCGGACAATCGCGACTCGATCTAAAGAACGGATAACAGGAATCGCGGATGCAGCGATGACATCAGCCTCGAGGAACACCGATTACGATCCGCCGCGAGATCCACATTTTTGCCACTGGGTCAGATGCGTATTCCGCGATTCTCCTCTCCCCGCAAAAATAACACGATCTTGGGAATTATACGCGATTCTGCACACCTTTTTGGGAATAGGTCAATTTTTGGGAGAAACGAGACTCACAGAGGTCAGGATTTATCGAAGATGTTGAGGGCTTAGAGATTTTTCGTATTAGTTTGCTCCTGTTTCGGAATTTTTAAATATGTAAGTGGATCACGAAAACACGTGAGTGGGATTTTGCATACATGAGTTGGGCATGTAAAAATATTTACATATAGTTTGGAATAAAGGGATTTTTTAATGCACGAATTTTGTTTTTTTGTAAGATTGAATTTTGTTTCTTTTTAATGAATGAATTCTAGAAGTTTTTAATATATGAATTTTGGGATTCTTTAATGTATGTATATTGAGATTTTTTTTAGTGTATAAATTTTGGGAGTTTTTAATACCTATATGATTTTTGGGATTTTTTAATGTATGAATTTTAGGATTTTTTAATGTACGAATTTTGTTTTTTTTTTTTTTTAATATATGACTTTTGGGATTTTTTAATATATGAATTTTGAGATTTTGTAATGTATGATTTTTGTTTTTTTTTTAATGTATGAATTTTGAGGTTTTTTAATGTATGATTTTTGTCTTTTTTTTTTAAATGTATGAATTTTGTGAGTTTTTAACATGTATATGAATTTTGGGATTTTTTAATGTACGAATTTTGGTATGTATAATTATTTCGATGCAGGGATTTAGGGTTCTAGAAATTTGTTAAAGAAATCCTTGTCACGCTTGGTCACGCATGAAGACCTGCGAATGTTTTTAAAGGATGGCCCGTCGAATGTTTCGGATGCAAAGTTAAAGAGTTTCGGATTGGAACGAAGCGTTCCAAGATCGAGAAGGGGAGAAGGATACCGACAGCGAAGAATGTCTTATGACAGCGAACGTGACTGCGTGATTTTTCGAAATGGATGCTTGAGTTAGGTTCAGACGCGGGAAGAATGCAGTGATGTAATTGGAGGATGATGCGGAAGATATGTCATTTTTGAGAATCGAACGTGTCCATGACTAACAGCAGGGTTATTATTTGATTGACGAGTGCCGATTTTTATGCAATTTTTCTATGACATAATTCAAAACATCTTTGATGTATATGTTCCGAAGTGGGAACGATTTTTAATCACTACCTACGAAAAGTATCTGTACTTATCTTTCTTTAAATATTAAATCTATATAACCTTTGTTGCAACGACAAAAATTTCCAAGTTCGAGAATTTTAATAGTTAAACATTTTTAAACTTGAGTACTAAAAAATTGTAAAACTTGAAAAGTTTAGTAATTCAACAGTTAGGAGATTCAGAATAAAGAAATTTGAATAATTAAAAATTCTAAAACTTGGATAGTCGAGTAGGTAAAGACTAGACAAGAGTTAAATACTTTTCATTCTTGAACATTAAAATATTTCAACAGTTGAGAGTCCAGAAATTCAGCAATTCGAGAATATACTCAATTCAAAATATAAAAATTATATCTCTATCTCAAAACTGACTATCACTACCAATATCCCAGTACTACCTCGTCCAACGCGTCTCAAATATTCTTTATCCCGTCTCCTTTTAAAAAATCCGTAATCCTTTGCGTCCTCGCGATTAACATACAACGTTGTTTCGCGCGAGTTAATTGTTAACGAAGCTGGGTGGAGGAACAACCGCAAACCTGTTAGAAGTCGTGGGTCAAACGTATGAAAGCCTATCGAGCGTGTAAAGAGAAGTTTACATGCAACATTGATGTTCATGACCGCGATGGTTCTTGGAAGATGGAAATTATTGAACACCTATGTAGGAGGTGTACATGCTACTTTGATGCTCTTTCTATCGTGAACCTTGAATTACTGACCAACTCGTGACGATATTTTATTGCGAGTCCGTAACTAGGATTTGCTAGAAAATATAGCGAATACTGTTCCTTGAAGCCGATTCGAATAGATATTTCCTTATTAACTTATGATCGTTCAACTGTACGAGCTTTTTATGTACTCTTATACGTTATGAACTGTTAGAAACCGCTCGTTTTCATGCACATACACTTCCATCGATATATTTTCACATATATTGTTATGTTATACTACGTATCATAATAATTGCAGTAATAATATGCAACTGTATCAGTAATGTATTATGTATTATAATTATACTATTATATTGTAATACTATATATTCTTTCATACAATATTTTGTTTAATATTATACACATTTAAAGTGTATGTTCATTTTTAAGAACATATTTTTAAATTAATGAAAATCTACAAAACATATAACATAGTATTCTATCATATTATGGCATATAATATAATATCGATATTAATCATATATAATATGATATATGTATAATGCTATTAATAATATATAGTTATTGAGTGAAATAATAATGTAATATACTGTTTCATATAAATAAATATATTGATTGTTTTTATACAAATTATAATATAATTATTTTTTATATAATATAATTAATATAACTAATGATGAACTTCTTTAAAAATGTCTACATCGAGCAAACACTTCTTATGGCATAAAAAATATTCCTCCGAAAGTATGTAGTCAATAAAAAAAATCGCATTTAATGTTCTACACACCTATCAACATATAATTTGCTCATAATTTGACATGAAAAATAAGGGAAGAAGGTAAACGATATAACCAGAAATGGTACATCAATTCATCTCGATAAAAATGATCACAGTTTCTTCAAGGAACGGCCTTCAAGAAATTAGTAAATTTAAAATAAGTAACCCCCGGCTATTTTGAACGGTTCGGTAATTTTAGCGTCAAAGTGACGAGTTTGTGACCGAACGAAGGAATTCGAGCAAGGAAACGTACTAATGGTGTAGCATATGGGCCAAGCAAAGCGTGTTTCGGTATCGTGAAATAGTAATAAGCGTAGAGTTACCGCCTTTGACGGATTGGCGAAGGCCCGTAAACATTCTTTCCGGCGTTGTACGCGAAGTCAAGGTCTGCCCAACTCACCACCCACCACGAACGAACATCCTGAGCTCCGGGGCTCCCTTGTGTGTTTACGTTGCTCCGAAATTAAGATCGAAGGCACGGGAAGCGCGAGATCACGAATTTTCCCTCGCGGTTATTTTCGGCTCCTTTTGACCCGAACTTCGTGCGCGTATACACGAAACTCGTAAAAGGAGACCCGATTTTTTTCCTACGCTCGCACGTGGTATTTGTTGCTTCTGTAAATGGCACGTTGCGAGATCGGTCGACGTTAGTTTGTCAATTCAAGGATGCGAAAGACAACGTTTGCTTGGGTTTTTGAGAGTTTCGGGGCTCGAGCCTTCTTCTTTTCCGTTTCCGCGATCGTTCTTGGAACTTTTGATCGGGAAGGATCATTTTGTTTGTTTATATCTATCGATTTGTGAGTTTACTCGCTTCGCATCGCGGACCTTTCACGTTTCACAGAATTGCCGCACCAATTCTGACGCGACGTTACTATCGTCCGCTAAGAAGAATCAAAAAATTAAGAATTACAAAAATGAAAAACAAATTGAAATAATAAAATTAAACGAAAAATTACAAAAATGTAAAATAAATTAAAATAATAAAATTAAACTAAATATTACGAAAATGAAAAATGAGTTATAAAAAAAATATAAAATTAAATTAAAAATTGCACGTTTGTAAATATTTCATAAGGATGTAAATAAAATATTTATATTATAATATTCTCGAAGCACGATCGCGTTCGAGAGCTCATTATTATCAAAAGACCGAGGGTAGATGAAAATGAGAAAAAATTTTATATGGCATTAATATTATACTGTTTACGCAAGGAATTGAGTAATGAGATTAATTCGAAAAACAAGTAAAACGATCGCTCTCTGAGTAATTGCGTTTATCACGGATCTCAGTATGCATAGCCATTGAGCAGCTAGATTAATACGCCATAAAGAGTATTTTGCGGTACTCTTATGGCATCGAATCGTATCGGACTTTATACGTTTTGAAATAGGCCATTGCTTGCTGTAACTAACATCCAGCCATTTTATAGTTAGGACATTAATGAAATATTTTGTTTAGTTATTTTTCATTGAACTATACGCCTGAAATTGACGAGCTCCGTTGGTGCTATTTTGCGGTACTTTTATGCCACGAAGTCGTATCGGGTTTTATACGTTTCGAAGCAGGTCATTGTATTGCTGTAACTAATAGCCATTTTATATTACGAATATTAATACAGGATACATTTACTTATTTCCGTCAAACCTTGTACATCGAACTGACACGCCACGAGTATCGTTTTGCGGTACTTTTATGTCATCGAATCGTAACTTTTATACTTTTTCACATCAGTTATTGCTTGCTGCGATTCAGAACCAGATATTTTACATTTATCAAATGTTAACGCGGTTATTCTTTTTTGTTTCAAATTTTCAGCTACGCAAGTGCCATTTTACGGCACTTTTATGCCACGTGGCAGTATTGAAGTTCACATACGCATTACGATGTTGCTTATTTTTGAATCCAAGTTACAATTTACTCATTTGTTATTTAGGAATGCTGCAAGAGATTTATTTAGACATTACTTAGCAGTCTTAAAAATTATATACTGACTAACAAACTTAAAAATTGCCCACTGTTTACCAGACTTAAAAATTGACCATCCTTTACCAGACATAAACATTGTTCATTGACTAACAAACTTAAAAATTGCCCACTGTTTACCAGACTTAAAAATTGACCATCCTTTACCAGACATAAACATTGTTCATTGACTAACAAACTTAAAAATTGTTCACTGTTTACCAGATTGAAAAATTGACCATCCTTTTCCAGATATAAAAATTGTCCATTGTCTACGAAATTATTAAAATTATTCATCATTCATCAACCGCAAAAGTTGTCCATTGTCTATCTAACTTTGAAATCGTCCATCGATTATCAGACATAAAAATTGTCCATCGTTTACCAGACATAAAAATTGTCAAATGTCTACCAAACTTCAAAATTGTCCATCGTTTATGAAACGTAAAAATTGTCCATTGTCTACCAAACTTCGAAATTGTCCATCGTTTACCAGACATAAAAATTGTCAAATGCCTATCAAACTTCAAAATTGTTCATCGTTTACCAGTCATAAAAATTGTCCATTGACTGCCGAACTTCAAAATTGTGCACTGTCTACCAAACTTCAAAATTGTCCATCCTTTAGCATAGTTCAAAATTGTCCATCCTTTAGCATAGTTCAAAATTGTCCATCGTTTACCAGACATAAAAATTGTCCATCGTTTACCAGACATAAAAATTGTCAAATGCCTATCAAACTTCAAAATTGTTCATCGTTTACCAGTCATAAAAATTGTCCATTGTCTACCAAACTTCAAAATTGTCCATCCTTTAGCATAGTTCAAAATTGTGCACTGTCTACCAAACTTCAAAATTGTCCATCCTTTAGCATAGTTCAAAATTGTCCATCGTTCACCAGACATAAAAATTGTCCATCACTTGCCAGACATAAAAATTGTGCATGAATCATTGGAATTAAAAATTGAGCATCATCTACCAGTATCCAAAAATTTGTTTAAAGGGGATTGTTTCATTCATACAACGCGCTGTATACATAATCCGTCGACAACAGAAGACGTTCAGCCATTTCGATGTCCGAACCACTCTGCCGTTCGCAATCTCCGCTGAGTGCTCCCTCGGGAGCATCGAATTTTTGTCACCAGTTTATCTCGCAACGTCGGGCGTCCTGGTCAGCGTACGTTCTTACGTCGTTTTCCGAAAATGCCGGCAGGCGCCGTTTGAATTCAGCGACGATGCCGCTTGTAAAAAGAAATTGTCCGGCGGCAGGTCCGTTTGGCAAAACCGGACGAGGAAGGAGCCAGCGAGCACGAAAATCGTCGATTCCCCCCCTACCGTGCAGAAGCATGTCGTTTCCATGCAACCATCGGGTGAACAACGGAAAGAAACAAGTTTAGCGGGGGTCAGATTATGACGTGCATCTTGATGCATTTCCATGGCGGCGGACGCACAAGGAAAGCAACGGCCGCGTCTCGTTGCTGGCGTGGTTAGCGGTTTTTGGATGCACACGCCGGCATACAACATCGATATTTAGGTTTGGCCAAAGCTGGAGCCCGGCTTTTGTCCAGGCGGCGCACGAACCCCGCGGAATGGGTCGTTAGCAGTTATATAAATATAATTGAACGACGTCGTTTAGCGCGACTTGTCCCGTGAATCAGCCGGCTCGCTACGCGGACTGTGTAGCCGAATACACGATATGCGTAACCACGAAATGCGATATATCGCCGTGATGAACGTTCTTCGATGACTATATGGTGCGCCGAAGTTTAGTCGCAAAAATCTGCTACGCCGATTCCACCCTCCAGATCGAAATATTAGAGGGACGGGGAAGTAATGTCATTTTTTTCGTCATTTTTATTTTTAATCGACGATGTAATCACCCTCGTTGCTAACACTAGAAGTACCGGCATTAAATGCATGCTTACTTCAAAACTGAAAATAAAGTAGAAAAATAAATAAATATTGCAGCATCACCTAACATGTGCAACCATTCGTTAGCTCAATAAAACATGACAGACATTTTGACAAAAGGACGGCAATAAAATTTTGTAATAAAAAATGCCAAATCCGAAACCAGTCATTTTGACTGGTTGGTAGTTCTAGTGTGAACGATCTTTTGCCGTTTATTGTACAAATTTTCTAAGTACACAACGAGCTGATAAGTAGCGAACGAATTTTCGGTCTCCCTAATATTTATCGATAATAATGATCATCCTTCGACGATAGAATTTCAACTAATTTACTTATATCTACTGTAATCTAATTGGACATAAAATAAGCATAGCATTGTGATTTCCTTTATTCGTATAAATATTGTTGCTGCGAACAGTGAGTTCGCGTCAGACAAACAATATGACAAGGAGTTAATAGATTACGAGCGATGAATGACCATTTATACTTGAATCAAAATTAAGGTATGAAAGTAAGTCAATAATGGACAACGCGTGAACCAATTCATGCGATGATTCTTTGTTTTGATGAGGGATAAGATAAATTTGACGAAAGCTTCTTACCAATTATTCTGATTTAAAATGATAAATCCGAGGTCCGTCATTTTGACGGGTTCCGTAAATCTAGTGTTAAGGAACACCGACCATAATTTCGTATCGAAAGAGAACACGATGAGACGTTACAAAAAAGAAGTTGGTACGAAAAAGAACATAGGCATATTTATGCAACGCACTGTACAAACCAGATCGTGCTAATCAGATCTTATTTTCCGAAGGTAAGCGAGACATTCACGGAAGCGATATCACCGATTTATTATCGATTGGAAGATAGATATACTCGCAGCATCGATTGTGCTGTCATCGGTACGCAAAGGCGAAGCGAGTAATTATACAGTTTTCATAATTCCGATTCCCCCATTAACGTTACTCCAGTCAGCATCGTTGCAAAAAGAATTCAATCAACGCTTCGAATCGTTCAGCAAACAGCCGCGAGACACAGTCGAGTGCCGCGAGATCAAACACCACGATCTATCACTGTTCGATCGTCGAGGATCACGGATGGCCGTCATTCGAGCTGCCAACGATCGCTCCGTCGACGATTCATCAGGTGGTAACGTTTTTTCTCCCCCTCTTTCTCTCTTTCTCTCTCTGCGTGCACGAGCAATTAACTGACGGTGTTAATGTTCGATTGGCGGACGCTCGGGTGATTAATGCACTCGCGCGCGCAGGGAGAGATGCCTTCGTCCGTGACAGGATAGCCCCCGATTCCTGGGGACTTTTGCGGCCATCGATCGTACAACTTCATCGGGACAACCGCGATTATTCTCTTTAATCGATACTATCTGAGAGGCAATCTCGAAGACCGTTATCGACGAGCTTGATCGTCGGCTTTTTCAATAATACCTTAACTGCCCCGTCACTCGTATATTACCCGGGCTGGCGTGAACTTTCCTAGTAATTCATTATACATTTTATAAGGAACATTCTTAATTACTCGCTTATAAATAATGCGCTTGTGTTCGCGAGGATGAATAACAGAAAGATTCTGCGAATGCGGATATCAGGGTCTAGGGATATTATACTCTGGGAACAAGAATCTCGAGTTTCTGCGATCTGGAGGTATCTGGTACAGGGATATTTGGGTTTTCGGTCTAGGGACATTGGAGTATTTGGCTGTAAAGATATTTAGTACAGGAATATTGGGATATTTGCTTCTACTGATATTTTAATCGACGTATATTTAGTGTGTAAATATTGAATTCTAGGGATATTAGAGGCAAACAGTGGTAGGATCTATGGATATTGGTCTGTTGGACATTTGGAATATAGTAGTATCGGTACATGAAAATTGGGCTCTAGGGATATTACAGAGAAGAGATGTATTGGCAACTATGAATATTGATATGTGCAGGATAATTGGGATATAGACATGAATATTGGACTCTAGGGATGTTAAAGCCAATGAATGAAATCTGTGGATATTTCTGTGTAAAGTAATTAGAATACAGGTATTGGTATATGGATATTGGGCTATAGGGATGTTAAAATTAGTTTTATGGCTAACTTATGAAAGAGTTTATGTCAAAATTATTAAATACTCGTCAGAAAGCACCTCGTTCATCGAGGTAAAAAATTTGTCTATAAATTGGTTTATGTATTGTCCATTATTTTCTTATTTTTCTAGTTAATTTCCATTTTAGACATAAGTGGTCATTAAACGTCTGTAAATCTAGTGTTAAAGCCAAAGGATGACGGGACCCATGGATATTAATATGTAGGGATTGAAGGTATTAGTGTATGCAGATATTGGTATACATATTGGAGTATAAGTTTATTACGATGTAAGGGCATCGAGATATACATACATTGTTATATAAAATTATTATAATTAAGTGGTCTAGGCACACCGGTCTCTAAAAATACCAGATCCAGACATATGTATATCGATGTTCACATAAGTAGCAATACAGTGATTCAGAAATCAGATGTAGAGATTCAGCTTCTGATCAAATGGCCGAATAAATCACACGATATGAATGTCTAGGGATAGTGAAATTTGGCGACGAATATATCTAAATACATGGGAATCTCGCTGTATAAGAATAGAGATACATCCGCAGAGCGTGTGAAAGTAATCCAGAGATATGTGAATGCAGGAATTGTATGGACACGAGGATCCAAGAGAAATATGTGATCGTACGTGGATCCAAAGACCCGACGATATATGGCCCTCCCCGATCAATCCGTTTCGTTGGTCATTTATTTCGTCGCGGTTGAAAATGATCATGTTCCCGTGTTGCTCGCGGGCGGAATAACGAGAGCGATACGCAATAAAAGGAGAGTAAAGCGTGTGAAATGTTGGAGCGTTTTGTCGGACGCGTGTTCGATGAGAGCGCGTTCGTTCGTCCGTCGCGTTCGCATGGAACTCCGTTGCTTGTCGCTCTATTTTAACGTCCGATCCCGGACCGATTCCTCGCATAACCGACTCAACTGTTGCGTGTAAACGCCCACGCGAAACCAGTTCCCACTTCCTGATCGAGATTGTCGGTGTCGTCGCGTGCGAGGGACCAACGCAAAAGGGAAAATCCGCGAGCGGAGTAATTTGTACGCTCCGCCGGCGTTACTTACGAACGCGTTCCCGCATAATCAAGGCAACGGAGGGCGTATCAATTATCGAATTACAAACAACCGGCCGCTTGGTTGGTCACGAAATACCCCTGGTATTTGTGTACTCGCTTACCGTAAAGCGTTCCGAGCCGAGACCTAACCTGTATGTGCGTCGGCGGTACTTACAATTAGCGACGACTGAACGACTCGAAGGAATAAACGATGATCCCTCGCAAATGTGCACAGACTCGCGAAACTATTCGAACGATGTAAGTACATACTTCTAACCGAAACGGATATTGACTGTACTGCTAGGTCGTAGTATTACAATAAGCGCCGAGAAAAATAGGCCACCAACCAAAGTTTCGTCGATTTTTGTCCCTTCGAACACCTTAGTTTTTAAAAAGTCTTTTTCCCTCAATTTTTCCCAAAACTTACACGCCCACTCCAAGCTTTCTTAGATTGTAAAAGGCTTCGGGGATTCATTTGATTTTAGATTTTCATACAGCATATATTCAACATTGGACATTTACTTATCGCATTCTAGTTTCGTATATTTTAGTTGTACTCTAATTTTTATACATTCAATCAACCAACTGTTAATAAAGTGTAATTGTTACTTTAGTTGTTCGGAGTTACGTTCAATCATTGTAATACAGTCCACTAAGCTTAGTTGTCGGAATTGCCATTAAAAGTAACTTTCTCGGAAATTGATCATCGTTCGTGCTTTGACCGATCGTTTCGAGACCTTCGCTGTTGGAGACCCTACTCGAAGAATATTCTTGCGAACGAGTTGCAAGGAGTTCGCAAAACGTGCTGAAGACATGTTTGCGAGATGAGTTACAATGTACGCTGTAAGAATCAGTGAATTAATTCGAACAATTATAGAGACATTCGCGTAAAGGATTGAAAAGATCGTCGAAAACGTTCAGAGAACTGACATCCTCAGTGATAATGATTTATGCATTGATGGATCGTTTCGAAATTTTTGCTGTACTCGAAGAGTATTGCGAATGCATCGCAAGGGCGTTGCAGAACGCGCTGAAGTTTCCATCGTTCCACGCGAGATAATGTAAAATAATCACCGAATTAATTCGAACAAAAAAAAGGATATTTATACATAACAGTGTACGGAGGTGCGTGTCCAATGGCGAAACGCTCGTCGAATTGTAAACAATTCCCGAAGCGGCAATAAAACGTTCCGCATGGACCTATCGTAACGACTTTCCGTGCATTCGAGTCGCATGTAGCCACAGTATTTACTGCAATTATCCGCGGACATAAGCCCGGGATGCTCGGGGCAGCGGCTTCGTTAAAGGACAATTTCAGCCATGGGAACTGGACTTCATAACGGGACGCGTGTCTTAATGTCTGTCACCAGAAACACGATTCGAAAACGCGGGGGCTGGGGAAAAAAGAACGTACGGGCGCGCGGCACCGTCGCGGAAACCTCGGCCCCGAAGACCATAACCATTAGGTTCCATTGAATTCCTTCAATCCCGTCGGAACATACGGGGACCACCGTAGTTAGAAGGTTAGCTCGGTACCGGCTTGGCATTCCTCGTCGAACATCCAGCCGTACATTGGGAGCCGATGCTTCGTCGATTCGTCTTTCCGCGTCCGGCTCCGCTCGCTTGCGTTCCGGGATGATTCGTCGACGGATTTATGGAATCGCGCGGAAACTATACGCGTGTCCTCCTCCGGTAGCTCCTTCTTCCGTTTATGCGCGGAATCTATCGATTACGGGAAACGACTCGCCGCTACATACACCGCCGCCATTTCGAAATTTCCGATCGATCGATTACAGGTAGAATTGTAATATACAGCCAAGCCTGTTTTTGTGCGGGCCTGTTTAATGCGATTTTCATGTACGACTTTTGTACGATTTTTTTTTTTGTGCGATTTACTTTAAAAATAAATGGCTCGCGTCTCCAAGTGACGAAAGCAATTTTGAACCAAATCATCACAAGAAGATTTAGAGTATGACGAGTAGCAGTGAATTATGTGCATATTGAAAATTTCTCCATATGAGCCGTTCACTGTACATGTCGATTAACTTCGCCGGTCATATAAAAATTGTAACATTATGGGCGATTATTTTTTTAGCTATTCTTTCTTATTAATTTTATATGCCATTAGAAGAAAGACACATTTGTATTTATGCATTCTGTATACTTTATTTTTAATTTTTATTTATTTATCGTTGTACATTATTTTTAATTTGTATATATTCATCGTTGTACTTTATTTTTCATATATTTATCGCTCTACTTTATCTCTAGTCGTTGCATATTAATCGATGTACTTTATTTTTAGACCTTACATATTTATCGTTGTATCTCATTTTTAATCGAACGTCTGTAAACTTGGTGTTCAAATCAAGCGATTAAAAATGTGCACATAAACATTAAATGCTCCTATTATCAAAAAGGAATAGTGCAATGCATAAATCAACCCCATCACATACATTAATCTGAAGTTTCTGATAATTATGATCGATATTCTTTGAATACTAATTTGTAGCGTTTAAACGACAAATTATGAAAAATAAATTGGGCTATTATTTATTTAAAAGATTAGCATAAAAACTAGTTTTCAGACGTTCAATCAATATCCCAACCTCGTATATCCTCTTTATGTTGACGTCAATCGAGCTTCTTAAGTAAACACATTCATTACGTTACCTTCCTTTATTTTATTTTACATTCATAAAATTGATTTAGGGCAGTATCTTGCATTCCTGAGATCAGACAGTGAACTAGTGGCGACATTTCGCGATCGACATTTAAATTGACTCGATTCATTGCAAAGAATGTTAAATTGATTTTTATAAATCCATTTCCGAAGATAATCTTTGTCTAGATCTAAACATGTTTAAGCAGACACGATTCGTCGAGCGAAATATTTCATCGATCCATTTCTAGAAATGACCATTCATCGCGAATGTTTATCTCGATGTGAACAAGTTTAAGTTGACTCGATTCGTTGGAAGAGTCGACAAATTGATTTTTATCGATAGATCGGCTTGCGGAGGTAATCGATCACCCGTTTGCTCGGCAGTTATTCTATCAACGAACGCAAGTGTCGCATACTATTCGATACGTGACGGTGTTTTTTCATTGGGCAACGATCGGCCCGTTCTAAACACGCCCAAGATACTTTTCCTACGGTGCACCGTTTCGAGAGATCGATACCGGAGTTCTTTTCCAGTGGCACGACTCCTGGAAGTCCGGAGTGTGGGATCGCGATGTTCCTGGCGTGCCGCCAGGAATCTGACGGCGCCTACTTTCTGCCAGCCGCGATTTCCCGAATCGCTCCACGAATTATAATCGCCAACAGTCCATTTCGTTCGCATCTTTCTAGAATATATCGATCGGTTACAACTTCGAAAGCAACCGGATAACTGTACAGTCTCTGTCGACTTTTCGACGTATCTTTCGACGATCTAGAGACACGGGAATGCGGTGATTCGGTGACTTAGGATTTTGAGGATCTGAAAATTCAGGGATATAGGTGTTTACAGTACATGTAGTTAGCGAATTTAGAAATTCGAGTTTTTGTAATTCATGAATTTTGAAATTGGAATTTTTGCAACTCGCGAATTTAGAAATTTGAGTTTTAATAATTTTGGAATTTTCGATCGTTGGAACTAAAGGATCTAGGAAATTTACGAAATAGAAATTTGACGATTTAGGAATTTAGGTACATACGTAGATACTCGATCTTGAAATTTTTGAACTTAGGGATATGAGAATCTATTATTTCAGTAACCTAGGAGCTTCGAGATACAGGAATTTGACAATCTAGGGATTTTTTGTACTTCAAATTTAGGTAACCCGAAGTTTAAGGATAAATGGTAGATGGTTGGGGAACTTGGAGTTTGATGATTTTTATATTTGAAGGTATAACAATGTGGAGACCTCAGGATTTAGAGTTTTTGTAATTGAGAGATCTGGGAAATTTATGATATAAAAATTTGATGATTTGGTATTTAGGAGTACTTATATATGTACTTGAAGATCTGTGAATTTGAAGGTTAAGGGATCTAATTTAGCGACCTAAACAAAATTAAGTTTTGTATCGGTATGTATACCTGAAAAGTCACAGTTAATCGTGCATTGAACAGCAATTATCGATTAAAAATTCCGTTTGAAAATTCCAGTTTTAATTCGAACGATTTTGGAACTTTTTCATTTTTAACACTAAAACCACCACAGTAGTCAAACGACCCTTTCACAAATTTACTACTTCAAATGAAAAAATTTGTTAAGCTGGTCTTCTTGACATTTATGCTGATTGTCATCATCGTTTGTTCATTTACTTTCCAACTTCATTTTTAACTTCAAAATAATTCTGCATAATACGTCGATGGTTTTAGTGTTAATAATTGCCCTGTCGAATTAAAGTCCTGCAACGATTAACGATTAATTACCAATCGTCGATTCATCGTTACGAACAAAGACAGATTTTATACTCGAGTCTCGTGAAAGAGTAAAATTTGTTTCTCGAACAAAATTTCGTTCGCTAAGAATGATCGTAAAAGTTCACGGCGTCAAGAGTGTTCGAGTATCGACGACGAGCATCGGCGTTCGTTACTGTGAACCGTTGTGGCAAGCATCGACGGTTCAGAACAGGTCAAACACGCCGGTAACCGTGGACGCTTCGAAGGCATCGTGTTCTGTCAAATAATGGCTCAGTTGTCCATCGCGATTTATGCGAAAGTACATCGTGTATCCTGGCAACGCGTTAACAGGGCCCCTCTAATTACCGGCGAAGCACCGTGGCTCGCGGTGTAGGCGAATACCAGGAAGGTTCGGTAAATCTAATAGAATCTAATGGGTATTGCCTGGAAGGTTAAAGCCTCGAAGAGTTGACGGTTGTTCCGTTGAAAGGACAACCGTCCTGTGAATGGAGACTTAAATACGTGTCCCGTTACAGCGCCGCGGCTCCACTGAATCTAGGACCATACGTAAGAGCTTACAGAGGAACCTCGCATATTTTCCTTTCGCGGTTTTTACGTGGGAAAAATTCGCCGTACAATTACTTCCAACTTTATTGCCTGCTACTTCATTATGGTCATCGGTACGCGGAACGAGAGACACCGAGACCATCGTGGTTTTCGTTTAAGCGATGGAACACCACGTCGAGGTGCCTCTCGATTGCTTCTTCCTTCTGGTCTGTTTAGAGAAATATAAAACGACGATATCGAAACAACATTGTCCTCGTACTCGCAATCATGACCGATTTAACGCTTGTCCCAAACAAAAAATCAACAAAAGAATCAATTTATATTTCCTTAGATTTAGACAAACGCTTGCACAATGACCGATTGTGTTCAGACGAAGATGGATCAATAAAGATCAACTTAACATTTGTTCCAACCGAATGAATTAACTTGCACTTATAGATTTAAACGTATCTGTGTGTTGAGACAAATAGACATACACGTTTGTGAATATTAAATATATGAACGTGGAAGGATTATCTTCATGAATTCGTTCGACAGTCGATTTGCTATTCGTTCCAACAAACCAAGCCTAAACTTGCCCGCAAAGAAATGTGCTAGCTGTATGTACAACTGAATCCAAAGAACGTTATGTAAACTTGTTTCCAGTTTAATTTGGACAATTTACGAATGTAATACTATTGTAATTGTTAAGGATAAGGTACAAAATACAAAAGTAATATGTACACTCGTATATGCATACAAACACCCCTCTGGCTATCCAATACTTACGTGACCGTGAAATCAACAGTTAGGATATGACATTCGACCGATGAAGTCTGCGTTGTTTAATTTCGAACTACGAAATTTTCGAAAATGAAACGCGGGAAATAAGTGTGGGGTGTGAGGTAAGGACGTTCGAGCGAGACGCGGATGTAGAGTATTTGGAACGAGAGTGTGAATAAAGAGTGTTTTGTCCGAGTGACAGTTCTTCGCAATGGGAATGCGTGCGATGCGAATGGGTCAGCGGGTGTGCTTGTGTGTAAGTGGTTTTCGGTGAAGAAAAGCGTGCAAGGATGCAAGGAAGTTAGTTCAGCGAGAGAGTCAAAACAGAGAAGTGCAGCGTGAGAGTTAACATAGAGAGGTTCATCGTGAGAATTCTGAGATTAGAAAGAGAGAAATTGTGAGAGCGCGTGTATTTTGTTTTATATATATTAAATATATTTGTTTTACTAAAAAGATTCCTTCTTGTCACCAAGATCCCTACATAAGTGAATATTAATGTCATAAATTATGAATGTAATATTATCCTTCTTGTCACCAAGATCCCTACATAAGTGAATATTAATGTCATAAATTATGAATGTAATATTATTGTAATATATTACGAACGTAATATCTTAATTTTGTTTGCGTGGCAATGTAAATTAGTGATGATATACTAACGAAGGTGTCGGCGTTATCGATGCAGATTACGGTCGGCAGCTTGTGGTATCCCCGTTTAGACCAGCGATTTTTGAGCGGGAACATTGTTGTTTCCGCAAGGATGCGACGAGGTAGAAAGCTAATCGAACGGCGGGATCGTGAATCCATTAGCTGGCGAAAAGAAAACCGGATCCGGAATCCGGGGGCGCGTGTGAATCACCGGTCACCGACAACGAGGCGCATCGTTTTTCATCGTTCGGTTGCGGATTAACGCGTTAATGGCCGATCCGCCTTATCTTCGCGCCGTCTTTTGCTCAGATTCATCGAAACTGCGCAACGGACATAAATAATTGTCGTTGCCGACTGACAACGTGATGCGTGTTGCGATTCGTGTTTCCACTATTGTATCGCGTGTTCGTTTCGTACATCAGTTCGGTGCTTTTGCGGAAACATCGAATCGCGAACTTTAGATGTTCGGAGACCTGCGATATTGTCAATTTGAAAATGTAGAAATTGCAAGTTTTTGGATTTTGAGACTTAATAGATTGAGAAAAATTGGGGTTTATATATTTGAGGAGTTTGCAATTTGTGTGTTGGAACGTTTAGTTAATTTCGGTATTTATGAATTTAGGAGCTTTTGATAGTTTGGTAATCGAGGAAATTTGAAAGTTGCGTGATTAGGAAATTTAGACACTTCAAAATTGGAAAGTTTGAGAGCTTGACGATTTAGAGGCTTGTTCATTTTTAAGATCATTGGAATTCGGGAATTTTTGGAATTTGAGTATTTGGTGATTTAATGATTTTAAGGTTAAGGGATTTGAGGATTTAAGAATTGTGGGATTTGAGAACTTAAGGATGTCTAGGAATTTAGGGATCTTTTTATTTAGAAATTTGTGCATATGAAAATTTCAAAATGTGTATGCAGAGGCGTTTGGGAATATGTGAAACTGGTAACTTGATAATTTAATAATTCAATAATTTGGCAATTTAGTAACTTGGTAATTTGGTAACTTGATAAAGTAAAAATAGGATTTATGAGAATGTGGAAGTATAAAATTTTTGAAAGGTTGGGAAATTGGTATATGAATAATTTAAAAATGTAGGAATATAAAAATCTGAGATGCTTAATTAATTCTAAAAAGCTTAAGAGTTTCATGATTCAGCAACCCAGCATTTCAGCAATTCAGAAATTCAGGAATTAACAAAAATTCTAAAATTCATACTTGAACAATATCCTCTCATCTCTCGAACTTGCAAACAATACTATCGACCCTCAAAACATTAATACCCGCAGCTGCCGAAGCTAAATATTTCTTAATGAAACAATACATCCGGCCCGTTGAAGGGACAACGCAATTAACCGTCTGAGGGCGACCAAGAAAGGAATTTGCAGAGTACGCTGCCGAAACCGCGGAACAAAGTAAAACGAAAACCGTAGAAAATTGCATCGCAATTTCCGCCGTGAAATTAAGAAATAAAAGCTCGCTTTCAATTTCGTTTCTGTAGCGTCGTTCTCCTCGTTCGGTCGTTTCGTTACGATCACGTCGGCAGTGTTTCTCTTACGAGTGTAGCATCGGCATCGCGAGGGTAAAAGACAAAACGAGAACGAGGAGGAGCCATCAGGGTGGAATCCGGTAACGCGTTTCATCGAGCCGAATGATCGCCAGGCGGACAAGCAACATGATTAATGGATGATAACGCAATTACACCGTGATATGCACGCGTTTCGTATCTGCAGAAGTTCGTTTCCATCGGGACTCGGGATACACCTTCTTCGTTCGGGATAATATTTCTCGGGGATTTTGACGTTGTTCCGGGCCGCAGCTTTTGTTCCGGATACTTTTAATCTAACCACCGTCACGAAACATACCGAAAAATCATTTTTCATTCCGCAAACCGAGCCTCCTTCTCGAATTACAAAACGCATTAAAATTGAGATCCTATCGGTCAATTTACCGAAGAATTATTGCTGGTAATAACAGTGGTGTCGCCGGTGATCATGATGGAACACGCGTTTCACGGAAATCTAGGGAGCTTCTTAGAAATCGTTGAACTTTTCGATTTCGTGCATGCGATCGCCTCCGTATGTTACGTAAAACGAGGTACATGTATTACTTTATTTGCGAAAATCATGTAGTTGCTTCAGTCTGACGCTTCGTTGAAGTTGCAGTAAATGTTAGTCTCATAAATTCAGTACTCCATGAATTAGTGAATAGTTGCAATTTTTATGAGCTGCGTTCTCATGCAATATATGTATAATTAATAGTACAAATGTATATTGTAATTGTATTATTAATAATACAAAGACTGTACATATATAAAAAATGCTAAAAAATATTTAAAAATGTAGGTGTTATAATTATTACTAAGTTCTTAATAAACATTATTATTATATTACAATATATACATAGAATTATCACCGAGTCATTGATAAAAACATACATATTATTGCTATCGAGTTATTAATATATCTATACATACCATTATTATTACTAAATAAATATTTGATGTATTATAAATGATGTATTATTAATCAATTATATCTATAGCTGTGATTTAATATGTCGCAGACAGAAATCATCGATTAACACCTAACCTACAAGATTAAAATGACCACATAATTTGAAATTACGATACGAAGTTGAGAAATACGTAAAAATAAAGATGTTCATAAAGATGAACCTAAATAAAAAAGGCGCCGTAACAAATTGCATAATAATAAGAAGGAACTTGCGAGACATTATTATTTAATTTCGACTGGTTTTAGTGACACTCGGTTTTAGCGTTGGTAGTTCGAATAATGCGGATGCTGTTCAAATTCAAATTTGTTTTCCCCGAAGCATTTTTCGCAGACATTTCCGCGGAGGAATACTAAATAGCCCGTGTAGTAAACCGTAATATTGTAACAAACTAAATGGCTATTAATCTTCCGTTTCATAAATAAATGTTGTACGCGTATACGAATAATTAGTATTCCAATATGATATACGGGTTCAATAATGTATTTATAAGTACAGGGCGTTCCAAAAGAATGTGCTCGAACATTTACAATCGCGCACGAGTGAACGACATACGGAAAAGAGTAATCTATTCAATTACTCGATACCTTTTGTTAAATTTATCTTGTTAGACTTGTAAACACCTCGATAAACACCGTGATTGATGTTGAATGCAGATGTTGCAGCCGGCTGAAGTGGGAGCTCATTTTTTTGGGACACCTTGTACACCTGCACATTATTAATTTACATATATATTAATACATATTGGCGTAGATACTTTCTTTTGCCTATCTCGGGAACATTTAATTATCTTAATAACATGTCCTTATCTCTAACGCATCTTGTAAAAATAAAGCAATACCGCGGATACGGAAAATAGTAATAGCAAATGGTGTTGTGCAAAACGAAAATTTTAGCCAGTAATTGCATGTTGTACGTATCAAAGTTTTGTGCGATTCAGAAATTATAATCGATTAATATGTTGCGATTACGAGCGCTGTTTGTGTATGCTTCGAGGTGAATATTGCTTGCAATGACTAAACTTTAGAAATTTGGGAATTTGCAGAATTTGATATTACGGAATTTGGATGTTTGGTTATACAGGGTTTTGAATGTGCAATTTTGGAATTTATATTGTTGGATTATTAATGATTTACAAAAATGAATTACGGCAATGAGAGACACTGTTATTAAACAAAACAAAGTTTTTATTCATTTCGAGTTAAGATAAAACAATAAATTACTTCCTTCACAGCCTTCAAAATAAAATCTTATTACAACGTAATAATCTGAGTTATTTAATTACAATTAATCACATATATTCCACTATAATGTTTAGGAATTTGATAATTGGGGAATACAGGAATTTAGAAATTTGGAGACTCGAAGAACGTGTGTATGAATTTGGTGATGCGGGGATTTAAGAGTTCGTGCAGTTGGAAATTTAGGTATTGAGGAATTTGAAAATTGGGAATTTGGGAACGTAGAGCTTCGGAAATGTATGTATTTAGAAGCTTGGAAGTTTGAAAACGTACGAATTTGATCCTGAGATCATTCAGAAATATACATATTTGAAAGTGTGGAAATTTCTGAAAATTTGAATACATAGATTCGAAAGTTATAGAAATGTAAAAATTTTGAAATTCAGAAATACAAAATGTTAATCCCAGATCCTCAACCATGAAGAGTCTGTTCTACGCCCCAACGAACATAACCTCACGCTACTCGTTTCCACCAAAGTAAAATATTCATCCACGAACTTCCGAAAATACAAATTTCTTCAAGGACCCGAATACGAATAATTCGATCGCATGGAACAAATATTCCAGCAAAAACATCGACAAGATAAAAATATGGCCGATGCCGAAAGTCAACAAAGTCGATTTCCCGCGTTTCCTTTCGGAGGACGACGTAAATCCTGTCCGATTCGTTCCAGCAGATCCACTCGGCCGGCTTAGCATTTCTCGAGCATAGTGAATCACTCGCGGCGATGGCCAGGCTGGATAATTATTGCCGGTGCAATTAGGTGTAGCGTCGATAGTCGATTGACTCGCGGCGACGTTGGACGACGATTAATTATCCGGCGGTTGACGCGTCGGGATAAATAATCGTCGTTTGCCGCCGTTCCAGCCAGTAACCGCGTCGGAAACGAAAGAAAATCGTCGGCTAGGCGAGAATAGAGCCACGACGACCGAGTGATTTACCGATTTCAGCGTTAATCGGTGATGAATGAGGCGAGCCGCGCGCGGTTAGGCTCGCGGTTTCGTTATCGCCGCGAAAAACCAGCGACGGCGGCGGTATCATAATTAAAGGCACCCAGCCATCGCGAAAATCTGTTTATCGTACCGTTAGAGGACGATAACACCGACAGGATACGTGTTTCACATTCGGCTACCGTATGTTAATTGCGACTTGTTACATTTGTTGCATTTACAGGACTCGTTACATTTGCATGCGTGTGACTCGACGATGACGGCGAACGCTTGGCGTGCTCCTGATACATGGCCGTGTTGGTATCGTAGTTGACTCTGGAAAATCGACCGGATAGAACAAATATAGCGAACGACGAATCTCGAGGGAAAATTTTGTACGCGATGGAGAACGAGATCCATTGCTCGTTGGTTCTAGTCGATTTTTTGAAATTTTAGAAGTCGAGGTGGATCGATGGTTTTCGGATCAGTTTTGAACTTTCACTTGTTGGGATAATTTCGGAACATTGGGATTTAATGATTTTGGGATCTAGAAATTTTGGGGATATAGGGATTTGGATACGCGAAGATGTGGACGTAGGAATGATGGATTCTAGGAGTTTGCAGATGTGGGAATCAGGATGTCTAGGGATTTGGACATATAGAAGATTGGAAAACTAGGAATTTTGGCATTTAGGAAATTAAGTATTTATAAATTTCAGAACACTAGAATTTGGAGATTTAAGATTTGAAAACACGAGTTTTTGGGATTCCTGAAACTCAGGAAGTTGGAGGTTTCGAAATCTAGGGATTTGTGGTTTCGAAGTTCGAGGATCTAGGGATTTGAGAATGAGGAATTTGGGAATTTAGGAATTTAGGCATTTGGGAATTTAGGAATGTGGGAATTTGGGAATTTGGGAATTTGGGAATTTGGGAATTTGAGAATTTGGGAATTTGGGAATTTGAGAATTTGAGAATTTAGGAATTTGGGAATTTGGGAATTTGAGAATTTGGGAATTTGGGAATTTGGAAATTTAGGAATTTGGAAACTTAGGAATTTGGGAATCTGGAGATTTAGAAATTTTGGAATTTTGGAATTTGGGAATATGGGAATTTAGGAATTTAGGAATTTAGGAATTTAGGAATTTAGGAATTTAGGAATTTAGGAATTTAGGAATTTAGGAAATTGTGAATTTGGGAATTTAGGAATCTGAGAATTCGGAAATTGATAAAAACAGAATGCGTATTGTTGTTTGCGTATTTTAATAGGAATCGAAATTTAAGAATTTATAAATAAAGAATCTAGAAAATTAAAAAATACAGAACTACTTTGAACAATAGTAACTTTGTAACAACGTACGTTTGCAACGATCTCCGAATTGTTATTGTAATTTCTTCGATTTTCTTTGAAATTTCAGTTCGCTATTTCTTGTGCCTTGAATGACGAATAAAGTTTCACAACAATTTCTTGTTACTGTTTGTTCAGCGACTTCATATTGATTCATTAAATATAAACTTTCTTGCAATATTTGATGTAGCGTTTTTTCCGTTACTGCAATTAGTTTGTGGAATTTGTTTAGTTGTGCTTGCTTGCTATTTGCTCGAAAGATTCAATACCGGTTGATTAAATATTATCTTTCATACGATATGCACTTGAAACAACGTTCATCTTCGATTGTTGTTTGCTAAAAGACTCGATATGGAGTGATCAAATATTACTAATATAAATATGAACGTAATCTTCAGATTTATTTGTGCATCAATCTTATAAATGGGTCTCTTTGTGTTCCATTGAGGAAATCTCAAACGAACAAAAGTGTATTGTCAATATTTCCATGTTTGTAAATGTAATTGTATGTACGGGGAAAGTGATCTCATTGAGGGATATTGACTTAATAATTATTGACATTTTAAAGAAATTCTAGTAATTCTTTTCTCTGAACAGACTGAAATACAGTTATCTTTATTTAAACAAACTGTGATTCATAGAAATTCTTTGGTATAATATAATATAATATGATATATTATAATTATGTAATATAACATAACATATTATATTGAATTATAATTCTATTATTATATCTGTAGAATTAAATTCATACTTTAATTTTAATTATTAACAATTTTTTCACTTTCCTCCTTGAAAATACTTGCATCAATTATCCTGAACTATGAATAACAAATGCAACAGAATATTGTGAAAATATTTGATAAAGTCCATTAAAAAGTAAAATATTGTCTAATCAAATTTTTAACTGTTTCGGTGTGATATTCAACGTGTGAAAACAGCTAAAAAATGTTAAAATAGTATATCAATTCTTCGGTGACCCTCGATTATGCAAATTATAATTAAACTCAAACCACAAATTAAAGCGTACTAAATATTCCAGTAAAATGTATCAAATCTGAACTATAAGCGCGTTGCAAGTTAGAGATAAGTAAAATAAGTGTATCAACCTTGTATTTAACGACCCTCAATTATGCAAATTATGCTTGAGCTCAAACTACAAATTAAACCGTATTAAAAATCCCGATAAGATTTATCACCTTTGCACTATAAATACGTCGCTAGTAACCATATATGAAATATAACTAAATATTACATATGTCTATTTACACACATTTCTAATTAAGTATATTTCTAACTAAATGTGTTTCTAATTAACTGTATTCGCAACTAAATATCTTTCTAACTACATATATAACTGCATTGCTAATAACATTGATCACATTCGAACCATATATGAAATATAACTAAATATTACGTATGTCTATTTACACACATTTTTAATTAAGTATATTTCTGACTAAATATGTTTCTCACTAACTGTATTCGCAACTAAATATTTTTCTAACTATATTTATAACTACATTGCTAATAACATTGATCACATTCGAACCATATATGAAATATAACTAAATATTACATATGTCTATTTACACACATTTCTAATTAACTGTATTCGCAACTAAATATCTTTCTAACTGTATTTATAACTAAATATACTAAGTATAAATAATTGTAGGTAAGAATTATCACGTTCGAGCCGTGGGTGCATCGAACTCGTTAACGTACAGCAAATGGTAAATAATTCAGCGTGACCAAAAGACATAATTCGGCCACGTTGATTGCTCGAACGTCGAGTGCCTTCTGCACAATGCACCGGCGTCGTTAGAAATAGCAGAAGCCAGCGTATGACAGTGACGACAGGTAACTAAGATAACGTAATAATTTTAGAAGCAAGCCGAGCTATATTTAGATCAGATTGCTTCGCACAAAGTGTCTTCTGCGTGCGTAAATTCCAGCTTATCGGATCATGACCGCTTCGGCCTCGTCGCGTCCTCTCTTCTTGTTCTTCCTCTTCTGTTCGTAGCTCGCTCGCGATCCGCCTTCTCCTCTGCTCCTCGTCTTCTTTGCTCTTGCTTCCTCGACCGACTGTCAGAGCCACTCGGAAAACGAGTTCCCTCCGCGCGATGTGCGTGTTATGGTTCGCAAAGGGTAATCAGCTACCGGATACCTGTCTTGGTTGCCTCTCACAGATGGAATTAGACGCGGAATCGACCGGGGAATCGAGACCGACTATCCTCGTCGGCGAATTATTACGCTCTAACAACGTTTCAAGGGGTTGCAACCACTCTCTCTGTCTAAATTTCGAATTTTCCACCCCATGTTCTGCCTTATGCAATTTTTTGGAACCTTCAAATTGTGCTAAGAATTTCCGATTCCGAGGTTTGGGAGAAAATTTGGTGCAACAATATTTCTTTGTTCATTTTGAAGTCGAATATGAAACCTATAAACAATCCACCTACATAATTTGTTGTACATTTTCTATACCTCCCATGTTGTTTTATATTGTACTATATTTTCTATCAGAATATTTTATCTCAATCCGAAGATGAACAACGTAAAATAATCTGCAGTATGTATACATTTTAACATTATAAAATGTGCAAAAGTTCATATGTATACGCATGTTATATACACTCACGGTAACTGATCGCTATACAGGTCAGAGAACGCTCAGTTACGGCGAGTATTCGCATAGAGAACCATTCAAAGAGACATCCTGAAGTGATTATAATTAATGTAACCGCAGACACTCTGTAATTAAAGATTGCAGATAAATGTAGGAGGTGGAAAGTTTAGGCAGACAATTTTTTCTTCACTGTATATTTCATATACATTACGTGCGCAAAATATATTTTATATACATTATGTATATTAGACAAAGTTTGTATATATTATACAAATATCGTGTACATTATTTACATTGTACATTATACGTTCTACAAATTGTATGCAATTTACATACATTATATAAAATATGTATAATATGTGTCCTTACTCCATCTTACAATACCTAGACATGCCAGGATCCGTTAGTTACGTAAGTGTATTTGATATCACAGCAAAATAAAATTGTCAAATGTATTCTCGCATTCAAGAAGCCAAAATTAAGTTTCGGAGAAATAGGTTCTTGTTGTTGTTCGATCGTAAGTACTCCGCCATCGTGTTTCTTCTGCGAACCACGCGTTAACAAGATCCGAACGTACGTCGAGAGCTGTCCGTCACGCGGGAGAATTAATAATTGCACAATTATCCGAGGCCAATTGATTTTAATTCCAATTTTGCTTGTAGATACTTCAAGGTTCGCGTGATGTCTCGTCCCATCGAGGAACTCTCTTCGCCCTTTATTTTTCGACTTCACGCACGCACGCTGGTTATGGCGGCCCTTCTAGCGAAAGATGACTGGAAAATCGACTCATTAAAGCGCGTTTAATTCGTTGTTGGTGGTCAGAGGATGGCGGAGGGACGGACAGGGGACAATGCAAAAGAAGAAGAGTGTTAGTAAATTGCAAGTTCGCGACGAGGAACGCGTACGGAGCAACCGGGAACACCGTTAATTCTGACAACTATAATTGCGCCCGTTGGTTTCTTCGTGTTGCGAATGATCCCGAAGAAACGGCTCTAACTGTTACCTTAGGGGATGTTTTTGCTTAGGCAGGTATCGCTGAATGTTAATCTCTCGTCGACCAGATCAATTACAAGCTCGATAGATGACCGCGCGTTATATCGCCACAGTTGTGCTTTCGCTACATCGTTTACACGCATTAAATAACACGCGTTGATTCATTACGCGTTAAATTAACAGCCACTGACTACTACATGTTCTATTACCATGCGTGGAATTATTGCGTATGGAATTGTCATGCATTATGGACTGTTGTTACTTGATTACCAAGCGGGAAATTAATATAAGATTAACGCGCTGGACTGGTACGTGTAGGGTTACCGTGTGATAGATCACCAAGTATCGAATTATCATATACTGAAATATCACGTGTGGAATTCTCACATGTTGAATTAGCACGCGTTGAATTGCAGTATATGGCATTGAGATCCGTTGAAGTACGATATATTGAATTATGAGGAGTTGATGTACCAGGAGCTAGAATTACTGTGCGTTGAAACACAACGCGTCGAATTATCACGAGTTGGATGACCACGCGTTGAATTATCATGATCCGGATTATCACGTACCAAATTATCATCCTCAGTATCATATTCCGTAGAATTAACATGCGTTGGATCACCAAGTGTTGAATTATCACGCGACCAATTACCACGCATCGAATTATCTACGTGTCGTACTACCACGCCTTTAATTATCTACACGTCGAATTAATACTATGTGTTGAATTATCTCACGCCCAATCACCACGCATCGAACTACCACGCGCCGAATTATCTGCACGCCGAACTACCACGCCTTGAATTATCTATCCGTCGAACTACCACGTGGTGAATTATCACACGCCCAATTACCACGCGTCGAGATATCACGCGCCGAATTATCTACACGCCGAACTACCACACGTCGAACTACCACGCCTTGAATTATCTATACGTCGAACTACCACGTGGTGAATTATCACACGCCCAATTACCACGCGTCGAGATATCACGCGCCGAATTATCTACACGCCGAACTACCACACGTCGAACTACCACGCCTTGAATTATCTATACGTCGAACTACCACGTGGTGAATTACCACACGCCCAATTACCACGCGTCGAGATATCACGCGCCGAATTATCTACACGCCGAACTACTATGCGTCGAATTATCTACACGTGGAACTACCACGCGTCGAATTATCTACACGTCGAACTACCACGCTTCCAATTATCTACGTGTCGAACTACCACGCATCGAATTATCTACACGTGGAACTGCCACGCGTCGAATTATCTACACGTCGAACTACCACGCTTCCAATTATCTACGTGTCGAACTACCACGCATCGAATTAGCTACACGTGGAACTGCCACGCGTCGAATTATCTACACGTCGAACTACCACGCTTCCAATTATCTACGTGTCGAACTACCACGCATCGAATTATCTACAAGCCGAACTATAACCCGCCGAATTACTACGCGTTGTGCTACCACGTGTTGAACTACCACGCATAGAGATACTATACGCTGAATTATCGCATGTCAAACTTCTCTGCGCCGAACTATGACGCTACCAATGACTACGCATTGAACTACCTGAGACAAATTATTACACAACATTATGTTGAATTTCCACATCGAATTATCACGCATCGCGTACATGCGCATTAAAATCCCGATTGCATCGCAACGTATCACCACGCACACCATCGCAACTACCACGTCGTTGCGTTATGTCGCCACGTGTTGTATCGTTATTACCCACTCGTCCGATTAGCAACTTTGTTCCAATGCGACGCGATCGTATTTAATTTCAAATTACATGTACCCGGCTAATCCGTACATTCGTTTAATCCCCAGGGTATTTAACGGATCTCCATAGTGTAGCTACTTTCAATTTGCAAGTTTCGCAGTTTCCCTTATCAGCGGCCGGAGGATCTGCGGTTTAATCGCGAAAGAGTCGGACGTTCGGATTCTCCGTGTTGGCACGGTGAACAGAGCCCCAACCGGAATAAAGGTAATTGCATCTCGCGAAGGAATGCAGGAATACGTAAAATACGAGGACCATTCACGATAGGCGCTCGATAGGTAGCCCCGAGGGGTGCTTTAAGTGGAAACGGGAAAAACAAGAAACCGTCAGGATGCACTTTATCGAACGGACAGAGCCAATCTCTGGCTACGTTATCGTCGAGAAATGATTGTCGTCGTACTCTACAGGACATTAGCGGTCGCGTAGCAAACGAGCACCGATGCGACACTATCGAGCCCTCGAATGTTATCGAGATAATTATAGGGTTGTTCCGATACGTTCGAATCTATAAGATCGTTGCACGCTCGACTCTCTTTATTAACAGCTGCTCTTTCCGAATGTACTGACCGCGGTTTTACTCGATTCGCTTTATTTACTCGTTAAATTACGAGCAAACACTGCGCACAAAGCACGCTGAGATCCCGAGCTACACTATTCTATTCTACATTTTACTAGCGGTTTTATTAACTTCATTTTCTACCGCCTTCTTTTTACTCTCGATAATTGAGTCGGTGCGCAGCGGAAAGCAAGTTCGAGATCGTGCTTGATAGGGTTCTTGTTTTATGCACGGGGTAAATCTCTTTATGTAAAAATTAGATGCAACGAGAGAAAAGAAATATAACGTATGTTGTAAGTGGAAAAATTATTTACGGAAAGTGAAGTTTATGTATTATGTACGAAAGAAATATAATGTACGCGAGGAGATTTAACATTTGCAATTAGTTGGAGGAAATGAGACACGAATTAAAGTTGGGTAAAAGAAGCGATGGAGAGAAATATATTAATATATAATACAATAATAATATACGTATAATATATCATGTGTGATGTAGGATACATGGTATGTGATATGTGATGTATGATGTGTGATATGTGATACATGATGTGCAATGTGTGATGTGTGATGTGTGATATGTGACGTGTGATACGAGATATGTGATATATGATAAGAGTAATATACATATAACAGTAATATAAAAGAATAATATAAAATATAATAAACGAATCACATAACATAAAAATATAACATAATAATTAAATAAAATGGATTAACGAGTGTATGCCATTTTGAGCATACCAATATTAATACATACTGAGTGATACAATAAACTTGTACAAAGTAAATGACTCGTCGATAACGAGTCTTAATGGCGTCATGTTAATTCCGGACATATCAATATTCGCAACTAAGTGATACGATGAATTGAGACGTAGAAGTAAATGTATCAATAACAAGTTTAAAGGATACCTGTAAGTAGTGCGAGCTGAAAGGATATTACCGCGTACATATCGATTTCGCGATAAATGGTCAGAAATCGTATTATTTGTCGATCACGCGACGTCGGCAAAAGGACAGCCGATCATACTCGAGTGCCGATTCGTCATAAGTTAAATAAACGATTATCGGTCTCGCGATAAATTGCACTCAGGAACACGTCGTTTTTGGTAAACACCGGTTGCAGGAAGCTGCGAAAGGGGATGTTGTAAAACGATTGGCTGGGAATCCCATGGGAATCGAGCGGACGATCGGCGATTCATCGGCGTCCCCGTTAAAACGGGCTCGTTCGCGGACTTATCGAAGCCGGTTTACGAAGCGTCCAAATCGAATTTTTCCGGTAGCGACGGCGCATAATCATTATATTGGACGCGCCGGTCTAACCAGTCCCGATAACATCTTTCCCAGGCTAAATATACCATGGTGCCGGCTAAATCCGTATCGTGGATTCGAGGCATTAAATCGAACAGCGGATCGGCCGGTCGCGAAAACCGGGAATCTGATTCTTACACGGTGCAATTAATTTCGAATTCTTGCTGGACTCATTTGCCACGGCGATTAGGATACCACCATACGCCGCGAACGATTCCCTGACGAATAAGGCGAAAATGTTCATCCGTACAGAACGCGCTCTGTAATCATACGAACTCCACTTGTTTACTACTCGTACCGTTTATATGATCGTCGCGATACGCCGATAATGTTGTTCATCGTGTATGCGCTTCGATTGTCGTGTACGTTTATTTGTCCGGGAATCGTGTAATATAGATAAGAATCGGTGTTATGTTCGTTCTTTATTTTATCATTTTAAAGGATCGGTTGGGAGTGATTTTTTAATAGCGCGGAATTCGATCGTCGTCGTGTGAATTTATTTGTTCGCTGCTTGTATTACGTCTATTTTCTGTTTGTTCGATTTTTATGAATGGCATGAACGTGTTTTTTTCGATCGCGCCAACTTCGATCGTTGTCGTGTACATTTTTTTATTCGTTGTTTTTATTACACTTTTTCTGTTTATTTGAGTTTGACGAATGGTCGGACATTTTTTTTTTAAATGTGTGCACTTTAATCATATAAATTTATTTATTCACTGTTAATATTATATTTTCCTCTGTTTATTTGGTTTCGATGAATAGGTTGCAAGTGTTCTTTTAAATACATATGTGCAGTTTAATCATATAAAATTATTTATTCATTCTTTCTGTGAATTTATTTATTCGTTGCTTGTATTACATTTCTTTTCTGTTTGTTCGATTTTTATGAATGGCATGAACGTGTTTTTTTCGATCGCGCCAACTTCGATCGTTGTCGTGTACATTTTTTTATTCGTTGTTTTTATTACACTTTTTCTGTTTATTTGAGTTTGACGAATGGTTGGACATTTTTTTTTTAAATGTGTGCACTTTAATCATATAAATTTATTTATTCACTGTTAATATTATATTTTCCTCTGTTTAGTTGGTTTCCATGAATAGGTTGGATGTGTTATTTTAAATATGCAGTTTAATCATATAAATTTATTTATTCATTCTTTGAGTGATATTCTTTTCTATTTGTTATATAATTTTTACGAATAGGTTGCAAATGTTTTTTTGGAACACATGCACGTTAATCATTGTCATGACGTTTATTATCATAATTATTATCATAATACACTTATCTATTATTCGTACCGAATTATTTTCTTTTATTTGCCGTCTTACTTTGATTAAATTGGAGATGTATTTTCGAACGTATACGTCTTGAAGATTGTATAAATTTATTTCTATAAATTACAACATAATAAAAGATATTCGTATTCACAATATTCGTAATAGAAATATTTAACAAAAATAGACCGCAACGATAGTTTTGGTCGCTTCGATACGCTGAATAGTCCCGTCACCGAAGTAAAACAAATAACATTTACTATAATCAGAGAGCAATAATTCTGACGAACGTTCGAAAACTACCGGTACGATACGACGTGTAATCAGAAGATACTCCCGATAGTAGCTGGTCGACTGTTTCTCGGGCGCAGTATAATATCAATTAAGAAACGTTTTCTTCTAACGAACCACCTTTCTGTTAATGTTCGTTTCTAACTGCACCGTTCTGGTTCTGGAGCAATTAAGGAAATCCTTCTGATAAAGGACACATTCAGAGGACGAGTAATTTCCACTGGATATTAAGAGTATTTGTAGATCTCGTTATAAGCCCGAGTAAGGAAGAAAAAAAAGTCCGCTTATATTGCCCGGATCCAGTAATTGTTTAATGGTTCCGCATAAACATCCCGCATTCCTGCGTAAGAACGAAATCTCGCTTCGTGTGCGTTTGCAATACAAATTTTTACGTCTCGTTCGTTTTCTTTTCACGTTCGGTGCGCACGATATCGGATATCGGGGGCTTCAAGCGATCGGCGTATTTCGGTTACTTCCTAGTCCATTAGATTTTATATTTTCCAACGGTTATTGAAATGCTCGATTTCACGAGAAATATCTGACCGTTTCGTTCCTCGTATATACTAATTGCTGTTACGCCAATACCGTATCGAATTAAATATCTGCGAAATATCCGATAGTTTCTAATTGAACATATTATATTTCAGCCCCAATTAGAACCCCGCATGTTGTTTACGCAGGCTCACCTGACCAATCAATTAAAACGTTCGTTTCGAAACAAAGAAATTAAACGATCAATTTCAACAATCAATTAGAACAATCGATTAGAATATGCAATCAAAACATTCAATTATAATAGCCATTTTAAACAATCAACAACAGTAATCAATTAGAACAATAAATTAGAATATACAATCAGAAAATTCAATTAGAATAATCGTTTTGAACAAATGACAAGAATAATCAATTAAAACAATCAATTAGAATATACAATCAGAAAATTCAATTAGAATAGTCGTTTAGAACAATCAACGAGAATAATCAATTAGAACAAACAATTAGAATATACAATCAGGGCATTCAATTAGGGTAGTCATTTTCAACAATCAATAAGGATAATCAATTAGTACAAGTAATTAAAAAATCAATTAAAACAGACAATCAATTAGAACATTCATTTAGAGTAATCAATTAGTATGTTCAATGACAACAATCAAACAGAATAATCAATCCGAAAATTCGAATTAATTAATTGATGAATCAATCCGAAAATTCGAATTAATTAATTGATGAATCAATTCGAAAATATTATAATAATTTTTTACAACGATCAATTGGGACCATTAATTAAAATAATCAATTAAAATATCCAGTTAGAATAATCGTTTAGAGCAATCAGTTAAAAGAATCAATTAGCACAATCAATCAGAATAGCGTTTTTTTGGCAGTCAATTATAACAATCAATTAAAACATGCATTTAAGATGTCCAATTAGAATAATCAATTAAAATATGCATTTAAGATATCCAATTAGAATAATCAATTAAAATATGCATTTAAGATGTCCAATTAGAATAATCAATTAGAACAATCTGTAAGAATAATAATTAGGAACAATCGATTGTAACGCTGAATTAAAGCAATCAATTGGAACAATCGAGTGTACGTCGTGTTAACGTAATGGGTGTGATATTAGTGTGTTCGCGTGTGGAGGAAGGGTTAAATAGCTGATCGTACCAGTCGCGATTGTCACGTTCCCACGATAGCCGCGTCCCCGCGAAAAATTTTGAGCTTCCAGGTCAAGATTAGTATGAAGGCCGAGCGCATCTCGAACACGGTGCTCCTAATGTCGAAGCGTTTTAGAAATGCGCGTAACGGCCTACATTTGATCTAACGGAGCGACGTACGTGTCCCTCTCTTCTCTTATTCTCTTTCCTTCTTCAATACGGCCACCTCGTAATATCTAACGGGCTGTATGAACAAATACTACGAGCACGGGATACATTATAATCCTCTGCGCCTATTCTGTCAATCTCCACTCTCGATTAACTTGGATCAGGCATTACATTGTCGTTATGGTCACTCGCGCGTACAAAAAATTAGTAACAGTGCATCTTGGACGATGTAGCTGATTTTCTTTTTTTCTTCAAGTGTGTCCCACTTCTTTGTATATTTATACAAAGAAACTGTATACAGGGATACAATATTTGTCTACTCAATAATCTTGTAGTTTCATTATATTTGTGTATGCAATAATATTTTATGATTTACTGATACCTACATGTTTAATAATGTTTTATAATTTTCTCATATCTGAATATGTAGTAATATTTTATAATTTTCTTATATCCGAATATATCATAATACTTCATGATTTACTTACATCTGAATATTTAATCATATTTTTTATAACAGTATTTAATAATATTCTTTACTTCGATCATAATGGTGTAGTGAATGATTTTGTATAGTAAAATAATATTTAACAATATGTGATAATTGCATTATATCTGCATACTAAATAATGTTTTATAATATAATTATATTGACGTACTCAATAATTTTGTATAATTTAACTATGATCCGTGTATTCAATGAAACGTCATATTTGAACAGTAATTCAACTGAACATTTTGACTAATCGTAATTTGTTCTTGTAACATACACTGGAAAATGATGCTCATCAGAAGCAACGGAATACAGTTCGTTAAGCAGACAACGAGAAGAGACATTATACAGATCGACGACGATAAGTACACCGACGGTGCAACGCATTGCTCGAGGAATAAACAAAGGAGAATTCTCACACGATATGACGACGAACCTGAGAGCCCTTAGGTTACATTAACAGACTGCGAACGCAGCCTAACATGTCTCGCATAGACGTGATCTCGTAATTATGCGAATCCCGTAGACAAGCTGTCGCCTCCTCCGCTACTGTTTTTATTTTTATCCGAGAATATCCTTCAAGGAACTGCGTTTGTGCATCCAAAGATATATCTATTTCCGGCTGTGTTTTTATAGAGACCTCGAATTAAAGTAAAACGGGGGTGGCAATTCTTTACGTGGTAATTCGATACGTACTAATTCGACGCGTAATGATTCGATTCGTGGGAATTCGGCTCGTGAAAATTCGGCGAGTGGTAACTCGATGATTGGTAATTCGGTGTGTGAAAAATTCAGCGCGTGGTAATTCGAAGCTCGGTAATTCAGCGCGTGGTAGTTAGACGCGTGGTAATTCGACGCGTGGTAATTCGACGCGTGGTAATTCGACGCATGGTAATTCGGCGCGTGGTATTTCGGCGCGTGGTATTTCGGCGCGTGGTGATTGGGAGCTTGGTAATTCAGCGCGTGGTAATTCGACGCGTGGTAATTCGGCGCGTGGTAATTCAACTCGTGGTAAATCGGCGCGTGGTAATTCAGCTCGTGGTAAATCGGCGCGTAATAGATAATTAAACGCGCGGTTATTCGACGCATGACAGTTCCGCTATTGGCACTTCGACGCATAGTACTTGGATACGAGGTAATTCAGCGCGTGGTAACAGGGCTCGTGGTTATATCTGTGCTTAAAAATTCGCCTCGTAGTAATTCAACGCGTACCAATTCCACACGTGGTAATTCGACGCGTAGTAATTCAACGCATGATAGTTGAACACATAGCGATTCAACGCGCGGTACTACACACGTAGTACCATAATGCGTAGGAGCGTATCGCATATCAATTGAATGCGTAGTAATACACCTCATATTATTCTATCATTATCATCGACCGCGCCATAAAAACATCAGACGATGTCTCTCGAACGTATACAATTCCCTAGAATTACGACTTATTGAACCTAATAATCCTAAATAGCTATCGAGCCTACTGAATCTCAATGGCCATCGAATCTACGGAACCTAAATAGCTATCGAACCTTTCAAATCTGAATAACTGTCGAACCTACTGAACTTAGACAGCCATCAAACTTCTTGAACCTGAAGAACCATCGATCCTTTTGAACCTGAATAGCTATCAAATCTTTTAACCTTAAATAATCACCGAACCTACTGAACTTAGACAGCCATCAAACTTGTTGAACCTGAAAAACCATCGATCCTTTTGAACCTGAATAGCTATCGAATCTTTTAACCTTAAATAATCATCGAACCTACTGAACTTAGACAGCCATCAAACTTGTTGAACCTGAAAAACCATCGATCCTTTTGAACCTGAATAGCTATCGAATCTTTTAACCTTAAATAATCATCGAACCTACTGAACTTAAACAGCTGTCAAACTTTTTGAACCTGAAAATCCATCAAACCCTTTGAACCTGAATGGCTATCGAATCTTTTAACTTTAAATAACCATCGAACCTACTGAACTAAAACAGTCATCAATCTTTTTGAACCTGAATAGTTATCGAAACTTTTGACCCTGAATAACCATCGAATCTACTGAACTTAAACGGTTATCAAACTTTATGAACCTGAAAAACCATCGAACCAGCTGAACCTAAATAGCTATCGAACTTATTGAACCCGAATAACCACCGAACCTATCGAACCTAAATACCTACTGAACCTAATTTTGCGCATCGTCGATCGTACAGGACGGTGACCCGCAGTGCTGAAGAAGAAGATGAAGGAAAATGTCTGCGAAAGAAACGATAGTATGGCGTATCATTCGTAATTCTCGGTAGCCCAGTGTTGGTGAGCAATCTGATCCCGGGACAACGGTTCGGAAACATCGGTTGACAGTAAAATATCAGCAGGTACTAGTCAGTATGGCAGCGATAGGATCGGGTGGAGGCAAGTATATAAGCCCGTGGGCCCGACGCAGGCACTCCTAGCCCGGCAACAGTCCTCGGGGTACTGTTAGCCACCGATGAATGATAACCGTATCGCGATATGCGCCACCGATACAATGGAGAGTAAAGGGAGAGAATGTATTGGTCAGGAAAGCGGCAGGACCCGCGCACCTACGTTGCGTTTCGCCAACAGAAAGTGTATGCGGATCGATAATCTATTGAACTGGAATAACTGACCGTGGCGAAATCTGCCTCTATGTAGGTCCTCCGTCTGTTTGCTGAACTGGAAAACACTGTCGCTGATCGGTTTTTATTCTGTGCCTCCTCTGATGCCGACACACTTCGTATGGAAGTAAAATTAATGTTGAATTGTAAAATTAATATGTTCATTCGATAAATACATTGATATATGTACATGCAAGAAATACAGTTATATATGCATTCAATAAATATATTATTATATACATTCAGTAAGATCATTAATAACCATATTCCGTAAATAGACTAATATGTACATCAGATAAATAGATTAATATGTACATTCGATAAATACATTTATATATAAATTCAATAAATGCATTAATATATACATTCAATAAATAGATTGATATGTACATTCGATAAATAGATTAATATGTGCATTCGATAAATACATTTATATATAAATTCAATAAATGCATTAATATATACATTCAATAAATAGATTGATATGTACATTCGATAAATAGATTAATATGTGCATTCGATAAATACATTTATATATAAATTCAATAAATGCATTAATATATACATTCAATAAATAGATTGATATGTACATTCGATAAATAGATTAATATGTGCATTCGATAAATGTATTCATATATAAATTCAATAAATGTATAATAGATTAATATATACATTAAATAAAAACATTACTATGTACATTCGATAAAATACATTAATATATACATTGAATAAATAGATTAATATGTATTCATTTCACGTCTCGATGAAAAGAAAACCAGTAAAGTGTATTGTAACAAGATTGTTATAAGAAGATGTTATAACAGGGAAGTTGAGGAACGATCACTTTGTCCGCTTCGATAGTTTCAGTGTTAAAATCTGATCTAGACGACATACTTTACAAACATGTCAACAAGTCTGTAGTACGTATATAATACATAGATAGATAAAACTGTAGTATGTGGATGCGAGTGGTCGCGTTAACTGATCGACAACGTCCCTCGGTAAATGAGCGCACGTTACCTCCAGTATCGTTATAAATTAATGTGAATGTACATAATATATATATTCCAAAAAATACTCATTTCTTCTACGGATATAAATATTTTCACATATCTCGCAGCGTTTATTCGCAATCTTTGAAGCATTTATTTAATTAAAGAGATTTTCGTCTTTACTTGAGCGCGTCGAGTTTCATACTCGCGGTTCCCATAAGCGGATAGAGCGGGAGAATCGCAGGGACGTAAAAGCCAAAGGATGAGCCACCGTACTTTTTCCGCGGAACGGTCGTCGAAGGATTAAGCAATTTACAGAATTGCCTCGAAACGGTCATAGGTTTTCCCCGTGAAGCAACTGGACCGGCCATAAAACCAGCGTCTCCCCGTGTTCTCGCCCGGGGCGTCGCGGCGATGGCGAATACCCCGCTTCTCGAGATCCATGGTCACCGTGATTCCGCAGAATGTGCCCTCAAAGAGAGAGAAAGAGAGGCGAGACACCGTGAACAGGACAGACGGAGACCTTGCGACTCGATTTCGTTTCTGCGTCCCTTTTAACACTAGAACTACCAACCAGTCAAAATGACTGGTTTCGGGTTTGGCATTTTTTATTACAAAATTTTATTGCCGTCCTTTTTACAAAATGTCTGTCATGTTTTATTAACCCCTTGCCATACTTTGATGAGTCTCACTCGTGACGCACAGGCTGTATAACGTGATAAAACTTACTAAAAATGTTGAATACTTTTATATGTAACGACAATGTACCATTATAATTTACATAATCAAGGATCGTTGAATATGAAGTGCGCATAACATTTCAACTTTCTTTGTTAGTATTAGTATTGTAGCTGTAAATAGTTGGTTCTAACTGTTGCATCAGAAAAATAAATTGTATGGCAAAGGGTTAAGCTCATGAATGGTTGTATATGTTAGGTGATGCTGCAATATTTATTTATATATTTGACTACTTTATCTTCAATGTTGAAATAAGCATGCATTTAATGCCGGTACTTCTAGTGTTAACTCTTTGAGGCACAGAATTTCAGAAAATAAAGTAGACCTATGTTGGTATATTTTTTATAACAGAGGAATGACAATACGAATACATAAGAAATAATGATTCAATTAAATTTATTGTTATACGATCTCGAATAGTCTTACACACGCGAGAGTGTTAAATCGTCGCGATCGACCATCCATCTCGATCTCGTGATGGATTTTCCGTCGACTCGTCATCTTTTCTGTTTTGCTGTGGTCGATACGGATTTTCTTCGGTCGCGATCATCAAAAAGACGATAACAAAAGAGACTCACGTTCGATGGCTGCACGTCCCGAACGAACGAACGGAACGATTGACGCGCGAGACGAATTTCTTCACGCGTACTTTCCTACGTTCTGACACCTCTTCCAGAACAATTCCACCGGATGTTCGCCATTTTGCTACTAACTGCATTTTTCGCGAAACGTCTCCGTGCTGTCACTTCGTTGTTTCGACTCCGGGCAGCTTCGCGGGTTCTTCGAGTTTCGAAGGTTGTTGCGGAACTCGTGTAATTGTGATGTCATGAACGAATGTGGACTTTATGGGGAATACGTGCTAATTAATGACGAAGAGAACGCTCGATCGATGGTCTTTAAGGATTTTTGAATATTTAGGAAGAGAAAGATGGGTCGAGGACTTTAGGATCTTGGGTTTGATATATTAGGGATTTGAGAATCTAAGCATTTAGGACTTTGAAAATTTAGGGTTTTGGGGACTTGGGAATTTGGGATTTAAGGATTTGGGGGTCTAGGGATTGGGGAAGTTACAGATTTGAGAATGTAGAAATCTAGAAATGTAGGTATTTGGGACGTTAGGGATTTGGGAATCTAGAAATTTGGAAACGCAGAGATTTGGAAATTTAGAGAATTCGGGGACTTAGAATTAGGGCTATTGAAGGATTTGAGAGTGTAAGGATTTGGGGATCTAGGGATTGGGGAAGTTAAAGATTTAAGAATGTAGAAATCTGGGGTTTGGGAATTCGGGAAATTAGGGTGTTAAAGATCTAGAAATTTGAAACACAGATTTGGAAATTTAGGGAATTCGGGGACTTAGCAATTTGGGGATGCAAGGATTAGGGGATCTAGGTATTTAGGAACGTAGGGATTTGAGAATCGACGCATTTCAGAATTTAGGGATTCGGAGACTTAGAAATATAGGGATATAAATATTTAAGAGTTTACAAATTTTTAAATACGAAAATTTGGGGATTTAGTTTTGTGACTTCTGGATTTGAGAACTTTATGATTTGGAAATTTAGGAATTTAATGGCCTAGAAATTTACTAACCTACGAAGTTGATTCTCCTAGAAATAGGTCAAACTTGAGATTTAAGGATTTGAGAATCATTTTATAAATATTTAATATTAGTCTTCAACCTTCAACTACTTCGCTAAAGAGTAGTCAACTTTCGATAATCACTATCGTACAAAATTTTATATATATTAACAAAACACGGCTATTTTTAAAGCGACTATCACTTATATATCCAATAACATCTGTTTATTATATGTACTCAATTACTTATCATATATATTCAGTTTTCCAATTGGCGGTGGACTGCGGATGTTTACGCACTTCTGATATATCAAGGTCTGCAACGTGACCATAAATCATTATAATCCGTAGATTTCATCTAATAGATTACATGATTTATTTATGTTTTGTAGTCCTCGATATATCATACATTCCAAAACATCCGTAGTCTCCTGGCGAGATATCATTGCCAGATAATTGCTTCCAATATTAAGTGGTAACACAAACAAGTGAATTGGCAGGCAAATGGTTTTCCAAATATTGAATTTGTCGTGTCGAATGTTCGATAAACGAATCGAAATCGAGGTTCACGGCATTTTATTACGCGTTTCTAGGTATTTGCCTAAAAATTTGGGCATGTTCTGTGTGCATAGTTAATGCAGAAGTAATAACATGTTGAGGAAAGTGCTCGATACGAAGGACATACATGTATAGCTCTAACGTAATATTTGATTTTACCGGCGTTTAATTGCTTTGTCCGATAAATGCCCGTTTTAATGTTAAAACCCGCACAAGGACTTCTCGGTAATCTTAATGTCCTTATTACAAGGACGTTGTTTAATACCTTCAAAATCGGTCGATTAACGTCATCTGATATTTCTTAGTATTATTATTTCGATACCGATGATTTCCCAGGTAATTTGATCAAAATAACTGCCTGCTTTTCACTTTCCCATTTTATCGCGTGTAATATTTCATAGTGTTGTAATGTCTACCATATATTTCTACACATTTTGTATTGCATTTTGGGATTTAGGAATATTGGGATTTGGGAATATTGGGATTTGGGAATATTGGGATTTGGGAATATTGGGATTTGGGAATATTGGGATTTGGGAATATTGGGATTTGGGAATATTGGGATTTGGGAATATTGGGATTTGGGAATATTGGGATTTGGGAATATTGGGATTTGGGAATATTGGGATTTGGGAATATTGGGATTTGGGAATATTGGGATTTGGGAATATTGGGATTTGGGAATATTGGGATTTGGGAATATTGGGATTTGGGAATATATTGGGATTTGGGAATATTGGGATTTGGGAATATTGGGATTTGGGAATATTGGGATTTGGGAATATTGGGATTTGGGAATATTGGGATTTGGGAATATTGGGATTTGGGAATATTGGGATTCGGGAATGTTGGGATTCGGGAATGTTGGGATTCGGGAATATTGGGATTCGGGGATATTGGGATTCGGGGATATTGGGATTCGGGGATATTGGGATTCGGGGATATTGGGATTCGGGGATATTGGGATTCGGGAATGTTGGGATTCGGGAATGTTGGGATTCGGGAATGTTGGGATTCGGGAATATTGGGATTCGGGAATATTGGGATTCGGGGATATTGGGATTCGGGGATATTGGGATTCGGGGATATTGGTATTTGGGAATGTTGGGATTCGGGAATATTGGGATTTGGGAATATTGGGATTTGGGAATGTTGGGATTCGGGAATATTGGGATTTGGGAATATTGGGATTTGGGTATATTGGGATTTGGGTTGTATAAGTCATACATTTTTCTAATGAATATAATCATTGAAATCGATGGTTGATCTTCTTATAATTCTTCTTAATAATTTTCAAGAGAAGACATTTCATAATCGAGTCACACGAAGCCGTTTGTGCAGGAAAGTCACAATATTTGCGAAAGCATGTGGGCCATGGTCCGTTCGTCCTCGAAGTTTTCTTTAAACATCGTCGTGATGAGAAGCAGACTTTATTTGTCCGAACACGACACACGACAAGAAACGAAATTCTTCTTTCTTTCTGCAACTTCTTTGCAAACGCAGTTACTGCACAAATAATTGTTTACTTCCCTTGTTTGCTCTGCAAGGAAGTTTGAGATCACTTTAAAGTTGCCTCAAATTTTATTTTAGATCTTCAAATTTGGGGACTTGAAGATATCGGGATTTAGAGATTTATGTGTCTAGGAGATTAGGGACACAGAAATTTCGAAATCTTAAAATTTGAAGGTCTGGAAACTTGGGGATTTGGAAATTTCGGACTCTAGAGACTTAGGGATCTAGGAAGTTGAGCATTCAGAAGTGTTTGAAATCTTAGGATGTGAAGATATAGAAATTTAGGGACTTGGAGATTTCGAAATCTAATGCTTCAACGACTTAGAACTTTGTCGAATAAGAGTATTTTGAGTGCTTAGCAATTCGAGGACCGAAGAAACAATGTCGTTTCAATAAATTTTTGGAGGGTGCGTTTCTAGTCGCGGAACCTCCCACAACGAGAGGGTTAAATCGGGTCAATTCGGTCGGTAAAAGCCATTACCATTGCCGTTGATTCGCGATTCACTGACCTACGTCAATTTACGGGAGTCTTGGTTAACGATCCGGCTGACCTTTGCGATGATCACGCTCTCTTCGTCCTTCTTTCGAGGTGAAAAGTCAAGTTTCCGACTCCGTGGACGAAAGCCATAGACCGTTACGGCAATCGACGACAATAAGTCATTATCACGGTGAAATCTCTATAGTCGTTACGCCTCTCGAACAGCTATCTCGTTCCACGGGTTTCTACGTTACGATTAACAAGTTCGAGATGTTTGGCATTTTTTTAATTACCGACCGATGCTTGATCGTTGCCGCGATAAGGTGCTTCCGCGGAGGTTAAGCACTTCGAAGAAGTTAATTGAAGCGAAGAGTTCAAGAAGTTCCACGGACACTGCGCCGAGCAGCGCAGCTGATTTCCGCCGTGAAGTCACCAGAAATTTTGAAATTTTCACGGGTTACGAATCATTCATTCTGCAGTCGGAGATTTCGGAATTAGGAAATTTTTTGATGATTATGTGTATGCAATCATTTTTGAAACTTTGAAGTTTCGGTATTATGAAATTTGAGAACGCGCATTTGGGGGGGGGGGGATTTGGACATAGTAGTGTAGAAATTTAAGAGAGTGGATATTTCAGAATTCAGGTATTTGGAAATTTGGAATATGGGGATTTGCTAGTGTAGGAATTTGGCGCTGTTGGGATTTGGGAATGTTGGGACTGGAGAATGTTGGGATTGGGGAATGTTGGGATTTGGGAATGTTGGGATTGGGGACTGTTGGGATTTGAGAATATTGGGATTTGGGAGTATTGGAATTTGAGAATATTGGAATTTGGGTATATTGGAATTTGGGAATATTGGCATTTGGGAATATTGGGATTTGGGAATATTGGAATTTGGGAATATTGGAATTTGGGAATATTGGAATTTGGGAATATTGGGATTTGGGAATATTGGGATTTGGGAATATTGGAATTTGGGAATATTGGGATTTGGGAATATTGGGATTTGAGAATATTGGGATTTGAGAATATTGGAATTTGGGAATATTGGGATTTGGGAATATTGGAATTTGGGAATATTGGGATTTGAGAATATTGGGATTTGAGAATATTGGCATTTGAGAATATTGGGATTTGGGAATATTGGCATTTGGGAATTTTGGGATTTAAAAATATTGGGATTTGGAAATTAAGGAATTTCGTATAATAGAAAAGAGGCATAATACATAAAACAGCGGGGATTGATTTCGGTGTAATCGCAGTTGATCCACGTTATCTATTGCCTTCGCGATCGTCATGTCTCGTACGAGTATTTCTTATGTAATGAGTGCAAATCAATCGGCCGGTTCACTAACGAGCTATTAGTCCGAACTCATTAGCCATCGCTTGGAACGTAAAGCTCTGTAGGTAGGTATCAGTAACAAATCATCAAAATCATCAAGCTGAATTGAAGCACCGAAACGTGTTGCAGGATCGTATATTCATTGACGAAGATAAATTAAATTCTGCATAATGTCGGAAAGCATTCGTCTTTCGTGCACGAGAGCCATTTTATCATAACTTTTATATCGTGTCATTGAGCATCCCCACTCTTTAATTTATTATAAACTGCAACGGATGCGATTCGAAAGGCAGCTTTTATTTTATTTGAATGACATATACATACGAGGATGAAAATTTAATTTAATCCTTTGCATTCGAAGATATTTTTACTGGTTACATATAGCAACTCTAAAAATTTTTGGATGAAGAATTTGATGAATTGTAACGAAGTTATTATTCCTCTAATATTAATTACCACTGCTAACTGTTTCATTGTGTTTATACATCATATGTGCAACACTAGAAATTTAGTTGGAAAATATCTATTCCAAGTTATTGTATTAAACAAAATGGTGAATGTGCACCTTTCGAGTGTTAAGATTTAAGATTTATAGAAAATTAAATAATTTATTCAATAAATCTATGAAAGGGTTGCGAGGATTCGTTTTCATTATGTACATATTTCACGTCGTGAAATCGAAGTGCCAAGTTAAATTATAAAATTGAAATATAATTAACACTGTATAAACAGTTTCTGGGTTTTGCAGACAATTTTTTCACGCAAACGATCTTATTTACATGCGAGTTCGTTAAACATGGAACCTTTTTTTTATGGTAGATGCTTTCGCGCAGACACGGAATAGTTTCGAGCAAACATGAGTAATTTGGAGGTCATTACCATGACGGAAGCAGCAACGGCGATAGAGGCGCGATGACGGAAACACCATGCGTAAAGAAATTACTGACGTCCGAGGAAATAAGTGATTTTACTTGCGTCTGCTCCCGCTGTTTTTCATATTCTTCCTTCTTTTTTTCTTTGTTCGAGGATAACGCGTGTCTATTAGTGTAACACCGGTCGACCTTGTAGAGTGCAAAGTTCGTCGATCGATCCTCACCGCCTCCTATTTAAATCGACCCGTCACCTTTTCTCCATTACTATAAACGAAATTAATTCACATATGACATCAGAAATTGATTTATGTACACCTGACACGTGATTGACCGTTCGATTTGGGTATTCAGAAATCTTCGAATCTTTTAATTGCCGAATTTTTGCGTTCAAAAATATTCATATTTTTGGAGGTTCAAATTTTCGAATTTGGTAATATAAGTATTTCCAGCTTGTCGAATTTTCAAAATTATATATTACACATAATCAAACATCAATATGTATAACCTAACCAAGTATCAATAAGTACAACCCAACCAAGTATCAATAAATATAACCTAACCAAGTATCAATCAATATAACCTAATCAAGTATCAATAAGTGCAACCTAACCAAGTATGAATAAGTATAACCTAACCAAGTATCAATAAATATAACCTAACCAAGTATCAATAAGTACAACCAAACAAAGTATCAATAAATATAACCTAACCAAGTATCAATTGATTCTACCAAGAGAAGCTACGTATCTGCTTGTATACAAGTTGAGATATCGGTATCCGTTGGAAAGTGTTCGGATGATGTCATTGAGATTAAACCGGAAGCTCGATCGGTTTCCGTTGTGACATTTCATGGAGGCTGAATAGTTGGAAGCTTGGATTCAGCGTTTCGAATATACGATAACGATACCAATGACTCGTAATCGTTATGGGAGGACAACGAAGAGATGCCCGTTATCTTTACGACTGGATCTTTCGCACAGAACCACGAACTAGAGGGTGGTCGGCGATAAGAGATAACGGTAGCCAGGATTCAAAGGCAAGCTCGTTTTATTTATCGAGCCGGTGCGCGCCGGTGGCGGTGGCTGGCTCGCCATCCCGGAAGTGGCGGTTTACGTGCTTTCGTGGCACCGCGTGTCGCATTCCGCGTCACCGCGTACAACCTGGAAGAACCGGCGAGCTGGAAGTCGGATGAAAACGCGGCGGGACCCGCGGCACTTTGCGCGACATGTGTTCATCGAATCACGTTATTTAATACTATGACAATCGCTTCCACGTGCCCTAAGTCCCGAAGACCATGGAGTCGAGAACTTCGGAATTCGATGATTTGAGACTCGTCGAGTCGAACATTCCACAACACGAATATCGGTAAATATATCGAATTGGAGGGTTAACGAATTAACTCGGTGATACATTGATGGGCAGTTACGAATTGATGAATTGTCGAATTGATAAATTGCCGAATTGATGATTTGTCAGATTCATGGATTCATGGATCGATGGATTGATGGATTGACGAATTGATGAACTGATGAACTGATGAACTGATGAATTTATGAATTATAGGATCAATGAATTGATAAATTGATGGATTGATGAATTGATGGATTATTGAATCGATGGATTGATGCATTGAGAAATTGACGATAAATTTAAAGATTGATGCATGTACAAATTGACGAATTGATGATTCGATGAACTAGAGTGGTGAATTCACAAATTGGTGAATTGTTAAGTTAGTGAATTGTTGACTTCACAAATTGTTGAATTGTTAAGTTAGTGAATTGATGAATTAGAAATGAACAGTTCAGAAAATTGTTGAATCGTTCAAATCATAAATCTAGCAATCTCGAAATCAACAAATCGACAAATACGCAAATATAGAAATTAAAAAATGAAAATATAAAGTGTCGGAAAATCAACGAAGCAGAAAAGTAGCGAAGACGAAAAAACGAAGAATTAGAAATCGATCGGCACAAAAATCGCACCGTTCCGTTACATCGTTATGAGAGTATTATAAAATTGTCTGTGACTCGGTCGTTTTATTCGCGGGCGGGTTGGAATTTCAGTGAAATTCGCGAGAAATTCGATGGAAGCGAATCGCAATGCGACGTATGCGCGACAGCGAAAGAGGAAGAACGAAACGAAGACACAGGAAGAGGCAGAGACATCGAAATGTAACGTCCACCCTTTATCCTTTCACCGAACAATGAGCATTCCAGTTTGCTAGCACAATTAGCAAGGAATCCGAGAGTCGTTCGAGGGAATTCAGATCCCCTGGACACACGGGGCAAGGGTGAAACCGCGACGGCTTTACAGATTGGAACGTCTTTTAATCGCGAACCCTTCTAATTAACGCTTGCACACGATCGGCGGATAAATTGAAATTTCCTCGTTGCCAGCTCTCTCGCTTTGTTCTCCTTCGATCACGTTTCGGTCAAAATCTTTCTACGTATACTTCTCGCCGCACAAATATATATTTAACACTAAATTTACCAGGTAATATCAATGAACATTTATATTTAAATGCGCACTATGATTAAAAACAAATAAATAATGACAGTAAGTAAACTAACTCATTGAATAATTCTCTACTTCGAAATTGGATAATTTACATTTTAACACAAGCTTCTTAATAATTTTCGTAATTTAACACTAGATTTACGGACAATATCAATGATCATTCATATTCACATGGACACTCAAATATAAAAATAAATAAATAATGACAGTACGTAAAGTAACTCATGCAATTATTCTCTATTTCGAGGAAGGATAATTTATATTTTGACAGAAGCTTGTTACTAATTTTCACAATTTAAAATATATCATCAAAAATTGAATCTACATAATATTTTAGCTGTAAGGCTCTAAAATTATAAATAAAACTATGTGAAAATGTATTTAAGTAATTTATCAAAATACTACGTCGACAAGATGAAAAACACTGTCCTCAAAAAAAGAATCAAGTTCCAAGAAAAATGTTTTCGAAAGATATACATATACTCAATTCTTTAAGCAACCTTTAACGCTAGAACTATCAACCAGTCAAAATGACTAGTTTCAGGTTTGGCATTTTTTATTACAATATTTTATTGTCGGTCTTTTGTCAAAATAGTTGTATATGTTAGATGATGCTGCAATGTTTATTTATTTATTTTTCTTCTTTATTTTCAGTTTTGAAATAAGCATGCATTTAATGCCGGTACTTCTAGTGTTAAAATGAATCTCCGAACAATATCTAAAATGAATAGTGAACGATCATTGTCTTAATTTATTTTTTATCCTCCATTTTATTTACAACCATACGATAATCAACATAAAAGTATTTTATATTGTATTAAAATTGATGATTATATTAAAAATAAAAGTAACAGCGTTTGTTTCGTCGTCGAACAACGAAAGGCGGAATCGCGAGATCGCGGAAACGGGACGATTAAGGATCATGCAAACGAGGCACGGAAACGAACAAACCATCGTCGACATTCGCGGACGTTTTTCGGACGACCATAACGGTGTATTCGATGTATTCTATAAACCGGAATCTCGTAATCCGGCCTCGTGACAATAAATCTTGGCGACGTTATGCACGGGGATTCCTTGTTCCTCTTCTTGCCCCTGTTTCTTCGGTGCCACTCAAAAGCGCGGAGTAATTGCCAGCAAATATTTCTGAAAGCGTCAGCTGAAAGACAGAAGAAGGAACAGGAATTGTCAGAGATAGACACGATGCACCTTTAGAATGCAGGCAAAATGAATTTTCTTTCTTCCGCCCTTTCATTCGATCGAATTCAATTACACGCCCTTCTTATACTCTCACCTTTCTGCAACTTTTCGTCGCACGAAATTCTCTTCAATTGATACAGCTATTTTATTAACGAGATTGCGGACGAGCCTAATGCGTGCGTTTGATGTCAATGCGTTTAACATCGATGTCATTGCGTTAAACTTCGATATGAATGCGTTTAATATCGATGTCAATGCGTTTGACATCAACGTCATTGTGTTCACCGATGTTCAGATATGCTGACTGTTACAATGAAATGGGCATAGGTAGAGACAGTGGAACTGCAATTAGTTAGGTTATTATTACTTCGTCCTTAAATTCGTGCGTTTTACACGATAATACATTAACATTGAATGTATATAAATACTGTACATACTGTAACAGTATATCTTTACATACATTGAATACTGTATAAGGTCTTTGACACTACATAAAAAATAGTAATTTTGTCCAAGGTGCTTGAATACCTATACTAAAAATAAGGTATAAAATAATACTACATGAAGTACATATAAAACTGATATTACATAATGTCATACAAATATAATACTACCTAAAGTACTCTTTAGTACTTATTGCTATAATAATGCTGTATAGGGTAATTGTTAATATCTATTACACTGATAAAACTACATAAAGTACTTCTTAGTATTTGTTACAATAATAGTGACATTTTTTTTAATTGACGTAAAAAATAAAAATACCTTGCAAATTAAAATAAGGAATAAACATATTTTTTAAATTAAAACAATGAATAAATATATTTGTTAATATCAACTACAATAATAACGATATATAAAATATTTCTTGGAACGTGCTACAATAGTAACGCTATTCAATTTTTGTTTTACTTCAGATTCATTTAATTGTTTGATTGTGTTAAAACATTTGAAGAAACGCGATATCGAAATACCAAGAGGGAATTCGTCGACAGTAAGAAATATGGGAGACAGCGTGTCAAGAAATCGACAGCAATCGAGTATAAACGTCGACAGCAATTTTGAATAAAACTTATGGTCGACGCAACGTATTTGTCGCGTGGTTAGGGGTAAAGTAACGCGCAGGTAAGTCACCGTTTATCGCACGCAGCAACAAGAAACATTCATCCCCTTTTAGAGGCGATGAAAATTGCCAGCGGAATATCGCGGGGCAACAAAGCGTCTCCGTTGAAAACAACTTGTCACCGCGTCCCGAAGGATAATCGCTCGCAATAATGTTCCCGCCGTGTTTCGACAATAATCGCGTCGGCTTTTTACTCGCGGAATAATCACGACAGCGCAGCGCCGCGACTGAAAATAAAGTCGTCAGCCACTTGTCGCTTCGCGGCCGATTACGCTCGATCGTACGCCTCGCCGTCTTCCTCTTTCCCTTTTTCTTTCTCTTCTTCCCGTATCTTCTTCCCTTTCGCACTTGTCGCTCGTGCAGAACACGCTTCGCGACGCTACTGTGACGTCGGCTCGAGTACGTTTCACGAATTCCTAGCTCGAAACTGGGGATCGCAGGATCTCGCTCAGTGTGTTTGGTAAAATATCGGAAGTTCAATGAAATCGATACCGATCTTCTATGAAAAATCTCAAAATCCTGTAAAAAATCTCGACATGTTATAACTTATCTTTGATTCCTATAAGAAATCTTGAAACCTTGTAAAACACTTTCAATCTTGTAGAAAGTCGTCAATACAAAATATAAAATATAATATATACAAAATATAAACATTGGATAAAACGTCTTTAACTCCTGTTGAAGACATTGAAATCTTATAAACAATATAAAAATCTCTAAGAAATTTCGTTCTTTTACAAAGAATCTCGACTTCTTGCAAAATATCATAAAAAATCTCAAAGTCATCTAAAAAATTTCCTTATGTTATATAAAATCTCAATTTTCAACCAAAAATCTTGATGCCTCGTAAAAAATCTCGAAGCGCTCTATGTAATATCGTCTTCGTATAAAAAATTTTTATTTTTGACAAAAAACTTTGAAATCTTACATAGAATCTCGACAGACAGTAAGAAATTTCGTCCTGTTACAAAGAATCTTGGCTTCTTTCAAAAAATCCTGAAACCTCATAAACAATCTCAAAGTCATCTAAAAAATTTCCTTATGTTATATAAAATCTCAATTTTCAACCAAAAATCTTGATATCTCATAAAAAATCTCGAAGCGCTCTATGTAATATCGTCCTCTTATAAAAAATCTTGGTTTTTGACAAAAAATCTTGATATCTCATAAAAAATCTCGAAGTCCTCTATGTAATATCGTCTTCTTATAAAAAATTTTGATTTTCGACAAAAACCTTGAAATCCTATATAGAAACAGACAATAAGAACTTTCGTTCATTTACAAAGAAATCTCAATTTTTTACAGAAAATGTAGAAATGTAATAGAAGATGTCGAAATCCCGTAAAAATCTCGATACCCCATCGAAAAACTCGAGATTCCACGCAGGAATCACCGGTTGAACTTAACCCAGAATGGAAGTGAAGCTCGCGTGCGTTTAATATGCTCAGGATTTAATCGATCGATATCCCGTATCGATGAAAAAGGATAGACGAAATGTAAATAAGAGAGACGGAGCAACATAGAGAGGGCAAAGAAGCTAGGATCCCAAGTCTAGCCGAGTGTTTACTGTTCCGTTGGGTTGTAGATCGCCTCTATCTTCGATCTGGTCGCTCTTCTGGCCTGGCTGAAGTTGAATGGCAAAGAAGAACGAGCCACGTTGAAGTCTCTCGTGTCAGCGCAGAGTAGTCGGCGCTGCTCGGCCAACAATTTACAAGCCGCTGCTGTCCATCCATTATTGGTGCCATCCGCCTTACATACATCGAGAACTCATCGTGCGGACCAACGACAACGAGCGTTCCGCTTCGGGGACACGCGCGACCGTGACCTCTTCCTGGATTACGCTCAAAATCTCTTTCAAACGCCGACATCGATCTTGGTTGGTTCCGAAACTACGATTTTCCGTTTACGGTAGATGGATATGAGGATATTGAGATGAAGGGTTTCGGGATTTGAGGATTCGGGACGTTGAGATTTCAGGACGTAGGAATTTTGAGGATAGAAGTTTCGGGGTATAAGAATTCTGAAATATACGAATTTTGGAATGTAGGGTTTCGGGGTATACGGACTTTGGGGCATAGGAATTTCGGGACGTAGGAACTTTGGGGATAGAAGTTTCGGGGTATAAGAATTTTGGGACTTGGGGTTTCGAATCATAGGGACTCTGGGGCGTAGGAATTTCGGGGCGTAAAAATTTCGGAGTATAGGAATTTCGGGACATAGGATTTCGAGGCGTAGAGATTTCGGGGTGTAGGAGTTTCGGGATATAGGAATATTGAAATGTAGAAATTTCGGGATATAGGAATTTCGGGATATAGAAATTTCGGGCGTAGAGATTCCGAGCCGTAGAAATTTCGGGGAGTTGGAATTCTGGGACCTAGTAATTTCGGGGCGTAGGAATTTCGAGATATAGGAATTTCGGGACGTGGTGATTTCGACACATGGATTCGGAGCAAAGGGCTCCGAGATGAGTAATATTTCCCTATAACCGAAATGTTTCGTCTTTATCGCATGCTTATCCCCAAAAATCTCCATGACATCATAACTGTCAACGAGATCCATAAGGCTAATTACTAACGACCACCATGACAGTGTTTATGTCAATAACTCTTACTAACATGTGTAATCATCCGAGATAAGATATTCACCCGACATAAACATCGAATCGGAGAATCTTTCTAGTCGAAGATGTATCAAAGCGATAAGAAAATCTGAGAACTAGTCGAGCTGAAAGATCCGCGTGTAGGAGCATCAATCTTGCGGGGATTTCGTGTCTCTTGGTTGGCCAGCCGCTTCCGGTCGTTTATCCGAATATCTGCATATGCTGTAACGGCATTATTCAACGTTCCGAACAAGCATGGTCGCGTGGGCGTTGTGGACGCTTGTGTCCCGTAACACACAGACTTTAGTTCACGCAACGTGCCACGATCGACATCGGTATGCACCGACTATAACCGTGAAAGCCCTTCCTGTTCGACTTCATCTTATTCGATAAATGCGCAGCGTCTTTTAATCCTTTCTCAGCTTCGATATCACCGGTTTAACGGTACACGCCATGCTCGAATCGTGTCGCGAGCTTTACAGTGCCTCCGCGTAACGTAATACGTCTGAGAAATTATCACGGAACCCCATTAAACGCGCTTACCACGAAAATTATTTTCCTAATGGAAAAATCGGTTTCCTTATCGGCCACGCACGACCGTACTTCCCGATCGGACTGGGGACATTACACGATTTCATCCGATGGAATCCTGATTTTCGTCTTCGGGAAATTTATTGGACGGCAGAATCGAACGGTGGATCGAATAGCGTTCAATGTTTGTAGATTCATGATTCTGCGTTTCCTGCACTTCGCTAGATCTCTTTGGATCCTGTGTCATTAACGTGGGAATCTCTTTCGTGTGCAAATGCGAATGATTAGTTTCGGTTCATGTATCATTTCGACGTCTCGTGTGATTGAAGTTCAGTCACACGTGATGTGGACAAGATTTAGGTACGCGTGATGCGAACAGCATTTACCAACGCGTGATGTGAACAAAACTTAGCTACGTCTTATGTGAACAAAATTTGGCGACACCTAACCTGAACAGAATTTAGTTACACCTCATATGAACGAAATTTAGCTACATGTGATGTGAACAACGTTTAGCAACATATGATGTGAAGAAAATTTAGCCACGCCTGATTTGAACAGAATTTAGTTACACCTGGTATGAACAAAATTCAGGTACATCTAATATGAAGAAACTTTAGTCACGCGTGATGTGAACAAAATTTAGCATCACCTGAGCTTAACATAATTTAGCGTCACCGGACCTGAACATAATTTGGCGTCACCTGACTTGAACATAATTTAGTTACACCTGGTACGAACATATTTTAGTCACACCTGGTATGACCAAAATTTATTGTTAGGTCGTAAATTACAGTAAGCGCCGAGCGAATTAGGCGACCACCCAAAGTTTCCTCGATACAATAGTCCTCGGTTTTTTCGTCCCTTCGAACACTTTACCATAGCTTTAGAAAGTCAAGAGGTTTGTTTGTCCCGTAGCAGGAATAAGACCCAGGGAATCGTTACATTTCGTTCAGAGTTTTTCGTATCTTGTTTAGTCCCATCTGGGCTTCATCATCCTTCACCTTAGTACTAGAGTCTTTGTTTCGTATTTTCTTAGATGTCGAGGTATTCCTTAAATTTATTACTGACTACGGACATTTTGGAAACGCCTCTATCCCTCTCCACATTTCCATTCCGCCCTAATTTGCTTAGCCAATCATAATATAGTTACAGTTTTTCCCTTCCTTTGCCTAAAATCTCCACACCCACCCCGAAGCTTTCTTAGTTTGTCAGAAGCTTCAAAAATTCATTCATTCCTTAGTTTCCGAACAGTATACATACAGTCTCTAGTTTTCCCTTAGTTTACATATATCCAGTTTATAGTATTTTAGTCTAGTACTCAATAGTTGTACTTAAACATTTATATTTTATCCGCCAGTTACTAATAAAGTTTAACTATTCTTTGTAATTGTTTCGAAGTTACGTATCATACCATACAGTCCACTATTCTTCATTGTTCGGGATTGCCAATATTCCCACGCGTCGTTCATTCGTCACTAATATAATTGTGGACGCTGCGACGCAAATACATTTATATACACCTAATGTGATCAAACTTTAGTCACAGGCGATGTGAACAAGATTTAGTTACATCAAATGTGAACAAAATTTCGTCACATCTGATGTGAACAAAACTTAGCTAGGTCTGATGTGAACAGCATTTAGCCACATCTGATTTGAACAAAATTTAACCACGCCTGATATGAACAATCGTATAGAACGTCAATTATTTCGACATGTACGCAATATAGTTAAATGCTGTTCATATTACATGTCGATTTATGGGCAATAAAATTTGTATCGACTACGCGATGATGAAGATCTAAACATAAATAATACACAGCTATTGCAGATAACATTAATATCGTAATAAGTTGAAACGAAGACTTTAGCGTACATTTTAATTCAGAGGTTAGTGATCGTCGACAGTAATGGATGATGATGTGCTTCAATTACACCAGCGGGTAACCGTACAAATGACAGTAGATATATTCTGTGCCGTAACATTGTTTACCGTTTGTAATATGCAAAACGAGTACAATAGCACGCGTTTAATCCTCGAGGAGAACAAGTGTACACGTCAACGAGAACGTATTCGATCATCAAGGAGGACGTATCCAACAGTCATATCAGGTATTACGTGTTTCACTTTCTATATATAAGTTCATAAAATCCAGCATACCGAGACCGCAATCTATTACTATCATTGTAAATGAGCAACGTAAATTACTGTTGGCTGTAAAACTTCGGACGAAAAACATCACCGTTAAATGAAACTTAATTCGTGGAAAGTGGATTATGTTACAACAGTATCGTATTAGCTGCAATCGCTGCAAATGAAATTATCGCAATGGCTGCAAATAAAATTATTTTAACAATTGCTGTAGCTGCAAATAAAATTATTTTAGTTGTTGCAGTAGACGAAAATGAAATTATTTCAATTATTGCGATAGCTGCAAATAGAATTGTTTCAACACTCGCAATAGTTCCAAATAAAATTGTTTCAATTATAGCAATAGCTGCAAATGGAATTATTTCAATAATCGTAACAGCTGAAAATAATTTTTCATAATTGAAATTACTGTAGTTGAAATATTTTTAAATAAAAACAATTCAATTTTTACAGTTCTTTAATGATTGAAGATAGTTTTTAGGGACACTTTTTAATGTACTTCAATGTTTTAAATTAGGGTGTGGACAAATTACTTTTTCATACAGCTCCTCTTCTTGATATATTTTTAATATATAATTTTTGTAATGTACCATGACGTACATTCGATATATACCTTCGAGTATAGTGAATATATGCACTTTTATGATCTTAAACCTTCCGCAATATCTTTATAAAATATTTGAGAACGGTATACGACACGGTTGAAAATGGCTGAATGTGGCAGAAATCGATCATTCTCCCACGACGTCAGTTTTCCTAAGTTTGAACCTCGTGAAATATCTCGGTAAAATATTCGATAAATCCGCAGAGTTCGTGCATATCCCGCGATATTCGCGTACTACACTATTTCGCTGAAATTGCTAATCAATACCGATATCCACGTGCAGTTGGGGCTTCCATAATCCTCGACCATCCCTCGGTACCTTCATAAAATATTTCAACATCTTCCGGACGTATTCGTGCGTCGTTCGTTTACCCTAATATATCGTGGAAATTAGCTATCAAGACACGGTTTTAGAGCTTCCGTAATCTGTAGATTTCGCGGCTCAAGAATCCGACTGCGGTGAGATTAGTTTGACGAACTAATGGGTCTGCCAGTAAAGTTTCACCATGGTCGTACCTTCCTCGGTTACGAACGTACACGGCCGTGCACGACGGTGAGTAGGTTAACGACAAAAATGTCCGTGTTTATCTGAACGACGTTTATCGGATCGTTAATGCGTGCGTATGTTTGTCTTTCGTGGAAGCGAAAGAAGAGAAGGACGCGTTATGGCTGATCGCTGCGAGGGATCGCGTGCACGATCCTTTTGCGCCTGGAGGTCCTGTCGGAGGATCAACGGATCAACATCGGCCTCCTGACGTTCGCTAAATAGCATCGTTCGATTTAATTGAGATTCATACAGCGACGTGATACCTCCATGGATACTTGCTGCTTAGTTTGGTAATCTGTCTTTCCCATGTTTCATTGTAAGATAACATGTGATAACACATAAGTATGCTACTTTTGTATGATACAACTTATCATACGAGTTCTTGAAATTTCATCTATCATACGTGATGGAAAACCACTTTCCTCTGGACCGAGTCTTAGATGTATTAATATATGCATAATGAGTATAGTACATACATTAATATATCTAAAACTTCATATTAAGAATCATGTATGAACAATAAGTGCATAATATATGCATAGTTAGCATGCATAATGAAGATGCATACAATTAAAACATATCTAACACTTCATATTAACCAGCATATATGCACAATGAGTACATAATATATGCATAGTGAGAATGCATAAAATTAAAATATATCTAAGACTTCATATTAATAATCATATATGAACGATGAGAGCATAATACATGCATAGTGAGTATACATAATGTGTATGCATAGTGAGTATGCGTAATGTGTATGCGTAATGAGTATGCATACATTAATATATCTAAGACTTCATAACAACAATCATATATGCATAATAACTGCATAATATATACCTCCCAATAATATTGTACTAATCACCCAACATTCAAAGGAGGAAGTTGAAATTTAAAAGTGAAGAAAATCATAATCAAAATATCATGAACATACTCTGACGAACTACACTCAAAGAATTTTCATCCCTGTCGTTCAAGATGCAAATACTGAACTACCCTAACCTTCCATACATGTATTATCAAATACAGTTACGAAGATGCAAAGCGTAGAAAATGTAGAATGTTAACCACGCAAAATGTAGAATGTCGACAATACAAAATGTAGAATGTAGCCTATACAAAATGTAGAATGTCGACAATACAAAATGTAGAATGTAGCCCATACAAAATGTAGAATGTCGACAATACAAAATGTAGAATGTCGACGAAACAATATGTAGAAAAAGGAAGAGAAGCAGAAGCGGAGGAGTTACGCAGATCCCAAACTCGACGGATACCAAACAGGGAAGACTCGACTGTACAGTTCACGAGAAGAATCCGCGAAGAATCCAGCAGGAATTTCAGACACCATAATGGCGAGGAATTTCCGGGCTCTCTTGGAAGCCGGCGCACGGACAATGACGAAAATCGATCCTCGCGAGTTCCAGATACCGAATCGTTCGATCCGCGAATAAATCGAACGGCGACGGTAAAACCGTGCGGGTTTTCAACAAGATTTCGTCGATGATGCAACCCGAATATTTTTCCGATTACTCGACGACCTCGTCTTTGCTAAAAGCCGTGCATTGTGAGTTCGAACCTTAATAAATCGTCGTCGATAGCATTATGAATAACGCCAATTTATCTGTGCGAACGGAGCTGTACGAATTTCATTTGATTCCGAGTGTAATCCGTTGCGCGCCATCAATCTCCTGGTGATTGATCACCAATCAAGGTAGTAATTTTGGATTGTTCATCGAAGATGATTGTCGTTTGGATTGCAGTTGATTTAGGTGGACGAGGAGGTAGCTCGCTTCTCAGGATAGATTGTGATGCTCGAGCGTTTCGCGCGAAACAGTTATGAATTTCATTTTTATCGACTGTGTTCACGCAAACCTTTCGATCGTAGGTGATAGAAGGGATCGTCTTAATTACGTTAATTATTTTTGATCGCCGCTTGCGCGTGGTACGTGTTCCGGGTCGTTTATATGCAGATGTCACGATATTTGCATGCTCTGAACTGCTATAAATAGATTCTCATGTGCGTATGTGAAATGCATATAAGTTGCGCGAAATAAATTGTGCATATGGTGTCTGTCGCTCGTGGCGCATCAATTCGATGCTGAAGGTTTGATGAAAGACCGCGTGAAATTAATCGATGTTCGCGATAGAAAATGGCCGAATATGTAGGAAAAATATATGCAGCCACTTTCAGCAAATAATTTCACCGATTTCTCACGGTATACTGTAAGTAGTTACCGTTATTTTCATGAAAATATTTTCACGACAACTTTCTACGTTTAGGAATTGTTTTAATATCAATACGCAACGTTACACGCGTTACAACGACTATAGATACACAGATAAATATTAGGGTTTAAGTTTCTTCCTTTCTTGGTGGAAATTAATACACAATACTTATTATTTAAGATACTTGTTGTACTGCTTTATCATCCTCTTTCATTCCACCGGAAATATCATTATTTACTCTTTCTAAAATAATTGGGACACGCAAACTATTTCTGAAAGTGCATTTTCGTGTCATAGGTAGCATATGTAGGTCATGTATGATAGATAGCTCATATGGGATATATACATGGGTTGTATGTCATATTAGGACACATATGACACGTATATGATAGGTAGCTCATATGGGATATATACATGGGTTGTATGTCATATTAGGACACATATGACACGTATATGATAGGTAGCTCATATGGGATATATACATGGGTTGTATGTCATATTAGGACAAATGTGACACGTATATAATAGGTAGCTCATATGGGATATATACATGGGTTGTATATCATATTAGGACAAACATGACACGTATATGATAGGTAGCTCATATGGGATATATACGTGGGTTGAATGTCATATTGGGACACGGTAAGAGTTCGAATAGTGGGATTAAGATACAGGTGAGTTGCAGGTTGAAGCAAAGGCACAAGTATGCGGCGGAGTGGAATTTTGGATCGACGAATATATACGTCGAGCGCAGTTAACCGGTTAATCCGCGTAGTTGAGCGTCGATTCCGCTTCCGCGCACGCATCGGGGTCAAACAGGGAATACCTCTTCCCACGCAGTCTTATTTTGTTCCCCTGTTCCGCGGGTATTTCCGCGATAGGCAATCGAACACGAGCGACGGCGTCGGCGTCGCCGGCAATAACGAGAACATTGTTAAATTATCGGAAATCTCGCGTCATTATGGGCTCCCGCCGCGGTACGCCGGGAATCTCGCCGGTTGAATCGGCTCGCTGGCAAGAAAAGGGGGATTAGCCGGACAAAACGGGAGAGAACAGCCAACGGTGGATGCGGGTGTCGCTGCGAGATAATAAAAACACGACACGATCGCTGCCACGGCAAAAATTAATGAATCCAGCCTCAAAGGGTTAATTCTGATGCATCACGACGCCACCACCGATGCCCATTCGATATTTTCACTCGTTCGCGAGATCTCCGAACAATCTCATCGTTGTGTACATACAATTTTATCCCCTATTCTTCGCGTCTGATAGCATTGTGCACGGAACCTTATGCGTTGATGATATTATTTAAAATTTATTGCGAAGTTATGCCATTTTTAGCAGCCAAATAAAAAAGAAATCTTCAATGAAATGAAACGAAGTGTTTCATGAAATAAAACGATATTTTTAATGAGACGAAACGAAGTGTTTAATGAAATTAAGTGAAATGTTCAATAGAATGATATGTGAAGTTAAACGAAATGAAATTTTCGAATGTTTGCTGTCGATGTTTTTACTCGAGACTCAACGAAACTAATAATAAAAGTATTGTGTCTAATGACTCAACAGTAACAAAATTTTGTAAAGATAGATATTCAGTCAAAGTAATTATTTGGAACGAGACGCGACTACAATATGTATCGACACATTCTATAATACTTAGTTAGAATTGATTAAAAAAATGACCAAGCCTGTTTGAGTACACATTCGACGAAGTGTTCAAATGTTCATAACAATTAAAAATTTTACTCGAGTACTTCGTTAAATTCATAAGCTGAACAAATGATATACGAATCTGATTACCGTGTAATTTACATTATAAACAGGAAAACCTTGAGAAGGTTAGATTACAATTCAATTGATGTTTACCTTAATTAAAATTTCCTATCTATGAAATTTCAATAGATGGAAAAAGTGTAGGAGTTAAAAGATTCTGCGTACGATTTATATCGTATTACATAATGAACTGATTAATATTAAAGCGGTTAAGTATAATAGCGTGCACCTTTGTTATCTTCCGAATATGTGATTGCGCGTTACATTACAACACAATTAAAATTAATTTGTAAGCGGAATTTTTGAAAATCATACGTTAAACTGTGTTTCTTCGGAATAACCATTAATCTCCCCTCTAGAGCAGTTAATTAAGCTATATTATCGCATTATTAGATAGCGAAGCTAGTTGGTTGCTGATTCTATTCCTTTTATCCGTCTCTTTGATCAAGGGACTAATGTATCCACATTTTTATAAGGTATAATTATACCATTTGGTAGAAAATACGACTCTTTCCCAACGTTATCTTGCACAGCAACATGTTTTGGAAGGAATGAACAGACAAATAAATTATCTATTATGTTCGCTGGAAAGATTATAATCACAGAGGAAACGATACCGACATTCGTCTCTTAAATAATATCACATGCGATCATGCTTAATACTTTTAACGGTGCATAATTTATATAAACATATCTCTGCGCCTCTAAGGAAGAACAATATCGGTTAGGATTTATTTCCATTCCAATTCACGCAAGTATAATTATCCCATAATTTCCACAGGCACGCAAAGCTCTACAGACGAAACGTGCAAAGTTCTTATCTTTCTACTAATCTCATAATCTGCATTTATTTTTATATTAACCCGAAATTTGAAAATTTAATAAAAAACGCGTACCAACGAGTTTTAGCGTTCTCTTTTCCTGCGCCGCCATTTTATTCAATATTGCAGTTCAGGAGCGAAACTCATTTCCTTCAGAGAAACTTTTACGGTATTTTTCAAGTTCTAACATTTGAGAATCTGGGAATTTCAGAATTCGGAAAGCTTAAAGAATTAACAATTCCCGAATTTGCAACTACCCTGATTCGGTAATCTAAAAATTACAAATTTGTACAAAGTAATCCTATTACGAGTTACGACATAGCCTGCAGCAGTAGTAAGTACATATGTAACACGCGTCCCACAAGTTGGCATCTCAAAATCCATCGATGGAAACTCATTGAAATTATTATAATCAACCAATGACGTGTACACGCGATGAACACCGATCAAATGCCCCCACTATAAATTACACGAAAGCAACAAAGAAAAATGAGGAAAAATTACACTTTTATCCCATAAACAATTAATAATTTATTAATGTCAACAACATCGAAATGAAGTTTTAAAATGATGTGTGTACACGTCGAACGCACTTAACATTAGATTTACGGACGTTCAATAACCACTCATGCCTGAATTAAAAATGAACTATACAAATAAATATTAATAATGGATAATGCATAAGCCACTTTGTAGACAGATTCTTTATCTCGATGAAGATTATCATGCATTTTGCGATAGGTTTTTTAATAATTTTCGTAATTGAGAATAAGAAATTTGAAATCCGTCATTTTTACGGACTCCGTTAAATCTAGTGTAAATCTAGGGTTAAGTGTATCAAAAACGTTGTCAGTGGTTTTCACGTATTCAACGCGAACGATGAAACGTAACACGTCGACGTAACGGGAAACGGGATGAAAATCTGTCGACGTCGATGAAAGGAAAACACGATAGCCCGCGGATAAAAGGGATTCCATCGCGTTGACAAAGGTCACCGCGAAAGCTCCACTGGAATAACCCGTTTCCGTTCCGCGTGTCAGCGTGCTCGCTCGCATGCACGCGGGTTCACGGCGATGTTCGAGGGTGAAAAAGTCACGCGAGTACCGTAACAATGAGTCGTCATGGGAAAAGGTGGCCTTAACACGCCGTCCAATGGACACTAATCGCAAATACCCGCGGGCGTAATCCTGATGAGGCTGTTGTTTGATTCATCGCCGAGCCGAGACGTTACTCACTTCGACCGAACGGTCCAACCTTTGTCCTTTGTCCCATTTAATTTTACATAATTTATAACGCGAATTATTATCCGTCTCGCTGATACGTCGATTGGATATGGAAAAACCTCATTTCGTTCGTCATCCTGAGGAAAGTATAATTGTTTCGCCTCGAGGAGTAAGTTTTTACTTTCCATTTTTTTCGTTGATTTACGCCGGATTCACGTTAGGGTAAATTGTATATTCTCCTGGTACAAAATTTCTGAATATCGACATTCTTATATTATTGAACATTGTCAAATAGATTTCCGAATTTTATATTTCTAAATATACGTGAATTGATCAATTTTCTCACGCGCAAGTTGATAGGGTGTCAGGTTGTCGAATCCTCAAGTTTCTAGATTGTCCACGTACCTAGGTAAATTCCTAGAACCGTAAATCCATAGGTTCCAAAATTTCTATGTGCTGAAATACTTGGATCATCGAATTTCTATGTATTGAAATACCTAGATCGTCAAATTTTTGTGTTTTTAAATTTCTAGAACCTGTCATCCCTAGATTCTCGAGTCTATTCTAAACCTTCAAATCCCTACACCATATAATTTGATCGTACCCTCCAAAAATCTTAAATCTCCAAATCCTTAAAAGTTCCAAAGATGTCGTATCCTCAAATTTTCAAATCCTGAAAAATCTCTAACGATGTACGGGTAACAAACTTCTTCTACGTATTTGCCATAGTTTATTCAGGAAAATCAAATTTACTCGGGCTATTCATTAAATTATTTAATACAATTATTTATCACCTAATATTCGAAATTATTGCACACAAAGCGACTCGAGCATAAATTTATGCATCACACAAATATATTCGACATGTCGATCGCGATAATTTGTAATTTATAACCGTAAGCGACCTTCTATTGCGAGAATAATGTAAGTTACTTCCAAAAAAAAAGAAGAAGCGATTGAACGTATCATTGAAAGCGTGGACGAATGTTGAATATCATCGTCACCAGGGTTCCAACATTAAAAGCAACATCCATCAAGCAGTAATCCAGCAAGCATCCTGACAAATCTGCCGGTATTCAAAATATCTCATAAATCAGCGAAAGATGTACCCGAAGGCGGTGTATAAAGGCGTAACAGTCGAGACTGACGTTCATCCCTGAACATCAAAGCGAGCCTTTTTCGAGCTCGAAAATATTATCGAGAATAAGCGAAGTGTATTCTTCCGGCGGCGATGTATTGAATATCGAATCATCGGCGCGTCCTTGCGCGTCCGAGAAATTCCATGAATCAATAAGAGATATTTCCAACGGAAGAAGCGATTGAAAAGAACCCGTAACAAGCGTCCGCCTATCTTAACGTATTGAAAAGATTTTACAAATTAATCGAAGATATTCCTTGAGCCGCGGCGAGAACGCGACAAACGAACGAGAAAATCACTCGAGGTCGTAGCGGAAATATGCTTTCAGCAAACACGAAACTGCCGTCAACCATAACTTTACGATATCCACGAAATTACCGGTGTCGATTGCCTCCGCGGAAATCGAAATTCGTAATTTACCTCACAATAACCGCCGCGATATTGCTATTTGCAGTTTTATAAATTCGCAAACGGACATACTCACGCCGCATAGCTACTAAACTACGCCGGCGATATAACGTTTACAAAATTGCAACCGCGTCGTTCGTGAAACTTTTACAACGCCGCGACTCGCCTCGCTTGTAAAATCGCCGTGTTCCACAATTACAAGGTAGCAGCTTCCATCGTTCCGCGTCGTTTATGCGGTTGCAACTCGCGATGCAGCTGCTAGATACGCCAAACGAGTTATCGATAATGTTTGAACTACATCATCGTGTTATTGGTATTAGGACATGTCATTCCCTTCAGGAATGTTATTAACACGTTCCATGTATATATAATTTATTGTTTCAATTAGAACGATGCGAACGTGCACAACTATTTTGTACAACCACCGGAAGTTTGCAACGCGCCAGATCGTCCTTCTTGATACATCTAAACCTAGTTAGATATTTTCATGCTTACATCGCAAGCAACTTCATTTATTCCTATAGCACATGCGACTATTGATTTATAGCACGAAGTTGTAAACAACTTAAGAGGCAAGCGGGTCCAAACCTTTGATGGAGACATTTTTCACTTTCGTGCCAAAATATATCAACCCTTGGTGTTACATACGAATGCTTCTTATAGCATCCATAATTTTTTAAGGACTTCTAAGTATAAGATATGAAAATCAATCTATGATTTATTAGGAGATATGTTTTTATAAAAACAGTACGGTATGTCCGAACTTTTGATATGGATATTCTTCATTTTCGTGCCAAAATGCACCAACTCATAGCGCAATATAAAAATGCTTGTTAGAGCAATCATCATTTTTTAAGGACTTCAACATATAAGATAAGAAATTCAATCTATGATTCATTAAGAGGTACGTTTTTATAGAAACAGTACGGTGGTTCTAAACTTCTGATATGGACATTTTTCACTTTCATGTCAAAATGAACCAAACTCATAGCGGGATATAAAAATGCTTATTATAGTAATCATAATTTTTTAAGGACTTCTAAATATAAAATTAGAAAATCAATCTATAATTCATTAGAGGGTATGTTTTTGTAAAAACAGTACGGTGTGTCCAAACCTCTGACATGGACATTTTTCACTTTCATGTCAAAATACACCAATCCTTAGTGCTGCATAAAAATGTCTCTTATGGCAACCATAATTTTGTGAGGTTCTCCAAATACAAGATAAGAAGCTCAATCAATAATTCATTACAAAGTATGTTATAATAAAAAACAGTACTGTACATTCAAACATTCATACTTTTGATACGCAGCGTAGAAGTGATAAGGGTTAGGTTATGTCACCCAAAGCACTTCCTGTTCCTCCACGAATCCGCATAGTACGTCCACAAAATTGGCCATCGTAAAGCGTCAGTTCTTTTTTCGGAGTGCTACGGCATTGCCGGCAACCACGGGCCAGCGATTTGCAGTGTAAAGTAGCGCTATTCCGTGCATCGCAAGCAGAAAGACAGGGCCAGTACGATGCTCGGGGTCGATTAGTCCCAGGATGACCACGATCGGGCCCTTTTCCGTTGGAAGGTCGAGGGACGTAGACACGGTTCCGGGTGGACGGCGAGACGAGGCTGACATTTCGGCGAGCGCCGCCGCTAATGAGACTCCTTTATGCTAATCGCTCGCGTGCTCCTACGTCTACGGCCTCATGAATTTTATCGGGGGACTTCATCATTTTCTTCGTTGGCTTGGAACCGCGATTGAGTCGTCAGAGCGAGCAGAGGGTCCCGGCTCTTTCCGTTACCACGAACCGCGCTCCTCTTGCTTCCAGCCGGGATAACTCGACCCGGGAAAAATCGAATCTTTCGCTTCGGAGCAGCACGAGCGTTCGCGACACAGATCGTGAGAAGTGCATTCGCGAGAACGCAGTTTCTATCTGGCTGGTGGAACCTCGGTACATCGTGTTCGTGAACCTTTAGCCTCGCGTGCTGCGGATAATTAATCCTGCAATTTGTCGCGAACGTGATTCTCACTTTTTTTTCTCGTTTTTAATATATTCGTTGGAACTCTTTATCGACGGTGTTTACCCCTTTGGGGGTAGATGGATCACTGCGCTGTCTTTCGAGCGGCTTTTTATGCGCGGTTGCACTTGAAAAGTATTATTTTATGCGTACACTGTCGGGTTGTTTATGATTTTAACAGGGTGCTGTTATTCTGGTTCATATTTTATTGATGAACTAACCCCACCATATGTAACCACCTTATTAGAACAATATACAGGGTATCCCACAATTATGGTACGAGTCGGAAAGGGGTGGTAGGTGGGGCTATTCTGAACAATTTTTTCCTTTGCAAAAATATTGGACGAGGCTGCATTTTTAAATTATTCAGGAAAAACACCGACCAATCAGAACGCGAGGATCGCGCGCGCTCGGAGGCAGAAGTGTAGGCCCGAGTTATAGTTGGCCGTGGTCGCGATCGACATGCACAGCGCGCGATTCTCGCGTTCTGATTGGTCGGTGTTTTTCCTTAATAATTCAAAAATGAAACCACATCCGACATTTTTGCAAAGGAAAAAGTTGTTTAGAATAGCCCCACCTACCACCCCTTTCCAGCTCGTACCATAATTGTGGGACACCCTGTATATAATGAATTATCTTCTGCAAATGCTATACAACGTCATACTTTGTAGAGATGAAAATTGCTTCAAATAAAAAAGGAAAACCCTCCAACATCGTATATGTTTGACTAAGCATTTCCAACATCTTCTCGTACCTTTTACCAAGTACCTGTAACATTGAGAACTTTAACCATATATTGTGACAATGGCCGCTATATAATAGCCAAAGAACCACCTTTATTAGAATACTAAATAAAACTACATAAAATGAATGATCTTCTGCAACTGCAATACAGCGTCATACTTTGTGGAGATGAAAATTGCTTCAAATAAAAAAGGAAAACCCTCCAACATCGTATATGTTTGACTAAGCATTTCCAACATCTTCTCGTACCTTTTACCAAGTACCTGTAACATTGAGAACTTTAACCATATATTGTGACAATGGCCGCTATATAATAGCTAAAGAACCACCTTTATTAGAATACTATATAAAACTACATAAAATGAATGATCTTTTGCAACTGCCATACAGCGTCATACTTTGCAGAGATAATGCCATTCGTTCGTTTCCGCAAAGCTGTAAATTATCTATATAAAATATTGTAGCTCTAAGAAAACTTTTTGTACACACGATGCAATGCAAAATAATCTTTAGAAAGATTAAATAAAAAAATTTAAGCACTTGGCGATATTATCGCGTGGATTATATGGAATTAAAAAGTGGATCGTGGCGCGAACATGATTTATGCTCATGGCACGAACGCAACACGCCGCGGAGCGTGACTCGACGTCATAAGGCGAAGGGGTTAAAGGCGCGAAGATTTTCGAAAGGTAAAAATCGCGTCGCGGCGAAACCTGGCGAAAATAAGAAAACAAAACGAAGATAGATCATCCCCGTCTCAATTCTTACGGTCGCGCGGCCATCAATATCCCGGTTCGGGCATAAATCCCGCAGCCCGTATCCCCTTAAAAACCACCCGGACAAAGAATCCGCGAGGCGCATTCCGTGGCCGTCGTCGAGGGGGGAAAGAGACCTTATCAGATCGCATTCAGCGTCGATGACAAACGTCCAGCTGGAAAACACGAACGGACTCGCAGCGCTTAGAGTCCCAGCGTTGTTCCAGCGTGTAGGATAAGTCGGTGGTCTACGAACAGCCTCGTTCGGTCTCATCCTTGCAAGGACGTTCGTGTCCCTGTTTCTCGCGGCTCTGCTCGACCGTAATTGCCGCCGTTTAATCGCGCATAATCGTCGCCAATCGACCGCGAACGCGGTTGCGGCATCCAACGGATTATTATTATGACAGCGCGGATAAGCCCCTCGTCGTATATTTGTTACGGGCTGATTGCGTTCCGCTTTGCACGCCGTTGCTAAATAACGACGTTACGTGCATTATCTTGCACGAAATTCGATTCCTCTTTTCGTCCTTGGTTGATCGACTCATCTAGGATTCGATCGATGTACCCGCGAGACGATTTCTTAACGCTAAACTTACCGGTGTATAATGCAACTTCCTTTTTGGAATTAAAAATGTAGTCGAGAAATGAATAAACGAACGATAAAACACAAATTAACGCGCACATTAATTCCTCATCTTGGTGAATTTCAAAAAAGACACTTTACCAGACTAAATTAACAACCACTCTTTATCGCAGGAAATGTGACAAAGATTTCAACGAAAGAGTAATAATAAAATTTTATAACGTAAAATGTTGAACCAGTCATCGTTCCAATACTGGATCCATTTAGTTAACTACCTAAATCACAACGCATCATTCTGGTATTCTGATTAGAATATTTCTTTCAAAATAATTCTCTACTTCAAGAGAAAACAAGTTAATAATCCAAAAAAAAAAAAAAAATGATTCTACTTAGCATGAAATTATATCGCAACCTAAATTTAACTCTTAAACTAAAGGTTACACTCTGCAACTACAAAAACTCAAACTTCGTCCAAAGCATCAAAACGTATCACCGTTCACTCAACGTTCAATCAAAAACCAAGTACGACGTGAATATATTCACCACTCCAATCATAAATTACTTATAAAATACATATCTCGAAGAACATATAAAATAAATCTTCCTGAAAGTTCATTTGGCCATCGAATTTCATCGAATCTATTCCCGAGCCGGTTGTGAAACAGAATCGATCGAAATCTCAGCAAACAGAATGGAGGTCAGACTCCAGGAAATGGCGGGCCAGACTGGGTCGAGTAAACATGGCGATTTTCGACGATTCGTCGCTTCCAACCGAACGCGTCAATCTGTAAAAGACAGAGGATGATCGATGTCCTTGATCGTTCCAGGAAGCCGTCCCCTCGAAAATCGAAGTCCCTAGGGGAGAACACCTGCGGCGATAGATGCAGATCCTCTGAATTCAATGACGCCAACGAATCGTTGGCACATGCGCTCGTTAATCACGATCTGTAACGAGGCGTATTTGCCGGAAAAGGGAAAACGCGAGAATTCCGGAAAACCGCGGATTTCTCGGCGACGTGCAAACAAACGGATCGATTCATCGCTCGATACGGCCGCGTTCGATGGTTTCATTGAATTTCATTCGCACGAGCCGATGTCTCAATTCAGGTTTTGATCTTATTTGGTCAGCTAGAAGACGTCTTAATTGGGGCCACCGTTATTGGCTCGTTCGTCTTTATCGATCGTGTATCCTTGGCGAGATATCTAGTTCAGAAATTATTGCCACTTCGAGGGTCACTGGTGACCGTCACGATCTCGTTACGCGTTCACGAAAAGCACCGACGTACAAAATCGGAGATAAAAAATTAAATAGAGAAATATATAAACGATCGAACATAATTGAGCATACGTTATCTCGATGATCGATACCAGGAAAGCATTCTGGACAAATTTGGTTGTTTAAAATTGTGAACCGGTCATTCAACCGGTTCGCTAATTTCGGTGTTAAAAGGTGCTGAAAGAGAGATGTAATCGAATAAATAACATTATAAAAAGTAAATATACCGGGTCATTAAAAAGGAGAACGATTAGAGGATCTCGAGAGCTATTAGAGAACAATTAACGGATCTTTAGAGCTGTCTTAACGGCGAAAGAAATTGTAGACCACTTTGCAGAATCGGATAAATTATTATTTTATCATATAAACTATCTGGCAATGAGACACAGACAGCAACATTAATGCTAATACTACCAAAGGAGTCAAATGACCGTTTTACAGATTTCCTATTAGAAAATAACAATATTCTTGAAATCTGTGCTGATTCTCATCAAGATATAGAATCAATAAATATATTAATTTATATTTCGCCGTTTGCTAATTTATTTTTCTACTTCATTTCTGACTTCCAAGTAATCGTGTATTATACGTTGGTCAGTATGTGAAGAATAAGTATCTGTATTAATTTATGTCACATCGTTTCTTCATTTATACTTCAACTTCATTTTTGACTTCCAAGAAATCGTGCATTATATGTTGGTCAGTATGTGAAGAATAAGTATCTGTATTAATTTATGTCACATCGTTTCTTCATTTATACTTCAACTTCATTTTTGACTTCCAAGAAATCGTGCATTATATGTTGGTCAGTATGTGAAGAATAAGTATCTGTATTAATTTATGTCACATCGTTTGTTCATTTATTCTGCAACTTCATTTTTGACTTTAAAGTAATCATGCATTATACATCGGTTAGTTTGTGAAGAATTAGTAAGTATATTAATTTGTCTCATCGTTTGTTCATTTATTCTCCAACATCATTTTTAATTTCAAAATAACAGTACATTATACGTGGGTAGTTTTAGTGTTAGCAGTACATCATGTACAATACAACGACTCAATTTACAATTAATTCCGAGGAATTTGTTAATATCACGGTTAATTAAACGCTCGATTACGGGTCAGAATCGTTCCGTTCGCAATCGTAAAGCATCGTTCGAACCCCAAAACGGTGGTAAAATTTTACGATATCGAATTCGACAACCGAGCGCGCGGTTTGGAAAAGAAAGAAAACGATTTTCTTCCCTTTGTGGACGATCGACGAACCGCGACAGCCAATAAAACGTTAATGTTCGTCCCGTGGTATTTTATTGAAATCGGAATTACAAGGCGTCGGAATCGTCGAGGCCACCGTACGTGACGTCATTTCACATGGACGATGATTATCATCCACGCTTGGGAACACGAAGCCTTGAGGTGTCTTCGCGTCCTCGTGTCTTGCCGAACGTCTAACGATGTATCGATCCGATTCGACAAATCTTCGAGTCCCCGGAAGTTCAACGAAACTATGCGAAATCATCTTTTTCGGGTACTGGGGTCAGATCCTCTTCCGATACGTTCATGGCTGCCATTTTGTCAGCCGTACATGCGTGACTTTTAACCCCTTACGCTCGGATGGTGACTCACGCTCATTGTATTTAAAATATTTTTTGGCTAATTGACCCTTTTAATACCGAAGGATATCGAAACAGAATTTCGAATTACGTCTCAAGGAATTAGGAATTGTATAAAGACTAACGATCCTCGGAGATGCTAACAGAATTTGGTTAGGTTCATGAAGAAAGTCATGAACAGACTGTAAGAACGGTATTTTTTAAATTATTAAAATTATGACATTTTCAAATTTGTAAGTCCGAAAAGAATTTTTTAATTTAAATTTAAGAAAACATTTAAATTAAGGATATATTAATGCGAATTACACTTATGAAGTAAATGTACTAATCTTAAATAAATGAACATTCAATTTTGTTAAAAAAGGGTCAAATGACATTTTTTTCTTCAAAAAAATTTGATAGTCGGCACCCATGAAGTATGCAACTTAATCAAAATCAGTCATTTCATAAAGTCTTTAATACGGGAAAATTAAATTATAGTGAAATCAATTAAATTAAATTTAATCGATCTTAGTTTCAATTTAATGTAATTTTATTTAAATTTATCTGAAAATGAATTGAAATTGAATCGTACTTAAATTGAAACGAAGTTAAAATTGAATTAAAATCGAGTTGAGATTAAATTCAAATTAAGCACAGTATAAGTACTTTCATTGTTGCATTAAAATCGTTTTAAAAATTGCAACAATGCTCTAGGAGCGTGAATAATCAACAACAAATCCTTACACGATCGAACAATTAATATTTCTCCATCTTGAACGAAGTAATTAACATTTATCGTACATTATCTATCATGAAAAAAAGTATTCCTTTATCCGCGAATAGAATAAAGCGAGAGTTAATCATAGTCGAAGACAGTAGCACTATGTAGCAACGTATAGAGACACAATGGAAATAATCGAACAGTTAGATGTACGTTGAAGATAGCGATATTTATGGTGACGATAGGAGCGGTAATACTGGCTAATAGCGCTAATAGAAATGGTAAAGCTATTAATGGTTACAATGGCGATAGAAGCGGCGGCGATATAGGAGGAAAATGAAATTAACAACGGAACACGACGGTAGCCCCGTTAATTAGAAAAGGTGTCGCAATAATTGTACGATTAATAATATAGCGAAACACGTCGGCGCACATCTAACATTACAGGCGGCCGAATTCCTTTTCAACGCAGAAACACACCGTGAAGCGAACGTAATCGCTTGATTCGAGGAGCGTTAAATAAAGATTCATCTCGCGGCTACTGTATCGGCCGTTTCGAAATCGCCGAATCCTCTTCGTCGCTTTTTATGGCCGCCTCGCGTCCTTGTAGAAAACAGACGGATGATTTCTATGACCCGTAATCGCGCGCCGTTTAGATCATCCCGCTTCCTGAACTCTGACATTAGTACTCTTCGTGTCTTTTTGAGGTCGCACAATTAACGTGACCGTAATCGATGAGGTCTCACTCTCCGTTTTCGAAGTCCGAAGGGTCATTCCACGCCGAATCGATCATTTTTTGACCTCACTGTTGCCAAGTAGACCCTTCGGGTCAGGGTGATCAGAACATAGGCCCAGAACATTTACCATCTATCATAAACCACGATCCGGTCAACTTTTATTATCCTCAACCATTATAATTTTTAACACTAAAACTACTGACGTATAATTCACGATTATTTTGAAGTTAAAAACGTGATTGATAAATAAGTGAACAAACGATGAAACATAAATGAATACACTTATCGGTCCTTTGCTTTGATAACCTACACAGATGTCAAGAAAAAAGTGAAAGTGTCATTTGACCCCTTTGGTAGTTTTATTTTCTCTTTCCTACTTTCCCTCTCCACTTCTACAACAAAATCGCAACTTCCTGACCATATCAAATCACAAATTTCCCTTCCATTACCACAGCACAAATTCATTTTCCGTCAATAATAAACAGTTTTTACCGATACCGAGGGTATCTGCTTCGATGTTCGATCAGAGACAAATAGAATGCTAGCAATATCGAAGACACATAAATCTTAGTAAAACACATAACACATAGCAACCTGTATCACAAATCATATTACATTAAGTACACATTATTTATTAAAAAGTATCTACTTATTTCATATATCACGAACATTCTTAAATTGAACTTCAACCATTAATTTGTATCTGACTTCGGAGACCTAACCTCAATCTCAGGCTAAAGCATATACACTCACCATCTGCGATTTTGTTTTAATCAAAATATGTGATAGTCTATGTGAAATGACATGGGGTTTAAGTCATCATTTTTCCGATTTCGAATTCGTTAAGAAATTACAACTCTTCAAAGTTTGCAATTTTTGCCCATTTTTGCAAAAACAGGCTTCGGTTATGAATTTTTTTTTCAGAGACTACTGGACCGACTGACCTAAATATTTTTTTGTTTTATTCATAAAAGATTGGGATATTATAAAATATTTTTTCTAACTTCGTCAATTTGTTATGTAATATGAAAAAATTTGAACAAATTTTTTTGTTAATTGACTTCGAAATCAATTATGCGATCGCGTATCGATGTTAAGGACCTTTCTAAGGCGAAGAATTGGGCGGAAGGAAGCGATTTCACGTGATCGAGTTCGCCGTTCGAATTCGCAGAATTTTATTCGGGTTTCTCGCGAAAAACGACCCGACCGTAAAGAAGTTGCGACCTCAGCGTTCTTGCTTGCGCCTTCTCATGCGAATCGCAAGAAATTGTTCTGCTCTTAATTGAGCTTGTCGAGTTTCTATGCGAGTAAAAATCCGATAGCGCAATTCGTTCCGAACTCGTTTGAAACGCGAATGTCCTGCAATCGAACTCAAGGACACTGACCTTTATTCTCGACGCTCAATTATGCAAGCGAAAGTACAATGCGCTAGCGTTCATTTTTACGACTTTACTGTACGTTAACATTTTTCTTTATGACCTTACTGCACGTTAGCATCTTGTTTAATGTCTTTACTGCGCGTTATCATTTATTTTTAATCATTTTGGTGTACGTTAACATTTTGTTCAATAATTTTACTGTATGTTAACATTTTATTCAATAATTTTATTGTACATTAATATATATTTTTTTTTATAATTTTACTGTACGTTAACATTTTGTTTAATAATTTTATTGTACGTTAACATTCTCTTTAAATCTTTACTGTACGTTAACATTTTTTAAAACAATTTTACTGTACGTTGACATTTTTTTTTAACAATTTTACTGTGCGTTAACATTCCTTTTTAATTATTTTACTGTATGTTAACATCTTGTTTAACAACTTTATTGTATGTTAACATCCTTTTTATATCTTTACTGTGAATTAACATACTGTTCAATAATTTTACTGTATGTTAACATTTCGTACAATTATATTGTACATTAACATTTTGTATAATAACTATCTGATAACATTTTATTTAATATGGTTATTCAAGGTTAACACCTAAACTGCCAGCGAATAATTTACACTTAATTTGAAATTAATAATAAAGTTGAAAATGAAGTCACGAAATAACGAAACATAAGTTAACGTACACATTAATTTTTTATTTCCGTGAGAATCAACATAAATTTAAAAAAAAATCACCCTACAAATTGTGCATCTTATGACAAAAAATTGTGGACCGATCATTTTGTTAGTTTCAGTGTTAACATTTTGTTCAATAACTTTACTGTATATTAACATTGCTCTTTGCATTTCAAAACTCACGAAATTCGAGTTGCTCGAGTAAAATATTTTATTAAATGAAACGTGATTATCGAATCACTTACGACCCGATCCAAGTTTTTCGTTCATAGTTGACCGGTAAACGTTTCGTAAATCAGACGAAAATTAATATTCCTTGGATGCGAGGGATGCATCCTGGTTATACGCGATGATGTTCGTTTGACAAATGTATCGGCGATCGGTTCGTCGTTGACGCGTTAAAAACGTTTGTCTTTCGCGGGACGAGATTATCAAGCAAATAAGTTTTCTCCGGTCGCATGAACAATCTCTGTCTCTCGTTATCTGTCCTCCTCTGTCCGTTCATCGCGACGAGTCTGATTACGTTCACCCATTTATATAATGCGTTAATTTCTATGCTAAGCGGGATGACTCAACGAATGAAAAATGTCTAAGGCCTGTTTTCCAGCATGCCCATTTTCTTAGAAACGCGACAAAGCACGACAGAAATTAATATTTCATTATCGGTCACGGCGACCGTTTAATTATCTGTCGTTTCGATTGAACCGACCCTCTTACTATCTAGAGTCGACGAGTCGGTGACAAGCGGTCGGATTAGCATCGTGCAACGCGATTCACTTCCATCGGGATTATCGAGAGAGTGAGTGAGGGAGAGAGAGAGAGAGAGAGAAAATTTGCGATATGCCTGACAATCGATGAAGTTCGATGGGAGGATAATCGTTCGGGAAATATCGTAAATTTTGATGCTTGATCGAGAAACATTTTGGATTAACTGGTGAGTTGTGTCATAGGATCTTTACATTTTTGCCTTTTCACTCGGAAATGTTAAAATATGCAAGCTTTTAAGGTTGTTCAATTATAAAACTGCTAAAACTCCCAAATTTCAAAGCCCACAAAACTAACTGATTTCAAAGATTCCGAAATATCTGAATTCGATAGTTGAAGTAGAACATTTAAAACTTCACAAATTCACTAAACTCGAAAGCTATCGATGTTCGTAAATTTCAAAACTTCCAAAGCTCCTACAGTTGCCACAATTCGAATTTCCAAAGCCTCCGCATTTGAAAGCTCTCAAAGCTCCTGATTGTGAAAACTTCTATATCTTTCAAGTTCAAAAGATCTCAATGCTCTTAAATTTGAAAGCACTCAAAGTTTCTAATGTTGCCAAATTTCGAAGCTGCAAAATTTATAAATTCCGAAATTCTTAAAATTCGAAAGCTCCCAATACACTCAAATTCGAAAGGTACCGAAGCTCATAAAGTGGCCAAATATAGCACCCAAGGCTTAAAAATTTATGAACTCCTAAAACCTCCATATTCTTAAGCTCCCAATGTACGTAAATTTGAAAGTTGCCGAATCTCCTAAAGTTACCAAATATCATAGCAGTCGAAGCTGCAAAATTGATGAATTCCCAAATCCTCCAAATTCGAAAGCTCCCAATGCTCCTAAATTTGAAAGTTGCCGAAGCTCCTAAAGTTACCAAATATCATAGCAGTCGAAGCTGCAAATTGATGAATTCCCAAACCCTCCAATTTCGAAAGCTCCCGATGTACGTAAATTTGAAAGTTTCCGAAGCTTCTAAAGTTACCAAATATCATAGCAGTCGAAGCTGCAAAATTGATGAATTCCCAAACCCTCCAATTTCGAAAGCTCCCAATGTACGTAAATTTGAAAGTTTCCACTCACCTAAAGTTATCAAATATCATAGCAGTAAAATCTGCAAAATTGATGAATTCCCAAATCCTCCAATTTCCAAAGCTCCCAATGCCTCCGAATACGAAAGCTTCCAGAGCTCCCGAAGTAGTAAAATATCGATGTTCCGAATGTTCCATAAATTTTGCATCTCCCGAAGCTCGTAATTTTTAACACACCGAAAGCTCCTAACTTTCAAAGTTGCCAAATTGCGGGACAGTAAAGTCCGAAAGTTTCAGGTCGCGTTCGAAGTCGACAGGAAACGAACTAACTCGACTAGCTAGCAACCGTCCCTCGAATAGAGTCAGTCGGACGATGATCGATAAATCTCGAAGGAATCGCGCGTGTTGCACCGGGCGAAGATGTTTTACTCGTTTGCCAGACAGCCAATAACGGGACGTGGAGTACTACCGTGGTACGAATAGATTAACGCAAGCACGCGTTTAGTTTAGTGCCTCTCGAGCCGTAATTAAAGACCCACTCACCGTTTCGTACCGTGACAATCCTACTTTCGAACGGAAAACACGAAAGTGGATCATCGAACATCTGTTCTCGTCGTTGATTTCAACGATGCTTCCTTCAAAATTCACCCCAATTGAAAAAACAATTCAGCCGGGACATTCCATAATTCGAATACAATGAACACCTCATCGAATCTGTATGAAATCATACTGCATCCCTGTTAATTTAACTCGTAAATGGCACGTTGCAAATACAGAAACACAAACTACGTTCAAAGAACGGTATCTTTTCTTAAAAGGATACGTGATCGTTTAAATCTTGAGTTAATATTATAAACGCCAGAACTAAGACATTTGTATACTTGTTTTTAACCTGAAAATAAGATGGAAAACAAATAAGTAAATACTGAAAGTCGATTAATATTTACGACGATTATTTGTCCGAATAAAGTTGAACACTATATCTACGGGCGTATAATGCACGCATATTTTGAAATTAAAAATAAAGTTGATAAATAAATAAACGCAGGTTAATAATTTGGTAGGTTTGGTGTTAACGTTTCGACAAAAGCACAGCAGTACAATTTAGCGATATGAAGTGCGAAACCTGAAATCGGTCGTTTTTATCGTTCGGTAGTTACAGTGCTAAGAAGAAAGAATAATGAAAAAGTTTTAGAGTGGCCGTTTAAGAAGAGAAGTATCTTCAAGCGCAAAGATTTACCTCAGTACCGAATTAGATTAGGGCAGTACCAATTAGGTTCGACACCGAAGGCAAGAACTTTAATCGGTTTCGAGATTGTTAGGATTGATTTCGATAAGCCGGATAAATTATAACGTAAGTAGAGTATCCGATTACAACGTAACTTTTCTTTCCCTTTGCCAAGCGAGATAACTAGCATTGACACAACATTTAATTTGAAATTATTCCACGGCTTCCACCGATTAAATATTTTCCGCTTCCGTGATCGGGAAGATTACACGAAATTCCCTCGAGACTTTTTCCTTCGCCGACAAGCTGCAACTTCCGACTCGCGAGCGAACCTTATCAAGATCGAAGATGATATCGATACGTTGTGCGAGGAAAGAAGCAATGCATCTTCTAATCACGGCCGACGCTTCCATGTGTTGCCATTAAAAAACAAACGCAATTAAAAAAAATTATCCCACAAATACTTCGCATTTTACTCGGGCTCAATTATTCACCAATAGCATTAATTAACCTCGTGGAACTCGGGAAGACGTTAATCAATCGGCCTATTAGGCACGACCATTTTATCACGGTAATTAACCAACGCGATATATTGATATTGCGCGTACGTGGAAGTGTAAATGATGAGCTTTCGCATGGGAAACGGAATTCACTGTTGGGAATTTCATTGGGAAAATCAACTTTTAGTTTTTAATTATCGTATCGTGCTCGATGGGAACGGCGTGGTCGCGTACCGAACCAAGGGAACGGAATTTTTCACAATTTCCCGATGAAAATTTCGTGAATTTCAGATTCCAGGTTTCGAAATTCGGGACACGGTACTTTCAGAATTTCGGGATTCTGAAGTTTTGGGAATTTCGGAATTTTTGGATTTTAGGATTTTTGAATATTATGGTTTGGGGATGAAGATAAGCAATTAGTATACAGTGACCGGCATAATAAAGTGACCATTCTATATCGCATATAGAATAGCTCAAAACTAATGTTTTTAATGAAAAGCGATCCTTATATCAGGGTTTTTTTTAAAGGTTTACCGTCCTATCAAGAGTTTATACAAAAATTAAAAGACTATTTGTAATAACAAAAATTTATAACTTGATTTTAACAAAACAAACATTTTCATATATGACAAAAAATTTTATCACAATCTCAATTTTAATTTACATTTAAATAATCGTGCATTCTATGTAGGTTAGTATGTGAATAATTAATATGTGTACTAATTCATGTTTCATCGTTTGTTCATTTATTCTTCAACTTCATTTATGACTTCAAAGTAATCCTGCATTATAAGTCTATTAGTATGTAAAGAATTACTATGAGTATTAATTTATGTCTCTTCATTTGTTCACTTATTTTTCAATATCATTTTTAATTTCAAAATAGCAGTACATTATGCGTGGGTAGTTTTAGTGTTAAAACTACAGCAAGGTACACTTTTTTTATCTTCATTTTAAATTTCAACATAATCGTGCATTCTATGTAGGTTGATATGTGAAGAATTAATAGGTGTACAAATTCATGTTTCATTGTTTCTTCATTTATTCTTCAACTTTATTTTTGACTTCCAAGTAATCGTGCATTATATGTTGGTCAGTATGTGAAGAATTAGTATCTGTATTAATGTATGTCTCATCATTTGTTCACTTATTCTCCAATATCATTTTTAATTTCAAAATAACAGTACATCATACGTGGGTAGTTTTAGTGTTAAAACTACAGCAAGGTTCATTTGTTTTTAATCTTCATTTTAAAGTTCAATATAATCGTGCATTATGTCGGTGGTTCTACTGTTAATGCGAACGAAGAACATTGAAAAAGGGACATTTTAGATTATCATTTACATCATTAACTATTTACAATCAAAATTGAACATGAATCTCACGCGTGACGTCCCCAACCCGACACTACGAACGCAGGGGTTAAATTCGGCCGCGTAGGTCTCGCGATCTTCGCCTCGTCATCGAAGGAGTGTTTCGTCGTTGGTTCGGTAAACGAGCAACGTTAACGAGCCGTCAAAGGAACGGTTATCCGACTATAATTAACGTGTTTTTTGCAGGAATCGCCGCGGGCGAACAACGCCGTACGAGGCTGATTAGGCAAGCGAGCAAAGAAGGCTAATTAAAGGTTCGCTCGCGATGCCGTTAGCCCTAGTCTCCTTTATTAACCCCTTCGGTGATTAACACGCTCTCCCCGGGAACGCTTTGGAGTCGGATTTCACCGGGCTTCGGTGTTTTTCCGGGGTGAATTTGCCTGTTTGTCTTTTTTTACGCCTCCTCGGGGCCGATTTCACAGACTGATAATCGAGCCTCTGACGGACGCTATCGGCCTCCTTGCGTGATACTCTCTGACGAGGATGATAGAACGGCTAATGGCCACGGTAATTGGGTTGTACGGGTTTCCGGGTTTCGTGAAACGGGTTAACGGATCTTTTAACCAACGGGGCCTTTGTGAACGGGTGGAAATTTGAGATACCCTCGAGCGCAGGTTGTCAACGTACTCGTCACTGCGCGGATACTCCTCGATTATGCTTCCTTTTTTTAAGTACAGGACGATCAAGTTTTCTGTGACGTTAATTATATTCGCGTAGACAATATTTACGTTTTTAGGCGATCACGTTTTGTCGACTGTAAATAGACGATGCTACACTTAACGAATTGCTGTGTTTTTAATTATATGTAGGAAAAGACACTTACGTTATATTGCACGTGATAAATCGCTTTTTACAGAAGGATCGAGGTTTGTATATAATATTTATAATTTTATAGTACTCACAATTTGTAATACATTCATAATACAATTCATAAAAGCTCTCAAGTAAAAAATTCTGAAATTAAAAGCTTTTAAAATCATATTTATATATTTTCATATCACTTGTGGAAAAAGTCATAGGTTAATCAGTTGCCTTTGGTCATCGTATATGCACCTTTTGTAAAATAAAAAATTCCCGCCTATGAATTCTCGAAATTTCAACGGGATTAAATAAAAATGTTGATGGTATGTTTCTATTGTGTTGCAAATAAAAATTGCAATCTGTTTTAGTGTGTTTTGGTGGATTTATCAGGCAGCTGTTTTTGCTCAAATTCGTCGCGCGTTTAACGCAATTACCAATATAATGCTTCTGTGACGATGGATTCCCTCCGACCCGCGAAACGAGAGGTCAAAGTAAATCGAGCGTTCGTCGATGAGTTATCGATCGATCCAGCGATCGGCGACAGGTTATTGTTCCAGGACGTGGGCAGTGGGAACAAATCGGCGACGAGCGTCTTCCAAATCGACTTTCGCGATTTGTCATCGTTCCGCAGTCAATGGTGCCCGTATCTTCTCCTCGCATTCCGAGAGGAAACACGGCACGTGGACGACGATCGATTAATCACGATCGATCTCGCTTATGAGGTACGGAAACGGCCGTTCGACGACGCACAAAATAGACGGATGCTCTTGGTGGTCTATCTCTATGGGGAGGGAACTATGAAGCTGTTGCTTTATAGTTGCGGCGTGGGGGTGAGGTACGTGGCGCGAATGTTGCGGCGATATTGTCGATGCACCGATGTTCTGTCATTTTGTTTCGGAGATGCCTATGTTTGTTCCGTCGAAGCTGGCGATATTGATCATGCGAGTGACGTCGATAATATTGACTATATTGGTGATATTGCTGATACTAACGGTATATGATATTGGTTATACTGATGATACCGACAATATATATACTATTGATGACATTTATGATTTTTGTGATTTGACGATTTTTATGATTTTGGTGATTTGATGATTTTTATCATTTTCATCATTTTGATGATTTTGATAATTTTTATGATTTTGATAATTTTTATGATTTTGATAATTTTTATGATTTTGATAATTTTTATGATTTTCATCATTTTGATGATTTTAATGATTTTTATGATTTTTATGATTGTAATGATTGTGATGATTTTGATGATTTTGATGATATTGATGATATTGATGATATTGATGATATTAATGATTTTTATGATTTTGATGATTTTGACGATTTTGATGATTTTGATGATTTTGATGATTTTGATGATTTTGATGATTTTGATGATATTGATGATATTGATGATTTTGATGATTTTGATGATTTTGATGATTTTGATGATTTTGATGATTTTGATGATTTTGGTGATTTTGATGATTTTGGTGATTTTTATGATTTTTATAATTTTTATGATTTTTATGATTTTTATGATTTTTATGATATTGATGATTTTGATGATTTTGATGATTTTGATGATTTTGATGATTTTGATGATTTTGATGATTTTGGTGATTTTGATGATTTTGGTGATTTTTATGATTTTTATAATTTTTATGATTTTTATGATTTTTATGATTTTTATGATATTGATGATTTTGATGATTTTGATGATTTTGATGATTTTTATGATTTTGATGATTTTTATGATTTTGGTGATTTTGATGATTTTGATGATTTTGGTGATTTTTATGATTTTTATGATTTTTATGATTTTTATGATATTGATGATTTTGATGATTTTGATGATTTTGATGATTTTTATGATTTTGGTGATTTTGATGATTTTGATGATTTTGATGATTTTGAAGATTTTGATGATTTTGATGATTTTGATGATTTTGATGATTTTGATGATTTTGATGATTTTGATGATTTTTATGATTTTTATGATATTGATGATTTTGATGATTTTGATAATTTTTATGATTTTGATGATTTTGATGATTTTGATGATTTTTATGATTTTGGTGATTTTGATGATTTTTATGATTTTGGTGATTTTGATGATTTTGATGATTTTGATGATTTTGATGATTTTGATGATTTTGATGATTTTGATGATTTTGATGATTTTGATGACTTTGATGATTTTGATGATACCTGTGATACCGAAGAAATTGATACTCATGGTGATAATGACGATATTTTTGCTATTAATGATATTAATGGTATTAATAATATTGACGATATTATATTCACAACATTGATAATTCTTAACTGGAAGTGGTGATTCAGTTCGTCTCATGAAGTCGGAACTTGGAGATGTTTTGGAAGAATCGAATATTTAGGCAATTGGAACTCTAGACAACTGCAAATCTAGGGAATTGCGAAACTATGGAATCGGGAATGTAGGGAACCTCGAAACTACTGAATTGGAATTCTAGGTAATTTGGAATGTAGGTAACTAGGAAACTATGGAATTAAGAATCAACGAAATTGAGAATTTATGAATTTGCAAAACCTTGCAACTGCAGGGCATTCAGAATCTAGGTAGTGAAGAACCTAGAGAATTTGGAATGTAATCAGTTGGAAATCTAGGGTATTGAGAATCTAGAGAACCGGGGACCTTCGAGATTGCAAATTTACGGAATTAGGCATGTATGGCATTGTCAACTTGGGGAATCGAGAATCTGAGGGACTCGGTATCGGAACAGGGCTAATTGGACACGCTTCGAAATTCCCTCTCCAGACACACCGAACGATCTGCGTATCCTCGATACATCGAACGAACCGATTCCTCGAAATCTTCGATCACGATCCCCGATTCGCCGTAATCCCTACCGGTGTCATCGATTTCTTCTACCCGGTTAGAGTGCCAGATTCCTGGCAGTCAACAGCGACCGAAGCGACGCGACCAAGAATGCAGACTCCAGTTTCTCGAAAGATCGGGTTTTTTTCCCCCGTCGGAAGGGGGTTGCTATTCGCCTATCGATCGATTCGACGAGGTTCGATCCGCCTTTATTTTCTCTCCTCGCACGAGCTACATCGATCACCAACGACCGGAGAACATGGCCACCTGCGTCGCCAGAATGCTATTCTTTGCCGGAATAGTTATCCTTTTTTGCCTCCGCTTTTTTTCCCCCCGCCTTCTCGTCGGTTCTTTTTCTTTTTCGTCTCTTTCTTTTTTTTATCGTTGTTTCATCTTTCGGTAGCGCTCTTCGTCGGGATATTTTTTTGCAGGGCAGTGGACACAGAGCGCGGACTTGTGTCGTCGCGAGCCGATCGTCTGACAACCGTGAAATCCATTAATTGTGAATTCTCCCCGCGAAGTCTACGCGGAGATTGTTGAACCCAGGTGTTCGGCTCACGGATCGAGATTGAAATTCGTGGTTGCCAAGATCCGACGATGGAATTTCGTTAATTAAATCGCCGGTGAATGGAGGCTGCTTTAAAACGCGAGACGCGACGGTGGATTAATCGTGATTCGAGACCATTTTTGACCACGCTATTTCCGTATGTTAGTCGCGCGTGCTATTACGACACCCGTATACCGAATCAGGTGTTCTGTAAACACGTTTGAAACATTTTATAAACACGCGACTGTAAATGTAAACATAAAGTTACACGTTTAAATACATATTTAATAAATATACATTTTATATAAAATATTAATTTGAATCGTAAGTATTAATTCATTAAAGATCATTATAATTTATATCGTTCAAGTAATTATTTTCAACGAACTTATTTATTTACGTAGTAATGTAAATGAAAATATGTGATGTTTTTATAAATATAATTGCATAGCACCTATTGTAGGATTAATTCAATGAAGTCTCAATAATTGTTAAATACATTGAAAATAACAGAGTTATATTTATTCGAAAATACAATTATCAATACAAATTTGGAGATTACACGTTATTCAGTTTCACCAACATCGTATATAATCATATGTTTTATACACGATACATGTTTTATTAATATCTGCACCGAATAAATTCAAATAAAATTGTATCTCATAAAAAATAAAAATAATCCCGCGATCTCTACGTTGTGAATTTCGAAGCAAAAATTCCGTGCTCCGATATCGTTAATAAAATTAATGTAAAAATTTCGTTGCACGAAATGACACCGCGACGCGCAAATTCGAACGCGAGCGAAAGAGAATGATTTTAATCGGATGCGACATCACGACGCGAAATTAAACATCAAAAGTTTCATTTTACCTTGCTGTTTGCGAGAACTGTAATTAACATTCGGCCCTCCATCCGTTTCGAATTCAAACTTCCGTGTCATGAACGAATACGCGTCGAGTTTGTTAATTTTCAGCTGAGCTCGAGCATCGATCTTGCAACCGGGATGCCGTACCAACTTAATGAAACCTGCAGGAAGTTAATAACTAAGTTGACGAAGGTGTTTGCGAGCGGACATCGTTTACAGCTTCCAAGAAAATGACGGAAAATTATAAAAAATCTAACAACAATTACTGACATTATTTTAAAGAGACCCGACAACGATTACTGATCTTATTGTTATCTGACAAAAATTGTTGAAGTTATTTTGTTGTAATCCGATAATAGTTACAGAAATTATTTTATTGTAATGTGACGAGAATTATTGAAATTATTTTATTGATAACTTGATAATAATTACTGAAATTATTTTATTGTAATCTGATAAAAATTATTGAAATTATTTTATTGACGACTTGATAATAATTACTGAAGTTATTTTATTGTAATGTGACGAGAATTGTTGAAATTATTTTATTGGTAACTTGATAATAATTACTGAAATTATTTTATTGTAATCTGACAGGAATTATTGAAATTATTTTATTGATAACTTTATAATAATTGTTGAAATTATTTTTTTGTAATCTAATAAAAATTATTGAAATTATTTTATTGATGACTTGATCATAATTACTGAAGTTCTTTTATTGTAATGTGACGAGAATTATTGAAATTATTATATTGATAACTTGATAATAATTATTGAAATTATTTTATGTAATCTGACAAAAATTATTGAAATTATTTTATCGATAATATTCTATCCAAATTTAAAAATATCGTACTATCTTCCTAATCATCATCTAAGAACTGCTTCATTTACACTTCCGAATTTCCCTGTCGTTTCATCACATTATGTTAAAATATTTTCTGCAATGACATTTTTCACGAGTTCGAATTCTTGATAAATTACGCGTTTCAGCACGGACCATACGTTACAGCAACACATATTTCACGTCATTAACAACATTCCGAGGAACCTAACGGTGCGAAGCATGTACTTACCAAACTTGTCATGTCCTCAATATTTCGCTGACAACGTACTAATATGCCCCATAAATTTCATCTGAAGTAATGTCGCAGACCAAAACGGGCATAAATCAAAAATGATGGAACGTTTTTAAAAAAGGCGTCAGCTTCTTCTCTTCGTCTTCCGCGATAATGATGGAGTAAAGGGATTTTAATGAGGACCAGCAAGAAAAGGGTTAAGAAGTTCGCGTGTGTTGCGAATCTTTCTCCTCTTTTTTCGTGACTTCAACATTTTCGCCACGAACTTCGTGCAACTTCTTGTACCTTCGAGAATAATTTCCTGCCGCCGTTCAAACGCGATTATTCTTATTCATCGAGCTTTGGTTTCGTCGGTAGATCAACGAGATTTAATGATGGGTTACTCTTATTATTTAAAAAAAAAAGAAAAGAAACAAAAATGTTTGCTACAGTGTTTCAGTTTCTTGGTGCTGCCGGGATCGCTACAATCTACCCGTCGATGTAATTGCGGCCATTATGTATATCAGGAACAAATTATATACGTGTGCTTGTAATTTCGAGATAGATAATCGTGGAGTCGGCCAATTTTTCAAATTATTATGCCATATATTTTGCTTCGAAGTTTACGTCTTCGTTGTGCTTCCACGTATTACTACGTTTCTGCGCAATTTTTTACATTTCTGTGTTTCGACTTCTTTTTTTTTTTTGCAAATTACGCGAGTTTTGCTGTATAGGGTTTCGTAGATCTTTTTAACGACGGAGATTATTTCCGTGACATGTTTCTGGGACAATTTTTATTGTTTCGTACATTTTAAAGGAGAACGTGTGTCGCTTTAAGTAGAACAGAACGTATATAGTCAGACGGCGAACTGGAGTTTGATCAAATAAAATGATTCCGATCTTGTTGATAATTATTTGTTAATTGATCGTTTTGAACTCGAGTTAGGGTACACTCTGCTGACAACGAAACATCGATGCGACGTATTCTGAACAGAAACACGAATATATAAGTGCTAGTTTTAGATTATGCCATGAGTTCGTGCTACGTTCCGTTGAAAGATGTATCAGATTTTTAAAACATACATAGTTAATGAAAATTTGATATATAACACGATTCGATGTATTTGTTCATATAAATATAACCTCTAATAATCCGTACCTTAACTGATTGATTACTGAAATACAAATCGTAAATGAATATTGTTACGGTATAGTTCCATTCTTCTCAATAAGAACCGAATATAATTATTCGTAATAATAAGTTATTTATATTTGGCGTATAATATTCCGAATTAAAAATTGTCGATTATTAGATGTAATCAATCGCACAAATCGATAAATAATATTAACAATTTTTATAAAATTTTTTGTTTCAGAGTTTCAATTTAGTAATGAATATTTTATCGTATATTATCGTCGCATTTATCGATGTATATATTTATCCTACAAGAAGCACATATCGACGAATTTAAACTTTTTATGTAATCTTGTACCTATAATTATACTTGTGATCCTTTACGATACACTTTTTCAAAAACCGTTCAGATATGCATAAAATTAATCTCAACAATTACCAGAACATTTTGTTAATTGACTACACAAGGACACATTTATCTGCAAAAATTTTTCATTTAACATTGTTTTATAAGCGCGCAGGTTGTTGCAAGAATTGCCAACGTTGTATTCGAATACCTTTTCGACAGTGTACCGAGTTTTGGTTAAAAATATATGTGATTTCGAAGCCCCGATCACCGATTTCGATCGTCCGGAAGCCCATTTATATTCGCGGTACGCAATTTTGCCGAGTTACTCGATAATCAGATTCGAACGAACGGAGCGGCACAGAAAATTACAGTATTCCCGTGGCCGGCTTCCCGTGGATCTCGTTGCGAGCACAATGTTGCCCTTCGTGGACGATTAACGTCCAATGGAAATTGTTTATCGGCAAACCACCACGTGCGAACGATGCTCCAACTCGTGCCGGAGTGTCGGTTTTTAGGTTTCGGATGATGAAGCAGGTGATGCCGACGAAACTGCTCATTTCCGATACGTTGGCATAGTTGAACGACGCGGAAGAAATGTATTCCGTGCTCGAACCAGTTTTTCATCGTGCCACTTGCTACCTGATCGCCGATATTTTACGTCAATATGCAATTTTCAATAATGTACCAATTTATCAACAATTTCGCCTCCGACAACGCTTACGCACGCTGTGTTACACATTGATATTGCGATATGTTCGGTGGAAGAGCACATCGTGGGCGTTCCTATCCCTTCGTGTTATTGAAAATGGAAAAAATGAAGTGAAAAATTAAATTAAATGCAATAAATGACAAAAAGGAAGTGAAAAATTGAATTAAATTAATAAATGACAAAAATTAAGTGAAAAATTGAATTAACTAAAGCAATGACAAAAGTGAAGTGAAAAACTCAATTAAATGAAGCAATGACAAAAATGAAGTGAAAAATTAAATTAAATTACAAAATCACAAAAATGAAGTGAAAAATTAAATAAAATTACAAAATCACAAAAATGAAGTGAAAAATTAAATGAAATTAGAAAATGACAAAAATTAAATGAAAAATTAAATGAAATAACAAAATCATAAAAATGAAGTGAAAAATTAAATGAAATTAGAAAATGACAAAAATTAAATGAAATGAAAAAATGACAAAAATTAAGTGAAATGAAAAAATGACAAAAATTAAGTGAAATGAAAAAATGACAAAAATTAAGTGAAAAATTAAATTACATGAAAATATGACAAAAATTAAGTCAAAAATTGAATTAAATACAAAAATGATGTTTGTTATAATATTCATACTTCAGCAAAAAAATAAATTTATTTGTAATAAATACTACACAGTGGTAGTCCATACGATCCGAATAAAAATAGTAAATTGAATAACGAGACTTTAAATTTACTGCATTGCCTGTATGGACTATTCAACTATTTTTTCTTTGACTTTATTGGGTTTTACTGAAATCTATATGTGGATATGCGTATCGTTGTAATTTCCAACAGAGCTCAAAAATAAATAAACAAAAGATGAACCATAAATTAATACACTACTAATTAATACATTAATTCTTTATCTTGTTATAGTTTCCAATTGAAAATTTATAAAACGCTAATTTGACCAGTTTGATAGTTTCAATGTTAATCGTTTCAACAGACACAAAAATAAAAATGTAATTGTACATAAACAATGAACGCGAATAGTCAGATAATATTATCTGTCAGATAAATTACATTGGTAGTAAAAATCGATGGCATTGAATCTTCCCGTTCGTTATTTTCGATCACTGTTATAATCGGAATCGTCGAATACCAATCAAACACCGTTAGAACGCGGTGCATTGTCTAAAAGCATTACAACGTGTAACACGAATGTTCAGCCCACGTGTAGCATTGTTCCGGCGAACAATTCCCCTTGTCTAAGAAATGTATACCTTCGTCGAAACCCACACCGAATTATCCGTTCCCCCGTTGACAAGTAAATAATGACCGCGCGTCATCGAGATCGATGCCGCTTATCAATAAAACCTCGATCGATATTCTCGTACGATTTTTTAATCACCAAAGGTCAACACACTAGCGAGCGAGTGCGAGCAATTAATCCGTCGATTCGAATTCGATTTTAAATCGAAGTTCACCGTTCGATACGACGCGTTTGTTGATGTTACGTGTCCTGTTATGGTTGACACACCACCATTGATGCCTCATCCTCCAGAGTCACCGTATAGCTCCAAAGGGCACCGATAACGAGAAGCAACACCGTAGTCATACCTATACGTCACAACCGTCCTATCAACCTAAGAGTCATGCCTTGTTTTGCAAAGAACATAAAGACCCCGAACATCTCCCCAAAATAGTTCAGTTACCACTTATCCGCCGATCTGTGACATAGTGCTCTGTACGTCATTCTAAACCATAGAGAATAATAATACTTAACTAGAAGCAACTGCGAGTTTCTTCACCCCGTTCCCGTTGGCGCGGCTTAACAGTCCGATCGAATCGAACGGCGATGAAAGCTATTAACTTCGAATACAAATTATCAAGAAGTTAATTACTGTTACTGTTACGTAATAAGGAAATACTCTAGACGTAACAAGTGTCGTAAGGATGACATCGAACGAATCGATTGCAACACTCGAAACGATCGAGGAAATGGCCGCGTTACAAATAGTAAATTAGCGTATCAGACGCTATTAGAAGCTACTGTTAACTTTAATAGTATCGGACGTAACTGAGAGATTTAAACGATACGATCGAAGTCACCGATCGATTTGATTTCTACCGGGCGTTCGATTAATGACTTTTGCCCGCCGTCGATTCGGTCAAGATGGTTACCGAAAAAAAAAAAAAAAAAAATAGATAGGCGGTGTTCTTTAAACGACACCTGCTCAATTCGATCGTGATATCGATCTTTAATATCTTTTTTATCGTAGCAAGCTTTTATTACTTCGTTGCGCCGCATTTAAGGAGCTTTGCCCTTTATAGGATCAAGCTCTGCGTGTTTTGATCACATTCTTACGATAGACTTCGAATGACCTTGATTTGTATGATTGCATATGATGGTACATATTTACAATCATGTTTTGGAACATGGAATAAATATGGAATTTCTTTTTATTTTGATTAATGTACATTTTTTTGTGTGCATTTTAATCAAGATCTCGTATGATCAAAGTATAATAAATATAATTAACATTCTATAACGTTTGCAATCAATATATGTATATATACTATATACGTATCTTGTATAATTAAATTATAAAACATCATAAATTTTAAGAAAAACATTATATTTTAATTAAAGAGAAGAAAGAAGATATTTTATTATAGAAATATAACTCATCCACCGGTGTAACGTGAAGATCTAATTTGTCGATTGCTTAGGGGAAATGTATCTGATTCAATCGAGACCGATATCGATGGCCGTTTATCGGAACGCAATCGAGTCTATCAGATGGTAGCCGATGTCTCTCGTATCCGATAGTCGAGATTTTAATCCCGCGCTGTTCGATAATCGATCAAGATCCGATCGGAGAGGGTTAACGGCGGAGGGAAGTGGCGCGTTCCTAGCACGACGCAGCAATTACGTCCTAAACGGCAGACATTAATTAGACACGGCGAAATAATTAATCTCAGGCACTTAGATCATCCTCAGGAATCCTCACAGGTCCAGTCTCGCTAGCCGCATGAATATATGCATCAGGCGTGTACATACGCGTATACAGGCTTGCTCAAAAGTACAACATGCACAAAGTTTCTTTGAAAATGATGATTTGAAGTGTTCTTTATACATTATTAGTTATATTCATAAGTATTTTTAAATTTTTTCCATTTCATATTTACAAATTCACATTCTCAAATTCCCACATCCCCAAATTCACACTTTCCCAATATCCCACATTCCCAAATTCCAACATCCCCAAATTCCCACATCCCCAAATTCTCACATCCCTAAATTGCCACATCCCCAAATTGCCACATCGCCAAATTCTCACATCCCCAAATTCCAACATTCCCAAATTCCCACATCCCCAAATTCCCACTTTCCCAAAATCCCACATTCCCAAATCCCAACATCCCCAAATTCCCACTTTCCCAAAATCCCACATTCCCAAATCCCAACATCCCCAAAGTTCAACATCCCCAAATTCCCACATCCCCAAATTCTCACATCCCCAAATTCTCACATCCCAAATTCCCGTAACCCCAATTTCTCATGTCTCCAAATTTTCATATCCCCAGATTCCCAGATCTCCAAGTTCCCACATCCCCAAATTCCTACATCCCCAAAGTTCAACATCCCCAATTTCTCGTATCTCCAAATTCGCACATCCCAAAAATGTCCAAATATCCAAATTGTTAAATCTGCCAAAATTTTCGGGATCCTTATCCTCGAACCGCTCTATAGAAACACGGAATCCGCGCGAGCCGCAGCTTCCAGTTCGTCGTCGAGCAGATCGATTTATCGAATTTATTGCCGGCCATATCTGACCGGCGATCACGCGCTGTAATTCCTATATATAGAAATCGCGAAAACACCTGCGACATCGTCGTCGTTTCATCGCGTGTCGTCAACGATGCGACTGTTACTTTTTAATCGTTCGCTGAACGTACGTATCGACCATCGAGACTCGTCGAGTCGATCCCTCGTTCGAGGCCCGCTTCTCGACACGGTGTTCGACGACCCTTCTGTAATTATCGTTTCTTTGAACGTTTCGCGGTTTCAATCAACGCTCGCTCGTCGTATCGACGCTTTTTCTCCTCGTCGTTAATCGACCAAGTTGAATGTTTACTCGAACCGAGAGCTCGTTGCGGTCGATCTTTTTTTTTAATACTTCGCTGATTATCGAGGATGTTTACAGGCTGAAGAGGTTCCGAGGTTTGTTGGCTGTTTGACGACGGGGAAGATGAGTATTTCGGTGACGCTGTTTGAACACGCCTTTTTCTTTATGGATATCTTCATTTTTGTAAGAAATAATGAACTCCGAGCAAACTTTCTTTCCGTGCTTTTTTGCAACTTGATAATTTGTTTCCATTTTACTGTATACCGTCTTGGTTAATTCTTCTTTATCGTACACTTATCATTTTTTATCACAGATAACTTTTGTCACGGTACTCTTATCATTTTTATTAGCCTTAATTGCTGCGGGTATTTCATTGTATAATATACTATGTTCATCGAGTACATATTTGTCACGTATATTTTATTTTACCAAACACATGTTCATCATATATGTTTTATTTTATCAGATACATATGTCACTTCAACATATACATATTCCGTAAGCTTGTTTTTATTTCATATCGCCATGTAAATTCTTATCATATACATATAAATCACACATGTTTCATTTTATCGATTAAATATTTATCGTATATATTTAATTTCATCATGTACATACTTACACACGTATTCATCACATATGTGTCATCTTATCAGATGCACATTCATCACATATATTTCACTTCATCGCATAAGTATGTACTTATATATGCTTCAATTAATTATACGATTACAAGATATCATTACATAACGCACATTTAATTATCTGTCATGAATAAAATATAATTTTATACGTACAAAAAACTTGATACACGAATCCTGAATAATTACAGTGCATAAATCTATAGCATGTTTCGCGTCGACCGAATTAAATCGTCCGTGTATTCACACGAGCATAAAAGCTCCGCTCTATAATTACCATTTTCGAATCGGAACAGTAAAAGCTTGATATTCCGTGGTCGATTTAAACCGGTCCCGCGAGCGACAAATAAAGGTACCGCGCACCCTCTTTCCTAACCGGAAGCACGGTTCCCGGGACGTTCTTTTGATCGTTGCCCCCGCAATAACGCGTGAGAGCGTGCACGCGTTCGACGTTCATTAAACGCTGAAAGCTCGGCGTGTTTGCTGAAAGCGAGGCGAATTTGCACGGCACGAGAAGGAGGACGTTTGCTTTTACGCAACGAGCCTGCTCGTCTACACCGACAGAACGTTGCCGGCCTGGTGGATTTGAATTTCAAATGCGTCCCGATACTCCTCCGCGCGAAGGAAATCAGCCATTGCTCGAGCACCTGCGAATCGGCTCGAGCGGAAACTCGAAAGAACGATTTTGCACGGGACCACTAATTTCTGTCGCCTCTCGAGAATCCGCCGAGAAATTCGGTCTCGCTCGACGATTTAAGTGGCCCTCGGGCTTCCGACGATGATACGTGGCCAATTGCTTCGGTGAACATTTTGCTAATTTTATTGCTGAATCGAGATTCGACTTAAGGGGAAATCTACGATGTAAATTATTGGGCAAAAGAGACTTGAATGAACTGTTTTATTTATTTTGTATTTTATCCAATTCCTAGAATTATTCCTAGATTTCTACATTTCTGTGTTCCAAATTCCCATATCCACAAATTCCTGTATTGCAAAATTCTCATATGCCCAAATTCCCACATCCCCAAATTCTCACATGCCCAACTTCCACATCCTCAAATCCCTACATTCCCGAATTTCCGCATCTCCAAATTCCCACATCCCCAAATTCTCACATCCCCAAATTCCCACATCCCCAAATTCTCACATCCCCAAATTCCCACATTCCCAACTTCCAACATCCCCAAGTTCCCACATCCCTAAATTCTCACAACCCCATATTCCCACATTTCCAACTTCCCACGTCCCTAAATTCTTACATTCCCAAATTCTCACAACCCCAAATTCCCACATCCTCAAATTCTCACATCCCCAAATTCCGACATCCTCAAATTCTCACATCCCCATATTCTCACATTTCCAACTTACCACGTCTCCAAATTCCCATTCCCTCAAATTTTCACATCTCCAAATTCTCAAATTCTTAGGTTCCCAAATCTCGGTATCCTCGTTTTCCTAAATTTTCAAATCTTTACTTCCCCAAATTCTTAAAACTCAATCTCCTCAAATTGGAAATCCTGAATTGCAATTCATCCTGAATCGATGAATCCTCAAATTACAAATGCAAAATTGCAACTCAACCTGGATCAATGAATCCTCAAATCACAAATCCTAAATTGCAATTCATCCTGGGTCGATGACTCCTCGAATTGAAAATTCTCCAAATCCCAATCTTATCACAATCCAAACTCCGAAATTTCCAAATTTCAAATCCTTCAAATTCTAGACTCACTCCCCAAATTTTCAGTACCCTTTGGTCCATAAAATGAAGCACGAGAATGAACATGAATACTCGTCTCCTCTTCTCGGCCACGACTCCTCTAGGGAAACGATTTGTCGTATGCCCGACCGATCGGTAATACCAAGCTGCGAACGCGGTCTAGAAGAGAAACAGAAACATCGTGGTTGTCCGAACGTTGTTGAAGAGTAGCATCGTGCACCCCCTTGACACAATGGCGATTTAACAAGGACATTGGACGTCGCCGGATCGAGAAGAGAGAAAGAACGTGGACGATCGTGCGAAGCTTGCGGTCTAAGAATAGAGAGGGTGGCATGATTTATGCTCGATTATTTATGTGCCTGGACTATCGTCGCGATGCCGATCGCGCAAGTGCGCAGAGAATCGACGTTTATCGCTACGCGATCGCCGATATATCGCCGATCTAAGAGATTTTTTGTTTTCTACGAAACGCGTAATCGTTCATGCGCGGTTGCTATGATGTCGCTTAAGTTTCATTGATGCAACTTAGGATATTTATATAGTTATTTTATTTAGACACTGTACAAGCTTTTGATTGTATATGTCGTACACAATGCTGAGTTTGCAGTTTGTTGTTTTTAATACACACGTGGTCGGTATAATATAATGTAGCAAGTATAATCACTGATATAATATAGCGTGTCTAATATAGTGACGATTTGCGTGACGAGTATAATAGAATGATAATATATATTAAAAATGTGATATTATAATAATATATCTAACTAGTCACTAGTCTTATAAAGTGACTATATGCGTGGTGAGTATAATAGAATGATAATATACATTAAAAATTTCATATTATAATAATATATTTAACTTGTATAGTGTAATAATAATGCACCTAACAAGTATGACATAATGGTACTACACTAGGAAGTGCAACATTATGATAGCATATCTTGAAAATATAACAATGATAATATACAAGTAGAATATAACGATACAATATCTAGCAAGTGTAATACAGTGACAATGTATCTAACAAGTATGAAAAATAATTATATACCTAACGGTTATAACATTATAATAGTATAACCAACAAGTATAACACAGTGACAATGTATAATAAATATAATACAGTAGTAACATATGCAACAATTATAATATTATAATGATACACCCAACAGGTATAATATCATTGACAATATACCTAGCAAGTATAATACAATGATCGTGTACACAAAAAAAGGTATAACGTAGTGGTAGTATACGTAACAGGTGTAACATAATTATAGTATACCTAACAGTTTAATGATAATATCCGTAACAATTACATCGCAATAATTATAGACCGTGGATAATATTTGTGTACTATAGCTTCCGACTTATCAACCATTCGAATATTCATGAACGATAGCACGATTCTCGCCTCCAGCTGGAATAATTAATTAATCGATCGAGTCATCGACGTGAATCAGCATGATCGATTCTGAAACAACCGCGGTTCCATCGAAACGTTCCGTCGAAGTCGATGATCTCATCTACAGAATGTATTTACCGTCGAAACGAATGCAAATGGCGTTCATTAATCCTTGATTCAAGAAGTTGTAACGTGAATGAGTGACTCGTGTTAAAGAATAGCAGTGTTTAGGAGTTGTTTTTTTGCGTTTTCGGATTGATACGTGACACAATGATGCTCTCGTACCATAATCGGCTCGATAATTGGCAACGATAGTCTCTGGATGGATTACGACACGCAATTGTAGCTCGTGTATTATTGCTTATGGCACTTGTGGACGAAACGATGATTCGTGAATGACGGTGTATTTGTTCCTATAGAAATATTTAAATATTATCGAGCTTAATGAACATTGAAAAACGAAAATTATAATTAAATTCAAATAATATTTATATATTAGAGGATTCAAGTAATACTTGTATGTTGTTGCATGTAAATAATTCTTATATACTGTTTGATTCAAGCAATACTCACATGTTATTAAATCTGGGTAATGATTATTTTTTTTTCAATTTAAATTAGACTTGTGTATTATTGAACTTGAGTTATATTCATATTTATTATATTTATACAATACTTATGTATTATTAGATTTAAATAATACTTGCACGTTATTTATATTTACTGAGTCTAAATAATACTTGCATATAATTAAACGAGACTTAGATATTCTTAATTAAAATATTATTTAAATAAATATTTAAATAATATCGATTTGAATCAATATTTAAATAATATCTTTAGCTAAATAATGTTAAAATAATCGTTAGTAAAGTCAGTAGTCCAATAATGAACTATTGGAAGTGATCAGCATAAAATCGTTGGTTATCAGCAATTAACGATCTTCATTACGGAAAAGCATCGCGCGTGATTCCAATTATCGATCATTAGAGCCGTTGAATCACCTGTTTTTGTTAATATCTCGCCGCTTGATCGCCATGTCGGATCGTATCTTCCCGTTTTTACTTAGAATCTTCCACCTGCATGGCTAGAGCTGCCTTTGGGAATCTCAGCATCGGCGTATAATGCGAGTACAACAATGGTCTGTTTAAGAAGCGACTCGCCATGGAAAACAGTCTAATTACACGCGTGCGTTTAGATGCGGCTGTCTTCGCCAGGAAACCGACTTCAGAACGTGTCAGAATATTGCGAAATGTTTTCCGCGAAGATTAAAAACGATGATTTCTGGTAAAACGTGTTCATTTACTGTCGTCGGATCAATGATAGAACCTGTTATATTCTTCGAACAAAAATGGCCAATTCATAATCTCACGATTACGTCCGTCTTAATCTTCTTTTGCGATATTTTGCATTAAACCTAAAAGCTCTACAATTTTTAATGATAAATTAAAGTATCGAATTGCATAGAATATAGTGCAATTCATTTTATGAATGTTTATATCAATACAGTTAATAATATCATTCAATTAAAATGCGATTAACTCGAATAGAAAATAGCAGTGACGATAATGAATTTAAAAATTCGTCATACAATCACCTGCAATTTTTACGTGCCCTGAAATCTTACAATTTTAGATATCATATAATCATACTTTCAGAATCATGTTTATATAATTATACACGCAAACAAAAATATAAATAGCAATGCGTACCGACAATTTTATTATTCCTTCACTAATTTGCATTCATTACAACAAATGGAAGAATACACTTACAATAAGTGAATTTCCAAAACACAATCAACCGAATGAAACAGTAATTAATCCCGAAAAGATAAAAGCACCGCAATATATAAAATTCATATAACTACACCCGCAAATATAAATAACAATCCATACCGAGAATTTTATTATTCCTTCACTAATTTGCATTTGTTACAACAAATCAAAGAGTACACTTACAATAAATTAATTTCCAAACACGATCAACTGAATGAAGTATTTAATCCCAAAAACAGAAAAACACCGCAAAATTCATCGTACCACTACGCCATTCGTTAATATCAGTAATTCTCTTTGGAATTCTCTTTAGCATAACATCGAATTAATTTCATTGAAAGGTTGTTACTTTCGTTGAGTGAGGTGTTCATCGTGAGAGCAGCATAAAGGTGGTCCCACGTCGTAAATTCCCGGTTGTTTCTCGAACGTCAGCGACCTCCCGTCGAATTTCTTGACGACCCAGGCCAAGGATGAAACTCGTATCGAGAACGATCTTCAGCCTCGTCCCCTTTGCTTGCCGGTTTCCCTCCCGCTGCTGCCACAATCTGCAAGATCACGGGGATGGAGGGCGAAGGGCAGCCCGGCTAAACACGTAGCCTTCCCGCGGACCGCCCTTCATGGGCGAGGAGGGTTCGATAACCCAAGGTTCGCGTGCGAAATTACCGAAATTGCAGTTCGACCATTTGACCCCCCGTGGCCCTCCACCGATGCATCGAGGGTGCTTTTAGCGCTGGATGCTTGCGAGCACACACCGTGGGATACCTCTCGTATGCTGAAATTATCGAAAAGCATCAGAAAATGAAGTTGTAGACACCGCTGATGCGGTATGTTGTTAGGTGTAGCTTGATAAATTATTATACACGAATGGATCTCTTTCGTTAGATTCGTTACATTTAATTAGATTAACCATTTTTTTGGGTACTTCATATATTGACGAGTACACATGTGAACTCCGTAATGTGCTAACACTTGAACTTTAAACTGTTACTGTCATTCAATTCATTACATTTAATTAGTTCAACAATTTTGTTGATACTTCATACATTGACGATGTATGTACATATGTGGACTATGTAACGTGCTAACGCTTGAACTTATAACTGAGGTTTCTGTCATTAAATGCAATACATTTAATTAGTTTATGAATTTTATTGATACTTGACATGTTCATAAGGTGTTTATACGACAAATTTGTATAATATATTGACTTTGATCTAACAGTGGTGAAGTGTGACGTTTACTGTGAGTGAATAAATAATTATACCGATATTTCTTTCATGAAATTCATTAAATTTTATTGATACTTGATATGTTCATAATATGTTTATACGATAAATTTCTGCATTATATTGAAAGAATTTTTGACATTATATATACAATTGTATTTGAGAATGTCATTTAATGTCCAGAGTATGATAATTTATTTTTAAGTTCTAATTAGAATTCGACAGAGCAAATAAAGAGAAGGAAGTGATAACGCAGAAAACTAAGAATCATTAATATAAAGGAACTCAAATTCATGAATACGTGACACCAGTCGTCAAAATGTTAAGTATTCTATGTTCCCAGTGTTTGCTAGTGTTTGGACAAACCTTGACTTTAATTTAAGCGACGTTATACTCGATAGGTGCTAGATTTTTATGTACTTAGGATCGTAAATAAGGAAGGCGGAGTGATGAAATAATAGATAATTATACTTTCTTCCACAATGTACCGTTCTACTTGTATTTAAGGGTCAAATTTTGAATTTCACGTACAGACATAGATGTCAAAAACGATATTCTAAAACTGTAATAACTATATCTGTTCTATTATATGATGATAATAAAGTTATAAAATATGCAATTTTTGAATGTATCTCATATTTTTATTGAATCACAATGTATTATATCTAGATTCTACATGGAACGATATATCAATAATATGAAGAAAACAGAATTGAAATATTTTACAATGATCAATACAATTTTGTTGTACTTGAAAGGTTTCGAGACGATGACCCATGATCCTTTAGCAGATCATTACAGAGATTTTAATCGGATCGTTTAGCAGAGTCCTTCCTTGATCGTTTCACAAATCGTTCCTCTGCTTTTTGTTCGATCTCGAGCGAGTCGAAACACTTTTTTGCCGTTCATTTCGACCCACCATCTATCAGCGTACACGTAATTGCTCCTCGGACCATGGTAAACGGAAAGGAGGTAATCGCGATAAAAAGAAACGAACGGAAAAAAAAAATTGAGAGGATTAATTGTAACTGGAACTTTTGCGCGGTACATGCGTGCGTTAAATCGACGGTAGGCGCGATTTAATCGGGACAAAAATAACCCGCGAACATAATTTAATCAGAATTTTTGACACTCGCGAGCGTTCACGTTCTGGTTCACGGGACCGAAACAGAACAACCGTTTACTTCGCAATTAAATTCTCCCACGGTTTCCTGAATGACTGAAAATTTCACCGGAGAACCGTAATGAACGGAGGATTTAAAAAAAAAGGCAGGAAATAGGGATACGACCGTACGTTTTCGGCGTGAAATAAAAAACGTGCTGCTGTTAACACGATCTCGATTAAAGGAACATATGATTCCGCTATGGTAAAAAACAGAATGCAAATGTCCGTGGGATCTGTGGCACGAGTGTCGGTCTCCGACAGAGACCGAAATATCATTTCCGGAAACGAAGGATACCGTTAAACTGTTCATTATTTCGGCCAATTAAGGCGGTGTCTTTTGGATGTATCCTTGATTGTGTGTTTCGAGTTGTACTTCGATGCGGAGCATGGCACGGTGTAAATTTCGTGAGTTAAAATTGCGGTGTGTTTCGATTTCGATGTATTTACATTTTGTTATATTGCAATTTCGGGACGTTGCAGTTTTGACCGATTAGAAATTTGGAGTACTATGGTTTCGATGCGTTGCAATTCTAACGTTGCACTTTTGACGCATTGCAATTTTGTTGCGTTGCAATTCTAACGTGATGCCAATTCCAGTACTTTACAATTTCGGTACGTTGCAATTTCGACGCGTTGCAAACTCGGTGTGTTGCAATTTTAACGCGCTGCAATTTCAGTGCTTTGCAATTTCGGTACGTTGCGATTTCGACGCGTTGCAATTTCGGTACGTTGCAATTTCGACGCGTTGCAAATTCGGTATGTTGCAATTTTAACGCGATGCAATTCCGACGCGTTGTAATTTCGACCCGATGCAGTTTCCACACATTGCAATTTTGACGCGGTGATAATTTCAGTGCTTTGCAATTTTGGTACATTGCAATTGTGTTGCGTTGCAATTTTGGTACATTGTAATTTCAGTGCGTTGCAACTTTGAAGGATTGCTTTTTAAGAGCGTTGAGACTTCAACGCGTTGCAATTTTGATGCATTGCAATTTTGACTCGCTGCAATCCTAACGCGTTGCAATTTTGACACGTTGGAATTTCAGTGCAATTGCAACTTTGGAGCATTGCCGCGTCAGAGCGTTGAAACTTCAACGCGTTGCAATTTCGTTATGCTACGATCCTAACACGTTGCAATTTCGATGAGTTGTAATTTTGTCACGTTGCAATTTTGACACATTGCATTTTTTTCGCATTGTGATGTTGACGCGTTGAAGTTTATATTAGATTGATTACTATAAGCGGTCGACCTAAGAAAAAATCAAAATATAAAATTTCAAGCTTTTCGTCAATCTACACTTCAAATAAAAATCCGAGATCAGAAAAACTGTGATATTTCACTGAAGTTACCATAAGTGGTTAACATACATATTTTGTAAATCGCAACAATTCCCATGTACAAAAATTTGATGATAAAAAACCATGTTGGGAGAATTACAATTCTCGAGGGTCAATGTCGACGCAATACGTAATCAGTACGATATAAAATATTCGAAAATGGCAGATCGTGTTTCGAGTATAGAGCTAGATGACACTTAAGTGCGCGTACAAGCGATTGCATTATTTGAATAATCAATAACACGCAGCGGGAGTTCGACCGCGCGAATCTACTCGCCACGTTTGTACAGATTAATCTAAATGTAAATGACCATAATGGTCGGCGTAAAATTTCGTATTATAGTGTCGCATGGTCGAAACTCGCGCGTGTAAGACCACGCGGATTGCTCGGTTTAAGCGAGAGCCGGACCTTTTTTTATATCGTTTCAGCGCGTGCTTTGAATTATCGTGATTTTCGAGCACGTGCTTGAAATTGGACCGTCAACTGTCTGCTACAAATTGCGTTGCCAACAGGAATATCGGTATTTCGCGATGTAAATTGTTTGCACACAAAGAATTCATTGTACGTGTGGTATCGTGTGGTCGTGTAACGATAATGACCTCCTATTTTACCTTTCTATTTTTTTTTACTTTACGCGTTACTGCGGACCAGAAATTCGGGATAATAATTCTCGACTTCATTTTGACTGTTAAATAATACGACAGTGATATCATATTATTAAATAATGTTTCATAATAATTTCCGATTATATTTCTTTAAACTTGTAATAATATTTTTTGTCAATAATATTATTCAATAATATTTTAATTAACTATTATGTTATATGAATGTAACAAATCTAGATTATAATTTTTACACCCGGACTATATATTTGAATTAATTTAAATTTGCATCACGAATCAATTATATTACACTTGAACTTGAAGTTTATATCACAAGAGATTGTAAAATACGATGCACGTTTATTATGCAATGTACAATTTTTTCGTATTTTAATTTCAATTTTTTCATGGAATATAAAACCGTGGCGTAAACTATCACGGTACTGTTAATCAACTATTAAGTTGGTTTGAAAATGATTACAAAAGAATGAAGACGTTATGCTTGGAACTAAGACAATATTTATATCTTTCAAAAATTATTTGCATTTCCTAGTAGTTTGTGACGTCGAGTTATTATCGCATAAACGTATTGATTTCGTAAGGGAGTAGATATAGAGTAGAGAACGGTCGAGGAAAGATATAATCACGAGCATACACGAAATTCGTTCCCATTTGGATATGCAAACGGCTTATGGTACTGAATACGCAAATATTTGAACTCTCACTGGTTGTCGCGACGCCGAAAATAAAATTGTGAACATCCGCAAAATGGAAGTTCAAACATCGTAAGAAATATATATATAGCGGCCTGGAGAACATAATAAAATAATTCAAAATGATGTATGTTGAACGGAGTTATTTAAATTTTGCGTTAAATATGTATTCAGGTTACTTAAGTGCGCAGCAGACAGACAACGACTGATATACATATCGAGATATGAAAAAAGAAGAAGTACAATATAGAAGCGGAATATAATAATTTACGGTCTGGTTGCACGATCCAGTTCAGATAAATAATCGAAAGAATATTTTTGAAACGACCGTCGGTTGAATACTGGCTATTGCAAGCAGAAATTATTGCAAATATTATTATACTTTATTCGTCGTTGCTATAACTGAAGCTTGCGAGATTATATCCACATTTAACCTTGTAAGATTTTATCCATTTTAAATCTGTAATATTTCGTTCATTTTGAGATCCTGCAAGATTTTATTAATTTTTAACCTTGTAAAATTTTTACCCTTTTGCATCTTATATGATTTTGTCCATTCAGAATTCTGTAATATTTTGTTCATTTTTGATCTTACAAGATTATATTCATTTTTGACCTTGTAAGATTTTATCCAGTGAATGTTGCAATATTTTGTCCATTTTTAATCCTGTAATATTTCCTTCATTTCAGATCTTGCAATATTTGATTCCATTTGAACGTTGTAAGATTTTATCCATTTTGAGCATCGTCCATTTTCAATCTTACAATAATTTATTCATAATTGAAAGATTAACTTCATAATAAATATATTTTAACTCTTCAAACAGCGGATTCGGAAAAATTGAGAAAACCTTAACCACATCACGAACAAATTTTTTGAGGTTAGGAAAAGAAATAACGTAACCAGGATGTAATTCCCAGATAAGTCAAATATATGAAATAAATTTCATACAAAAGAACGTGTAACGTGCAAAAATCTATGATATAAATTGTATATGATCCCTGATGAACACAAAAGTAAAACTCCACATGGGTATTTTTAAACACATGATTCATTTTTAACGTTGAAAGATTTTATCTATTTTTAATGTTGCAAGATTTTGTCCAACATTTGCATTCGATTTATGTTCCAACGCTTCTGCGATTTGCGGTTGTAAAAAATATTCTGGTTCCCCCGAGTCGAGAAATCTACCCCCGAAGCTAACGAAACGCGTAATTGCTCTAAGTTCAATGCTTCAGCAGGAAAAATGAAAGAAACTCGCGGCGTTTATGGTTGAGAAGTTGAAAACTCGACCGGGTACACGCGACTCGTAGGATCGGCAATAAGAGAAAGGCGAAATATCAGCACGAGAGCAAGTAACATTCTTGTAACGCGGTAGAACAGCGATAACATCCCGAAATATATGCGCCACCGTGCACGAAAGTGGTTAATGATTGTCGTTAAGTATCGTATAATAATCTTCGCCATCCCGCTGTGGACCAAAGTAGATAGTTGGCTCGTGAGTGTACGGGGCCAGTTAAGGGGTGGAAAGGGACACCGTATCAAGAAACCAGATCTCCGTCAGATTTATTCCGCACAATATTTCACGAACAAGTATCGCAAATTATATCTGAAATACAATAATTTGCATCTCAAATAACGCGTTACGCTTGTTCTCTTATTTGTTGCGTTATTACGTTCGGTGAATATCGGCGTACGCGGTTCTTTTTGTCGGGGTGGATCGATTTTTGTGGGGTCAATTATGATTGAGAATTTTGCAATGGATCGTATTAGATATGATTTGGTGCACTTTGCAAATTTGAGGTCGCAGGTGTTCGATAGTTAGGCGTTGGGTGTTAGCTGTGAAATATTGCACGCTTGGGATAATTGAAAAATTGGAGGTCGAGAATTTGGGGGTTTCAGATTTTGCGGATTTAGGATGTCGGGGATATGGGAAGTTAGGGATATAGGAACTCGGGGATATGGGATATTGGTAATTTGAAAGTTGGGGAATTTGTAGACGTTACTGAATATGGAAATTCGGGGATGTGCGAAATTGGAAATTAAAAAATTTGGGAATTAGAAATTGGGAGTTAAAAAATTTGGAAATTCAGAAATTGGGGGTTGAAAAATTTAGAAATTAGGAATTGGGAATTGGAAAATTTGTAAACTTGGAAATTGAAAATTTAACAATTTGGAAATATAGAAATTGGGAAATGACAAATATGGACATTTCGAAATTGGGAATTGACAAATTTCGAAATTTAGAAACTGGGAATTGATAAATTTGGAAATTTATAAATTGGGAATTGACAAATTTGGAAATTTAGGAATCGGGAATTGACAAATTTGGAAATTTATAAATTGGGAATTGACAAATTTGGAAATTTAGGAATCGGGAATTGACAAATTTGGAAATTTAGAAATTGGGAATTGACAAATTTGGAAATTTATAAATTGGGAATTGACAAATTTGGAAATTTAGGAATCGGGAATTGACAAATTTGGAAATTTAAAAATTGGGAATTGACAAATTTGGAAATTTAGAAATTGGGAATTGCCCAATTTGGAAATTTAGAAACTGGGAATTGATAAATTTGGAAATTTAGAAATTGGGAATTGACAAATTTGGAAATTTAGAAACTGGGAATTGACAAATTTTGAAATTGGGAATAGAAAAATTTGAGAATTTGGAAATTATTATACTTGGGAATATGGAAAATTACAAATTTAAGAATTTCGAGTTTCAGAGACTTCAGAATTAAACCAAAATGCAGATCGAGAAAATCACGGAGAAACGAAATGATTGGATTATTTGAGGGAACAGGTTAAGGAGTTGATAATGTAAATCTTCTGGATCATCGCGTGTTCGGATTATGTACATTACACATCAGCTAGTTTATTTTGTTATACAGTTGCAATGATCGGGTTTCGTGATATGCAGGCGGACAGCGGGATATCTTATCTCCAGCTGCTTGTGTTTCGACATTCCTTGATAGGATTTGTGAAATAATTAATTGAGAAATCAACGAAGATTAACACATTATCCGTCGCATTTCGAACAGGTGTGCTTAATATCACACGCAATGATGTGGATGATTAACCAGTTATGATCCTTTATCCTTTCATGACATTTTGAAATGCATTGAAATTTATAAAGGGATTTGCACATCTTTTTAATTCTCTCTAAATATTATCTGTTCCTTCATTTTCTTTCAGTTTCCATTATATTAAAAAATTATATAAAAGAAAAGTTGTAGAATAAGAAATTAAAATGAAACTCTCTTCTGGAAAGGTTACATTTCAAATATAAAATTTATTCATCAACATCACAAAGTTTTCCATAAATGTTCACTAAAAAAATATAATATTTTCTATCAGAAAACTCTCCATTAATATCAAATGATAAATTTGTACTCCTTTAAATATTAAATCACATCATGTTGTAATTGAACGAACGAAAATTCATTAAATATTTTCAAGTCTCCTATAAATATCCCCTAAAACAGAAGTACAATATTTTGCATAAAAGATCTCCGTAATTATTCCACAAAAAAAGAAACACGATATTACGTATAAAAAATCTTTACAAATATTCCCTAACAAAGAAATATAATATTTTCACTAAAACATATCTTTTAATATCAGACACAAAATGCTTACTCCTCCAATAACAAACAGCTGTGTTCTGAATCCCGTCATAAAAATTCAATTAAACCATTTTTAATTAATCCGAACCTTTTACCGTCAAGGAACAATCGGTTGCCGGATAATTATTAACCAAAAACGGCTGATGGAAGTCTCGTTACGGCGAGGTAACGAGAGAATCGAACATGGCGGGGGGTTGTTTTCGGCGGGAGGATAATTAAATTTCGACGAGAAACCATTTTCTGTCGGACGTCGACGTACGTAACGAGCGTTCGTATTATCTTCGGAGAGAATGATCGTGAGAGAGGACGAACTGGTACAGGGAAGACGAAAGTTGAGATGTTCTACCGATGCGAAACGCCTCGCTCGTTAATAGATCTCGCTAAAGGCGAGCCATTAAAGCCATAATGGCCAGGGAAATCCTGCTGCGAAGAAATAATATCCTGGGTCCCGTTCGACCCGCCAACGGAAGGTACTGATACTTTCATCAGACCAGAAATTCGATTCGAAACAATTAAAGAAAGTCTGACACGCGTCTACGTGAAACATTGCTTATTCATTAATGGGAAAAAAAAACACTTTGATCCGATCAGGAGAATAGATTTATACTTGAGAAAGGAATAAATGGATTGCATAAGAGGAAGAAATGAATTATAATCATTATCGAATTGTAGTTTACCGATTTCTTCATTGTTAACATTGAATTGTTGCTTAATAATTACTCAATTATTGTTACTGAATATTTGCTTAAGAATTACGAAAATGATAGAGCAAGAGAATTGTTCAATGCAGACACGCATTCGTGCATGAGTGATGATACAACGTTGTCGTGTTTTTACCCGTTGTAATTTTCGGTGCATAGCAATTTGAGGGGATTGCACTTTCTACGCGCTGTAATTCTGTCGTGTTGCAATTTTACACCGTTGTAATTTTACTACATTGCACTTTCGGAGCGTTGTAATTTTCGGTTCATCGCAATTTGGGGGGATTGGTCTTTTTACGCGCTTTAATTTTGTCATGTCGCGACTTTAGAGCGTTGTAATTTTATTACATTGTAATTTCGGAACGTTGTAATTTTGAAGTGCCATAATTTCGTTGCGTTGCCACTTTGGCGCATTGAAGTTTGAGAGAGTTGTACTTCCTACGCGTTGTAGTTTCGACGCGTTGCAATTTCAGAGAGTTGTAATTTCGTCGTGTCGCTATTATAGAGTGTTGAAAATTTACGACATTTCAATTTTAGGGCGTTGTAATTTTCGGCTCATTGCAATTTGAAGGGATTGTACTTTCTACGCTCTGTAATGTAGTCGTTTTGCGATTTTAGAGCGTTGTAATTTTATTACACTGCAATATTGGAACGTTGTAATTTTGAAGTGCTTTAATTTCGTTGCATTGCAACTTTGCCGCGTTGAAATTTGAGAGCGTTGCACTTCTTACGCGTTGTAATTTCAGAGCGTTGTAATATGTGCGCGTTGCAATTTTGGTGTATTGTATTAGTGACACGTTGCAACAATGGAGAAATAAAATTTCGCTGCGCATTGCATGTATTTTAATGCAATGCTATTTAGCTCATTGTCAGTATAATTTCGACTAATGGAATTTTAGCTAGTTGTAATTTAGATGAGCATTAATTAAAAGAGAAGAAAAGCGTAAAAATTACCAATTCAATATTAGAAATAGACTCAAATTAATTTTTACAAATTAATTGTTCAAACTATTTTCAATCCATTTTATAAACTATAACCCAAATTCAAAATTAATTTAAATTTTGCATAGCCATCGAATTTTTGCGCGTATTAATCACAGTTTTGCGCAAGCATTTTGAGTTAAACTCGAAATGTCGAGCATTAGCACTCACAGACTCCAACGTTAAGTAAGATATTATTTTGCTATAAGACGCACACCTTTTATCGATTTACTTCCGAGCACCAACTATAATCCCGTTTTTCTAGAAATCACTTATACACCGCAGCCCCGAGCTAACGAGGATCAGGGTTTCATTATTCGAGTTTCAGTAAGCCGTCGCATAAACGGGTTATAACAGAGAAAACCGTCGTGGAAAACAGTGTAAGAAAAATCGGGAAAAGTATAATTCACGATATGCGATCGCGACACGAGATTCAATTTTCGATCGAATCAACCGTTTGTATTTAAATACCTGTGCGAGTAAAACGGTCCTTGGATTCTTACCGTTTTCTCGTCGCTCTTTTCTGTCTTATTTGTTGCTGCCACGCATCTATTTAATTACTCTTTTAACGGAATCAGAATACATCGTTAATCACAAGAAGCGTGTTTGACCTATCCCAACATTCCCAAAACCCGTCATCGCTAATAGCGTATATTCATTCGGTGGATGCTAATAAGAAGGTCGTTCAACGAACTGTTTGGTATAATAATATTCCCAGCTCAAGATTTCCATATTATATCATCGAATTATGTAATACAGGAATGTTGTGTTTTTCGCGGAGGTAATGAGATGTTAACGAGATCCCGGATTCATGTATAATTCCTGTCGAATTAACGCGTTTCGCGGTTATATTAGGTTTTCACGTTATTTTCAAGTCGTCAACACTAATTTTAAAGTCGATGGATTACGTGATTGGTGACGTAAACAGAGATACAAATTTGTACGTTGTACGGTATGTTATATATTTAGAGAAATTATCGTGATTTCGGTGAGCTGCTATTTTGATCGATTTTAAGTTTAACACGCTGTAGTTTCAACGAGTAATATTTACGGAGAGTTGTAGCTCTGATGTGTCGTGACTGTGACGCGTTGTAACGTCAGTGCATTTCAACAGCGACGCAATGAAATTTTGGTGCGCTGTAACTTAACGTTGCAATTGTAACGCGTTGCAATATCGGTGCTGTGCAACTTTAATGCAATGCAATTTCGACACGTTGCAATTTCAGTGCCTTGCAATATCGGCCCGTTGCAATTTCGACACGTTGCAATTTTGACTCGTTGCAATTTCGACGCGTTGCAATTTCGACACGTTGCAATTTTGACGCGTTGTAATTTCAGTGCTTTGCAATTTCGGTGCGTTGCAAGTTTGACGCGTTGCAATATCGACCCGTTGCAATTTTGACAGTTGCAATTTTGACGCGTTGCAATTGTGACGCGTTGAAATTTTGACTCGTTGCAACTTCGACGCGTTGCAATTTCGACACGTTGCAATTTTGACGCGTTGTAATTTCAGTGCTTTGCAATTTCGGTGCGTTGCAATTTTAATGCGATGCAATTTCGACACGTTGCAATTTCAGTGCCTTGCAATTTCGGTGCGGTGCAATTTCGACACGTTGCTATTTTGACGCGTTGCAATTTTGCGCGTTGAAATTTTGACTCGTTGCAATTTCGACGCGTTGCAATTTCGACACGTTGCAATTTTGACAGTTGCAATTTTGACGCGTTGCAATTGTGACGCGTTGTAATTTCAGTGCTTTGCAATTTCGGTGCGTTGCAATTTTAATGCGATGCAATTTCGACACGTTGCAATTTCAGTGCCTTGCAATTTCGGTGCGTTGCAATTTCGACACGTTGCTATTTTGACGCGTTGCAATTTTGCGCGTTGAAATTTTGACTCGTTGCAATTTCGACGCGTTGCAATTTCGACACGTTGCAATTTTGACAGTTGCAATTTTGACGCGTTGCAATTTTGACGCGTTGTAATTTCAGTGCTTTGCAATTTCGGTGCGTTGCAATTTTAATGCGATGCAATTTCGACACGTTGCAATTTCGGTGCGTTGCAATTTCGACACGTTGCAATTTTGACGCGTTGCAATTTTGCGCGTTGAAATTTTGACTCGTTGCAATTTCGACGCGTTGCAATTTCGACACGTTGCAATTTTGACAGTTGCAATTTTGACGCGTTGCAATTGTGACGCGTTGTAATTTCAGTGCTTTGCAATTTCGGTGCGTTGCAATTTTAATGCGATGCAATTTCGACACGTTGCAATTTCAGTGCCTTGCAATTTCGGTGCGTTGCAATTTCGACACGTTGCTATTTTGACGCGTTGCAATTTTGCGCGTTGAAATTTTGACTCGTTGCAATTTCGACGCGTTGCAATTTCGACACGTTGCAATTTTGACAGTTGCAATTTTGACGCGTTGCAATTGTGACGCGTTGAAATTTTGACCCGTTGCAATTATGACGCGTTGTAATTTCAGTGCTTTGCAATTTCGGTGCGTTGCAATTTTAATGCGATGCAATTTCGACACGTTGCAATTTCAGTGCCTTGCAATTTCAGTGCGTTGCAAGTTTGACGCGCTGCAATATCGGCCCGTTGCAATTTCGACACGTTGCAATTTTGACGCGTTGAAATTTTGATACCCTGTAATTTCGACGCGCTGTAAATTTAGCGCGCTGCAAGTTCCGTATGCTATAATCTCGACGCGTTGTACTTCCAACTGATTGTAAGTTTGATGCCTGTAACATAGACGCGTTGTAGCTACAGCATGATGTAACATTGATGCGTTGATATTCAGTTGCTTTATAAATTTCCCGCATAACAATGTCAAAACTTTGTTATAACAATATCCAATTCCTGTACTTCGTAACATAAAATTAGTCTCATTGTAACTTCATCGACCTATAATTTAGCCGCGTTATAATTTCAGCGTTAGTTGCAACAACGCAGCATTAAAACTTCATGACGTTACATAACTAAACAGTTAATCGGCCCACATTATACAAAAAATGATCGCTGTATATTGTACGTATTCATTATTATGTGACCACATTATTATGTATCCACCATCCGTTTTGCAAACTACGCGCGCAATCCATCGTGCATATCACGCACGTCACGCGTGTCACATATATCACGTCACCTGTAAATCTTACAAGACGATACGCAAATTTCTCCCCTGCCCTCCGACGAAATAATCGTCGATGTAATTGCACCGGCCATGCAGAACGATGTAGATCAGCGATTATGCTCACGGTCGGTTATTTCGAGGCTCCGAACGATCGTGGCAAAAAGAATCGATAGAAACGCGGTAATGAAGAAAAATTGCGGCAATAATGGTGGCTCGCGAAAGAATCGGCCGAGAGGGGTCGTCATCCTCGAGGATCCTTGGACGAGGTTCGCTCTTTTGCCCGATTACAGTTAACCTATTTGGAGGTCGATGCTCGCCGGGCAACGCGATAAAAGGTGTTCGAAATTTTCGGCCACTCTCCGACAAGCTGACCCACGCATTAACGTGTAATATATCGAGGTTTTTTCTTTGGCCGTGAACCAAAAACACCTTGAGATGCGTCGATCTTTCGATCGTCTCTGGTAAATTAAAACCTCCTCTTCCGGCGTTCGTCTGCTTAACGATTTCGGCTTCAAAACGCGAAAAATGGAACGAATAAATAATTGAGGCAATTTTTTAATCGGTCATCGTGCGGCTTAATTACCGACGTCGTGATTTTTGTTTATCTGAAATTGCAACAATTTCTTAGCCACTCGTTCGTTGTTTGTTAAAGAAAGAAATTATGTGAGTACAAGAATTAGAAGTTCAGTGAATATCATGAGCAATATAAATATTTATAATTACTGGATAAACGCAGAATAAATATTTACATACAATACATGTATGTATTATAATAATCAATTCATAACGTTTTATAAATAATATGATATATTCTAACATTTATATGTTAGATAGAACATTTTATAAATAAAATAATACATCCTATATATAACATTTCACACATAATATAATACATTGTGCATTTATTAATCTTTATTTATTTATATCTTTATAACAATATTTATTATTTACAAAATATCATTTTGATATTAATAATAGTAGAAATAAAGTAAAATAATATTTGTAACATAAGTATCCCTTTTCACGAGGAGAAAAATTTACACGTTTCAAGTTTAAACTTCTCTCACGCCAATGAAGAAATAATCAAATAATTTGTTTGCTAATCGTGGTATGAAGGTCCGAGAGAATAGTTCGAACGTGGAAACGTAGTTTTTCGGAAATAATGGATTGACGTGGCTAAACTCGGTTTTCGGTAAAGGAATCGAAGCGTTTGAACAGAAACGCTGAAGGCGGTCCCACGATTAAGCCTGCTGCTTCCTCGAGTGTAAATTGTTCCATTCATTCCGATGCGAACGCTGCTTGCGTTTTAATGTTTCAACGTCTGAAAGGCTCGGTCGGGACCCGAATGATGTGCGAACTCCGAAACGAGATCGTTGAACGATGATTTCGGCTACCGAAGAATTTTAATGATTCCGATGGACCTTCTCTTTTCATTAACAACGATTCACTTAATCCGTTCTAGCTACGAACGTTAGCAAAGTACAAATGGTACGTGTCTAATTATTTTTAAATCACCGTGTCTGTTTAATCATTTTATCGTGAGGAATCGCTAAATCATTGTTTATCTAAAAAATTACTAAACGGTCGCGTTAAAAGGATTTGCTAAACTATTGTAACGCGAAGAATAACTAAATCATTGTAACATTATGTGTTAGGAGATTGGTGAATTATAGCGAATCATTAGACCATTGTAACGTAAGAAATCGTCAGATCATTTATATATATAAAAAATTACTGAAACACTGAAGTGCAAGAAATTACTAAATTGTTAAAATGTAAGGAATTACAAAGTTGTTGTACTACAAGGAACCGTTGTATCGATATACTATAAAAAATCACTAAATCGCTGTAATATAAAGAATCACTACATCATTGTGACACTACAAGTCACTTTATCATTATAATACAAAAAATCACTTAATAACTGTAATATAACGAATCACTAAATCATTATAGCACTAGAAGACACTTAATCATTACAATATAAAAAATCACTAAATAACTGTAATATAAGGAATTACTAAATCATTATGGCACAAGAAGTTATTTAAACAGTACATCATAAAAAGTCACTAAATCATAATAATATACGAAATGGCTAAATCAATATAATATATATAATTATTAAATCGTTATAATATAAAGAAAAAACTAAATCATTATAATGTAAATAATTACCAAATCATTATAACATAGGGAACTAGTTAATCGTTGTATTACGCGTACGAAAAATGATTTGTACGCTTATCTGATAAGGAAGGGAATTCTGATTTGTGCCGAGTAGTGTTCTAAAAAAAAAGAAATGGAAGTTAATTTTAGCTCGGAGAGAAAAAAAATGGCATGTAAATTCCTCGGAGACGCACCTGTGTGGCACTGTCGGCATTCCAGACGAGGTCGATATCGTGATCGACTGAGGTGAAGCACGCGTTGTTATACAACACAACGGCCTTGAAACGCATAATCGTTGTCCATACCTTAACGCCGGTTTACCGCCTCCTATCGGCCCCCTTTCGTTTCCGCCTTTTTTTTACAATGTTTACCAATCTATTGAACGACGATCACTTCTTTCGGTTCAACGATCTGGTTTCTTTGTAATCTCTTTACTCTTTGTTTAAATATTGAAGAGAAATATTTCCGCTCGAAGGAACGTTTGATGGCTATTGGCATTTTATAACGAATCGTTGAATCTCGTTGAATGAAATGAAATCTTTCAGAGTGTAAATGTATCATATATTTTTATTTGTAGTTTGTTGATTGCGATTGATATAATGCCAATTATGCGATAAAGTTAGAAAGTAGTAATATCGATGTCATCGTGAACGACGATGTAACGCGACGTGTCTTATGCAACTAACGAAGCATTGAAATCACCGGGGTTATTGCTCGAAAGAGACGATTGTATCTTGACTTTATTTAGCTGACAATTTTTTTTATAATTCATTGATCATAATTAATAAATTATGCTAAGAACTAACGAATTTTTGTATCAATAATCCACTGACCACAATTAATTATGCCATGCTCGCTCGTGAGGGTTCACAGAAAATTTAAAAATTTTGCCCAGTAACAGCAGGAATTATTTACAACTAATAAATTATTACAATTTCTATAAAAGCTAGTCAATTATACTGTGTTTAGAACTAATAAAATATAGTAATAAGCAAAGAAGCAAAGTGTAATAGAAAATGAAACGAATAAGTATCGAGTCAAATGAAAATAAATCCACATCGAGCTAGGTTAAATTAAAAATATCAAAAAGATGTGCATCCACAAAGAAGTAATTTATATAATGAATCTTTCAATATCGTAGAAATTCAGGGATAATGTCCAGGACATTTTATACACGATAAAAATATTTCAGCTAAACGAGATTTGTACTTTATGTTGTTATTCGTACGAACATAATGCGGCACGCGATGTGCTCAAGATCCTCACGTTTGCTTTCACATTGACCCGGTGCATTCCTCCGCAAGAGTAACCTAAGTATCCTCGAACCACACGAGCTCATTGAATTTCACGCAACCTTCTCGTCACCAGCTTGCGAAAACCAGATCTTTCCACCCTTCACGAATATTTGAAATTTTTCACATATTCTTCCGTTCCTTCGTCCGACCATTTCTCAGTTTCTCAAAGATTGGAAAATTCAGCTTTCACTGGATTGAGAAACTGATCTCTCCAAAAACTGGGTAATTGATCATCTCTAAGATCGGGAAATTGACCTTCACAAAGATTGGGAAAGTTCCCTTGATTGATCTCTCAAACATTAGGAACATCCATTTCAACATTTTTTCGACGAACAATTTCAAAATGTCGGGTTTCGAAGAACGTAAGAATTTTCAATACAATCCAAAAAGATTGTCCTGAAATTATGAAAATATAAAATTTGAAACGAACATCGCAGTTTTAATATTGGAACAACCAATGCATGCAACCATTCTAAAATTAAAAATGAAGCTTAACAATGAAGAAATAAAGTGTGAAACATACATTAGCGTATCAATGATATTTTATTTTAATTAAAATCGACTTACGATTTGACTGTAACACGTTAAAAAAGTTCAGGAACTTGCAATGGAAACCTAAAGTCGGTCTTTTCGTTTGCTTGTTTTATTGCAACAACCTGCATTCATTGTATCATTAACCTCTTGCTATACAACTTATTCGGTTAGTGCATCAGTCAGAACTATTCACAGATCTTCAATATCTATTCAATATTACTACAAATGAGGAAAGGTAAATGTTACACGTTTTTTATATTCAACGATTCTTGATTACGTAAATTATAAATGTAACATATAAACTGTACGTATGAGCACATTCGAAATTTATCTAACAATAAGATTTATCACGTTGAGACTGCGATTGCATCACGGGTCAGGCTCGTCGAAGGGGTCAAACGTATCAGACAAATAATCCCACAAAGCAAACAACGAATTCCACGGTGCAAATCGTACAAAGCACATTTCGCGTATACCAAAAGCGAGGATAAAAAAACAGCGGAACATAGCACCTCTCCGAAAGTACCGTCGGCGCATCCCGACGCCGACCCCTCGTGCCTCTCGCCATATAACCTGCCGGCAATTAAAACATTCCTGCTTAACCGCCCCGGCAACAAAACCGACTCTGGAGGAACGGCGAGAAAAGGACGGAGGAAGGAAAGAAGCCGTGCACCGCGGAAAGAGCCGCGCAGAACGAACAATAAGAGTCGAAACGCCATGAGTCTGACGCGGCTAACCCCCCATTATAATGGCGAATATCGCGCGAGCCTGATGTATGGCGCAATTGCTCTCTCGACATAGTAGAATGCGAGCGGGCCGACGCGGTGCAAAGCGTGAGGGAGATAAAAAAGAAAACCGAACGAAAACGAACGCGGAGGACGAGGAGGTGGTGGTCGAAGAAGGAGGACGAGGAGGATGAGAATAAGAAGAAGGAGGAGGAGGAGGAGGATAAGGAGGACTGGTCCCTCCTCGATTCACCAAATAATTGATGCACGTTCGAGTCTCCGGCGGATTCGACGGGTAATGATGGGGGTTCAAGCCCCGCGGTTCCATCCTCGCCCCATCGGCGGCGTTCGTTCACGGTCTTCCAGCACCATGTTAAATTGGATCGCCGTGAAAAATGAACGGGGTCTGCGAGATCCCGGGCAAAAGGCGTGTTTCGGACGTCGCCGTTTAGGTGCCTCTATATTACATCCAGACACGCTGATAATGCGCGCCGGCGTCCACGCACAAGCGGCGCAATCAGCCGTCCGACGGTTATTTTGTCGCCTCGCGTGTACAGTCAACGGCAAATCTGGTTACCCTAGGGGAAATACCGCGGACACGAGCTTCGGACTTTCTCGTTCGTTCGTTTCTACGGATTCGCATGTTTTCGGATAGCATAGGAATTTGAGAGTTCGGGACACAGCGTTTTTGGGCATGGTATTTGCGCACCTAAAGACGTAGAATTTGTTAAAGTCATAGGGTAAATCTAGGGAATCATGGGACACAAGCTTCGGACTTTCTATTTTGTTCGTTTCTACGGTTTTGCACGTTTTCGGATAGCGTAGGAATTTGGGAGTTCGGGACACAGCGCTTTTGGGCATGGTATTTGCGCACATAAGGACGTACAATTTGTTAAAGTCATAGGGTAAATCTAGGGAATCATGGAAGTTCCTCTCATGGGTAATTCTCTGTTGCATCCGAGTGTACATGCGTGAAAAACTGACCCATACATGGCCGGTTAACGAACGACCACCGACCGCCTCGGAATCGAGATTATTCATCGAAGAGACGACGGTAACGAAGACGTATGGGGTAGAAATGATGCGGCCCGTTCTTTTTCGCACAATTTTTCCCACGATTATGCTACGTTAAACAGTCATCGGTTATCTGATGAAATACTGGGATTGAACATCGACGTCTTACCGGTTACGTGGGAGTATCTACTGAGGGCGAGACTCATGTCAGTATATATATATTCGCGATACGTGAAAGAGGAAAATTACTTAAGTAGAAAAAAGTATTTCTGTAGGTATCAAACATCAATGTAAGGGGTGTGAGCGTGTATAATGGCACATCTGAGAGTGCTTTTAAGGTTAATTTAATAGGGATTTCGAGATATAGGGATTTTGGGGCGTATAAATTTAGGGGCGTAGCAATTTCGGAACGTGAGAATGTCAAAATGTAGAAATTTCGGAGTGTAGGAATTTCAGCATATACAAATTTTGGGACATAGCAATTTCAGAACGTAGGAGTGTCGAAAGGTCGAAATTTCGGGGTGTACGAATTTCGGGATATAGGAATTTCGAGATATAGAAATTTTGGGGCGTAGCAATTTCGGGGTATAGAAATTTTGGGGTCGTAACAATTTCGGAATGTAGGAATGTCGAAATGTCGAAATTTCGGGATGTAGGAATTACGGGGCGCAGCAATTTCGTAGTATAGAAATTTTGGAACATAGCAATTTCGGAACGTAGGAATGTCGAAACGTCAGAATTTCGGGGGTTATATGAATTATCTTGCAAATACATAAATTTTGAAACTAAAAAAATTGAAAATTTGGTAATCCATCGATCATTAAAGTATCCAGAATAGAAACCAGAAATTCGGAAGCCCCAGAAATTCAATGACGAGGTGATCGTGAAATAACCGGAAGGTATTACCCGAAGTAGATAACCGTTCAATGATTGAGCCGTTAAATCGTAAGTGGCTCGTTATCGCTAATCTTCCCCACCGACATGTCCATTGATTCCTGGAAAGCTAAATGTCAATGCACCGGGGATCCCGGAGCGATCGAGACGTCGATGAAAGCGGAAAAGGGAATCGATGAAAAAAACGACGAAATGGTCAAATCGTGATCGAACTTCGATCGTGTATTCACGAGGGAATATTTGGAAGTTCCGTGGTTCATTCTCAGCGGATTCCATCCATTAGATATGTGCAGAGAGATACGTTACGCGATCGACGGAGCAAAGGAGCGACAGAGAGAACGATTATTCTTGTGACATCAATGTTTCGTGGGACATCGGTTCGACATACTGTTCACCTCGTTTCGCGAATTCGTTCGCCGATCACGATCGACGACACGTCTCCGTCGAATTATCGAAATACCTCGCGCGATTGCCGGCTGAATGTTAATCCACGGTATCGTTCGCCCGCCACGATCCCGCTATTTCTGCTCACTCCGTGAAATTTGAATGTTTCTAACCAAAAACGTATCCGTGCACCGACGTGACGCGTTTTTCTAATACCACGGAAAATCGTTGATAGTTTTCTGTACGCGTCACAGATTTAGAGACATCGGAATTTCAACGCTCGGAGAATTTCATCTTCGAGACTCTGGGAATTACGGCGTCTGGGAAAACCGGGATCTAGGAACTCGTCGAACGATGTTTGAGGATACGGCAATGTGGAAATTCGACAACAGAGTCTCGGGATAATTTGTGAAAACGGAGATTCGCTGGAATTTGCAGCTGGAAGACAAGCATACGCTGCACGTTGAGAAACGTGGATACTCCAGGATTTATGTACGTGGAAATCTTGGGAACTGGAATTTACAAATTTATCTTTTTATATTTGGAGTTTATTTATTTCGATAGGATGCAGAGACAAAGTCTAGGAACTTGGAGATACAGTAGTTCAATAATGTAGGACTTTGGGATCTAGAACATGATTTAGATATTGAAGAATTCGGGGATTTAGAGTTTCCACGATATAGGAATTTAAAGTTTTGAGGATACAAAAATATTCAGTTTCAACGATATATAAATTTAAAGTTTTAAGGATGCAGAAATTTACAGTTTCAATATTATGTTTACGCAACCTGTCGAAATGATGGATCTTAGATTTCCTACTTTCAATTATGAAAATTATTAAAAAGTTTGTCAATATACATGTTAACCTTCATCGAGATAAAGAATCTTTCTATAAACTGATTTACGTGTTATCCATTATTACTTATTTATTTTTATAGTTCATTTTCAATTTGGATATAAGTAGTCACTAAACACCCGCAAATCTAGAGTTAATACAGTAGATACAGGAACTCAAGGTTATTATAATATAGGAATTCCAAGTTTTTGAAAAATATAGGAATTCAGAATTTTAAGGGAATAGAAATTCAGAGTTTTAAGGATACAGAAATTCAGAGATATAAGCACATAGAACTTCGAAGATACAAGATTTTAATGACCTATGTACACTAACTTCCTCCAGAAATGCTAAAGAACTTAAAATTCTATGAACACAACGATTTGAGAACTGAAAAATGCAGAGATTTGAAAATACGAAAAATCATGAAAATAGGGAAACTACAAATTTTGAGAGTCCATAAACTCTAGGAATTCGAAAGTACGTGAATATGAAGACTTACGAGATTAGAGATTCAAAATGTCTACAATACAAATCGTAATGACCTATGTATACTAGCTTCGCCCATAAACCCTGTACAATTAAATAATCTATAAACACAACGATTTGGGAACTGAAAAATATAAAGATTTGAAAATACGAAAAATCATGAAAATAGGGAAACTACAAATTTTGAGAGTCCATGAACTCGAGGAATTCGAAAGTACGTGAATATGAAGACTTACGAGATCGAACGTTCGAAATGTTGAAGATCATCGAAAAATCGGAAACACATTCGAGATCAGGTTCGCGCGCGCACGGTCTTCCACCGGAAGCCAGGGTCCGATCGCGAGGTAGAGGATCCAGTCGGCGTGGTTGGTGCAATTAATCGAATAATGGAACGAAAATAGCCAGTCAGACGAATTTTTCCGTGAACGGTGATAGGTCGTCGACCCTGATAGCAAAGGTTCGCGTCGGTATCACCGCGCGAGAATGTCGAATGAAATTACGTCAAGGGAAACATCCTACTCTTGCCGCGTTTACCGTTTCGCGGTTCGACCAGCCGTCTCTCCTCTTTCCTCTTCTTTCCGTCTGTGTAGGCAACGCAAAGGCCTAAAGGTTACAAACGCACTGACCCATGCGTGTCACCGTTATTCCCATTGATTTTTTTTCCTCTCTCTTTCCCACTTTCTTGCCGGCTCCGTCCGTTCCTCCGCTTCCAGATGGAATCGAACGTCCCGAAAACGAAACGTTGATCGGCCATTTTTAATCCTCTTAACAAGGGAACATGAATCGGGACACTCCGATTTTAATGAAGATCGTTCTCGAGAAAATAATAGAGATGTGTTTCTTTATATCGGCCATCGTTCACATTGATGGGGTGATAATAGCCCTCGAACTTAAGGGATGAGAATATATTTCTGGGAATATCTCCCGAATTAAAAGAGACAATGGGATGATTTTTCTTTTAATTGTGGGTCTTTAGTTAGAGAATAATTCTGCAAAGGAAAAGTTTAAGTAACCTCATTTGTTTAAATGATATATTGAAAATACATAGTTCTTGTTTAAACATTTTTTACTAAATGTTAATCTATTTCCTTGTAACTTTGTGTATATAAACTATAGACTAAACTAGAGGGTACGTGTTTTTTTAAGTTTAAACAGAAACTATGTATTCTCAACATATTATTTAAGCAAACGATGTTTATTAAACTTTTTTTTCGCAGAATAATTCCTTACTTAAAAATCTGCAAATTAAAAGAAAAAACTTATCCGCTCTCATTCCGGAGATGCTCCCAAAATTATACTTTCATCCCTTAAGTTTGAGGACTGTCATCCCTCCGTCAATGTGAACGATGGCCGATATAAAAAGTACGTATCAAATATTTTCTCGAGAACTATCTTCCGCGTAAGTTTCATTAAAATACGAGTGTCCCGGTTCTATATGTTCGCTTGTTAGATAAACACTCTCCTCTATCATGTTCCCGGGACCGATACCGAACGGATCGAACCAGAATTTATACTGCTCGAGCCGCGGTCTCTCCCATGATGCACGTAAAGTATCTCTGTTCGTGGCCTCGAAAACAAGGTGCACGAGGCGAGGCAGCCGTGCTTAACAGCACGGTTATTGGTTCACGATGCCACGAATCATACGTCATTATCTTATGTGGTACATGGGAAGCCACGGTCAGAGGTTTTCCATAGATCCACGATCGCTCGCTTCCCCCCTCTCTATCTTCTTTCGCTGACCCCTATGTCGCATTTGCATGATTGACGGAGCCCGTGTTCGCCGTCATGACCGTCGGATCGAACGCATCGATAGCCGACGTACGCTCCGATCATCGAGCTTCGATATCGAAGCTTAAGCGACTCTAATTGGGAATGAGAGACCGGATTCCTACGGGTTCGTTCGTTTCCCTCCTGTTCGGGACATTGATACGGGCCAACAGAACCGAACGGGATGCATCGCTCGTTCCGTTCGGATTAATTGGGGATGTGTTAAGCCTGTTGCGAAACCTACGGGATCATTGGACCATTGTGTTCGCGAATTTCAACAGGACAATATTACTCCTTTCAAGGTATTATTATACAAATTTCTAATAGAAAAATTTATGAACGAGGGGGGTATTTCAAATGGAAAGAAAAAAGTCGAAATTGTTAGGATTTTTAATGATGATCATTTCTACAGCACAATCTTACTCCGTTCGAGGTATTATTATACAAATTTCTAATAGAAAATTAATGAGCGAGAGGGGTGTTCTAAATGAAAAGAAAAAGGTTAAAATTGTCAGGATTCTTAATGATGATTATTTGGTCCGAACATTATTACTGCTTTCGAGGAATTATTACACAAATTTCTAATAGAAAAATTTATGAACGAGAGGGGTGTTCCAAATGCAAAGAAAAAGGTCGAGATTGTTAAGGTTTTTAATTATGAGATATATGCAGAGAGCAATTTCGTATCTTTATTTTGAAAAATTCTTTATAATTTTGTCTTTCAGCCTTTATTATATAACATTCTAGCTAAAATATACAACATATATATTATATATTATATAACATTCTTATTACATATCATATAACATTCGAATAAAATTCAGACGTTCATAAAATTCAAATTTTCATAAAGTTGTTACTGAGTGTAACACGTTTCGTGTAAGTATTGGTTGTTTAGTAAAACTGAGTACAGGCAGGCAAATGAGATTATTATCCAAACGATATTATTTCTATTCAGAATTAATAACACACATTTCCCCCTTGCTATTACGCTGTTTTCCGTCCTTGCGAAAATATATTCGGTAGGCAGTTTTACCCTACTTTCCCTTTTCCTCCCCATCTTGCAAACGCACGCAAATAACTCAATTCCTGGCCGATAAATCAGGAACTATTTGCGCCCCGTAACCGGTCCGTTTACGCGTCGTTAAATCGCCGCTCCAATATTTCGCCGTGGAAGATTCGAGACGTTGAATCGAGTCTCCCTCTCGTTTTCCGAGTAAATCGGTGAAAAGGAACCACTGCCTCCTTGGCGGGGATTTCGGAGGGGCGGGGAAATCACGTGGTGGCTCGTGGTATCTTCGAGAAGGTTCGCCCCCGACGTTATCGGGTCGTTGGAGACCCCTCGAAGTCGTTTCAACCCCCGAATCGATCCGCTCGTGTCGCGACGCGGAGGGTAAGGAATAAATATCCATTTTGTCTGGTGCGGCCGTTTATGATACAACCTTCCTCGCGGCGCCGACGAATTGAATCTTAATACACCACCCTCGTTTCCATCTTCCGGCGGGATCTTGCGCCACGGGATTGGGGATGTCACCCTTAACGAGATAATCGCTACCGGATTTATCATTCTGCGTTAATAGAGGCGTCGGGTGTCAATTTTCGGAGGGTGATTTTCGTCCATCGCGTTCAACCATGGGCGAAATTACTGCGACGATTTTTCTAATATCCGAAAGTAGCCGCAGTCCGATCGGAATTGGGGCCGGTATAATTATCTCCTCCGCAGATGGATATTGATATAGCAATTTCGCGGAAGACCGAAATAGGGTAATTTCATCTCACAAATTTTTGTTCTACGATCGATCCCGTCATCGGAGAAAAATATTTGCGAACAATAAATGAATTTCTATGAAAGAATTTCATGATTGAATAATGAGTTTCTACGAATAACTCGAAAATGGAGGGTGGATAAGTTCTTTTCCGTGTCGAACGTCTCTTTCAAAAATATTTAACATCGTGCAAAAATATAAACATTTCTAACACCGTTATTTAGCTATCAATGTACAACACAAATATCTAACACTATTGTCGAAAATACCACCGAGATATACTGTACAATATACTTATAATCACGGTATAACATATAAGCAATATAAAAAGCAGCATTGTTTCTAATAATGAAAGAAAACTATCACATAACACAATTTATACATACATAAAAATAAAGATACAATAATATAAAGTGTATATGGTTTGTAAAAATGAATATATGTATATGTATATTCATACATATGAATAAAATGAATATATATATATATATTCATACATATGAATAAAATGCATATACATATGTATAATTTTTAGTTATTGCACAAATGTTCCAAACTTCGTGGATTCTTGGACAGGATAATAACCTGCCATTATTATGGGCATGCAACATACTATGCGCAACATATTGCATGCATAGATAAATAAATGTGTTCCATTTTCGATGAATCATCGGCCTCATGAAAATGGAACGTTCATGTTCGCTCGGAATGCACGGTTTCGTTCCGACGTACCTTATTGCCGGAATATAGGTCGGTCGTAGTGTCGCGGATTCGTATAAGCGAGTATCCTTGAAATTGCAGTTTCCGTTCGTGAACATCTTTCAGATCATCTGTACAAGGTCGGTATTCTCACACAGCGGTTGCGGGGTACCGTTAACACCGCCGTGAGTTTTGCGATGCTGGACGACGAAACATCTAATAACATTAATAAGAAAAGGTGATCGTAGGTGGTCCTCCATCGAGAAGGAAAGACGACGTTTCATGTTTTAACTGTCCCTTCGATTGGGACATTGTGTAGCCGTTCGAGAGAATTCCGCGCTTCGACTTTGAATATAATATTGCTAACTAGGAAACTCGCGACAGTCGAGAACCGTGTGAAGAAATGTCGAACAGTGAGCATTCGCGGGAATAAGTGTAAATATTGAAATTTTATAAGGATAAGGGCTCGGTACAAAGCAAGTATACAGGATAAATTTTTAAATAAATACCGAGATTGTCGAGCTTTTAATTTTATGGATTTCTGTATCTCAAAATTTCCAAATTTCTAGATTTTCCAGTCGTCATTACGCTACAGACCTAAAGTTTTGGATCTCTATATTTTCAAGCTTCCAATTTTCCAGGTCTCCAGTTTTTCAAATTTCCATTATGCGAGATACCTAAATTTCCAAGTTTCTACATCTTCAAATTTCCAAACTGCAACCTCTCTCAATTCCTAAACTGCAACCTTCCGAAATTTTCAAAGTGCAACCTTCCTAAATTTCCAAAGTGCAACGTTTCGAAACTTTCGAACAACAACATTTCTAAACTTCGGAAGTCAGCTGGGTAATTGTTACGCAATACAGACGAAACCGAGTCTCATTGCTATTCTCAAAGAAAGTTCTTCGAACCATGCGAAACCCACAACATCGTCTAATTATTCGCAATTCCGAGCGAGTAAACAATGAATGAAAGACGTCTACGGAATCAAGCTGAACGATCAATCTAAACGAGTGCAGACTCCGTGCACATTGAAATGCGAACCCCGTCTCGTCGGTCCGTGGCTTCACGCGTGACGCCCCGTAGATAGCGACAGTCTTCGAACGTAACACATCGTTTCTAGAAAATTAACCATTTCATACCTTTGCTGTGTTTTGACTGTCGGCATATAACGATTCAAAAACCCTCTACGGGCTCGTGTAACTTTCAGATCACATTTCAATTTATCCATATTTTTCCAAATAGTAAAACAAACAAACAAACATTATGGGCCATTGTTACCTGAAAGTCACATAGTGAATACATTGGAATAAAATTGTTTAAACGGAAAACTTTTTCTTCGTTTGCATATATAGGTTTATAATTGCTGATTATTCGTTCCCCCAATCTTTTGGACTTTAAAACAAAATTCGTTTCACTCTTCCTGCTTATGAATTTCATTATTTTATGACAATCTCTTAATGTTAATTTTATAGGTATTTTGAGACATAGGAATTGTGGAACATAGGAATTTTCATGTGACAATTTCTAAGTTTCCAATAACAATAACCTCCTCGACAAAGTATAATTAATTTTCTACCGAATAAAGACCGTAATCATTCCTCGTGTTGCAACCACACACATCTATCTCTGTCTTTCGTTCGTTTCCAAAATTGTTCGATTGGCCTTACACATCGTATTCAGGAATTTTCCAACGATCCTCTTTACTGTTATCCGATCGATCCGACTTACGCACTTGGCTACCGTTCGATCAACCCTTCAGCCTATAATTTTTCGACGACCGGCGAGTCATAGGATAACAGTAAAGCGGCTCGCTCGAAAATACCCGAATTCGATATGCATGGAATCGAACGATTTCGGAAACTAAAGAAAGAAGGAATCGAACGACATCGTATGTCGAGGAGACACTCACGCAGGCACGCACGCACCGTGCGTGAGAACGGCGCTCGTGCGTTCACTCGATTCTATTGGCGCCACGCTGCAAACTTGCCGAGAGACGACGAGGGGCGATCTCGTAGGGGGACGGGAGGGGACGAAAAGAAAAGGAACGCGACAAATTTCCGTGCTGCTCGACGCGTATACCATTGTCCAAGGATAAACCGACCGAGCCGAGTGCATGGGAATACGGGAAAATGTGCTCCCCGATCGGCCAAAACTGTAAATCCTCTGTGAAACTACGTGGCCGTTATGTCAATAATCCGAACGGTCCATCTCTTACGTTCAAATCGCTTTTATTTCGGTGTTACGGAAACGGGCTGACTCTTGTGATTTGCATGCGAATTTCCGATTCGCGTCCTCGATTTTAGAGCTGTCGCGCCCTTCCTATTGAATAACCTGCTCGTCGTACGAGATAGTTCGAGCTGTTGAGAAACTGGCTTTCTCGTTAAGACATTTAAGTATCTTGATGTATCATCAGTGTGTCCCGTTTCTTCCTTTTTTTGGCAGAAACTGAGACACGATATTCGTTGAACTCTTTGTACGCGTGAGGCGCTCAAGGTTCACATATGGCAAACCTTATATTTTTAGTACGGACGAGTGTTTAAGGCTGATTGTAACTTGCACAGTCTATGATCGTTGAATGTGAAATGGTTTTTAAATTCGAACTTTCCTTCTTATCCTTTTGGTTTGTGACATCGAGGTAGACTCGTGACGCACATTAAACTTCGAATGTGACAAAGTTAAATCGTGTTTGCATGGAGATTGAGTGTTGAACTCACCACTTAACGTTAACATTTTAACGTTCTTTATTTATCTTAACAGTGCAGTAATAGTTATGTAACACTAACTGACTTAACTGTCGAAAAAATTGTTGGTTAAAGGAGTTAATGTTGTAGGAATGAATAATTTGTTGTGTTTGACGCATTTGCTGAATCGTGGTGCAAAGGGTCAAAATTGATTTGTTGCATTAAATATGAACTGTTTTGCTCCATCACCCTCTTCCACCCATCAGGAAACATAATTTACTACTTCTAAAATTATGGATGGTTACAGGAAAAATATTCCTCGAAGTGATTTTTTATGATATATCAAAAGAGACAAAAAATGATACACTCTAATAAATATAGAATTCGGTTGAGTAACATAAAAAAGTAGTATAACAGCAACGAAATGCAGTGAATTTCAATTTCATTTTCTATAAAAGTAAGAAATACTACGGGTGTATTAAATACGTTCATAGATCGAATTGACTTGCCGAGAAAGTAACTGAGAATTTCTATGGGCAGTAGCTCTCCAGCGAGTTGAACTAATACATTCTTCACTGTACTGCACGCGTGGATGCTTGTACACGTATCGAACACGTGGTGCATTCCTAATGGGCTCGTTAAATGGTGTACGACAAAGCTTCGAGCACCAAAATCCGTCGCACACGCCTTTTGATAGCTGTAAAATACCTATACAATCGATAAAAGCTTCGATTCAGATGCTACGACATGATGGCATTATTGTAAATGTTTTCTTCGTGCACTTTCGTGTGCACGTTTTTTTTTTCGGTGAACATCTCAGCTCTTCGGGCCTCTACAAAAAATTACTATATAAAGACATAGGTTCGAAAAATGTATTCCAAAAATTGTGCTTCAAAAATTCAAAATTATTAAATCCCTAGTGACAGAACAATATAATTAAATTTGTAGATTTATGTAGACACACGCGAAGAAAAGACGAGAAGAAGATAAAAATGATAGCGAAAAATAAAATTGAAACAAGACGAAAGAAATGCAGTCACGTGTGAATATTCCAACGAACTTAGAACTTGTAACGAATATATCTAATTATGGCAAATTATGTAGTAGCTGCAATAATTTGAATAAACGAACATCATTAAAGAATGACAGCATATCGTGTACGAATAGACATTCGCTTGCAGACTAGTATGAGTTAACATATTGAGTATGTATGACTGCCACACTAAGGATGATAAACTAAAATTTACTATCACACTAAGAATCCCTTGGAAGTTTCGTTAAGTAGTATTTTTATTTTTTATATATGTTATTCGATATTTTTACAATATTTACTAAATTTATCCGTAGTTGCAAGTAGCTGATATAAGTATTTTCAGTTAGGTAAGTGAACAAATTGAAATTTGAACGACATCCATGTATGAGTGATGTGGTAGCTAAAATATTAACTTACCAAAGGGACACTTAAAAAAACTCAGAAACTAGTGTCTGAAAACTAGTGGTCTAAAATGTTCACAGAATGAATAAACGAATGTTATTAAAGAATTGTAGCGCGTGAAGCACAGACATCGAAGCTTGTAGACGAAGTAATAATAATTATGGGTAAACTTGCCAAAGATACAGAAGGAATACTCAACAAGATTTTGAAACTCGATTTAAGGTGTTTGAGCCGTTGTGAAGTTGCAACAAGCTGGGTAAACTTTGAAACACAAGAGGATCGTTTGAAATGATACGAAAACTAGATCTACGACGTTTGACCCGTAGTGTAGCTGCAACAAGCTGAATGAACGAAGATCATTAAAGAGTGGCAGCACGTCAAGCACGAACGTCGAAGCTTGCGGAGGAGGTAGAGTATGGGCTAGCCGGTTCGGTCAGGCAATTCCGTCACGTGTGAACGAATTGACCAGCTGGTCAATACATATAAATAAATAACGTTGATCAGTATGCGGCACGATAGTTGCCCGCTTACGTGATCGATCGGACGTCGTTCTACGTGTAGGCGGTAATCGGCCGTAATCGTCTGCCAGGGCCATGGGAATCGCGAGCACCTGCTTGAATTGTTCCACCTCCATCGGCTCTCCGCACCTTCTTTCTTCCTTTCGTTCTTTTTTTTCTTCTTTTCTTTTTATTTCTCGATCGATCACGTCCCGGGATCGACAGGCGATCCTCGTATCCAACAACCGGGAGAAATATCGTTAGGGAATCTTTTTTTTGAACGAACACGCGTCACTTCTTTCGTTGCGCGCGAACTCGTCGCGACGATTGTCGAGCAGTCGTTGATCTTTTAGAGACTTTTAGAATGTGAAAATTTGGGGATGTGATGAGAACTCGTGGATAGGAATTTTGATATGTGTGAGTTTGGAGAAATAGGAATTTTGAGATCTGAGAATTCAGGTACATAGGAACTATGGAATTTGGAAATCTAGGAATGTAGGTATTTGGTGATTTAAGCGTGAAAGCATACAGAGACGGAAGAGTCTAGGGATATAGCGGACGACAAATTAGTAATTTCGTGTCTTAGTGATCTAGGCATTTAGCAATCTATAATTTAGGTATATAGGGCTTGAATTTAATAATCTAGAAACCTAAAATACTAGAAAACTAGTAGTCTAGGTATCTAGCGATTTAGTATTGGAGGAATCCGGAAATTGATGAATCTAGAAATCTGAGAATCAAATAAGTTAGAAATCTATGAATCTAGTTGTTATAGGAAATTAGAGATCTAAGGAATTGTTGACCTAGGGACTGTGTAATCAAGAATAATGGAATTGAGAAATCTAGAGATTCGTAGTCCACGAATTCGAGGATCTTGGAATTCTACGATCTACGAATTGAAAGATCCAGATTCACGATTCAGAAATATACGACCGCGAAAAACGTAAAAAATAAAAGCGAACAAACTAAATACAAAAGAATGTACACACTTAGAAAGTTACGATTCCAGCAACGAGCGAATAATATCGAATGGTTAAATCGTAATTACTCGATGATATCGTACCACTCGACCTAGAAGAGGTTAAGTTTATCGTTCCCGCGCAATAATGAGTGTTGTGACGCGCAAGAACGGAAAACAACCGGCATAGGTTGCGGTTGTGGTATCCCTGCAGGAGGGATCCAAGGGTCCCGATATCGAGGGGGAGAGTACGAAAAAGAGGAAGGGAAAAAAGTGGCGAGCCGCGGCACATTGTTCATTCAGGAGGCGAGCGCCGCGGCCATAAGTCATAGATTAGATTCAGATCGCTTTGAGCCATTGTATGCGTATCGTCGGGAGACAATGCCCCAGTGAATCAAGCGTACGATCGCTTGGACCCTAGGGAATCCCTGTCGCGGTGCTTGGAAACCGGCCCTCGGGTTCACAAGTAATTGTCCGACGGTGGACGAAGCTTTCAAAGAGACGCCAAGAATTCCATCGTGTGCGTCCATCTTGCAGATACTCCAAAGGCGATTCTATTACTCCATCGAACAACAACCACGCTATTTATACTCTTTAAACGTGGAATATGTTTTAACCGAGACCCACGACTCAAAAAACCTCGACGATGTTTCGAATTGCACGTCGCGGAACGCTTGATACTATGAATCGTCCTCGATAAAAAAATCGCACCACCTTGCGGTTTTTCATTTTTCGAGACAACAATTCGCGATCGAAAAATCTGCAAAAATTCTTTCATATATCCGACCGGGTCCCTGATGTTTTAGAATTTTTTCGGAATTTTTGTACGTCGAGGGACTCGAATTTTTATATTTCCCTGTTACTACCCTCCCGGTTGAAGAGGTTGAAACTTGGTATCAGATGTACTCAAGGAAATATTTCATGTGGCCGAATGTATGCATATAATCATCGCATTTGGATATATACTTTCTATATTTTATGAAGATGGAATAAACTAATCAACTGGTGGATTGTCACGGTATTTGTCATAGGTACAAATTATAGGTTAAATAGCTAACATAGGTTGTCATAGGTATCATATGAATCACACGCGTGTAAACTTGATAATTTTCACTCCTTCAATACACGTGGTTCACTTATCGAAACACGGTAAATTTTTTCTTATATTTTCAATGCCGTTGTATGTTCGATCCAAGCCTAATTTGCATTGTTAAGAACAAGTAGTCGCAAGATAGAAATTTTAATTTAACATTTTAATTTTCTTCCATCGTTCAGAACAATGCTGTAGCTCAACCATGATCACGACACTGTGACGCAACGGTGACCTCTATAATTAACGTCGAAGAAGAAACAAAAGCGGAAAAACAGACAGAACTACGAATCGTTGTTCCGGAAGAATCAGAATCAACGACCTACTAATAGCAATCTCTGGTATTGTTGCCAGATCTATAATGCGTATGTGTATAATGCACGTTCCCGTGATTTATCACGTTGATTGACAGGTTGAAAAGTTGAAAATTTTATTCGATAGTATGTTTATGATTAATAAATCCTACCAAATATGTTCACAATATTTCGCTTTATTTATTATTCACAGGTCCAAGTGTAATTACCACTAGTGTTTCCAATTGGATAAACGAACAAATACTTACTAAACAGATTCGTATGGAAATTAAAACGTCGTCATATGTGGATGACGTGGCGATCAAAGTGTTAACACTAGAACTACCAACCAGTCAAAATCACTGGTTTCGGATTTGGCATTTTTTACTACAAAATTTTATTGCCGTCCTTTTGTCAAAATATCTGTCGTGTTTTATTGAGCTAATGAATGGTTGTATATGTTAGGTGATGCTGCAATATTTATTTCTTTGTTTTACATTTAATACCGGTACCTCTAGTGTTAATCGGCATACCTCGTATTTCAATATTTCGCGTTACATCGTCGTGTAATTATTCCGTTTGCACGTTCATCGAATCCCGAGTTAAATCCATGGATGTTAAACGGTATTTCATGATACGTTTTCGTGGTCGGGTAAAGCGTCGTCGAATGAACGGCACAATATGCATTTAGCTGGTCGACAGTAATATTACCTAACACACGCCTCGAGATTGGATCTTACGCAGACAGAGAAGAGGATGGTCAGGATGACTTCCTACATAGATAAGAATCACCATGGACGAGTATCCACCTCTTTAAGCGACGAGGTCGCCGATCTTCTTTCCCTCTATACCCGCCATTATGTAATTCCTTGAATTCATATCGATGTCCTGCCCGATATACATATAGATACATATGTATGTATATACCTGCTACCCCGTCTCCAGATCCGCTCGTCAATTCTTTCTGGATCATTCCGTGTGATTGCTATGCAATTTCCAGTCTCTTCTCGCGATACGCCTCGCGTCGCGTCGATATCTTTACGACACGGAGATTCGCGTCACCCAAAGGTTCGCCTTTACCGGTTCGCGGACCGATACCGGATATCGGACTTTGCCTGCACGCTGCAGAAACTGAAATTATCGTGTACACGGCAGAAACTGAAATTATTGTGTACGCGGCTAGTTCGGAAATGGAATATGTTTTGTGCTGGATTTACGCGAGGTGATTTGTCGAAGATACGCGAGCGGTATTTTTAGAAGTCTCGGACGGATTTATGGATTTTGAAACGATTGATTTGGACTTGTTGGACTTTTTGAGACGAGAGTTTTGTGAGTTTTGTCTATTTTGGATTACGTCATGTTACTCGGTGTTTGAAAAATTTACGGATTTTTAGATGTTCGAGGTTTTTGAATTTATGGTTCTGCTAACTTTGAAGTTTTACAAATGTATGTCTTTAAATTTTCTAGACTTCAAAATTTGTATATACCTAAATTTTTATGATTCGATTAGTGAAATTATCAAATCTCTGGTTTGTGAAATTTTCGATTTCTCGAATTCCCAAGGTTCTGATTTATGAAATTAATAAATTCCTATATTTTAACACTTTCGATTTTTCATGAAATTTATAAATCACTAAATTTGTAATTTGCAAAATTATGAAATGTCCAATTTTCCAAATATCCAACCTCAAACGCGTATAAATCTCTAATTTCTGCAATTTCCAAATTTCTAATTTTCGAATCGCTCAAATCACCAAGTTCCAAAATGATCAATGTAAAATGTGTCCAATTTCTACAAAATCACCAAACTCGCAAATTTCACAAATTTATAAACCTGTAAATTGCCACTTTCTCAGATCCTGAAGTGTCTAAATATTCAGTTGTCGAAATCTCAAATTCTTGAAATTCATAAACATCCAATTTCTACAACTCCATATCCCTAGTTTGTGAAGTATCCAAATCACCAAATTCTCAAACCTCCAATCTCAGAAATGTCTAAATCTCAAATCTACAAAATATAAAAATCTCCAATCTCAAAAATATGCATTTCTCTAATTTTCACAATTTTCAAATACCCTAACTTCCGAAGTATCCAAATCACCAAATTCTCAAATCTCCAATATCAAAAATATCTAAATCTCAAATCTATAAAATATCTAAATCTCCAATCTCAACAAATGTCCAAATCTCTAATTTCCACAATTTCCAAATACTCTAACTTCAATAGTATCCAAATCACCAAATTCTCAAACCTCCAATCTCAGAAATGTGCAAATCTCCAATCTCAAAAATATCTAAATCTCCAATCTCAACAAATGTCCAAAATCTCCACTTCCCACTCTTTCAATATCATCGAACTGCCCAATTTCTGAAACCTTCGACCCATCAAATGCTCGCGCAGCCAAATCCTCAAATATCAAAATTACCATCCTCCGAAATCTCCGATGCATCGAATTCCCACGGCTTCCAAATCTCTGATTCTCGAAATCCCCAAATTCCCAAAAGTGTCGAACCTGCAATCCGCAAAAATGTTCGAACCAAAAAAAAAAGTGTTCCAGTTAAATGAAGGGAGAGGCACGTTGAGTCTGTCCAACTCGCAGCATGATTCCGCAGCTCAGACTGAAAGCTAACTAGCTGCCGCGACCAAGGGTCATACCAGGACCACACAGTCGCGGTCGTAACTCAGACCTATTATATTTCGCAGTTTGTTGCGCTACCCGTTCCTTTTTTCTCTCTAGGGTATTTCTCTTTCTCTCGCGTTCCTCGTCCTTCGTTCGCAACCCTTCTTCTCCGTTCGCGTTCGTGCGACGCCACTTCGCTCGCGGGACGAGATCAACCTCGCACGATTTATACCATAAACGGTTATTTTCCGATAGACGATGTATTTATACGTAAAAAGTATGCGGAACCCGATACGCGTTTGCCGACTCGACACAGCGCGTGCATAACTCGCATCGAGTTATTAAACTATCGAGCTCCAGGATGATTTGTCCAGGCTACGTATTTAATTATCGGAAAAGTATGTTTCCTCGTGGGTTATTTCAGCCGTATGCGAGTGTAATTAATTTAGAAACGGAAAGTTAGTGCCAGTATTTTCCAGGCGCTTTTCGTTTAATGATACACATTTAACTCGCGAGACCACGCCCCATACATTATGAAATAATCGGAGGACATGATTGAACGGCACGATGTAACATCTGAATACAGATGAACTTAACTGTTGGTCGTATAAGAACTATTACTGTTATTCATCGATTTCTTCATCGGATCAGATGTGTTATTTGCATCTTCGTGTTTTATGAAGCTAAATGTGAATCGTATAAAGAAACTGTACCTGTATTTTATATTTTATATTTATACTCGTGTGTATATTATTTTGTATTTCATACTCTTGTGTATTGTATTTTATATTTTATTCTCGTGTGTATATTATTTCGTATTTTATACTCATCGTAATACTTATGGACCATATAAAGAAACTGTATCTGTATTTTATTTTGTATTTTATTCTCGTGTGTATATTATTTTTTCTTTATTTTACACTTATCGTAATACTTGTGGATCGTATAAAGAAACTGTATCTGTATTTTATATTTTATATTTATACTCGTGTGTATTATTCTGTATTTTATACTCGTAATACTTTATCCTTATCCGAAGATAAACAGCGCAAACTAATACATGATGTATACGTGCACTGTAAAATATGAGAGAGATACATGTACAGTAAAGTCGCGATAAGTAATTGCTGTTCGGGTTGGGAAACGATCAGTTACGGTGAACTAGAGATAGTCTGCGCTCGATTACCGAGGGACGTTAACGATCATTTATCGAGACCTGGCTATATTGGTCAGCATAGTCAAAACTTACACGCTATAAAGTATTTACTACATACTACTACAAGGTACATACAACAAGGTTTTCAAATGTTTGTTGACCTGTTTGTGACGAAAATTATGCACTCATTCACGCAAGGAGTAAGGAGTGCACAAAATTCGGCGGAAAGAAAGAGAGAAGAAAAGCGATCTCGATTCACCGGCGACATAAAGGATCGTCGCATCCTCGGTTGAATGTGAAACGCAGCCTGCGCGGCTAGTTTTCGAGCGGAGACTAAAAGACGAACGGCGGAAACGAAGCGGTTGCTCGCAGATCCGGCCAGATCCTGACACGCACGAACGAGCCCATGTGTGCCCGTCCCGAGCGTTTCCTGGTAGCAATTAAAATCTCGCGTATCCGTCCTGAACGTTTCTACGCTTCCGTTCGCCCCTCTGTTCGTCCGCTTTCTTTATCGCCGCGGCGGCGAGACGAGACGACGACGACGACGACGACGACGACGACGACGACGGTCTTTGGTCGTGCGCCGAGCTTTTTTTCCCCCCTCTCGCGGTTCGAACGTGCGTGTTTCGTTGAACCGTCCCGTCGAGCAAAGAATTACGAGAAGTTCAAGATCACGGGGTCGTTGCACGTGCCCGAGAGAACGGAGAAGGTGTAGTCGTGCTTTATCGCAACGTCAGCTGGCCACGAGCCAGATGGCCAAGCTCGAAGCTACAGCTGGGCGACTTTCCATCGTTCGCGGGTGGCCCGACGACATTAATTACCCCTCATCCCCGTGATACATTCGATAACGGACCGTTCGGAGGGTTGACAGAACGCTACCGTCCTTTTTCATTGGTCGGTTGCAATTTTTACGGCTGCAGAATTTGCCTGCGCGACGAGCAACCCGAGGTTGAGGCGATCACTGGGGTGCAGGTTTTGGTGCCTCACAAATTGATTAACGACGGGTTTCGATTTCGATATTTTTGGGATCGTGGGATGATAGGGTAACGGGACCCTCGGCAGTTGGTCTTCGCGGAAGTTCGATCATTTGCATATTGATACCACGAGAGTTCAGATTTTGAACTTTTGAACGTTGGAATTTTGGGAAGTTAAGAGATTTGGGTTATTGAGACACGGGGTTTTTCGACTTTGGTAGTTTATGGAGTTTTGGGAACCTCGAAATTTTGAGAACTTTGGGAATTCATGAAATTTGAGAAGTTTTGGGAACCTCGGAATTTTTAGAACTTTGTGAAATTTGCGAAATTTTGAGAACCTCGGAATTTTGTGAAAGTTTCCAAATTTTGAGAACTTGGAAATCTTGAGAACCTTGGAAGTTTGTGAAACTTGAGAAATTTTGGGAACCTCGGAATTTTGAGAACTTTGGAAATCTGAGAAATTTTGAAAACTTGGGAATCTTGCGAACCTTGGAATTCGTAAAATTTTAGAAATTTTGAGAACCTCGGAATTGTGAGAATTTTGGAAATTTGTGAAATTTGAGAAATTTTGAGAACTTGGGAACCTCGAGAACCTTAGAAATTTGTGAAATTTTGGGAACTTCGAAATCATGAAAACTTTGAGGATTTCTGAAGTTTGTGAAATTTGGATTTTTTTGCACTTCGAAATTTTTGTAGAAAAGTTGTGAATTTTGGAACAATTGAAAGTATCAGAAATTTTCAGAGCGAAGTGATTTTAAGAGTTTACTAGTTTGAAACTTCGAGATTTGAGATCCTGTAGTAATGTTTGAAACTTTGAATTTTTATGGCAATTTAATTTTGAACCTCAAAAATTTATAAAATGTGTAGTGCTTTAGAATTTGTCAATAACAAGACCTTGATACTATACAATTTAAACGTTGCTACTTAAAAGTTTCAAAAGTATACTCCAACAACCTTTCCCTGTAAAAATATTAATAAATTGCTGAAATTTCGTTTGAAACTCGCAATATATCGCATACCTATGTACATAAACTTGAGTATCCATTTTGAATGCTAGTAAGGCAAAATAGGTATAAGTGGAGAATCAGGAAGATTTTGAAGAAATTGACTGGATGTGTTGGCTCGTGGCTGATCTTGCAGAGAGGTCAGTTCGTGTAGAACTTTACGAAGATGAAGATACTTAAGAATTGATGGTTATGAAACCTTAAGTTCAGTAGATAATCTGTAGGTACTGTTTGAGAGATTTGCTATGTCTGGTTCACGAAGAACTTCAGAAATCTCTGTAGTAACGTGATGACCGGAGCGTGGTGTATTTACGAGGTTCATAGCATCGTCGTTGAATTTTTTGAACTACTTGTTTCCTGCACGAACTGAAACGATTTACTCCACTTCGCATACATTTCACCTTACCATACCTATTTTCAGACTCTGCCCTAGTGCAAAAGCACTTGGCACATTCGCGTCTCGTTTTGTATCCCTCAAAGATATCCATATTTTTAGGAAATCTTCATATTTTCGACTCCATATTTTCATATTATATGTATTATAGATTCATACTTAATATACTCAAATTAACATTTGCGTCAATCACCCATTTTATACGATATTTAATTATTATCCTAATATGTGATAAAAATACATGTATCTGGGTATAGTAAAAATACTTAACCGAACGATAAATAATATCTATTAAAAATACGTATATTTAGGTACAGCGAAAATAATTAATCGAATAATAAGGTATCTACTAAAAGTGCTAAGTGTTTTTAAAGTATGTATGTATAAGCATCGATCAGTTGAGGTATCTGTCTATTTGATCCAGGAATATTTAGCGAAAATAATGTAAATATCCCGTGAGTGACGGAGGTAGGTCGATTGTTATAATTATATATGATAAAAATACATGTATCTGGATATAATAAAAATACTTAATCGAATAATAAATAATATGCATTAAAAATACGTAATTTTAGATGCAGTGAAAATAATTAATCGAATAATAAAGTATCTATAATATTAAAGTGCTAAATATTTTTTAAGTATCTATGTACAAGTATACATCGATTGAAGTATCTATCTATTTCATCGAGGAATATTAAACGGAAATAAGGTAAATATGCCGTGAGTGACGGAGGTAGGTCGAAAATGAAATAGCTGTCAGGATTTTTCGTAAATTGAACGTGGGCGTCGTGAGCGTACAACGAAACGTACGAAACGGTGTAAGAGGAATTCGAAGTTGCTGGATGAGAAGTCCCACGAGTTCCATTTCCGATGTGTTACGTAAGAGCCGGCGACAGGTTGGCAGACACGAGGACGCACGACGATTCCCGGACGAGGTTCCTAATCCTCCGACGCGGTCAGTCTGCGATACGTCTTCTGTATTCGTTGGAGCACATCAGCCTCGTCTGGGTTACGAAATGCAGAAGACGTACTGCACGAATGCGGTAATCGCATTCTCCTCGCCGATTCTTTCAGCAGACATGCTTCTTCGTCTGCCTCGCCAGACCGACCGATATACACGCTGTTCCACAAACAGCACACAACATTATTCACCATTTTATGTTCGTCCTAATAATTTACTTAATGTAGAGATTTACAGTTCGTATTGTTTTATTGCGTTGCTATTATTCGTCATTTTTTGTTTATTGCAATATTTTGTTCTGGTATGAATATGGACATTGAAAATTGTTCCACAAACACTACATAACATAGTTCTCCATTTTTTGTTCGTCCCAATAGTTTACCTCGTTTAGAGATAAACAGTTCGTTATGTTTTACTGCGTTGCTATTATTCGTCTTTTTTTTTATTGCAATATTTTGTTCTGGTATGAATATGGACATTGCAAATTGTTCCACAAACAGCACATGAAATTATTCGCCATTTTATGTTCGTCCTAATATTTTACCTCGTATAGAGATGAACAGCTCGTATTGTTTTATTACGATGCTATTATTTGTCATTTTTTGTTTATTGAAATATTTTACTCTGGTAGAGATATGGACATTGAAAATTGTTCCACAAACACTACATAACATAGTTCTCCATTTTTTGTTCGTCCCAATAGTTTACCTCGTTTAGAGATAAACAGTTCGTATTGTTTTATTGTTTATTATTTGTCATTTTTGTTTATTGCAATATTTTGCTCTTGTATGAATATGGACATTGCAAATTGTTCCACGAACAGCACAAGAAATTATTCGCCATTTTATGTTCGTCCTAATAGTTAAACTCGTCCGGAGATGAATAGTTCGTATTGTTTTACTACGACACTATTATTCGTCATTTTTATGCTATTGCAATATAAACAAGGACAGTGCGAATTGTTTCACAGCGACAATTGTATCGCTGTTCCTTATCGCGCTGTTTACGCTCCGAGTTTCGAATTTGGACTCCGGGAGAAACTCACCATTTTCCCTGAGCATTAAACGCGTTAAAATAAAAATTGAACAAATTACGCTTGTAATAAGAAACTCGCGGGCAGACGATCGGATGTGTACGGCAGTTTGAGCGCGAAGAAAATCGCGTAGGGCACCGTTGAACAAGATTCAGCTCGTTTCTCATCGGGCCGGCGAGATGTTAAGGTTGTCCTAATCGCGGTAATCGTCGAGCGTACGCGTACGTGGCAGCACGTGTCCGTTGGACGGCGTTTTTCGCGTGGTATCGCGAAACAAAAGTGGCTCCCGCGGGTCGTAGACACCGGGTGTACGGTGGTTGTACGTCAGGAACCGGCCGGTATGTCCGTCTATGGTCCCCCGTGTGTCCGCTGGATGCTCGCGATAACTGGCCGCGAGAGTTATGCGGTAGCCGCCGCGAGATAACATAAACTCGCGCGTTATCTGATCAGACAATGCATCCGGTGATTTGTGGACTCACGAATGGGGTGACCTGCATACCGAGATACCCGACGCTGTTCGCCGTTCGTTGTTCCGTCGTCTCTTCTATCCTCCTTGAGGCGAGCCAACCACCGAATCAGCCGCTCATTTCGCGCATCGATCCTGCTGATCTGCATAGTCGCGTGACTCGTTCCCCTCTGGCTTTTTATTCTCTTTGGCGCGTTGCACGGGACGAAAACGAGCCGGTGAACGCCGGTTTCAACGCGTTTGCGCTTCCACGACGGATACCGTGAGCTGCTGGAAAATTAACACTAGAACTACCAACCAGTCAAAACGACCAGTTTCGAATTTGACATGTTCCTGAAAAAGCTTTTTGAATGGAAAAAACTTCGATCCTAAAGAACAAGTCAACCAGGCTGTCGAAAAATTCTTCCAGTGCACATGAACAACATTTTACAAGGAGGGAATTGATAAACTGGCAGGAAGATGGGAGAAGGACATACATACTAATGACAAATACATAACGAATTAATATAACTTTGTTATTCGATGAAAGCAAATTAAATGTCTGATGAAAAAACGGAAGTTACTTATGACTCGATCTAATATATGTCTTACAAAGTACGAACAATACTACATGTACTATAAAATATACACAGTATTGCATACACAACAGAGTACATACGGTACTACATGTATTCCTGTATAAAAATTCGTGCAAAAAATCTACGTGTCCCGTTTGAGGATGTCGGAATGCAGGAGCGTAAACTTGCGTGGTCCGTCACAGGATGTCAGAACGGAAAATACGTGAATTTACGTGGCCCGTGAAGCGTTAAGAGAAGAGATTCGAACGTAGCCAGGGTACCGAGGCCAAGATGCGCTATAACGTACATACGTCGAGGGCACGTTGCTGGTGGGAATACAGCGTGGGTACTTACCTTTAGCCGAGAGAGCCGATCGCCTTTCTCAGAATTAGATAAGTCCCTTTATTGGTGATCGGATCACAGCAGCAGCAGCAGCACAACAGCAGCAGCATAGCAGCACAGCAACAGCAGCAGCGGCACCAGCAAGTTCAAGGTTGGCTGGTTAAAAATAACCACCTTGGCGGACTCTCGCTTGCCACGGAACTCCTGTTGCCGTTCCTCCGGCTAGGTGGACTTCACCGGAAATCTACTGACCGAATGGCGAACCGACTTTTCACTCGGTGTATCCGTCGTATCTGGAAATTACTGGAGATTCGCGCGAGTACGCTAGTGCGATCTCGCGAGTGACATCCCGAAAGGGCGCGGAGTACGAGGTTGATCTACGGTTTTATGCCATTTCTATGCCCATATTTGTTAATGTAATTGTGGTTCGTTTTGAAAGAGTTTGAATGATGTGGTTAAGTGGAACGGGGGATTGAGTGTGAATGGTTGCAATTCAGCGCGTTGCGAATCAGCGCATTGTAGCTCCATACGTTGCAATTCTATGCACTGCAATGCAGTATGTTGACTATCTACGCGTTGAAATTCTGTACGTTGTATTTCTACACGTTGCAATTTTTCGTGTTGCATTTCAGCGCACTGAACATCCATGCGTTGCAATTCTATGCATTGCAGTGCATTATGTTGACTATCTACATGTTGAAATTCTGTGCGTTGTATTTCTACGCGTTGCAATTTTTCGTGTTGCATTTAAGCGCACTGAACATCCATGCGTTGCAATTCTATGCACTGCAGTGCAGTATGTCGACTATCTACATGTTGAAATTCTGTGCGTTGTATTTCAGGGCATTGTAGCTCCATGCGTTGCAATTCTATGCACTGCAATGCAGTATGTTGACTATCTACGCGTTGAAATTCTGTACGTTGTATTTCTACACGTTGCAATTTTTCGTGTTGCATTTCAGCGCACTGAACATCCATGCGTTGCAATTCTATGCATTGCAGTGCATTATGTTGACTATCTACATGTTGAAATTCTGTGCGTTGTATTTCTACGCGTTGCAATTTTTCGTGTTGCATTTAAGCGCACTGAACATCCATGCGTTGCAATTCTATGCACTGCAGTGCAGTATGTCGACTATCTACATGTTGGAATTCTGTGCGTTGTATTTCAGGGCATTGTAGCTTCATGCGTTGCAATTCTATGCACTGCAGTGCAGTACGTTAACTACTCCACGTGTTGCAATGCAGCTCATTGTATTTTTGCGCGTTGCACTTCCACGCGCTGCAATTGAACGTGATGTATATCTACGCGTTAAAATTCAATGTGATGCATTATCGCGCGTTGTACGCGTTGTCTCAACGCGTTGCAATTCAGAGCGATACTTATCTACATGGTGCATTTAAGAGCATTGTACTTCCACGCGTTGCTTTTCAGCGTATTATAGTTTCACACGTTGCAATTCGTTGCGTTGCATTTCTGCACATTCTACTTCTGCAAGACGCAGTTGCACTTGTTGAAATTCTACGCGTTGTATTTTTACGCCCTACATCATCACGCGTTGCATTTATACGCGTTACAATTTAACACTAAAAGTACCGGCATTAAATGCATGCTTATTTCAAAACTGAAAATACAGTAGAAAAATAAGTAAATAAATGTAGCAACATCACCTGACATATACGACTATCCATTAGTTCCATAAAACATGACAGATATTTTAACAAAAGGACGGCAATAAAATTTTGTAATAAAAAATGCTAAACCCGAAACCAGTCATTTTGACTGGTTGGTAGTTCTAGTGTTCATGTGTTATCCATCAATGCGTTGCATGCCCACGTGTTGCATTTCGGTACGTTACCTATATGCATACGCGTTTCATTTTCACACATAGGACATTCATGGATGCAACTGTACGTACCACATTTCACTACGATACCTAAGTACCAATGCGGTGCACTTGTAAACGTTGCTTTTCTACGCGTTGCAATTTATCGTATTATTTATCTATGCGTTGCACTTGCGAATGTTGAATCTCTACGCGTTGTAATTTATCTCGTTATGGATCTACGCGTTGCATCTCCGCACGCTGCAATTTATCGCGTAATCTATTTCTGCGTTGCATTTCCTACACAATCTATCTTACAATCCATTTCTACGTTACATTTCTATGAGTTGCAATTTATCTCGTGATCTACGCGTTTCACTTTCACGCAAATCATCTCTACACATTGCATCCTAACAGTGTAACTATCCGATACATATGTGTCACACATATGCGCGTAGTATTTCTATAGGTTATGGAGCTATGTACATAGATGCAGTTCCATGCATTGCATCTCTATTGCATCGTGCTTATACGCGCTGCATCTCCACGCACTACCCTTTTAGCAATTGAATCTCTACATATTATCTGTTTGCACGTTGCGCTTCTACTCGGTGCATGCTCATCGCACCACAGTGCATTACACCCATATAGACTTCATTTCTACGCGTTGCGCGACTACTTAAATGCAATTCTGTGCGTTGCATCTCCATTGCATCTCCTTGTACTGCCCTTTTAGCAATTGCATCTCAACACATTATCTGTTTGCATACCGAACTTCAACGCGTTACATGGTCATTCCATTGCGATGCAACACGTGCGTCGAACCTTTATCGACTTCATTTCCACGATATACGTAGCCGGTGAAGTGCAATTCTATTCGTTGTAACTACGTGTTGCATCTTCATATATTTCACCTTCATGTACTTCATTTCTACGCGCATTGTAGGTACATGTACTTCTATGCATCGTATCTTCATTGCATTGTACTTACACGCGTTGCACTTCTATGCACTGTCAGACTGCACTTTTATGCATTGTCAGTCTTCTACGCGTTATCCGACTGCAATTCTACGCGTTGCGTCTCTACGCATTATGCACATGTACGCTGCATCTTCGCTGTGTTTCTCTAAGTTACACATTTGTGCGTTATCTATTCATACGTTCCACTTCTGTCCGTTATGTGTTCTACGTATTCTACTCCTACGCGCTGCACCTGCATGCATTGCACTTCTACGCGCTGCATCTCCGCGCATTTTACCCCTACGCTCTGCATCTCCAGGCATTGCAGTTCCACGCGTTACCTATCTACACGTTGCATTTCTACTAACCGCATCTCCACACATGGTACTCCTACGTGATGCATCCCCAAGCGATGCACTTCCCCACGTTGCACTTCCACACGTTGCACCTCTACGCGTTATGTATATATACATTGCACTTCGACGGGTTATATTTCCATGCATTGCACTTCCATACGCTACCTATCTACACATCGCATTTCTACTAATCACATCTCCACACATGGTACTCCTACGCGCTGCATCTCCATGCGTTGCACTTCAACGCGTTGCATCTCCACTCATTTCACTTTTACGATGTGCATCTCTATGCATTGCACTTCCATGCGTTGTCTGTCTACACATTGCACTTCTACTAACCGCATCTCCACACATGGTACTCCTACGCGACGCGTCTCCACGCGTTGCACTTCCGCACGTTGCATTTCTACACGTTAAGTATATATACATTGCACTTCAACTCGTTGCATTTCCATGCATTGTACTTCCACGCGCTGCATCTCCATGCGTTGCACATCCACGCGTTATGTATCTGTGCATTGCAGTTTTATATCATATTACATTACTACGTTGCATATTACACTTCATACGAATCCTAGTGTTAGATAATCATTCTGCACTGTAAAAACACTCGACACTAAAATTGAGAAATATGCTCTTCATGCATTATTGGTCTTCTGACCGATTATCTCTGCCCGTCCATATAATCGAATAACTCTATATCTAAATCCGGGAACCAGGAAAGAGACGCAGCAACGAATGTTGTATCGCATGCGAACGTGGAAAATTGAATGATTGATAAGACGCCGTTGATGAGTCCGCGTAACGGTATGCTACAACATTCGAGAGAAATTGCTTTTCATTGCCGTGAGGCGAAAAAGAAACTGTTTTTCCTTGAAATAAACTGGAATGCAGTTGGCTCGACGCGTTAAGACATAACTGTGCACATAATTAGCGATATCACAATATAGTGCGCGGTTATATCTGCAGTGGACGTTTGAATAATGTAACGATCAGTTTTATGGAATACCGTGCGCAAAACGATACAGATTAAGGTAGCATAATATTGCTGTACCGACTTGGTTACTCACTTAGTATGTTAAATAACCGCTTATCTAACCGTTAATACCGCGGGATAGTTCGATAATTCTGTAAAGTATCGTCGAGTTATATAATATACTAAACGCGTATACGTAATCTATCCGTTCGTTTTATATCACACCTCGGCGTGTAACCTATCATTACCTTATCCTGAAAATTGAATTTCAATTAATTTAACGCCGTGAATAAATTAATTTGCCCGTTTAGGCGTTTATTACGGATTTTTCCATAGTCGATGATGCGCAAATGCAATCTGACTTGTAATTCAAGAATGCGATTACGAATTCTTGAAAGCACTCCGCAATTATTACAAGCTCTCCTTTATGGAATAATCAGTATACAAATGTGCGTTCGAGTCGATAGGAAGTCGTTTCTATAACTTACTGTTTCGTCGTACAGGATATGCAGCCTGGCAGTATCCACCATTTTTGTTGCATTTTCAGTAACCTCGCTAGGAAATGTTCGGAATAAAATTGTTCAACTTTTCGATTATTTTCTATGATCAAAATTTGTCAAATCCTTTGGTAGAAAATGAGGGACAGGTTAATTTGTTTGAATTACACGAATGCACAATTTACGATGTCCACCATTTTCGTACTTTAAATAATTTCGGTAGAAAATGTTCGGAATAAAATTATTCAACTTTTCGATTATTTTCTATGATCAAAATTTGTCAAATCCTTTGGTAGAAAATGAGGGACAGGTTAATTTGTTTGAATTACACGAATGCACAATTTACGATGTCCACCATTTTCGTACTTTAAATAATTTCGATAGAAAATGTTCGGAATAAAATTATTCAACTTTTCGATTATTTTCTATGATCAAAATTTGTCAAATCCTCTGATAGAAAATGAGGGACAGGTTAATTTGTTTGAATTACATGAATGCACAATTTACGATGTCCATCATTTTTGTACTAGTTTGAATAATTTCGCTAGATTAAGTTCGAAATAAAAATTATTCAACTTGTGATTATTTTCTATGATTAAAATTTGTCGGATTTCTTGTAGAAAATTAAGGACAGATTAATTTGTTTTAATGGCACTATCAATGTTTATTGTATATGAAAATGATAGAATGTTGGGTTGTTTGGAAAAGATGGAAAGTGACACGTGGGAAATGAAAATATAGACAGAACACGTGGATTTAACAGCGATTCCGTCAACGTCGCGTTTTATTGAATAATCAAAATGGTAACACTATAATAGTGACATTCCTCATAAGTGTAATAAATGATTAGCCTAAAAATTCTACCGCTGCGTCATAGTCTTTCATTTCATTATCATTTTCATCATCATAATTATTCGTCGTTAATCGTCGTCGCATCGCTTCAACACTCTCTCTCTCTCTCTCTCTCTCTCTCTCTCTCCCTCACTCTCTCTCTATTCTTCTCTCTTCCTGAGACGAAACACAAACGAACCGTACTTCCGTTCATTACATATTTTAATCACTATACGCATAATATTGATATTGCGGGAATCTTGAATAAAATCGGTGACGAATGGCATATGTGTGTGTGTGTACTTGTGTGTTTGTATATTTTTGTGTAGTCATTTTTTTATAATTGCGTGTTTTCGTACTCGTTCCTAGATACATTCACGGTATAAATTTTAAACAATTATTATTTAAACGTTTCTCTCGTTAAGATACGTATTAAATCGCACTTGATAAATCGCCATAAACATCGACGCCCTTAAACAATCTATACGTCGTTTATTCGACGCTCCTTTTCTTTTTTGCTCTTCCACGCTTTTGCCAGCCAGCGTGCAATCGTTCGCGACAGTTTATAAATTCCGTTGATTATAACAACAAATATATCGGCGACGTTAATTAACGGAATTCATACTCTCGGAATTGTTCGCAGATTCTGACCGATCGAAAGCGAGTCACGACAGAATAAGTAAATATCGAAAAACGGGATGACTGTTGAATTTCATCCGTATCTTAAAATTCAGTGCAATGCGATAAATACGATCTATTACGACGATTAACTTTTCTAAAATTCATTCAAGTTATCCTGATTCGCTATTAAAATTTAATCAGATTGTATTCACCGATATTTTTAAAACTTTACACAAATTGTACCGATCTTCGAATTTAATAATACATTGATTCAAATTTGTTCCAAATATACTTGTACCGATTAATACCTTTTAGAACTGCATCGATCAATACCCTTAAAATTAATCAAAATTACATCAACAGATATTTAAAAAATTTACCCAATTCGTACCGATCGATACTTCCAGTACCGTAATTGTACTAATCGACCCATCGAATTCATTCAAATTATACCGATTGACCGTTGAAATTCGTTCAAACTGTATTGATTAATGATCAAATGATTAAAGCTCGTCCGACGAAACTTTTGTATCGCCAATACACGACCGATCAAAAAATCAAAGTCATCGAATTAAATGAAACGGCACTATACGAGAAAACGTCGTCACCTCGCCACGTTATTGCACCATGGGGAATTGTTAACGAACAAATCAACGGGAAACAGGGATTCGAGCAAGGATGTTCATAAATCTGTTCGATTTATTGCCTCGTGGCGCCGGCAACGATCGTTCTCATCGAACACGATTGATTCTGGCTGGCTGTGCATTCCCCCTTTTTCTCTCTGCCTCACTCGCTATTTATCTGTCAGAAGAAAACAAAATATTCGAAGATCCGCGCAAAAACTGGTAATTTAAGTTGGTCGGGTTCTATGGACGATCTTTAACCCTTTCCTTACGGAACGTTTCATTTTCCAGCGCCGATAAACTTCGGCAACGTGATTTTCGTTGATCGTTCGTCGTTTAAGAACAGAAATTTTATTCGTTCATCGCTCATGGATCAATAACGTGGATACAAAATTTTGATCGACGCGACAGTAGCACAAGATTAAAAAACTTTTTTAAGAGAAACACGATCTGCGAAAACAATTAAATACGGTGACGAGCGAAATTGAACGTTAACGACGCAAATTAGTTGGAAAATTTTATTATCGCTCGTTTACTGTATGAGACATTTTCAATTGTAAGAAATCGATAAGGTGGATGCGTGATCGACATAAAAGAAGCGTACGCTCGAAAAACTTTTTTTTTATAAGAAACATGATTTGCGAAAGCGATTAAATACGGTGACAAGCAAAATTGAACATTAACGTTGCAAATTATTTGGACAAGTTTATTGTTGTTGCGTTGTATGAGATATTTTCAATTCTCTGCACGAAATCAATAACGCGAGTACATGATTTTAATTTAATTAAGTCTAATCAATAATTAATTAATTTTACAAAAGAAGAATGCGATTAATATTATTTTCTCCTACGATCGAAAATGCGATTAGCAAAATCGATTGGAAAGTATGATTACCGAAATCAGTGAAAATCATTAAAAATCAAAATTCAAAATTAATAATGTAACTAGTCTAGAAAATTATTAATCGCGCATTAAATATGGTACATTCGATTTTCAATATTCTGTGCTGTACCAAAATTATAAAATCGACAAATTCGGACGTTGAGAATTTGAAAATTACCTCGTAAAAATTTAATTTGAACACGAGTATCACTGAGCCACCCTATTACATGAGGGGGCATTAATACATAACAGTAATTAAAATACAATAGAAACAACAATTTTCTTGAAAAACAGTTTAAATTGCATATTTAATAGCATTTATAGATTAAAGGTTAAACTGAAACTGGACAGATCGAACAGTAACGATATCGAATCACCGATAGTAATGAAAGGGTTAAAAACGATAATTTAATCGGAACAAGATCGCGAGAAAATGGTCGTCTTCGAAATCTTCTTCGAGTATCTTCGAAATCTTCTTCTGCATAAGAAAAATCGTAGAGTTAATATGTTCCACGATTCGTGGGTCACCGGTGGCCCACGACGATCGGTTAAAAGTAACAATTTCGTTTAAGAGAATATTCGCCGACACGATATTCGATCTACGATCCTAATAAAATAATGAGATGTTTCTGAGACAGCTCGTTTAAAAATCTCCTAATTCTACGCGACACAGAACGTATTAAGAACAGCCTCAAGGATAAATCTATCATCGAGCTAATCGTCTATCTATATACGCATACATGCTAAACAATTAAAAATGTAACATTAATAGAAACGATGATATACAACTAATTACGACAATTAAAAAAGAAAAAAAAAAAAAAAGAGAGAAAAAAAAAGAACGAAGAATAATTACATTTTTCAGTGTATGTCACTTGATCGTTTTCAGTTTTATTCGTTCTCTCTCGTCCGCAGGATTTACTAATTAATTAATTATCGTTAAGTAACTATTATATTTTCATCGAAAAATAAGGACACGTTCACGTATTTCCGTTTATTCCTTTACTTTCGCGCCTCGTTCGCCTCTCTCGCTCCTTTCAATTAGGTTAATGCGTGCAAATTGTCTTCGATTTGGTTCATTTCATTTCTTTTTTATATAACACGTTGACCGTCGGGGACGTCAACGACCCACACCCCGAAGTTAATTATCGAGAATTAATCGTTTTTAGAAAACCCGAGAAGAGGTAATTATAATTTCGTACATTTTGTATACTTTCGGCAAGGGCACAATGTGATACCTTCAAAACACTGAATAAAAATGTCTCAATCGATAAATAGACAATAATTTGTATACATAATCGTAATTATAGTGTATCTTACACGCGTCTATTTCAACATGTTAATACAGTCGATCGGTTAACGAAAACAAATAAAAATCAATACCTAGAAGTACACGAACGTGAAAATTTACGTTTCAAATTTAATTATCCACACTGTCAATAATTAAATTTTCTTAATTGTCAGTAGTCAACGTGTTACCCTCCGCATCCCACAATAGAATTTATTCTCACGATTTCATGTAATCCTATCTTTCTATCGCTTCGTTTATTTTTCTTTCGCTTTGCTTATTTTTATCTTGCTTTGCTTATTTTTTTAATCGACGATTCGTAATAAGGTGCATTTAATCATGAGGTTGAAGAGCTATAAGCACTGGTGCGATATTAATATTCTTTGCGTTCCATTCGATTCATCCGTTGGATTAAGTGAAACGTGTCTAGTGTCAGTATCGAAGATTTTTTTTAGAGAAATTGTGGGTCACAGGGGCGGACTAGCGAAACAGAAGGAAAATGGCAGTCGCGAAAAACCGTCACCGAGAATTTCGAAGGTACGAAAGGCTCTTCTATCGATTCCACTCTCGATTCGAGCATCAAGTATTAATGGAAAGCTTCTCTCAGACGTTTCTCCGTTCAACGAGAGGACAGTTAACTGAACGATACTGAAATAAACCTTCGATAATCGATCGATCGCCTCGCATACTAGTTTTCACAGAAACAGCGCCAACTTGACGAATAAAAATCATACTAGTTTAGTCGACGCAGCAACGATTTTCTTGTGGACAGTTAAAACTCATCGTATCAATAAAATAATGTCGATTTGATCGACAAAAGTGCATTATTTTAACTCGGAAACTAATGTCAAATTAGTTTTAAACCGATCGATCGAATGGTACTCGTAGACTCGATGCAAACAATTCGATCAACCGATATTTAATTTTAACAGAGATATTTAATATCGATTATAATGAATAACGTAACGTTCGAGGTTACAGTAAATTTCAATTTGGCCACAACATTTCACGTGAAAAGTGATTTTTGACTGTCGCGAGTGTATCAGGAACGAAAGGGGACAAAGTTTCGTCGAGTTAATCGAAAAAATCCGCGAGAAGCAAGCTGGCGCGCGAAATGGCGATCGATCAACAAAATGGCGTCTATTCCGTCAACGAAAGGAACAGTCTCAAACTCGTTTATTCGCGTCGTGCGCGTGCAAGCCGATTAAAAATCTGACAATCGCAGTCGCCGGGAAAAAAAAAACGAGGATCTAGGATCCCCAACGATATGGTTCTATTTTTACGGGTTTTACTGAAAATGCAAAAGCACGCGAGAACAGCGACCACTACTATATTTTGCCGCTCAGAATGATCGCGATTTGTGCTGTAAAAACGTATCCTCGTCGCGCGTAAATTGTTATAAAAAATCAGGTAAAAATTCATCTTGCAACACCTTGCGAACGAACACCGCGTTCGATACGTGACGATAATTCGGACGAATACAGAGCACGAAAAATCAGTTCCTTAAAACCGATATTTCGTACTTTCAAAATTTTTAGAATCGCAAAATTTCGAATGGTATTGAATCAGCGTTGAACGACGCTCATAGATAATATTAAATAACAGTGTTATAGATAATATTAGATAACAATGTTATAGTTAATATTAAATAACAACGTTATCGAGCATATCAAATAACAGTGTCATACGTGATATTACATAGCAGTGTTATAGATAATATTAAATAACAACGTTATATATAATATTAAATAACAATGTCACGGATAATATTAAATAACAGCGTTACTGATAATATTAAGTAACAGGGTTGCCGACGATCTTCAGCAACGACGCGATAAAAATTTCAAGACGAAAATTTCCGAGAACGAAAACTTTCCCCGCGAAATCGTGAATCGAAAGGCTCGCAAGGTGTCGCAGAGATCCTATAAAAAAAAGGAAAAGAACACAAAATAAATACATCGAAATACGGGGGAGAGATTGAAAAAATCGCGTAAAAAAGAAAAAGGAGGGGGAAAAAATATGAAAAGGTTTCGTAAAAAGAAGCAACAGCTAGCCGCGGTTCGACGATCGTCGGAAAAACGGAGCCTGACGTGGAAAAGGAGAAAGGAAGAGAAACAATGAATTCCGAAAAGGAACGATTCGGTTCAGGCGGGTCTCGCTAAGGACGGCACGCAAAAAAAGGAAAAGAAAAAAAGAAAAGAAAAGAGAAGAGAAGCAGAATGAAAGGCAAAGAACACAAGGCGGATTCCGAACGCATCCTCCAACGACCGCATACGGCGTATACAATATTCAAAAGTGCGTACAAATATATACATGTAGATATATATATATATCTATATATACGTGTGTATAGATTGTTACAAACATGATAAAAGGAAGGTACACAAAAATGAAGCCGGCCGCGTGTGTGGCGGTCGTCATCGATAAAAATCAACCAAAAAATATTCACGTGTGTAAAAATACCGACGCTTCTATTTAATCTATCTATCTATTTATCTACCTATCTTTCCGTTTCCCTCTCTTCCTCTCTCTCTATCTCTTTCTCGTCGATCCGATCACCTCGAGAAACCAACTTTCTGCCTACGAAAACGTATCCTTCCGCCTCGACGAGATGCATCGTCGTCCCTAAAACCGGAGCAACTTCCGTTCGCCAGCTACGGATGGAAATCGCGGGATTCCCCGAGCTTTCGCGCAAGCTCACGTGTTCCTCTACGCTCGACGAGAAACTACGCTCACCGAACTCGCCTAGTTACTCTCGCCCGAGCTTTCGACCGCTCGTCGTGGGGGAAAATAAAGAACGCGCGACGCAGCGTTAATTAATCCGCTCTCGGTTCCGGTATCCTCGGCGTGCCGCGATGTGAACGCCACGGGAAAATGAGGCACGACATCGACAATCGGGACGAACTTACGTGGAACGCGAAGCTGGCTGCTGATCGGCCCACGTATGTCTCGTGTTCGTGGAGAATCGTCGATGATCAGCGACGACGAAGATCGAACGTTTCTCCTGTTTTCTTCGTTCCGCGCTCTCCGTTTCTTGTCGTCCTTTTGCTGCTGCTGTTGCTGCTGCTGCTGTTACTGGTCAATGTTTACTCGGCGGGGGGTTTACGGGAGATTTTTCGTTAGCGGGTGGGTCGGTTGGTCGATGCGTCTCAGCCGAGGCCGGCCCATTGCATGAAGTCGGGAACCTCCCTGACAGGAACATCCCTGGCCAAAGCTTTCACCCTCAGGTTCCTGTCCTCCGTCAATAGGACCACTTCCCTTCGCAGACGTCTCGGCTGACCTTCTTCTGCGTCAGAAGTATCGATTCGATTATATTCGCGACTACCATTTTAAGCAGGGTGCATTACTGAAAGAGGCTTTCGGACTATACAGGGTGTATAATGTCCACAAATACTGTCGAAGCCAGATAGATGTGGTAGGCGGGGCTGTTATGAACAACTTTTTCATTTGCCAAAATAGCGGATGAGGATTCATTCTTAAATTATTAAGGAAACACTGGCCAATCAGAACGTGAGGATTGCGCGCGCACAGAGACGGGAGTGTAGGCACGAGTTGATCGTAGTCGTGAACATCTACGTCGCGATATGAGCATCGCGATGGTAACTCAATCAATATTTCTGGGGCACCCTGTAGATCGCGTGACTGAGAGTCTCACGGAGAAATTCTAAAGAGATTTCGTAAAAAGAACTGTCTAAAAACATGTCCATTTCGAGCTGGAAGTTTAACACGTTTGAAAATTTCACTAGACAGTGCTCTTCTGATTAACACTAAACCTACCAATGCGGTCAAAATGACTGTTTAACAAATTTCTAATTTTAAGCTACAAAGTATGTTAACACTAGGTTTACGGAACCCGTCAAAATGATGGATCTTCTTCTCAATTACGAAAATAATTAAAAAACTTGTTGCAACATGCATGTAAACCTTCATCGAGACAAAGACTCTTTCTATAAACTGGCTTATGTATTGCCCATTATTTACTTGTTTTTATAGTTCATTTTTAATTCAGACATAATTGGTCATTGAACGTCCGTAAATCTAGCGTTAAGGTGGCTTTTTTGAAATTCCTCTTGATTTTCATCGAGATGAAGAATTAATGTGTATATCAATCTGTGTTTCACCGATCGTTTTCTATTCCTCAACTTCCTTTACAAATATATTCGCAATATTTCATTTTATTTATTATTCATAGATCCAAGTAATTAATGCTTGTGTTTCCAGTTAGGTGAATGAACGAATTCTTACTAAATAGACTTCTAAATAGAATTCGTACTAAATTTAGCCGTCACCCATATGTGGACGACGTGGCAGTCAAAGTGTTAACGAAAAAGGCTGGACGAATTTAGGGTGATAAGGTGATCGACTGTGATGGAGAACAGAGTATTATCAATTCAGGAGTTGATTACGATTTCATCGCGTAAGAGCATTCCTGAATGTAGCGTGTTAATTTGAAGCTTGTAATTTAATAAAAGGAAGTAGATTAGTCCTCCATCAAGATTTTAAACACAGAGTGGCCGACGGCGAGTTGCAACAGAGAATATCCGATTCGGACCCACATCAAATCCAAAAAAATTTCATAACATGAAAGTACCTCAAAATGAAACATGTGGCATATCAATTTGAAGCTCAACGTTTAATAAGAAGGACTATATCCGTCCCCCATCAAGGTTTTAAACCTGTCTGCGAGTTTTAACGGAAAATATCCAATTCAAAGGCACATCAAATCCAACGAAACTTCATGACATAAAAGTACCTCAAAATGACACTTATGGTACATCAATGGAAAGCTTAAAATTTTATAAAGAAAAATAGATGAATATTTTAAACTCAATGTAATTAACCGCAAATTGCAGTATAGAATGACCAATTTCAAAATGTAAAACACCAAATGTAAAATACCACAAAATTACATTCAATTCGACGATATGCAAATATCAGAAATGAGAAAAAAGTACTTAGGGCGCATCGATGAGAAGCTCGAAAGGCAAGAAAATTATCCACGTAAACGTTGAATTACCAATTTCTACAGGAAATAACCTCGAGTTGTACCAACGCTTCCAAACGATTTTAACGAGACCAAACCACGAGCCGATCAAAACGAAATAGAAATTCGTCGAGCGGCATTGCGCAAACAGCGTCACGCTTAAATTGAAACATTAAATATCTATAACCCCGATAATTATTCTCACAGCGTGCGTTGCCACATAATCCATTTTCACGGTATCAGCGAACGTGTTAACAATCCGTATTATCGCGTGGCGTCCTAGACGCAGGCCACATCCACCGTTCTCCAGTCGGCACAATTAACACTCGTATCCCCGCGCGAAGATTTCAAGCGTGGAAAAGCAAATCGCTTCTTCCAGCAACCAGTCTTGGCCGAGCGGTAAAAAAAAAGAAGAAAAAACAAGAAATATATATAAACACAGTTGCGAACAAAAGTTTCCGAACGATATCGATCTTTGTATTTCATACGAAATTTAAAAGAAATCTAATTATACACATCAATAGAGAATTTAACAATGTACAAGAATTCGTAGAGATCGTCTTTATGGAATGAGATGTTTATATTTATTTATTTATACTTTACAAATGTGTCTAAAATATAGCTCGACAAATGTTCTATACATGCTAAACAATTGGTGGTTTCGACATGACAACGATCCCAACGAGTAACAATTGAACGATCCGTTGAGTTACCATCGCGATGCCCATATGTTTGTTCACGACCACGGGAAACTGTTACTCGAGCCTACGCTCCCGCATCTGAGCGCGCGCAATTCTCGCGCTCTGACGGGTCAGTGTTTTTCCTAAATAATTTAAAAGTGAAGCCTCATCCGATATTTTGGTAAAGGAAAAAGTTGTTCATAAGAGCCCCATCTACCACTCTCTCCCGGCTCCAACGGTATTTGTGGGACGCCCTGTATATACGAGCGACCAACAAAACTATCTCTGTAAGGGACGCACATAATTTAACCGGCAATACGGTTTCAATTAGCCAGCCGCCTTCTAATGAAACCGATTTCGCTAGGTGTCGGTCCCACGAACGGGAGGAGCGGGCAAATAATTAGTAGCCTGCTCGCTAATAAATTCCCGGCCGATAAGGAACGGTAAAAGTTACACGCGCTCGATCACGACAAGACTTCGCGAGCGTGCACCGGCCAACGCCGATAACGGTTAATCTCCGAGCGAAACGAGCGCCACGATCAACTCCGTGTATTAATCGCTATCAGCCCCGGTGGAAAACGTTGAAACGTGTTCAGGATACATCTCTCCGCGCGGAGAAATACGAGGTCCCGGTTTCGTATATACGTACCTGCATTCGCTTGATCTTTGTTGGCCGCCTTGCAAAGGCTCAAGCACGTAGCCAGTATTCTGTCATCGTTTCTTGTCAGCCCGTCCTGCAACAGAATTACAGATGCTCGCCTTATTACTTCCACCCGAATGACACGCGTTCGCTCATCGTGGGAATTTTCGATGGAGGACTCTCATTCTCTCTCTATCACTACGTCGTTCGTTCTCTACCCACGAGAAGGCACCCGACGATCGATAGCCGCGTTACGCTCGATTTGCGTTCTCCACCGTTCGCGCCATTTTTCATGGTTGTATCGTTCGATTGCTGAATGGATCTACCGTTATCGCATACACGATGAAGTACTTGCTAGTATTTATCCCCCTATCTAGGGATAACGCGACGAGTGTGTGACTATTAGGGTGAACCATAAGCCAGTTCATTTCTGATACGAATACACAATATCTATCGGTTAACACGTTTTACGGCAAGTTTATATAGAAACTGTCTCGTGTCGTTTCGTGATTGCATGTGGAGGTAAAACAATCTAAATCTAGAAAATCTGAACTTCGATGAACTTCATACCCTGCAAATATTGTTCTAAACTTTTTTTGTAAGGTGGCTGCAAGGGGGCGAGAAATCATGAGTAGCGTTACAGGTAACATCCTGTATAATGAATGAACCCCTTAACCTATAATTTTCTAGAGGGTAGCGTCATTCACAGGTAGCTTATCATCGCTGCAACATTGATATAGTTAAAGAAAATTAAAATGTTAGGTACATTTTGTAGTCGACGACCTTCTATTATACGGATTATAGTCAGAATGGAACCCAACATTTAATTGCAGCGAAAATACGAGTGCACTTATCATATTCAAGTTGTGGTGTGCGTCACGAGGATGACAGGATATTGTAAGACAAAGGGTTAGGATGGAACTTTGGACATATTGTCTATATAACTTTGAATTGGGACACTGTTCGTTCCAGTTTTCTTTTTATCACGAGTTTAGCCTAAGGAAAATCAGTTTCTTTATGAGAGAAAACAGAATGTACAAGGTTTTCGAAATATTCCATTATGCACTGGGTTTCATGAATTGAAACAGAAAATGCAAGTGGAAACACGAATTAACTCGTGGCCGGTCAACGATGTGTTAAGGTTCTCATATGTTGCATTAAATATGAACTGTTCTGCTCCGCTACTCTCTTGCATCCCTCAGGAAACATAATTATTTACTCTTCCGAAAATTGTTCTCGCTTGCAGAATATTTCTCGAGCAGCGTTTCCATTTCATAACAATGAGTTTCACTCTGGTTTGCTGCCTCATGTACATACCGGGTGTACCAGTTAATCTTTATGCGTTTTTCTTGGAAGAAAACAATTTAAGTTTGAGAAAAAGAAAAAAGCGGTTCATTCAAAGCACCCTAACTAGCTACATGTTTTCTCATCTTCCCTCAACATTGTGAATCCCCACCGAAGAAACAAAATCATTCACATGTTGGGTCAAACGAATCATCAATCAATTCGTTGGCTTCCTCGTAATTGTTGAAGATGTGTAAAGATGTTAACCCTTTGCCTTATAATGACGCCTCTCAGGCGTGACGCACACAACCGCTGCAACGCGACAAATTCGGCCCCTATTTTCACCACGATCGAACTTCGAGCTCAATTTTAAATTGATCCTGTCCATCGATGATCGTCATATCCAAAATATCCCTAACATTCGAGCAATGTTTATCCATCTTCACGTTACAACAATAATTGAATCGCTCCGTCTGACGCACTTGTCGGCAAAATGATAAGTTAAGGGGTTAAAGTAATAAGAATACAACAAACTTTAGACTGTACAAATGCACTTACGTTCAGTGGCACAGAATGCAGAAACGAAGAAATATCGACCGATACCCCCGGTAAACCCCAGACGCAGAAAATTTTGAATAAAGGAACGAAAATGGCGGAAAGAGGAGTCGGATAAGAATATACGGACAGCATACGGATCGAGCAGTGATCATTGAAGCGCGAACGTTATGATAAGAGAGGTCGTGCAACGTAAGGGAACCCCCCACGTGGTGTACAGATAAATTCTTCTCGCGGTGTGGTAAGTTCTGGTGCGGCACGCATCTCGCTCTGACGCTTATCTCTCCGGTAACACGCATGGTACACGGATAGGATAGGATCGTAACAGGAACCTCGATCTGTCAAATAATAGATAACGAGCGCTGCGAGCCTGTTTCATTTTACTCCGTACACCTTGGCAGCCTCTTCCTCGTCGATTTTTCATCTCGTACCTTTTGCGTTTGATTCGTTCACCTGGTTGTAATTTACTTTTGCCGTTGTGCATCGGTTTCCCGCGATCGTTCTTTCCGTTCGTTGTTTTTGCGCGGTAGGTTTTAATGAAGTTCCGCGGAAATTTATTGCTTTTCACGCGTTTTGGTTGTTGGCGATGGTTAGATGGACCGGATAGAAGGGATTTTGAGATTTACTAGGTTCCCCGATTTTCTCATTCTCGGGTTACCAATTTTTCCAATTTGCATATTCTAAAATTCCTAATTTCCACATTTCACACACTTCCAAATTCTTATTTTCCCCGATTCCGAATTTCTCAAGTACGAAACACATTTCAAGCTTCTAATTCTCCGAATTCACCACCTTGAAATTTCCTTATTTCTCAATATGCCAAAATTCCCAATTCAACAAATTCGCAAATTCTCTATTTCTCAATTTCCAATTTCCCAAATTCCCAGTTTTCCCAATATCACACATTCGCAGAAGTCCAACTGTCCCAAGTTCCTAGTTTGTCAAATTCGTCGTATCTCAAATTCCTAGTCTCCCAATCGAAAAATACCTCAAATTTCTATTTTCCAAATTCTTCATTTCTCACTTTCCAATTTCCCAATTTCCCAAGTTCCCAATTCTCTCAATATCACACACTCGTAAATTCTCCATTTCTCAATTTCCCAAATTCCCAATTCTCCCAATATTACAGACCCATAAATTCTTCATTTCTCAAATTCCCGATTCTTCCAATGTCACACATTCCCAAATTCCTACGCTCCCAAGTTCCTAATTTCACAAATCCGTCACATCCGAAATTCCTAATCTCCCAAACTTTAATTTCTCAAATTCTTCCTGCCTCATATTCCTCATTTCCCAAATTCTCCGCATTCAAATTTCCCAATTTTCCAACATCCCATGTTTCCGAAACACCTTACCTTATCAACATCCTCTTCGACGGTGAACGTGCTGGAAGTAAGAACAGTTCCTCTGGTGGTCAAACATCTGATCGCTGGATTTCTGCTTCTGGCGAAGGCCAGTGCCGCCTTCGCGCTCTCCGCCACCCTGGCCACGTGTTCCGGGTCCAAAGTCGCCCTCGAAACCGGGGGACAATCCCTGGCATCAGCACCCCTCGCTAAACCCTCGAGCTCGTTCAGAACTGCAACAAAAGTATCGACGTTCCATCAATTATTGACTCGAACCTTATTGCTACAGCTTATCATCCCTTACTACTAACATTTATTTACCCCCTCGATCTTGAACGTATAATATCCGATTAATGAACGTATAATCGTCAATGTAACGACGTATAGTGTCCAATCGATGAACGTATAATTATCAAGGTACGGCCGTATGATGTTCGATTGATGAACGTATAATCGTCAAAGTGACTACAGATTAATTAAATGAAATATAAAGTAGTAAAATAAATAAAAGGTTGAATGTTAATGTTTATATTAGAATTGACGGAGATTTCAAGAAAAGTATTGCAACGATCTTCGTGATTTAAAATAAGAAACTTGTTTAATGTTCATTTGATGTTCGCTTCTTGTTGAATGTTTATTCTCATAAAAGTATTTGAAAAGTTACAATTGTTGCTCGGTATTTATTTTGATATTTATTAAATTGACATACGGTCTCTCACTTTCTGCAGTGTTTCTGAAAAATTTAATAAACTGCTAGTCATGCAGTACCACGTCAGTTAGTAATAATCGATTTTTACAATCCGTTTGAACTTTTGACCACCCTCAAAAAGGGTGTTTCCATTTACAACAGTCATCTGTTTCATCTCATTTACAACAATGGAGTTAAATTTAAACAATTAAAAACAGTTATATATCAAACTTAAATTTTACGATTCTTTTGAATGAAAATAATATTCATATTGTAAATACGGTACTGAGTGACACCCATTCGCATAAAAATTACAATATTGTTTTGCCAGGAAGGAAAATGTGCTTAATTAAACTCTGAAAGAACGGTGAATGTTTACCTTATTCAATGGAATAATACATAGAGCTCGGGGTGATTTACCACTTGATTTAAGGCAATAGGGCGGAGTAATTCCCGTGGGAGGGGATGAAAGTTTTTTCATCGGTGGCGCTGCTCAGGGAAAATGAGCGAGCCGACGCGGAATTTCAACGAAGAGCCCTTTAATAGTGTTTACTCGGACTTTGTCAACCCCCGCTGCGTAAATCCACCACTAACGAACTTTTCTCGTGCGGAATAAACAGCGAGAACAGAGTGGTACGAGTTCGTGATACTATACAAAAAGATTGATGATTTATACCGTGCGAAAGTTTGCGACGCTGCCGTCGCATGAGAATATTTTCCTCGGGGCGAAATAATAGCATCTAAATAAGGGTTTTTAATTTTGATTTTGGCGAAATGAGTTCGGAATTTTTCGAAGCTTGATGCTAGAAATTTACATGATAGATTTTCATATTGGGGAACTTAGTATATTTTAATCCTTAGGTTCCGATTTTTTATTCTGATGTATTTAGATATTTAACTTTTTGGTTATTCAAATTAAAGAATTTTTAAATTTACGAAATTTGTAATTCACAAATTCTAGAATTTTCAAACTTTCAAATACGTAAACCTTTAAATTCTGGCTCAGAGATCGAAATTTTCAAACATCGACGTTATCATATATACTAAATTCCCAAACTTTCTAAATTCCAAACTCTTAATCCCCAATTTTTCAAATTCCTAAATTCTCATTTTCCCAAAAACTCAAAGCCTCAAACTCACAAATTCCGAAATTTTAAAACTTCAGCATACTTAAAATGCCAAATTCTCAAATCCCCAAATCCTCGAGTTTGCAATTTCTCAAATCTCCAAACACTCTAATTCTTAAATTCTTAAATCCCGAATTCTCACACACCGAAATTCTCATATCCCCAAATTTTCGAAATTCGCAAACTTAGCAATTTCTAAAATCCCTAAACCCTGGAATTCTCGAATCCCCAAATCTTCGAGCTTACAAATTCTCAAACCCTGCAATTCTGATATTCCCAAATTTTCAAGTTTTCAAATTCCCAAAATCTGAAATTTTCAAACTCCGGAAACATCTTAAATTCCCAAGTGTGCAATCTCCAAATTCTCGATTTTACATCCCTTCAACGTTCCAAAGTCAAAAATATCTAATTTTGAATTCTGGTAAGCAAAAAACTGTATAAACTTGAATCCGTATAAATTAAAAAATATTCAAATACAAAATCTCATAAGTCTAAAAATACGTCATCACTCTACACTCGTTATACATCAACTATAAAAAGTAACGCTCTTGTAACATCATAATTTCATACACCTGCAATTCCCCACAACAGGATTCGATTTTCCACAAATCCCTAAGCCATTTAGAGAATGATTTTCCAACGATATTTCCCGAGAATCCGCTTCGGTTCACTGATCAAACATAGCTGATACTTTCTGGACCAGCAAATCCCGAAGGAGTTCTCGAAAATCCGTTTCTCGAAATAGAGACCGACCAACATCGAGTATTATGGATGAGATTCTATTCTTTCCTTAACCGAAAAACGAATCTCTCATGATCTCAAATAAGAAGTGACGGATTAATAAATAACCAATGGGCTGCTTTTGGCGTGCTCGAGAAGTGCCACGATTCGGTTACAAGATATTTTCTGCCGCGATATTTTTGTTTGGCGAATAGATTGATCGATCGCGAAGGACGGCACGTGTTTTCAGGCTAAAGCAAGTAATTTTGAAGACCGTAATTTCTACTATATTCGTAAAAAATCGATGCTGCTGGATGCAAGCCGATATTTATAAGCATCAAATTTATTTTTCATCGTTCAAGATTTAAATACAAAATGATGTAAAGTCACTTAAGCTTGGAATAGCTACGGATATTTTCTTGTAGACCCCAAATTATAAATTCGAAACTACTCTAGCAATTTAACCTTATCGATTTGTTTAATCTTTATCAAAAAATAATTTTTTTTATCAACATATGATTTGATCTTTATCAAAAAATGATTTTTTTTTCAAAATATGATTTGATCTTTATCAAAAAATAATTTTTTTACCAACATATGATTTTTCTTTTATCAAAAAATGATTCATTATAAAATATAACAAAAATATTTCAAAATGTGACATTTTACTTCAATATATGAATAAAAAAACTCCTAAAAAATTAAACAAATTAGTCATACACACATACTACAAAATTTACTTTATACTCTAATCAAATTGGTTGTCCCCATTTCTTTTAAGTAAGATGATCCTAAAAACTGCTTTATGGATCGCACAAACACGAGAAATTTAAAAGTCCAATTTCGAAAGCAAGTGTTTTATTTATCGCGAAACAACATATTATCTATTATGTCAAAGAATAATAAATAAAATATTTCCAACGTGGATATTTCACTCGAATGCATGGATCAAGAAACCTCGTCAAAGGTTAAAAAAATCAATCGAACAAACATTCGTCGGCGAAAATCAACCCGATGGTGTAATCAGATTCGTTGTTTCATTTCCGTGAAGGCGCGTTTTCTTATTTTTTCAATTTTAAACACCGCATTTCATGTCGGGACAGTGGACGACGTTTAATAATCAGGGAGCAAAGTCGCGTCGCACAGAGGAACAATTTTAGAGTGTCTCTGACAAGCGGTAATTGGACTGTCGACTGCTGGAAATACGTGACAGGATTTCACGCATTTCTCCGTGCCGTTCGCAACCGGATTTTAAATAAAACAATTCCAGTTCGAGCTCGCGAATTTTATTACGGGCCGACACCGTGTCGCAAGAATTTCAAAGCCCTCGTCCGGTTATGTGTCGCGACGCACGCGAAACTCGGACTTTGCCTTTAATTAATCCTACCTACGTCCCGGCTGAACGACTAAATCGTTAATTAACCATTTCGACGTTGTTCGTCATAAAACATTTACCGTATTACGACGAAACTGGTACGCCAAGGAACAATTTCGTCCCATCGCCATTAAAATGTCTCGTCGTAGCAAAATGTCTCGAACACGAGCAACTATTTCAATGATTTTCTGTCTCAAAATATCTCAAACTATTTCGAACACAATGAACAAACAGGAAAATCGTAATTGATTACATTTTAGACACGTCTTAGATTCTTTATTTTAAATTATAGAAATTCTGTCTAGACGAATAGTGATTGTTAAATTATGTTTCATTGGCTATTTTTCGTGCGTTTTATTTTTAGAATGTATCTATTTATTCATACGGTATGCATACACAATTGACTATTCATAGATACAGTATGTATACTCAATTTGCTATTCATACATACAGCATGTATACAAGTTAACAACACCAAATTTTGTGTGAAACATGTTGTCTGCCTTGCAATAACATTCATTCTGTAGATGTAATAGCTTTGGCAAGAGTTATGTTATGTTTATTGCTTACTTTATTGAACAACATTGTAAATGAATTTAAATAAATATTTCTTTATTTTACTGGTTTAATGATACTTCATAGTTTATTATTTACCTTATTGAACAGCGTTGTAAATAAATTTTAATAAATAAAAGTATAATTATTGATAATTGTGCAGTTATTAACAAAATATATTTGCATTAATTGTGCACACATATTGTATGGATACGTTGTCAATTGTGTACACATGCTGTATGTATAAATTGTCAATTGTGCACACATACTGTATGTATAAATTGCCAATTGAGTACAAATACTGTATATATAAATTCTCAATTGTGCACACATACTGTATGTATAAATTGCCAATTGACTACAATTACTGTATGTATAAATTGTCAATTGTGCACACATACTGTATGTATAAATTGTCAATTGTGCACACATACTGTACGTATAAATTGCAACTTGTCTACATATACTGTATGTATAAATAGCAAATCGTCTGTACATACTATATGTATAAATAGCCACATCCTTATTTTTAATCTGAAATATCAGCACATCGATACGAAGGCTGTGTATGTTTGTAAAGACATGCAGCATTGTCGATAACTGGCGATACAAGCGAAAAGAAAGGTTCAACAGGAAAAAATAAATCCAGAACGTAGAATAAAAATTGTTCATACGAATCATTGTTTTTGATAAAAATCGACTTTGTTCACCGACAACACGTGCTCTCGATCGTGTCTCGTTATAACGGATCTCGCTGTAGATCATTGTCTCGATGGATATTATCGCGGTTTAAGTTCGTTTTTATCGCGACAGAAATTTACGAACACGAAATGTAATAGGATTTCAACGTAATCGTAAAGTTTATTACTACAGAAATTGCTGAAAATGTTGTCCACTACGTCGAATACAAAATCCTGCTCTTCTAATTAAGTTTCTATGAACGCTCTGCAACGCACTCTATCGTTTTATTGCTAGATTTTTACAGTACCCCGTAAAAATGACGGTTGTTAAATTTTTTATTGTAAATTACGAAAATTAAAATGTTCGTTGCCCTTCGTCGAAATAAAAGAATCATTGCGCGAGTTAATTCACGTATTGTCCATTATGTACTCATTTTTATAGCTTAGATACAATTTAAATACAAATGGTCGTTAATCGTGCGTAAATCTGGTGTCAATGTACGAAAGGCTATAATAATCTTTTCTTTAAGTTGCTTGCACCTTCGGATTTTTTTGGAATACACCATTAATGTAATATTACGTCCAAATCCCTAGATTTCCACACCTCTAAATCCACAAATTACTAAATTAACAATTTCCCACGTTTCAAAATTCGTCGTTACCAGATTTCAAGTTTTCAAGTTACTAGATTTCTACACACCTAAATCCCCAAATTACTAAATTACCTATTTCCCACGTTTAAAAATTCGTCGTTACCAGATTTCAAGATTTCAAGTTATTAGATCTCCACACACCAAAATCCCCAAATTACTAAATTACCTATTTCCCACGTTTAAAAATTCGTCGTTACCAGATTTCAAGACCCCCAAATCCCTAGATTCCCAAATCCCTAAATTCCCAAATCCCTAAATTCCCAAATCCCCAGAATCCGAAATTCATAGGTTCTCAAATTTTAAGACTTCCACATTTCTATATCCTTAAATTCCTAGACCATCGAATCCCTAGATTTCCGTATTCTTAGATCCTCAAATTCCAAGATTTCCGAACTCCTTGACTTCCAAATCCCTAAATCTCCAAAGTCTCGAACAATAAAATCCCTAGACGCCCAAGACACCCATAGATTCCTAATTCCAAAATCACCAAATCCGAACGTCCTCAAATTTTTAACCAGTTTCCAAATCATCGCATTTCTAAAAATCCCTAAAAACCGACAAAATGTCAGTCGCACCATCTCAACCGCTACAGTTACCCTAGGGAATGTCTCAAGATATCCGTTGATTCCTAATACCAACGTCACCAAATCCGAACATTGTCAAATTCTTAATCCGTCTCTAAATTATCGAATTCCTAAAAAAAACCCTCAACAACCCACAAAAGGTCAGTCTCACCCTCTCAACCTTAGCAGTTACCCTAGGAAAAGTTTCAAGATATCAGTAAATTCTTAATACCAACGACACCAAATCCGAACGTCCTCAAATTCTTAACCCGTTTCCGAATCATCGCATTCCTAAAAACCCCAGTAAACCAACAGAATGTCAGTCCCACCCCCTCGCTACAAAGCGAACACGTTACATCCGTAAGTTTGAAAATCCCGATCGCGAAACGACACGAAAATCTAGCCTATCCGAGGTACCGAATTCGCGGACAACGGTCACACGGAAACGGTCACTCGTTAAATTCCTCGCGATAACGGTTCCATAGCATGGCGCCAATTCCGCGATCCAAATCCCAGCCGTAACTTCGGCAAACTGACACCGCATATCGGCCGGAAATTCCAGAACTTCCCATAAACCTATCCGCGAACAGGAGCGTTGTATCGTTAGGGAGAGCTTACGAGAAGGTTCCGAGTCGAATAAAGTAGCCTGGTAAACGAGTTCCCGATGGCCTATATTCAACGTAATCCTAGTGTATGGCAGCCGGGTGTCATAGTCCTGTACAAAGTGCAAAGAAACAGGCGGTGGTAGGTAAATAACAGCGTGAACCTAGGCGATAAAGCGTGAGCGTGGACGGTAAAGCGCGAGACTAGGCGATAAAGCGCGAGCGGGGTCGTGGCCGGTGTCAGGAGAAGGCAAACGGGGGATGGTGTCGATTGATGTCGATGGCATCGAGCCGAATGAACGGCTTCTCCGCGCCATGACCACCATGGACATCGCCCACGTACAGATCGTGGCTAGACAAACCGGCGAACGCGGCCCAATCGCCGTACGTTTTCTGCCGGTACACATGCATTCATGTATGAGCCGTGAGAAGCTAACTGTATGAACGTAATCCGTTGCTGGAGCCAGACGGACTGGGCGGCCACTGGGGTCAGAGGGCACGGAGTCGTTCGTATTTGCATGGTCGCGCGCTTTCGTTTTTTTTTTTTTTTTTTTTCGGTGCCGAATCGACGACCGGGACACGCGTGTAGGTATTGGAGATGTACGAATTTTGGTATTCGAGTTGATCGAACGAATTCGAATATCGTCTCGAAATTCGATTGATACTTTGTTGGTACTATGGTTGTATTTGTTGATGTTGTCGATAAGTACTTCGGATGATTTGGATACCGAGGAGGAATTCGAGTGTTTCGAGTATTTAGTACTTTGGGAAATTCGAATACGTCGAATACTTCGAGTATTACAATGCTTTCGGTAATTTGAATACTTTGGATAGTTGGGTCAATTCAAATACTTCGGATATCTGGATCAATTCAAGTAATTCAGAATATTCCAACACTTTTGCATATTCGAATATGTTGAATATTTGAATACCTCGGATACTTAGTTCAATTTAAAACATTCAGAATATCCCAACACTTTTTACAAATTCGAATACGTCGTATATTCGGATACACCCAATACATAGATTAATAGGAGTATTTCAAATATATTAATACTTATGCATATTCGAATACGTCGAATATATGAGCACTTCGGATATCTCATCAAATTCGAATACTCAAATACTCTCGTATAGTTAGGTTAATTGAAATACGTCTTACACTTAGATTAATTCAAATACTTCATATAACATTTTGGAAAATTCGAATATTCGAAAAGTTCATATGTCACGACAAATTCGAATGCATGGAACATTCGAATAATTTTAATACTTGAACAACCCCAAAATTGAACAACCAGAAATTCATCCGACGATCATCCCTCGATAGGACAAAACTTTGCGCAAGAATTCGTCCGCGAGTTTCCCTGTCTTTTCGGTCCAGATAAATTAACCCACTGTCAGGCTCGAACGAAAGGGAACCGTCGTACAAGAGAGTTATACCAAGAGGGAGAACACCCCCTTAGACTTCATCGAATATATTGTTGCCATTGATGTTCCGTTCGCCAAAAAGTTACGAAGAATTCTCGACCAGACGTGTTTTTCTGCCTCGAATCGCCGTCGCTGTACGTGTCTTTTCCGCCATTTCCCTTTCCATCCTCCGCGAAACCACCCCTAAAATCCGATAATCGACTCGCGTGTACTGGGTGTCCTGGTAAATCCGGCAAAATGAAGTAACAGAAGATATTATGTAGAAGAATTAACATATTCAATTAGTAGAAGATATTTATGAGAAGTTCAAAATAGAAAAGAGTTGTAATTGATGAAATTTGAAAAAGCCGAAAACTGTGATAATTCTCGGTAATTGCAATAAGTGGTCAAATTGCAATTGGGAATCTTGAAAATCTGCAAATGTAAGAGGAGAACTAATTGCAAATTTGAAAACCAGAAAATGGGAAACTTTGAGAACTCGGCAATTTGGAATCTTGAGAATTTGGGAAGTCGAATTTTGTAGTTTGCAAACTACAACACAAATTTAAAAAATGTGAAACTTGAAACCCGGAGAACCTGAGTAGTAGAAAATCTTCCAACTATGAAACCTGAAAATTTGTCGAATGGAGAACTCGAAAATTTGAAACGCTGGAAAATCCAAAATATTGAAACTCTGAAAATTATAAAACTGTGAAACTTGAAAATTTAAAAATTTGAAAAGTGGAAAACTTGAAAATTTAAAAAGTGGAAAACTTGAAAACATGAAAAATTTGAGAACTGGAAACTGGAAAACTTGAAAATTTTAAAATTTAAGAAATGGAAAACACGAAAACTTGAAAATTTGAAACTTTGAAACCTTCAAAGCCTTAAAAACTCTGAAAACTCGAAGCCTGGAAAATTGGAAACTTAAAAATATATGCATACATTCTGACTCTGAAGTCATCACCCTGAGGTGAAACGATACATTTACCCCCGAACATTGTGTCGCCATATAAAACGACTTCAGGGTACACCCCGTACATAGAGAAGCCAAGAATACCGGGACATATCAAACACAACCAACCGATTCGCGAAGCACTTTCAATTGGAGATTCAACGGCATTTGGTATGCATTAGCCTACCCCCATAGCAACCACCCCCTGTAGATGCAGCAGACCTACGACTCGATACGGATTTGCTCTGCTCGATTTGCAATGGCTGTATTCGATTAGGAACGTCAGATGAGAAATGGAAATTACTTTCTTTCGAATGCTACCCAAACAACGTGTTCCTTTTTGTACGATAGCTAATTCCCTCCAGGTAAAACATTCTATCGTACAATCGTAGCGTTCTATATTAAAATTTATCGTAAAAAATCACTTACTATATACTAAATCAAAGCTTGAAATTCACCGAAGATAACTACATAAAAATTCTTAGAATTGTTTCAATATGTATCGTTAATAATATTCGATATTTATATTCATTTCGTATAAGTTTCACGGCAGAGCAAGATTTATGATATTTATACCGAATAGCCTGTACCCATGCTCGTTTCACGGGAGAACGATTATTTTATCTGCGGAGATTAGAAACGAGTATAAGTAATATTCTGTGTTGAAAAGTATGCACTGTGCAATGGTAAATTGATACTATCGATGTCTTTAGGATCTTTAAGTCGAGATCAAGAGTGATTATGCGAATTTCAAATTCTCAAATTTCTGCCTTCACATTCAGAAGAGTACCCTTATCTTCAGAAAGTGTGTACGAGTGTGAACTAATCATATATCTTCACCCATGATAGACCCATACCTAAACACGTCGATGACCTCGATACACCTCGCCGGCAATATAACGAGGGTCAATCGCAGCTACCAGCGTGCGAAACGACGAAACGTACGTTCGCATAAACAGTTAACAAAGAAAAGATACAACAGGTATCCGACTTCGACACAAAAGATACTTTCTTCCTGACACGGATAATCGTCGTTTACGTCACCGTCGAAACGATAATCCGACTTTTGCACAATCGTACACGACGTGCAGTCATCCCCGTCGAAATCAATCAACGTGTCACACCGAACTAAAAAGTCGCGTTGACCAATCCCGAAAATCTCAAAGCAGCCATAATCTGCGCACGCTAAATCACTGTCAAATCGGTATCTAACGTGCGCCGTGCAAACATTAGACGATATTAATTTTCGCGAATGTGCCTGTCACGCTTTCAACGGCGATCCGTCACAATGTGTGTAACGCGTGACAAATCGTCGACGAACGCGAAGAAACGTCGTCGAGGGATCATCGACCAAAAACAACACCCGTGTCCACTTTCGCCGGCGAAATTCGCAAGGCCATAAGCGAACCATGATCGTCCTTGTTCGCCGCGATGAGCGTGACCTAGGTCATGCGGCTAATGATCGAAAGAAACGGATGGATGCGTCGAGGGTCATCCGCGTAATCGACGACGAAGCAACCGGCTGCCTCCAAATCGATTCGATTTTAATATCGAACCGATCATCGTTAATTCGCGATCGCGTAACTATGATTTATTGCCGTCTCGTTACACCTCGCGCGACCTTCGACGCCATGAGCGAACTTCGACCCGAACTCATCAGGGAGCATCCTCTCTTTCGTCGTTTTCGATCGTGAATCTCAAGTGGCCCTTGTATGACCTTGTATTTCAAATTTTAGGCTTAAAATCTACGCAAAATTCTGATAGTTTCGAACTCTGCAATTGTCAAATTTCCAAAATTTGTCGACTCTCAATTTTTTAATTTCCTGCAGTTTTTGGTCTTCGGATTTTTAGATATAAAATTCCTAGATTGCCAAACTGTTGCACCCCCGAATCACTCAGTTTCAATGTCCGCAAATGTTGAAATTCCTGAATTTGACCAAATTTTCGCACTTCCAAATTCTTAGATCGCTAAATCTGCTGACTCCCGAATTCGTAGATCTCAGAATTTCTGAATGATCGTATTCCTAGATTCCCAAATCCCTAAGTGCCAAAATTTCTAAATTAATTATTTCCCACATTACCAAATTCTTAAGAAAGCCCAAAACCCTCGATTCCCAAATTTCTAGGTAGTCGAATTTTAAGATTTTTACATTTCTATATACCTAGCGTTCCCAGATCACCGAATCCATAGATTTCCATGTTTTCAGTTTCCCGAAATCCCTAGATTCCCAACTTCTCGGAGTCTCAAATCTTTACATCCCCAAATTACATGGTTCTGAAATGCCTTAACCAGCAAATCCTTAAATTCCCGAAGTGTCAAACAGGAAAATCCCTAGGCTCCCAAGCTATCCGCAGATTCCTAATTCCAAAGTCAACAAATCCGAACGTTCCCCAATTCTTAACCCGTTTCCACATTATTGCATTCTTAAAAATCCCTATAAACCAACAAATGGTGAGCTGTACCCTCTAGATCGCCACGTCTTCCCTAGGGAAACTACCAAACTATCCGTAGATTCCTAATTTCAAAGTTACCAAATCCAAACGTCACCAAACTCTTAACCTGTTTCCAAATTATTGAATTCCTAAAAAGTCCTAGAAACGACAAAAGGTCTGTCCTCCCCCGCCACGTTTTCTCTACGAAAAAGAAACTCACTCTCGATCATACGATCACCACTCCATTAAAAAACGTGTACAAATTAGAAACCGAAATTGTTCGCTCTCTGCGCGGTGAAAAAAAAATGAAAGTTTCTGTTCATTTCAAACGTTACACGGTTTCATCGAATTACAAAGAGACAAATATCTTCCGAAATAAGAAAGAGTTTTTACCGGTTTCACCCGTTCAAAGCATCTTGATGGTCACGTCGTTTCATACCAGCGGTCTTTCAACGCGCGATTTCGCGTACGTACGCGATAATTGTCCGGTTTCAAGGACCATCCCGGTAACTTTTCAACTCTGAACGTAGGGGTCATTCGCGTCCGCTTCGGCATCGCCTACGGCTGCATCGCGACCACTGTCAATTCGACAGTTGCGCCAGCCACGGTAATTGGGTAATTGCTATGCCAAAGTATACTCGTGTGTACTGGTAATTGCCCCGTAACCGACTGTCGCTTTTGCTGGTGAAAAGGGAAACTACTAGCTGACTGAATCGTTCGCGACTATTTTTTCAATTCGAGGGTACACTTAGGGTACGCTATTATTCTAGTTCAACGAAATGCTTCACAGATATTAGGGTGTCCCATAAGTTTCTTCCTTTTTTGATAGAAGTAAATACAAGATATTTATTGTTTAAGGTTCATTTGTTGCATTAAATATATACTATTCTTCTCTATCGCCCTTCTCCATCTTTTAGGAAATATCACTATTTATGTTTCCTAAAATTATAGGATTATTTGCAAGGTAGCCTGCGAAATGCGTTTTTATGTCATCTCAAAAGGAAATTATGTCATCTCAAAGAAATTTATAGGACAGCTTAATATGTAGCTGTCGTAGTAGGTTATCGTACTAGTTACATATACAAGTTACTAGTAAGACTTACTAGAATTCTAGATATAGAGTGAATGTAATAATAAAAGTCATTGTTCAATGTCCCATCATCTTACATTCGCCTAAGGTCCTTAATCTGAACTACTCAATAATTGTACTCAATTCTTATCTTCATATTGAGCTATTTGTATTTGACATGTCACGTTAAACTGATAAGGGGATTCGATGAAATTGCAATAGTTTGGACAATTTTAAAGACTATGACAAAAGAGTGAGAGTATTAATAGAAGTTAGTCATTCTGAATTGTTCCATTGTGTTACATTCACCTAAGGTTCTTAATCTAACCTACGTAAATAATATCCTGAATAATCTCAATAATTGTACTCAATTTTTATATTCATATTCAACTATTTTTATTCGACGTATTGCCAAGTTAAACTGGTTAGAGGATTCGATGAAATTGCAATAGTTTGGACAATTTGAAAGACTATGACAAAAGAGTGATAGTATTAATAGAAGTTAGTCATTCTGAATTGTTCCATTGTGTTACATTCACCTAAGGTTCTTAATCTAACCTACGTAAATAATATCCTGAATAATCTCAATAATTGTACTCAATTTTTATATTCATATTCAACTATTTTTATTTGACGTATTGCCACGTTAAACAGGTTAGAGGATTCGATGAAATTGCAATAGTTTGGACAATTTGGAGGACTATGACAAAAGAGTGAGAGTATTAATAGAAGTTAGTCATTCTGAATTGTTCCATTGTGTTACATTCACCTAAGGTTCTTAATCTAACCTACGTAAATAATATCCTGAATAATCTCAATAATTGTACTCAATTTTTATATTCATATTCAACTATTTTTATTTGACGTATTGCCACGTTAAACAGGTTAGAGGATTCGATGAAATTGCAATAGTTTGGACAATTTGGAGGACTATGACAAAAGAGTGAGAGTATTAATAGAAGTTAGTCATTCTGAATTGTTCCATTGTGTTACATTCACCTAAGGTTCTTAATCTAACCTACGTAAATAATATCCTGAATAATCTCAATAATTGTACTCAATTTTTATATTCATATTCAACTATTTTTATTTGACGTATTGCCAAGTTAAACTGGTTAGAGGATTCGATGAAATTGCAATAGTTTGGACAATTTGAAAGACTATGACAAAAGAGTGATAGTATTAATAGAAGTTAGTCATTCCGTATTGCTCCATCATTTTAAACTCATCGCAGGTTCATAGTCAATACTTAAAATTAATACAGCTAATAATTTCAATAATTATATTCTTGTTTATCTTAATATATAGATACGTCCATCAAACAAGCTACCACGTGAAATTCATGAAAAGTTCCAATTAATCTCTTGAAGTACGATTTATTTGTGAAATGGGTTAGAATAAATCATTCGTTGAAATAATATTCAAACAGGTTCGAACAAAACATTCGCTCCAATAATATTAGAACGGATTAGAACGATCTACTAGGTGCAATAACATCAAAACAAATAAGAACAAATAAAGACAACCATATAAAATAAAATTGTAATCTTTCAAACAATTGACCCTGGCAAAAGGAGACAGTATCAACAAAAGTGAGACGTTCTGCGATATTATCTAGATGACGTGATGGTAAACATGTTATAAGCATCGCCCTAGGGCGATCATGTCATCGGGAGAATATCATCAGCAGGTCATGGCGCGGGTCAGAAAGTGCGCAAACATCCGATTCACCTTGCGTACACGACAATCGCCATCGTCATCGCTGTTTCGGTCTCGTCTTCTATCTATGGAGTCATCCTCGTAATTTTCCTTTCTTTCGTTCGATTAATCGAAATTTCGATGATTTATTGTTCGTGCGACCCGCCACGGTACTTTGCCCCGATGACACCTTTCGTAACCCGCAAATTGAGCCACAAATTGGACAATTTGCTACTTTGTGTCTCAATTTGCAATCGGACAATTTGCCAGTTAAATCCGTAAGCCATCGGGGAACGGTTAATCGTTCGTGCATCGCACGGTTTCGCAGTTCATTAACATCCGAGGATGATAAATCGCGATGAAATTATTTAACGATGCCCGCGAAGACACTCGACAGCGAAATTCTGATGAGAAAATTAATTCTATCGGGGATGATGTTAATGAACGGCAATGAAATATTGCTCGATCGATCCTGCTCTGATTCGTGCATCGAATCACTCCCGATCGGCTAATTAATTTCTGAATGATTAGCGTTAACGGTTTCTTGTATCATCGCCTTCGTGCAATTTGTTTTGCCGACCGGTAAAAATATCGTGATAAATCTCGGTTGCGTCGTTATTTTCTTAATCGGAAGATTGATGACTCGTAATTGGCCGGTGACTGAATCGTAAGCTCGATAATTTACGAACTCGAAAGCGAAGTAAGAACTGCGAAGTTCGGAAATATATGGAAACGATAAAAAGAGGTTAAATTTTTCAGAATTTTCAAGTACGAAAAATACCACGGTGCACGGTTTAAATTTGAAGATGTATGGAAGGAAAAGATAAATTGAAGGCTGATATTAAAAAATTTTCAAGAATGAAAGATAACACGATGTGGAGTAAATATTCGAGAATTTATGAAAAAGGACGATGAAATTAAAAACTTTGTAGATAAGGAAAATAACAAATTAAAAAATTCTATTTTGAAAATTTTCAATCATTCTAGGTAGCAAACTAAAAATTCTTAATATAAAAATTATCAAAATTTTCACTGAAGATAATAAATTACAAGTTTAAATATAAAAATTAAATATCAAAAAACAGTAGATTAAAAATTTTTAATTGGAATGTTTCCAAATACGAAGGAGAACAAATTACAAGCCCAACTTTGAAAATTTCCCAACACCAAAGGTAACAAACTAAAAATTTCTGTTTTGAAAATCTCTGAACACGAAAGTAGCAAACAGAAAAAATTTTATTTGCAAATTTTCTAACTGAAAAGGTAGCAAAGTAAAAATTTTTTTATTTAAAAACCACTGAACACAGAAGGTAGCGAATTAAAAATTTCTAATTTGAAAATTTCCAAATATTAAAATTTGTAAATCTGAAAATACGAAAAATAACAAATAGAGAACTAAACACTTGTTGACCCACGAAAGAGAAAAATACCAATGTACAAGCAAAAACTTCAAATATCACGAAAACGAAAAATATGAAGAACTAAAAACCGAAAGTTAGCAAATCGCTGAAACCGAAATAGACGAAATCAGGAGCGTAAACGTTGAAAATCGAATTTCTACCAATTCCCATCCACAATTCGATAAATTCTCCACCCGGATTCGAGGATGCGAATGCGAAAGAACTCGCGGAGGCGGGTTTACGATTCGCGGCTCGATCGATTCGACCCTCCCTTATTTTCAGCGGGAACAGATCCCTCGGGACTCGAACAACGGAGTCACGACCTCCTCCTCCTTCGTTATTTATCGCCGATTATTTCATACGTTTTACTTTTTTCCTCCGCGACCAGACATTATTTCGTACAACGTGCCTCCTCCCTGTGCACGAGGATGGATAATCGACGACCTTCCTTTGAAAAAATACTTTTGAACAGAGACAGAGCGTGGGTCAACCGGTTCAGAGACGCTCCTGGCCATAGCGCCGAATTATTTCGTTTTATCCATGAATTTTCTCGTTCGAATTGCGATATTGCCTCGCTCGTTAAATATCACTCGCTAAAAACCCACAGATTTGCGACGTTAACCAACAAAAACTTCTCGGATGCTTCGAGTTATTTGTTTGAAACATTCAACATCTTCCGAGGAGACTCGGGGGATACATCTTATGGGTATTCTCATTTGCAATTATTTATATTCAATATGTTTTTGTGGATTTTTGGGAGACCACTACAATTTAGCTGCGGCGATAAAAATTTACGTACGAGGAATATTTATCAGGTTCATATGCATATTAACTCGTTAACATATATCTATGCTCATTTTTATGAAATCATTTTATGTCATCTTGACTTTTATGTGTTATATTTTATGTTGTATCTTGGTTTCAGTTTCTTACATTTTGTATCATATCTTTTATTTATTATATTTTACGCTGTATCTTTGAATCAATTTGTTATATTTATATCAAATGTTGCGTTTGGTTTATTATATTTTATATTGCATCTGGTTCTACTATATTATACAATATTTTCTATCATATCTTGCATCAATTTTATTATATTTTGTATCGCATCTTGTTTTTAGTTTATTGCATTTTATATCGCATCATAGTTATAGTTTATTTTATTTGGCATATCCTGCTTTCATTTATTTTACTATTGCTGTAAATGCATACGATATATCGAACAAAGTAATTTACTTACCAACAAGCGGCACCATAAGCGTATAAATCGGTTGTGCACCGGAAATAGCCTTTGCGATATTCTGCAACTGCGGCAGATAATCGATGAAACAATTTGTATCTGGAACCAATTGTCTGGGTCTCACTTCGATTTCCACGGAGACCGATGACTTTTGCAAGATTTGCTGAAACACACAGAAAGAAAAAATTATGACACCTTCAAATTATTGTAATTGCAATGTTTAATATTGATACTTGACGCGATACAAAGTATGTTCGCGCTGTAAACTGCCAAAATTGAATTGTTCAAATTTTAAATCTGATAAACTCGACCTGTTTCTTCTGTGACATCGAAAGACTTTTGCAAAATTTTCCGAAACATACAGAAAGAAACAATTATGACACCATCGAATTACTGTTATTGCAATGTTTAATATTGACAAAATTTAAATTGTCAAAATTAATTTAAATTAAATTGTAAATTGTCAAAATTGAGTTGTTCAAATTTTATATCTGATAAACTCGACCTGTTTCTTCTGTGACATCGAAAGACTTGCAAAATTTTCCGAAACATACAGAAAGAAAAAATTATGACACCATCGAATTACTGTTATTGCAATGTTTAATATTGACAAAATTTAAATTGTCAAAATTAATTTAAATTGGATTGTAAATTGTCAAAATTAATTTACATTAAATTGTAAATTGTCAAAATTAATTTAAATTAAATTGTAAATTGTCAAAATTAATTTAAATTAAATTGTAAATTGTCAAAATTCTGCCACATCGAAAGGGAAAAAATTTCTTCCCATCCGAGGTGTCCCGATGTCTCGAATTAACACATTGACTGCCACACGGAAGCAATTGAAAATTGCATTAGGTAGTAATTTCATGTTCATCGAATCTTACCAAATATTTTCACAATACTTATTTTACATAGCTTCAGATAACTTAAGCTAGCATCTTCAGTTAGAAAAGTGAACATGTTTCGAATAATATAGCCGTTGAATCTGTATAGAGAGTGTCAGCCGCATATGGGTGACACGAGAGTCAAAGTGTTAATCGCGTTCTGCCAAGCCCGGCAACAAGCACGGTGCCGAAAATAATTCGAACGCAAATGAGTATCGATCGTCGTTCCCGCGTTCGAGACCTCGAACAGACGGGAAGCACGCGAAGAATCCGACGACGAGCCTAATTGTTCATGGGAGCACGCCGATGGAATGCAAAAATAAGCTGCCCGTTCCGTCACGTCAACGTGTAAATGTCGTACACATGTCCAGGTGTTACGCGACGACCATCATCGGGCTTCGCTCTTCGATCAAGAATCTGGGTGGAGTTGATCCGAATTTTTCCTATCGTTGATCAAGGCCGTGTAACGCTCGGCCGCAAAGAAGACGCGCGTGAACTTCGAATCTCACGAATTCACGAGCCACCTTCGTGCTGTTTCACGAACGCCGATTAACGCTACTAGTACCGCCATTAACACTAGAAGTACCGGCATTAAATGCATGCTTGCTTTAAAATTGAAAATAAAGTGGAAAAATAAATAAATAATTGCAGCATCGCCTAACATAAAACCATCCATTAGCTCAATAAAACATGACAAATATTTTGACAAAAGGGCGACAATAAAATTTTGTAATGTAAAATTCCAAACCCGAAACCATTTTGATTGGTTGGTGGTTCTAGTGTTAAATGCACACTCGATTTAACACCGAACCTATCAAAGCGATCAAAATGATCATTTAACTTTCCAACTTTATGTTACAAAGTATGTCAGGTGATTTTTATGAAACTCGTGTTGTTTTTCATCAAGATAAAGAATTAACGTGTACACTAATTTCTATTTTTTGGTTCGTTTAATTATTTTTGAACTACATTTTTAATTTGACAATAAACGTGCATTATATTGTTTATATTATATTGTATATCGTTTATCTTCAAGATAAAAAATTAACGTCTACACTTATACGTATTTTCTGTTTTTATTAATTACTTTCCAGCGTCATTTTTAAATTCAACATAAACGTGCATTATATTCTTTATCTTCATCAAGATATTTATATTATCAAGATAAGGAATTAATGTGTCCACTAATTTGTATTTCCTGGTTCGTTTAATCATTTATAAATTTCATTTTCATTTTCAAAATAAAGGTGCATTGGACGACGGTAGGTTCAGTGTTAAATTTGAAAATAAATAATAAAAATAAATAAATAAATAAGTACTACAGCATCATGTATAACGATTCATTAACTTAATAAAACATGAGACATTTTGACAAAAAGTCTGTAACAAAATTTTGAAATATGAAATTCTTTGAAGTTATCTGTCTATCATTAATTGTCACCATTAATTGCTATGTTTATACATCATATGTGCAGCGCCATGGATTTAGTTAAAGAATGCCTCCTTCAAATTACTGTATTGAACAACATGGCGAGAGTGACTGATCCTTCAAGTGCAAAGTATTAAGTCGTTAGAAAAGCAGATCTATTAAAAAATAGGCATTAAAGATTCATTGTATAAAAATTCGTGATGATTAACAACTGCAACATTCGTTTTTTTTTCGAAACAAAAAACCGAACGGTTCGAGACAATTTCGTTTCAAACAGACAAGTTAAGAATGTTCGAAAAAATGGTAACCCTATATAAACCATATCACCGTTTAAAACCCTATATACTCTTTAAGAGAGTCATAAAACCTGTTAGCGAAGTATCGACAAGTGTTGGACGCGAGAATATGTATAAATGTCCGAGTGGGCGTATATTTCGATCATTTTCCCTTTCGATAGTTTCTTATGCTTGTCTCCTAACTGGAACGAACGTGTAACGTTCCTGATTATGAATATACTCGATGCGTCCACCTGAATATCGAAGCAGGTGTCCCCATTCATTCAGCCGAGTTGCTGTCTACACGGGTAAGCGTTAGTTGTACCTATTCAAGTGTCCGCCGGAGTATAATCGAGTGTTCTATACGACATTATCATCGACTAACTTTCCTATTGAAATCGATCACCGCACGAGTTTTGTGTTTCCATCAATACGGAATACCGTGATTTCAACGAATTCCCCTGTGAAATTTTGAATTAGAACAAGTTCGAGATTCGAATGCCTCGAAATCGGGAAGTACAGTCATAGATTCGTAAAGCTGCAAATTAAGAAATATGAGAAGTTAATAATTTGAGAACTTGCTGATCTGCAAATATGAGAATTTACAAATTACTAAATCTGGAGATTAAGAAATTGAAGAATTGAAAAATTCAAGTACTTGTGGATTTGAAAATATGAACATTTACAAATTTGTAAACTCGGAAATTTATAAAAATAACAAGTAACATATTCGAGTACTTGTAGAATTGGAAGTGTGAACTTTTACATTTGTAAATTAAGAAAATATAAATAGGTATAAATTCGTCAATCTGCAAATTGAAAAATATAAAAAGTTAAAAACTCGAGAACTTGTAAATTTGGAAATCTGAAAATGAAAAAATCCTAAACCTCGAAAATTAGAAAGTATGAAACATCACAAATTTGAAAAGATGAAAATCCGAGAATATGAGGATCTAAATTTTCGTTATTTGGACGTTTAAACGTTCGAAACCTTGGAAATTCCGAAATACAAAAATTTACACAATCTGAAACCAGAAGATGTAGAAACATGAAAAAGTAAAAATTCTAAAACCCTCAAATTTTGAAACATGAAAATGTTCAAATTCTGAAATCTGCCAACGAAAAATGAAAACTCGAGAACTCGGATATCTGTAAATTCGGAAGAATGAAAACTCCACCAAATGAAAACTTCATTCTGAAAATAAAAATCGCAAAATTCGGGAGCATGAAAATGCTCGTAAACTCGTGCGTTGAAAAACGCAAAAATTGCAAAATCCGTAACTCCTGAACACACCAATACGATGATCTCCGAACGAAAAGATCGTCGAGTTCCACATACAAGAAAATGAACCAAAAAACGACGGATATCCTAACGGTTCCCGTCCAGAGTGAGTCCACACGTTGCACCGGGACGCACACGAGAGGACCACGAAATGACAGAAGCCGAAAACCAAAAATTATTCCAGCGGTCGTAGTAATAGCGTTCGAAATACGACGCATAATGAACGCACGTCGTTGAAAATCGTCTCGCGCCGCCTGTATTACGGATTCCTAGGTATTTTTGGGCAGCGGTGAATTCAGGAATGCCGGCTTTCCTCCAGCCGACAACGTACACGCGATACATGATAATTAGCCGCGGAAACGGAACGTCTTATTCAAACGTCAAATTGCCCGAACGATAGCCCGCGTTACCACTTTGATTCTTTTAACGGTACATTAAAGTTTACGAGATTGCTCGTGCGTGTGAACTTAAAACCAGCATTCCACGAGTCGCTGTTCAACGTATTAATAATTAATACACGAACCGTATCGCATTTTGCGAGCGCATATGCAATCGATCAGAAACTTTTGTACGACGATTTACCACGATCTCAGTTTTCCTGCTCTGTGCCGTTTTCATTTTCCGAACGTTTGACGTATTAACCCTTTACGCTCGAAGGTATTTTCAATGGTAGCAGATAGCAACTGTAAGACTTTTTGGTTAAAAGATTTGATGAACTTTTTTGAAGTTATTATTTGTGTAATATTAATTGCCACCATTAGCTATTTCATTATGTTAATACATCATGTGTGTAACACTACGGATTTAGTTGAAAAATACCTATTGTAAATTACTATATTATATAACGTGGTGAGTGTGAGTCACCTTTCGAGTGCAAAGGGTTAAACGTATGCATTTTGAGTCCCGCTCACCATTTTGTTTAACCCCGTACCCCATGACGCACTCGTGACTCACGCTACAGTTCGAACGTAATAAATCAGACTAGTATTTTCACTGCGATCAAATATTGTGTTGAATTCTATTTATAGTTTGCATAAGCAAGTATCACCGAATGCAAAGTCTGGCAATTCAACATTCTTTAGTTGTCTTAACGTTGCAGCAATAATTAACTGGCTGTAAAGATTAGAAGATTGGAGATTGCAGGGTTAAAGGGTTAATACAGCAACATGGAACGGGTAGTTTTTAAATGTATCTATCAATGTTCTATAAATGATATATGTATACACATAATGGAACACCTAATACTTGTCACCATATATGGGTGAGACAGCAGTCCCAGGGTTAAAAGAAGGAAGAAGACGGAATGAAGAAGAATACCGAAGCGTTTAAATTATTAACAAATGTACAGAATGTTTCTTCATTTCCATGGAGGTCAACATTTTTACTCATGCTTTTTAATAACTTTCGTAACAGAAAATAAGAAATCCAAGATCCGTTATTTTAACGAATTTTTAATATTAACTATGACCATGTTCGTGGAGAGAAAGGAGAGTCAAAAAGAATGAAATGCGAGCATTGAAGAAGGAAATGAATACATAAACATTTGTATAGAATATGACGTTACAGGTTCACTGCCACACAGAAGCAATTGAAAGTTGCGTTAGATATTATTTACATTTTTAACAAATCTTACTAAATATTTTCACAGTAATTTTGTTATATTATTAAATATAAATAACGATTTAATTTATATTATTAAACATAACAAATAAAAATATAAATATAAGTATAAATTTATATTAATAAATATAACAAATTCCATAGTTCCATATAGCTAATGCCAGTATTTTCGATCAGAAAAATGAACAAAATTCTGAATAATACAGCTGTAAAATCTGTATAGAAGTTTGAGTGTCAGCCATATATGGGTGACACGGGAGTCCAAGGGTTAAAAGAAGGAAGAGGACGGAACGACGAAGAATACCGAAGCGTTTTACTCCCGTTTAAATTATTCGCGAATTCCTAAACGAGCGTGGCCGTACCGTTGTCCGTCTCCTCCCTCGTGTTCGTCACTTTTGCTTGGTCTTCTGTCACGTCGTTCCCCCCTTGTCCCGTGTACCCTTCGTCAACACCCAGGCAAGCACGAGTGGTTCGTGAGAACCTACCTTGAATCACGCACCGCGGCTCCAACGCCCACGCATATTAAGCGTGCCCGCCTCTACGAACATCGTAAACGTTCTTCTGCTCGAGCGGAAACCTACTCGCGCCGCGTTAAGGACAGGTTCACCGCTCGAGACGCGTGCAACGCTCGAGCCGATTCCATGCTCCATCTTTCGAAATAACGCTGGAAAAGCTCGTACGTTACGATAATCGGATCGTTTTGGACGCGGGACCGAGATTTCAAAAAACACCGAATACTCGAACGCTTCGGTTAATTCGAATACTTCTGGGTTTTTAATATTTTTTGATACTCGGATACTTCGGATACGGTTTTGGAATTCGAATATTTGGGTATATTCTAGTGTTTCGGACAGTTCGTGTTACCTCGAGAACGAATTTCAAATTCGGATGTTTCGAAAAGTACGATTACTTGGGATATTCTGTATTAACGCACATGCATACGTATGTATAGTCTATAGAATACAATATATTTAATTTAATAATTTCATCAATAAATTGTAATATAAAGAGATAGCCACATTACGTCAACTGTATATTATATGAATAGTTTGAGCTGCGTTGGATTTTTGAATTTGGGAGTTTGGGTATTTTAGAAATGTTGGAACATTGGGCGTTTGGGAAGTTCGGAATTCAGAAATTTCAGATCTTGGGAATTTGTGGATTTGGACATTTCGAGGGAATTATGAAATTGGGATATTTAGGAAGTTGGGATATCAGGAACTTGAGAATGTGCCATTTAGTAATTTTGGTAGTTGGTATTTTAAAATTTCCGAGTTTAGGAGTTTAGAAACTTTTGAATTTGGGGTATTGGAATATTAGAATTTTAGGATATTGCAATTTTGGTTTTCTGGAAGTTTGGGAATTTTGTAGTCTGGAAATTTTAGGGTCTAGGAATTTGAGATATCGAAATATTTAGATTTTGGGAATTTCGGAATTCGAATATTTGAGAATTTAGAAATTTTTAATTTTTGAAATTTAGAAATTTGGGAAAGTAGAATAGTGGAATTTTGAAAATTTAGGATAGTGGGGTATTAGGAACTTGGGATTTTGGAATTTGGAAATTTGAAAATTTGAAAATTTGGCAATTTAAGAATTTAGCAATTTGGCAACTTAAAGTCATGAAAATTTAGAAATTTAGGAATTCAAAAATCTTTAATTTTCGAATTTATAAATCTAATATTTAATAATATGGTCATCTAGGGATTCTAAAATTAGAATATCTCGAATAACTGCGAATACAGTTACAAAATTCAAATACCCCAAAAAATGTTCGCGTACTACGTAACCTTTAAATACTTCCAAAAATTTGATTTCTTCCGGATATTCAACCACGTCAAAAAATCCCAACTACCACAAACAGCTCCTGAAATTCAAATACTTCAAAAAATTCGAATACTCGGAATGATCTACTACACGCTGATGTAGCATCGGACACCCATTCCGTGCACGGTGACCGCAAAGGGTTCCCTATAACCCAAGAACCCCAGAACCTCAGGAATTTGAAGAAAGAGAGTACACCGCGCCCGAATACGTTTACCTTCTTAGAAAAAATTGCACGACACCTGGAACCTGGCGCGGAATCGAACAACCGCCCTATGGGAACGCGTTCATGGCGTATTCCCGCGACCGGGAAATCTCATTCACCTACCATAGGATGAGAATCAATTAACGGTATTATGGATCGCGGATTCCGAACGAACGACGCCCGATAAGATATCATAATCGAACACCGGCGGCTTTCATCCTCGGCCAGACACGATCACGGAATCCCGGTAACTGGGTCACAAACGACTGGCACGACTATGAGCATGATGCGCTTCCGGTCGATTCGAGAATATTAAGTCTACCGGAAAATTCTGTCTGTTAATGAAGCAGAAAAAAATGATGCTTAGCAGTAAAACTACTAAAAGAGTCAAATGACCCTTTTACAAATTTCCTACTATAAATAACAAAATTTATCAGAATGGTTTTCTTAACATCAGTACTGATTGTCGTAAACATAAAGGAGCAATGAGTGTATTCTTTTTTGTTCCATCGTTTTTTTTTTTTTTTTTTCATTTATTTCTCAACTTCATATTTGATTCCAAAAAAATAATTCATTATACGTCGGTAGTTTTAGTATTAATACCCTTTTAGTCTTAATAACCATTTGCAGACGAATATGCGATCTGCGTAAACCATCAATGTGGCCGAAAGTGCCAGAGGTTCCCAGTACCCCTGGTTCCCAAATTTCTAAATAAAAAAATTCCCGAATTCAAAATTTTCTAAGTTGTCAATATGCCAATAGCGAGATATTCCAAATTCTATAAATTTTGAAAATTCCAAAATCCCAAGTTCCTAATACCCCGATATCCCTAATTCTCAAATTCCCAAATTTCGAAAATTCCAAAATCCCAAGTTCCTAATACCCCGATATCCCTAATTCTCAAATTCCCAAATTTCAAAAATTCCAAATTCCCAAGTTCCTAATACTCCGATATCCGAAATTCCAAATTCCCAAATTTCAAAAATTCCAAAATCCCAAGTGCCTGATAACTCGATATTCCAAATTCCCAAATTCTCAAATTTCAAAAACTCCAAAATCCCAAGTGCCTGATAACTCGATATTCCAAATTCCCAAATTCCCAAATTTCGAAAATTCCAAAATTCCAAGTTCCTAATACCCCGACATCCCAAATTCTCAAATTCCCAAATTTCGAAAATTCCAAAATCCCAAGTTCCTAATACTCCGATATCCGAAATTCTCAAATTCCGAAAATTCCCAAATCTCAAGTTCCTGATACCCCCATATCTCAAATTCTAAAATTCCCAAATTTCGAAAATTCCAACATCCCAAATACTCAAATTTCCAAATTCCCAAGTTCCTAAATATTCAAATCCTAAAATCCCCAAAATTTTAAATTTCTAAGTTTCCATGTATCCGTTCCGCGAAAACTAATAAGGTCGAAAGACTCATATATGTGTCGCACGTAAACGCGTTGTTAGGGCTAATACATACATGCATACGCGTTCGGCGAAGCAACTAATATAGAACCGAAATAGTCATACATGTATCTCACATATGTTTGTAATTTTACACGTTGTATCGCTATGAATGAAAATCACGTTTAAGCAGAAATATGCGCTGGTAATTTTAAATAACTATCGCGGTAAGTGGCTCGATCCCACCCGAGATATTGTCGACTAATGATAAAAATTAATAATTCCAAAGAAAACATCAACACACTTTTGCAACTCAAAAGTTTCATCCCTTGTTTATTCTTTACAGACATTAAATAATAAAAACGGTAAACAGTAAAGACGTCCTTCGAAATTTTGTAATATTATCTAATATATGTGATAATACTAATATTATCCATATATAACTAAAAATTTCAATAAAATATATTAATTACAAAAATGCTTATTACATTTTTAGTATGCACATATTGAATCAATTCTATATCATTCAAATCAGCCGTCGTGCAGGAAAGTTTAATCAAAATGCCCCGTCGTTAATGTATCATGTGTTTTCATCGATTAACATAATTCGGTATTTCACTTTATATCAAGAAATTGTCTCGGATAACATTCATTTTGTAACGTACGACGTTAGAAACGAAAGAAGGGATCGATTAGTATGTTTTATCATATTCTTTCTCTTCTCCACAAAAATCAACGGACATTTATTCGTCGTATTATTCAGTTATTACCACGATGTTTCTTGTTAACGATTTGAATAAATAGCGTTCTTTTTCTCCCCGTTTCTATTAGCAGATTATTACAACGTGCCTGTTTATTACAATTCATAAAATCGTACATAAACACGGACTGCCGTTGCTCTTCCTCCTGTAACAAATTTGCCTAAGAATTAATACCCCACGGTGTTTTATAACGTGGGGCTTAATAATCGTTTCCTCGATACTAAAATCTTCACGAGATATGTCTGCAACTTCGACAAAGTAACGGGACCGGGAGGAGAACCGAACCTGCGAAAAATTCCGCGAAAAATTAATAACACCGAGCGTCATTAACCGTGACTTTTATAGTTTTAATCTTGAGCTGAATTGTAAATCGATGACTTTTAATTAAAACGAGAAACTCGAGAATAAAAAAAATCGACACCTGCGATTTAATAATCGGGCGTATGCCGGAATAACGCTTCGAAAGAGAATCAGAAAGAATAAAATAGCTTATTTGAAATAAAAAATTGTTCGTTACTATCCCGTTAATATCACGCTCCTGCAAAGTGGGAAGAATCGATAGGAAAAGAAAAAAATTAATATTGATGAGATAAAGTGGTATGTATACTAAAAACAAGAAAACAAACACGAAACATCTGATTCAATATGTAACCGGGAACATTTAGAAATTAAAATAATGTTTTTATAGAAAAATACAACTATAACAATGTTTATTTGGAACAAGCATAACGAGAGAACAAGAATGGAATAAAGTAAAATACTAATTAAATAATAATTAAACTGGACAAAAGAAACAGCAATTACAAAATAATTATACCAAGAAATAATTTCAAAATAATTAATACAAGTTGAAATAAATAATGAAAGTAAATGAAACAAATAATAATTACAATTATAATTACTAAGTAATAATTAAACCAAGTCGAAACAAATAACTAAGCTAAATAAAACGAATAATAATTAAAATACAATTACACAAAGCAACAATTACAAAGTAACCGTTGAAAACTACTCGATCCAAGCAATAAATACAAAGTAATAATTAATCCAAATTTAAATAATTAAACCCAATAAAACGAAAAGTAATCAACTTAAACGAAACATGAAAATTAAATCAACGAAATAAATAACGATTTAACAACACAGCACGGTTGTATCTCAAAAATTATTTCTGCCCTATAAAACGAAAAGACCGAGATGCACAAGAGAAGAGAGGCGAAAGAAAAAAAAATTGTAAAGGAAGAAAAATAGTATTGGTGAACCGAACTCTGAACTTTATTGCCAGTTACAGGGTTCGCTGGAATTAGCGAGTAAAGTTACACGCGCGATATATTAAGGGTAATCGCATTCATAAATGCAACAGTTGCGGCTACAACGAATCGACCACGTGTAATGGCGGTCACAAATCAGATCCGTAGTCGAGCAGCCCTCGATCACCCCTCGCCATAAAGTACACCCACGCCGGAGATCGGGCCGACGACAAATACCGGAACACCTGGAGGGACCAGGTGATGACCGACGCCACCTCCACGTAGACCTGTTACGTGCCGAACAAGTATCCCGTCGTGTCAAAGTGTAATCAAACGACCCGCGACTTTACAACCGGACTATCGGATCGACGACTATCTTTCATTTATTAATTTGACCCTGTTTCGTGCATGCAACACCACGATCGTATCGTCTTCGTTACGTCGGTTATCGATGCGCGTGCGATGGATCAATCGATTCGGTTTTGATCTTCGAGTTTGGTGATTTGGAGGTTCGGAAATTTTGGAATAGTGGAAACTTAGACATTTGGGAATATCTGACATTTCTAAATTTCTAAAATTTATAGGAAATCGGAAATTTGAGCAGGCGGGGATGCAGGAATTTGGCCATTTGGGAATTAAGGCATGTAGGGATGTAGGGATTTAGGAATTATGGACATTAAAAATTTGGGAACGTTGGAAACTGGCAATTTGAGAATTTGAGAATTTGAGAATTTGAGAATTGGGAATTTGGGAATTTGGGAATTTGGGAATTTGGGAATTGTGCAATTTGAGAATTTAGAGAATGTACGAATTTGGGAATTGTGGAATTTGAGAATTTGGAGAATATGGAAAATTCAAAATTTGGGAATTTGGGCATGTGGGAGTTGAAAATTTGGTATATTAGGTAATCTGGTAATTTGGTAATTTGGTAATTTGAGAATTGTGCAATTTGAGAATTTAGGGAATGTACGAATTTGGGAATTGTGGAATTTGACAATTTGGAGAATATGGAAAATTGAAAATTTGGGAATCGATTAGTTAATGAATACAAGGATTTCAAAACCGAAAAATTTTTAAGTTTTAAAATTTCGAATTCTGAGTGTTCAACAACCTAAAAATCATCCACGAACCTTTATTTCAAGTCACAAATTTTCAACTGGTGCAGAGCTTTCATATACCACGAATCTATCAACCGGTGAACCCGCGCGAATAAGAATCCTAAAAGCACCGGTATGTCGATTCGCATAACCTATTCCCGTCTCTCGGAGTAAATCGTTCGAACTGAAATCCGCCCAAAAGGCAGGACAGCTTAAAAGCCGGTCGAAAGTTGCCGTTGGTACAAGAACTTTTCAACCGCGCAGCATCTCTAGAGCCGACCGCTTCAACCCCAATTCATCCCCATAAAAGAAACCCTCTGGCGTCCATTCGAATTCCATCGCGTGTTTCAAGAGTCCGCAACACCTTCCGAACAACGGGGTCGTCGATCGATCGGACAAAAGCCGAAAATGGAGACAGGAGGGAGAGAGAGGGAGGGAGGGAGGGAGGGAGGGAGGGAGGGAGAGAGGGAGGGAGAGAGAGAGGGAGGCCAGAGAGAGTGAGAGAGAAACAAAAGGGGAAAACAGGAATAGAAATGACAGGGAGAAAAAGAGATAGAAATAACAAGCAGAAAGGGAGACAGAAATGATGGAGTGCAAAGAAGGATAGAAATAACAGAGAGGAAGAGAGAGAGAGAATTAATACAGAGAAAAAAGAAGAGAAGTTATAGAGAGATAAAGAGGAGAGAAATAACTGAGTGAAAGAGGGAGAGTAATAACATAGAAGAAGGGAGGTAACAATAATAGAGAGAAAGAGGGAGAAATATACCAGAGAAGAAGAGAAATAGAAATAACAGAGAGCAATAGCATGGAAGAATAGCAGAGAGAAATAAAGATAGAAATAATAAAGAGAAAGAGGGCGAGAAAGAACAGAGAAGAAAGGAAATAAAAAATAACAGTGTGAAAGAAAGAGAGAGAAATATCAGGGAAGAATAACATGGAGGAATAGCAGAGAGAAATAGAGATAGCAATAATAGCGCGAAAGAGAGCAGCAAATAACAGAAAAGAAGGAAAATATAAATAACAGAAAGAAAGAGCGAAGAAAATAGCAGAACGGAATAGGACAAAGAAACAGAGATAGAAACAATAAAGAGAAAGAGTGTGAGAAATAACAGAGAAGAAAGAATATAAAAAATAACAGTAACAAAAGCAGAGAAATAACCGATAGAAAGCCAAAAAGAAATAGCACAGAGCAATAGCACTGAGAAATAAAGATAGCAATAATAGCGCGAAAGAGGGCGACAAACAACAAAGTCGAAGAAAAATATAAATAGAAAAATAGAAAAAAATAGCAAAAAGGAATAGTACCGAGAAACAAAGATAGAAATAACAAAGAGAAAATGGTAGAGAAATAACACATAGAAAGAGAGACAGAAATAACATGTGAAAATAGAGAGAGAGAGAGAGGGAGAGAGAAGACGGTTGACGTTTCCGTGGCAGAAAGAAGAGGGCCTGGAACGAGAGATGCCAGGGGAAAGCTTGGAAATTAATGGAGGTTCATTGAGGTAGTCCCCGCAAAGAGCGACTAGTTCTACGTACCCTCGACACGGATCCATTCTTCCTGTACAACCCGAAGACACTCAGTCTACGACCGTTCTGAGAGTGCTTCGGTGCAACGACGCAAACATTGACATTGTCACGAGCCTCGCCACTCTCCTTGCCTCCTCGTCGTTCGTCTCTGTTCGACGCTTTGCCCCCTGAGTGCGCATCGAATCCCGCCGGGATGCAAACCGCGATCTCTCCACTCGCTTCTACGCGACTTCGAACAACGCGCCACGAAAAACGATGGAGTCGATGTTTGCGCTGTCGATGACTGAACTAATAGAAACGGCCGGGTACGCCACACGGACACGACTATTCCACGCGCACCAACGAGTGGATGATGAATTTTCATCGCAGAAAAGCGCATTCCGCGCGACGATCAACGGTATTTTATTAACGGATGATCGATACGGAGACGCGCGAGTGCACTTTCGATTCACGAACCTTTCTATGAAGTGGGAAACCGAAGACTGTGGAATTTAGCTGCAGAACACTTTGTTCGAGGGTGAACTTTTGATATTTTCACGCCGACATGTTGTAATGCTCTTGCGAGTGTGTAATGGTCTCTTTGAGAGTGTCGATCTCCAGAGATTTTAGTATAGCGGTGTCTTGAAATCTGGGAGTATCAATGCTTCAAGGTCTCGGTGTTTTAAGGCTTCGCTCTTTTAAGGTAGCAATTTTGCAAGGTACGAATATCCCAAGATCTTAATTTTGCAAAGTTTCTGTCTTTCAAGGTCTCAATCTCCCAAGGTCCCAATCACCCAAGGTCCCAATCACTCAAGGTCCCAATCTCTCAAGGTCCTAATCACTCAAGGTCCTAATCACTCAAGGTCCCAATCTCCCAAGGTCCCAATCTCCCAAGGTCCCAATCTCCCAAGGTCCCAATCTCCCAAGGTCCCAATCTCCCAAGGTCCCAATCTCCCAAGGTCCCAATCTCCCAAGGTCCCAATCTCCCAAGGTCCCAATCTCCCAAGGTCCCAATCTCCCAAGGTCCCAACCTCCCAAAATCCCAATTTTCCAAGGATCCAATCTCTCGAGTCCCTAATCTTCCAGGGTCCCAATTTTCCAAGGCTCCAATCTCCCAAAACCCAAATTTCCCAAAGACCCAGTCACCCAAAGTTCAAATCCACCAAGTTCCCAATCTCCCAAAGTCACACTACTTCGAAACCGCAATATCCTAAAATCTCAAAATTCAATCCCCCAAATCCACCAACTAGTCCCAAATTCGCAATTTATCAAAAGTACCTATCCTCCCCATAAATACCACCGTCCAAAATAAAACATTTGTCGCAATATTTTAACATTTCTAGATATCACAATTTGCTGAAATCCAAATACGCGAATATAACGGCCACATTAAACTCGAGTACGACCGATTATAGTGACCCCGTCGGACAAATGTTCGTCGGCGCGGAAAGAAAATCACGTCCCCGTCAGTCCCGTCAGGACGGAGGTCGGGAAAAGTAAATCATCGCCTATGTACACAACCGAGTAGCCAGATGGCGAGACGGGTGAAGGGTACTTCAGAATGTGCAGGTCTGGGGAAAAGTCCTAAGAGAAGAAAAGGAGTCTTCGAACGCGTCAAAACCAAGCGGCTCCTGCTCCGAAGAAAGGTTGCTTCCCTAACTTGACAAGGGGACGCCTTCTAAAACAACACGAGGGACGAGAAAAAAAATCATGGAATCTGATTGTCGGTCTCTTGAAAAGGATTCCACATATACATCACGCTTCGCGATCCACATATCACGTACGTACACGAAAACACGTAAGTCATGTAACGTATCTGCTTTTCTTCACATACGAGGTATTCAAATAAAAGATCAGAAATATATATAAATAATAATTTATACGCGCACATATGTATGCTATACGTAACACATTTCGATCCTCGTTCACGTACGTACACACGAGGTATTAAAATCAAAAATCAAAAATATAATTAAATACTTTTGTACATATGTATACACACTTTAATATATATATTTATATTTATATTTATATATAAATATATGTATAATATATTGTATATATATACACATACACATAAAGTTCTCATCATAAAAAATTTCACATTACTTCTGCTGTTCACGGGTAGCAACTTGAAAACTGTTCAAATAAAATGTTCATAAATTCTAATAATTTATCTATGGTTATCGAAACCTGGTCATTTATGTATCCTTAACTGCTACATACTTATTCAATCTTGTTCATGGATCACACGCGTGGCTAACTACGAACTTAGTTTAAAAATGCTCATTTTAAATTGTTGCATCAAACCGAGTACGAGCATCACTCATCTTACAAGCGCAAACTTAAACATCATAATTAATCATTCTAATCATAAACAATAATCGAAGAGGGCACAACTTAGAAAATTCTTATTCCACATTCTTGCATCAGACCAAGGTGGAACATGACGCGTCTCGAAAGCGCAAACTTAATCATCATAATCAATCATTCTAATCATAAACAATAATCGAAGAGGGTACAACTTCAAAAATTCTTATTCCACATTCTTGCATCAGACCAAGGTGTAGCATGACACGTCTCGCAAGCTCAAGCTTAAACATGATAATTGATGATTCGAATAAATAAGTAATAAGCGAGTAGGGTATAATGATCGGGTACGGTTAGCAAGAGCGGGCCATGTCGAAATCACGCCCCTGTTCTCCAGCGATAATAACCCAAAATGATGAACGATCCCCGATCATCCATGGTCCACGGATTCTCCACGGTCCAACGAAAGTCACACGCGCGAAGAGGATCCGTTCCAGTGGCAAAGGCCATGAATCAAGGGACGATTTCGTGCGTGCACCAGCGAGTAACGCGCGTCCGCGGAGCGGAACGGGGCCCACGGGACCCGCAGCGTCTCTTAATATCGGGGAAATTAAAGATTTCTTGTAGCGGGGTCGGCCAACGTGGCCATTAGAGGACGCAACGTCGTCGAACAATGAGTACAATGTCCTTCTGGACACCGTCAAGCCCTCGACGCAGGGGAGACACGAGACGGAACAGAAACGTTATCTGCGGGCCGCAGATGATACGAGGGTGGAAACACGCAGTCGCCTCCCACGGGATCACCCGCCTAATATTTCGACCATAAATGTTTGAATACGATGGTCTCCGATGGTATATATACTCGACGGGATTCCGCGAGGGTGACGCGAGTCGAGCTGAATACGAGCCCGGTGGTCATACGAACCCGCGATGAGATTTTTCAACGGGGGTTGCCCTAAGCGTGTGTGCCGTGTGTCCTTCTGTCGAGAAAATGAATGTGTGGACGGGGAATAGGATATCGGGCGATATTAACCGATGCTGAACGATGGAGAATGACTGCTACGACTTTTCTGACGGATTAATATTTTTTCGTGTTCGGGGGACGAGCAGGGTTTTTGTTTTTTTGGGGACGAGTCGCGCGATCTCTTATGAGCATCGATTATCTGGGTCGCCATATCTGTATATTTTTGTATTTCTATATTTACGTCTTTATATTCTATATATCTCTATATCTTTGTATGTGTATATCCTCTTTATTCGTACCTCGGTAACTCTATATTGCTATATCTCTATACATCGTTATATTGCTATATAGTTATAGCATTATACGCCACAATCTTAATATTCACGTATACGAACATCCTTATAAGCTCATACCCCTAAATCTTTACATCTTCGAATTTGTATATTCGTAGATTTATAAGCTTCTAGATTTTCATACCCCTACAGTTCTCCATTTGTAGATTTCATAAATCCTACAATTTCTAGGACTTGTCCCTAGATCGCTACATATCCAAATCCCCATATTTACAAATTTCCACACTATATTATTAAATTCCTATACTTCGGAATCTCTGTAATCTGAAAATCCCCATATTCCCAAATCCCTATGTTTCCAAATCTTTGTAGCCCCAAATCTGTACATTACCAATTCCCTAGATTACCAAATTCCTATATTTCCGAATCCTTGCTGCCCCAAATTCCCATATTCCCAAATCCTTACATTAACAAATTACTATATGGTGTTTCCAAATCATCGTAGCCCCAAATCCTCATATTCTCAAATCACTACACTTCCGAATCCCATATTTCCAAATCACTATACTCCCGAATCTCCATAGTGGCCCACCTTAGTCCCCAAAATCCCTGCACCCCTATCTACATCCCCAAATAATATTCCTAGATTTTCGTATATCTCCACCCGCAATCGGTATCCCGAGAACGCTGTGCGTTAAATTGCGCGAGGAAAGGACTTGACGGTTTCTGACATAATTCCATTTGCAGCATCAGAATCGTACCCCCGTCATAATTCAACCCCCGTTTGAAAAGCGAACGCAACAGAGGGTGATAACGCGGGTGCCAGATACTCGCGGCGGGTCTCTAATTGCATATATTTGTCGCGTATTTACATGACCATTCTATTCAAATGCAGCGGATGCGGTTGTACGCGCGGAAGGCTGGTCCTAGGTGTTTATGGGACCTCGTTTAAAAATGGACCGCACGCCCCGCCGAGCGGGGTGGCATTCAACGCGGGCAACAATCGCGATTCCGCGGTTCGGCACGGAATACCCCGCTGAAACCGCGGCTGAAATAATGGGAAAATCGTGCACAATGGCCGCTTTTCTTCCTACCGAGCAAACGAAAGTTCAGTTTATTGTCACGTCGAGCCGTAGCTTTTGCTCCAGAATGCGCCGTTTTAGTTTTTAACGAGATTCCCCGTGGCCCGCATTCGCCCCATTCACGCTTATTTAACTGTTGATGCCGCGTAATGACCGCTTTTGTGGCATTTAAGCGGTCTCTATATAACGATATAGTTATTTAGAGGTAGCTCGTTTGCGCGAACTGGTTTCACGGAGAACGTAGAGGGAAATTGCACGCGAAATATTTTAATCGAATTCATGGCGATTCGGTGTCTGTTTGAAAATGGTACAAACTTTGTTCGAATACAGGATATTTTGTGCTATATGTCGTGAGGACTAAATGTTAGCGGTTGTTGTATATTAGGTATTGTTTGTTAAACTCGGGATTTATTGTCTTTTTTTTTAGGAGAATTGGGGAGCTTGGACTTTAACGCATTTAAGTAATAAATTACAAGTTTCTCAAGCTTAGGTGCTTAAAATTTGGGTTTCAAAATTTCTGTAATCTCAAGATTCAAATAATTAAAATTTCAAGTTGAACAAATTCCCAATTTATATAAATTCCAAATTCGACAAAATTTTCATTCTTCAAATTCAAACTTCGTCAAGTTTCCGATTCTCGTACTTTCAAATACCTCAATTCCAAGTTTTTCAAATTTCGAAACCCCCAAAATTCCAATTCCTCAAATTCCAACTTCCCCAAATGCCAATTTCCATATATCCCCAAATTCCAAAAATTTATAACTTTTCAGATTCCACTCTCTCCAAATTACCAATTTCCCGAATTTCAATATCCCCAAATACCAACTTCTCCAAATTTCATCTTCTCCAAATTCCCAAATTCCCAAAATTTCTAACTTTCTAAATTCCGCTCTCCCCAAATTCCCAATTGCTCAAATTTCAACATCCCCAAATTCCAACATCTCCAAATTTCAATATCCTCAAATTTCGACTTCTCCAAATTCCCAAATTCCCAAAATTTCAAATTCGGGGAACAAACTACTTCTCGAATTCCACCCAAAATTCTCCAGAAGCCCGAATCCACAATTCCCGAAGTTCCAAAGTTCGCAAACTCGCGCGACCCGAAATCCCGAAATTTCCACTGACAAAAATCCCCTATATCCGAAAGCGGGCGCAACGACGAACCACACCCGAACGCAACTTCCTCTCGATCATTTCCTCCCGCAGGGATCGTTGCATCGATGCGAAGGCAGTCCACGTTCCCTTGTCGGCGAGGATCGATCGTGATCAGCGAGGATCAGCGCGACAATTACACCGTGTTCCCGGCTTTATAGCGAGTAGCATGCTGACGAGGGTGTTCCTCGTTATTATTGGCGATGGAGGAGCCGCGATCGCCGGTAGCTACTCGCTGTCGGCGAGTAAATATTCGATACTCTCGCACGATGGATAATTTATCGCGCGTTCAGCGTTTCCGCGCGATCGTTTAGGCAGGCCCGGCATACGCTCGGAATACAAATCGCCCGATGACATTCCTATGCGGGATGCACGCGCGAGTGCAGCTCGTAACAGCTTTCGGCGATGTTACTTTAATCTGGCCGAACGAGATCGTTTAATAAACGACACGCTCCGCGGTGATTCGCGTGAACCATCATCGACAATTTCGTAATCGACCCGCAAGAAGATATTATTCCTTTACGGAGCTCTCAAATTTATCACCCTTAAATTTCGGAGTAATTTTCATTTCTTTAATCTTCGTATTCATTTTTACTTTCGTATCCATCGTTTTCCTGTTCTACTTTCTTTAGAAATTTTGTATTAATTTGTATCGGTGTCTCGTGGAGAGAGAAACTGATAGGACATGGTTATTTTTAAGAAGGGTGAATAAAATTACAGTGCTCAAACTCGTATTTTTATTTTTTCTTCAATAAGGAAATAAAAATGCTATTACATTTTTTTTGTAATAATGAGTTAAGACTAATACAAATAAAAATTAATCTAAATAAAATTGTGCCAAAATTAACCTAAATAGAAATTATTCTAAGTTAGTATAAGAAAAAATTAATACAAACCAATGAAAATAAATATTAATCAAAACTAATCTAAATACAAATCAATATAAATCGTTCTAAGTAAAAGTGACTCAAAACTAATCTAAAGGACAATCAATATAAATCGATCTAAACAAGAATGACTCGAAACTACTATAAATAAAAATGAATACAAATATAGCTAAATAAAATCAATTACCTAAACGAAAGAATGCTTATTGTGCAAGATAAAATAACGATATGCGAGTACAATAAATTTCATCCTAGTAGTAACGCCGATGAAAACAGATACAAAGTTTCATTACCGAAAGGAACAGATGGCAAACATCTTATTTACATAAAGCTAATGTTCTTCAAACGAGACTTCAACGCGGCTGCACCTCGACTACGGGACTTTGTGTTTAATTAAACGTCCGGGCGTTAATTAAGGCAGGGTTTCATTATTTCCTGAAAAGGGCCAGCACGATACAATGGACAGCGTAAAACAGCTAATTCAACGAGATAAACTATTCAACTAGTTCCTTCGTTTATTAGGCAGCTCGCGAAAACAATACAAAATTATAAACTGTGAATGTTACATCAGAAGATTACTTTCACTACAAATTAAAATTATGGTCTTACAAATTAAAATTATTTATTACTAGAATTTCGATCACTAATTTTATTTTCTATAAATTTTCCTTTCAATCATTGATTGTAATTTCAATACAAACGTTTCTTCTTTCTGTGTATGATAGAATTGTTATATTTATACTTCAACACTTTTTTATATCGAATAACCCTTCATGCACTTAAAATTAGAATTCATTACGACGCACTTGTATGTATACTATATCACATTTCTTTATCAAATAAAAAAGAATAATGAAAATACCTTGCATGTATTGAACGAAATCATTCATAATTCACAAAAATTTCCACAATAATTTCCCAAGAAAATAACTCATACAATCACCAAAAAATGATAAGCAATTTGAGTGATATGCCACTTAAATGAGCCAAAGTGATAATCGAATGACACCATCGATCAACTCGCTTCGAAATACAAAATTTTTATTCCAAAATACCTTCGATTAGAAGAAAATTCGAAACACGCAACAGTTTCGGCAAAGTAGCTGAATTCCATGATAGAACTGTAAGAGCCGATAGAAGGCTTCTAATCGATAGGTAAGCAACGTGATCGCCGCAAGGCTGAACCAGACTCTTTATTCTAACTATTATTTCCAATTAACATGGTCGGTTCATTGATCTTGAGCTCAAGAAAAGGACTCGTATTGGCAAGTGTTCAAAGCGAAGGAACGAAGCCCGCGATTTCGCGTGGAATAATAAGTTAGCACCAGGACGAGAATGAACGGCCACTTTCGTTTGCCAGCAGACATCTTCTTCGACTCGAGCACAAGCCGCGATTTACCCGGCTCGTAAAACCGTTTATCCATTTATTCAATGAATCACGGTGCATTTATCGTGTTTCGATCAACTACGACACGCGCCATCTTGCGCGATCAAACTAATCAAAACCCCGAAGAAAAAAAATTTAATGTTGTTCGTTCAAATTTTTGCGGACGACAATTTTGAATGAGGGTTATTAAAATTTTTTAAATTACATTCGATTATGAACTTGAAAATTTTCGTGAATTCTTTCGAAGTTATTATTTTTCTATTAATAAGGGGTTTTTAGATTTCGACACTTTCTAGTTATGGATTTGGAAATTTCGAGATTTGAAGATTTTCCAGTTTGGGAACTCTTCGATTTTGGGGTCTTTTAGTTTTTGGAGCATTCTTCATAAATTCTTTCGAAGTTATTAGTTTTTTACTATTATCACGTTTTTAGTGTTGAACCCTTTTCAGTTTGTGCACTTATGGATTTGGAGATTTCGAGATTTGAAGATTTTCCAGTTTGGGAACTCTTCGATTTGGGGTCTTTTAGTTTTTGGAGCATTCTTCATAAATTCTTTTGAAGTTATTATATTTTTATTATCAACGCGTTGACCGCTGCACTAAGAAGTAGCTAAAAATTTTGTTACGCGCTATTTACACTTTTCACAGATGTTACCAAACATCTTTGTAATTGTTTGTTATATTTATTAGTCGCAGTTTCAACTAGTTGATATTAGGGTGTCCCATAAGTTTCTTCCCTTTTTTGATAGAAATAAATATACGATTTTTCTTGTTCAAGATTGATTGGTTGCATTAAGTATGAATGACAGGTTCTATAGTCCTCCTTCATCCCTCAGGAAACATCATTATGTACTCTTTCTAAAATTATTGGTGTCTTCAATGTATTCATCGAAGTGCGTTTTTATGTAACATCAAACGAACAAGCTTGTACAGCATCCTGATAAAAGTCTTCACAGTTAGGTAAGTAAACAAACACTTAAATATAGATGATGCATTCATGTGTGAATTTAAATGACCCATATGTGGTTACCTACAGCGTCAATGAATAACAATGTCGCATTATATTTATACATCACACAAAACTAAAAATTTCTTCAAAAAATACTGGTAGATCACGTTAGATCTAACGATGTCACATATCGATAGCAAAAAGTGAAATCACAGAAATTATTAACACCGCATGCTCGTCACGCACGTTAACTCTGACCGAGACGAAGGATCGTATAAATTAATTGATGTTTCGTCCCTGAATTATCAGTTGTTGTACCACTTAATTTCTAACGTGAAAGTAAGCGCCGATCGAATATTAGTCTGCGGCTTGTTTTTTCGTGCACCGGATCCGTGATACTTGGTCGATGAACCCTGGTTTCGTGATCTAGAACGTAGCCGGAAGGTGTCTACAGGGATCTTTACCGTTCCGAAAATACTTCAAACGATATTTCGTGAGGAAACGCGACGATCAACGGCAACCTCGAATAGGTAGCTTAATTACGAGACCCGTTAACCGCGGATTTAATAATGTACATTTCGAAAATAACAGGTTAAAGTAGCTCCTCCTACCCGATCATTTTTATCGACCTCTCGGGACGGGAGCGTTTCACAATTTTGGGGAATTTTAAATTTAAGGACTGTCAGATTTAGAGACTGATTGAGGAACTGTCAGATTTAAGAACTGTTACGTTCGAAGATTTTTAGGTTCGAACACTCTTCATTTTGTGCAATTGAGGATTTGAAGATTTCGAGATGTTTAGATTTTTTGGTTTCGGAAATCTTTGATTTGGGGTCTTTTGGTTTTTGGAGCCTTTTTCATGAATTCTTTCGAAGTTATTATATTTTTATTATTATCACGTTTTTAGATTTCAACACTTTTTAGTTTGTCCACTTATGGATTTGGGGATTTCGAGATTTTTAGATTTCTCGGTTTCGGAAATCTTCAATTTGGGGTGTTTCGGTTTTCGGAGCCTTCTTCGTGAATTCTATCGAAGTTATTATGTTTCTATTATTAAGGGGTTTTCATATTTGAACGATATTCAGTTCGTGCACTTATGGATTTTGAGATTTGAAGATTTTTCGGTTTCGGAAATCGATTTGGGGTCTTTCGGTTTTTGGAACCTCTTTGATGAATTTTTCCCAAATTATTATTTTTTTATTATTATCGCGTTTTCAAATGTCAACACTTTTCAGTTTGCGCACTTATGGATTTGGAGATTTCGAGATTTGAATATTATTCGGTTAAGGGAACACTTCGACTTAGGAACTTCTATATTTGGAACCTTTTAGATTTACTTTTGAATCCCAATAGGTTCAAAGTGTCCGGAGAAACAAAAAACCGATAACTATCGTATCGATAGGAACTCGGATCGAGGTCAAATCTTCCTGTTTTGATATGGTATTCTGTAGGCTTGCATCTTAGATTAGAACCTAATCTAACAGTGGATGTATTATAGGGAAAAAATGGTAGTTCATCAGGGGCGAAATGCTTGCTGGGTGGTTTATAACAACGTCGAATACAGTTCGGTAATTCTATGGAAATTGGCTCGTACTTTGCGTGGTTCTCGCGGGAGCGATGCTCCTCCGGTCTGAATTAACGGTTTCGTTCATCGTTCATTTTATTCCGCATCCTAAACGAAGCGCCAGCGTATTTTTAATTCTCGCGGGCCGCGTTCCGTGGAACCACTTTTTGCCGGCTTCTCTTTCGGGCAATCAAATTTGCATTTTCGTGCGGATCCAAGTTCTCACGCGTCGGATCGCTGCATCTCCGCCTCGACGTCGAGTTTAGGCCCTTTTTTGGTCACGACTTATTTGCAAACTTTACGATTTTTCGAGTTTTCGAATCTCTACACGGAATTTTGAAACGTTCGATCGGATGAGTTTTTGAATCGACTTATTAACTTTTAGGGTTTCAAATTTTTCAATTCTCTATTGCCAAAATTTCCAATATTCTACATTTCAAAGTTACAAGTGACCGGGTTTGCAAATTTTTTAAGTTACCAATTTTTACTTCTTCGTATGTCCAAAGTTACTACATATATTTAATATGTTTCCGAACCTATTATACTTATAATAGGTTTTATCTATTCATTTTTTTAATTCGTTATTAGTCACGTGTGGTTGTCAGGACCCTTAACCTTGGCAGTGGTATCCTCTGTTTGTAGTTCTCTATATGTGTCGATAGCATATCCTGCATGCACGTATGTGCTATTGAATAAAAGAACAGTATACACATATAGAGCTTTCACACTCATATGATGATATGCTTACATACTCAAATGCTCATATATTTACACACTGAGATACTCATATACCGATATAATTATACTCACATACTAGAACGTGCTAATCTATCAAAATCGAATACAAAAAATTAAGCGTACCATTCAAAAAAACAAAAATGATTGCTGTATCGTCTCTACACCTTCGCCTATAAGAACATCATTTGTATCACATTATGCAGTGTCTTAAATCCCATAATTCTTGTAACATTATTTCGCATTGTTTGAAATAACCATGGAATTATGGTGGTCAGAGTTTGTGGGTCACACTGTACATATCCAAAAAGTTTTTACACAAACACACATACATATATGTATGTATGAACTGCTCCATATATACTCATATGTAGGACTTGTACTCACAAGATATCTTTCTACTGTTACTCAAACCAGAGCAGCAACCACTCCCAGATCCCTGGATCACCCTGTATATATATTCAATTACAACGCGACGAACCAAAAAATGATCCGCGCGAAAACATTCGATACAGTTCTGATAATCAGAAAAAGCATTTCGCAATTTCCCCTAGGTGGGAATAAAAACACGGCACGGGATGATATGGTGAATAAACGGGGGGGAACGTTTCCTGTTGGACGCAACACAATTGATTCCAGAATTCATGCGGCTGAAAATGAATCGGAGGGGTAATAAAGAATACCAACGATAGGAACGTGACTGTGGCAAATAATCCTAGTGCGCGCGAGGAGATGAAAAAAAAAAGAAAGAAACAGAAGAAAAAAGAATCGAACGGAAAGAAAAGGAAAGAGAGGAAAAGAAAAAAAAGGGACACAAGGATGGGAGAATAAATTGCTTTCTCGTGGCTACGTCCTTCGTATGATCGTGTATTACCGTTAACTCGGCCCTTGCGATTGCGATTGCCGTGGAATTCGTTTCGTTCGTTTTTACGACGACCCGTGGATCGCGGCCCGCTCGCCTTCGTCGTTCAACCGCGACGAGAAAACCCGTTCGATATTTCAACACGGCCGGGGAAAACGACTCTAAATATCCGTGTACAGGAAACACCATACAGATCATGCCACGGCCGGACAATGTTCCGAGTTCGCGCGGGTTCCTCGTTGCCGATCACGAAGCTCAGGTTTTCTGCGTGTCGACGGTAGAGATTCGGGCATTTCCAATTTCGAGAGTCAGAAATTCGGGGAATAAACGAATATGGAGATTCCGGAATTTGGGGAATAAACGAATTTAGAGATTTCAGAATTTGGGGAAGTAGCGAATTTGGAGATTTAGAAATTCGGGGAATTACGGAATTTGGAGATTTAGAAATTCGAGGAATTGATGAATTTGGAAATTTAGAAATTCGGGGATTGTCGAATTTGGAGATTTTGAAATTCGGGAAATTAAGTAATTTGGAGATTTAGAAATTCGGCGAATTTGGAATTTGGGAAATAAAAAACTCGATAAATTTGGAATTTAGGACATTATGAACTTGGGGCGATGAAAATTTACGAGATTTGGAATTTGGGGAATTTGGAATTTGAAGAGTTTGGAATTCTGGGGAGTTTAGAATATGGGGAATTTGGAATTTGGGGAGTTCGAAATTTGGGAGATTTGGAATTTGGAGAATTTGGTATTTGAAGAGTTTGGAATTCTGGGGAGTTTGAAATATGGCGAATTCGGAATTTGGGGAGTTCGAAAGTCGGGAGATTTGGAATTTGGGGAATTTGGTGTTTAAGAGTTTGGAATTCTGGGGAGTTTGAAATATGGGAAATACGGAATTTGGGGAGTTCGAAATTTTAGGAATGTGGAATTCGAGAAATTTAGAATTTGAAGAATTCTGAATCTGAAGCATTTGAAATTTGGGGAATTGGGAATTTGGAAAATTTGGAATTTAATAAAAATTGTAATTTGGGATATTTAGAATTTGCAAAATAGCAATTTGGCAATTATTCACCAAATAACTAGACCAGCAACTGTTCCTCGTTCCTAAAATTAAAATGCGATCACCCATGAAATATAAAAATCATTAACTAATTCCAAGCAATTATTTGGGTATCGTAAGAAAAATTTCGAAATCGTTCGTACCACAGCGAAATTTGAATAAAAAATATCAAGGAGCCATACATAACTCGGTGGGGAAGTCTGCGAGTAACTACCGAAGGTAGAAAAACTCGAAGGAACCATAATCAACGTATTTACCAAAATAACTTCGCAACCCCAAATTATCGCATTAAAAACGAGCATCGAAAAAAAGCTCCGCCATCAAGTTCCCCGCGAAGAAAAAAAGGCCGAACGATCTCCGTGCACCGACCTCCTTAATCTGAAGAACCATTAAACTTCCGTGATAACAAACAACAAATTCACGTGTCCAGCTACCAACACCACACGGTCATCATCATTCCTTTACGAAAACCTGCAAGCTTGCCTACAATCATCCTGCCTGTCCCAGAAGGCGATCAATAAATCATGCGGTCCAACTTAACACGCACCACCAACCCCTTCTTTCTTTTCTCCTTCGTCTTCACGAAACGTAACTGTACGAATAAAAAAAGCGAACGAGGTAAATGTCCCGGGTGATCGTTTAAGGAAGCGGTTCGGATAATTGCAATTTCTTTTATATTTGGATCGTGCAAACGTTAAGTCGTATATTGCCTTCTTGCAACGAGAGTGCTTCACCTGGACCAAAATGTACATCGTCGCAGTAATTTCAATTTTTTCGTTCCTTCGTTGTAAATCAATCGGTTCTTCACCGGTAACAGCAACAAAACCCAAGGAGTCGTTAATCATGGAGAATCGCAAATAATATTTTTACCAGATAGAATTATTGAGGTACAGAAACTTATGGTTATGGCTGCGTAAAATATACTTTCTTATTACGTTTTGATTAGTACAAACGTTCAAGATCAGCATAAATGTTTGCTGCTACATTTTGATTAGTTCAAACGTTCAAAATGATCAGAAATGTTTGCTGCTATATTTTGATTAGTTCAAACATTCAAAATGTTCAGAACTTTTATTGTTAAATTTTGATTAGTTCAAATGTTCAAAATGATCAGACATGTTTGCTGCCACATTTTAATTAGTTCAAACGTTAAAAATGATCAGAAATGTTTGCTGCTATATTTTGATTAGTTCAAACATTCAAAATGTTCAGAAATGTTTGCTGCTATATTTTGATTAGTTCAAACATTCAAAATGTTCAGAAATGTTTGCTGCTATATTTTGATTAGTTCAAACATTCAAAATGTTCAGAAGTGTTTATTGTTAAATTTTGATTAGTTCAAATGTTCAAAATGATCAGAAATGTTTGCTGTTACATTTTAATTAGTTCATACGTTCAAAAAAATCAGAAATGTTTGCTGCTATATTTTAATTAGTTCAAACTTTCAAAATCATCAGAGAAGTTCCTTGTTAAATTTCAATTAGTTCAAATGTTCATAATGATCAAAAATGTTTGCTGTTACATTTTGATTAATTAAAACATTTAAAATGATCAGGAATCTTTACTATTATATTTTGACCAGTTTAAACATTCGATATAAACAGAAATGATTGCTGTTACGATCCGATTTTAAACGTACAAGGTAAGTGGAGACGCATTTAAAAGAGTTCCCAGTAAATCGTTGATTATCGGGAGTAGGACATATACCTAATCAAAATGAATCGAGCAAACGACACGCGCGAGACGATTAATTAGTCCGTCCTGTTTCGGTAAGCGGAACGCAACGGAAACGGTACCTGTCTCGCGAAATTCTCAGCTCGTTATAGTTCGCGATCTGACCCCGTAATGTTACCGCGAATCCACGGTCGTGGGGTCACCGGGACTCGAATTAAAAACGAATTAACCGACGAACGCGACGACTGGTTTCCACACACGGCATCTCGGCTAATTCGAACCGAGTACCGTGCCGAGCGTTCTGGATTCCCTAGAGAAAATGGCGACGCGCGTGTACAAGTCATTGTTCGCTCGTTGCGATTCAACGTCTTGGAATTAGGGGATTTTCCGAAGTTACTCGAGATGAGCGTCGAAAGCTCTGAAATTTACGAAATTTGATTATATCGGGATTCCGGAACGTAGGGAATCTGCAGTTACAAAATTGTAGGCCATAGGAAAATTGTGAATTGAAGAATTTAAATGTATAGGAAATTTGTGAATTACAAAATTTGAAATAATAGGGAATTTGTGAATTACAAAATTTGAAATGATAGGGAAATTGTGAATTTAAGAATTTAAAGATATAGAGAATTTGTTAATTACAAAATCTGAAGACATAGGGACAATGTGAATTGAAGAATTTATAAGTATAGGGAATTTGTGAATTTAAGATTCCTAATATTTACATACCTATGGAATTGGAGAATGTCAAAATTTGTAAACATTGAGAATTTTCGTGATATTGACCATTTCATAAATTTTGTGAATTTCAGGAATCTTGTAAATTCCGAAAATTATTCGAATCTTTAGAATTCGGGAAGTTTCGAAAATTGTAATTTTGCTCATCCTGTGAATTTTATGAGTTTCGAAAATTGCAAAAATCTTTAAATGTTGAAATTTTTTTCGAATTTTTAAAATCGTGAGAGTTTTAAGAATTAGAACAATTTCGACGATCGTAGTGAAAATTTGTAAATTTAAAAATCTATTTCTTAACACTAAACCTACCTGCGTATAATACGCGTTTATTTCGAAATTAAAAATAAAGTTAAAACATAAATAGACGAACAGTAAAATACAGATTGCTTAAAATGCTTCGTAACTTAAAATTATAAACTTATTGAATGGTCATGTTAGCCGCTTTGGTAGGTTTAGTGTTAAGTATCAAAATCATTAAACTTATAAATTTCATTCAATCAAAATTTAAAGAATTTAAATTTAAAAAGTTTCAAATTTATTAAAATTTAAAGACTTTGAATTAAACAAATTTTAAGGGAAGGTAAAATCAGAATTCGAAAATTCGTGAAAATGAGTTAATTACGTAATTAGCGTCAAGAAATCGAAAATAAAAGACGACGAGATGTTATTCCCTCGTCCGTGGTAATTATTTAAGAAGCCCAAGTTGAAGCAGAGTGTACAAGCGCGAATATCAAGCTGATTAAACGTTACACGCACGCCACGGCACTGGAGTGCATACCGAGGGCAGGATTTTCGGTGCAGCAGCCCTTCTGGAAGAGTAATGTAATTGGAGAGCAAAGAGGGAACAAGTTTTTGTTGCCAGGAAAGAGATTGCAACGAATTTGCAGGATGAACATCGGTTGGCTCGTTGTTTTCGGTTGCTGGATAACCGAGGCAAGGTTTAAAAATAGCCCACGGCTGAAACTCGTCGTGCACGGACTATAATATAAATCATTAAGCCATTGGAACCGCGTAACGAGTCCTGTTCCTGGCCTGTACTTATGCGCAAATGGGAAAACAACGGGTCAACCTCGTTTATGACTCGAGCTATAATACGAACTTTTATCATTTCTTTTCAAATAATTCTGTTTGATTTGTTTGTGATTTATTTCGTCCTCTGTCAACACCTTTTTCTACTTCCGATCACGCTACGTATTATTATCGCAGCTGATTCGACATCGTTTTGTCGCTTTTTTAGGGTTAACAAATTCAAATTCAGAACAGACAGTCAAAAATTGTGTACGTACAAGTTTAATACAGTGCACCACTGACTTTGTAGAGTCATTTTTAGTATCTGTTTCATATGCATTTTATATGGAGTTATAGTGTTAAAAGTCACTTAACTATGGAAAATATAGTATGATACTTGTAACAGCAAGACTGTTTTGAGTGTGTTGAATTTCTAAACTATAACGAAGTCCCAATACTCCCAAGTCCCAAATCCCAATACTCCCAAATCCCAATACTCCCAAATCCCAATACTCCCAAATCCCAATACTCCCAAATCCCAATACTCCCAAATCCCAATACTCCCAAATCCCTATACTCCCAAATCCCAATACTCCCAAATCCCAATACTCCCAAATCCCAATACTCCCAAATCCCAATACTCCCAAATCCCAATACTCCCAAATCCCAATACTCCCAAATCCCATACTCCCAAATCCCAATACTCCCAAATCCCAATACTCCCAAATCCCTATACTCCCAAATCCCAATACTCCCAAATCCCAATACTCCCAAATCCCAATACTCCCAAATCCCAATATTCCCAAATCCCAATACTCCCAAATCCCAGTACTCCCAAATCCCAATACTCCCAAATCCCAATACTCCCAAATCCCAATACACCTAAATCCCAATATTCCCCAATCCCAATACTCCCAAATTGCGATATTCACAAATCCTGATATTCCCAAATCTCGATACGCCCAAATCCCGATACTCCCAAATCCCTGATATTCTAGCCTTCTAATGATCCACTGACCCAATACCTCTAATTCCTAAACTTCCAATACTCCAAAGTCTCAATATCCCAAAGTACCAATTCTCTAAAATTCGTAAAACTCTCAGACTGCCCAACACCTTCCATCACGTCCCTGAATTTCTATAACAACTTCACCACCACCACCAGCCACAACGTGAAGTCGTCACCCTGATAACATGTTAATTCGTGTATTCAATATTCGACTCTAGCTTCTTACGCTTCATCGGAATTCTCGTGGAATTGGTCGACGGGGACCCTCGAAAAAGTTACAATCGAAATTCTCCACGCCCTCCCGTACAATTCGCATTATCTTCCTCCGCTCGGACGACCTTTTTTTTTTCTTTCCCTCCCTCGTGAGTCGGAGAGAAAATAAATTCCCCCCTATCTACTGAACTTTTGCCAGCCTCTCTTATCGACGCGTTTCGTTGGCAACACGGGATATCATCGGTATAAAGTTACCCCGGCGAACGAGGGTCTCGCTGACAACCGCGACACGTCGAAATAAAGGACACCTTTGATATCCTAACGTTACCGAGAGCGTATCGGTAGTCCTCGCGATCGGGTCCGTGTTCTTCTGTATCGTACTCGTTCTTCTTTTCGTAAAACCTTCTCATTTCGTCGACTATCTTTCGGCGTTCGCCCCGGTGTCTTGAAACTGGATGTATTCTACGCATGCACGATGCTTGTATCGACGATACAGACATGGGAATTTTTTTTAAGAAATTAAACACTAACTAGTTATGCATACATAATTTACATTAAATTAAGCATAAATTACGTGATCTTATTTTTTGAAAGAAAGGACTTAAACCACTTTCAAAATAAACAGTCCATATATTAAAGAAAGCTGTCTTAATAATGCATCATGATGTTTATGCGTCATTTTATGCGCGATTTTTATTGAAACATTAATATTTTTGTGAAATTGTGTTTGGGTGATTGTAGTATACCACTTTTATCCGTACATTTATTTAATAGATACTATGTTCGCTCTAGTGTTTTGAATCGAATGTGTTCTGTGCATGCCCGATACATGTTTCGATGATACAAATGCATATTATATATAAAGAATGCTGTATTTTGATTGTTACGCATAATTTTTTGAGTGATTTTGATTAAAACATTAATATTTATGCAAAATTGTGACTGGCTGATTTTAGTACTCCTTTTTCATTTATATATTGACTTCTCGTTCTCCTGTCATAAATAACATTCAAATAATTAAATCTACCGAAAAATGCTTCGAATTAATCGAATATAAAACGCTTTCAATACATTTACTATTTACTGGACAATATAATTTATCAATTTAATATAATTATATGAATTTATCTGCCCAATTTTAATTCGTGAATTTCATTTCTATAAAATGTCTCACATTTAGGGGCGGAAAACTGACATTGTCATTATCAGACAGACCATTTCAATATTACATTACAAAAACTATACATACACAAATTTTTCTCCAGATGTTCATCGAGATTTTACTGTTTGGTAGATTTTATTTTAACAACGATTTCGGGTACTTTTAAATAATTGCCTAAAAATCCTTGACAACGAAACACGTAATATATGATTTCTACGTTTCTCTGTGTTATCAGAATGAGTTGTTGTTTACTTGTAATGCCATTTAAGTGACAGTTACAAGGGGAACAGTAAATTGTACGATGCGACAGTTTCGAGTTCTCCTTGTAATACTGCACGCCTTAGTACGGCACCACTTTCGTTTCCGTCTCGGGGAATTAAACGAATTTACGAAACATCCGTATCATTTACTGGCCGCGGCTAATTGAATATATAATCGAGCCAGTCCACATTCGTGCCGCGGTAACCGTTGATCCGGCGAGATCCGTGCAAGAATTACAGTGGGAAACAAAATTCGCTCGTGACCCGCGCTAATATCCGCGTTATCTTGGCCAGTTTATGTGTAATGCAGAAGTCGCGTGTTACCAATTAACGGAAGGAACAACCTGTTCACGCGAATCTGGAACAATTTCCTCGGTCAACGAGAACCAGTTCCAACGGTGTTCAATTATGTCACGCGTTTATGTATGTACGTGTAGGTTCAAAGAACGTCCAATTTCTCGATTAATTTATCGTCGTTTGCCTTCGAAGGAGGACTGCGATTTGTTCGTGACACGCACAGATTGTTCACGAAAGAAATTCAAGATTTTTAGGATAAACATTGGTGAACTTTTATGAAACGAATGTTCTAGGGCATAATTGCATTAATTTTTAAATAAAGCTTAGAGGTTTGAAAATCGTTAGGTTGCAATGATGAAATATTCCTGGTACTTCATTGCAATGATGAAATATTCCTGGTACTTCATTTCGGAAATTCAGAGTTCTTTCATGTAGAATGCCTGGACTCAGAAGTTTCTACTCAGAAATCGAATGTAGGTACACAATGTCTCTGGATCTTGAAATCGAAATTTCTCTACATCTCGATATTCTTAGACTCCCGAGTTCATAAATTCTGAAGATTAAATGTCTCCAGACGCTACATTACCGTATGATTTTATCATTAAAACTACCATCGTATAATGTACTTATTTTGAAATGAGAAAAGACGTTGAAAAATAAATAGACAAACAATGAAATATAAATTAATGTACATATGAATTCCTTGTTTTCATGAAAATTTACATCGATTTTTGTAGTTTCGGTGTATAAAATCGGCAGACCCTAAGATTTCCATCACAAAGTCTTAAAATCATGAGGTCATTATGTTTCAAAGTCACAAACCCAAAATGATCCAAAATCCAGCTTGAAGTCCCAAAATTGCACAAAATCTTAAAATCATGAGGTCATTACATCTCAAAGTCCCAAACCCAAAATGATCCAAAATCCAGCTTGAAGTCCCAAAATTGCACAAAATCTTAAAATCATGAGGTCATTACATCTCAAAGTCCCAAACCCAAAATAGTTCAAAATCCTTCCTATAGTCCAAAAATTGCACAAAGTCCTAAAAAAATCATGAGGTCATTGCATCTCAAAGTCCCAAACCCAAAATGATCCAAAATCCATCTTATAGTCCCAAAATTACACAAAGTTCTAAAAAATCATAAGGTCATTACATCTCATAGTCCAAAGCCCAAAATGTTCCAAAATCCTTCTTGTAGTCCCAAAATTGCACAAACCCCGCAGTCCTAACATTCCAAAAGCCCAAAAGGTCTCAACAGTCACGAATTGAAAATTGCCACCTCGAATCGCAAAAGGTATCCGGGCGCAAAAAAAGGGATCCATACTTTTCGTAGCCAACAAAGATCAGATAGGTAGTCGTACCTTCCCATTGCTTTCCACCCAACCGCAGTTCCTTTCATTTGGGAGAAAAATATCCCCTAGCGATCCGAAAGAAGGGCCACATAGTAGGGCCCGAATCCGGCCCCGGTGCAGTGGTTCGACAATAAATATGCAAAAAGGAGGAGCTGCGATGCCGTAAATAAAAACAGGCTGCGTGCTGGGTTGCTCTCCGTGGTTGTGGATGCAAGTTCGACGCAAAACGACGCGAAAGAAAACGACGCGAATGGAAGAGGACGCTGAAGCGAGCGAAAGTAGCAACGTGTCCCGGTAATCTCTTGATTTAGTTCGACTTAGGGGACGCGAAACGTGTTTCGCCGACCTCTTTGTCGGCCCCGGCGACGCCACGATGAAGATACGGGAACGAAAAGGGGATCCCGAAGGAAACGAGCAGCCTCATATCTCGTGGCGGGAATCGGGTCCCGCGATAATATCGACCTGACGGCTCTATTTATAGAATCTTTGAACGGGCCACGCTAAATTTGGATCCGTTTTACGGCCGGCCAGGTAAGACCCCTTGCACGAACACGTTCGCCACGGAAAAAATGAACAAGAACGGGAAAAGGGTTTCGGGAACGACGGTGCCATGTTAAATGGCTCGTAATTTGATTGTTCGGACGTACGGAGCGTACAACATCGCAGGGGGGCTGAGATATGCATGGCAACCGTGAAGGAGATTGATGCCGGGATATGTTAATGTGACTGTAAATTATCGCGATGTTTTATTTTAATCCTCGGACGGTGGTCGGGTCAATCGTGGAATGTACGGTAGGATACGATTTAGGGCTCCTTTTAGGCAACGCGTATTTTTTGGGAATAGATTAGCTTCTTCTCGGGTTGGGTCACTTCCATGTTTTACATTCTTCGTAGGATTTTCCTGCGTTTGCTACCCGTGTTCTACGTTAATGCACCGTAATCCGATACCGAGGTCTTAAAATTCCACCGTATAATATTTTAACGCTTTGACTGCCCCGTCAGCCGTATATGAGTGACACTCAAATTTCCGTACAGACTTCACAGCTACGTTATTCAACATTCTCTTCATTTTTCAAAGTGAAAATACTTGCATTAATTATTTGGAACTATAGCAAATAAGTATAACAGTGTCCTATGAACCCAGGACCGTCATGTCAACCGTATATGGGTGACACTCAGATTTCTGTACAGACTTAACAGCTACATTATTCAACATTCTCTTCATTTTTCGAAGTGTAAATACTCGCATTAGCTACTTGGAACTATGACAAATAAATATAACATAGTATTGCAAAAATGTTTGATAACATTTGTTAGAAATAAAAATACAACATAATGCAATTTTCGATTACTTCCTCGTAGTAATAAACGTGTTAACGTCTTGTGCTAGGATTCATACAAGTGCGTCAGACATAACGAACAATTAATTTCTGCAACATTAAGGCGACTGAAGAAAGTTCGAATGTCAACACTGATTTGCATTTAATCATACTCGGAATTACAATTAGAAATAAATTGTGCAAATTCTAATTAGGCTGAAATCGAACATTCGACCGTATTAAAAATATGAACAAAGTGTACTATATTTGAACCGCGAGTGCGTCCCGAGTGTAGATTGTCAATGTAGCACAAGAGGCTAAGGTTATGATTCTTCATGGGTTCAATGTCCTGAAGTTCCGATCTATCTAACAGTCTTACGAAGTTCAAATATCCTAGGGCCGCAATTAAATGAAATCCAATTATCTTCAGGCTCTAATAGGCTCTATTATCCATGATATAGTCCCAATGTTTCACGGATCCAATACCTAAAGGTTCCAATCTTCCGAGGTTCTACACGCTCAAGGCCACGCGAGACCCCGTTCACGTAACTTCAGAATCGTTCAAGGTCCGCTTACCTTAGATACCTCCGAGGTTCCAGTAGCTCAAGATTCTACTTAACCAAGATCTCAAATATCCTGAAGTCATGATCTTTCAAGATTCGACTTTTACAAGGTCATAATGTTCCAACGTTCAAATACCTTGAAGTCGCAGTCTTCCGAAGTTTATATATCTAATACTCGATTGTCCTAAATTTTAAGTACCTTAATATCCCAACCATGCGAAGTTCATATATTCTAGTGTCACAACCTCACGAATTTCAAATATCCCAATATCTGATCGTACTAAAGTTTAAATATCTTAATATCCCGACCTAGCAAAACGCAAATATTCTAATATTCCAACCTCTCGAAGTTCAAATACCCTAATATCTGATCTTCCAAAGTTCAAATGTCCAACCTGGCGAAGTTCAAATATCCTAATATCCCAACCTCACAAAGTTCAAATATCCTAATGTCCCAACCTCGCGAAGTACAAATATTATAACGTCCCTTCATTCCAAGGATGAAGTACCCTAATTTCCCAATATCCCAAAACTGCAAATCCCCAAGGTGCCACGCAATTTCAAGATTCTAACACCTCAATTCTAATGCTACACCCAACATCCTAATCATTCAAGTTTCCAATTCTATAAATTCGCAAACTTCCAAAGACCCAGTCTCCCAAGGTCGAATTTCCCAGAAATCTCCCCGGTATCTTCCAGAAATATCCCAGAAATCTCCCAGCAATCTGTCTCCCAGTAAAATCTACAGCAACATATCCTCCAGTAAAGTCCACTCTCTCCCCAAACGGCATCGTCTTCCCGTAAAATGCCTCATTCTCACAGATATATCCGTAAAAAGAAAAAGTCGCGCGATAAACGTCGACGCCGAGAAAGTTCCCACACGAAAGCGTACTCCCCTAAACCGACCAGAAAATTGACCGGGAACGAATTGGAAATCAATGATCCCTCTGTTTCAATCCCGTTACACGTATCTCAGTGCGCGAGAGAGATAGCAAAAGAAAAAATATCCGTATAACGACGTAGCAAGTGGTGATCAATCGGCCGGTGGTATCGATCGAGCTGATCGATAGATCATCTATCTGGGTGTTTAACGAGCAAGCCAGCCGCAGCCCGAAGGTGTTAGGTACTCACCTGTACTCGTTGCCGATGACGATCCTGTTTCCGTTGCCGCCTCTCGAGCTCCTCTTTCCTCTCGATCAGCGACCTTATCTCTACCGCGGCAACGGGTGCTGTATTATCGTCAGATACGTCTGTACACGAGGGTAATCTCCTCAGGGTGGTAGCCGGCTCGTCCTCGCCCTCGCTGTAACTCTCTACCAGAAGCTCCGAGTCGCTCTGAAAGTGAATTAACCGAGCTCGCTTCAATCTATTATGCTCGTAGGGCGGTGTGAAATGCCGGGGACTGTGGGTTCAATTTTCTAAAAAGCTCCTCCTTCGCGCTTTCATCCTACCTAACTACGTATGAGTTTTTTATGAAGGATTCGGGGAGCTAGAGGGGAACGTAAGTCGCTGTATTAACGCGGACATACTCGTGTCAAGTATATTTTGAACCACGAATTTAAAGGAGATAATTTGATATGAATTGCTTTGGTTCGCTGGTGAGCAATGATGGAAGTTCGATTTATTTTTATTATAGCTGATTTTATTTTGTGGGGTATTATTTGCAACAGGTTCTGCGAGAACAATGCTGTACTACATGGTTTTTGCAGTGTGTATACGTTTATAGGAATTTATCGAATTTAGGGATACGCGAGTTCAAAAATTTGGAGATGAAAATTTTGTTCACATATTTTGGATCTGAAGGCTCCGGTAGTGGGAATTTGCTTATTTGAAAGCTTGTTAATATAGAAATTCGATGGCTCAAAAACTTACGAATGTAAAAATTTGGGATGCGGAAAATTTGCGAATGTAAAAATTTGCGAACGTAGAAATTCGACGGTCCGAGAACTTCTAAATGTAGAAATTCGAGGGGTCGGAAATTTCTGAATGCAAAAATTCGAGGAGTGAAAAACTTGTGAATGTACAAATTAGAGGGGTCGGAAATTTGTAAAGGTAGAATTTCGAGGAGTCGAAGTCTTGTGAATGTAGAAATTCGAGGTGTCGAAAATTTGTGAATGCAAAAATTCGATGAGTGAAAAAACTTGTGAATGTAGAAATTAAAGGGGTCGAAAATTTGTAAAGGTAGAAATTCGAGGAGTCGAAGTCTTGTGAATGTAGAAATCTAGGATGTCGAAAATTCCTGAATGTAGAAATTCGGGGGTCGAAAATTTGTGAATGCAAAAATTCGATGAGTGAAAAACTTGTGAATGTAGAAATTAAAGGGGTCGAAAATTTGTAAAGGTAGAATTTCGAGGAGTCGAAGTCTTGTGAATGTAGGAATCTAGGATGTCGAAAATTCCTGAGTGTAGAAATTCGAGGTGTCGAAAATTTGTGAATGCAAAAATTCGAGGGGTCAAAAACTTGTGAATGTAGAAATTAGAGGGGTCGAAAATTTTTTCATATAATAATTCGGGGTCTCACAGTCTCAATTTACAAATTCAAAAATTTTCAAGCTCTCAAACTCTCTAATTTACAAAAAGTTTCGAAATTTATAGACTATCATTTATGAAAATTCGTGAATTCAGGGATTTTGCATAACGATCGATCGAGATACTGAAAATTTGTGAATGTAGGGATTCAGAGACGAAGTTAACCGATAAAATAAGTTCTCGAGTGAATAAGTTACCTGTTCAGGGGGTGAACTCGGGGTACTGATGCTGGATGCCTCGACCACAGAAACGTATTCGCTGACACCGGTCTCGCTTTTCTGCAACTTCAACACCGGCGTTTCGAGGCCACACAGAAACACTTGGCCGAAGAACAGAATCTTGTTTATCCTGAGGCATACTTGAGCAACTTCCTGGAACACAACACGAGCATCGACTCAGCACGTACGATCCTGGCAGCAAATGAAACGCTGGTTTCTTTGAAAAAGCTTTTAACAGGACTCCGCATTAATTCTGGGTCGACTTCAAACTGCTAATTAACCTTTTATCGAAACATCCAATTTCTTTTAAATACTACAGTGAGCACTACTTAAAAAAAAGATGAAAATTATACAAATAAAGTATTTGTAATATTTCAAGCACAGTTTTTATGAAGGACATGTTTACTACTGCAGTGAAATCGGACGTATATGGTCAGACACTATAACACTGATTTAGAATTTGTGTAATAATTTGCAATTTTCACTTAAATTCTTTACTTTTATTTACTGTATCATTAATTATATTATTATCGTGGTTGTAATATTGTTCATTTGTTTTATGAATTTGTACAAATTTTCTTTTGCAATGTTTTACTATTAATTAATTGCAATGTACCGAGACAATTACTTTCTATGTACAGTGATAATCTAAATCAAACATCTCATTGTAAGACATTTCGACAATTAAATTAAAAAATTTATCAAAAATCATTAAATCGTCATAAATAACAACACCGATAATTTGTTACAATTCTAGATGTATTATCAATTACGTCAAAAAAATGTAAGATATTCTCACTCTCTTAAATAATAATAGCAGAAAGATCAATCGATTTTACACGGTGCAATATCTCAACATCCATTTTGCTTCATAAAACTTCCGTTTCATTATCTCAAAAGCACTGATAATTTCATAAGGAAAAAAAGATGGACCAATAATTTCTTACCATGTCCTCGTTCTTTTCGGCGTAGCAAGGATCCTGCGGATTAGACATCAGTGGCGTGAATCCTGCCAGGGTCACATCCTCCGGCAATTTAACCAATTCAAGCTCTGAAACAAACATCGAACAAGGACTGGTGAGCAAATTGCAAATTTACCATTAACGCGTGCCAACTGAAATGCTAATGATCGTTAAGAATAAACGTTCCGTGTTTAAGAATGAAAAATATATCCATCGAGCACCGGCTTGCCGCAGAGATTCTACGAACGCACGCGGAAGACGCAACCATGTTCGAAGTTCATCGCTCAGATGCCGCTTTTCTAACTTCGCGATGTACACGCTCGAAGCATCAACGTGCACCCTGGATAAACACTCGCTGACTTTTTTTTACAATTGGACAAACCTGACCTCCGAACGAAGTCGAGTGGTCGCTTAAGATGTCGCTTCGCGACGAAGACATTTCTCCTTTTGACAAATTTAATTTTTCATGATACCTCGTATTAAGTGTATTGAATTTCTAAATTATAACGAAGTCCGAATATTTCTAAGTCTTAATATTCCAAAGTCCTTATGCTCCAAAAACCAAATATTTTCAGAGTCCCAATATTACCAAAGTCCCAATATTCCCGAACCACAATATTCCCGAATCCCAATACTGCCGAATCCCCAATACTCCCGAATCCCAATACCGCCGAATTCCCAATACTTCCGAATCCCAATACTTCCGAATCCCAATACTCCCGAATCCCAATACCCCGAAACCCAATACCCTCGAATCCCAATACCCCCGAATCCCAATACCCCCAAATCCTAATACCCCCAAATCCTAATACTCCCGAATCCCAATATTCCCAAATCCCAATATTCCCAAATCCCAATATTCCCAAATCCCAATATTCCCAAATCCCAATATTCCCAAATCCCAATATTCCCAAATCCCAATATTCCCAAATCCCAATATTCCCAAATCCCAATATTCCCAAATCCCAATATTCCCAAATCCCAATATTCCCAAATCCCAATATTCCCAAATCCCAATATTCCCAAATTCCAATATTCCCAAATCCCAATAGTTCCACATTCCAATATTTCAATTGGAAAAAGTTCAATAATAGATTATTAATTACACGGAATTAAAATCACATAATCAAAAATAGCGACCGTTTAAAAAATTTCTATATTCCTAAACCCGTCATTGAGAAAACCTGATTAGTCTTAAAAAAAATTAAATAATTTTTCTCTTGACCGAAGCCTGATGCCATAAATGTCACCCGATATGTCGCTCGACAATTTGCGAAAATTGCTCGAAAAACGTGAATCTTCAGTAAAATTCATAAATAAGAGTCCACTATTTATAATCGCGAGTGTAAGCAACGATGACAATCGGTGAAAATTGTCGGGTGTACCGTTAACCATTATCATTGATGCAAATTACAAGCGGTCACGTGTAACGGGAGAAAATAAAATACGGTCGGGATTTTTGATCGAACAAGAAAAGGAAGAAGTATTTCTGTAATTTAATGGTGTAGTCGTCATTAATATTCTGCGAGTGCACCTTCTTGAGTCGCTTTACACGGTCAGGCCGCATTTATCGCGAATATTACACGAAGTTCAGGGTCAGCGTGGCCTGGAACTCGCGTGGAACATGAGGAGGATCAGCGTGGCAGTCGGTGCAATCGATCATCCTGAGGACTTGGCGCGAGGTAGATTAAGCCCGGGTTCGTTCCAGCCACGGGAAAGAAATATAGAAACCTAATCGTGCTCTCTATTTCGCGTGCACGCTGTTTAATACGAATTCCAAATCGATGTCGTGGCATACGCGGGATCACGCGAGCCTTCTCGTGGCGCTAGCGACGATGTACATGCACGTCTGTCACCCAGGAATTGGCGCATCGACACATACGTATTTTCTGTTGTAAATAGGTAGGAGAGATAATCCTGAATCGGGGCATATTGAATTCGATAATGCAGAATTGGGAAATGTGAAACGTTTGAATGTGAAATCCGGAAATGTTTAATCTGGGAATTTTTAGTTGTGCTATGTAGAATTTTGGAATGTGAAATTGGAGAATGTTAACCAGTTAAGTGTGTTTGACGATTATATCCGTCATGGAGATGTGGCAGAATTTTTTGTCACGACAAGTATATTCCTATATCACAGCTAACTGGTTCACCAAATAAGTCAATATTAGCAATAAAATTGTCTGTTTTATAAAATAGACCCATCTTTTTGGCCCAATATTTTAACACCCACACTTATTCTGTGATTGACGAGTATTTTTACAAAAGGGAGCACCACAGTTAACTGGTTTAATCGGAAAATGTAGAATCGGGGTATTCTGAATTGAGAGATGTGGAATTGAGGAACGTGGAATTGGGGAACGTGGAATTGGGTAATGTGTAATTGTGGAATATGGAATTTGGGAACGTGTAAGTGGGGAATGTGTAATGGGGCAATGTGTAATTGTGGAATGTGGAATTTGGGAATGTTGAATTTGGGAGTATAAAATTGAGGAACGTGGAATTGGGGAACGTGGAATTGGGTAATGTGTAATTGTGGAATATGGAATTTGGGAACGTGTAAGTGGGGAATGTGTAATGGGGCAATGTGTAATTGTGGAATGTGGAATTTGGGAATGTTGAATTTGGAAGTATAAAATTGGGGAACACGGAATTTAGGAATGTGGAATTTTGCAATGCAAGTTACAAATGTAGAATTTGTACGGGAATGTAGAATTTGTCAACGAAAGTTGTAGGAATGTGGAATTTTGGAATGAAAGTTGTAGGAATGTGGAATTTGGGAATGTAGAATTTGGGAACGTAGTATTTGAAACGCGAGGATTTAGCAACGTGGGAATTTCCAGATGCAATATTTGAAAAGATCTAACAGTACCATTTTTCTCCCATTCCATTAACTGTCCCAATCCTCCTCAAAAAAATCCTATCGTACGTGTAACAGCGTTTTTTTACGAACGTCAGTAGCAACGATTAATTTGCTAAAAACAGAAACCCGATCGAAGTACCGGGGGACAAGTCCCCATACGTGTAAGGTAGAAAAGAAATCTGTGAAAAAATGGCGAAACATCGGAAGGCTGAGGAGCGTGCACACGCGAGAACGCAAGCAACGATACGATTCGAAAAAGGAACTGAGACAGTAACGGTACATCCAGTAACGTGTGCCGTAATGCCAATTTGTTGGCTCGGACGTTTCTTCTTGCGTTCTCCTACCCTTTTCCTATCTTGTCGTCTTACTCTTTCTCTCTCCCTCTCTCTATCTCTATCTCACTCTCTCTATCCTCTCCGCGAGCCTCGTCTTTTTCTCGTCGATTTAGCCGCACGTTACACCCGAGGCACAATGGATAAATTCGACAAAAGGAACACAAGAGAAAAACGATGTTATAGCCGGGCCAACACGTTTGCCGAACGTGCTTATGCTCCCTGAGTACGAAGCGTTATTGTGAAGTTCCTCGGACGTGTTCCTTCCTCCGTGCGTTTTTTTTTTTCTCTTTTTTTTTTTTTACTCTTATTTAGCCGGCCCTTCTTTTCGTACGCGTTGCCCTCAGAAATGATCGACGATATTGGAACGCTTTCGGGCACACGGGAGATTGATGTAATATGTCGTTAACAATTTCATTTGCAATTCTTTCTCCCCTCCTGTTGCTTCACCCTTTTTGCGATCACGCGAAAACGAGTTTCAACGATTTGCTCGAGCGAAGCGCTGTGCTACGGTATTTCGCGCGTATCGAGATCGGAAGTCTTCACGCTCTTACGCTTCCTACTCTCCGAATATTTCGCCACTTTGTAAACTTTACGACTCCGAAGACGCGAACGTTTGAAACTATGCAAATTCGAGATGTCGCAAGTATGACAATTCGTAATTGTGGCAATGTGGTGATTTGGAAAATCAAATATGCAAAAATGTGAAAATTTGAAAACCGTAACATTTCGCATACAAAATTTTATCTGGAAATAATCCAAACTAGAAGTCCACAAATTGAAAGCGCTCAAATCTAAAAATTACCAAATGTAACAGCCCCAAATTGAAAATACCCCAAATCTAAAAGTCAACCGAATTCAAAATATGCCAAATCTAAAAGTCTCCGAATTGAAAATACCCCTAATCTGAAAGTCTTCAAATTGGAAAACCCCCAAATATAAAAGTCTCAAAAATGAAAACACACCAAATCTAAAATTTCTCAAACTAAAAAATGTGAAAATCTAAAAATCTAAAAATCTAAAAGACCAAACATCCAGAAAAATCTAAAAATCTGAAAATCTGAAGATCTAAAAATTTAAAAATCTAAAAATCTAAAAATCTAAAAATCTAAAAATCTAAAAATCTAAAATTCTAAAAATCTAAAAATCTAAAAATCTAAAAATCTAAAAATCTAAAAATCTAAAAATCTAAAAATCTGAAAATCTGAAGATCTAAAAATTTAAAAATCTAAAAATCTAAAAATCTAAAAATCTAAAAATCTAAAAATCTAAAAATCTAAAAGTCTAAATGTCTAAAAGTCTAAAAATCGGAAAATCTAAAACGCCCTATTCAAAAAATCCAACCACATCACGATCGATCACCGCGTTCGATCCTAACAGTCTAACATTTCGTTGTTAATTTACTTCTAATAACATATAAGGCGATACACGGTATTTTACTTAGCGCCGAATCTACCTTAACGGATTCGAAGCAGTGGGAAGGAGCGTTCCAGTTTCGTGATGCGTCCTTGAGTCGTGTTATACTTACTTTTCAGACAGGTTTACGCACGATAACAGTACATAATTCATAGATCGTATCGTGGCCGAAGTTATCGACGGTACAAGGGCCGATGTTAATTCATTAAGTCACGAACGTTCTCGTTTTGTTCGTGGACGTAAAAAAAAAGGAACAAAAAAAAGTGTTTTGTACAGGCATGGACAGTATTTCGTCTTTCATCGAACAGTTTTTCTATTCGCCAACGGACGAACACCGATTATCTAACACCGTTCAACGTCTTATTCTTCTTTTGTTTCGCCATTTTTTGTCCCCAGATTGTGAACCTATCGAACGTGTGGGCGTAATGCTTTTACAGTTAGAAATTTTTTACTCTACGCTCTATGGATGATATCACTTATGTCCGTGACCGTTAAACGTTATCTTACGATTCGTTATTTTTCCCACACTTCAAATGTTGACGTTTGCGTCACGCTACTAACTACAGTATTTATACGGTGATTAATTCTGGCTAGATAGTTTCGCAAACAGGAATCGTAATTTGGCAGTTAGAGAGTTTGTTCAGGCCGATTATATTGGAGATACTGTATGTGTCCGGTAGACAATTTTGGGGGAACTCGTGATTTATGAGTTTGGAGATTTGGTATGTTAGAATTTTGGGACTCAAGATTTTGGAAATTAGAAGATTTTAGAATGCTGAAATTCGAGAATTCACAAGTTTGGATATTTGGAGATTTGAGACTTTGGAGAGTTGGGAGTTTAGAATTTTGGAATTGAAGATTTGGGGATTTGGGGATTTGGGAATTTGGGAATTTGAGAATTTAGAAATTTAGGTATTTGGGAATTTGGGAATTTGGGAATTTGGGAATTTGGAAATTTGGAAATTTAGGGATTTGAGATTTGTAGATTTGGAAATTTAGGGATTTGGGAATTGATGGAATTGAGAATTTGGAGATTTGGAAATTTAGGTATTTGAGAGGTTGAAAATTTGAAAAACTGAGGATATAAGGGTTTCGACATTTTGGGAATTTGTTAATTTCAAAACTTAGGGATTTCTGAAGTTGGAAATTTGGAAATTATACTTGGTACATACAAATTTTAAGACTTGCAAATTTGTAAGCTAAACGTTGGAACTCCGGAATTACAAAATTATCAAACTGAGCTTAGAGACTCAGAAATTTGAAAACATTTGAAATCTTCGCCATTTACAAATCCGACAATTTCGAAACTCCAATATTTCAGTATTCCAAAATCCTGAAATCGTCCAACTTTAGAACCACAGTCTCCGAACCGTTCTCCGCCACCGCACGACCATAAAGTTGCAATAATTTCCGCTCAACCACCTCCAAAACTATAATATTCACAGTCTCTCCGATCTGCGCAGCAATTTCCGCATCTTCCCATACCAATCACTGTGGTCATTCGTAAACTCTTAGGGGGTCCTCGTTAACGCGGCCATAAACGATCAAAAAAAAATAATATCAAATCTTACAAAAAGCTGCCGGTCCTCTAAAAGTGAACATTGTGTTTTGTGTATTCATAAGATGCGCGCATAAAGCGTAACAGAGAGACAGGTAAAAGTAAAAAAGGAAAAAGAAAGATGGAGGTCCGAGAGGCACACGGTAGCAGGACGGCGTGGCCCCCATGGTATATGGCGAAACACCATTGGTTGGTAACTTGTAGACGGCCAGAGGAGAGTGTATATGGCACTGCAGTGGTCACATCGAACGGATTCACCGTTACGTAACCGGCGGCTATCCACGGGTCAACAGACGGCCAGAGGCCTCGTGGCCGTTCGAGGAACTTCACTTTTTTGATTAAAACCGACTGGTCCAGCGTTCGAGTGCCGAGGGAACTCGAATTATCATGGGGAATCGTCGCGACGCTCCTTCCAATTACCCTGTTAATGGTTTTGATGCCGGAACGGTCAGAACAATGCTACCGATGGGTTTCCATGGTTAGACGGACGCTTCGAGCGTTCGTTGATGCTCCACGAGATGACTAGGTTCACTGTTGGCTTCGCTCGAATATGTTCTGTTAATAGCGCGATAGACCCGCGTGGTTCAATTAGTGGAATTAGAGGATATGGAATGTGAAATTCGGAAATTTGGAATCGGGGCATGTTGAGACGGAGAATGTAGAATTGGAGAATGATGAATCGGGGAATGCGGAATTTGGTAATGCGAAATTGGGGAATGTTAGATCGGGGTATGTTGGATTGGGAGATGTGGAATTTGGGAATGTGGAATTGGTAAATGTGAAATGCAAAAGTGGAGAATGGGGAATGTGAAATTCGGAAATGTTGAGTTGGAGAATGTAGAATTGAGGAATGATTAATCGGGGAATGTTGACTTTGATAATGTGAAAGTGAAGAATGTTGAATTGGAGAATGTATAATTGGAAAATGTGAAATGCAAAAGTGGAGAATGTGGAATGTGAAATTCGGGAATGTTGAATCGAGGAACGTTGAGTCGGAGAATATAGAATTGGGGAATGATTAATCTGGGAATGTGGACCATGGTAATGTGAAATTGGAGAATGTTAAATCGGAGTATGCTGAATTGAGAGATGTGGAATTTGGAATTGTGGAATTCGAGGATATGAAATTTGGGAACGCGGAATTGGAGAACGTGAAATTTATGAATGTGGAATTTGGTAATGTAAATCGCCGGAATGTGAAATTTGGAAACGTTGAATCTGGGAATGTCGAGTTGTAGAATGTAGAATTTATGAAGTAAGAATCGGGGAATGTGAAATTATGAAATGTTAGATCGGGGCATGTTAAATTGAGCGATGTGAAATTTGGAAGTGTGGAATTGGAGAATATGAAATTGAGGAATGTGGAATTTTGGTAACATAAGTTGTGGGAATGTTGAATTTGGTAATGTAAGTTGTGGGAATATAGAATTCGGTAATATAAGTTGTAGGAATGTGGAATTTGTTATTTAGAAAACATAGGATACGAAATGTGAGGATTTTGCAATGTAAGAATTTTGAGATGCAAGATTTTGGAACGTTGGAAAAGAAATATAAAAATATCGACGAAACATTTAGATGTACTTTCCACTAAACCTTAAGCGACAAATTGGTGCGCCGCGAGTATCATTTTATTACTATGTCATCGAAGTATGTTGGACTCGATGTATATATCTGTCATCCGATATGCAACAATGTAATAATTCTAGTTTATGTCTGAACTTAAGGGACTATTTCTAAGGAATGACGTTTCAAAGACGTCGAATGGATTAGATAGATAGCGAACAGTGTTTGAATTACTAATCGACTCATTCATCGATGGATGTCATTGTGATCGCATAAAAGGACTTCGCATGCTGTCGCTCGTAGCTGACTGAATATGTGTACTAATGATGATCGATCGTGGTGATCGTGGCTGCCTGAACACCAAGAACATGTTTCCGACTCAAAATCTTATAACCGATAATAATTCCGCGATTACAGTTTTTAAATCGCAATTAGTATTCTCGGGTGCAACGGAGGATCCTTCAGAGAACACGCACACAAGCCCCGAAATTTTCGTATTTTTACAGTTTTCCAAAATTTCTATATCTGCAATTTTCATTTTAGATCATCCTGTTTCAAAATTTTCAAATTTCTAAATTTTTATACATTAAGATTCTCGAGTTTCTATATTTACGTTTTAAAATTTTCAAGTATTTACATTACTTAATTTAAAAATAAATTTAATTCTTAATTAGTTAATTAAAATTGTCGAGTTTCTAATTTACTATATTTAAAATTGTCAAGTTTCTAATCTTCTACCTTTAAAAATTTTCAACTTTCCGAATTTCTACCTTCAGGTCAAACAAATAAATTTTTAATACGTTTTTATTTTTAATCCATGATGCAATCATCCTCGTTATCAACAACCTTTTGTCGTCTGTTGTACAAATTTTCTACGGCGGATCGATAAAAATCAATTGATTTTTGAGCAAAATGTCTGAAAAAAAATATCGGCATGCGCAGAAACGACATTACTTCCCGGCCCCCCTAATATTAAATCGGCACCTGACGAAAAATACAATAAATGCAATAAAATTAATTTCCAACAAGGAACACTTTGTTTCTTCACTATCCCGACTAACCACTGTTCTAACGGTTTAATTCTTTAAATTTCAAAATACGATTAAATCAAATTAAATTATTATAATTAAAGAAACAACAAAGGGAAGCAAATGATACAATGAAATAATAATCATTAAAAGTGAAAATACTCACCATCTTCTCGACCCTCTGCATCCTTGGCCTGAATCAGAATCGTCCTGGTGTAATTCAATTTTTCCAACAGATTCACCAAGGTGGCTAATCTGCTCCAGGCGTCTCCGGCGGGGCTGCAACAAAACCATAGTTATTGAGAAAAAAAAGGAACTCGAATCAAATTTCCCTCGTCAGAAAGGTGTCGGGCTATCCGGTTGAGATCGCGTAACTGGAAACCGGAAGGATCCAACCGCGAACGGTTCTTCTCTCTCGCAATAAATATTCCGCGAGTGATTCAGTAAGCTGCCAGAACCATGGATGAACGAATTACGCGTTTCCTACAGTTCGAACGTTCGTGAATAATCACGCGCTGCACGAACATACGTCGTATGCGAATGTCACGCGTAATACAATTTCGAAGTTCCATAAGGTTAAATTGACATAGTAATAACACGAACCTTACTCAAATTTTGAACTCTCTTCAACTTGAAGTTTAGATCCAATTATAATTTGTATAATTAAAGATTGCCGGGTACAAAATACACGCAACATTTTAATTTTCTTCGTTCCTAGAAATATCATAGAAGTCTGTTAAAAATAGAAATTTGATTGAGGAGTCCAGAGGTGGTTCGTGAGATTTTTTGCATTCGGTTGCGATCCCGTCTATCCATCTAGAAAATAATTCAGAAAGAGTCTTCTGGTCGATCGCGTTGTTTTTCGATTACGTTCATTTTCAATCGCGTCGATTGTCCATTGCCTTGATATTTGATCGCGTCATTTTTCGAACGCGCCGATTTTCGATTACGTTAATTTTCCATCGCGTCGATTTTCAAGCGCGACAATTTTCGATCGCGTAGATTTTCCATCGTGCCGATTTTCGATTGCGTACATTTTCGATCGCGCCAATTTTTGATCCCGGTAATTTTCGATCGCGTTAATTTTCCATCGCCTCGATTTTCGATTGTGTAGATTTTCGATCGCGCTGATTTTCGATTACGTTAATTTTCCATCGCGTCGATTTTCAAGCGCGACAATTTTCGATTGCGTTAATATTCGATCGCGTAGATTTTCCATCGTGCCGATTTTCGATTGCGTTAATTTTCGATCGCGCCGATTTTCGATCGCGCCGATTTTCGATCGCGCCAATTTTTGATCCCGGTAATTTTCGATCGCAATAATTTTCCATTGCCTCGATTTTCGATTGTGTAGATTTTCCATCGCGCCAATTTTCGATTACGTTAATTTTCGATCGCGCCAATTTTTGATCCCGGTAATTTTCGATCGCGTTAATTTTCCATCGCCTCGATTTTCGATTGTGTAGATTTTCGATCGCGCCGATTTTCGATCGGGCCAATTTTCGATCCCGTTAATTTTCGATCGCGTTAATTTTCCATCGCGTCAATTTTCAATCGCGTCGATTTTCGATCACGTTGCAATTTCGAAGGTGTTGCATTTCGATCGCGTTGATTTTCGCTGGTTCGCCGGTGCAAACGTTCGATAATTCTACGTTAATGAGACAGGACGATGCTCGGAACAAAACCGCGTGTACCGCGGCATCATCGAATGATTTTTGACGACGGTCGATCGATTAATCGACGAGTCTCGCGAGGCGCGCGTCTCCTCTCGCGGTATGTTGGCACGCTCGTGCTAGCGCCTAGGTTTCTTTATTCGCCGCCTCCGGGGGCTGTGCGCGATACCATCGAATGATCGATAGCTTGGAAAATGATCCCCCGCGCGCTGCCATTCATCCCGGTTGAAAATAATTAAACGGACGACTTTGGATTTACAGTAACACGGAAGTGTGGCCAATGGATGCGTGCGAGCCTCTCACCGACACCTCGTATATTTAACGATGTCACCGGTATCCACGGTTCGACGGACGCGAGAACCGCCGACTCCTCGATCTGTGCTATTCATTCGCGTTACGATCGAACTGGCACACGCCGATATACGGTGCACGCCCCGATCGCGCAGCTGTTCGCATGCGAGTTTGAAATTCGCAATTTTGTGCGTTCTCTGGACTTTTGGAATTTGCAAGTTTTGCGATTTTCTGATTTCTCGGTTTTCCAGTTTTCGCATTTACTAACTTTCTGGTTTTTGAATTTACGAATTTACTAATTTTCCGGTTTCTGAATTTACGTGTTTCGCGATTCATTGGTCTTCGAGCTTTCCAACTTTCGGATTTTCGAATTTATTGATTTTTTAATTACTGAACTATCAAGTTTAAAAATTTATTCATTTTTCAGTTTCTGAATTTTCGAGTTTCGCGATTTATTCATTTTGGAGTTTTCCAACCTCCGGATTATTAAATTTATTGATTTTCTAATTACTGAACTTTCTAGTTGAACGATTTACTAATTTCTCAGTTTCTGAATTTTCGAATTTCGCGATTCATTGATTTTCGAGTTCTCCAACCTCCGGATTTTCTAATTGCTGAGCTTTCAAGTTGAACAATTTACTAATTTTTTAGTGATGCTGCAATATTTATTTCTTTATTTGTCTACTTTATTTTCAGTTTTGAAGTAAGCATGCATTTAATTCCGATACTTCTAGTGTTAAATCCCTATATTCCTCTATTCTCTTACTCCTCTATCACAAAATTCCTAAATTCCCCTACATCTTTCCCTATCTTTCCATCCCAAGATTCCCAAATACATCTCTAAATCCTTACATTTCTATACCAATGTACCCCAACGAACCTAAATCCACACATCCATAAATCCCCGGATTCCGATACGCGCATATCCCCCGCATGTATGTCGAAGGATAAGAAAGGCACGAAGGTGTAACGGTCTAATTCGACAGGAGGCATAAAGTAGCCGCGTAGAGGCGACGAATATGGCGGAAAGAGTGAAAACGGTGACCGTGATTGATCCGGTGATTACACGGTCGAGCGAGACTCGCAAGGAGAATAACAAAGTTGCTATCCTCGGTGAATGGAGGTAGAAAAAAAAAAGGAAAGGAGAGAAGGTGGGAGATCGACTAAGTCATGATTCGACGGTAGATTAATTGCGATCCACGTTCTATAAATAACCATAGCCGGGTGAATCGGTTCTGCGCGCATACGGTCGGTGCCGTGCCACCACGTCCTTGCCAAGGAAACGTTTCGCTCGCATAATTGTTAATCGCTAACGAGCAACAACAATAATTAACTTATCCAGCCGGTGGATAGGGACCGTTGGTTGGATGGTTGCGCAAAGAGCCTGAGCTTCACGATCGCGAGCATTCTAGCAGTTACGGGACCGATGGAGCCTTGAAACTCGTTTTAATGGACGATAGATTGCATCAGTCGAGCCGAGCACGACCGTTTTTCAGGCTCTTTTCTTCTTTCTTTTCTCGGCCGTTTCGTCTTTTTGCCACGTCTCGTTAGAAAGATCCTGGCCATCGATATATTCGGTCTGTCCAGCCTCGATCGCCAATGAAAATCGTTGTCCGGCTTCCAGCTAGAACGTACGACCGAAAAACACGACCCGCGGCTTCGTTGTTTCGATGTGCGCCATGCGAAATCAAATCTAAGACCTGTAGAAATTAACCCTTTGCGCTCGAGTGGGGACTCACGCTTCGATTTGTGATTGCGTTAATTTTCGATAGAGCCGATTTTCGATTGCGTCGATTTTCGATCGCGCCGATTTTCGAATGCGCCGATGTTCGATTGCGCCGACTTTCGATCGCGCCGATTTTCGAATGCGCCGATTTTCGAATGCGCCGATTTTCGATCGCGTCGATTTTCGAATGCGCCGATTTTCGATCGCACCGATTTTCGATTGCGTCAATTTTCGATCGCACCGATTTTCAAGCGCGTCGATTTTCGATTGCATTAACTTTTGATCGCGCCGATTTTCGATCGCGCCGATTTTCGATTGCGTCGATTTTCGATCGAGCCGATTTTCGATCGCGTCGATTTTCGATTGCGTTAATTTTCGATCGCGTCAATTTTTCAACGCATCGATTTTCGATTGCATTAATTTTCGATCGCGCCGATTTTCGATTGCGTCGATTTTCGATCGCGCTGACTTTCGATCGCGCCGATTTTCGAATGCGCCGATTTTCGATTGCGCCGATTTTCGATTGCGTCGATTTTCGATCGAGCCGATTTTCGATCGCGTCGATTTTCGATTGCGTTAATTTTCGATCGCACCGATTTTCAAGCGCGTCGATTTTCGATCGCGCCAATTCTCGATCTCGTTAATTTTCGATCGCGTTGATTTTCGAATGCGCCGATTTTCCATCTCGTCGATTTTCGATGGCGTCACCTTGCAATGTTGCACATACGATATATAAACATAATGAAACGGCTTATAGTGGTAATTAATAATAGAGAGATAATAGCTTCGGAAGCCTTCATAAAACTTCTCAACCAAAAAGTTGTAGACTTGCTATTTGCTACCCGTAAAAATACCTTGAACTTCAAAGGGTTAATTGTGTATAACATGAATTCGGAGCTGACGAAACTTGTTCCAAAAATATTGGCACTTCGCGAGACAACGAAACTTTTCTGCCGTGAAAATAGGTAGGGAATTAATTGGTGACGCGGTTTAATTGAACAAGCTGATTGCCGTGTCATTTGCATTCCATGAATATCATCTTGAAAATTGTTTATTATCGCTTTGATTTATCGCTTTCAATTATCGCTCTGATTTATCAGTTTTGATTATCGTTTTGATTTATCAGCTTCGATTTACCGTTTTGATTATCGAATGATATACGATTTGAGTGAACAGTGTACATGAAGTGAAATACATATCGAGATTACAGAAATCACCGACTAAGTTTGTTGGCAGTGAAATTATTAATGAGATATAAATGTTAACAAGTTCAGCATGGTGGACCGGGTGTCAGGGCAGGCAACGATTTTCGTAATCGATTAATTAAAATTAACCTGTAGAACGAGTTGATCACCACCCATTCGTCGAGAATGCACCTTCGGGATACTCGGGATACTTCGAATTCCACGCATTCTTTAAACGCGGTCTAACAATTTATAAACTCATTAGCTGACGATCGTCGCGAAAATTCCTTTCAGTCGCGACCAACTTCCAGCGAGAATTTCATCCGTCAAACTAATTCTGATTCATTGCCAATTCGGAATGAAACTACATACTAATTCCAACACGGTATAAAACTGTATATTATAACTTGTAGCAGAATGAAACTTTATATTACTTTGAATAGGCAATAGAGTTCTATACTGCAGCGAAAACTGAATATGTTTACAAATAATGAAGAACAGAACTATACACTAATTACAATGAAAAACAAAGCTATATACTATGTTGATCAAATAATGAAACTGCACTAATTCATTATAAAGAATAAAGTTACATACTAATCGTAATGAAGAATAAAACTATATACTAATTCTAACAAAGAATAAAACATCAAACTAACTCCTGAAATGCGATGAAACTACCCACTGATTCCAATAAATAACAAAACTAATTCTAATAAACAATTGCAGTAACGAATAAATGCCTCGTAATTCCAATAAATAAAAGTACCTATCAATTCCAAGAACCGATGAAACATACAAATCGAATACAGAATAAAACTGAATACATAAATAAAAAATAAAACTGCATACCGATTCGAATGAAGAATGAAACAGTATGTTCATTGAACCAAAAATAAAAGTTCGAACGAAGAGATAATAATGAAAGAGGATTTGAATAAGGAATAAAATGATTTGCTGTCCCCCCGTGTTTAAACCGAGCAACATTTAGTCGAGCAATTTTCCGCTTAACAAGTTCGCTAACGATTGTACGGCACGTCTGCTTTGTCAATCACGGAGGAGTATGCGTATAAGAAGATAATTACACGTTGATCGGCCTTTTCTCGAACGCATCGATGTGCAGCGTGCTTTTATTTCGGCGAGTCACTCCCACGCTCGACGTTCCGTGAACGAAACAGGTTCGCGAGTCGGTGACTTCAACGAGCGGATAGAAAGCGTCGCAATTTGCTCCGTTCTTTTCGCCACGATCGACCATCGATTCGCTACTTGTTTCGTATCGATCGAAAAAAAACTGGCTGTAAACACGCGCCGATACAATATACAGTCGCTCGGAACGTAACTGGGACGATCTCGCCTAAAAATTAAGTCACGATGGTCGAATGAATCTTTGATTGATCAAGAAATACCTGCGGCTTGCTTCGATGAAAATTTTGAAATGTAGAATTTCGGAGGTCTGGTGATTTAGGGATTGTGGGACGTACTAGAGATTTTTGGATTGAGTATTTGGAGGACGGGGAATTTGGAAATTTAAGAATTTATCGATTTAGGAATCTGGGAATTTAAGAATTTGAAGATGTGGAATTGTGGAATATGGGAATACGGGATATCTTTGGAGTGTAGAATTTCGGAATGTAAAAATTTGGGTATGTAAGAATTTAGGGATTTGGGAATGTGGGGCTTTAGAAATGTGGGGATTTGCACATATGGGGATGTGCAAATATGGGGATTTGCAAATATGGGGATGTGCAAATATGGGGATTTACATATATGGGGATTTGAAAATATGGGGATTTGCAAATGTGAAGATTTGCAAATGTGAGGATTTGCAAATATGGGGTTTGGAAACAAGGGGATTTGGAAATGTGAGGATTTGCAAATATGGGGCTTTGGAAACATGGGGATTTGGAAATGTGAGGGTTTTCAAATATGGAGATTTGGTAATATGGAGATTTGGAAATGTGGGGATTTGGTAATATGGAGATTTGGAAATGTGGGGATTTGCAAATATGGGAATTTCGAAATATGGGGATTTGAAAATATGGGGATTCGGAAATATGGGGATTTGGAAATGTGGGGATTTACAAATATGGGGATTTGGAAATATGCAGATTTTCAAATGTGGGAATTTGAGAATGTGAGGTTGGGTGATGTAGGGTTTGGAAAGGGGGACTTGGAAATGCAGTCATTTCGGGTTATAAAAAATGTAAATTTGAAATTAGGGGGTGTGAAATGTGTGAAGGTGTATCTGATAACGTAGTGATTAGAGAAATTATAACCCAGGAAATTATAACGTGTTTCGCAAAATTTTGGCACGTGTACGTAGTAAAAATGTTTTTTCGCGAATAAAAATGTTACTCGGACCACGTAATTGCAACCTTGAAGACACGTATTAGCTTTTAGCGAGATGAGAATGACCATAAATCCTTAATTACTTCGTGAGTAAGCCGCTTAACAAGGACTCGGTGCGTGTTTGAATTCTGAAATAGAAAGTGGCCACGATGACGAGTTTTTGGAAAGTAATCGTTGCAGCAGAATTGTCGGACAAACAAAGATAATGACACACGACAAAGAAAAAAAAAAAAGATGATCACCTATTCAACAAATTGCTGTATTGTAAAAGCACGTTGAATAATTGAAGACAATCTGCCCGTTGACCGCAAAGAGTAAATTTTTTACATTTTTTTTCTGGTTGTCGCCATTTAGCAAATCAGCGTCGTAACCCTGTCGTTGTCCAGTTAATTATTACCGTGTCTTCCTGGGAATGACCTGTCTTCAAAAAATTAGCATCTGACACACGTGTCACATCTGCATTCACCGAACTTGAAGAACCAGACGTACTTAAAACGAATGTGGAGCAAATGCGAAGCCGAAACGGATCATGATGAACAGGATAATTAACCTAACAGTACATAGATAATTTCTTTCTATCTTTTGCTTAGGAATTCTTTACTTTCAAAAATTCAGTTATACAGCAAGATTATACTTTGACCGACTTTGCGAGGAAAATGAATTTCGCACACTGGTATGAATTTCGCACAAAGTATAAATTTATCATTCGAATAATTCGAGTATTTTCGGTAAAACTTCGATATGAAATTCGAATTACACGGACTTTCGATCTCATTGATTCCGATAACTTGGATACCGATAAAATTCGTAGTCGAAATGCGAGTAATTTAAGTGTCAATGAAACTCAAATTCGCAATTTACTTAAACTTGAGATTTCATAAATTCTGTTGAATCAAATAATAGTAAGTTCATATTTAAAATTCGAATAATATGTTCTATGTAATATGTCCCATCTAATATATTCGTATTTAAAATTCAAATACTTCGAGTGGCAGTAAAAATCAAATACAAGATTCGAATAACTTGGACTTGGAATTTCATCAATTCTAAAAATTCAAATACTAGTATATTCATATTTAAAATTCGAGTAATTCGAGTGGCAGTAAAATTCGAATAACTCGGACTTGTGATTTCATCAGTTCTAATAATTCAGATACTAATATGTTCATATTTAAAATTCAAATACTTCGAGTGGCAGTAAAAATCAAATACAAGATTCGAATAACTTGGACTTGGAATTTCATCAGTTCTAATAATTCAGATACTAATATGTTCATATTTAAAATTCGAATAATTCGAGTGGCAGTAAAATTCAAATACAAGATTCGAATAACTCGGACTTGTGATTTCATCAGTTCTAATAATTCAGATACTAATAAGTTCGTATTTAAAATTCGAGTAATGGGAATGGCAGTAATATTCAAATACAAGATTCGAATAACTCGGACTTGTGATGTCATCAATTTTGATAATTCAGATATTAATAAGTTCGTATTTAAATTTCGACTAATTCAAACAATTCAGATGCTAATAAAATTCATATTTACCATTCAAATAATTCAAACAGTAGCTAAGCTCAATTTAAAAATGGATTAACTCGGACTTAGCATTTCACTTAATTCAGACGATACAGATACTCATAAAATTCGAATAATTCGCACAGCGAGTAAAATTCCTCAGCGAGACGAGAATAGCTCGGATGGCTGGAACGACTGAACAGATAAAAGAATCGGTCGATTTTCCTTGAAAATCCCGCGCACGATAAATCACGAACACGCGTCGCGTCGCTGTACGTCTGGTCGGACGTCGTTGATGTCTTTAGCAGGGTCGAACTTTCCCAGCTCGAGAAACCGATGCTCGCGCGGAGAATTAATAGTCCAACAGAACAGTCATAATTCAAGACACCTAAAGTGTCAACCTGAATTAATAGTCTCGCGAGCGAGCCACGGAACCGAACGTGCCACAAACGTGTCTCTCCTCTCTGTCTGGCCTTCAACCCAGAGGATTAATCCGTTTGACAAAAGCATCGCGACGACGAGATGCAAGAAGTTGCAGGCTAACTTCTTGTTAGTCGAATTAGAAGCGTTGGTCGGCCGATAATTGCTCGCGTACGAACTCGAAGTAACTCGACGTAGGAATCACCGTGGCTCTGCGTGACTGTAGATCGAGTTTTGATACGATACAGCGGTTGACCGTGACCCGCGTCACACTTAAAACTCCTCCATTTTGCTCTTTCCGAGTAGCACCTGGTGAAATTCTACTCTCATCCTCCGCGATTTCACTGAGCCGGCTACTGGACCATAACTGTTAACCCTTTGCACTCTAAAGGCTACTCTCACTCGACATTTGATTTAATTTAACAATTTTTAATAAATACTTTTTAACTACATTTGCTGTATTAGGAACGTGATCCTTAGACACAGTGAAATGGACAATATTGTTGAATCTTTAACCCTCTGCACTCGAGAAGCGAATCTCACTTGCCACTTTAATGTAACAATTTTTAATAAATAATTTTTAACCAAATTTTCAGTATTATGCACGTGATGCTTGGATACATTGAAATGGACAATATTGTTGATTCTTTAACCCTCAGCACTCGAGAAGCGAATCTCACTTGCCACTTTAATGTAACAATTTTTAATAAATAATTTGTAACTGAATTTGCAGTATTAGGAACGTGATGCTTGAACACAATGAAATGGACAATATTGTTGATTCTTTAACCCTCTGCACTCGAGAAGCGAATCTCACTTGCCACTTTAATGTAACAATTTTTAATAAATAATTTTTAACCAAATTTTCAGTATTATGCACGTGATGCTTGGATACAGTGAAATGATCACATGTTGATTCTTTAACCCTCTGCACTCAATAAGCGAATCTGACTCGCCACTTTAATGTAACAATTTTTAATAAATAATTTTTAACTACATTTGCTATATTAGGAACGTGATGCTTGAACACAATGAAATGGACAATATTGTTGATTCTTTAACCCTCTGCACTCGAGAAGCGAATCTCACTTGCCACTTTAATGTAACAATTTTTAATAAATAATTTTTAACCAAATTTTCAGTATTATGCACGTGATGCTTGGATACAGTGAAATGATCACATGTTGATTCTTTAACCCTCTGCACTCAATAAGCGAATCTGACTCGCCACTTTAATGTAACAATTTTTAATATATAATTTTTAACTACATTTGCTGTATTAGGAACGTGATGCTTGAACACAATGAAATGGACAATATTGTTGATTCTTTAACCCTCTGCACTCGAGAAGCGAATCTCACTTGCCACTTTAATGTAACAATTTTTAATAAATAATTTTTAACCAAATTTTCAGTATTATGCACGTGATGCTTGGATACAGTGAAATGATCACATGTTGATTCTTTAACCCTCTGCACTCAATAAGCGAATCTGACTCGCCACTTTAATGTAACAATTTTTAATAAATAATTTTTAACTACATTTGCTATATTAGGAACGTGATGCTTGAACACAATGAAATGGACAATATTGTTGATTCTTTAACCCTCTGCACTCGAGAAGCGAATCTCACTTGCCACTTTAATGTAACAATTTTTAATAAATAATTTTTAACCAAATTTTCAGTATTATGCACGTGATGCTTGGATACAGTGAAATGAACACATGTTGATTCTTTAACCCTCTGCACTCAATAAGCGAATCTGACTCGCCACTTTAATGTAACAATTTTTAATAAATAATTTTTAACTACATTTGCTGTATTAGGAACGTGATGCTTGAACACAATGAAATGGACAATATTGTTGATTCTTTAACCCTCTGCACTCGAGAAGCGAATCTCACTTGCCACTATAATGTAACAATTTTTAATAAATAATTTTTAACCAAATTTTCAGTATTATGCACATGATGCTTGAACACAGTGAAGTGGACAATATTGTTCATTCTTTAACCCTTTGCACTTGAGAAGCATTTGTGTTACAAATACGATTTTCGTTTGCTGCAATTGAACTCTGAAGCGCGTAACAAGCGTGACAGTCTATTATTGTATTACTACTAATTTATTATAGACTCTCGATGCGAACATTTATTTTTGCGTTTTGCTACGAACGATGATTCAACAAAGACACGTTACGAAATTGATGAATGTCGCGAAACGGGCGGGTCGTTGCGAACAGATTGTTTCCTTGATATCGATCGCACGAGCTAAAAGCAACTTCTTGCCATGAATAATTTGTGGCCGTGGCGTAATCTGCTGGCGAGAGTATGCATCGCGTTTAGTTACCGACTGGACCCGAGGATCCAGGATTCAGACCGCAGACCACAGACCGCAGGATCAGGGAGTTTGAGATATCGCGCATTCTTTGCGCCCGTAGGAAACTCTTGATCCTAATATACACGACCGCGCGGCAGAAAATTTATTTCTCTCGGTGACGTTTAGCGGTTGCTTCCTAGCTGCTGTGTTTGCACGGAACTTTTTAATTAGCCGCGATACACCCATGCGAAAATGCGTACACGTCCGCTTCGTTAGAATAATAAATCGAATCTTTGATCGAATATGTTCTGCGGAAACATTATCGGACAGACTGCACATGATACGCAAATGAAATGATAAATAATGTTTAAATAATGCATAAATAATTTATAAATAATGTATAAATGATGATCAAACAATGCGTAAATAATAGATAAATAATGCATAAATAATGTATAATATTTAAAACATGTTTAAATGATACATCAGATGATAAATGTTTATTATTGTAGAAGAAGGCACTGTAATATAAAATTGTTTTAAAGATACATTAAAGCACTACAAACTACTAAAACTTTTAGAAAAGTAAAAGCTTCTTCGGAGAAGCACTCACTGAAGTAACGTATTGATTTTTCGTATAGATCAAAAAAATTTGATTATAGGGGAGGGAAAATTATTTTGTCGCAGTTGGATCCTCATTCCATAATTATAAATTATAAATTGCATAATACATTTATGTTGTAAATAGTAAAGTGTAAAATACATTTATGTTGTAAATAGTAAAGTGTAAAATACATTTATGTTGTAAATAGTAAAGTGTAAATTGTAAGCAGTCAATTTTAAACAGTAAATTGTGAATTGTAAATTGTGAATTGTGAATTGTGAATTGTAAATTGTAAATTGTAAATTGTAAATTGTAAATTGTAAATTGTAAATTGTAAATAGTAAATTGTAAATTGTAAATTGTAAATTGTAAATTGTAAATTGTAAATTGTAAATTGTAAATTGTAAATTGTAAATTGTAAATTGTAAATTGTAAATTGTAAATTGTAAATTGTAAATTGTAAATTGTAAATTGTAAATTGTAAATTGTAAATTGTAAATTGTAAATTGTAAATTGTAAATTGTAAATTGTAAATTGTAAATTGTAAATTGTAAATTGTAAATTGTAAATTGTAAATTGTAAAGTGTAAATTGTAAATTGTAAATTGTAAATTGTAAATTGTAAATTGTAAATTGTAAATTGTAAATTGTAAATTGTAAATTGTAAATTGTAAATTGTAAATTGTAAATTGTAAATTGTAAATTGCAAATTGCAAATTGCAAATTGTAAATTGTAAATTGTAAACAGTAAATTGTAAATTGTAAGCAGTAAATTGTAAGTAGTAAATTGGGAATTGTAAATTATATGACTATAGTATAAGATATCAAAATGGAAAATACATACCCGACTCTGTAGTCCGTGCAAGATGGCGGTGGATTCCAAACGGTGCTATGACACAGCATCCAATCGCACCAAATCTAGAAAAAGACGAGGGAAAAAATGTTGAATAATGAAAGACGACTACGGAAGATAATTTATTTATATTGTTTCTATTTATAGAATGTCCAGAAGACGTTTCATTTTGTCTACCGCGTTCATCCATCCTGAGAAAGTGAATCGTATGCCAACGGTGTTGTGTCGCGTCCACTTTATCGGTAATATTAATGGTCTCCCATGAGACAAGGAAGAAACTCTCGCCATTATTTCTGCGTTTCGATAGCGATCGATCTTGTTCGCCCCATGATTCGTTCTCAACTATGCGAGAATTTTTCGTCGGTGAAAAGCGTGTCGCAGATGTCGAAGTTTCGTCAAGATTCTCGCGACCGATCGGAGATCGATCAAATATCGATTTCAATGACTACATTGGCACACCAACTTTCATGTTCGCGCGAAGAATGTTTTTTTGGCGATGGTTTGAATGTTAGGAGTTTTGGAAATTTGGAATTCTTAAACATTTTGGGATTTTCGAAATTTTGGAACTTTTGGTATTCTGGGACTCTTGGAAATTTGGAAATTTTTGAACTTTGGGACTCTTGGAAATTTGGAACTTTTGGAACTTTGGGACGTTGTTTGGAATTCTAGGACATTTGGAATTTTGGGAGATTTATGAATCTAGTCTTTCAGGATCTTTAGAGATTTACAATCTTTGACCTTTGGAACTTTCGGGATTTTGAGAAACTGATACTTTCCGAACTTAGGACCGTTGGAGATTTGTCAATTTTAAGATTACAAAAACTTGAAATTTTGTAAAATCTCAAGAGTCGAGAATTTGGAATTTTAGATATTTGGGGATCTGGAAATTTGAGGAAAGTAGACGACAAAGTTCCAAGATAACAAAAACCTCTAAATCCCAAAGTCACTCCATACAAGAGATCTCGATTATCGAAGTCTACAAATGCGAAAGTTCCGAGACAACAGAATCCCTAGATAAAAAAGTTCGTACAAAATGAAGCACCTAAATGTTAAAGTTCCTAGATAACAAAGTTTCTCAGTATACATCAATGATATAATATAAATTACCAAAGTCAGTATACATCAGTGATGTAATATAAATTACCAAAGTTAGTATACACCAATGCTATAATATAAACGACCAAAGTTAGTATACACCGATGATATAATATAAATGACCAAAGTCAGTATACATAAATGATCCAAGTTTCCAAAGGTACCAAAATTCAGAGACACGTACTATCATCGACTAAACATACAAAAATATTTTTGTACTAGAAAATAACTCTCCACATAAACGACAGATAATTATGCACCGAATCAGCAGTATGCAAGCATCGCGGAAGTTATCGAAATCGTATCGGAAAACAGCGTGCAGGATATTCGACGCAAAGCAACGATTCGAAGGGTAAGAAAGTCAAACGCGATGGTATCACGCTCGACGAAGGCCACAATCGCTGGAAAAGCAAGAAGAAACCGGTGACGTCGCTGTTCCGATGGCTTGTCACAGGGTTGACCTTTATCGATGGAGCATGCGTGCATAGCTTACGCGCGATGGGTGCATTAATCGTGAACCCAACGTGGTTGCGTAATAAAGTCGGAACACGAGCGAACCAGGTCCAAGGAGGCTGACAACGGCCACCGGTTTTGCGTGGGTGCGAAACCTGCGTTCACGTATCATCGATTGTATATGCCTCTTTGTGTTTCACCGGAATTATTATTGACTTTCGGTGATTTAACAAATTTAAGGACCTTTCAATCGATCGACGACTACGTTCAGATTTTTATGATCTTCGGCAATGAAAAATATTTGAAATATAATTTTTGAAGCGTTTTGATACAATCTTTCATCTGAGTTGAGTCGGTATCTAAATTAGTTCGAACAAACTTTTGAATTAATTTGAAAGAAATATTTTTGATTGATTTGAATAAATTTTCTTATTAATTTGTAGGAATTTTTTAAATACGCCGAAGAAATGGTTGAGTGGATTTGAACAATGTTCGAAATAATTTGAACAAATTACTGAATTGAATTAAAAAATTGATGCATTGATTTGAGAAAATTGCTGAATTAATTTGAACAAATTACTGAATTGATTTGAAAAAACTGCAGAATTGATTTGAGAAAATTGCTGAATTGATTTGAACAAATTACTGAATTGATTTGAAAAAACTGCTGAATTGATTTGAGAAAATTGCTGAATTAATTTGAACAAATTACTGAATTGATTTGCAAAAACTGCTGAATTGATTTGAGAAAATTGCTGAATTGATTTGAACAAATTACTGAATTGATTTGAAAAAACTGCTGAATTGATTTGAGAAAATTGCTGAATTGATTTGAAAAAACTGCTGAATTGATTTGAGAAAATTGCTGAATTGATTTGCAAAAACTGCTGAATTGATTTGAGAAAATTGCTGAATTGATTCGAACAAATTACTAAATTGATTTGAAAAAACTGCAGAATTGATTTGAGAAATATACTGAATTGATTCGAACAAATTATTGAATCGATTTGAACCGGGATAAAAATTCCATTGAAACGATTTCGTGATTAATTCGAAGCAATTTTGGAATCGATTAGAAACACGGGAGTAAATGCGGACAAGAGACGCGCACGATTGTGTAAGATCGTTAGAACGATTAAATTCATGCGACGAGAATGACGGTGTTTTTCTCGGTACGGTGAAAGTTTCTCGGAAAAAAAGAAATCCCGATAGAGGTTCCATTAGATATGCCATAGATAACGGAAATACCTTGATAGCTGGTAAAAGGACTTGCATGTCCTCGCTAACAACCATCCTCGGTTCTTCGCCGCTGTCCAACTGAGACTTCAACAAGGACACGCCACGTTCTAAAATCAGATTGAACATCTGCAAGGATACGACCAGTGCCCTTTCTTGGACCTCGGACCGGTAGCCCTGCTCCATTTGAGAATCTGAAACATCGAACGAAAGCATCGGACCGTTAGCGACACGAATACGGTGCCTCGGAAAACGCTTAAAACGCTTCGCTGTTTAAGTCGCGATATTATCCTATCGAATTTACAATGCTAAACAGCCTTACGGTTTAACTACTTAAATACTACTTTACCGCAAATAATATCTACGCGATTCTCCGCCCCCGCGATTCGTTTCCCTTCGTTCCGCTCGACGGATATTCAAATTTTATATCTCGGTGCTATTATGAAATTTCATCGTGTAACAGCGAAACTTTACGAGAGAACGCGCGACATTTTTTATATTTCTAGATTCCCAGAATATCTATATTTCCACAGCGAGAGTCGTCAGATCCATATGTACCAAAATTACTAGATATCCGGTTTCTTGCTAAACCGAAATTCCCAAATCTCAAATTTCGGAACTTCGAATTCCCCAAATCCCATGTTTTCAAATTCCAAATTCCCCGAATTCCATATTTGCAAATTCCCCAAATTTCATGTTTGCAAACTTCAAATTCCCCAAATTCCATATTTACAAACTTTAAATTCCCCGAATTCCATATATACAAATTCCAAATTCCCCAAATCCCAAATTTCCGAACATAGAATTATCCAAATTCCATATTCAGAAATTTCAAATTCCCCAAATTCCATTCTTCCCAATTTTAAATTCCCCAAATCTCAAATTTTCGAACTTCAAATTACCCAATTTCCATATTTCCAAATTCCAAAATCCCCAAATTCCATATTTACAAACTTTAAATTCCCCAAATTTCATATTTGTAAACTTCAAATTCCCCAAGTTCCATATTTGCAAACTTTAAATTCCCCAAATTTCGAATTCCCAAATTACAAGTTCCAAAAGTTCCAAGTTTCCCAAATACCAAACTTCCAACTTCCGCATTCCAAATTTGCCAGTTCTCACAAATCCGAAACTCGTCACTTCTCGAACACCAAAAATTACAGAATCAAAAATTTCCAAACGAATTTGCATCGAATTTTCCGGATTCGCCATATCCCTAATTCTCAGAAAATCCCCAAAAATCCTAAAACACCCAAAAATGTCCATCAACCGTGAGGAAGCAGCGACCCATTAAAACAGTACAAACGCGACCGAGGAAAAGTAATCAGAGAAAATCTCTTTCAAGATAAATTACCTTTTAACACTAAATTTCCGAAACCCGTTAAATTGATGGATCTTAGATTTCTTGTTTTTATTATGAAAATCACTAAAAAAAAAACTTATGTCAAAATGCACGTTTACCTTCATCCAAATAAACAATCTTTCTATAAACTGGTTCATTCATTACTCATTATTGATTTATTTTTATTGTTCATTTTCAATTTAGACATAGATGGTCATACAACGTTCGTAAATCTGGTGTTAAAGTAAATTGCCTTAAAAAAAAAACTAAATACTCAAACAGGGTTTACTGAAGATGTTAACCGTGCAATTCGTTGAGAGAATGAATTATTTGAAAATTGACAACGATCGTTAGCCTGTACGCGTGTAAGTAAGAAAAATGCGGAAACGTAGTTAACGAAGTGGTTATTTTTTTTTTTTCTTCTTCTTTTTTCTCTTCGTCGTCCATTGTGTCCTCTATCCCGTGGCAATCGACGGAGCGTGGACATTCGAACGTCGTGGACGGTTACGAAGAAGGCTAACAGAAACCGTAGAGACGATCGGTGTACGACGATGTACAACAAAGAGAAAGAGGAAGCTTAACTGCTTTACGAACGCGACATCGTGCGGCACCTTTCATCTAGGATACCATGACTAGCGTTACCTTTTGCTACGAGCCCGCTTCAACATCCGCGCCAGACGTTCATTATTGATCGAACGGTTAATGAATTTTAGGATCCCGTGTGCTTTAATGAACAACGCGCAACAACCTTTCAGCGGATCTCAGATTCATCGCTTTAACATACGAGAACGGTACTATCGACCGCTATTTTTATTTTTATCACCGGCGACAATTCATTATTACTGGCTGCTGTATTAACGCGGAATATTGCCTGGTTAAAATAATTCTGATATGTCATTCTTTTTATATTACTGCGATAATTATTTTCTGTACTATTTTATGCGTCATTTTGAATATTTTCATAGCTTTGTTTTGTATATCATTGTATTAGCCATTTTCTATCATTTTGTTATATCATTTTATGTATCATATTTTATATCGGTATATGAATCGTTTTGTATTTAATTTTTTTTTATCATTTTCTGTGTCATTTTGTATGTCACTTTATGCATCTTGATGTGAACTATTTTTGTTTATTGTTTTATGTATCATTTTATATATCATTTCATGTATCAACATATGAAGTGCCTTTCATAATATATCATGCATTATTTTATACATCATTTCATGTATGGTCGTATGAATCACTTTTTACATTATTTTATGTATCCTTTTATGTACGATCATGTGAATTATTTTTTACATTATTTTATCATTTTACATATCATTATATCACATATCATTTTATATCTGATTATATGAATTATTTTACGTCTCGTTTCGAATATCATTTTACATATTATATCAATCATTTCGTGCATCATTTTGTATATAATTTCATACGTGTATCACGTTGCATATCGCTTTACGTGGATATCTGTATGTTCATCATTTTATACAGTCACCACGTTGTATCTCGCTTTACGCAAATATTATTACGCCCACCATTTCGTACAAATATTCCGTATACCATTTCGTATATCATCCACAATCATTATTTCGTCTACGATTTTATACGTACGATTAAATTTCTGTCGGTAAAACAGCGAATTCGGTCAAGCGTATCTCCGTCCATAAATAACGACGGCGAACAAACGCGAGGATAAAGAACGCGAAGAGAATAACATTATAAAAGGGTAGTTATTAAGCACAATGAAAGTCGCGATAGCAAATCGAACGATGTAAGGCCAAAGGATGTTCCATAACTTCGTAACGGGGTCCATGTTGCGCCATAGATACACGAAAGCAACTCTCTGCGATACCCATGGCGTCTGGCAGTTTAATTTATCACGTACGAGGATAATAATTAGCGTTGAACCGCGAGGTTCTCTCCGAGTCACGGCCCGTGTGGTCTTTTTCGAGACTCGGGGAGTGTAAAGGGCAATTAGTTAGGGATGATTTATAGAAAGGCCTTAACTAATTGCCAATACGATCATTAGCGAAAATTACGCGTATCGTCTGTCGACTTCCTTCTTCGTTTCCTAACCCTTTTAGGCCCCGTCATCCCCCTCCGAACATTTTCACCAGGCTTTCGTTCGCGCCTGTCAAATTCGCCACGGACATTTTCGCGTTTAACGCTTTCGTATCTTCGCCACGATACCATGCTCCCTCGATACAACTTTGATCGATTGTTTCTACTTGGAGTGTTCATCGAATGTGCTATGTGTAATATAAAAAATGTAAGTGGTTCGTCTAGTAACACTTAATTATTGAAGATTTTTATATTATCGAAATGTGCAAGCTTTTTACTGTGGGGATATATTGGGCAGACATGTTGTCGAACATATATTTTAAACAACTTTGTGAAAAGGATACAGGGGTGAGATATGCTAGGTATCCCAAATTCCCAATTTTCCCCAAATTTCACATTCTACGTTTTCTAATTTTTAAATTAACAGATTGCCTACATTTTGTACAAGTTTTGTACAAAACTTTCCGAACTTCAAATTCCTCCATTTCTAAATACCTCCACCTCCGCAACTCCAATTTTCACAAATCCTACAAGTTCCAAATTCCTCAAATATCAAATTTCTAAATTCCTGATTTGATATTTTCCGATTTTTAAAAAACCAAAATCTAAAATTTCCCAACTTCAACAGCCTAGAATTCCATTTTCTCAAATTTCAAATTCCCCAAATCCTACATTTCCAAATTCCAAATTCCCCAAATTCCATATTTGCAAACCTCAAATTTCCCAAAATTCCATACTTCGAATTTTCAAATTCCGCAAATTTCATATTTCGAAGTTTCAAACGCCCCAATTTCTATATTCCCAAGCTTCAAATTTCCCAAATTCCATTCTTGCAAATTTCAAATCCTCCAAATTCCATTTTTCGAAATTTCAACTTCCCCAAATATAAAATTTCCGAACTTCAAATTATCTATATTCCATATTTCCTAATTTCAAATTCACCAAGTCACAGATTTCCAAATGTCATATTCCCCAAATCCCATATTCCCAAATTTCAAGTTCCCCAAATACCAAACTTGCACATTCCACGTTCCAAATTTCCCATTTCCCACAATTCCTAAGTTCGCAAATCCTCGAATATCAAAAACTCCGAAATCAAAAATTTCCAAACGTAAGTCAATTGAATTTCCTGATTCGCGACATTCCTAATTCTCAGAAAGTCCCCAAAAAATCCTGAATCTCCCAAAAAATCCTGAAACGTCAAAAAAATCCTGAAACACCCAAAAAATCCTGAAACACCCAACAAATTCTGAAGCTCCCAAATAATCCTGAAATTCCCAAAAAATTCTGAAACTCCCAAAGAAAGTCCCCAAAAAATCCTAAAACTCCCAAAAAATCCTGAAACTCCCCAAAAAATCCTAAAACTCCCAAAAAATCCTGAAACTCCCAAAAAATCCGGAAACTCCCAAAAAATCCAGAAACCTAGAAGAATCCTCGTACCATTAAATCGGTACGAACGAGATCGAGCAATGGTTGCCGCCACATCGGCAAGAGACGAAATCGAAATTAGTAACAACGATCATCCACGGTGTCCGTACACGAACGGACAAAACAGATAGTAAATTATCCCGTTCCACGGTGTCTAATCGAATCCCGTCGACGAACGGCGATTGAACGCGAAAGCGAGCAACACGAGCGGGGCGCAAATGAAGCACGAGAGACGAGCAATTAAATCGTGGAGGCTTTGATTAGCAGTTCGACGAGCACGGACGACCGTGCAGAGAAGTAGCAACAGTTTGCAGAGTACGAACGAATAATTCGATTGATGGCGAAACAAGAGGTGGGCAAAACTCTGGCTGGCGCGATGAACCGGTGGAAAAGCTTCGTTCTTTCGCTAACGAGGCAGAACCGATTCGGCGTCCGAGCGCAAAACTGAACGCGTGCCGTTTAAAACGAACTTCGAGGCCGAGGTCAGGCACGCTCTCTGTTTTCGGAACCGATATTAACGCGATTACAACGGGAAAACGGACACGGCCGAATCGAGTTAGTCGGCTGCCACGGCTAACTCGGTTAGTATCGATTCGTGCGACCTCGTCCAATCGTAAACCGTCCCTATAATGAATTTTCCCGAGACGTTTATTCCGACGGGCAAACTTCCTTTCGTTGTCGAATTAACTGCACGGAGAGGATCGTTGTGAAATACCGGCAACGTTCCCGTCGACTAATAATACCGTTTTCGTTATCGATCAGGGTTTCCGTTGTCGACTAGGGCTTCTTCGTTGACACGCTTCGAGCAACCATTTTCTCGTACGTTCATTTTTCATTCGCAAAGTTCCTGCTCGAAGTATTTTTCTTCGATATCCATAATGCAATGGCAATTTGTTCTTTTAGTGCGGCGTGCATGTCTGTCTGCAGACAGGGATAACAATATTAGCTGGTTTGGGTGAGCACAGTTTAATTAACTGTCCTGTTTAATATTAAAACTACCAAAGGAGTCAAATGACCCTTTCACAAATTTCCTACTTCAAACGACAAAATTTGTTAAGGTGCTTTTCATGACATCTGTGATGATTGTCATCGAGACAAAAAGTCAATGAGTGTATTTATGTTTCATCCTTTGTTCGTTTATTTTTCAACTTCATTTTTAACTGCAAAATAATTGTGCATTATACGTTGATAGTTTTAGTGTTAACCCAAATTGACCTCATCATAAGAGTTGTTACGATAGTTGAACAGTCTGCTAGAATATTCGATGGTATATATTCCATTATGAGATTATAAGATTTATTATGAACAAATTAAACACATTATATTATATATTTTATATAATATCCTTTTATCTCGATAATATGGTTTATTACCGACGAGTGAATATCTCGAACACGTGTTCATCATCCTTGTGACAGGAGTGGGATACTGACGTAAATCGACAAAGGTGGTGCTTGAGCAAGAATTGGTTAGTTATAAGCAAGTCAACAGGATAATAAGAATCAGTCAACGTGATGACAGTAAAAGTGTTACGAAAGATAATGTATCTTTATTAGAAACAATTTATCTTCGCCGGTTGTTCAATTATTTTTGTTTTCTTTCACTGATCCACGCCCAAACTGATACACGTACAAAGTTCGTTTAAATTGTTTTACCTGCACGTTCGACTACCAGGTTGTTCCTTAAATTTGTTCCCTTCTTGATAGAAACAAATACACGATATTTATTGTTGAAGGTTGATTCGTTAATATGAACTGTCAGCCTCTTCCAACCCTCAGGAAACATCGTTATTTACGCTTCCCAAAATTATTGATGATTGTCAAATTTTTATGTTATACCAGAAAAGGGACAAACTTATGGGACACCTGAATAATAGCCAGTGACACGAGACAATTCAGGTAACGACTGTTTGATCGATGGACTGGAAGTTCGAGACGAAGCTGTGTCATGCGATACAGTCGAAAGAGGGACCTCCTAGAGCGACGACCGCGATGACGGCCGTACTAACGTTTGATACCCGTTGCCAACGATAATTGAACGTTGCCAACAATAATTGAATTCGATGCAGCGACTGACACGGATGATGCATCCTCGCAAATACGCGTAACTCTCGCGGGATGCAATTAGGTGCGACGGGTGGATTCGCAACAGCACGCAAGGTGCCAGCCATTTACCCTTTCATTTCGTCTTACGCGTCGAACGTTTCTAATTGTTGACTACGTTCAACTACCAACCTAGTGATTCAGCGCGAACTTTCTGAAAGTTGAAAATAAACCCAATGGCTTTATGATTTTATGAATGCCCCGTCATAAACTTCAATTAAGTGTAATCGAACAAATTGTAGTAATAAGTGTAATTTAATAATAAGTACAATGTTATAATAATGTGATAATGTTATAATAAGTGCAAGATAATAATAATGTAATAATTTAATGATAAGTGTAATGTAATCATACTAAGGATAATAATGTAATAATAAATAATAATGTAATACTAGTGTATAATGAATGCATAATGTAGTAATTAGTGTATAAAGAGTGTGTGATATAACAATAAGTGTATGATGAATGTATAATGTAACAATAAGTGCATAAAGACTGTATAATGTAACAATAAGTGTATAAGGAGTGTGTAATGTAACAATAACTGTATAATGAAATTATAATGCAATAATAAAGGTATAAGAAGTGTATAATGTAACAATAAGTGTATAAGGAGTGTGTAATATAATAATAAGTACATAACGAATGTATAATGTAACAATCAATGTATAACGAATGTACAATGTAACAATAAATGTATAAGAAATGTGTAATGTAACAATAATTGTAATGTATAACTGTAATGTAACAATCAGTGTATAACGAATGTACAATGTAACAATAAGTGTATAAGCAGTGTATAATATAACAATAAGTGTATAAAGAATGTAAAATGCACCAATAAATATGTAAGGAGTATATAATGTAATAATAAGTGTAAAATGTGTGTAACGTAACAGTAAGTGTATAATATAATTTAAAAATTATCTCGCGTACGTATGAAACGACCCATTTCGACGTTGAACGTTCGCGAAGTGGTCGATAGCGTTCGTATCTCGTCGGGCTGGAGCACGATTCGATTATTTCGTGTTCGAGCACTCGAGGCATAATTACGGGCCGTTAATGAGCGTGGCTCGAGCTGGAACGGTAGCATTCGCGCGAGATCCAGCGAGATACGTTGAGGTCAAATGATAAATCCAGCAAATTGACCGCGGGGCCAGGACGTTAAGAGCGTTGTTCGCACCTACGTTAGTGTAAGACGGGAACGTCGGGAATTTCGCCAAGGTCTTCGCCGGGATCTTCACGCACGAACGACCCTTTTTGTTGTTGCAACGGCTGACATGCTTGTCATACCTGACTGTTGCTCGCTAAGGCTTCCTGTCCTTGCGCGGACAACCCGCTCCGTTTAATGAACATCGTGTTGCTTTCGTTTAACATCGACCGATCGCATCGAAACGGACACTCTTAACCTTCGATTATATTCATCCGTCTCGATAATCGTTCTACGATCTGTCCCGGGTATTTCCATCTTCGATCTATGATCGATGCTTCGTCCTTTCGATAGGCGTTTTTTTATCTGTTACTGTTGCGCTCTCGTCGGTTACGTCGACATTAGTAATGTTCCAACGTTCAGAGTTTCGTGTCTTTGTATACGAGGTTTCCAGGATGTAGGGTCTTGGAAATCTGAGAATCTACGGACTTTGAATTTGAAATTTGGATACGCGGATGTTACGACATTTTGAACCCGGTTGAATGATTGAAAAATCACAAATTTTTTATGTTTGAAATATAAAAATTCAGATACCTGAGAATTTTGAAAATTCAATATACACAAATCTGTGAATCTAAGAACTAGAGAAAAAATATATAAAGTTTGCTAACTTGATCATTCACAAATTTGTAAAACCTATCTGTAATGTATAATACACAAAAACCCTGCAATACCAAGAAAATATGTTAATAACCAGAAAATAAGTCTATAGACTCATCCTCTCCGCGAAAATCTTTAGTAAAAGGCGAAAGATCTATGCGTAATTTGATTTTATTATTCAACAACTTAAATACGTAAAAACTGGATAATTCATTACTTTATAAATTTCGCAAACCCTTACCAGTAACACAAAATCCACAAAAATCCCGTAATACTGAAAAGATATGGTAATGATAAAAAAATTAGTCTATAGACTCATCCCCTCCACGAAAATGTTTAATAAGAAGCATAAGATTTATGCGCGATTTGTGGGGAAACCAAAGTAACGATCGAAGAGCCAGCAAAGTATAAGTAGGAGATTGCGATGAAAAGGGAGTGCGTTTAGCGGCGTTCGGTGAATGGCGGCACGCAAAGAAGCTGTCGCAGTTAGAGGCGCCTGGCGCCATCGTCGAGCGCCAGGCGCTTCTACGCGTTCGTCTCGGTGTTTCAGCTGGTGTGAACGAACCATAAGGATAGTTACATGCGCATCGTGCATACGCGCGTATAATACGTGGCGGCGGCTGCGTCCTTGGCGGTGCACGCGCGTTTTTCTGCACGATAACCAGCGAACGGTCTTACCACGCGCATAGATGGCTGCTACCACGGGGGATGGAAAAAGAAAAGGAGAAAGAGAACAGCTAGAAAGCTGCTCGACGCTATGCTGTACGTACACGCGAGTTAAGTTATCGTAAACTGGTTTGCCGGCCGGGATGGCGCGGGGACGATTTAATAAAATGGCGCCAGCCGGCTAGCTGGATATCCGATTACGATATCCGGGAGGGCCGATAAATTCCGCGAGAAACGGTGGGTCGTGTCGATAACCCGACGAGAACCAACGTCCTGGATAACGCTACCGCTAATTGAAAACCACCCTTCGCGACCCTACACCACCGATAACTATTTGCCTGTTACGTCGTTGTTCTAATCCCGAACCCGCGAAAATGCACCATTCTCTTGCCAGTAATCGCTTTTACGTACAACCGATGCACACATGTTCGCATACAGACTTGCATATACGAATACATTTATGTTTGCATATATACTTGCATATACGAATGTACACCTGCATATATAAATGCATATATGTTTGCATATATACTTGCATATACGAATGTACACCTGCATATATAAATGCATATATGTTTGCATATACTATGTATTCTTGCATATACGATTAGACTTGCACATATAAATGCATATATGGTTGCATATACACTTGCATATACAAATGCATATATGATTGCATTACGACTTGCACATGCATATGCATATATGATTGCATTAGGACTTGCACATGCATATGCATATATGATTGCATTAGGACTTGCACATGCAAATGCATATATGTTTGCATATACACTTTCATATACGAATGCATATACATTTATATCTGCATATACGTACTCGTCTGTCTATCTCCACTCGTAAAAGGACATATACGTTGTCACATGTTTACTGATACACATGAAAGGTTTGACATATTTATATGTATGAATACAATATGTTTGATACAGTTACATATACGAATACAACATGTTTCACATATTTATATATATGAATTATGTCTTACACATTTTATATATACAAATGTGTGACACATACGTATGAAGACAATATGTTGACATAGTTATACGTGTATGTATGAATTCAATATGTTCATATATGTATAGAATTAATTGTATACGCGAATAGAACATATTTGGCACAGTTACGCGTTCAACAAATTCAGGTACCAGAAAGTTGAAAAGTCAAACTCTCGGTGAACTGGTCGTAACTATCGGATCACCTGTTTGCAGCAACATCGACTCTCGCTTTTACCCGGCCAGTCGAGCGCCTCGCCGTGGCACTTTTATCCGGGCCGTACACGAACGGTATAAGAAGAGTCGAAGAGGACGAGCAGAAAAAGAGGGAGACGACGAAAGAAAGAGAGAAACAGCCGCGTTTATTCGTCTGCAAATTAGTCACGAAGTCGGCGGATCGGAATGGCAACGGTGGTACGGTGGTGGCGATGATGGTGGCGCTGCCGTTGGTGGTTGAATAGCTTCTGCTGGCACAACCTCGGAGAGCTCAACGTACGACCTTGGCGAGGCCTTGCGAGGTCGCTGACATGATTCCATCCTGTCCACGGACTCGCCAGATCGTTGGGATTAGGAGAGAAACGGGGAGAGACGACGAGAGAGAAGAACGGCTGTAGATGTCATCTCTTATCATCCGCAACGTCCCCCCGACAGAGAACTGATTTTTATCGGGCTCATGCTAACAACCGACGGTCAAATGAATTTCCCTGCCGACCGTCACCCAGCTGAATACGTCATTCGCGATCTAACGTAGTATGAAAGGTGAACCGACGATGTTCGAACTTGTCATCCTCGATTCTAACCCCTGGTACCCGAAGGTACACGCACGACAACGTTCAAGCTTATTTTCGAAGCTCAAAAATTTACTGCACTCTTTCGAAGTCATACGATGTACATAATTAACGGATATAATGATGTACATAATAATGAACAAGTATAATGATATACATAATGAACGAATATAATGATGTACATAATGAACGAATATATTGATGTAAATAATGAACGAATATAATGATGTGCATAATGAACTAATATAATCATGTACATAATGAACAGAATATAAAGATGCACGTAATAAAGGACAAATATAATGATATGTATAATGGACTAATATAATGATGTACATAATGAACGAATATACTGGTGTACATAATGAACGAATATATTGATGTACATAATGAACGAATATATTGATGTACATAATGAACGAATATAATGATGTGCATAACGGACTAAAATAATGATGTACAATATGAACAGAATATAAAGATGCACGTAATAAAGGACAAATATAATGATATGTATAATGGACTAATATAATGATGTACATAATGAACGAATATACTGGTGTACATAATGAACGAATATATTGATGTACATAATGAACGAATATATTGATGTACATAATGAACGAATATAATGATGTGCATAACGGACTAAAATAATGATGTACAATATGAACAGAATATAAAGATATACATAATAAAGATCAAGTATAATGATGTACATAATGAACGGATATATTGGTGTACATAATGAACGAATATATCGATGTGAATAATGAACGAATATATTGGTGTACATAATGAAGAAATATATTGAAGTGCATAATGAACGAGTATAATGATGTCCATAATGAATGAATATACCGATGTGCATAATGAACGAATATATTCATGTACAGAACGAATAATAAAGGAGATTTGAATGGTGCAATAAATGTAACGTTATTAATAAATGAATGATAGCGTCGTGCACGTCTAAAGAAACAGTACGTGTGCATTTTTCCGGGAATCGCCGGAATTGAGGATGCTAGAAAGATTGCATACTCGAAAAGTCGAGAGAGACATCATAGTCCGCGTATACGATCGCATTACAGAGTATGGTTGCGGCTTTACGAGCTCTGATGATACATCCGTGGAAATGCTTTGGCACCAGCAGTCAATTTGTGCATTCATTAGAATGCGGATCGCGCATATCGCCGGCTATAAAGCCGCGCGAAAGATACAGTTTTTCCTCGCGCAATCCGGCGGACAAGATGGAATCGGAAAAAGCGGAGTGTACATACTTTATCTAGTCGTTACCTCGGCGTAATATGCGCCGTATCATCGCCGAGTATCGTTTCCAGTTATGATTATAGGAAACTCGACTGTTTCTGACGTGTGGTGTACGAACGAGGGAAAAAGAGAGACAGGCGAAGAGAAATTGTAAAGGGAAAGAAGAAGATACGAGGAGAAGACTGAGCTTGCGTGCCCTGATGCCGTGTCACGAGCTTTTTTTTTCCTCGTTTTCTTCTTTCTTACTGTACGTCGTCGCTAAACGTGCACCGACTGTGTAATTAAAGTCAAAATGAGATTATTCGCGGCACGAGGAGCTGCAATCTCCGCGATTGCCTTTTATTCTCTGCTGGAGAGTTCTGACCGACGACTTAATTGCATTTGTTTTCGATTTTTCGAGGGTTGACATTTTGGTCATCCGATTTTGGTAACATTGATTTATTCGTTATTTGAGAACGTCGGTGAATTGGTAATATTCCTGAATTTCGATACCTCTAAATACTACCGAATCCCAATGTCTTCGAACCTCGGTACTCTTGAATTTCAATACCCTCGAATCCCAATAATTCCAAATACCTATACGACCAAATTTCTGTATATCCAAATCATTGCATGACTAAATACCTATTATACATTCCTAAATCCATGTATGCCCAAAACTCCATATGTCCCAAGCTTCACGTGTCCCAAAATCCACATGTACCAAACTCCGTATGTCCTAAACTCCACATGTCTCAAACTCCATATGCCCCAAACTTCACGTGTCCCAAAATCCACATGTCCCAAACTCCGTATGTCCCAAACTCCACATGTCGCAAACTCCATATATCCCAAACTCCACATGTCCCAAACTCCACATGTCCCAGACGCCATATATCCCAAACTCCACATATCCCAAACTCCACATGTGTCAAACTCTATACGTCCCAAATTCCATATGTCCCAAACTCCACACGTTCAAAACTCCACACATCCAAAACTCCACGTATGCAAAACTCCACATGTTCAAAACTCCACATGTCCGAACTCCAGATACCCATATCCCCATATGACTGAATTTCTGTACTTCCAAATCATTGCAGTGCTAAATATCTACATGCCTAAATCCCTATATACCAAAAATTCTACATATGCCCAAATCCTTATACATCCAAATCTCTAACTTCCTATATATCCAAAACTCTTCAACATGCTTGTAGGACCAAATACTCAATTTATACGTAGACCCTAAAAATTAGACTTTTTGCAATTTCTATTAATATTCTCTATATCACCGATGCGAGTTGGGATTCGCATCGCGGATAAATGGACCCCGAGGAGGAGAACGGTTTCGATCTTTCCGCTCCCCGGGGAGCACTCGACGACGTTCCTGTTCTCCATGAAACGCGTTCAAACCGACAGCTTTTTCCTCCCACCCGGCTCTTCGACGAAAGAATGACGCGTTTCCCACGAGCCGCGCAACAATGTTCGGTCGATTTGTTCGATGATCGTGGTCTCTTGTCGTAAATGTCGCGAGTTCACCTGCCGGAACACGCTCGAACGTTCGCGGAAGACGAATGATCGTGGACACAAAGGAATTCGACGAACGTCTCGCGTGTCGTGCGAGTAATAAGCCGTCCGCTCGGGCTTTGCTCGCTCGCACGCGTTAGCGCGGCAATAATCGACGCTGCTGAATGGATGGAGCTATTAAGTTTATCTATCTGCGACACGACGCGTTGCCTCGCACGGGTGGCCGATCGCTTACACCGGCTACGTGCATTCCAATTGCGACCCGAGGGTAATCGATGGTAGGAAAACTAACTTCGACCGAGACTGCTTGTTAGGGCGTGTACAGCTTGTCTCAAAATACGCGCCGTGATATATGATAACTCCACGCGCGATATCATACTCGTCTGCTAGTTCCGTCGCTTAGAAATTCGATGTTCGGTGTTCGGCCTTTCTGTAGGGTCTATAGACTGTGTGATCGAATCTTTGTATATCCGAGTCTCCGTGAATCCATGTGTGATCACATGTTCATATATCCGAATCTCTGTGAATCCATGTGTGATCGTATGTTCATATATCCGAATCTCCGTGAATCCATGCGTGATCACATGTTCATGTATCCGAATCTGCGTGATTGAATTCCATATGTGATTCACATGTTCATGTATCGAAATCTCCATGGTTGAATTCATGTGTGATCGCATCTCCATATATTCAAACGTCCATTCCAAATATCTATGGTCAGATACATATGTGATTAAAGGTTCGTGTATACAAATTTCTATTTGAAATATACATTGTTCAGATACATGTGTGATCAAATGTTCGTACACACAAGTCCACTATGTTCAGATACCTACATGATCAAATGTCCATACATAAAAAGTCCCTATATTTAAATGTCTGTATGATCATATCTCCATATATTCAAATCTCTGTTTCAAATTTCGAATTGTCCCTATATGCACAAATTCTCGTGTGTCAATCTTCCTATATTCAGATCTGTATGTCGATGGATGATCATACGTCCAAGTATTCATATCTGTTCTTTTATGTGTTTTTGTATGTTCTTGTATGTCCTTATCCAGAGTATTTTGATTGTCGATCTAAAACAATCCACCTGTAGCAACCTATAAAACCCCGAGGCTCGGTATTCGATCAACAACGGTCAGTCAGAGATCAAGCGTTCACAGGGGGACAGTTACCTGTCGTGGCCAGTGATTTATCCATGTCGTTAGGATCTCGGTTTTCTTCCGTGACATTCGCCACCGTCTAGGATGATCGATTGGTTCGAGATGCGTTTCAAGTACTCTTCGGATATTCATGGTGCTCTATGAAGAATCTGCGAGTTCATATGGGGACGCGTATGGATTAGTTAGGTTAGGTTAGGATAGTGCTAGTGGCCGCAAAAGCATTAGGAGCAAACGTCATATATTTCTGGTACTCGACGCATGATTGTATCGTCTGCATTCGACGTTATTCCAGAGATATAGGTACTTGAAGATGTAGGGTGTCGAGTATATAGGGGTTGGAAGACGTAGGGATGCAGGAATCTGACGAGTATTGGAATTTAAGGGTATGTAGGTAGTTGATTGTGCAAGGATTTTGAAATGTGGGGATATGGGAATATTGGGAATTAGGAACTTTCGGATTTGGTAAATTTGGGGTTTGGAAAATTTGGAGTTAGCGAATTTTGGGGTTAGGAAACTTTGGGGTTTGGAAATTTGGGATTTGGAAAGTTTGGGATTTGAAAAATTGAGGTATTGGGAATTCGGGGTTTGGAAATTTTGGGGTTTGGAAACTTTGGGATTTGGAAAATTTGGGGTTTGAAAAATTGAAGTATTGGGAATTCGGGGTTTTGAAATTTTGGGGTTTGGAAACTTTGGGGTTTAGAAAATTTGAGGATTAGAAAATTTGGGGTTTGAAAAATTAAAGTATTGGGAATTTGAGGTTTGGAAAATTTGGTACTTGGGAAATTTGGGATTTTTTAAATTTGGGGATTGCAAATTTTGGGACTTGGGAAATTGGGGGGTTGGGAAATATGACATTTGGGAAATTTGGGGTTGGGAAATTTATAATTTGCGAAATTTGGGATTTGGGAATATTAGAATTTGGGAAATTGAAAAATTCTTTTAGAACATCTCAAAATTACACGAAATTGTGCCTAACATAAGTCGTTGTATCCCCTACCATTCAACAGCTACAATTCGCCCGATTAAACGAGTGTTGTGCATATCTGATCTCGGTTCGTTCGAGTAAAACGGTGAAGATCGATGGAGGTAGCAAGTTACTTTTCGCACGGACCACAAATCGAACCACGGACCTGTGTTTCCTCGACAGAATAAAAAGTAATAGAATAGGAACATTGTCAGAGCGGGACTGGTGCTAAATTACCGCATCACGCAAAGTTGAATCGCGCAAGAATATTGTGGTTAACATTGTTGAGAATCATGTTTTACTCGATACCTACATCGATGAATTGTTTTGTAACGCAAGAACTTGCGGCTGGATGAATTGTAGACAGTAGATTCCTTCGTGATACGTTATTACAGAAATTGCGTGTAATCAGGAAATAATAAAGTGTACAACCCGTGTTTCTTGTATCACCGTGTAACATCATCCGAATGTTTCTTAAAATGCAATCTTATGCTTTGTACGATGATATTAGAAAAATCATCCTTTCGCGTTAATATAATAATATTCTTTAACGCATATATAATAATATTTCTTATTTAAATAATAATATATTAACAATGTTACCTTAATTCATATTTTCATTATTAATAATATATAAATTTAAATACACAGATTGTTAATATACTAAATATGTATTTCCTGTGACCATCTCATTAAGAATAAAAATAATTATATTTATAGTAACGGAAAAAACAATAACTATAAATAAATGTAAAGAATGATTTATAACATCCAGCAAGCAACCGTGATACGTCCGATTATTTGACTTCAACTTGTCAACAATCATCCGATAATTAGTTGATTCTCTTCCCATTATCGTTTATCAGGCATTTTATTGCTCCAATTACTTTATCTATATTAACGTACGATCATTAGCGAGGCTCGTTAGGTTTCATAAAAAATTCATACGATTTATCAACGTCAGTGCGATATAATTAATCTTTTCCATCGAAAACACCGAGGGCACTGATTGCAATGAACGCGATTCACCTTTCAACAAGCTCCTCTTGGACGATTTTTCTCACGTTCGATCCATAATCGGCTTCTTAAATGAATAAAGCTAGACGTACAGTCTATGAGCATGATTTATATGCTCTTAATATATTTGCGAACATTGGCGTAACCTATCACCTTTTCCTATCGACGATATATCGTTCCGCTTATCGATTTTCATGCGATTTCGTAAATGAAAATTTTTCGAATTTCCGAGGGTTTTCAAATTGATGAATTTCGGGTTCGAAAAATTTCAGAAATTTAGGTTCTTAAATGTAAGAATGTGAGGTTATCAAATTTAAGCATTTGTGGTTTTCACGTTTCAGTGTTTCAATTTTTAAAATGTCGGAATCTGAGGTTTACAAGTCTCAGCATCTCGAATATTCAAATTTTCAAATCCAAAATTGTACAAGTATATGAATAAAGAAATTTCAATATTTTCCAACTACCCTGTAACCAAATATGCAAATTTTTAAATTTTCTTATTATCAAATTTCTAAATCGCAAAATGTAAAAATTTTCAAATTTCCGAATCTCCATATTTTCAAACTAATGAAACAGAGATCTATAGGGTATAATCTAGGGAAATAGAGGTCTATCAAAATAGAAATCTAGAGAAGTAGAGATCCATCGAAAAAAAATCTAAGGAAGTAGAGATCCATCGAACTAGTAATCTAGGGATACAGAAATCTATCGAAGTAGAAATCTAGAAAAATAGAGATCTAGGGAAATAGAAATCTACCGAAATAAAATTCTAGAGAAATAAAAATCTAGATACAAATCTACGAAAAAAGAGAAGTATCGGAACATAAATCCACGGAAATACAGAACTAAAAAAACAGAGATATAGAGAAATAGAGATCTAGGGAAATAGAAATCTACCGAAATAAAATTCTAGGGAAATAAAAATCTAGATACAAATGTACGAAAAAAGAGAAGTATCGAAACATAAATCCAGGGAAATACAGAACTAAAAAACAGAGATATAGAGAAATAGAGCTCTAGGGAAATAGAAATCTATGAAAATAAAAGTCTAGCAAAAAGTCTGACCAAATGAAAACCTAAAAATATAGCGATCGAGTACAAACAGGATTCTGAAAATTGCGGCGCAAACAAAAGACAGTAGAATCGAATGGAATCTTCGTAAAGTGCAATGTTGGACGCGTAACCGGTCTTATAGCGCGGTGTACCCGACGGGGTTAAATCAGCGATCCAGTTAACTGCATATAATGTTCAATCGAGCACCGTTGGATCGTTCGATCGATGCCGGAAACGAGAGCAAGGATCATAAGTCTAGCACGATGTCGCGATAAACTCGTCCTCCGCCCATCTTGTGCCCGCGAATCGTTAATCAATCGGCAGCGGCTAAACACCGTCACGATTCTCCGTGTCTCCATTTTTTTTTCCTCGTTGGTTTCGCGCGAAAGTTCGATATACAACCTCGTAACGTTGTTCGCGAAGCATTATGCAAATACGAGGAGGAACAAGAAGAGAAGAGGAAGAAGAAGAAGAAGAGGGTGTTGGTCGGACGATCGGTACGTGGCGCATGCCATCCTCGCGGTACGTGGCCGAAGTAAATTGGTGGTCTACCCTGTCGCTGATGTATGACAAAACGGATACTATGAACAAGTATACTCATGAATATTCATAGTGTGCGTCTTCGTTTAGGCCCTTCGGCTGAACAATTCGACGCTTCACCGAGATGAACGCTTGTTCGTGCTGGTAGATCGAACTGGTATCGATTGACGGATCAGTATAGACTAGGTAGTAATATGTACTTCGTGTTACGATCATTCGATATACTGAACATGAAAAAATTATTTAAGAAATTACTTAGTGTATTAAATTAATTAGCGTTCGTGCGACTTCATTGATCGTGAAAATCCCTGTATGCTCAATTTCTTAGATGCCAGAATCCACATATGTCTACATATTTGGATCTCTTAATTCATACATGATCAAATCTCTATTTATTTGAATAACTATATCCCTAAATCTAAGTTTGACCAAATATGTATGTGCCTAAGTTTCTATGTGCCAAAAACTCTACATATCGAGATCCCTATGTGTCCAAATATTCGTATGACCAAATACGTACATGAATAAATCCTGTATGCACAAAACTCTACATATACACACCCCTATGTTTACAAATCCCTACACAAACAAATTACTATGTTTCCAAATCCTTGGATAACCAAATACCTACATTTCTAAATCCATACATCCCCAAAAGCTCCAAATGTCCAAAACTCCACACGTCCAAAATTCCACATGTCCAAAATTCGACATATTCGAAATTCCACATGTCCAAAATTCGACATATTCGAAATTCCATATGTCCAAAAATTCACATGTCAAATTCCCTATATTTCCAAACTCTTGTATAGCCGAATACCTACATGCCTAAATCCCTATATGCTCAACACTCTACGTACACCCAAATCTCTGGTGCCCAAATCCCTGGTGCCCAAATCCCTACACACCTAACTCTATATTTCCACATGCTTGTATAACCAAATACTTATTCCATAACAAGTATAAAAATTATTCTTATATTTTCCATTAATATTCTCTATATTATCAATGGCGAGTTACTGCCACGTAATTATTAACATTTGCGCTTCGTAGCAGAAGCAGCCGTTCGATGATAGTATCAACGACGCTCGTCACCGATGATTCGAACGAAACGACCGATAGGTAATCGTATGTACCGATTAAATGTATCTCGAAAGGAGCAGGCGAGACGTCCACAGGGGAGGATGTTCATGACAGGATGTTTAGAAGGATCCTCGTCCGGTTTTCGGGCTCCGTAACGAATGTCAAAACCATGAGCTAGAAGCAGCATTTGCATCGTAGACGACCGCGAGATTATTAGGCATGCAGATTACCTGTCCGTTCATTGGCCACAGCCCTTTTCGTCCTTTTGCTCCTTCTTTGATCCTGCGGATTATTCGCGAGCGGCTTTACAACCTAAGCTACTGACGTTGACCAGCAGCGTTTCAACGGGATGGCGAAATTCTCTTATTTTATTCCATTTGAAGCGCAGAATGTACGTTTCATACGTGGCATAAAATTGCTGTCTTATTGTGGGACCAATCGTTTCTCCATCAACCTGCATCCACGCGAAACAACCATAACGTGAATTTCTCGATGTGTTGTGTCGGATAAAACAGTTCTTTGTACTCGGACGCATCGATACTTTGTTAAAACTTTCTTCAACTATGCGAACTTCGAATTTAACAGAGAAAATGCCAAACAGGTCGTTCGACGTGTCCATAAATCTTGAATTACAAAATTCATTAAGTCGCATTTGTTGAAGTGGTTTCGTCTTAATCGAGGTGAAGAAGTAATTTTTACTTTGTTCATTAATTTTTCTGTTCTATTTTTAATTTTATACTATATGTGCATTTTAAACTACATATTGTTTTAATGATAATCCAACTCCGACGTGGTCAACTTTAACTTATACAGTTGAATACTGGGTTGAGTTGAAAATGTACAGAAGAATAAATTTTAGATAGGCAGAAAATAAGAATAAATACATTTTCAATATAAATAAGAATAAATTTTAGATAGGCAGAAAATAAGAATATATACATTTTAAATATAATTAGGAATAAATTTTAGATGGGCAGAAAATAAGAATAAATACATTTTCAATATAAATAAGAATAAATACATTTTAAATATGCAGAAAAAGTATTTAGATAGGCAAAAAATAAGAATAAATATATTTTAAATATACATAAAAAAAATATTAGATAGACAGAGAACAATAATAAATAGATGTTAGATGTAAATAAAAATAAATATACGATGACAAAATTATCTTCGATATTAATTTAACGTGTCCTCGAACAAGATTGACTTCAGAGCAACACAATTGTGTACCGTTTTAGACTAAATCAAGTTAAAAATACTTGTAAACAGTTTCGAACGATAAAATATCTTCGACTAATACAATTAAGGCTCGAACAAACGGCGGCGGGGACCGTACCATAACCGAAGAAATCGTTCCACCGAGCAAAAACCGTGGCTCCTCGATTTCTATAACGTCCCGAAGAAAATAATAGCGTAGTAAAAAGGTAGCGAAGCCCACAATCGTTTAATTCTCGAACGAAAGCTAGTCCCTATTGCAAAAACTGTTCCAATTTCCGTCCACCAACACGAAAAGTGGGCAGGTAAATCGTGAGTTGAATCGATGGGCCGTGTCCGAACGGGAGAACAGGCTCGAAGGACTAGCAGGTGTATGCATAAGTTTTTTCCGGTTGAACTAAGAGATGGCTTGAACGAAAAGTACGCAGTGCATTAATTCGAATCATACGTCACTATGTTCGTCCGACATTAAACGACAAGCACGTACAAGTTGAGTCCGCCAAAATCTAGTGTCTTTGTTTTATCGTTCAGTGATCATGCCGAATTTTGTGCCCGAAAAAGAATTTTTTGCTTTTCTTATTCGATCAAAAGGAAAAGGCTGCTGAAAGTCATCGTTTGCTGATGGAAACGTATGGTGAACACGCTCCATCGATTACAACATGCGAGACACGGTTTCGATAACTTAAAAGTGGGGATTTCGATGTAAAAGACAGTGAACGCTCTGGTAGACCACATAAGTGCGAAGACGAGCAATTGCAGGAGTTATTGGACGATGACCCAACTCAATCTCAACAGTAAAATCATTAAATGAAGTTCCTTGGTCTTTTATTGCTGTTATGTTGAACCTTCGATATTCTAAACTTTCTAAGATCTATAATAATGTCTACACTCTTGAAAATTGCGTGTCTTCTTCGCCAAAAAAAAAACGGAAAGAACTTATGCATACACCTGGTAAATCGATGGCATCGGGAACAGAAAAGACAAACCCGTGGACGTACAAGCGGGTGCAACGGGACAAAAGGGATGGAAAAGGAGGGATGAAGAGAAAGAGAGAAAAAGAGAGAGAGTAGAAGGGCCAGAATCGGTGGGGTTACAAAGCCACGCGGATGGAATGCGTCATTAATGGCTCGGTAGATCAAGTCCTTACACCAGGCATTCATAGTTATTATCCTACGTACTCGCCAGGAAGTTATATTTTAACGGTCGTAAAGGATCCGAGGAGCTCGCGAAAGGCTGTTTGCCCGACGGGTATGTAAGTGTTCATGCAAATACAAAGGTGAACGGGTGGAAACGTCGTCTACCGACAACGGAAGCTGTGCAGACGCCGCGGACAGAAATCGGCAATGTGCTGTTGATTTTAAACAATATATAGCGATATATTTATTACTCGAGAACATACACAAACGCGCGTTGCCTTTGTAACGTACGAAAACGGAAAGGAAGAACGTATGTCACGTACGAACGTATGATTGTGCACTGACATAGGCGATATTCATAATTCCCGAATCGCGAAGAACAAGGAGCTCTAATTCTCAGAGTTCCTAGATTGCCAAACTTCACGACAAAAAAGTTCCTAAATCTCCGAAACGTTAGACCGGCAAATTTAACAGTACAAAATTTTCTAGATTACCAAGTTCCGAAACTGGTAAATTTTACAGTGAAAAGGTTCCTAGATTGCCAAGTCTCTACACTGGAAAATTTTATAGTGGAACAAGTTCCTAGATTTTCAAGTCCCTAGACTGAAACATTTAATTGTGAAAAAGTTCTTAGATGTCCAAGTCTCTAGAATGACAAACTTTATAACAGAAAAAGTTCCTAAACTTTCAAGTCTCCAGACTGGCAAATTTTATAGTAGAACAAGTTCCTAAACTTCGAAGTTCCTAGACTGGTACATTTAATTATGAAAAAGTTTGAGACGTTCAAGTCTCTAGAATGGCAAATTTTACAACAGAAAATGTTCCTAGATTGCCGAACCTCGAGACTGGAAAACTTCACAGTAGAAACAGTTCGTGGACTCACAAGTCCCTAGACTAGCGAATATTGCAGTAGAAAAAGTTCCTTGATTTTCGAGTCCCTGACAAATAAATCTGGTAATGCAAAGAATTGGACAGATCCAATATTCGACCAATTTCAAGTCTCTATATTGTACAATTTTACAATAAAACAGTTCCTAGATTTCCAAGTGCCTAGGAAAATTCGATAGCGCAGAGAATCAGACAGATTCGATACTCGACCAATACCGCGGGACCAAACGGCACGTTTCGAACGAACAAAGATGAGAAGAAAGAAAAGGATTTACGCTCGTGGTTCTAGGTACCCGCGATGATTATTATTAGCCGAATGAATTACGGCTTATTCCATGGCGGCGGTTCGTTTACTCTCGCCGCGATGAAAAGCGGAAAGCAGCGAACTATGCCTCCGAGAAGACAGAGGCGAAGGTGAAACAAGACAAAAGTAGATATTACCAGTCACGAGCAGACTTCCGTTCTTCCTAGGAACTCGCCAACGGGTGTAACTTCTCTTCTCCCTCGTCCTCTTCCATTTCTTCGTCGTCTAACCGTTCGTTCATTTTCAACGGGTATATATATGTGACACGTTCGTTACAAAGGGTTTGACTTCTATTCGACGGACCGGTTTATCCTGATTTCGGATTCGTGGAAACACTTCAGGGCGCTGTCACGTACCCTAAGATCAATAGTCCATTGCGTTTCAATGGTCGTCGAATGGTTGTTACGCCAAACATCGCACACGCCGCTGGAAATAGTAATTTTTCCGCGATCGAGTGCGCGAATTCCTAAATATTCCTCCGTTTACCAGCTCAAAAATATGTCTACGTTCGTGGATTCCTAAACCTGACTGACCGCCACATCGTCTGTACATGGGTGCATATGGTACGTATCACTTATGTCATTGAGAATTTGACGGCTCACAGAATTGAGAATACTTTAACTACTCGGAACTATAAACATAACTAAGTCAGTTAATAGTAAGAAACCTAATAGTAAACATAATAAACGTAAGAAGATGCCGCTGAAAGTATTGGTAAGATACGTTGAAAATCAAAATACTGCTTAATTTTTATAAAATAAAAATATTCTATGTATGTTATATTTGTATTTATATTTTAATATTTTATTTTATGTACCTCACATTTGCATTTATATTTCAATATTTTTATTTTAAGTATTTCATATTTGTATTTATATTTTAATATTTTATTTTAAGTATTTCATATTTGTATTTATATGTTAATATTTTATTTTATGTATCTCATATTTGTATTTATATTTCAATGTTTTCATTTTATGTATTTCATATGTGTATTTATATTTTAATATATTCATTTCATGTATTTCATATTTACATTTATATTTTAATGCTTTTATTTTATGTATTTCATTATTGTATTTATATTGTATTGTATTAAATTTAAGCAATAAGCCAACTCCGCACAAAGAGCAAGTGCGGTAAATCGAGCGAAAGAGAAAAGTGCAGCAAAGTACGAGTACCTCTCGCGTATTTTATTCCGCGAAAAGATTTTTCATGCCCGAGGGTAAAAGTAGCACGTGGCACGTGCGTTTATGGGGCCGCAAGCGTCGAGTACGAGCCACGATCGTGCTCCTTAACGATGACCCAAATGACCCGTGGCAATCTCGGAAAAGTGCACGGTTGCTGAACGCAACACGTTTCTCGCAACGTTTCTCGTCCCCCAATGGACGAGACATCCTAACTCGACCGTAGATACCGCGATATCATTATTCCGTGCTCGTACCAACGGGGTGGAACATCTGCAAGCTGATTGTCCAACGACACGCATGATTTACGCGATCGCCGCTTAATAACGCTGTCATTAATTTGCAAGCTTGTTGGGATACCGGCCGATTCAGCGAAACCGGTGCTCGAACGGGTTAACCCTTCCCTATATAGCCTATAAATAGATCGAACAGGATAATCCAGAATACTTTCTGCAAAAGTCAATTTAACCGTGCTGGAGTGGATAGATTGAAATTATTCGCGACGAAAGTACGGAAGCTATCGTCTTTTCTTTGGGCCGATTATAATTAGGGTAACACGGTGTCGGGGAAAACTTGCAAATTTGTTGATCGACGTGTAACATTGTAACCGGGGGAATATCGAGCCGTAAAGGACTATATTATACGACGATCGCCCTTTCAATTGCCATAGTAAAGTACGTTTTTCTCCGGTGATAAGAGAATTTTTAGATTTTGAATTTGTTTTTGTCAGTGAATTTTTGGGGTGATTAACATCGCCCTGCCAACATTGCGATACAACATTTAGTTGTTTCTGCACAATTTTCTTGCAGATAGTTTATAAATGCCAAGTGTTTTTATACAAATTTTCAAATATTTCTGTATTTCTAAATGATAAAGATTTTCAATCTTTGGAATTTCATGTTTTCGAATCCTCGATTTCCGAAATTCACAAATTCCTATACTTGCAAACTTGGTGATATGTAAACTTAGGGTTTTTAGGATTTGGGTACATGGGAATATTTCAGGTTCTGGGGACATAGGAATCTTTTCGGCTTGGAGAGTTAGTATCCCTCAAATTTTCAAATTCTGTAAATTCGAAATTCTTGAATTGTTAAATATTCACATTCTCAAATTTCACAATCGACAAATCTCTAGATCTCTAAAGTTCTAAATCTTCAAATCGCTACATGTCCAAATCCCTAATTCCCCAATTCCCTAGATACGTGTATGTCTACATTCCTAAATATTTAAATTCTCGAGTCTCTACACTTTCGAATCCCTAGATTCTCATACTCTTACACCACCAAATTCCTAGATTCTCATATCCTTACACCCTCAAATCCCTAGATTCTCATATTCTTACATCCCAAATCGCTAAACGGCCCTATTTTTCCACTCTCAAATCCCCAGATTGCTGTATCGCAAGATTGCCCAGTGACCAAATTTCTATATCATTAGATACCCAAATCTCGAAGTCCCCAAACAGCTGTACGTATGTATTTCCAACCACAAGAGACAAAAATTTTCCAAAATCATGAACAACCAAAAATCCAATATAAAAAATACCAAAAATCGTGAACGATGTAGAAATTCCTGGTAGAAGAGGAAGAACAACCGTCGACCGTACGGCGGTAGATCGTCGTACGTCGAAACAACAGCATTCGGAAATATTTAAGGGGAGCATCAGGCATGAAAAAACAATTTCGCGGGCCCGTTCGATCCGACGACCGATAACCAAATGACTCCGGTCTCGCGTCGCGCTGCCAGGAATAATGATAGCTGGCCCCCGGTGTGCACCACCTTATTATTACACGTATCGCGTCGAGCCGTCGGCGCGGAGTTCCTTTTCCAACCACGACGCAACAAGAAGCTGCTGCCGCTGCCTTCTCCTCGTAACTGTTCGTTCACCCGACCTTCGCAAGGTCACGGAGAAGCCCAGGATAAAAAAGGGAGTAGGGAGAACCCGAAGAGGGCTGCAGCCGAGAGCGGCGGGAAACGGAGAGGAGGGGGGCAGAGAGTCTAATCAACGCCCGGAGTCATGCTCCAGAGAACACCACGGACCCCGAAGAGAGAGAGGTGGCACCGGGAAAAAAGAAACGACACGAGAGGAGATTCGAGATGCAGCGTAGAAGAAGAAGAAGAAGAAGAGGAGGTGGTGGTGGTGGATGAGGTGTGAGACGGTGGTTAAGAGAACGAGAAAAGACAGTCGACCGAGCAAGTTTCTACAGCTGAAAACTTGTTGAACATTAAGTTAAGACGACATTTTCGGACCATTATTCTCCTCCTTTTTCGCCGTGCAACCTGCGGCGTGTTCCACTCGCCGGAAGACACGAAACAGGAACGAGTTGATCGCTCGTGTGCACTCGGGAATACGCGAGATGCCCGATTAGATCGCCCGGTACATCGCTATGTCAGTTGTTTACTATGTTGATGCGCCCCTTTATTGTTCCTGTTATGGCCGCCGGTGCGTTTTCTCGGGCGATCGCGCGATGGTTCCGGTGGACATCGATGGCCGATCGATGCCGTAAGTTCCACTTTATCGAATTATCCACGAACGACGATAGAACCAGATACTTCATGCCGATTATCGAGTGTTATTACAATTAAGCCGGTACCGTGATCCGCGGTTTCGGATCATTTCCCACCAGATGCTGATAGCAGTTTAATCGAGTCCAGTTCATCTAACAGTTTATATAATTCCGGTTATCTTGCGTTTAGGTTAATATTATTTCGACGTCGAGAGCCGCTACTTAATTAAAATATAGTGCTTATCCGAGAGATGTCTGATTCTTTTCATTGGTTCTTTATTTTGAGCGAGGTCGTAAGGAGCATTTTTTACTCGTCGTAAGATGAGATCGGTTTGTTGGAAGATCGAAAGAAATCATAAATCATTGTGATCGAACTGATGACAAAAGTTGAGAAACGTTTTCAATAGCAAACAGTATAGTTTCAAACAATTTCAACAATATCGATGTCTTCGAATTAATCGAAGACACATTCAATAACTTTTGCTCTCCAAGACACTTGTGTCTCGGACATAATCCAAATATTTATTAATCTGCAAATATATTGGTCACTAAACTGCTACGAAAATATAGCAAACATTTGGAACTATATCAAACCATATTATACAAAGAAATATGTAATCAGCGAGTGACTATTCCAAAGACACCCATCTAAGATACACCTCAAAGACGTACAAATTCCTGAATGTTGTAATCGTTGAACTTCTATCTAAATATACTAAACAGCTATAAACAATAAAATTCCTAACCAAACTGTAGTCTCCGAAGAAACATTCGAGCTATGGTTGATTCTCAGTGCCAAATGTATCCACCTTCAGTAGATTTCAATGATGTACCAATTTCGGGACTATTATCATTATTAACTTTTACCAGAGAATGAAACATCTATGAACAATCGCATCCCTAAACAGTAACATACAGAATAACATCCCTAACCAATAGTATCCCTAAAGTATAACATCCCCAACCAATAATATTCCCAAAGAATAACATCCCTATCTAATAATATCCCTAAAGTATAACATCTCCAACCAATAATATTTCCACAGAATAACATCCCTATGCTATAATATCCCTAAAGTGTAACATCCCCACCAAATAATATTTCAAAAGAATAATATCCCTATCCACTAATACCCTTGAAGAATAATATCCCCAAAGAAAAACATCCCTAAAAAATAATAGCACTAACCGCTAATATTCATAAAGAATAACATACTGAACAATAACAACCCTAAACAATACAATCTCTAAACGGTAACAAATCTAAAGAATACTATTCCCAGACAATAACATCCGCAAGCAATAACTGTAAACTTCGACTGCGCCCTAATCCCAAAAGCGAGTAAATTGAAAAATCGCGAACGTATACGATTCTGCGAATATCCGATCCATTAAACGGCCATTGAAAAAAAAGGTGAAAAGAATGGGCCGATAGTATTATCGGAACCCGTACGGGCAGAGAATCCCCAGGACGATCGGTATTACGCTCTCTATATCCGGTGGAACCCGTTTTCGTCTTTTTGCCAGGTACCGAACCCTTCGACCTCCTCCCATCCTGCTCGGCTTCATGTTCTCCAGCCATGGATGCTGCGTGTCGCGCGATGCAAGGTTAAAAATAACACCTTGCAGGATATTTATAGCGGCACGTAGACGGGGCGGCGAGGCGGGAAACGTCGGAAAAGAAGAGGAAAACGACACGGGTGAAACGGGGAGGAGAAGCGGCATCGAGCAGATTGGAGGCGATATCTGTCGCGTGAACAGCGAAAGACCGTATTCGTTGGATAAAAGTCGAGACAGAAAGAGACGGCGAGACGTAAGGGAAAAAGAAAAAGATGACGAAGCAAGGGAAAGAGGACGCTGCTGCAACCGTACAACCCGTGTTGTGACGGTGATCGTCGTGGAGGCAGATACTCTATACTGGTTGAAGAAGAGGACACGATCAACAACCGCACGCGGATATTTTTGAAATACTGTTACTATAATCGTAGCACGCACTGCTGTTTTGATTTTAAAATGTGATGTTTTAGAGGATAGTAGATGATAAGCAGCCATGTGTGGCTATTTTTGAAATACGCTTACCATAATCATTACACGCTGTTCTGTTTTGATTTTAAAATGCGATGTTATTTTTTAGAGTAGTAGATGATAAGCAATCACGTGTGGATATTCTTGAAATACTCTTACTATAATCATTATACACTCTTTTGTTTTGATTTTAAAATGCGATGATGTTTTAGAGGATAGTAGAGGATGATAAGCAAGCACGTGTGGATATTTTTGAAATACTCTTACTATAATCAATAAACATTGTTTTGTTTTGATTTTAAAATATGATGTTATTTCAGAGCATAGTAGAGAACGATAAGCAACCACGTGGGGATGTTTTGGAAATACTCTTACTATAATCATTATACGCTGTTTTGTTTTGATTTTTGAATGTGATGGTGTTATTTTAATGGATGCACATACTGGTTGAAGAACAGGGCACGACCACCAACCACGTGTTGACATTTTTGGAATATTGTTATAATAATGGCATATTGTTTCGATTGATACAATTCTGAAGTACAATGATACGTGAATATTTCTGAAACACACAATGAAAGCACACTGCATCATGTCATACGATACCATTTTATTTCGAGAAAATAATGTTGCTGTATTTTTTGAAAATCTTCGATATATTTCAATAGTACGTTGATCAATTAATATTACACTTTCATAAAACAGTCATGGAGATGTTACACACAGCTATTGAAACAAACCTGCTACTACACAATATACATTCAATTTAAAATTGAAAACGAAGCTGGAAAGAAACCACAAAAAATAAATTAGTATCCCCCTGACAAAAATCGACACAATTGAAAACAACACCCGGACACGGTGTGACTTGTAATAACAAACTCGTGAACAGGTCATTGAACCGTTTTGTCTCATTCTTAAAAGATCAACAACTTGAAATCCTCAATATCTACATATATCATACAAATACAGAAGAAGATAAAGGCACAGTGACCATACCGGGAAATAAAAACAATTGACTCGTCTTTCGTGAAAATTCATCACCAGCCTGTAGATAGAAATATAATAAAATCGTTTATTACTGATTTGAATGAATACTCTCGGTATTTCTACGCGTTGATATCTGAAATAACAGAAAATACATAATAACGCGAGATGGTTATTTCTTCTTCTAATTTGAAATCAAATTTGCGCGGGTCTGAAAGGAGCGTAACAGCAGATAGAAGAAGAACAACGAAAGAGACAGAGAGAAAGAAACGGGTGCATTGAGCCTGGAGCGAAGTGGCCTTGACGTGGGCCGACCAGAGAGGGCAAGGACGACCGCCCTAGGGAGATCCTCTCTTTTTATTCCTTCCAGCTCGACTGGCCGCCAGCATCATCCGCGAACAACGCTCCCGGCCTGCAAACCGCGCCCAACCATAAGTTCGCGTATATAACGAGAAACGTAGCTGGCTATATCGGGACTACTTTCGAGAATGTTTCGTAAGCCGGTTGACTCTGGCTGGATACCGGGGGTTGTTACGTTCGCTGGAAGGTCGGTTGTATAATCTGTTACTCCAACGGATAATTTGCTACCCAACATTATCGATCGATCTTAAGTATTTCGGATCATAACAGGGACCCGATGTCTGCGAACGGGAAACCTCGGCGTTCGTATTTGTTGAATTATCATTAGATACGTTAGAATTATGTGACTTATTTATTGTAAAATATACAAGATTACGGATAATATAATTATTACGCGCATGTTGCCATCGTTCGCTCGGAAGACGCTCTCACAATCCTCTGAACATCGGTAATTAATAAATCGACTTTCTGGTCAATATTATGAATTCAATGTGATAATGTAGTAAGAGAGCAGGAATTACTAATGTAAATTAAAATTAAAATATCCCCTAAACTAATGATTTTTTTTTCATAAATAGATTAATACTTTTTTTGTAAAGAATATGAAGGAGCATCAGCTGATGCAATAAAAAATATATGATTCCGTTTAAAAAAACATAAATGACCTTCATATCTCCTTTACACATCCAGCTACAAAAAAAATATACAATCATAATGTGCCCCTCTCAAAATCATCCAACTTCACCTGAAACATTGTTTGCTATGAGTAATAATAATGACGTAAATCTAGATGGCAAAATGTGGTGAACCACCCTGTATTTCAATTACATTTGTTGTTATAGGATCACGAATAGTCTTACACTCACGAGTATGCGGCTATTGCAATATCTTAAAGCGGGATTAAAAATGTCCCCGAAAGAATTACCATGCATCAAAAAGGTAGGACATTTTTAATTCCCCCGCAAAGAGTTAACGCCTGAAGCGAACACACTCGCATCTTTCCACGCGAATTACCGTGCACGCGCGCAAAACGGAATAAAAGGGTTTAAGCGTTACATAAAAAGCGATAAAGAGATGGTAAGTCATTCGTCAGTAGAAGTGGCCGGGCAATCAGCGGGTTGTTCCATCAGCGTGTAAGCGCGTTCTACAACGTTCGCAATATAAATTAACGTTGTACCGATCCATATTAATCGACAGCAGAGGCCGACGACAGCCAGCAGCTGCGTACAGGCGAAATGATTAGTCGATCCGTCCGAGTCCGTGTCGCAACATTCGGTTTCGAACGAGGAAATCGCCGAACGAAGATGTAGCGGCACGGTATCGACATAACCGGCTCGCTGTCGAATAACGACGCGATAAATAACTAAAGATCGTCGATTGCTTGTCGGTTTTAATGCGAATACCCGTGGTATATATCGCGCCGGTGCCGGTACATTTCTGCGCGTGACAGACGCGCCGACGATCGACCGCCATAAATCTCGCGCTACGAACAAACGCTTATCCACTCTGATTACCCTTTCGAGCTAATCGATTCTGATCGATTGTTCACGCGCTGCGAGTATCGCGTCGCATTTCTTAGCGCGCTTACAGGCCGTTTCATCGCGTTCGTTTCGATGCTGCGCGAAAATTTTTGCACCTTCAGGCGCGAAGGTTTATTGGTAGCCTCATGCGTATGATTGACGTATAACAGATGGTGTTAAATTCCTACAACGCAGTTTATACGATAAAGTACGGTATAATAATCTGTGATTACTTTACTGCGCAGATATATCGTGCTTTGATTTCGACTGCGCAGGTATATCGTGAATTCATGTCGACTGCGCAGGTATATCGCGCATTGACGACTGCGCATGCGTTTTACGCGTAAGGATATTTCACGATAACTTTTTCAAGCACTGTTATTTAGAATATATTTACTTTAGAAATTGGGTACGTCCGATGACGGAATTCGTTGATACCGGTACACTGTTTGTGTACTTTATGTACATATGTATATTGTATGATAGAAACCATAAAGTAGATCACTGTGTGTATCAGAATATGTGCTCGATGAAGTACAATCATATTATGTTAGAAATGACGCGATTCAAATTTGGCGCGCATCAAATTATATGGAGAATATTATTGCTGACTGTGACTTATAAGCCTTGAGCATACTAATAGTGAACATACTAATAGGAAAGTAATAAACGTGCGCCGTGAAATTTATGCAAAGAATACACTACAACAGGGTGTAATTACAGTAACGCGCAGGATTACACTGTGCAGTTGGCAAGTGCGCAGGCGCTTAATGTTCAAAGTTATTCCGTAATAACTTTTTAAAGTTATATTATATATAAATTTATTTTAAAATATATTTGTTCGATATACTTGTTTAAAATATATATTATTTATTTTATAATATACTTGTCCAATATATTTTTTTAAAATATATTTGTTCAATATACTTGTTTAAAATACATTTTATTTATATATTTGTTCTATCAAATTCATATACCTAATAGCATTAATATTCGTAAATAATACACCTTTGTGTATACTAGATGAAAGAAACAATGTATCCCTAAATAATCACAATACATTCACGATATATTATCTAAATTGTGTCTCGAATATAATTTACTTTCACCAGATGTGTATTACTAAAAGAAAAATGCAATTATACAATTTCCCTTCGAACCAACACTTTTTTGTTATTTCCCTCTTACTGGTGCCTGCAAGAAAAATGTACTTCTACAAAGTTACAAATTCCCGCCACGGAAGGTTAAATTAAATTTTAGACACTATTCGAAATCCGTGCGCATCTCCATCGAATAAGGTTCCGGAACAACATACCGAATAATTCGATCTCGTTTCAATTTCAAATAAAATTTGTCCGGGATGCGCTCGGTTCGTGACCGAGCTGTAAAGCCGCGTTTCGAAAAGCGAATCACCAGCGTTGTACCTGCAGCAACGCGAAAGGAAAAGAAACCCCGAGGGAAAAGCCGCGAGCCGCATCCCGAGGTGGCTGTACACCATTGAGCCACACGAGTGGGCAAATAAAGTTTACGCGATGGAAGAAGACGAGCCGCACGTTCGTCGATAAAAGCGGCGGCTCTCTCGCGAGTGCCAACGGGAACGAAATATCCCCGCTGACATATTGACACAGGCGAGTCGTAATTCGCGCCTCGCGGACAAATAGAGGGCTGCTCGTGGGCCGGCTGTGAAAAGATCCCTGTGCTCGAGGGCGCGATCCGTTTGCCCTGGTACCGAGTGCAAAGAGCCGGTGCAAATAAGACGAGCCACAAGAGACACGAGAAATCGTGTGCATCTGCTCTCCGTACTTCTTTCTCGCCTCCTACGATAATTCGAGCTGTTGCGCGACGCACCGGCTGATTTTCATTAAATGCCTGTTATCTTCAAGATATTCAACGTTCACAAACAGATTTTTACTCGAAATTTTATCGATCTTTCTCTTTGGACGCTTGTGAATTTTTTGGTTGAACGTTCGCGGTGATTATTGGGCACTGAAGCAATTTTTATGGCACTTCGTCGGAGGGTAAACATATTTTTAATATACCATGTGTTTATTCATATTTCTTACTGTATTTCTTGCAAACGTTAAGACGGTAGTATGTTTTAAATATAATGCTGTTAATAAAAAAAAAATGGACGTATACAGGTATTTGATCTACTTCAAATTATCTCATACTTACATTACGTATCATATATCATATATTATTACGTATCATGTACCACATACTATATACCATGTTTCATGTATCATGTACCACATATTATATATCATGTTTCATGTATCACGTACCACGTGTCATACAACATGTACCATACATCTTGTATCATACATGATTATCATACATGATTATCATACATGATTATCATACATCATTATCATACATCATATACCATACATTATGTATCATATATCATGTATCATTCATTATATATCATATGTCATGTATTATAATATGTGATACAATTAAAATAACGAGTCGTTCTTATGCAAATACCAAAAGGAAGAGTTCGGGAGTGGAATGGATCCATCAACAGGTACGAGTGTACCGATTTCAGCGAACGAAGGATGAAAGGTTACACAGAGGCTCGCCAATTATGCGGCGGTGATTAAAAAGTGGTATCTAGCCAGAGCAAAGATAGGGGCACTGCTATAGCGTGTACGAGCGTCTTGTTGGAACGTTGTATACGTTACTAATTAGAAGTAATTACTACGCGTGACATACATTGGGCTTCTTCAGATTGGCCGAGCCAGAACCACCGAGAGTAAACCCTCTCTCTCTCTCTCTCTGTTCACTTAGCAGCGAGAACGTGCTTACGGCTAAGTGGCCGCCGCGTAAGAGGGTTACATGCTGCGACTAGGTATTAACGATAATGAGACCGTAAGAGCAACGTTTAGATAAGAACAAGGACTCGAAAATAAAAAAGATATCGAGAGCAGAACCGATCGAAAGAAACCGACTGTACGCTGTTACGAACGGAGAGAGGTAAGGGATAAGTACCTCGCCAGGCTAATTAACTTCTCCGTTTTAATAGAGACTTTGGTGAGCCGGAGAATAATTAGGCAGGACGATGCGATCTATGTTATGCTGGACTTTGCAAGGGATATCGACGATGATAGCCTCAATTAAGATTAACTAACGTGGCGACGCGTTTGGGAGAATGTAATCGAATGCTCGTCGAAATTAACTGCACGGTACGGAGATATTTTTCGTGCGGGGATCAAGTGTGTATCATAAAAATGATGAGTGATTACACTTTTAAGTTTTCAAGCTTCTATGCATCAAATTTTTAAATGTTTTCAATAACAAGATTGTATCATTAGAAAAAATAAATAAAATAAAAAATGTCAGAGCCTCACGCTTCTGGATGTAAGGTACGTGTTTTATATTCGCACATGTGTCTAGACAGCTACAAGAGACCTTGCAGTGTGAGGATAGGAAAGTTGCACTATAAGACTGTACACATTTACATCTAACTGGTTTGATGTAATTCAGTAAGGTTTGAGAAAAAAAAACATCAAAAATATAGATAAAACGACATTTGCTTATCTTCAGTACTAATTACTTACGATAAAATTACTGTCATTAAAATTCAAAGTAATTCGCTATCGCACACACGATGATATACTATCATTTGGAAGTGAAAGTCGATATCAAAGAAATCGATGAAATGTTTGCGGAAATACTTGAACGTCAAACAATTACTTCCACGTTACACCGTGTATCGTTATTCAACGTCAATATGGTTGAAGTCGATATCGATGAAATCGGATGAAAAGCTCGTGGAAATAGTTGAATATCGAATGTTTACTTCCACGTTACACTATAGGTCACTCTTTGCGTATGCCCTCTTGGGCGAGGTAGCATATCCGCGTCTCACTTCGGTGGGCCGGATTTATAAAAAACTATAGGTCACTCGTAGACACCGAAAGAGTTAAAGTCGATATCGGATGAACAGCTGGTGGAAATACTTAAATATCGAACGATTACTTCCACGTTACTCTATATGTCACTCTTCGACACCAAAAGAAGTCGATGTCGACAAAATCGATGAAAAGCTTGCGGAAATACTTGAATATCAAATGATTACTTCCACGTTACACCATGTATCATCGTTCAGAAGAGTTAAAAGTCGACACCGACAAAATCGATGAAAAGCTCACGGAATCAAGTTGAACATCAAACGATTACGACCACGTTACACCGTGCATCATCGTTGAAATTGGTTAAAAGTCGATACCGACAAAACCGATGAAAAGCTCGTGAAAATAGTTGAATCACGAATGATTACTTCCACGTTACACGGTAACGAACATCGTCCGGGTCCCGAGGCGGGATTAAGCCAGCCGATTAACTCGCCGCAATAGGATTCGGAATGAAAATCCGCGCACAAGCTAGGAAGCGTTAAAGCACCGGCATGATCGCGGGGTCGCGAAGGTCATTTCGTATCAGAATGCACAAAATTGTTGCACTCTGAGCCGCTCGGCCACGTTCAATCATGCTAGAACCACGATGGATATTACAAGCCTCTCCTCCGACCGATCGGCACCAACCCCCTCCTCACGAGGCCTCCCCCGCCCTCACCCCCGCACGCACACACGGCTTCGAGCGGCATTAAAATAATTTAATTTAATACCCGGCAATTCCGCTTATTACCATTGCAACATCAATTTTAATAATAACCCTTTCCCGCCGAGATTCTTACAACGCCCTCTCTTTCTTCTCTTGTATCTATTTTCCCTCTATCTCACCCTCTCTGTTTCGTTTTCTCCCTCTTTCTCCTGTCGTTTTTTCACTCTCTCTTTTCCTGTCGCTTTTTCTCTCGTTCTCTTTCTCTTTCACTCTCTGTATTATCGGTTTCTTTTCAACGAGCAACTATCGATGCTATGGCGTTTCCTGTTCATCCAACGTCAAATCGACGAGTTCGATATTATACCGTTGCCGGGCTAATAGTATTCGTAACGCGTTGCCGACCAGGGACGAAGAGGACGAGAATCGAAGCGAAAATGATAGATCGATCAAAGCTCATATTCGGAAATTCCCCAAATTCTCAAGGTCCCAAAATTCTCAAAGCCCCAAATTCCCAAATCTCTAAATTCTCGAATTCCCCAAATTTCTCAATCTAAATTCTCAAAGCCCCCGAATTCCTAAATTTCCCAATTCTCAAAGTCCTCAAATTCCTATACTTCCAAATTCGCAAATTCCCCAAATTCCTAAATCTCTATATTCTCAAATTCCCCAAATTCTCAAAGCCCCCAAATTCTTAAATTTCCAAATTCGCAAATTCCCCAAATTCCTATATTTCCAAATTCGCAAATTCCTCAATTTCTCAAGGTCCCCAAATTGCTAAATCTCTAAATTCTTAAAATCCCCAAATTCTGAACGTCCCCAAATTCCTAAGTTACTAACCCCCACGCTCCGTAAATTATTTTATCACAGAGTTTAATCGACGATATCTCGAGCGTGGTCGACGGAACAGCGACGAAGGGGACGAGAATCGAAGCGAAAATGATAGATCCATCAAGGCTGTCTAGCATCAATATGATCGTCGAGACGAGGACACGTACGGTGCTGAAGGACCGTCGTCATACCCGATGAATTTTTCCCGTCTAGGGACGGCGGTGTGCAGCGCCTTAACCGGAAATGGAGCAAAAGCCGTTCATTAAGGCCGCCTAGAGAGTTTCCTGGGATTGCGATATCGACGAGGGGACGGCCAGGAGAAACGTTAAATTACGTGACGCTCGAGACAGAGAGCGGAGAACCAGATACCGGACGCGCATTTATATCGGTGCATTAAGCCGATGCATCGGGATGCGCCGACGTGTCCTCCCTATGCTACGCCAATTGCACGACGATTACGCGACTACCAACGGCCGTACATAAATCGACGGGTTACCTGAAAAATCGCCGGCTTTCCTTAGATGGCCGGAAAGAATGGGGCCCTGTTCGATTCGGCCGATTTATTTATCGCCAGACTACCGCCACGAATAAATCGATCCGCGGTGTACTGCACCAGCCATTCTTTCGAACATCGGGTGAATAATATTGTACATATTGTACACTTGTAGATTTATCGTACATATTAATATTGTATATATTGTACGTTTAGTTAGAAGTTATTTATTTAAAATTGTTGCATTAAGATAAACGTGGAATGTGCGTGTGAAGGGGCAACACTGCACGCTGAAATCTATTTTTCATAAATAATTTTTAACTACATTTGTAGTATTGTACACGCGAAGTTTGAATACAGTGAAACTGGCAATATAGGCAGTTAATAATAAAAATATGTTTATTTCAAAAAAATTGATCAAACTTTTTAACCAGAAAGTTTTACAGTCGATATTTGATAGCGGTAAAAATACTTACGACCTCAAAGGATTAAAAGTAGCAACTGCGATGACACGTAGCAGAGTTTCGAATCGATTTCGAGGCTACCAGAGAGAACACTCGATGTTGGCTTTCAGCGACATCGCAACAAAAAGCAACTGTCCGGTTATATCCGCGGGCCCGTATGTACACGAGGTCGCGCAGCCAGCCACTCTACATGGCCACATAAATTTTCCGGCGCGTCAGGACGCGTTAGCATTATTACGTGTGTCGAGGGAATACCGATCCGACCGACACTCTTTTTCTCCCGTTGGTTGAAAAACGGCGGGGAGGACCCGGTGTGCGTGAAGTGTGGCCGATCGTGTCCGCGCTACGTGCAGAACCGCGAGCATGTGCGCGGGCATAATCGAACGCCCGTTGGCGACCCACCGACCACCGAACGTGCGTTGACGCGAACCACTCGTGGCCAGATGGTAGCTGGATCGCGTTACAGAAATTGCCAATTACCTATAACATGCAATTTCTGCCTGCCCGCTCGATCTGCTATCGTATTAATCCACGGACCCGTTACCATCCTCCATCTCGCCATCTTCCGCGCCGTGTGATACGAACACACACCGACCACGAGAAACTTCTAACAACCGAGTCCTCGGCGAGCTTTTACTAACCTGCAAGTTATCCCTCGTACGAGCGCGGGAACGCGTATCGAGCCAGATCCTTCAGATTGCTTTGGCTTTCATTATAAGACCGTCCGCGGGGGGCAGAAGCTTAACAGCGGTACGCGACGGTGATGTACGGGTCGGGCGACCGAAACGGGGTCGCTGAAACCTCGGGGACCGAGAGGATTTTAATTCGTTAGTTCGTTTGGGAGTGCGGGTACAACAGATTTGGGTATTTGGAGATTTGAGAGATTTGAGATTTGGGGATTTCAGAGTTTGGGAGTTACGGAATTTGGGAATTTTAGAAACGGGAGAATGTGGGAGATTGGAAATTTATGATATGGGAATTCGAACGTGTGGATCTGAGAATCCAGGAATATCAAAATATCAGAGTTTCAGAAGATTTGAGAATTTTGGGATTTGACAATTTGGAGATTAGACAATTTGAGGATTTGAAAATCTGGAGTTTTGAGAACTTGAGGACTTGATAATCTGGAGTTTTGAGAACTTGAGGATTTGAAGGTACAAAGGTTTGAGACTTTTTGGGGATTGTACAATCTGGAGGTCCCAGAATGTGGGGATTAGAAAATCTGGAGTTTTGCTAATTCAAGGATTTGAACATCTTGAAGGTTGTGACTTTGGAGATTTGAAAATCTGGACATTTGAGAATTTGGGGATATCAACATCTCGATATTTGAGAATTTGAGGATTTGAAAATCTGGAGATTTGAGAACTTGAGGACTTGATAATCTGTAGTTTTGAGAACTTGAGGATTTCAAGGTACGGAGGTTTGAGACTTTTTGGGGATTGGACAATCTGAAGGTCCCAGAATTTGGGGATGAGAAAATCTGGAGTTTTGCCAATTCAGGGATTTGAATATCTTGAAGGTTGTGACTTTGGAGATTTGAAAATCTGGACATTTGAGAATTTGGGGATATCAATATCTCGATATTTGAGAATTTGGGGATTTGATAATCTGGAGTTTTGAGAACTTGAGGATTTAAAGGTACGGAGGTTTGAGAATTTTTGGGGATTGGACAATCTAGTGGTCCCAGAATTTGGCGATGAGAAAATCTGGAGTTTTGAGAATATGGAAACTTGAAATTTGAAGGTATGAGAATTTGGGTACTTGAGAATGTGAACCTTTTAAAGAGTTTCGAAACTGTAGACTTTTTCAGAGTTTAAGAATTTGGAGATTTAAAAATCTGGGGTTTCGAGTAGTTTTTGAAACCCGGACAGCTAAAAAAATACATCAAACCTAAAAATTTCAAAATTTGCAAAATCCAATAATTCGTTATTAAAAATCTCGGAAAATTTGACAACATCGTTCTCCTCGATCAAGCAAAACAGAAATAAAACGAACGATATGTCGCGAACGTTGTACCAATAGCGAACGAAGCACACGCGAATCCAGGTGGCAAACGCGTAACACTTTATATCGAATAATTAATAGCCGCGATAAGTGGGCAATAATCAAGTTACAAAGAAGGAAGCAGTTGGAGAACACGAGGATCATAGAGCGTGGAATCAATTTATGCGCGGCTAATGATCCACGCGAGCGTGTCTCTGTTTATACGTGTACGCTCGTAGGCAGCCCGGAAGGTGCACGATAGTGCAACAGTTGCGGCTCTGTAGAAGCCTTCATTTGTGTGACAACGTTAAATTAGCGCGGCGCGATAAACCGGCGTATAAAACGCGCTTAATTCGAGACTACCGCGAGAAGGCATTTAGTGGCACTCGCCACTGGATACAAGATCGTGCATCGATTTCAGACCATTAACGTGCCTCCCATACTCCTTTCGAATAGTATCGCTGCCATTCGCGTCGAAACAAAAAACGGCACCAACAGGTATTTCAACCTGGTATTGAATTTTGCCGGCGATAAAGCGAACTGATCGTCGTGCACCAGTTTCAGCTCGAATGCGTTAGAGTTTATACAAGGTGTCTATTATATAATTCGCGATTTATGCGAAAATTAGACGGGCGTGTACTTGGAAAATTGGTTGAAAATATGGAGCAACGATTTATTATGTATCGGAGAACGGATCAATCTGTGACGGAGAACAGTCTGAGATTTAAGTAGAACGTCCTCGTATAAATCGGACATAGATGACAAGTAGTTATGTCCACGCTTTATACTCCTTCTACATTGCTTTCTGTACAACTGCGATTAAATTGAGCGAGACTGATCATTCGTTCAGTGAATTTCATTGGCATTCGATATATTATAAACAAACATTGGCACATTAAATATTGAATGTCTTAACGTGAGTTACCTAGGTTATGTGAGTTGGAGCTGTTGTACAAACTGAATTAAAAATACAAAATTAACCCTTTGCGGACGTTGGAATATATGCCATTAGCAAATAGAAACTGCAAAACTCTCTGGTTAAAAAGTTTGGTCAACTTCTTTAAAATAATCATATTTTTATTATTAATTACCAGTATTATCTGTTTCACTGTGTTCAAACGTCACGTGCATAATACTACATGTATGCTGTGAAAAATTATTTATTAAAAATTATTGCTCCTAATCAAATGGCGAGTGATAGTCGCCGTTCGTCCGCAAAGGGTTAAAGAAAGTTATGATTGATTGCTACACCTTCGTTGCGAAGATCGTATACGTACACTTTGAAAAAGTATACGATCGTGCATATAGTTCGAAAAATTTGAATTAACATACGTGAAAAGACGTTCCCAAAAACCTAATAATTAGACGAACGGAAGTAATAATTAGATAAAAGGTAGTGGTAATTAGAAAGAATGTATAAAACGAGTGGAGCGGAAGCGGAAAGATAGTTTCCTCGACCAAAAATAATATAACATTCGCTCGAAGAAATTCACACGTGTCAAGTTCCGGCGACCTAACCGTGCTCAGGCTGTAGCATCACCCGGAAAAAGATTTGCTTGGTTTTTACGAGTCTCCTTGGCAAACATCCCAAACGATCGGTCCCGAACGCAAACTGGGACCTTTTTTACGCCGTGTTGTTCGATGCGAATTAACTCGTCCGTTCATAAACGAATCGTAACACGGGTCGGAACGAGATGTTCTAACGAGCGTTGCTCGCTTTGAATGGCTACGAGAATTCACAAGACGATGTACACTCGAGTGCAACATCGGCTTCGATCGATTTTAAAAAACGCTACATGTAAATTTGACAATTTTTTAATTTCCGAATTTTTATATTTTATGAGATTGCGAACGCTCGAGTTTGCAAATTTGGGATGTCGATGATTTTCGGTTCCGAACATGCACGAGTCTTCCAATTTCGAAGTTTTACAAATTTTCAAATTCTCGAAAATTCAATTTGAATTCCTGATATGGAAATTTTCCAAGAATTTCTTAAATAAAATTTCTCTACATTCCTGTATTCGTGGATTACTAAACATTTCTACTTCCGTATTCCCGTGTTTCGAAATTGTCTACTCTTCAAATTTCCCAAATTCTTCACATCCTTTTTCCAAATTTCGGGATCTCGAAATATCGGTATTTTTCAATTTCCTCATCACTTCGTCTCTGTATTCCTAGATTCTCAAATCTTCAAATCACTAGATCATTAAATTCTAAGATAAAAATATACCTAAATCCCCAAATTCCGGGGGGGACCAAAATCCCTAGACTCCAAATTCCTACATTCCAAAATCTCAAAATTCCAACACTGCCGATTCGAAAAAACTCTAGATAAATTCTACGCGCAGTAATTCATCGACCAAAAAATCCCTAGACCCCAATACCTTGGATTTCGCTATTCGAAAATTCCTAGACTCGACTATTCAAAAATTTCCAGACCCCACTATTCAGAAATCCTTCGATCCAAAAACCCAGAAACTCTTGAATCCCTGTAATCTTTAAAACAAAAGATCTCTATGTACAAACACCCATTGACGATAAAATCCCTAGAGTACGATACTCTAACATAACAAAAATTGCAAGAACATGTACTGGTAATTAAAAAACTGTTCCAAAATTAAAAAATATCTACGTACCCAAATTATTAAATGGTCCAAAAATATTTAGGATTAATTAAGATGCTTACGTTGAAATTCCAAAAATCCCCAAAAATCAGCGAACGACCTAACCCCTGCCCGTTGGTTGTCACATTTTCTGCAGGTAAAACAGATTCGGTGTGTGGACTGTACTGAATAAAAGCTATCATCAACGGTTATTAGAACGAGTCGAGAAACGAACCGTCGACAGATACTATTCCCTTCCCACCCCTTTTTTTAACCCCCTCGGAACTTGTTCGAGCTCGAAGTACCAGGATGACTGACAATTACTCGTCATTCCGGTCCGCAGTTTGCCGGACGAACAAAGCTTCGGATTTAATTGTTCTTCGGGCAAAAAACGACCCCTCCCCACCCCCTGGCCCACCCTTCGTTCTGGCTCGTTACGAATATTCAACCAGGCGTTCGAAGTTTCGGGGCTGCAAATATTGCTGCTGAGCATACACCGCCCCGGGGGCCCCGCCTGTTTGAAGAATAATTCCAAGAGGCCCGACTCGAGTTCCCTCGTATCGAGATTATTGACTCTCGAGCACGCTCGAGGAGCAAATAATCACCGGCGCAGAAACGGTTTGTTGATTCGAAACAGTTCAAGCGAGTTCGGCGATATCGGAAGCGCTCGTTTTCGGGTTCGGCCATCTTCGGTACTCGGGGATTTGGGTTACGTGGACTAGTTGCGAGTTACGAGTGCTTTACGACTGCGAGTTGATTGTAATTAGTGTACGGGCATCGACCGCATACCTTTAATTTGGAATTTAACTGATTCGAAGCTGCATATTCAAGGAAAAAATTCAAATACTAAAAATCCCTAAAACCTAGTATATAAAAGATTCAAACTCTCTAAATCCCAAGAGCCAAGACACCAAACAAAAACTACAAAACCCAAAGTCCAAAATTCAATTTCCAAAAAAATCCCAAAAATCTAGTACTCTAGTCTTTCAAAACCCCAAAATCCAAAAGCCAAAAATCCCCAAAACTAGTACCTCATAACACTAAACTTTCAAAGACCCAAAAATCTAGTACCGCAAAATACCAAAACCCAAAACCCAACATTTCTCAAAAACTAGTGTCTCAAAATACCAAAATCCCAAAGCAGAAAAGTCCCAAAAACCGGGTACCCCAAAATACCAAACTTTCGAACCCTCAAAATCCCGTAACTCCATAATCCCCGAATTCCTAAAACCCAAAAATTCCAAAAACCTAGTACCTCGAAATACCAAAATCCCAAAACAGAAAAGTCCCAAAAAACCAGTTACCCCAAAACACCATAATTTCAAATTCCAAAAACTTAGTGTCTCAAAATACCAAAACAGAAAAGTCCCAAGAACCAGGTATCCCAAAATACCAAATTTGAAACTCTGAAAATCCCAAAACTCCATAATTCCAAATTCCCTATATGTCGACGACCCAGAATCTCGAAACCCGAAAATCCTGAAAGTCCGAAGCCGCGAAACCCGAAAAATCTGAAGAAACCCAAAATCCCTGAAATCCCAGTATCACGGTACCTAAAAATCCCAGTATCCCAGTACCTGAAAATCCCATAACGTAGAGACTGCAAGGAAACGTTCGGTTCCCACAGTCCGATCGTTTCAATTCAACTAAATTGCGCGATCGCGAAGGTGTTAGGGCAATAAGCGCGGCCCGCTGGAATATGTGAAGCGACGCCGTTCGCGGTTTATTATTAATAGCGCGATAAGATCGTGATGCATTAGGCGAAACACTCAGCTCGTCAAGCAGTAACTGGTTCCGTGCCGAAGATAGAGTCCCTCATCCATCCCTAAAGACGCACGCTACGATAACACGGAGACGAACCGAGCCGCGTAACTACGAGATCTCGTGTGGGTAGAGCTGCAACCGCTTTGTGGGAAGAGACACGAACCTAACCCGTACCAGGTGGGAAAATGACGGATGTCGGTGCATCAGCCACGACGCCGAGCACACAACGAGCGGATTATGTGATCTCCGACGCAGCTTCGCTACTATACCGTGACCGGCACCAATGCTTTCCTACCTCGCTTTCAGAAATCATTGTTTAGAAAGGTTTCCAAAGGATTTATAGTTTAGACGGTTGATCAGGTGGAAATTTCCAGTTTTCGACATTTCTGTTTTTCGGAGTTTCGGAACGTCGAGGTTTGAGAAATTGAAAATTTCCTCCTTCGAACATTATCCAATTTCTAAACTTCCAAATTCTGGAATTCCCAAGTTTTGCAATTTTTAAATTCCAAAATTTCCAAATTTCGAAAGTCAAAAATTACCAAAATTCTAAATTCCAAAATTATTAAATCTCCAAATTCCATAAATTACAAATTTGAAAACCTCCAAGTTCCACAATCTCCAAATCTGAAAATATCCCAGTTCCAAAATTTTCAAATTTGGGAACATTCAAATTCCAAAAATACCCAACTTCCAAATTTCCAAATCCAGAATTTCCAAATTGCAAAATTACCCAATTTTCAAATTTCCAAATTTCCAAATTGCCAAAGTCTAAAATTTGAAAATACCAAAGTTACCATATTCTAAAACTTGAAAATCTCCAAATACCACAATTACCAAATTTCCTAGTTCCACAGTTTCAACACCTAAAACTCCAGAATGTTCAATTCCCGAAATGTCCAATTCTCCAAAATTTAATCTCGCATATTATACTACCTCTTTCATTTCATAATTGAACACTAAATTTACGGACGAGCGATGACCATTTATTTTTAAATTAAAACTAAACTAGAAAAGAAAAGAAATAAAATATGACACATAACTTATTTATAAAATGATCCTTTATCTTGACGACAGTTAACATAAATTTTGATAAATGCTTCTCCATCGTGTTTTTAATTTAAAATAAAAAACGTGTTATGAGTGATTTTGGCTCGTTCCGTAAATCTGGTGTTAATATGTTCAAAGAAAGAACGATTTAGAAAAGGCGATTAGTTTGACGATCACCCGTTACATCAGAGAAGTATCGAACTCTTTTTTGTGGCTGTTTTTGTATCGAGAAAGTAGAATTCGAAGCAGGTGGAATCGCAAGAAACGAAGATACATACGATTCTTTTTCTGTCGTTCTTTGAACACCGACACGCACACTCTGGACACAGTGATCGACCTGGCGTCATCTTCTCGTTCGTGGAGAGAATTTATAAAAGAAACTGGAATCGGTTTTTAGCAGCCCCGTCAAGGCTGACATCTTCTCGGAATCGGTGGCTGCCGGGAGCAAAAATTCCCTGAACAAATGTGACAGCCTCGATGGCTTTGGGACTTGTCAACCGGGACAACCTTCTCTTCCTGTCTTATGGTTACAATTTAATTGCTGTAAAAACCGACGTGCCAGACGGCTTGGTAAATAGATACCTAATTTGCAATTCTATTATTGCCACTTTCAATTATTATATGATTGAACTATGAAATGTTGTTTACTTGTCAAAGAACATTTAGCTTTTCGCGTATATAAATTTATAAGTTTTAACATGGCCACGTTCTTCAAATTTTCAAGTTTGTAAAATCTCAAGATTTTAAGTTCTCAAATCTTGACATTCTCAAGTTCTCAAGTTTGTGAGATCTCAAGATTTTAAGTCCTCAAATCTTGACATTCTCAAGTTCTCAAGTTTCTACGTTATCAAATTTTCAAATTCTCAAATTCTCAAGTTCCTAAATTTTCAAATTCTCAAGTTCCTAAATTTTCAAGACCTCAAGTTTTCAAAGACTCAAAATTGCAAGTTTTCAGGTTCGAGAGTTTTGAAGTTCACAAGTTCCCAAATACTCAAGTTTTCAAGTTCTCAAGTACTCGAGTCTACCAGTTTCAGGTTCAAGTTTTCAAGCCTACAAATTTGCAAGTTTACAAGTACAAAAATTTCGAACTTCCCAAATTTCTACATCTTCAAATTTCCAAGTGACCAAACAATCGAATTTAAAAATTTCTGAATACAAAAATTGTTAAGTCAGATATTTTCAAATACTTAATACGATCTCCAAATATTGTTACAAACTTTGCTCCATAATAATTAATTCCTACATACAAATCATTCGATTTCGTGTGACTAGTGTATAATTTTATTAAACACCCGATTGAACATTCTTTTCGTCCGCAAATAATAGAGCAGTAAATGTTTAATCCCGATAACTGCAACAATCATCGGAAAGCCGAGAGAGAAATTTAATAACGTTAATGGCGAGCGAGACTACGATCCCCGTGTATTATATTCAGCATAACGCATACGTTAGGTCGAAAGGCGAATAATAATGGCTACCGGGCCGAGGGACAGACTGGATTAATTTAATGTACGGTGATCCAGCAGGATTCGCATCCGTCCTAATGACGCGATAATATTCGGATGTGACCGTGTCTGGGCGGATGCAAAGTTCAAAGGTCACTGTACCGCGATCATGCGAACGGGTCACGCGTCCACGAATCGACCACGTACGAGGGCCATCGATACTTTTCGGATAAACAAAGGAACATCGAAGCAGAATATAATATACTGTGTTTCAATATTACTAAATTATTAAATTCTTCTAGCATGGGATATTTAAATTCATAGATTTATATAGTTGTATGAAGTTATGATGCTGGATCTGTATACACCTAGATGTTTCCGTGACTCCTTTTAACTTACGGGTCTAGAGACCTCGCCGATCCCACAATTACATTCATATATCCATACAACACATTTTTATACCTACAGATCCCTTGATCGTCTATAACCCATGACCCCTAGGTCAGTAGATCCTTAACCCCTTGCACTGCGATTCATTCGGCAAATGCGTCAGACATAAGGGACTATTCGCTGCTATAATATTAAAATGGTTAAATAAAGTTCGAATGTCGAGACTGTCTTACATTCCGTGATTCTCAACTGTGCAAATTACAATTACACCGAAATTGAACAATAAACCGTACTAAAAATATAAGCATGGTTTACCGTATTTGAACTGCTGGTGCGTCACGAGTGTAGCTCGTTATTACAGTTCAAGGGGTGAATAAATGAAAGCTTCCAATAAGTTGAAATAATGAACCTGTAAGTTCGAGCAGCAACCGAGGCAGAGAAACGTCGGCTCAAAACGGTCTCCTCCGTCGATCAGTCCGAGCAAATGTCGTGAAACGAAATTGCCCCTGTTGGCAACGAGTGTTAGGACATGCCAGCGAAATGTTCGTGGATGATCCCGTGTGGGAGCACGCGCTAAAGCGGCTACGAAGCAGCGAGACCGGAGTGGCAATAATTCTCGTGCTTTAGAGAGGCAATTTCGTGTCGAGTAAACGCACACGAACGCCGGATTTTTCGAGGGCTGCACTTTTCGATAATTTATGCCAACGAGGGGCGGGTATATCCGCTAGTTTCTCAGAAACGACCCGCGTTCCCTATCGGTAATATAACTTCGGATTCGACCGTGAGCGCCATACGCCGTGACAATTTTTCGCTTCTCCCTTTTTTTTTCATTGCTCCTCTGTAGGAAATATATATAGGATATTTGTAAAAATATTTGTAGAATATGATTATTAAAATTTATTTATTGAAAGGTAAGTAAGTAAAAATAGCAGAAAAAATGGAAAGAAAAGAAACAAACAATTCTTATCAATCTCGTGATGCACAAATCGACTCTCGATTTCTTTACTTCTCGACTTCTCACAAGATACTGCACTCTCTGTTTATGCATTACGCCTCTTCTCTATACAGATGTATAATACTGTCGGAGTCTTAAAGGGATGGTAGGTCGGGCTATTCTGAACAACTTTTTCCTTTGCCAAAATATCGGATGAAGCTTCGTTTTTAAATTATTAAGGAAAAACACTTGACCGATCCGTTGAGTTACCATCGCGATGCCCGTATGTTTGTTCACGACCACGGTTAACTCGAGTCTACGCTCCCTCCTTTGAGCGCGCGCAATTCTCGCGCTCCGATTGGTCAGTGTTTTTCCTTAATAATTTAAAAATGAAGCATCATGTGACATTTTGGCAAAGGAAAAAGTTGTTCATAATAACCCCACCTACCATAAGCCTAGAGATTTATCTAGAGACTTATTATTATTCTATTAGAGACTCTATTAGAGACTTAGATACCTATCTAGAGACTTTTCGGCGACGACATCGTTCCCTGAATCTAAACATCGGCATCCAATTCGTTTGAAACACTCCTTCATTCGCACCATACCTCTCATACGACCACACAGTCCACTCACGCATGCCACACTTCGTTCTCCTTTTCTCTCCCGAAATTTTCATGCCTAAGCGAAAGGGGTCGGGCAATTTCGGGATGCATCTTGTATCGCGATCGACCACCGTGCTAAGACGTCCACGAAGTTTCGGTCCGCGGCGAAAAACGAGGCGCACGAACCGTGCCCGGGGCGATACACGACGAGTTTCCGATACTTTTCGAAGCCAGATACGTGAGACGGATAAATTGTGCAGTTTTTTCGTAGCCGACCCGCGCGTCTCGGCTTACGTTACGTTTTCGGATAGCATATAAAACACGCCACGATCCGGCGGCCGAATCTTTTCGAGATATACGAGAAACCGAAAATTCCGAGAAAAATTCTGCCACCGATCCCCCTTAACATTCCTCCGACTTCGCTTCTGCCACTTGTTTTTTTTTTTTTTTTTTTTGGTATCCTCGACGCTTATACTGACTCTCGTGAACCGGCGAGACAGTTTACAAATGTTCTTTGACATCGCGATGCTTATTATACAGGCAAGTTTGGTGAGGACCACGTTGAAATTGAAATATATCAATAAGGTATCGTCGATATGTTTTAACACGTTTGTCACAAAAATATGTGTGACGTTCTTTTCCCTCAAGTTAATACCAAATTTATGGAACGAATCAAAATGTCCCATGACACATTTGTTGTTTTGAATCATAAAAACTATTAAGAAGCTTTTATCAAAATGTATGTCAACTTTTGTCAAGATGAAGGATCATAGTACAATTCAGTTTAGGTATCATGTTTTATTTATTCCCTTTTCTACTTTAGATTTAATTTAAAAATAAATGGCCATTGCGCGTCCGTAAATCTAGTGTCAAATAGGGTCTTAAATTGGGATTTTGTAAGGAATTTAATGGAACGAGCACTGAAGTATAAATACAAAACACATAAAAGGAAAATATAAAATATAAAAATCTACAGATTCAGAGTCTTCAAACGTCGACAAAATTTAAATATTGAGTCTTCAAACAACGACAATGTGTACAGATTGTTCGAGATTTCGAGTAGAACCAGAATCGAAATTATGTATCGTGGATATTTTGTTATAACAGCGATGGAGGGGCCACAATAATTGTGTATTCATCGCGATTCGAGCCGTAAAGCTTGGACGAAACCGTGGAACAACTTAATCGAGAAAACCGAATCGGGAGAAGAGGCACCCGGCGATAAACGATCGCCGGGAGAATACTGTCGATAAAAACGGGAGCGAACGTGGGGAAACAAAGGTAAAAACAATGAGGCAATTTAATAATGTCGGTGCGTGCAGTTAGCCGCGATACTGTGGCTCGTACTTCTTCAGAGAACGAGAAAGATGGGTACAGTCAACGGCAGATACACGTTCTCTAGGACAATATCAAACGGAAAAAAAGTTTCTTACATCCGTGAATTTCTAGGAATTTTCGACGTTCGACGATTTTTAGACGCGTTAAGAGTTTCGAGGAAGTATGTTGGATATTTGGAGAGTTGTTAATTGAAGAATTTTTGGATGTAGAAATTTACGAGATTGACTGCTAGGAAATTTAGGGACGTTTGGATTTACGAGCCTAGGGATATGGGAATTTGTAAATTGAGGGATCTAGAGATTTCAAGATCTAGAAATTTGAAGATGTGGAGATTTGGGGATTCAGGGGTTTAGGGGTCTACCAATTTAAGTTAGGAATTTAGGAATTTAGGAATTTAGGAATTTAGGAATTTAGAAACTTAGGAACTTAGGAATTTTGGAATTTAGAAACTTAGGAACTTAGGAATTTAGGAATTTAGGAATTTAGGAATTTAGGAATTTAGGAATTTAGGAATTTAGGAATTTAGGAATTTAGGAATTTAGGAATTTAGGAATTTAGGAATTTAGAAACTTAGGAACTTAGGAATTTTGGAATTTAGAAACTTAGGAATTTAGGAATTTAGGAATTTAGGAATTTAGGAATTTAGGAATTTAGGAATTTAGGAATTTAGGAATTTAGGAATTTAGGAATTTAGGAATTTAGGAATTTAGGAATTTAGGAATTTAGGAATTTAGGAATTTAGGAATTTAGGAATTTAGAAACTTAGGAATTTAGGAATTTAGGAAGTTGGAAATTTAGACATTTAGAAATTAAAAAATTTAGAAATTCGGAAATTCGGAAATTCGGAAATTTAGAAATTTAGAAATTTAGAAATTTAGAAATTTAGAAATTTGGAAATTTAGAAATTTGGAAATCTAGGGACTCGGGGATCTAGTAACCCTGCACGCTAAAAATTCGAAGAGCTAAAGATTTGGGGGTGTAAGGATTCGGTGATATAATAATTTGAAGATACGACGATTTGAACGATTAGAACTGTGGAGAATCAATGATACGAATAAGAATAATAATAACAACTACATTACACAATTCTATCTCACTCACTCCCAAGACACTTGCCGACAATCACTGTCTCTGACCTAATCGCTATACATCACCTCACTAGCCAATAATTCCTATCACAGAAAATACGCGTGAACCTAGAATGAACACCCGTTCATTTTCCGAACACTTAGATCAGCCTCCTCGCGCGCCAATTCCTGGGTCGTGTACGCGTCCTTGTCCCGAAGGAAGTTCGCGTTGCTTCCGAGTGTACCTGCCGTTACAAAACGTCGAAGAACGTCCTACGACGAGTATGTACGTGGAAAAGAAGAAGACGTGCACAGGTACGAGACTGGTACCTGGATGCAGATGATCCGAGATTATAGACATTAGGGACATTAGCCTCGGCGTTATATGATTGTTCATTGGCCGGCGGTACAACGGGCACCCCACACGCGAGCATTTACCGGGGCCCAAGGAGGGATCGTCGCCGCTTTAATACGCGCCTTTCGCGGCGAGTAAGTGATTCGAGACGCGTAATTTGCGGATTTCACTGCGCCAGACCACGATGCTCTTGTCGCGGATGCGCACGTTTCTTAAGGAATACCGGGCTTCTTGTGTCTAAATTATTTCGTATATTTCGATTCTTATTTATTTCATTACTTTGCTTACTGATTATCCAAGCTACAAAACAGTGACAGATTCAATTAGCTGAAGTCCCGATCTCTCGAGTGCCGAATCTCTCAAATTCATAATTTCTTATTCTTGGAATCTCCCAAAATTCCAAGTAACCGGAGAACCGATCTCTCAAAAGTGCCAAAACAACCAAATTACTAATTTCACAAATTTATAATCTTTGAAGTCCCAATTTCTCAACCACCAACTCTTCCAAAGTTCCAATTAGCCAAAATCCCGATCTCTCAACTGCCAAATCTCGCAAATTCCCAAACTGTTATCCTTGGAATCTCCAAAAATTCCAAATAACAGAAGGACCGATCTCTTAAGCACCAAGTCGGCCAAATTCCTAATCTCTCAACCTCCAAATCTCCCAAAATTCCAATTAGACGAAATCCTGATCTCTCAAGTTCTATATCTCCCAAAACCCAAATCTCTCAACTTCCTGATTTCCCAAGTTCCAACTTTTCAACCCCCGTATCTCCCAAAGTTCCAAATAGGCAAAGTTCCTATCTCTCAGGCGCCTAATCTCCCAAATTCCCAATCTCTCAACCTTCGAATCTCCCAAATTTCCAATTAGCCGAAGTTCCGATCTCGCAAGTTCCATATCTCTCAAGTTTCAATTTCTCACCCCTAAATCTCGGAAAGTTCCAATTTCTCAACCATCAAATCTCCAAAAGTTCCAATTTCTCAACCCCCAAATCCCTCAAAGTTCCAATCAGCCAAAGTCCCAATCTCTCCAGTGCCTAATCGCCCAAACTCCAAATCCCCGAAAGTCCCAATTAGCCAAAATCCCAATTCCCCGACCCTCGAATCTCCCGAAATTGCCCTTTCTGAAACCCCTATCTCGCGATCTAGCGAAGCTAAAATAAGGAGCTTTGAAAGCTTTGCCCATAACATTAGATAGGATACGCGAGTACGGAACAAACAAAAAATCCCCGACCATCGGTACGTGGAGCCTGATCGTTTCTCTCTCAATTATCTCCTAAACGCCTTCTACGACTTCCGTCTTGTAAGCCGCTAAAACGCACAGATCTAACGAAGAATAATCTCCACATGAACTATACGCCGCATCCGCCATGGCCAAACAATAATTGAATAACTGAATCTGCCTTCCCGTGAGTGCTTCTCCCCTCTATATCCTCCCTTATTTCTATCGGTAAATCGAGAACGACCTTCGATCCTCGACGATGGATAAGGATAACCGCGCGATGAAGATAACGAGATAGAATTACGTACAAGATGACGAGGGAATTAGCCGGCTGTGTCTATCGTATTATCGCAGATACTCGTTCGATATCCGATACAGTTAGACGTAATTAGACGAGTATCGAACATAAAGCTACAGTCGAATCTGTTCGTTTCAAACCATCGATTAGCTCTCGTTTCGCTCTGTTATACACTCGATTTACTTGTATATCACTGAACCTATCGAGGTATAATGCGCGTATATTTTGAAATTAAAAATGAAGTTGAGAAGTACATGAACGAATCATAAAATACAAATTAGTGTACGCGTTAATTCTTTGCTTCGATGAAAATCAACACGAATTTCAAAAGAAGTCACCTCACATACTTTGTAATTTAAAATTGAACACTTGTTAAATGATCATTTTGACCGCTTTGGTAGGTTCAGTGATATCTCTTGTGTATATGTATACATCTATTTCGTCCTAATCTTTATTTACAACCGGTATACCGTCTTTCTTGTGACTCATAAAGGACTCTTTAACATTTGACTCGACTTTCTTCTACATAGTCGTTGCCCAAGGTAGACAATTTTCAATAGTAGACAATTATCGTCGTGCCTCACAGAGGACTCTTTGCCTTCGACTCTCCTTTGTATTACATAGTCATAGCTCAATGTAAATAATTTTTAACAATATTCAACTTTTCTTGTGGCTCATACAGGACTCTTCACCCTTCGACTCTACTTTCTTCTACATAGTCGTTGCCCAAGGTAGACAATTTTCAATAGTAGACAATTATCGTCGTGCCTCACAGAGGACTCTTTGCCTTCGACCCTCCTTTGTATTACATAGTCATAGGTCAATGTAAATAACTTTTAACAATATTCAACTTTTCTCGTGGCTCATACAGGACTCTTCACCCTTCGACTCTACTTTCTTCTACATAGTCGTTGCCCAATGTAGACAATTTTCAATAGTAGACAATTATCATCGTGACTCACAGAGGACTCTTTACCTTCGACCCTCCTTTGTATTACATAGTCATAGCTCAATGTAAATAATTTTTAACAATATTCAACTTTTCTCGTGGCTCATACAGGACTCTTCATCCTTCGACTCTACTTTCTTCTACATAGTCGTTGCCCAATGTAGACAATTTTCAATAGTAGACAATTATCATCGTGACTCACAGAGGACTCTTTGCCTTCGACCCTCCTTTGTATTACATAGTCATAGCTCAATGTAAATAATTTTTAACAATATTCAACTTTTCTCGTGGCTCATACAGGACTCTTCATCCTTCGACTCTACTTTCTTCTACATAGTCGTTGCCCAATGTAGACAATTTTCAATAGTAGACAATTATCATCGTGACTCACAGAGGACTCTTTGCCTTCGACCCTCCTTTGTATTACATAGTCATAGCTCAATGTAAATAATTTTTAACAATATTCAACTTTTCTCGTGGCTCATACAGGACTCTTCACCCTTCGACTCTACTTTCTTCTACATAGTCGTTGCCCAATGTAGACAATTTTCAATAGTAGACAATTATCATCGTGACTCACAGAGGACTCTTTGCCTTCGACCCTCCTTTGTATTACATAGTCATAGGTCAATGTAAATAATTTTTAACAATATTCAACTTTTCTTGTGGCTCATACACGACTCTTCACCCTTCGGCTCTATTTTCTTCACCATACTCGTTGCCCAATGTAAATAATCTTCAACAGTAAACAATTATCCTCGTTTTTATCGACCCTTCGCCGACCCGTTTTTTGCTCAACGGTCGTGTTTACATTTATTTAACCGATTTCCTGTGTTCGGCTCCCAGAGATCGAAGCGGACAGGGCTCGATTTTTCGAAGCAAGTACACAGGACATCGATCTGACCCGCGTCGACGATCCTTTTTCACCTGTCCCCCCCTCGCAAATCGCCGAAAGCCGAGGAGGGTCGTTGGTTCGGACAAGAATCTCGCTCGTTCGCCGACGTTTCGGGGATCGAATTTCAACCGACGAACGATTTCAGCCCCCTCGGGGAACTTATCGACTCTCCGGTCGCCACCTTTGGGGATCCGATTACCACGCAGGTGAGTTGTAAGGTGCGCGAACGAAAGGAGACAGGTAAAAACGACCAACCGACTCGGAAAACGAGGATCTTTGTACACCCGGGTGATACGTAGCGTTCCAACGGTTAAACCCTCGATGGCGTCATGTGGAAAAATAAGCGGATCTTTGGGTATCTAAAGATTTGGGTATCCAGAAATTTGAGAATTTATTATAGCGCAAAGGAGAGTCGAAGGCAAGGGGTCCTCTGTGAGTCACGACGATAATTGTCTACTATTGAGTGTCTACGGTCTCGGTTTCGCGAGTAGATAGTTTGTATCGAATTGGTGATCGGTCCCCGTGACAGAATCGAGAGAAGCACAATTCCAGAAGTGGCTATCCCGTAATCTACCGTCGAGATTTCTCGGATCCCGATCGGTAACGACCGAACCCGGTGGTTCGAGAAACCCACGTCGAGGTGCCGAGGGAAGGTCGTTTACCCTTCCCGCGTAGGAATCTCTTCATCGTTCAAGTAGCCGGCACAGGACGTGGATTATCTCTCTACACGTGCAATATCTTCGGCTACTACTCGCTGGCGAGTCGAGTGCTTTCAATTCCATCCTCGGATAAAGTAGATCTGATGGATGTCTCAAGGATGACTCGACGCTTCGCACCGAAGAAAAGAGACGTTTCATTTTTACCGACTGCGAGAGGAGAGTGGGGGCACGGAACCCGAAGCGAAACCTTCGCGATAAAAGAATAAAAGGTGCCGATCCTATTCGACGAGAGATTAAAATCATCGAAAAATTCTATCGCGCTTATTACTGCACCGATGATGTCCAGTGCGGATTCCGTGCGACTGTGCGAGATTCTGTCTGCTCGCGAAATTATCGCGACTAAATTAGTTATTATGTGTAAGAAACTGGAAAGGACGAATTTCGAGGAAGAATTTGACCGATGTTCGACTATTCGTAATATATAAGACGAATTACTTGGATCATCTGACTTACTGGAATCATTTGGATCACTTCGATCGCTGAAAATACTTGGAACAATAGAATCACATGAACGACTTGAAATATCTAAACTGCTTGAACCGCTTGAATCACTTCAGCTAATTGAACTACTTTAATTGTCTGAATTACGTGAATTACTTGCACCACTTGAATTACTGAAATTACTTGGACGACTCAAATGACTTGATGTATAAATTGTTTCATTTGTTTCCAGTGTTTCAATGATTTCAATTCTTTCAATTGTTTGAACTGTTCGAATTGTTTGAATTGCTACAATTGTTTGAGTTGGTTGAGTTGTTTGAATTGTTTGAATTGTTTGAATTATTTGAATTGTTTGAATTGTTTGAATTGTTTGAATTGTTTGAATTGTTTGAATTGTTTGAATTGTTTGAATTGTTTGAATTGTTTGAATTGTTTGAATTGTTTGAATTGTTTGAATTGTTTGAATTGTTTGAATTGTTTGAATTGTTTGAATTGTTTGAATTGTTTGAATTGTTTGAATTGTTTGAATTGTTTGAATTGTTTGAATTGTTCGAATTGTTTGAATTGTTTGAATTGTACGATTTATTCGAATTGTTTGAATTGTTTGAATTGTTTGAATTGTTTGAATTGTTTGAATTGTTTGAATTGTTTGAATTGTTTGAATTGTTTAAATTGTCTGAATTGTTTGAATTCTTTAAACTGCTTGAATTACTTAAATTGTGTCAATCGTATAAACTATCCGAATTAGTCGAATAAACAAATTTTAATTTCTCCTATTAACGAGGTTTCATTATTCTGCGACAGTCTAAATTTCTAAAAACAACGACAACAAATATCGTTAAATTTTCTCGACATTTTCCGAATAAAACAGAACGCAACAGATAACCATCTTTATAAATGTTGTAATATCAGAAGTAAAACTCACGAACGGACGAAACGAATAAATGCTTAAGTTCCCGTGTTAAAACGAAATACCTTGGTTAATTGGTTAAGGACGAGTCCGAGCGTAGTCTAACGTCGACCGGTACATTAAACGCAACGATCTATTGCCGATCTATCATTTACGATTTCAATTAAACGCAGCGAGATAACCGGCGATGAAACGCGCGCGTCACGGATCGGTATATTTCGCCGGCAAGTGTTCCGTTGTCGCGCGCCATTGACGATTTCTCGATCGTCCGTATCGACCGAACGATCAGGAAGTATCCTCTCCTCTTGTACGAGTTCGATCATTCGATGCTGGTATAATTAAAGCGTACCGCGAGCAACGAACGAGAAAGGCGGAGTGAACTGGTTCGTTAGCGGGAGAGAGATCGACACGTCGATTAGAAATGAGCGCACAGGAGCTACGTGCATGTTACCGGCAGAAAAATATTAACGATGGTTTATCGAACTATAGAGCCGAAGGGAAGGTTTGTTACGGTAATCATGCTCGTTGAGGTTGTTCTACACCCTGAACACGGGATGCTGCTTACGGGTTCAGGAAATATCCCTACGTTAATAACAACGATCTAATTGCATCTGTCGGTGCTAAAAGCTCGAAATTTTCGTTTCTTTCGATCGCGTATGAAATATCGCGAACGTTAGACACGGAACATAGCGCTTATGGTAATAGGAAATACGGGGCATAACATATAGAGTATAAAACCGGGAACATAATGTTTCATACATGGAACACGGAACGCGACATCTAAAATACCGAATGCCAGGCGTAACATCTATCGTATTACATATAAAACGTACGAGCTAGGATATTAAATATAAAACGCAACGTCTAAAATATTATATATTAAACGCAACGTTTAAAATATGAAATATAAGACGCTACATCTAAAATACGAAATATAAGACGTAATATCTAAGATGTTAAATATAAAACGTGACATCTAGGATATTATATATAAAACGTGAAATTTAGATTGTTATATATAAAACGTAACATCGGAAATATTAAATATGAAATATGACATCCCGAACAGCTACCATGGGATGTTTAATTCAATCAACGATTAAAATGTTCAATACAGAGACATGTATCAATGTCATTTAAATTCATGAATAATTTATGTATGTTGTAAAAGTAACATACTGTGAATGTTACGAAATATATTCCTAAATTGTCCGATTCTTCTATGATTAAACGTAACTTGATCATCTTAATCAGAACAATAAACAATCAATTACGTAATATGACTATTAATGTGACTCACTCTGTCCCAGTAATAATGAAACACCATTTTTCAAGCAAACGATCGAATTACTCCTAGTTATTTTTGCATTTGTCATCCTCAGAAAGAATACACGATGTGGTGATAAACAAGTTTGTCTTTGAACTTGATGGTCAAATTTTACCTTGAACTAGAAGGTCAAGCCTGACACGTGACACACTCGCACTCAAACCAAATTCTACTCGAATTTTGAATATGCAATTTGGAGTTGGAGTTAAATTATAATTTGCATAGTGAAGGTTAAGCCTGACACGTGACACACTGGTACCTAAATAGCGACAAATCCTACTCGAATTTCCAGTATGCAATTTTGAGTTAAAGTTGAATTATAATTAGCATAGTGAAGGTTAAGCCTGACACGTGACAAACTCGCACTTAAACCAAATCCTACGCGAATTATGAATATGCAATTTGGAATTGGAGTTAAATTATAATTAGCATAGTGAAGGTAAAGCCTGACAAGTGACACACTGGTACCTAAATCGCGATAAATCCTACTCGAATTTTCAGTATGCAATTTTGAGTTGAAGTTGAATTATAATTAGCATAGTGAATGTTAGCCTAACACGTGAGACACTGGTACCTAAACCGCGACAAATCCTACTCGAATTTTCAGTATGCAATTTTTAGTTGAAGTTGAGTTATAATTTTCATAGTGAAGCATTGATGAATACAAAATTGATATAAAATTTGAACGTTCTTTATCTGTCATAATATCGTACCTGTGACTGATTTAATTGACTTAATTAATTTAATTAAATAAATCATAGAGTAAGGGGTTAACATTAGCCAATTCCCATAACCGATAGCGCGTTCATAAAAACCGCGGAGTGCTTTTCATCTTCCTCGCCGAAGAAGGTGGGATAGTGCTCGGGTATCGACCGCAGGAAGTTGAATAGAAAACGGAAATTAGTTGCCCCTTTGGAGCGCAAAAGGGAAAAATAGCGAAGCGAAGAAAAATGAACGTAACGTTGCCACGCCCCTTTCAATCGGCGAAACGTTTTTTCCTCGATTTCCTACATTATTTCGTCCAATTTGGATCGTAGACACGCAGCACAGGTAAGCTAGAGGAGCAGCGTTAATGCTCCTTCGATCCAGTCATTCTGGTACCGTGACTCACCGCAGTCCGTGCAAAAGCAACAGGGTCGATCCCGGGGCTTTTTGCGGCTGGCGTGCAGGTGCTAGCTTCGTATAATTATCACTAATTCCTGAGAGGAGAGCGAAAACCCTGGTCAAGGACTCGCTGTTCTCAGGATGCCACTCTGCGTCATCAACGGTTCAACTTTTGCTGCTCTGTTTCCGATGTAAAACCGTCTGAGCGGCTCTTTTGCACCTGCTGCTCTTCCTCCTTTCCCGTTGCGCGTTTAACTCTTACACGCTTTCGTTTCTTCACGGGGTATTTACCGAATACGATGCTCAAGTGTGACCTTGAATCGAATGAAACTTGCAATACGTCGCTCTATAGAGTGACCAAAAGAAACGACTTTCAACCCCTAGCACAAGTGGTGATGTCCTGAGGGAAGTGTAAAAATTCCAGTTTTTGCCTTATTTTTCCTATTATTTTTTCAGAGGGTGTTTGCCATATACGATGATCAAATATACCCTTCAACCTAATGAAACTTGCAATATGCTGTTCGATAGCCTGACTGAAAGAAACATCTGCCGAGTTTCAACCCCCTAGTTAATTTGTGATGTGGTAAAGGAAGAGTCCAAATTCCAGTTTTCGTCTTATATTTTCTATTATTTTTTCAGAGGGTGTTTGCCATATACGATAATCAAATATTTCCTTCAACCTAATGAAACTTGCAATATGCTGTTCGATAGCCTGACTGAAAGAAACATCTGGCGAGTTTCAACCCCCTAGTTAATTTGTGATGTGGTAAAGGAAGAGTCCAAATTCCAGTTTTCGTCTTATATTTTCTATTATTTTTTCAGAGGGTGTCTGCCATATACGATGATCAAATATTTCCTTCAACCGAATAAAAATTGTAATATGTTATTCGATAGCCTGACTGAAAGAAACAACTGGTGAACTTCAACCCCCTAGCACAACTGATGAGGTGGTAAAGGAAGAGTTAAAATTCCAGTTTTTGCCTTATTTTTCCTATTATTTTTTTAGAGGGTATTTACCAAATACGATGATCAAATGTGTTCTTCAATCGAATGAACCTTGTAATGCGTTATTCGATGACGTATTCGAAAGAAACATCTCGCGAGTTTCAACCCCCTGTGCCAACCGGTGGGATGGTAACAGTAAATGATCGAAATTGCAGTTTTTGCCTTATTTTTCCTTCTTAGTGACGAACAAAAATTCCGAAAAAATTGCAAAAAGCCTAGAAAGCAGTAGCATGTATTAAACAATTGTCTCAAATTTCTTTTATCACAACCTATAATCGTGAAAAATAGAAAATTGCTAAAGTAGTTAAAAGATGCTTCTCTTGAAACCTTGTTAATTTTTATCAAGATACATAATCAATGTGTATGTCCAATAATATTTATCGTTCGTTTACGTTACTATGAAATTTTAAATTATACGCTGTCAGTACCAAAAGCGAATTCACACGAACAAGCTCAAGTACGAACAAAGGAAGGTACTAAAAAAGAAAAAAAACAAAAATTAAAATCAAATTTACGGTCGTAGGAGGCAAATGTTCTTCCCCGAAGTTCCAAAAATATTCCATCAAAGTGGAAAGCTTCGCTGTCGTAATTCGAGCACACGAAACTCGGGGAAATTCGAGCACAAAATGGCTTGTACGAGCAGGCGGCCGCGTAAAAATCGAATAAAAAAAAAGAATTGGAAGGAAAGAAAGAAAGAAAGAGATAGACCACTCGACTGACCAACGCGAATCGTTTTCTTATAACGATCGTTTTTACACCCCGAAGAATTTCTTCTGGGTATTGAGTCGTAAACGCGGAAATTTACGAACTCCGCGTTTTCGACGGGTATGAATAACACATCCGACCGAAATTGCAAACCACTTTCACGCCCACGTTGCTGCTACAAATTTTGCGAACCAACAGCCAAGCTACAGGATTCCCGTCGTAAATAATCTCTGAATTAGGGGAGAATGTGAGATGAGACGAAGAAAGGGGTGTGGGCCGTTGTAAATTATCGAAAAAATACGATTCTCGCCGAATACGGTTTGAGGCCATCATCGGAGATGGATCGATATTGAGTATGGATGTTTTAAACATTATTTTTAGAAATGTAATTAAATATAGAATATTGAAGATCTTTATTGATTACTTCTTCTGTCGTCGATCTTATGTGGAAGGTTACAGCATTCAAGTATTAATGATTTAGGATATTAATGGAAATGGAGAAGATATTGATACATAGTGCAATATCAATCGATACGAAATGCAATTGAAAGAGTGGTGAAACGTAACAAAATTATTACTTGGTGGTAAATGTACTATGTCATATGACGTGACTGTATGACGTATCGATATGTACTCTATAATTAGTGATAAGTAACGAATATTTAACATTTTAGTCACCCGAAGTCTTATTTCTAATCAGATTTCTAAAGTCACATAAATTCCAAAGTCTTAAATTCCCAGGGTTCCAAATTTCAAAATCCTCAATTTTGGCAAGATCCTACATTTTCCAAGGTCTTTTTCAAGCTCTCCTATATTTTTCAAGGTCCCAAATTCAGAAGAGCCGAAATTTGCAATATCCAAAACTTGCAAGGTTCCATATTCATAAGATATTCCAAATTCGCAAAGTTACAAATTCCCAGATACTAAACTCTCGAGTTCCCAAATTTCCAAAGCCTCGACGTTCCAAGGTTCCATATTTCGATGGTGCCATTTTTCCAACGTCTCATATCTCCAAGACCCCAATTATACAAGATTCTATCTTTGACAAGGTCCTACGTTTGCAAAGTCCTCATCTCCCCAGATCTCGAGTTTTCAAGATCCTACATTTGTCAAAGTTCCAAATTCCCAAAGACCCAAATTTGTAACATCCCAATGTCTCAAGATTCTATATTTACCGAAGGTCCTAAATTCTCACTACATCCGCAAAGTCCCAATGTCCTAAGATGATCTCATTCCTGAAATCCAAATCTCCTAAGAGGTCCCACATTCCCTAAACCCCACTCATACCGGTTTAAATCCTAAAATTCCCAAAATTCAAAGCCGGAACACGCGAAAATCCGAATGCAGCGAGAACTCGCTACCCCATCGATTTCCGCCGCGTTAACGCGTCGAAATCCCGTTGCAGAGCGATGCACGAACAATCGCACGCGAATGGTTCAGAAATTACAGTTAATCCGCGTATAATGACAAGCCGAAGATCGAAAGCTCGGGAGTTAAACGATCGGCGGCTGCGATGAACCGTGAACGGCGCGGCATCGAAAAGCGAACAACGAAAAACAAGGTCGGAGGGAAAAAAGAATTGATCGTGCAGCAGGAACAAAAGAAGGAGGAGGAGGTGAAGAAGGAGCAATAAGAAGAACGGGTCGAACGTGGTCCGGTTCGATTCGATGAAGAGAGGTTTGATGTACGAGCACGGGCCGGCGAGCATTTTGTATCTGCGAGTCGCCGGCGTCCGAAAATGAAAAGATCCCCGGGGACGATACGTTGGATTGAATTCGAATGGCTTTTGGCAGCGGGCGTAGTCGTTATTCTGATTTATTGGGGCCGTTCGACGGTGCCCACGGTACCAAAGAAACAGACGCGAAACAATAAAGCTTGGCTCTCTGAACGACGGTGCTCGCGCGGCTACGTTAAATAACGAGACGGCCATGGCCGTGAAAGAGATTCGATCTAAAGTGCCGGTTACAACATTGTCGTAACAACTTTCTTCCTCTTCTTCTTTGCTACCTTCGTCGCGTCCGCATTTTATCGATCTGTCCTCGCGTGCCGCTGCGAATCGCGCGTCTGACGAACCACGAATATCGAACTCTTCAGGAATCTGACGAAAATTAACCGATAGTACTTGCACTCGGACTTGTGAATTTTGAAGTTTAACAATTTTGAACTGGAATGTTTTACGGTTGCTATTTGACAACGATCAAAATGCTGCCGAGTGTGAAGAGTTAACCCTTTCGCGCCGAGCGCCGCATATATGCGGCATCGACATTGTGGCGACCACGCATGCAACGCCATCTAAGCAAGTGCACTTCGTAGTTAATTGTTTTTACATATTTTTTACGTATTACTTATTACATTAGAGCAATGATTGTTTTATTCAGCACAGTTCCTATTTAAGACTTAGAACAACATAAAAAACCACGGGCACTGTGCATATTTACGGCGCGAGTTTCCGTTCAGGGACGGTACTTCGGCGGACGGGGAGCTCGGCGCGAAAGGGCTAATTATAAGATATAAGAAAATATAAGAGAATAATGTAATATACGAATTAGTATTTGTGGTATATGACCTCAATATACCATGTATAATCTTCGATGATATTTGCGGTGTTCTATCGAAATAAATTGTAAAACCACACTACATTTTCGATAGTATTCCTTGAATATCGGTAACATTCTATTTCGCGAATATCAATTCGAATGCATTCTATTTTTGCATACGAAACGCACGCGTATCTGTTCGGCGAGTAATCCAGCGACAATAACCGTAAATCGTGAGAGGAAAGTTTCGCCAGAGAGGAAACTATCGGTGTTTCCCTTCCTTTTACGAATGATCATGTTGTAAGTATGTACATACACGATTCGCAACCAAGAAGAGATATCTGACTTACCCTTCAGCTGCGTAGACTCGATGGCGAACATGTTCAAAGCAAGTAACTGAAGGAGTCTCGTCCCAGGAAGCGGTAGCGGCGAATGTTGAAGAAGCGCTCTGAATTCTTTCAGCATCTGAACGCCGGCTTCTTGAAACGTCTCCATTCTGTAACAAGAAACGACAAATCAATTAGTACCAATTAGATTAATATAATTAAATTTAATAACGATTAAATTAACTTTGTTGAATTTAATAAAGATTAAATTAATTTTGTTAAATTTAATAACAATTAAATTAATTTTTTTGAATTTAATAGCAATTAAATTAATTTTGTTGAATTTAATAGCAATTAAATTAATTTTGTTGAATTTAATAACGATTAAATATATATTGAATTTAATTAATCTGTTATTGTAATGATAGTACTGCAATAATTAATAGATGATTTCAAGACGAGAAAGTGTTGAACGAAGATAATATTAAATTTACGAATCTAAAATTTTCAAACTTCCAAATTTATTAAATTCCCGAGGCTCTAAATTTCTTAAGTCCTGAAAATTCTTCGAACCCCCAAATCCTTAAATCACCGAATTCCCAAATTCCAAAAAATTCCGAAATTATTCAAGTTCTCCTGATTTCTCAAATCCCTAAATTTTTCATATTTCTAATGTTCCAAATTCCCCAAGTCCTCAAAATCCAAGACCGCAAATTCTTCGAATCCTTCAAATCCAGAATTCCCAAATTTTCTATTTCTCCAAATTTCTCAACTTCGTATAATTTCCGAATTCCCCATATATCCAAATTCTCAAATACCCCAAATCATCCAAATCCAAAATTCCCAAATTTTCCAATTCCCTATTTCTCCAAATTTCTCAACTTCCTTTAATTTCCAAATTCCCCAATTCCCAAATCCCCGAATTCCCCATATATCCAAATTCTCAAATACCCCAAATCATCCAAATCCAAAATTCCCAAATTTTCCAATTCCCTATTTCTCCAAATTTCTCAACTTCCTTTAATTTCCAAATTCCCCAATTCCCAAATCCCCGAATTCCCCATATATCCAAATTCTCAAATACCCCAAATCATCCAAATCCAAAATTCCCAAATTTTCCAATTCCCTATTTCTCCAAATTTCTCAACTTCCTTTAATTTCCAAATTCCCCAATTCCCAAATCCCCGAATTCCCCATATATCCAAATTCTCAAATACCCCAAATCACCGAAATCGTCCAAATCAAATATTTCCAAAGTCTACAAATATCTCGAATCCAAAATCGTTACGTTTTTAATCTAAATCTTATAATGAAGTACTTATAAAGCTAGTAAACGTACTCGATTGGATTAAAAAAAAAGAACAATGAGGAGAGTTAATGGTGACCGAGAGAAAATAGGGCCGTAAATGAGAAATGAATAAATGAACAGGCGGCAAACGAGGCGTATCAATCTCGCGACAGTGAGATCGTGCATATTTCAAAGATTTTGGTCTGGATGAGGCCATCGACCCGCGGGGTTTGACGCAACGACGAGCTTCCTGCTTTCTTTATTAAATATCGAAAGGATCGAGTTAAATTCAGCCAAGATAGCACCACAACCGGTGGCTGTTAATCGTCGCTATTAAACGTACATTCGCTACGTTCAAATGCAGATTCGTGAGACCGTGAAATTAAATCACAGAGCATACAAATTCATTCGTCAACGAATATATCATAATATTTCAGTAAATTCGTAATTTATTCGTGGATAACGCGTTTCAAACACGTCTCGAACGCGTCTCCAAAAAACAGGAAGTTAGGAGCATTGTCCAGCTTCCACTGCTGCGACGAGATGTTACGATTGATCAGATTAGGTGCAACCGATTATCGTTCCGAAGTTTTATCGCCAGAAACGACCCACGAAAACCTGTCCAAAGGTTAATCGCCGCGAGAACAACGTTTCTGTCGGCGCCTTTGAACTTGTCGCGGCACTCATTTGAAGATATCGTCGACGACACTTGAAAGTGCATTCTGTCCGCTCTCGGCATCGACCCACGTCACTTCCGGCACGTTAAATGTCGCAATTTGTCAGGGATCATGGGCAAACGAGGTGTTAACCGGCAAATTTCCAAAATATCGTGGCTCGGGAATTTTTATTGACTGCGATTCCAACGTTTTTAAATCTCACAACTTGGAATTGTAGGAATCATACACTTTTGAAGTTGCAGATCTCAAATTTCGAGGTTATTACATTCTCAAAATTCCAAATTCTCCAGGTTAAAATTTCGTAGGTACCAAATTCTACGGATTTCATATTCCAGATTCTTCACATTCCAAATTTCAAATTTCCCAGATCTCAAATTCTAAATTTCTCAGGTCTCCAATTCCCAGTTCCCTAAATCTCAATTCCCAATTACCTCAAATTCCACATTTCCTAGATCTTAAATTTTAAATTCCCAAATCTGAAATTACACATTTCCTAGATCTCAAATTTCAAATTGCCCAGCTCATAAATTCCAATTTCCCTAGATGTCAAATTCCGAATTTGGCACATCTCAAATTCCAAGTTCCCCAGATCTCAAGTCCCAAATACCTCGACTTACAAATTCCCTAGATCTCAAATTCCACCACCCCCAGATTCCAAATCCCAAATATCCCAGCTCTCGAACTTCAAATTGTAAATGTCCCAGATTGCGAATTCCAAATCCTACAAGTTTCAAATAGCCTCGATCTCAAACTCCAAATTCGCCGAATCTCGAATTCCAATTCCCCGGATCATAAATTTCACGTTCCTCGGATTCGAAATTCCACGTTCTCCAAATATCATAACCCGAAATTCCAAATGTTCGAATCTACCAATGCACCGATCACCGAATCTCACAATTTCCCGAACTTCCAAATCCCTGAATCTCGCGACTAATTCACGATTCGGATATCTCTCGATTCTGAAATCCCAACGTCTCCCAGGAGCCGGAGTCTCCTGAGACGCCAAATCGCGAAGATTTTCGGTGCGCGTGGCGTGGTACGCAGAAGGGTTAACATCAAAACGATTCGAGTCAGCGTTAATCTCGCCTCGCATTGCGGCTCCCATGAGAGACACTACGAACAACTGTACCCTCGTTAAACATCGCTGGAGGAACGCGAAGGTGAGATCTCACGTAACGAGGCGCTATCTTTCCCACAACCTCGATCTCTTGTTCCTGGCTACCTGCCCCGTGCTACCTGCTGAATTTACGCTCTGCAACCGAACGCATCGTTCCCTCGGGTACCAGATCCTAGGGAAGACCACGTATATCGCCAAAATTCGGCATCCGCTTCTCCCTAAATCACCGACGAACGTATCGATCCCATCCTCCACGTACCTTCCAATTAAACGTCGATCTTCTCCTTTTTTTTCTTCACACAGTACTTAGTAACATTTTGTTAAACATATTTATTAAAATTTTGATCAAGACTATTTTAAAAACTTTGATCAGGAATATTTATTATAATTTTGATCAGGAAGATTTATGAAAATTTTGAATAGGAGGGTTTATTAAAATTGTTATCAAGGATGTTCATTAAAATTTTTATTAAGAATGTTTATTAAAATGTATATTAAGAATGATTATTAAAATTTTTATCAACAAGATTTATTACAATTTTTATCAAGAATGTTGTAAAATTGTTATCAAGAATGTTTATTAAAATTTGTATCAATAATGTTTATTACAATTTGTATTAAAAATATTTACTAAAATGTTTAATAAGAATGGTTATTACAATTTTTGTCAAGAATATTTATTACCATTTTTTATAAGAATGTTTCTTAAAATTTTGTACGAACAATGTTTGTGTGATTTATGAGGGTGTGTTATAGTCGAAATCATCAACTTATAGACCGTTAGATTCCTATGCAGTGCAATTTTCATTTGTTCCGGAGAATATGTGTCAATTAACTTTTCATTTTGTTTCGCACATCCCCTTAAAGTTCGGTTACGATCTCTTTATCAAAGCACATCGGGAGATAATTAGAGAATATACTGCGTACGAGATCGTCGTAGTTAATACGGCCGTAAATACAGCCGGTATTAGAGTTATCTAATAAATTGCATAATCGATACGACTACCTCAGCGACCAATAAATTCGCCGAATAATCGAGCGGCCGCGCAGCTTTCATTCGCGCGACGAGGAGCGTTCGAATTTCCAATAAAACCGAAAGCAAACGCGAACGAGCGTAGCTCAAGGCCGTGGAATCTCTTTCGCAAAGCATGAAAGAGGAAACTCTGAGCTTGCACCGAAGGGTAACCGTAAAACTCTCCTCTTTACTAAGGACTCACCGAGGATATTCCAATTTCACGAGCGGAGACACAGCGCGACCTCCGACATCGACCATAAGCACGTTCATTCGAGCCGTGGTACCATTTCGATATTCCACGAAACTAAAAAGCAACGGTGGATCCGATGGATCCAGTTACACGTCCGCGAACCGCCATCTTTATGGTAATACTGCCTTGACGCATAATTATCCGTCGTTTATGTTGCCGTATCTTCTCTCAGTGAACATTCGAGTTTCATCTACTATTTATTTTTTATTCAAACATTCTTCTATGTTTAATTAATAGAATCGTATTCATATTTCATATATTATGCGTTATAATATATATATACATTTATTTATTTATTTTATTAATTAAGCATAGAAGAAGCCCCTACATCCTCCGTCTACTGTAAATGTGCAGTAGTGGCAATTTTTGAAAGAATCTGCTGATTGGATTCTAATTTTTGGGGAAAAACCAATCAGCATGGTCCCCCACACTTATATCATCGCTACCAACACTTTGAGCACCTTCTTAAATAATAAATAAAAATGTTTATTGAATAAATATTTAGTACCTTATCTCAAGATGTAGACACCCTACGAAAAAATGTTTCGGACAAAAGTTACTTATTTTCTCCTGGAGAATATGATGGTAAAATAAAAAAATGGGGGGTTCCTTTTAAAAAAATGAAGTTGACCCTCATATGTTTTTCAGGAACACTCCCTGAAAAAATCCATTCCTACCATCCAATTTGCCCCCTGACACACGATAACTTCTGTCTGAAACACTTTTTTTTAAAATATGGTGTTTAAAAGATATTAACCTGTCTCAAGATAAAAGGACCACCCTGTATAACAAAAATAACAAAACCTTCTTAAGACAGTGTGAGTTAAGCCTCGGTTTCGATGATCTGCTGGTGAACACGTTAACAAAAGGAAGAATGAGAGCGTTAACAAAAGGAAAAAGGAGAGAATTAATAAAAAGAAGAAGAAGAAATCGAAAAGATAGCTCGGAGCAAACGGGACAATAAATTCTAGCTAATAAGCCGATATGGGTGGGTGGAAAAAGAGGGTGAGTATGTAGTATCCATAGTACCACATACGCCTCCATTTTCTCTGCTTTCTATGTCTCTTCTATTTTCTCCTTTTCCTGTTTTCTCTAATTTTACGTTCTCTAATTATTCAAGCTTTCTGCAGAATCTCCCCGGGGTCTGGTCAGTGTTGACTCTTAAGCCGATGTCAAACCACTTCATTTTTCGTTTTATCACTCTTTTTCGCCGTGTTTGTCCTTACCTGAATTTTTCTATGTTTTCATAATTTTCTCTCTGTACCTGCGTTTCTTTCCCCCTTTTTCTATCGAGTAATACGATTTCCTCCCTGTATCTGTACTTCTTTCCTCATTTTTCTATCGAGTAACATGATTTCCTCTCTGTATCATTGCCTCTTTCCTCCTTTTTCTGTCGAGTAACATGATTTCCTCTCTGTATCGTTGCTTCTTTCCTGCTCTTTCTATCGATTTTTCGAAGAGGAGTTTTTTGACCAGCGCCGGGACAGTCGGTCGCGATCGAAAATTTACCGAGCGAAAATCGCGACTTAAATAAAAATTGTATCGAGAAACGAAACCCCCGGAGTTGTCATTTAAAGTGTACCTTCCTCCCACGCAACGTTTGCCGGATTCACGAGGCGCGAACAACCTTTCGGATCGTTTTGCCCCGGAGGAAATACACGACCCTTATCCGGTTACCCCGTAAACCTTCGATACGGCTGTTCCCGCTTGCCTTCGATATCCTTGATATTTGCTATTTTTCTTCCCTCTGTTTCGTTTTTTTTTTTATCGAGTTTCTTCCCGGGGCTTGATTAAATTTTCCTGGTTGAAAGTGAAACGTATCCTCGACTCTCACAGTGCGATTTATTTTTTTAGACTTAGATTTGTATTGAACTAAATTAACAAATTTTCCACTCTGCAATACTTAATTATATTAAATTATTGTGAGACCTGAACTTCTCGTCGAAGAGTGTTGAAAATTTGAATAAGATTTATCATGTTTGCAATGTATATTCCACGAGTCGCGTTCCTTAATGCAAGGGTTAATTGTATAACATATTTGTTGGTGACTACGTTGCGGACCTATTGTGTAATATAAGCCATAAATAATGACGAATAAGACCCATTAATCGAAACCATGACAGACTGTTAAACGTGTAAATATGGTTTATTACATTTCAAAAATGATTAAAAGTCACAAATTGTCGTTTTTCGATAAAACAGGACTGTGATCCTTCGAAGGACATATAATTAACCAGTTAACTGTGGTTGACAAGTATGCTCGCCATGGAGAAATGGCACTATTTTGTGTCATGACGAGTATACTCGTCATGCGAGAAATTCAGTTACCATTGGTTACTTAAACTGTAATTTTTGCAAGAATTATTTAAATTGTGGTTTTTCGTAAATTATAAAATGTTTGAAACATTTGGAAGCACAGACGAAGCAAGACGAACAAATAAAAAGTATAAATAATTGTGATAAATTCATACATCCTGGAGCTACTCGGCATCCTCAATTTTCGCGACACATATACAGTCATGGACAAAATTAAGTGGACAGGTATCATAAATAGCAAAAGGCTAATTTAATTTAACTAATAATGACTATAAATCAAAACTTTATTGCACAATTGTGTACATTAAATAAATGTTTTTTCGAGTCTACAAAAACATTTCACGTTCTAAATTTAAAATTTACTTGAAACATTGTAATAAAATAAAATTTGTTTACATTTCTGCAATGTCCACTTAATTTTGTCCATGACTGTAAATGCACACTCTAAAAAGGGGGCGTCACAGCTAAGTGGTTAACAAAAGAATAAAAATAAAAATATATAAACAATCTAAAATGTCACTAATTAAATATAAATAGTCAATTGATCTATATAATGTTTTTATTAATTTGTTATTTGCACAGATAGATATATCTCGATAAAAAAAATGCTTGAGACGAAAGTGTTTGAAATTGTATTCGTGAACAAAATGAAATAATAGCCGGCCGGTAATTTGTCTGGTAATTCAGCAACGCTTCTGACAAGTTTGCGTGCCACATTCTGCCCCAAGTAACCGACGAGTACACCGTAAACACGATGTAGGTAATTATTAACACTGGACGGTATTCCTCATCGCGCGAACGGCGACTGTTCATTAAGGAAGCTTTATTATTCCGCTTCTGGCTCGCTCGACAACATCTGCATTTGCGTCTTCCATTCGTACGAGTTACTAGCAAATTTATTTCTACGATTGTGTGGCACACACGCACACAAACATTTTCATACGATCTTACACACTTACTACCGCGAGGATCACGAAGACCATCGATCACTACCGATGTCTCAAACTATACAAAGCTATTCCAACGACGTAACAAATTGACAGTTACACTTTATGAGTCAAATTGTGAACTTTATGATGTAAATTTGTAAAGTTTAAGATGTAGACTGTAAACCTTTAATATGTAGTCTGTAAACTTCAATGTATAAATTGCAAACCTTAAGATGTACACCGTGAAGCTTAACAAGTAATGTGTGAACTTTAAGACTCAAGATGCAAATTATGAAATTCAAGATCCAATAGGTAATCGTACGCTAAAAAATTAATGTTTTAAAATGTATCGTTGTAACTCACACTGTGACGAACTTAATAATTGTTACTAATTGTTATTAACGTATGTACGTGCTAGACCATACGTTACTATTCTGATACTTAAAAGGTCAACTAATAATGCATTTAGTAACTTCTCATGACAACAGTTGTTTCACGAGGTGGACGACAGAAGACATCTGTATCTATCAATAGTTTCACCACCATTGTAAACATGACGGTACGTTAAAATTTTAATTAGAGTACTAAGTAAGTAATTTAGGATCAGTTCGTCCGCTCCGTGAGTCTAATCAGTGTCCGAATCATTATAAAGTTACCGATCGATTAGAGGAACCATAAAGTAAGAACATAGTTGAGCAACAAAACTAGAATTGTACCAGAATGATCGAAATCTCAAAACTAATCGGCCGAGTGTTCCACCGGCCAATTAACTTTACGACGCTTTGATAGATTCTAAAAACATGATTAACACTAGATTTACGAGTGATGAATGACCATTTATACTTGACTCGAAATTAAGGTATAAAAATAAGTGAATAATGGACAACGCGTGAACCAATTCGTGCAATGATTCTTTATTTCGATGAAGCATAAGATAAAGCTTCTTACCAATTTTTCTCATTTAAAACTAGAAATGTAAGGTCCGTCATTTGGACGGGTTCCGTAAATCTAGTGTTAACGTAGGTGTACCGGGCAGGTAACGCGAACATACTGGGGTTACAACTCGGTAAAGGTGATATCTCGATGAACCATGCGATAAAAGTGAGCTCCTTTCGCGTTCAAGGCGCCTTTCGATCGTCAACGACACTGTCAACGACCGCTTCGAGGCGCCTTTGCCTAAAATGGAAGCACCATTCTCACGATAGAGCGAGACTGTCGCCTCTGGCCATGTCTCATCCGCAACGGATTATGGTTACGAGGGAATCCGTTGCTTTAGCCAACACCTTTGGACCATCAGATCGTCCAACCGTTTCGGTCTACTAACCGGATCGTTCTTCCGACAGAAAGCAATTAGTTATTTTAACGTCTTATTTACGTAGCCTTTTCTTTTCTCGAGGCGAAGGAGATTACACAACGGGCGATTATCCGTGGATTCTATTTTCGTATTGCAACGATGTTTTGTAATTTGGTTGACGGCTATTTTAAGGTTTTAAGGTTTTTTTTAATAAGGTTCTTTTTTTCTACTTTACTATTCTAAGATTTTATTATTTTACTATTTGAATACTTTACTGCTTTACTACCTCGCTATTTTGCTGTTTTATTAGTTTATTATTTTAATATTTTGTTGCCTTGTTATTTTACTATTCCAATGTGTGAGTATTTTATCATTTCTCTATTTCACCATTCCACTATTTTGCTAGATTGCCATTTTACTAGTACATTACTTTATCATTAGACTACTTTGCTATATTGCAATTTTACTATTTCAGTATATCACTATTTAACCACTTCAATATCTCACTATTTCATATTTCACTATTTCATTCCTTCACTGAACAAGTATACTGGCATAAAACTATTTTACCACTGCACTATCAATATATCAATTATTATATGATTAAAATTCATGTACCTATCATTCTGCTTATTATACCATCAAAAACTTGAAATTAATAAATTAAAATTAATGATGCAACATAAATGAATACACTTATAAATCCTTTATCTTGATGACAATCAACATAAATGTCAAGAAGATAGGCTTTAAAAATGTGTAGAAGTGTTAACAATAATCTTCGCAGATTGCGTTAAACATAAATAAGGAAGTCATTCTAATAATGCACCAAGTACATTATTCGCATACCAAAGAACCGCAAAATTGTCTCCAAATACAGTATACAACCTACAAAAACCACCTAGACGATCCCTACGAAGACGAGCGTATCAAAATGTAACACTGCAGAAGCTTGCATAAAGTTCGGCCGGATCGTTCGGGATTTCGTCGAAGGACACAATCGGCGGCTCGATCACGCAACTCGAGTAACCGGGGAGCCCCTCGAGCGTGTCGGCACCGAAAGGAAGAAACGAGCCGGCAATAAAGAGAGAGAGAGAGAGGGAGGTGAATTGCACTTTAGGGCATAACGGCATCCCCACGACCCACGGTCGCGGTGTCACGGTGATGCGAGTCGGTGTTTCTGTGTCGATGTGCAAAGCAGTTAGTTGGCGAGGAGAAGGCGACAGAAACGAAGTCAAGAAGCCGCGGGAGAAAGATCGAGGCGCGTTCAGCTCGCTGTCGGGTTGCGGGCTGCGTGGAGGGCACATCCGTAGCCCCCGCGGCAGCCCGCGATGTCCCATCGACACCGAGCAACTCTATGACTAACAAGTTTGCACTTTAGCGGATAACGGGGCATTCCGGCGTGTTTCATAGATCATGGTCCATGACCCACGGATTGCGTGGGCCGGGCACCATAACCATTCCTCGCCGATATAGCCACGCCGTGGCCACGGTACCACGAGCATTAAGTTTCCATCTTCTTGCTCCTCGTCTCTCTTGGTGTCTCTCCTCCTCCACGGATTCTCTTCTCCGTCACGTACGCGGGCTTCTCTACCCGCGAAACCAGACTTCGCCGCTCTTTTGATCGCCGGATAATCGCGATAACGGAATCGTTCGCGTACTTCCAACCCGCTCGACAAACTCGTCAACCTGCTCTGCGATGTCTTCGCGATGCTAATTTCGAGCGACCGTCTCTTACGGGGAAGTAGACATTGTTTGTAGAATCGGTGGATCGATGAGTATTGAATTCGAAGAAATGCAAGTTTGTTCGGTTATTACCCTTGCTGGTCACTGAATTTCAATGTCAAATTACAGTTTACATGGGAACTGTCCTTTTCGAGAAGGTCCAAACTGAAGATGGAACAATTGTTGGACCATTGTGCTTGAAATTATATGTACATCGAAAAATACAAGGTTTTACATTTACTACCCTTGCTGGCTACTGGTATTTCAATGTCAAAGTACAGTTTACATGGGAACTGTCCTTTTCGAGAAGCTCCAAATTGAAGATGGAACAATTGTTGGACCATTGTGCTTGAAATTATATGTACATCGAAAAATGCAAGTTTTTACATTTGCTACCTTTGCTGGCTACTAAATTTCAATATCAAATTACTATATACACGTGACTGCCCTTTTCAAAAAACTCCGAATTGAGGATGGTACAATTATTGGATCACTATGCATGTTATTTGACGAACATCGATATGCGAGTCTTTTCTTTTACTACTCTCTTTTGCTTATAAATTGCAAAATTACTTTAGTCTTGACAAGTAACAGTCTCCCTCGTAAAATTACGAATTGAAGGTGGGGAAATTGTTAGACCGTTAAGCCTAAAATTTGACGTCGAAATACAAGTGTTTTGATTTACCACTCTCTTTCGCTAATTTCCTAGACACCCAATTCCTCAAATTCCGAAAACTTCATGTTCGTCCAAAAGAAGACACACAACAATCTTCTGGCAGAGGAACAGACTTGCGTTAACCAACATAGAACTAAGCTGTAGAGTAACCTCGAGTTAGCTAACCTAACATCGAGTTACTCCACAGGTTACAAAGCTTCACAATATTATCGAAACGCTAAACTATAAGCGCCACATTGCCTAAACGTACTAGGATACACTTAACGGTAGAACGTTATCGTCGTTAACCTAGGACAGAGCTTGAAATCGTCCAACGGTGAAAAAGGAGCATCATTGACGCGAAGGAAGATCTGTTTTTGCGAACGGGGTTATCTGAGCACGTCGCTTACCCTAAAATTTATTTGAGCGAATGCCCAAAGGTCGTTCGAAGAATGCTATAAATCTGAGACCCCTCTTTAACGATTGGCCAGCTCTCTCAATAAGTAACTGGTAACGTCGGAGGGAAGCATAGATCAGGAAATCACCTCTCAGACGGTGAGGTCGTCGTGTAAGTAAGAGTCCGAGGTCACGATGCCAACGCTACCGCGCGGTGCCCCACACGAAGAGACCTTATAAGCTCTAAACAGCCACCTTACCCTATCGACACCCAACAAACCGGAGACCCGAGTGTTTAGGACGATGCCTCCGAGCGTTAGGTCGATTACGATGAATCTGGAACAACCTGTTATGCCCCGATACTCGATTTAACCCTTTACGCTCGAATGGCGACTGTAACTCATCATTTGATTTAATGTAACAATTTTAAATGAATAACTTTGAACTAAATTTGTTGTCTTATATACGTGATGTTTGAACATCACCATATCATAAAATGGCACTTATGGCATGTTAATCCTTTGCATTCGAATGGCGACTCTAACTCATCGTTTGATTTAATGTAACAATTTTAAATAAATAACTTTGAACTCAATTTGTTGTCTTATATACGTGATGTTTGAACATCACCATATCATAAAATGGCACTTATGGCATGTTAATCCTTTGCACTCGAATGGCGACTCTAACTCATCGTTTGATTTAATGTAACAATTTTAAATAAATAACTTTGAACTAAATTTGTTGTCTTATATACGTGATGTTTGAACATCACCATATCATAAAATGGCACTTATGGCATGTTAATCCTTTGCACTCGAATGGCGACTCTAACTCATCGTTTGATTTAATGTAACAATTTTAAATAAATAACTTTGAACTAAATTTGTTGTCTTATACATGTGATGTTTGAATATCACCATGCAATAAAATTTAAGTCGACATTTAATTTAACGCAACTATTTTAAATAAATAGCTTTTAACTACATTGATGGTATTATACACCTCATGTTCGAACATAGTAAAACAGACAATATCAGCGATTAATAATGGACAAATTCCAAATGGAATAATTTCAAGAACCTTCATTAAACTTTTCAATTAAGAAATTGTACAGCAGCTATTTTCCAACAATACAAATACTTTCGAGTGCAAAGGGTTAAAACTCACGGTGCAATGAAAGTAACTGTATAAATTTGTCATCAATGGTCTGCATACAAAATGTTCGATTGAAGGTAAAAAATGTCCAATACCGAAGCATATGCAGTTAAATATAACTCGACCATATGAGAGTATAACAAAGTAACATTTGTGCCCGTACGAGTACATGAATATGTTTTTGAAACCTGAATTAACTTTTTGATCTGACCGAATGAACAGAAAAAATGACAGAGTAATTTGTGGCACGCTGCGTTGAACAGAAAGAAAAAGATGACCGAAGAAGAATCTTCGTCAAGTTACCGAAGGCAGCAATTTAAATTATAATTAATCGGGGGATCGTATTATCACTTGTAAATCAAAATTTCCCGAGCGATTTAAAGTTAAGCACAGGTTTCCGCGAAGAAGAGAGTGTATTTACAGGGACGAAGGCAAACAAATTGTCCTCGCTTTCTCTAGATTCTCATCGACAGCTCAACGCCCATGGAACGGCAATAAATCGACGCAACGTGATTACGAGCGAAGATTAATTGGCTATCAATATCGTGGCCTGACGATAGAAATATAATGCGACCGGATATTATCTCGGTTACAAGATCTAAATTGCTCGTTCGCCACCATCAATGTACCATTCACGACACCGGTTACGATTATCCCCCCGATTCGTTCCTTTATCGTTATTATCCTCCTTTTTGATAATCTTCATTATGATTAATACCGTTCCTATTATTAAATCGGCCATCGACGAATTTCCATTTCGCGTGGGCGTTCGTCGATCCGAGATAACGATCCGAATTGATCGAACTTGTCCCTCACCCCCCCTTATTTGTTTCTTTTTTTCTTTTTTCAACACGGTGCATGCTAATGAATCGCGTTCGACCCGGCCGTGAAATTAATTTCAGGCAACGATAGACCGTGCAAATTGACATCGGCGACGGTCAACTTGCTCTGATTAAGAACTTTACGCGGACTCGGAACGAATCGGCTGAGATCGTTTCGCGCGATAACGCGGATAATAAGGGTCGATCGAGGAAGAAAAGATCGATTCGATATTGAAAATTCACGGATAAACGATACGATGTGCCGTACCATAAATATATCCTGTCATTCAATTTGGACCTGTCCGCGGCCGTTTATTCTCCCGTGTAGACGCGTTACACGCGCGAACAAAGAAACGGGCGTCCGCCATTTTTTTTTTTAATTTTAACGGGTTGAATGACTGTGGACCCTGATCAGCTGCACGGAGTTTAATACGATACGATGAAACGTGTCTTAAATTTTTAGTTTGTCTTAAATTGTTAGTTTTTCTCGAATAATGGGCTATCGTGATATTGCTTCTTTTAGAAATCTTTCAATTTCCAAATCTCTAATTAAGTTGATTTAGAAATTTACTAAATTATTCGTCATTGAATTCTTAATTTTTCAAGCAACTCAATTTTTCTATTTTTCTGTTCTTCGATTTTTCAATCTTCCACTTCCTATATTTTTCATTTTTAATTCGTCAATTCTTCCACTTCCGACTTTTTCAATGCTTCCATTTTTAAATTCTTTAATTCGATAATTCTTCCATTTTCGACTTCTTCGATATTTCTATTTTTTGGTTCTTCAATTCTTCAATATTTCCATTTTTTGGTTCTTCAATGCTTCCATTTTAGAATTTTTCAATTCTTCTTAATAAACTTTCAAACGTCCAGTTTGCAAATTTCGAAATTTATAAAGGTTCATATTACAAAGATAAAAAGTTGTTGAAAAAAAGTAGAATCAACGTAGATGTTTTGAGAGTATCACTAACAGCATAGCTAACTGCAAGCATAAATTTCGAGGGAAGGAATGATGGTGATCGAATAGGAGGAAGTGTGTTACAAATGACACGCATTGCATCTAAATCCGAGCAATCTATAATAAAGTGTCAAACCTTCGGGGCTTCTTATCATCGCCTACGAAGTCAATATCCAAGCAGTTCCCTGATAAATATATGATATTACACTGTTAACACCTGAAGGCCTGCCTTGAGGTGTTCGTCTAGCCTGTTTCGAAATAAGAAAACACCAATACCATCTCACTATACTACATACAACATAATCCGAAGATATAAATGTACAGATCTAGAAATGTGCGCGATAGAATTTTATAATGCGCTACTGAAACTTTTCAATGAGAAAATTTTAGGGCTACTATCTGCCAACAGGTAGAAAATATCTTTGAGGGCAAAACGTAAAAATATATTCAATTGCAAAGAGTAAAGATATCATCGAGAGCAAAGGGTAAAAATATATTCGAATGCAAAGGGTAAAAATATCTTCAAATGCAAAAGGGTAAAAATATATTCATATACAAAGGGTAAAAATATCTTCAAATGCAAAAGGGTAAAAATATCTTCATATGCAAAAGGGGAAAAATATATTGATACACAAAGGGTAAAAATATCTTCAAATGCGAAAGGGTAAAAATATCTTCATATGCAGCAGGGTAAAAATATCTTCAAATGTAAAAGGGTAAAAATATCTTCATATACAAAGGGTAAAAATATCTTCAAATGCAAAAGGTAAAAATATCTTCAAATGCAAAAGGGTAAAAATATATTCATATACAAAGGGTAAAAATATCTTCAAATGCAAAGGGTAAAAATATGTTCAAATGCAAAAGGGTGAAAATATTTCCATATGCAAAAGGTAAAAATATCTTCAATTTCAAAGGGTAAAAATATCTTCAAAAGCAAAAGGCTGAAAATGCCTTCATATGCACAGGGTAAAAACATGTTCGACTGCAAATGGGGAACTGAAACTCTCTATCTGCAATGCAAACAGCAATAAAAAACAATATCCCACCGTTTCATCTGAAAAGTATCGCGAAAAGTTGACCGTGGAAGGGAATGTTCGAGACACGATCGAGCCGGAAGGAGAGGGTGCAATTTGAAGCAGAAATCGAGATTACGGGGTTAAAACGGATGCTCTCGAAAAGGAGGCTTAATGAAGGAGCACGGGCAAACTCGGTGGAACGAGGGGAGATCCGTAGCGTGCATTAGAAAACCGATACGATTGCGAAATCGGGTTCGTAAATCGTCGAACCGCGGATGGTTCGAAGAGGTTTAGCAAACGGGAGGCCTCAACGAGCAAACAGAGTTCGTAAACACATCAGCAGCCGGTGCAACGCTGGCTTAATAAGCAGCTCACGGTATTATAGATGATCTCTTTATTGACCGCCATAAATCAGAGTTAAGAGCAGGCATTATTACTAGCAAGTACATTATCCGGTACGTCGAGAGTGCCGGTGATAGAGTGGGGTCCCCGGTTACTTCGCCAAAGACACCTATCCAGGAACTGAACGCCGTGCAAACAGGTAACAGGGCTGCCTCCGACTGCGGAGGCCAGATGGTGCAAAACAAACATAATCAAAAATACAATTTCTACCGACTATATTGATCGATCAAACCGCTATCGCATTCGTTGCCGCGTCGAAGGCGCTGAAAGTTTCATTAAGCGGCTCATTTATATCGAAAAAGATGCTATCTAATATTTTCCACGGCACTTCTCATTTTTCTGCCGGTTGAACCTTTATAAATCGATCCGTTGTAATTGCAATCAGTAAATTATGCGTACGGCTGAAAAAAAACATTGTGAACGAAGGTGAGCGGTTGGGTCTTTGGTGGTCGCGAAGGATCGACATTTCGTTATTTGAAATTTGGAGTTTGATGATCTTTGACGTTCGATTTTGGGCATTTGGGAATTTGGAAATGTAGGGATTTGGGAATTTGAGGGCTTTGGAATTGCGGGATTTATAGATTTGGGCAATTAGAGATTTAAGGGTTTGGGGGTGAGAACTTCGGGATTTGTTGATTTGAGGATTTGGAAGTTTGGGGGTTTATAAATTTTGAGATTTTGAGATTTTCAGGTTTTGGGATTTTGAGATTTTGAGATTTTGGGATTTGCAAGTTTGGGGGTTTATAAATTTGGAGATGTAGAGACTTAGAGATTTTGGGATTATGGAATTTTGGGATCTTGTAATTTGGGGATTTGTGGATTTGGAGGGGTTTTGAGATTTGGGGATTTGTGATTTGAGAATTTCAAAATTTTTGAATATGGAGGTTTGAAAATGTTAAAGTTTGAAATTTTCAGAATCCGAGACTTTGGAAATTTGAGAATATGGGGATTTGTAGGTTTGCCAGTTTAAAGATTTGGGAGTTTAGAAATTGGAACATATGTGGATTTGTCCATTTAAGCATATAGAAATTTTTTAATGGAAGGTTTGGTCATTTTGGTAATTTTGGAGTTAGGAATTTTAGAATTTTTAGAATTTCTAGCGATGTAGACTTAGGGACTCTGAAAATTGGAAAAAGTTAGGAATTCAGAAATTTAACAAATCTTGGAATTTTTGAATTAAGAATTCGAAAATACGTATACATATTTGTAACCGGAAAGAATAAAAGACTTGAAAATCTGAAAATTGTGCAATTTGAAAACTCGATACCTCAATGTTTGTAAATTCGTGAATTTGAAAAGGAAAACATATACAGCAGATTCGAAAGGTGCAATTGTCGCAGCCTGTCTTCAGTTATTACAAACTGAAAAGAATGAAAGCGCACGTTCGAGAACGTGAAGGTATCAGAACCTTGATTTATAGTACGACGATGTTACTCGAGGCAAGCGAATAATTACAATAAATTTCCAAATCGTAAATCCGTCGCGAGGATTAGTAGAGATTTCCACCTGCAGGGAATTTCTTTATTCAAAGGGATATCCTCCGAACACCCTGTAGCAACGATGGGGTGGTTCTCGCCCTTCTCTTCTTTCACCGAAATAGGATGCGCATTTTGATAGAACGACATTCGTCCCTCTTTGAATTCTGTATCTTTGCTCTTCGTATCCATAATGGATCCTCCAGGATGCTCTTTGAATTCGGATAAAGGGAATATTTGTCTCGCTTTAATTGAAAAATCCTTGTTCCATTCAGTCTGAAATCTTCTTAGACTGTCAGTTATTTTCGGTCGTAACAAAAGACGCGTCTCGTTTATCCGCTTAAAATCTTAAACCTCTTTGCGATCTTCAGTTACTGCTACGATAACGTGCAACGCCAGTCATCGTCAGGGTATAGGGATTTCAAACTAACGTTCGTGTTAGGGACTTTTAGATATTTAGATATTTAGAGATTCACATATTTAGATATTTAGAAATTTAGAAATTTAGATTTAGAGATTTAGAGATTTAGAAATTTAGAAATTTAGATACTTAGATACTTAGATATCGAGACATTTAGATACTTAAAATTACCTAGCTAGTAAATTATTCTTTTCTTTAAATTTCTATAAATTCTATGTTTTTTAATTTGCAACTAGAACTAGAAATTCCGGACTCCCAAATCCAAACTTCAGTAAATTAAAAAATTTCCATATTTCTGACCTTCGAATCCCCAAATTTCCAAATTCACCGAATGGAAATATCTGGAAATTCAATATTCGCAATTACAAAATCCATGAAATTCCTAAATTTCCGAATCTTCAAGATTCCCACATTCCTAAATCTCTAAATTTCCAAATTCCTCAAGTTGAAGGGAATGTAACCTGTCCAAAGAGAATTCAAAAAACTCCCAGATTCAGAAATGCCCGATTCCAGAGACCTAAGATCCGAATATCGATAAAGTTCAGAAATCCTCCAAACCAACTCCAGAAACAACCTATTTCGATAGACTCCGAACATAAAAATCTCCATCATCTCGTCTTCCAAAATCATCGTGCACGAAGATGAACGACGTTCAACGAGACCGATCAAGGATCATAAAGGTTCATCGCGACAAACGTGTCATCAGAACAATTTTGTTTCGCGACGAAACAACTGAGCGAACGAGTGCGAGAGACCGAAAAAAACGAAGATGGCGGAAGGATTCGCGAAGAATTAGGTAGACGAGAGCAAGCACGAAGAGTCGTAAACTATCGGAGGACTATCGACGGACAAGAGGAATCCAGATAGTCATTGCAGGATGCATAGGTGCAGTCGGTCGTTGAAGATGGTCGGGTTCTGGTTGGAGGTTGCGGTGTCCAAGGGTGTCCTTGAAACGGGCGGGGTCGTCACTCGAGGGCCGCGGGTAAACGACCATCAGAATCCATGTGTGCTAAGCCAGCCAAGACCTTATACGCGTATCTTACACTCGTACTACTTAACTTTCTGCATCTGTATACGTGACGTTCCGTCTCTCTCTCTCTCTCTCTCTCTCTCTCTCTCTCTCTCTCTCTCTCTCTCTCTCTCTCTCTCTCTCTCTCTCTCTCTCTCTCTCTCTCTCTCTCTCTCTCTTTCTCTCTCTTCAACGTATCGCGAATAAAAGAGGCCTCTTTCACTTTACAAGTATTATGAAACGGTTAGCTCGGCTGATCCTCGGCTCCACTCCCCCGTTCGCGTCTCTCCGATCACCGATATCGATTTATAGGTTTAATTACCACCTCGTTATGCGCCCGATGATCGTTTAGCATTACCACAGCCTTATAAACAAGATCCGCGACGAAACGAATCGAATTCTAAACTCCCCTCGCCCCATACTATTATCCTTTATATAACAGGATTTATGGTATCCTCCGTGCCCGATGATTTATTTTATCCCGTGTACGCGATCGTTTGTTTTATCGAGTTTTATTCATGACAAATCGCATAGAGATATTACGGGTCGTATTTATTCTCATTATCCGATCCGAATCTTATCGCTTTAAGAGAAATACGACCGCGACGATTCGTGTTTTTCCACGTTTTCTTTCGGATAATAATAACGCGGCGATATTATTTGCTAGCTTACGCGGAGCACGATTTATTTCGTCAAATTTTATCTGTTACAACGATCGATGGGAGCGCTAAACGACGCATTTGTTCTCATTATCGCGTCCGATGCCTCCTCGCGTACGAGATACGGGCCGTGCAATTAGTTTCGAAGGTTTTGTATTTTTCAACGTGTCTCTCCGGCCGACAAAATGACACTGTAACGGAGATACCATTTTCTGAATTATACGGGACGATTCATTTTGTCGAATTTTAATTGTAACGAAATCCATGGGAATATTAAAACATTCATTAGGACATATTTATTCTCGTTATCTGATCCGAATCTTGTCACGCGGGAATGATACGAGTGTCGATTGGTTTCAGAGGTTTCGTTACCTCTCAAGATTTCTTTCGGATATGAAAACGAACCGTTAGCGGAGATATTATTTTTTAATTTATACAACACGATTTATTTTGACTAATTTTATTTGAGACAATATCGACGAGGACATTAAACGACACATTTATTCACGTTGTCTGCTACAAATCTTCTCCCATAAGAGATATGTGAGTACAGCAATTGGTTTTATACTTGTCAAGATTTCTTTCGGATAACAAAATGAACCGTAAATAGAGACATTATTTGTTGATTTATGCGAAACGATTTATTTCATCAAATTTTATTTGTATCAAAACCATGAAGTTATTAAGGGACACGTTTATTCTCATTGTCTGATCCAAATCTTCTCACATAAGAGATATATGAGTGCAACAATTGGTTTTATACTTGTCAAGATTTCTTTCTTTTTATTTTATATATTAAAATATTATTATTTAATTTATTTTTTAATTTATACGAAATAATTTATTTTGACTAATTTTATTTGTACCAAAACCCATGGAGTTATTAAAGGACTCAGTTATTCTCATTGTTTGGTCCAAACCTCGCCACATAACAGATACATACGGAACAGCTACCTTTGAAGCTTCATAATTTTGAAGACCTCTTCAAAACAGTAAGACGAATCTATAATGAAAAATTCAAGATAAAAACTAGCCACTATACGTTCAACTTTAAATGCAAAACAGTGCACTTTTCTCTGCATCACTTACAGGGATTTAAATTACAAAGAACATGAAAATACAATTGTGGTTGAACTAAGACTGACTCGAGAATCCACGACTCAGATCTTTTATACACTTTCGGGATGGAATGGTTTAGAAGAGAAGGAGAAGGGTGTTTTGCGGGCGAAGCGTTAGAAATGAGTAATAGCAAAGTTTGGTGACTATTTAGAGCAGGGGTGGCCAAACCATGGCGCATTGGCGATTATAAGTTTCTCATTAAACTCTTGATAGAATCATTTTCGAAAGGCTCAACGCGTATGATCTTATGGAAAGCTCGAACAGGGTTTACAAAAACATGGGTATTAATTACCTTTTAAGAAGCCTATATTCCCTTAAAAATACAAACAATATCCAAGAGACCAGATCTCTGATAGAGATCCTTGTAAAAGGCGTTAAAGTTTTTTGGCGCATCTGGATTCGCTTTCTACCAAATTGGCGCATGACATGCGAAAGTTTGGCCACCCCTGGTTTAGAGATTAGATTTTGGATGAGCCAGGGACGAGTAATAGGACAAAACATTTGTGATGAGTGCGTAACAAAACGAATCGAGCGAGCGAGCGAACGGAAGGATGTTAGCGTGGTAATAACGAAGGCAGTCGCCATAAGACATTAGATAAAGACGCATGGAGGTTCGTGATAAACGCAATGGACGAGATATGACGAGTGGCGGGTACGTTCGAGATACGCGTGGAAAACAGTCGGAATAAAGGGCAGCGTTGCATGGAAGTCGTCCTTGAGGGCATATAACTGAAGAGTAGTAGAACGATGCTCGAGCCCGGTAATGAGCCAAATCCATTACGCCATTCTCAGCAAGCAAGCAACAGAGTATAAGACAGCCCCGAGTCTGACTGCGGGCCCTCGTACTTTACGTGTTCCCTCTCTCCCTCTCTCTCTCTATTTCTCTGTCTAGAATACGCTCTTTACGGGGAGAGAAAAAGAGAGAAACACGGTCCACGCGTGCATCCATGCCACGCACGTATCGCGCCGGTAACAACCACCTAACCGATGGCACCGGTTTCCCTAGCAATTCCAATTATAGATCTGGTAAGTATATTCCATGGTGCACCGAGCAACCAGCATCCCTTCTGGCCGCTCCACCCATCTCTCCCTCTATGTTCGCTTCCTGATCGCCGCGAAACCAATTATGCGCGAAACCACGCGAGCAAATTGAAAGCCGCGACGGGATCAACCCCTCGCGTGTGATCCTGCCGCGGACAAACTTCTGCTAACGAGACGAGGAAACATCCTTCGATGATGTTGTCGTTGATTGCTATACGATCTTCGATGCACTTCGAATATTCGGATACGAGACCGGCCGATTCTGTAGGTACAAAGTTCTACGAACTTCGAATTACATGAACTTTCGTGTTTGCGAAGCTGGAACTAATTGGAATCATTGACTGACCAGATTTGTGGAATATTAAAGTATCTAGGAATACTGAAATTTCATTATTTTCCATCTTCGAGTCCCTGAGATTCGAATATCTGCGGATCTCTAAATCTGTAAAATTCTTAGATCCTACAAGACAAAAATCTTAAGGTTTCCGAATTTCTAGTTCCTCTAATCCGGGAAACTTCAAATGAAACCTAAATCTGCAAGTGGACAAGTCCTCAAACTCTCAGACGCCCGAATTTCCAAACTTACAAATTTGTATATCCTTAAACTTCTAAATTTTTTAATCATCGAATGCTCACATCTCCAAATCAACAGATCTTCAAATTCCAATTCCAAATCTCCAAATATACAGATCCTCAAATCCGAACCTTCAAGTTCCCAAATTTCCAAGTTTCCAAATTCACTAATTCCCAAATCCCAACCCCAAATTCTCAAGTTGCTAAAACCACCAATCCACAAATTCCCAAGCACCCGAATTTCCAAACCTTCAAATTTTCAACTCCCCAAATCCACAAACCCCAAATTCCAATTTCCAAGTTTCCAAGTTTCCAAATTTCCAAATTCCCATATTCTCAAGTTGATAAAACCACAAATCCCCAAATCCTAGTCCCCAAATTCCCAAGCCTCCAAATTCTCAAGTTTCCAAATCCACAAATTTCCAAATCCTAGTCCCCATATTCCTAAGCCTCCAAATTCACAAATTTTCAAGTTGCTAAAACCACGAATCCTCAAATTCCCAAATCCTAACCCCAAATTCCCAGCCGCCCAAATTTCCAAACTTCCAAATTCTCAACTTTCCAAATCCACAAACCACAAATCCGAATTTCCAAGTCTCCAAATTCACTGATCCCCAAATCCCAATCCCCAAATTCTCAACTTCCCAAGTCCACAAACCCCAAATCCCAATTTCCAAGTTTCCAAATTCACAGATCCCCATATACCAACCTCAAAATTCCCACGTTCACAAATCTCGTGACTATCACGACAGAACTAAATAATGTATTATCCAGGCAAAAACTTCAGCAAAATTTTCCAAGAAACCGATGAACTCTCAATCAATATACGGCCTTACGTAATGACACGATAAACATACTTAACCTCGAAGTAAAAGATCAAGATCGCCCTGCCTCTGACAGCAATCCTACACCTACAAAGAATCAACAGGCCCACTCGATCCATATCAAATCCCTTCTGCCCTATGGCGACTTTCGAATCTTCGAAGCAATGAAACAAAGTATACGAAAGTATTTCTGTCCGTTTGCGACGGCGTAAGAAAGAGTGGCGAGCAGAAGCGATTTGGTTTTTCCCGTCCAGAAAATGCTCGCTCTACGAGTACCGATCGAAAGCAAAACGACCGATAAATTCCACGAAGAAACCGGCTGTCCGGCTCGAATAAATCACCCGGTGGCTTGGCGAACTATAAGGGAACACCTTTTTGCCGCGATGGGCGACGGTATAAATCGTCGGGGACGATGCCGACGCGGCCGCCACGAATATCGACAGCGATTTTACGACTATCACGTATGACAACGCGTCGAACGGCCCCCTGCTCGCCACACGGCACAATTAAACGGGCAGCAAGGTATCCGCAAGGTCGTTACCAGCAGGACGAGCACCGGATACGACACAGAAGGGGAGGAGGTGAACAGGGACGGACGAGAGGCGGGATAGGTGGGCCCCGTTGGCGCCGCGCAATTGTCAATTAACATTTTTACCGCCGTGCAAGAAAACACGAAGTTACGTACCGCGATGGTACGCGGGTACGTAGCTGCATGCGACACGCACCTAGGCTATCCGCGGGGTTCCTGAAGAGATCAACCACCGGGACATCGAGAGCGGATCCAAGAACTCGACGACACCGCCATGTGGACACTCAGACGCGTTTGTGATCCAGGAAGTTGACGTAACTGGGTAAAAGTTGCGCCGAATCTGGTTGCTGTATAATCTACGCTCACTGTCGTGTGAACCCTATGTTTATGGATGTTCGATGACCATTTTTAGATCGATACGAGGGTTAAATAAATGGAAGGTGACATCTTATAAGATGATTTTGTAGCTTGACAAAAGTTCGAGGAAGAGTGTCGTTGCCATAACTGGATAAAGGTTAGGCGCAATCTGGTTAATATTGGTACTCTTCTTTCTTTTGCTTCTTCTGTGCATACACTAACGGGTATTTTCTATACATAAAATTGTTATTGATATTGTTATTGATATTACGGTGCTATTAATGTTGATACTGCTATTACTATTGTTATTGGCATTGCTATTGCTATTGTGAAAAATTCTAGAACCCCAAGCTTGTGAGACTCTAGTGTCAGAAATCTAAAACTTTGGGACTCCAGAATAACTAAATCCTCAAAAATCCCAAAATCAAAAATTCTGAGACTCTAGAATCCCTGAAATCCCCGAAAATCCCAAAATCCAAAACTTTGAGAGCCTAGGATCCCTAAAATTCCCCAAAATCCCAAAATCCAAAAATCGGAGACTGTAAAATTTCCGAAACGCCCACAATTCCCAAAGTCCTAAATTCTCTCAAAATTCCAATATTTCAATATTCCAACATTTTTTAATCCTAAACCCTGAAATCCCCCAGAATCCCAAAATTCAAAACTCTGAAACCCTGGAATCTCTAAAATCCCCCAAAATCAAAAACACGGAAACTTTAGAATTTCCGAAACGCCCAAAATCCCCAAAATCCTAAAGTCTCGAAATGCCAATATTTCAATATCCCAAAATTTTTAAAACCTAAATCCTGAAATCCCCCAAAATCCATAACTCTGAGACCCTAATCCCTAAAATCCCTAAAATCCTCAAAAATCGTGAACTCTTGAAATTCCAATATTTTGATATTCCAAAATTTTTAAATCCTTAATCTCAAAAATCATGAAATTCCGAAAACTGAAAATTCGCACCTTCCATACTCTTAAAAATTATTGCAATAAATTTTAAAGACATAATTTTAGAAAAGAAAAGGAAGAATCGAGAGAATAAATTTCTCAACGATTCATAGGACTAAGCAAGCAACAGATCGATAATCGTAAACACCTCTTTGACCATTCAGATTGCACGCCGAAGGCTGCACGACTCGTTTTTCACACGCGTGAACCGAGAAGTTTCCTACGACGAGTATACCCGGGTCAGACGAGACTCTGTTAGTACTTATTAGCACATATCGCGTCGTATTTTTTTCCTCCGCCGCGTTCTATTCTTCTTTTTGCTCGTCGACCCTGCAACTTCCCCGTGTATCGAGCAACAAATTCCCTTGTCGATACCAGACTGCCGGCAACGGGGTGATATTTTCAGATTATTCGCTATTTACTACATTCCACGACGCTCTTATGGCGCTCGTAATATCACGTTGCGAGAGACTGCGATAGTTTCGAATATTACATTTAATAAGCTGGTATCGGGTTCGCTCTCCATTACACGGAATACCCGATGAAATTTCTTTTTTCCGAATCCTCGCTTTTAGTCTATTCTAGTCTCTCTACCATTGTACGCCGATTCTACCCTAACGGTATCAAAGATCAGCGCCGTGAACCTTCGGAAATTGTTCCGGATTATTGGAACAAACAATCTCGATCGCGAGTTCATAAATTCTCAAGTTCCCGAACTCCCAAGCTTTCAGGTTCTCAAGGTTCAAATTCCTTCGGTACCGAAATCCCAAAATCCCAAATTCCCAAAACCCCGAGTTCCCAAAATCCCAAAATCCCAAATTCTCAAATTCTCAAATTCCCAAAATGAAAAATACCAAAATCCCCAATTCCCAATATTCCAAATTCCCAAAATCCCGAATTCCCAAAATCCCAAAATCCCAAAATCCCAAAATCCCAAAATCCCAAATTCCCGAAATCGCAAATCCAAAACCCCGAAGTTCCTAAATACTCAAATTCTCAAAATTAAAAATACCAAAATCTCGAATTCCAAAATTCACAATATCCTAAACTGCCAAATTCCTAAAATTCCAAGTTCGAAAAATCCCAAATTCTCAAATTCCCAAAATCCGAAATTCCCTAAATTCCCAAATCCCAAGATTCCTAAATACCCAAATTCCCAAAATTAAAAATACCAAAATCCCAAATTCCCAATATCCTAAAATGCCAAATTCCCAAAATTCCAAATTCCTAAAGTCTCAAATTCCCCAAGTTCCCAAGATCTTAAAACTCAGTCAATCGCCCTCTAAACTCATATAATTCCTTGAATTCCCCCAAACCACCACTTCGAGGGATCACCAAAATAAACTAAACACAAATATCAATATACTCGGACCTGCGGTAAAACTGTTCTAACCGAAGAAAGCGTTTTATTTGTACCAAGATATACCTGCGCTACCTAAGCAATCGATGAGTAGCAGAAAAATCCCTAAGACAACAGCGGAAACAATGGGGGCTGTCGTTCAGCTGTCAGAGGTATTCTGTTACACGATATCTTCGACAGAAGAAGAAGGGTGTGCAACGTTTTACGAGATGCAAATGTCGGCCAGTCGGACAGTCAGTCAACCGCACCAACAACTTGACCACCGGCTTCTGAACTTCACAGACCGTGTCCCTGTTCGTCTTCGTCTCTGCCTAACCGAACGAGAAACCTGCAAAGGCTTTCAAACCGCATCACCAAGTTACGACCTCGCCCAGAGAAGATACAGATTCGCGACTAGACGTAAATAACGCTCGGTAAATTGCTGCACGAGCAGCGAGGCTACTTTTCCTAGCGATATTCAACCTATTTCACGTATCGATCGGTGATTCCAACGACGAGAAACTTGCACAGGCGATGTCGACGTTTGCGACGCCGGGATTTATCGATCTTTCGCGTTTCGGGATCTGGAAATTCGAGAGTTGGCGGATTTCGATGCAGGAACGTCGACAGAATGGAATTTTCAAATTTTTGGGACTTTGAAGTCTTTGGAATTTTGGAGTTTTAGATGTTCGGTATGCTAGAACTTCTAGAATATTTGGGATCTTTGCAAGTCTGATGGACCAAAAATTTGAAAATTCGGGAAATGAAAATTTACAATTTTGGAATTTCGAAACTTTCAGACTTCGAAGTGTTTGAATTTTTTTACACCCGAACTTTGATAGTGAGATACTTTAAGATCTTAAAACTCGAGACTGTGGAATTCTGTACTTGAGATTTTTTAATTTTAAGAACCTGATACTTTGAAATTTTTAGACGTTGAAACTTGAAACTTCGATGACACCGGTCATCAAATTACGTTAACTTCCTGAAAAGGAGTCTTTGATAGCGGATTTTCAAAATTTGTACGACGGTTTCCTCGACGAGCATTTTAAAATGCACGATCGTCAATTTTAAATGTTACAGCCGGTTAGTTACGCATACCGAAAGAACCAGCCGAGGTAATAAGCTATTCCACGAATTCGGAGCATGCTACGACTTCGTATAATATTCAATTAGCCGTAACTAGCGTAAAACTGCCTCTTTTCTTCTGCTGGTACTTTATGCATGACTGCCCAATAGGTAATTTTAACTTCGGCCGAGAACCTTTACTCGTTTTTTGCTTTGAACGTTGCAAAAGGGAAACGAAAGATACACTAAACAGAGACTACTAACAAAAACGAGAACATGGTTAAAGACTTATTCAAATATGTACACTCCAGTGCAACTCGTGTTATTGAAGAGAGCACGGGAGAACCCAGGAGCTTAGGGAGAAACCAGGTAACATTATGGGAAAGATTTGACAATTTCTGAACACTGAGATTTTTTGATTTCGAATTTTTAAAATGAAGAATGTTTGAACTTTCAAATTTTTTAATTTTCAGGACTAAAATCTTGAACTTTTAATGTTCCAATTTTTGAACTTTTAACTTTTGAAATTTTTGAATTTTCGGAATATAACAATTTTTAAATTTTGAGTTTTGCAATTTGAGAATTTTTGGAATTTTTAGTCTTGGAATTTTTTGAATTTTGAGACTTTTTAAATCATTGCAATTTAAAAATTTTTGAATCTTTCAATCTTGAAATTTTTGAATTTTGGATTCTTGAAATCTTGGAATCTTGGAATCTTGGAATTTTGGGAATTTTTAATTTTACAACTTTCATATGTCCCCTTTATAACGTAAAGTTTTTGCGCATCAAAATCGTAATTTTGAGACATGGGTAATGTTGCTGTTGAACATTTAACGTATATTTTTCTACGAAAGATAATTCTACCCTTACTTTTCTCCGGTAATAGCGCCATATAGACAGCATCGTCACCCCTATGGTGCAATTAATAATGTAGTCCGTCTACATACACTGTGAGTAAAGTTGTATGTAGTGAACCCTTTGAGATAGAGACTTCCTGTTATAGCCGTACTGGGAGCCATTAAAACTTTGCTTACATAATAAATGTCAGAACCTGCTAATATCATGGTCTACTGAGAACATACGGTGAGCACACGCAGACCGTATCCTTGAATAAATTGAAGTCCACTGAATAATTTGAACTCAATAATATATGGTAATAGAGAATAGCGTCTAAGTACTAATTGATCTATGTTAGTATGAATTCATTTATTAAATTCGTCGAAAGTTTTAATTTGATCCACCATCATTAAAGCAGTTAACTATATTTTAATATATTTATCAAACTAACATTTCAGATATTTTATCTGATACGCGCTTCGTATATATGAATCTGAATATTCCTTGATGTTCTTGTACATAGAAATTTCTCTTTGAAGGTGTTGATGGTGATTTTAGACAAAATCTAAAACTAGACCCTCCGCTAGAATATCCGGATACATTTCATATAAAAGACAAAATGCTAAACGTGGCACTTCAAATCAAAGTAAATAGCTTGTGAAAAAAATGTGATAAAATCACTCACCCTATTTTGGTGATCAGCTTTCCATGGACATGAAGATACGATGTGACAAATCGTTTATTCACCTGGAACAAATTGAAAATACAAAAATTACATCGTTGCAAAAATATAAAAATAAGATCACTTTATAACGTGTTTCGCGATTAAATATAGAATCGTATGAAAACAAAACATAAAGTAATTTCTAATATTATTGCAAGGCTGTTCTCTTACCTCGACGCTGCTTAGTTGTGCCAATTCTTCTAAATCACTATGAGATAATCTCGCTTCGTTGGCAGTGGTTGCGGTAGTTGTACGACGAACACGTCTTCCACCAGGATGAATCCAAATTTCTCTCCTTAAACCTCCTCCAATATTGTTTGCTCCTTCTTTCTCCTTCATTCTGGCTCTCTCCTTCCACTCTCTCTCTTCCTTTCGTTTTCGTTCCGTGGATTCATACTAATAAAATACAATACAAGTTAAGTATTCGTATTATTGCCACTATATCTTCACTAACAGCATACTGCATAGCGTAAATGAGAGTTTACTGTACACTTTTTTTCATCGAAGTACCAGTTTACTAATCACATAATCTCTCAAGTACTAACAAAAGATACAAGCGTCATACACCTGAAGTGTAAAAAGCTCGTTAAATATTTATATCTTCCAGCTGCGACTATTAAAAAAAATGCATGCTAACATTGTGTGCAAAGTAGTGCCACCTAATACATAGTGCTTTGGTTTATTCGACAAAATGCAGCAAACTATAATTGGAATAATGTTTAAACTATTTTTCTAATTTTTGTGAATACTACCATTTCAAGTTACTGATTATGTTATTAATTTTATTCAAGCATAGAATGATTTGCCTTCGAACAATTTTGGCTGTACCAAGCCATCGATTAATTTGAATACAATTAATGGTTGTAAGCGTGCGAGTATGCCTATGCTATGAAATATTGTAGGTATCGTACAGCTTACGGAAGACTCCCTTAAAAACATGATGGTTAATAATATACCTAAACTAATATACCTAATGCTAAAAGATTGTGAAAATTTTTTGTAGAAAGATATAAATACAAATATTCTTTTATATCTTAAATGCTACAAGACACTTTACTACGATTGTTATTTTGAAGAAAAAAAAACCAACGCGATTGGATTAGATTAGGCGTACTACGAACCAGGTACTTCTCGGGAGGTTTCCCAAAGGTTATACGCTACCAAATTGAATATACGCGGAACAAAGGGAGCGTCAGAGAATTCGAAAAGAGAGAACTAATTCAAGCTGCAGTTTAAGAACTGGTATCTAGAGATATCACACCAAGTATCGAAATTTACTTACATAATGTAGATACTGGCAGCAAAACAAAATCAAAATATTATTAACGTTAGTATTGATACAAACGTAAGATTAAAGTATTTAAAAAATTGTTGTACCTTTTTCCTATTTTCGTCAAAGAGTGCTATTAAACTCTCCCTTGCGGAATGAAGAGGATTGGATGCCATCAAAGATCTCATGTAATAATATACTGCATCTAACTTTCGTCTCTGAAAAAAAATTTAATTTAGGATATTTTAGATTCATTTTATTTTCTTTGATTATACGCTATAACATCAAAATTCTTACAGCGTAATGTGCCAATAACGCGAGCTGACTATAAGGTCTTCCGTTCTTTGGATTAAGTTGTTGCGCTTTCAAATACCATCTAGAATAACATTTAAGTTTGTGTGAATACACGGGGTATTTAAAAGTTGAAGTACCATTTATTTGTTTTCACTTACTGCCTGGACTTTCCATAATTGTTCGTTTCCATTGCTTGTTCCCTGTACCTTGCCAGGTCACCCAAAAACAAGTATATCTTTTGCGCGCTTACTAAAGCTAAACCTAAGATTCCAAGACCCTTAGGTAACGTTGAGGATGCGAGGAACGTGTCCAATTTAAATTCGTACTTCGTTTCAAGAACGGTTAACAAGCCCTCCAAATATACAGTACCCTCATCGATGATCTTCAACATTATTTTTTTATAATGTTCACGGCCCTCGGGATTCTCTTTAGGCATGCCTTTACGCAGCATTTCAATCATATTGTAAAAAAGTATTTTCCAAAAGTGTTGCTCGACGTTCTCAGCTTGACAAAATTTGATATCAGTCTCGAGCAAGGTTTTTAAACTTTCTTGTAGAAAGTGCCTTATATACAAAACTCTCTCCCAGTTTGACGTGAAACCACCGGAACTTAATATCCATTGTAATTCTAAATCGGCGCGTTCTATATCCAAAAGTAAGTAAGGATTTTTGGCTAATCGGAAACTGAAAGAAAGTAGACAAACATTAATACTTGCGCACTAGAGTATAACGTGTTTATAACTTTTACATACCTATCTGAATAAGGATCGTACCACGATGGTCTTATATTACCAAATTGGTCATTTGTCATGTATGGCGGTGGTACACCATCTAAATGTGTTCCCTGGAAACTATGATGCGTTGAAGTAATGCCTCCATGGGACTGAAACACTGGTACGGTCGAACTTTGTGGCATAGTATCATTTTCTCTGAAACGTCCAGTAATCGATTAATTAATTTTGCGAAAATTAATAAAAAAACAAAAGAGAATGAAGAGTTGTACCTTTGCACTGCAGCTCTACTACTAGGTGAAGTAACAACGATAGGTTTATTAGGATTGTTAGGATCGAATAGTGTCCTTTGTTGTTGAACACCTTGCTGCCTCGAAACTGAGTGACTAGGCGGAGATTGTCCTGTATCGGGTAGCACTAAGACACCTGGTGATTGCGTGTTACTGTATCCACTAGGTGCTGTCTGATGTGTTGCCATATTCAAATTAGTATTCGATAAAGGAATAGAGTAAGAGGAAACATTAGGTGTTTGTCGTCCATCACTAGACTCACAAGCTGACATTTTTCTACCTGTTCTCCAATTTTCATCTAAATGTCGATCAGATAATCTAAAAACATGTTAATAAAACATGAACGATAAATTTTAATTAAATTGAATAACATCGTGGAAACTGTGACTTTTACAAAATAATTTGTACCTATGTCTATGAAGATCGTCGAAGTTTCGATTACCTCCACGATAATTTCTATCTTTACTAGATTCTCGACTACGTTGAATAATATTGCGTTGTCTTCTATGGTCATATCTTCTACTACTACTGTTCTTTTGATTGTTGTTATAGTTATCATTTTCCCTATTTTGTTGATTATTTTGCCTGTCACGGCTGTTAACTCGAGCTTTATCTCTGCTATTGCTCCTTAAATAAGGAAAAAATAAACGTGCTATAAAGTTCACTATCATTTACATAAATATATCCTGATAACACAAAGCATGAACATTCACTGCTCTTACCTCCCTCGATCCACTGCATGTTTCTTCTCACGCTTTTTTTTTTTACGTCGACTATGACCAGTTGTTGTAGTTTCATTTCCTGGTATATTAATGTTTTCACGTAAGCTCAACACAGAAGAACTACGACTTGCCCGCTCAGCTTCTAGTCTTTCGCTTAATTCAACTTCCTCGCTCCAATCCTAAATACCATGATTCAAATTTTACAAAAAAAGTCCAGTTTTAGTTACAAATACGTACATATTTCAAACAAAACACTTACAAATGGATGTTCAACCGATGTATTTGATCCTGTATTAACGGATTCACTTTTTGATGGACTAATTCCTAAATTTTGTTGACCATTTTTATCTTCCTGTGATATACTACGCTCAATCGTGTTATTACTTAGACGTTGTCTGAAAACAAAAATAAAATATAATAAACAAGAATGAGGAAGGAATGAGTAATTATTTGATGCAGATCAGTACGTTTGACCACGGTGAGAACCCGCAGATGGAGATATTCCTCGACGATGAGCATCGGGTGAAGTTTGACGTTTACTTGTGTTAGATGTTGAAGTAACAGGTGATACTGACGACGGTGGTGGCATCATTGAACTATCAGCCCGACTTAAACTTTCCATGCTAGTATACATGGTGCTATTACTACCACGACGATCATAAGACCTGCTTCAAACGATTAACTTTATTAATTTACTCTTCTAATATAAAGAAAACTGAATTATTGACATGTATATGTAGGACACTTTCGCTCACAGTACTATTCAGTCGCTTATTCCAAAATATTCTGCCACGAGGCCTCCTTATATACGCATTATATACACACCGCTCTGTCGCACACGTACCGACTCATTCATCCCACATATATAACAAGAAATGTAACTATATGTCCAAAAATATGTACATATACCTTTGCATATACTCCTGGCTTGGCGTATGAGATCTGGAACTTGGTGCTGAATACTGATCAGGTGTAACACACCTAAAAATGTTAGTTGAAGTTTCTAAGTCTTCTGGTCTAAGTCTACCTCTGCCTCTACTTCGTGCTGGAACTGTATTAGACCAGCTAGATTGTGGAGGTAATGGACCAGATGGAGGTAAATTTTGCATAGTTTGTGAATGTTGCATTGCAGGTGGAAAATTATAATTTGATGGTGCCTTTAAAAGAGAGTTCATACATCAAAAAGTTTGTAAAAACATTATAAAACATGAATTTAGAAAAAAATTTTTTACCTGAAAAGTGTTACTACTACTACTCCATGCATCTTCTGAAGGTGATGAACTTGGTGGTAATGGTAAACCATTATCAATCAAATACTTTTTCTGTAATCTAGGTGGTAAATGTTCTATTTTTATATTTTTTGGCAAACTATCTTTTGTACCACCCCATTTACCTGATGGTGGTTTGCCTTGAAATTTTTCTGGATGTCCAACGGGTTCTACGCTACGTGTGTCTCTAGTGCGATTAAAATCATTTATGTGATTCGTTGTTACAAAAAGAGGTTCTGAACCCTATATAAATATTATAAATTAAGTAAAGGGTTTACTGTATCGAATTAAACACATAATCATGAAAGAAAGGAATCGTTTCTGACCTGTCTAACTTCGCGAGAACTATCTTTACGACATCCATAACTTCTACTGGACAAAGGAGAGTCCGATCGCCAACGTTCTTCATTGTCATTACCATGACGATTTCGACGATTGCCCGAATACCTTTTGCCATGATCATCTCTGTTTTTACTTCTGCTTTCACTGTTTCGTCCACCATGGCCACTTGAACGATTACGTTGACTATCGCTTTTATGGCTACGATTGGAATGAGAATCACGATCTTCACTATGTTCTCTATCCTGATCTCGATTCCAGCCTCCTTGATTGGATGATCTAAAGGATAAGGATAATGAGATATTTATTCGATACACAGTTTCCATTAATAGTGAAACATAAACATTTTCATATATAATTCACCTATTTATTAAATCCTGTTCTACCAATGATTCTTTCACTTTTTTAGGTACATACAGTTGTTGCTCTGGTTTCTTAGATTTTTTTTTTGAATCTCCACAATTAATGTTCTGAGAAGAACTGTGTGCCTGCTCAATGTTGGTAGTATTTTTGTAATTGATATTTAAGTCATTTAATTTTTCTGTTACGTTCTCAACATGAAATGATGGTGGACTGTTTTGTGTTAGATTGGATCTATTGGATTGTGATTGCTTTAAACGATATTGGACGGAGCTTGATTTAGGTTTTTCTTGCGGTATATTTTCATTATCTAAATCGTCTGAAGATCTACCAGACTTTCGAAGAGGTCCACTTCCTGGTCTATATAAAGCTTGAGATGCTCTATTTCCTCCACCTCGCATTCCCATTGATTTATCCTTCTCTAATTTTGTATTCTCTGAAAATTATTAATTTTTTTTTTTTTTCAAAATTGTTTATTGATATTTAGACATATTTAATTATAACATATATACATAAAATTAAACAATCCATTAGAACACTATATTTACTTTAATTATATAATATGTTACAATTATTTATACAATATTCCAATCAAAAGTAAAAATAAAATTAGTAGACAATTATTAGGCAACATACATTCATTTTATAAGTCATCTGTATAACTCATATTTAAACAGTTTTATCTGTATCTTACGTTAAACTACACACAAGTTTTAAAAAGAAGGAATACACTAAAAAAATAAGGTATTATAGTAATAAAGATTTATAACAAATGTATCGAACAAAATAAAAACTTACATAAAATATCATAGGTTTTTATTAAGGGAGAAATAATAAATTTTTATAAATAATTTACATTGACCAAATAGTAACAAGTTTTTATAAAACATTCTTGGGGAAAGTGCTTAAAGTTGTATGAGAAATACTTATGCTTTTAACACATTTCACTTACATTAATAATTATACTTTACATATAATATGATACAACTTTATCCAATTATAGTAGTTGAATGTTTTGATTAAACTGATATAAGGCTTAGTTAAGTATATCAATTTAATGCTGATTGTTGACATTCCTGACAGTAACTACATTTCCTAATAATCAACAAAAATTAGATATGATAGTTATGTAATCTGGATTGATTTGAAATCAATTTATATTGCCTACAAAACTCTGAGAGAAATTATGGGGAATGTTAAATTTATTTCTTACTCTGGTTAAGTTTTACAACATATCACAGCATAATAATTCCCGCTGTAATTTTAGGTTAGCTTGTTTGATGAGGTTAGTACTGTGAATGCACTCAATAGGAATACAAGGAAGCATACATATTTATTAACTATGTGCACATAAAATGTAACCACAAAATAGTAAATTAAGATATTTATGTTACTTAATAATGCAGTTTTTTCAAAGTACCTTGTAAAAATCCTCCCCACTTTCTGCGTCCTTTGTCGCGGTTCGCCATATTGAAGTACAATCGTATCAAAATTTTTATAAACTCAAGGAATATGAATTTATACTCTGTTCCACGAGAGAATGCAGATAAATGACGATTTGTGCAACTCTACAACCAAGGGTTTACTAAAGACAAGTACGATGCTCTTCTAAAACCTCTTTCTTTCTTCGTGGTCATATACACGGTAAAGAAAAAGAAACGATAATGAGACTTGATGATGATGCGATAAACGTAGAAGATAGAAAGAATATTGTAGTTAGTTCTTTTGATATATTCATAACACATCTGTAAATATAGATCAATAAAGTATTTCACATAACGAACAGAATGTACAGCGATTAACGGTAAGAAATCACAAAAGTTTCTGTCTGCTGAGTATATACGTCCGACGTTATAGTCGTCATAAGAGCACATGCGCGTTACCATACATTAAAGAATATGTAGAACTGAATGTCAACATGTGCAGATAGAACGAAGTCATTGTTAGGTAATTCCTGCATCTTCTCATAGAGTAAGCAAACGTAATTTTCAAATACATGTATTATATACAATATTAATTTGTATTATCTTCGTAAAAATGTACTGCAAATAGCAGCTTGTAAATTTATTTTATTTATGAATGCACATTGAAATAAAATTAAATCAATGCTAGGGACTGAAAGTCTTTTTAGTACACCAATGAACTTGCGTTCTGTAACATGAGAGATGGTGTTTATATCATCAGTTTTAAGACAAAATCAAAAATTTTTGTTGATTATTAATTTCGTGTAAAATGAATACGAAAAATATATCTATCGAATGTAATACATAAAATTTTCTCTCATAATTAGCGCAAATAGAATAGTGTATAACCTTAGTACATCAGTTTCAACATATCCATCTTACCGGTCAAATGTTTACTCCTGTTGTTATCATTAATCGTACGCTATCAACCGCTGCAAGATGCAAACGGCGAGTTGTAGTTACAGGAATAGGAATAGTGTGTCCTCTTGGAATCGGTGTACAAAATGCCTGGCAAGCTCTCATTAACTCCAAGTCGGGTATTACGAAATTAAGTGAACCCGAATATGACAAGTTACCTTGTAAAGTCGGTAAGAATTTTTTATTTTAGATGAAATTGAATGACTTTCTTTATATAATATGAAAGTATAACTATTTCCAAATAGGTGCATTAATACCCAAAGGAAATGAGCCTAATCAGTTAAACATTGATTCTTACTTTTCAAAAAGTGAATTACGCACAATGTGTCCTGCCACTGCATACGCATTAATTGCTACAGAGGAGGCATTAAATGATGCAAACTGGAAACCAAATGAAGAAACAGATAAACAAGATACAGGAGTAGCTGTAGGAATTGGAATGATAGATTTGGTAGATGTATGTACAACATATGAAGCTTTAAAAAAGGGATACAACAAAGTCAGTCCATATTTTGTGCCAAGGATATTACCAAACATGGCTGCAGGGCAAATTAGTATCAAGTATGGTTTTCGTGGACCAAATCATTCTGTATCAACAGCATGTGCAACTGGTGCACACGCAATTGGTATAATGAATTTAAACAGAAGTTGAAAGTATTTACTGTTTTTATGGTATAACTAAATTGAGGTTTTAAACCCGTAATTTTTAGGTGACGCGTTTCGTTTTATTCGTGGTGGGGAAACCAGTGTAATGGTATGTGGTGGAGCAGAAGCATGCATTAGCCCTCTTGCTATAGCTGCTTTCTGTAGACTTCGAGCATTAAGTACTAGTAAAAACCATTTTCCATATGAAGCATCAAGGCCATTTGATAAGGACAGGGATGGATTTGTGATGGGAGAAGGTGCTGCTATATTAGTTTTGGAAGAGTTAAATCATGCACTTGAAAGAAAGGCTAAGATTTATGCAGAAGTATTAGGATATGGTTTATCAGGTGATGCTGCACACTTAACTGCACCTAGTGAGGATGGTACTGGTGCTATATTAGCTATGGATAGAGCTGTAAAAGATGCTGGTATAGAAACTGTAGATATTACTTTTGTCAATGCACATGCAACTTCTACTCCTTTGGGCGACGCAATTGAATTAAAAGCTATAGAATCGTTTCTAGGAGAACATAGTAAAAATGTTACTGTATCTAGTACAAAAGGTGCTCATGGACACTTGCTAGGAGCGGCAGGAAATTTAGAAGCTATTTTTACTATTCTAGCAATAAAAGAAGGCATAATACCACCAACATTAAATTTACATAATTTAGATGTAGAAACAAATCTAAATTTTGCCCCTAACGTGAAAAAGAGCTGGAATGTAACTTCAAAACGGGTCGCTTTAAAAAACGCTTTTGGGTTTGGAGGAACTAATGCGTGCTTATGTCTTGTACAGTACAACGAATAAGCACATAACCATAAAACTACCATAATTTTATAAGTCATAATAACAAACACAACGTAACAAGAGCTAGTCATTCCTGGATGTACATTAATTAATACATACACTGTATCTGCAAGAAACATATGCATAATTTGACTCCTTTATAGTGAAATATAATATAGCTATATAAACCACGTTTAAGATTTAAGCTGCAATATAGTGGCTTAAATATTTTTTTAATACTTTTATGTAACATATGACACAAAACTCATGTAATATATTATGTAAAGAAAAACATTTTTATATTATATATTATTTGTACAAAATTGTACAGCGAAATGTAATTTGGAATTATATAATACATAGTGGAATGCGATATTTATTTTGTATTAATTGCTTTTAATATTTTCCGATTATATCATTATTACATTTATACCCATTCTGCAGAAAAACAAGACGAAACTTCTGCTTTGAATAAAATAAAATTTTCTTCAAAGTATGTAATAATTAATGAAGTTAACCATCTACACAACAATTGCTTGCTACGTGCAGTTGATTATAATATGCCATAATTTCGTGGCTAATACGTGCTGATAAAAATGATTGTTTAATGATACAAGCATATAGAAATCAGTCTCATTTAACTCTGAAGGCTGATATTACATACTCCTTTGTGCATTGATCCAATACCTCGGTTTTTTTTTTAACCAGTTTTCAGAGTTAATATTTGACTATATGTATATATATATATATATAATTTATATATATCTTCCAAATTTCATTCATTTATAATTACATTTCCATCTACAAATGTCTTTTATTTTTATGAATTCAACTGCATAAAAAATAACAAAATTCAAGGCATAATTATTTGTTGATACCTCTAGTTTATTAGATGCAATTCTCGCTCGCAGATAAACCATACCATACGATGAAGTTACGATGTACATCTCCAACGATATTTTATTCACACAGGAAGGTTGACCTCCAATGACAAATTATCCAAAATACATCTATTGCATTCATGTTTGTCTACTGGCAGTAAATCAATGTAAAAAAGAAAGATTTTATCCTATTAAGTAACTGTACCTAGTAGGAATTCTTAATTAGGAATGATAAAGGGTTTGTGGTGACTGCATAAAATAGCAAAACGTTTTCTAAGTGTTTGACGAAGTTCTTGTCGTTTTTCAAGAACTTGGCACATTCGAGATTTAAATTCCAGAACTTCTTCGGCTGGAATATAACTTTCTTTCTCTTCGTCGTCTGATAAGTAGGAATCCTAAGTAATAAATTGCATTAAAAATAAAAACAAAACATTAATAATAATAGCACTAATCCAAATTACACACTTACTTCTAACATCTGTGTAAGCGTTAAACCTCCACCCCTTTCTTTGAGTAAAGAGATACTGGAATTGGAATGAACAAGTTTCTCAGATGGCCGTATATCATGACAATCTCTCTCATGATTACAACATCCTTCACTGCATGCTACTTCTGATCCTTCCGGAGTACTAGGAAGAGAAGGACTACTAATATTATGTTCTGAAGAATAACCACAATCTTGGGACGACCGTTCACTCGAAGAACGACTTTTTCTATCTGAGATTGATAACTCAAAACGTTTCTTCATCTCTATCCACATGTATCTTTTGCTTGGCTTTCCTATCCACGCATCTACTATTTCTTTAGCCATTGGATCTTTACAATCTTCTAAACTATGCCAGTCATCAATCTTCTCAGAAAAATCCTGTGTATTACATAATACTTGAATGTTATAACACACGTTAAACGAAATATATAGCATGTATCGATACATTATGTTATTACCTTACACGATTCGCATGATTCGAAAAATTCTTCCTCAGAAAGATTCTTGACAGGGGTATTATTCTTTTTCGTTTGATTTGAAACAATTTTTGCCTTTGATTCAGAAGATCCTTTCTTAATTGTACTTTTTTGCACATTTAATGACTTTTTAGGGAATGCTAACTGCGTTTGATTTTGTGATTGTGATATACTAGACTTTGATTTCTTCACACAATCTGGACATTTACAAGTTGGTGATCTCTTGTTTTTTGGATCTAATACTTGTAGCTAGAAGAAAAGAAGGTGTTAAAAATAAGAAAGAATAATATGAAAAAAAGAAGAAATAATTACCTTATGTCGATCTATATTTTGTGTTGTGGGTTTCAAATCTGCACAAACACAAGGTGTATCACTGTTACCACTTTGCCTTTTGCTTGAACACTGAGGATATAAAATTCAGTAAACATATTGATTATGTTCACTAATTTTAGAAGCTTAAATTTATAAACAATAACGTACGTCACATGTATTTTCTTTTTCTTCTGTCTCATATCGACGTTCTTTCTTCTTCTTGCGCTTCAAACGTAACTTTTCTCGTCGCTGTTGTTTTGCTATTTCTTCTCGTGTTAACTCTTCATAAAGGAGTTCTAGTTGTGAAATACCTTGTTTAACTTCTACAGCCATCTAGAAAAAATTACGTGATCATAAATGAATAAATTTATCAGTTTGACAATTTTTCAATTCATCATTCATACTTGAAAATTCCTAGACAGTGCATCCACTGCAACGGCAGCTAATACTTTGCATACTGTTTCTTCTTCTCTTAACCGTCTGTGCACTCTATGTAAACGTTCGGCAACGCATATTCCTAAACATGTAAGTACCTCTTCCTGAGCAATTTCCAATGTCTTTGCATGTCGTTCTCTATAATTTAAAAATATATTTTACAACTATATTGTACAGTAAAATGAAAATCATAAAGTGTCATAAGCACTCTTACCTTCCCATGAGTTCGGGTTGAGCACGTCCAATAAGAGTACTAATATAATCAGTGTTTGTAGGTAAATGTACATGTCTATCGCGTATGCAACGTTTAATTCCAGAATATAAAGCAGCAACATAGCCCTTTTCTTTTGCTGGTTCAGGTTCTGTTGTTAATAAAGACGATGCCAATAATACCTTTGTTCGACATTCACCACAGAATCTGTAATAATGAAGTGATTAACAATTTTCATACGAAATTAAATATGTATGTAAACCTACCGATGTTTACGCAAATATGTATCTAGAGTGGCTTCAAGAGTATCAGTTTCTATTAATGCAAGTTCTTGACGACATGGAAGTTCCATACAATCCCATACTTCTTTCCATGCACTGGGAAGAGGTTTCATGCGCTGAATTTCTAGCGAGTGCAATACACATCTTCGTGACTTCTTATTTCTGGGCTGTCTTTCTACTAAACTATTTAACCTAGTACTATGATAAATATTTATATAAGTTTTTAATATATGTGTTATGTATGCATACACAAAAATATATATATAATAGTCATAATAAGCAAGTAATTCATGAATTTATTACCTGTGCCCTTGTAACATGGTACAAAGTAATTGTGGTGATTCTAAAACATCATCTTTTATCGATAATAAACCTTCAGGTGTAATTACCAAAGGATCTAATGCTGGATGTCCTGATTTCATGAGGTCATAGAACAATCTTTCAACGCTAAATACATAATTTTATTAATTGGTATAAATATTAAACTAAATATTTCATATATTGTTAAGATAGTTTGTACCTCCTCCTACAACCAACACATGGTACAGCTTGGCCCAAAATAGCAAGCATATCTTTGCAAGTAACTTCAAAGGAAGCTTTAATCTCCTCTTTCGTGAGCATATCAAGTTTCCTAGTAAATTCATCAAGATGTTTACCACGAACTAATGGACTATCACAGATTGCTCCCAAGCCATTTATATCCATAATCATCTACGCAAAAGAATAAATATCATATTAAAAAATTGAATTAATTTTCATGCTTTTAAATAAATTGGTTCAACGTTTTATTTGAAATAAATAAACTACAAAACAAAATTTGTAAGCCAAATTTACTTTATGCTCTGTTGTAACTAAATTGAAAATTTATTAATACTGCAATTATTATTAACTTCATCGTTCAGCTAATCATTTCATATACTTAATAATATCTTATCAAGGTATAAGCAGAAATCAAAATATTTTGACATTCTTTTATCCTGAAAGAAAATAATTAAGCTAATAAGTACAACAGCAAAATTGCAGAAGAGAATCACGAAACATCTGTTAGAATTTCGGATATAAAAACATAGTAACGTTTAGTAATTAATCAAAACATAGATATCAAACATAGTGCATTTAATCAGTAATGGCATAAGCATGTACTCATTGCCACGGTTAGGTTAAGTTAGAAATATCATAGTATATCATTACGTAAGTCTCATTAGGTCGTTAGTTTTTGATAATCAAGAACGACATTTAAAAAAAAAGTGACAAAAGAGTATCGCACTCACCGTAAGATTTTCATCGACAATCAACGGCATTTGTCTTCGCGTCAAATCGACCGGGTCATCGTCCCGCCAAACGTTTACTAGCTTCGCCATGGCTATCGAATTCTCTGTTAACAATAATTATACAATGAAATAACGGCTAACGCTGTGAACCGTTACGATGCACAATCACGAATAATTGTGATTCACTGCCACGACTATGCCAAAAAAATAAGAAGACAGTATCATACGTCTGCCATTTGCAACGAGTGGTTTCTCACTTCCGCCCTGCGTGCATTGTCCCGTTTCCCTCTCTAAGCGTCATCTTATCCTTATTCTAATTGCGCATACCTGTTCCTAATCACTTTTCACGATATATTTTTTATAATCTAAAGTTTTACAATTCGCATCATTCATGACAATGCATTAAAACCAATGTATGTAACGGTATTGCGACTGAGTGTATTAGATCCTAAAAGTGATTTGATACACTTACCTACACGTAGAAAATCATTTGAAATGCAATCAACAAACGTATATTTAGATATGCATACAATGAAATATATGTATATGTACTTATCCTCGTACGTAAAAAACATTTAATGAATTAAAAAATATACTATTTTAAATTTATTTATGGATACCTACCATTGACATATGAGATAGCAATACAATAGTAACAGTACTTTTACCTATGTATGACGGTTCTGTTCATTCTTGTTTCCTAAAGAAATTCCATAAAAAATGTGATAAAACATTATATGTACATGTTATAACAAACGACTTTGTTTTTTACTTTTTTATTTGCGGTGTACGTAGTACTTATGATTAATAACAGCAACATTATCATGTTTTCTAAGTATGTTTGGTTATTACCGTTATTTGCATCTGTATATTTATTATATACAAATGATTATCTGAACGACGTTAGATTTAATTTTATGGAAAAATGGTTAGAAGTTATTAAAAACAATTATTTTGATTTTAATGCAAAACCACATACAGTGTCAAATGTTGACCAGAAAATGTTTACATCAAATGAACTTAAAAAATATACAAATTTGGAAGATGGTTTGTATATTTCAATATTAGGTCAAGTTTTTGATGTCACAAAAGGAGAAAAACATTATGGGCCTAGTTCAACTTATCATGCTTTCACTGGTATCATATTTTGTAATCAATTTGTATTGATTATATTTGTAATATATATAACATATGTTTATATATTTATAGGTCGGGATGCATCATTAGCCTTTATTACAGGGGAGTTTAATGATAAAGGCTTAACAGATGATATCTCTTCGTTATCAATGCAACAAGTGAAAGCGTTAAATGATTGGGTACAATTCTATAATGAAAACTATGTTTATAAAGGTACTTAAAATATGGTTTTAAATATTTAAAAAGGATTATACATAGATGGTTTATTTTATTTCTGATCAAGTATAAATACACTTTCCTGAGTAGGAAAATTAATTGGTAGATACTATAATCAAGATGGTACACCAACTGAAGAATCTTATAATGTAGAAAAGATACTAACACGCATGAAGGAGGAACAATTTCAAGAAGAACATAAAAAAAGAATGTTTCCTCCATGTAATATAGAATGGAATCCAAACTCTGGAACTGTAGTATGGTGTTCTAAAAGAAGGTACATATTGTAGTACATAGAAATATTTATTTTATTGAAGTTATTCACTTCTGTTTTTTTATAGTGGAGGAATAGAAAGAGATTGGGTTGGTGTACCAAGAATGTTATATGATTCTCCAAGTTCTCAACAGTACAGATGTGCATGTGTCAAACTTGACAGTAATGAGTATCAAGAATCTAAGGGCATGATTAGAGAATACATCCAATGTCCAAAAACTGCAACAAAATGTGCTGTGAAAACAAATAATTTATAACAAATTAGAACATGTTATTATTAATAATCATAATATGTTAATATTTGCATTTATAATTCTATGTAAATATTTTATTTTTACTGACTTTTATAAAAATGGAAAACAATTGTAGTACTTCTTCGTTATCTTGAAACAACTTGATAAAGGTAACTTGACTCTAAATGAATTAAAGTGATGTAATAGCTATAGCAGGTTTTCATAGTATGTATCTAATATTAAAATAATTGGAATCAAGATAATGAGAAAGTATTATAATTTTTTATATTTTTGATATGGTATATTGAAATACAACTATAAATAATTTGTAATAGAAAATACAATATATTTATAAAGAACAGTACATCATATTCGTTTATTAAGAATGCTATAGCACTTTTTGTGTTGTCAGTCTTTTTTAGTTTGCGCAGTTTTAAAAGTTTATTGAGTTGCTTATTATCGTTACAAAATATAATTTACCAAACTTTGAAAACATACGTTTTTATATTATTGGAAAAAATTTTAGAGTAGATATTTTTAATGTTTAATGCTATATTACCTGTTACTTAAATGCATTTGAAAATAATACAATTAAAACCACATACATAACACAGACGATATGCAAAATTATACATTAACTTGGTTTTATGGTGATACATTTAATAATCTTAAATTTTCCTGGTAATACTGATTTTACCAGAAATTCACATGTGATATCAGTGGTCTCATAACATGATTGTATTTTGATAGATTTCTTCAATGTATACACATGAACATAATGTAGTATAAAAAGATGCTTATTATATAATTAATATATTTTCATTTTAAGTACTTTTTATGCTATACTACTTTCAATAGATATATCGAAAGTTAAAATATAATACTACAAATTAAATAGGATATTTTGAGAAAAAAAAAGAAGAAATATTTTGTTCAAAGCTTTCCATTTCACAAACCATTTGACTTCACACCTTAATACTTTCACACGGTTTCATTTACTCTCATTGTTAATTTTTACAGGAGATTCTTCTCGAATGTCAATCAGTTTATTGAGTAACATTTGCATGGATGCACGTTTTCGTTTAAAGTTACTCTTTGATCCAAACAATTTCTTAATTTTTGCTTTCCTCTTCTTTATTTTGGAATCTGATGGTTTTTGTTGAAATTGTATCATGCGTCTGTATCTCTTGACTCCCATATATATTGTACTCTCACTTGTATCATCTTTTTCTTCAAAAATTGTTTCTAAGCAGTTTAATTTTCTTTTTAAATTTTTATTTAAATAATATCCTTTGACATCAACTTCCTGTACTTGTTGCTTCTTTCCATTTTCATTTAATTCTACCTGTATGCATGTCCGTTTTCTAGGTCTTAAGGTACATCTATTGATACACAAAAGAAAGTGATAATACATATAAATTATAATACATAATGACAAACACATTATTATACCTTCTATTAAGATTTTCATTGGAGTCAGTAACTGGCACAGTCTTTTTAACTTCTTTTTCATTCCCTGAAGATGACAAAGTATTTACTGAGAGCATTTCTAAACTAGCCATTACTGCTGGTAGATTAGTATCGGCTACGTTATATGTCATTTCTCTGAAAGAAAAGGAAAATTTATATTGATAAACAATTCAATGATTTAAGAAAGAATATTCAGAGGATATTTATGCATACTATACAAAGTATTTTAACAAATCTAAGTACACAATAAAAACTATTATTTCTTATACTGGTAAATTATTGAAATGCGTTAAAATATATACTAAACAATCATAAATTAATTGTCACGTATTAACATTATTTTATTGAAAAAGAAAAAACATACGCCGTTTTAGACGGAGTTTCGTCCATGTTTAAAATTATAATATGTATACTTTTATTCTTAAATTAAAGTTATTATTCACTTATAGTCATAAATAATGGTCTTCATTGCATCTTTCCCGCAAAAAACTTCAAAGTTGTAAAATGTTTAGCACCATCCATGTGCGTAGGTATTTAATTATGTATCCGTTTGTCGCTAAACCTTTTAAATTTGTCACGATTTGATCATGAACCAAATGCATTCACTATTCTTTGAAGTTATGGGATTAATTGTTCGTGTATAATATTACAAATTATGCTTATTTAAACGAAATGTACAATGCAAAAAAAAATTTCTCTGCTAGGAGCAATCATAAACAACAAATCATAGATATCTTGGAATCCTAGATTTTCTTTTGTTATATTCACCCCACTTTACCAAACTATACTTTTGCAACACTTCCCATTCTCAACTTTTGCCATAGATGAGGTGCAGGGTAGATCATTCACACAATGTACTTTTATGTCACACGATTTGAAGGGGCCCTAAAGCCCCTATAAACATGTTCGTGTCAAATCCTGTTATACCGACTGGCAATAGTATTTATATAACAGCACTCTTAGTGGTAGGAATTAAAAGTAAAAATAATTATTTTAATCAATATATATATTTTTTTTTACTATTTTCACTATACTGATTAGTATGCAACAAATAATAGAGCGTAAGTTAAACGAAGAGGGAATAGATAATGTTGAACAAAAGCAATTCAATTACGAAGAAAAAGGTTCCTTTATTAAATACAGTCTTATACATTTCATGAATGTAGAGAAATCGTATCGGCACTTGATCTTGCTCACGTTTTCTTTAAGCGACAACGAAACCGAAAATTTGGCTCACCTACCCGTACTTTCAAGAAAAAACACAATGTACACGGACTGAGAACAAAAAGAACACGTGTTCCTTTGAAATAATCGTTCGTACGTAAATTAATATGAAAACGGTGAACTGTTTAACACGTTCATGACGAGGTGAACCATGGTTGGTACATTCGAGGAAAAAAAATTCAGATCCTGTCGAGGACGTGTTAACCCGGCATAGTCCAAGAACGAAAATCAAAGTACTTCTCTTTTATATATGGACACCGCCAGAGAACACTTTTCGGTTGAAAGGAGATGCAGCACCCACTTCCCAAAAATATAAATATATGTTTGTACGAGGAGATAATAAACCTTTTTTCGTCTTATGATATCACAAATTAGTAAGATAACAAGAAATGCTTTTAGCTTAATAAATATATATATAAACGTTTTAACCCAATAAATATATTTATAGTAACGAATAAACGACGGAGGATCCGCAACTATAATAAGATTAGTTATCCCTTACTTATAAGGGTGAAACAGAGTGGGACTAGTTACAGATATGTCATGTGAATAAAATACAAAATCAACAAAAAAGTATCTCTAATACAATGAAAATAAACAGTATGTTTGTTCTAGCCCCTCTCTAGTTATAAAGGGAGTGCATGAGTTTTGGAAAGCTGATTGAATTCAAACTTTCTATATTTATAGAAAATTCAAAAAGTATTTATACCTATGTAAAATTGGAAGTAAATCAAAAGAAAAGAAGTCATGCGCTTCCTTTATCAATCAAAGATGAATAATTCAAATAGTTGAGTTTTTATAATGAAGACACCTGGCGACGTCCATAACTTTATGTAACGCATGCTTGCATGTGATAACAGAAACAACGGGTACAAGTATACACGAACATGCAAGCAAGTTTCTCGTAATTGCTAAACACGACAAGTTCATGAGAACTAATGCGACTTCGTGTCGTTTTAACGTAAAATCCACAGTCGGTTACGATGGAGGTCCAAGTTTCACCAACTTCATAACTTCATCATGGACCCAAGAACACGTGAATCTAAAGATACCATTAACGTAACTTTCCGAGTCTCTTCTCTCGTCTAGCCTTATTTTATCGCCGTCAATTGCAATCAAGAGCGTCGTGTTTGTTTGCCTACTCGGTTAAATTTCAGAATCCGAAAGTTTGCACAGGCGAACGCTTTTCAAAGTGAAAGAGAATAACACCGATTCCGTCGACGAGATAAATTAATAAGATTAATTAAAAATACGAATGTTTGTCATCACAACAATGAATAATCTTGAATCTACATTTAAACGTTTAAAAAATATTTGAAATGGACGAAAATTTATCACCTTCCTTTAAAATTAAACGCACTGACTATACGAGACGCAACAAATTATGTTCACGAACAAAATTCGAACTTCCGACCACATGTTTCTTTTGACAATGGTACAAATGTCATAGCAATGTTTGGCTTTGAAAATAATAATGAACAATAATAAATGAAAATGGATTACTACGAAAAACGCTCGTTAGTCAGAAACTAAACGACGTCACTGATTCCACGAAAATGACTCATTAATAATTGATTAGACGTTATGGCGCAATCTTGCTACATGGCCCGTCGAGCGAGTTTTTGTTCAACGTGACAATTTATATGTTCTTTTCCGTCACTTTTTCCATTCCTACGTATCCATTTAGGGCCACGTAGCAAGACGCCATGTAATCATAAAATATTAAGAACGCAGAAATATATCGTGTGTCTTTAACGTATTCGCAACATACTGAAAATCGAAGTTATGAATCATTTCAACAGTCCGATGTTTAACTCGTGCGTACTACCGCCAAATATTAACTCTAAACGCCATACAAAAATAAAGACGTGTGCTATAGATGAAAGGGAATACACTTTCGGATGCCGGGAGACCTTAATATAAAACTACACGATAATATCGCGGGTACGTGGTGTGTATCTAGATGTGTACATGTGTATGCGGGTGGTACGCTTCGTTATCGACAAGACACGTTCAGAGATCGGTTCTCAATCTGCGTAGCTTGTCGTAATAGAAGTTTATCATCGGATGTTGAAATTTGGTCGCCTTATATCATGAACTACGGCCGCAATTCGACTCGCGAACGTATTTCGCCCAGGTACGAGTAGGAGTAAGATCTCCCTTCCTAAGTCTACGTGGATCGCCGCTTTCGCGTGCTTGTTCCAAGATCTTGCGATGGCTCTCCTCGTCGTAGGTGCAGGTCAAGCTCTTCCTCAGCTTTGCTGCTCCAGCTTCGAAGTTGGCTGGTTGACTGCCTACCAAAACATGCAGATCATTCTTCTCCAGTATAGCCCAGCTCCACATGTCGGCGATCGAGCAGTTGCACATGAATGGATTGTTCAGAAGATTAACGGTCAAGAGATGCCGATTCCAGCGGAACACACTCGGAGTAATGGTACTCAGATTGTTGCTGCTAAGATCTACATGCTCGAGCATACGTAACTTTTTCAGGCAAGCCAAATTTTCAACGCCGGATATGTTGTTTCCAGACAGATTCAGCTGAGTGAGGTTTTTCACTGTCGTGAACAGATTCTGGTTCAGATGTACCAGATTGCAATTGCTCAGATCGAGGGTCTCGAGGTTGGATAATTGTTCAGGAAGAAGGGAACCATTCTCTGGAACCTCCAACGGATTTCCACTGAGCTTCAGCTCGATTATATCGGTACTGGTACGATCACCGAACACCTTTGGATCGATAGGCGTTTTCAAATCGCAGTTGTTTAATTCAAGACTCTCCAGTCTCGTCAGATTCGCGAATAACCCTTCCTCTAACGTGTGTAATTTGTTTCCTGATAGGATCAGTCTCTTCAGGAATGTCATGTGAGAGAAGGTGTAATTTCCTACGTAACCGAGGTTGCAGTAGGACATGTCCAAATATTCCAACGACTCTAACGGATTCAAAAGGCTGACGAACGCGTCTGACAGGGGATTGTGAGAGATGTCGAGCTCCTCCAGATGCTCGAAGACGTGGAAGGCATTTGGAAGACGTTGAAGACTACAGTTGCTCAACGACAATTTGTGTAGTTTCGGCAGGTGACGCAATACGGCAGTTAAATCAGCAGCGAACATGGGGTTGCCGCTCAGGTTCAGTACACGCAATTTGCTCGAATTTCTGAAGGCTTCTTCCGACAGACGGTCTTGTAAATTACAGTTCGACAGATCCAACGACTGAAGACTGTGCAGATTGTGGCCGAGGGTGTTGCCAACATCCAAATGCCATAACTCGTTATCCGCCAAGACCAATTGTCGCAGGTACAGGTTCTTAGCAAAGGCGTCTCCTGGCAAATTCGTGATGCCGGTGTTCCTGATGTTCAGATACTCCAATCGGACCAACGGGGCAAGAATATTTGTCCAGCTTAACGTTCGCAAATCGTTCTCCGCCATTTCGAGCTCGCGCAGATTTTCCAAATGAGCGAACGCATCCGGCGATACATAAGTCAGGTTGCAGGCATTCAGCTTCAGATACTCCAAATTGGTGAGATGATCGAACGGGCCGGGTTCGATGCGTCCAAGTGGATTGTGGGATAAGTCAACCTTGTTCAGGTTCGTCGTGTTGTGGAAAAATTGCACATCCAGGCGACGGATGCCGCAGGAATTCAGATCAAGGTAGAGCAGGGTGCGACTGTTTAAGAAGTGACCCTTGACCTCGTCCAAGGGGTTGTTCTGAAGTTCCAACGTAATCACCCCTGGATTATCCCTGTTGAAGGATTAAGCACGTAATTATAGGATTGTATATGGGGGATACGAGCGGATATTGGCATAACTAGGTATGGGTTTTCTCTTTGGGCGTGCCTGGATCTCTCTGATCGTGGTAATATAACGCGTGGCTATCCGATGTTGCCTCTATTTAAACGGAAATCCTAGTTACGCCAATGGAGACGAATAAAAACGTCGAGTTCACGTGTCTCTTGCATGTTTCTTATTTAGACTTGGATCTACACGTCTAGCATAACATAATTACAAATGAGTTTATTTATCGCTTGCTATTTAATTGAGATAACTATTTTTTACTAAATTTGACGAGCTGAACAAAAAATTACGGCGTGCAGATTATTAGAGCAAGGAAAAATACTGAATGACTATTGCAAAAAGCGAAAATAAAGTGATCTTTGAAGCTTGAAATGAATACGACAAATTTGATGAATTAATAAGGTAAACAAAGAATAAACGATCTGTCTACCGACAAACAGCAAAAACAGCTGTTCTCTACAAACATTAAATCTGCATTCGATCAATAAATTTGATAAGAAACTACTTACTGATCGCGTAGCATTGCTAAAACCCCATCGATTTGATGCAAATTACGGTAAAGGATATTCAAGGCAATATTGTAAAATCATTATAGATACTCGTTATATTCGTTATGTCTGAAAAAGACTCGGGTAAGTACATTATCAAGGACTTTAAAGATTTGCTGAAATAACGTTTTTGAATACCACGTGTGATTTGTAAGACATCGTGTATTGCACGTTACATAATATTTATCGGTGATATTTCAATATTTCCTTGAAAACAAAAATTCCATTCGAGTGAAAAATGGTAAGATAACTCGGGTGCTTGCGTGTTTACATTTTGGTATCAAATATTGTAAATCTAAATTCCAGAATTCGGAATGAACATGGGAATATGAATGCAACAAATCACTGCAAAATTTAGCATGTATTACATTTGTCGTACTACGTTTTTAATTTAGAAGTGTTACCGGATCAATAACACTTCTATTTTATTGTTGAAAATTTCTAAATATATTACTAGTTGTAGACAAAATCAAATTAAAATTAAATTACTGCTCCAAATTTTCAAACGTTGCAACAGAGTAACTGAATAGAAGATTTCTGATCTGAAGTTTCTAAAAATAAATTTTATTTCAATACTTTATGTTATCAGAGACGAATCTGTGAGATAACTAAGCCATCGTATCGTGAATTGCAAATCTTTATTTTTCTCTCGTTGATGTATTCGCGTTACCGGTGTTAAATCAGCGTCCATTAAAACGTGATCAAAGGATCAGCGAGGCTTCTCACCTGAATGCCTCCGGATCGATATGAGTGATAGCGTTTGACGAAAAATCCGCCTCCAACAGATAAGTTAATCCGGCAAACGAGTCGTGTTTCAGTTCGGTCAATTTGTTGTGTGCCATCTGGAGACGTCTGAGTTTGATCGAATGCGGAAACGGATCGATCCGCGCGATGTTGTTACCATTCATATCCAGAACGTAGACATTAGGGCTAAGCTCGTCGTATGGGATGTTGGTCAAATTGCTTTCGGAGCAGTCCGTCACCCAGTTGACGCGAAAATAATGGCAATGACAGTCCATGGGACATTCTTGCTCCACCAGCTCGCCATTATAAGCGAGCGTCGATGCCCCAAGAGCCACTAGTAGAAGCAGCCCCAGCATCTTGCTGGATACACGTAATATCTGCGAAAGAGCAAAATTCGACGGGTCAATATTGTACGAAAAATTTCGATGTCTACATCCAATACGGACAGAACAAAAAGAAACGTCTTTGCGAATTTATTTAACGCGAACGTTACTGGGTTGTTTATCGCGATGCAACCGTTTGACTAGACGGCACGCGCGATTAAAAATAGTAATAAGTGTATTCTGAATTTTTTATTCGCTGACTTTATGTCGTATCATCACGAAGATAAACAGGGTTAAATGTCGTATCAACAGTCTGCACGCAATATTGAACTCGGAATTACATCCGATACTGCGTTTTCGCTTATCGTTGATTAGGTGTTCATCGATCTAAGGATCAATGAATTGTTATCGGAAGATTTTGAAATACGGAGATCATATTGCACACACTCGGGCGTTCCGCTTTTATGCTATCGAATAAGCGTATCCTGTTTTGTAAAATCACTTGATCGTGCTAATTGAGTCGATGGAAATTACTCAATAAATTTATCGATGCAATAACATGATCAAATAATTCTGCGTGTCACTGGATTGGATATTACGGAATGAATTCTGCGTCAAAACGTATATATTTGTCCGTCTGGATCGGATTATGATCGAAGAAATGAACTGTACTATTCGATTTGAAAGTTCGTTCTATATTTATGAAACAAGAAATCGTATTATCAATTCGCATACGTGACATTCAACTCGTAAACAAGTTCCGACCGAATCTATAGTAAAACCGTTCATTTCTTAATTCATTGAAGGTCAAATAGTGAACACTCGCGTGACCATCGAGGGCTATTTGATGACTAAACGAGCCGGTGAACAATTGCTTCAGTTGTCTCGTCACGTACAGTGCACAAATTGCGAATGAATACCATGTAGCAGACGAGAGAAAACACCGTCGTCGAGATTTACTTCGGCCAGTTACGACGACGTTGTTCATTGCAGTGTATTACCAGCAAGATAACTGGCCAGTACTAATGGCTTAAAGCAAGTGGAGCAATTGTCAGTTAGGTAGGAACGGACTTCGCAATTGGCGGTCGGTAATTTCGAGCAACAATGCACGGCGCCACAGGTCGTTGAGCTGCGACTCGTTAATCGTTTCCGTAAAGCGCTCTTCGCTTGCTCTCTCCTCTTCGGATATTTCTTCTTTTTCTTTTTTTGCAACCAGCGACAGAAAATCTCCTAAACTACTATTATCCTTGAATTCGTCGCTACCGGCAGTTGCTCGGTACTCGAGACACGAGCTTAATTGACGTGCTTGTTCTTCGATCGGTAAGCAATGTTTACCTTAAACGAAGAAATAAACCGTGAAGAGATTATCTATCGCCAAAACGATAGATAATTGTTTACGGACGGTACGCTTTGAATTCGCAATGTATCAAGCTCAGAATATTTAAAATTCGGCACTTTAAAAACTTCCAGTATTTCAAGCTCGGAATATTTTAAATTCGGAATATATCAAGCTCATAATATTTCAAATTTGGTACTTTACAAACTCAGATCATTTCAAGCTCAGAATATTTCAAATTCATAATATTTCAAATTTGGTACTTTACAAACTCGGAATATTTCAAGCTCAGAATATTTCATATTCGGCACTTTACAAACTCGGAATATTTCAAGTTCAAAATATTTCAAATTCGGCGCTTTACAAACTCGGAATATTTCAAGCTCAGAGTATTTCAAATTCGGCACTTTAGAAATTGGGGATATTTCAAGCTCAAAATATTTCAAACTTGGATCTTTGCAAATTTGGAACGCTCCGAATTTTCGACACTTCAAAATTGAAGTTGTCCAAGTTCAGAAACTTGAAATATTTCGAGTGAAGAATGTTTGAAATTCGGAATGTTGCTATCTTAGAATATCTTAAAAATGAAACGTTTCGAACTTGGAAATGTTCGATCTGTGTCGTGTCGTCCCTGGTTACACGTATGTCCCAGCTACCTACGAGCGTATATCCGAACCCATTACCGACGGTCCACCGATCAAACGGTTCGTATAATGGAAGTAATTTGTACGTATTAAATTCCGGGTACAATTGTCTTCATTACGGCGATGAATAACATTCGAGGAAGTTTTCATGGCAGGACAACGTGGTCGCATTGTACAAAGAAAGGTGGTGACGCCTCTGGCCAGTAGTCAACTTCAGAGACGCATAACGGCGAGGAAAGGGCTTTCCGCCAGAATGATACGCATTGCACGCTTCACTGCACGCTTCTTCTTCGACTTTCCGCGTGCAGTTCGCCCTCGGCTGGTCCATTACTATCCCCCAAAGAACGAAGGATACGAGGAGTATTTTTCTCCTTTCGATTCCACGTTGTATTTCTCGCTGTCGCCTCGCCTTTGGCGCCACGGATCTTTCGTTTTTGAATCCCGCCCGAGCCAGGAACCCTCTCTCCCCCTCTATTTCCAATGGCAACGATGCATGCAGCGGGGGAGGATCGAATCATTTGCATTCAGACTTCGGGCGAGACATTCATACTTTTTGCAAATATCGTCATCTTTATATGTACGCCGGCTTTCGGGTTCGGGATTTCAAGCGTCGGGGGTGAAGAGAGTTGAACGCTTTGAAGCTCGATGTATGAGGAATCTGACTGCTGCTTTTAAAACGAACGATCCGATTCGGTTTTTTTTTTGTCGGTAGTTTATCAGCAGCGACGTTTCGCAACGTCCATTTTTTTTGTTCGAACGAGGCGGTGATACGGCGATTATGCATCTCGTGACCATGATGTACAAGGTGTATCGTTGCTTTAGGCATTTTTGATAATGTACCATAGAAATGTTCCGGACAAAGGTTACACAATATACCGTATTGCTCTCGCAATGTGATTTACGTAAATTTTCCATATGAATGCTTCTACCGATCAAAACTAAATTTTTTAAATCAAGATTATGTTATGTTTATAGTACTGTAGGTCGTTCAATTTGTTTGAAGTCAGCTACGACTCCATGGTGATAAAAGTATATGATACCATAAAAAAAAAATCAAAGTAACCTCGACAGTTCATCGAAAATAACATCTTTTGTAAATTTGTTAATATTTAAATAAATGGTGGATATAAAATTGACTGACTATTGTCCGAAACATTTTTCGTCAGACTATCGAAAGCTCGTGAAAAATTTTGGCGATCGTTACGTTGAACACCCTGTATATGCAAGTCTGCCATACTTGCACTCTAATCTCTTCGTATTGGCATGATTATGTAAACGACGACACGGGACTCTCTTCCTGTAACTTGTAATTCCAGTTCTTTCTAGATAACTCTAGTCCGGAAAATCTTTCGAAAGTTAAAGGGCATTCGGCAATTATCTGAAGAAAGTTCGATGATTTAAATTGTGATTACGTATTATTTAAAATGTAAATAATGTATTAAAAATAAATAAATTACTTTTCGTTTTATAATATTTCTTCTTGCGATTTAATACCTATAAATTATTTTATCTTTCGGTTCAAGTAGTTGTACCTTTATGAGATAATGAAGATAATGTATCCGAGCACGGATGTTAAATCGATGATAAGTGATTACCTTCACAGAATAGCAAACTCTCTGTCATTATCACCTTAAACTGCCGCACCTAAAATCAGTGGCAATTGCGATTTCTTTCGGATAATCAAATTCTCCATCTTCCAAATTCCTAAATTTTTGAATATTTAAATTTAAACATTTACAAATTTTGAAGTTTATCGATCAAAATTCGAGTAGCAGAATTTTTCTTCCCTATCTTGTCCTTTTCACTAGAGAAGTTCATTGATCGCTAATGTGCATTGCTTTCTCGAGCGACTTTCTTTACCATAAAAAAAAAAAACAACCATGCGACATACAACGTTACCGCTGGAAACGTATGCATGTTTCATTTCCCTCGAACGTTACCGATTCATGAACTAAACCATTGGGGAACTACCGAATTTTCTATAGGAAATCGTGTTATCAATATTATTCTATTCACTTTGTTAAATCACGATCTTTTTGTATTCGGCTAAAAGCCGTGGACACGCGTTTACGTTGATTTCACGGTGAACTACGTCGAATGAATATTCATGGGGCGAAAAAAAATTTGTGATTCCGGCGTTACGAAGAATTTCAACGATTTACCGCGAGAACGTTGGCTCGCGTACGAGTTGATTGCAATCGAGAATGCCGCTATTCATGCTGCTTTATTTAGAATTCAGTCTATAAACTGAAAACGTACTCTACGTACCGGAAAACGGTGTATCCTTCCTTCCACGAAAGAGTGAGGTTAATTCGCGAGCCACGCGAGGTTACGAACGTGTCACTGGACAAAGATAAATTGAACTGTGCGTTTGCGGAGACCCGGTTAAATTAAACTGTCTGACTGACCGAGGTCAGGGTAAAACCTACTGACGCGCACTCTCGTTCTTTCTGCGTCGTATTAGCTCGTGATGCGCGTCTTCTCGGGGTGTTATGTTTCTCTCCCTCCTTTTTCGCTTTCACATGTGACCGTGCACGCGTGTATATTGAGTATCAGCCCCCCTATTGCTGGACGAACGAGTTTTATTATTCGTTAATAAAAAGCAAACATGCAAGAAGTTCGTCCTGTTTTCGTTCGATATTTTCTAACCTCTTAGTAAACTGGAAAGGGTAAATCACCTGTTAACTATGATGCTTTTCCTCGTAGATTAAAGAACGTATAATTTGCTCATTACTTTCGTTAATAATGAATGTTTCGAATAACCATTTTGTGGAATTTCGGACAATTCGGTTGGAAATCAGAAGGGTTCGGGAATCTTGAAATTGTATGTACGTTCAGTACGCATGCGTGGTGAAACTAACCCTTTTTTTAAAAACACGTTGCAATAGACACATTCGATACTGATTTAACAGGCAACTTTGTAGTCGAAAGGTAATAAACATTCTTTCGTTTTTAGATTTCCTCTTTTGGAGTATTCGATAGTGTGATGCTTACATCGGATGTGTCACATCCGACACGTGTTTATTGATTATTCATTAACTGCGTAAATTCGAACAAATTTAGCATTTCTGAAGCGCAGAAATCTTTTTAGATAATTAACCAAGTCTTACTATACGCGATAGATGCTTTGTAATACGAGCAACGAACATTACGATAAATTGTTGATCGTAATTATTTTACATTTGTACCTTTGGTCACGTGAAAACGTATATCGCACATTACATACAAGTACTGTTTTTTTTTATCTAGTGCGTACCTTGCTCCGTGATCTCCACGTCTTTTTTCGATCAACACCGTTATTTTGAACCGCTTACTTGCATAAACAACACTTTTAATACGATACGCCACAAAATAACGATTAACCCTGAAGCAGCACCGGTAACATTATGCGCATGCGTATGATCGCTCTCGATTGTTTTAGCAATAATATTTGTAGTAAAGATCTATTGTATCTAAATAGCGATTAAATAAATAGACGAGGTGATATTTTTAATATGTGACCTTTTTTACGACTGTGCTACACTGTCGCATTAAATACATCATTTCTCGAGAGGCAACACGTACGCGCGATACCTGAAGTACACTGACTGAGCAACGAATTTCTTTTCCGTGTGTTTATATGAATTATATATACATATATCTGTACATACGTACGTATGCGTTCAAGGTGTGCAACTTAGTAAGTGAAGAGAAAACCAAGAGATGGGGCAATTGTGTCGCTCGAATACCGGCAAAATGATGTTTGAAAAATCTGGTTGCTTCTACTGGGTATCGTAAACTGTTAATACATATATTGTTAAGTGTACGAACATATACATATTGTCAATGCAATACTATCAATAATTATTGAGAACGCAGAAATAATGAGAATACGAGTGTCTAAGAAGTCATGATACAAGTGGTCACGTTCATCTTACAAACATTTCCAAAAGTACTTCAATTTCCTCAAACACGGAGCGGAACATGAAAACATATATTCCTTTTCCTTTTTCAGATTATTTTTAGCAGCAGAATCATCACCTGATCGTTTGTACCATGCTTTTTAGATCACTATGTGCATTGGCTGACGGTTTCACAACAATAATGATTCACGAGACTTTTTCATTGTATTACGTTTATACAGTTGCTATTTTAATTTATTTCTCGTTACAGAAAATATGTAAATGTAGGAAGATTATTAGGATTGATTTATTTTGCTGGTAAGAACCGGAAAGCTTACTTCCTGCGGAATGGTAAATATTATTTGAAATACTTCACTGTAATATTTGACCGCTAATTGTCATAATACAACAAAGGTGGAGGCATATTGAATACCTATGGAGGACAATGGGAAATCGATATGGCATAGATATGGTACGTGTCACTCGTATGTCTGAAAGCGTTTGTTCACGTAGTCAATGCGTGATTGAGTGATGAGTGCAGCACGTCGAATTCTGAAGAATTGCATTCGGCAGAATTGGAAGAGGAGGTTAGGCATTAAGCCAGCATTGCGAAATGTCGGGAATAGGGATCTCATGATCTTGACTACGAACAACGACCTGCCAACCCCACTCGTATTTCTACGACGAACGAGAGAAAGAGAGATAGATTGAGCATCGATTAATTTTGCAATTGACATTAGGTTTGTCGATGCCCAAGCTCTGAATTACCGCCTGAAATTAATTTCCCTCTTATACCGGCACATCATAGATTCGGGCATTCCTTTTTGAACAGCATGAAACGACAGGTTCGCGGGAATATCAAGGGCGTGAATTTAATGGTAGATGACGTGCATCTTTTCTGCGCATTTAATCAGTCGGAAACGTTACACGTCCTGTTTAACGATTCACGACTGCCTATCAAAACAAAAGCAACTTCTGCATAAAATATTTTATATTTTATATAATTATTATAGAACGTATATTTATTTATCGGTACACGATTCACTAATTGTCCAACATATTGATCCTTCTGGTTTGCATGAACATTAACCATATATGCTTAAGATATGTAATATTTTATTAACATGCATATATTTCATGTTGCAATAAATATAAAATGTCGGGAGGAGGGTAAGAGCGTGATATACTGTATGTATAGCAAAAACGATTCGTCATTTAGGAGAAAATTTCGAACATACAGGGAATCCCTTCTAGGAGTGTGGAAACATTTACCTGTCCGTATCTGTCACATTTTTTATATATATGTATACCATTTTATATTTATTTGCGAATTGTAGTCATTCGATTAAAGATCTAACTTCACGAACATTTAATTTTGCCGGTATTATCATGTTGTTTATTCATGATGCGCTAATGTAATTATCGGAGTTCAAGGTCATTGAATTGACTTCTCCTTTTATTTGTGCGCACTTCGCAATTAAAAATTAGTGCACTTTAATATGACACGTGTATATATTAATTCAGAATAATTTATGATATGACATTTAAAATTATTCATTTTTCAGAAGGCGCAAAATTTAAACGCGTAATAAATGTATGTCAAACATTTATTCTAACTTTACCGCTGTAAAAGATAATGTAATCGTAGACAGATACCATTATCGACGTTACCAAGTCATATTCTCTTTCAACGTATACAGCCAGATGGCGTTGACGAGTCGTCCATATCAGATAATGTATAAATATCATTATTATAATTATGAAAAGCGTTATAGTATCGAATTTTTATTTTAATCTTTCAATACAGGAAGAAAGTATTACCATTAGCGTTAAACATGCATGTCATACTCAGCGAACAAATTATAATTTATCATTTTCGTTTGTAGCGCTCGTACCAGATGTCTATCGCAGAAGGTAATTAGCAGAACGTATGATTTTGCATTATCGTATCATCTATAACTGGACAGAGGTAAATGAATAGGTATAACATTTCGACGTACGCTTTAGCGATCTCGTTGAATCGAAACGACAACTGGTATCGCACGAATGTATCAAATTTAATTAAATGTAGTCGCGTTAATGTTTCGTCCCGGATTAAAAACCCTCTGACGATTATTCTTATGATTATAGATTTATAGCGGAATTACAGTCGTAAGTCTCGTGTATTTTTTGGCGCTTATATTCTCTTGAAATTATGTGAGAATGACTTTGGCAAACCGCCAATGTTCCCCGGACTGTGCGGAGACAACATGTACGGAGCAATGAACTTTAGGAAGCGTGACTTCGGACAAGATTTTCCCTTTACTTTCCGACGAATTTTTAGTTGTAAAATTTTCTGCACAATGCAATTGTCCCGTTTCCTGATTCGCTACTGTTCCCATGAAGCATTCATCGTTGCATGCGAAGCGTGTAGATAGTCTTTGCGTTTCGTCGCATGGGACACACAGCGAGAGTTACTCCTTTCTTCGACTCCCTTTAGATCATCGTTTCCTAATCCAAGGTACCGACTGTACGTTCAACGAACGCTTACGGAATTACGAAGTAGAAATTAAATATTTTGCTTGACCACAGGTTGCTGGGGACCGTATTCTTGCAAAGGAAGCCACAAACCGCCTTTGACCATAATGCTCTTAGCACAAGGCGTAAAAGTCGGAGTATTCCCAAGAGTGGACTTCAAACATTCCTAACATTGGTCGTGGTTACGAATCTGTGCTTAATTTTACACAGAGGTAAAGCTCGCCGTCTCTTTTTATGTAATTAGGGACGGGTTAACCGTTAAGGTATCAAGGGGAGAGGGCACCACAGAAATTTGTCATTACCCGATTTACCGCCTGGTTCAGGTGTACCGGATTTTTCAAACGGATTTATTGGGGGATTGTCGCCATTCCACGGTGAATGATAAAATTGCATGCGCACGTTTATCGAGATATTTAACGTTCAATCGCTAAATACTAATTCCTCTTTTCAAAAATTTGTGGATCGTTTAACGAAAACATGATCATATATCGAACAGGACACACGATCATGTATAAATCTTTTACTTGATGGAAAATTAAATATCATTAATATTACAATATAGATAATGTTATCATCGCATTAACGGAAACTCAACAAATTTTCCAGCAAACATAATCCAACGCTACGGTGTCCTTTGAATGCAATCAACCGCACTATCATGCTATCGTGCATCACACCCACATTCGCGTCAAGGTTAGTTGATTCTGAATAACTACCACATTTATCTTACATATTCCTACAGCCTGATACGTATCCACGTACAGATACAATCTCGAGACTAACTTCGTTCAAAGTAATTTTCTTTGAGTAAGAATAATCTGTCGTTGACGCGTGGCTCGGTGCTTTCGCCGGCCGGAGTTAGGGCGCTGCCTAGGCTGCAGGTTAGGGTTGTAGCCGAGAGGAGCTACGAAGGTTTGGGGTTAGCGGGATGGTGGTAGTGACGGTGGTGGTGATGGCGATGGTGGTGGTGGCGGCGGTGGTGGTGGTGGTGGTGGTGGTGGTGGTGGAAATGGTGGTGGTGAGTGAGCAACTGCGCAGATCCGAAAGTCTCTCAGCCGCGAGTACGTAGCCAAACTCCGATTCAGTGAGGACTGACTGTTCCTGTTTGCAGTGCAGCTCGAAATCTCAGGGAGAAACCGCGGTCTTTCGTCCTCTCCTCCTTTTCTCTTTCTCTCTCTCTCTCTTTCTCTATCTGTCTGTCTGTCTCTGTCTCTTTCTTCCACCCTGTCCGCTAATCTGTCTCACCCCCTGTCCCCGGTGTCTCGCTTCACCCGTCCGTTGTTTTAGTTTCGCTCACCGCGGCAAAGTACGTGCTTAACTTTTCCATTCGGTCGTGTATTTCGACAAAGTTCGTACACGATCGGTCGTGTACCACCGCAGGGCAGCCCCGATTCTTTTCGGTGGCGGTTCGACGGGCCAGTTCGGCTCGCGTACACGAACGCAACGCGTCGGGACTCGGAGGTCCTGTCTCAGGCTTGGGAATCGCGAGTGTTCCCCATGGGTAGTCACGTGGCTGGCCAACGACAGTGATTCGAGGAGATCCAGTCCGGTGCGTTACGGCCCGTACGGACGAAACCGTACGTGTGTCGGTTTGATGATCGTCGTTCACTGAACCGTCGGACAACCGGGACCCGTGACGGGATCGTGGATTCCGCAGGACGTGTGCCGTGTGTGCGATAATCGACGCCGGGCCAGGTCGATGTGCACAACTCCAGAGGAACGTACTGAAACTCCACGTCTGTCGGTGTAAGTACAACGGCCACCCCTTTCTGCACGTTCAACACTAACAATGAGTCACAGACGTCCGCCCAGCGGCAAGTCAGCTGTACGTGGCTCCGTGCAAAGAATTGTCCCGTTTCTTTCACTGCGACACGATGGAGTCCGTCTGCACGACGGCACATTATGCTCAGCGTAATATAATTAACCCTTTAGGAGAGGTACGTGCTTACGGTCCGAGAGCCGCGTGTGTACCCCTTACGCGTACAAAATTGACTGTAATTGTTACGAAGAATCGACCGGGTTGCCTTTTGTTTAACGAGCAGACTTTGTGCGGCGTGTTCCGTGCACCCGGGGGGGTTGGTACACTGTCCGCGTATCCTCGCCGGCATTTACCGGACGCATTAAACCGTTAAAGGGTTAATAATTACACTCCATATACGCGATGCATCCCCGTCAACTATTCATAAACTGTGCAGAATCCGTCTCTCCAGCGGATAAAACATTCTGTAAGTGTTGGTTGGAAAACGGATTTAATAGGGAGATCTAATTAACGACGGAGGCACGGATATCGATGCCGCGTTCAATTGGAACGTCCGTTCTATCGGGATCTCCTGTAACTATAGCGATCCTCAATACGAGAATTATCGAGCACAAAGCTTAATACGATTTCGTAAAAATCCGCGAGCACAAAAGCGGCCACGGTTCAGTGGTTTATCGTCGAGCGTGGATAACCGGGCGACGCGAGTCGTTGGACCGTCGTCGTACCCGCGAACTGTTAAATATATTAAATCACGTCCGTCAACAGAACAACACATATAAGGTATTTAGGAATTCGACTCGCGCTACGTATTTCCTACCGGATTGCCTGGATATCGGTTCGGGAAACGCTGGAATACTTCTAATCCCGATAAGTCCGACTCGCGGGGAGACTCGTTAATGAAATGCACCCTTACCCCATTCGCTTGGGATATTACTATTTTTCCAGCCGACGGAAATTCACCCTAAAACGCTCCTCGACTATTATTAACACGGACTTAATATCGCGGCGTTGATATTAAGTACGAGACGGTATGCAACCATTGGCGTAACTACTTTGCTACAGGCTAGGGTGCGATTTCACCGGAATCGGTTATTACCTGGAATTATCTGGAGACCAAAGTGTCGAATAAAATAAGGATACTTGAAAACCGACGATAACGTGTTTTTTTGAACGAAAATTTATTCGTGTCAGATGTCTTTCTTTTTACTAGAAACTTTGAACGAGATCAGATTTATAAACATGGGGTACGATTTTTAGTTGGGAGATATTAACACTAGAAGTACCGGCATTAATGTATCCTCACTTCGAAACTGAAAATAAAGTAGAAAAATAAATAAATAAATATTGCAGCATCATCTAACATATACGACCATTCATTAGTTCAATGAAGCATGACAGACATTTTGATAAAAGGACGGCAATAAAATTTTGTAATAAAAAATACTAAACCCGAAACTAGTCATTTTGACTGGTTGGTAGTTCTAGTGTTAATAATTTTAAACAAGATTTTGTTTCAACCAAGATCTAATTTCATATATTATTTTCGCATAACATTATCATCTCAAGTTTTTGTTCGATGTCAAAGTCGATTTTAATAAATGATTTATTCCCGATTCGTAGATATCTTCGTATTCCTTGAAATTGTGGTCATTCGATCTCGAATGTCGTCGTACAAGGCGCGGCGATCTAATGCGTGCCGATACCCAGTTCACGAACTTATGCATAAAATAACGAAATTCTAGAATTCGATGTATTCATTAGCAGTTTGTTCGAAGGAGTTCCTTTGTTCAATATTTTCATTACGACTGAAATTCCACGAGAAAAAGCGCTCGGCTCAAAGTGTTTATACTTCGGCTTAAGACTTCTTGTACTTAACAACGGGATAAAAAATTGTTCAAACAGAATAATAGCCCGGTACGACATTCTTGACGCTGCTTTATTTCCAATTTACGAAGAAACGGTTAATCTGCTTGGTTGTACAACAAGAATTTATAAAAGTTAAGTTGTAGAGGATCTTCAAAGATGAATATTCCATCGTTCCTATTTGATCTTGATACATCGTCCCGTATAATATAAATGCAAACGAAGTGCCAACAGTAGAATCGATCAGACGACCCCGTGCGTTCGACGAACATTATTAATTAATTAATTGCGGAAAATATATCACCCAGGACACCGTGCATTGCGGCCACGATTTTCAAAGGACCAAATACTCGACGGTATCCTTCTCGACGAAGAAATATTCGGGGTACCGAGCGTAAACAATAGCATGTCAGTTAAAGAACGTCTCTCGAGAGAGAAGAGGCGAAGAGCAAACGTTCGCCGTGATATTAAACACGATTCGCAAGACTGAAGCAATTCGCTTCACAGAGCGCACACGTCGCACATTATTAATCGGACATTTCAGCCAGACCAGAGAAGTGTTTGTCTACCAGCGAGTGGACGTGCGCATGATTTATGAACTTCAACGATACTACTTAGGGCGTTAGCGTATCGGCCGTATCGTTGAACCGCGATGATTCTTTCCAACGAATGAAAATTTCATCCGGTAAGGGTTTGCCATACATTCGTGTGATTAGGTTTTTTGTTCGAGGGTCTACAGCTTTGGATCACCCTGCGTCGTATCAATGGCTAATCAATTTCTGATCAATGTGTAGAATCTCGAAAATTTAGGAATTTGGAGTTAATTTGGTTACGTAGAATCTCGCGGGGTTTTGAAATTTGGACTCACGTAAATTTGGTTACGTAGGATCATGGAAAAGGAATTGATAGTTGGCAATCAAAAGTACCGGAGTTATTAATTGAAATTTCGTTCCGTAAGGAGTTGCTATATATTTTGTAATTAGAATTTAGTCAATGGGTAGTACGTAGTCAGTTTCTCGATTTAAAAATTGGTAATTATCGTATTGGAAATTACGGAAGCGGGTCTAAGTTAAAGTTCTAAACGAATCGAGTCTGTGCTAATTGCACCGTAATCAGAATAAACGCGACCCCGATTTCGCTCTACCACATAACCATCAACTTCGTTATTAATTCAATTTCCGACCGTTTAGTTTTTAAACAGAATTCTTACATAATATCGCGAGATTAATCGATATACAGATAATTGGGAGGTTCGAGCCTTTTCAGGATTTTTACTTATTATTAGACTACTTTCGTAATCATTTGTATAATATCGTGTCTTTGCGACGAAAGGACACAATTTGAAAAAATGTGATTTCTGAATTATTACTTGTAGTGAATGTGAGAATATTTAACGTTTTATTTACTTATTTTGTCTATTTATTTAAATAGCAAATCGCTGGATGTCAAGATACACAGACTTTCAAATTGGCAAATTAACAAATGTTCGAATCTTTAAATTTCTAAATCTGCACGCCTTCAAATCTTTAAATCTCCGTGTCCTCAAATTTCCAAATTATCAAATCTTCAAATCTTCAAATCTCCAAATCTCCAAATCTCTAAATCTCCAAATTATCAAATCTTCAAACCTCCATGTCTTCAAATTTCCAAATTATTAAATCTTCAAACCTCCATGTCTTCAAATTTCCAAAAGATCAAATCTTCAAATATCCCCAACTCCAAAAATTCTCAAATACGTATGTTCCCGAATTCACAAACATCGTAACCTAAAAATTTTTAAATTTCCAAATTCCGAAGCATCGAAGCCCCGAAATTTCTGAACCCCGAAATCGCTCAATTCGTGTTTTCCGAAATTTCGGAATTGGCGAGGCTACCTACACCACCTACCGCACCGCCATTTTGCCGACTAAGGTCCGCGACCGAGCGTTTAATCCCTGGAAACTATAAATTTCGTGCAGACCGAAGCTTCTAATTAAAAATCGGCCAACCATCGTTCCCCGATTGTTCGAAATAAAGGCAGCGGTTTTAAAGATACACAATTAAAGTCGTCGTCAGAATATAATGGCCGATGCGATTGCTTCCGGAACGATCTCGCGACGAGGCAGAAGAGTTGCTGGAGGTTCCTAACAACAGCGAAAAAAAAAAAGAAAAGAAAAAAGAAGCGAAGAAAACGGAGCAAAGTATGACTATCGGGTAGGCCGTTCTCGCGCGTTTGTTCCTCTCGTGCCGTTTTATCGTCGCTCGATAGAGAGAACAATGCTCGAGAAAGCGAGAGAGAGAGAGAGAGAGAGAACGAGAGTGAGAAAGGGAGCCGAGAGAGGAGGGACTCGTGAGAAATTTTAATAACCGAGGGGACCCGTGGGTCCTGGGGGATGATGGCCGGCTACTTTTCTATGGGCCGTGGTCGATCGACTTCCAACGCTCTCGGTAAATCGCAACGCACCTGGTGTACCACGGATGAACGCACCCGCTCGTGCACACCGCTCTCTGATTAGTTTCCTCCTGGCTGGAGAAAAGGTATTCCCGCGAGCGATTGCATTAAAAACCGTGGCCTGTGAAAATGGGCCACAAATGCGACGGCAAAAAGGCTTAAAAAGGTGACGGGGGGGAATAAAAATGCGCCGGGACAGTTTATGTACGCGTAGGAATTTTTTCGCGGCTACGGGCTCGCGAAAAAAAAAATGAAGGAACCGGAATGGACCCCGATGAAAGATACGGGAAACGAGCACGTTCTCGACGCTGTGTTAATGCGTGCAGGGTAAACCACGCTCGAACAATTCGATGGAAATTGTACGCGATAGGTGGCCGTTCTTTATCGGACCCTTGCTTTGTTAACTTTTTAGGTTATCGCGAAATTAGCTTCTCGGTTGAATAGAGACCGGCAGGTAATTAGAATTATTTATGAAAAGTAATGTGACGAGGATTAATACCGCAGAGTTAGAACGCCGAGTCAGACTCGCGATGCACATCACGATATGAACGCGATAAGACTATGAATGTAATACACGTTTCATAAATCGTATTTGCACGTGTATTGACTTTTGAGTTCAACGCGAATTTTAACACATATTCGTCCGGTAACTTTTTTCATCGACATTCACCGAATGTCGACATTTTTTTACGCTATCTGTAGAAATGATATGGTCTAAAACGGGTTCTATGTCAGTGTCAGATCACAAGTCGTCGCTATCATTTTCATCAGAATTTGGAGAACAAAAATCAATTATTCTTTGTAATGTACAATTGACGAATTTTCGTCAAGTGGACGAATATGTGTCAACTTGCATGATAGCTAAATCCGAAATTCGAACGTTTCGCATCCTTCATCTATCTTAGCATCGCAGTAATAATTATGCGAATATATTAAAGTAATTATGTAATATATTCTATTTATTACGTGTATTATGTAATATAAAATAGTGTATACATAGTAACTGTTTAGTGCAATATTCGCCAAGTTTATAGCGACTACGATAGATTCAATGTTTGAAAAATGACTAGAAGAAACATTCGCGAATAATTTTTGTAATATTTTTTAGTTTTTTATGAAATGTTTATAATAATCGTTAATTTCAAATGAAAAGGTTAAAAGCAGCGGAATTGGTTCTATTACTGTTCTTATATCTACGTAGGTACAATAAATAGCTTTCTGTACAAATCCTTCGCATATTTACGTTCGACCGCGGCTGGGAAGAAGATCAATGCTTGATATTTTTCTTAAGGATTCTAAGGGGAACATTAATATAGAAGCAGCATTCAGGCGATCTGTCAAAAGAATGTTTGTGTACCGTTCATTGTGCGGACCATCAATGGATACGCCCGATAATATACGATACTAAAAGCAAGTTAAAAATAATTGACTTACTTTCAATGGGGCTTTTTAAAATATCCTTCGTTTTTAATGTAACTGTAACGAGGAAATACACGAATAATTTGTTGGTTACACTTCGTTCGATTTGTAGTGTCTTAGAATAAATTTGCGGATGAGTTACACGCACTATGAAATCAGTATTATGAATCAGTCAAAGATGGCGATATATGGAGATTGCAATTTTAATTATAAACTTTTTAATTTACAAGTTCATAAATTCGTGGATGTTCGTATGTTTCCAAATTTCTCAGTATTCCATATTTGCAATTTTCCAAGTTTTCAAATTGTAAACTTTTTAACTTCTCAAATTTTCAATTCTGAAATCTGAATTGTGCATTTGTAAACTCCGAAATGTCCAAATTTTCGTACTCTCGAGCTTCTGAATTTACGAATTCGGAACTTTCAGTTCTTAAATCTCAATTTTACGTTCGTAAACGCCGAAATATACTCTCGTGTTTCCAAAATTCCAGCATACCAGAACGTCGACCATCTAAATTCCTGAATTCTGCAGTTCCCAAATGTCCAAATCCCAAATCCCAACGTTCCAAATCGCGCAAATCCACTTGGCTATGCATGCGCGTACATAAATCGAACAATCCGATCTCGAAATAACCGCGAACACACTAAAGTACTTCACCTATCTACTTAAATACCATCGACGGGGATGATGATTAACCGATCGAAATCGTGTAAAGTCTGCCCTACGATCTCTACCAAAAACCTGCAACGAAGTATCTTTCGGAAGAAATATCTCTCGAAGAAACGAGCAGAGAAACTGTATTATTTTTTTCTTTTTACTTGGCGACACAAACACATACATAACTCGAACAATCCGTTCTAGAAATAACCACGGACATACTAAACTATCTCGCCCATCTACTTAACACAAATTCTACCAGCGTAGAATTTATACTTTATTCGAAATTAATACTGATGTCCAAGAACAAATGGATAAATAATAAAACGTACATTCACGTTAATTCATTATTTTCAGATATATTATTTTAATTTGGGCACATTGATTATTTATTCCGATGAAAATCAACGCAGATTTCAAGAAAATCACCTTAACAAATTGTACTTGTAATAAGAATCGGTTATTTGGCCGCTTTAGTAAATTTAGTATTAAATATAGTTGACGAAGATGCAGATCAACCGATTGAAATTGTATGAGGTCTCTCTTACAACCTTTACAAAAAATCTGCAATGGAGTATTTGTCTGAATTGAATGAACAAATAGAGGAAGTTAATTGATTTTTACTTTTACTTGACTGCACATGCACATACATAAATCGAACACTTCTATATTGAAATAAGCACGAATATACTAAACTACTTCATCTATTTATTTGACTACCATCGATGAGGACGATGATTAACCGATCGAAATCATGAATGGTTTCTTCTAAGGCCTTTGCTAAAAACCTGTAACGGAGTATCTTTCTAAGTTGAAGAAATAAGTAGATGAATTTAATTAATTATTTCTGTTACTTGGCCACGCATACGTGTATGTATTGTACATAAATAGAACAACTCGATCCTGAAATAAGCATGAAGATACTAAACTACTTCACCTATCTGTTTACCTATCATAGACGAAGACGATGATTAACTGATAAAAATCATGAAAGGTCTCTTCTACGATCTTTGCTAAAAACCTTCAACGAAGAATTTTTCTGAGTTGAGGAAACAGTAAGTGGAGGAACTGAATTGTTCATTCTTGTATTTGGCCAGGCACGCAGGTACATAAATCGAACAACCCGATCATGACATAAGCATGAGCCTACTAAACTACTTCACCTATTTGTTTACCTATCATAGACGAGGACGATGATTAACTGATAAAAATCATGAAAGGTCTCTACTACGATCTTTGCTAAAAACCTTCAACGAAGAATTTTTCTGAGTTGAGGAAACAGCAAGTAGAGGAACTTAATTATTCTTTTTTGTACTTGGCCAGACATATACTTACATAAGTCGAACAACCCAATCTCGAAATAAGTACGAATATACTAACTTATCTACTAAAGTACCACCGACGAGGGCGATGATTAACCGATCGAAATCGTGAAAGGTCTGCCATTCGATCTTCAGGAAAAACCTGCAACGGAGTACCTTTCCGTGCTGAAGAAGCAGCAAGTAGAGGAACTGAATTATTCTTTCTTGTACTTGGCCAGGCATACACGTACATAAATGGACCAATCCAAAATCGAAATAAGTACGAACATACTAAAGTACTTCACCTATCTACAGAAATACCATCGACGAGGGTGATGATTAACCGATCGAAATCGTAAAAGGTCTGCCCTTCGATCTTCAGGAAAAACCTGCAACGGAGTACCTTTCCGTGCTGAAGAAGCAGCAAGTAGAGGAACTGAATTATTCTTTCTTGTACTTGGCCAGGCATACACGTACATAAATGGACCAATCCAAAATCGAAATAAGTACGAACATACTAAAGTACTTCACCTATCTACAGAAATACCGTCGACGAGGGCGATGATTAACCGATCGAAATCGTAAAAGGTCTGCCCTTCGATCTTCAGGAAAAACCTGCAACGGAGTACCTTTCCGTGCTGAAGAAACAGCAAGTAGAGGAACTCAATTATTCTTTCTTCGGTGAAGTGGCACGACGAAAGAACACAAAAGTTGTCGGTGTGTAAGTAGCCCGGCGCAGTCCACCTGGTCTTTGGTCGCATCCTCGTCGGAAGGCATTTGCTTGTGGCTATTGATGCCGGCTCTCCTCTCTCGAGATTGTATTCTTGCGAGCGGTCGAATTAAGCGGTCGTAGGGCGCGAAGCTACGGTGGAAAAGCCGAGGGCTATAAATACAAGGATATAGAGGAGGGTAGGTGAAACGAAGGTGGAGAGACGACGGTGTCCTCGGCACAATGCGTGCCGCACCAATCCTATTTTCAGAGATACACATCTCCCTCCATTCGAACGGAGAAAAAGCAACGGACAGAGACGAGAGAAACGGAACGAGGAGAGACGGAAGAAATAGAGGATGGATAGGGGCCTAACCGCTTTATCCCCGCATCGAATCGTTTCTTCGAGGTGGCTGCAGCTGTCTCGTCGTTTCTTTTAAAGTCCATCCTTCCTGACTTCGCGATCTGATCAGAGGGGAGGAACACTGGAAATGCAGAGTACATCGGGACACCTAGAAATCCACGACAACAATCTCTCCTTTTGACGCGGTGATTAAGAATTTAATAAATGTACGCGCACTGGAGGATCACGTTGCTCGTTTCACGTTTAATTCTCGGGAACAATTAGAACATTACTTACCCCGTTTTTAGATTTTAAGCTCTCAAATTTTAAGATCATTAAATGTATTGCTATATTATGAATTTTTAAATATATCGAATTCTCAAAGTTTCAAATTCTCACTTTCCAAATACTCAAAGTTTCAAATTCTTAGTTTACGAATACTCAAAGTTTCAAATTCTCAGTTTCCGAACGCTCAAAATTCCAAAGTCTCAAAATTTCAAATTCTCAGTTTCCGAATACTCAATGTGCCGAATTCTCAAAGTTGCAAATTCTCAGTTTCCAAATATTGAAAGTTTCGATTTCTTAACTTCCGAATACTCAAAGTTTCGAATTTCGAAAATTCCGAATTTCTCAAAATTCAAAACACTTAAAGTTCCGAATTCACAAAGTTGAAAATTCTCAGAGTTTCAGATTCTCGAAGTTCCTACTTACCCAAATTCCGAAATTCTCAAAGGTTCAAATTCTCAGTTTCCGAACACTCAAAGTGCCGAATTCTCAAAGTTAAAAATTCTGTTTCCAAATATTCGAAGTCCCTACTTTCAAAAATTCAAAAATTCTCAAAGTTCCAAATTGTCCAGTTCTACATGCTCGGTGACCAAAATTATCACAATTCCAATATTTAAAAATTTTCACAACCCAAAGTTTGAAAATTCTCCAATTTCCCGCCACTCAAATTTCGAAATTCTAAAATCCTCGTACAATTCTCAGATTCAGTAAAATTCTCGAATTCCAAAATTTCCAGATCTAGAGCTGTTCCTAAATCCTCTCACTTCCGAGTCGGCAAATTTTCAAGTACGCAAATTACCAGACGATCAAGACCAATTTTCTACAAATTACTCGATAAACTACGAATCTGAAATTCGAATTTCACGCGTAACGCTTTGGCAATATCAATCGAGGTGGCTGCAACAGCCCCGTCGTTTCGTTTAAACTCCATCTTCCCTGACTTGACGATCAGATCAGAAGGGAGGAATACTACATATAAATGCAGAGTACATCGAGCTATCTCGAAATCGTCGAAGATACGCATTTTCGTGCCTCTTTGCTTCGAGACGTATTTTTGTCCACAGCTACGAATATTGCTTCTAGAAATAAGCCGAACATCGACTACGTGTTTGCGAGCGTATCGAGTCACTAAAAAAGAACGAGAATTCCTCGTCTCCGATCGTGAATACTAAGTATCTCCGTAAAATGAGGAAATTCGGAAATTGGTGCGTGGGCACTGAGGAATTCCAGAGTTTAGATATTAGGAGTTCTACAAATTGAGAATAGAATCTTCAAAATTTAGGAATGTGAAGTTGTACAAAGCTGGAAATGTGGATTTTTGAAAATTTAGGAATTTGGAGTTATAGAAATTTGGAAATGTAGAATCTTGAAAATTTAGGAATTCGGAGTTATACAAATTTGGAAATGTAGAATCTTGAAAATTTAGGAATTCGGAGTTATACAAATTTGGAAATGTAGATTCTTGACAATTTTTAAATTTACAGTTATACAAATTTGGAAATGTAGAATCTTGACAATTTTTAAATTTGGAGTTATACAATTTTGGAAATGTAGAAACTTTAAAATTTAGGAATTTGGAGTTATACAAATTTGGAAATGTAGAATCTTAAAAATGTTTGAATGTGGAGTTATACAAACCTGGAAATGCAAAATCTTAAAAATGTAGGAATTAGTGGTTATACAAATTTCTGTGAAACGAATACGAAGATAATTGACTGTAATATTCGAAAGATGTATGAAGCAGTAAATTTTGGTACTGGCAACGTTTCGAATACCGAAAGAACAAGTCATATAACTGCATATGGATCATGAACAAGCTCCACATTGTATCCCGTGGAAAGTAAATCAAACTCACAGCAGGTAGTCGATTGATTTTCAACTTCATATTTCTGGGAAATGAATCTTCGTACGATAAAAAGTTATTTTATCATTTCGATTTATTTTATAGCCATAAATTTTGCTTCAGCTCACTTGCGCCGCGATTTACTGCCCACCTTGTATATATATCCTATTATACTCTATCAATTCGAATTTATTTCCAATAATTCTTGTCGAGGTATATCGTTGTTGAGCCTACATACAGACATACCTAATTCATTTAATCCGACAATCGATGTCACGGAAAACTGATACTCTCGTAATTGACAATCTAGTTAATTGACTTTCGAACGATCAACGCTCCACACCGTTCTCGCCGTTTCGCTTTAAAGACAAAGTTTCGTTACAAAGAAACGTGAAATTGTTGATTATTACGCTCGTAGTTAATTACAATACCCTATCTTGATTCTCGTCTAGACAACAAGGACCAATCTTAATAAGTCATTTTTACGGTTCGCATAAACCAAACGTTAATAGTAGGTTCATGTTTGATGCTATTTCATTTGAAATGAAGTACAACAAAATACAACATAAAGCATCCCCATAATTTCTATAAGTTAAAAAATTTACAGAAAAAGTGACTAAGTTAAAAGAACTCCAAGATCCGCCATTTTGACTGTTTCTGTAAACGAAGAATTAAGAGTAAGTTCACGTTCGATGTGCAAGTACTCGTAAAATTGAAAATGAAATACGAAAAGATAAGGGACGAAGCATAAATTAATTTGTACGATTATTTTTCATGTCGACAAAGCATCCCAATAATTTCTATAAGTTAAAAATAATTACAAAAGAAGTGACTAAGATAAAAGAACTCCAACACCCGCCATTTTGACTGTTTTTGCAAGTACTCGTAAAATTGTAAATGAAATACAACAAGTTGAGGGACGAAGCATAAATTAATTTGTAAGATTATTTTTCATTTCGACAAAGCATCCCAATAATTTCTATAAGTTAAAAATAATTGCAAAAGAAGTGACTAAGATAAAAGAACTCCAAGATCCGCCATTTTGACTGTTTTTGCAAACGAAGAATTAAGAGTGAGTTCATGTTCCATGTGCAGGTATTCGTAAGATTGAAAATGAAATACGGCAAGTCGAGGGACGAAGCATAAATTAATTTGTAAGATTATTTTTCATTTCGACAAAGCATCCCAATAATTTCTACAAGTTAAAAATAATTACAAAAGAAGTGACTAAGATAAAAGAACTCCAAGATCCGCCATTTTGACTGTTTCTGTAAACGAAGAATTAAGAGTGAGTTCATGTTCCATGTGCAGGTATTCGTAAGATTGAAAATGAAATACGGCAATTTGAGGGACGAAGCATAAATTAATTTGTACGATTATTCTTCACCTCGACAAACGTGGACACGAAATGCAATGAACAATTTCTGATTGGAAACGAGAGCGATTTCCATGAGGTGAGCGTTAAAGAAGTGGCGAACGATTAAGGAGGGAAACCGCAAGACACTCGTCGAAGTTGTCGGGTCCGGTTTTATTAGCTATTTACGAGAACGTACGTTCCCGTGGGATTCTTTCCGATTCCTTTGTTCGATTCCACAATGTTGTTCGTCGCGTGGTAAGTAATCGCATTGTTCTACGCGGAATACTCGGAGGTTCGGCCGCTGTTGTGGTCCCGAGTCAATTAATGGCGCAGTTGTTCGAGACAAAAGAAATCTTTCTCAAGTGGATCTCCTGAACCGTGACCTACCACCTAGGGGGCTGTAAACAAAGCCAGTCGGCAAACAAAGTTGGTAACAAAGGCAAACACGATATCCGCCCTTCGGCCGGTGTCGCGTTCAGAGTTGAAGTGCAAGGTACAAGTTCAAGCTATCGCGAAACTTAAATCGCGTCGCATCAACGCGAAAAGTGGCTGCGAACTGCCGTAACGGTTAACGTACGTGCACGTACGTTTTATACGGCAAGTTCGCCGATAAATCTTCCCTTATCGAGGAGCGCGCCCCTACGTTGGACGCGTGTGCACACGTCGACGTGCGCGAAACAACGAAACAGAGAAATCTGTTACACCGCGTCCGATCTCAACCCCCCACGACCACGTGGAAATAATTTCAATTATGAAGTCGTTCATTGTTCTGCTTCCCTCGATAAAGAATCTAGCCGATGGCTACACGGGGGAAAACGAGGCTGCACAACAGGTAGCATCGTTACACGATCTACATCTCCATACGTTTAACTTCTCGAATACTTACAATTAGATATGTATACTTGCAGAGTTTTAATTTCTCGAAATTTCAAGTTCTACCAATGTGTCAAGTCCTCAAAATTGGAAATTCAAAAAAATTCGAATTATCAATGTCTCAAATGGTCAAAATTTCACATGCTTAAAATTTGAAATTTTCAAAACTCCCAAAGTTATGTATTCCCAAAATTCCCCAAAATTTCAAATTCTCAACAGCTACAATTTCTCAAAATTCCACACTTTCAAAGTTCCAGTATATCAAAAATCAACATTCTCAAATTTACAAACTCTCAATGTTCCAATTTCTCATAATTCCAATTTTTCAAAGTTTCCAAAATTATGAATTCTGAAAATCCCCCAAATTTCCAAAATTCCGAATTCATAAAGTTCTAAATTCTCGACAGCTACAGTTTTCCAGATTCCAAACTTTCAAAGTTCCAATTTACCAAAAATCAAAATTCTCGAAGTTTCAATTGCTCAAATTTATAAACTCTCAAAGTTCCAATTTTTCAAAATTCCAAATTTTCAAAGTTCCCAAAATAATGAATTCTCAAAGTCCCCCAAATTTCTCAAAATTCCAAATTTTCAAAGTTCCAAATTCTCAAAATTTTAAGTGCTGATGGTCATCAAACTACCCACGCTCGAAAGATTTAATGTAATAATAGTTGTTCATGGATTATGTTCTTCAAGTTTATTTTATTTCTTAAATATAATTATATCAGAATACAAATACCCGATTAATAATTATTAATAAATGTGTAACAATTTTTATACCACGTGTTTAATGTGATTTCTTATGTTCTTCAAACATAGAAGGTCCACTTTCATTAAATTTAGCGAGTGAAATTTTTACAATAATTGGATTAATTTTTTATTTAAAAATCATTACATTTGAATTATTTTTTTCTCGTTCATTAAGATTTATATATTTTTTTAGTCATATCAATCATGGTAATAGTAATTTTAATATGAACATAATACGAGGAAAAATAATCAATTATTTCATTGAGTGACCGAAAGTATCGAAATTTTCCGTCGCGAAATCGGCTGACACGTTACAACAAAAAAGTCCGGCGGATTTTTTCGATCGAACACGAGAAATATTTGATCGCTAAAACATTTTATTACCCTGTATTGTATCTCGTATAACCAAACAATCGAGAGGTTTTGTTGAGATCGGACTATCCCACGTTCTTAGAACGATAAACTCGCGTTTAACGGGGTAGTAAAAAGAACAGAGGATTCAGGCAGCGTCGAAAAGCAAATTGAAACTCGCTAAATCCCGTTAAAGCGGACGGACATTTTACATTTGATCGCGCGATAAACGCTGAAAAGCTATTAATTATTTGATAAGGATCAACGATATTCGACAATCACGAACCACTATGTACACAATGCTCGTCGATGTGGACATTAAAAGAGGAAGAAACGACGCGTTTAATCTCCGGTTTCCCGTAACCGCAAACTGATCGAACAACCCACAAAATACACCTGTAATCGGATCCACTGCATCCTGAATGGCAGATGGAGGTGTTCCCTGTTTCGTATGGAAACAGGTAAAAAGGTGGTGAAAAGGAGAGACAGGAAGTTCTCGAAAGACAGGAAACAAACTGGCACGGAGAAGCAAGGGAGAAAGTTTGTTGTTACTAGTTCCGAGACGGAAGATTTTCTCGAGTTTTCAACTTCTCTTATCAGCACGATGATTAAGACTTTAATAAATGTACGTGCAAAGGATGATAAAATTATTCGCGTAAATACCGTTGTAGTTGCACGAGTTTGATACTGACGTTTAATCTTGTAATACCATCGGGGCATTGCGTTTTACTCGTTCTAGCATTTTTCAGTTGTCTAATCTTAAGATCCTTAAATACTCGAATACCGTGATGTCGAAGTTTTTATGTACTCGAAACTTTCAAGTACCCACATACCTAAATATGCGAACTCTCGGGGTTTTAAATTCTTATAGTTTCACATTCTTGAAAGATTAAATTTTCTCGAATGCTCATAAGGTGAAATTCACAGAACTTCTTAATGTTTCAAATGCTTAAAATTTCACATGTTGGAAATTCTGAAAATTCTAAACATTCCAAATTCTCAACGTTGCAATTTCTCAAAATGCTATACTTTCAAAGCTCCAAACTTTCGAATTCTCGAAATTTCAATTTCTCAATGTTCCACGTTCCCAAAATTCCAAATTTCCAAAGTTGTTAATGTTCAATGTTTCAAGTACCCAAAATTTCAAATTCTCAAAGTTTCAACTCTCAAAATTAGAAATTCTTAAAATTACAATTTTTCAAAGTTGTAAATGCTCAATGTTCCAAGTACCCAAAATTCCAATTTCTCAAAGTTGTAAATGCTCATTGTTTCATGTACCCAAACTTCCAAATTCCCAAAGTTGTAAATTCTCAAAGTTTCAACTCTCAAAATTAGAAATTCTTAAAATTCCAATTTCTCAAAGTTGTAAATGCTCAATGTTCCAAGTACCCAAAATTCCAATTTCTCGAAATTAGAAATTCTTACAGTTCCAATGCCTAAAAATTCCCAACGCTCAAAGTTCCGAACTCTCAAATCTTCGAAGCCTGAAAGTACCGAATTCTCAAAATCGCCAAATTCTCGAACTTCAAAGTTTTCAAAAATCCAAATTCTCATATTCTGATTTTTCTCAAATTCACAAATCTCGAACTCCTCAAATTTCTTATACCACAAATCCCAAAATTCATCTCTCGAATCCCCGAAACATGAAATTCGCGTCTTTCTAAATCACCAAACGATCGAATCCTATTTTGAACAAATTGCTCTATAAATTACGGACGAGAAATTTGAATTTCACACGCGGCTATTCGGCAGTATCAATCACGAGCACTTCTGTCGTTATTTTCTTGTTCTTTCAAAGAACTCTTTCATTCTCGCAGTTGTAAATCAACCCCGTCACGCGTGTGAACGTTCCTACGTTTTATCGCCGATAAAAACTCTGCTTATCGGGTACAGAAAAAATCACCGACCAATTAACATGCGAGTCGTAAAATAAATCATCCAGCGTAAAATTAGGGGTCATTAAACTCCCCCTTGCCCGGGACGATGCACACAAAAATGAGCGGACGATGAACCGATAAATCTAAAACCGTAGTAGCTCTTAGGGTGCGGATTACACGCACGTTATTCAAAAAGGAATACGTATTTTGAAAAAAGAAATAAATCTGTGTGGTCACTCCACATTGGCGTAACTAATTAGGGCCTCTACGGCTACCTCTGTTAACGTTTAATTATTGCCTGTACTTGTTGATGTCACGTACAAATTTTTAAACTTTCAAACTTTTACATTTTTTAAATTTGGATCTCTGGTTTTCACATTTTTAAGTTTCCAAGGTCCATTTTTCAAATTCTTGGATATTTAAATACGTAAATTCTTGAATTTTCATATTCTCAAAATTCCATGTTCCTAAATTCCCAAAGTTTCAAACTCTAAGCCGAAAGACACAAAGTTTCGAATTCTCAAAAATCGAATCTCTCAAAGTTCTACATTTTCAAATTTCCAAGTTCCCAAAGTTTCAGAATCACAAAATTCCAATTTTTCAAAGTTCCAAGTTCTAAAAACTCCAAATTTCCAAGGTTCCAGTTTCTCAAAATTCCAAATTCTAGAAGTTCCAAAATCCGAAAATTCCAATTTTTCAAAGTTCCAAGTTCTCAAAATTCCAAATTTCGAAAGTTCCAGTTTCTCAAGGTTCCAAAATCTCAAAATTCCAATTTTTCAAAGTTCCAAGTTCTCAAAATTCCAAATTATTACACATTCTCAAATCTAATCTATTGCCAAATTTTCATACTTCGAGGTTTCTAAATTTTCACATTCCCAAATGGTCACCTCCTCAAATTCTCAAATCAGCGATAAAATTTCAAAATTTTCCCAACCTCCGTCTCTCAGTGTCCAACTCACCACCCTTTGAAATCCCAAATTTCCCAAAAATTACTTAACTATCTAAACTTCCGCCCGTCACCGACTCGACGAGAGAATTCCTGTTTCGTCGATGTGACCGCTAATGCAATGTTAATTAGTTCTTTTTCGAGCTCGAAACGCGGCATGCTAATTACGTTAGTAACTTAAGCCGGCGTCGCTTTTCATTTTCGTTCGGCCTTCGAGAGGATCGGTCTCGCGATCGAAACGCGTTGCTAAATAATTCAACGGCATAATTCCACGCCATCGACGGTCTATAACAAACAGCTGAAAATCACGATGCCGGTAGAAGTCGATCTATTCACCGTGTACCTTGGGATATCGATTGCTGAGCGCGTCTTGAACGCCCGTACGATGACACGCGGCGCGGATTACGCCAGACACGAACGCGAAGCGGAAAGACGTGTCCCAAACGCGTGTTACCGTGCAAACAGATTTCACGCGCGGTTACTTTCACGCTTTACGACGCTATAGCATCTACCGAGCAACGTTCACGTTCATTCTTTTTCTTCGTTATGTCAATCATTTTCTATTTTAAACGATTTCAGTCTGTTTCTCTTCTTCGGAAGGTCTCTTGTGTCATATCGGGAAATTCTTGAATATTGAATCACTGAATTGCATGCAAAATTGATTTCGTCAAATAAAAGTATCAAGAAATAGGAATATACAGTAAAATGAAAAAAAAAATACTGTATATCTATAGACATTAATTTGCTTTGTACTATGGTTAAATGCTTCATTTATATTTATCGTTTGATTTTATTGAACTATTTGTTATAGTAAAAAGTAATTGACATCTGATGCATGCAATGTTGGGCGTTATTTGATGACTTAAAAGTGATGTAGAATGACACTTAACTTAAAGTTTGAAAAAAATTACTATGTAAATGATTCATTGATGATCTTTGTACAAAATTACTGACTGTTACTTATAACAAACAATTAATTTGCCATACTAGTGAAGTTTGAGATCATTCGATGATATAAAAGTATTGCAAAATGGCACTTATTGCACATGAATTTAAAGCTTGAAGTTCAACAAAAATGAACACATAAATGTTTCATTAAAGATCTTTATGCGAAATGGTTTACTGTCAATTATAATAAACGATAACTGATATTTTATGCATATTAAGACCAACATAAATCGATAAAGATACTGTAAAATGGTACTTCAGATACCTCAATTCGAAACTGAAAGTTTCATAAAAATATCCACGTAAAGGTTTCGTGCACGCGTTAACAAAAAATCCTCGTATCTTTCCTTACTATAAAAAAAAATCAAGGGGAACAAAGTGGTTCTTGCTATCGCGGTCGTGTTCGATTCATATTCAAAACGTATAAAGATTCTATCGGACAAGCCCGCGTGTGTTTCCTCATAAATATAAAACCGGAACGTCCATTTACAACCGTAACCATTGTCGGCTTATTTTCTGCAAAATTGAAGACACACGATCGAAAATGCCTGTAATCTGTCTACGAAACGCGCATCCCCGCCGGCGATATCAATAAAACGCCCCATAAAGAACGGAGGCGAAACGTTCGGTAACCCCGTGGTCGCGAGTGTAACCTTGTACCATATCGCGGCATACGGAGGAAATTAAGGGTCGAAAAAGTAAAAGGAGAAGAAGCCGGTCGGTAAATATTCATTCCCCGATGGAGCGATTCCCGCGCGAGCGGCGTCGGTGATTAATATTCATTAGAAAGCAAAATATGGAATAGAGAGGTAGATAAAAGGGACGCAGCCATCGAGAGAGGCAAGGGAACATATCCAACCTGAACACTCCGTTTTTAATGAAACTTATATAGAAGATAGTTCTCAAGAAAATATTTGACACGTATTTGTTTATATCGGCCATCGTTCACATTGAAGGGATAACAGCCCTCGAAATTAAGGGCTGAAAGTATATTTTTGGCAATCTCGAAATGTTAGTACATTGCGTTACGAAGGGCTTGAACGAAGGCTTGAATTTTTCATTTTGATTAAAAAATGTCTTTTTATTGCAAAAAGACCAAAATCTGATCACCTCGAAAAATTTAATTTTTCGTAAAATTGTTGTCATTTTTACGAAATGTTCCGAAGATATCACGGTCACCGCAAAAAAACTGACGATGTAGGAAACGAGTTATATTTCATTTGTTTTTTAATATTTTTTCCTACAAAAGTTTATATATACACCTTAAAATATGAACTTTTCCATAATGTTTTGTGAATTTTTAAAAATATTTATTAAAGTGGCACAAAAAATTCTTGAATATCACGTAATTTTCACAGACCAAATAGATATAACCCCTTAAATGAAATTCCTCGGTCTTTTATTGCTGTTATGTTGAACCTTCGATATTCTAAAGTTTCTAAGATCTATAATAATGTCTACACCCTTTAAAATTACGTGTCTTCTTTACGAAAAAAAACTTATGCATACACCTGGTATCTAAGTTTCATTAAAATCGGTGTGTTCATGTTGGATATGTTCCCTTGCAAGAATAAAAATGATATCGCCGTTAGAGCAGAGGGTGTGATCGATGCACGCGCGATGGTCAAACGACAATCGGTAGTCGCATGGCAGAGAGAAGAGAGGACTCTCTCCGGGTATCTTTAATATCTTTAATCCACACCCCTGCGCGGGAACGCGGAACGTAGGTATGCGTGCAGGAAAAGCAGCCCCTGTTAGCTCTAGTACGTCGCGGTGGCTCTACTCTCTCTCCCCGAGGGGATGAGCTCTCTCTGTGTTTGAGCTACGCAGGCGCGGTTTATCGACTGCTGCATATATATATACATAGAAGAAAGAGAGGAGAGCGAGAAAAGCGAAGCGTTTCGTTTCGTTTCGTTTCGTTTCGTTTCGTTTCGTTTCGTTTCGTTTCGCAGTAACCCGAACAATTTCTCCGCTTTCAGTCCTCCTCTCTTTTCTCTTTGTTCGCTCGCCGTTCGTCTCGGCTCCGGATATTTGTCCGGATCACAATTGCACGAGGCTTTTTCCCACTCGTGCTCTACCCTCTCCGACGGGAACGCTCTCGTCGTCTCCTTCGTTTCTCCTCGTTCCGACGATCCGGTCTCCACCCTGGTTCCTTCTCTTCGTCGTCTCTCCTTCGTTTCACCCTATGATTCGTTTGCCTGTATCGCCTCTCGATCTTCGAGTTGGGCCGATATTTTATCAGCATCCCCCTTGGTCGCGGTAAAATCGTTCGGAGATGACCGATCGAGCATCTCCCTCTCGAAACACGAACCGGACGTTGGACGATCGTTTCCTTCGTAATTTTCATCGCGTGCACCCCGTTCTCTGTGGGTACAGTCGATCGGGACCCCAGTTTCTTCGGCCAGATCGTTGTCAACCCCTATCCGGATTCCAATTTCGCGCGCCGCTTACACGACTTCGAATCTCCTTCCTTCGTGATTTGCATAATTTTCTGGCAGCCTCCGGCTACGTAGCCGAAGAATGGCCGACATCGAGTCGGCTAAACAGAGCGTTCACGCCGACGCTTCTTCCTCAGCCTGTTGATCGTTTTATGAAAATTTCATGACGCGCGTTCCCGCGGACATCCTGCGCCACCGGGAACAACCCCTCTGCGTGCTAAACCTTCGATTCCACGGTATTCATTATCGAAACGCCTTCGTTCAGGGCCGTGGGAAGGTATTTTTTTTCGGGTTCAGATTCAAAGATTTTTGGTGATCGTGAATTCGGGAGATTCGAAATATGGAAATGTAGGGGTTCAAATTATTTTGGGACTCGGTTGACCGAATCGAATTTTATTATTTCATTTTATTTATTATATGATTATATAATTATCAGGGGCCGCCTGTATTGCAATATTTTGAAGCGGGACTAAGAATTTCCCGCTATGCATTACCATTCATCAAAAAGGTTTTTTTTTAAATGTTCCTTTACAATTTGTTCATTGGACATTTGGTAAATTATTATCTAGGGTGTGCGTTACATAGCATGTAGGTGACATTATGTGGTATTAATTTAAATGTCACCTGGATGTAGCCTTCTTAATCTTCTTTTGGTACTGGTTCTGTGCAATTCCGCAGGTAGTTGATTAGGATGAGTTTTGTCTCTTTCTTTATATTTCTTAGCATATCTGTTTATTTCCTCTTTAACTGTTAGGATTTAGTATGTCGTCGTTTTTGAAGTGAAATCAAAAAAGTGGAACATTTTTAATCCCTCCGTGCTCCAAAGAGTTTAATTACCTGTAACAACGCTCGGCCGATCTGAAACCCCTACGCGCTATAATACAGATCGACGTTGACTCGATCATGGCAACGTTAGGACGCGGAATCACAAAACAGTCTGGTTGCGGGTTCGCTTTAATCCGACGCTCGGCTCGTCTTAATGAATAGTCCTCGGTTCAGCCGGTTGGTTGGCTGAACGACACGGTCGTCGAGAATAAATTACAGGTTCGTAGCCAGGGAAGTGGACCCTTTAACGCGAAGCGCCCCTACTTTAATTTATGCATTTCTTGACCCGCACCGACGGACCCGGGATTCCTACCTGTTGGTCCCTGCTCGTTCTACCACCTGTTCGAGAGCGATCCTCCTACTGCTCGTACGAAAACGTATAGGAAAAAGATGGAGAACAACGGGATATATATGAAGGAGGCGTATTTACATTTTTCAAATGGCAGCTGCTCGATTTCGAAATCCTCGACGTCTCGTTAGAGACGATCCGAGGGGTGTTCGAGAGCGAACGCCTTCGAATTTAACGCCGTTTAACGAACCGAGCGGCCATTAATTTAACAGTCAACGACCAGACGCGGGAGAAGGGCAATCTTTTCGAAGGGCTTGGAATTCCTTCAACCGTGGACAGATGTTCCCGCGGACCCGATCCCTATCGATATAATCGACGAACATAATCGTTCTTCGGGGCTGGACGAAACGTGCGAGTATTCCACGCTTCGATGCTTTCGTGTTTCACGAAATTTTACTGCCGGGAATTTGGAAAACGTTTTATCGCACTTTCTGTCTGCATTCCGAAGTTTCGCATTCTTTGTTTTCCAACTTTTGTACTCTCATTTTTGTGTGGATCGAATTTTCAGACTTAGTACATCAAAAATTTCGTATTTCTAAATTCGTCAATCACGAAGTTTTGGCAACTAAAAATTTCTAAATTATTGAATTCCCTGATTTTTTTGTCGACTATCAAGTCTCAAAATAATCAAATTCTCATCAACAAAATCATCAACCAAGTTCAAAAATAATCAAATTCGTACATTTTCAACTTAAGAATTAGAAAAAATTGTAACTACAGGTTCTTGTAATTCAAGAATTAGCAAATGCAAGATATCGGATCTCACGAATTAACATTAGAAATACCAACATTAAATGCATACTTACTTTAGAATTGAAAATGAAGTAGAGAAATAAATAAATAAATATTGCAGCATCATCTAACATATACCACCATTAGCTCAAAATCGGCGACAAAATTTTATGACATAAAACCTCAAACCCGAAACCGTCATTTTGACTGGTCGGTAATTCTAGTGTTAAAAATTAGTACAATCGATACAAAAATTAAGTTTTCTGCGACGAAAAAAGAATTTGTAATTCTAAATCGATCCCCTCGCGAGCCACATATTTATTCTTTACGGCGCAACTTTTAAACCACGATCAAGAAGAACGGAGCACAGAGGGATAGAATAGAAAACAATTAAACGAATCAGCATTTCAATGGCGGCGTACTAGCGCGATTTATTTGCCGAATCCGCGACGATTCGATCGCGAAAGTGCCGGACAATCCGAGTTTCGCGTCCACGGATATTAACGTTTAATCTGTTAACGTATGCGCGATATCTGGGGCAATTGCAGCGGCATTTACAATACCCTGTTATTCGTTCGTTTGTTCGGTTACGTGTGTAGAACGCAACGGTTCATGCATATTCCCTCGCCTTCAGCGATAAGCAACGGCGAATTGTACTTTTGACTGTGGCTCGAATTCGAACAGGGGCGGGATGCGATACAGCGAACTATGTTTTCACTTCGTGTACACCGGGGGGTTACTTTAATTTGCATTGTGCCGCTATTATGTGATAATAATTAGCCTTCGTGTTACCGTTACGATCAAAAAGTATTATGTGCCCCCATCTTCGTGCCGCGTACTTTTGTGCATTTCAAAAGAATTCTATTTAAATTTCTAATTTCGTACGACCACCACGTTACCCTTCCATGGATGACGCTTTAATTTCCACGGGAATGCGTCAGCCTTTAATTAAGAATTCTTTCACTCACCTAATTACGAATATTTATGTTAGGTGTTTGCGGCTTTCGACGATAAAAGTGACCGTTCGTTCATTGCGTTGTTGATAGACACGGGGGAATTTTGTCCACCGTATTGAAACTATTTTATCGATCATTAATTTACACTGCTGATCAGCTGTATTAATTAAAGGTCACTTGCCGAGTGATCGATATATTTCGAGCACTTCCCACCCATCTATCGATACATGAAAAGAAAATTTAGTTAGACGGATCAATTATTTATCAATTATTTATTCATCGTGTTACTAGGCAGGAAGGAATATGTGCACTGTATCGAAATTATTTTGTCGATCATAAAATACTGTTGCTCGGCGGTATTAATTAAAGGTCACGCGTCGATTGATTGATATGTATCGAACACTCTCCACCCATCTATTAATACACGAAAAAAAATGTAGTTAAACAGTTCAATTATTTATTAATTATTTATTCATCGTGTTACTAATCGACAAGAAGGAATATGTGCATCGTATCGAAACTATTTTATACATCATAAATTTACACTGTTGCTGAGCTATATTAATTAAAAGTCATCCGTTGATTGATTGATACATTTCGAGCATTTCCTGCTGACCTGAACTATTAATACACGAAAAGAAAATTTAGTTATACAGATATTTAGAGAAATAACACACTTGTTCACTTAGTTAGAAATATTTATTATATGTATTTGAAACATTAAATAATACAAACACCGAAATTAGTATTTATTTGTCAGTTGTTTATTCATCATTTTATTAGTCGATAGGACGAAATGTGTGCACCGTATCGGAACTATTTTATACATCATAAATTTACACTGTTGCTGAGCTACAAGCAACAGCTTAATTAAAAGTCATACGTTGATTGATTGATACATTTCGAACATTTTGCACTGACCTGAATTACTAATACACGAAAAGAAACTTTAGTTAAACAGATATTTAGAGAAACAATACATCCGTTTACTTAATTAGGAATATTTATTATAGTTAGAGAAATAACACATCCGTTTACATAATTAGGAATATTTATTATATGTATTCAAAACATTGAATAATACAAACACCGAAATTAGTATTTATTTGTCAGTTGCTTATTCATCATGTTATTAGTCGACAGGAAGTAATTGTATGCACAGTATCGAAACTATTTTATCGATTATAAATTTAAACTACCCTTACGCGGCATTAATCGATGCGCCAGTATGTTCCGAGCCTGTATGTCCCAAATTATGATATGTACGAGATGTATTTAACTAAATATTTAGAGAAGCAATACTACCCTATAAATATTAATACGGCAAAATTGCGAAGGTCGATTTAAATAAGAAATTACAGCAGTTCACTATTCAAAGTATGTTTTTGTCTTCGATGCTTTCCAGGATAGCCCGCGGGGTGACATTTTTCGGAGGGTGATACCCTCGCTCTTGCACGATCGCAGCTAAAAAATAATACGCCTCTGTTATTTTTGGTCGCTGTACAAATGTTCGGAGTTTTATCAAAATCGAGAAGGGACGATCCCATTTCCTTCGTATCGTTTGCCCGCGTATCTGAGCCAATCTTCGAGCACGATTTTATTCGAAAACGAAAAATTTGATCGTATTTCTTCGCTCAGAAACAACCCGCGTTTCCTTCCGCGACGCCATTTTTCTGATCGAGTCCATATTTCCGTAAAAAATGCCTCGCGATATTTCGTTCCCTTTGCGTTAACGCCCGCGAAAGTAGTTACCCGCGAACTCTAAAGGAAATACACAACTTTTATTGCGTTTACCGTTACATTATCCCGTATCACGGTGGTTCACGAGTCGTTAACTAAGTATATAAATGAATTTCGCCGTACAAAGCGTCGTATCGTGCGCAAGTGTTTCTATGATCCGACATTGTACCTCGATGTTGGCTTCCGCTTAATGACCTTTCTTTTACCGCAACAAGAAAGTGAAACGAGTTAAGGTTTATCACTCTCGTTCCGCCAAAAATTTCGCTTAACGACTTTTAGCTTAACGCACACACGCCAACATGGTACATGTACAATGGAACGCATTAGCTCGGCCAAAGCGCATTCGGCGGCATAGTCGGTTCGGGGGATACCGAAATCATCCGCGAGTCGGAATATTCGGGAACGGGAAAATTTCGGTGCAAGTACGGTCGTAGATCGAAAAATTCAAAAACAGAAAAACTTCGACGCATATACGGTTATAAATTGAAAAATTCAAAGCGTGAGAGCTTCAATGCATAAATTGAAAAATTCAAAAACGGGGAATGTTCAATGCAAATATAGCCATGAATGAGGAAATGCAAAAACAAAAAAACTTTGATGTATATAGCATCATAAATTCGACAATTCAAAAACGGAAAATGATCAATGCAAATATGGCCATAAATGAAAAAATTCACAAACAAAAAAACTTTGGTGTATATAGAGTCATAAATTCAAAAATTCAAAAAAGACAAAAATGGAATGCAAATATAGGCATAAGTGAGAGAATGCAAAAACAGAAAAACTTGTGGGTATACGCTCATAAATTGAAAAATTCAAAAATGAAAAGACATCGATGTAAATATAGCCATGAATAAAAGAATGCAAAAACGAAGAATGTTCAATGCAAATATACTCATAAATGAAAAAATGCAAAAACAGAAAAACTTGGGTGTACATAGAGCCATAAATGAAAAAATGCAAAAACAGAAAAACTTCGGTGTACATAGAGTCATAAATTCAAAAATTCAAAAAACACAAAAACTCGAATGCAAATACAACCATCAATGAACAAATGCAAAAATAGAAAAACTTGGTGTGCACGTAGGATCATAAATTGAAAAATTCAAAAATGAAAAGACTTCGATGTAAATACAGTCATGAATGAAAAAATTCAAAAATGAAAGAACTTCGATGCAAGTATGATCATAAACGAAAAAAATTGAGAAAACAGACACATTTCGATGGAAATATAGTCGTGAATGTGAAAATGCGAAAACAGGGAAGCTTCGATGGAAATACAGCGATGTAGTAGAGCGAGGAATAATTTATGGTAGAACAGGGTAAAGTATAATTAAATTGTAAAGTTGAATGATAGATACAGCGGGAGTGACTAGTTCTTTTCATTCTCAGTTGATGAATCTTTCGGATTGCTTCAGACTTGTCTGGCCTGTCACGACGATGAAAATGCGCTGTAATAACCAGAACAGATGTTCTTAATTAATTCTTATACGACCGAGAGCGGGATGAGAAATGCCATGAAGGTATTTAGAAAATGTAAAACAAACTATCGCCTCGACTAATTATGAACTGTGAACATTACATTCATTGACTAATTAGTTCACACTCGTTTTTATCATAGATAGTACTAATTGTTATAATTGTTATGATAGTTATAATTGTTATAGACTGCAATATAATTATAATGACATTTGTACATTAATATGTTGATGGAAACTTCATGCCATTTTGATTTGGTGAATTTATTTTAAGGATCTTAGGAACTTAGAGACTTTGTAATTTAGGGAAAATAGGTATTTGGCAACTTTGGAACGTGATGATGCAAGAATTCGTAGCCACAGAAATTTCGAGACATAAAAATATGATGATCTAGGTATTTTGGGGCCATAGGAGTTTCGAAATCTAGGGACCTGGTTATCCATAATTTCGAGATCTAGCGGAATAGACATTTAAAACTTTGGAAATCTGGGAATTCGAGAGCCCAGGAAGTTGAGAATCTGAATTTGGGGACCTAGTGACATCTAGGAATATGATTTGAGAATCCCGAGATTTTACAATTTCGGACTTTGGAGATTTTGAAATTTAGAAAATTTGGGAAATTAAAATTCCGAAATTTGGAAAATTTGAGAACCTGAAATTCCGAAAGTTGAAAAATTTGGGCACCTGAAATTCCGAAATTTGGAAAATTTAAGAACCTAAAATTCCGAAATTTGGAAAATTTGAGAATGTAAAGTTTCGATATTTGGAAAATTTGAGAATGTAAAGTTTCGATATTTGGAAAATTCGAGAATCCGAAATATCGAAGATTTGTGCACCAGAAAAGTAAAAGATATCGAAGTTGTTTAATCCCGAAATCCAGTAACTCGACGATTGAGAAATTGAATAATCCGAGAAGCGTAAAAACTCGCCGCAGCAGAAAATCGGAAAAATCTAAAACTCGTAGGTCCGGCGAAGCGAAAGATAGTGGAATTGTAGGAACCCCTATCGAAATAAGGTTAGGTCGGTGTCGGAGCGTACACGCGTAGCTCGCAGCCATCGCTAAAAGGGTGCAGGTTCGTGGTTAGCCAAGTCTGCTGCGAGTTTGGCTCATCTTCAGTTCAGTTTTGGAGCCGTCGGGGCTGGAACGAGATGAGTTGGAAACGGAAAAGGGGGATCCTGTAAATTGAATGACTTCGCCTGTTATACGTTACCCACGAGTTTCTTTGCTTTATACCACCCCCGAAATTGGCCAGGCCCGGGCAGATTCCATTATAGACAAGAAGTCAAGAGCGGCCTAGGCAACCTCGTTCGATGCCATTTCCGCATGTATTATGCATACCCCGGACAAATTTCATCATCCCCGCAAGATAAGAAAACCGTCGCGATTTATTATTTATTTTCCCGTTTAACGCTAAACGACAGAAATCCGCGGATATCGCGTTCTCAACTACGACAGGCGAATAATTTATGCGCAACACGAGTGTCACCAGACTGGAAGAGGAACAATGGGATTGTAACAAAACAGACGCGAAATCGCGGGCTTATTCGAACGTATTCACTTTGACGATATGAGAGCTCATTAACCCAACGGCGAACGATCTTTAATGCATCGATCGGAAATTGGAAATCACCCCTTTGTCCGAACCCGCGCGCTCGATTGTTTGATTCCGATCCTACTAAAATTCCAATCAGAGGAATTCCAACGCCAGATTTCAACACCTTCCGTTCCGGCAATCAATAAGATGCACCGTGCAAATAATTCATACATTTCATTTCTTTCTATTCGATTGACTTTAATCTTTGCTTAACACTAGAAATATCGTCATTACATGCATACTTACTTTAGAATTGCAAATAAAGTAGAAAAATAAATAAATGAATATTGCAGCGTCACCTACATACATACGGATATGTATATGTATATGTCTAACCATTTATTAGCTCAATAAAACATGATAGGTATTTTGATAAAAAGTCGGCCACAAAATTTTATGACATAAAATGTCAAACCCAAAACCAGTCATTTTGACTGATTGGTAGTTCTAGTGTTAACTATCGTTGTCGAATGCACTGTAAAAAGGAAATAAGGGAAGATTTATACAAATTCTTGTTCTTCCAACTAAATTTTTTACTTAACACGTTCGCGGCCGTGAACGCTATAACATTCGTTTTGATTGCGATTCAAAATTACGTAAATGCTGTTAGTATTCAAATTTTTAGGCCAATTGTTATTCATTCAATTTGTGTAACATTCACTTTTTGTAATTAATATGCATTTCAGAGTAACGATCAACCGATTCATTAGATATTTTCATATTATTTTTCAACTGAAATTTTTACTGTCCGCGAACGTGTTAAATGTATATTTCTGTAACGTAGATACTCAAAAATTAATCGTGTAAATAGTTTTAAAAATTTGAACGGGGTTGCAAGTAATTTTTGTATTTTACAGACGGAATTGTAAATCACGATGGATATGAAAACGAAAATACGAAATGAAAACTAATTTACGACGGATAAATTATTATTATACCGTCAAAACGACGATGCGTCTTGAAACAACCATACGGAATAGAAGAATTATTTTCGTCTTGAAATAACTTCTGATTTACACGGGGAACAACTTTTATCGCGTCAGAGATTTCCGTTGTGTTTGATCATCCTTTTTGCAAGAGGGAAGATAAACGTTATGTTTAATCGTGGTAATCTCACGAACTCCGTTCGTCAAAGATAAATCACCTCCGTAGCTAGTTTTACAAAACGAACAGATTGCCGTTATACCGAGTGCCACGTGTGAAACTTGGCTGTTACAGTTGTCGAGTTCGCACGACATAATTCAGTATAACTTTAGGCAAACATCGGATCGCTTCGAATAGCTTATAAAACTTTGTCACGAGCTGCAAACGCGGGATAGTTTCAACGAGAGTTTGCATGATCCAATCAAAATTAGTAATTGTCATGTTGGATCTGGCATCACTTTGATCTCGATCGTTTCAATTAATCGTTAATTGTATGAAATCACTTTTTCTATCTTTACTAAAATTATTGTTCTTCGTACAATGTACGATTTTCGGTTTTTACAAAAATTATTGTTCTTTATATAAAGTGAAATTTATAGTTTTTATAAAACTTATTGTTCTTTCTATAAAGTACCATTTCCAGTTTTTACCAAAATTATTGTTTTTTCTATAAAGTACAATTTCCAATGTAAAAAAAATTATTGTCACTTACATACAATACAATTTCCAGTGTTTAACACTAATTGTACATATGTATAATAACCGTACTTTGAAATTCAAAAGAAAGTAAAAACATGAATAAACAAACGATAATATATAATTGAATATGCGTATTAATTCTTTATTTGCATAAAAATCAAAACGGTCTTGAAGAAATGTACATTAACAAATTTTATAATACAAATTTAATGATATTCACACTGTCACCCCTTTCGTGCACAGAAGTTTTCCTTTTGATCAATTTTATAGAGCCATGGGAAATTAAAAACAACCGTCGAAGAATAAAGTGGGCCATTATAGAGCCATAGGAGATTAAAAACATCTGTCGAGCAGTAAAATTGTCACCTCGATGCATAATAAACTTAAAAAGCGACAGACATCGAAAAGATATAATCCGTTCCGAATTGACCTACTTAATTTTAATTACTCGGAACCGTTAAACCAAACACCAGGATACAACAGTGCGTATTTCGTGTTTTTTCTCTGTCGATGAAGATGAAGATATTCTGTTTGACCGAAAATAGCCGTCGGCATCGAGCACCCTTATGCTTCGAACTTGAGGAGCTGCAGGCGTCGGAAAAGAAATAACGTTGCGAATTAACCCGCTTAATTTTATTACTCGGCACCGTTAAACTGAACATCGGAATACAACAAATTTAATTATGTGACACCGTTAAATTAAACATGGAGATACGACAATGCGTATTCCGTGTTTTTTCCTACGTTAATGAAGATGGAGATATTCTGTTTGACCGAAGATGGCCGTCGGCGTCGAGCACCCTTAACCCTAGAGTCGAACGCGGTCAAAGGCAAAACTAGCTATGAGGTAATCGAATCAAGCAATAAAACGCAATAGACAAGCCTCATTTTAGACACACGAAATTCTGTACATTCTAAATTATCCAGCCCCAAAAGTATCAAACTCTCACATTCGCCGATTCACAAATTGCACAGTTTTCAACTTCCTGAAACTTAAAATTTTCAATCGCCAAATCTTTGAATTTTATAATTTTCGAATCCCCAAATTCACAAATTTGCAAACCCTTAATCATCAAATTTTTAAACCCCCAAATTCCGAAATTTACAACTCTTCAAATCCCCAAATTGGACAATTTTTAAGTTCCTTAAACATCAAATCCTCAAATCCTTCAATTTCCAAATTGCCAAGTTCCTAAATCTCCAAATTGTCAACTTTTCAAGTCTTTTAATACTGAAATCTTGAAACCTCCAATTCCTAAATCTCCAAATTTCCAAACCCCCAAATTCCTAAATTCACATATTTCCAAATCCTCAAATTCTCAGATTTTCGAATCGTTTAATACTGAAATCTTAAAACCTCAAATTCTCAAATTTCCAAACCCTTGAATTCCTAAATTTCCAAATCCCTAAATCCTTAAGTCGTCAAGTTCCGGAATCCCCAAATCACCAGATATCCAACTTCTCAAATTTCCAAACCACCAAATCCCCAAATCCTCGGATCCCCAAATTCTCAAATTCTCGAATCCGTCGGTCCTCGAATCCCCAAACTCCCAAATTCGGGAATCCGTCGGTCCTCGAATCCCCAAACTCCCAAATTCTCGAATCCCTAATTCCGGAAGACGGCCTTCGGCCATCGTGTTCGTTTATCCCCGGAGTCGAACGCGGTTCCGACAAAGGCAAAACTAGCTGCCGGGGTAATCGAATCAAGCAATAAAACGCAATAAACAAGACTCAGTGTCTCGGTGAAAGCCATGTAATACGGACCTAATTTCACGGAAGCATCTAACACAAATATTTTCCCTGGCGCGGATCGTTTCGGCTAATACCGTGGCCCTTTCGCCCTTATCGTATCCTCGCTCGTAGACAAGTGTTGTTTATCAGGCTGATGTCGCTTATAGCGATGGCCAGAAACCCCGAATTTCGAGGTAATCACGATCCCCTTGATCCCGACGTTCCACCCTCTTCTTCACGACTCCTGTCTCACGGGCTACGTCTTCCGCCCCTGAAATCCGCCTGTCTGCCCCTGGGATCGGCCAGAAACTGCTAAACAGTAGAGAAAAAACATCGGGCGACCGATTCCTTGGTGAAAATAACGCTCGTCCCGCCATACAAGATATTACATGTCGTGGATGTTAATGTCCGCTTGTATATTTCTTTCTTTTTCTTCCTCCCTCTTCCGTTCCCTTTTTTTCGGGCACGCGCGCGTGTGTATGTGTACCGACGACTCCCGGGTCCCGAAAGAGGGCAGAGGAGGCATATACAGAGCTGTCGGATAGCGGAATGCTGTAAATCCGTGCATTATACATGACACCGAGATCAGCGCCATTTGTTATTCCGGCGGGGTAAAACGCAGAAAAGGGGATGTGAAAAATTACCGGCCACGACCAGCACTTACCGAAACGAGTCTTTTCGAGGATGCATCCAGTGGTTGGAACACTTGCCAGGAGACTAGTTACGGAATTGAAATTATTCGAGGTCCTGCGGGACGCCGTTCGGAATGTTCACCCCATTCGCTGCGATTTTCACCGAGATTTGATACGCAACTTTTCTTCCCTGACACATAGACACATTTTTCACCCTCGTGTTGCTATATCGAATGGTTCGCTTTGTATATTTCGTGTTAGATTATACTGACAATGTTGAATTTCCAAATCTTCTCAAGTTTACAAATCTCCAGGACTTCAATTCCTTAATTCTCGAAATTATTTAAACCCCTCATTTTCGACATACTAATTCTGTACATCCTAAATTATCCAGCCTCAAAAGTATCAAGCAATCAAATTTGCCAATTCAGAAATTGCACAGTTTTCAACTTCCTGAAACTCAGAATTTTATGCTTCCCAAATCTTTGAATTTTCTGATTTTCGAATCCCCAAATTCCGAAATTTCCAACTCATAAAATCTCCAAATTGGGAAACTTTCAAGTTCCTTAAACATCAAATCCTCAACTTCGCCAATTTCCAAATTGCCAAGTTTCCAAACCCCCAAATTCCTAAATCCCTAAGTCCTCAACTCCCCAAATCCCCAAATCCTCAAATCCCCAAATCCCCAAATGCCCAAATTCCCAGATCCCCAACTGCCCAAATTTCCAAACCCCCAAATTCTCATATCCGCAGATCACCAACTTCCCCTTTTCCGAACCCCCGAATTCCTAAATTTCCAAATCCCTAAATCTCCAAATCCCCAAATCCCCAAATCCCCAAATCCCCAAATCCCCAAATTCCCAAATTCCCAAATCCTCAAATTTCCAAATCCCTAATTCCCTGAATGCCTGAATCCCCTAATCCCCAAATTCCAAATTCTCTAAGTCCCTAGTCCCGAAATATCTCACCCCAAAGCCCTTGTTCCTGAAGTACCCCGCACCCCAAATTCCCTAGTCATCAAACATCCAAACCCCAAGTTCACAAAATCCATATCATTAGTAAAAAATATCGCAAACAGACGAGGATATAACCCGTTAATACTTACAAAGTTTTATTTTCTCTCTTGTTACAACCCAATTATTTCACAGGTGGTCATTATAGATCGAGAACAATTATCTGGAACAAATCCCTAATTCATAATGGGTTAATAGAAAATCGTTCGGAAAATACTCGCGAATTGAATGAAACGACCCTAACAATTTTAGACTCGAGTAACTTTCGAAAGTTGGAGACCCGCACTATGGACTCCTGCCTCGAAGTTCCGGCATTCCGGCATCACTTTCCATTCATCTTGTTTTACTGTGACCCGCCATTTAAATGCGTCTGAAACGGAGTTAAAAGTGTTCGAACGACAAAGACTCCTGTCGCGCGTTATTTCCTAGATTCGATCGAAAAATCACTGACCGATATCGAACTCTTCTCTCCGACTTTCTCTATTCGATAAAAAAAAAATACATCCTCGATCGAGAGCGACGACGATAAGAAAACAACGAGCAAGTATTTTCTGTCAAAATACTACGTTAAAAAGTATACACACACGAACGTAGAGAACATCTTGAGGAAGAGCAATAAATCTCGACCGATCGAGCACCAGATTCCACATCCAATTACGTATATCGCGCGTTCGAAAGACGTTCGTTCATTTAATTCTCCCCGATAACACACGGTTTAATTTTCACGACAGGTATCTCCATTACAGGTATCACTTTCGCGTTCGTTTCACCTTTACCGTTTAAAGCCGCTCATTAAAGAAAGAAATACCTTTGAAGATCCATCGATCGTTCGAGTGCCGCTCAAAAAAAAAAAAAAACTGGAAGTAGAGAAAGGAGAAAGAGGACACCTTCATTCAGTGAACTCGGGGGGATTTTCAGAACGCGTAACAAACAGCTTGTTCGAACAAAGTTTTTTTATCGGGCTGTTAATTTTCGAGGCAGCAACCGGGCGTACGCGATTCGCTTTTCAAACTATTCTCCGATTATCATTGTTCCTTTCTCTCCCCCCTTGGTTGCATGCAACAGAGAAAAGGGGAGGGAGAGGAAAAAACAAAAAGGTTGACACACAAACTGCGGCGTAGGCTGCCGGATGCATCCTCTGCCGGCTCGGCGTCGCAAAATCTGAACGCAGAATTGAACGGCGCCAGGTGTCCGTAAATAAACCCGCCGCTGCATCGGAGTTTGTGCAACAAAACCGGTGGAACGTGAAGGGTGGTTACGCTTTCGCGGGTTGCTCGCTTTACAAAGCTTCCTTTGCGGGTCGACACTTTTATTTCGTCAAACTGTTTAGTCCGTTTAGCTTACCGTCCTTTCGCCACCTCAAACAGGTATGTCGTTCACGTGATCGTTCGAGGATGCAGCCAAGAACGTCGCTCGAGGAACCCCATCCTCGAATAAATATTATAGCACGTGTGCGCTATGATCGGAAGTTAGATCGATGGGGAACTCAACGATTTCGGTGTTCGAGAGTTTCGAAAGTCTAGTTTCGAATCCGGTAGTTCAAAAGTCTAGTTTCCAATCCGGTAGTTCGAAAGACTATTTTCGAATCTGGTTAGGTTAGGAAGTCGAGGGGCTTGGAATTGAAGTGTTAAGAATTTGGGAGTTCGGACTTCTGGGAATAGGGAATTTGGCGACCGGGAAATTTAGACTAATTTAAACTAGGGAATTTATGAGACTGGGTATCGAGAATTTTGGGACTAGGGAATTAGAGTATTTGGACTTTCGGGATTAGGGGATTCAGGAAATTAGGGATTTGGAAATTTGGGGATTTGGGGATTTGGGGATTTGGGGATTTAGGGATTTGGGGTTTGAGGATTTGGGGTTTGGGGATTTGAGGATTTTGGAACTTGAGAGTTTAGGGATTTGGAAATTTAGGAATTTGGGAACCTAGTGATTTGGCGAATATGGAAATAAGGAAGAATCCTCGAGATTTGAGAATTTCAGGATTTGGGGATTTGGAAATTTAGGAATTTGGGGGTTTGGAAATTTGGGAAATAGGGAATTTGGGGATTTGAGGATTTGGGTACTTGAGGATTTAGGGCTTCAGGGATTTAGAAATTTACGAATTTGGGAACCTAGTGATTTGGCGAATATGGAAATAAGGAAGAATCCTCGAGATTTGAGAATTTCAGGATTTGGGGATTTGGAAATTTAGGAATTTGGTAACTGAAGAATTGGAAGAAATTTAGAAATTTATAGTCTTGTATATTCGGTAACTTGAAAACTTGATAACTCAGAAAACTCAAAATCTCAAAAATTCCAAAAATCAAAAACTCGATAACTCGAGAACTCAATACCCAATAACTCAAAAAATCCAATATTCCAAGAAATAAAAAATTCTAAATTTTCTTCCCCCGCCGTCATTTACCCTCGAACGAGTATTTCCCCCGATAGAACACTCTGGACTGTACATAATTACAAGGAGAGTTGTCCGAAGAGAAAGAAGAACCTGCTCGAGGCCATCCATAGTCGCGCGCGACGGCGAACATAGTAGAGAAAAAAAAAGAGAAGTTATTTTAAGTGTCCAACTTATACACGGCCATTAAAGGTTATAGGTTTCTATTCAATATTAAAGTAGCCGCTCGACCGAACGGCACCGCATCCTATAGCTCAGGGGTTGAAGTTAACGGAGTATGGTTGAAACATAAGCAGGAAAACATCTTTATCCGAACGCGCGGAGGAAAGTATTATAGGAAACAGCGAGGCTATAGAAAAGTTGAGTGGTCGGGTAACTCGAAACTTTTGCGGACTTAGGGGTTGCCCTCCTGTCGTCTACGCTAACGTGTCATGGCCTCCTGGCATTGGACCAATCACATGTTGTCCCCTGCATTTTATAAACGAATGCGGACTAGATAACGTGTAAAATCGGCCGTAAACGTCTACGTTATATTCTGCATTAACCCTTTTTCGTTTAACCTTCGACGACGAGATTGGAGCACAACGGTAAAAGTTTAACGAGCCATAGAAGTAGTTACAGCTTAAGATCAGCAGGAACGCGCAATTCGTTGGCTAGAATTACTACGTTGCTGCCGATGAAACTCACTCGTATAACTTTTACTAGCAATTTTTTCCTTATTAAATTCCGTTGAAATTACGAATTCTTCGTGTTTTATAAATTTTAGTCGATCGCGCGAACTTATACATTACCTGTTCATCAGCCATTTTGATGTTTATCACAAAAAGGTTTTCGGTTATTTTCTCATAAAAGAAGTTCAATTTATTTCCTTGAAAGGCATACGATTTCGATAAATACTTCGAACGTAATTTAACATACACCCGATTACACGCTTCGGTATGTAACGGATGCATAACATTCGCGGTCTAATTAATAACATTCGCGGCGGCATGTCCTGATTAAAATCCACGAAAGAGCAAGAACCGAATTTCACTTTGCAGCATTATTTGCTGTAACGATCAGCCATTTCGCGTTAAGAACTTCAATGAATGCTTTGTGCGAGCACTTTCATTAAACATCAAACGTTTAATTAAATTCGATTTAGCGACGCTTTCATGTCGCTAAATAACATTTCGGAATCGATCGTTAGGGAATAACTGGAAGGGTGGAAAATCGTAACATGCATGTCGGTGGCTCGCGTCCGTCACGAGACACAGAAACGGCGTACAAAACGGTGATATCTCTGTTACAGGGCAGTTCCAGTCGAGGAGGAGTTCATATGGAATGGCATCACGTGGACCCTCGACGAGGACGTTGCCAATCGCGATAGCGATGGCCGTCGCAATGTCGGTGATGGCGAACGGTCTTTGTCCGACGCAATGCCGTTGCGACGACGAGAGCTTGCGAGCATCCTGCGCTTACGCGAGTCTCGAGGTCGTTCCGATCCAATTGAACCCAGAAATCAAACACTTGGATCTGTCCAACAATCGTGTCGGGAATATTCACCTATCGTTCGGGTTCTACGGTAACCTGGAGACGCTCGATCTCACGTCGAACGCCATTCACACCCTGGGCTCGGACAATTTCGTCCTACAGAAGAGCCTGATCACGTTGAACGTGAGCAACAACGCCGTCAGAGCGTTAGCCAAGAATTCTCTGCAAGGTCTGGACTCGCTCAAGGAGCTGAATCTAGCCAGCAACAACATCTCCGACATGAACGAGGAAGCGTTCAAGAGCACCAGCGAGTTGGAGATCCTGAATCTCAGCGACAACTCGATCACCAGCCTGCCGGACGGTCTGCTGAAGAACCTGCATAAGATCCGCTCGTTGATCCTGAACAGAAACTCGCTGCTGGAGATCCCGACCGCGAACCTGGCGCTGGCACCTAGCCTCGTGAAGGTGGATCTGTCCGACAACCTCATACAGGAGCTGGACAGGGACTCGTTGCCCTCGTTGCCGTCGTTGGTCTCATTGGACCTCGCGAACAACGTTATCAGGAACATCGCCGACGACGCGTTCGATCGTTTACCCGGTCTGCTGCGGCTGGATCTGTCCGGCAACAACCTGACGTCCGTACCCACGTCCGCGTTGGCCAGGCTGAACGTTCTGTCGAGTCTGATCCTCAGTCGAAACCCGCTCGGCAACCTGGACGCGGTCGGATTCCGCAATCTGTTCGAGCTGAGGAGCCTCGAGTTGAACGACTGCACGATCGTCGGCGTGCACGCCCGTGCGTTCGCCGACAACGTGAACCTGGAACGCATCTCGTTGGATGGCAATCGGGGCTTGAAGGAGCTGCCTGCCAGGGTCCTCTACAGCGCCAGATACCTGAAATGGGTGTCACTCCGTCGTTGCAGCCTGTCGACCTTGCAGCCCACACAGTTCCCGGTGGACGCGTTGTCGTCCCTGCGATTCGGCGGGAACCCTTTAGTCTGCAATTGCTCCGTGCATTGGCTGTGGACGCTTATCAGGACGGAAGAGCGACGGAACGAGTCGAGACTGGAGCTGGATAGCCACGATATCGTCTGCACCGACGAGGAATTCGCCGGCAAAGCTTTGATCGGTCTGTCGGAAGGTTCTTTGCGTTGTCGGCTGAGCCCGCTCTATCTGTCGCTGTCGGCAGCCGGTTGTCTGGCGGCGACCGCGACCATCCTGGTGCTGATAGTGCACGTCACGCGTACCAACCGAAAGAAACGTCTGGCGTACACGGCTCCCAATCGACCCGAGTTCCTCGTCTACGTCGGTCGCGAAAACGACGAGCTGGACAAGAACGCCGAGTCGTACAGCAGACGACTTCTCGCCAGGAACGAGGACACGCCGTACGACACGCCTAGGGGGAAGACCGGACAGCGGAGCCCTCAATCGCAGGACACGAACATCTACGAAACGCCCAGGCACACCAGGGCGAATCGACGGGACACGGAGCCGTACGCGAGGCAAACGGAAGAGGGTGTGTACGCGGTGGCCGACGTGACCGATCTACGCGACGAACCGCCGGAAATGCTCTCGCTTTATCGTATGCAGACGCCTAGCGCACATCGCGTGGACTACGGTTACGACTACGAGTACGATTACGAGTACCAGCCGCCGCTTCCGCAGAAGCCTCACGTGGTGTTCGTTTGAGCTGTCTGGCCGTGCTCGACGATCCAGCAGCGGACTCCGGTAGCCCGGATCTCCTGGAGGGGACGACCGGTTCGATAGAAGCTGCCGATTCTTTCGGAATTTCGCGAAAACAGGGGTAACACCCTTTTAATAGGGTCGGATCCGTTCGAAGCGATGCGAGCCAAAGCGTGATACCGTAATCCTTCCATTACCGGAAGTAGCGTCGTCCATTGAAAGGGCCGCGGGACTTAGGTGAGCGCCGCCGGATGAATTTTAACGTGATCACCCGGCAGAGTGGATGCGTGTGTTTGAACGGTGTGTCGGCACACGGTGTGCCGGAGAGTGAATTGTCCACGCGGAGAATGGCGGGAGCCAGCCCCGTACGGTGGACAGAGTTGAAAATGAAATGTCTTCCGAGATAGTTGCGCCGCCGGAGAAGCAGAATGCATTTTCGCTGAGGGAACGCAATCTGATTCGGAATGTAAATTGTACGGCGCATAAACGTGCTGGTTGTAGTCGGCCAGCCTCGGGAACGTATTTATTTTCACGGATTGCGTCGGATTCCGTTGGTTCAGTGCAAATGCTGCGCACCGTGTTCCAAGGCGGGCGTGTTCATTTCGCATTTAAACGTAGTGACAAATCAAATCAAAGCAGCGTCTCGTTAGTCCGTTTAAACCCTCCTAGACTACTAGCGTCCCAAGATTACTCTTCGTCCCTTACTCTCACCCTCTATCCGCCTCTATCTTTCTCTCTCTCGCTCTCCCTCTCTCCCCCGTTTTCTACGTCCATTTCCTTCACTCTCTGTCTAACCCCTCCCGGTACGTACGTTTATCGCGTCTTTCTCCACTGTCCCCCTTTTACGTTTCTCATTCAGCAAAGTCCGCGTTTAGGTAGGCTGAAGAACCTTGACAAGAATTTTTGCGAAACAGTCGGCTACCTCAAGCAAGGATTTAAACGAGAAACGTGCTCAAAGGAAGAAAGGGCGTATCGTGTTCACGCGTTACCACCTTTCTCTCGCGAAAACACGCTGGACACGCTCGTGCACGCCCGAAGGGAGCAAAAGACACGTTAGGACTCGTAATTGGACAGGCGGTTTTTGTTTGTCTTGTCTGCTTGGCGGCGAAAGGGAACCGTCTTCGGGATCGTTGTAAATTCAAGCAATAATAGACGCGACCTTTACTCTTAGGGACACATTACGACACCGAGTATAATTAAGGACGAGATTACGCGTTTGTACGAACGTGAGCGTACGTACGCGAGGTGTTCCTGAAAATTCAAACGATGTTGTTCAGTTCACACGATACGAATTTCTTTTGTACGATTTATTGAATTGGATACGAAGTATGTTTCGGGATACGCACGATGAGTGTCACTTTTGGATCTTTCAATTTTAGTAGTTTTTTGTGGCAAACGACGACTCGTCATTAAATTCGAGACAATTGTTTCGGGATACACGCGATGAGAGTGTCTCTTTTGGATCTCTCAATTTTGGTAGTTTTTGTGGCAAACGATGGCTCATATCAGGAATCGATGCAAGTTTTAAGGTTGCATTGAGTATCAGTTTCGATACGCGTCAATCGATACAATAGGGTTGATACTCGTCGCCGATGTATATCGAGACAAATCACGATTTCAACGATTGTTTTATTATTTCGACGATTAACGCTAAACCTACCGACGTATAATGCGGATTTATTTTGAAATTAAAAATGTATTTGAGAAACGAATAAACGAACGACGAAACACGAATTAATGTACACACTAATTCCTTATCTTGGTGAAAATCAACATGAATTTCAAAAGAACCGCCTTACCATACTTTCTACATTAAAATTACAAATTTGTTAACTCCTTACACTATAATAACGAGTTACACTCGTGACGCACTCGAAGTTCAAATACGGTGAACTTCATTTATATTTTTAACACGGATCAATGTTCAATTTCAGTCTAATTTTCATTTGCCCAGTCGAGAATCGCTAAATGCAAAATACTCTTCACATTTGAACTTTCTTTAGTCGTCTTATAGTTGTAGCACCGAATACTTCGTTATGTCTGACGCATTTGCCGAATGATACATAGTGCAAGGGGTTAAATGGCTATTTTGACCGCCTTGATAGGTTAATGGATTTTTCATGACATTTCGAAGCTGGCATCGCGAGAGATTATTTTTACAAAATTGTATTGGGGGTGAAGAATTTTGAGGAAGGCCGTGGAATTTCCGGGACACCTCGCGTGCATATAAATAATATATATAAATATATATATATTTATTTATTAATTTATGATGTTAAGTTTGAGAAGATGTTACGTTTTGAATACGAAGAAGGAGAAAAAGATACAAAATATAGTTGCTGCGTGGGGAATAACATGCGTATCCGTCACGAAGCATCACCGGAAGCTATCGAGCTTTCGAATTCGCGTAGTGAAACTCCATCGCGCTGCACATCGTCTGCGAATGTCACGCGTCACCGAAACGAGGAATCATTACACGAACTCGTCGGCTTTGCGACAGCACGGAAAACTCGCCTGTGTGTAAGTTTCGCCGTCGTGGAGCGCCTCCTCGAAACGCAACGCGTCTAGAAATTTTAATGGAATATCGAATTCCCGCTGATTAAAGTCTCCCGACGCGCTCGCTCCTCCCCGGGGAAAGTTCGAAAGTTAAATATTCGATTCGACACGGTAAACCTACGAGAGCGTTTTCGACGATCGAGAATCGTCGGACCCCGACGCACTGATATGCCGAATAATAATTTCATCGAACACCCTCACACCGAAATATTACCCCTCACCTGCCGAAATAGGGGTTACATTACGCGCACCCTTCTTACCAAGATTGATATTCGAGCCGGTTCGATCTCGAGGATACTTTGTCAGGTGCAAAATGAACGAAGATTATTGTTCGAACTTCGTGATACCGACGGCTTGTTTCTTATGAAGTAGATACACGCTTTAACTGAGATGAAGTTTGTTTTCGAGCGGCGGCAATAATTTATGTCGGATTTCTTCGATTTCGAACGGGTAAACAAAGTTAATGAGTAGTGCTATTAAAGATTCATTTCTTTAATTTAATTATTTTCCTGAATCAGAATTTACCACGATTGAACAAATAACAATTTTCATGAAAAATAAACGCTATTCGAGTGAATTTTTTTTTTTGTCATATTCATTGTTGTATTTCAATGAATTATTTTTTTGTCATATTCATTGTCGAATACGAGTGAATTATCTTTCTTGTTATATTCATTGTCGAATTTGAATGAATTATTTTTTTGTAATACTCATTGTCGAATTCGAATCAATTATCTTTTTTGTCATATTCATTGTCGAATTCGAATGAATTATCTTTTTTGTCATATTCATTGTCAAATCCGCATGAATTATATTTTTGTCATATTCATTGTCAAATTCGAGTGAATTATTTTTTTCGTCATATTCATTGTCAAATCCATATGAATTATATTTTTGTCATATTCATTGTCAAATTCGAGTGAATTATTTTTTCCGTCATATTCATTGTCAAATCCGTATGAATTATATTTTTGTCATATTCATTGTCAAATTCGAGTGAATTATTTTTTTCGTCATATTCATTGTCGAATTCGAGTGAATTATTTTTTTCGTCATATTCATTGTCGAATTCGAATGAATTATCTTTTTCGTCATATTCATTGTCAAATCCATATGAATTATATTTTTCTCATATTCATTGTCAAATTCGAGTGAATTATTTTTTTCGTCATATTCATTGTCAAATCCGTATGAATTATATTTTTGTCATATTCATTGTCCAATTCGAGTGAATTATTTTTTTCGTCATATTCATTGTCGAATTCGAGTGAATTATATTTTTGTCATATTCATTGTTAAATTCGAGTGAATTATTTTTTTCGTCATATTCATTGTCGAACTCGAGTGAATTATTTTTCTCGTCATATTCATTGTCGAATTCGAGTGAATTATTTTTTCATTATATTCATTGTCGAATTCGAGCAATTTAGATATACGAAAAGAATTCGATTGAAAATTCGTTGCTGTGAAAATTTGCCTTCTCTCCGTAGCTCTTTAACGCCGACAAACTCGACAGCGCAAAAAGTGATCCATCAAATTAAAGTGCTCAGGAAAAACTAAAATCAAACGACTGTTAAGTAATTAGTCATTTTTAAGATTCGATCTCGACAACAAAGAGTCGTTGATTTCCGCTTCAAATCGAATTTCCATTCGCAGTTTCGAAAACACAGAAGCACCGGAATCGCGATAAAACGGTATCTGGGTCTCGAATGCCGGTTCAATAAATTCGAACGATTCCCCTGATGCTCGATCGAACCGTTCCAGTAACCGCCGTACCGATGGCATAAAGAATTAAAAGGACGTGCGAAACGTTCGTGCCACCTGTAAGAACGTGATTTTGCGGAAATCCGGTCAGGTTGTGTTCGATGTTCGGGCATTTCTTCCTGGACGTTGTCCCTCGACGAGTCTGGCAGGGACCTGACAGTCGTGAAAAATTAATTTTCCCCGAAGCAGCCGATCACGGAGACGGTATCGGGGGGTGAAAACGCCTTCCCGGTGGTTTTTCGCGATTATCCCACTGACCCAGATTCTTCGGCAATTCTTCTGTAGCCAGATTCGTCGGACAAACTTTGCCAAGTTTCGATAACCCTTAAACTCGCGACCGATCTCTTGTCACGAACAGATTGGAAACTTATTTGCAACGATAGATTTTGCCGGCTATCTGGTTACGCTGCGATTCTTACTTCGCCGTTTCGTTTCCCCCTTGCGATCACGTTTCGACGTCGATAAAACAAACTTCGAACCACCAAGACGTTCTGAATCTGACGCGCAATCTGTTATTCATCCGTAATGGCGTTTGTGGAACAGCTTAGCAAAATATACTAGCAAATTCGATATTTATGTACAGCGACGAAATTCGATTTCTCCTATTCACGTCCATTTTGATATTTTTGGGCTGATCCGACTTTTTGTTGTCTAATTTCGTGCGACGAGTAATATTCTATCCGGATTAAAGAGTAATTACAAGAAAGTGTGTGTTTAAATATTAAGATTCTGTTTATACTTGAAGTGTTCGAATTTTTCACACTAAAACTACCAAAGAGGTCGAATGACCCTTTTAAAATGTTTCCGACTTCAAACGACAAAATTTGTTAAGATGTTTTTCTTGACATTTGTGCTTATTGTCATCAAGACAAGGAATCAATAAGTGTGTTCATTTATGTTTCATCGTTTGTTCATTAATTTTTCAACTTCTTTTTTAACTTCAAAATAATTGTACATTATACGTCGGTAGTTTTAGTGTTAAATACATTTGGTATATTAATGTCAATAATGAATTTGTGATATTAATGTCCAGAAGTCTAAAACCTTGAATACTTGACGAATTCAAAGACAAACTCTAAGCAATTCGAATATTTGCACACTCAACAAAATTATGAAATAAACTCGATGCTTTAAATATTTGCGTTATTCTAAAATAAAAAGATTCGAGGCACAACCCCGGTACCAATATCGAACCCTCGGAAACGTCCCGTGAAAGCCGAATAAAGTAACAGGCGTAGGACGTAATAAAAAAAAAAGCTCGACACGGGAGAACGGTTTTGTAAACAGAGAAACAAAGATCGAAGGGGTAATTTTCGAGGAATAAAAATATGAAAACAAACGAGGGTGGAAAAAATTAGAATCGGGCTACCCCACTGACAGAGGAAAATATTAGAGTTGGAAACGTTTCATTGGTCCCACCTTCCCGGTCGGTTAGCCAAGATTCCACGGTGGCATTTCGCCCGACTCGTTAGTCATGGTAGTTAGTCATGCTACATGGATCCCGTTCCGAAGAACGAAGAAGAGGAAGACGAGAAAGAGGGAGGCTGCGTGGAGTGGCGGAAAATGCTGGATCGCGCGAGAAACAGGCGCACCAGCTTCTCCCTGTCCCTGTCCGTTTCCTCTTCCCTTCTTCGCGGAGTATCCCTCTTTTTCCGGTTTAGCGTCCAGGGGGATCTCGATGCGCTCGAGAGGCACGCCCCATCGGCGGCTATTTTTGTATGTACATAGCGGAAAAATAGAAAAAGAAAACGATGAACAAAATGAGAAAAAAAATGAGGAAGAAAAAAGAAACGAAGAAGATGAAGAAACGCGCGCAATGTCGAATGCACATCACGTTCCTCGCGCGCCTAAACGTCCGTCTTTAGTGTCCGTTGTGTTTTGGTGTTTGTCATCCCTGTCTCTCTGTCTACGATAATATCTCCGCCGGTTTCATAACAACGATACGAGAATACAATGACGATCTTCAGATTCGTAAATCGAACGTTAACACCGTTTTCTGACGTCGCAGTAACGAGATCGATCCAATTCGAAATTCTACAATATTTTTCGTATTCTTTGGAGAAATACGTCTCCTCGAATAATGTTCACTTTGTAAGTACACTTGCTGCAAGAAATTTTCGAAACCGTATTTCTTTTGGTTACTTTTTTGTAACGAGGTGACTGTGACAGTACAAATGTATCTATATTTTAATCACTCGAGATCGAAATTGTAGTTATTAGTCGAATACCTCTCCAAGTAAAAACTATGCAGAAATTAGATTTTAATTCTTAAAGGAAGTTTAAAATTTTTGTCCTTTCTTTCACTGACTATGTGATGATACAAAATTTGAGACAAAGTGACATGATTTTCTATTTTTCTACATTGTCTTTTATTAAACTTTAAAATGTGGCTATTTATACATATAATATGTACACAATTGGCTATTTATACATACAGTGCATGTACACAATTCATTTTTTATACAGTACATGTACACAATTCATTTTTTATACAGTATGTGTATACAATTATTAAAATGTTATAATAAACGATTCACTTAACGTAACCAACTACACCTGTTAACTTGTATACATACAGTATGTATAGCCACATCCTAAAATTTATAAATAACTATCAATACAGCGACTACTGCCGTGAAAATGGACGAAGCACAGCATTTTATTACATCGTTTAATAAAATCATATATTTCTCTAATTGAAGAGACCATAATATCGCAGTCAATTTTCTAAATGTACAATGAATTCTTTCTCGATCTCGTTCGTCATTTTACAACTGTTTGTTGCTCAACTTTTATTTAGAACCCGATTTATTGATCTCAAGTAAAGTGTCGACGCATGAAATCGATTAGTACGAGATAAGATTTAATCGTTTCCGACAGCAGATTTGAAATATTCGATCTCGTTACTCCGGTGACAAAATATGTGGACACGCGTAGCGTTTAATATGTCGACGATGGCGAACGAGCGTCGTCGCTCGATCGTTCGAGTGGCAGCCTCGAGTTCCGCTCGAGTTCTCGTCGATGCTAATGTCTCTAATAAAGAGTACCGGTGGCACGGTGATACCTCGTGCTCGAGAAAAGTTTCTTGGATACACTCCTCGCTGGCAATTCGTCGTAACGGTCTCGAATTTATTTGAAAGCGATCGAAAATAGATTTCCATCGTACCGCCTCGGTTCTTTTTATTATTCTCGAATAGAGGAAAAAGAAAAACGGGAACTGCCGCGCAGGAGTTGCATAGAAGTTCCTTAGTATTGCAGTTTCCCCGTTGATAATTCACCTTTGGAAATGTCTGCGACTCGGATTTGCAATGCAGACGAAATGCACGGGAAGTTTAAACAGAACCGATGGAGAAGTTGAACGCACAGTGGCCAAGTTTCGTTTATGAAATCGAAACAATGTAACGTTACACGAGAACTTTTCGCTCCTTCGATTGTTTTCATTTCTTCGAGCATCCTCCTCGTTATTTATTCGGAATTTTTCCAACTTTGCCGGCCATTTCTGTGGACGAATGCCGTGGGGATTGTCGGTGATCGGCATCGCCGATTTCATCGGGAAACTTTCTTGTTTAGAAATTTCGGAAAAATTCTTCGACCTTTTTACGTTAATGAGAACTAAAATTTACGCGCGAGGATATATCAAACAACTAATTATAATTTGCCAGTTTCGCTACGGTATTTGTCGCGCTAATTCGTGAGTATTATTTCGACAATGTATCGTAGCGTTATTATATTATTGTTTATCGAATTATAAAATTCCAGCGATATTCCAGCGTTCCTTTCTCGACCACGAGGACACCTGTGCTAACTCAGCCACGTGCTCGTGTATCCGACCTTTAATGAACCTAGTACTCCGTAGATTAATTAAGGCTAGAATTAAGACATCTTCGAGGATATATCTTATTTTCCCTTTTTCAATATTGATAATATACATACAATAATTCGTAAAGAGCTACTATGTGCGCCTTAATTTAGCTTACGTATTTTGCGTGCGTTTATGAAACCGGCTTACAAACGCGTCCACTGTGTTTTATGTTCGTACCGTTCTTACCTTCTCTTCGTCCTTGTTCGATTGTTTCCTGTATATTCTCCTGATTGTATAGCGATTGAGAATCAAAAGAATGACCAAATGTAAGCTGTTTCGTCGTGAACATGTCACCTGTACAACTCCACTGTCAAATTTCTCCTGTAAATAGTTTCGTGTGTTGTTTATGTACAGTCGCTCTTGCTTCGCCTCTTTTTTCTTGTTGTCTCTTGTATTTTCCTTTTACCTTCGAATAGCGATAGAAGTTGAGAATAGCAATCAATGATCGGTGAAATTCCGTGAAATCGTGGAAACATGGAATTGGCAATGTTCGAGACGAACGAATTGTGTTTCACTTTCAACGCGACACATAATGTATCTTTCTTTTTTTTTTTTTGTAATTTCTTCCTTTCGTAGAACGGAAAGGGTAAGTCTCGATAACACGCGTGCCGAGATTGGACGCGTGTTATTTGTACGATATTTGATATAATATAAAGGTATATTGCACGCGTGCAATTGCATTCGTATTTTCTACAATGTATCGCGATCGTGTTTAGATCTTTTCGATTTTCGAACGTACGACCAAAAGGGTTCGAGGAAAATTTTGCCACGCGCTGAAGAACCCTCGTATTGTACCCTCGTTTCACAGCTCCGCTCGAACTTTTGCCAAAAATTTCGGGGCGGACGCATGAATTTATACTTAACAATTATATATAAATAAATAAAAAGTATACGTACTACTATCGTCATAGTAGTATGTACACGCATGCATACTCACGGGTACACATGTATGTACGATTTACTTACATACACACGAAATATTTTAAGTAATCATATAGAAATTTCATACATTGCTAATAAAAATGTTTAAGATATCTAATAAAGTTATATTGTATATTCAGTAACACATGTACTGTTTGTCCGTAGATGAAACATGTTCATTGGCGCACCTAATGCAACGCGTAGTAATCTACCTCGCGGTGATACTGCACACAACGATCTAACGCGTAACAATCTAATTCGTGGTAATCTAACGCGTGACGGTATGACTCTGCCCTCGCTTAAACAAAAATTATGCCAGTGAACGTGTTAAATGTCCTTTACTTTTCCCCGCTTCGCTGTGTACGTTTGTAGACTATGTTTAGCTGTCCCGATTTACGTGTCCTATGTCCTACATGTACAATAATTTTATCCCGCTTCCGACACAGCGTAACATGTATGTCCTTCTGTTCTACTAAAAACAGCATCCTTTCATTTTATACAAAAGCACAATGATTTTCTAGAATTTATTTCACAGGAAGTCGCGAGAAAGAAAAACGAAAAGACATCGGGTTATACTCCGCTGAATAAACAAGGGTGGTCAATAGGTTTTTATGCGAGGTACAAATAGATTTACTTTAGGGATGAAATCCTGTTTAAAAATACCACGTGAAAAGGGGCATAAATTCCGCCACCCTCGTCCCTGTTCAATATGCACAGGAAGTCCCTAAAGCGTAAGTTTGGTTTTTTCTTTCGTTTAAGTGCTATGTCGGGTGACGGTCTTTAGTAAGGCGGCCGTAAAAACGTCTGAAATATATCGTCCAATGTGGAGATCTTTTAAATTTGGATCTTGACATCGTACAAAATGAAGTGACAAATAGAAAGTAGTATTCCGTAAATATTTTTATTTGTGCGATATGTATTATGAACGGACAATTGTCTGTTTATATATTTAACGCATATGGAATGAATTATTATTCAGTACTGCTACTGATAATGCAACCAGAGAATTTGTTATTTTTAACATTTATTGCGTTGTTTCATATACCAAAATGTTTGCTCGTTAAACGTTATAACGGTATTGTACATATTTAACACGATTATGGTTAGATTATACGTTATTTCCAATTACATTAAAATAAAACAAAGTGCTAATTCAGCAATTTTCATTCAAAAGTTGACAGTCCTATATCTCTTATTAAATGATTATGCGAGAGCAAAACATCACAGATAAAGTTCAAAGTCCACTCTCGAAGCGTTGTAAAATTGACTGGTCTGGCCGGTTCTTCGAACCCAAGCTCCGTTTTTAAAGTATCCTTCTTTCGCCCACGAGTACATTTGTTCGGTCGAATGTGGACCATAAATTTCCGCGCTTTCATTTTGCGACCATTTGAATTCCCACGTTACTTCTTCCACTTTGTCCTCATCTTTCGTAGAATTTTCTGTTTCATTATCATTACCTACAAAATAATATAAGCGCACGATACATACACAATTATGTATGAACAACATATAACAGTATGGAAATAATAATTACTTTCACTTTCATCTAATTTTGCTTTTTCTTTGACATCAAAATCATCTGCATACATATCTAATTCTGCTTCTTGTTTCGAAGGATGAGCATGTTTTTCCCCCATTCCAACCTATAAAAAAATGTTTGCCTTAGCTATCTTATAAATATGTTTTGTACCACTCATCATACAATAATTAATTACGATCCCACACAAGAAATCAAAGTTATGATACTTCTGATGTTGATGTAATTTTTTTTTCATTCAGATATATTACCTTTTTCCTAATTTGTTCATAACTTTCTTGGTATATATCCATATTTCCAGTACGAGTTAGCAATTCATTTGCCAATTCTGTTAATTTTGTTATATCAATAGAATTTTTATCATCTTCAATGGGTTTCTTTTCTTGTTTTCGTTTCCACCTTTCTGCTGTAGTTAACCTTTTTTTCCCTTTACCTGTAAAATATTGTTTAACACGATACATGCTTCCAAATTAACTTTTTTTTAACTGAAATACATACCAAGCCTACACAAAGCTTTCGAAACTGTTTCTCCTGGTTTTAAATACTCCAATATCTGTTTGTAAATCTGGAGTGGGTTAAACATAATATCTGGACCATCATCGTCACTATCACTATCCGCCAATCCATGCTTTTCATTGCCTTCACTTGCCTTCTTTACACCTGCTGTAGCACTCGGTTTAATCTATCAAGAGTACGCCTTAATAATGTTTTGCATCACTGAGTAAATAAGGCAGGCTTACAGATAATTCTATTTGTTTGCTGTATGAAAACATATTCTGATATTTCAATATGCAAAAGTTCTTAAGCAAAGAATATACATTACAGCTCCATTTATCTAAACCAGGTAGGGGACACAAAAGTTTACATAATTGGATATTTAAATAATACCAGTTCACTAACTGCGATCCTGTTACATTTCAGTAATTCATATAATTACAACTGTTGTTAATATAACTGGAATTAATCACATGTATATATATGTATAATTTATTCACAATAAAAACAAATGTTCCAAAACATTCATTATATAAACATATGATTACATAACTACATTCAATACCTGACCACATTCAAACAATGAAAATTCATGAATTCATATCATTGGATCTGAGCATAAATTTGTTCAGATAAATGGAGTGCATAAAAACAGAGTTTTATTGTAAATCTAAACATCCATTTATCAATCTCAATTATCCAAAAACAAGAATAAAGTTTCTACTTTAAACTTAATAGGATATTAATGTTATTTATTAATATTATGGAGAAAAGAACATTTTATCGTTTAATTTTACAAACCTGCATCCAATCAATGTTATCTAACCAATTATCTCTAATTTCTTTTTCTTTATTCCAAAGATAATGGCCATCTTTATCAAAATGTCCTTCTTCTAATTCTTCTTTCATATTAAATGCTGTAAAACCCACACTTGCTTCTGGAGCAGTTGGTCCATCTTCAACACCTGTACATTAACATTACAAACACTTGACATCAAAGTAAACAACATTTTATTTATTTTTACATACCTTCGAATTCATTATCACTCATTACATTATAATTATCTTCATTAGCATCATCATCTTCTTCATCTGAATCTAAAGAATTTTTCATTACAGCTTTCTTGTTACTGCTGTCTTCTATCTCCTCAAATTTACGTTTAAACATTGTTTTATATTTCAAAATATCAAAACGATGAAAATATCCTTTTTGCTGGATCCTCTCGGATTTTCTTTTACACGTAACCAAAACAACACAAGCGTGTCGATTAAAATATAATTTTTTACAAATTAATGCACTATTTATCCTCGAATTTCAGGTGTCAGTAGTTGCAAATTATATATTGCGAAATAAAAAAATTGTTAGAGAAATATATTCGAACTGATTTTGTTATGTATAAAACGTTTTCTTCCGTTCAAAGTTAGGTTAGAGTTGAAGCACAGTAGCAGTGACACTATCTACTTGTCCACAAGCGTCGCCTGGTAGAAAGAAGTGGAATTAAATTATTCTGACGTTATACAAATGTAAAAACTGTACAACTGAGTGCAATGTAGGTTTCTTTTGCTGTGCATAAATAGGAGGAAGAAGAAGCATCTTATTTGTCCTTCGATTATTAGGCATCGAATATTATAAACTTGATGTTTTCAAATCTCCAGATTTTCAGATTACAAAAATATTCAAATTGGTAAACTTCTGACACTCCCAAATTTCAAAATTTCAAGGAAAATCTATCATGTTCTCCAATGTACATACAACGCATTATATGTATATATCATAATGTAGTGTAGTATACCATAATCATAGTATACCATAATGTACTGTAGTCAAAGATGCAACTTTATATCAGCTGATTTTGTATACATATGTCTGCCATACGTCATGATGTTGCTGTCCAACTTGGAGTATGTATCGATTATTAAAGAATACAACCTATTGGTAAGATTTATAAATGAAATGGAAATAAATAAAATTCTATTTTATTGAACGGAATAATAAAAATATATTTTACGCTCCATAGTTATCTTCATTATGATTATATGTATATGTTGTTAATGATGTTAGTGATAAATTTGTTTAGCTGTATATGTTATAAAATATAATTAAACAAAATGTACCAAAAAACATAATTGTATATGTGCTATTCACTTTCTTAGTTGTTGGTAAAAAAAGAATAGTAAGTATATACATGTGTAATATTGTGTCAATTATTTCTATTAGCCAGAACTATTTCAGTTAGTCCAAGTACTTTACATTCATCATTATAAAATAACTATTGCTTATTAATATCGTTTAAAACTTGTATTTAATTTATAAATATGTGTATTGTAACAACATTGCCAATGCATAAAACAGTTACTATAAAGTACAACATAAAATAATGTTGATGTATAACAGGTTATTAATACAAATCTTTCAAGCAGGCCAAGTTATTTTGAGCATACCTTGAAGGTTGATTGCCAACCTCAGAAATTCAGAATCTACTTGTTCAATTTTATATATGAAAACAATTTTGATTAAATTTGTTTAAAAATGGACTCAGATTCTGCAGAAATGGTGAACGAAATCAAAAGCAAGATAATATTACATTGGAACTGTCGAGGTCTGGTGGAATTCCCAGAAGCAATAAGGATCTATGGAAACCATATTCAAGAAATATATTTAAAATGGAATAAACTTGCTATGTTACCACCATGGATTATGGAACTCTCTAATGTTACTAATTTATATCTGTATGGAAACATGATCAAAGAAATTCCATCAGAACTTTGTAGAATGAATCAGTTGACAGTACTTGATTTAAGCGCTAATGGTCTAACTAGAATACCTTCTTGTATAGGAAGTTTAATTAACTTGAAATCTCTATTACTAAATGAAAATTTTATAGATAAATTACCAGCTGGTAAGTTCATAAGTGTTATGTACATGATTACATTAAATTGATTCTTCATATTACTTTTATAGAAATGAATGCAATGTATAACTTAGAAATCTTATCTATTGCTGGAAACAAATTTGTTGTACTACCAGAGTGGATAGGTTCCTTACCCAAATTAAAAGAATTAAATGCAGATAATAATTACTTGAGAGAACTACCTAATAAACTTACTTTATCACCACAATTATCAGTAATTTCTGTATGTTCCAACAGGTTATTACATTAAATACATAAAACTTTATAAATTTTGTGAATACTACTAACTGCTTCTATTTAATGAAAAATAATTTTTGTATAGGCTGCGATATTTACCATTAAATGGATTTTTATCATCACCATGTATCAGATTTGATGCAAACATGTACTTAAATTATTTGTCTTATCCACTTTTCTATCAATTAACTTCTCAAGCTCAAGACTCATTTGTGTATGAACAAAGAAACATTTTAGGATATGGGTAAGTTTATGTTTAAATATATAATACAAGACAAAATTAAATAACAATTTAATGAAGGATGAATATTAAAATATATTTAAATATTTTAAGATAAATTCCTATACAATATAGTTTCATGATTTATTTAATCTTTAATAATAAGAAATTTATACATTTATAAGTACATACATATATACAATCACAGATGCTTCAAAACAAATTGTGAAAACAATGTGTTACATAGAAATATAAAACTGAACGTAAAAATAAATGCAATAAATGGGAAGGATTCTGATTTTATAATTGAATTACCACGTCAACTCCTAAAAGTTTACAAAACATATGAAAACACAGTTATTTCCCTGTGGGAATTGGCTTTAAGAAAAGTTTATACTGGAAGGTAGTTATCACTTTCTTACAATTTACACTGTTTTGAATAAATGTATTATATTCCGTGACAATTATTCTGATGTCACGAATCTGTGATACTTAATTGTAGGTATAAACATACACTTAACATATCTACATCACCTATAAATGTAAATATTCAATATGAACCGATTGATATAAATAACTGCAATTTACCTGATTTTACAATGTATTCTACAAGTTATGGTTTTTACAATTTATTAATGAATGGACCAACTAGTATTTGTGTTAATTCTCTGTGTCAGCAACCAATATTTACAGAAGCTTGGATTATTGTTGGCATAAGCTATTGTACAGAATCTATAACAACCGTTGCATTATGTTGCTGTAAAAGGTAAGATGAATATTGTCTATATATTCTTAAATAATACCAAAAATTTATTGTAATTTTACAGATGTGCATTTGAATTTTCTAAACATTCAAATATGACGATCAGTCATAACTGGCATTGTATAAATTAATAGTACCTTGTTTAGTAAATAATTGTGTAAATAGAAATATAAAAATAAAAGAGTTTAATGTTTGCGAATTATATTACATTTCATATGCTTCATAACATCTTGAACATATCTTAGCAACTAGGAGTATATGACGATTTTGAAAAGTAGTCATTTTACTGATAGAAGAACTATTCTCAAAATAACATATTTATATGAATTTAAAGTATTTTGCATTAAGTAAAAAATTCATTCAAATCATTTTTTCCGTTATTTTTAATATAATTTTGCACTTAAGCTATAAGAAAATCTAAAGCTCTATCACGGTCGATATTACACTTTAAAAGCGCAGCAGATGCTTCTTCCTCTGAGAAACCTAAATCTCTTAGAGTACATAAATTTTCATAATAAACTTTGGCTTTTTCTTGGTTGTATTCGGTAAGAGTAAGAGCCTTTTCAGCATCCTCTCCAGAAATTCCCATTTCTTCTAAAGATTGTACAGCCAACAAGTATTCTACAATCTTTTTATTATCCTTACCACCTAAATCGCGTATTGCGCGAGCAGCTCTTGATAACGGAAATCCCATATCACTTAAATGACGAGCTAATTTTTTATCTTCCTCTGTTAAATCCAGTAGTAAATTCACAAAAACTTGATTTTTTATTACTGGCTCTTTATGCTTTAGTGTTTCTTGGGAACTAGTATCAGGTCTTTCAAGATTTGGCCAAGGTTTCCAATCCTGTCATGTGCATAAAGATTTTAAAACTTAAGTCTGCCTATAAAGGTAAGGTTTTTGTTCTAAATAATATTTGATATTATTACCTCTACAACTAATCTTTCTAAATCTTTTTGAAGCTCTTGCACAACTACAGATACACTACGATGTTTAGCATTTTCATGTTCATTTGCTTCTTCTGGACCATTTGTTTCATTTTTAATATTATCATTCTTTTCTTCTATATTAGCTTCTGACTGATCATCAATAGTTAATTCATTCAATATATTTTCTAATTTTGCTGGTGGTACCCACTGAGAACTAGGTTGTAATACCTAAAAATAAAGTTAATAAACATGATTAAAATTCCCACCTAATATTTAGTTATTGTAGTTGTAAGATACACTGCCAAACCTGAGCAAGTTCTTCCATATCATTAATTGTTTTTAATTCCATATTATCAAATGGACTGCTTGTATCATTATCAAAATCGGCAAAGTCAAGACCATTTGTTTTCACATGATCTTGGAAATCATTAGCTGGTGGAGATAAAGGCTGTGGAGTAAGAATTGTATCTTTAGGCACAGGTGCATTTACAGGTAACTGATTTATAGTATCAGGTAATGGTGGTGGTGGTGGAGGTGAAGCGTCTTTCTTTTCTTTCTTTCTTTTCTCATCTAATCTTGCATTCTTTGCTTTATTATTTGCCTGTCTAATGTTACGCCATTCGGTCATCTATAAATCAATTGAATTTAAACATAATTGTTTGTAAACTGCATACATGTTGTCCATTGATATAAAATAATAGCAAACCTTTTCTAATACTGATCGTTCCAAACTAAAATCATAAGTTAATTTTGATACATTTGGTAACTTGTTATTATATGCAGCTGGTAAACATACTTTTCTTGGAGGTTTGTAAGCTTCTGCAATTTTTACATGAACACCATCCATGTAAGTAGCAACTAAATCACATTGCGCAGATACCGAAGAACGAGTCATATTTTAGCACCAGCAAACTAATATTTGAAAACATACAATTCGCCAAAATTCCAAATTACTGTATATATATATATATATATATATATATATTTTTATATATATACAAATATTGTATTCATAACCTCATGTCATTATACAGTTCTTATTTTTACGTAGTTCAATTACTTTTCACATTTCATACACGCATATTCAAATATGTAACATGAACCAACATTTTTTACTCAAATATTTTTATCAAATACATTGATTTATGTTTGACAGCTTACAATGGTTTGAACTCCTGATATTCCGTGGAGCCATATTGAATTTATTAAACACAATCGATAGAGCAAGTTCCTAATTAACATCTACTGATAAGTAAATCGTAGGTAAAAATTAAAGTTTTAAATTCGTAAAAAATAGTCTGCAAATACGCAAACTGTAAAGGTTTTAATAATAAACACTACCATTTAATAATAATTTATTTTTATTAACAATATATATTAATTATTGTCAACAATAAAATCACAATAATAATAATGACTTACAAATATAGCAACAGGAATATATTGTACATACTTTCATAGTTATGTAGCCATAAATTTCACATTCAATTCACTATAATACATACACATAATTCACGCATATATTTCTATATTTGAATTTTTTAATTTATTTCGAACTATGTCATAAAGAATATGATTATCCTTACTGCACAGTCTAGTCAATTTTGTACATACAGATATATAAATTAAATTAGCTAATACAATTTTGACAATAAATCTTCATTGTATAACAGTAACTCTTTTACTTTTACTTTGTGTGTCATTAACAGACTTAGTCTGAGTGTTACCAACAATTTGATTACCAGAATTAGTTACTGTATATTGTTCCTTTTTTTTAGCTTCCAGCGCTTTCATATATGCAAGGAAAGATGTCCAAATTAAACTGCAAAAACTTACATAAACTACACGATTATGTTCTGGGATGAAAAAAAAGTTAATTGTTTGTAAAACTGGCCACACACAAACACCAACCTAAAAATAAGTTTTTATTTAAATTGTTTTGTCATTTATATTAGTAAGAATATATTGCATTTATTAAACAACTACCTTATAAGTGGGCCAAAATTTTTGTTTTACTTCTTCAACACATTCCGATATTGGTTTCAATTCAAGAAGGTTTATGCCAAAGAAGAAACAACACATTGCTGCAGGACTGTATGTAACTTGTTCTACCAAAGCCTATAAAATAAAATATTACATATTAACAATATATCTTATGCAGATACCATGATTAGTTCAAATTTTAGTATACTTTGGTAATTGCAGACTTCAGATCTGACTTTGGCCATAAATGTGAAGAACATCTCAGCCAACAGTACAGCGTTGGTGCTACAACAAAACCTCCATACAAGCTAAATCTCAATGCTTGCATATAATTTAATTCATCGTTTCCTATAATTTTTTGTTGTAATAAAGACCCTGTAGGCCATATAATAGTGTAAGAAGCCATTCCTCTTACAATGGGATACTTTTGCGTTACCTCGCGAAATTTTCCAAAAAAAACACGCATTTTCGCTCTTATCACTGAAATATAAATAAATTAGTTATTCATAAAATACAGTATCCATCATAAGTTATATTCATAACTATGCAATTATAGAATCAAATAATGGAAGCATAAATGAATTAAACAAACTTTAATACGGACTGAAACATCGAGATTAGTGTTATTAAATAATGTATCGTTCATATTTACTACATCATTGTAACAATATTTTTTTGTATTACTTTATTCGTAAATATTTTATAAGCTTCATGTTTTCTCTCCTCCTAGCACGTGACAAATGATTTTGAGAACGAACGATGTTGCGCGCCAAACAAGAGACAGGGAGCGCGCAATCGATGTTTCAGAAATAGAGAAGTCGTTTTTTCTATATGTATAGACGTATGAAATATGTATATTCGAACCTGTGTCAACTGTAATTGTCATTGATTTGAGTCTTTAAATCATTGCCTGAATTTAAATGACGCTGATAAGTTATCGAATATGATAGTTACCAAGTCAGTATTGCATGACACTTTCAAAAAAATAAATGATGAATCTTTATTTTTTATCTCGCATTTTTGTTCGCACATCATACCTTTTTTTGGTAAAGAGACGAATTGTTGATCGTGTTACCGCGGTTTGTTTGAACGTGACGCGAGGAGACTCGCTGTAGCGCGAATTTGTAAGAATGAACCGACAAATAAGGTTGACACATCTGGAAATGATTCACTACTACGGAAACACGCGTATACTGGCAATGGCTGAAACGAAACTTATGTGACACGCGCAAATGTACGAACGGTGACGAAACTACTCGATCCATTCTTATCTGTCCTTGGTAATTTCATGTATTTCTAAAGTAGTTTTTTGAGTTTGATATATCATATAAGTAACTAGACTAGACATTGTCTTTTGGTTAAGTGAGGTTAAGTACATTCGAGAGAAGTGTAGTCTTTCTTTTGATAAGCAGTAGTTGAGGAAAGGCGCTTCCCACCACTTGCCTTCAATTTTATAGAATTGAACACATTTCCAAATTTTTAAATCAATAAATTTACATAAAGTATAAATTTCGAAATTTTTCAATTTCTATGTTTGAAAATTTACCAGACAAGAAATGACAAGTAGTGGGGTCCTTTTCTTTTACATTGCCATTTGTCGGAGAGAAACCTTCCGTATTACTGTAAAAAATAACCGTATTGATAACAGCTCCAAGCAGCACATAATATTAATAAATCGACCATGTTTAATATCAGTGAATCTGAAATAGTGTAAGTGAGTATTTGATTAGCCTAGATTAAACAGGATATGAAAAGGTTTGAAATAAAATGTTCATTACTTATTTGTTCGTAAGAGTTGTGCAGTGCAGTATTTTGAATCAAAATTACTTATAAAGTATACTTTCTTGATATTTTTGATTTTGTTTATTTAATTTCATCGTATTTAAATAATATTCACAAACTTAATTGATGTTTTTCACTGTGGTAACAAACATATAACATGTAACACATAACAGAAAATATGTTATAAGAATCATCAAATTCATCTTCTATAAATTTTTGTGATATTATATAAGTAGCAAAAAATCAAGTGCACTCAATTATACAGATATACATTTTTATACTGTTTCAAACAATTTTTGTCTAAACCCATTTATAAAAGATTATATAGTTTAATTAAACAATGCTAATGAATTAATGCTAATTCGTTTATAATACATAATTCATAAAAATATTTACTTATTTTGTATGTATACAAAGATAATGTTTGCAAGCAAATTCATAGAAATAAATCATATACTACAGATTATAAACTTTTGTTAAAATTTCGAGTCAACAAAATTCACTGTTATAAACATTTTTTCTACAATTCTGTGTTATTTTTCTATTTCTAATAATAAAAAAATACTGTCTGTATTCAATGATTATTATCCACATCCATTCTTTAAAATTATATACACAGAACAACCTTTAGAAATTGTCAATAGTTTCTTTTGTAATTTTGCATAGGATTGGCACAGTCTGAATTATAAACCACCCAATTATTTAAACTATACAACTTATCACTCATTTTGCTGCAATATCGAATAAATCACATATTCCTTCATTTTCACTAAGGTTAAAGTGATAATCTTTATCACTGGGTGGTGGACTTAATCTTACTAATGGACCATAAACTGTAAAGAAAATTTATACATTTATAATAAGCAAAATTGAACGAGATTCTATAAATTTTACTATTAGCAATATTTTTACTTACTATCAGAATAAAAGTGGTCAAGTAATTCAAAGTCTTTTTGAGCAATATCTAAAATTGTAAAATATAAGTTCAATGAAAAGTTATGTTCTCCATGTTAATGCCCTATAAATCTGAACATACCTGATGTGCTGACATCACGAAGTACTATTTTTGCTTCTATTAACTCAGCATCGTCTTCCTCGTCTTCATCGGATAAAACAGGATCAGGTTTACTAGCTCCTTTTGGAGGCCTATGATTTAATGAAAATTTCATGAAGTGTTACTGTTATGCTCTGATAAATTTGTATAATTTACTGAAATTAGTTTGAAACATAACTGTACTGTGTGATCTATTCCAAATAACTAGATTTTTCCTCAATATCTATTTATCCCCAACTAAGATCAATTACTCTATGCTCTGTGCAGATCAAAAATATAGTTTTACTATTTTTGATGCGAATAGAGCAAACTACTTGCAGTTTTAAAAACTTATATTTACCTCCCAACTCTTCTCTTTGGTTTAATATTAATTTCTTCTTTCTTCTCTTCTTCTTCCTTCCCTCTTTTTGTACCCTTTGTTTCTTCTTGTAACCTCATCTCTAATATTTTGTTATCATACGTTTTAGCTAATTCTGGTTGGATCATATACACCTTAATTTCTCCTGAACTACTCTTCAAAAACATTTCGTAATTTATTTCTTTGTCTTCATCTTCAGGGGTCTAGTGGTAAAGGGAAATAATAAAACTGTATTTTCAAAATAAGACAGAATCTTCCAAAATGAATGTAATACCTGCATTACATGTGGTACACTTAATTCTGTGTCAGGAGGAGCTTGAATTCCTAATACAAAGTCATCAGGAAAATTTTCCTTGACATCTTCATATGTAATATATGCATATTTTCTATTAATTAAGTCATTTTCTATATTTTTTATACTTTGTTGAATCCACTGAGTATGCATATCTAATAATTGCTCATGATCTTCTAACTTTCTGATTTCATCTTTTAAGTCAGTCAATTTTTCGCCAACTTCTTGAGTGTTACAACCTGGACCTGCTCCTCTGGTAATTCATTTAAAATATTATATTATATAAAATATGCAACGATGAATATGTAAAATACTACATTATTATGAGTAGAAGAAAAACATACTTCCATTGGATACTATTTTTACTTTTCTTTTCTATAAGTCCAATACCTTCAAGAACATTGGTAATGTCATAAATACGTCTCTTTTGTCGTACTTCTAAAATATCAGCAGCCTAAAATATAAAAAGTTTATTATCAATTCATTATCAAATAGAATTAAGTTATCATTCTATCCTTTTAGGTTATGTCGGATCACACGTTCAAATACTGAAAATCGTAACATATCAGTTATACAATGTTAAATTAAGCGAATTAGCAAGATACCAATGTTTTTTTTTTAAAATGTATTGATCGGAAATTTGGAATATTGATTTCAGTCATACTTATTTTAAAATTCCCGCAAGCAAGAAATGGCGTGTACGCCCGCGATAACTTAACCTAACAAGTAGGTTAACTTTTTATATCTAACCGTTTATGAAAGCACTTACTACTTTTAAATCGAGAACACCGTCCTTCGCTTTTTGCAATAACGTGACAAAACGTGTCGTTAATAGGCCTAGTGATTTTTCAAATCTACTTTGTTGATTATCTGCCATTCTCGAGGTCGTTGTCAAAATTTTCAAAACTCACTATTCTCTTCGAAATTGCCGCAACACCACAGACGCCATCCCAGTTAATGCGCAGGAGGTATTTAAATATGAGCGCGTCTCTAGTGTCGACGTTACGTTAATCTTTGTAAAAGATTAGCACTCTTCTGTTATTATAATGCAGTGTTGGGCATTATGCTGACAAAACTTTATTTGAATAGGAATTACGAGCAAATAATTAATCATCAAGCATGTACTCATTACTCCAGTTATTCGTTCCTTCATTTTCCTTTATTCATGTAAGAAGTCCTTATCAGTTATTCGTTATTTTTCTTATTTGCGCAAATGTGTCCGCAATTCTAAGTCATTTTTGTTACACGGTTACGTTATAATATTGAAGGTAGAATAAATCAAGCGCTATATTTTAAAATATATTTGTTATATTTACAAAATACATGTAAGATTAAACCACGGACTTAGGTTTACTTTTCAATATGTACATTTCTTAATTCATCAGTATTTTCATACAAAAATAGTTAATAATGAAACGCGTTATAAGGATTACTGGTTTTATTTAACAAAATAAAATAAAATATGCTTAAAAAGTATATATTTACATTTGCTGATAAACAGCACCTTATTTCAGTATGTATGAGAATCTGAATGTGTAATTATATAAAATTTATATAAAATATGAACAGTGTAAGTTTTCAAAGCTATGATAAGTTACTAAATGTTTTTTTATGGGAAGATAAATTCATTAGTTACAGTTGTTGCATCTGGACTAAGACTGGAACTTGCTGAACTCAAAGTTTCTTCTTTAATTTTTAGATTAGAAGAATCTTTTTTTGTGTCCTTATCTTTCTCTTTTTCTTTTTCTTTAGCTTTATCCTTATCTTTGTCTTTCTTCTCTTTATCCTTGCCATGCTTATGATCATGTTTATGTTTGTGTTTGTGTTTATGTTTCTTTTTGTCTTTTTTCTTCTTCTTATTCTGTAAAATATAGATACAAACCATATGTATACAGACGAATAATGTAATAAAATAATTTTTATAGTCTGATTTACCTTGTTGGCAGAATCACTCTTTTGTTTATGATCTTCTCCTTCCTTTTTAAACATCCCTGGTTCAAAACCTACTGGTCCTGCGGTCCCCATAATACCAGGTAATGATGCGGAATTATCACTATAATATTCTGATTTTACTTTTCCTTCACTGGTTGTAGAATTCGTTCGTTCGTCCTTTTCAACATAAAATCACATAAAACTCATAGTTTGAACATAATGTTTGATTTTGTATATCTTTAATGATGTATTAATTACCAGTTTCTGCCGTTTTGTTTCTGGGCCATAATCAACCGAATTTGAAGGACCAGGAATATCTTTAACGGGAGAAGGTTTCCTTTTATTTACAGCGTTCGTACTTTCGATTTCTATTACTGGTGGTTCATGTTTTACATGTACCAAATTTGGTTTTACCTAAAATATACATATTTTATTTTATATATAATTTAAAATAAGATTTCTATAACTCAAACTTACATCCTGTTCTGGGCTTGGTGGACCCGCCTTTTTTGGTTTAGTAAGAGCAGCTAGCTCAGGAATAGGAAGGCAAAATGGACGTTTCGATCCGTATAAAGTATAATACAGGTCGACCAAATCACATCGTATTTTAGGATCATGAGAAAGCATGCCACTAAAACGTAAATTCATATTACATGCTTCCACGAAGCCGAATTATATAGGAATTAAAATTAAACATACTTAATGAGGTTCCATATACGATCAACTAATTCAGGACGGTCTAAACGATGTTTATGGGCTTTCTCAAATGGTGCATTTTCGACCATAAGCCTCACTAACCGATGTCGAACTCCGGGATGAGGATCCATTTCTATCATATCTAGTAGAAATTCTAAATCTTCCCATTTACCATCCACTCTTGTAAAATCGACTAATGCTTGCAGTGCCGCAATTCTAACATCTAAAGCGATTATGATAAGAATTTATGAATATTCAAGATATTATTTATACATATTATAGAAAATATCGAAGTACCGATAAACTGTCCATAGGCAGCATAGGCTCTGAAAAGATGCGGATTACTGGGAAGATGACCAAATTTTTGTAAAATTCGTATGACTTTCAGACAAGCAACACTGACGGTATATTTATAACACGGTAACAATTTTTCTAAGTTCAAATTTCTAGTAACTTCTTCCAATATAGCTTTCGTGTCAACTGATAAAGATTCAGCGGTAATGGCAGTTCTGAAAACGTTATTATAAATTCATAAATTATCAAACTAACAAATTATTTTATTAAATGTTTATCATACCCTTGTTGTATACTAATTACAGGTGTAACAGTAGCTCCAAGAGCTTCAATCAGTGCTGCTCTGTAATAGTTATCCGAATATCTGTTTTTACTATTGTCATTGTACTTGAATAAATCCATTAAAAAGGCTAAAACTTCAGGTGGACATATACCATGCGCATTGCGTAAACCCGCCATCGCTACAGGTATAGTCTGAAATTATAAAAAAATATGTAATAGAATATAATATTTTACTTATTTTGCGAAATAGTCTTCTAACCTTTTGTAAAAAATAATGTTGAAAATTCGAAAAATTGTTCTGTTTGATTATTCGTCTACACGAAGCTGATCCAAACAATTTTCTAAATATGGCTAACATAGCAGGTGGGCCAGCCCATGTTGCAACCATTGCATTAGCAACCTATGTAATACATTTATTATTAGTAACTTACGTGTACGTAAATGACAAAAAATATATCTGTTTAAAATATAAAGAACCTTGGTTAAACAATGTGCAGCTCGCAATCTGACTTTATAATAGCAATGTTCATTTTCTATGGTATCAGTTAATGCTAATCGTGTAGCAGGCGTTGCGTGGTTCTGCAACGCTTCGATAGCTTCTAACTGTGCGGTAACGTCCCTTTCGTGTCTCAATTGATATTGCCATTGGTAGTCGGGTTGTTCAATTTGAACAGCACGCATTAGTGTCATATCCGGATCTAATCTTATCCACAATACAGGAGAATCGCTACAGATGAAATGAAAGTTTATATTATAAGCATGTTCTTATGTTAAAGAATATACAAATGTAGTTTTTTATTTTAAAAGCACTGAAACAATATTTACTCCATAGCAGAAAGGTCCATGTCTACTTCTTCCCCAGTACACAATGGAATTTTTTTCTTCTTATTTCTACGGCTTTTACTATGACACGTAATATCTGCTTTTGCTACGGTACCTTCAATTTGTAAAGTATGTTTGAAAGTACCATCTAATTCTTGGATATTAACTAAAAGAGGTCCAACATATTTTCTAATCCCTCTTTGGTTTGTAGTATCTTGTCGAATTTCTAATTCCACGGTATTTCTATAAAACACCTTGCAGATTAATAAATGATCTGGATAAGTTTACCACGTCAAATAATTACCTTTTCCTATTAAATACAAAACTTAAACTAAATTTTGCATGTCCGCCAGTTCTGACCCACTGATCTATAAAAACTGCCATATCTTTACCTGTTACGGTAAAGATTGCTTTTGTAAATACATTTGTACTAATTAACATGTGAGACCAGAGTCCAGAATCAATCTTTTGCTGAGCTGCATTAGCTGCTAATGAAAGTTGTTTATTAAAAACCTAAAACATAGATGAAAGGTACATATTTTTGTGCATATGGAAAGGTATACAATAAGTACCTGTAGAAGTAATTCTTGGCCAATACGGTGTTCTAACATTCTAATCACTAAATGCGCCTTTTTACGAAGTACTTCAATGTACTTGGGGGACATTGTATGTAAATTTCTTATTGGAAAATAAAAGCCTGGATCTGGAGCTCTAGGCGTTGGTGCTGGTGTATTAGCTGCAATAGGTAATGGCGCTGGGGGTTGCGAAGGATCCAATATTATACCTCCAAATTGTTCTTCGTATCTTACAACCTCTTGTAATTCCTAAAAATACGTGTAAGCTAAAATTTATACAAGATTAGATAATACATAAAAATAGCAAAAGTTTTTTTTTACCGATTGTACCCATTCTCGGTATTCATTATTTCCAAAACATTTTTTTGCGTATAAACCAGTTAGGTACGTTGAAATACCTTTAGGTAACCACGTGTCAGACCAATTCTGCATAGATATAAAACATCCAAAAAACTGTTCTGCCACAGCTTGTGCCATAGCCTTTTTTGTAATATAAACTTGATCAATAATTGCAGTAGAATGTAATAAATTTGTACTGCAAATGAACAAATTTTCATTTAGACAAGTACTTCCACACTGAATTTGGATAATATGTGAAGACTTTTCTTACTTTAAAATACTCATAGTGGCATACGCGTTTATATCTTCATCCAATTCATCTACAAATACTTGTTTATAACAAGAATAAGGATATCTATTCGACAAAGTTTCTTCATAAAATTCAAATGCTTCATGCATATATTTTGCAGAAACTTTTAAAGATGGTAACAATTGTGGTAAACAAAAATGTGTTACTTCATGCATATATGGATCCACAAATATTTCAAATGGTCTGTAAAATAAAAGTGTTACACAGACATGATTTTTAAATATAAAACAAGTTATCAGCTAGCTTACCCAACTGCAAGTGCAATATTTGGTGCACATGCTGGCATATTAAGAACATAATGAAAAGTTTTTCTTCGCATGTCAGGTGTATATACAACTTCTACAAGGTCACCACAAGATATAGCTGTCATAGAATCATCAACGGTGAATTCTAATTTCCAAGTACATGGTTCTGCAAAACTGTCAACGCATGGAAACCATAATCTTGATGAATTTTCATAGCTATATGTATACATATGTGCACCTCTCTAAAATAGGATACAATACTTGTATATATCAAAATTTAAATAATAAATACACGTAATATTAGCTTGTTATACCTCAGCTAATGTTCCTTCACAATTGGGTACAACAAAATGCACTCCGCCTTGAGGTTGTTCTAAAGAGAATTCAATACTAATTCTTAAACTTCTACCTTCTGCAACTAGATGCGCTGCATCTGGTGGAATCTGTACTACTAATTCTCCTGCATTATTATCTGGATCAACTCTTTGTGCAGCTGCTAAGTGCATATTTGAAAAAATTTCTAATGATCTCCTACAAAAATATATTATTATATCAACTGCATCAGAGTTTCACATGTATCTGCATATTTATACTTACTGTTTTCCATCTCCTTGACAGATATCCAAAAATGGATCAAAATATTGAAATGGTGCTTCATAAGTGTCGTTTAAACATACTCTATAAATTCTACATTGTTTTGCATTAAGTTTTATCAGTCTTAATGTATCTCTAAGTGGAACTATCGTCAATTCTACAAATCCCTGCAAAAAAAGTATATAGTCATAACTATGTATTGTTTTATAAAACAAATATCGTAGGAACATTTACTGTTGACTATTACTTAACTTACAATAATGCTCTTCCTTTGAAAGCTTATACCTGTGAGGCTCAGTATTTGATGAGCCGTAAAATAGAAAGAAAACAATAAATAACAACAATCACAATGAATATATGCAATAAAATATTAAATTCTTTTATTATTTCAAGGAACTTGCATCTAATGTTGTTAAGAAGTAAAAAAATGAAAATGAAAATTTTGTAAACATAACCTTAAATCATAATTTAAATATGGGTGCAAATTATGATTTCTAACTTTCGTATACATGTTTAATAACAAAGTAAGTAAAGAAATTTGTAGAAACGCATAAAACTTTATTTCTGAAGCTGAAAGCTTCAATTAATTATCTTTGTTTACATTATGAAGATCTTGAAAATACTTATAATTTATATGGTCGGCTATTATCGGCCGTTCTTTCCTTCTTCATGTTTCATTTAGGTTCTTCCACTATTTTCTTTTAGTAATTTATACATAACTTTGTAAATAAGTTGGATGTACAAGCATTGTTGACATTTTAGCACATTGAAATTACTGTTTTCATAAGCATTTATAATCATTGGGTATACATATCACTTTATTAATGAGAACGGAAACCTCTATCTTCAATTGTCACGTCATAACCTTCTTTATCGATTGAGAGTGAAATTTACAGTGAAATTGCATATTTCAATCGATGAAAAAAATAAAATTTCAACTTCCTTCAATCATGCTTAGAATATATTTTATATGCATTTTATTTCATTAAATTATGGCCACGAAAATGGGCGCCTAAAAGTAGGCAACCAAAAATACGCGCTGTAATATAAACAGCATCTTCAAGAGGCAGAATACTAAACTGATCTAAAATATCGTCATTCAAAATATCATTTTTACCAACTGTTTTATTACGAACTCTATAATTTAGAACGGTGATTTCAGGAACTAGATCGGACAAATGATCGAAAATGATGAAATGAAATCAGCATTGCAGACGAGATAATGTCCGTGACAAGTACTGCTATTGTGTCATTGATCAAGTCCCAAAATGCTAATACAGTTAGATGAATTCATTCTGACTCATACTTACATTTTTTAACGTTTTTAGATATATAAGATATAGAATACAAGTTTATAAATAATAAATAGAATTTACTTATTGCCTTTCGTTAATCTAGTATAGAAATGGACGAAAACGTGATATTTAAGGTGTTTAAAGAGCGTCATTAGTCATCGATTTTGTGAATGTCATTCGTGCCTTCTTTTTTGGTGGATGCGTCACTGGCTAAGGAGAATTCTTTATCTCTAAACAGATATCTGTAATATGATTTTATCCAAGATATGATACGAAAAGTCGAAATGAAATATGCTCATATTGCTTAATCGAGAACTCCATATAGATATTAGCGCGTAATTAGAAATATGATTAATTTTAAAACTTCTAAAAGGTTAAGTACTAATCTAAACATTCTTGTGGTGGATAAAAAATATAAAAAATGATGCGAAAACTTGCGATAAGTTTCTAGATAGAGCCGGATCGTTTTCGCGAAACTAAAATATGCTGTTATCTTTTAGAAAGTAAATTAACTATCGTCATTAAAATACATATTATACATAACTTATCTGTTCGATTATATCGCCGCTTGTTTGCATCATTACCAGCGATATTTGCCACGTTATACACATATATTTATTAACCGCAGAGATATCTAGGTGTTCACGTGGCTGGGGCAATGAAACACGAGAAGCGGAATTATGGTATTTCGAAACGACATGCAACTATGTGTACATATTGTAGACAAAACTTGTGAAAAGAAACGTACAAACATATTTTACGTAACAATTTATGCATCCTTGAATTAGAATTTAAATTCACGCTAGTCAGTCTTTCGTATTTGAATGTATAATTTCGTTCAGAATTGCGCATTATAAAATTTAACGTCAGTTAGCAAAACATCAAAGCGCTATCAATTGCAGATGCAACTTATACGAAAAGTGATCTGAATAAATTATATTATATCAGATAGGATGTACACATGAGCACAGGTACGAAGGACTTGTTCTTGGCGCGTAACTACATTCATTACGTGTACACAAGACTTTATCGCAGTACTGTGTGTACACGCGACCCGCAAGTTTGGTAATTCACTAAAGCGCGCACCCGAAGCGAAAATTCGCACAAATCATTTTTATCTCTCAGATATCCGAAAGTCGAAGCGAATTACTCATGGACATTTACTTCTCAACGTTTCCTCGAACGCTAAATAAATCGCACAGTGATACATCATCGATTGTTGGACATAAACATGTTAACCTTGATAATCGCACAGCACACCGGTATTTTGACGGACGAGTTCGAGACCAATACGAACAGCAGTGTTACCATGACAAAAGTTTTGACAAAGTCGTTATGTAACTCGTTACGCACCCCCCAACTTACGCATTTCTGGACATATGACATGTATACATACATGTAGCATAGTGTGATGAAACATAAGTGTGAGAGCGGATCTCTAGGTGCACGTGACCGAGTGCATGTGTACAATTGTATGTACATAGTCGGTGCTCGAACAGTACCGGCGCAAGGTGTGCGGAACCGAGTGCAAAAATTGTATACACTCGAGAGATGCAATATCGTTTATTACTCGTTGCTTTAGAAATTTAGAAATTTTCAAATTTGAGATATCCCCGATTTTGGAATTTGGAATTTGGGGAGTTGGAAATAAGAACATTTGAAGATTTGGGGATTTTGCATAGGTTGCATTTGTAAACATGCATTTCAAACTCTTCAATCTCGAAACGTTAATAAATATCATAATGGCGAATTTTCTAAAATAAATTTCATTCGCCGGTACTGTGCGCGGCTATTGGCACATACTTGTGCATGAATAGCTTCAGAGAAGCACGGTTTTGTGCAAGTTTGGCTTCCACGTAAAAAAAGTGTCTCTCACATCGCTACTTCATTCCGCACGTGTCACAATAGTTAAACTAAACTGGCCATCCGTAAGCTTCAAGCATACGTATTATTTGTACCGATATTTGAAGTAATTCGGGGTATTGATTTTGGCGATATCATTGTTAAATATCAATTTCTTTTATTTCTGAATCTCAATCACGAAAATGGATGGCCATCGTAGGTTAGCTTCGTTCGCGTGAATCAAAGCACGGGTAAAATCTACGCGAGTGGTAGATGTCTCCTTCTCCTACACTTCCCCTCAAACGGTAAAGGCTATCTTTGAACGCGGTTGTACTGGTTAGTCAGCTAGTAAACTACTTGACTGTTCAATTATTTGAACGTCATGCGCGCGGTCGCGCGAGTCTGTTCAAAAGCTTGGCGATCGGTTGTTGGTCACCGACATTCAACGGGCAAGGATTGTCAACGTTCCTGACAATCACCGGCATTCACGTTGCTCTACCTGTGTCGGCAGTCCGTTGAACGCATCGATAGAGTGTAACGATGCTGAATCTGTTCGAACCACTCCTTGACATTCCGACGGCCTACTACGGGGCGCTGCTGGGCGCCGGATTTTGCATCTATTATCTTTTTGAAGTTGTGAAAGTGAGTAAGCGAATGTATCTTTCTCTATGTTCCTCCACCATTCGGTTCTATTCTTTGCGGAAAGTTTGCAGTCGTTCGTCATTGGAGAAATTGAAAACGATAAGTGATAGAAAAATTCACGTTGTATTCGATCGTCGAAACGTATTACGTCGAACATTTCGATAGTTATTCGGTGTTTATAGTTATTCGATATTTTCGATCAACTGCACAGATTTTATTACCAACCGCGAACGAGAATATGCATTGTCATTACGATTTTACTATATACAATTTGAATAATATACTGAATGACTTCTTTATATAGAATTATGATATGAATTCAAATATGAATTTCAAATTAGAAAATATAAAAAGTTATTGGTTATCTGTACACTTTTAACCTTCATTAACATCAATCATCGCATTTGGTCGAGTCGCACATGTATCATGCTTCATTCTATTAAGCACGTCGTTTAGAAGTAATAATGGATTTCGCTTGGAAATCTGGAACCTTCTAATCGTTGCCGGAACAATAAAAAAAATTATTGGCGCGCGAACGAGGTATGAATTTTAATTTCCAGATGCGTTTAATTGAAAGAACGGAATTAAATCAGCGACGTTGTACGATTGTATACTTTGTACGGTATTAATTCTCCGATATCATCTCACGACCATTGTTTGATCATTCGTTGACCCCAATAGTCTAATTCTCACGCGAATAAATAACAAGGTTAAGAAATTATTATGCGATAAATGTGTTGTATAAAAAATTGTTATCTAAAATACAAAGTTCGCGCAAAAAACTTTCTGTCTCGTCTTCGAATAATGTATTAACGGGCAATTCTCGAATTGCGAAAAATTTGAATTAACTCGATCGATCTTACGAGATAGTCGAAAGTCGAATATCTCGTTTTCCTTATCGAGGCGATTAAGACGCGAAAGCCATATGTGACAAATATCACTAATGTCGATATATTATCAGGATTTCCGCGATACGAATAGCCGAACTCTGATACGACCTTTCGTGGTTTGTACGAGCCACGAGGAGTTGCACGATTTATTAATTTGACCTTAAAACTCCGAGGCATTTGCCCCGGACGAATTGCGCGCCCGATAGTGTGCGCGCGCATCGCACGCACACGCAGGAACAAGTAACATCGCGCGTTCGCCAAATAGCCATTCGTCAAGAATAATGCGATACTGAATAGACGGACTCATTGGTGTACATATATAATTTCTCGGTGGTCAGACAGGGAACGGTTTTATTCTTTTTCACAGCTGGCGGAAGTTTATTTACGTTTTTAAATGTCACTTGTACAACAGCGCGATGTGAACTCGACGTGGCATAGATAATAGGAACATCATTATCGATAACTATCGATTTAGAATCTGATGCATACTTCTATTATTAAAATTTATCCAACATCATCGATGTTTTAAATACAATGTAATATGTTTTAAATTAAGGCAACTAGTAGTACACTCTTATACTTTATGTATTGTTTTCAATTATGTAGCCTATTATTAATCACTAGTATTCATACAAATTATTGCGGATATGTGAACTGTACATAATAAGTTCTTTTGTCTTCATACAGTTCAATGACTTAACAATATGCTGTTAAAACGTTTAATCATTCGATTATACATCGCGGCCAATGAATCGATAAACTAAATAAAAACACGCTTAAATGACTTTCAGACGCCTATGCTAGTGTGTTCCCATGGGCCATTCCGATCATTCCTAGAGCAACATGTGCCGCTTGTCAGAAATAAATTCTGGCCTACCCTATGGTGTTTCGAATCGAGGGCACAGACCATTATAGCCAGTCTTCTCAGATCGCGAATTTTACCACTTATTCATTATCGCAGGTTGGTAAGTCTGCCTTTAACATTACCGCTATCTAATCTAATAGTTACGGAATAGTAAAACGTACGAAATAAATAATAATTAATATTCAAAATGTAGGTACGAAGGACACCACTTAATATTGTAAAATTCTTATTCGACGAAGCACCTTAAATACTATCTAGAACTATCTACACCATCGACACGTCGACGGACACCGTATTGGAACTGTATCGTCGTTCATTATATGACCACGCTTTATATGGTTCACGTATTATATCTCCACGCGATAAATCATTATTATGACCCGTTGCATTGTTAATATATTATACTACAAATTATACATATTATATACTATATAATGCGTCATATTACACGCGTCGGATTGTTACGAATTATTTTTTTCGCTTATTATTATTAATATTATTGAAACTTGTCAGTCCAGAAGAAACATGTTAGTAGCGTAAAAATGCTCGTGGAAATTACCGTGTTAATTAGTACACGTGTTTATTCCCAAGTACGCGATTGCAAATTATCGTACCACTTTCATTTCATTTTAATTAATCACTCGTTCCGCAGGGAGATTCTGACCTTGTCAGATGGGGGTGAAGTGGCTCTGGATTGGACGGACGAGGGATGTTCTGTTGTTTCGCCCATCGTGATTATTTTGCCAGGGCTGACTGGTGCAAGTCAAGCAGAATACATCAAATGCCTTGTTTCGTCCGCGAAAAAAGTCGGGATACGATGCGTGATTTTCAACAACAGAGGACTAGGAGGAGTAGAATTAAAGGTAGTTGGGAAACTGATTCCAAGCATTTGATTCTTCAGTAACATCTATTATATTGCATACCTCCTATAATATCACAAATTAAAACTATTTTCTTGCAGTTGGAATAACAGCTTAGAAATAACTTGGCCGGTTTAATTAAATAGATACCATATGTAACTAATTTAGATAGTCTATGTGAATCAGCTTGCATACATTACAGGAAAATTATAAGTGTTCTATTATCTTTTTTTTTAAACTTACACAATTTTTCTTGTTAACATTTTTACGATAACGATATTTTTCCTTAATAAAGTTTGTTTGTTCCTCTATATTCAGCCGAGATATCGCATTTATATAGAAGGATATGAGAAATTAATCCTACCTTCCAAGGATTAATTTCTATCTTCCAAGTGTTAATTCAGTGCTCGGAGATCGTTGAAGGAAAATACGAATGACTTAGTAAAGTAATATCAGGAACGATGGAAAGCCGACCTATTTTTTATCTGTTTTATCACGTGTAATACAAACCGCGTCGGATACCGTTTTCAAACTTTTAAACTGTAACATAATACTTTCAAATTGTGCGAATAAGCGATATGTCGGTTCTAAGAATTGGCGCGTTACATGAATAGAACCACAAATTTATCAGGAATAATCGTATAATTACAGACTCCACGAACGTACTGTGCTGCGAACATCGACGACTTATCAGAGGTTATCGAGCATGTGAAAAAACTTTATCCCAATGTACCTCTTGGAGCGACGGGCATCTCAATGGGAGGGTAATAATGCTTTTCTTTCTGGCAGAATAAAAAAAAAATGTCATATTCATTGTACCTGCGCGGTGCAGTTCTGTAAATGATCGGCCTTGAAACAGAATGAAAAATATAATTAACGCTTGATACAGCACCGTTGATAGTAGCGGTACAATGAACACGTTGTGTGATCTGTTTGCAGATTAATATTAGGTAATTATTTAGCGCAACGAGGAACAATGGCGAGGAACAAATTGAAAGGATGCTTCCTTATCTCCGTGCCGTGGAACGTGTTCGCCGCGACAAAAAGCACGGAAGAGAATTATTTCAATTTGATGATGAACAAGTACTTGGCCGGCACGCTACGCAAGAATATCCAACGGATGCATTACTCATCCGAAACTGGAATGTTCGACGTGGATATTGATACTATCCTAAAAGTACGCTTATCGAAATATCTCTGTATTGATACACCATTATCTGCTTAATTAATTTAATATCTTTTATTTTCTTTTCTCAAGAGTCAAACGGTACGAGAATTTGATTCGCATTTCACGGTGAAACAATTTGGTTACAAAGACGTGGAGGAGTACTATTCAAACGCAACTATACACGACAAATTGCATTTGATTGATGTGCCATTATTGTGCCTTAGTGCTGCGGACGATCCATTCCAACCTGTTCATGGTAATTAAGATTGTGTATCGTCTTAACACCATATCGACCCAGTGGATAAGCCAGAAAAATGAATGCGTAAATTCTTAAAAATAAATTATACTCTTCTTTCTTTCGATATTCAGCAATTCCTCTGAAAGAAATAGCGGATACGAAGAATGTAGCTGTCGTGGTGACTTCACGTGGTGGTCACATAGGTTTCCTTGAAGGAGTGTGGCCAGTGAAGGAGGAGCAATACATGGGAAAATTGTTCTCACAATTTTTTGCCGCACTGTTCACCGCTGATGTAGATCAGCATATGTTATGACGAACTTACGAACCAATGTGCGAATACGTTCACGAATATTCTTACCAAAAGTTCCGTTTGTATTTGGCCATTTCACGAAAACTAAAAGAATCACGTGCCATGATTAATCGTATTCAGGGTATCGTACATGTGATGTAATAGTGATAAGGAATATAGAATTTTCATAGCTTTTATAAAGATATAACTGTCAACGACCTGAGAAGTATTAGCTTCAAATAATATAAGTATGTAATTTTTTTACATGCATACACGTAAACGTGTTTTAGATAGAAAAAAAATGCACATCCGTTTACGCATGTACTAATGTTATATTTATTTTTTAACGTGACGTGTGTTTATTAAAAAATCTTTGGAATTAATATATAAATTTGGACAGAATAAAGAATATTTTAATTTTATGTTTACATTACTCGTGATTTTTATTTTTATTGAAAATCCTGGTACGAATAATTCTATTGACTTGCAGTCACCCCTTACTATGTCTTTTTATTATAATTCATATGTAATGACCCCTTACTGACCCCTTATAATTACATACGTGACTACGTGATTGTATAAATACCAGAATTTATGTGTGAAGAACTTGCGAAAAATGTCTAATCTACTCAATAATTCATTACTGCCTGTTAATTTACACTATTAGATCTGTAAATATGTCAATAAATGTCTTAATGGAAAATAAATGCATATATAGTACCTGTTAAAGTGTGAGTGCATTTTTTTTTAAACACCCAGTATTTGTATTTCGCGTGAAAATTAAACACGTGTATAACGCCATCTTGCGTTTGGGGCCTCACGATTGCTCCTGGCAGCTGGAGAACATAAAATCGAAGAGGTAAACGATGAAACTGTGCAACAAGGACAGCATACTGTGTGTCAAGGATACACATACTGCCCCGCCCCAAAATGGCGTCGTTCACATGCATCGAAACTGCGATCTAAAACTATTAATTACTCCTTCCCAGAACATAATTTGTATACTTTTGCAGTTGCGTCATGAAGAATGCAATCGTAACAACCTGTAACTGTAGTTTTTTTGAACATTTTATCAGTAATTAATCGTAAGTACCTCCCTCGCTTCCATGGTATCCTGCTACAATACTTTAGTTCAGGACACGTAACGCTAGATGGTGTTGATCCAACCTTTAATTTTCGCGCGAAATGCAACAATGAAAAACTGAATACGCATAGAAACATATTTTTACTTTACATCAAAAACACTAATTTAATAAATTAACGATATTTTAAAGGAAAGGGGACTTAAACTTCATTTTACGATAAAATAGGTATGTAAATTAATCATGAGAAATTAATAACAATCGGAGACTTGGATCACGTGTAATCATCAACTGCGTTGATAATTCTTAATTTCTAAATAAACGATCAATTAAAAGCGAAGTATGTGCGCAAATTGTAACTGAAAGTTGCTACGAACGGATAATTTATGAAACAGCTTTAAAAGTGTGTAAATTGTTTGCAGCAAGCAAGTAATTTGTAATTTTTTATCGCAATTTCAATTTAACTATATGACGCCATTTTGGGGCGGTACGATATGTCTGTCCTTGTCTCGCAGTATGCCGCCCTTGTTGCACACTTTCATAGGATACCTCCTCGCTTTCATGTTCTCTAGCTACCAGGAGTAATCCTAAGACACTAACCGCTAGATGGCGCTATACATTTTTTCTTTTATTTATCACCTCAAACGAAACGATCAAAATAGGTTGCGGATGGTTATATTAAAATAAACGACCAATTTATTGAAACATGAAGTATTTATTTATATATTGTTTATACATAAACAGTAAATTCGTTCAGGAATCAAACATTAAAGTAGTACAAACACTTGATATAATAATCACAATTCATTGTAATGTATTAATATTGCGCGAACAAATGTTAACACTTTTTCTTAAATATTAGTAACAGACAATGCGTTATTCATGTAATCTGCTATTTAAATATTATTGAAAATGACATATAAAAATGTTTTTATGGAATTTATTTTTATTATTCAATATTTAATAAAAAATTCATATGTTATCTTTATTATTATTAATATCACTGCTATTTAATCTTAGAAAATTCATAAAAGTTGGAATCAGAGAATGTTTCTTTTTAATACTTTCAAGATGATATACAATAGACATCGATATACTGCATGAACTTTTTTTTATTAAACAAGTTAGGAATCATAATTTATAATACAATTTATCAAAAACTGTCAGAAAATATTTCAAAACAGTATTTTCAATGTATATAATAATAATGTAAAAATGTTTCATATTAGAATATTATTGTTATTTAATGTATTAAGGTTATTTCATCCAGAATTTCTCACAAATAAAGCAGCTGTAGCATGTTATAGAGTAGTTTATAATTTAAACTCTAAGCCCAGTGATTTTACAATAAATGCTAATATATCCGTACTTTCTTCGATCTGAAATAAACATTCGTATGAAATAAAATATGTGCAAAATAAAATAACATTATCATTAATTACTAACCACTTTCATAGTTGGTTTTCCACCACCATGTCCCGCTTTAGTTTCTATCTTAATAAGTAAAGGATTTGTTTGCTGTGGCAGTTTTCCAAGCGTATGTTGCAACGTTGCAATCAATTTGAGACTGTGCAACGGCACTACGCGATCATCATGATCTGCAGTCAACAATAATGTTGCTGGATATTGTCCATTTTCTGGAACTCTTACATTATGTAAAGGAGAATACTTTAACAGGTTCTCGAAATGTTTGGAATCATCAGAACTACCGTAATCGGATACCCAAGCAACTCCGATTGTAAACTTATGAAAACGTAACATGTCCATTACCCTAGACACAAAGACGCATAAGTAGGGACTTAAAAGTATAGATACCTAGCATGACAGGCACCAAGAGATTTGTTATTAACCACTTACCCGACTTGGGCAATGGCAGCGCCGAAAAGATCAGGTCTTTGATTTGCACACGCAGCTATCAATAAGCCTCCATTACTTCCACCTAAGATACTTAATTTAGAAGCTGTGGTGTAGCCATTGTCGATAAGGTACTCGGCAGCAGCTTGGAAATCATCGAACACATTCTGTTTATTAAAGAATCGTCCACCATTATGCCATTTTTCTCCGTATTCGCTAAAACAAATTACAATGAATATAGATATATTATATTAGAGGAATATATGTATTTAACATTCAACTTACCCGCCACCTCGAATATTTGCTACAGCAAGTACTCCATTTAAATGCTGAACAAAAACTAGTTTCGTAACGCTAAATGTAGGTTGGATGCTTACGTTGAACCCTCCATAACCATATAACAAAGCTGGCATAGAACTATCCAGAACAGCATCCTGAATCGAACATCTGTTATTATCACATTTCACTTGACAGTGTTATAAATATTATATTACACACACTTACGTGTTTCATTACAATGAACATTGGGATTCTTGTACCATCTTTACTTGTATAAAATACCTGACTAGTTTTATATAAACTTGGATCAAAGTTTTTTACTGTAATTTCACGCAATACCTGTAAAAATATTTGTACATGTACATGTCCGATTTTATTCTTTAATTGTAATTCATTTTTATTAGGAAGAACAACTAACTAACTTGTGGTTCTTCATCGGTTTTGAGATCAACTTTGTATATAATACCAGGAATTAAAAATGATTTAAATTGGTAAAAAATTTCCGAATATTTTTTTTGTCCTGCAAAATTGACTATTGTGCCCACATCAAGGGGGAAAGTTTTAAGTTTATCGCCAGTTTTTAAGCTGTGTAATTGTAAAATGTTCTGCAATAAATGCGGATTATTGTAATTTAATGAAATAATCAATTGTGAAATTTTGTCTGTTAATTGCCATTGTATATGTACCTTAACATCTTCAATGTAGCAAGCTACAAATTTATCACCATCGACTGCACAAACCCAATCTAATACATTGTCTGGATGTTCTGGTAGGAGGTCAATCCATTTTTCTTGTTTATAATCCAATAAATCTATACCTATTAATTTATAGTTTGGCGCATTTTTGTTTGTCCGAAATACAGCTTGGGTACCTTCATTTGTTACATACTGTTTAAAAAAGAGGTCAGCGATAAAAGAAAGCATAAAAAATAGAAAAATATGTATACTATATTCCACCAACCTCGTAATCTGCTTCAAGTTTATCAACAACTTGAGTTAACTGCAGTTTTTCAGTTATTTTTGTGTCAGGTTTCAATTCTGTGAAATAAACTAAATTATCTCTACAATCTTTCACAGGTGTGACAATCAGCCACTTTCCACAATCAGAAACTTCGGCTCCTCTGAAAGCACACAACAGATACAATGACGATAACAAATTATGTTTCATCAAAATTGTTTTTCAAAAAATATTCAATACACAATCCTAACATCAGTAATCAATTAACTTTATTAAGAGACATATAGAATTGTATTACTCACATCCTCCATAAAGGTTCCTCAGGGAATTCAACTGCGATAACATCTTCTGACTGCGGCGTACCAACAATATGATAACACAGTTTTTGATTTATATTACCTTCTGTTTCTGAACCATCGGTTTTACCTTTTTGATCCGGATAACAACCATAAAATATCCCATGATTGTCATGAGTCCATGTTATGGGGGAGAACTTAACTTTTTCTAAGACCTCAGGATATTTTTCACCTAAACATGCATATTATATAAATATTCTTCAAATTTAAATATTTTGTTGTAAGGTGAGTAAAATATTGCTAACTAACCAGTTTCTGTATTCATAAAATGAATTGTACACCAGTCAGATCCACTACTGGATAAACCATATGCATATATACTACCATCTTCACTAAATTTACTGCTTCTAATTGCAACAGTGCCATCGTCTGATAGAGTATTTGGATCTAGAAATACTCTTGGTTCACTGTCTAATGTATCTTGAACATATAAAACACTGAAACAAAAATAGAACTACAGGTTAAGGTATTGCTCAGGTCCTATATGCACAAGACACAATGATACTTTAAAGGTTCTCCCTAAGTTTATACTTTTGTAGTAAATGTATTAACATTTATAATTGCTACCTTTGGTTCTGTAAGCCAGTATTTTTATAGAAGTAATATTTATCTCCATATCTAGCAGGACATGAATATTTTGGAAAATCCCATAATTGTTTTAATCTATCATGTATATCTTGACGTGCTTTGCACGATTCTAAATATGGTTTAGTAACAGCATTTTGGGCATCAACAAAGGCTTTAGTTTGCTCTGAATCAGGATCCTCCAACCATCTATATGGATCTGGTACCTAATAAAAAGTAACACATACTTATTGCTTACTTACTGTGTAATGAAATGCATAAATGCAAGCAATATGTTTAATTATCGAATAAAAACATATTTAGAAATTAAAATATTTTCTTTATTTATGATTATGTATTTATAAATTTGTATAAGAGTACATATAATTTAAAAAATAATTATTTCATTCTAACCTCGACTCCGTGGTAATTATCAACAACCGATTCATCGCGATATGCTTCAGGATATTGTAATTTTTCCATTACTTTTTTATTCTCCATATGTTTTTGTATCAAATGGTCGACCACCTAAATATTATCAAAAGATACACTTAAATGTATGTTAATAATATTAAGGAATAATTGTATTTTAAAAAGTCTTTACTTTCACAGTAGAAAAACGTGACGCGCGAATAAATTGTGAGTGGTTACAGACAGTAAATTCCAGTCTACCCTTATTCACACAATTTTGGATGTTAAGCGAACGAATTATTTTTATCTTATTTACAATTAAGGATACAACCGTAACACGCATTATTCATGCAAGATATATGGGATACTCATAAACCTGAATTTGCAATTTCTTATCGTATCAAGGTATCTTTCTAATATTGTTATCAATGGAATAGTGGGTTTTCATCTAATATTAAATACATTCGTCTTTCCTGAAACGTTACGTTATATTTATATTTAGCGATGTTTATTTATTTATCAATTTATTTATTGCAAGCGAAATATCAATTTTTTGTTCAACTAATGAAGTTAAAAGTATTATCAATGTGGTTGTATGAAGTTTACAAGATTATAAAAAAATTCGATAATAGAGGCTATTTAAATACAAGTGATAATAAATATGAATATATTGAATACGCATTCAAGAGTGCATCGTACCATTTCGATTATTACTCTCTATCAATCCCGTTACTCCGAATCAGGGCATTATACGATTTATTTATGTATTTATACATTCAGCCAAAATTAAATGCATAAACAAAAGAGTCTTAAATCATAATGGAACTGAACTTAAATGAATGGAATTAAATCATATTCACGCAGTGTTAGATAAAAGTCACGTGACAAGCAGTATAATATGCGTCTTACCGAATGTATAAGTAGTTGATAAGAATGGATAAGAATCTGTAACGAAATAGAGTCATAGAAACTATGCTTTAATATTGCAATTATAAGATTCAATAATATTGTTCACACATGACACGGAAGAGTATAGGGTATAGTCTTATCAATTGGCCTTAATTATCCCTCCTTAGAGCGCGAGATATTTACGACACGTGAATAAGACTTTTCCTGAGTTTTGACTGGCTATTAAAATCATGGAAATACAGTGTCGTATGCGTGATATCGATGTTCAAACAGGCGATGAGTGTCCGATTCTTAGAATGCGTTTAGGGCCAAAGAGTAAGAAAGTAGAACAAGAGTACGAAAAAATTGTTCGGAAAAACGGAAGAATTATTTTGGAGTTCCATAATATTTTTACTTCGAAATCTAAATGATTTTTTAATGCCATTATTAGACCAAATCGCTAACTGGAAACGTAGTTGGGGAACGGTTATCTGGCGAAAACATGTTCGTTTACATTCGCATTTTGCTGGCGTAGGGAAAAAATGAGCATTACAAATACATGCAAATGTTCTTTTTTATTATTAATTAAAATTCTTGATAAAGATTTTGAATAAAGAGAACAATTAACGAAGGGGTACGGTTAGGGACATTTACGATCCTGAAACACTGCGGGAGGGAAAAACGGATCACGAGGAGTAGGCAAAGAAACTTGCGTCGTGTCGATATCACGCGCGGGTCAGCTGAACTTTGTGCTGCGAACTCAGATAACCTCTTGCGTGTGTTCCAACGTCCCCTCTACTTTCTTTGACCACACGGAGTTCATATAACATCAAAATCGAACGGATCACGTATTCATTACGAGTCGTCCAGTGCATCGGTGAATTTTCGCTCACGTAAATCGCGTACAATTCGTCGCTCGAGTGTTTCTAACCTACAAGTCGAACACCGACCAACCGAATCTCCGTCGTTGTGATCTACGATCGAACAGGAAGAGGTCGTTGCTACTACGTGTATCGTTTTATCGCGGGCAATTTGAATGTTTCTTTCCAATCTGTCAGCACACGGAGGAATGCAAAAGGACTGCCGAGACTGTTTAGGTATCCGATACCGTATCAACTCCCTGGACCAAACGTGGAAGTGGTTGCATCAAACTATCGCCCTGCACGATTACCTGATCTCCATCACCGCCAGTCAATCCAACTACTCGAGAAAATCCTGTCAGTAGGGCCGCTATCTGCAGAGAAAAATATTAACCGTAACCAAGGCTGTGTCTGGCCACCTAAGTAGAGTTTTTCAATACACCTGGCAGGGTACAGCAGTTAAAGACTGATTTCACGAATCGACACCGCATTGTGTCCAGGGAGTGCGGTTTTTCATATCGGAATCGAATATTTCATCGTTTCGCTTGCTACCGCAAGAGGGGGAAGTGGAAAAGGAGGGAGATTACAAGTTACACGTGCATCACAAAAAAAAAGTAGAATGTCGCTGATCAATAGATGCATGATCGTGGTTAAACGAGGAGCTGGATACAATTTGCACTGCACCTGTAAATACTCGACGAGTTTCAACGACAAGCAAGACGACCCGAACGATTTGATCAGGAAGTCAGTATTCATATCGCAATCCACGGATGTGTTCAGGAATTTAGCGTTAGAAGATTGGTTCTACAGAAATTATAATTTTACGAATCATCATGTGTTGCTACTTTGGCGCAACGATCCCTGCATCGTAATCGGGCGTCATCAGAATCCATGGATCGAGCATAATAGTCAGATCGCGGAGAAACGTGGTATAGCATTGGCACGACGGAACAGTGGTGGTGGTACCGTCTACCATGACACTGGTAACCTAAACTTGTCCTTTTTTACACCGCGGGAACGGTACAACCGGAAGTACAATTTGGGCATCATTACTAGAGCTTTGTACCGCGAATGGGGCGTTAAGGCTGACATTAACAAACGCGAGGACATCGTTGTCGAAGGAGAATATAAAGTATCCTTTGATGTAATGTATACAATCATATATATATTTCTCTGTTTCTATAGGGTGTTCCAAAATTCTGCGGATATTAATGTTGTTCTGCGTTGTTAAATTCGATTAAGTAGGAAGAAATGTGGAACGACAGTGCAATTACTATTGATAACATAATAGTACCATAACGCGTTTGTGGCTACATTCGAAATATATTGTGATTATATAGTCGGGCACGCGATATCGAGTGAGCAGACGCGCTGATAGACACATTGACGCCGAAACAAATTTTGTCAATAGTCCTGATATATTTGATCTTTTATCCTATCGTTTTTAATAAATAAATTATCACGTTTAAACATATACTACCCAAATATCAACTAGATTCGCTTTACTTTGGAAATTTCACAAGAGAAGTATTCACATGGGTAAACCTGTTTGAATGCAATGTGCTGAACATAAATTATTAATTGATTTCGAATGTTTTTATAACAAGTACTATCTCGAGGTTTGCATGATTTAATAAGTTCTTATGGTCTAACTTTATATTTTTTTTAACCAGATTATATTATATTTAGAAATTTATTTTCATTTATTGACGTAAAGAGTAGAGGAAAAAAAATTGAAAAAAGTGGATTTTGAACCCTGGTGCGTCGTATAACAAATTAGGAGTATTATTCCAACACTATGTTGAGATAAATTACATTTAAAGTAAGAAACTTTGAAAATCAAATAACTTGAAAACTTTGAAGACCAAATAGCTCTAAAATTTTCGATGTAAGATATTTGCCATGTTTTTTGAGTTCCATTAAAATAGCTGATTTGAAGTTGAAACTCGTTTCTCGAGATTTGCACAGGATCTTCCCAAAACCCGAAAAGTAAAAGATCATATCCGAATATAAATATATGTAGTCGTCAATGTGTTAATCAACCTAACGGATTTAAGATTGCGTATCATTTGCCTTTTTCGCATCTCGCGATAACACGATTATAATTTTCAGTAACATATATCGAAGAACAGAGAATTTTATTAGCGACCGACGAAGCTTTAATCGTGGTTGAAACATTGCTCGGTGTCGGAAGATTTTTTGTTTCTTTTTTTTTCTGTCAATTTCAGTACAACGCAATTGTTACGAATGACGTCGAAGAGAAACAAACGAACGAGTAATTGGAACAACCCACTTATTTAAGCACGACGGGAGGCGAGAAATAAGAAAAAAATTTAGCTGTGTTTCCTTAACTGTTTTGAAATTCAGATATCTGGCACTGCAGCAAAATTAGGACGGCCGAACTCGTATCATCACTGCACGCTGTTGGTCGATGTAAACAAAACCGCATTAAGCTTAGCGCTCGAGAGGAAAGAGGTAAATTTTTGTCCTGCCATTATCACGTTTTGCGTACAAAGTCTGCGATATAGCGCCGTTAGCGATGCACGTCCCGAAATAAATGTCGTGTTAAGTGCCTGATAAAACGGAGCAACAAAGTAACGCAATTTTTTTACAAACTTATTTTACGTTATCGTCGATTTTATTAACATTTCAATGATTGCTTTATCATCTTCGCGTTTGTCGTATAACTTCACGACTAGTCGTACACGCGTAATGCTATTATGACTTTTTTATTACATATAAAAACAACGTAGAATTACAAAGTTCGTACACTCTGCATGATCTACTACTACGATACACTATAATATAAAAGAAAGAGAAATCTCGATACACGTGTTACGCTATACATGTATTACATTAATAGTTTATTTGTATATTATAATAGTATTAGATTGTTCGGAAAGTAATTTCTTTTTTTTTTATGAAAAAGAGAAACAATTTTCGATTTTACTTTTTTCTTGTTTAAACAGCATTTTTGAAAAAATAAAATATTCCAAAAATGCTGCTTTTCACATTCCATATTTGATAGGGTACAAATCACCCTCTACTGTAGGATCAATTGAATTTTGTCACGTGTGGGCCTGTTGGGGAAAAACGAGATCACTTTCCGAACAACCCAATATAATTGTTACGCTAGATAGGAATAGTAGAAAACATAAATATTTACGTTTATATTACAGAATGGTATAGAAACGAATGCCACAGTGTCTACACGTTCTCCGATCAAAAATTTAATAGACGTGAATTCCCATATACGAATGGACAAGTTGATTAACGCGGTCGGCTGGGAATTTCTTCGTACAAAGGCGCTTGTTTTAGAGGACGGTGGACAGAGTCTCATACAACGTCAGAAAGGCTTTCAGTACATTAATCCAACCGAAGATTGGTTCCCAGGTACGAAACTCCACCAGAATCCATCAATTTCGAACCCTCTTGATATTAAATGCATCGCGGGTGCAACGCAGGTGTTCTTTGATCGAGAATCGACGCAGAGAGCTTCATTATTTTTCCACGATTTTGGGAGAAATTAGGACTTAAGAACCTTCTACGATTATGAACAGCCATTGAAACATTATGGATATCTACGAGAGCGATCTTTTGTAGCGATTCAAATTTATGAGAATTTTACAGATTTTTAATCTCAGATATTTGGGTAATAGGGATTTGCGAATCTAGTAATATCGAAATTTGGCAATATAGAAATCTAGAAATCTAGGAATGTAGGAATTTGGTAATTTAGTGGTGTAGGAATTTGAGAATTTGGAAATTTGGAGATTTGGGAATCTGGAAATTTAAGAATTTGATAATGTGGGAATTTAAGGATTTCGAAATTTAGGAATTTGAGAATCTAGGAATCTAGAAATCTAGAATTAAAAAAATCTCAGAATTAACAAATTTAGGAATTTAGGAATTTGGAAATATAGAAGCAATAAATTATCAAGTTTATGGTCTCCCAAAATCGAAAGTAAGCGATGGAACGCTCCCTATATTTGTGATTAGTGCACCTTCTGTAGCAGGCATCCACATGATTTATCTGGTATCAAGGCTTCATAATACCAGGAGGGTTAAATAAAATAGTAGCTAATAAGGTGCACGGCAATGAATTTTAATTTATCGTAATTAACGTTCGTATGTTGTAGGACTCGATGAATTAGTAAACGAATTTAGTTCCTGGGAATGGAATTACGGTAAAACGCCAGAATTCACGGTAACGCGTGTTCTCGATGTGCCTTTACGTGACAGTGAAGTCCATCGATTTACATTAACGTTGGACATACGGAGAGGTATCATCGAGGAGATCAAAATGAGACTTCCAGCCGATCTGGTATCGAAGGATTTTAGTCAAGAGGCGAGCGTGATAACTAATCTACGCGGTACCAGATACGATCACGATGTAATGGAAAATATAATATCCGCGATCGGTTGCAAGACTGTTACTTTAAGTACGAGCCAAAATGTAGATAAAAGTAATATGATTGCTACGCAATGATTAATACCACCAAACAATCACAACGATTAAATTGTATTTAACGCAAAGACAAAGTCACGTTATTGTATAACAGCTATGCAAGTAGTGTAGACTCGTGTTGTGTATAGTTTTGTTGCTTTGTTTTTTATTTTTAAAGACTTATTTTTATTATCACTGTGTATGCATGTAATATATATATATATATATATATATATATATATATATATATATATATATATATATATATATATAATATATGTATATGTATAAATATATTGTAACATAAACGATACAACAACGAATGTATTTTAGACCATGTATATCGTATTTTTGTATTTTTACACCGTTGACTTTTGTGTATGATTTTCATAAACTGTTATTGTTAATAAATTTTATTAATGAACATGTTCACTAACTGCTCTGCTTTATCGCCGATTAATTAACTAAATTTATTTTCGTTGCTTATCAATTACTGGTCGATGAACTCCCTTCTTGTTAATTCGACGTCCATTGGCGTAATTAGACAGGGACCCGGCAATCCAACAATATAAATGTAAGTTTTCGTAGTTCTAAGCTCGCACATCTTTGCGTTTATAAATTTTTTAATTCTTGATTTTCAAATTCCGACATTCCCAAATCCTTAACTCTGCATGTTGATGCATGTTTAAATTCCTATATTTATACATTGCTACATTCCTAAATTCCAAGCTTACAAACTTTTATGTTACTAAATTTCTATATTCCCGTATTATCGTACTTCTGAATTTCCAAGTTTCTACATTCCCGGTCCCTGATCCTCAAATTTTTCCGCTCCACAATTTTCGGATCTGTAGATATTCGAATTACCAGATTTAAAAATCCCTAATGCCCGAAATCCTAAAATATTCCAATCCACACATTTCCACACCCTCGAACTTCCGAATCTCCAAATTTCCCAAGCTGTGCCTCGATATCTCTAATTCCCAAATTCGGTTTATCAAAAGATCTTAGACTGTAATTACTCCAATGGACGATCGAGAGCAATTACGCACGCGAACGATTGTATCAGAGTGGATGCACGACAAACACGTACAAAAGAAAAGGAGAGAGAAGTAAAAAAACAATTTTCAAGTCGAATAAATTATACAACGATACGCGTGTGTACTTTGTCCCAGATACGCTGCAACGACAATAAGTTACCTCTATCTATATCCGGCCGTATTGTCATTTAAATTGGAAGCTATTGACGGATAACGATAAAAGTTTGGCCGCAACATCACTTCCCCGTAGGGTGGCGGCGGAGTACCTGGACACGAGTCTATCAAACGGAAATCTCTTTCGATGCGATCGTGTAAGTACGAATCGAACAAAAGCGAAAATCTCTGCTCGCGAAACCTGAATCTTCTGTCGCAACGAAGAGCTCCGGACAGCCAAACGTAACAACTAAATATTCCGCTCGCAACGCCGGCTATGAAACCCAACAGGAGCAGCCAGTATGGCGTGAAACGATTTACGCAAACGTTTCCGTGCATCTCGTTCGCGATATTTTCGCAGATCGATGGATTTCTCGTATCGGAATCGACGTTTTTCGATTTGGTGTACTTGGTGGTCTCCATAGATCGATTGCCGGCCGGTGATTGATGATGTTTCGGTGGCTTCTTTTGCGGTGCCAGGATCATCTTCTCGAACATTTTCGGCTTTTTTGCGCCACACACCTGGTCGAATTCGACGTTCCTGTTTCGTAGATGCGCTTGGAAATCGAACATCGGTTTGTTGCAGGACCACGGATTTCTGGAACGATGCAGTTTGTTTTAAAGTGTGATTTTGTTCGGAGTAGAGGGTGGATGGTAATGGTGTTCATCTTGGGATCTCGGTGTTTTGCAGGTTTAGGTATTCGGGAGTTATAGGACTTGGGTCGCCGGAAGTTTGGGGTGTTGGAAGATTGGGTGCGTGGAATTTTGGTATTTTTAGAATTCGCGCATAGGGACACTGGGTTTTTGAGAATTTTGGTATTGCGAGTTTTGGGACTTCAGGAATTTGGAGCTTTTGGGAATTTGAAATCTTTAGATTTTGGGATTTTAGGAATTCGGGATTTTAGGAATTCGGGATTTTAGGAATTCGGGATTTTAGGAATTCGGGATTTTAGGAATTCGGAATTTTAGGAATTCGGAATTTTAGGAATTCGGGATTTTAGGAATGTGCGATTTTAGGAAGTTGGAATGTCAGGAATTTGGGATTTTAGGAATTTGGGATTTTAGAAATTTTGGATTTCAGGCATTTGGAATTTTAGGAATTTGGGATTTTAGGCATTTGGAATTTTAGGAATTCGGAATTCTAACGATGTGGGATTTTAGGAATTTGGGATTTGAGAAATTTAGGAATTTTTAAATTTACGTAATTGAGGATTTATAAAGTCAATATTGCAAATTCAAAACTTTGAGTCTTTAACGCCGAGGAATTATAGAATAAAAAAAAATTGCAACTACGAAACTTTCAAACCATTAAAATTTGAGATTTTGTGACTGCACAATTATAGGAATCTCAGATTCTGCGATTTTCTGAATATGCAATTTTATAATTTGACCATAGAACGACAAAATGCTAATTAAATATTAATTTATACTTATCAATTATCTCGATAAAATAATCTTGCATATTAATTCTAGGTGTCAGATTTATCGTACCCTTCTAACGATAACTTCTTCAAAAAATGCAACGGCTGCACCACCATGCTACTCATCTGAATCATCAAATTATACGACAGATCAAGTCGACGAACGTGTCTGAGTCCATTGAACGTATCCACAGGTAAATGACTGATCCGACAACCGTTCAAATTGAGGTCCTGAATTAAAATTATTTAGACATTGTTAAACGATTAAATAATTAAACATCGTTGATTCCAAAAAGTAATTAGTATTTTTATTATTACCACCAACGAAGAGGAACGTAATATCGGTACATTCGAATTGAAATTGTTTTTCGCCAATTTCAACGTCCGTAAATTGTGATTGTTCACAAAGAGATCAGGTAAAACGTAGTAAAGATGATTGTTCGATAAATCTAGGACCGTTAAATTTGTCAATCCACCGAAAGCGTACAAACCGATTTCGGTGATTGAATTTCGTGAAAGATTGAGATATTTCAAGTTTACGTATCCTGCATCCTAAAACAATTTTTCACTTATAATCGAATTGAAAGAGGTGCGTGTACTTTCGGCATTGGCGTTATTAGGATCTTTGTTTACTGATTTGGGCAATTTTTATTTAACAAAGGCTTGGGAATTTTTGTTCAGAAATTTTTTGTCGAGGTTTCTAAATTTTTAAATTAGCAAACTTGTAGATTTGTAAATATAAGAATTTCTGAATTTCATGGTTATCAAATTTTAGGCTTGGAAATTTTTAGATTTAGAAATTTCTAATTTTCAAGGTTTCGAAATTTCGAAATTTCAGAATTTTTTAATTTATAAATTTTAAGAATTCCAAATTTACAAGTTCTCACATTTTTAGGCTTGGGAATTTGGACATTTAGAAGTTTCCAAGTGGCAAGATTTCAAAATTTTCAAATTTTGGACTTCCTAAATTTCTAAATTCCTGTATTTATAAATTTCTAAGCCAGGAAATTTATAAATTTAAAGATTTCTACCTTTCTAAATTTGGTCATTTGAAAATTTCTAAAATTCAAATTTACAAAACTTGGAATTATAAGATTCAAAGATTTCTAAATTCCCAAATTTCCAAATTTTCAATTACCTAAAACTCCAGATCACTAAATCTGTACCATCGAAAGACGTTCCTTGAGAATCGCCTAGCAACATAAAAACTGGGAAACCCCATAAACACGAAGTCCCATTTGTCGAAGGTTTCGGTGGGGATAAGACCCATCGCTAATTACGTCAATGCCATTCAAGGACAAAAACAAACGAATGGTAATCGGGACGTACCATCAATTCGTAATTGCTTAATAACGATATCACATTATCCGACAAATCCAAAGCCTGCACGTCGTTCGGTGCACCTGTGTCTATGCTGTAAAGATGGCGGCTCGTGCAAGAAGCGCGCTGCAATCCGTACCAACTGTCACACACGCAGAACGAAGAACATTGTTGCGGGGATTGTTCTGAAACTACGATTACGGCTAGAATCGAAACGATCGAAACTGCCAAACGTGCAACGGCGTCATCGAACATCGTGTCAAGATTTTCGCGAGGCCTCGTTTGATCGTGTATTATAACCACTAAAATGGAATGAGTAGCAAATTCACTTCTGATAGGGCTGTTGCGTTTTCATGTATGGCTCATGATCACTTCGCTAACGTAATCTTATCTCGGGACGCACACCTGTGTGTGTAGAACGTGAGGATGTGTCAACGCTTGTGGATACGTCATCGAACGGACCTCGATCATGCTTCTCTTTACCATTCTATTATCTTCCTTTCCGGACGAAACGGCGTAGCTCGAAAAAAAATTAGAGTTTGCCCATCAGGCGGCTCAGTATTTATCTTTCGAGCAATTTTCAGCAAACCGAAGTTTGGTATAGATCGTGATTTCAATTGTTAACAGCGACACATCGAGAGTGCCTATCGATGTGACCCGTGTTCAGTTTACTTACATACGGCATTATCTCGGAAACGGCTGTTTCTACGAAATAAACTTGTATCACCTTTCTCGTAGAGAATTACCCGAGCTGCAAATTCTATAATGACTATTTTCATCGTGGAACTGACAGATAACGAGATATTCATGATTATCTGTAATCCCGTAGCAACTATTAGGTGACGTTCATATGTGGACTTTGAACGCGTTTCGAAGGAGGAAAATGCATAGAAAATTATAGCTCGTTAAGAATTATTCCGGCGATTTGTCACGGTGTTGTCTAATTTCCGTGGAGTAGATATAGGACTTGAAAAGTAGCTTGAAATAAAACCCGAAAAACACGATGATTCGCCGGGAAATAGATGTCTCATCCTTTTGAATGTCCAGCTGTGTCGTTTATCGACGACAATTCGGTCTCTGCAGTAAACAGGATTCTTGTTCCTTGAAGGAAATAACAATCGGGGATTAAATATTATTTGTCAGTCTTCCCGATTCTTTCAGAGTGACTGACACGCCTCGCGAGCAGCGACAATAGAACGCCATAAACACGGGGTGATCCTTTAGGAAATAAGTTTACCGCAGACCAGGCCCAATGACCGCGATAAATATGGGGGGGAGGGGGAACTGTTAATAGACAACAGGAATTTCGGGTTATATCGGTTAGGCGGACAAATAAAGCGTCATACATTTATATGCTTTATTCGATAACGAGAAAAACAAAACAAAAGAAAAAAATACAAAATTATCTGCTCGGTTCGCACAACACAATGATTACTTTTCTGGATACAACTCAGCGTTTTGCTATCACGATGCGGTCATATTATTGTACGCTGTTTGTAGCAAACATACAACGAACAATCGCGAGGAGATAATGAAAAGTTTTTCGTAAAAGAAAAATTCTTTATTCGTTTGATATTCATGCATAGAAAGTGATCCCACAAGAATTTAAAACGTGCTCAGCGTTAAGCAGTCTATGCTAATGTCACGAAGATGACTAACTCCACGTTACACCGACAACAAGAAATAACAATTACAATTTACAATGCATATGCACCGGGCATAATCGGATCTCTTTGTCATTGGCGTACGTAGGGTTTCTGTACGGGCTGGGTACGGTCACTCGGTTTTATAGCAGCGTCAATAGATGGGACTAGCTATGACCATTCGACTTTAGGGTTATGGGGGTCCGAGGACCTGGGGGATTTGGGAAATTATAGATTCGACTAGATGGTCAATAAGAAATTTGGGAATTCTGGAGATCTGAGAATTTGAGAATATGGAAACTGGGAACATCGGGGATGAGAAAGTTTAGGGATTCAGAAACTTGGGAATGTGGAAATTTGGGAACACAGGAATTTGGCAATTTGGAAACTGGCGAATATGAAAAATCGGACATTGGAAACTTGTAAGTATGAAACATCCATTATTTGATAACTTTGACTTCCAAAGATTCAACAATTCGATAAAAGACATTAAAAAATCTTGTAGATCTATGAATTTGTACCTGAAAGATCAGAAATTCCAAAGAAAAAATTCTAATTTTCAATTTATTAGCGCAAAAACGGTTTTTGAAGTTAGCGTCGGAACTTCAAAAATATACAAATCTGTGACATAGTAAATTCGTAACTTTCTATACATCCAACATGAGTCCCCATGTCGCGACGACCAGATGCATCCTAGTTAGCTACGCCAATGTATTCGCTACAATGGTTGTAACGGAGTAGCCGGTGACAATTAAACGTTGCTCACTAGCCCTTGGCAGCTCTTCGGGGGGTAGGATTCACCGAGCTAAACAGCGTAGCGTTTATTGCGCAACATCCACGGAAATAAATCTAGGATAGGCTGCTGAGAATGCGTGGACCGTTGCCTTCTATTCGGCCTTACCATCCCTCCCCGCTCCTGCCCCTTCGCATCTTCCGGCCATTTTCATTGCTCGTCCTCTGCGCCGCCATGACAAGCATACGGTATGCCGCTGCAACTGCCTCACCTTCCACGACGCCGCCTTCGATCGATTTGTCGTAGTAACTATGTTTTCCAGCCGAGCCGGCATCTCGTCGTCTCTGACCTCTCGGGAATCGCTTCAAAATGGACGCGCGATCACGGCCATGCACCGGTTTTCCCGAAACCCATTACGCGCCGGCCGAGAAAATGTATCTCGAACGATGCAGACTATCCACTCGTTCGTATTTCGTCACTGGCGCCCTCAGCTGACGAGCAACCGACTCTACGTTACCGCTTTTCCAGCCTGAACTGCTCCGACGATTACGAATTTTTATCGAAACCAGAAGGAAAAGACGGGACGAGACCGATGCACCGGCCGATCGATGTTCGATTTATTTTCACGATGATCCACGTTGTTCTTATCCGTGATCGATGTTATTTACACGAGCACGAATTAATTTATCGAAGTACAGTTTACTGAGCGGTGCAACGATTTGGAAATAACTTCGAAGGTGAGGTGGTTTGGAAAACATTCTCCGAAACAGAAACATCGCGCGAAGATATTTCACTCGGCGCGTGTCGTCACCGACCTTCTCAGCTGACGCAAAATGGCCGCGTTCTATTGACAGCTGAACTACAAACGTTTATTTCTCTGCTAAAACGCGTCGCACGAACACGCAACGAACCGTCGATCGTTTTCTGCACGAATCACTACCGGCCTGTGCCGAAACCTCCGCGAAATTAATGGTATTTCATCGAAACTATGTTACAGTATGGTGTACGGTAGGCGGTTGGAGTGTCTCGCTAAGCGAAGCCTCTTTGACCGGAGTAGCGCGCGTATCGGCAGACTGATCACTCGCTCGGATTTCGTCACAGCCGTACTCAGCTGACGACAAAATGACCGACTCGCGTATTTAACTGCCAGCTGATTACTAAAATTTCACTGGTAAATACCGCGATAACGACGATGCCTTGGGTAATTTCGATACTACCGTTCGACGAAACAAAGAGAACACGTACAGGATCTCGCGTGGCGCGTATATAATCAGAGTATTTTGCGCGAGATGCGAACTACCAACGACAGAAGGGACGCCGAGTACAGCCATACGCAGTGACGTACAAAGAGAGTCGGGGGCCCATCTGGATGCAACCTTTTCTCTCTCTATACGTGTCTAATTGGAAACACGAAATTTTGGACAAAAATTCTATTTCTTTGGATTTTGATTATCATGGGATATTTGTCTTCGCGAACTTTGGGTCTTTACAATTTTCAAATTTTTCGACCCTGGGAATTTCGGTATATCGCGGTTTTTAAATTGCACCACTTTCGAAATTTGGGATTTTATACACTGTGGGACTTTGAGACCACGGCACGTCGAGATTTTGAGACTGTAAAAGTTCGAGACTTTGATTTTGAAACGCGAGACATAGGAACTTCCGTGTGTCGAGGTTTTGAAAGTTCGGTACTTCCTGGTCTCGGAACTGTGGAGCACCGAAATTTCAGAAATTACAAACTTTTCAATTTCGAAACTTGAAAACCTGAGGATCACAAGATCTGATCATTTGAGAGTGGAAGAATGTGTTGAAGTTGTAAGACACGAAAACTCGACAATCAAAAAAACAAAAAAATTTCGTAATATAAAAAAATGTAGCTATATTGGAGTCCTAAAATTTGTAAGAAGGATAGTTCGTGAGGAGTAGCGAAAAAATGTAAAAAGAGAAAATTTTTGCGGCACCCCCGAACCCTCGGTCGTACAAGCACGTGTTTGATCCAGCCCTGGCAATAGGAAAAGAGGAGAGGGCTGGGAAAGTGGAATGTCTCGGCGAGCGAAGCGCTTTGGTTAGGGTTCTGGTCTGTGATTTTTTCCCGTTCTTCTCGTTGTCCGGGTGGCCGGCCAATGGGAGTAAGTAGGTCAGCGGCAGCGTCCAATCGGCGCTCGAGGCCGGGTCACGTGGGTTTGTTGTTATCTATCAGCTGTTTTTCCCGGGCGGGCGGGCGGCCGGCCGGCGCAGTGAAAGCCGCTTGCTCGTCTGTCCTCAGTCCCTCCCGGTCGCTCAGCTGTGCGTCACATGTCGGGTATCGCGAGTCCTACTCTTGCCCGTATACAATCGAACCGTGTACCGCTTGTTCGTTCAGGCTACCATACAACGCCGTATTCCTCTTAGCCGGCAAGCGTCACATATATATTATGGTATCTACCGCGTGCACACCGACGCGTTATCACAGATCAATCACAAAGTGCCTCGAACATGCGGACGGCGTGACGAACGCAGCCAACGGTGCACGCCGTTTTGTTGATACGTTGAGTTCTGTGTTCAGGCCGCGAAGGCCACCGCGTCCCTTTTCGTTTTAGAATCAATCTCGCTCTCGGTTGTTCGTCGCAAATTGAAAACTGCCGTAAACGCGAGTTATCGTGGAACGATGACCTAGAGCGACGTCGTTGCAACACGCAGTTCGGCCAAGTAGTCAAACTGGGATAAAAAAGAGAATAGAGAGAATCGAGTGTCGAGCGTGAGTGTTTACCGAATGTTCGACCGATCAGCAGATACAGTATATCGATAGCCGGTTGGTATCTTCTCGCGAGTTCTTTAACTGTCGTTGGTGGCAAAGTGCGATCGTGCGTATACCGATCGATCGCGTGTGCAGTTTGCCCGTGAGGATAATAGGTAACCGGTGCAAATGAGTTTCACGAGAGACCAATCGACGCCAGATACTTTCGAGAAGAAGGGAAAAAGTGTCGAGTAGCAGTGAGAGTTTGTGCGCGTCCTCGTCGAACGTTCGTCGATTTGCGGGGTGATCAACGGGTTGTCGTTTATCCAGAGACACCACGAATAATGTCGACCGGCAAGAGGCTGGCGAAACGCAGCATAATCGGCACCCGTGTGTGCGCTCCCGGCGAGGACGGGAAGTATTACAGTGGCGTAATTCACGCGGTGAAAACGCCGGCGTCGGCCGCGTCCGAGTCGGGTCTCAGCATCACACCGAAGACTCGTTACTCCGTGCGTTTCGATTCCGTGCCCGGTGGACGTCCGCCGAGTCCGAGTACCGAATACTCCGATCGCGACCTAATCGGGCCCGGTTTCGGTTCCGTGACCACCGCTAGACTCGTGCCGGGACAGAAAGTTTATCTCACGTATAACGGACGGGAAATTCACGCGGAGGTCACGCAACACCGTGAACACCTCGACGAGGTGGAAGTGATTATCGCGCCGAACGGCCAAGAGGTAAGCGAACTTTTTTTTTTTACCCCGTACAACCACGTCCGGATATATGACCGCGAATCTGTTCCGTGCTATCCTCCGCGGTTCCCGCAATCGCTGACTCGGTATGCGCTATCGAATTTCCAAAACAAGGAAAGTTTGATGTCGTTAGATTTTTTTTACCGCGTCGTTACTAGGCGGGATTAATCGAATTACTCGCACGATCACGGTGTTGGCTTTCAATAACGAAAGTTAAGTTTATATTGGGGTGTCCCGTGAGTTACTTCCTTCTTTCATAGAAACGTATACGCGATACTTTATTGATCTGGGTTGATTTGTTGCATTATATATGAACCGTTCTACGATATGGCTCAGGAAACGTCATTGTTTACTCTTGCTATAATTATTGGTGATTATAGTACTATAACTATACTATACTATAGTACTATAATGATTTACATTAATACCATGAGAAAGCCCAATTAATAAAGGAATCGATAATATAATCACAAAAGATTAAGCTGTAATTATAGCGGCATATTATACTATCCGAATACGATTATTAAGATAGAATTATAATACCATAATTCTGCAGTGAAACAACAAGACTGGTCAAAAGATTTAAACAAATAAAAAAAAATAACTAGTAAAACTAGTATAAACTAAAAATTTAAGATAGTGAAACCTAGCAAAAACCAGGTGAAATTTGAGCTAGAAAAACCCGATAAAGTCGGTCCGAATATGAGTTAGTAGAAGCTAGTAAAATTACTGAAAATTTCAGCTACCAAAAGCTAGTAAAATTAGTGATAATTTGAGATAGCGAAAGCTAGAAAAATTAGCGGAAATTTGAGCTAGAAAACCCGGTAAAGTCAGCGGGAATTCGAGCTAGCGAAAGCTATTAAAATTAGTAGAAATTCGAGCTAGCAAAAAGCTAGTAAAATCTGGCACAGGTTTAAATTAGTAAAAATACTTTGGGTTCGTCGAAAATGAGACTGGCCATTCTCGACGATTTTTCGCGAGTTCAACGCAGGCCTGGCAAAGCGTAAAAACCGGCAAATGAAGCGTAACGATGTATTAGGGTGACCAGAATATAATATCGTTTCTTTGCAAATAAATTTTTAATACGTTTTTATTTTCAATTAATGATGCAATCACTCTCATTATCAACAACCTTTTGCCATCTACTGTACAAATATTCTATGCCGGTTCGATCAAAATAGATTGATTCTTGAGCAAAATGTCTGAAGAAAACGAATGCACAGAAACGACATTACTTTCCGGTCTCTCTAACATGTATGTACGATACTCCATGCATATGGCCGTGGCCGGTAGTCGAATAAACGCGAACTGCATCAAACGTATGAACTGCGTCTGCGCGTGAGCGATACTCCTTTCTCGTTCGGGCTTTTCCGAAGAGCGGGGAAACGCGTTCGCGGGCCGCCGCGATAACGCTCCATCATCATCAGTCGTATCGATGACATGCTCGACGAATTGCAGCGACGTCGTGTTTACGTAGACCGGAGCCACGAGTCTGCGAGGGGATGCCGGATACGCGAGACCGGCCGAAAGGTAAGACGACACGCGACCATGACAGCCGGCTATGCCCGTTGCCGGGCGGAGACGCGTGCGTGCGTGTCGTTAATCAGAGAAAATTTAATTTTCGTGACCCCGTTCCTCGACACGGCTATATGCTGGCTGTCCCATATACGCGGCGCGCATGAGCGCCGATAAACGCTCCCTCTGCTCGTCAACGGGATACAGGGCTGACGGGAAGGGGTCGCAACGCGTTACCTTGCAACGTTCAATCTGAATACGAACGCAGCGCACCGTGTATGCGGCTAATCGCGAGCTGCCGGCTTCGATCGAATACGTTTCATCGCCGCCACCGTACAGAGCCGATCGACGATGCTCGCGAAACGGGACTACGGGATTAAGGAATAGCTCGTCTCGATACCGGGTCGGGTGAAACTTTCCGATTTCCGGGTTTTGGAAATTTTGGATTCTTCGGACTTTTGGATTTTGGGGTTTTGAAAATTTTTGATTCTTCCCACTTTTGGACTTCGGAGTTTGGGAAATTTTTGATTCTTCCGACTTTTGGATTTTGGGGTTTTGAAAATTTTTGATTCTTCTCACTTTTGGACTTCGGAGTTTGGGAAATTTTTGATTCTTCCGAGTTTTGGATTTTGGGGTTATGAAAATTTTTGATTCTTCTCACTTTTGGACTTCGGAGTTTGGCAAATTTTTGATTCTTCCGAGTTTTGGATTTTGGGGTTATGAAAATTTTTGATTCTTCTCACTTTTGGACTTCGGAGTTTGGGAAATTTTTGATTCTTCCGAGTTTTGGATTTTGGGGTTTTGAAAATTTTTGATTCTTCCGACTTTTGGATTTTGGGGTTTTGAAAATTTTGGATTCTTCCGACTTTTGGATTTTGGGGTTTTTGGACATTTTGGAGTCTTCTGACTTCTGCATCTTATGATGTTCGGGAGATTCGGAAATTTTGGGGTTTCGAATATTGGGAAGTCAGGGATTTGGAACAGTGGAGGTTTTGAATCTTGGAACTTTAGTACTTGTAGACTCTGGAAATTTAGAACTTTGAAATACCGATACTTGAGATTTGGTATCTTTGGTCTCTTTAGGCTTGCAGTTTTGCATCTTTACTCAGAATCTTTCAGTTTTGTGGTGGAATCTTTTAGATTTTTGATACTTCTAAACTGAGGGTCTTTGGAGCTTGACTTACAGGCCTGAGGTGTTGACTCGAGGTCATTAGATCTTGACTTAGAGTCTTTCGGATTTGGAGTATGTCTAAACTTAGGGTTTTTAGAGATAGATTTACAGTCTTCAGTTCTTGGCTCGGAGTCATTAGATCTTGACTTGTAGTCATTACATCTTGATTTAGAGTTATTGAATCTTGACTTAGGGTCTTTCAGATTTCGAGTATGTCTAAACTTAGAAGCTCCGAGTCTTGAATTTGAGTCTTCAGATTTTCACTTGTAGTCATTATGTCCTCATTTAAGATCTTTTGGTTTGGAATAGTTCTAAATGTAGGGTCTTTAGAGATAGATTTATAGCCTTCAGATCTTGGCTCGGAGTCATTAGATCTTGACTTACAGTCATTACATCTTGACTTAGGGTCATTAGATCTTGACTTAGGGTCTTTCAGATTTGGAGTATGTATAAACAAGAAGCTTCGAGTCTTGACTTACAGTCTTTAGTTTTTCACTTGAAGTCATTATGGTCTGATTTAAGATCTTTCGGATTTGTGGTAATATAATACTATACGTAGGGTCTTTAGAGTTTGACTTGGGGTCATTAGATCTTGATTTACCGTGATTAGGTCTTGACATGGGTCTTCCGGATCGGAAGTACTTCTAAATTTAGAATCTTCGGATCTTGACTCAGAGTCTTCAGGTTTCCGGATTGGAAATACAAATGTTTTCATGGGCTGGACGAAATTTCTCAACTAAACAATGTTCAGAGAATCACTCAAAAATAAACCAACGATGGAACGAAATTTGTGTACGAATATTTGCAAGTACATCAATACGACAAATCAATGCAACAAAAGTTTTAATTCTTTATAACCAGATCATTTAAAAAAAAACCTGGAAATATCGAGAACTCATTCGATTAATTACTAGAAGTTAAATATCGACCTTGAATATATTTTCGTAATATATATTCCACATAATATATATACAATATATGTATATCGTTATATACATACATATATATGTTCATATACTCAGGCTATTACTAGTCAGCATTTTTTTTTATAAATTTTATAATATAAATAAATTTTTATATAATACTGAAGTAATATTGTATATTCATAATATTAAAAATAACATATCGCCAACATAATGAATAATAGAGTAATGAATATATGTGTCCCGCGAACAATTATGTTAGCCAAGCCCGGTATAGGAATCCCCGTAGCAGATTGTAACGTATAGCGCGAAGAAGCGTAATGTAGCAGCGAACGGATTAACGAACGGGTTAAGAGGAGGAAATACCTGTGCGAGCGTAGCGGCGCATCCGGCAGATGTAACCGAGTGACACGATACACGCAGCGAATGCCAGTCCGTCGATTTTCGACACGCCTTTCTCGAGTTACGGCCGGATAGAATCCGTTCGGGGCACGTACAAAACACGCTCCGCGATTCCAGGCCTCTCGGTATAGCTCTCGCTCGCTAGTTTTTTTTTTTTTGCGGATTCGCAGAAAAGCGTAGCGAGCGCAACTCAATAAATACCCCATAAAACGGGGGATAACGTTATTACGGTCGGTCAGGCGTGGCAGAGAGGAGAAAATATACGGAGCCGCGATACCGCTACGTGGGCGCGGTTAGATTCGTAATGAGAGGCACTGCCGGGTCCGTAAGCCGGGCTTTCTGCGCGTGTATACACACGCGGGTTAGGTTGGTTTTATGCGCGAACCGACTATGCCAGCGCTTGCCGGTGCACTGGCTACCGGTGACCCCACGTGGAACGCATTAGCGCAATATCTTTTCTACCTCCGTTAGGCAGCTCAGGCGTGACCGCGGTTCCATTTCGTGGAAACTTTGCCGCGCACCTCGTTCGCTTCGGGAAAAATGAACCGGATCTGGTCGGGTCCGAAGTGTCCGGTTCCGATAGCTTTTTTCCGTTCTTTTTTTTTTACGCTCGGTGAACGTTATGCTCGTTTCGTGAGACTTTTCCGGGAAATCGTGCGCCGTTTTATTGACCCGTTATTTACTGTTTGTCGTTATCTAACCGACACGCCGACCGGCACGATAGAAATTCGATGGTACCCAAACGATTACGCGTGAAACTCTGTTCTCGTTTCGACTAGCTTTCTTGGTTACTTTTCTTACTGTTCGATTTTTCCAGGATGTTTCGTAGAAAACACGATTGTTGGATTTCGAGTAACGAGAATGGAGTACAACACTTATTAAGAGACTTTATAATAATTTGTTTCGCGATGGAGAGATCTACAGCGTTGTATGAAGTATCGAAATCTGAACTCTCTTGAACATGTATATACATATATGTATATCACGATATGTACACGTAAATGTATATTCCATGTATGTATATCACTATGTGTATAGATACTTGAATATCCATTTATACTCATACATCCATGAGTATCCATGTATGAGAGTATCCACGTATGCACGTATGTATGTATAATATGGATATATGGATATACACACGTGTACAGTCGTGGACAAAATTAAGTGGAGAGGTATCCTAAAAAACAAAGGGTAAATTTAATTAACTAATAATACCTATAAGTCAAAACTTTATTGTACAATTATATACATTAAATAAATGTTTTTTCAAGCCTACAAAAATATCTCACGTTCTAAATTTAAAATTTATGTACAACATTGTGATGAAACAAAACATTTTTTACATTTCTGCAGTGTCCACTTAATTTTGTCCAGGAGTGTATGTACACGTATATATGTATACACATTTATGTATATACATTTTCATGAATAGTTCAGATTACATATACATGTATATGTGTATACACATATCTGGATGATGTATACATGTAATGTACATTATATATATATATACATATAAGGATGACAATGAATGACTAAGAGTTCAAGGGTCAATCGACGTGTAAAAGGACAGTGGACAGGATGAGTAACGGGTACAGGAGATTAGATGGGTTGGAGTGTACCGCGATTAGGTTGTTTGCGGCAGGATGATTGTTGGTCTATACAGTTATCGACGAGTCGTCATACATAATGTACATAATGAACAAACCAGATTTCGCCGTGCTCTTTTATATTCCATCGTTCGTTAACGCGCCTCGATTTCGCATAATTCGGAATCGTAACGTGCCATAATTAATGTATCGGCCGGACAGCCTGACGTAAGTAGCTCCTCGCGCCGTTGCCTGTTTACACGGGGAACACATACGGGAGCATATACGGTTGACTTTTAGTGACGTCGAAGGTTACCGAAGCGTGAATCGGTAAATACCTGGACGTCGTTTATCTGTTGGCGCAAGCACGCGTAAGTAGTAATTTTAAAGCTTCCGCACGTTCTGCCGGGTATCGTGCGCTCGTCCCGAGCAAACCTGTTTACACGTGCAATTTCGCAACGTTCATTTCATGATCTGACACTTCGTTGAATGATTAGCCTCCTGGCCGATGTAAATCGGTGCATCGATGTTTGGTTGATGACCTTCGCGTCGCTTCGCTGCGCAAAAGATTCAATGCCACTTTTATGCACGTACAAATAGCGATGGATTGCGTGGTTAGGTTAGTTAGGTCACCATCTAACTTAAGGTTCATCTGACGCTTCTAGAACGCTGTAACAGCGCTACGGTCGACTCGTAGGATCGTATCAAATAGACAATATAACGAGCGTGTATCGTTCTTTCTCTTACGGATCATAATGGCTACACTGTACAATGTATTCTTGCACTCTACCACATTTATTACTTTATATGACTTGATAATTATCATTATAAAATATGATATCCAATTTGATAGATATATATATATTTTAGAATTATTAAAATAGTTATCATATTTTAAAATAATTATATATTATAATGATAATTATTTTGATACAATTAAAATATTAGGTTGTCCCGTAAATTCTTTCCTCTTCTAGTAGAAATGTATACACAATATTTATTGTTCAATATTTGTTGCATTAAATATAACGTGTTCTACTGTATCGCCCTTTTTTCATTCCTCAATAAATATTATGTACTCCTTGATTACTTGCAAAATATTCCTCGAAGTGCGTTTTTATATTTTATCAAAGAGGGAAGAAACTTATGGGACAACCTAATATATTATACTTATGGGTAGTGATAAAATAAAAATTGTTTGAGTCGAGCGTCGAGTCGTAGCCAACCGTCGATTCACGAGATAGACTGATTTTATAAAAAGGTGCAAGCAAGCGGGGGCCAGAGTTTAGATGGAAAACGGAGGGACAGGTTTCAAGGTTTCGCGTTCAAAGCTTTATCGAACCGATGGAAATGAAGTTTCCTTCGCAAGTTTATTGACGAGGCGTCGAAATTAATGCATCGTCTCGTAGAAACATCGTTTGCTCGCGAGTTTTCCGATCGCAGTGAAAATCAAGGTATCCGACAATGAACTTGAACTTTTTCCCAAGATCATTGTTTCCGCGGATTTCAATGCCGGTACGCTAGTTTTTCTCGAACGACAACGATACGTTCTTATCGCGTTCGTTTTACTGCGCGTTATAATGCGCGCTGCACGAAACGAATAAAAATAAGTAGGCACATTTTGCCGATATTCCCGCAAATCGCGACGACGAGTATCGAGTTTAATTTCTCTGACGTTGAAGCCTGTAAGGCAATTTTATCTCGGCTCACCGATATTACCGCGGTACAGTTACTCGATAATTAATTACAGACGCACTTTATTTATCTCATTAAATGCGTCTCGACGCGTACGGATAATGAATAAGTAATTGGTGCGAGGGAAAAAAATTGCTTTTCATTTTTAATTGCACAACGTAAACTGGTACGCGTTAAATTGATCCGGGGTGGAATATTGCGCGTTGCATTACCGCGTGTTAGATAACTAAGCGTTGCATAGATACACGTAATCAACTAGTATCATTGTCAATGTTTCGTGGAATAACATTTTCTACTTCTAAATGTACTAGTTTTCGAATTTTCGTATTCCCCGTTTGCCAACGTTCCAAATTTCTCCAAGTCTTTTGATTTTATGATAACTGGATTTAAACATTTTTGGATTTTCAATTGCTGGATTCTCAAATTTCAACTCCTTCCAAATTCTTAGATTTGAAATTCCTAGATTTTTAGTATGACCAGGATCCCAAGATTCTAAATCCTTGGATGCGCGAATTCCATTATTCCTAAGTTCCTAGATTTAATATCCTTGGGTCTGAAAAACCTTCAATCTCGTATTCATAGATCTTGAAATCCGTATATTCACAAATCATTAAATCTGGGCATCTGAATGTTCTCAAACTTCTACTTGATAGTCACACCTTCCCCAAGGAAACCACACTTGCTCTCGAATCCAGAAGTTTGTTCTTGTATTTCCAGGAGTCACCGAACTTTCGAAGAGACGAGTCAGATATACATTTTTAAAAGCATAAGATCGAACAAAAAACATTTTTATTGAATATCTCTTGGAACATTAATTTACATCGCACGTCTAAACAGTCTATAGACTACAGTTTCTAACGAAAAATGTTTACACCTAAATGTCGCGACAAAAGTTCGATAATACTAACATTCCTTATACGTATAACATTCTATATAAAAATCGGTGTCCGGACGAAGGTCCTCGGGGGATATGCTGTCCGTAATTGCCGCAGATGCATGCACATAATCGATCAGGCACCGCGCACTCAGCTCGCAGGGGTCCACGGCCATATAGCGAGACTTCCGCTCGATCGATCCGTTCGAATCACTCGGGTCACTTCCGAACCGACGAAACCGGGTTTTCCAGTCCTTCCGCGAAAATTGAGGATCACTGATCCGGTGCATTTCACCGTGGTGAAAAGGTAACGCGGCATTGTACGCGTAACCGGTTGATCCGACGACGGGTACGCGTTTCGCCGTTAAGTGCGATCCGTCGACTCTATCTACGGTCACCACGGAAATATCCGACCTGCGGGGCGCATTCGAAATAATGGCCGCGTTTAACGGTGTCACTGGTCACCGGCACGGGCGTGAGACGATTGAGTAAGAGATCCGATGTGTGCGCGACCGCGCACGCTCTATGCATGGATCCAAAGATAGACATCCCGATACAGGCTAGCCTAACTGGCCCAACTGTAGCACACGCGTGCATCGTCGCATCCGCAACAATCGGCCGCGATGTAAACAAGCCGCTGTACGTGCGGTGTGTTAGTTTTTCCAGCCGGTGACGTAGCGCACTGGCGTAATTAGCCAGGGACCGGCTGGGACCATTCGATATGTGGACTCGGAACCATTCTCTTATTGCGCGAGTCTGTCGGATACCTTATACATTTAGTTCACATTAGGAAGTTTTCAAGCTATGCGTGACTCCGAATTACTGTACTTACAAATTTCTAGGTCGTCGAATCTGTGCATCTTCAAATTCGTTCGTAGAATCTCTATGTCTAAACCACGGTGTTTCTGAATTTGCGAATATTAGAATTTCGGTATCCCGAAATCATTGCATTCTTAGATTTCTATATTCCCACATTGCTATATTCTCAAATCTCTACATCCCAATTTTTTATATTCCCAAATCTCTATGACTCCAAATTCCTATAACCCATATCCCTATGCCTCTAAATCTCTATGTCCACAAACTGCTATATTCCCAAATTCCTATGTGCCCAAATCCCAATGCCCCTAAATCCTTATGTCCTCAAATTCCTATAACCCATATTCCTATGTCCACAAATTGCTATATTCCCAAATTCCTATGTGCCAAAATACCAATGCCCCTAAATCCCTATGTCCCCAAATCTCTATATCCCCAAATCCCTATGTCCCCAAATTCCTGTATCCCCAAATCCCTATGACCCATATTCCCATGCCCCTAAATCCCTATGTCCACAAATTGCTATATCCCTAAATCCCCAAATCCCTAGATTTCTAGATCTCTAGATCCCTAAATTCCTACATTCCCAAATGTCCAGTTTCCAATTTGAAATATTCGCGACGTCGCAATCTCCGAATCTCCAAATCCCCAACGCTCCAACTATCCGTATCCCCGGACCCCCAAATCCTAAAACCTCGGAACTGCAAAATCTCCGAATCTCCGAAAGATACAATCGTATCCTGGTTCACGGTATCATGGAACATTGAGAAACAGATCCGATCTAGGCAAAAGTGCCAGTTACGCCAATGAGGCAGCAACGCGGATGTTTCTTCGTGCCACGCGATCCCCAACGCTATCTTACCACCACTGACGCTTCCTGCACGATACACACACACACACACACTTAGGCTTTGCCTCGATTTGTTGTGCTCCGTTTTTCATCGGACGTTTTCAGCATCGTCGGATAATCCGACGTACGTAATTTTCTCGGTGGGTTCGAAAAAAAGCGCGGCGAAACGTTGGTCCAACAGCTGCTGACAGTCCGATGATATCCGACGTGTAATTCATTGCTCTAGTTGGCCGTGCTGCCGCTCAGCAGCAGGTGGCCAATCTCTTCTCGATCTCTGCCCCTCCCCCCTCCGCCCCCACCTTTCGTCGTTCGCTCTTTCGATTCGAGGCTATCAGCCCGGCTGAAGGAAATTAATTGTATAGCTGGAGCTTGATTAACTGTGCAGTATCTGCATTTGATACGGGTATTACGGCTGTTAGGTATCGTTCATGCAAAGGATAGAGGAGTGCGGCCGCCGAGGGGAGATTATGAAACGTCGGGTACTCCGCGGAAAATGGATTCACGCGAACGAGCCGAGCGTCGTAAATGTTGAAGCATAATTAATTAATCGAAGATACGGCAACGGTGGAAACGAGAAGGAATTCGGTAAACTCCTGTTTGACCTGTCGGGTTGCGAGACGATCGATCAGAAATCGAAGACGCGAACGATACCGTAAGAGAGAACCGGTATTCTTCTTTTAGCGAAACGTTGTCGCATTGTGCGGTGTAAAATGGCGCGAGTGGTCCTACACGATATAACGCGGTACATACGTTGACGATAAACCGCACGCTCGAATCTGCGCTTTTATCGAACTTCCTGTTGCATAATGACAGAGATATCCGTACTCGGTTAGCGCGAGAGATGTCAGAGATATTTTTATTCAATACGCGACGAGAATAACGCTGTATCCTCTTCTTTCACGCGCTGGTCTCCTTCGTGTACTTTTAATTTGCGTAACGCTACGCATCAACCGTGCCGGCGTCGGGCTGCACATGGCGCATGCTCGCCTCCGTGGCACGGGCTATTTAAAATAGTATACGAACAGGCCGGAATCTACAGTGCGTGCTCCGTTGCACAGGATTATGTCATACGTGCTTGTACCACTTCGACGGTAAATAGGTTACGCAAGATGGATCACGGATGGCCACTTTGCACCAGCATTAACTTATAGTCGCCGGGCCGGCCGGCCGGCGTCCCTGTGTCTCTGCACACTGCCGACTACCACTTGGAAACTAGAAACTACGTACCGGCTGACCACGATTTTTCGATCTTGGCAAACTGTACACGATGTAAATCAATGTTGCGGATGCCTCGCGATATTCGGAACACGACGCGTTCCGAACAATCTTCGCGATATTTTCCAGCGAAAATACAAGAGAGGATACGTTCCACGCATGGGAATTAACAATAATTGTGAAATTTTTGGAATATCTATAGCATACGTGGAACATTATGCCATCAGCCAACTAAGAATTCCCCTATGAGGGAATCTTTGGGAACATCAATGTTGTAGGACACTTTTAGCCCTTCAAATAATTGTTCAAACTTCAACTGCATTTGGTAGACCCGATTACAATAAATAATTTGAGCTAGGAAATACAATCATGAAAATGACAAAAATCGTCAAGTTTTGGGAACATTTATATAGAGCATAAGTACACAGGATATTATTTCATTAATTTACTAGGATCTAACAAGGATTCCTTAACGAGGGAACATTCCTTTGATATTCCCTATTTGAGAACATCAGCAACGCAGCACTTTTCGAAATGACAAAAATGGTCAAAGTGACATCTGGAGCATACGTAGGACATTATTTCATCAACTAACTAGGATTTACTAAGAATCCCCTAACATCCTTCTGATGTTCCTTCTTGAAAATGTTAACGTTATAACACTTTTCTAGCCCTTCAAATCTATCATGAAACTTTAATCATCCAATAGTCCCGTTTAAAATAAACACTCCAATAGATCTCAAAGTCTTATCGTCCATCTTAAAACTATCTTTAATGTCTCTTACAAATCACGAATTAAATACAATCGTGAGATAACTGAATCCATACGGGTGAATTTGTGCGGCAAACAAATTAATTGTACGTTCCCATCATACTCCCTTTCCATGATCCGAATTTCAGTCAGAGGTTGACTCGTACCGAAGTCTCGTAAAAATCGAAATCGGAGATGATCGAAAAGTTGGTAATTTCCGGCAAAAAAATAAAATAAAAGGGAAACCGTGAAGGAATTATGTCATCGTTTGGAAGTAGGTAGCGATCGTTTCACCTTTCTCCTGGCAAAGCGTCGATGCTTGATTTCGGGTTTGGAAACAACATGGCGGCTAGTTACGCCGTCCGACCGTTGGAGGCACTGCATCCTAGCCGATCGTAAAAGTCGGTCATAGAGTTTACAATGCAACGCCTTCGCTCTAGACGGCCCTCGTACTCTACACTCCACGGACGCTGCTCTCTCTTTCTCTCGTTTGATTCGGTTTACCGCGATTGCGCCCGTGTCGCAATCATTAGCACGCTCGAGTACAATTACCTTGGATATTGGAACAGCTCTGGGTGCCGGTGCAATACGTACTGTATCGCGCGCGATCGCACGCAAGGTTTTCCCGACGAAACGGCCGCATAGTACGCGAAAACTTTTAAGGGAGGACCTCTATGTAGAAAGCCGAAATGACGACGATTTTCAATAATTACTTTGAAGGATAAGGAGCGGAATAAATATTTTGATGGTTACGAGGACTATTTAATTAACACTTCGACTTCATCTTGTGATTTCTTTGTTGAAATAAAATACAAAATGGCGAAGGTACATCCTATTGTGATAGAAGCATCATGACGCGACTTCTAAAATTCTGTACATTCTGGTGATTTTAACTTAGTTTCAGGTTCATCCAGGAGACATTACTATCATTAAATTGTGTATAAAATTTCAGACAAATCGGTCGAGTAACTTTTGTGTAATCGTGTACACCGATTTTCACCATGGCGGAAAAACAAGTTTCATGAAAACAGCGTTTAAAGTTTCGGTATGAGAAAAATAGACGATTTTGCGACTTACTGGTTAGTCTGCTATTACTTGAATGGTTTTTATATTTACGATTACTTTGAAAATTCCGGGTAAATACTTTCGAAACATGCGACTAAACCTTATTACAGGTATAGAGTCACTTCAATCAGGGATAATAACTTTTGATCATTACTCCCGCACGCGTCTCGCAGCGAAGGTGGGTCACATGTATAGGATCTAACAATTGCATACCGATGCGTTCCGAATTCAATAGGTTTGAAAGTAACTTTACAAAACCCCAAAAAAATGGCTCCATCCACATAGAGGTGCCCCCTTAATAAGTTGCACGGAGAGCGACGTGACGGCACGGAATAGCGAAATGGAGCCGCGCGTGTCGATTACGATTACCCGGAATCGCCGTTCTCGAATTCCATCGGGCGAAGTAATCGCCGCGACCAACGGGGGACTTCCATCGTTGTTTGCCCACGCTCTCCTCGCCGTGTACACAATCGATGTTGATGTTGCGAGAACGGCGTACTGGCCGTGAACGAAATTTCATTGTCCGCGTGAAAGTAAATCAGCGTGCCGCTTGGAATTCGTGCCAAACTTACGTCCTTGATTTCGAATGCAATGCGCGAAACCTTTCGACGGGCAGCCTTTTTAATTGCCCGCGAGATAAGGACACTCGTCGATTCACGCTACGCAACGCGATCATGGACGAACTACTTCGTTAGTCGATGGTTTTTCAGCGAAACCAATTTATTGCTATCGGCAAATCTATTATTCGAGGCTGTCGAATCGACGGCCTACCAGTGACCCTCAACTCACCATCGCTAATGTCCGGTTGCGTTAAATTTTGCGATCGATTCTATGAAAGTAACAGTTAATAAATTTGTATATGAATTATTAAACAGTTATACGTATGAACGTGTTAATGGATTATTAAACTCATTTCAATTATAATTAAAATTATTAGTAAATTATTATACATGTACATATAAACAGTTTAATAGATTATTGAACTTATTTAAATTGCGATTAAAGTTATTAACAAAATTGTTATATATATAAACGGTTTAATAAATTCTTAAACGGTTATGTACTTCAAGGGCGACTGGCACTCACCATTCCGTTTAATAGAGCAATTTGGAATAGACATTTGTGAACTAAATCTACAGTTCGTACATAATGTACGAACACAACGAAACAATTAACAGCGGCAAACGATAATAGAGAAATAACAACCTCGAAAGAATTCATCAAACTTCTGAACCAAAGTTTTCGAGTTGCCATTTGGTAGCGGTACGAATATCTTGGAGCGAAAAGGGTTAAGACCGTGCAACAACGTTTCATTTTTTTAACTCGAGGTCGAAGTGTCCGATACCGCCGAGTATTGACGCACTTGAGCTTTGACACATTTCACGTAACCAGTTTTTATTTATTCGCGAAATTGACGCAAAAACGGTGAAGTCAGCTGATCGCGACGCGCGTAAATTTACGTGTACAGTACCCCCCCCCCACGCTGGGGAGGGGTGCGATATCGGTCATGAAAACGAGTCATACTGACGTAACGATGCAGCACGCGTCGTAAATTATGATCGATAATGTAACCTTGTACCGGCGAAGGTAACATATGGCGGACTATGCATCGCACAATACCTTTGGGACTTTCTAACGATGTATGCGAATGATGCCAAACACGGAAGGCGAAGCGCGTGCGTTTCGCTACCGCGACAGCTACCGGTAAGGCAACATTTATCTTGGATACGTAATCCATCACCGTAAGTCAAACTTGTTAACGAGCGAGCGTAGCATTCGTAACGTACACCGCCATCAGATAGCTAAACAAAACGCCCCTGCTTTATAATAAATCGATATATGCAAATGGCTGCCAGGACATTCCACGTTCACTTTTCAAAGTGAAAAGCGAGCGTGTATTTGACGGCGAAGCGTCGTCGGCCTAGGTGAGGATGGTCCGACGGTGCTGCTGCCCCGTTCCTTCGCCGGTATCACGAAAAGTTGGCGAGCGAACGAGTGCGCGCGCGCGCGCAACGAAGCTGCTTAGGACACGAGGAAAAGTGGCGCGTATCTGCTGCATCGAGAGAAAAGCGAGGTCGGGCCTTTCTCAGAAAAGTAGGTCGAGAAGGTGCTTGATCGTACACACGAACGCGTGCTGCGTTCCACGCGCGCGACGACGCTCACGGGAAAGGTATCACGTTCGTCCCTGTATGCATCGTGCTGACCAGACTCGAATTCGCATCTTTCGAGACACCCGAATCCTCGTTCATGTTCTTTCGTGGCATTTCGGGAATTTTCTCACTTTCGGATTTTCAGATTTTAGAACTTCTGAATCGCGACTTGGTAGCTGGATGGGTATTTGGATATTTGGGGATCTTGGACTTTATTTGGGAATCTGGGTATTCAGGGTCGTAGGATTTACTTTGAGATCTTGGGCAACTTGGAACTTAATTGGGGATCTAGGCACTAGGGATTTTGGAACTTACTTGGGGATGTTGGGAGTTACTTGGAGATTTGGCGATATTCGGTTTCGACGATTCTGGGATTTGACAATCTTGATCTTGGGGATCTAGGGTCTTCTGGAACTTGGTACTTGGGCATCTGTGGACTTATTTTGAGATCTCGGTACTTAGTCACCTTGTTCCTTATTTGGAGATCTAAGTACTTGGGCATCTTGAGACTTACTTAGGGATCTAGGTACTTGGACATCTTGGAACTTACTGGGGCATGTTGGGACTCACTGGGTGATTTGACAATTTGCGAATTTTCGGTTTCGAGGATCCTGAGATTTGACAATCTTGGTCTTGGGGATCTAGGGTCTTCTGGAACTTGGTACTTGGGCATCTGTGGACTTATTTTGAGATCTCGGTACTTAGTCACCTTGTTCCTTATTTGGAGATCTAAGTACTTGGGCATCTTGAGACTTACTTAGGGATCTAGGTACTTGGACATCTTGGAACTTACTGGGGCATGTTGGGACTCACTGGGTGATTTGACAATTTGCGAATTTTCGGTTTCGAGGATCCTGAGATTTGACAATCTTGGTCTTGGGGATCTAGGGACTTCTGGAACTTGCCACTTGTATTGTGATTTACTTGGGCACTTTGGATCTTAATTGGAGATCTCGGTACTTGAGCATCTTGAATTTTATTTGAAGGTCTAGCTTCTTGGGCATCTTGAATTTTACTTGGAGGTCTAGGTTCTTGCGCACATCGAGTTGTACTTGGAGGTCTAGGTTCTTGCGCATATCGAGTTGTACTTGGAGGTCTAGGTTCTGTGTCATCTTGAAACTTACTTGAGAACGTTCGGACTAGCAGAGCAGGAGCTTGGTGATCTAGATATTTGAGCATCTTGGAACTTATTTAGAGATCTTGGATTTGGGTATCTCGTACCTTGGGTCATGAGAATGTTAACGCCTATTTAGGGATCTGGGGATTTGAGGAAGTTGGAACTGCGAAATCTGGGACAAAAGTTCCTCTAAACTCATTTGTGAATCTCGAGACTCAGAAATCTTGGTTCGGAGGGATCTTGAGACTTGGTAATTGAGATCTCGGTACATGTATATCTTGAAACTCGACGATCGTAGCACTCGGAAATCTTGGAGTTTGAAGGTCTCGGACCTTGACAATCTCAAAGACTTCTGGATTAGGAATATTTAAACTTGGAAAGTTCTGAACTTATGGACGTGGAACCTTGGGGCTGCAGGTGTTCGAGATTCGACCTGTTAGGGAATCGAAGATTTTGAAACCCCGAGATTGTGTAACTCCTAAATAACGACCAATGAAAACAAATAAATTCAAACGAACCGTGATTCGTTTTTCTTAACGGTACATCCAGCCCTGTCGGTTCTCACGGACACGAGCGGAGGCATTGGGAAAACGAAGGAAAATGAGTTCTCTCGCGTTCAGGCGTCGATTGAAGCCCCCTCTCCCCCACGTCCCGTATTGTTACGTCGTTCTTGTTTCTTGCCTCGTTCTATGACTTTCCAACGTAGCAAACCGGCTTCCTACTATGTGGAACGGGATAGGTGGCCTTCTGTATCATCGATTAAACGATTTTACACGGCGTAACGCCGATGAAAAGAACTCGCTCGAACAGTAGGTGGTTACGAGGGCTACGTATCAGCCATCTGATTGGATGCCGGCACACTGATGATTTAACGAGACGGATGAATAAATTACTCCTACGAGCGTGGCGCACACGAGGTAGGGCGTGTTCGCTTGTTTACACGGTTCGCGAAGAAAAAACAATCGTCGGACGATCTGACCAGTTATTGAATAATTGATAAGCGTATCGTGATCGTACCGTCTCCGCGACTATTGTACGATACCCGTGTGTAGGTATCTACCAAGAGGTTTCGAAACACGTGGGATGAAACGATCTACCTTCGGATATGATTCCCAGACGAATTTATCGAACGTACCGTCGTATCAGCTGGTGAGACAGGCTATACCTATCTGCTCACCTAACGAATCACGCTCGATCAGTTATTACAAAATGTTGATTTTCCGAAACACCGTAGTACAGTTTAAACGGTACATGGTGTAGTAGTAGCATATACATACAGTCACTGGCCATCGAATTAGGACCACGTACGAAAATTTCACTTTTATGGGAATAATATCATATCTTGTTGGCTATTGTGTCTTATGGCAATACAATTCTTAGATCATTCAAATTATTGTTAAATTCGTTGATAACAATGTATACGTGGCAATTGACTTGTTAAAATTTTACAATAATCAAATTGTGCGGGTGATGAACGATCGAGGGCGGTGCGAGTGTTTACATTAGGCTTGGGTATCGATAACGCGTGAGGTTAGTTTTGGAAGAGTTTAATCAAACGACTAGTTTAGAACTCTCCAGACTTCTGAATCCCCGTATCTCGATATCCTCGAGTTCATGTATTCCGAAATCCCTATATCCCAGATCTCTATATTTCCAAATACTTACATTCTCAAATTCCTATGTTTCCAAGTTCCTATATCCCCAAATTTTTATATTCCCAAATTCCAATGTTTCCAAGTTCCTATATCCCCAAATTCCTATGTTTCCAAGTTCCTATATCCCCAAATTCTTATATTCCCAAATTCCTAAATCTCCAAATCCCTATGTTTCTAAATCTTTATATGTCAAATTCCTATATTCCCAAATTCTTAAATCTCCAAATCCCTATGTTTCCAAATCTTTATATTTCCAAATCACTGCGTCCCTGCATCTCTATAATATCAAATCCCTATGTTTCCAGATTCCTTCATTCCCAAGTCCCTATGTTCCCAATTCCCTTTGAATTCCCCCAAACGGCCTAAGTACTAGGACTCGTACATTTCCGACGCATACCCTCGCGATCGGGTTGGTACTCGATTTTACTCGAGTCGGTGCGAAAATTCCCGTCGATCTCGAACTCTTATCGAGTTTCCGAATCGACGCGGATAAAAATGCTGGACCTCCGATGGCAGAGATCCGTGCTATTACCGTCGCGACGGAAGCAGAGGAACGGACGAATGAAAACAAACTTTCGCTGCGTAGAACGAGAAGCCGAAGCGTGTTCGAGTTGACGCGGCGCTGGTTAAAGCGCGTGTAAAGAGACGGAACGAGGAGGCAGAATCGTAGGAGGCGAGAACGGTGCGTGGGGCAGGGAGACGGGAATAAAAGGGGGCCAGGAGAGGGGCGAAAGGCGGCCACATACACTCTCTGTAACAGAACGTAGAGGAACGTGTGCCGGCGTGTACATTTTACGCAACGAAGGCTCTGTGATATAACGTAGCCGGCTCGTGCTGTGCCGGCAACGATACCGCGGCTGCCTACTCGTAGGGCACGCACATGCGTCGAGTAGGTATGCGCGAAACAGCAGGAATCAACGTCGCGGTGGTTTACCTGGTTTCGCTGGACCTGGTCGAACGCGATGACCCAAATTGTGTCGCGAACCGGGTCGCAGCCTAGATACCGCCGCGGGCCGGGTCGAGCCGATCCGAGCCGATCCGAGCCGAGAGGAGCCGAGTCGAGAGGAGCCGAGTCGAGCGGAGCCGACAACGGCCTTTTCCCGCCTCCTCGACGATCGGCGAACGTCGCGTGGTATCTCGCTCGTGCCGGCACCGGCAGCCCAGATTTTCACTTTCGCGCGGGTGAACGTTGACACTCTCGCCTTTCGATAACGGCCGCAAACTGGATCGAGTGCTCTCTTATGTATGCACGTACAGAGTGTGCCAAAAGTAATGCCCGCGAGCTTAGAAAGCCGATCCCAAAAGCGGGCAAATAACGAGTCGCGTTATCGATTCAACGCGGAAGTAACGCGTCACGCACGGGGACGACTTCTTTCGAGTCGCGATCGCATTTCTGGGGGGTATTTGATTGGTATACCTCGATTTGCATTCTTGGACGCAACGTAGCCGTACTTTGCATAACACATACGTAATTTTCCTGTATTTTCATGTTTTTGAATTTTTTAGCAGTTTGCACTCGACAGGTGACTCACGTTCACCATTTGACTTAATGAAGTCATTTTAAAGAAACGACTTTCGAACGCATTTATAGTATTACACACGCGATGTTTGAATATAGCGAAACAGAAAATATCGGCGATTAATGACGAAAAATTATGATTTCAAAAGAATTCATAAAAATTCATAGAATACTTAAAAAAGTATTTTAAATAAAAATACTTTCAAGTCCAATAACACTTTCGAGTACAAGGGGAACATTTTCAAGTTATCCCTAAATTTATGAATCTATTTATTCCCAATTTTCTATATAGCCATATTATTGAGTTTCCTTGTCTCAAAACCCCTAGATAGAGAAATTAGTGAGTTTCTAAGTTTTGAGACTGGTAAATGTTTTTACATTTTCAAATTTCGAGACTTCTTCTTCCTAGATCCTCGCATTTTGAAACTACATAATGTTCATAGATGCTTATGTTTCAAGACTGTCTAGTGTTCCTAGATCCTCAAATTCCTGTGTCCGCAAATGATCGGGTCCCCGAATTCCCAGATTCCAAAACTGTTGGATAGTCAAATTCGTAGACTTTTCGTATCTTCGGTCGCCCAAATTGCTACACATCCTTAGACATTAACCTAGAGAACTACCGGTTGTCGATTGAAAACGTCGTAGAATAAACTGTCAGCGATGTCCTTGAATCATTTCGAAGACAAGAGACAGGGACATAGATTGAACTTCGACTTTGTCTTCAAATCCCTCTGGTTCAAAGACCCAACACCGAGACGAGTGGTGTTGTAACCGTGTTTCTAGCACTCCGTAGACGCGTGCGTTACACGCATAGACTCCGGTCACTCGTACGAGCAACGATGCCTAGCACCACGGCGAACAAACGAGTTAGCCCCGTTTAGATAAATTTTCTTTGTCCGGCGTCTAGGATGGTTTCAAGTGGCCGAAGATCGCGGCCAGTCGCGTACTCGTTCCATACGATCTCACCGATGTTTTATGGCGTCCGAGTGGGCACAGGTTTTGCTCGGCAGAAGCTTAAACGGAAACGTTGGCGAAAGCTGCCAGCGATGTCGGCGCGTTTCAAAATTTCTTCCAAGCGTGATTGCTCGACGGTTAACGACGAACGCGTCCCGCGCGACCGTACGATCGTATATCCGTTTTTAACTTTAGACATGACGAGACACCGCTTTATTGCCTGAAAATCCGCGCGAGAAAGGATAATCTTTATCTCCATTAAGCGTTTCGTAAGTCTGCAGCTCGTAGTAAATCGTCGAACGAGGTAATTACTTCGTTACGACTCGCGCCGACCGAGCTGCTTAACCGTGGACTTTCCAAATTAGCGTTACCATAATGGGCACGTCGATTTGGGAGGAAAAACCTCCGGACGATCGTTACCGCCGGGGACGCCATTATGAACGGTGTCGCGGACCGATCCAGAAGATAGGACCGTCGGAACACTTTTCTTCGTTTGCTTTTCCACGTGGACGCCATTGCACTAAGGCTGCACGGATTACCGTTATCGCCGTTGCGTGACCCGCTTTTTGGTACATGCCTTCTTTTTAACGGGTAGGGGCGGGGGTTACGGTAAAAGAGAGGACAAACGGAGATGCCGCGAGCGTCACGATCTATAATTACAGGATTCTGGAAATCTTCGTGACTCCGTACGAATTCTCTCGGTTATTATCTGCAGTTCGAGGAACACCGTGGTTATCGATATGACGAGCTGCGCGGAAAGAAACCGGCAAGGAGAGGTATCCTGTGAGAGAAGAACGCGCAGGAAATGAAAAGTTATACCGAGAAGCGGTTCACCTTTCGTCGCCGTTGCCTTTTCGCGCATTTGGCAACGAAACGGATACGCAGCCCCGTTTCTGGTGAATCACCTTGTATACAACGGCCGCGTCCATCGTGGCCGGTGTTTTTCGAGTTTACGCGCTTGATCGTGACACAGTTGATAAATTTAAGGCCGCCCGCAGTCCTTCGTTTCCAGCCTCGTGAAATTTTAACAATAGCCGTGTCGTCGATCGCCATCCACGACCGGCCGTGACGTATGCCCGCACAATGACGCACAGAGAGTAGGAAGAGCCGATGACAGAGGCGACGAGAGGCCGCAGACCGTGCGAGAAATTACTGGCTGCGAGTCACTCGCGGCTGCCAGCGTTTTAACGTCACGTTCGAAATAGACCGCTTGTGAAACGGGACGAGAAATGAATCTTTCGCAAGATTCATCTCGGATTCCTGGTAAATTCGACGATTCGATATACGTCGCCTTTATTGACGTTTTATTACGAGACGACTCGTCCGCAGCCAACGTTTCTCTCCCTAATTGTATCGGGTTCTTTTTACGAGCACGGATTCGTGTGGGATTCATCGTCGTTCGATGGTTGATTGTACGTCAATCTTTAAAGTTTCGAGATTTTTGCGCTTTTGGTTTGTTGGGATTTTGGGACTCTTGAGTAGTTAGGGACTTTGGAACTTTTGGGGAGTTGGACAGTTTAGATTTTTTGGGGATTTAATCACTTTGGATCTTTTAGGGAGTTGGACACTTTGGAACTTTTGGGGATTTAGATGCTTTGGAACTTTTGGGGATTTTGGACATTTTCGAACTTTTTGGGATTTAGATGCTTTGGAACTTTTGAGAATTTGGATACTTTGGATCTTTTGAGGATTTAATCATTTTGAGTCTTTTGCGGAATTCGGACACTTTGGAACTTTTGGGGATTTGGACGCTTTCAAGCTTTCGAGGATTTAGCTACGTTGGAAATTCGAGATTTTAGTGCTTCGAGGATTTGAGGTTTAGAAACTTCGGTACTGTAAAAAATAATTAATTCGCAAACAGATGGGTCACGCGTAAGACTATTCTTTTAAAGTGGATATTAACCAATTAAAGCCTGGGAAGTTCTGATGCAGACAACTTTCCTTTAACTTTCATTCTGAGTATTGTACTGATTCTCAGTGATACGTACAGTGTATTAATTGTTCTACATCTACATCGCAGAACGCGTGAATTGCGTTATTCCTTACAACGAATGTACATTGTAGGACATAGATGAATCAATCTATTATAACGTATATGCAACTTCGTTTTCACTTCAAGTTTTCTACAATTCGTGCTAGACACGTCCATCTTACAGTACGCACCTGCTGCGTCATTACTTTAGACACGACTGTATTATCATAGAATACAACTTATTTCTCTAAACATCAACCTATTATACAAGTTTATAAAAGAGCAGGTACAAGATGTACTTTACACGAAAGCAGCGACATTCTACTTCGCTTTACGTAGTTCCTAAAAAACACACACAGTGCGACCGATTACGGTGCACCACGCGAACGCTGCGTCATTACTAAGACACGACTATATCATCATATAATATATTTATTTCTTTAATCATCAAACTGTTACGTAGGATTGCAAAAGAATAGATACATTCGTGTACGACACACGCGGTTACGGTGCAGTACGCACACGCTGCGTCACAATTAACAGCGAACGGATCGCGGCACCGACGATAATAGCAGCATAAGACACGTCCATCGTCGATCGGACTTACACAGAGTTATCCGAAACGCGATAATAAAGTGTACGACGGTAATTGACAGAAATTACAGAACGGAGTTTCCAAGTAGCCGGCGGGCAAAGGGTTAACGTTGCACAGCCACGAGTTCAGTCGGTTTCTCGCGAACGCTCGGCCAAGCTTTTTTTCCTCGCTCGGACTGATTCATTTCGCGTCCCACTTACGGCATTTCCCAGCTGAACTTCGCCAGGGACAATGAAACTACGCGGCTGCCCGTTCGGCCGGGGAGGAGAGCCGGTTTTTGCGCGCACGCCGCGACATTATCTGCCAGCTGCTAATCGCCCGCGCTCGTTCCTTATTCAGTGTCGTAAATGTTGTCGCTAGCGTTACCGCCAACCTAGAAGAGGGGAAGCTGTTGACGGTGTTGAGGAGTGACGTCACCGGTAGTAGCCCGACACAGTGACACCGATCGCCGGTTCTACCGGGAGAAACAATCAGGCCGGCAACAGCTGAACGATTCCTTCAGTCGCTACTGTTGTTGTTGCTGTTGGAATAATACCATTTAGTTGATACAAATGTGAATCTCTACGTTGGGAGGCGCTGTGTATAAAAAAAAAGGCCTAACTCTGTTAACAGAGTCGATGAGTCGCCAGCTGTACTAGATCCAAAGATCTGGAGTAATAAATACTGTTGTTATAATTATACTATTTAGTTGATACAAAAATGAATCTCTGCGTTGACAGGCAATGTGTATCAAACAAAAGGCCTAACTCTGTTAACAAAGTCGATGAGTTGCTAGCTGTACCAGATGCGGAGATCTGGAGTAATAAATACTGTTGTTATAATTATACTATTTAGTTCATACAAAAATGAATCTCCACGTTGAGAGGCGCTGTGTATCAAACAAAAGGCGTAACTCTGTTAACAGAGTCGATGAGTCGCTAGCTGTACCAGATCCAGAGATCTGGAGTAATAAATACTGCTGTTATAATTATACTATTCAGTTAATACAAATGTGAATCTCAACATTGGGAGGCGCTGTGTATCAAACAAAAGGCCTAACTCTGTTAACAAAGTCGATGAGTCGCTAGCTGTACCAGATGCGGAGATCTGGAGTAATAAATACTGTTGTTATAATTATACTATTTAGTTGATACAAAAATGAATCTCTGCGTTGACAGGCAATGTGTATCAAACAAAAGGCCTAACTCTGTTAACAAAGTCGATGAGTCGCTAGTTGTACCAGATCCAAAGACTTGGAGTAATAAATGTTGTTGTTATAATTATATTATTTAGTTGATACAAAAATGAATCTCTGCGTTGAGGGGCAATGTGTATCAAACAAAAGGCCTAACTCTGTTAACAGAGTCGATGAGTCTACCAGATCCGAGGGTCTGAAGTAATAAATATTGGGTTGTACCGAAAATATGTAGCGATTTTGAAGGAAAATTGAAAACTAAGATTTAAATTTTAGAATACATTTATTAATACATTGTTAACAGGTCGCAAATTAGCTCGTGCTTTCGTACCCGATCGCCATAGTGGTTCTTCTACCGTCTACCACCTGTAGCAATTTTGATTACGGCAACGGTCATCTTTGATCTAAGCGCCATTACGAAAGCGCGGAAAATTATGCCTGTAACGTAGGAGGCAGGTGGTTGCGAATGCCGAGAAGTCGGGAAACGCTTTTAGATCTCTACGAATCCAATTTTGCATAGGAGCGAATAATTCGTGGAACATCGTTTCAATATACTTTGACTCTTTGAACCATGGGATTTCAGAAAATAAGATAAATCCACGTTGCACAGAAATTTCGACGCGTTTTAAATTCAATAAAACTAACAAAGAACTTAATGTAAAAACATAAAGTAGAATAACTCTGTTATTGTAAGGTGTTACTCAAATAGTCCCATCATCCCACATGAATATGACCCCATCACAATATTTCCAGCTGTGACTGAAAATGTCACCATGCATTACATCAGGTATGCAGTGCATCAAAAAGGCGAGACATTTTTAATCCCATCGTGCCCCAAAGGGAAAAGAATGATCACGGTAGGTCATTGGTATGTTAAAACATTTTATTTAGCTTAACATTTATTTTCATCGAGTTATATTTGGGATTAATTTCGTCGTAACTGTCGGATAATGAGTCTGTTGACTATTACAGACACTTACGGATGTTATGGGAAATAATTCTGTACTATGATTCACTTCTGGGGTCGATATGAACTAAATTTCTTTCTATTCACTCTTGCATCACGTTCTTGCATTCCTAGCAAACTACGTCTCTTTCTGGCTCCGACGATTCAACCATTTCCAAGATTCGTTGGGTCACGTATGTTCCATCATCATCATTCCCGATCGGACGGCCCTAATCGCTCGGTTTCAAATACCTTTCATTCTCGCCTCGGACTCTTGAATTTCGTTGCATTCCTCGGTGACTTTATCTACGCATTTTTAAACGTTCGACGTGCCGCCGAATCTCGAATAAACTCGGTCGCGTGAACGTCTTGCGTCTGATTATCTTCGGCTCGTATGTCGGCTCGTATGTCAAGCCAAAGTAAGAGAAAGCGGGAATAGAAGCGCTGAAAGTTAACTTATTATTGTAACACGAAACTTGTCAAGTTCACGGTCGTGTCTCCTTTGTAAGTTGTAAGAAAATCGATTGAAACTAGCTGGGGGTCAAAGTGATTGTAGTTCTACACCCACTAAATAAACATAGTGGTTCTACGTAAGCCTAGAGGCACATGTATTAGGGGGACCGGAAAGTAATGTCGTTTTTTTGCAGATAAATATTTAATACGTTTTTATTTTTAATTAATGATGCAATTACCCTCGTTATCAACAACCTTTTGCCATCTATTGTAAAAATTTTCTATGCCGAATCGATCAAAATCGATTTTTGAGCAAAATATCTGAAGAAAACGAATGCACGGAAACGACACTACTTTCCGGTCCCCCTAATACATAAAAATCGCAGCTACCCGAACGGAAATAAAATTTGTAGAAAATCCGCGTTCCGCCGAATTTGTCAATTTTTCTTTCGCGAGCAACTAATCGGACTATCGTAAATATCCTACGCGATTATCCTAGTTTTATCAGAGTCGAAGTCTGATACTCGTTTCACTATCGGACAGGCAATAACGTTATTTCAATACCGCTGAATGTTTGTTCCTCCTTGGTCTTCGACGTCTCGCGATAATCTCGTCGCACGATACGATGTCATAGATCATTGTTTTCGTTTTCCCCGTCTAAATCCATCCATCAAGGCCGCTTTTTGTACTAGATCTTATCTGCGCGGCAGGTAATCAGCTCGAATGCGTCGCGAGTCTGTATATCTTTTTCGCAACGCGACTCCTTATCAGCCGGTCAACCGATACTCGTCATTTTTTGTTTATCACGGAATTTTTCGCGCCCTCTCTTCGTCGATCGAGCAGAGCAACCCTTTCCGCATGCTCGTAAAACGAGTCGACAATTTTTTTCTGTTTCCCAATTCCTTTTCGTTTTCCACGAAACGCGACCGGCTGCTCGCTAAAAGTGGACTTTTGTTCCACGATCGTCCAGCTGTTGTCGTCCGGTGCAACGATCAATCCTCTGAAAGAATGATCAATCTTCTGTTAGCTTTCGTGGCCGATACAGTGTTCAACTGATAACGTGCTCACTCGGTAAACTGTCTTATTTCGTTGCGATGTCGATTTTCTATTTTGAATTCGCTTGGGTGCTCGTGAACCGGTCATCAAGGTCTAAGGTCGTTTTCTTCTGCTCGACCTTGGATAGACGTCCACTTAGGTTTTACATTACTTGGAATTAATGTTGTAGCTATTACTGTTGCAACAACGTCGCGACTGTTACTTCATACTATATTGTGTTAATATATTATTAATACGTATATACACATATATACATATTCCTGTAAATTTCCCTGATGCTTAAACACAATATTCCCCAATACTTATCAATACATATATATGTATATATATACATGTTTTACATGTTGATAAGTATTGGAGAATATCATGTTATGTATGAGGAAAACATATGGATATAAGATTCTTCCTTTTTGATATGAAAAAAAGGTCTTCGCGGAATGTTTTGCGAGCTTCAATAATTTTAGAGAAAGCAATTAATGTTCACAGAGACGGAAGCGCGTGATTGAACAGAATTCAACGAATCGACCTTAAACAATAAATATTTTGTATTAACTTCACTCAATAAATTTGCACACAAAACGTGTCGGTGATGTCAGACTGTAATTTTACAACGATTAATGTATCATTTAATCGGTAATCGTTAATTTCATTGTTAAACACTATTTTGTTCGTATTAATGCAATTTACATCATAATTTCATGCAACAACATCTTAGTCAATTTCTAGGTAACAGGTTCGCAATTTGTTATGAAATGATGCAGAGCAGTCTAGATATTGTTTGTTCGTACGGGATTGCATCGAATTACTTGATCGATTAGCTCGATATAAATCTGAATATACGTGTCTGACGGAGTAAACAGGAACGGCGTCTAGTCGTCGATTTGTCTCCATCGATTGTCGATTTGCTCGGATAAAGAGGCTATCGATTAAATGGCGTTCGTCGATGGAAATGAAAATGACGCGGGCCCGACAATCTGCAAATGATAATAACTCGTTTCTTCGAAGTTTTTCGAACACGGAAAAGACGCGATTATCCTTTCTCTGATTCCGATTTCCTGTTTATTCGTAACGGTGTCCTCTGATCCGCTCTTTGTTCCTAATTTACGAAACATTATGGGTAGTCACTGACCTTCAGCTAGCCGGTATTTTTTAAATGTTCGGCTACCGTGACGGAAACTTTTGTTATCTGCGTGTTTTCGAGCCCCGACAGCGTAAACGCAGGCAGGAAAACCTTCGTGAACCTTATAGATAAATATTTGTACGCGTTCAACTCGTATCTGGTAGTCTAAACCGAAGGAAAATAACGGAGTATGCAGTGATTCACGAAATCGTCGTTTGTCTTACGAGGTACACACGCGTTCGCGTATTAAATATTTTGCATATTCAATTAACGAGTTATGGAAAAAATTTCGTTAATCACATATATAGAGTACCATGCGAGTACCTTATAGCGAAAAGAAATTAGCATCAACGTGCGATGGTCTTCAGACTCGATTGATTAACTTCGATTGGGCAATTGATTTGCCATTAATTGAAATCAGATATCCGATAACCTTCGCTACACGATACGGAATTCTCACCCAAAAGCATAAGAAATAATTTGAAGAATATTCGACAAAATTCTTCGGAATTTATTATTAAAAAATTCGTTTCCAACGATCCGTTCTTTGCCGTCGCGACGAAAATAAGTCCGTGATTGAAACACACCGTAATTTTCCTCGACTCCGTAAGATCACGTTTGTTTGTGTCCCGCGTTTGTCTTCGAGTGCAGAAAAAATTCACGCAATTAAGAAGCGCTTCGAACGCAGTGCAAACACCATATGTGTTACGCTTCCACGAACATGTTGCCGTTGTTATTTAAGAACTCATTTTATCGGTGCACTTGACGTTAACACTTTTCACACTTTTACGATTATGAGCATCTTTGATTGCTCTCTGATTATGTCCGTGCTATATTCGATCACCGACCCTAATTCCTCCAGCTGATGTAACGTTTCAAATATAGCACCGAAAGCCATTATTGGAACTCTTAAATACAGAGGATACTTGATCTTACCTTTTTGACTACTGTACTAGGGATTTGGAGACTAGGTAGGGATTGAGAGAACAGTAGATATTGGAATCTAGGGATTTTGGAATGTAGGGATATCAGGGTGGAGAGATGGGACGTTGAGATATCGGGGCATAGGGATATTTAGATGTAGCGATACTGGGACATGGGGTCATTGGGATATAGGGGTATCGAGACGTAGGGATTTCGGGATGTAGGGGTATCGGGACGTAGCGGTTTCGGGACGTCGAAATTTCGGGAAACGTAGGAATTTCGAAGTGTAAGAATTTCGGAACATAGCAATTTCGATATATGGGAACTTCGGGGTGTAGGAATTTCGGGACATAGTAATTTCGATATATGGGGATTTCGGAGTGTAGGAATTTCGAAGTGTAAGAATTTCGGGACATAGCAATTTCGATATATGGGAACTTCGGGGTGTAGGAATTTCGGGACAGCAATTTCGATATATGGGGATTTCAGGGTGTAGGAATTTCGGGACATAGCAATTTCGATATATGGGGATTTCAGGGTGTAGGAATTTCGGGACATAGCAATTTCGATATATGGGGGTTTCGGGGTATAGGAATTTCGAGACGTAGGAATTTCGAAGTGTAAGAATTTCGGAACATAGCAATTTCGATATATGGGAACTTCGGGGTGTAGGAATTTCGGGACATAGTAATTTCGATATATGGGGATTTCGGGGTGTAGAAATTTCGAAGTGTAAGAATTTCGGGACATAGCAATTTCGATATATGGGAACTTCGGGGTGTAGGAATTTCGGGACATAGTAATTTCGATATATGGGGATTTCGGGGTGTAGGAATTTCGAAGTGTAAGAATTTCGGGACATAGCAATTTCGATATATGGGAACTTCGGGGTGTAGGAATTTCGGGACAGCAATTTCGATATATGGGGATTTCAGGGTGTAGGAATTTCGAAGTGTAAGAATTTCGGGACATAGCAATTTCGATATATGGGGATTTCAGGGTGTAGGAATTTCGGGACATAGCAATTTCGATATATGGGGGTTTCGGGGTATAGGAATTTCGAGACGTAGGAATTTCGAAGTGTAAGAATTTCGGAACATAGCAATTTCGATATATGGGAACTTCGGGGTGTAGGAATTTCGGGACATAGTAATTTCGATATATGGGGATTTCGGGGTGTAGAAATTTCGAAGTGTAAGAATTTCGGGGCATAGCAATTTCGATATATGGGAACTTCGGGGTGTAGGAATTTCGGGACAGCAATTTCGATATATGGGGATTTCAGGGTGTAGGAATTTCGGGACATAGCAATTTCGATATATGGGGGTTTCGGGGTATAGGAATTTCGAAGTGTAAGAATTTCGGAATATAGCAATTTCGATATATGGGGATTTCGGGACGTTGGTATTTCGGGACGTTGTTATTTCGGAACATAGCAATTTCTATTCTAAGAATTTCGGGGTGTAGAAATTTCGGGATGTAGCTACATTGACTCATGGGGATATCAACCAATAGAAATATCAGTCCATACATATAGTCAGTAAAGATTCCAGTCTATACGGATATCAGTCGTTTATCGTGATACTGACGTAAAGCAATGTCAGCCTATAGGGATATCGATCTACACGGATATCAGCTGCAGATAATCAAAATCCAGCGATATCCCGATTTCGGCATTCGGAAATAAATATCGCACCAGTTTTATTACTAGCCCCATTTATTTAATTTTTCGACAGTTCGCACGGATTCCGGTTTACCGGGAAGCATACTAGAATCGATGTAGACGAAATCGAAAGCATTCGAATTACAAAGAGGAAGAGTAAAATAGGAAATATTCACGGCTGACTGTATAAAATCTGTGGCCGGTGTTTGAACAGAAGGCAGCGTTGTTGCACGCGATAGACGAGGGCAGTTTCATGAATAAACCATAACGGCGTGTAACGTTTATGCTCGCTCGACAAAAGCCTCGGAAACTCAATTCGAGGAGCAGGGTCTCTGTCGCAAGACACGGCCACGAACATCGCGCGACGGGCCTCAACTTCGCTGACTAAGATTTCAACAAGACTAAATTTGACCCGGGTCATAGTCCTGAATTCACGCGGCGTCCGAACAAGATCGCTTATTTCGCACTCATCGATAAGCGAAATCGACCGGAATTCGATTCACCGCCATTTTGACCCTTTGCGCACCCATTGGTTTCCCGGCGAAACCGCCATATTCAATAATCTGTTTCATGAATTCGAATGGTACTTGAAATGGTATTTGGTCCTTCCATTTTACTTGGTGAAACCATCAAAATTTCTCAAATGGTACTTGGAATGATACTTGGTCCTTCCATTTTACTTGGTGAAACCATCTAAATTTTTCGAAGACCACTTTACATGTGAAATATTTGTTTCTCGTATTCAAATGGTACTTGAAATGGTACTTGGAGCTTCCAATTTACTTGGTGAAACCATCCAAATTTTTCGAAGGCAAGTAATTTTTCATGTTGAATAATTTTTTTTTGGAATCCAAATGGCACTAAATGGTACTTGGTGAAACCATCGAAATTCTTCAAATGGTACTTGGAATGGTACTTGGTCCTTCCATTTTACTTGGTGAAACCATTCAAATTTTTCGAAGACCATTTTACATGTGAAATATTTGTTTCTCGTATCCAAATGGTACTTGAAATGGTACTTGGAGCTTCCATTTTACTTGGTGAAACTATCAAAATTTTTCGAAGGCAAGTAATTTTTCATGTTCGATAATTTCTTTTTCGAATCCAAATGGTACTAAATGGTACTTGGTGAAACCATCAATATTTCTCAAATGGTACTTGGAATGGTACTTGGTCCTTCCATTTTACTTGGTGAAACCATCCAAATTTTTCGAAGACCATTTTACATGTGAAATATTTGTTTCTCGTATCCAAATGGTACTTGAAATGGTACTTGGAGCTTCCAATTTACTTGGTGAAACCATCCAAATTTTTCGAAGGCAAGTAATTTTTCATGTTGAATAATTTTATTCTCGAATTCAAATGGTACTTGGAATAGTATTCGGTGCTTCCATTTTACTTTGTGAAACTATCCAAATTTTTCGAAGGCATTTCGAAGTATTATCATGATTTACCCATTTTTACCTTACATCGGGATAATCACACAAAATTCGCAAAAAATGTAATTTTGATAGTCAAATTTACTCTGTGCACTTTATAGGCAGCTCTACTTCATTTGATTTGATGCAACAATTTTGAATAAATAATTTTTAACCCTTCGTGCTATAATAACGAGTCAGACTCGTGACTCACTTACAGTTCAAATATGGAAAACCTTGTCTATATTTTTAAAACTCAAACTATCAAAGGAGTAAAATGACCGTTTTATAAATTGCCTATTATGTTCAGATAGTTCTTCTTTAAATCTATGCTGCTTGTCATGAAAGGAAAGAATTAATACGTGTATTGATTCATGTTTCATCATTTATACATTTATTTTTTGACATCATTTTTAACTAGAAGATAAACGTACATTATACGTCGGTAGTTTTAGTGTTAATAAAATAAAAACAAAAAAAGTTCATTTATTTATTTAGAATGATTTTACGATTGGTCAACTTTGCGTTTGTGTCTTACCTTGATGTCTCAACGCTTTCGGGCGCAACCATAACGCAGGTTGCAAGAAGGCGGCGTTCTTTGAGAAATCATAAACTTCTTAAACGATACGCAATCTCGAACATTTCGACATCAATGGGCGCAGCTCTTTAATGGTTTAATTTACGACTTCGTTTTATGACCACCGAGCTGCACCCGATTTGCATTAATCGCATTAGAAACGGACAATCGATGTACTCCATCAATATTTATTAACGATAAACGTTCACACGGTATATCAATCATCTCGGTGGAACGGTCATACAACGAACTGGTCGAAGACAAAGCCGGAGGTGCGAATACAACGAGCTCATCGTGCATCATCCGCTATTTGTTTGTTTCCGTTATCGAGCATTTCCTTGATCTCGCCGTAAACAGAAATTATCTGCGTGAACTTTGCATCATGACCTTCCTTCTTGTTCAGCAATCGCTGTTCGTTTATGTACGTATTGGTCTGGAGACTTGAAAATGTTGACTAGCTACCGCGTTAAGTGTCGCATGGAATTCGAGGGCTGCAGCGAGTACCGTGAAGCTACAGCGCGTCACCCAGGAATTTATTTATTATAAATTCATATGGTATTGCTTAAGGGTAATATTCTTCGAAAACATTCACTCTTGTGAAGCGGAACTTGACAGAATCGACACATACCTTGGAACCTCTATCGTGCTTGCCACTTTTGCAGTTACGAACTCACTAAAAGATACTACCTAAACAGCGAAAGCAGTAAGTTCATCAGACGGATCGCACAGCAACTACCGTTAACAAGATAGAGCTCAATGGGCATAAAAATGAAAAACACCCGCGGCCCGATAAAAATTCAAGCAAAGTACTCTACGTGGTCCGTCGCAAAAACGTAAATTCACGTGGCCCTTCTTAGGAAGTCAGAATGCAGAAACGTGTATTTACGTGACCCGTCTATAGAAGTCGTAATGCAGAAACGTGAATTTACGTGGCACGTATTCGAAACTCAGAATGGGAAAAAAATGTGGTGAATGCGAGAAGAAGACCGATCAATCGCGTTGCAGCGAATCGAATCCAAGTGCCATCTTCGGAGCTCCGAATCGGCTGAATGTCAGAAGTCACGAACGAGTACGTCGATGCCCGGCAACATTTACCGCAAGACCTGTTACTAGACCGTAGTACTACGTCGATCCGTTACGAAATGCCCCAGCAGTTACGCAAGTACGCGAACGAGCGCAATCAGTTCCAGCAAAACGAGCTGCACCTTGGATCGCGCGAATCATCATCGGGGGCTTATCTAAAAGGGGCACACGGAATCGTGTTCGTCTATCCAGCTGACACGCGTGCATGGATTTCTTTGTTTCGACAGAGAGATCCATTCCCGATCGCCGTCATCGAGCTTCTTATTGGCCGGCCGCCGATGCTAATGGTGCAACCGCATAATCGTATTTCAGGACATGGCAATTTTTATATATAGGAGTTTCGGGACAGGGCAATTTTGATACATAGGGATTTCGCGGCGTAGGAATTTAGGGATATAACAATTTCGATATATAGGGATTTCGGGACGTAGAAATTTCGGGACATGGCAATTTTGATATATAGGGATTTCGGGACATGGCAATTTTGATATATAGGGATTTCGGGGCATAGGAATTTCGGGACATAGCAATTTCGATATATAGGGATTTTGAGGCGCAAGAATTTCGGGATATAGCAATTTCGATATATAGGGATTTCGGGACGTAGGAATTTCGAAACATGGCAATTTTGATATATAGGGATTTCGGGATGTAGGAATTTCGGGACATGGCAATTTTGATATATAGGGATTTCGGGGCGTAGGAATTTCGGGACATAGCAATTTGCATATATAGGTATTTTGGGGCGCAGGAATTTCGGAATATAGTAATTTCGATATATAGGGATTTCGTGGCGTGGGAATTTCGGGACATAGCAATTCCGATATATATGCATTTTGGGGCGTAGGAATTTCGGGACATAGCAATTTTGATATATAGGGATTTCGTGGCGTAGGAATTTCGGGGCATAGCAAATTTGATATATAGGTATTTCGAGGCGTGGGAATTTTGGGACATAGCAATTTCGATATATAGGGATTTCGGGACGTAGGAATTTCAGGACATGGCAATTTCGATATATAGGTATTTTGGGACGTTGGAATTTCGGAGCATAGCAATTTTGATATATAGAGATTTTGGGACGTAAAATTTCGGGGCATACCAATTTCACCTTGGATCGTGCGAATCATCATCAGGGGCTTATCTAAAAGGGGCACACGGAATCGCGTCCGTCTATCGAGCCGACACGCGTGTACGGATTTCTTTGTTTCGACAGAGAGATCCATTCCCGATCGCCGTCATCGAGCGTTTTATTGGCCGGCCGCCAATGCTAATGGCGCAACCGCGTAATCGCGTTTCCACGTGCAGACTGCACCTGAACGTGAGTAACGAGCGCGTCTGCTAGGAAACTAGGCATATAGGAATCTAGGAACGACCGGCTGCGTTACGCGAGAAAGGACAAAGCCTCGCATGAACGAGCCTAGCCAAGCGATTCGATTCGACCCACTCGACGAGAATGCGATACTTCATCTGGTTAACGCGTTGATTGCCGCGCTACAGATAACTGTCGTCGCTGCGCAACGATAGTGTGAGTTGCGAACAATATGGGCGATTGATTTTCCGATGCGTTGCCCTGCCACGGTGTTCCGAATCGATTGCGTTTCACCGAAGGTGGGGGAGTTTCGGAATTTTCTGATTTTAATGGAGATCGATGGCTCGGGATGGGAGATTACGTTGATTCCAGAATGTAGGGTGATATCACCCGCGATGATTTAATGCATCGTGATCCCTGAGTGGTGAGATTGCACGATGTGGATCCTTTGCGTGGTGATACCACGAGCTGTAGATATACCACGAATGATACTCCTTTACGTAGTAACGCTGTAAGTAGTTAAGTGTGTGGTACTATGCGATGCTATAAGAGGAATCTACTATGTGTTGTAATACTTCAAGGATAGATCATACATGTGGCGTATGATACACATTCTACGTATGGTGATGATATTAAAAGTGGTAGATATTACGTATGGTAATAATTCAAGTGGGGGATCCTACATGTGGAGGATTTTACATGTGATGATCCAATGCATGGTAACCCAATGTGTATCCGATGCATGGTTGATCTCACACATGATGATCCTACGCGTAGTGATGACATTGCAAGCGATAGATCCTACGCATGGTAACAATTAAAGTGGCGGATCCTACACGTGGAGGATCTTGCATGCGATGATCCAATGCATGGTAACCCAATGTGTAGCGATCCTATGCATGGATGATGTCGTATGTATGATGATCATATGCGATGACTTATTTTCTCTGGATTATTTTTTTTATCTTGGTACTAACTCAAAATCGAGGTACATAGCATCTGAGTGTACATTTTCGAGCATTACTTAGACAGGCTATCGGATTTGCTTTCAATTTTTGAAACGTCCCTATCATTTTCGCAGTTTCGCGGAAGTTCAAAGTGCGCGGGTACAAACATTCGAAGCTGTCCGATGCAATAAGGTTTTTCATAAGTCTATATTGACGGTTTATAGCTTCTTATTGTATTCTTTATCTCTAGAGATAAAGGTATGAACAAAGGATATTCAACATCGATTACAGAACAATCACTTTCCCTATTTTTAATATTATGCTCTAGAACAAAGCCTTCGAAACTGTCTATCATCCTTGTTTCGTCATACATCTTGATTAAAATCGAATGAAAGTAGCATGAATTAGCCGGTAAATAAAAAATGATTATCCATTTATTTCGATCCCGTTATCTTTCGAAAACGAAAACTCCAGACTCGAGGACAATCAAATCGAGGTAAAGCGCGAACGTTTTTATCGCGGTGAATTGTTAACGAATGACACGTTGATAGAATACAATGAAAAATGGATATGCAGCTCCAAAACGGAGCGTGAGTTATCTTATGGAAAAGGAGCTGTCATTGGAGACAAGGTACGAGCGTGTTGAAGGATGAACTGAATCATCAGCGTGTAATTTTTTTCACGACCGCCATCACGGAGGTCATGTTCGAGCCACACTTTCGTTTCTCAACTGTTAACACCTTCACCGATCGCCTATACCACGTACGAATTTATTAAAAGTTAATTCGAATCAACTAAAATTAACGCTAGATAATAGAGACTAGCACAAATTACTACAAAATGAATTCAAATTTTTCTCTGTACGTACGAAATGAATACAGGTTGATACAATTTCTGTGTGTACGTATAAAATGAATATAGGTTTTTACAACTTTCAGGTGTATCGTCAAAATGAATACAGATTAAGGCAATTTTTGTGTGCATGTACAAAATAAACAGGAATTGGTTCAATTTTTGTGTGTATGTATAAAATGAATACAGGTTAATACAATTTTTGTGTGTACATATAAAATGAATACTGTTTAATACCATTTTTGTGTGTATATACAAAATGAACATAGGTTAATACAATTTTTGTGTGCACATATAAAATGAATACTGGTTAATACCACTTTTGTGTGTATATACAAAATGAACATAGGTTAATACAATATTTGTGAGCACATATAAAATGAATACTGGTTAATACAATTTTTGTGTGTATATACGAAATGAACATAGATTAATACAATTTTTGTGTGTACGTACAAAATGAACATACTTAAATACAACTTTTATGTGCACGTTCAAAATGAATACAGATTCATTCAATTTTTGTGTGTATGTATAAAATGAATACAGGTTAATACAATTTTTGTGTGTACATATAAAATGAATACTGGTTAATACAATTTTTGTGTGTATATACGAAATGAACATACTTAAATACAACTTTTATGTGCACGTTCAAAATGAATACAGATTCATTCAATTTTTGTGTGTATGTATAAAATGAATACAGGTTAATACAATTTTTGTGTGTACGTACAAAATGAATACAGATTAAGGCAATTTTTTCAGTACGTACAAAATGAACATAGGTTAATACAATTTCTGTCTGCACGTTCAAAATGAATACAGATTCATTCAATTTTTGTGTGCACATATAAAATGATTAAATGTTAATACAATTTTTGTGTTTGACTTTGGATCATAGTGTGGATGGGTTCTCGAGTTTTTTTGGTAGAGAAGGAATTTTTAGTCTACACGAGCGTTTTATTTCTTCCCTGCTTACGTCACAGGTCCAAAATTCGCATACAGAGTGCAAAAAGAATTGCATCGCGTCACCGTGCAGAAACAGGCACAAGCATAACCACCAGCAATTTATCAAACTGCTACCAAACAAAACAGCAGACAATTTAACACTAAAACTTCCAAATTGTTCAAATTATCGTTCTACTAATTTCCTAATTCAAGTAACAAAAATTGTTAAGATGGTTTTCATGAGATTTGTGCTAATTCTTCTCAAGATTAAAAATTAATATGTGTATTATTTTATGTTACCCCGGTTGTTATTACATTTTTAACTTCAAAGTAATTGTACATTATACGTCGGTGATTTTAGCATTAATCATAAACCGTAAGTTTCGACGTAATAATAAAATTGTTGCGATCAAATAAATTTAAACGAATGTTTAATGTAGGAGTTGATAATATAGCAGGGTCACTGTGTTCCGTTGATCATGAAGGTGGGCCGAGACGAAATTTTAAAAGGATTTTTCACTTATTCATCCTATGTCAATCAATCTTACAGTCTCGGTATACTAAAATATTCGTAACCTCGATTCATAACGAAGTTGATAATTATCTCGAACGAAATTCAGATTAATAATTCGGCGATTAATGATCTAATACATTAATAACTCGATGGATTAGTAAAAGGTACAACTCTTTTGAAACTTTGGTTTCAAATTTCATGACCATGATCATGTACGATCCACGGTTCGCCGAAATGTATTCATGTAGTTTAGTAATTATGCTTTCATCTTCCTTATTTTGGCCTTAAGACAATTATTTCTAATGTGATACACATGAATGGAAAGCACACAAAACACACTTTGAAACACTTTGTCAAAAATATTAACATATACAGTAGCGGACAAAAGTTTAAGACTAAATGGAAAAAATAAATAATTGATTTACTGTTCATAAAAGCTATAAATAGTGTTCTACTTTCGGTGTTAACTAATTAGACATTCATTTATACACTTATAAAAAAAATTTCATTTTGATATTTTGCTCAGTAGCGAAGTTACAAAAATGTTCATATAATATTTCAAATGAAATCATCGTCTTAAACTTTTGTCCACTACTGTATATTATGTTAAATATATAATAATAATAACAAAACACTATATATTCGACATAAGTAAAGACATCCGGTTAGAAAAAAAACTTGTAACTGTATGAATACTTTTTTGATTATAATGTTACTCTTGTTCATCAAAAAGTAGCAACTCGTTGGTATTATTTTTAAAAATAATAATTTAGTGGCTAATGAAAATAAAGGGTTATGTATATCGTTTGAAAGTTTATTTTATGTGCTCTGCATTCGTGTATATCGCATTATAAGTAATTGTCTCGAGTTCAAAATAACGAGGATGAAATTATAATTAATGTATCGTATGAATACTTTTTTGGACCACTGTATATCGTACCAAATCGATCGTATATGACCTACATAGTTATCAGTTACACGATCACACAATCGGGGATTTGGTTCCACGAAGACCGAATTTGCTCGCGAGATCAAACAATCCGAATTTAGAATCGTGCCTCGGACCTGTTGCACCGGTGTTGTATCAATCCTCGGAGCTGTGCCTGAAGAAAACGGAGTCAATTATGATTGACGTCAGACGGAACGGACTGTTCCCAAACTTTCGTCAGAAATTCTTCGAAGGTGTCCAAACTGGCGTGCGAGAACTGACGTCACTGATAAATTATCTGCCAGGCATTCCCGGATCTTGCGAAACGTATTCGGCCACGGGGATAACTGGCTGTTCCAATTTTTCACTGACTCACACGCATTGGTCAACCCCTGCAACGTATTTTGCAAGGAGCACAATTTCTAGAACGCGCAGATTATCTCTGCGAACGATAGTGCTTTTTGTTAGTCATCCGCGAGTGTCGTCCGATAGTGATGGGTGGAATCCGTCATTCGGTGACTCAAAGAATTTCTAAATTGAATTTTAACATTCAATTAATTAATTTGCAGTAAACTCAATTTTATATTAATTCTTTGTACTCCATGGGAGACTCTCATTCTCCATTTGACTTTGTAGCAATCTTCATCAATGACAATCTTGAATAAATAACTTTTAACTACATTATTTTTAATTCTAAAGTCCGCACAATCACACTAATAGATTGTGATATTTATTATAAAACCATCATCGTTTGATAATACGATCGTTCATTGTGCACTTATAATTTTACAATGTGGCTATTTATACGTTCAATATGTATTCACACTGTATACATGCAGTATGTATGCACAATGTATACATCCAATATATATACATATACAATGTATATGTATATGCAGTATATATACATGTATATAATTCATACATGCAATATGTATACATAATGTGTACATAAAGTATGCATACACAATGTATACATTCAGTATGTATACAGAATGTATACATTCAGTATGTATACAGAATGTATACATGCAGTATGTATATGCAATGTATACATGCAGTATGTATATGCAATGTATACATGCAGTATGTATATGCAATGTATAGATGCAGTATGTATAAACAATTTATACATACAGTAAATATACAAGTTAGCAAGTTCAGTTAGTTCGTTAAGTTATGTTAAGTGAATCGTACATTATGCCAAAATGATAATTGTGTACACATACGTATGTACAAATAGCCAATCGTGTATACTGCAAGTATGAACAGTCACATCCATAATCTTCTAACAAGCAAATTACTAATAGCAAGTTAAAAAATGACCATTTCATAACCGTTCGAGGACCACGTATACCTTGCAAAGGTCCGATGTAGAAAAAATTAGGTTGAGTTCCAAGTTACCTTATATCGTTCTTCACGCCGTTGTGCACCGATCGTTATGCTAAATCCTATTCGTCGAAAAGACGCGAAGGTTAGCATTTCAGGGTTAAGCTCGACGATAAGTGGCACATAACTAACAAGATTTGCAGAGAATCTCGTGGAGCTTCCAGCGGGCTCTTAGAGGACGCGAGACATTGTCGTTTGTCTTCTTTTCGTATTCACCGATTCTCGTCGAGAGTTTTCATTTTTCAACACCTTTTCACTCGGATGTTTATGGTTCCGCGTATCGTTAACGGAACCCGGGTAGCAACAGCCGGTTCAAACTACTTTTTCTTTCTCTTTTTTTTTTTTTAACCGTAAACAGTGCAATATACGTTTTAAGTAGCATGGTGCTAAGCTGGCCCTCGAGTGAATTTTACGTGTCCCGTTATGCGGACCGAATCTCGGCGCATTCTTCGATCGAGGTCATGGCTCTGCGAACGTGGCCGGTATCTTGTAGCTGTTCTCCGGTTATTCCGTGTCTGATCGACCGAATCGGTTAATGAAACCGGCACCTCCAAACGAAGTTAGACCGTCCCCGTTCGCGATTCGGCACCACGGGAGAGATTAATATTTCGCCGTTAGAAATTAGAATATTTCTGGTACGACGTTTGATGTACTCGACTGAGACAGAGATTAGGGTATTCGGGGAGTCGTGGGTTAGGGTATTTGGGCGATCGGGGATTTGACAGAGTGACAATTTAGGAATCAGGTCATTTGGAAGATTGAACATTTGAAAATTTGATAATTTGGAAGGTGAAACGTTAAACGAGTTGAATGATTGAGGATTTGGGGTTTTGGAGACTCGGTGATTTGAAAGGTGAGAATTTGGGTGATTTGGATATTAACCCTTTGCGGTCGAACGGCGACTATCACTCACCATTTGATTCGGTGCAACAATTTTTAATAAATAATTTTTAACTTATAGTATTATGCACGTGACGTTTGAACACAGGGAAACAGACAATATTGGCACTTAATAATAAAAATATGATTATTTCAAAAAAGTTGATCCAACTTTTTAACGAGGAAGTTTTACAGTCGCTGTTTGCTGATGGTTAAAGTACTCTCGACCGCAAAGGGTTAAACAAAATTGTGAGTGTGAGTCACCTTTTGCGTTCAAAGAGTTAACCCTTTGTACAATTTCTACTGTTAGCATATAGCAACTCTGGAACTTTCTGCTCGAAACGTTCCACGAATTTATTTGAAATCATTAGTTTTTTGAGAGTATTCTGTACATGACTTTGCAAATAATTAGAACGAACAACGTGTGATCGAAATTGAATCACGTCGAACGGACGCAAAATGAGCATAGAATCGTACAGTTATGTGCCAAGCAAAAAGAAGTAACGACCTCTTTATCTGGCAGATGATTCACGGACATCATGGTTTCTCAAATATTTAATCAGCAGAGAATTCATCAAAGAGCCCACGCGTTTCGCGGCGGCCCAGCGTGGGCGATGTTATGTGTTTTCTAACGCGCTACTTGGAGCGGTAGCCGTCAGAAACGATTATCGATCCCTAGGAATTCGCGTCGATAGAAGCGACTTGCATGAATTGGTAGGTACGAACGGCCCGTGTCACCATTGTCTCGCGCTATAGTCACCGTTGTTATTCATAATCGTGCATAGTTCGAACACCTGCGCGGATAGCGAAAGGTCGACACGAAACCGGTGCAAACCTATTCTGACCGGCAGAAAATCGACTGGAAACGATTTTTAACCCGGCACCGTACAATTTCACTTTGTGACCAGCTACGCCATTACTCATGCGCTGAACTACTTGCTGAATACTACGAGAATACCTTGCACAAACCTTCTCGCTACTGCGATAGGTATATCCACCGTAAATACGGTTCGTTGTTAACCCTTTGCGGTCCTATGTCGAGTGTGGCTCGACATAGCGTTTCTCTTGGGTCGTAGAAAAAATTCGGATAAACAGGTTGATTCAAGACGTTTTCATTTCTTTGCCACTTGTCACAGATTCAAAATATATTTGTTAGGCAATCTGCATTATCGGAATACTTTTTATTGTAAACCCACTTCTTCATCTATTTTGTAAGGTAATTAAGGAGCTGTAGGTAAAAGAAATTAAGGACCGCAAAGGGTTAACACTAAATCTACCAAACCGGTCAAAATGACCATTTAACCAGTTAAGTGTGTTTGACGACAGTCATGGAAATGTGGAAGAATTTTTTGTCACGTCGGGTATACTCCTAAATCACAGCTAACTGGTTCAACAAATAAGTCAATACTGGTAATAGAATTGTTTATTTTATAAAATAGACCCATCTTTTTCGCCGAATATTTTAACTCCGACATTTATTTTGTGATTAACGAGTATACGTACAAAAGGGAGCGCCACAGTTAACTGGTTGACAAGTTTCTAATTTTAAGTAACAAAGGATGCTTAGGCGTCTTTTGAAATTCATGTTGATTTCCACAAAGAGAAGGGACTAATGTGGACATTAATTTGTGTTTTATCGTTCGTTTATTTATTTTTCAACTACATTTTTAATTTCAAAATAAGCCTGCATTACACGTCGGTAGGTTTAGTGTTAAGTCAGGTGTCGAAGCAGTTGTGCTAGATTCTGATATTTTCATATTTCCACATTCTAAAACTTTGATATCTTCAAATTATGAAATTCTTTAATTAACGAACTTTTGAAATTTGTAAATCCTCGGATATATAAATCCATAAGTTTGCCAACCTGCAAATTTATAAATACAAAAATGAACAAATGGTGGAGTTTGTTTATACTCTCATGTATCAACATCAATTATCATCTTTTTCAACATCAATTTTGATCTAGATTCAAAATCAATTTACATTAAATTTTAAATTATAAATCTTTATATGCAAATCTATATCGAAATCAAACTTGCTAATCCTCAAATTCTTCAATTTATAAATTTCCTAATGCAAGTGCCCAAGTGTCCACCTCATAAATCGTCAAATGTAAAGAGGTTGTGCTAAAAAACGAAATCATAAGGAAAACAAGATGACAAAGGTTCACATGTCCGACATTTCAGATACACCAACTTAATATTTTGTTTCATTTATATTTTCTAATTGAAATGTTGTTACAAAAATATATTTATATCACCAATACGAGTATATTTCAAATAAAATCTATTACTTTTACGTATTAATTCGTATGGCATCAAATTAAATCCGTTCTGCAGGCATAAAGATCTTCAAATAATTCAGTACGCAAGGGGTTAATTATGGGGAATCGTTGCTCGTTGGTAGCCGCATAGTTTACAGTTATCATTGTTTGATGGAATGCGGCCTTCCTTTCCTGTTTCCCGACGAGGCCAGTCCGGCTCGCTGCGAAATACGAACAAAACCCGGAAAGTCCTTGATCGAGCCGCTTTTGCAAGCGTTTTCGCCGGCACCTCGAGCGTCGCATTCTTTCGCGATTAACGCACGAAAAAGGGACGAAGCTGCGAGCGTCAGAAAAATACGGGAAACGAACGTGACCGTGCAAGCACACAGGTGTCCGCGAACGACCAATCGGCCGATAGCGAATTCCACGGATCGATAAAAGCATTTAGGTATGCACGCTTGTAAGCAACGTCGACGATTGCGAAAGTTTGCCCGCGAATTTCCGATACCGTTGCGATACGGACGCCTTATCGTGCATTTAGCTACCGGGGCAGGTTCGTTTAGGAATATTTTCGTTATGGGAAATGGTCGTTCGAGTGGAATAGCGTACAGAGTGTTGTTAGGTTGAGGTAGAGCGAGGTAGAATCGGTGATAAGAGAAGAATGGTCTGTTTGTGATGTTGGGGGATGAGGAGACATTCGGGTTGGGTGAATTCGAATTGGAAGTGAGGTATTTGATAGGGTTTGATGTGGTTTAATTTGGACACAATAAGATTTCGAGTCGATGAGATTGAATTCGGACCGAAGTAGTTTGATGTGGTTCGATTTGACGCGATTGAATTCCGTGTAAGCCAATTCGATGCGATCGAATTTGGCGCAAACGAAATCGATAGGGTTCAATTTGATGCGATTGAATTCGGCACGAACCAAGTCTATGCGATTGAATTCGGATCAATGCAATTCGACGCGATTGAATTCCGTGTAAGCCAATTCGATACGATTTAATTCGATGCTATCGAATTTGCCACAAATCAATTCGATGCGATTGAATTCGGCACGAACCAATTCCACGCGATTGAATTCGGATCAATACAATTCGGCGCGATCGAATTCGGATCAATGCAATTCGACGCGATTGAATTTGGGACGAAGCAATTCGATATGATTTAATTTGATGCTATCGATTATGCCACAAATCAATTCGATGCGATTGAATTCGGCACGAACCAATTCCACGCGATTGAATTCGGATCAATGCAATTCGACGCGATCGAATTCGGATCAATACAATTCGACGCGATCGAATTCGGATCAATGCAATTCGACGCGATTGAATTTGGGGCGAAGCAATTCGATACGATTTAATTTGATGCTATCGATTATGCCACAAATCAATTCGATGCGATTGAATTCGGCACGAACCAATTCCACGCGATTGAATTCGGATCAATACAATTCGGCGCGATCGAATTCGGATCAATGCAATTCGACGCGATCGAATTCGGATCAATACAATTCGACGCGATTGTATTTGGGACGAAGCAATTCGATATGATTTAATTTGATGCTATCGATTATGCCACAAATCAATTCGATGCGATTGAATTCGGCACGAACCAATTCCACGCGATTGAATTCGGATCAATACAATTCGGCGCGATCGAATTCGGATCAATGCAATTCGACGCGATTGAATTCGGATCAATGCAATTCGACGCGATTGAATTTGGGGCGAAGCAATTCGATACGATTCAATTCGATGCTATCGAATTTGCCACAAATCAATTCGATGCGATTGAATTCGGCACGAACCAATTCCACGCGATTGAATTCGGATCAATACAATTCGGCGCGATTGAATTCCGATCAATGCAATTCGACACAATTTAATTCGATGCTATCGAATTTGCCACAAATCAATTCGATATGATTCAATTCGATGCGACTGAGTTCGGACCAACACAATTTGAACCGATTCAATTCGGACCAATTCAATTCGATCCTATTCAATTCGGCCCAATTCAGTTCGATCCTATTCAATTCGGCCCAATTCAATTCCAATTAACCCATTTGCTACCACGATACCCAAATGGGGATTCCAATATATATTTTTATACATATTCTTTTTTTGTTACTTGCAATAGGATTATATCAAATCAAATTTCTATTCGGCGAACACTTACATTAAAGTATCCAAAATTATTTTCTGTTTCGATATCGCCTAACTTATACAAATGTGTGACATGTAAATTTACAACTCATACGATAAAATTAAAGCGAAAATTGCACAGTTAATGGGTTAATTAAACTGGATGCGATTCAATTAGATTCAACTCATTCCTACATAGTTTGTTTCAATGTGATTCAATTAAACATAATTCAGTGCGGCAGTATACAGTATAGTGCAATTTAATTAGTATGATACAATATAATGGAATTCGATGCAATTAAACAACACACAATGCAAGATTCAATTCGACACGATACATCAAGATTCAATTTGATACTACATGATTCAACACCGCATAACTCTACACAGTTTAATTCCACACGAAATCATTCAATACCAAGCAACATTATGCGATTCGATTCAACAATGCTCAATTGGAAATCCCTCACAATTGCATGCAATTAAGTTCGAGATCATGCGACCCACAAAATCTCAGCATAATTAAATTCGAGATAATCCACAAAAGTCGAGCACAATTAAATTCGAGTTCGTCGAACTCGTAAAAGTCGAGTAAAACTAAATTCGACACCACGCAATCTGACACAATTCGAGAAGATACGATTCATCGTAATTCGATCCAATCAAATTCGACGCGATTCGACCTGGCCTAATTTTTCATTTTCCACGCGGCATAGAACCATAATACTTTAGCGTATCGATTATTTTTGCACTTGACACTGAGTCTTGACTGTGAATATATATTTTTCATAAATATTGATGCAACTAATTGTATCATAGTTCGGTCGTCGTTGCTTGAAATATTCAGTTAGTTATTCAACGGTGATATTTTGCATTGCATCGCGATAGACGAGATGTTAATTTCACTTTAAGAGAATACCAACAGGCATAATGATTTCAGGAAAAAGAACGAATGCTCGTCGCATAAAACCGTTCATCTTTTATTCATATATTCGTTCCCGGGTGAAAGTATTAACATGGTAACGAGTTTCTGCTGGAATATTGATATTAAACATTACCATATAAAATTGCATATTTTTATTCACGATGTTTTTAACTATTTGATCGAACGGTCCATTAATTCGATAGAATAAATCAGATCGATTTGTAATCGCTGTGACGGCCATTTTGTTACGCGGGATCGAGCAAAGTTCGTAGAAAAGTGAAAAAAATTTTAATAAGAAATTAAAGACACAAAGGGAATAAAATAATGTCGAGTATACGAGTTGTATTCGTCAATTTATTTTAAGAGACCGGTTAATGACAAAGTTAAATGTTAGAAGAGAAAAAGAATAGCTAATAGAACACGCTTTGTAGAAATTCAACGGATAAAAAGATCAAACGTTTTTCTATGTATTGACGAGAAACAAAGGATTCGTTCGAGTTGTTTTTATCTGAAACGAACAATTATCTCCGCGTTTCGATGACTTGTGTTTTGCATAAGTTGTCGTTGACGTAATACTAGTCTCGTAATCTAACAGTTCACGTCCTGCTCGCTCGTGGTCGATAATTTTTATTAACATAATAACACCTCGTTAAATGACACAGATCAGTGCGTTAGGCGACGATTTTCTCTCAATGATTCATATTGTATTTCGTTATTTTTCTCTCCTTATTGTTCCTCGATTTTACGTGCAAAAGATAAGATTATCCAATTCATTTAAAATAATTCTTCGACACTTTAAACGGGAAGATTTTTAAGAAAATCTTTACTTCTAAATTGTGACGAATTGATATAAAATTATAACGTCCAAAATAATTATTGTCGATGTCATGTTTTCTTCGAACGTTACCATCCATAAAATATATCGAATAATACATGGACATAAAATACTGTGCCGTTACTTAAATTTATTAGATACAATATATAAATTATAATAAAATTGCTTATTAACTCTAGAAATACCAACATTAAATGCATACTTACTTTAGAATTGAAAATGAAGTAGAAAAATAAAGAAATAAATATTGCAGCATCATCTAACGTATACAACCATTCATTAGCTCAATAAAACATGATAAATATTTTCACAAAATGCCACAAAATTTTATGGCATATAATGTCAAACCCGAAACCAGTCATACTGACTGGTTGGTAGTTCTATTGTTAAAGACAATTGAATTCGTTGTTTATTTATTATGATACGCGTATATTTCCCAGTAAAAATCATTGAGAAATCAAATTTCGCGGCACGCATTGGGTCGAAAAAATGGCGGCGCCGTTCAAAATGGATGCATTTCGGTGCCGCGATCACGGGGTCTCTGATTGTGCGGCTGTTCAGCGACACCTCTAAACAAAATTGATCGCGTTCAGTTGCATAAGTAAAAATTTCGTTGCCCAACGTGGTTTTGTCGTTGCAACACGATCCCGAGGCGGCGAAACTCTTCGTCGGCGAGCAATTCGGCGCAGAGTGTACCTTGTGAAATGAAGCAAAATGCACTTTCACCCGTTATTGCGTTTCGCAACCTCCCACCATCGCCGGCATCGAGCTACAATTCTGCTCGTCGTTCGACGAAAGTAAATTCTTCCCCACTTTCCAGCGATCCACCTTTCCATCGTGTTTGGTTTCAATTGTTTCCAGGGATGAGTTTCACCTCGGCACGTTCACGGTTCCTCCGAATGATTTTCACATCTATTCGGTTTTTATCGCCGGTAATTATCGGTTACTGATCACGATCGATATCTCGTTGGCCCTAGATAACTAGACTTGAATCGATGTCTCTTTGGAACTAATCACTCGACTCGCCCGAGTTAACACGTTTCGTGCCGAGCCATTTTTGCCTGACATCTTGTTCAGGACACTTGATATTTTCATTATCACTAGGTTTACGGGACGCGTAAAAATAGCGGATATTAACCAGTTAGCTGTGTTTGACGACTATACTCGTCACGAAGAAGTGGCAGGATTTTGAGTATACTCCTTGATCACATGTAGCTCGTTAACCAAACAAGAAAATATTAGCAATAATATTGACAATTTTATAAAATAGACTCATCTTTTTGACCCTATATTTTATCAGCGACACTTATTGTGTTATTGACGAGTATACCACAAAAGCGGGCGCACAGCAAACTGGTCAAAATTCTTATTTGCAACTGCGAAAATGATTAAAAAGCTTATGTTGAAATGAATATTAACCATCATCGTGATGAAGAATCTTTCTATACACTGATACAAGTATTTACTTCTTTTTATGGTTCATTTTCAATTTAGACGCAAATGGTCATCGAACTTCCGTAAATCTAGTGTTAAAAATGCAGCTGCGAGTGTTCATGCGTGCGATCATCTCGCATCAAACAAATCCGACGTGTCGGGGTATTTACAAACGCGTCCCGGCATGTACGTGGGTGTAATTCCTGAGGGAGTCTCGTGGAAGGGGGTGAAAACGATGGAAAGGAGGAAATCGATGGAAAACGCTAGATGGAGAAGGAAACACGGTGGAGGTCGGTGGAGTGTATGGTCAGCGAGCCACGTGCGCTGCACTCGAGCGCACTTTCACCGTCGACTTTCAAATTTCTTCCCCTCTCTTCGACGAATTTTCCCCGGTTACCGGGGTCCCCCTCGTGTCCACGACGATCCTTTTTCTTTCTTCCCTTCCCGCCGCGTTTTCTTCCGTCTCGTGAAAGATCCGAGGTCGACGACCAACCGACGCATGGGTCCCCGACAACCCCGAAATTCCTACCGGAGGATCGTTTCCTGGGCTACCGGCTGGGTCTACGAGCTACGCGTTTTAAAACACCGTTGCGTAACGATCGTTAGATAACGCGTCACCCAGGGACATCGCTCGATTAACGGATTCGATGGGAAAATTAATCGATCGTGATGCGCGATACGGATATTTCGCGGTGGATCTAATTTTATCTGTCCCGAGGTGGCCGATGTTTGTTCGCGGCGTTCGAATTTTTCGAAACCCACACCTAGTATAACGAAGCCAAATTAATTAGGTCACATCGGGTTTATTAGTTTTTTGGTTTAACGCGATGATCATTCGTATGTGGCTATTCCAGTACAAATTTGGTTGAATCATTTATTTAAGAGGAACTTTCGAGAATTGTTGAATGTTGGAATTGTGATACACATCAACGGATTAAAAAAAGAAATTGAAAGAGTATGTATACTTGTTCTTATGGCGTATGTGACATATGTGACCGGGGCTGCCATTTCAATTAAGTTAATCATTTATAAAAAAAGTCAGTGGAGGGAATGTTTGAGGGCTGTAAATATTCAGAAAATAACGTACATCATCAACTAAAAAATAAAATTGAAATATTATCTGCCCTAGCTTATACATGATACGTCATACTTCATATATGACGTACGTGAGCTGTAAGATCAGTTAAGTTAATTATTTATAGGATGAGCAAACGAAAGGGATATTTGAGGGTTCAGATTATTGAGACAATGACATACATTGATAAATAAAAAATTAGATTGAAAAATCAGGTATCTTTGTTCTTGTATCGTATGTGACATATGTGGCCTGAGCTGCAAAATCAGTTAAGTTAATTATTTATAGGATAAGCAAACGAAAGGGACATTTCAGGGCTCAGATTATTGAGACAATGACATACATTGACAAATAAAAAATTAGATTGAAAAATCAGGTATCTTTGTTCTTATATAGTATGTGACATATGTGGCCTGAGCTGCAAAATCAGTTAAGTTCATTATTTATAGGATGAGCAAACGAAAGGGATATTTGAGGGCTCAGATTATTGAGACAATGACATACATTGACAAATAAAAAATTAAATTGAAAGATCAGGTATCTTTGTTCTTATATCGTATGTGACATATGTGGCCTGAGCTGCAAAATCAGTTAAGTTAATTATTTATAGGATGAGCAAACGAAAGGGATATTTGAGGGCTCTGATTATTGAGACAATGATATACATTGACAAATAAAAAATCAAACTGAAAGATTACGTATCTTGATTCTTATGTCGTATGTGACATACGTGGCCTGAGCTGAATTTTGAATTAACTTAATTACTCGTATGAAAAGCAAACGAAAGAAACTTCCGAAGGTTCATAATATCAAGACAATGATATGCCAACAGATTAAAAAATGAAATTGAAAATTAAAACACATACCCATACTATATGGGTGACGTGTCAGTCAAACTTTTTAACCATAATGTTTTCGAGTCTGCCACCGGTAAAAATACTTTCTCGAGTCCAAGGAGTTAATACAATTTCCTGAATGTCGAGCGCGTAACAATGACGTGTCACAAACGGAAAGTTGACAATCGATTTTGAAAATGTGAACATAACCTCTTAATCGTTCCTGAGCGAGCGTAGTCGGTGACCTTTGAACGGTCTTCCTTCCTCTGGACGGCCTTTAAGCGTCGCGAAGGTGAGAGAGTTCAACTGGAAAACAGGCTGACCGGCTAACTGACGGGTCGGTTAGCCTTATCGATTTCCGATAGCGAAACCAACCATGCTCGCGAAGATCCGACAGTGGCTGGGGTTCGCGTAACTCGTTACGATGGAGAGTTTTTTGTTTGGATGTCGGTTTTCTAATGTTTAATCAGTCGACTGTCGGCCTTGATGGCCGAACGCACGTTCCGTGCCGCGTGAACCGCGGACGTTATCACGAATTTCGTAATTGATCTAGCACGAGCTAAAAGTTTTGAGAATCATGGCTAAACTAACTGCGCACGTGGCTGACAGTTTTTGAGACAGTGTGCGAGTGTGTATGGGACACTCCGCGGACGCGTGCACAGGCACTCGATTCTGTAAACGGTATATTTTTATTATGGTATGTTTGATCGTATTGTTTTGTTGCAAGGTCGCAAGGTTACAGAATTTGAAGATTTTATGGTTTCGATGTGTCGGAGTTCGGAAGATTTAAAGTGTCGGCAGTTTTGAGATCTCGAATGTTCGGTTTGAAGAACACTCAAAAGTTTTGAAGTTCTAAGATAGCAGAAATTTGAAGTTGTTGGAATCTGAAATTCTTGAAGCTCAGAAATTTCGAAGTATTAAAATGTCATTTCAAAATATTAATAAAATATTATTCCAATCCGAATCGAAAGTCTCAAAGCAGTAAAATCTGAACATCCCAAACTTCCAAAAATACCTAACTCTCATAAGTTCAAAGATCTCAATGTCTTAAACATTATAGCATTCCAACGTCTCAAAACTCCAAAATTCTAATGTCTCAAAACCTCAAACCTCCGAATTTCTCAAAAATCAATGGTTCCAATACTGCAACATTATAAAATTCCTAAATCTCACAGACCAAATTCTGAGCGGCAAAAATACCGACACTTCAAATTTTCAAAATCACGAATTTCCAGATGTCCAAAACTCAAAGTCCGAAGTTTGTAAAACCTCAAATTGACAAAGTTCCAAAGTCGCCAAATCTCAAAATTTTTAAATGACAAATTTACACATTCCAACATCCCTAAAGTTTCAAACCTCTAAAATTCCAATTTCACAAAACCCAAAATTCCTAAATTCTCAAAGTACCAAAATTCTAAATTCTCAAAACCCCAAATTCCAAAAGTCCAAAAATTCTAAAATTCTAATTTCACAGAACCTCCAAACTCCTAAATCCCCAAAGTACCAAAATTCTAATTTCACAAAACCCCAAATTCCTAAATCCCCAAAGTACCAAAATTCCCCATCCATAAAATCCAAAATATCTAAAAATCCCAAAATTCTAAAATCCTAATTTCACAGAACCCCAAACTCCTAAATCCCCAAAGTACCAAAATACCAATTTCACAAAACCCCAAATTCCTAAATCCCCAAAGTACCAAAATTCCAAATCCACAAAATCCAAAATATCTAAAAGTCCCAAAATTCTAAAATCCCAATTTCACAGAACCCCAAATTCCTAAATCCCCAAAGTACCAAAATTCCAAAACCACAAAATCCCAAATTCCTAAGTCCCAAAATTCTAAAATCCCAATTACACAAAACCCCCAAACCACAAAAATTACAAATTTTCAAAATCTCAAATTTCAAAGTATTTCAACAATATCTAATACAATTATCGACGCATTCTTGAAGCTTTCATCACCAACCATACAACGTGGACGATAAAAATTAGTGTTCTAAGACCATTTAGGATATAGTGTCGTGCTCTCTGGTAACAATCAATTGAACGGGATTGTGTAAAACACGCACGACGAGAATGACGAATCGTGGAGATCCCCGTTGATGAGAATCGGCTTGGGTCATTGATACTGCCGTTTGTCGTTTCTTTTTTGCCTCTCCTTTGTTCGCGAACGGAGAACAGGTGATTGGTTTGTTCGCGGCAAGTTAATCGAAGAATTATTTTCGGATGAGTGTTTATTTATTATCAGCTGATTCATTGCCGATGTCGGGAAAGTTGTCACACGTTTTGCAACGTGAACTGCAACTTTCTTGATACAAAATTCTCTTGTCGCGTATCGTCTATTCCATTTTTCCTGCTCGTCATAAATATTTTAATGATTACTGCGATGTGCCTAAGCAGGCGTTTAACTTATCCAAGCTCTATCCACAACGGGTACACAAATTCAGATATTCATACACGTGAATACGAGTTTAGATATTCAGTCACGTGAACACAAATTTAGATATTCAGATACGTGAATACAACTTCGGATATCCAGATAGGTAAATACTAATTTAGATATTCAGAGTAAATACGAACTTAGATGTTCAGATAAGTAAATACGAGCTTAGAATGTTCAGATAAGTAAATACGAATTTAAATGTTCAGATACGCGAATAAGAAATTAGATATTTAGACAGCGAATGCAAATTGTGATTTGGATACAAGCACAAAGTTAGTAACATAAAATGCTCGTCAGTGAACAAAGAATCGAATAAAACCTCGTACATGGTCAACGTTCAAATTTCCATATAAACTTATCAATTCTATTATGAACAATTCGTACACGTATCTAATAAAATACTCGTATAATATTAGGTTGTTCGGAAAGTGATTTCGTTTTTACCAAACAGGCTTGCTTGTGAAAAAGTTCGATAAATTCCAATTAATACTTTGTGGTCGGTAACCTGTGAAATGTGGAAATTGAAAAGCAGTATTTTCGGAGTATTTTACTTTTTTAACAAATGTTGTTCGAAAAAGAAAAAATGTATCCCATGAAAATCGTCTCTAATTTTCATAAAAAATACAAAATTGCTTTCCGAACAACCTAATAAAATATCCGGAGGCACGATAAATGTAACGAAACAGCGTGAAAGTGTTCGACGAGATAAATAAAAATAGATATAATAGCAGATACAGTTTTTAACCACCTCGGTGTCAATATTCGAGAGCCTGGAGATATGCAGCGACGAGGATTCGTTGCATAGGGACTTTCGTGTCTTTTTTCTTCCTCTGACCGTTCCGTCTGGTGTCTGCATGGACGTACGAACGTTCGCAATGGCTTGTAATTCATACGCTATTATCGTTCGGTCATAATTGAAGGCTTCATCGAATTAACTAACGGTAGTCTCTGTGCGTGCGTGAGTAGCCAGGGAATTCGGCCTGGTCGGCGAACTGTGGCGTGCATGACATTCGTTACCGGTGTATTTACATGCCGAATTCAGTGGTGCGTGATTCCTACCTCGTTCCGTTGCCATTCAACGACGGATTAAAATTATATAAGAGCACGACGTTACCCATCCATTTCGTTCACCTGGACGGTAACGACGTATTGGCCGATTCGGTGTTAGACAAGCAATTCGTATTGACAGAACTTCTCAGCAATCCTCAACTCTCTTCACCGATATTGTCATGTATTATATCGGTGGTATACATATTAACTGCTAGCTGATAGCAACTCTTTGGTTGAAAAGTTTGATGAATTCTTCCAAAGTTATTATCTCTTTATTATTTGTTGCCACTTGTATTGGCAGAATTCGTATTGACAGAACTTCTCGGCAATTTTCAACTGAAAATCCTAAATACCTGAAGTACCAAAACTCCAAATGCTCAAAACCCCAAATTCCTAAAGCCCCAAAATTCTAAAATTCCAAATTCTTAAAACCCCAAATTCCTAAATCCCCAAAGTACCAAAATTCCAAATGCTCAAAATCCTGAATTCCTAAAGCCCCAAAATTCTAAAATTCCAAATTCTTACAACCCCAAATTCCTAAATCCCCAAAGTACCAAAATTTCAAATCCTCAAAATCCTGAATTCCTAAAGTCCTAAAATTCTAAAATCCCAAATTGCTAAATTCCCAAAGTACCAAAATTCCAAATCCTCAAAATCCCAAATTCCTAAAGTCCCAAAATTCTAAACTTCCAAATTCTCAAAATCCCAAATTGCTAAATCCCCAAAGTATCAAAATTCCAAATCCTCAAAACCCCAAATTCCTAAATCCCCAAAGTACCAAAATTCCAAATCCTCAAACCGCAAATTCCTAAAGCCCCAAAATTCTAAAATTCCAATTTCACAAAACCCCTTCCTTCATCGCCACGTTCGTGAAGATTATTCACCCTTTGCTGTACAATTTATTTTCCAGATATATCAGAACGATTCATATCCACGATATTAAAACGAACAAAAAAAAAATTAAAATGTTATGAGTACTTTATATTCAGCGATCCTTGACTACATGAATTATAATTGGACGTGAACTTTAGGTTAAAGAATATTCAAAATTTGAGTAAGGTTTGTCATATGCGAGATGTGAGTACGTCACGAGTCACGCTCGTCAAAGCACGGCAGGCGGTTAAGAACAAGGATACTTTCAACTTCACTTTCTAATCAGTTAGCATATCATTGTCTCAAAAGAGCCTTCAAAGGTTCCTTTCGTTTTCCTATACACAATTCATTTTGGCGAATTTGCAGCGCCATTCACATATGACCATGGCAATCAAATCCTTGACTAGAAAAGTTTTACTATTATATTTTTACATGTTTTGTATTATACTTTGGTAATTTGTTCTTGATCATTCGATGGATGAACAGGGAGTGAAAAAGTGAAACCGCTCTGTTTCGATTCACCGAATCGATCAATGAATCATGAAATTTAAGAACGCGCGGGGGAGACTGGTAATTAACCCTCTGCAGGATAGAACGATCGAATTAGAACACTCTTGTTCCCTGCAGAACGCAAACGAGTAGGACATCCATCAAGAGCTGACATTGTTATAATAACCGTTGGAGAAGTTCAAACAACATTTCGTGTCCGTCGATGCTTCGATGTTTGAAGCGAAAAACGGAACCGAGTAAATAAATTTGTTTAACGAAAATTATTTGTCATCGTTGAGGTCTTTTGTGCCACGGAAATCTGCAGAAAGAGATATATTTTTTCAACAGAGTTTAACGCGCGACAGAAAGTGTACTATATGAAGTGACATAAATTCCACGAAGGAAAACAATCCGCTTTGTCTCGGTGAAATTGAAGAATACTGCGGAAATATTTTTAGACGTTTTATTAGCGTACTTGCTGAAAAAGAAATCGAATGTACTTGGACGGAAAGTGACGGGAAACTTGTTTTATTGTATAGCTGGCACGAATAAATTAAACAATTAAAGCATTATATTAGATGATGAGGAATCATGGTGCTGTCTGACACTAAATTACATACACATATGTATGTACAAATTTCTAGATTACTCAGATGATAAATTTTCAAATGACTAGATTTACGAACTTTCAATTATCAAAGGCCACAGCTTCAATTTGCAGATCCTTGAATTCTTGAATTTCCAAATTTGTTACACTTCAGATGCACATATGTGCAAATTCCAAGACTCACGTGTGTGCAAATTCTAAGATTCACATGTGTGAAAATTCTAAGATTCACATGTGTGAAAATTCTCAGATTCGCCTATGTGCAAATTCGAAGATTCACATGTATGCAAATTATGAGATTCACATGTGTGCAAATCCTAAGATTCACATATATGCAAATTCGAATATTCACATGTGTGCAAATTCTAAGTGCTACCTATGTGTAAATTCTAAGATTCACACGTGTTCAAATGCTAAGATTCACATGTGTGCAAATTCTAAGATTCACTTGTCTGAAAATCCTCAGATTCACATATGTGCAAATCCCAAGATTTACATGCGTGTAAATCCTGACATTCACGTGTGTGCAAATCCTGAAATCACTAAATCTCTAAATTCTACGCTTCCTAGATCGTCCAAATGTTCAACTCTCGGACTATCAAGTCCTCAAATCCCGAATCCTCAAATTCTTAGACCCCCAAATTACCAAATCTTGCAATCGCCAATCTCCATCCATCGCAGCGTAACGACGCCACATTGACGTACAATTCGGAGCTCCTGAATTCCCGTTGTTTGCACGAAACCTTCATTTAGTATGCCAAAAGACGATCGCCCACGAGGCAGATCGCGATCGTCCCGATAGATGTTCGTCGCCGATATCCTCCTGTGGGCGTTCGTGCTCGCGAATTCCTTCGTATTTCAGGCCGAAGTTACAGCCGATCAGGCTGGAAATCGGGCTACGTTATTGCTCGAAGCAACGATTGCTTAACCGTGGTTAAATTCCCCGAGGAAATCTCTTCGTGGATCGCCACGGGGATCCCGATAAAACCGTTCCTGCGAACGCGTTCGTTCCACTGCCGCGGTATTACGCGTGCACCACCAATTATGAATGCGTGCGCCGTGCACGATCCATGAAAATGATACACTGCGCCAATAAATTGAATAGTTTAATAAACCGGATAATAGAACGAGTGCGAGAACTAATAACAGGAAAAGCGACAGAAGCTTTAACTCGTCCACCGTACGTGCATATGTGCTCCTGTCTTTACCTCGTATGTTACAACGTTAAATTATCCTTCAAGAGTAATCGTTTCGCAAGCACCTTACAAATAAAAATAATTCTCTTCAAGAATTAATCGCTAAAAATAATTCTCGCATTCTATAATTACAATGTTACTTTTGCGACATCGATTTCCCAATTTTTACCATACGTTGTTAATTAGTTGCGTGACTATATACGAAAATATTTGGACAGAAGCTTTAACTGGTCTACGGTACCTGCATATGTGCTCCCGTCTTTACCTCGTATGTTAAATTATCCGTCAAGAGTAATCGTTTCGCAAGCGCCATGCAAAGAAAAATAATTCTCTTCAAGAATTAATCACTAAAAATAATTCTCGTATTCTATAATTACAATGTTACTTTTGCGACATCGATTTCCCACTTTTTAGCATACGTTGTTAATTAGTTGCGTGACTATATACGAAAATATTTGGACAGAAGCTTTAATTGGTCTACGGTACCTGCATATGTGCTTCCGTCTTTACCTCGTATGTTAAATTATCCGTCAAGAGTAATCGTTTCGCAAGCGCCATGCAAATAAAAATAATTCTCTTCAAGAATTAATCGCTAAAAATAATTCTCTCATTCTATAATTACAATGTTACTTTTGCGACATCGATTTCCCACTTTTTAGCATACGTTGTTAATTAGTTGCGTGACTATATACGAAAATATTTGGACAGAAGCTTTAATTGGTCTACGGTACCTGCATATGTGCTCCCGTCTTTACCTCGTATGTTAAATTATCCGTCAAGAGTAATCGTTTCGCAAGCGCCATGCAAAGAAAAATAATTCTCTTCAAGAATTAATCACTAAGAATAATTCTCTTATTCTATAATTACAATCTTAGTTTTGCGATACCGATGTGCCATTTTTTACGATACCTTGCTAATTAGCAACGTTGCGTGACGATACAGGAAAATATTTGGACAGAGTTCGAACGTATGAATATACGATACCGAAATTATGTTTGTCACGGTGATACATATCGTGAAGGACTCGTTAGTAGTCGACGAATAAATCGTGGAACGCGTTCGATACTCCTGCACGTGGCTCGCAAAGTACCAGAGAGAACTTGAAGAACGCTTTTTCTGCCGGTTGAAATTGTACAGCGGATGCACTTGTGCTGGTGCAAGTCCCCGGTCAAAGGCATGATAATGCGAATATAATGACGATGTTGCCGCGGGTAAACAGTTCGTCTGGTCGATTCTGATCGTTTCCTCCTGCGGAGTTCAACGCCGCGAGTTAAAGAGATGCGAACCGCGTATGTCTACGGAAGTTATCCGTTTTCCTCCCAGATTTCATTCCGATTCATTGTTTCGTCGACGAGCGGCGCATTTATTTATTTACCGAACCCAGATTCTTCGCATAATTTAGTTGATTGCCTGTGTAAAAACTCGTAGGTTCAGCAACAGCAGAATAGGTACAGCGATAATAGAATAGATACTGCAATAATAAAATAGGTACATCAATAACGGGATAGGTGTAACAAAATAATACTCTCGTTATATTGCCATCTTCGCACTTTTGCATCGACTAGTGTCAGTCTATCTTTGTACACCGGTTATTCACATTTTTGTATGATTGAGATTATTTTCTACGCTGTAATCTCGGTGGAAATATAACGCTAGTCTACTGCTATAACTAAATGTATAATAGTTAAATCTTAATGTGTAATAATCAAATCTTAATATTTAATAATCCTGATCCTAAAATTGAGGATCCCAATCATTAGGTACCACGAAGGGGTTATAAGTTCTTAATTAACCAAATTATGGTAGTAATTTCTTAGTTCTCCTAATATAGCTAATACTATTTCTGATGCAGTTAACCCGTGTCGTAAAAATGTCAATAATGAAGCATTGCTATCTTGAGATACCGATAGAATCGCTGATAATTAGTCTTTAACCCTTTCACTACGACGAAAAATCAGTCCGATTGCGCCCCATTGCCGGGATCAGTTATTTCTCCTCCAAGCGATTATTAGATAAAACAACTTTTACGCCTAAAAGGTTGAAGGTCTTGGAGACGCATAAACGTCCCCATAACAGCGTACCATCAACAACAATGATTTCACAAGAAATGAGTTGTTATTTCAGTTTGGAGGCCCAACTTGGCGATATTTTCTGTCCTAGATATTTTTCAGTAACTGGGACATACACTCCTGGACAAAATTAAGTGGACACTGCAGAAATGTAAAAAATGTTTTGTTTCATTACAATGTTGTAAATAAATTTTAAATTTAGAACGTGAGATATTTTTGTAGGCTTGAAAAAACATTTATTTAATGTATATAATTGTGCAATAAAGTTTTGATTTATAGGCATTATTAGTTAATTAAATTTACCTTTTGTTATTTATGGTACCTGTCCATTTAATTTTGTCCACGACTGTATGTTGTCCCAGCCGTAGTATCAAAAATTTTCCAGTCTGGGACAGCACATGTCCCGTACGGTGCGAAAGGGTTAAAGGACAACAAACTCTAATTTTCCGCGACTATGAACAAGGTAGCAAGAAGAAATATCGATCGAAAAAAGTTGATCATCAAGGATATCCATCAAATTCACCAGTATTCAACATTTTGCAACTTGTATTCCTCTAGAAGAAAAACGTCGATCTTTTCACCGATCTGGTTTGGTAGCAGAGTTAATCGCGGCTGTCGGTACACCTGTTATTATGTTCTTTAATAGTAATCGATTGACTTGTTTTCCAACTGTTAAACGAGTCGATTAGAACGCGTTCCGTGAACATTCCGTGTTGCGAACGGGTGTGGCGGACCAACTGGGGCCTGATTTTACGCGGACCAAACAGTTTTCCATCGTTTCGCGCGCAACGCCTTAAACAAGAATTACGCAGGAACTTGTTCCTATTTTTCATGCACCCTGATTACCGCAATAATGCGCTCGCGTTTCTTCGTTTCCATCTAAATGGATAGCCGGCGATTATTCGAACATCTGGCTCCCGTGTTTGTTGGTTTTATTCCGAAGCGAGTGGTCTTTTTAGCTTCGCACGAAACGGGAGAGTGACTCGACGGAAAAACGAAGATATTATTTTTAATACGAAAATATTCCACTTTTTATATTTTTTTTTGTTACGGCTTGTAGAAGATCGTAAACGGATTTGTAGATGTTCGTAAATAATGTATTTGGACGAAAGATCAAGGAAATATTATTGTTTCAAATACGAAGATATTCAAGATTCTTTATTTTTTGTTCTACTTGTAGAAGATCGTAAAAGGATTTGTAGAATTCGTAAATAATGTATTTGGACGAGAAATCGAGGAAATATTATTATTTCAAATACGAAGATATTCAAGATTCTATATTTTTTGTTCTACTTGTAGAAGATCGTAAAAGGATTTGTAGAATTCGTAAATAATGTATTTGGACGAAAGATCAAGGAAATATTATTGTTTCAAATACGAAGATATTCGACATTCTATATTTTTTTCGACTTGTAGAAGGTCATATAAGGATTTGCAGAATTCGTAAATAATGTATTTGGACGAAAGATCGAGGAAATATTATTATTTCAAATACGAAGATATTCGAGATTCTATATTTTTTGTTTCGACTTTTAGAAGGTCATAAAAGGATTTGTAGAATTCGTAAATAATGTATTTGGACGAGAGATCGAGGAAATATTATTATTTCAAATACGAAGATATTCAAGATTCTTTATTTTTTTTTCTACTTGTAGAAGATCGTAAAAGGATTTGTAGATGTTCGTAAATAATGTATTTGGACGAAAGATCGAGGAAATATTATTATTTCAAATACGAAGATATTCAAGATTCTTTATTTTTTTTTCTACTTGTAGAAGATCGTAAAAGGATTTGTAGATGTTCATAAATAACGTATTTGGGCGATAGATAAAGGAAATATTATTTCAAATACGAAGGTATTCGAGATTCTATATTTTTTTCGACTTGTAGAAGGTCATAAAAGGATTTGTAGAATTCGTAAATAATGTATTTGGACGAGAGATCGACGAAATACGATAATATTTATTAAAGAGCGGATAACACGCAATTAAACGATCTAAATTGTTATACGTAATTGTACATGTTTATCAGAAGTTTGATAAGGAATTAAAATGACGTACAATTTGTTTCTGAAGTTGGTCTATTGATTCTAAATGGACGGATGAAATGACGGATTTTTCTAACGAAGTCGAAAAAGTATAATTGTGTTTCTGCATGTTACATGTCGGAATTAAAAATGTATTGGCTGTAATATAGACAATGACGCAACCGGTCCGCGGATAAACGCGTTCGTTCCTGACGTAGGAACGCCATCGACTGTAATTACAAGGAAGTAATCACTGGTCGTGCAATTAAACGATATGGCCGATTCAGGGGAAAGTTTAGGCCGTTCAAAATTTCACGCTTTCTCCCGCGACCAAGATGACTGGGTAAATGTTTTGGCACGCAAACTTTGACTTTATCGCTGTGCCTACATTTATTGTGAAACACCCTGTACAAGCAATTTCGTGTGCCTAAATACGTGTTCAACTATCGAATAGATGAAATTGCTCGGCTGATCCGTTTGATATGAGCGAAACATTTTATAAAATATCGAATTAGATCGGTTATGCATGCCAATTGTACGAATGTGACTAATACACACACGTGACGAACCCGTAAATGTAATTTTATGAATGCGACTTGACGAATGGGGCGAATCTACTGATGTGACAAACCTACGAATGTGAGAAACCTATGAAAGTGACGCACCTACGAATGTGACGAACCTATGAAAGTGACGGACATAGGAATTAGACAAACCTATCGAAGTGATACATCTACGAGTGTGACAATCCTACGAATGCAACGAACCTGTAAAATGTGACGAACTTACAAATGTAACGAACCTACAGACGTGACAAATTTATCGAATTTTATGAACCCGTTAATGTAACTTTATAGATGTAACGAACCTGTAAATGTGACGAAGCTATCGTAACTTTATAAATGTAAAAGCCATACAGAAATAACAAATTTATGAATGTGACGGATCTCTAAATGTAACTCTGTAATTGGTAACAAACCAATAGATGTGACAAATCTATGAATACGATAAAACTGTAAATGTGACAAAACCATACGTGATGAACCTGCAGATGCAACAAGTATACAAATCTGACGAACCTGCAAGTGTGACAAACCTTGTGTAAATCGTATTATCACTCAAACTAAGTTTTTGGTGGAATAGCAATTACAATTCGAGGGATTAAATATAGCGGACTCTAAAATATGCCCAACATTTAAGTTTCATACACTTTAACATCCCAGTAATAATTAACACTGACACAACAGTAAAAAAACCAAAGGTTAGGGGGTTAATGAAGCATAAACACGTGACACTGACACAATGAGGTCACGGGGCACTTGCCCTGGGCCCAGCTGTTGGAAACTCTCGTATTTTCTACAAATCAAACGGACTAATACTAGTTTGCAAACGCGATACAGCGATGGGACTTCGAGCAACATGTTCGTGTCAACATATTAGAGTTTTGTAGCATCGACAAACCCCAAATTCCTAGATTCCTCAAAGTACCAAAATTCCAAATCCTCAAAACCCCGAATTCCTAAGTCCCAATTTCATAAAACACAAAATTTCTAGATGCCCAAAGTACCAAAATTCCAAATTTTTAAACCCCCAAATTCCTAAAAGACCTAAAATTACAAATTCTCAAAACCCCAAATTCCTAAATCAACTAAGGACCAAAATTGCAAATCTTTAAAACCCCAAATTCCTAAGTCCCCGAAAGTACCAAAATTCCAAATCCTCAAAATCCCAAATTCCTAAGTCCCAATTTCATAAAACACAAAATTTCTAAATGCCCAAAGTACCAAACTTCCAAATTTTTAAACCCCCAAATTCCTAAAAGTCCTAAAATTCTAAAATTACAAATTCTCAAAACCCCAAATTCCTAAGTCACCTAAGGACCAAAATTACAAATCCTCAAAATCCCAAATTCCTAAAGACCCAAATCCTCGTAACCCCTAATTCCTAAGTCCCCAAAGTACCAAAATTCCAAATCCTCAAAACCCCTAATTCCTAAGTCCCCAAAGTACCAAAATTCCAAATCCTCGAAATCCCAAATTCCTAAAGTCCCAAATCCTCAAAACCCCAAATCTCTAAGTCCCAAAATTCCAAATCCTATACTATCATATAGTGTTTATGATCACACTGTTCACCGATTACCGATTAACCCTTTGCGCTCGAAGGTATACATATTAACTCTAACACTCTTTGGTTGAAAAGTTCGATGAATTCTTCCAAAGTCAACATATTAGAGTTTTATAGCATCGACAATTGTTAAATGACGATCTTGACACGGCGGATATGTGGACTTCGATCATTCGATAACTTAAAGAAACCGAATTTTCGGGGTGTGATATTCGATCTTAACGTGGACATATATCCTGTTGCAGACGATGAGGCTGACCAAACGCATAGACGAGGTCAGGTTGCTCGAGTCACGAAAAAGTGCTCGGTTGGCCGATCAGGATACAGATTTCGCCAGGCTCGCCGATATGGCCGGGGACCGGAAACGGGCCTCGTCTCACTCCATCGATGTCCCACACGTGATTGGGTAAGTTTTCAACTTGCGCTAAATTATTCCCTTTAACTAAACTGCGGACGTTTGCGTACAAACTGTGTATTACTAATGCATTTGTTAACTGTAGAACTTCATTCGCATACCGCAAGACGAAATCTGGTAGAATATTAAACAAGATGCAGTTGCAATTTGTTAAAGCTAAAAATATTCTTTTTGTGTTTTATTTATTTGTTATACACTCGTTTTGTACACTTCTCCTCGTATATATCATTGACAAGGAAGAATAGTTACAGATCGGGAAACAAGAAGCTAATTTATTCTTTTGAACTAATTCAAAACAATTGATATTTATTCATGCACAAATTAAAAACGTGTAGATTGACACTTGAATGTCAGATCCAAGACTTTGTTAATTTGATGTACATTTCTTGTAATTTCATACAACGTACGAAAGTTTTAGAAATTTTAGAAATTTGAGTCAATGTATGATGCATAGGTGCATATGGTGTTAAGAGCATATGTGTTTGCACAAACGTTCTGCAGTCTACTTATCATTAAGTTTGCAACGATACATAGAATTCTATAAAAGCTTTGTCTGTAATCCTACTTAATGCAATTAGTACGATAAAATTTGAAGATAATAATCGATATAAAACTTCTACACTAGATATCGAATCTGCATTGCCTCGTCCCGAAGCATCCATTCCAAAAGTTCCTAGAAATCCTGCACGAAGTTGTTCCTATTCCCGAGTAGAGTGTCGGAGAATAAACTCGGAAGCCTAACAACGTTATCGATGGATCGTTCGATCGTGAGTACAGGTGTCGCTCGCTATTCTAAATATAAAAGTGGTGGGCCATGATCGATGTAAAATCGCATTTTAGCATACAAGATACGCTTAAACGATAACGTCGAAATCGCAGAAAGGTGTATTTTTATTCGCAAAAGAATCGATCGTGTCCGTATTTAACTCGTAGCCGCAAATAGCCACGGCCATCGATTCTGCAGCTCCGTGAAATTCTACGATCGATCGTTAAAGAAGAAACACGAACTTAACTGTAAATCTGTTTCCCTAAGGAAGTGCTATCATTTTATCAGGGATCGGGGAACAGTAAAACGTGGAATCCGTTTTAAAACAAATCATATCCGAGCACTAAGCCAGACAGGGGTTACGGCCTAATGTGAACCGCGAAGCGTTAACGAGACCTCGTAAAAACCCTAAAGAAACCACACAGAGTTGCCACATGAACGTCGTTAAAAAAATATATGTATGTTCTCAAATCGAGTCAATGTCTCGTTCGGTGCTCAACGAAAGCGATCGTAAAAGTGATGATATATAGTTAGTCCCGAAAGTATTCATTCGACAGAAAATGAATTATCTTTTTTATAGGCAACAGAAATATTTATTATAAACGTCGGAATTACGATGCGTAATACGTTAATGCATTATTGAAAGAGTTGATTTTTATATAGCAATTAGTTGCAGTTTCCGCGCTTTATATGGCCACGCGTTATAATACCTGCGTGATATATTGCTACGCATGGTGTAGTCAACCATTTTAATTTCTTGCATTGTAATTTTTATTTAGAGTAAGTTTTACGCGTTATATCGCCATTTGTTGCGAGTGTTACGCGCTGCATCGACACGTATATAATTCCCACGTGTTGTATTGCCACTCATCGCAATTCTTGCAAGTTGCATTGCCACGCATTGCGATTCTTACGTGTTGTATCACCATTTATTGCAATTCTTACGCCTCATATCGCCATTTGTTGCAAGTGTTACGCGTTGCATCGACGCATATTGCAATTTCCATGTGTTATATTGCCATTCATCGCAATTCTTGCAAGTTGCATTGCCATGCATTGCAATTCTAACGCGTTGCATTGCCACGCACTGCAATTCTTACGTGTTGTATCGCCATTTGTTGCAAGTGTTACGCGTTGCATCGACGCGTATTGCAATTCCCATGTGTTATATTGCCACTCAACGCAATTCTTGCATGTTGTATTACTACATGCTGTACCTCCACATATTGCAATTCTTATGCATCATATCACTACTCATTGCAACTCCTACGTGATTTATAGCCATATATGATAATTTCTACGTGCCGTATCTCCCACGCATTTCAATTTCGACATATTGTATCGTCACCCGTCGCAATTCCAACGCGTTGTACAATCACGCGTTGCAGCTACTACATGTTGTAATTTCAACGGTGTGCAATTTCTACGTGTTGTAATTACTACGGTTTATAATTCATGCGCGATATATCACGATACGTTGCAATTCCTACGCAATGTATCGTCACACATCGTAAATTTTACATGGTGTATTACCGAGCGTTATAATTCCTCCGCGATGTACCGCTACACCTTATGATTCCTGCGAATAATATCGCCACACGTTGCTATTCCAACGCACTTTGTTTCTACGCACAGTATCGTCTCACGTTGTTATTCTTACATGTCATATCGCCACGTATTATGACTCAAACGCAATATCTTACTACATGTCATATTGTCCGTATATTATACTGTAGTATGGGCCAATGTATAATACATATATCATAATATGTTATATTATGTTATGTAATTATGTATGATATTATACAATATCATATTATATTATACAATATTAATGGAATATGGAATTTTTATATTAATAAAAACCACCAAATCACACTTTTAAAATGGATTTTATTAACGAACATCTTAAGAAAATTGTCGCTTGTATGTTTCTAAACATAAAGTAATAGATGTCTTTCTTTCTAATATGCAGTGCCTCTCAACATAGAGATTCATTTTTGTAAATGTTTAAATATTATTATTCCAACAAATATTATATTATAATGATGTATCATATTGTGTTACAATATCGTATATTTATTATAATATGATTATCTATCATATTATAGAATACCATGTTATAATGATGTATCATATTGTATCATATTTTGTTATTATATAATGAAGTATCATATAATACATATCATATTATATTACCCACTGGTCATATTCAATAATATAAATTCAACATAATGTAGTGTGCAATAATATAACATAATGTAAACATATCTATATTTTATTACATATCGTAATGTATTACACTAATTTATTGTAATATGTTATAATATATTGTACTATAGTGTATGTTACCTATTGTTCATATTAAAAAACAGAAACTCATGAACTATGAAATCGACGCAATCTAATCGACATTCTTATCGAATTCATATGGAGTATTTGCACCGTAGGATACACGAGGAAAATTTCGCCATAGAATTTTGTAAATCGTCGAGCGAGTGTCCTAACCGCGTCACAGAGCGATTTCGTTCTCCCTTCGAAAATTCTCTCGCACGGTAGACCTTTCCACGCTGGATTTACCATCGACACGTGTGAGCCTGCACGTGCACACTCGTTCGTCGTTAACGTGTGCGCTTGTGTGCCTCTATTTCGCCTAAAATCGAAGGTATCTGGACGCGGAGCCCGGTGAAAAGGCTGTGGCGCACCCACACGTTGTGCATCGACGAGGGAGCGTTAAAAGGCGTCTGGTTGCCGATCGTTAGACCGTGAATGCACCCTCGCCGGACACCTGTCCCTCGTCTTTCCACCACACGCAGCCAAATGCTTTCCTCTCTCACCCTCGACGAATATCCTGGAATCCGATACAACTGTCGCCATTGACCGGCCAGGGGGGAACCGTTTTCATGGGATCCGTCGGCTCCTCGATTTATCTGATCTCCGAGACGGTGCTTTGACCTTTCGACGGGGGCGAGACGGTGACTAGTATCGGGTATTTCCAGTATTTCTTCATCGAGTATTTTCAGCTTTTGATTTTGATTTTTTTACGGGGGAGACACGGTGACTAGTATCGGGTATTTCCAGTATTTCTTCATCGAGTATTTTCAGCTTTTGATTTTGACTTTTTTACGGGGGAGAGACGGTGACTAGTATCGGGTATTTCCAGTATTTCTTCATCGAGTATTTTCAGCTTTTGATTTTGACTTTTTTACGGGGGAGAGACGGTGACTAGTATCGGGTATTTCCAGTATTTCTTCATCGAGTATTTTCAGCTTTTGATTCTGACTTCTCGACGGGGGAGAGACGGTGCCTAGTATCCAATATTACCAGTATTTCTTCATTGAGTGTTTTCAGTATTTCTTCATCAAGTATTTCCAGCTTTTCATTCTGACTTTTCGACGGGGGAGAGACGGTGCCTAGTATCCAGTATTACCAGTATTTCTTCATAGAGTATTTTCAGTATCTCTTCATCAAGTGTTTCCAGTTTTTGATTTAGACTTTTCGACGGAGGAGAGACGGTGCCTAGTATCGAGTATTATCAGTATTTCTCTTTTGTAAATTAAGGAACTGGTAGGTAAAAGAAATTAATTGATTGAAATTAATTAAGAGATGTCGTATTTCTCTTGGATCGTATAAACGATGAAAATAAATAAGTTGTTCGAATATGTATTTTCATTTGTTTACAACTTACAACAAATTAACAATATATTTGTTATGCACCCTGCATTTGATTTAAAACGCATTTGTTGATCTATTTCGTAAATAAAGGAACTGGGAGGTAAAATAAATTAACCCTTATTACTCTTTATCGTGGCTCAACGTCGTATTTCTCTTAAAAATATATATAAATGATTAAAATAAATAGGTTGGCCGAATATGTATTTTCATTTGTTTACAACTTACAACAAATTAAAAATATATTTGTTACGCACCCAGCATTCTTATAATACATTTGATCTAAAACTCATTTGTTGATCTATTTTGTAAATTAATGAAAAAGCTAGCAGGTAAAAGAAATTAAGGAGCGGAAAGGGTTAAACGGTGCCTTCTCCCGCGAGCGTTCCGTAGCAGCAGCTTTTTGCGCCGTCAGTAATTCTCCGTTAATTCGTCTCGGTTTTCAGCTGCTAATCGCTCGTCGAGCATTAACGAGTCCGTTTCGGTCGCACGGAATCGTTGTTTATGCACGCGGCTTTCCACAGATAGCGTTCCTATAAAGCGTCGAACTTTATCAACGCGGTTCGCGGTTGCGAACCGAAAGTCGAACCCGTTTTATTTGGTTCCCGATCGAAAGTGTATGTAACGAACTTCCAATTGCGAAGAAGCTACAAATCCGACAATTGCGACGGAGTAACAAATGTAACAAACTTACAAAAGCAACAAATATACAAATGTCATGAACCTTGTGAATATCGTATTGTCACTTAAACTGAGTTTTTGGTCGAATAGCGATATTAATTCGAGCAATTAAATATAGCGGACTCCAAAATATGGCGAACATTTCAGTTTAACATCCCAGTAATAATTAACTCTGACGCAACAGTCAAAAAAATCAAAGGTTAGGGGGTTAATGAAGCGCAGACACGTGACATTGACACAATGAGGCCACAGGGCACTTGCCCTGAGCCCAGCAGTTGGAAACTCTCGTATTTTGTACAAACCAAACGGACTAATACTAGTTTGCAAATGCGATACACCATGGGACATCGAGTTTTGCAGCATCGACAAACCCCAAATTCCTAAAGTTCCAAAATTCTAAAATTCCAAATTCTCAAAACTCCAAATTGCTAAATCCCTAAAGTATCAAAATTCCAAATCCTCAAAATCCCAAATTCACAAAACCCCAAATTCCTAAATCCCCAAAGTCCCAAAATTCCAAATTCTCAAAACCCAAATTTCTGAAGTCACAAAATTTCAAATTTCCAATTTCACAAAACCCCAAATGCCTAAATCCCCAAAGTATCAAAATTCAAATCCTCAAAATCCCAAATTCCTAAAGTCCCAAATTCACTAAACCCCAAATTCCTAAATCCCCAAAGTCCCAATATTCCAAATTTCCAATTTCACAAAGCCCCAAATTCCTAAACCTCCAAAGTACCAAAATTCCAAATTCACAAAACCACAAATTCCTAAATTCCCAAAGTCCCAAAATTCCAAATCCTGAACATCCCAATAATAATGTCGATCCCGGTCGAAAGGCCGAGGGTCGTCGCGAAGGAGTTTATGATTTAGGGCCGTGAATCGTGAAATAACCGTCCGTACTCGGAACGTGAGCGGTAATTTCATTTTTATGGCTCGGTACGAGCGCCATGGGACAGCTTGGTTCGTCCGTTCTCCTGTTTGGCTGCATCTCGCGTGGGTCGTGTCCGGCAACGCTTTTAAAGGTTGAACGATAAACGGTGAATTGTTTTCTTGCCGGGGTGCCCGATAACGCGAGGGGTTAAGAACTCGTTCACGGCGCACCGCGTTGAATATTAATTCACCCCCGGGTGCCATATGCGCGTCTCTTTGCTTGATAGGAAAAGTTGCCGCGTCACGAAATTAACTTTAATGACGCTGACACCTACGCTTTACGCCACCGTAACTTTTATCGATTGCGCGATGATCTGTCCGCGTTATGGAACTTCTATGTTTTAACACCAACGCAGGTACTACTTACCTACATTTATTTTATACATTTAATTTTTTATTAGATTCATGCATTTATGTACACCTTTATTTATTTTTGTTTTTGCCTACACTTATTTTTGCGAAATTTGCCTACATTAATTTTTGTACATTCCTGCATTTATTTCCGTGAAATTAACCAAAATTTATTTTCTACGTATTTATATATTTATATACACTTACATTTCTTTTTGTATTTAACTGCACTTACTTTCGTGAAATTAATCTATATTTATTTCATATATTTATACATTTATGTACACCTACATTCATTTTCGTATTTACTTACATTTATTTTCTACATATTCATACATTTATAGACACCTATATTAACTTACCTACACTTATTTTCGTGAAATTAACCTACATTTATTTTATACATATTTATACATTTATATCCAGCTACATTTATTTGGTACCTACTTGTACATTTATATACATCTACATTTGTTACTATGTTCAGCTACATTTATTTTATATTTATCTATTTATATATACTTAAATTTATTTCGGTATTAACTATGTTTAATGTCGTGAAATTAAATGCAGGTAAACGATGTTAGGAACGAAACGAGCAGCGAATAGAACAGAAGGATTACGGTATGCGTGAATCGAAATTCGGAAAGGGGACGCGTTCGTGATGGAATCGTAATGCTTTCGGATCGTCCTAACGCTTAACGGTCGTGCCACGTAAATTTACGTTTTTCCGTTCTCGCTTGTTAAGAAGCGAACACGTGGGAGCTGAATCGGCACCGGTGGTTAACCGCGTTCGTGTGTCTTCACTTTTATTCTTGTCTTTTACTTTTATTCCTCGCATGTGTTCTTTGATCTGCACGAACGCGTCGAGGAAACACGCTCAGTTACGGAAACACGCGCAGTCGAGGAAATACGTACAGTTACGGAAACACGTTCACTTAGGGAAACACGTTCAGTTAGGAAAACATGTTCGGTCAATTCTTCCGCGCATAATATCGTGTCACGCTCGTGACGTATTTTGCAGTTCAGATAAAACAAACCGTGGAAGAACGGGAATCTACGTGGACCGCCTGTTAAATGTGAATAATTTCTGCAATATAAAGCGAGGAGTACAAAAGCGCCATTTCGATGCATTCGCTCGACACAGTATCAATCTTTCAGTTTCATCTTTTAATCTGTTAATGTATATCATTATACCATTACACCCGATGTATACAAACGACCTTTTTCCGTGCAATCTTTTCGCGATCGTGTGTCCGTCGTTACTATGTTCAAAGAAAACAAATAAAAGCGCATGATCGCAGGGGAATCGCACGGAAAGTGTCGTTCGTGTGCATCGGGTGTAATGTTGAAACAATGATATACACTTACAGATTAAATACATGAAACAATGATACACACTGAACCTACCAAATCGGTCAAAACAACCATTTAACAAGTTTCTTATTTTAAGTCAGCTGGCTTTTTTGAAATTTATATTGACTTACATCCAAATGAACAATTAATGTATACATTAATTTGTGCTCTATCGTTTGTTCATTTATTTTTCAACTTTATTTTTAATTTTAAAATAAACGTGCATTATATGCCGGTATGTTTAGTGCTGTAAGGTGGAATTGAATGTACCCTTCCTCTTAACAATCATTTATGTATGTTCATATATTTGTTATGTAATAACTATCATTATTTATGTCTAACAACTGTACATTTTTTTTAAATTGAGGTAAAGATTAACTGTCTGACGAGTCTCGACGAATTACAAGATGGAATTCAATGTACCATATCAATGATCATTATTATAGAGTGGATAAAAATCACACAGCAGTTTTCACCGCTATGATCAACGCGTTGTTATTGCTATCGTCTCTCTGTACAGCTAAAATGAGGCACCTTTTTCACTCGAGAAAATATTAATAGTCTATCAGATCTGATTTTCTCGGCGAATTAAAAAATAGAATTGAATGTACCCTCTCAATGATCATTATCATAGAGTGCATAAAAATCAAACAGCAGTTTTCACCGCTATGATCAACACGTTTTCATTGCTATTGTCTCTCTGTACAGCTAAAACGAGGCACATTTTTTCAAATTGAGGAAAGATTAACAGTCTATCGGATCCGATTTTCTCGGCGAATTAAAAAATAGAATTGAATGTACCCTCTCAATGATCATTATCATAGAGTGCATAAAAATCACACAGCAGTTTTCACCGCTATGATCAACACGTTTTCATTGCTATTGTCTCTCTGTACAGCTAAAACGAGGCACATTTTTTAAAATCAAGAAAAGATTAACAGTCTATCAGATCCGATTTTCTCGGCGAATTAAAAGATGGAATTAAATGTACCCTCTCAATGATCATTATCATAGAGTGCATAAAAATCAAACAGCAGTTTTCACCGCTATGGTCAACGCGTTATTATTGCTATCGTCTCTCCGTACAGCTAAAACGAGGCACATTTTTTAAAATCGAGAAAAGATTAACAGTCTATCAGATCCGATTTTCTCGGCGAATTAAAAGATGGAATTAAATGTACCCTCTCAATGATCATTATCATAGAGTGTATAACAACCAAACAGCAGTTTTCCGCTTGCCTTTCAACGCGTTATTATTGCTACCGTCTCTCCTGCAGATTTTTTCAAATCGAGGTAAAGACTAACCAGTGCACCAGAGCCGAGTTCCTCGAGGAATTAGCATTTCTATGGTAGAAATCAGTATCGTGACAGCCGAAATAGGGAGCGAAGGACGCTCGGTGTTGGCTTTGCCCGACAAGAGGTCCTCGAATCCACGTTTCTACCCACCTACGACTCGAGATCCCTATCTTCCCATATAAAATCTCCTTTTCTCTCGTACGTCCGAACCTTCCGTCCGTCTCGGTCTCTCCCGGTAGGCTCATTTCCCGGGAAGGGTGTATAACAGAAGGCTGTTCCACGACCGGCGGACCGATGCCAACGACCTCCTCGACTTTTCGTTTTTCCCTTCTCCGTTTTTTTTTTCTTCTTTTTTTTTTCTCTTCCTCGGGTAAAGTAGTGCACGAACCGGGCCCTCGAAGATCCTCTCACAAAGGACTAGAAGGGAGAAAGGAGGGATAATAGCGACGCGCAACGTCCGGTGGCCGCTTTGGGGCGTAGTTATGCAGGTAGACGGCCGATGCCGGTGTTTTTGGCCAAGGCTGCAGCTGGCCATGGCACGACCTGCCCCACGTGAAAGGAAAGGTCACACAAGAGAAATCGAATGCCTTTCGAATCCTCCACGGTATCGATGACGAAAGCGTGTATGCGTTCAGCTACCGCCTTAACGAGACCTTGCGTCCGGCCAAGGATCCCCGCGAAATACGTCGCGGTGTGATTGCCCGTATACTCCTTCGATATCCTCTACAGGATGTCCCAAAAGCGGTGCCGTCGATGCTCCAACGTCTTCTTCAACCGTTCATATACAACTTGTTCAACGTGTTGTATACATGTCGAGTCACTGCTCAGTGGGTCTCTGTGTACGAATGTGTCGCGGTAGCTGCGGAATGTAGTTTCAAAGGTAGACTATAAAATTTTTAAAATTATTAGAATCAACCAACGACGACTATAGCAATGAGCACAGAGTATATGCTGCTATTATAAATTATACCAAAAGAACGAGAGAAAAATGAGACAAAGTTATACTCTTATTGGATAAACGATTGATAATGTATTAATGTTGAAAGTGTTCAAATGAAGTTTAGGACTGACGTGTATACACGTCGAACACAATTAATTGGTTAACCCTTATCGCTCCTACGTCGCATTTCTTTTGAATTGTTTAAATAATTGAGATTGAATTTGTTGGTTGAATATTTTTGTTTGTTTACTACTAAACCTACCGGCGTGTAATACACGTTTATTCTGAAATTCCAAATGAAGTTGAAAAATAAATAAACAAACCAGAAAATACAAATTAGTGTACACATTAATTCTTTAATCATTAATCTTGATGAAAATCGACACGAATTTCAAACATGTCACGTCACATATTTTGTAACTTAAAATTGAAAACTTGTTAAATGGTCATTTTGACAGCTTTGGTAGATTCAGTGTTAACAATAAATTAGAAATATGTTTCTTATACATCGTATACTATTGCTATATATTTCATTGAAATCCCCTTTGTTGTTCCACGTTGTAAATTCACGAAGAAGGAAGGTAAACGAAATCGAGGAGCGCAAAGGGTTAACCCTTTGCACTCGAAAGATGACTCGCACTCAGCGCTTTGTTTAATGTAGCAATTTGGAGAAGGTATTTATTAACTAAGTCTGCAGTGTTGCACGTATGATGTATAAACATAATGAAACAGTTAATAGTGGCAATTAATAGTGGAGAGATAATAACTTCAAAAGAATTCATTAATCTTTTCAGTCAAGAAATTTGAGGGTTGCTATCTGCTACCAATACCTTCGAGTGCAAAGGTGACGTTTGTTTTCGAAGTAAGGTGCGACTGTTCACAGATCGACTGGAAATAAGCTCCCACGGAATAATCCTTACACTTTGAACGTTTCGCCGATCGAGAATACCGTCTATCGGATTCCCCTAACAATCCATCGTCCCTTAGTACCGCGTCATCATCATAAATTCCTTCCACTCAAGCAATCCATAAAAGAAAGCAACACCGTGACGTACGGGTGTCTCGTGGAGAAAAATTTCGAGCTACAATAACGGCTGTTCAACCGTGGAAGACGAATAACCCGAGCCATCCTCGTGGCTTCCTCTTTCATCGAAGGAAAACGGGGCTCGGTTTCGTTCGGTTTGCCCTTTCACACGCAAGCGTGCACGCGATGAGGGCAACGCCGATCGCTGCAACTCGCTTGTAAATTGAGCAAGACCGGGTTTTTCTCACGTAACGAAACCGTAAATGATCCTCTTCGGGATCGTGACACCTCCTCGTTTTCTCCTTAACGTCCGACTGCTCCATACTTGGTAATTATTACTGGAACGACACGAGGACCAGCTTCGTTTCGATGCGACCTCGTCGTTACACTTTCGACCTTTCCATTCGTCCGGGAAAGTGAAATACTTTCTCGTCGATCTCAACCCCTTACCGTGTCATTTATTTGTCGCATGCGCCAGAAGAAACTAACTACTTGTTATATTATTGATAGCTATATTAACCCTTTGCGGTCCTTAATTTCTTTAACCTACAACTCCTTAATTATTTTACGAAATAGATGAAGAAGTGGGTTTACAATAAAATGTATTCTAGTAATGCAGATTGCGTAACGAATATATTTCTAATTTGTTACAAGTGGCAAAGAAATGAAAACGTCTTGAATCAACCTATTTATCCGAATTATTTCTACGATCAACTAGAAACGCCATGTCGAGCCATACTCGACATAGGACCGCAAAGGGTTAACACTAGAAGTACCGGCATTAAATGCATGCTTGCTTCAAAACTGAAAATAAAGTAGAAAAATAAATAAATAAATATTGCAGCATCACCTAACATATACAACTATGCATTAGCTCAATAAAACATGACAGACATTTTGACAAAAGGACGGGAATAAAATTCTGTCATTTATCGATTCTGCGGGGACACGAACCTCGCGAGAGTGTTTCTAAGAAGCGGCAACAATTTAGCGAGGCAGAAGTCTATGGTCGAACCGAGACCGTACACATTATCCACACCCGAAGGGCACACACATGATGCGAGCTTCATCTCGCAAAGCGAATATCGTCGAGAATGCTCCAGCTAAAATCACGAGGGAATATAGATTTTTCCGAAACGGAATGTAAAACCGTCAACCAAATGATTCTGCATCGAGTCGATAGAATTACAAAGTGCTCGTTCACGATCGGATCGTTGTGAACCCGGCCGGACGCCATTACAGAAGTCGTCGTTTACGAAACGAGGATGCAGGTGCAACGTGGCGAGTGTGAAAAATTCCCGGCGATATAATCCGAGGTTCTAGTCCGTGGCGAAGGTCCAACAGGCGTGGATACGACCATTACAGGGACAGTTCCGAAACACGGCCGTAATAACTGAAAGTTTCTGCTGCGGCAACGGGTGCAGTGAGTCAGTAGGTTAGGTTACGTAATTTCGACCAGCAATCTGGGCGGGCGAAGAGGTGTGGGGGCGGAGGCCGACTTTGCGAGGAATTAGGTCGATCAATACCGTGGCGTTTATATGGGTCAGGTGCAGTAGCACGTTCCGTGTATGCGAGCTAGCCCCCTTTCCGGTACCTAGCAACCAGCCCGGCAGCCATCCCCCAGGACGAGATGTCCTGTTTCGATCTATTCTCCGCTTTACCCGTCCTCTGACCCCTTTTTGACCCATTTATCGCTGAACGCGCGTTAATCGACTCTGATCGCTGATCCCGATGAATCTTTTTCGGTTATCGAACGTTGCCACCGAACCTTTCGTGTACAACTTCGGATAAATTCGATCGATGAATAATTGTACCGTTCGGTAACGATTATGTAACTAGGTAGGGTCTAGGATGGGCCTGACGCAGTTTCTGCATCGTACATTCGATCATCGTAATACTCTTAAAGCATAGACCACGTATCTTTCGATGTGCACTTTAAATCGTGCTGGTTATCGGAGAAAAAGTATGACGAATCTTAGAAAATATTTTAATATCTCCATTGAAATATTTTTAATACGAAATGTTAATCTTGTATTAATATTTGAAAATAACATTTATTTTATATTAATATTTAAAACCAATATTTATAAAATTGGTATTTGAAATTAATATTTATAAAATGAATATTTAAAACCAATATTTATAAAATTGATATTTGCAATTAATATTTATAAAATGAATATTTAAAACCAATATTTAAAAATTAATATTTGAAATTAATATTTATGAAATAAATATTTAAACCAATATTTATAAAATGAATATTTAAAATGAATATTTAAAATGAATATTTAAAATTAATGTTTAATTTTAATATAAAATATTACAAATATTTGAATCTATTTAATTTGCACTCGAAAGACCACTTACATTCGCCATTTGGTTTAGTTCAACGATTTCAAATAAATAACATTTAAGTAAATGTAAAGTATTATACACGAGATGTTTGAACATAGTGAAACAGAAAATATCGATCAATAATAAGATAATAATGAAATGAAAATAATTAATCGAATTGTTCAACCAGAGAGTTTTGCAGTTGGTATTTGCCAACGGTAAAAATGATTTACAGTGCAAAAGGGTTAACGTGCTACTCCAAGCATATCGTCTCGTTATGTATCAATACTTGATGCAAAACGAGCGGATGGAAGCAGATAGCGGAAAGCAGTAAAATATGCAATGTTGCGCATACCAGTGTACATTGTAAATTTAACCGAGGCAATGTGTTGGAATATATCCATACATCTTTGAAACTGAGTTCGAGGGGCGATTGCGTAAGCGGAGTTATCGAGAATGTTGACCTTGGCAACATCGAGATCATCGAAATCGACGCACCCTTTTCTATACGCGCGACTAGTTCTGGTTTTATGTAAGTTCCATAGCACCCTTGTTTGATTGCATTAGACAGTATTTTCATTTTCAACGAAACCTACTAAATATTTTCACTGTACCCAGTCACATTTATTTTCCATAGTTCCAAGTAACTAACGCTAGTATTTTCAATCAGAAAAATGAACAAATTTTAAATAATATAGCTGTTGATTCTGTATAGAAATTCAATGTCATCCATATATGAATGACATAGCAATATTTTCAGTCAGAAAATTGAACAAATTTTGAATAATGTAGCTGTTGATTCTCTATAGAAATTCAATGCCATCCATATATGGGTGACGTAGCAGTATTTTCAGTGAGAAAAGTGTACAAATTTTGAATAATATAGCTGTTGATTCTGTATAGAAATTCAATGTCATCCATATATGAGTGACATAGCAATATTTTCAGTCAGAAAAGTGTACAAATTTTGAATAATATAGCTGTTGATTCTGTATAGAAATTCAATGTCATCCATATATGTGTGACGTAGCAGTATTTTCAGTCAGAAAATTGAACAAATTTTGAATTATATAGCTGTTGAGTCTATATAGAAATATGAGTATCACCCATATATAGGTAACACGGCAATATTTTCATTTAAAAAAGTGAACAAATTTTGAATAATATAGCTGTTGAATCTGTATAGAAATTCAATGTCATCCATATATGAGTGACATAGCAATATTTTCAGTCAGAAAAGTGTACAAATTTTAAATAATATAGCTGTTCATTCTGTATAGAAATTCAATGTCATCCATATATGGGTGACGTAGCAGTATTTTCAGTCAGAAAATTGAACAAATTTTGAATTATATAGCTGTTGAGTCTATATATAAATATGAGTATCACCCATATATAGGTAACACGGCAATATTTTCATTTAAAAAAGTGAACAAATTTTGAATAGTATAGCTGGTGTATCTGTATAGAAATATGAGTGTCACCCATATATGAGTAACGTAGCAATATATTCAGTCAGAAAAGGAAACGAATTTCGAACGATATAGCTGTTGAGTCTGTATAGAAACTCGAGCGTCACTCATGTACGGGTGACATGGGAGTCAAAGCGTTAAAGCAGTCATATGTCGGGAGTTAACACGGTGTTTGCGTAGCCGATAAGGCAACGCTTGAAAAACAGAATCCATTAGTAGTCGCAGTTAATACGGCCATGTGAACCATTATCGTGCATCGTCCTGCTAATGAAGCTCTTTCGTGTTCTCCGTTGTTCGTGTCCACAGAGATAAGGAGCCGAAAAGCGTACTAATTGAAAATAAATGCGTTTCGTGGACAGAGGTAGTAGTCTACGTGTGGCCGGTTCCTTCGCTCGTTCGCGCTGTAAACACGGTAAATCGCTTGTTAACACCGTATATATATAATCGTGGCTAGGCCGAAGACAAATAGTCCCAACATTGTTTAGGTCCCGCTATTATTTTCGTTCGCCGCGACGAAGATGCTCGTCGCGATCGACGCTGGTAAACCTAGAACGCCACGCGCTAAATCTAGCCGTTATTTCGCATTGTGCAACCGTCGAGCGGATTAAGGTCTTCGTTTATAAATACGCGAGACAACCGTGAAAGAATGCTCGGCCAGCTCACGTTTTGAGAATTGGAAATTTCGTACGGGCCCCCAGGGTTTCACCAAGCGTACGAAACTCGCATTCTTTCGCCGGCGAAACGGATTCAGCGTTTCCGAGATATTCCGTGAACGGTTAACTGGACTTTCACTTGCGAAATAGCTAAAAGTAGGGTGAACGATTTATGACGTTCAAGATGGTGTATGAATTCGGACCATTAAGACGCCGTGACCGGGAAGAATATTTCACAAGAGACAAGGAAATTGCTGTATGCAAAACGGGGCATGTAATAGGGTATTTAAAATACCTCCGGCTCTACGAGCCACGATAGTATTACTTAAGACAAATTTGTATGGTTTGAACAAAGGCGATAATGCCGTCGGCATTATTGCTTATTGAAGCTATAAAGATACTTAAATGCTTGGCAGTGCGCGATTTAAGCTTCCGTTAATTAAGGGAAAATACAAAAGGAGCTAATTATTATCCTCGTTCTTTTATTATCTTTGGCACGTAATATAGGCTGCCTTTTGGTAAGGATTCGTGTATTCACTCTATAATTTTGAATTCGCTGATTTTCGAATTTTTACGTTTTTTAATTTCCAAATTCTTCGGTTTTATGAATGATTAACACTTTGACCAATCTTACCCATATACGGGCGATGCTCAAATTTCTACACAGATTCAACAGCAGTATTTTTTAAAATTCGTTCAGTTTTCTAACTGAAAAAAAATCAAAACTGTAAAAAATGAAAATACTACCTAATGCAATTTTCAATTGCTTCCATGTGGCAGTCAACGTGTTAAATCGTATAAGTCTCCGAATACCTAAACGCTGTAGTACCGAAATTTCAATGGAATTTGATCCGAGAACATCACACTTTTCAACTAGAAAGTTTTATAAATTTTGTTTGCCAAGAATAAAAGTGCTTTCGAGTGCAAAGTGTTAAATCCGTAAATTCTTGAATTTCCAAATCCCTGTGTTCCTGTATCGCCAAACTCCTATATGTCGAAATTTCAAAGACCCTATATGCTCAATCCTTGTATGTGCAAACCCCTATATGTCCAAATCCCTGTGTTCCTACATCCCCAAACTCCTACATGTCAAAATTTCAAAGACCCTATATGCTTAATCCTTGTATGTGCAAATCCCTATATGTATGCCCAAATTCCTATATGCCCAAATCCCTGTACACGTAAACTCCTGCATTATCGAATCTCGATGTCCCAAAATCCGAATACTGTAAAAATTCTAAGGTTTCCAAATGCGTCCATTCCCAAAATCCCTACACACTAACGAAAATCCCGATATACAAAGTAGACCCAGCAATTCGTAAAAGGTTCAGCACGGATTCAGACGTATTCCCATATTTCATAAAAGTTTTACGAACCTTGCGGAGCGTCGGATGTCGGGGTTAATGGCATCGTTAGTTTCGCATCAAACTGACCTAGACCATTTCGTAATTAACCTAAACCCCGACGAACAAAAAAAGAAAGAACGACCGACGATCGCGTTCACTGTGTAATCTCACTGAAGATCGAAATGACCGAACGAAACGATCGACCCTAACGGTTCATTAGTCGCGAGGACCCCCGGCAAAGTTTCAAAGGTTAATCGACCTGGAGCGATCCGTCGTCGATCGAGGTTCCCGAAGGAAGTTACGCAAGGTCGAGTTAGCCAGGACGAGGCTACGACGAGAAACGTTAGAACGTGGACTAGGCTGGCGACGGTGCACACAACCTAGACACAGAGACTAGCCAAGGTCTCGTGCAACAAAATATGCCAACAAGCGCGATCTTGACCTACACGAAGCGACCAGCAGATGTCATTTTTGTCTCGCGAAACCTCCTTCTGTCTTTGCTTTCGGCTCGAGTCGCTCGCACAATCATCGTCTCCTCTCCTTTTCCTTTTTTCCTTCCTCTTCTTCCTTTTTTTTTACGACCGGCATAAAATACGCGGCTCGACACACGGTAGCCTCGTTCAATGTCTCCCGCGTTTGCTGAGACAACAGCGGTCACAATTGAAATGACGAACGACCAGTTGATCTTGACTCTTTCACGTTTCGTCGCTCGTAAATTACGCTCGGAACCGCGTGTCACGCAAATATGGAGATCTCAGAAATGTCACCGTCAACCGGCGTTTGTCGTTACTGTTTAATTTGCAGATAGGGTCAAGATAATTGCTTTATCGAATCTCTTACGTTTTTCATGTGAATCTGTTATGTTTCTCTTATGAATCTCTTATGTTTCTTTCATAAATCTCTTAGGCTTTCCCGTTCAGACGCGATTAAGAAAAAAATTCAATTTCATTATCAAGCGATTGAATTAAACACGATATATTTTGCAATTTAAACCCTTGCTGTACCATTAACTAACTATTTATACCTCTAATACTAAAACAAACAAAAGAAATTGAATTTCGAGTGCTCTATATTCAGCGATTCTTCGCAACACAAGTTATAATTGGATCTAAACTTCAAGGAGTTCAATCTTTCTAACTGAGATATTTGTTATGAAATCTATACACTTTATTCACACATATCCTGCATGCACGATGCATACGATAATTTTAATACATCTTATACATCGTACAGTCTGTGATTAGAAATACATTCAATTAGAAATATATCATCGCTCGAATACATTCGTGAGCCCGTGTATTCCTCATACACAATACATGTGATAATTTTCAAATATTGTTTATACCGTACAGTATGTGTCTTATTCGATTAGAAATATATTATCGTTCGAATACATGAGTGAGCCCATGTACCTAAGGAAGCGTACAGTCTGTGCCCCTTTCGGTTAGAAATACATAGAAGGTCGAACCTAAAATTACAAACTCGAAACGCGGCTCATTGTTCGGCATCGTCGACGCGAACGTAAAACCGAGGCATCAAAAATCCAACAGCGACCTTCATTTTTTCGTCAAGGTGAGGCGAGACAAGGGTTCGAGCAGGGCTGGGATGAGTCTGAAGTTGAATCGCGATGAGAAGGTGGCGAGGCGAGGGGTGGGGTGGTTGGCGGGTGGTGCAGGGGGTTGGTTAAGGTGGTCCAACAAATAGTAGGTCGTGCCAGGCTAGGGCCACGGATCTAGGTCGATCGATACAGCTACGTACCTAGCGGCGCGGAGACGCATCGCTTCAAATGGGTCAGGTACACGAAGAGCCACGCGCGGCGTTTTCGTCCTTCCTGTTTTCCCGTTTCCACCTTCCCTCGTCTCTCCTTTCTCTCTCTCGTGGTCCTTCTTCGCCTTTCTCTCTCGTGGTCCTTCCTCTCTTTTCTCCCGGCCGCGAGTTTTTCCCCTTTCTTGGCCGACTCTCGGCATCGACCCGGGGCTCACCTACGTCGGTTAGGATGCACGTGCCAGCACGCGGACCGTACCTGTTGTAGTACTTGGCAACCGCCGCTACTTGTTGAGATGGCAGAGCGAACGTGGCGATAGAAAAAGAAAGAGGAGGCTCGAGGTGGTGAAACGGTGGAGGAGGAAGAAGAAGAAGAAGAAGAAGAGGGCTCCGTGACAACGCTCTTGGCCCTCTCCCGCATCGAATGGTCAAGGGGTGGGTCACTCTCTATCCACCGGAGAATCTGGGACAATGAAACGGGAGCAGCGCACGTGCACCGACACACACACGCGCAAGATACCACGTATGCACACGGTGTCTGCGCTCGTGTGAACGTCGCGCGGCCGCGATGCAAACCCCGAAGACCTTGCCGGCTATGACTCTTCCGTCGAGGGACACCGTTGCATTTCGACGCCTTTGTTCGATCGCGGGTCGAGCAATTCTTTTCGCTCGGATCATTTTTCGCGCGACCTTGCTGACACGAGCCGTTCCTCGAGATTGAACATACGAATGATTGTACCGCGGATTTCGCTCGTCGAGTTTCGATCGACGGTTGTAAACGCTCGAACGCGTAAACCGACGCACGTGAACCGACGGTGTTCTCGACCGTACAATATGTACAGTCACCCAGGAATTGGCACGTGAGCAGGCTGCAACGAAACCATAAGAAGTGCACCCATTCTCACCGTGAATCCTCCGAACTTGATGCCAATCGATTGTTTATCTTCTTTGGGACAATTAGTGCGCGTGACTACGAGAACCAATAAGATCTTACCACTGAATATACGTGTGAGATGATGCGCCAACTCCTGGGTGACGGGTTGTACACTCATTGAAAATCGAATTTCATAATCAAAAACTAAAAGACAAAAATTAAAGATCCGTCATTTTGACGGGTTCTGTAAATCTGGTGTTAAATAGATTATGATATTATTACAATTTAAATTATAATTCACCTGACTGTCATATATTCTTGTCGTATCCAATTATAATCTATTAATAGATTATACTGGTAGATTGTTAAATTGATTATAATATTATTACAATCTAAATGATGATCTACCTAATTGTCATAACCAGATATAATCTATATACTGAAGGATCATTGAACACAAAATACGCATAAGAATACGGGGTGCTTGCACCAAAGAAGGGATCGAGAATCAGGAAGACGAAGAAGCGCAAACGTTCGTCGACCTAAATTACGTTAGAAAAGCAAAAGCGACACGAAGAAGGAAAAGCAAAAGCAAATAAATCTATAGGTGCCATGGTAGCGTCGAGATTCTATGTAGGGCGCGTTCTCATCGATTAGGTGAACTGCAGGCGGAATTCGCCGAAAGCCCCATGCTCGTCGTGGGTCCCGGTATCGTTTCGCGGTCGTAAATTCCGAGCCGGGCGTAATCGGGGGAATCGGGTCATCGAATGGGGTCGTAGTCGAAATCAGGTTGTCCGGGTTGTCCTGCGGCGGGGAATCGGGTCGCTCGATAGAGGCCAGTCGGTAGCCGGCTACCGAGTTCCCGTATCCGCTCGAGTGACCCCGTTGTCGTCGTTTGCCTCGGTAACCCGGATCTCGCGTTATGGCTGCGGATCGATGCACTCGGCACGCGTGCCTTATGGGACGCGGGTGATCCTCGCTCTAACCCAGACGCCGGGAAAAGTCCCGTCTTCGTTCGAGCCCGCTACCGACGTTTCTCCGTCGATCGCCGAGGTGTTTACGTCGCGGCACGCGATACCGCGTGTGTATACCTCGATCAAGCATAGCGAAACGGATGCCGGCACGTTCACGAGGTGGATGCTGCACCCTCGGACGACGCGTTGGAAGCCGGTTCGCGCCGACAGAGAGCACGAGGAGGAGGTGGTGGTGTGGTGCCGCGGGGACACAAACGAGGAGATGACCGGCCGGCCTGTTCGTTTCTCGCGTGGCGCACACGCGAGTCGCTGACCTACTTGCCCATCCACGGCCCGATGAGGAATATGGATCAACGCGTTTCCCGACCCATTTAACGAGAAGTGCATTACCGCGCTGTTTTATCTGGGCCAACCGCGACCCTGCGCCCCGAAGCCAGGACAAGGCAACCGATTTTCTCTCTTTACCATCGACGCTCGACGTCTAGCCTGGATACGTATTCGCTCCGGGACGTGTAGATCGAAGATGAAGCGACGCATACTGTACGTAACACGTTTGTTGCCGCCTGTAGCCACCGAAGGTAGTTGTTGTCTGGGTTCGACCACTTTTTTTTTCTTGTATACGGAGACCGGCTTGCGTATTAAAACGGATAACGCGTAATTTCTTGCGGGAAAATAAGAACAAACGTGGAACTGGATTTTTTGTTCTGGATTTTTTGCCTGTTCTTCTGTAAGAAATTAGAGGCAAGGAATTTGGGAAAATAAGAACAAACATAAGACAGAATTTTATTTTGTATATTTTGCTTGTTTTTTTTTTGTAAGAAATTATCATAAGGAATTTCGGAAAATAAGAATAAACTTAAGACAGAATTTTATTTTGTATTTCTTGCTTGTCGTTTTTTTTAAGAAATTGCGACAAGAAATTCAAAAAAATAAGAAGAAATACGGAACAGAATTTTATTTTGTGTATTTTGTTTATTTTTCTGTAAGAGATTACTACAAGGAAATTAAGAAAATAAGGACAAATACAAAACAGAATTTTATCCTATGCTTTTTATTGGTTTTTTATAAGAAATTATCACAAGGAATTAAAAAAAATAAGAACAAATACAGAACAGAATTTTATCCTATGCTTTTTATTAGTTTTTTATAAGAAATTACCACAAGGAATACGAAAAAATAAGAGCAAGCACAAAATAGAATTTTATTTTGCAATTTTTGCTGGTTTCTCTAGAAGAAATTACCTCAGGGAAATTGGAAAAGTAAGAACAAACACAGAACAGAATATTATTCCATATTTTCCGCCTATTTTTCCATAAAAAATCACGCGATGTACGCTTTTACGTATTTGTTCGTCCGAGCACCGTGTACGAGGCAGTTAAAGGTACTCGAGCAGCGTTATATTCAGAACTTGATGCATCAAATTTCGAGACTTTCAGTATTTTCGTGGATATTCATTACGTAAATAAATACACGAACGAATAAACGTAATTTTCCCTCTTTTCGTGTGATTTCTCACCGCTGTTTTACCTTTTTACGGCTCGTTTAAACAATTCCAAAGCGTTTCTCTTCAACTTATGAAATTTTAAAAAGCGTTTACTAACCATCAACAGCTTCGTACATTCACCGTAATAAATTCGTATACCGTTTTATTTTTGACGAATATCGTATTAGCTTACTGTTTACGCTTTTGTTATATTCATGAAGCAAACAATGCTTCGGATGCATTATACGTTCATTGTTTTCGAGCAAAACTTGAGACGCTCGTAATACTCGTTGGAAATACACCGCTGTTCGAATACTTCGACGTAATACTAAGCAAAAATCGCAACTGACAAATGAATTTTACGAAAAGGGGTTAATCTAGCAGCGAGGATCGTTCAGTCTTCTGAACATTCATCTGAACTCTTTAACACTTTGGGGCACGGTGGGATTAAAAATGTTCCACCATTTTGGTGCACGGTAATGCAGGGTGGGACATTTTTGGTCCCCCTTCAAAATATTGCAATAGCTGCATACTCGGGTGTGTAAGACTGTATTCGAGGACCTATAACAACAACTTTAATCGAATTATTATTTTTTGGGGAACTGGTATCATCATTTCCCTGTTTTTAAAAATATACCAATTTAGTTTAACACTAAAATTACCGAAGTATAATGCACAATTATCTCGAAGTTGAAAATGAAGTTGAAAAATAAATGAACAAACGATGAAATATAAATGATGCTTTGTTCTGATGACAATGAGCACAGATGTCAAGAAAACCAGGTTAACACTAAACCTAGCAAAGCAGTCAGAGTGACCATTCAACTAGTATATAACTTTAAGTTACGAAGCATTTAAAGATGACTGTTTTAAAACTCTTGTTGATTTTCATCAAGATAAAGAATTAATTTGTATTTTACCGTTCGTCTGTTTATTTTTTAACTTTATTTCTAATTTCGAAGTAAACGTGTATTATACACCGGTAGGTTCAGTGTTAATTTTGTCATTTGAAGTAGGAAATTTGTAAAAGGGTCACTGGACCCTTTTGGTAGTTTTAGTGTCTATTAAAAATGCGATAATTTTTCCGTGCAACGTGGATCTATTTTATTACCGGAAAGTAATGTTTCTGTGCATTCGTTCTCTTCGGATATTTCGCTCAAAAATAAATTGACTTTGATCGATCCGGCATAGAAAATTTGTACAGTAGATGGCAAAAGGTTGTTGATAACGAGTGTGATAGCATGACTAATTGAAAATAAAAAAGTATGAAAAATTTATCTGTAAAAAAACATTACTTTCCGGTCCCCCTAATATTTTCTGAAATTCTGTGCGTGAAAGAGTTAAACAGCGACAATCTTAAAAAAGAAGATGGCGCGAAATATTTGGAAAGTATCAATCGCGTATTCTCACGGTCTAATTTTTGTTTGTTCGTCGAAGAAACGCAATTAGCACGCAACGCGAATGCCGCAGGAAAAGAAAAGGGAGAAAACACGGCGTCGGAAGATTATCCCCGTCCACCTTGACTACGTCGATTGACTCTCGTGACCAAGTACAAGGCGACTACGTATCGGGAGCATTGCTATCGGGGCAATTTACTTTCTCTTTCGTTTTTGCCGAGCGTCTTTGCGAGTTAGTCGACCCGCACGACGCTCGGCGTCTCTTTAATTAAAGCGGCAGCGACCGGGATAAGCGGTTCTTAAGCCGGGAACTGTATCAAACTTTGAACTTAAATACGGCCGATACCTCTGCTGAATAAAGTGCGGATGAAATTATAGAGTATTTATACTCGTGTACGGCAGTTATGGGACGCTCGATCATTTCACTTTTATGTTTTATACCGATAGTATCGGAAAGCCATCGTTTTCCTACTCCGACAGTCTGTTCAAGAAAACTTTAAGCTTTTGGGCACGTCTCTATTAAATTTCATAAATTGAGTGTTTAGTAAATTTCATAAATTTAGTCTTCATTAAATTTTACAAATTAAGTTCTCATTTAAATCCATAAATTAAGTCGCCGTTCAACTCCACAAATGAGGTCTTCATTAAATGTCTAAAATTAAGTATGTATTAAGTTCCTTAAATTAAGTCTCCATTAAATATCACCAATTTAAGTATTCATTGAATTCTACAAATTAAGTGTTCATTAAATGCCTAAAATTAAGTCTGCATTAAATTCCACAAAATAAGTCTCCATTAAATATCACCAAATTAAGTATCCTTTAAATTCCACAAATTAAGTATTCATTAAATTGCAGAAATCAAGTCTTCATTAAATTCCACAAATTAAGTCTCCATTAAATATCACCAATTTAAGTATTCATTGAATTCTACAAATTAAGTGTTCATTAAATTGCAGAAATCAAGTCTCCATCCAATTCCGCAACTTAAGTCTCCATTGAGTATCACCAATTTAAGTATCCATTAAATTCCACAAATTAAGTGTTCATTAAATTGCATCAAGAATCAAGTCTCCATTATGTACCACAATTCAAGTATCCATTAAATACCACAAATTAAGTATGCATAGAATTCTTCATTTGAAGAAGTCTCCATTAAATTTTACAATTTAAGTACCCATTAAATGCCACAAATTAATTCTCCATAGAATTCTTCAAATCAAGCCTCCATTAAATTTTACAATTTAAGTACCTATTAAATGCCACAAATTAATTCTCCATAGAATTCTTCAAATCAAGCCTCCATTAAATTTTACAATTTAAGTACCCATTAAATGCCACAAATTAATTCTCCATAGAATTCTTCAAATCAAGCCTCCATTAAATTTTACAATTTAAGTACCCATTAAATGCCACAAATTAATTCTCCCTAGAATTCTTCAAATCAAGCCCCCATTAAATTTTACAATTTAAGTATGCATTGAATTCCACAAATTAGGCGTCGATTAAATTCCACGATGTAGGTTCGTACTAAATTTCATAATACAAACCATACGTGCTTAAGTTGGCGACGCTGAAGTTTTTAGTATTATGGATGGGCAATCACGGGAAGGTTGAGAACCGCCGAACAAGAAATATTTGCGAATGCAAGTTGTACCGTGACTTATAGACAAGAATGTTTCCTCTGAAGTCATAGCATTCATGCGCGTATCAAAGACATCTTTCATAAGTAAATGTGTTTCGCTTTCATAGAATGTGTCATTTACCAGCTACTTACGTTCGAATCGGTGAAAGATCTCGAGCATGTCAACCGAACAGGGGACTGGGACATCGACCTAGCTGGAATTCACCGAGTATTTACTAAGAATAGAACATCCCTCGAATTCTTTTTTGATATATCGAGGGTATGTGGAAATATTACTTTTTTACTACTCGTTCGAACGATCGACGAAATTTCGACCACTCGATAGATCGAATCAAAAATGTAACTTTTACTTCCCTTCTATATCTAAAAGGTTAAAAGTTACATAATAAAATCGAGAAATAGCACAATCTATGGAAGCTAATCTCGCGGAGCGAATCTGGGCAGCGAATAAAAATTGCGCAACGATTATGTGCTCTACATATCCCAAAATTTCGCAACGTCTTAGATTTCCGGGTAGATTGTTAACCCGTTAGTCGAATAGAAAAAATCCCGACCTTATTCTATCGCGATTTCGCAAAACGTTCGCCATTCCCCGAAATCGATCAGACTTTTCGCCCAGGTGCGACATTCTCGTGTTCGTTCTTTCGACCAAGAAAATGAAGAAAGACGATCGTTGGATTATGGCGTCATACGAGAGGCACGAGCACTTATTTCATATTTTCAAACAGATATTTTATTTCAAAGCTAAGAGAACGTCTTCACCGTTTCACGAAGGTGGCAAGAATGAATCCTTGTGGATTTATGTGACTCGCGAACTATTTTTCGATATTAGCATTTAACTTCTAGCAATTGATCGAATGTGTTCTTTAGTGATCTTCAGCCGAAGTTATATTTGTGAACAAACTTTTTCTTGAATGGATCTAAATAAAAGTATAAGATTAAGATTGAATCTTGAGGCTGTGTTAAGAACAGCTACTACATGTATAGAACCAGATATTAAAAAAAATATTGTGCGATGCAAACTGTCTCAGAAATCGTCGCATCAGTTATTGTGTTAATTTGTTGTATTGATTTACTTACAATTACACGTAAACAAACATCATAAAAGAAATTTTTTGTTACTGTTTGCTTAGAGAGATAGGTGTTTTGCTTAACATTCTTTTATTTCAATTCTTTGCACTCGAAAGGTGATTCGCATTCGTCATTCTCTTTGACACAGCAATTTGGAGTAGGTACTTATTAACTGAATCTACTGTGTTGCACATGCAATGTATACACATAATGCAACAGTTAACACTATTTCTAGCACGATCTTGTGTATACCTGTTTCAATCAAAAGGTGTCTTTTGACGAATTTTCGTTTGAATACGCATTTTTAGATCCACGATGAGCTGGAGGAAAATGATATCGCTTAATTTATTTAACAACTATTGTGTGAAAAATCAAAAAATTAATTGTAGAAATTGATTCGGCATAGAGAATAATTTTAAGTTGAAATTTGAAAGGTGTCTTTTGACACCTCTTGGTAGAAATAGTGTTAATAGTGGCAACGATACAGATATTATAAGAATAGAATGAATAAGAATCAAAAGAGTTCATCAAACTTTTCAACCAAGAAGTTTTAGAGTTGCTACTTGCTACCAGTAAAAATATCTTCGATTTCAAGGGGTTAATATTTCGTCCAGCCCGTGTGAAACATTTTTTTTATCCAATCCGGCCTATGGGTAAAAACAGTTGTATTGCTAAGTAGTATTCTTCCAACAACGATCGTAGCGGAATAACGAACGAAAAAAGTCGCTGGTGTGCATCGGGTCTAAACCCGCGAAATCGTTTCATCGCGACTGAACCGATTCCAAACGATAACCGCGTAACGAATTGTCGGTTCTGCTCGACGGGTAGGCTAACGGTACCCCCATAGCGCTTCCACATCCACGGTTTCTCTTTTTCCCCGTCTCTCGGCATATTTCCGATCCGCGAATCTCTTTCACCTCCGTTACCTTCCGCCGTGTACCTGTTGCAATAAGCCGGCGAATTATCGAGCAATCGGCAGCTCAGGGCCCGGGGCTGGACTTTTTCTTTATTTTTATGACGGGGGAAATCTTCATAGACTTCCCGGGGGAGGTGGTGTATCGGATTCTTACAGATTGAAATCACTCGATGACACCCTATGGCACCCGCGATGTGGACGGATGATGGGATCCAAAAAGATTGCGCTACCAGTTAGTGCGTTTAGCCTTTTTCTTTTTTTTTGAGGAGGGAAATCTTCATAGACTTCCCGGGGGAGGTGGTGTGTCGGATTTTTACCGACAGAAACCCCTCGACACCCTATGGCACCCTAAGCGCGATGTGGGCGGGTGATGGGAGCCAAAAAGATTACTCCATTAGTTAGTCCGTTCAGCCTTTTACCTTTTTTCTTTGACGGGGGGAAATCTTCATAGACTTACCCGCCACCCGGGGGTGGTGCTATGTCGGATTCTTACCGATTAAAACCCCTCGATGGCACCCTATGTCACCCTATGGCACTCGCGATGTGGACCGGTGATGGGACCAAAAAGATTGCGCTACCAGTTGGTTCGTTCAGCCTTCTTCTTTTTCTTTGACGGGAGGAAATCTTCATAGACTTCCACGGGGGAGGTGGTATATCGGATTCTTACCGTCTAAAAACCTTCGATGGCACCCTATATCACGCTATGGCACTCGCGATGTGGACGGGTGATGGGGCCCAAAAAGATTACGCTACCAGTTAATGTCTTCAGCCTTTTTTTTGACGGGGAAATTTCCATAGACTTCCACAGGAGAAGTGGTATGTCGGATTCTTACCAAGCAGAACCCCTGGATGGCACCCTAAGCGCGATGCGGGCGGATGATGGGGCCCAAAAAGATTGCGCCACCAGTTGGTGCGTTCAGCGTTCGGCACGAAAAACGGGACAACGGTGTCTGCGGAACGGTGTTCGCGGAACACCGAAGTGGAGGAGGTATTACTTTCGAAATACCGTCTAGTTCGTGCGTCATTCCCGTTGGTGTGCCCGCTAAACGCGACGTTTCACTTTCGACTCTCGATGGTACCGGTCCGAGCGGAACGGCTAAGCGGAGAGGCGGCCTTGACTACGCGTCGTTTCGCCGTGGTGTCCCCACCTCGTCCATAGAAACGGAGATATATACAGTACGTATCCGTATGTATATTACGCGGGTACAACGCGTGTCCTTCGCGTACGTACGTGTCGGACCCGTCGACGTAGCGAACGGGGCCCGCCTTCCGTTCCGTGTGCCTCGGACACCCGAACATGAAAGTTCCAGAGAAAGAGGCATCGCGAGAAGGTGAAACCCGACCGTCGGGTTTCTAGAAAGTCCGCGGGAACCATCGCCGTTGGCTCGTTCCCGATTTCGCAACGGTTTTTCTTTCGCCCGCGATCGGACTCCTATAGCAGTCGCTGTTTCGACGTTCGCGATGACCATCGGCTTCTGAAATACCCTTTCGCTTGTACACCCGCTGGGTATACACTGTATACTACAAACAGGGATGAGAGTCCTTTTTCGAATATTATTAGCAAAGTGGGGACACAGGAGTAATGATAGATACACGTGTGTTAAGTCGATGAGCATTGTGTCAGGTCACTTCTATGAATTTGTTTGTCCTTGTTATCTATATTCTGTTATCTTTTACAGTTTTTGTATATCTGCACTTTTGTCCATTCTCCGTGCTAATTTAGTCTTGGTTTTACATTTTAGCAACTTCCGGAAGCATTTTTCACAGTTGAATTTCCTATATCTTAATTTGTTAATAAAACCGTAAAATATAACCGGAAATGATTATATTAGCAGTGGTTATGTTTGAATTCGGCGTTTCTATTGATAAAAATGAAAGTCGAAGAAACATCACATTTTCACATTATAATAATAGGAAGGAGGAAAGGGAAGACGTATAACATTTTCATCGAATTAACATTTTGATAAAAGCGACTTGATAATATTTGTAATGTAAATCTAGCGCAATGTAAATCTCTCTTTCAGTAAATCTAGTGTCAAATTCGCCTCGACTTTGCGTCACACGCGAGCTCTAAACTTTACAACCGATCCAACGTGCTCGTCCGCTTGTAAAAAGGGGCAATTAATGGTTCCTCGGCCCGTTTACTGCTCCTGGCTATCCTAACACGGTCTAAACACAATAAAATTACCTTACAGTTCTACGATACCGAGGTTATTATTCCGTCGCGGTAGCTGACACCCGATCGTCGCGGATAACGATGAAAATTTACCCCGTAATTTCGTAGAAAGTCGGGGTTTCTATCGATCACACGGTGTCGGGTGTCCCTCGACGAACATTCGATCCACTCTGTCGAGGTGTATCGAGGGGGTGTCTCTCCCTCCTCCGCATCGAATTTTAAACCGTAAAACACGACGGACCGAAATCTTGATCTTCGCGGAGTAACGAGCAGATCGTTTGGACGTGAACGTCTCGATTTGTCGGCGAACAAAAGGGGAACGCGATGGCTCGAGATAGAAAATGACCGGCTCACGGATGTCCAGAGAACGTGTGGCGAGTCCGTATACCTTTCGCGGCACGTTATCTTGGCATCTTTACAGCTTTTCTCGGAAAAAGCGTAATTCACCGCGCGTCGTCCGCCGGGACATTACGGTACAACGACCGGCCTGCGGAATATTGGCTGGCAGTACGCTATTTTACGTAATTGCAGAAGCGCGAAATTCCAGGAACGGCCGGCACCGATCCATTGTTGCGAGACTTTTTACAGGTGACAGCCTCTCATTGTCGTGCCACGCGGTACCCTTAACTCTTTGAGGCACCGAATTTCAGAAAATAAAATAAACCCTTGTTGCAAAGGAATTTGATCGCATTTTGAATTAAATAAAATTGCTACATTTTTAATAACACAGAAATGATAAAACGAATAGAAAAGAAAGTAATAATATCAATTAAATTCGCTGTTATAGGACCTCGAATTGTCTTACACACACGAGTATGCAGCTATTGTAATATTTTGAAGCGGGACTAAACGTTTTAAACAGAAAAAAAAAACGATTTTTTTTGACTTCATCGACATGTCTCTTAACTCCTTTGAGGCACCGAATTTCAGAAAATAAAATATACCCTTGTTGCAAAGGAATTATATCGCATTTTGAACTAAATAAAATTGGTATACTTTTAATAACACAGAAATGATAATACGAATAGAAAAAAAATTAATAATATAAATTAAATTCGTTGTTATAGGACCTCGAATTTTTTTACACACACGAGTATGCAGCTATTGCAATATTTTGAAGCGAGACTAACCTTTTTAAACAAACAAAAAAAACAACTTTTTTGACTGCATCTACATGCCTCTTAACTCCTTTGGGGCATCGAATTTCAAAAAATAAAATAAAGACCCATGTTGCACAGAAATTATATCGCATTTTGAACTAAATAAAATTGGTCCATTTTTAATAACACATAAATGATTATACGAATAGAACAAAAATTAATAATACAAATTAAATTCGTTGTTATAGGACCTCGAATTGTCTTACACACACGAGTATGCAGCTATTGCAACATTTTGAAGTGGCACTAAACTTTTTAAACAAAAAAAAACCTTTTTTGACTCCATCTACTTAACTCCTTCGGGGCAGAATTATAATTTATATAGGCAAAAAACGCTGAATATGAAATACTCGCAACATTTTAACCCATTTGCTACCACGATCCCCAAATGGGGATTTAAATATGCATTTTTACATACATTTTTGTTTTATGACTCGCAACAACGTTGTATTAAACAGAATATGGATTCGATAAATGCTTGCATTATGGATCGGGGAAAAACGCGGAGAAGATGAATCTTTCGTTTTACAAAAAGTGAATGCTCATTCGCTAATTCGGTTAGGTTATGTCACCGACCATGCTTTCGTCATTTTTCTCATCCCTGACGAGTTCGTAGTTTATGCGGTGTTCGTTACGGGCGATATCGTGACGTAAAGAAATAATAGTTACGAGGCATAAATTTATTATACGCGAGGTATAAATTTACCGGTATACGAGGTATAAATAACGGGTAATGTGACTAACGCGTCGATGTTAGTCCATCGATGAAGATCTACCATATTTCCGAGTGTACCATATACGATCCTGACCTATTTGATTCCAATAAATCCTTCATCCTTCGGCAATTAATTACGTTTGGCGTTTGAGTTACGTTTAATTTTGGATTCGGTCTTGTTGTTTACTCTTTGAGGCACGGTGGGAAATGTCCCACCGTTTTGATGCACGTTGGGATATTTTTAGATCCAGCTCGAAATAAGTACCATTCAAGAACCCACGTGTTACGGTGGGACTCAAATAGTCCTATTAGATAATAGTCTTAAATAGTCTCGAATAGACTATTTGAGTCCCACTGTGTAACAACGAACGGAATTGAATGATTATTATTGTTTTTATGTTATGTGGTTTCTTTGTTAATAAAAAGATAAAATAATAGGTTGAAGATGTTTTCATTTCTTTGTCAATCGTAATAAATTAATAATATGTTTGTTACTCACCCAGCATATTTGCAATACATTTTATTGTAAACCACCTTCTTGATCTATTTTGACAATTGATTAACCTTTTGCACTCGATGGTATTTTTACTGGTAACAAACAACTCCAAAATATATATATTTTTCAAGTTATTACCTCTCTCTTATTAATTGCCATTATTAGTTGTTTCATTATGTCTATACATCCTATATACAACATTGTAGATTTAGTTAAAGAATACCTATCTATTACAAATTGCTGTATTGAACAAAGTGGTGAGTGTGAGTCGTCTTTCGAGCACAAAGGGTTAAGGAGCCGTAGGTGAAAGAAGTTAACCCTTTGCAGTCCAAACCATCTTGGACGTTACCTACCAGCTACTCACTTTGTCGCAAAAATGTGCATTCACAAACCCTCATATTGTGTACATAATATAGTTTTGGGATCAAGTAAAATATTATATTGATATGATGTTCGCCTGAATTTGAAGAAATCGAGGAACATATCTTTGTCATAAAACCAAAATTTATTGTTGCTGGAGGAACATCTTAGTCGATCACGTCTTAATATTCTTCACTTGACAATATGTTATCATTTATCGATATTTCTGTGCCACCTTATTAATTGAATAATGTCACGGTTACTACCACTGTATTCTGTCTGGATTGATTTTTCAAATATGTCTATATGAACGTTTATTTGGATCACGCCATCATTGCTACATAGACATATGTACAATGAGACTCACTTATATGTACATCACAGTAATTGTACCATATTTTGATTTGTGTTCCTGCGCTACTTCGGTACAAAAAATTAGGGAAACATGGATTTTGAAAAAGGTTTCGCAGTAATAAATTGAGTCCCAGTAATTGTTATTAAATTTCAAAGTCCCCTCATAGGAGACAGCGGAGTGCAAAGCGTTCAGAGTTAAATGTACCATTTTCTGCGTCCTCTCGCGCGTCGGGGGATTGGATTAGAAGCAATCGAATCGATCTAAGACAGGATCGCTATCGTTTCAGGTCCAGGAAACGACGACCTAGCTCGAGCAACGACTCCGAACGGTCGTACAGCGGTTGGAGCGACAGGATACCACATGGGTGCGGTCGCGAGGGTTGCCGTACCAACGAGCGGGGCGACTGCATGGACGAATGCACCGCTGCTCTGGTGCTTATGTCGCTTTCCTGCTCGCCACATAGTCCTCATAATCCCCTGCCACTTCACTGCCAGCACAATTACGGTCAGTATCACGTGGTTAAGCGCTTAACCCCTTGCGCGACGATTTATTTTCGAGCAACCTAGCCGTTTAATTTTATCGCGACTTCGTGCGACCGGCCGTTATGAAATCGTTGTCGTAAAAAGTGATTACGCCCGATGAAATGTACAACAACCATAAACAGCGAGCGTCCGGGCCTCAATTAGATACGAATTTGCGCACCGTACGACAGATGCGCGGTTACTTCTGTACGAAGATTACAACGATCAATGTGGAACGCGAATCGAAGCTTCCGAGTGCCACAACGTCTGCCGCGCTACCTATCTAATCGTCGACGACCATGAACAGACGTTCAATTAATCGTCATGATTCATATCGGTCCGAGCCGAGCGTTTAGACCGGTGACGGGCACATCAATTGCCCGTGGAACCGTTAACGGGCATCTACGCGCGGGTCTACAAGGAAACTCGGTAGAACTTACTTGGACAACGAAAATGTGGCGTTTAGGTAGAAGTTTCGGGAGGAAGTTTGAGAATTTCGTACCGGACGTGTATGTTATATCTAGAAAGTTTAGATAAGACCAAGGACGAAATTGTATATATATGATGGATGAAGACAGCATTCAGATAGAATCTAATGACATGGTACTATGGTTTAGGCCAGTCATATGTAGAACCTAGGAAGAACTTAGATCGGGCGAATTAAAGAGGATTTAGATAGAATCTAGAGTAGCGTTAATACATATAATTTAGGCAAGTCGAACGTAGAACCTAGGAAGAATGTAGAACAGATGAATATTCATGATTCAGATAGAATCTAGAGTAGTAGTAACATATAATGTAGGCAAGTCGAACGTAGAACCTAGGAAGAACCTAGAACGGATGAATATTCATGATTTACATGGAATCTATAATCGTGACACTATAGTTTAGGTAAGGTGTATATAGAACCTAGAAAGAGGCTAGAACGGTTGAATAGCTGGGGCGTAGAGATAGTATCTACAAAAATTCAAGATGGCAGCTAGACGAAATCCAGACGGAACTTAGAGTTGCGGCGATACAGTGCAGAAAGGTTTATGTAGATCTCAGGAAGAATCAACAATAGGTAGACGGGTAAAGGTTACGTGGGATCTGTGAGCAGTTTACCATGGGAGCTAGGTAGAACCCGGAGGAAGTTTGAGAATTCCGTATAAAACGTGTACATACGTTGAATCTAGAATATTCAAGTAGCACCTAACAAGAATATGGAACGGGTGAATATAGTTCAGAAGAACCTAGGACGGTTGAATAGGTAGGGCCTAGATAGAATCTAAACAAAAATACGGGATGGGAGCTAGATGAGATCTAGGTATTTAGCGTTGCGACGGTCTGCACTGTTGCAGAGAGTGTGCATGTAGATCTCAGGAAGAAGCCAGAATAGGTAGACGGGTAAAGGTTAGATAGAATCTACGGACAGTTCATCGTGGGAGCTAGGTGGAAACCATAGAGAATGTAAAGTTATGGTCGTCTGGTGAAAATTTACTACGCAACCGAGATACAGAGAGTTGAATGCATCTCGATCGCGAATAGATCGATTAATTAAAAGTCTGTGTGGTTTGTTGAAATAAGGTTCCTGGGGAGGTCGAGGAGGAGGAGGTGGCGGCGTGGTGGTCGGCTCACCGGGTGTCGGTGGCACGTCGAACAGCAGCAGCAGCAGCAGCGGGGCTTCATGGCGGAGTGGCACCCCGAGTCCACCCCTGAGCGACGAAGGAGCACCGACAACAGGCTCTTTATGGCCGACTTCGGCTCATCCTTCGCACAATCAGCAGCACTACCCTTACAACGTGTCTGGCTCGTCGTCGAGTAGCACCCCCGGCTCGACTACCACCCTGGACGAGGGTATAGTGCCCGATTACCTCGAGGAGCAGCACCCGCGCAAAAAGAAGGTGAGGAAGGCACGAAAGAAACGGGGAGAGATCTCGCGTCGCGCTGATATCGATCGATCGCTATGGCCTATCCGGTTATCTGATAAATTCGAGTGCAACACGGTGTTGCAACGTTGAACTTGGCCTTCGGGTAACATAGGCGATTATCTGACGTCCTCGCGATACCGAGAACGCTTTTCTCTTCGGTTCTTTTCTTTTCTTTTTTTGCCCGTCTGCGTTCGTCGTGACGTACGCACGGTCGTCGAACGTCAAGTTTATATTTATAACGTTAGCTAGAACACGGAGGCGGTTTCCGGCGAACATCGACGCTAATATTAGACGGTGCACCGATCGATCCCTATTGTTCGAATTTCGGTACGACGGAGTCACGTTGCGCTTCGGAAATTAGTTGTATACGTTCGATCGGCGTTCGAGCCGTCGTGTTTGTTCCGTCGGTTGAGTTTGCCGAGAAACGTCGATAAATCAATGAACTTTCATCCGACGCTTTCGACGGACCCCGAAAGCCTTCATTGACCTTAATCTGCGTAAACACCGCGCGGTCGCCGGCTCCGTTCATACCGAAATCGAGCTGGCGTCTCGGTTACAACGAAGACAAATGATTCTCAAGCAGGGAGGACGAGAGAACGTCGATAAAGTGGACCGTTCGCGCGAACAGCGGCATCGTCGAACCTTCTTCGGATCCGTTCGACGAAGGTCGTCGCGCTCGTGGTTGCAACGAGCTATTGAATTGTTCGTAAGGCGAACTTGTCTAACCGAACTTAGCTCCTTCCACGTTCGAGACTCGCGTTTAATTAGCGTCAACGAGGAGGATAAAAACGACGGGTTGCGTAAGAGGCTGGCATGAGCGGGGTGAACCTCGAACGACATAAACGCGTGTGCGCTGACCTCGATGCGATCTTTAGGGTTGCGTGGGCAGAGACGCGATCCTTTCCTTGCAATTTTTACTTCGCCGACTGCGAACCGTGGAAATAAAATCGAGGTAGCGAATCGGAGAAGTGAAAAAATTTGATTTCACCTCGGGAAGGCGATCATCGACTCTAAAATTGCGCACTATGTCGAGCTTGACACGATATCAGGATTTATTCATCGGAATTTATCTATCCATTATCTTGAAAACTTTGTTGTCGAGTCTCTTCGACATTTTTGGCATCCAAGCAGATGTACAGTCGTGGACAAAATTAAGTGGACTGGTATCATAAATAACAAAAGGTTAATTTAATTTAACTAACAATGCCTATAAATCAAAACTTCATTGCACAATTATATACAATAAATAAATGTTTTTTCAAGTCTACAAAAGCATTTCACGTTCTAAATTTAAAATTTATTTAAAACATTGTAACAAAACAAAAAATTTTTTACGTTTCAGCAATGTCCACTTAATTTTGACCATGACTGTATGTATGTTGCGTACACGTGATCTCCATAAAAAATCGTCACAATCGAACTTGCTTCATTGAACCAATTTTGGTAAGACTTATTTGTTGAGTGCATCAGACGCAATGCACTATTGAAACTAGAACTACCAACCAATTAAAATGACTGGTTTCGCGTTTGGCATTTTTTATTACAAAATTTGATTGTCAAAATGTCTATCATGTTTTATTGAGCTAATGAATGGCTGTATATGTTAAGTGATGCTGCAATATTTATTTATTTATTTTTCGACTTTATTTTCACTTTTGAAGTAAGCATGCATTTATTTCCGGTACTCCTAGTGTTAATTGCTACAACATTAAGGTGACTAAGAACAGTTCGAATGTCAGGACTGTTTTGCATTTAGTGATCCTTGGTTGTGCAAATTACAATTGAAATTTTCTTATTACACAATTAGTTACAATGATTTCAATAAAATCTATGTTGATTTTTATAAAAATAATTAACGTACACGTTAATTTATGTTTTGTTGTTTGTTTCATTTCCGATTGCATTATTAATTTCAAATCGAGCATAAATTACATGCCGATAGTTTTAGTTGATATATAATTGAAATCTAATTGAAATGAAATATAAAGCGTTGGAGTTTGAATGAAAATCGCGACAATTTTCGACGATTGCAGAGCAGCAAGGTCGAACAATTATTGCATTTGCCGATACATGTAGCGTTTCGACGAAAGAACAGGGACGCTCCCTCACCGTTTTCTAACGTTATCGATCCCTGTCCCTAGTAATCGGAACAGGCGACAGGAAGGAAAGAACGCAGGGACGAGCGATCGATCGGGAAAGGTTTTGGCATAAGCGTCGGCCCTGACCGGCAAGAAATGTTGCCTTTGCATATACACCGTGAGTCACGAGTTTGCTCGCGTGCCACGAGTTGAACGCGTACTGTGAGAATCGTTAGATCAAACATATTTCGAACCTTCTCTCTGTTTGTACACTAGGGCTGTCCTGTAAGCCACGATCGTGTCGGTAAGCAACGCTATTTTATCTTTCGATCGAACATCTTTCGGGCGTAAAATATTAGCCATTCAAAAATAGCTTTCTCACAAAGAGGACATCCGAAAGTTCGAAAGTGGACGAAGTGACGAACTTTTCTTATATTTTTCTTATAAATAAAATGTCGAACCCAGAACTCGTCATTTTGACCGATTGGTAGTTCTATGTAGTATCAATATCGTAGCAGTAAATAGTTTGTTATGGAGAAATTTATTTTTGGGAGAAAATCCGAGATTCGAAGTACGCGTTAGCGGAAAACCAGTGTTTCTGGTTTTCTAGCTGCACGCATCTCGTGTTCTCGCACTTTTATCTATTTGCAAGTGAAACGAAATCACGAACGGGAAAAAAAAAATTCATGAGCGAAAAACTTTTTCCATCGTTTTTCAGCTGGAACGCAGCTGAAATAAATGCATCGCGTTGCAAAATGAACTTGACCATGCATCGAAAAACCAGTTTCTTCTTTATCAGATCGGGAACTTATTGGAACGCTCTTCGATCAACGAAGAGGCATCAAATATCAACCCGTTGCCATACTTTGACGAGTCCGACTCCTCACGCACTCACAGTTTAAATATGATAAATCTTACTATAATTTTGAACACGATTATATGCAAAGTTTACATTCAGTTATAATCTACAGCGATTCCCAAAAATATTCGGACACTATGAGTACTTCTATGACTCTATATTTTGCTTGTTTATCGATCGCCCGCGCTATTTTTGCTAACAATACGTCATTTATTAACGTTGACAAAAACATAGAATTCGTTTAAAATATGTACATACATTATATAATAAAAATTATTAAGCAAAATAGTACCTCATTTTTAGATCACAAAAAAATTCGGACTCTTTTCTAATAGTTGCTTAACGAAATATAGCGTTGAAAAATAATTTTAATATTTCATTTCGTAATCGTTTTATTTAGTACCATCTTTTTATCTTCTTAACATATTATTTATAATTTTCTTTAAATAGGCCACATAGAGTACCATTCGTTCCAAAGTCTTTGTTTTAATTTTGTACATAATCAATTGAACATAAAATACGCGTAATAATTTCCTTTATTCGTACGAACGTCGATGCTACGAATAGTTAGTTCCGACCGACCAGACTTAGGGTTTAATTAGGGCAAGGGTTCAATTAAGCGCACAACCGGGCGAGCAATTTCGCCCGAACGATAAAAATCCTTTTCGTACACTTCTCGCGTCTATGCTAGAACGTTAGATAACCGGTAGCGAAGACTATAACGATACAGATGGCAGTTGACGAGCAGTCAAATGCACGGGCTAGCAGGTCCGAGCCGTATGCCAAGTCCACGCCGATGACATAATCGTCAACCGAGCCAAGGATGTAAACACGCGCGGCGATTTTCGGTATTTCGTAAGATGGCTAACAAGTTGAACCTTGAGGTATTATCGCCCCGTTCTAAACTTAGTTACAAGTCGAGCGAGCGTGTCGGCGGAAAATCGGCTCGACGGGGTCCGAAAATAGTTAGGCCGAGACCCACGAAGGTCTACCACCTTGCTAACGCGCTCCCCTTATGGTTTTCCAGATCCGAGCGAAAGTGAACCACGACCCGATTGAAAACGAGGTGGCGAACAGCGCGATCTACGAGAGCGAACAGGTGAGTTCTTCTTTTCCTTTCGGACACAGACATTTTTGCATGGGAAACGGGTATCTTTGACCCTTTGGCTTATAGCCGGCGTTCACAAGATTGATCATTGTTGAGGATATGTTGGAAGCAGGTTGTTGAAAGTGATCTTTTTAGCGTGGAAGGATTTTTAGGAAAGTTCGAAACGGCTGATAGGGTAATTGAAACCACGAATGCACACGCTCTTAGAAAACCGTTTATTCCTATTGTTACAAGAAAAAAAAATTGTTACTTCTCAAATTCACGCTGGTACTATTTGCTGGTACCATCAAATTTCGGTTGCACTAACATACAGGGTGTCCCAAAAGTGTTGAAGGAGCCGGAAATGGGAGGTAGGTGAGGTCATTCTGAACAACTTTTTCATTTGCAAAAATGTCGTATGGGGCTTCATTTTTAAATTATTAACGAAAAACACCGACCAATCAGAGCGCGAGAATCGCGCGCCACGCGATTCGACCGCGACCGCGGCCAATTATAACTCGGGCCTACGCATCTGCCTCTGAGTGCGCGCAATTCTCGCGCTCTGATTGGTCGATGTTTTTCGTTAATAATTTAAAAATGAAGCCCCATTTTGCAAATGAAAAAATTGTTCAGAATGACCCCACCTATCTCCCATTTCCGGCACCTTCAACACTTTTGGGACACCCTGTATATAAAAATGTATATTACACTTTTCATTTTTGTCGATCGTTTTATTCGGCACAGTTGTTATTTAAGACATAGGAGAACGTATGATCGTATTCTGTGACGATACTTGGGTAGATTGGACTGCCGAAACGAAAGGGTTGAATCGAAACCAGCGTACAGTTTCTCTTCGATCATGCAGTTAGGTTGCCCATTTTTAACAAACAGTTTCACCAAAAGTCGATCTCTCGTACTACAGATTAGATAACGATAGTAAATTAAAAACATATTAATGTTTATCTATCGACCGGATAGCCGTTGCAAAATATTCGAATCAGATATTAAAACGAAGAGAATGCTTGTTCTATCATTATCGTATCGTTCACGGTAAGTCGGGTTAATTCGCTGTTACGATCATCGAAGATTTTCTAAATACCATGATCAAGTATGCCATTAGTAATGAACTACGTAGAGCCTTGAATCGGAGTTGACCCGGTTTGACCGGGCGAGGGTTAAAAGCTATTAACGTTCTATCATCGTACATAGATAATAATCCAAACGAGTCCCGCTGTACTGTTACTTTACTCGAAAGCACGTCCTCGTTCGCCTAACTGTCTTGAGATGACGAGTTTTTTTGAACACGGCACCCAGGAGCGACAAATTTTTTTTCTTTATATTGTTCACTTTTAATACATCACATATGGGTGATGCTTGAATTACCGTGTGAATCAATCATCTATTTAGTGAAAATTTGTTCATTTATCTAATTGGAAACACTAGTAGTAATTACTTGAATCTATGAATTAGAAGTGAAGCAAAATATTATGAACATATTTGGTAGGATTTATTAATCATTAAAATACAATCTAATCAAATTTTCAACTGCGTTAGCATGGTAGTTAACGCAATTGATACGTTATCTGGAATGTTACATCTTTTTTGCGATGTATCACTGAATAGTTAACAAACAAATACATTTGTACAGTTCGTACCAATGATATGTCTTTCCTTATTAATTAAATTGCGCAGGACGACTGTAGCCGTCATTTGCGGCGACACGTTAATAAAAAACTTGTTGACTATGGAAATCACCCTATTCGTGAATGAAGTCGCATAAATAGGATGTTTTCACACCGTGTGCGATGTAAGGTAAAATAATAAAACATCATTAAAATTGATAAACATTCATTTAAAAAATAGTTAGATAATATAAAATCGTTATTTGTTTTCAACGAAGAAAAACAGAATATGATGCACAGAAAATTTTTAAGAAATAAGAAGTCAAAAAAATAAGTTGAATAATGAAAGAAACAATATAAACGAGAAATAAATTTTTAGAAAAATAGATAGATATATTTGATAAATGGAATAAGATATATGGGTTCGTGCATTGACCTTTTCTAAAAATGTAGATTTCGAAAATTCAAACAAAATGTTTGTTATTTGGTACGCAACAAAATCAATGGCAAATTATGTTTTTCTATACTCCACAGATACCGATTCAAAAAGATATTAATTCTGATATTAATTAAAAAAAAGTCTTATCTCGACGACTACTTTACTCGGAATAACCGATGATTGCTCGTAATTGTTATTGCACACACGGTGTGCAACCGGTCGTGTAGCCCCGGAAATGAATCGCGCACCGTGTGCGCAATCGTCGAATGGGGTAAAAGGCAGTCGTTGAATCGGGCCGAGCGGTGGAATTCGATCGACTTTCGAGCACGTTCGGCATACTCATCCTTCCGACACTCGAGCGCGACTAGCGAAGTATCCCGGTAATCGCGAACAGCGTTCGTAACCCAGTTAGGCGAAGGTTCCTGCTACTTTCACCGACCGCGAAGTCGACTTCGGTCCATTCATCTGGGCGGCTTCGAAGAACGCGACCCGGTCAAAGTACCGTACGGATTCTCGCTGCGGCAACGAAACCCGTACCATGCGGCCGTGGCGCATAATTTTCGACCAGCTCCATGACCAGCCGTCGCACTTTCACTCGCTGCCGGCGTATCTCGAGCGTATCCTCGACGATGCACCTGACCCAATTGACCGACTCACAGATATCACGCGGATTCGGCCTCGATCGCTGAACCGTTGCCTTCTCCTCGGTCGCGGAGAGGTTCCTCTCGATATACCGATTCGATGCCTTCTAAATCGGGGGAAGGTTCCTCGCGATTACCGATCGGATGCCTTCTCCTCGGTAGCGAAATGGTTTCCCTCGATTTACCGACTTGATGCCTTCTCAATCGCGAGGAGATTCCTCTCGATTGCCTTATTCTCAAACGCGACGAGGTTTCTCATGATCACCGATCCGATGTCTGCTCATTGGTTGCGGACAGATTCCTCTCGATTTTCCGATTCGATGCCTTCTTCTCAATCGCGTAGTGGTTCCTCACGATTACCGATTTGATGCCTTCTCAATCGCGAGGAGATTCCTCTCGATTGCCTTATTCTCAAACGCGACGAGGTTCCTCATTATCGCCGATCCGATGTCTGCTCATTGGTTGCGGACAGATTCCTCTCGATTTTCCGATTCGATGCCTTCTTCTCAATCGCGTAGTGGTTCCTATCGATTACCGATTTAATGCCTTCTTAATCGCAGCGAGGTTCCTCTCGACTTACCGATTCCATGCCTTGTTCTCAAATGCAACGAGGTTCCTCATTATCGCCGATCCGATGTCTGCTCATTGGTTGCGGACAGATTCCTCTCGATTAACCGATTTGATGCCTTCTCAATCGAGGGGAGGTTCCTCTCGATTGTCGATCGGATGCCTTCTCCTTGGTCGCGAAAAGGTTTCTCCCGATTTACCGATTCGATGCCTTATTTTCAATCGCGACGAGGTCCCTCGCGATCACCGATCCGGTCTCCACTTTAGTCACGGAGAAGTTCATGTAGAACCGATGCCTGCTTCTTGGTCGTGGAAAAGATCCTGTCGATCGACGGGTCCATGCCTTGTTCTCGATTGTGGAGTGGTTCCTCTCGATTTACCGATTCGATGGTTTCTCATTGATCACGGAGAGGTTCCTCTTGATTCAATGCGTTCTTCTTGGTCGTGGAAAGGATCCTGTCGATCGACAGGCCCATGCCTTGTTCTCGATCGTGGGGTGGTTCCTCTCGACTTACCGATTCGATGTGCTCAAACCTATATTTATATTTGTATATATAATTGTGTTCTATTTATATTTTAATGTTTTTTTATATGTATTTTATATTTATATTTTAGTGCTTGTTTCATTAAGTACCTTTAAAAATCCCGATTAAAAATTGTATTTAACTCGAAGAAAAGGAGCGTCACCCATATGTGGATGTCGTGGCGACGAACGTATAAAGTATTAAGAAGAAAGATTTTTCGCAGTTCAACCAACTTCGCGACACTTCTCGATCCGATGTCTTTTTCTTGGTAGCGGAGAGATTGTTGTCGATCCCATGCCTTCTCCTAGATCGCGAAGAGGTTCCTCTCGATTCGTCGGAGTAAAAAGGCGGATGTACCGATCAGATCGGAGATTCACGAACCGGGAACGCCCGAGGGAAAGGGGATGACTCGGAAACGAATAACGGATCTCGTGCGGTAGCGATCCAGGGCGGAGCTAACGTTCCGTGGCCGTCGACCTAACCAGGGGGAACTATTCGTCAGTGGCGCCCGTTCTCGGGACATTGCCCTGCCTTCGGTGTAGATAATGGGTGTCGTGTGTGCTCGCAAGGGCGAGGTCGCGCTGACGAGTTCATTTTTGGATTTACGAGGCTGCCCGGCGAGTTATCGACTTTTCTCGTAGATAATGCTCGACAGCGAGATGTATTTTGTTTCTGAACCGAGGATCTTGCATACGACAACATAAGAAGTAGTTGTTACGAATAGCTTTATGCATAGGGGCATTGCAAGTAAACGAGATTCGTAGATGTTGAAGACATCGACACACCATAAGGTAGTTAACCCCTTGAGACACCATAAGGTAGTTAACTCTTTGTGCTATAATTACGCTCGTGAATTACGCTCGTGACACACTCGAAGTTCATATATGATAAACTTTGTTTATATTTTTAATACGGTTATATGTTCAATTTCGGTCTAACTGCAATTTGTATGGTCGAGGATCGCTTCTTTAGTCACCTTAACCTGACAATTAATAGTTCGTTATGACTGATACATTTGGGGAATAAATCATAGTATAAAGGGTGAATAAGGAGTAGCAAGACTTTTCAGTTCTCAGGTGTTTATAAACATGTACTCACAGCGAGAACGTACAGACAGACTGCGAATAAGTGAAGGGAGTTCAACAATGCGAATAATACGAGCGTCCATTTAAACGACTTTGTCCTATGCATTATTATATTCAATAAATATTTTTCTTTCCTTATTCTTTTTCAATATATAACTGTAACAGTAGATTCGGTTGATCCGTATACGATCGGCAACAGTCCATGCGGAATCCATAGTAGAAGATCACTATGAAGTTAAATGTACACGTTGCAGCCACGCACGTAGAGCTATCGTGTTCCCCACTTACTTTCCACGAGAGCACAGTAATCGCAGAGATAACGTTACATATGTGTTTGTACTCAATATGCGATATCGATGTTATCGTGGCAATATAGACGTTCGACGAAATTTGTCTATAACGCGCAACCGGAAGAGCGATCCAAGGCCTTTTCCTCATTTCGACGAACGCAACGTCATCGTTGCGATGATCGAGCAAGACGTAGAACGAGACAGCCGTATCGCGATCAAACTCAATTTTTTATTCGACTCGTTTCCGATATTTCATTTCCTCGCATTAGCTATTTTATTTGACACGACAATTTTAAATAAACAACTAACTAAATTAATAATTTCACTAAATTTATAACTTATTATATATTTTTATATTTATTATATGGCTAGAAAATACTTTTATGGCCCGACACTAACAAGGGAACATCCAACCTGAACACACAGATTTCGACAAAATTTATGTAAGACACAATTTTCAAAAAAATATTTGACACATATTTTTTTCTCGTCAAACGGATAAAGTTGCAACGAAAAATACGAAACTCATAGTACGATGTAGCCTCAGCAGCAGTAAATTCCATCGAAGAACAAGGGTAATAATTTTAAAAGGGTCGATGCAGCGTGCTCGAAGTCAAGGTCATACGCGTTACGTCCAGAGCTTCACTCTCGAAACTAACAGAGGGTGTGACAGGCCGACGCTTATTACGCGACGCGTTAATTGAAACAGCCTATTAACGTTTCACGGTGTAACCTTGCCCCTCCCAGCCGTCCGGTGTTTATTTCAAGGGTAGCCTGAAACGGCTCCGAGACTACCTAGGAAATATCTGACATTGTTCCCGAGAAAACAATCGGCATCACGGAGGCCCGGCTCGAAATACCGGCTCACCAAGAAAGTCCTCCACTATTTTCAACGCTCGCCGCCGTGTCCCCGAGCTATTCCAATTACGACGGAACGCGAATAACTTTCATTCAGCTATGATCATCGGTCAGTCAGCGGGTCCGAGTATCGAGCTAACCCGCAGCTGCGACAGGAAGTCGAACAGGGATTGTTGCGTACACGTTTTCCTTTGCCTTGAAGATTAAACACGTACAACTAACTTCATATCAGTGGACTGTATTTGATGACGAGCGAGTGAAATTTTCATAATGTATTTATTTTAAGGTTAGCCGGTATCTACTGTTAACTGTTGGTCGACAGTCTATCGAATATGTTAACACATTGACTGCTACACGGTAGTCATTGAAAATTGCATTAGGTAGTCTAATCATTTTTAACGAATCCTACCAAATATTTCGTTATGTTTTTTTTTATGGTTTCAAATAACTAATGCGAGTCCCCTTCGAGGGTATCCAAATTTTGACTAATGCCCGTAGGAAGTAACAAATCTAATGGATCGCCTCAACTTCTACCCAACATGTGGATACTATAAGATCTGGACTATGTTCAAATTGGTCAAATTCGAGAAAAGCTAATAAAACTGTATTGACCAAGTAAAACTTACACAAAATATCTCCTAAAACTTTGACAAAATATTTTCGGACGTACACATACTATCGATTACCGTTACTTCCAAAAAATCGATTTTTTTGTACCCTCTAAACCAGGTTTCCCCCTTAACCCTTTGCGCTCGAAGATATTTTTATTGGTCACGGACAGTAACTCTAAAAACTCTTTCGTTGAAAGATTTAGTGAATTCTCTCTTTATTATTAATTGCCACTATTAGCTGCTAATGTTTATACATCATACATTATACATATACATCATCGATTTATAGCGTTGCTGTTTATTGTCCAAATTGTTGTTTAAACAAAGTGGTGAGTATGAGTCACCTATCGAGTGTAAAAGGTTAACAGTTCTCGTAAAGAGGGATCGCTACGCGACAGGGATCGTCTCGAGCAGCCCCGAGCCATCTCGTTTTCGCGACAGCCGTGATTATCGGTCGCGGCGATAAAAGTTGGATCGCGTCCGAGCACATCCGTTTCCTAGGTGCTCGCGTCTGCGCAGAAGAGCATCGCCGGCACGACGCACGCCTCCGCATGGACCTACATCTCGGCCGGCGAGAACCGGCGCCGGCGTTGCACCGCGTCGCAATGCACACCGCGTGACGTCACCGGTGGCACGTGCCCCCCTCCTTGCCCGCCACCCCGCCCCGGCGTGCAACGCTGCCGCTCGGCGGAGGGCGGCAGCGGGGGCGGCGGGCACGAGGGGCGGGCGAGGGACGCTAGTTAAGGTCACCGTGGCCCTGACTGCACGCGCGCGAAATACGTGTCCGTGTGCGCCAGCGTATACTTGTGTGTGTATGCGCGCGCTCCACCGCATAGAACGCACTGCCGGAAGATTTATTTCTAGTTCTATGGCGGCCGCTCTACGCCGCTTTTTACACCGGCCGGCGAATCGCGGGGCCCTTGAGGCGAATTCGAATCGCGGGCCTTGACCATAGCCTCGACGAACCACCGACGTCCTCTTCGGGCACCCTTGCCTTTGTCGCGGGGGTGGGTGCACCACGCGGGCTGACCTACAATCGCCGCGGCTCGTGTTACGCGTGCACCTCGGCTCGAAACACGCCCGGTACCAGCACCGAAGCTTCCCGACTTTTACCGAACGCTAGCCGCTGGATTCGTTTAACGCTAAACCTACCACTACCGGTCACATTGACCGTTTTCACACGGTCGTCAAATTTACACGTATTTAACACTAAACTACCAAAGGATACCCTTCTACTTTCCTTCTTCAAATGACAAAATTTGTTAAGATGGTCTTTTTGACATTTTTACTGATTGTGATCAAGCTAAAGACTACATATAAGTGTATTTATTTATGTTTCATCGTATATTCATTTATTTTTAAACTTCATTTTTAACGTTAAAATAATTGTGCATTATACTTCGGTGGTTTCTAGTCTAAAAGACTAGTTTCGAGTTTGACATTTTATATTACAAAATTTTATTGCCGCACTTTTGTCAAAATATTTGTCATGTTTTATTGAGATAATGAATGGTTCTATATGTTAGGTGATGCTGCAATATTTATTTATTTTTCTACTTTCTTTTCACTTTTAAATTAAGTGTGTATTTAACACTACAACTACCAACCGGTCAAAATGTCTGTCGTGTTTTATTGAGCTAATGAATGGTTAAATATGTTAGGTGATGTAGTATTTTTTTATTTTTCTCCTTTATTTTCAATTTTAAAGAAAGGACGCATTCGAGGTAATAAACAGTTGTAAATTTGAACCGGTAAATATAAGAAGAGCGCATCTAACCATCTCGACCATTTTGAAACGTGTTACGAAGGTCGATATTCCGAGCAATTTTCTCTCTGCGCGTGTAATCGTCGCCTTGGCCTTAGTTTCAGAGATATTTGCGTAGAAACTGAGCTCGAGTTCCGATTAGAATTGCGCTACTTTCAAGGTATGTGACTTGAATCCCGAACAGTGGGAATTGGCAGCACCGTTTTAAAGAAACTGTTAAAGGTTCTTTATTAGCGCAACTATAGTGTAAACTCTGACAATGAATACTAAACTCTTCGTGCTCTGGTTTTACTTAAACTTTTTATCCTTTCTCTGAGAATGAGTAATGGAAAGAACAAGGGTTAAAGGAGAGTTTGACTAAGGAAAGGTAAAGAAAAAAATAAGGTTGAAGTATAGGATGAGCCAGGGATTAGGATGTTTGGTCGAAGATGAGTCTATATGTCTCTGTCACGTTACGATTAGTTACATTGATCATCCAATAGACATATTATGAGGTACATGTATAAATGATGTATATAAATGATCCTGTCCACCTCGATACGAATAAATCTTACAATACACTTTATAGTGTATAAATATCTCCACATAACATGCACGACAATTTCCATCGTGCTAACAGTAAACAATTTGGATACCGTATTTCATTCCCTCATCGTTTCAACAAAAACAAAGGAAGAATTTATTTCATAGCGTACACACGCGATATAAATTTCATTTATATTGTATATACATGATATAAATTTATTTATAATAAAGTTGGCAAAGATGGAAACACCGAATGCAATGCAACTGGGACAATACACAGAATCGGAATGCCAGAAGATAGAAAATAAAGTCTGTAACAAACAAGTACGATAAATTTTTGCTTTCCGGAGCAACGGAAAACTCATCCCCGCCACTTTCTGTTTAATCGGTTGCATTGTTCCGCCTCTCTCGAATAATAGTTACTGTTGGATTTTTGCAGAAATCCTGTATGATATTTTGAAGGAATTTTTCATTGCTGTGAAGACGTACGTTCAACGATATTTATGTATAAGTCGGAGCCATAAAAAAAACGGTCAGCTCGAGCCCTGCGCTAAGGTCGTAGCTGAGCGTTAAGAGGAAGCAAGACTCTCTCCTCTAGGGGGTGCATAGTTGTACTTCCCCTTAGCTTACGTGTATAAAATAGCCTTTTTGCAGTACTACCTAAACAGTCGGTTCGGTAACAGCACATAGTAAGCAGAGTCCCTGAATTTCCAGCGCGCTCAGGACTGAACACTTTGTACATCTTTTCTATTTTTACTGTAAATATATAATAAATATTCGTTAGCGTTTGTTGGAGGCAAACAAACTCTGTGGTTAATTATTCAACAGTTACATTGTCAGGGTATCGTCTCTTGTTATACCTACTCTTTGGTTTAGCTATAACGTCGTGCCGGGATGGGCGTTGCATGTTGATTCTGAAATACGAGCATCGCTGTTTAAGTGTTTCACGAAGAACCAAACGGCAGTACGATCGTCGATCGAACGTTTTACGATCCTCTATCTCGTGAAATTGTGCGTAACATTATACGGCTTCCTTATTCGCGGTTGTTTTTAGCCATTTGATCGCGGTAGCTTTCAAATTAACCTTTAATTATTTGAACGATCACGGTATACGCGTTTGTCATGTGTAAGTACATTGTCCAGGACTACCGTTTGAAGAAAACGTAGACCGAAACGCGTAATGAGTTTACCGTTTACGTGGATCCGATGATTTCTCACCTGGCCTTGGCTATGCAACGCGTGTCGTTTTATGGCCGCGTAATATAGCCTGGCAAGGCTCTCCTCTACGTTCTCAAAGTTTCCATCATTATATTTGGATAGCAATTCGCGCGGACGATGCAACCTCTTTCCGAGAATACGCCACCGGATGAAACGTCGAATCGTTCAAACACGCACAATTTTAACCCATTAACCATCAAATTTTTATTTCAACTTCACCGCGTCGGTTGTCTATTTATGGATCGAATACTTTTACACGTTAGACAATATCGGAGGAAAAAATAGTTTTGACAACTACAATGCGAGATTTACCGAATAGACATTTTATTTAACCCTTATAGAGCCAACAGCGATATATCATTGCGCGTGCGATGTTGCGTTATTTTTCGCATTGCAAAAGAGCTTCGTTTTAAATAAATTTATAAAAATAAATGTTCCAGTTAACTTTTTGTTATATTCTATGATGGTTGGTGTCGAGACGGGAGAATTTTGGGACTTTTTATAATAGTTATCCGAGAGCTGGTGTCTTTTGTTCTTACGACCGATATAAATTATTTAATTAAATACGATTAAAAATGATATAGTTGTACTTCATACTACGTGATCTACATAAAGCCGTGATCCAGCGATGACTATTCTAACCTGCAAACATTGTTTGTAGAATAAAACTTGTTTTTCTGTTTCTCATCGTGTTTTATATTAATGTTGTTCCTGTGATTTTCGATAATAAAAATGTTGTCCTTTCATTTTCAATTTTTTAAATATCGTTTTTACGAGCTTATTCCCAAACCTCGGTAAAATCGTCACATTTGTCCAGTTATCGTCGCGTAGACATCAGGTTGGCACTAAAATGATTATTACAACGCCGTCGAAAGCGGTAAAACAAGAATATAATGTAAAGATATATATTCGAATCCTCGTTAGGGGATCTCGGTAGCAAATGGATTAATGAACGTTCGATACCGGATTTACGAGGGAGAAAAAAACGCGTTACAAAATGGATGGTTCTGTATATAACTCACCGGAGCACCGAGCACAATTGCTCGATAACTCGATACTGTGAATTCAAGGCCAGCCTCGGCTTCCCGAGGGATCCAAAAATATCTAACGCGACGAAATTATGTCGATGCAGCAGCTCGAGCTTCTAACGAGCAGCGAAAATGCGAACGGCTCGTTCCCGAATGCCACTCGAAAGCGTACCGGCTTCTCTGCTCGCTAATCGGTTACGTAAACCTATCAGTCATTTGCATAACTCGAGCAAAAGGAAAATTACGTAAAGGCATTCGAGCGTTTTCCACTTGCCTAGCTTTCATCCGACGTCCGTTTGATTTGTCCTTTTTGCCGACACCCATTATCGAAAATAATGCAACTTTTTTTCGAGAATTCGTTCGATTTTCCGAGCTTTGAAATTTGTGAGCTTCGTCGAACGAAACCGATCAGGGCAACTAAGTGGAATTGTTGCGCGTTGAAAAAATGTGAAAACTGGTGTTAAAAGAAATTTATGAAACTGTGGTTAAAAGAATAAAGTTCATGTCGCATTTGTGTGACGTTTATGTTCGAATCGAGATATCGAAGGGTTTGCGTAGGATTGTTTTTAAAAATACGGATAATAGATAACATAATAGAAGAATGTTTTTGGGGTTCTAAAAATGTCAAACTTATCGTTCCAATTAGAGCAATAGGACACTATTTAAGAAATAATATATTTTTTATGAATATTCATGGACTTACGCCACTTTCGAAAACAATGAAATGGCGTTTTCTATGCCATATAGGAAAAGTAAATTTTTCTTGAAATAAAAATAAATGTATACACTACTTCATGTTATAAAATCAAAAAAATATTCAACTTATATTCTTTGTTAAATAATTCTTACATTAAAATTGATATTGTTTTATTAATTATTATACAGTCGTCTCCAGTTTGTGTATCGCGGATATAATGTGAATAAATTCATTAAGCCCTTGTATTTTAGGTTACAGAGTATTATAGTTGCGATCTCATAAAATAACAGTATTTTCCATGTCCATTTGAAACTCTCACAATGGACTTTCGACCACTTTTAAAATAAACTTTCTCATCTCTTCATTAACCAGAAAATTTTCGTGTTACAAAATCTTAATGATCTTCAACATATCAGTAACAGGATTGCTTCAGAATGAAAAGATCACGTAAGAACATAACTATTAAGGTAGTCTCCTCGATTTCTTTGGAAAATGGAGTTAGACCACATTCAAAATAAACTTTCTCATCTCTTCATTAACCAGAAAATTTTCGTGTTACAAAATCTTACGATCTTCAACATGATTGCTTCAGAATGAAAAGATCACGTAAGAATGCAACTATTAAGATAGTTTCCTCTATTTCTTTGGAAAATGGAGTTAGACCACATTCAAAATAAACTTTCTCATCTCTTCATTAACCAGAAAATTTTCGTGTTACAAAATCTTACGATCTTCAACATGATTGCTTCAGAATGAAAAGATCACGTAAGAATGCAACTATTAAGGTAGTTCCCTTGATTTCTTTGGAAAATGGAGTTAAACCACATTCAAAATAAACTTTCTCATCTCTTCATTCATCAAAAAATGTTCGTGTTTCAAAATCTTACGATCTTCAACATGATTGCTTCAGAATGAAAAGATCACGTAAGAATGCAACTATTAAGATAGTTCCCTCGATTTCTTAGGAAAATGGAGTTAGACCACATTCAAAATAAACTTTCTCGTCTCTTCATTAACCAGAAAATTTTCGTGTTACAAAATCTTACGATCTTCAACATATCAGTAACAGTATTGCTTCAGAATGAAAAGATCACGTAAAAACATAACTATTAAGTTAGTTCCCTCGATTGCTTTGGAAAACGGTGTTAGACCACATTCAAAATAAACAACTTATATTTACAATGCGCTACAGGATAAATTGACATCACAAACAGTGTGGGAGACAACACGTTGAGGTGTCCTATTATTAGAATGTCTCAGGTCGAAAATAAACTTTGACGCAGCGGTTTTTTGGAAAATTTCCATTTCTCGCGATGCAGGTCCGTGTTGTTGACCGTTTGATCGGTCCACGGGAATTTTTTATCGGACCAAACGCGAAAATATTTCGCGACACAGACACGGATGCGGATGTCTCGATACATTGCCAATGGCGTGTACACGTGCACGTTGTGCACCTCGAGCTCTGGGACGTCGGGTCGTATTGTGACACGAGCGTCTGTCTTACGTAATGGCATTGTGTAAACTTCGCGTTCACCGTAATGCTTGTCGTACGTATTTTTGTGCGCCCGGCAACAGCGTTGAATCGATGAAAATCGTGGCTGTTCGCACTCGGTGCACTCGATTCCTCTTTCGTTCTCGTCGCCATTCAACGGGACACTCGTTGTCGTTCGACGGAAACGATCGTCGCAATTCTTAAACGCGGTTTTACGAACGAGACAATACGAGATCGCTCGGCATTCATGTGGTCCCTGGTGTAGGTGGTGTTTTTAGCTTAGGGGATGCAAATTTGGTAACGTTGATGTTGCTCGGTGAGAATAACGAGTGAGGTATTTGGAAGTTTAGGCGTTTGGGAATTTGAGCAACTGGAGGTTTGGAAACTTGGGGTTTAGTGAATTTGGGAATTGATGTAACTAGCGTTTTTAGCTTGGGGGATGCAAATTTGGTAACGTTGATGTTGCTCGGTGAGAATAATCGGATGGTATTTGGAAATTTAGATGTTTGGGAATTTTAGTAACTGGAGGTCTGAAAATTTTGGGTTTCATGAATTTGGGAATTGGTGTAGCTAGCGTTTTTAGCTTGGGGGATGCAAATTTGATAACGTTGATGTTGCTCGGTGACCACGATCGGTTGGTATTTGGGAATTTGGACAACCTGAGATCTGGAAATTTTGGGTTTCGTGAATTTGGGAATTGGCGATTCAGAATTCGGAGATCCGGGAATTGAGAGATTCTAATTTGGCAAGTGAAAGTGGGTTGTGTAGGACAATTTGAGAGTTGAGTATTTGAGGAAGTAGGAACTTGGGGACATGGGGATTTGGGAAGATGAGTATGTGGGAATGTAGGTATTTAGAAATATGGCAATTTGGAAATATGGGGATTTGAGAACATGGAGAATTGGGAATGTAGGGAATTACAAATGTGGAAATATGAAAGCATAGAGATTTAGGAACGTAGAGACTTGAGAATATAGAGATTTGTGAATGTGCAGAATTGAAAATAAGAACTTGAAAATCCTCCTAAATTTGAGAATCAAGTATTTAAAATTTTGTACCTACTCAAATCCCTAATACAATATACATTCTAAGACGTATTCTCCATTCTAAGTGCCTAACGTTACATATAAAATGACTGCAGTTTATGTCCTAAGTAGTCCAAGCTGAGCTTAACCTGTACGCGCTTACGTCGATAATCATAGCTCCTGAAACTCCTTGTTGGTGACAGGCGATCGGTATAATTAAGATATTACATTCTGTATAATTAAAACAGATCCGTCGGTTGAAATCGTCAAGATTGCTTTATCAACGGAAGATTCTCGGTGGAACGTGTGACGTTCGCGATTTTTCCGTAACAACTACGTAGCGTGTTTCCCGTTCCCGGAAAGCACGACACACGTAGCGACGCGCGAGTTAATCGATTCATTGAATAACTTCTTTTCCTGCTCGGTGTATTATATAACTGTTACAGCTGGACTCGGTCAGCGAGTGCGGTTATTAAGTAAAACGCATGGAGGATGACCGATCGAGGTTTAGTACAAGGTAGAAAGCGAACATCGCGCCGAACTGCACGGTTTATTAATTATTTCGCCGCGAGCGAATGCGTGTCGATGCGAAACCCGTCGATTAAACAACCGGTATTGCACGAAAATAATTAAACCGACGTGTTGTACGACCAACTCATCGATAACAGCTAAGAATCATCCCGTTGCAAACAACCTAATCGCACTAAACTCCAACCTATCTAGCCTCCTGTACCCGTTAATCATCCTCTCCTCTCATCCACATATGTATACTATTCGTGAAAATGCATACACATATATGTGTAATATTCATATGTGTGTGTATATACATACATACATTCGTATCCATTCATGAATATACATGTACATATACACATACAGATACATATATGTATATACTTACACTTATACATATTCATATTTGGATGATACATATATGTAATATATATTTTATATGTGTATACATATATGGGTAAGGATGCACGACTACAGGTTTGAAGACCAGTGAACTTATACATATCTATATTTATATACACATGTGTATATGTATGTAATCATGAATGGATACGTATGTGTATTATGTATATTACACATACAGTCATGGACAAAATTAAGTGGACATTGCAGAAATGTAAAAAATTTTTCGTTTTGTTACAATGTTTTAAATAAATTTAAAATGTAGAACGTGAAATGCTTTTGTAGACTTGAAAAAACATTTATTTAATGTATATAATTGTACAATAAAGTTTTGATTTATAGGCATTGTTAATTAAATTAAATTAACCTTTTGTTATTTATGATACCTGTCCACTTAATTTTGTCCACGACTGTACATATGTGTATATGCATTTTCACGAATAGTTGAGATGGCAATTCGTACCACGCTGTATACCTCTCCATCATAAAATAAAGTATCTCAAAGTCCCTCAACACTAGATTTATGGACGTTTACTGACCACTTACGTCTAAACTGAAAATGAACTACAAAAATGAGTAAATAATGAATAATAGATAAACCAGTTTGCAGCAAGATTCTTTATCTCGACGAAGGTTAATACGCGTTTCGATGTCAGCTTTACAATAACTCTCGTAATTGAAAATAAGAAATCTAAGATCCGTCGTTTTGACGGGTTCCGTGAACCTAGTGTTAACCAGTTAACCGCGTTCGACGTCCATACACGTTGATCCGGAACTTCGATTCCGGTGCGATTTACGTCAACGATTTATTAATTTTTCATCGAACGAAAGCGTGATGCTTCTTCATTTTCTTTGTTTTTATAGAATCTATCATAGGACCATTCGTCCCGATTTCAATGAGAACAATGTTTTCTTTTTCTCCTGCCGCTTAATAGTTCGTTCGATCAGAGTGCATTCTAAGCCAGTTTTTGTTCCGGCGTGCACTTCTTCTAACGGTACGATGGCATATCAATTGCAACGAGTTACGCGCGAATTGATTCCACTGTTAAATACACGTGCACCGAAGTGGCATGACATAAGTGCCGGTGGCCATGACACCGACATTACGAGCAACTAGGAAACACGTTTCGATCTTCTTTGTTTTGATTCTTTGCAGCTTCGATAAATCGTTTGATTCGCGCTTTGCATATTCGATACGACGCGTAGAGGCGCACATTTGTGAATGCAGGCACGTAGGAGGCATGGCGGAGCATCGCTAAACGAACGGGCAACTTTTGCCTGTGCTATATTCACGACTATCGTTCTGGTTCTGTACGATCGTTAATCGGCTCACGTGTTTGCTTCTTCTTAATGTCAGCTCGACGCAACGTATTTAAAACTCGAGCGCAATGAATGGCCGTTCCGAAATTAGAACATCATACGAGCGCTCCAAATTTATATCGGACAAATTGTTTCGAGATCGCGTTCGAAACGTCGCATGCAGCTACGTGCACTTACACGTGTCTAGGGATCTAGAACCGTAGATCGACGAATATAATGATATACAGAGACACCAGCGAACATTTATTTAAGAATTCGAGGCGCAGCGATTAACTGCGGAGTTTAGTTTCAAAATTAAACTTGTTAACCCTTTCGCGCCGCATATATGCGGCATCCACTCGACGACCTGTGGGTACGAGCGCCGCATATATGCGGCATCGAAATTGTGGCGACCACGCATGCAACGCCATCTAAGCAAGTGCACTTCGTAGTTAATTGTATTTACATATTTTTTACGTATTACTTATTACATTAGAACAATGATTGATTCAGCACAGTTCCTATTTAAGACTTAGAACAACATATATACAGAAACCACGCGCACTGTGCATATTTTCGGCGCGAGTTTCCGTTCAGGGACGGTACTTCGGCGGACGGGGAGCTCGGCGCGAAAGGGTTAAATTTATTTAAATCAACCAATGAGTATACGCAACTAACACGGGACAATTGCTCCTCTTAAAAATTATCCGAAAAAGGTAGAAAGAATGTTATACCTTTTTACAAGGATACACTTTGTTACAAGGGAACATTACGCTTTTATTGGATAAACAATTAATGATTTATTAATTTTAATTGTGTCGAAGCGGAGTTTCTGACTGACGTATATACACGTCGAACTCAGTTAAGTGGTTAACAAATAGGATCTAGGAATACAGCGATGGAGAGATGTAGGGATCTAGAGATTTATAGGAGAGAAATATGATGTAAAATATAAAAATGTTTATTTTATTACGATCAAGCATACTAATGAAACAATCCAACTCTCATTGCAACGACATTCTTGACTCTAATCTCGACTCAAGGACATGATCGATTTTCAACACTGACTTTTTGGTCAGGAAAAATAACCCCACCCATTACATTCCTCATACTTATTATTTGTCAATACTTCATCTTTTATGATCTTCCCCCTGCCTTCAAGAGCTTGCATAAAATATTATTGGCATACGTATTTCTACAAACTAATGTTTCTTGAAACTACGAGACATTGATCGTGTCCACCAGTTCCAATATCACGAAGTTCCAAAGTTCCAAACCGACAAACTCTTTAAGCTCCAAAATTACGAACTCGTTAAGCTGCAAAATTACAAACTCATTAAGTCCCGGGATTGGAAATACCGAACTAGCCGACCCCGCGTCATCCTGCATCCGCAAGAATCGAAATTCGAAACGGCTAAATTTATCCCGCGCGAAATGTGTTACGTTTCCGGGTTCCTGGGTGAAAAGAAGTCTCATTGGCACGCAAAGGTGGCCCAAAATTCGTGCCGGTCGCAATAAATCTCCATCGGAGCGAAAACCGAGGATCACACGACGCTTATGCCAACTTGCGACACACGTCGGCTCGATCTCGGCCCCGAGATTGCCAGTGGTAGCCGAAGGAATGCAAACGGCCAGCAGACAATGCGTGCAAGTAGCTCGTGAGGCCAACAGACGTATATTCGTTAAGCATCTCCTTGGAAACTACAACTTTGCCGACCTTGTAATCTTTGACGCTGGCACTAATGAGCGAAACAGAAGTAGGGAGCGGAGCGCGTGCACGCGATCGGCCATTAGAAAACTGCTAGCTGCCCGGAAGAAACGGGAACGCCTCGACGTGACGTTATTTTCCATCGCGCACTTAGTTTCAATTTTTCATTCGCGCGCATAGTTTCAATTTTTCATTCGCGAATCGCTGGTGTAGACTTAAAATCTATAAATGAAGAGAGAGAGAAGAGAAGAGAACGAGGGGAGAACAAATAAATTAAAACAATGAATCCATAACAATTCAATTAAATAACAAATAACTAGAGTGACGTTTATTATTTCGCGAGTATATCAATAGACACCGACGGATGCAGACAGACTTACAATTCTTTACTCGCATACGATATATATCCATCTTCCCGGTGTCCAGGGAAGGAAAAACAGGGAGTGGGAAAAGGGGTGACATTCCCCAATGCGAGAAGTCCCCATTTCCCCGCCAGCGGTCATTCGGCCCAACTTGTTATTTATGATATCTGTCCACTTAATTTTGTCCACGACTGTACATATGTTCGTTCGCAAAGGATTAACGATGTAGATGCGATAAACCTAGCTCCACGTATGAACATGAATTTTCTTAAATTATTTTGTTTATCGCAGTTTATCGACTCATTTATTTCCACTTACCAATTACCATTTTCGAGCATGAATTTTCTTTACGGTCATTTTATTTCACCGGATTCGATCGAAGGTGCAATAAAGCTAATCGAAGGAAGCGAGGCAGATCCCCGTCGATTTAAATCGCTGAAAAAAAGGCGTCTTACGCTGGAAAGCACACCGCGGTAATTTACGCGAAAGAAACGTTTTATAACGCGACGGGGATTACGTGAGATGAACAGAGACGACGCTCGTACATGTCGCGTTGCAGTTTGCAATCTCTTATCGACATCGAAATCCCGCGTTATGTAATCGATTGTGTAAGAATTACACGGCGTAATGGATTCCATGCTAGACGAGATAATTCCTGTTTCATAATCGAACGCATCCGAGCAAAAGTTGCCTCTTACGACCGGTGATCGAACGGACATCTAGCATTTACGAAGGGAACGACATTTTTTATGTTTCTTGCGTGTTTCGGTCTTCCTAGAGAGCATAAGTGTGCTTGCAGAACCGTACGATTGAATCTCGTGATGGGATCCGGGTGATGTGATCGACCTTCTTCGTGTACGAAAGGTTTATCAACTACGATCTTATTAATAGAAGCTAATTACAATTTCGGACAAGATAGCGATGCAAAAACGTACGACCTCGACTTATTAGCAAGGGAATTCCTTCTCTCCCGAGTCTTGCCCTCGGGGAGTATTATATGGAGATATATCGTTAGTATAGTGGGGGAGGATGACCTTAATCCTTATGACTAAGTAATGTGCGTAATGTGTTTTTGGCGTTTGTGGCTATTGCTAGAATGAATTGCTAGTGAACAAATTTAATTTGGTAAAGATTGCGTGGCTCATCATCCTACGGTGATGTTTCCAAATTCAGGGTCACCGGAAATGAACGTTCTTAAAATATTCCTCCGTTAAATTCCACCGCGAAATACTACATTGTCATCCATCATGATAATCGTGATCTTGCGTTATTCGATGATTTGATGAATTCGGTTTGGACCAAACTTTGATAATCTCCTTCGTTTAATCATCGAACGACCATCATTTTGCAAGGACCGAATTACGAATCTTCAGTCAACGAAACGATTGAACATCGTGAATTTTTCAAATAAAGATTTACAGGAAACGGATGATCTTAAAATATTTCCCCGTTAACACTTTAATGACCGCTTAAACAACGCGTGTGCAGTGCTACCGCCGAAGGTTCTAACATCAGTTAGCTGAGATTTTATGATGATATGATCTTACGATTATGCTACTGTTAGTCACAAAAAGAAGGGGGTGCGAAGAAACTGTCGCGTTTAAAAATTGGGAGCTTAATTTGCGAGTGTAGGAAGTCGTAGGCTCAACAATTTGCGAATTTGGGAATTTCGGGCACTTAGAAATTTGAAGATTCAGAAACTCGGAAAATTAGAAATTCGAGAAATTGGGAAGTAGGAGGTTCAAAAATTTGCGAGTTTGAAAATTGAAGGCTGAGAAATTTGCGAATTTAGGACTTCGGAGATTCATAAAATTGAGGATCTGGAAATTCAGGGGTTCTTTTGGGAAACCGGAGCTCAGGAATTTGAGGATTTGCAAATTTTAGATTTTGGAAATTGGAGGACTTGGAAATTTGAGAATTTGGAAATTTTGGAATTTGGAAATTTGAGAATTTGGAAGTTCGAGGATTTGGAAATTTGAGGGTTTGGAAATTTGAGAATTTGGAAATTTGAGAATTTGGAAATTTGAGAATTTGGAAATTTGAGGGTTTGAAAATTTGAGAATTTGGTAATTTGGGAGTTTGGAAATTTTAGAATTTGGAAATTTGAGGATTCGGAAATTTTGGAATTTGGATATTTTAGAATTTGGAAATTTGAGGATTTGCAAATTTTAGAACTTGGAAATTTGTGGCTTTGCAAATTTTAGAATTTGGAAATTTGAGGGTTTGGAAATTTTAGAATTTGGAAACTTGAGGATTTGCAAATTTTAGAACTCCGAAATTCGAGGATTTGCAAATTTTAGAATTTGGAAATTGGAGGATTTGGAAATTTGAGGGTTTGGAAATTTTAGAATTTGGAAACTTGAGGATTTGCAAATTTTAGAACTCCGAAATTGGAGGATTTGCAAATTTTAGAATTTGGAAATTGGAGGATTTGGAAATTGGAGGATTTGGAAATTTGAGGGTTTGGAAATTTTAGAATTTGGAAATTTCACAATTTGGAAATTTGAGGAGTTGGAAATTTTAGATTTTGGAAATTTTAGAATTTTGGATTTTAGAATTCGGAAATTTTGGAATTTGGATATTTTAGAATTTGCAAATTTGAGGAGTTTGCAAATTTTAGAATTTGGAAATTTGAGGATTTGCAAATTTGTGATTAACGGGGTAATGTCCAAATTCCGAAAATCCGAGCACACCCTGCACCCATGTCAAGTCAATCTTTCTAACTCCAACCATACGATAGCATTCGTATTTCGCTATCCGAGCAGGTGTGCCCGCCGTAACTGTTCGCTCCCGTCAAAATCAAGGATAGCACCTTTACTCGCTCAAAACCGCATTTTCTCGGTATCCTATCAGGACTAATCACGATAGCGAACGGGGGTTTACGAGGGAGCCTACGAGAAGGGGCCTCGGTTTCGCAGGTGGCCTCGTTAGACATTTTCTGTCGGCGAGAGAGAGAAAGAGAGAGAGAGAAAGAGAGCAGTCAAGGCCGTACACTCGCGAATTTCAGCTGGTAACCGAACGGCTGCCGTCAAAGTGGGGATACGAGATACGGTTCGGCCCGAGTTGTCCTAGGTCCTGGCTGTCTTTTTTACGCGCGCCAAATGTGTGTAACGCGTGTCGGCCACGCGTGTACACACGAGCCACCGGTCTTCCTTAACGAGCGATCACGATCAACCCATAGACAGCCATCCCGCTTCTTGTCGCGTATGCTCGCTTCTTGCGGAATCATCGTCGTTGCCGTGACTTCCTCGCTACTGGATGACCCGTGCAAACGAGCGCACGCGTCGTATCGACCGTTTCTGCTCTCCACCTTGACCTCCAACGACGAAGGTAGCTTCAACAATTAGACCTCCTCGCTCTCGACCAATCTCTCGTTATTGCACGGTTTTATTGTTACGAATATGCAGATATAATGTCATTTAGTCACCTCCATCCAGGATCTTTAAGGTGGTACACGTTAAAATTGATCTGCAGGCCACGTGGACCACACGTGGTACACGCAGTCATATTTAGTTGATGCACTGAAAACATGTATTTTATGTCAAATTTAATTCTGTAAAATAGTTTAATTCTATAAACAATTAGGCATTATACAAAATGCAATTTATAACTACTCTAAACTAGAGAACTACTTATGTATTGATTATGTAATCAAATATTGTGTGATAATATATTAGTGTTTAGTCAAAATATCAAGTGGCCCGAACAAGAAGTCAGGCAAAAATGGCTTCGCACGGAACGTGTTAACACTAGATTTACGGACGTTTAATGACCACTTATGTCGAAGTTGAAAGTGAACTATAAAAATAAGGAAATAATGGATAATACGTATATTAGTTTATAGAACGATTCTTTATCTCGACGAGGCTTAACATGCACCTTGACATAAGCTTCTTAATAATTTTCGTAACTGAAAATAAGAAATCTAAGATCCGTCATTTTGACGGGTTTCGTAAATCTAGTGTTAAAAAGTTACATTAACCCTTTGCGGTCAGTGCCGCCACTGTGGCGGCATTTCAAAATTGTCGTAGAAGTCGGTGTCGCCGCTGTGGCGGCATGATATATCGGCGATTGTTTTGAAAAATATCACACGTTGTCAAATTACAAAAACTAAATCTTTCCGTTTTTATGTAGTTTAAGCCCTATTAAACATTACAAGTGCTTTCAAATGTAGATATATCCACATTAAATGACTTTGGGAACAATGACTCCGAAAAGCTAATTTCGCCCCGACTTGCTGATAGTCCTAGCCGAAACATCTGCCGACCGCAAAGGGTTAAAACCTATGGAATACGAAACGCATTTCGGAATACGACTGCAAAGCAGTTGTTGTAAGATTCTATACATGTGAGCCACCTTCGCGCGCGAGAGTAATGATCAAAAGTTTGTGTCGCGTCGCGAACCCTCTATATAATTCTGTAAATTCAATAGCCTTTTGTACATTTATATTTTTAAGCGTTTCTACCGTAGCAGCAATAATGTCCAAGGACCCGATACTGTGTAAATACATTTTTATTAGCTTTTTGTGAACATAACCATTCGAACATAGTCTTAAAGTTTATAGTTTACACATGCTGGGTAGAAGTCGAGGCGATCCTTGGTTTTATTACTTACTACGGTCAAAGTTTAGATACCCTCGAAGGGACACTCGGAGTACAACGGTACCTGAGTTACCGCGAGCGAAGACCCCACTCTTATTAGAATACCACCACTCCACTTGGTAAAAGAAAATCTAGAAACACCAATAGCAAATACAGTGAATCTTCCCACAGTGCAACAGAGGCCGGAATCGAAACTGCTCACTGTGAGCATAGGAGAAGCGAAATTTAATACTCCGCGGCTGTCCCTTGCTGGGGTGATCCCCCTCGGAATCAGTCAAGCGTTAAACACGATCGGTTACCGAAACGACCGAATATCGGTGAGACACATACTAATGCAAGCAAAGAAAAAGATTGCAATTTTCTTATTTCCTATTATTTTTTCATGAAACTTGTACCATCGTATTCGTCAGGTTTTTCTGATTAAAATGACACCAAACATGATGTAATTATGTTAATAATTACGTACGTAACGGGTGATTAAAGTTTTTAACGAGAAAGAGGACGGCGAGTGGAAAAGACAGAGAGGCAGAAGGTTGAAGCGTTCGGCAAACATGAAAGACTCCTGCATGTTCTGTCTTTTAAATTCAAAAATCAAAATTCTTTATTTTTGGTTTTTCGTGAATGAAACCTTTACCATCGTATTCGTCTCGTTTTTCTGATTAAAATGATACTAAACACGATATAATTACGATCATAATTACCCGTATAACAAGCTATAAAAGTTTCGGACTTTAGAATCTAAGGAATTCGTATCTCTGCCGTAAATGTAACGTCTGAAACTTGTATGGCTTGTTACACAGGTAATTATGATCGTAATTATATCGTGTTTGGTCTTATTTTGATCGGAAGAACCTCACGAATATGTTAAAAAAATTTGCAGTCAAAAAAATATAAATATTAAAAAATTATATTGGTAAATTTGGAACTGGAGATCTGTCGGCCCGCATCAAAGGGACCGCGGCGAGTGTATCGTGTTACACTTGGACTGGCACGAGCGAGGCGAACACAGGCGCAGCAACGACGCACGCATAGACGCAGGAAGAGACGTGTCGCACTGTGGGAGGGAATCGAGTGTCGCACTGTGGGAGGATTTACTGTATGATGAATTTAGTAAACGCCTACCAAAAAACCCTTATATACGTCTACACAGAAACATATCGAAAGAACTTGATTATAGATAGAAAGAACTAGAACATTTGTTAGAGATTGAATATTGTCAGAACTAGAATATTGTTAGAAGTTGAATATATTGTTGGAACTTGAAACATATTAACACACATCAGCGAGCCTTGAGTAAAATACCTATCAAAATCCCTCCTAAATTCACATACACCACCTTGAAATACAGTCCACTAAATTCGAACTATTTTGTACTTGTTTCATCTTCATTGCGAAGGAAAACAGTACGCAACAGTTTGTTTGCACAACAAACTGTACCTCCGTCATTTTATTTCGACAAAGAAATTGCAAAATGAAGTCGACATATCAATTAAATAGTCCTCGAAACCATAAAAATATTTATTCGTTCCTTATCCTTCAAAATAATTATCGAAAATCGGCTTTCTGCATAGAGGTTCCCCCTTAACGGACGGCCGAAAGGAAAAATACGTTTTCCTCCGTCGAACATTGCAACGCTTTCCTTTCCCCTTTCCCGTGGCACCTCTTTCATAAGCCCGTTTCACGGACGAACAAGTATCGGACAGATACATGCGACTTTCCTACTCGAGATCGATACGAGAGAAAGTTACAGGATCGCAATCGGCCAACGGTGTCGAAACTTCTTACGTAAACGCTGTTCTGCGATGCTTGCGGACCGTCCGCGATTTTCTACGCACTCGATCGTCGATGCCAACTTGAATGACAATCGATCGATTGGCTCGATGCTGCTACCAATGTGTTCTTACACGTTCGAGTGCACGAGCTGAACGATAGAGTCGCAAATCGTGAAGAGTTCGATCGTGAGAAATTATCAAAATAATAAGTCTACCGGAAAGTTCTGTTGTTTATGAAGAGAAAGAAAATGATGCAGTCTTTGATACATTCAACGATCTGTCGATCCTAGTTTACGTATATGTTCCAAAATGATTCATGAAGTCGAATTATTTAATGTTATTAAAAAAGGACCCAATGTTATCCAAAAAGGATGATGTTATGGTCTTCACAATATCAACATCAACCAAAGTTGACCACCTAGAGCGTGTCTTATCACTAAGGTCGAAATCACCTACTTCAAATTTGTCGAACCATCTCACACACGTTCTGCTAGGAACACCATCTTATGACAAAATGTTCACATTCTTCGAGGTAAAGAATCTTTCTATAAACTGATATATGCATTATCCATTATTTCCTTATTTTTATAGTTCATCTTCAACTTAGACATAAGTGGTCATTAATCCTTTGCGGACGAACGGCGATTATCACTCGCCATTGGATTCGGTGCAATAATTTTTAATAAATAATTTTTCACTACATATGTAGTATTATGCACGTGACGTTTGAACATAGTGAAACAGACAATATTGGCAATTAATAATAAAAATATGATTATTTTAAAGAAGTGGAGCAAAGTTTTTAACCAGAGAGTTTTGCAGTTGCTATTTGCTAATTGCAAATATTCTAACATCCGCAAAGGGTTAAACTTCCGTAAATCTAGTGTTAACAATCTACCAATATAATCTTTAGATTATATTATAATTCAATAGATTAGAACTGAATGTGACCAGCTTTAGATACAAGCGTATTCAAAATTATAGTAAGATTTATCATATTTATACTGTGAGTGCGTCACGTGTTAGACACGTGAAAGTATACCAGGAGATTAAGTAGGCTCCAGACATTTTCTATACCATCCATGACGAGAGAATTGCCTGACCAGGAGAGCAAAGGGATATTTTTTTTATAAAAACAATCTTTTAATGCATTAGGCTCCGTGACATGGTGCCTCCATAGTGTATTCAAAATAAAAATGACTTTTTTAACTTCATCTATATAGAGATCCCACCTTAATGCGTCGCTGCTAAGCCGTACGGAAAATTTATCCGCGGCTTCTGACGCTCGATCATTTACATTTCCTGCTGCCGGCACGCGCGTTAACGCGACGCTCGTAGCCTCGCGTGTAACGTCTCATTAAATTCTCCTCGGTCACCGTGCGTACAATGGGCTCGTTTCTTTTTTTTTTTTGCTTGAAACCGTGGCCGATGTAACGAGAAATTAGCGTGGAGAGCCTCACGGCAGAAACTATTGCACGCTTTGTGTCGCGAAAGTGACGCAGTGCTTAAACGTTCGCTAATTTTCGCGAGCACCGCGCTCAAAACTTTTTGTGACGATGGGAATCGTGATGGGATCGATCTTGTGTGTCGAGGATCGAGAAGTTCAATATTGTTAATCGGTATGTGTTTTATAGCTGCGGGTTGTATCGCACTTTGTAAATGAGAACATTTTTTTGTTCTCGAGTTTTCACGTTTTCTATTGTTTGGACTCTTCGAATTTCTGGATCACATGCTTGCGAATTTCTTGATTTTCTCATTCCGGGATACTCAAGCCACCTAACTCTTAAATTATTGAATCCGCAAATCTCAAGTTTCTGAGTATTTAAATTTCTGCAAATTTCTCTAAACTCCGTAAATTTCTGCGCTTACTAATTTCCAAATTTTTAGATCTTAAATCATCAAATCTCTAAATCTGCACATTTCTGCATTCGCTATTTCCCAAATTCGCAAATCTCTAATTCTGCAAATTTTTGCATTCATTAATTTTCAACTTCGCAAATCCTCAAATCTGCAATTTTCTGCATTCACCAAGTTCCAAATCCCTAAGTTCGTAAATTTCTATGTTTACCAATTCGTAAATCTCCAAATCCGCAAATTCCTACATTCTCTAATTCTCGAATTCACAAATCTCCAAATCGCCAATTGTCGAATTTTCTAATTCTTAATTCCTAAACTCCCCAACTTTCCCAGTTAGTACTTCTCAAATCCCCAAATTCCAAAACTATCTAATTCCCAAGTCCTTAAATCTCCAAATCTGCAAGCCTCTAAATCTTCAAATCTCCAAATCTGCAAGTCTCCAAATCATCAACGGTCCAAAATCCCCAAATCTCTAAATGTTCAAATCTCCAAATCTGTAAGTCTCCAAATGTTCAAATCTCCAAACCTCCGAGTCTCTAAATGTTCAAATCTCCAAACCTCCGAGTCTCTAAATGTTCAAATCTCCGAATCATCAAGTTCAAAAATCACCAAATCCTCGAATCTCCAATTTCCAAATCCCCGATCACCCCTTAAACGGTCGAAGTTCGAACAAAGTGCAAACGATCCTCGGCATCGGCGATCCCGTGTCCCAACACGAAAACATGTCATCGAGGCAAGTATCCTTCGACGCGACGAGGTATAACTCACTCGGTATCGTACACCGCTTGCATTCACTCGGTTTCCTCGCTAAACAGTCGACGATTTAGCGCCAGAAGTTGCCGAGCGAGGCAATTTTCAGCGTCAGAGGACAGGCAGGCGGTTTCTTCAAGGCAACGGAGCTCGAGTAACTGTAAACTGGCCCTAAGACAGGCCGCGCCCAACATGTTGCTCAACTTCGGTAAACTGAGGAGAACCGGTGTGTCTCGGACATGGCAAGGCCGTTGACAGCGCCAGGGAATCAATCGTTGTCATGGTCGACTAGAAAAATCTGCGAAATCTGCATTAACCGATTTCTCAAACGGGCCGGGGACTCACCATATCGAATTATGTGATCGGCGTCGATCGCCCGCTATCGATTCGGTTCGCGCGATCGATTTCGAACCGATCGATCTATGTAAATCGACCCTTTTACGCTTAGGGACATTTTTATTTAGAAAATGGCAACTTTGAGACTTTCAACTGACCGGTTAACTGCGTTCGACGTGTGCACACGTCGGTCGAAAATGTCATTTCGATGCTATTGACATCGATAAATTATTGTTTATCGAATAAATGTGTTACTTTTCTTCATTTTTTTTTACTTTGTTTTGTATAGTTTGTAATAGGAGCATTTGTCCTTTGTTCCTACTTTATGATCGTCAGTGGTTGATTTAAATAATTGCAATTTGTTTTGAAATTGAATTCTGCGGGTAACTAGTTGATTGAAAATTTAGATGAATTATTATGAAGTTCTCTTTATTAGTTATAGATTCTTTCTGTTAGTTCTCTGTTTTCAATTGTCACTACTGTTTCACTGTGTCCATATATCACGTGCATAACACTACAGATTGAAGTAAAAATTTCAAAATATTATATATATTTATTATATTTGTATAGTTACATTATATTATAATATCGAATGTTATAATTACAATATATTTATTACTGCAATAATAGTGGTAGGGATAACAATAATAATGTCAGTAATTAATATTGTCTCTAGTAATAGTCACAATATTAATAGTAGTTGTAAATACAATAATATTAATATTATTAACAGTGGTAGTATCAATATCCATAATTGCGAAAATAATAATACTGGTAATAATAAAAAATAACAGCGAGTTGTAATACCATTGGTAGTTGGTTAATTTCAATAATTTTCCAAATTTGTCTCCGAGACCGAATTCCGTAACCGGTAAAATCGAATTCTAAGCACGAGACATGTTTCGAGAACGAACGGTTAATTGGACGAACACGACATGTTACAAAACTCGAAACTGTTCATTAAAAATATTTATAAATACGACGCAGCGTTGTTTACGAGTCGATTACGCTACACCGATTAAAATCTCCGTGTCCCGAAAACGAGTCGGTTTCGCCGATAAGAGAGTGTCGTCGTCGATGTTATCGTCGAAGCTACGAGCGACGAATTTGAATGTCACGATTTCTTCTTTTCACCGACTTTCTTTCTCGCGTTCCGTCTGTTTACATGACGGATTTCGCGGCGTCGGTACGCTTTTAATCAGGCAACCGAGCCGATACACCGTGGAAACACGCTTTAAAAATACACAGGGACAGATTCGCACGTGCCGCGACGTGCAAACACGACGGTGCAACAGACGCGGCCGTCTAGCACGGTCTGAATTTTATTTTCGCAAGTGCGTTTATCTTCGCGATCGCGGGCAGACCGCTTTTGTTTTTCGCGAAATTTCCGAGAAAGTTCGGCTGGTATAGTTGCAATTGTTCGGACGAGCCAAACAAGAACGGTGCCCGCTGTTTCGATGTGAGCACAGCTGCAGTTTTATATATGCAGACTGGGTCAGCAGTTATTACCATCTTGACGATATTCAATATGACAAGATACATGATACTTGATGTAAAATTACAGGATAGTTGGTACTGGATTTAAATTTATCAAATACATGATACTTGATGCAAAATTAAAAGATATTTGATACTTGATGTATAAATTACAAGATACTTTATACTGGATATAAAACAACAGGATGTTTGATGCTGGATAGAAAATTACAAATTACATGATACTTGATGCAAAATTACAATACATTTGATACTTGATTTAAATTTATCAAATACATGATACTTGATGCAAAATTAAAAGATATTTGATACTTGATGTATAAATTACAAGATACTTTATACTGGATATAAAACAACAGGATGTTTGATGCTGGATAGAAAATTACAAATTACATGATACTTGATGCAAAATTACAATACATTTGATACTTGATGTATAAATTACAAGATACTTTACACTGGATATAAAACAACAGGATGTTTGATGCTGGATAGAAAATTACAAATTACATGATACTTGATGAAAAATTACAATACATTTGATACTTGATGTATAAATTACAAGATACTTTATACTGGATATAAAACAACAGGATGTTTGATGCTGGATAGAAAATTACAAATTACATGATACTTGATGCAAAATTACAATACATTTGATATTTGATGTATAAATTACAAGATACTTTACACTGGATATAAAACAACAGGATGTTTGATGCTGGATATAAAATTACAAATTACATGATACTTGATGCAAAATTACAATACATTTGATACTTGATGTGTAAATTACAATACATTTGATACTTGATGTATAAATTACAAGATACTTGATACTGGAATTAAAACTACATTATGTTTGATACTGGATTTAAAATAACCAAATACATGATACTTGATGCAATATTACAATACATTTGATACATGATGTATAAATTACAAGATACTTGATACTGGAATTAAAACTACATTATGTTTGATACTGGATTTAAAATTACCAAATACATGATACTAGATGCATGATAGTTGATACTTAATGTATAAATTACAAGATGCTTTATACAAGATGTAAAATTGTAAGATACTTGATACTGGATTGAAAGTTACAAGACGAGTTACATTGGCAATGATGTTTGATGATCAACTATATTACAGAGTTGTGTCATACATAAAATCTTGTGTGTCATACTAAAGAAATGTGTGATGTTAAATTTTGGAAATTGTTTTCGAGAGTATTGTCAGTTTTGCTCAACAATGAAATTTTAAATGGCTGCAGTACATTAACTATACAAATGTTTAATTTATTTTAAAGACCAGCAGATGAGATTAACAAGCCACCAGGTTTGTAAATTAAGATGATAAACAAGCATCTTTGGTTTATACATATACAGATAAAGTATAAAAATCGTTGCAACACGTGGTGTCTACTTTATTACAAAATTTTGAAACTTAAACTGTCGCTGTCTATAAATAATCAGTTTAAACGATGTTTCACCGCATAGCACTTTTTAAGATAAGAGTGAGAAGCGTTAGCGAACATTCGTAAAAACTTTTTATTGCGAATTAGCAGGATCGATGATGGCAAATATTGACCGAGACAAGTCCTCGAGCGAGGACCAGACGAAAAATTGCAAATAACCAGCGTAAACATCGTCTGAAGATATTGAATCATCGAATGGTTCGAGCGAAATCGAGTAACAGTAACCGTTTATAAAGTGGCCAACGAAAGATGAAACTCCGTTGTTCTGTTTACAGGAGAATTCGAAAAGACGATCCCCATTCAAGAAAACATTCTCCGTCTGTTATGAGAGGTACAATGAAACGGGAGAAGACTTTTAATAATGAAGGTAGAATCGTACAGCGAACTACTCGAAAAGACGAGATAAAAACGTATAAAAGGAGAATATCTTGCGGCTTATATTAGCTAGACAATTTCCTTTGGAGCTTATTCGCAATTAAGGCTTCGGTAGTGAAATTACACTGTTATAGAAATCACGAAGAAATTGCATTGTTTCGAAATTACAAAGAAAATTACACAGTTTTTAAAATACGATAATATTACACAATTTTAAAATTACGAAGAAGTTACGCAGTTTTAAAATTACGAAGAAATTACACAGTTTGAAAGTTACGAAGAAAATTACACAGTTTTAAAATTACGAAGAAAATCACACAGTTTTAGAATTACGAAGAAAATTACACAGTTTTAATATTACAAAGAAGTCATACAGTGTTAAGATTCACAGTTGTACAAAGTTGTACGAAGTTCCGAGGACTCGCAGTTCAAAGATTTTGTCGCAAAGTTCGAAAGTTGTAAAATTTCAAGATGTCGAAGCCACGGTTCCAAAATTCTGATGTTCAGAAGGTCAAATATTTAAGGAAGTCCATTGTTTCACAGTATTACTGTTTAAGAATTCCAGAAGATGCCACAATCTCGTAATTCAAAGGTGACAGAAAATGTCAAAATCTCAAGGTCTTGAAGGCTCGAGATTCAAAAATTAAAAAATTCTGATGTTTCAAGGTCCGAAAGTTCTAAACACCTGAAATACCAATGTTCCAAAGTTGAAAAATTCCACAACCTGCTAAAGTCTCACAAGTCCCAAAGTCTCAAATTCTCAAAATCCCAACGTTCCAAACTTGAGAAATTCTAAATTCTACAAAGTTCTAATGTTTCAAAGCCCTGAGGTGTCAAAGTATCAAAGTTCAAAAGTCTTAAAATGCCAAACTCCTAAAACACCTATACTCCAAAGTTGAGGAATTTCACAAAGTTTCAAAATCCGAAGATGTCAAAGTATGAAAGTTCCAAAGTCTCAAAGTGCCAAACTTCTAAAATGCCAACATTTCAAAGTTGAGAAATTCCACAAAGTCCCACAGTCCTAAGATGTGAAAGTATCAAAGTTCCAAAATCTAAAAGTGCGAAATTCCTAAACCCCAACATTTCAAACTCGAGAAATTCCAAAAAGTTCCGAAGTCCTAAGATCTCAAAGTATCAAAGTGCCAAACACCTAAAGTCCCATAGTCCATAAATTACACAAAGTCTTAAAATTCCAAGCTCCCGAAATCCCAACTTCAACAATTCCACAAAGTTCCAAAGTTCCAAACTTCCAAGATCGCAAAATCCTGAACATCTCATGTCCCAAAATCCCAAGGTCATAAAGTTCCAAGGTCCAAATGTCTCAACATCCCGGTATCGAACTGTAGAAACTCCACAAAGTAAGTACCTGCATACGTACCAACGTCACAAGGTCTAAAAATTCAACATTTACACAAACAGTCAAAGTCCCATGGTCCCAAAGTCCCAAAGATCGAAAGTCCCGCTATTACGTCGACGCCTAACGACTCGCAGGAGTCTCTGGCCAACGACCAAACGTACTATAGCGATCGTTTAAACACGACATACCCTATAAACTGTTCAAATCAGCGTGCACAATCGGTCGTCGAGTATACACCCTTCAATTGATCAAGCTCTATTCTCTTGCCTGTAGTGTGGTACACCGGCATAGTATTTAATATCTTGGCTGACACTTTTTTCCATGTATTCTCGTGTCCCGTTCAACCAGTCAAACGGTTAAGCTCGACTGTCAGGCTGACAAGCGACGAGTTGTTACCGTTCACTGGTTGTTGAACGCGAGCCAGCCAGCCAGCGAACGTTTAAGGACGTTTTTCAAGGCCAGCACGTTCGGTACCAAGAAAGAAATATTTATTTGAGCTGTTATCGCGAGAGATTCGCTTGTTATTGCCAAACTGGACGGCTACGCTCGTCTGCGCCCCGTTATCGGACAAGGAAGGTTCAACATCCAATCTGAGGTCGTCATTCGTTCGTTTTCGATCAAGATACCAGGAAATTCGAGCTACTCCGACGACAATTCGATCGTTATTCGATTAGTCCGCCGTTCTTTTTAACGCGTATCAATATTTTCTCGATTCGGTTTTCAATTTCTACGGTTGCTATGTTGTTTCGTTTCAGGTAGAACACGTTCAGGTTTTGGAATATATCGTCGATAGGTTCGCTGGGTCTGGGTCACGATCGATCGGTTCTAATCGCTCGACGGTCAATATCGATAAGTTCGATCGCGACGTAACAGGTGTACCTTGGTACGAACTTTTTTATGATGGTCGTTTTTGTAGAAATTTCACTCGTTCAAGTAAACGGAGCGAATGTACATGAACGAGATTAATATATGTACATAAACGGGATTGTCTCGGTGAAGATTAGACTTATCAGATTTATCAAGATTATATCAAAGATTATATTCAGATTGGTATTCGTTTACTGATTTCTTTGAACAAAAGTGTGCATGTAACTTTAAACGAAAAATTTTATTATATTTTCCGTGTCGAATGCTGCCTACTCGCGTAACTAGATTACCCGGTTATACATATAGCAGCCTACCACGTAGGGTAAATTAGGTCTGGTTTGAATCACAGCTGTAACATTAATGGTATCACTAATTTCACCCAACTGCAGGATCGCGTTGTATGCATACATACGGTAGTTTTTAATCTGTGTAAATTAGGTTTGGGTTATGTCGCTGCTATAATGGCATCACTAATCTCAACAAACTTGTGGATTAGCTTGTGTGTACACGAATGATAGCTTTTTTGTCCACCGTGTGTGACAGGTTAAGTCACTGCTATAACATGGACACTGTCATTACTATAATATCGATGATGTTCAAAATCTTTTTCGTTTTCTTCCGATACTTAATCATTCAATGATTTTAAATAGTTTGTATTTTATTCAATGATTTTGGATAATTTGAATTTTATTCAATGATTTTCACAAATTTGTACTTCATTCATTGATTTTGAATAATTTGTATTTTATTAAATGATTTTGAATCATTTGAATTTTATTCAATGACTCAAAAATTTGTATTTTATTCAATGATTTTCACGAATTTGTATTTCATTCAATGATTTTCACAAATTTGTATTTTATTCGATGATTTTCACAAATTTGTGTTTAATTAAACGATTTTGTATAATTTATATTTTATTCGATGTGTTTGAATAATTTGTATTTTATTAAATGATTTTGAATCAGTTGAATTTTATTCGATGACTTTCAAAAATTTGTATTTTATTTAATGTTTTTGTATAATTTGTATTTTATTCGATGATTTTGAATAATTTGAATTTTTTCAATGATTTTGAATAATCTGAATGTTGTACAATGATTTTGCATAATAATTTACAATGGTGCTCACCAGTGACCGTCGTTATAACCAAAAACTTATAATGCTGGTCATCGGTGACCTTAATATTCAACAGGTATTATTCTTCGATTAAAGCATAACCGGTGATCCAGCAAAGGCGCATTGTCTCGTTCGAACAGAGACACGTTTAACTGGTACACAAAGTTCCTTAAGTGACCAGGGCCCGTATATTTAACGAGTACCTAAACTAACGCTGCTCAACGTGTAACAATTAAGAATTACGAGGCGCTGTGTCACCGAAAACCGTATGTCGAGTAACGGTACATCCAGTTTTGGCTGTTTAACGAAATTGCCACTCGGATCTGAGTAATTGTCTGGAATGCGGTAAAACGGGGTAAAAAAAAAAAAGAAATAAAGCCGAGACAAGTTTTAGCTGAGATTTCGGTAAGGATGGTGCGTCGCAGACTCCGGGCAACGTATTCCATTACAATTCGGAACAATATGAAAAAAAACACATTTTTTTTCGAGGAAAAATAATTGCAGACGCTACACAAATTATGTATTCGTGTTTGGTTAGCTTCTGGGTCCGAAATTGTGGATTCCGAGCGTTGTTTACAAAACGAATGCTTTATTGATTCCAGAAAACGCGAAGATATTCGAGAAAGTTCAAGTTCATCGTATCAATTCAAGCAAACAAATGCAGATAAATAAGGTCGATACCGCTTATAATATTTGAACAATAAAATATTTCGAAACCGCTAAGAAATTGATAACGCGTTACGGAATTATAGGGAAACGACTTCGCAAATTCGAACTTCATATAATCGTTTATGTATTAATTTATGTTTCGTAGTTTGTTCATTTATTTTTCAACTTCATTTTTGAGTTCAATGTCATCGTGCATCACACGCCTACAGTTTTAGTGTTAAATGTAATAGAGCGTTGAGATCCAATCCAATTTAATTTATTCGTTACCTAACTCGCACGATTGTATGCGGAATTTCGAAGCATCGAATTTCAAATTTTTTCTCGTTCGAATCACGAGAGACACAAAGAAGAATCGCTAAATAATCCAGAGGTTTGTTAACCCAAAGTAGCTGGACGCGCATCGTGCATCGTTGAAAATGTCAGCGAATCGTGTCCGCGTAACAGGAGAAAGTGAAACAAATACCAGAAACGAAAGGAATACCGTGGCATTCGATACGCGAACGTTTCACTTATCGAATTTTCCCGTGCGCCACGGCGAGCACGTCGAACGATAAACTCGCCGAAACAATTCCGAATTCCATTATCGTTCGGCAACGAAGCGTTCCGCGGTTCCCTCTCGATCGGCCCCGACAGCCGATAGTCACGAACAGCAAGAAAGTGCAACCGCGCATTAATTAGGATAATCGGCCGCGATAATTGGTACCCCGTTCGAAAGTAGAATCGCGAGTTTATTATGCTAATCCACGGTGCTTCCCATACACGCGCGATGAAAACAAACGCAACGGCGTGTGTGTACCGCTATAACGCGAAGTAGCGTCGGCCATGATTAATCAGCCTCGCCTGGTTTCCGTCTCGGATTCTCGGATTCCGCACGCGAGGAAACGAGAGTGCGCGCGAGCGTTTCTTTCTTTCCTTTTTTCTTTTTTATCGGAGCGAACACGGACAAGGTAACCCGGCCGGTTTTTCACCGTTGCAAGAATATACCTCGTGTCAAAGTCAAAGTCACCGATAAGGCGATAAGGCAAGGAGCGAATGACCGACAATATTCGTGTCGTATCGCGTGCCTTCGTTCTCGTATCTTGCCGTCCTTTTTCGTTTCGTCGTTTATCGCCGCCTCCGCTTTGGCCCGTTTCTTCCCGGCCGAAACGGGAGCGACATATTCGATCGGGACGCGTCACCCGCTGGATTCGCCTCTGGCCGGCTAAACTAACGTCCTCTATTTCGTTTCGTGTAAACGCGGCGAACCCTCGCCGCCTCCGACGTAAACAACGCGGGCGCGCATGCGCGACGCGTCCCTCCTGCGCTCTTGCTCTTGAATCTTTCGGTAATTCCCTCCCGCTCGCTCCCGTTAACGTCCCTCTCGTTTCCTCCTCGCGGGCCAGGCAACCGCCGTTTCGCTGCGTTCTCGATGGTGGCGCTGACCTTCGTAATGGCGGCCGACGCGCCGCTAAATCGTCATTTATCGCGCGTACTTTCCGAAACTCGATGCCCCTCATCGAACACGAGACCGCGGGGGTTTTCGGAGATGGAGTTAGAACGACTCTCCCGAAGACGAGTCTCTTGCCACAAAATCCCCGATGAGTATCCACCGTTCGACTACAGCGGACAAATTGAAAACAAGTTGAACATCCTGGTGCAGTTTCATCGTGACTCACGGATGTTCGACGCTCGCCTCCCCTTCTGCCCGCCGTCTCCTCGTGCGCGCACGAAACGATGCTCCTTCTCTGTTTCCCTGTGTCGTCGACCTCCGTTGTTGCTCGGAAATTGCGTCGAATCGGCCCGTTTCAAGCGCGTTTCTGTGCCCCCTGCATTTTTCGCCGCATCGAATTTCTACGCATTAACGACGCCGAACAATGACGGAGTTCAGGCTTTTCGCTCTTTGACCATACCCCGTTATCGCGGTATTGCTCCAAATGCGAGTTTGTAAATAACGGCGGTGCCTTAATGCGCGCACGTGCGTCATTAAGCGCGAGACAAAAACGGAAGAAAAGTCGATAAAGTTCCTTCGGCGATTTGTCGTTGCGGCTTGGTAGTTTCACGGAAACGGCCATTAGAAATCGCACGGAATCGTTATGGGTTTTTGATGTCGTCACGTAGCCGCTTTCACGGTCGACAATGGCCAGCGAGCGTCGTTGCTCGTTGTTACCCTAAAACGCGTCCTCTAATCTGTCCGTGGTCGTACCACCGTGACTCCCGGCACCGGCTACGCCATGACGCATTCCCATAACAAAGCGATGGATTTTTCTGCCGCCACCCCGTATACTCCGTGTTCGTGCGTAAAGCGTTCGTGTGTTAAGAAGGGTCAACGTCCGACCCTCACCACACGCCACGGATCGACGCGCCAACACACAGAAGCCTGGTTTGTTTTGGTTTCCCGGGCATTACCCTCGCTTCCCACTTCTTGCGGCCGAGTCCTCTCCTTCGTTCTCTGTCGTGCACGCGATCTGCCCCCTACGACCGTCTCGCTTTCTTTCTTCCCGCGCGACACCGTCCAAGGCCCGTGGAAGCGGCTATCGTCCACTGTGACGACGCGATCCCGAAATGGGAATTGACATCGAATCGACGCGACGAGTAACGCGGATGCGCTGCGAGATGGGGCCGAGGGACATCGCGGTCCACCGATCGAACGGAGGTTCGCGCGAAATTGAGGTTAGGGCAGCGTCTGTAATGGCGCGCGAGCACCGATACGCGAACGGGCATAAAAAGCGGCCGCGCCGTGAAAAAGGAACGGCGACGCGTTATTTTCCGGGAAAGCGAGCGTGACGAGTGTGTGACGCTGAAGAGAAAGCGAGAGCCGCGCGCGTGGAAAGCAAGTTGTTGCCGTGCGAGCAGCGGGTTTTCGGATCGATTTTCGCGCGATTCGCTGCCATCTCGCGCGTGTCCCGCAGCGAGGTCGTAACGGGAGCGAGAGAAACGCTCGCCGCCGGAGACCTTGCTTGGAATTTTCATTCGGTAGGGTACGCGTGGTCGTCGTCGTTCTCCGGGACGTGCACCGGGTCGTGTAAGACCGGTCTAATTATAAGCATTTCGTGATGGCTACGTGGCCGCGGCGAAACGAAACGCGAGAGGCACGCGCGCGCGTGTCGACTTTGCACGCGAGCGTGTTGCGTTCCAGAGGGCGTGCACACTCGCCCGTGTACACCCGCGACGTGAAACGGGACAGAGACGGGGAACGGCGAGTTTAACGAGCGGTCGCGTAAACGAGCTCGCCGGGCTAGGGTAGATGGCCGTGGCCCGATCGGGCCGGGCGTGTGCATCCCCCATCTAGCTATCTATACTACCGGCAACATCGTATCGCCGCACGATGCATCCACGGACGGCTCTAAGCTCACTCGGCAACCCTGTCCGCTTCGCTTACTCATCCCTACCGGTCGTGGAGACCGCACAACGATACGCCGGTACAAGATCGTTCTCTCCGCTCACGGATTTACATCTCTCTTTCTTTCGGTCATGTTGCTCCTTTTCGACGGTTTGCCGCCAGAGACTGACCGTGACCAATTATATCGCTCGCGTTGCATTGTGCGTCCTGCTGCCGCTACGCGCAACCTGTTCACCCTTCGCGATCCTTCATTTCTTTTCCCTGCTGATCCTTAATACAGTGTCATAGTATGATCCACATAGAGTGTCCTCGGTACGAATTTGTTGTCTTCGAAGACATTCTTGTAGTGACTTTTGCCAAGAGCAGATATAATAAAGAAATCTAGTAATTTCAAACACGCTCACACGATTTATTCGCTGAACTCCACACTTCACCGTTTTATTCCGTTTACTACTATAAATATTTAAGGTTGATTCGTTGTATTAAACTATGTAAACTATGTTTATATTTTTAATAAGGTCGAATGTTCAATTTGAGTCTAATTGTAATTTGCGCGGACCGCAGTCAAATTGGCGGACCTCAGAATTCTTGTTTTTAATTATAAAAATTATTAGAAAGCTTATGTCAAAATGCACGTTAACGATTATTTTTGGAAGTGAAACAGATTATTTTCCAGGATAGAAACGGACAACAAATCGCCGCGAACCTGCTGTCCGCGATTAGCTGCAATAAAGATAAACATACTCGGACGATAAATCCTATTGCACGATACGCTCCGTTTCGATTATCCCTGGCTGTATGCGCCTCGGCAGTGGTAACTTGACGATATTATCGCCACACCGAATTATCGATATCATTCCGATACGATCGATAAAGATATCGAGAGCCGTACCTCCGGCATCGCGTGGGCTCACGATAAACGCTGCTGCTCGAATAACCTGTACCCTATGATTTTTAGCGAACGTAACTGAAAGTCGTCGCGTAAGAGGAGAAAGGATCGACGCCAACTTCTTCTGTACAGTCAACGGCAAATCTGGTTTCTGTACGGGAAATATGACAACAATATAGTATGGGACTTTCATTTGCTTATTTTTACGGATTTTTCAGTTAACAATTTGGGAATATAGGAATCGTGACACTTTGAGATTCGCAGATTCAGGGAGTTTATGGTTTAAACGTTTTAGAGTTGTGCTTGGTGTACCATCTGGTGTATAATTTAGAATATGATCTAAAGTATAATTTAACCTTTTGCACTTGAACGTCGAGTCATATTCCATGTTTGGTCTAATAACAATATAGAGAAATATTTTTTAGCTAAATCTATAGTGTTATACGTGTGATGTTTAAATATAGTGAAATGAACAACAGCGACAATCGATAATATGAAATAATAATTTTCAAAAAATTGCATTAATTTTACAGTTACAAAGTTCTATAGAGAGTCTACCTGCCAATAAGATAGATGTTATCGAGTGCAAAGGATTGGAGTACAATTTCGAGTATAATTTCGAGTACAATTTTGAGTAAAATTTTGAGTACAATTTTGGGTACAATTTCGAGTATAATTTCGAGTAAAATTTCGGGTATAATTTCGAGTACAATTTCAACTATAATTAAGACTATAATTTGAAGTATAATTTAGAGCAAAATATCAAGTAAAATTTCGAGTAAAATTTCGAGTAAAATTTCAAGTATAATTTAGGGAACTGCGAATATGAGAATTTAGAAACTAGAAATTTGAATAGTGAGAAAAACTAAGAACCAGAAAAATTGTTTAGAACCTGAAAGGGTCGAATATCCATAAGCTCGTGGATCTGCAGAAATGTGCAAGCATGAAAACAGGGAAACGTAGTGTACGTATGTACGTGTCCTTAACGGAAGGAAGCGTACGTTGCAGGCGAGTGTACGAGGCAAAAGCAACGGCAGGGCAAGGCAAGGCAAGCCAAGGCAAAGCAAAGGGAGAGCATTGGCTGGCAACCGGCATAGAAGGTCTGTGACCTCGGCAATGCCTATGCTACGCCGTGTACGCGTTGCCCGCGTGTACCGTTTCAAAGGTGATGTCACGATCGGAAAGGTCCTTGAAGAAGCGAGTACTTCTCTTTATGAAAAATTCGTTTCCTGTTATGGGTGGAACTGTAAAAATCGCCGTGACGGTGAAACACCGTTTTTCTCTAGTGCCCGTTTAAAAGGGAGAATCGGAGAGGGGGGGGGGGGGAGGATTTGCGTCACTAAACACGAGTACGTTCAAGGCGTTTAGAATGGTATCAATAGCTTTAAGGTAACGGGAAACTTTCAATGAACCATTATAATGCTAATGTTGCCCGCAAATATTGATTGAATTAATTGAGGGACCATCTGTTCAAATGGCCCTGATGGTTCCGTGTACGTGTTCGAGCCAGTCTACCATCTTAACCGAGCCGATATAAGGGACACTTTGTTAGCGGCGGTCAACAAATTAACACGTCGTTTATAATCAATTTGCACGATCGTTTCACAACGATATCGTTGCAACGATCGAATTGTATCGACCGTCTCACGCTGTATCTTCTCAATCTTCTCAAACCTTGAATTGAGAATCGAAATCATACGAATTCCGTATTTTCCCCGTGGTTTTTCCGTACAGAAAATCCCGGCAATCGCGTTTCCTGCCGATCGCGTAATTCTTGCGTTCACCGTAATCGCATACCTTGCATCTTGTTACCGCTATTTACGACCGTAATAGTTTTGTTGTTAAGTGTCTCTGCTACACGTGTAGTACTTGGCATACAAGACAAGTCCTTGAGAGTTAACTGTCATACGACTAATACCACGTTCTCTTATCGCCTCGCGATTCAAATGCAAACGTATTGTTACTTTATACAGTCTCGTACTGTTAATTTGTACGTGCTACTGCGACACGATTCACTATGATTTAGTATTTCAAATCTTGCACCTAGAAATGCACGCAATTAAGCATTTTTCTCGTTGCTGCACAATTATGTTTGGAAAACTGGGGAGACTGAATAGAAAATTTATCATTGTAGAATCTTATTAACCTAACTTAAGGTTGTTATTAACCTAACCAACGATTCTTATTAACACTAGAAGTAGCGGCAGTAAATGTATGCTTACTTCAAAATTGAAAATAAAATAGAAAAATAAATAAATATTGCAGCACCTAACATATACAACCGTTCATTAGCTCAGTAAAACATGACAGTCATTTTGACAAAAGGACGGAAATAAAAACCAGCCATTTTGACTGGTCGGTAGTTCTAGTGTTAACCTAACCTAACATTCTTATTAACGTAACCTAAGGTTCAAAATTCTGCAGGAATAAATGAAAACCATACGCTACACAGCACTTACAGCATCATTCGAAGAAGCGTAGGTTGTTTCATAAAAGCAAGGGTTATGTTAGCGTAAAGTTCGTGGGTCATCGATGACCCACACAGTATAGTATCCGTTAATAAACCGCTCGTGCTTCAAGGTATCGCCTCTCACATCGTCCTTCGCATTTAACCTTTCCAAGTATGCCTTCAAGCACAGATACTGTGAGAAATTGCATTTGAAACGTGTCGAAATCGAAATTAACATAATTATTGTTTAAACCGATGATTTTTCACCAAGACTCAATACCTCTGTATAAGGAACAACTGGTTGCATACTGCGTCGAGTACGTTCATAATTCGATTAAAAAAAAGCGACCTTCACGCATTCGCACAGAGGAAAGTTACATTCACCGGATTTCTCCATGAAATCGTGCGTAACTTTTGCCTAAAACATTTTTACGCACCATCAATATAGGTGTTTGAATAAGTTGATTTAACTGTGAAACGCGTCAATCTAACATTTTATTTCGATACACCTGACACGTTTTCACGGAATAAAAAATTATTCGAAATCGGCTAAAAAAGTGGTTTGCCATTGATAATAAAAACACTTGCTCCGAGTTCGACGTGGATACCCGATGTTCGATTCTAATCGCCCGTGAGAGAGTGTCGGAACTGTATTTCGCGGGCAACAGGTGAAATGAAACACCCTGTATAATCACAAAGCGCGATCATGCACATATGACATGTGTCATAAAATGTCGCCACACGAACCATAACAATTACTATAACAATTTTATGTTTCATCGTTTGTTCATTTATTTTTCATCTTCCTTTTTAACATCAAAATAATTATGCATTATACGTCGGTAGTTTTAGTGTTAATAAACCACGTCCGCAAGTGAAGGGTTAAGGGGTTATACCTACTTCGGATCGGGAAAATTACGTCATTTTCAAGAATTTTTTTGCCATTTTAATAAATATTTTTAAAAATTCACAAAACACTATCAAAAAGTTCATATTTTAAGATGTAGTACATTGCGTTACGAAGGGCCTGAACGAAGGGTTTCGTAAAGTTTTGATTTTTGCAAAAATGACCAGTTTTACGAAAAAGTCAACTTTTCGAGGTGAACGGATTTTGGTCCTTTTGCAATAAAAAAAATTTTTAATCGAAATGAAAAATCCTTCGTCAGGCCCTTCGTAATACAATGTACTAATACAATATTTTTTTATTTTGACTTCAGACAAGGTCGCCGCAAGTGATATTAAAAAACTGACGATCTAGGGGACGAGTTAAATTTCATTTGTTTTTTAATATATTTTCATACAAAAATTTATATATACACCTTAAAATATGAACTTTTTGATAGTGTTTTGTGAATTGTTAAAAATATTTATTAAAATGGCCAAAAAAAAATCTTGAAAATCACGTAATTTTCCCGATCCCAAGTAGGTATAACCTCTTAAATATTTTGGCAGTCAGTAGAGAGAAAGCGAGGAAAAGGTAAAAATTCGTTGAAGAGGCGAGCAGAGAGACGAAGAAGCCTAACAGGCGTATTTCTTCCGTCGTTGGAGGCGGTTAGAGTGGAGTGGTGCAGGCAGCGGGTCGTCGATCGGGTTGCGTGCGGCGAATGAGAGGGTTGGTTGTGCTCGATCGTGGACGACCGCGTGGTCCGAGAAAGCCGGTATATCGTTCGTGGATCAATAGCACGTGATCCTGCTGCGACCGGCATATCTCCGTCCTGTGCCGGCCGATATAAACAAAGAAACGTGGCGCGCATCGTACGCGCCGGCTGCCGCGCATCGATTTTCCCTCGTGCATATGTACGCGGCGTCACGCCGCTCGAGTGCCTACGTACGATTTACGGTAGGCCGCGTTCACCGGCCAGCCGTGAGATGCCGTCAGAGGATGCTCGGAAATTTCCCGAAATCGTTCCCGTCGTTAAACCGCTGTTCCCTTTCACGGAGATTGATGGGACCTGGCCACGCTCGAAATCCGTTTCATATCCGACACGATCTAAAACGGAACGCCGCTTTCTAGCGCGGCCATCAACGGATCGAGTGCCCATCGACAACATCACGGCTGTGCAGGGTGCAGCAAACAGATTTCGCATGATCGAATTATCTGCGAATGTCTTCGAGTCTTTCAAATAGTTTCTTTCATGGAGGTCCATGGGGTGATGCAAGATTCGAAATCTTTTTGATCCGCAACACTATTTAAAGATGAACGTTGCATCCTATCTACTGATAGATAGATAGATCACCCATCGAGAATGGCATGGATGTACCAGGGTGCTGCAATCACAGTTTTCGGATGCTCGTATTGTCTGCGAATGACTTCGAGTCTCTAGACTGAGCCCTTTCATGGAGGTCCATGGGGTGACGCTAGGTTCGCAATCTTTTTGATACGCAACACTATTTAACACGTTGACTGCCACGTGGGAGCAATTGAAAATTGCATTAGGTAGTATCTTCATTTTTAACAAATTTTACCAAACATTTTCACGATGCTTTGTTATATTTATATGTCATAGTTCCAAGTAATTGATGCGACTACCTTCAGTTAGAATATTGAACAAATTTTTGATAATACAGCTGTTAAATCTGTGTACAAATTTGAGTGTCAGCCATGTATGGCTGACATGGCAGTCAAAGTGTTAAAGATGAACGTTGCATCCTATCTACTGATGGATAGATAGAGCACCCATCGAGAATGGCATGGATGTACCAGGGTGCTGCAATCATAGTTTTCGGATGCTCGTATTGTCTGCGAATGTCTTCGAGTCTCTAGATTGAGCCCTTTCATGGCGGTCCATGGGGTGACGCTAGGTTCGCAATCTTTTTGATACGCGACACTATTTAAAGATGAACGTTGCATCCTATCTACTGATGGATAGATAGAGCACCCATCGAGAATGGCATGTATGTATAGGGTACTACAATCACAATTTTCGGATGCTCGAACTGTCTGCGAATGTCTTCGAGTCTCTCGATTGAGCCCTTTCATGGAGGTCCATGGGGTGATGCTAGGTTTGAAATCTTTTTAATGTGTAACACGATTTGAAACTGAACTTTGCATCCAATCAGCCGATGGATAGATGAGATTTACAACATTGGGAATGTTACTGGTGTACAGAGTGCAGCAATAACAATTTTCGTATGCTCAAATTATCTATAAATGTCTTCGAGTCTTTCCATTGCGCTCTTTCATGGAGATCCATGGGCTGACTCTACAGTAGACATCTTTTTAATACCCAATACGATTTAATCCTTTGCACTGGGAAGTATTTTTAATGGTAGCAGATAGCAACTCTGAAAGGTTTTGGTTAATAAGCTTGATGAATTGTTTTGGAGTTATTAAGTCATGAAGAAGTTGCTTCGAAGTTATTATTAAGATAGTCCCTCTGATATTAATTGCAACTATTAGCTGTTTCATTATGTTTAAACTGATGGTCATCACACCGTCGATATATGTGTCCTATCTCGAGTTCAATACGAGTCAGCTCAAATCTGACATTTGACAGATTTGAACATTTGAAATTCGTCATCCGATTTAAAGCTGAACGCTGCGTTCTATCTCGATGATTGGCAAATAGAATGTCCGTCAAGAACCTCGTGAGTATGCAGAAAGCAGCATTCTAAAAATATATCAAACTTGAAAATTTTCAAATGGTCAAATTATCTACGAATGTCTCCTAGTCACTCGATAGCGTAATTGCCTATCGCTCTATGCGAAGAGATAATCTAAATTAACGGAAAATTACAAATCCTACGGTTCTTAAGAAAGCACGGTACCATTATCCGGTTAACTGTCGCGATTGAACGTTCGTAGTCGGTTATCTGCGAGCGTAAACATAACCGTCCTCCTTAGTCGACCATTAAGTACACGCAGATTGTTCTGATTTCAGGCGAACGCGGCAGTGGTGTTCAAATGCACTTGGCCAGGTTGTCTGGAGATCAAAGCGACCGTGGCGCTTATCGAGGAGCACGTGCGCCAATTGCACTTGGGGTAAGTGTAAGTTGCGCAACACGCAACAAGTCTCGCGAAAATTCGACGGCCAGCTTCTCGACGGGTTGATCGCGCGTATCTTGACCCGCCGATGTCACACACGCCGGGTCATGTTACACTCGAGTGCAACGCACGCTTCTTTCGGGCAAACGCGTACGCGAAAACTCGACGAATTCCATTATCACGGACACCTCGTGATATTTCGAGTTCACTTGCATATTTCGAGTCCTCGAATTGCTAGATCGTCAAATTCTTCAATTCCTGGGTTCATAGATTCTTAAATTGTTAACACTTTGTTGACCGGTCACGAGTTAACTCATGTTTTGAAACCCGGTGCATAATAGAATATTTGAAAAACTTTGTTTAGTCTGTTTAATCAGGTCCACTCTATTATAAAGAATCTACCTTTTTTGTTATTTAAGCTAGAATCGTGATAAACAGAAAACTAGAACATGTATAGTATACTCTTGAAAATTTCCAAATTCTCAAACTGTCGAATCACCAGATTCGATCCTGGAATTTTGTTTCTCTGATCCTGGAATTCTACCATCCACAAATATCTCGCCCACAAAATTCCTGTAGCTCCAAGTTCTTAAATCGTCCTGAACTTGCCCGATCAACGAAACTCCTGAAGAATAAACGACCCGGAGATCAGTTCCCAATCGGTCGTCACATTTTCCCTAGAGAAGCTAGATTCGCTGTGGTACGAATTAACCTTGAACCCTTTATGCCCGATAAGATAAATAGCTCTGCGAGCGTGTGGCACGCTCGAACGAATACCGAAGCTCGCTGTCGCGTCTAACACGCGCGCGGATTGCCGCATTCAGCTGCGGGTTTAACCGAGATCACGCGTTTATTGCAGGCCGAAAAAGTCGAACGGCTACGATAACGAAGATGAGGACGACATCTCGGACCACGAGGAGGAGTTCTACTATCAAGAGGTGGCGGTGGATCACATGAGTTCACCGCCGACCATGTCCCATCGAGACATGGCCAGACCCCCACACGAGGACCCCGAGTATCAGAAGCAACTTCGCCTCGAAGCGACCACCACGAATAACAATAATAACAACAACAATAACAACAACATCGAAAGTATGATGGTCGGTATCAGAGAACGGAACACGGCGTTCACCATTTCGCCATCACCGGTACGTTGGTTGACCCGTTCACGGGGTTAACCCCTTGCCATACTTTGACCCCTCCGACTCGTCATTTTTAACCTATTTGCTACTGCGATCCCCGAATGGGCATTTGAACACGTATTTCTGTATAGTTCCTCTTTCATCACTCGCAATAGGGTTGTATTCGATAAAATGTATACTCGATACGCGCATACATTCTGATTTACAAAATTTTATCTCGGTGTTGTCTACTTCATAAAAGCGTTTGACACGTAAATTTACAACCCATGCGATAAAGTTGAAAATTTGGCCACGTTTCAATTTGAAGCTCGAGTATAATTTGCGGAGTCGAGGATCCTTGATTACAAAATTGACAGGACATTTTGATATCCTCTGTTCGTTCTGATGGGGTAGCTACCAACAGTGTGTACATACTTGCCAGATAAATCGTATGGCAAGGGGTTAAATACGACTCGATAGCTAGCATAAATGGCGTACACGATAGTTGATCGGTGAAACGTTTCTAAAGTAGAGCCTGTCATTCGAAGCGATCGAAGCCCGGCTCTTGATAGTAACCGTTTTACGAGGCTTTCGGGTTTAACCCATTCGAGATCGGGTTTGACTCGTTCAAGGTCTGTCTTTATCGCAAGGCAAACACCGGTAGTCAGGAACACACGCGAACATGCTTATTCTTTATTTTAATCTGAAACCAATGTCAATTTTAGTCGGACCTGCTAGCGGTCCGTTGCATGGGACTCATGGACCGCAAAAGGTTATGGCGGTACTGCCCATACTCGCCACCAGAGGGATCGTCCGAAAACTCTAGCTTTCCTGTAAGTCCTCGCTCGATCACCTGCTCCTTCATACACAGTATATCTGACCTGACCACAACTGTCTCCACTTCTAAGGCAAGGGTCTGCTAGGTAGAACAGGATCCGCGGATAATAGGAGTCACGGGGTAGTAGAACATTCCCTGAACATTCCCGAGATCTTTCACGATCCTCGATGTAGGGGAGACCCTATAAATACCCCAAGTTGATACATTTTGCGAGTCTTCGTTTTTACACGATTTTTGGTTACAAGTTAATTGCTCTCTAACAAATTTGGTAATATATGTTGGAGTTTCCTGTATGTACCAGCTGTGGATGAACGTTTCTGAACGATATCGGTTTTTGTACTTCGTGCAATACGTATAATCAATTGCTCTGTAACAAATTTGGTAGAACATATGGTGGAATTTTGTCTATGTATAAATATTATTATAATGTTATGTAATATTATAATGTATTATATGGATAAACGTTTCCGAAGGATGTCGGTTTTTGTAATTCGTGTAATACGCGTAACAAATCGTACAAAATTAATCTACAATAATTAACGATGCTGTACAATTCAGTACATAATAATTCATCCACTGTATCCTCATGAAATATACATTCGTTTCGACCAGCTTCTTGGCTCCAACAATGCGTTCTATCGTAAACAATTCGAACATCGCGCCCTCAAGTCGCATCTACACGGTGTCCAGAAAGCGCTGTATCAACTTGTCCCGGTCTCCCCTAATCCCGCGATCCTACGTCACAGGAACACGGGTCCCAGCATTAGCTCTGTCGAGCGAGTCCGCTAGCAGACCCGAAAGAAAACGCACACGATCCTCTCCCCCTTTGCCGTACAACCGTTTAACGAGGTTGAACTCGAAAGTCTCGAAAAAACTACTACCGTAAAAGGTGGACCTCTATCTGTCGACCCTTGACCTACGAACACGTGGAAAGTATAGTTTCCCGTTATTAATCGTTCCGTTTGTTTTGTGTGTTCGCGAACAGGGCACGCCGATCAAGCACATAAAGCTGTCGCCGCGACCGTTCCAGACGTACCAGCAGAACACGTTGCTGCCGGTGTCGACGGGCAAGGTGCCGTCGTCGCCACGACGGATCCGCGGCGAGACCAAGAAGTGTCGCAAGGTGTACGGCATGGAGCACCGTGACCTCTGGTGCACGCAGTGCAAATGGAAGAAGGCCTGCAGCCGTTTCGGCGACTAGGCCAAGCGACCGCCCCGTTCGTACGTCCGCGGGCGGAGATTGTCGCCGAGCCGACCCCAGAGTTTGCCAGTGCTACGTTAAAACAACTTCTCTCGCCAACTGCCAGCGAAATTGCCAATTGCCATCATCGCCGTCGTCTTTCCGGTGGTCGTCGTCGTCGTCGGTCGCGAAACGGCGACGACACACGCTCGACGGAAACTCGATCCGTAGCCGCACACGAATGCGTGACCACACGTCGCGACGGCGAAGGGGTATCATCCCGTTGTATCGTCCACCATCTCTTCTACAGCCGTTCGGTCTATGGAGTTTTCGGATCCTGGGGGAACCGGGGGCGGGTGATCGCGAGAGATCGGTACCGCGAACCGCCCTTTACCGTTCTTCTTGTTCCCCGTAGTCGTGTTCCTCGGCTTTTCCCCTCGCCACGAGAGTACAGGTGAACGAGAAACACACGAGCCTCGCGGAGAAACGTCAATCCCATGACGGATGGCGGACGGTTTAGAAGAGCCGATCACGCGTTTCGTGCGTAACGAAGATCGTCGACGATCGGTGATCGAACACCGGTGAGAAGAAACACCGCAGATTAAACGAAGAGGAGGAGGAGGAAGAAGAAGAAGAAGAAGAAGATCGTTGACCGATCGTCTCTGGCACTTGGCAAACTCCGTTAGGGTCTTTTTTAGCCGCAATAAGAGGTTTTGATTAGTAGATAACGAATAACTGGCGTGTACGGAACGAACTATCCTTCGATTGTCGTGCTCTCCTTCTTGGTTTCTCTCCCCCCACCCCACTTTGTTTCTTCTTCTTCCTGTCTGTACGTACGCGGAGAGCACGGGACAAGGCGTCGTTCCTGGTTCTGCCGGAGCAAAAGTCCTATATCTTTTTCTTTTTTTTTTGGCTTTTTTTTTTGGTTCGGTATATACGAAGAAAAGAGATACGCGCTCGCTCGCGGCGCGTACGCGCGTGTTTAGACGAACACGCGCTGGTTCTCGAACCGACTCTTAGGTCACTGCAGCGGGTCTTCCTTCTTCCGACGAGGGCGACGGTGCTCGACGCCGTCGACCCTCGGGAACGCGATCCCCGTTGATCGGCGTCCCGGACGAACGGAAGACCGTGTATGCATATTTGGGTTGACCGATTGTTCTTCCCGGAAGGACGCAGGCGGGCAAAGTTGAAACGGAAATCGCGTCGAAGCGCTAGAGCCAATTGTGATATTTTCTCTAAATTTTATCGGATAATTAGACGGGCACGGGCCGACGTGTAAACGTATACATATGTACAGATGGAACGGTGACGATGGCTAGGTGAAAAAGTAAAAAAAAATGAAACGATAGGCTGACAAAGCGTGTCGCAGAGGGGAAACAAAATTTTATACACCAATTATATATTATACTGCCAGATTAAATTAATTCAATCGAAGCGAAACGAAAAACGAACAAAAGATAAAAACATACAAAAAAAAAAATAAAGAAGAAGAAGAAGAATAAGAAGACCATATTGGAGCTTCGTACGCGAATAAAGGGGGGAACGAAGCAGCGGGTGTGAATGCGTATTGTGCGTGTGTGTGCGTGAGTGCGGGCGTGCGTGTGTGTCGGGACGAGGTTTGTCTAACCTCGTTTCGACGACCTAAGATCGTGTTCGCCGACGATGGGGGAAAAAAAAAAGCAAAGAGGAGCCGCGTGCACGAAATAAAGCTAAAGGCTTCGCAGTTGAATCGATCGATCGATGTACATACAACAACAACAACAACAAAAAAAGAACCGAGGAGAAAAATCCTCCCTTAGCCAGGATCTCGCTCTGTGGCTGACACAGTGTGTACGTAGGACGAGCTATTCGAGAGTCGCTTCTATTTTTCATCCACGTACTCGAAACGTGCTCCTTTCTCGCTTTCGATCGTCCGCACGACATACAGACGAAACTTACACGTTCGTTTTGGTCACGAATCGTTCGTAGGAAAGATAAACCAAAACGCGAGGGACAAAGAAATCTGATCTCGATGACTTTTGCGACGATGGCGGCGACGACGTTGTCCTCTCGTCGTTTCGACGCTGGCCTCTCGACGATTGCGAAAGACGGCCATTTTGGCGAACGAACGAAGAGGACCACGTCGCTCGTCGTCCCGTCGTCAAATTTTAAATGATTCTTTATTACCGTTATTATTAATGTTATAATTAATGTAATTAATACTATTATTAATCGCTCGTTTGTTTTAACGATAAGTCTCGGGTGTCTCGTCGTTGTCAACGGGAGCGAACATATTCGATGTTGTTTTCGTGCCCGTTGAAAACGCCAGACCGCTTCCATCGTGTTGATCAATGCTCATCTTTCTAGTACAATTTCGTGCGATTTTTAACGCCGCGTTCATCGTTTTGCTTGCATAATTTTACGGTTAATCTCGACAGTGTACTGATTTATTTAATACCAGGGGGATGCGAAAATTTCCATCGACCACGAACAGCGAGGTGTTTCAACGAAATTTCTCGCGTATCACGGATATTCTATGCTATTTGAATATTCCAATTTGCAACACAAATAATCGACTTTATTGGCGATACTGTATTAACGCGTTCGAACACGGGTTAATACAGGAACCGCCTCTTTCGAACGCGTATCATTACGATGAGATGTGTTATTAACCCTTTGCGCTCGACAACAATTATAACACTAAAAGTACCGACGTATGATAATCCATTACTTTGAAGCTAACACTAGAAGTGCCGGCATTAAATGCATGCTTACTACAAAACTGAAAATACAGTAGAAAAATAAATAAATATTACAGCATCACCTAACATATACAACCATTCATTAGCTCAATAAAACATGACAGATTTTGACAAAAGGACGGCAATAAAATTTTCAAATAAAAATGCCAAACCCGAAAGCAATCATTTCGACTGGTTGGTAGTTCTAGTGTTAAAAATAAAGCTGACAAATAAATTAAGAAACAAACATAAATGAATGCGCATGTTAATTCTTCATCTTGGTGAGAATCAGGATTTCAAGAAAACCGTCTTAACATATTTTGTCCTTAGAAATAGAAAATTTGTAAAACCGTCATTTGACCACCTTTGTAGCTTTAGTGTCACATTACAAAATTTTTTAAGATGGCCCTCTTGAAAACTATGCTAATTCTCGTCACGACAAAGAATTAACACGCGTATTGATTCATGTTTCGTCCTTTATTTATTTTTTAGCCTCTTTTTTAACTTCAAAGTAATCGATTATCGATACTTTTAGCTTTGAATGAATAACTTTTAATCGAATTTATAGTATTACTAAACAAAGTGAAACGAACAATATTGGCGATCAACGATCAAAAATAATGATTTCACCAAAACTCATCAAACTTTCAAGTAAGGTAAAGGTACCAGTAGTTGACACTTTAAGGAACTGTTTGTCTATCTGTTCACATAGTCGAAGCAAAGTTCACTTCATGGAACATTTATGATTACCAGTCCCTCACAAACTATTCTCTTATATTAAAACAAGTATTCGTTCTTGATGACAGTTGTAAATTTTTGTTCTTTTTTCTCTAAACGTAAAATTTGATTCAATAGTTGACACGAAGTGGATTTAGACAATTTAGAATTGTTGGTTGCCAATTTTAATAAATAAACCTCTTTTTAAGTTTCAAACAACATAAACGAAGCCTTTTTTACTTACAATGATTAAATAATATAAACTTGCAGTATTTTAACCAAATCCTTAACGATTTATATAAGGAAACACTGAAAAATCGTAAGAGCCGTGCACAAGTTTGATTAATCGGTTGCTATGACAATTTTGAATGGATATGCACAGTAGCAATTAAACCGCTGAAGTGTAACAATACAGGGTGTCCCAAAAGTGTTGAAGGAGCCGGAAATGGGTGGTAGGTGAGGTCATTTTGAACAACTTTTTCATTTGTAAAAATGTCGTAGGGGGCTTCATTTTTAAATTATTAACGAAAAACACCGACCAATCAGAGCGCGAGAATCGCGCGCGCTCGGTGGCGGAAGTGTAGGCCCGAGTTATAATTGGCCGTGGTCGCGATCGATTCTCGCGCTATGATTGGTCGGTGTTTTTCGTTAATAATTTAAAAATGAAGCCCCATACGAAATTTTTGCAAATGAAAAAGTTGTTCAAAATGACCCCACCTACCTCCCACTCCCGGCTCCTTCAACACTTTTGGGACACCCTGCATACAGATTAATAAGGCTTGATGTATTGCAACTTATTGTTGGATTATTGGGTGTCTTATTTATTTACTTTTTTTTTAAATGTCAAATACCGGTACAGTGTCAATTACTGGTACTCTTAGGATATTTTGCAGTTGATATTCGCCAATAGTAAAAATGCTTTCCAGTGCAAAGGAGTAAAAGATATTAGCCCGAAACGAATGACAAAGAGAATAATCGTGGAAACGATGGATTTCGCATCATCGTTTTATATTAATGCACCCCCGACATATGCGTATTTAAGTATATTAACGTAACGTTACGCGAGATTAAGTGGTTCGCAGGGAAAATAGCAGGAGTCACAATTGACCGCGGAAAATCCCGCCGAAAATCAACAGGTCCGAATCTTACGACAATCATCGTGACGGTTACTATGTTTCGTTTATTTTTTCGCGACACACAATTGCGTATTTCCGAACCAAAGACATCTCCAATCGTGTTCCACCGTATTTCTCGTCGCCAAAAAAATCGACCATCGCCATCTCGTGTACGAATCTACACAAGGTGTTTCTCTTTTTATTAAATCGCGTTTTCTACGTACTTAGATTCTTGTTAGCCGGAAACAAAGAGAGTTTCGTGTACGCGAAAAGTATGAAGTATATCGATCGTTCGAGTGCCATAATCGCTCGACAGCTTCACCCGACTCCCTCGATTACCTAATCTCTGTTAAATTGTGCAACACGAAGATCGGATAAAGATGAACGTCTTCTTCGGATACGAAAATATCGATAGGATATTTTTTTGATTGTGGCACTCGAACGATAACTATGTCATTGTGCTCGATCGAACGCAAGAAGTGGCAAGGAACAAACCGTAGATCATGATCAAGGACCAGGATGTCGCAGGGGATTAAACGAGAAACTGTTTATCGTCGATCGCAAAACGGACGAACAACGGAAAGGAAAATCGATGATGCGATTATAGAATAGAAAGTAATTGCCGTCCAAATAGGTTCCCTTAGGTCAAAATTCGAATCCTAATCACGGCTTCTCGGGTTTACAATGGCAATTTTCGGACGAATCGCGATCGAACGCCGAATAATGCTACCGACAACAGGGACATAAAAATAATGAAACATAGAAGATATACGCTGCATATCGTTAGTGTTGCACCTTTTTATGATCCGAACTCGGTTATCTTGTTATGGCAAATGTTGAACGTTTCTTTACTCGTCGTCCTTTGTCGATGTAATTTTCGAAGTTGCGTATTCTTGTTCGCGTGATTAGAAGGATGAGCATTTATTCGTGTGATCGATTCCCTCATGATAGTTTTTTTGTTTTTAAATATGAATTGTTATCCTTTTTGGATACGAAGAATCGTAGACTCGAACGTTGATTCCGAAAACATACGGTTGATCGATCGTTTAACGATAGGTAATCATGTTCGTATAGAATCATTGAGAAAACAGGTGTTTCATTTTTTGGTGGACCACCGAATACGTGTATCGTAACGATTTTTTAACGTTGGAATTTCTATTGAAATGAGACATTTTATCAACGATTTTTAGCGTGTCACGGGGATAGATACTATCCTTCTGTTAATTGTAGCCGTTCTTTTTAATCGTCGAGATCGTATCTACGATTTTTTTATACGTTTTAGAGACTCTTTTTATGACGTTTGGTACCATCAAACAAGTAGTATTATTCGGCACGCGTTTAGGAATCATTATCCTCGAATCCGTGGACACTAATCGTCGATATACGGAAACTGGCTGTGTGTTTCTAACTCTTGCATTGCTTGATCCTCATTCTCAAATCTTCATACTCGATTCTCTGTAGTCGAAAACATCCAAATCCTCAAGTTTAATTCCAAAATATCAGACTTGTTTAATTTGTAATCTTTTGCAATGTTAATTTCCTCGATTCCCCGATTTTCGAGTTTCCTTATTCCTCAAATACCCTGTGATTAAAAAATTCCTACATTCTCAAATTTCAAAATTACCAAATCGCCTAGTACCTACTCCAAATGTTTAAATCCCTCAATTACCAAATCCTCAAATATCCACATCCTCAAATTATCAAATTTTCTAATCACCAAATCCTCAATTTTTCTAATTATCAAATTCTCAAATTTTCTAATCATCAAATTCTCAAATTTTCTAATCATTAAATTCTCAAATTTTCTAATCATTAAATTCTCAAATTTTCTAATCATCAAATTGTCAAATTACCAAACTCTCAAGTCCTAAAAGTTTCTAAATAATCAATTTTTATATCGCCAAATTCTCAAATCCTTTGAATGCAAAATCTCAAAACATTCGAAAATATTGCAAACTTCTACATCCCCAAACTTCCAACCCCCCAAACCCTAAATTTGCAAGTTTCTAAATGTCCAACTTCTTCCGTAGGAAATAAAAATCCCCCAGACCTCTACTGCCCCCAACTCCCAAACCCCCAATCCCTTAAATTCGAAAGTTTCTGAATTTCCAACTTCTTTCTTGGAAATCAAAATCCTCCATCTCCCAACTTCCCAATCCCAAAATTCGCAACTTTATGAATTTCCACCTTCTTCCTTGGAAACGAAAAATTCCCAAATCCTCCGATATCAACAACAGCAGAGTTTCGCCAGCCAGTTTCCGCGCATCAACCAGAGAAAAACGAAGGAAACAAACCGACGTTGGTTCCTTCACTTCATTCATTCGTGGAGCGTCACAGTCGAGATAGAATTTTGGCGGGAATTCGCTCGCGATGCACCACGTGGACAGTCGCGGTATCGAAGGATTAAAAACGATCGTGCCATGTCGAAATGCCAAATATTCTCTGCAACCTACATATTTTTTTTATCCTCGAAAAATCAAATCCGTAAGGGGAGAACGAAACTCGGAGCAGAAAGAGACCGACGTCCGAACGCGGAACGAAAAAAAAAAAAAAAAAATGGAAAAACCAAGCCGGAGAACGGGAAAAACAGATTCGTAACGGAAGCTTTACAGACTTAAAGATACCTCAGGTTTATTTCATAACAGAAACGAACACGGTAGGCCATCTTGATCGAAGCCGTGGGCAAAATTAACATCGAAACCGCGTCATCGTCGTCGTCGTTGTCGCCGCGTTCGATCAAGATGGTCGAACGTTTAGGCACTGAAACTATATTTCGTACGCGTATCTTGTCGCGAGAATAAACACGTCAATAATATTTAGTCGAATTCGTTGCAATGCCGGGTCCCGTTACACGGGCCCGCGTAATATATATATATATATATATATAAATATATATATTGTATAATAAAATACTGTATCGCATTTAAAGTATAGGTCGCCTGAAAACGTTCAAACGGACCGGGGACACACACGGTGTGTCGCGGGCATCCCCGGACATTTTGTGTGCGGACTATCCTCCAACCACGAATAGATAATTAAGTCGTTCTCGCGTGCACAGTGTTGCCGGTTAACGCGTACGCTCCGTTCGATCGATCCGGATCGATCGAACGTTCGTCGAAGCTCGTTGGATTTCTATCACGGTCTCTGCTTATTGCTCCACCCCTCCGCCCCACCCTCACCCCCGTTGCAATATTATCGTGTCCTTATCGTTGTAAATCTCGCGAGAGAGCGACACCGAAACACAGACGTGCCAAAGAGTCCGTTTCCGTTGGCAACACTGTACGGTCGCGATACGACCGAGCATAGTCCGCACGCACTAACCGAACGGAACGTATACTCGATCGATTCGACCAGCGAGCCGATTAGGGCCGATCAAAAAGAAGAAAAAAAAGAATGAAGAGACGATATATATATATATATATGAAAGAAAAAAATATATGAAATAAAAGAAAAAAAAAAATGTAAAACAAACGAGAAAGATCCTGCTATTGTACGTCGAACGACACACGTTATTGTACAACGATCGCCCCGCGGATAAACGGGGCACGGTCCAGCACGATCGTCGAGATTCGGATAATGGGCAAAACACACAAAATGGATACAAACGACGCGTCGCGGATAATGGCCGGGATTAATTCATACCAAAACGATCTCATATCGATTTAATGAAATGCAATTTTTTTTTTTTTTTTGATCGTGCGGTCGACCGGGGGTTGTGTGCGTTTCGGTGCCCCCGTGTTTGCTCGAGGGCATCCTGGAAAGCGACGAATTCTTTCATTGCATGTACCTGTTTCAAAACGCGTCGCGAACGATGAACCGACGCGGGAGGAGATGGCAAGCGGACGTCGGGTAGCAAGATCGATATCGAAGTCGATCGATACGGTTCGTGGTTGCGTCTGTGGAAACCATGTGTGATCGCGCGAATAACGATCGTTGTCCGGTCGTTCTTTAAACGTGTACGTCGAGTTATCACGGATCATCGATACGTTGATCATCGAGAAGGACCATTGCTTTAATCAAGCAGGGACTAGCACGAATCTGGTCCTATAAAATGTGAAATGGTCTACGTCGATGATGAATATGTCGAGTGTCTGATTTCAAATTTCCTAATTCAGAAATTTGGGAATTGAGGAATTTGATAGAGTCTTAGATAGTTTTTTGGAATTTTAAAGGATTGTCATGTTGGAAATTTGGAAGTTTGAAAAGATAGTCGTTGGAACGGTGGTCGCAGAAATTTAAATGATTCTAGAAAATTTATGAATGCAGCGATTTGAAAATCTGAGATATAGGAAACTCGGAAATTTAACAATTGCGAAGGTAGACTATCGGAAGTTAGAGGAGTTGGGAATTAAAGAATTTGTGGCCTTGAAAATGTGATTAGGTTAGAAATTCGAAAATATAGATTTTCGAGAATTTGGAGTCTCCGGTATTTAAAAAATTGGAAAGTTGGAGATTTGGAAACTTAGTAATTAAAGTGTATGACAATCTGAAAATTTTGAAAATTGGAATTTTGGAAATTTGAAAACGCTTAAAACTCTAATTTTATCGATCTGACAACATCATCCACGCGATCACAGTGGTTACAGAATCATTCGTCCCTTGCCTGATCGTCTTGGACCGCGTTGCACTTGGTCGATCGCGCAAAGCAAAGACATATTATTAATAGTATATTATATTATTATATTATTATATTATTATTATATTATTATTATTATTATATTACCATTATTAATTATTAATTTTTATTGATTATTATTATTACCATCGTCATCGTCATTATCATTATTTTTAAAAGAAGAAAACCTATTTACTAGCATCACTAACGGTACGGTTAAGTGATTTGTTAAAAGAAAATGAGAATACGCGAAATCTTTATTATCGATGCGTTAGTGGGACTTGATAGTATTAACACAATACTCGATCTATCGAACCACGTATCGAGCAGACCATGTTAAGAACCGAAAGAGTGCTGGCACGTCGTGCAACCAGCGACTCTTTTTATTAAGCATATGTGAAATTCTTTATATCCGTATATCGCTGCAGACGCTTCTAATTATCGAAAAGAAGGAACGCATCGTAGATTACATATAAAAAGAAAAAAAATGCTGTGGTTATGTCACATTACACGACACTCGAATTTATTCTAACGTATTTTCGACCGAGCAAACGATTATGAACGATGAACGTCCAGTCACGTTTCAGTGTAAATTTCATCCTCGAGACTATCTCTCCTTATTGTAATAAACCTGTCCAACAAATGCGTATCAACTTATTGATTCATTTCGTCCGTATTAACCCGTTTTGGACCAAACAGATACAATTCTTCGATCTTATCATTTTGTTCTACGATCAATTACTTTTACGCTCGATCAAGTTTTCACGAGATTTGTTCGTTCAAATTTTTGTAAGATACGACAGGAGAAAAATGATTAAACTAATCGATCGAAATCTATCTTTCAAATATCGTGTTAAATTGCACTCGAATTGGTCCTTAATAGGCTAATCGAAGATTGGGCAGTCTAAAGAAAAGACAGAGACGGAAACGATGCTAAACTTTTCATTTCGTACAATGTTCGATACGAACGCTTGGAAATATTGGGTTGTTCGGAAAGTCATTTCGTTTTTACCCATCACTCTTGCTTGTGAGAAATTCTTAGAATTTGGAAATCTGGGAATTTGGAACTTTCAGAATTTGGAAATCTGAGAATTCGGATTTTTCACAATTTGGAAATATGAGAATTCGGAATTTTCCGAATTTGGAAATCTGAGAATTCGGATTATTCAGAATTTGGAAATCAGAGAATTCGGATTTTTCACAATTTGGAAATATGAGAATTCGGAATTTTCCGAATTTAGAAATCTGAGAATTCGGATTATTCAGAATTTGGAAATCAGGGAATTCGGATTTTTCAGAATTTGGAAATCTGAGAATTGGAGAAAAGTCAGTCTTGCTAGTGAATACCTCCGAATAATTTATGGTTGGTACCGTATCGGATATGAAAAGTGAAAAGCAGCATTTTCGGAATTCTTCACTTTTTTTAAAAATACTGTATAAGTAAGAAAAGAAGTATCCCCCGAAAATCGTCTCCCATTTTCATAAAAAAAAAAGAAACGAAATTACTTTCCGAACGACCTAATAAATATTTATACATTTAAAAAATGGCACAAGAGATTGTTCGTGCAATATTTAAAAAACTTGTTGCAATTTACAACAGCGAATGTCGAATATTCATCGACTGCCCGATCCGATATCACATTTTTTCGTTGACACGCGGATGTTTGTCGCACGACATGGTCGAAAGACATGGAACAAAGTTATCGTTTATTAGTTAACGTTTAATGTAACGAACGCGCGAACAAAACTTCGTAAGGTTTAATTGTAATTGGGCTATGGATTATTGATTAGATCGCGATTCACCATCGTCGATCCCGTTTTAATCTTAATCTTTCTTCTACTTGTTAGATCTACTTTAACAAACGATACGATGAACGGTAGACAAGAAAGTGGTGTAACGTTTAGTAATAATACAAATAGCCGACAAATTGCCGGGCTATTTAGGTTTTAACGATCGACATATTTTGCGATACGCGTGTATTGCCAAATTGTACTTTTAGGGAACGTTTTATTTTATTTTCTAGAATATTTTATTTATTAAAAGAAATTTATATATATATACATATACAAACACACACATATATATAAATATATATATATATATATATACACACACACACACATATATATATATACATATATATATTTCGTCTTTTATATAATGGCAAAGTAATAAAAGGGACGGTGTATCGAATGCCTTTTAGCTAAGCTGTGTATGATTACATTTATCGTTCCATTGTGATAGTAATGTAGATAATTTAGTGATTAGAACATCGTTAATATTTTTTGTTTGTTTTTTATTTCGACTGACAACGGTCTTTCAACTGTGTACTGCATAATATTTATTTCGTTGCTCAAACAGGTACATAACACGTAACTTTATCGGAATGATAAACGGGTATAAGGAGAACCTATCTTTCTTTTCGTCGTATTAGATGCTTTAAATACTCGTGCCATAATGAGACATAATCGCAGCTACGAATTGTTCGCCCGCCCAGAACGAAGCTCGTTAACCCTTTCGTTGCGTTCGTCCATCGCGATATATTCGATAAATCATTTTGTTCGAGAAAAAGTAATAATCTCTCTGTTCGTTCGTCGAACATTCATTCGACACTGTTCATTCGCGCGTCTTAGGCGACGAAAGGGTTGATCCACGCACGGTGGACACGTTTGTTTGTTTTTTTTTTCTAAATTAAACGTTAAAAGTGCGTCGTCCTCTAGTATTCTAGACGATCGAATTTCTAAAACGATTTCGTCCGACGATTATCTTCGATGTTAGATTACTATTAACAGATACGATAGAACGAAGAATCATTAAATCTTAAAAAATCCTCAACAATTTGTTTAATTCCACTTCATCATCTCTCTTTGCTAGCGACAACTGTAACACTCGCACGTATTCTCGGATCACCGTCGTACGTGTTGACTTGTTATTTTTTATGCACTCACGATCGTGTATGAAAAAGAGTAGTATACGAATAGCGTGACGCGTTCAACGAGGAGAAACAGCTTCGATGAATTTTCTACGAGAACGAAAGTAACGTGGATCCGTAACAGGTCAATATCAGAGAGTACAGTGCCCCTAATCGATCAATGACAGTCTATTGAAGTTATATTGGTTCGTGCTTGGTGAAAACGGTGCTCCTAATTACATGTACTCGGATGTATTTCATTATTCCGTCGAACACGTCGCGATATCATATTAAAGATTGCACAACAACCACCGTGACTTAACGGGTTAGCAATAAGTCAACACAAATCTTGATCATTGTACTTCTAGTGGATCCTAAACAATCTTGCATTCGTTAGCTCAATACTATCGATATAGTAGTTACCGTAGACGTTAATATCATTGTATACATATATATATATATATATATATATATATATATATATATTCAAAGAAGAAAAAGAATTATGAAATGGTGCAACGAAATTTTCGATATTACTTAGCCATACTTCTTAAGAATCTGCAGTGTGATATGGATCAAGACGATGCTTGCAAGAAGACACAAACATAATTACTATCTAGATAGACAATTTTCTTTTCACCGATGTCAATCGGTTGTAACGAGAACACTATGTCGCTGGTAGCACTGCTGATATATACAGAGTGATCCATTATTAACAGCAATCGTTTTCGTTGGCGATTGAAATACGAGAAAATAATTCGTCTCTTCGTTGCCACCTTCGTTTTATTAAATATTCGCAATAATAGATAGAGTAGACTCACTTGATGGACACTGATGGGACTTGGAACTGGAAAATTCTTGAAGTTTGATATATATAATGCATTGGATCTAACGCGTGGTCATATAGTAGGGGGCAAATTAATATTCGACAATTTAATTCGTAGGAATGTCAAGGTGATTATAGAATGCATGGTGATCAAATATGTAGGAATCCAACGTGTTGTAATCCAGTATGTGGGTATCCAACGCTTAGTAATCGAACTTGTGGTAGTCTAACGCGCAGTAATCGAACGTTTGGTAGTGAAACGCGTGGTAATTCAACGCGTAGAGACATTGTAACGCGTGAAGTTTCTACGTGTAGGGATTTAACGCGTGAAGTTTCAACGCGTGGATATTCAACGCTTCGTAATTCAACACGTGGTAATCCAGCATGTGGATATCCAACGCTTACTAATCGAACTTGTGGTAATCTAACGCGCAGTAATCGAACATGTGTTAGTCAAACGCGTGGTAATTGAACGCGTGAAGTTTCTACGCGTGGTAACTCAACGCGCGAGTATTCAACGCTTAGTAATCCAACACGTGGTAATCCAGCATGTAGATATCCAACGCGTGGTTATTCAACGTGTGGTAATCCAATGCGTAGTAATTCAAAATGTGGTAACCCAATGCGTAGTAATTCAACGCGTGGTAGTCCAACGCGTGGTAATTCAACGCGCGGTGATTGAACGCGTGGTAGCCCAACGCGTGGTAGTCCAACGCGTGTTAATCCAACGCGTGTTAATCCAACGCGTGGTAGTCCAACGCGTGGTAACCCAATGCGTGGTACTCCAACGAGTAGTAATTCAACGTGTCGATATCCAATGAGTAGTAATTCAACGCGTAAAGTTTCTACGCGTGGTAACTCAACACGTGGTAATTCAACGCGTGGTGACTCAGTCCGTGATAGTCCAACGTATAGTAATACAACGCGCAGTAATGGAACACGGGATAATTTAACACGTGGTAATTCAACGCGTAGTAATCCAACGTGTTGTAATCGAATGCATGTTAGTCGAACGCGTAGAAATGCAACGCGCGGTAATCCAACGTGTAGATATCCAACATGTAGTAATCCGGCACGTGAATATTCAACATGTGGCAATCCAAGACATCGTAACATAACATTTACTATTCCACCAGGCGATAATTTAACCTGTTGCCATACAACGTGCGATAATGCAATACTTGGTCATTCAACGTGTTATCATACAACGGACGGCGATAAAACGCGAAACAATCTCTCGAATGACAGAGAAAAAAATCGATCCACCGATTAAGTCGATCTTTTCATCTATATCAGAGACAAAAAGTGCAATTAATAATTAAGCGATTTTTGTAAATATCATTTACTCCCACGAAATCGTTGAACTTCGAGTTTCTGTGTTTGTCGGTATTCGTCGAAACAAAGGATACGATTAGCTGTTGCTGTCAATGGATCACTCGAGTACCAAACGGTGTGATCGGACGTACCGTTTGAGAACCTTTAAAGGAACAATGAATTCGAATGCACGTCGCCGACGCGTCTCTAATTAGATTAATAGACGGCGGTGAGTTTCGTTTGTTTTATTAGCTAATAAATATATTAAGGTACGTAACATCGAGACGCGCCATGCATACGAAGACTCCTTTTTAAAACGCAAAGACTGTTTTTATCTTCGTGCTGTGTGCACGGCATGTTTTTGTCCGTGTTGCACACGCGGGATTAGATAATAAAAAGCATATCAGGATCGGATTCGGATATCGAAACTGGGCGTACGCTGATTGTTACGAACTGTACTTCAATCATGAACGATACAGCAGTGAATAAAGCGATTCTATCGACAAAAACATCGATGGAACATGTGCAGCAGCATTTTTACTTGGATTTCATTCATTTTTCATTCAAACGAATTTCGTTTGCGTACGCTTAATGTTTGATCTACAAAAAATTGATCAACGCAGAATAATTTCTTCATATGTTATATATCGACTAAGTAATCGGAGTTACTGCCTGATCACTGCGTTATCGCGGTAAAAATATGATGTAGATCTTTCGTCATTGCTAAATGACAAAGCAGCATACATTAATATTTTCTAGTTACAAACAATTTCATATATTGAAATCATTCTCGGGTTTGATGATTTAATATTTGTCATCTAATATTTATCGAAATTTAATAATTCTATAGGAATAATTCTTTAATCCTTCTACTAATACGAACATAGGTAGAAAAGTAAATATAACAACATGTATCAAGAAGTCAGGTATATATTCCTAAAAAAAAAGGAAAAATTCATATATGGAATTCCTCTAAAAAACGAAGAAAATCATATATTGAATACGCCCCCAAAAAAAGAAGAAATTCATATATTGAATTCCCATAAAAAACGAAGAAAGTCATATATTGAATTCCCATAAAAGATGAAGAATTTCATATATTGAAGTCCCCTAAAAAACGAAGAAATTCATATATTGAATTCCCCTAAAAAAAAAACGAAGAAAGTCATATATTGAATTCCCCTAAAAGATGAAGAATTTCATATATTGAATTCCCCTAAAAAAAACGAAGAAAGTCATATATTGAATTCCCCTAAAAGATGAAGAATTTCATATATTGAATTCCCCTAAAAACCAAGAAATTCGTATATTGAATTCCCCCCCAAAAAAAACGAAGAAAGTCATATATTGAATTCCCCTTAAGGACGAAGAATTTCATATATGGAATTTTCCTAAAAAACGAAGAAGTCCATATATCGAATTCCTCTAAAAACGAAGAATTCCATATATTGAATTCCCCTAAAAAAGAAAAAGAATTCCATATATTGAATTCCCATAAAAAAAAACAAAGAATTCCAAACATCGAATTCCCATAAAAAACGAAGAATTCCATATATCGATTTCCTCTAAAAAACGAAGAATTCCATACGTTGAATTTCCCTAAAAACCAATGATTCCGAATATTAAATTCCTCAAAGAACAAAGGATCCCAAATATATAATTCCTCCGCTAACAAAGTATTCCGAATATTTTATTCCTGCAAAAAGGAAGGATTCCGTAAAATAAATTCTGCTCTACATCTTCGATTTGTTTTTGTGCATAGAATAATTCGAGTCCAGATTGTACCATTCGTAACGGAACACGTTTCCAACCGCAGAAGTGACGGAAACACCGATCCGATACTGAATGCCCGTAACCGATTCGATCCGATCATAATTAAGATCATCCGAGCGGATCGTAGATCACGACGTAGATCGTCTTAAAATGACTTCTGTGCGCTTTACACACCGCTTCGTTTCGAGGGCCATCGCTGGCACCACACACTGTCGACATTCGTACTTTTCTGAAAAAACTTTGACACGATTACGAACACATGCATACGCACGCGTAAACACGACATGGACCAAGATGAATGGTGCAATAGGACAGAAGGTCGTTCTACGTACAAAGATAAATAAGAAACATAGAACGAAACCTTTCTTTTTATATTGTTTATCGCTTCATTTTCACAAGAACTTCGTAGAATGTTGATTTACGTAACAAAATTTGTTTGCAACGGAATGCAACCGAAGATCAAATATTTCTCAAGGGTCACACGATCGAGATATAGAAAAGGACATCGAGTTAAATCGTACCACACTTTCTCGTTCGAAAAAATACGATTTAAATTCGATTATGTCAGAAGAGGAACAATATATCAAAAACCTTTACTAAATATATTTACCTATCATCATGTAGAATCATCTATTGTACCACTCATCTTGACTCGTTCTACAGTCTATGAATAACCATGCAGCACGTGTAAGTACACCTTGTATAAATATTTCACGAAAAGTCATTTAAGGAACTCTCTCGATCCAAGTTGTATAGCAATTCACAAATGGCCGATCGCGATCGCGAATCGCCGAGTGGATCGAAAAACCGTGTACGCAATACGCTAATAGCAATAGGTGAACCCATGTGTGTGCGTGTTTTTTTTTACGATCCATCTCCTCGATTCGTGCGTAAAATTCGGCACAAAGAGAAACGGAGTGGGTGCAAAAACAGCGGAGCATAGTTGTCGGTGAATCTTATTTCGTGAAAACGGCCTTTCATGCACTCCGGAGCACAGCTACGTACATTATTGACCGACGAACTCTTTTTGTCATTTGAATTACGGCACAGGAAGATTGCATCGTGTCCCTGTCGATAATACGCTCGTTCCGTCGACGGATTCGTAATACACGAGAAGTATTATACCGACTCGTAATAACACAGTCCGTTTCGATGATGCAAGAAGCCTTTTTTGCAACCTAACGGGCCTAACCCTAAATTATGGAACAATCAACCCGGGTGAAGGCGGAAGAGGTTTTTTTCCAATTACTTTTGCAATTACCGTGGCACGTTCGGGTAGCGAGGCAATCACGGGCACAGAGAACGAATTACATTTCATGCGTCCAAGGATTCCGTTGTTGACGTTATTACTTCTGTTCGGGGACATTGGAAACCATTATTTTTGCTATCGCGTTGCTGGACCAGCGGCATTTGTTTGATCGAGCGATAAGGTTCGGTATGTCGTTGGCTCCTTTTGGATTAAGAAGACTTGACTTCTCCTAAGGTGACTAAAATTAGGAGTCTTTGATTTTAGGGATTTAAGTCGACAATTCTCGAGTTACAACACTTCAGAGATCCCAAATTCTGTGATTAACTCAGTGAATTTACTAATCGTCAAGTTCTAGTATCTACAAATGTTCAAATACCTAAATCCCCAAATCTTCAGATTTCCTCGAACTTCCGTCTCTTCGAATTCCCAAATCATAAAATTTTCTAATATCTCCACAAATTCTAAATTACAAAATCCCCAACTCTCCAAATTCGTCAAATCCCCCAAATCCCTAAAAATCTCTAATCTTCAGACCTTCGAATTCGCAAGTCCACGAATTTCTCAATATCGCCACAAATTCTAAATTTCCAACTCCCCAAATCCCCAAATCCTAGAATCCCTAACTCTCCCAATCCCTAAATTCTCAAATCTTCAAGTTCGCAAGTCTTCAAATTTCCATCTTTTCGAATTTCTACAAATTTTAAATTTCCAACACCCCAAATCCCTAAATCTCCAAATCCTTCAAATGCCCCAAAACCCCAAATCCTCCAAATCTCCCAAATCCCTCAAATCCTCAAATTCTCCAAATACCCAACACATCCACCTCCAATTTTTCTCAAATTTTCCTAATTTCTATATATCTTTAACTTTCAAAACTCTCATATCTTCAAATTCCCAAAGTCCCAAATCTTGGGTCCGCTGCAAGGTATTTGACGCCTTTTAAACGACAAGCTGGGTACATTCAATCGTTTTCAAGGTTGATGGAAGATGGAAGGATAGGAGAATTAGTTCCATCGAAATGAGGGCGCAGGATACTTTATTCAGAGTCGGTTTCGTACAACATCCGTGCTGTTATTGTTGTTCCTGAAAATTAAAAGTGAACAGGGACCATAACACGAAAGGGGGTCATCATTTTCGAGCTTTCGTTTTCGCCGTTGAAGAATCCGGACAGATGTATCATAACACCACCTGTGTTTTTGAACGATTTCTGGGACAAAATTGGACGAACACGGGGAGAAGTTAATGATGAGTGTAATCGTTTAATAATATCAAACATAGCCTGATATTATTAAATATTCGAAGTGTCCTGTATCATTCGTAATGAACTTCTTTTCTATTAATACAAATAGCTTGTCAATGCTGTAGCTGACAAGCCATTTGTAAAGAAAATCAGTTCGTTCCTTTTTTTGCTGAAAATAAAATGGCATATACCATCAAGTATACAGGGTGTCCCACAATTATGGTACGAGCCGGAAAGGGGTGGTAGGTGGGGCTATTCTGAACAACTTTTTCCTTTGCAAAAATATTGGATGAGGCTTCATTTTTAAATTATAAAGGAAAAACACCGACCAATCAGAGCGCGAGGATCGCGCGCGCGCTGCGGCAGAAGTGTAGGCCCGAGTTGTAATTGGCCGTGGTCGCGATCGAACATACGGCGCGCGCGATTCTCGCGTTTGAGATTCGCTCGCTACCTTCGTTCCCATCGATATTTCAAGCACACAATTGTGTGACAGGGTATAAACAGAAATATACTATATGGACGTCTAATTACAGGTTAACGATACGCGTTACAGCGAAGCTCGATTTTTTCGATTTTCGTCGCGATGAAACGCATTGTTTGATTTTGTTTCTTTTATATATCGCTAGAAACCTTTTAGTTATCTAGCTGAACACCGGAAGAAGTTTCGATTGACAAACCGACCGATCGATTCTGTGGATTTTAACGTTCAAACGAAAGTTGTAACATCCGATCTTCAGAAATGTCGATACAGATTTTTCCCGCATGTGATACGATCATAATAAACAGCATAATCGCAGCGAATATTGCGTTTAATACCATAAAAAATTGTATTTGAACTGCATCCATGATGCGAAGCAACAATGAGCATATATTTGCAACATAAGCACATACAGATAAATAATAAAAATAAAAAGAATGAAGAAGAAAGAAATAAGTTATAGAAGTTGATAAGATGAATCTATTGTATTATAAAGAGAGAGAGCGAGAGAGAGAGAGAGAGATAATTATTTAACGACAAATAAGAAATCTCAAGCTATCCATACGCTAGGTGAATATTGTATAAGCCTTTTGAGATCATTGTTATTACATATAAAAATCAATATAATAATAAATGGTAGAAAGTAGTTAACGATCGACGACGACGACGATGACGATGATGTGAAAAATGAGATAATAATATATTGTTGTCATACACGATTAACATTATTAAACATTATATTTTATTAATTATTATACGCAATATATTATATATATAATAATATCTAAATTATTATTATATATATACGTATATAGACATTCGAAAAAAAAAATATATACATAGATCATACCTATGTAAGTATTGTGTTACATAGAATATATGTTATTATGAATTCTTCTGCATTATTGTTTTCCACCATTTACACCTTTTACTCGCTGGAATAACGTTACTTAAGTCGTTCTGAATAATTAATGATCAGTAAGTTATTTCAATGTTATTGAAACGAATAATTAATGAGAAGGATTAAAATAACTCGTTTTACGTACATAATTAAACCGGTGTAATCAATGGATCACATTTAAAGAAACATGTTCCTTCAGAGTAAGTACATTCGAAACAAACAAGTGCACAATTAAATGTGTTTCATGATTATTACAGCATTGTATACTTGTATATGATAATTGTATTTTAAAATTAAAAAAAAAATAGTTAGAAAAGTATCTTTTAAAAAATAAAGGCTACATTCTGGAAAATAAAAACATTTTTTATTACTGCTTATCCAATACTGTAATAATACTCAAGTACTTGTTCCAGGTAAGTATCGTTAAGACACTGTGCATAAAACGATATCCATTTTTCATTATAATAAATTGAACGGCATTCACTTTAACTCTCTAGGCTCTCCCTAGATCCACATTGGGATCTCCTTAGAAAACAAAAGAAAAAATAGTAACAAACTTTGTTGTGGGCACCCGTTAAACATTTACAAGTAATATTTATCGACTTTGTTGAATATCAAATAGTTCTTATTAAAATGAATAGAGAATGGACTATTGCGGAATTTTCTTGAAACAAGTTCAAAAATTAACATACGAATAATTAAGATATTTAACTCGATTATTAAACAAATTTGAATAATTTATAGGAGATCCTCATGGGATCCCTCTATGAGATTAAAAGAGTAAATAAAAGGTTATTGCCCTTACAGGTTTCCTTAACTAGGGGATATCCTACATTGCACCCAAGCACGCAAACGTTACAAACGTTTCAAAATGTTCCTATACTTGCATTTCTTTATCACAAAATAAACGACGGTTCGACAGATTATTATACAAAGATATCGCGAACAAAAATAAGCTGAATTTGAACTTTTGTGTTCGATAAAGTGCAATAACGTTTCCGAATAACAGCGATGATAACCGTGGAGCTGTTAGCTTTTTAACAGTTGTCAAACTCGCCGCTTACGTGTCGTCATTCTAAAACGCGTGATCCTGTGACGTTGTCACGCGAGTGATATCATTCGACATAAATAACAAAAAAAATTACTTAATATCTGTAAAACTGCAATGGTGTAGTTTCAAAATAAAGTGCATGAATATGCAACGGAACGCATTAGTGATATCAGTAGACTCCAGAAAAATACGATTCATTCAGTAGGCTGAAGTGACCTTTTAAGGTTATGCCACGATCGCTGAGAGGTTAAAATATTTTTTTTATAAACAGAAATTCGTGTCAATGCGGGTAACAATTGGCACAGGTTCAAATTTTTCCAATCATGGTCGACGAAGACATCATCGCGAATACATCGCCATACGATTATCATGCAGTGAATGCGGAAAACGCTCAGAACACCTCTAGAGAAAACGGAATACAAGATACAATGTTTCCGGACGTGAGATCGGTCAGTAAAAAAGATTGGATGACGGTATGCGTGTTGTGTTTTGTCAACCTCATCAATTACATGGACCGTTTCACAATCGCTGGTATGTACCAACTTTTATTTTATATTGTGAGAATAAAGTTTGTTACCTGGTTTGTTTCAAATTTGTATGCAATTTGATTACAGGTGTATTGACAAACGTCAAAAATGACTTCAAAATTGGTAACGACAAGTCTGGATTATTACAAACTGCATTTATCTTAAGTTACATGGTGTTTGCACCAGTGTTTGGGTATTTGGGGGATCGTTACAACAGAAAACTTATAATGAGTGCCGGTGTATTTTTATGGTGTTTAACAACATTTGTTGGCTCTTATATGAAGGTAATACTCGAATGTTAGACCAAAATAGGAAGTTTGTCCTAGTTTGTGATAAATAATCAACAAATTCTTTGTTGGTTTTGTCACAGTTTCTTTGTAATACATGGGATAAAATTATTTCAGTCATTTGGATGGTTTCTCTTATTTCGGGCTCTTGTAGGAATAGGCGAAGCCAGTTACTCCACAATTGCTCCAACAATAATAAGCGATCTGTTTGTTAATGATCTGCGCTCTAAAATGCTTGCATTGTTTTATTTTGCGATACCGGTTGGAAGGTAGGTTGAAATTCTCTTGATGTAATTTTTTAATTCCAATTGATTTTCACAGTTAAATGTGTACATTATATTTAGTGGATTAGGATATATAATAGGTGGGGAAACAGCAAAAGCTACTGGTGCATGGCAATGGGGCTTACGTATCACTCCAGTATTAGGTATCATAGCAATTATTTTACTCCTTGCGATTGTAAGAGATCCAATCAGGGGAGAAAGAGAAGGTGGAGTACATTTGACAAGTACCACGTGGTCAGATGACATGAAAGCATTGTTAAGAAAGTAAATATTAATAATTGAAAAAATAAATAAGTACAGAAAGTATGTATATAATTATAGTACTTTATAATTAATGTTACTGTTCTAATTTTTAGTCCAAGTTTCATGTATTCTACTGCTGGATTCACGTGTGTAGCTTTTGTCACTGGAGCCCTGGCTTGGTGGGCACCAACATTTTTACAGTTGGGATTTGCATTACATCCTAATTCCCATGATGTTGATCCTGATGAGTATGTTTCTTCATACACTCTTATCTACATGACTTACATGTTTAAAAAAATTTCCAAGTTTGTTTCAAATATTTCAGTGTTGCATACAAATTTGGACTAATAGGAATGGCAGCAGGTTTAATAGGAGTACCATTAGGTTCAATGCTTGCTCAAAAGCTAAGAGTAAATTGGCAACAGGCTGATCCTTTAATATGTGCTGCTGGACTTCTCATTAGTGTACCACTATTATTCTTTGCAACCTTAACTGCTAATACAAATTCTATCATATGTTATACATTAGTGTTCTTTGGACAATTATCGTTAAATTTAAATTGGTCTATTGTTGCTGACATATTATTGGTATGTAACTCAAATATGCTCCTTTTCTTAATCATAAATGAAGTTGAAAACACTTTCCAAATTTGTTTATGTTGTACTGTTACAGTATGTAGTGATTCCAACGAGAAGATCTACAGCAGAAGCTTTCCAGATACTTATTGCTCATGCTTTAGGAGATGCAGGAAGTCCGTATCTTATTGGTGTGGTAAATATTTTAATTAATTTACTTAATTCCTTACTTTTATGTGATTAATTCAAGATGATTTAATCAATTGTTTTCAGATATCAGAGTGGTTGAAAACGGTTCTTCATCCTGACACGAACATGGCACCGACGGTACACGATGATACACTTATCGAGTTTCGAAGTTTACAATACGCGATGTTTCTGACTATGTTCGTAGAGGTTATTGGTAGCCTATTTTTCTTCCTCACGGCATTGTATATACAGAAGGATAAAGCGCTCGTAGATCTAACAATCGCAGGTAAGTTACTGAGTATGCAAAATATTTAAAAGGAAAATAAAAAGTTGTCTTGGCATCTTATTTGCATGTCGTATAAAAAATGCTACTAATCACCTTAGAGTTTGACACGAAGTATTTATATACAAATTGAAACACGTTTCGATGTTTTTATACAAGTTTGTACTTGTCTTGTATGGGAAGCACTATTTGCAATGATAACATGGATATTTAAAAAATAGAAGTAATGCACTAATGCTTTTATTATATACACATTATTTGCAAAATGCATAAACAATTGATTCTGATAATAACATAATGCTGTTTAAGATCTAAGCTTCATTTATGGTTTATTCTTATGAAAAGCTGTCACTGAAAATTTTACTAAATTTTTTAACCCGTAAATAAGCACAAAAATAAAATAATAATTCAGATAATTCAATTAAAATGAAATTATTTCTGCACAGTGCATCAATTATTGTCAAGTATCAAGTTAAATGGACAGATTTGAAGGCCAAAAGTAAGAAAATGTTACACCAAAGCTTTTTTAATACTTTAAAGTTCTTTTGTTTATTGTGGACCGTTTTTCATGCTGTTATAGACAAGTCAGAATTAAAATTATCATCTAAATGCAGTTAACAGTTAAAAAGTAGTCATAAAGAATTCATATTTTAAAATGTTTACAAATCAAAATTTTAATTTTATCTGAATAATGCAAAACGAATTTATTGTTTAAAATTTGCTCAGTCTTGCTGACCAATATATTTTATTCAACTATTAATAATTTAAGAAGTTTAAATAATAAAAAATAAGTAATGTACACAAATGGTAAGCTCTGCATTAAAAAAGTTAGACTTCACAGTTTTTTAACACAAGTTAACATATTACATGGTTAATGTGGAATGTATACAAAGTTAATTTTGTATAATATGCAAACATCTTTCTTGCAGAAAAGTATCTAGATTCTAAGAATAATGGGCAAGCTGAATCAACGCATTTATAAAATGCATCACTGGGCCTTCCCTGATAGTATGCTGTAAACCCGGTATATAATTTATTTTCACGATTTGATATTTGTTTATTTGACACGATAATCAGTTTAATATACTCGACAATTTATTAAGATTCTTAATTATTAAAATTAATTTATCTTCAGGAGCTATGTTGAGAAAAATTATGATGAAATTAAAATTAACTGATTTTCTTTTCTATTAATTAACTATAGTATGGACACATCAAAATTCATCTCAAATATCGAATTTTGAATGTCTTGAATGACTGTTGTTTGATATCTTCAATTTTTATAAGACTTAAAACTATCATGTAATTAAATTGATTATCGAACGACTGTTCTTTCCATTTATATTAATTTCTATAAATTTCCTTCACACTTTCCGTTTATTTTGCTTTATTTTATTAGGACAAAATTTTTATCCTGTCTATCCAATTTCATCTTAATTTTGTTATTGGTTTTCCTGTTTGGTCTTAATAGTGATCACAAGGTTTTAATGATGATATTAATATTTCGCATTGCAACATGTGTATATGTATTTCTGGTTGTTGGAGTACGTGTGAGTCTAACATTATAATTCTTATGATATGTTTATATACTTTATATACTTTATATAAAAGAAAATGATGAAGCTTGCCTGCTAAGAAATTTCTACACATAATAATACCAATATGTTTTGTTAGTTCTGCATGACAAATGGTTGCATGTGTGGTTCTAAACCGTTATTTATTAATTATTATAATATATATTAATACTTTCCACTTTTTTGGATTCTGATATTCTGTTTTATAATGCTTATATTTAAAAAAAATATACAGCACAACTGACTAAAATTCATTGTTTATATATTTGCTTGCATTAAATGACGGAAAACGTGACTTACATTTTTGTTTACTAGCGTAGATTTTAGAATTGCAGTAAAAAACATTTTTAGTGAAACAATTTTTACCATAAAATTTTTTTTAAGAAATAAGCACTATTATTTTTTTAAGTTAATTGAATAAACAAAATTAGAAAATAACTGGTATTATGATTGTTTTAGAAAATGAGTTGAATATAAACATGTTCTGTTTTAGGTGCAAACATTTCAGACTCAATGTATATATGTAACAATGAAGCGGAAAATGAATTACAAGATGATGTGCACAAACCATAATGGGAATATTAGAAATGTCTAATTACAAGTGAGGCATGCTTAATAGCATCGTGCAGCTATTGTGACAACAAATATTATCTGATCAAGAAAAAAGTATATTAGCTTAAAAACAAGTAAATATTGTAGAATAATATTGGCAAAGAAATTAAGTGTTCTGCATATAGAAGCGCTATAGCAGAGAAATCTTGAAAGAACTTTGTTAATTAGTAACATCCTCAACGAGGTATTCTGTTAATAATGTACAGAAGTATTAAGCTTGGTGATGTATCTATTTAACTAAGTTAAAATTAGTTAATAGGTGCGAGCATTACAGCACTTTTCATATTATATTTTTCTAATGAGCTTCTTTCATAGTATTTACAGTAGTACATGAAATAAATATTCATGAGATACATTTTGTAGCTGTATCGAAATTTTATTGGATACTTAGGAATTTATAAGATTAATGAATATATTTTCATCGATAGCTTGTAATGTATGTGCCTTGTGTATTAAATGATACAGTGTAACATTTTAACATTCGTTGACACATCGTGTAAAAACATACACATATTTGTTTAGAAAAGTTGATAATAAAATTAATTTTTTATTTTAAAAAATTTTGTATGCAAGACAAAAATTAAAAGTCATTTAAGTCTTTGCTATGTCACACTTAACATAAAATGTAAAGTATTATTGACTTTTTTTCCAAACGAACGATCTTAGACATATTTATCTTATAATTATATCTATTTATTTAAATATTGGAACGATGTAATTGATATATTTAAATATTATTTCAAATCTACCGCTTCATTATTATGGAAATGACTGATTTTTTTCAATAAAGCAACCAATTACTCTTAAAACACTTACCCTACATTTCTTCAAGACGGTTGTATCTCGAAGACAAAACACGGCGTTCCTCGGTGAACATTGTTGACTCTGTTAATATTTGGCAAAGATAAGCGGCTCGTCGAGAGCCCCTTTAGACAATGCAAAATATTCGTAAATAATATCTGAAGTATCGTTATCAAAGTAATATCTGCATACCTACGAGCTTTACAATCGAAACCCATAAAGTTCTTCAAAATCTTTGAACGAACGAGCTGACGACCAGTAAGGATTGCAACAAACAATTGGCGGGAAACGCCAACGTGATGCGCAACGTTCGAAAACCTGTTGCATAGTTTGTCCACTCGATTAACAATTTGGCAAGTACTACTCATTAGGGCGCCACCGTCGGCGATCAGAAAATTTGAAAACGCAATAATCACGGTATCGTCAGTATTTTCGCGGTGCGTTCATCGTCCGGAAGTGGTGAACGTGTTGATGTTTACCGGAGAACGGAAAGTGTTTGGAAATTCGTGAACGCAAAGACTGTTGGCAGTAAAATTTCTAAATAAAGCTCATAGGCCATGAAGATATTCGGGAAATGCATCGTAGCCTGAGTATTACTTGTGGATAACTCGTATTAGGGACACGAGAGAGATGCTGATTGGCAGATTACGTTTTATAACTGACGAGAATAGTACGTCAATCAAGATCGGCAATTTTCAAATTTTGCCGGCGGCCTGTTATTTCAATGGAAATTGCTTACCGACACCGAAAGGGTCGCCGCGATTTTATCGTTTCGTTGGAAGCAACCATGAAATTACTAGTGTAACGTTTGTGCAAACATCGCGGCAATAAAGCTGATTTGGAATAAACTCGAAGGATCCTCGGAATCTGGTTATCAGAGAAGATTAAAGTGATTCTATTTTCGTCTTATTTCAAAGGTAAGACAATTTTAATTTCCTACCATTTTACAAATCGATTGATTCGACTTTGACTCTCTGAAAAATTGAAACTCTGCGTTAAAAACGGCGGTATTTTTAAAAACTCTGACGGATAATTTTAATCTCGTTTTTTGCACTTTTAAGTTATTATTTCTACTGTAACATTAGCTCAATATTGTTTGTAATTTTTTAACCGAAATTTCTTAAACTGGCATTGAGAATTGCAATAGTCATAAAACATTGAAAAATATAACGAAAGACGAATACCAAAACGCTGTATAGAATAAATATAGTCAAACTATTTTCGTTTTGATTAAAAACACAACACTCGTAACAGAGATACGTAAAACTACAGAAATCGAAATTGGATTCCGCGTTTACCTCTCGAATACGGTACATCGTTCAATTTGATGGAACGTTGTTCAAGCTTCATTTGAATTTTACATTCATCCGCACGTTCGGGAGAAAAACGTCTTTTGAAATTCCGGCTCATTACCCACGGAACAGAAGTCGAGAGACTTGTTCCCCCATAAATCGAAAGTCTTCGAGCAAAAACTGCTCTGCGAATTGCCGTGACGCAAACGATAGACGGTTGCTAATTCAATCTCAGAAATGATCTCGTTTAGTTGCGATGAATTCATGTAGAAAATGATGCGTCGTTTCTTGCCAGCCGTACAAATTTATTTGGGGGGGGGGGATGTTATTGTTCGCACAATGTTCCATCATTAAATCGACGCGATAATCGTATTCTCCTTGATTCTCCTTGTTTGACCAAGAGAAAGGACAATGGATTAATTTAATATCTCAATTTTTCCTTTCACTGGATCATGTTTAACGAGGTTATTCAAATTTTCGTATCTTCGTTTCTTGGCTCTGGAAATTTATGTAAGTTGCGTAGGTAGGTGCGCGATTAGATCTTTTTACTTAGTTTGCGAGTTTGAAGTATCGGTATTGTAAATGTGTACTTGTTTTATTAAACCAAGACGTCCGAAATTGCCATTGTCTGTAATATTAAAATTCTCATATTCCCTGAATTCAAAATGACTAAATTTTGAATTTATCAAATTTTCAATCTTTCATATCTCCAAAGCAAAAAATTACAAAATTTTCAGACTTGAATATCCCCAATGTCAAAAATTATTAAATTTCCAACTTAAATTTTCAAATTCCCGAATTTCTATATCTCTAATTCCTTGAATTCCCAAAATTCTAAATTCCTAAATTTCTAAATCCTCAAATGACAAATTCCGAAATTATCAAAAATTGCTGAAATTTCAAATTCCTAAATCACTATGTTCCCAAGTTCGCATATTTCTAAACTTCTAAATCTCCAAATCCCCAAATCCCCAAATCCCCAAATTCCCAAATTGCCAATAATAGCTAAATTTCCAAATTTTTAATCATATATATTCACAAATTTTCATATTTCCAAATATATCAACCACCAAATTCCCAAGTCTCCAAATCCCCAAATCCCTAAACCCTCAAATACCCAAATTCCTAAATTCGCGAATTCCTAAATCTTCAAATCTCTAATTTCCCAAATCCCAAAAACCAAAAATCTCTAAAACCGCGAATTCCTAAATCTCCAAATTTCCAACCCCCCAAAATTGTCACATTTACAAATTTCTCGACTTCTTGGAACCCCAAATTATTCAACCTAAAAATCCAAAAATTTCTCATTCGTTAAACAAATTCCACGACTCCCGAAATTTTCAAGTCCCGTGATCATCAAATCGACCACCAATTTTTCGAATCCAAAAATGCACAATTTTCCGAAGATTCCGAATAAACGAATGTCATGCGTGATCGAGGTCGAACGATCGATCGAACGCTATCAGGTTTCGAACGTCGATAATTTCGTTCGGTTTGCACATCGCGGTCGCTCTTAATTTGAAAATAACGCTGAAAATCGTCGGCTACGTAGGACCATTGTATCTGATTTTTTTTATCACCGGCCTTAAAGTGGCTGCCTACTATCTCGTTTAAACCTTATTCTCCGGTGCTCGGCACTGACGTAGACGGTAAACGATTTCTAGGTCGACGAAGCTCGAGGGCCTTTTCGCGCGTAATATCGCCTCTCCTCTTTGCTCGTTCGCCGTCGCTTATTTCGCTGCACGTTGCCAATAGTCCACAAATCTCTCCTCCTCTCTGTTCCTCTCACATTCCCTTCCTTTTCGCTGGATACAGCGTTCTCGGAACCTCGAAAATCCTCGAAATGCAAGCAATCTTTCGAGTTTCGAGAATTCGAGAGTTTACGCTTCTTTTGTGATTCTGAAACGTTCTCCTGATTTTATGGCTATCCTTACGTCAGAACGGGCATGAATATCATGAATCTTTAATACAAAATCAACGAACAGGATCGCAGAGTATATCAAAAGTTTGCATTCGTGTATTTTATACATGCTGATTATTCGAATACTCGACGATTAGTTCCTGTTTATGAGGAAAGAAGATCAACACTCGATCTTATTCCTGTTATTTTATTATATACGTATTCCGAGTATAGATAGTGGTTGTAGAATTTCGGAGCGAGTGCAGGTCGCTTGTCTGAGCTTGACAAATTTTGTTGACATTAATATAAAATTCTTGAAATTGAAATTCTTGCAAAACGAAATGACCGTTTCAAGTTTAGAGTTTCGGGAGTTTTGAAACTACGGATTTCGAAACTTCGGATTCGAGTTTCGAAAATTTCAGAATTCCGCTCGAACCCGTCGCTACTTTTTACCGTTCGCCGTGTCGCGTTATAACGACAGCTATACTACTGAACTTCCACTTCCGTTGCAGCATACGTTCTTGAGATCGATGGTTTCCGGAGAACAGAACGTACGAGCTTGATTAATGGATCATTACTCGAATCGCAGGTTTCAGTCAGCTATTCGATACTTGACGCTTTACGTTAAGTTTAGTGGAACGCACGGTGTCCAATATCATTTTCACCCGTTTATTATAGGATCCGGACACGTACGATGGGGTTCGCAAAGCAATTTTATTACTCAAGAACCTATGGCTCTAATTTGCTAGCCACCCAAATTTCTAGATTTTCAAATTCCTATGACTCAAAATTTCTAGGACCTGGACATCCTATGTCTCAAAATTTGTAGATCCCCAAGGTCATTTGTCTCAAAATTTCTAGATTCCCAAGATCTTATGTCTCAAAATTTGTAGATCTCCAAGATCATGTCTCTCAACATTGTTAGGACCTTAACATCCTATGTTTCAAAATGTGTAAATATCCACGTCCATGTGTCTAAATATTTCCAGGACATCAATTCCCTGTGTTTAAAAATTTGTAGATATCCACGACCATGTGTCTAAAAATTTCTGGGACCTCAACATCTTATGTTTAAAAATTTGTAGATCCCCAAGGTCATTTGTCTAAAAATTTCTAGATTCCCAAGATCTTATGTCTCAAAATTTCTAGATCTCCAAGATCATGTCTCTCAACATTGTTAGGACCTTAACATCCTATGTTTCAAAATGTGTAAATATCCACGACCATGTGTCTAAAAGTTTCCAGGACATCAATACCCTGTGTTTAAAAATTTGTAGATATTCACGACCATGTGTGTAAAAATTTCTGGGACCTCAACATCTTATGTTTAAAAATTTGTAGATCCCCAAGGTCATGTGTTTCAAAACTTTAGGACCTCAACACCCAGTGTTTAAAAATTTGTAGATCCCCAAGATCATGTGTCTCAAAATTTCTAGGTCATCAAGATCAATTGTTTCTGAGTTTCTACGTATCCTAATCTCTAAATCCTGAAATTCTTATAAATTCTTAAATAAATAAATTCTTAAATTCAACAAGAATTAAAAAATTCTTTTACAATATAAAATTCTTTTGAAATATAAGAATTTAATTCTATCCTATGTCCTCAAATTTCTAAACCCCAAAATCCAAGCTTCCCCAAAGCATCCCCAAATTCCGTGTCCCAAAATTTATAATCAAAATCTATCAAATCCCTACATTCCCATCCTCGTATATCCCCGAATCTCGAAATCCACGAACATCTACGTTTCAATATTCCTGACAGACCCTCGAATTTTCGAATTTCCGAAAGTTTCTGTAAATCATCGAGCGTATCGTCGTTCCTAACAGTTTCCCATGGAAGTCAGCTTTCCTTGCCGTACAAAGAAGTTTCATCCCTTAAATTCTGCTCAACAGTTCCGAGAAGCTTACCGTTCACCCCGCTGTTATCTGTATCGGGGTTACAATAAAAGCGAAACTCACGGCCGGCCATAAGTCCAATACCGATCTCCCTTACGTTTACGATTTTCTGATGTTCGTAGCTGAGAAATGGTGGGGCTCAAACAATAGGGATATAACCATCGCGATAGGAATCTCCAGTTCGGTCTCGTTAAGGATGATGATCCATTCGCTCGGCGTGAAATACTGTGACTGCTAACTTTATGCCGGATAATACATTCGAAATTGACCTCTGACCGATGTTAAACGTTGCCCTTTACTATTATCTTTGGTGAAATTAATCTTAACCCCTCGTAGATGTTATCGACGTTTCGCAATTGTGTTTTAATATCGATTTTCAATAACACAGGGAATATTGGAAGAAATCTTTGGATGTTCTGTGAAAAGTAATGTACTTTCCGGGAAATGTAGGTTTATTCTGGGTGAAATTGGTTGGACAAGAGAAATTTCGGTTTTGGAAGAATTCGAGGAGAATTTAGGAAAATCTAGGAGGGTCCGAGAGTCTAGTAACTAGTGTTACGAGTTTCGTTGGTCTCAAGTTTCTATATAGTCAAATTCACAATTTTCCGAATTTTGATATTCCGACATACATGAATTTTTAAATTATCAAATTTCACAATTTTAAAATCTCCAAAAACTTAAATGATTTATACCTCAGTTTCTAAATCCCCGAATTGCTATATCTCCGAATTCTCAAATTCCTAAACTTTCGCATTCTCAAATTCTCGATTTCTGAATTTCTACAGACTCGAATTTTGCAAATTTGAATATTTCGGAATTTCTACATATTTAAATTCTTGAATTTTGCAAATTTCAATATCACGAAATTCTTCGATTCCAAAATTCCGGTGTTCCCGAATTCCGAAACACAAGGACGAAACAACCGGAAACATTTATGAAATGTTTTGCTTCCGGACTGAAATAGAACCGGAGGGTGCGTGCTAATGTCTCGTTTATTTACAGAGGTAGTATCTGGTGAAACTTGTGTTAATGTTAACCGATTATTTTTTATTGTATGGAAGCTCGCTAAATTCGGCGCGTTTATTGAACAAACTTCAAACATTGAATTAATCCGAAATAACTGGTTAATGAATTATCATAATGAATCTGATCAATAAATATTTCAAATCAACGAATTGTTGTAGCCACTTAATTAATTCCATATATTGAGAATCATTATATATTTTTAAAAATTGATATTCAAACATATACTTAACCATTTACAAAATAAAAGTGTAAAAGAATTTTAAATTAAATTTGAATTAACCCCTATATTGGTACCTACTATATTGGTTCATTTTCTACTTGAATTATTCTAATTATTCAATTAATTCCATGTGTGGAGAATCATAGTATATTTGAAAATAGTTCAAAGAAATAATTTAGGGTTTACAAAATAAAATTATAAAAGAATTAAAAATTTTAATTAAATTTAAATTAACCAGTATACTAGTTCTTGTTCATCCCCAGTTCGACTTACAGTCATTACTTTTGATTGCTTCCAAACCATCAGAACAATCGGTGCATACGAAAACTTTGTCACCCACAAACAGCCACTTTTTTCATTATTTCCTGAGGAAAATTATCGGTTTTGAAATAGTGTACTTAATTAGGAAGAATCTTGTGGCGTAGAAGGGCAACTATTTCACGGTTCGTGTCTCGGTAATGCAGTTTTCTCGAAGAATAACGATCCCGTGTCCCGTGCTCGCAAAGCAGGCAGCGTCGGGACCTTTCTTTTAAAACACGGCCTTATTAAGCTTGTTTTTAGAACAACTACAGCAATGCAAATAGAAGAAAAACGACAGGTAGGAAAGTTGAAAGAAGCACGGCGTATTAACGAATTTAATTACGTTGCAGCCTCGGGTCATCTTTCCCTGAAGGTAGCCGTGTCGACTGGTCGAACAGAAATTAATTAGCGATCGTAACTCGATAATTAAGCCTGATACCCTTTGGTGTCCAGCTTTTCAAACGGTCCAACTGAAATTGTACGTTTAGTCGGCAAACACCGCTTCCTCTATCCTTTGTCGCGTTCCTTTCGTTATTTTTCTCGCGTCGACGAATACCATCGGAACTCAAAATTCTAAATCCCCAAGTCCTGAAATTCCTAAATTTCTAAATCCTCAAATGACAAATTCCCAAATTATCAAAAATTGCTGAATTTTCAAATTCCTAAATCACTATGTATCCAAGTTCGCATATTTCTACACTTCTGAATCCCCAAATCCCCAAATTCCCAAATTGCCAATAATAGCTAAACTTCCAAATTCTTAATCATATATATTCACAAATTTTCCTATTTCCAACTCCCTAAATCCCCAAATCCCCAAATCCCTAAATCTCTAAAAACCATTTTCGTCCGTACAAATAGTGCACGATAATAGTCCGTCAAATGCAAATAGAAATAGCAAATTGAATGTAAAAGGAAATTTTGATTAACTTTATGGATTTAGGGAGTCAACAATATTGTCTGTTTCGATGTAGTTAAAAGTTACTGATTTAAAATTGTTGCATTAAATTAATTGGTGAATGTGAGTCGTCTCTCGAGTGTAAAACACTTTGACTAGCACGTGACCCATATGTGGATCACGTTACGCATATGTAACATCTGTTGTTGAAATATTTATTCTTTAGCGAAACAATAAAATAATTTGGATAATAACTACACAATGGTAGTCCATGCAAAGGATAATAAAAATAGTACATTAAATGAAGAGAATTTAAAAATAATGTATGGTCCTTGATAAAACGATGTAGATGATTGATCTGAATGATTTTACCCTGCTTGACTTTCTCAATTTTCCTGGTCCTTAATGTTTAGGGAAAGTGCTATAAAGGTGTGGGTCTATTTTCTGTCTCCTAATTGGCATTTCTGACTATCTTTGACTTTACTGTAGTCTATATGCAACGTGTGTGTGAATCGTTGCAATTTTCAACAGTTTGCTTCACCAAATGATTCGTGGAAAACGTCGTTACAGAGTATCGTGCAGGATTAGTCGATTCTGATTACATTCGAAGGTTGAATACAGTTAAATACTCACTTTCCGAGTAACAACTTTCTTGGGAGTTAAAGATAAACAGGCCCTCTGTTGCAAGATTCTCTTGAAATCTAATCACTTCGGATAGTTTGCTCATTTTGACTCCATTTGCTGTTTAAATAACCTCATACTCGAAGTGACAGAGAGAGATTCCATGAAACTAAGTGGTATATTTAACCTACTTTCGTTGTCAAGTTTTCATTGCTTCATAGAATGTTTCGTTTATGAAAATAGGCAGTTAGAAATGCACGATTCGATAAGTGCTCGACCAGTGTTCGTCGAAGGAAAATTTATTTTATGTTGACGACAATGTTCAATGTTGGATAAAAATTATTTAAAGTAGCCTGTAGCGATGTAGAAGAAATATTTTAGGCAAGCAATATTTAACGCTTCAGATAAATTATTTCAGGTAAGTACTAGTGTTTGAACATAACTAAAATATATTTGCAACGAGGATTAATAATTATTGTTTCAGAAAAAAAAATATTATGAATGAGTAACATTTAACATTTGATAAAAATTATTTCAGATATGTACTAGTATACAAACACAACTAAAATATATTTGCAACGAGGATTAATAATTATTATTTCAGAAAAAAAAACATTATGAATGAGTAACGTTTAACAAATTAAGAAAATTATTTCAAGTAACTAGTAGCGTTTGAACCCAAATAAAAATTATTTTGAGGGACTATTATTATTTAACATTTGATAAAAAAAATATTTAACAATTCAACAAAATTATTTCAAGCAACTATTATCGCTTAAACCTAACTAAAAATAATTTGCGTCTAATATTAGCATTTAACGGTTAGCAGAAAAATATTGTAACTGTTTGATTCGTCAGAGAAGATTATTTCACAGACAACATAAAATTGCAAAATCTTGAAATCAGAGCAACAGCATGTTGCTGTTATAAATACTTTCCCAGATTTATCGAAGACAAAGGTATACAAGTTGTACAGCCTCAACAATCAAGCTGACAAATTATTTGACGAGGACTTACAAACGAATACGGATAACTCGCCGTAATCCCCTAGAAAACATAAAGTAGATTAAGTACTAAAGCCCAGTGATTTTGTTCTCTCATTTTTATGCAAATCCAGGTATTACGATCGATGTCAGCTTCTTTTCGTCTTACGAAATTTACGCCAGTTTTAAATCCTCTTATTTTCAAAGTGACTTATGTCAGTTTAGCGCAGTGTTTCACAACGGTGGGGCCCACGACCCACAGGGGGGTAATTTGATTATAAGCGGGGGGGGGGGGGGCAATTCGAAAATGGACTTTTAGGATAACGCGAGGTAAAGGTACGTAATTGTGAAACAGATTAACAGACAACGAAAAAGATTTAAATAAAACAATAACAATAACAACAATATATAACAGTTAGGCGTCCGTACTAATGACGGTAATAAAAAAACTATGGAAATAATACGATGTGAAGGGTACGAGAGCCTGTTGCTTTCTGCCAGGATTTTCCAAAACTCTCTCTCTGCCCGTTGGAAAACACGTGGCATCGAGAGCAACCCTGACGAAGAAAAGCGGGGGCCTACACGCTAAAATCTTCGAACGAGCCGGGGTCCTCAAGGACCTCCCAGGCACTCGAAATAAATTTATGACTTAACCGCTACAGACTCGACACGAGTTTAACCCTTTCGCTCCGGGCCATTTAAATGCAATGCTAGATTTCGGTGCCAAATTTCAGAAAGGCTAAGGTGGGGCATGTCACAAGAAAGGTTGGGAAACACTGGTTTAGAGTGTTGTACTACTCGGAAGCAACGTATTTTCTTTTTTATCGGCACTCGCGTGTTTAAAATAAACCCTGAGATTGCCTCACGAAAAACAACGTATTACCGGTTTCTCTTGTATAATACTGGACAATTTTTAAATAAATTTTGCACGCGTAAACTGTGGATCATTAGCGATGATACGTGTACATTGAAGTTTTTAATTAACATACCAAATGTTCGCACGTTGCAAATAATTACAGAACCGTATACAGTTTTTGATACGTTTCTGGTGCGGATTTTTTGAAAACTTTTCATAGCTGAATCCGTCGTTCGAAAACATTGTACACTGTACAGTATTTCAACCTTTTTTCTACCATGAATGGTTTCCGGGAAATTCGGCAGAGAATGTTTCACAAATTCAAATTTTAATGGTCGATTTCATTGATTCACAGATAATAATCGGATCAACGATAAAAATCCGTAAATATATTTCTCGTGTTAATACTTGTTTGTCTATAAAATAGCAGAGTATGATGTGACAAAAGTATTATTTAAATATTTTTGAAACAAAATTATTTTAATACTTGATACAAAAATTCTTCATATATCTTATAACAAAAATTATGACAATCTTTGAGAAAAAAAATTATTTCAATCCTCGATAAAAAAATTCTTTAAATATCTAATCAAAAAAATTATGACAATACTTGATAAAAAAATTATTTCAATACTTGATAAAAAAATTATTTCAATACTTGATAAAAGAATTATTTCAATACTTGAAAAATAATATTTCAATTCTTAATAAAAACATTACCTCAATTCTTGATAAAAGGATTATTTAAGAATTTGTTAAAATATTATATAAAGATCTGATGGAAGAATTATTTTTCGAATCATTCAGATATTTATTTCGAATATTCGGTATTTTATAGTATCGGCATTGTTATAATCTATATCATGGATAACAAACGGTAAGGATGGCCATTTGAATACTTTCCTATCGTTTACTTTGCGTGGATGTTTAAATATTCATAAGAGTATCGAAAACATTTGACTTGTAAATGACCACGATTGCAAAATTCGCCAATAATTCGCAAATTATTATTTAAACATGGCGCGTTTACATTAATTACGTTTAATCGAGCTAAACGTCGATATTTAAATGTATGTGTGCGAAGTTAATTGTTTAAACAGTTTAAATAACGGTTATCGAATGATTCGATTTATATAAACGATGAAACACGAAACTATTATGGCACGTAGGATTAACCCTTTGAAAGTATTTTTGCATTGTAAAATATATTCGATATACGTGTCTTTTTGATTGATAAGCTTGATGAATTCCTTTGAAATTATTACAATACTTTTTATTATTAATTACTACTATTTCACTGTGTTTCATTACACGTACAATGCTACAGGTTTTATAAAAAAAATATCAATTTCAAATCATATTAAACCCAATTATTTAATCTTTCAATTTATCCTGAATTTAACCCCTCTTGAAAGGGGTTAAACATTTTATTAAACAGAGAAACGTTCGAGTATCGAAATTCGATAAAACCAAGATACCGAAGTAAATAACTTTTCGCAATATTTTACAATATTCGTTATTTTTTTTTTACAAATTTTTCAACCATTGAGGTATGATTTCGCACCACTCTGAGCGCATCGATATTCATAAAAGTTTGACGAAAATATCAAAGGTTATTCCTTCATCCGAATAGTTATTAAACAACAAATTGTTCATCGATCGGCAGAAAAATCCAATCGATATTGCACAGTAGATGCAATATATCGCTATTTGATCGATTTTTCGATACTCGTGTCGGGAATGCATTTCACACGAAACACGGAATTTTATTGTTATTTTTTTTTTTAATTTTTCAACCATTGAGGTATGGACGAAAATATCAAAGGATATTCCTTCATCCGAATAGTTACTAAACAACAAACTGTTCATCGATCGGCAGAAAAATCCAATCGATATTGCACAGTAGATGCAATATATCGCTATTTGATCGATTTTTCGATATTCGTGTCAGGAACGCGTTTCACACGAAACACCGAATTTTATTGGTATTTTTTTTTTTAATTTTTCAACCATTGAGGTATGGACGAAAATATCAAAGATTATTCCTTCATCCGAATAGTTATTAAACAACAAATTGTTCATCGATCGGCAGAAAAATCCAATCGATATTGCACAGTAGATGCAATATATCGCTATTTGATCGATTTTTCGATATTCGTGTCGGGAATGCATTTCACACGAAACATCCACTTTTATTGTTATTTTTGCTCGGCTCTGCCCCCGGCGTTGATTATTACGACACGAGTAAACACGATCATCTCGCTTTCAACGGATTCCAAATTTGTTTGCTTCTCGTGCAATATTCATTGTCAACGCAAATACAGGGGTCAGGGGGTGGATCGCGGGACATTTAATAATTTTCGAAGAATGCCGATATTAAATTCTTAATTGAAATACCAGCAAGGATATTACAGTATCTTGTCGAATTTTACCGGCAATTGTAATGTCGAAATTATTTTGTAATTTTAAGAATTTGTGAAAAATATCGGTTCGATGATCCTCGATCGGAATGAAAATACATCAAATCGGATAAAACGTATCAAGTTTGTTTTATGAAGCAAAAAATTCCGTTTCGACGACTAACTAAATTATTTCCGCTCCCCCGATAAAGTCGGGTATAATTTATTTTAACGAAGTAAAATAAGAGAAGCGATCGATAGATTAGATCGTCGTTAAAGTTTTGTAATTGAATTAAAATCAGATTAACGGTCGAACGGCGTCATTTTCGAAACGATGTCTCGTTTTCTTGATTTCCGTAAAAGCATGAAAAATTTTCACGGAAATGATGTACAATCCCAGGATCAATAACTATGTTCTTCCCTTTGCTGATTGATGTATTTTAATAGTGTATGTATGTATATTATAGGACATTTTATATGGCACTCGTGGTTCTCTTGCTCCTCATCTTTTTCGTTAGAACTGTGCATTAATTCTCGGGTGTATTTTTTAAAGCGTGAAATTATATGCAACGCGTGGGAAAAGGTAACGAGAAAATATATTATTCGGAGAGAATGTTGGGAAATACATGAAATGAAACGAAACGAAACGGAACGAGAAAGGATTAATAAAACGGATGGCATAAATCAAAAGGCGAGGTCGATGGTACAGAGTTTTTTCGCTGAATCGCGGTGAAAATTATCGGGGGGTCACGATTGGACGTTTGAAATTTTGAAAAATCGTCTCGCCAAAGAGAATTCGTTGAATCGTAATGCGACCGTGTACGACGACATAATTTCGCGTACGACGGTATCTCGATCAAAAGTGTCGCTTTAATTTAATTGGGATCTCGGATTCCCACAGATCCCAAATCTCACGAATCCCGAATCCCACAAATGCCAAATCCCACAAATCCCAAATCTCACAAATCCCAAATCCCACGAAACCCAAATTCCGCCAATTCCAAATCACACAAATCCAAAATTGCACATATGGCGAATCCCACGAATCCTAAATTCTACAAGCCCCGAAAACCCACAAGTTCCAAATGCCACAAATCCCAAATCACATAAATCCCATATCGCCCAAATTCCAAATCTAAAATCTCGCAAATCCAAAATAACATAAATTCCACGTCCCACAAACCCCAAATCCTACAAACCCCATATACCACAAAGCCTAAATTTCCACAAATCCTAAATTCCACAAATCCTAAATTTCACAAATCCCAAATTCCACAAATCCCAAATTCCACAAATCCCAAATTCCACAAATTCCACAAATCCTAAATTCCACAAATCCCAAATTCCACAAATCCCAAATTCCACAAACCCCAATTCCCACAAATCCCAAATTCCACAAATCCCAAATTCCCACAAATCCCAAATTCCACAAATCCCAAATTCCACAAATCCCAAATTCTACAAATCTCAAATTCCACAAATCCCAAATTCCACAAATCCCAAATTCCACAAATTCCACAAATCCTAAATTCCACAAATCCCAAATTCCACAAACCCCAATTCCCACAAATCCCAAATTCCACAAATCCCAAATTCCACAAATCCCAAATTCTACAAATCCCAAATTCCACAAACCCCAATTCCCACAAATCCCAAATTCCACAAACCCCAATTCCCAAATCCCAGATCCCGTACCCCAGAAATTCCAAAACCCAAAGCCCAAAAATCCTACAAATCCAAAATCCCAGAAATTCCAAAACCCAAAGCCCAAAAATTCTACAAATCCAAAATCTCAGAAATCCCAAAATACCGAAGTTTCCGTCGGAATGTCACAATTCCACCGTAACAGATCGACAGAAAAATTGATTTCTTTTTAATACGCGCAATTGAAAGGTTAAAGGTCGGATGATCCGACGATCTAATGGTCTCTCACGCGAATCGATCACTTTGATTGCAGATACTTTACGAAATCAGAGGAAGAAGGTGTGGCGTGGAAAGCGAACCGTCGTAGAAGAAATCAATGTCGGGTAGATGAAAGGGCACGATCGTTCCAGATGAGGCTGTTCTCGATGTCGCGGCAAAACGGAGACGAGCTTGAATATAAAGTTGACGGGATAGCTCACTCTCGTTTTTCGAGGTAATTGGAAATATATTACCCGCGGTGTGGCACCGTGTCGATTGAACCGACGAACGAACGACATTTTTTTCCATCATTTCCACCATTTCCTGAATGGGAATATTCTAATATGCGTTGGTTGTTCGCGGCGAACGAATGCGACGCGAAGAAAAAGCGGGCCGAAGATATGAAATATGGAAAAGAATACATAAACAGAGGGAGTATAGAATATTAAAGTAAGCGGAGCATATGGGCAAAGTAAAGAAATAAAATATATGCAAGAGGAAAGGTATAAAGGATATATAGTCGCGTTAGGATAAGCGAACGGATAAAGAAGATACGTGAAGAGAAACGGCGAAAATATATAAGAGTGGAAACATCGGGACAAATGTAACGAAGGTAAAAATTTATACGCGAAATTGTAACTAAACGACAAGAGAGGGTATATACGAGGTACTAACGTATGGTAAGCAAAACGGTAGAAACGTAATAATAACGGAAAACATAGCAGGGAACGAGAGAAACGAGGACGGGAACGAAGAGATAGAAAATAGCGCGAGAGTACGAAGTAGAAAATAGAGTGAGGCAACAATAAAAACTGGACAGGGGCAAGTGTAACGCGACGCGAAAGCACGGCGCATAAATCATAGAAACACGGCAGAACTCGTAAGATAAACAGAATAAAGCACTCGGTAAAAAAAAAAAAAAGAAAAACAAGAGCGGCCGCGAAGAAACTGGCACGTTCGATAAAGGAGGACCCGCACAATAAGAGAAGTTATACGAAATAAAGAGGCTGGAAATGAACGGGCGTAATAAAGCACAAAGGAACCATGGATAAACCGTAAAAAAAAGTTGGATAAACAGAATAAAGAACTCGTAAACTGCATCAAAAAGAATCGACAGAAGCGGATGCCGGCGAGAAAAGGAACAACGCTGCGAAGAAAGAAAACGTATACGAACAGGCGTAATAAAGCGCAGAAAAACGAATAAATAATCCATGAAAAAAGATAGCAGAACTAATAAAAACGGCGAGCAAATAAAAGGTGGCGAAATGGAACCCGAAGAATAACGAGATAACAGTTGTGACTGCATAAGACAAATGGAGTAAACCACACGAGGGTGAAATCAAAGAAAAACGGGTGACGCACAATCTGAAAAGAGGTAGATGACAAGTGGCGAATAAATAAAAAAAAAGGATAATAGATTCCGTGAAAACGGATGCCAAAGGAAATCGATAGAGAAGAACACGCATTAACTCGTCGAACAATGAAATAATAATTATTAAGGCGTAACACGGACAAATTGAAAGTGTACAAGAAATAGGTAGAGACGTAGAAAAGAAGACGGAAACGTTTACGAGTTGGTAGAGCACGTAGGAAGCATAAAACGGACGAGGAAAAGTATATAACTGAAAACCAGAAGCTAATATTTATACGGTAACGGAACGATGTAACATAAAACTGCTATTTACTGTGGGTAAATAAACAAGTAAATTCACAAATAGCAGATACACAAACGATCGAATACATGAATACATCAATTGAATAGAGAAGATAGAAGGGACCCTAGGAACTATTCTGTTAAAGGATGACGACAAAATAAGACTATATATGAACTCGAAGATCACGCACGTAATAGTTGATGTAGCATAAAACGAATCGAGAAAGGTATCTGGCTAAAAATAATACGTTAACAAGTATATTAAAATATTAATACAGTATGAAATAATTTAATACAAATCTAGTATCGATAAGAGTTAATAAGCTAAATACATGTATACAGAATAACAAAATTCCTGGGAACTAATCGGTAAAAAGGCAACAATAAAATAAAATAGCTTACGAGCCTGAAGAGTACGTAAGCAACAGCGGGTGAAGCATAAAACAAAGAGGTAGAAGTACATAGTCAGAAAATTAGAAGTGAACAAATCTGCTAAAATACCAGTACAGTAACAAATCTTTTGCTATGAACTCGCTACCTAGAAGAAGCGATTGAACGAATACCAGAAATTGTTGACACAATCACGTAAAAAGTATCATTAAAGAAAAAGGTACGAATCTGAGGAGTAAATTAAAAACCTACAGACCGACAAATCTACTAGATTATTATAATTTTCTTATCTCTTAGATAGCACAGTAAGAAATAACTTATTATAATGCAGCTATACTGTTCAAATAAGTAAGAAAGTCGTATAAGAAAGTCAATAGGGTCGCGTAAGAAGTATCATTAGAGGTAAGGGTGCGAATCTGAAGAATACATTATACTAATAGCCAGTGAAGCATAAGATAAACAGGAAGAACTAGCCAAAAACCTACAAACCCACTACAATAACACAACAGTAAGAAATACTATACTATAATGCCACTAGCTACTAGAAATAAATAAATAAATAGCATAACAATGTTTATAGAATCGCGTAAGAAGTGTTATTAAAGGCAAGGGTACGAGCCCGAAGAGAATGTTAGGTAACATCTGGCTGAGCATAGAGCGAATAGAAAATAGTATCAACCAAAAATCCTATAAATGGACAAATCTACCAGCGTATTAAAGTAGTAAAGAATAATTTACATAATATAAGAAATAAGTAAAAGTAGTAAAGAATAATTTACATAATATAAGAAATAAGTAAAACTAGAAATAAGTAAGAAAATAGTGTAAGAAAGTCGATAGAATCGCGTAAGAAGTATCATTAAAGGGTACGAGCCCGAAGAGTACGTTAGGTAACAGCTGGCCGAGCATAAAACACACACGATAAATCAGCCACGAGGAGACTAAAAAGTAAAAAAAGGGATCAGGGGAGGAGGTGCGGGTTAGGACCACGAAGGATAACAATGCGAGAGCGGTGAAAGGACCCGATAGAAAAAAGAAGAGGCAGTCGAACGCACACGGAAGATAGGAGAACGCATAAAGGACGAGAAGAGTAGTATGGTGGCGCATGCTCGTCCTCGTTTTGCACGCGTCGTATGCCAGGCAGTGGGTCTCGTTGCTTCAGGTACACACGAAAATCCATATCGGTGACGTGTACCGTCTCTTACGGACGTTGACAGACACCCGAGAACACGTTGAGTCATCTCCGACGGCATATCCATATCTCTAAGTTAAAAATTGCAATGCTTTAAAATTGATCAGGTTCTTAAATCCAAGATTAACACGATTGAAAAGTTCTTAAATTCCCAAATCCTCAAACGTCAGGTAGCAAATTTTTGCATTTTTAAATTCCCAAATCACAGAATTCCGAAAATTCTAAATTCTATATATCAAATCCCACAAATCACAACTCCTAAGTCCTACAAATACGAAGCCCCAAATTCCAACTTCCATACATTCCAAATCCCAAGAACCAATTCTTATATATTTAAAATCCCAAATTCCTAAACAATATATCCCACAAATCTGAAATTCCACAAACTCCAAAATTCCAGATACCCCAATTCGAACAAATCCCAAATTCCACCAACTCCAAAGCCCACAAATTCCAAACACCACAAGTCGCAAATCTCTCAGATCCCAAATCTCACAAATCCCAAATTCCACCAATCCCAAGTCCTACAAATCCCAAATTCCACAAATTGCAAACACCAAAAGTTGTAAATCCGACAAACCCTAAATTCCATAAGTCCCAAATCACACAAATCCGAAATCCCATAAATCCGAAATCTCACAAATCCCAAATTCCATCAATTCCAAATTCTACAAACCCCAAATTTCAGACCCAGCAAATCCCAAATCCCACAAATCCCAAATCCCACAAATCCCAAATCCCACAAATCCCAAATCCTACAAATCCCAAATCCCACAAATCCCAAATCCCACAAATCCCAAATCCTACAAATCCCAAATCCCACAAATCCCAAATCCCACAAGTCACAAAGCCCACCGACCACACAAATCGCAAATACCACGAGTCACAAATCCCACAAATCACAAAAGTTCTAGCATCTCAGCGGAACGCACACGGAAGATAGGAGAACGCATAGAGGCCGTGGAGAGGAGCGTTGTATGGTGGCGCATGCTCGTCCTCATTGTGCACGCGTCGTAGGCCAGGCAGTTGGTTTCGTCGGCTCCAGGTACACGCGAAAATCCATATCGGTGCCGTGTACCGTCTCCTACGGCCATTGACAGACACCCGTGAACGCGACGGGCCATCTCCGTCGGCATATCGGCCGCGGTGTCGTTGCATATCGCGACGCAGCCTCCGACGCGTTCTCGCGCCGATCCTCTCCGGGAGACTCCTCACCGACGGTTTCGAGCACGTGCTGCTGCCAGTCGCGTGTCACTGCTCGCCGGTAGACAACCTGCTCCTCTCGTGATTCGCTCGGTTCCGCTCGGTTCCACCTCTTCGGCTTCGTCGACTCGAAGCCGGGAACGCGATTGGAATTCCCGCTCGAATAAACGCGTTCAGATCGATGCTCAGAGAGCAGCTTACCCGAAAATACAGCGGTATCAAGGAGAATTCGAACACTGTTCGAGTTCGCTTAGATTTAACTCGGTGCGGGACGTTTCAAACTGCTGAGGATCTTGAAGACCCGCTGAGGACTGGGAAACGTGGAAGTAGGGGTTGAGTGTAACGCTTCAGGGAAAGTGTACACGGGGTTATTGTAGGAGAACAAAGCAGAGACCTTCGTGGTTTCGGATCTAGTTCGAAGAAATATATTTTAGCGGATATTGCATCCACTGTTCTCGAAGACGTAAGAGGATCACCGGAAGATCGTTGGAAGTGTAGAAATAGAACTTGAAGAGTCCTTCACTTTAAAATAGGTGTGCACAAGATCATTAACGAAGAACATAATGAAAACGGAAGATTAAAAGGGAAGATACAAACCCTGTTGAGCCTGAAGTTGTTGGATCAATTTTAACAGGATCAATTTCATTGCGGACATTGAAAAAGTATCTAAAAGCTTGAAAAATTCAGAGCAAACTCGACGAAGTAGATTCTTACAGATCCTGTTTGATTCGAGAGTTCTTGAAAACTTAATAAGAAAGCTTCTCCTTGCTTCGGTGAGAACATTGGACGAGTTTGAAAAAAAGAACAAGAAGGGCGTGATTGAAGAAAACTGCATTGAACCTTGAAGAATTCAAGCTTAATTCGAATAAGTAGATTTTTGCAACATCTAGGTCTGCTGTTGTCGAAACAAATAAACAGGAGAACAAAGAGAGAGCATAAAAGAAAAATCAAATTAGTGGACTACTTCAAGGAAGGTGTACATAAAGACGTTGAAGAACGCGTTCGGTTGAATCTCGAGGAATTCGAGCTAAGATCGGAGTACGTTCTCGGACGTTTTCTGAATTTAAAATTTATATCAACATACAGCTGGACATTGTTTGAATTTAGAATCCTTCGCGCCGTAAGAAGAAGATAATTTCAGTGAATACGTTTGAAGAGTGTGAAAGGAAACTAAGGAAAGTGTATGACCTCCAGAAAAGTGAACACAGAATTCTAGTTGAAGAATATATTGAACAACGTTTAAAACAAATTTGAAGGCAAATTTGAAAAAATAGGTTTAACTTAAGATCTCTTAAACGCGCAACAAGTTAACTTCGTAGTGGTGACATTAAAAAAGTGTAAAAGTACAAACAAAAAAGTGAGTAACCTCGGTAAAAGTGTACATGAAAATATCGTGGAAATACATGTTGATAAACCTTGAATAATTCGAGATTATAAGAATTACCAACTAGACACCGATTCGATCCAAAGATTATGTAAACATTGATAAGCAGATAATTTCGGCGATACGCGTTGAAAGAATGCTAAAGTAGAAAATCAGAAGAGTGATTTTTCGATAAAAGAGCACGCAAGATTCGTCGATGAATATATCGGAGAACCTCGAAGAGCTAAACCTGAATTTAAAGAATCTCATTTGAAATGTCTGCTATTCGAAGTCACGAAAACGGAGCAACAGGGTAATTTCGGTAACTTCGTGGTAGTGACATTGAAAGGGAGCAAAAGAATATGATTATATCGTCGAAGGGCAAATGGAAAAATCTCGAACAATTTAATCCAAATCCAAAGGGTGTGATTTGAAGCGTACTCTACTTAAATCTGGAGTTCTCCGAGAGGCGATAGAAGGACAATTTTTTTGGTGGTTATATCGAAAGAGTATTAAAAGTAATATAACAAGGGTGTATAACTTCTTATTCAAAAGTGCATAAGAAAGTATCGAAGAATATATCGCGAAACTTTGAGGACTCCAAACTAAATCCGAAAAGTTTCATTTATATTCTACGTAAAGCTAGTATTCTCAGAAAGGTGATAGAAGAACAATTTCATCGGTGGTAACATCGGATGAGTATAAAAGTAGTGTCTCAAGGGTGTCTAAATTCAGCAAAATTGCACACGAAAGTGTTGAAGAATATATCGCGAAACTTTGAGGACTCCAAACTAAATCCGAAAAGTTTGATTTGAAACGAACTCTACTTAAATCTGGTGTTCTCAGAAACAGATTAGTAGGACAATTGCATAAGTGGTGACATCGAACGAGTATAGAAGTGGTATCACAAGGGTGTGCAACTTCGTCAAAGTTCATACATGACAATATATACATATATTCAGGAAAAGTGCATACATTGAAGAATATATGACAAAACATTAAAGTATACACACTACATCCGAAGTCCTATATAAAACATATTCAACTTAATTCTTGAATTCTCATAAAGACGAAGAATATATCTCGAAAGCTTGAAGAATACAAGCTACATGTGAAAAGTCTTATTTGAGACACATTCTACTTAATGCTAGAATCCTTATAAAGGCGATAGGACAATTTTATAAGTGGTGACATAGAAAGAGCATAAAAATAATATCACAAGAGTGTATAATCTCTTCAAAAGTGCACACGAAAGTATCGAGGAATATACGACAAAACCTTGAAGAATACAAACTACACCCGAAAAGTCTCATTTGCAACACATACTACTCAATGCTAGAATCTTTATAAAGGCGATAGGACAATTTCATAAGTGGTGACATAGGAAGTGTATAAAAATAATATCACAAGAGTGTATAACCTCTTCAAAAGTGCACACGAAAGTATCGAAGAATATACAGCAAAACCTTGAAGAATACAAACTACACCCGAAAAGTCTCATTTGCAACACATTCTAATCAATGCTAGAATCTTTATAAAGGCGATAGGACAATTTCATAAGTGGTGACATAGGAAGAGTATAAAAATAATATCACAAGAGTGTATAACCTCTTAAAAAGTGCACACGAAAGTATCGAAGAATATACAGCAAAACCTTGAAGAATACAAACTACACCCGAAAAGTCTCATTTGCAACACATTCTACTCAATGCTAGAATCTTTATAAAGGCGATAGGACAATTTCATAAGTGGTGACATAGGAAGAGTATAAGAATAATATCACAAGAGTGTATAACCTCTTCAAAAGTGCACACGAAAGTATCGAAGAATATACGAAAAAACTTCGAAGATCACAAACCCACAAGAATCCGTTTGTGAACATATTCAATTCGAAGCCGAAGTACCCGCGCACGCGACGGTACACTTCGACGAATCGGAATCATAAAGCCGAATAAATTCAGCGGAAAACGGAGAACGTGTTCGAAGATTAACCCCGCAGAAGCCCGAAGCGATCGGCGCAATATCGAGGAAGCAAAATTGTGCGGACAGAACGCGTGGTTGTCGTCGTCGCGAGTTTCATCGGCCAAGTTAAGTTCGAGTTCGTCCTCAAAGCGAACTATCGCGAAGTTACCGAACTCGTTTGCGAGGCTATCAACGATCGATCGCTAAGGACCAGTGTCTGTGCGGTGTCCAGAAAACGGGGAACGATAACCTTGGTGTCGTCGAACTGTCGAAGGAACTTGAAATCGGAAGCGGACACAAAGGACACGTGTCCTCGGAGGCGGCGACATCCCGTTCGGATGTGGCGAATTCGATGAAGAGATTGTCGGTCCCCTTTGTTCGACGCGATGCCGGCACGAGGACAATGGAGAAGGAACTTCTGACTGTTTCGAGTGTTCGCGTTTGAGTTGACAGACATCTCGTGGCTGGTTGACCGTCCTCAACGTTTTTCCTGCGTCGACGCCGAATTTTACCTTTCTGGAAAAAAAAGAGGATCGACCGAGGAGATTCCCGATGCTCTACGCGTTTCTGCGAATCGCACGGCCGCTTTGATCCCGGGTTGTATCGGATCAGAGGACATCAAAGGGCAGCCTCCAGTCTCAATATCGTCCGTGAACGGAATCGTTCGAGCGGAATTCAATGAACCGGCGAAAGGGCATTGAACGGGAGACGTAGGACGACCTCACCGAAGATTCTTACGGGAACAGAACGTTGGGAACGACGTTTCGAGAAGTCATATCGAGAGATATATATATCTCTGGTAGATCGAGGAAATCTCGAGCGAGAGATCCCGTACGAGGATTAAGCATTCCGTGGGAGCCTTTCGTTAATATCGGTCGTGCAGGGTCGCGCACCAGAGAAAGGACTCCTCCAGGATTAACCGGCCCTCCTTTAACGGCCAAGGATCTTGGAGGATCAACGACATTAGTTTAGGGAATCCGACGCTTGTCCGAGGATACCTTTGCTCTGCTACTCGACGAGAACGGGACCAAATAATTGCGTGTCAAGTAACTGTGAAAAATAGAGACCTTGGTGATGATTTAATGCCTGCCTGCGTACAGAGAATATTTCTTTCTCCTTCTGATCGACGTACGTCCTCGACAGTTTCTGCAATTGTATTTACCAAGTGTCATTAATTGTACGTTGAGTAGTTAAAGAAAATTTTCGTACACTCGAAGAAACATTTTCATATATTTGAAGAAAATTTTCGTATACTCGAGAAACATTTTCATATACTTGAAGAAAATTTTCGTATATCCACAGACAATTGTCGTACATTTGAAGAAAATTTTCGTATACTTGAAGAACATTTTCATATACCTGAAGAAAATTTTCGTATACTCGAGGAACATTTTCATATACTTGTAGAAAATTTTCGTATATCCAAAGAAAATTGTCGTACACTTGAAGAAAATTTTCATACACTTGAAGAAAATTTTCGTATACTCGAGAAACATTTTCATATACTCGAAGAAAATTGTCGTACACTTGAAGAAAATTTTCATACACTCGAAGAAAATTTTCGTATACTCGAACGTTTTCATATACTTGAAGAAAATTTTCGTATACTCGAAGAACAATTTCGTGCACTCGAAGAAAATTTCCCTATATCCAAAGAAAATTGTCATATACTCGAAGAAAATTTTCATATACTCGAAGAACATTTTCATATACTTGAAGAAAATTTTCGTATACTCGAAGAACAATTTCGTGCACTCGAAGAAAATTTCCCTATATCCAAAGAAAATTGTCATATACTCGAAGAAAATTTTCATATACTCGAAGAACATTTTCATATACTTAAAGAAAAGTTTGGTATACTCGAAGAACAATTTCGTGCACTCGCAAAAAGTTTTCGTGTACTCGAAGAACATTTTCGCATAATCAGAGAAAGTTTTTCTACGCTGAAAGAAAATCTTCATCCGAGTGGTAAGAATTCGTGTAATCGTCGGAGCAATCGGGGATAAGTGCATGGACAGCCATTTTAATTTGCTCCCGTGACTCGCGCGAAATTTAAACGTCCCGAAGTAATAGCGGGAGAGAAAAAGGAAGTTTCGCGCTAATAGAAACTTTCGTTAATGGATTCATGCATTTGTAAACAGTCCGGAAGAGATACACGGATAATAGAAATTCTATAATCAACGGGATAATCGTTTCGCAGCGACTTCAACGGTGAAACGTACAGAAAGCGTGTCTAAAGGGTAGGAAAAAGTTTACTGTTTATAAAAATCTTCCTTGACGCCGTGGTACGGATTCATGCATACGTAATCGATTCAAATTCGATTCAACAGGTACATAGTCATTTCGTATCTGACTTTAAAATCGTACGCGCAGAGACGAGAAAATAAAACGGTGTTTCGTGTTTATAGACAGTTTCGCGAACGTTGCTGTAAGAATTGATTCGTTTATAAACGGTTCGAAAAATCGGACACGTATGTAATAGCGAAGATAGTGATAAATTTATTTTTATTCTCAAAATACAGCATAGGAGGACAACAAAATAGGAAGGAGCTTTGTGTTTATAAACATTTTCATGAACGTTGTTGATGTAACGGTTCTATAAATGATTAAAACAAGCTGATCCAAGAATAATTATTTCATACCTGTTTCTGAAGTTAAACATACAAATACAATTATAAAATATAAAACAAGGTTTCGTGTTTATTATAGTTCTCTTCAAGGTTTTGGTATAATAAATTCAATAAATGATTGCAGAAACGAGATACAAGGACAGGCAGCAGAAGGGATAATCGTTTTAATTTGACTCTGAAATCAAATATACCAAAACAACAACAAAACAGGAAGAAAATTTAGTGCACATAAACATTTTCTTCAAGATTGTACTAAAATTTCATTCATTTTTAAATAATCGAAGAAAGGAGATACAACAACAACTAGTGAGAAAAAGAATCATTTTACGTTTGTCTCTTTAATAACACACACAAAGTCAACAACAAGACAAAGAACATTTAGTGTGCATGGACATTTTCTTTAAAATTGTGTTAAAAATTAATTCGTTCCTAAATAATTGAAGAAAGGAGATAAAAGAACAGATACCAGAAAGAATAATAACTTTACATTTGTCTCTGAAATAAAACATACAAAGGCAACAACAAGACAAAGAAGAACATTTAGTGTGTATAAACATTTTCTTTAAAATTGTGTTAAAAATTAATTCGTTCCTAAATAATTGAAGAAAGGAGATAAAAGAACAGACACCAAAAAGAATAATAATTTTACATTTGACTCTGAATTCAACCATACAAAAGTAACAACAAAATAAAGAAGAACATTTAGTGTGCATAGACATTTTCTTTAAAATTGTGTTAAAAATTAATTCGTTCCTAAATAATTGAAGGAAAGATATACAAGAAGAATAGTGAAGTGGTTAATTTCATATCTGACAAATTCAATCACAGGAAACAAGATACAAGAAACCTAGGTGTCGATGCAAAATTTTTCCCCAGCTTGTACCGACAATTTTTGAAGAATTGGAGAAAGGATATTCAAGATCGTTTCGCAATAACGACAAGAAATCGAAAAAAGTCAAAAAGCAAAGAAAAATAGAGGAACGTCGTAAACGAGTGCATAATCGTTCACCTTGACTTCGTTTGGTGGCTTGAAGTGACAATTGCTGAAGAATAAAAGATACAAGATCATTTTGCAATAACGGCAGGAAATCGAAGAAAATTAAAGAGCGAAGAAAAATAGAAGAACGTCGTAAAGGGGTGCATAATCGTTCACCTAGATTTCATTTGGTGGCTTGTAGTGACAATTCTTGAAAAATAGAAAAAAGAAGATACAAGATCGTTTCGCAATAACGGCAAAACATCGACGAAAATTAAAAAGCAAAGAAAAATAGAGGAACGTCGTAAACGGGTGCATAATCGTTCACCTTGACTTCGTTTGGTGGCTTGATGTGACAATTGCTGAAGAATAAAAGATACAAGATCATTTTGCAATAACGGCAGGAAATCGAAGAAAATTAAAGAGCGAAGAAAAATAGAAGAACGTCGTAAAGGGGTGCATAATCGTTCACCTAGATTTCATTTGGTGGCTTGTAGTGACAATTCTTGAAAAATAGAAAAAAGAAGATACAAGATCGTTTCGCAATAACGGCAAAACATCGACGAAAATTAAAAAGCAAAGAAAAATAGAGGAACGTCGTAAACGGGTGCATAATCGTTCACCTTGACTTCGTTTGGTGGCTTGATGTGACAATTGCTGAAGAATAAAAGATACAAGATCATTTTGTAATAACGGCAAGAAATCGAAGAAAATTAAAAAGCAAAGAAAAATAGAGGAACGTCGTAAACGGGTGCATAATCGTTCATCTTGATTTCGTTTGGTGGCTAGTACGAAAACAATCGAAGCTAGTCGAACGACCTCAGTCGAACATGGGCTGGCAAGCGAACAACGACACCGTCCTCGATACCGGTAATTACGTGTTGAACGCGTTGAATTATATTAACAAGTTGGACGAATCGCTGAACACCGAGGCGATCAAGTGTCTGCAACTGAAGCACGAGGAGGAATTGCAGTTACTGTCCGTCGGGAAACAGCCGGAGGACGAGCCAGGATGCGAAATTAGCTGGGATTCTTTGCTGTGTTGGCCGAGAACGCCTCCGGGAATGTTGGCCACGTTGCCCTGCCTCGAAGAACTCAACGGTATCCGGTACGACAGCACGCGTAAGTATGAATTTTTCATATCGAAATTTTACGACGACGCGGGTCACCTCTATGGAAATACACCGGTTTCCGTTTTCGGGATTCTCCGGAATTTTTATGCGGGAATTGTTTATGATCCACGGGACTACTTGTTACAATGGTCGTTCGGAATTCGTAAACGAAGCTGGGTGGGTTGCCAGGTCGCTTCCGAGGAATCGTGGAATTTCCTTATTTTTGAATTTCCGAATCTTTCAATTTTGTAAATCTTGTTGCGACAATTACTTGGTTAGATTTATCAGGTTTTGGAATCACGAAATTGTGAATTGTCAGATTTTTTTATTTCTGTTTATTCATATTCGTAAACTTTTGAATCTGCAAGTTACTAGATCCTCAAATTGTCAAACCCTTAAATTCTCAAATGTGAATGTTAAATCCATCACAATTCAAGTTCTTAAATACGTGCATTGCCGACATTTCGAATCTTCAAATTCACAAATCCCTACATTTCTGAACCAGTAAATTTTCAGATCTTTAAATTTTCACATCTCCCAAATTTCTACAGTCTCCGAATCCTCAAATTTCTAAATTTTGAAATGCCCAAAATCTCAGATCCACAAATCTTCAAATCCCACAAATCCTCAAACCCCACTGATCTCAAATCACAAAAATCCTCAAATCCCACAAATACTTAAATCCCACAGATCTACAAATCCCCAAATGCTCAATCCCCAAATCTTCAAATCCTCAAATTCCCATATCGTTAAATCCCCAAATCCTCGAATCCTTAAATTCCCATATCGTTAAATCCCCAAATCCTCAAATCCTCAAATCCCCATATCCTCAAATCCTCAAATCCCCAGCTCCCCAAATCCCCAAGTCCCCAAATCCCCAAATCCCCAAATTCCCAAATCCCCAAATCCCCAAATCCCCAAATCCTCAAATCCAAAATTTCTTAATTTCTAAAACCACCAATTTTCGAATCAACAAATTCTTATATTCCCAAATTAAGAAATCTCCAAATTTTCAAATCCCAACATCTCCAAATTCCGAAAGTTTCAAATCTCGAAATTTCCAACTATATAAATTTCCAAAAATTTTCAAACATATAAACCATCAAATTTGCAACTTTCCAGATATCCATCCTTGCAATACCTCAAATTTTCAAAGATCCACTTTCATATTCTTTCATAGTACTTTTCCGTGTCGGCGCTATGGGCCAACGCAAACTACCTAATTTACACCAAAAAAAAAAATCGAGTTTCTTGACAGCGTTTTGCACATTTCCTACGCGAAAAAAATGTCGACGACAACGCTTTTACGAAAACAAATTTAATATTTGTAAATTTTATACATCCTCATAAATTCCAACCATCCATTAGCGGGATCTCGAATGTTTTTCACCAAGTTTCAAGGCTGTACACCGAATCGTTGATAATAGAATCGAAGTAAAGTTAAATTCTATCGTGGATCCAGTCTCAACAACTCGTGACTTTTAAAGCTCCTACGCGTGGAAGAAAGTTCTATGTGAGCTTCAAACGAGCATTGCCTTGTATCGAATTTAATTAAACCATCGAACAACGACGAGTTGTTCTTTTTGTTTCTCTCCGACGAAGGTAAATTCGAAAAGAATCGATCGTGTGCGTGCGTGTGCTTTTTTTTCTTTTTTTTTTTTTTTTTTTAGTTCGTTTATTTTCACCGAAATCACGCGATTTCACATGTACTGCGGTGTCGTGAAATTGAAAAGCATACTGCGGCGAGACCCGTCGATAAATAAATAACGGTTGTCAATACATGTCAGAATAAAAATAAAAATAGACGATGGGTAATTTTGAGGATACACGAACATCTAGATAAAAAAGTTTCGGATTTGAAATTGATACGGTAGAGAGAACGAAGCTTCAAGAGAATACGTCCGAAACATTATTTATCTATATCACTTAATCTACCAAAATGTTGATAATATTAAAAAGCGTTTAACATTGAAATAGATTAAATTCTGAATACTTGTTGATTATCTGAAATATTATCTGTTTGTATTACTTAATGTAACAAACTGTTGATAATATTCAAAAGATGTTGAATATCGTTTATTATAAAATGCATGAAATGTTAAAAACTTGTTGAAAGCCCGAAATATTATTTATCTGTATCACTTAATATAACAAACTGTTGATATTGTTAAAAAAAATGCTTAAAATTGCTAATTATAAAATAAATTAAAGATCGAAAACTTGTTGGATTAGAACATTGAAAGCTCGTTGCAATTAAAAATCGATGTAAATTTGTTATTTTTTATTATTAATGGACAATTGAATCGAATACGTTGGAACGATCAATCTTTTGATTCTAATTTCAGATAGAACAAGTCTTCTATTTGCATCTATTATCTGCTCGATAAATAACACCGAACGTATTGTACACTGAATTCAATTGAATTTTCTGCGAGAATAAACATGACAGAAATTAATATCGCGTAGCCCGCGAAGATTGTAAAAAGACGGTAGAAATTAATCGAAAGGAGAAATGGGAAAAGGTATTCGAGAAATTATTTGATATTGATCGATGCAGCAGGGAAAGTCACGAAGAAACTCGTTTCACGTTCCTGCACTAACAGCAAATATCGTGCAACTCCTGGAATAATTGAATCGAAAGTGATCCATCCATCTTCGCGATAATTAATTTCCCGTTCAAGTATGAAACTTACTACTACGTAATCTTTGCTCCCATTATACCTCAATCACTTTTGTATCCCCTATTGATTGCTTAAAAACGTATATTCATACGCACATATTCTCAAACTCTCGACTTTCCAAATTTTGAAAGGACCAAATTTCGAAATTGCCACGTTTTCAAATTCCTACATTTCAAAATACTAAAACTCCCAAATTCCCAAATTCCCAAATTCCCAAATCCCCAAATCCCCAAGTCCCCAAATTCCTAAATTCCTAAATTCCCAAATTCCCAAATCCCCAAATCCCCAAATTCCCAAATCCCCAAATCCCCAAATCCCCAAATCCCCAAATCCCCAAATCCCCAAATTCCCAAATCCCCAAATCCCCAAGTCCCCAAATTCCTAAATTCCTAAATTCCCAAATTCCCAAATTCCCAAATTCCCAAATCCCCAAATTCCCAAATTCCCAAATTCCCAAATCCCGAAATCCCCAAATTCTCAAACTCTCAAACTCTCAAATATCAAAATTTTCAAACTCCCAAATTTCCAAATTCTAAAATTCCAAAATCCCAAATTCCCAAAGTTCAAAATCCCCAAAATCCCAAATTCCCAAATCCCTAAATTATTAAATTCCCAATTCTGAAAATCTGAAATTTTCAAATTCTAAATTCCCAAATTCCCGAATCGCCAATTTACTAAATTCCAAAATTATAAAATTCCAAATTTTGAAACTGAAATTTTCAAATTCCCAAATTCTTAAGCTCTGAAACTCTAAAATTTTTTAATTTTGGAATACTCAAATTCTCAAGCTCTCGAACTCCGAACCCCTCAAATTCTCAAATTCTCATTCTCCAAATTTGTCAAATATCCAAATCATAAACCCGCAAAATCTAAAAATTCGAACATTCTAAAATCAGCACATCCCGAGATCCAAAAGCATCGAAACATCGATAACAGCGACACTCGTTAATCCACCAGCAAATTACGTCACGGTAATCGACTCACGCGCCGTACAAAAGTAATCGTACACATCGTTTGACCTTAATTCGATTTTTGTCAGCGATCATCGTTGGCCAGGGACGTCAAAAGAAAGGTTTAATGTTTCGACGGAACGATCGTTTCGAACTCTAGCAGAGTGATTCGAGCGTGCAGAACCAACATCGATGTTGCAGCTGCAGATTGGACATAGCTCGATACATATATATCTCGCCTTTCACAGAACAGATACGTAGTAACAGCCGATTCGAGCGGGTAGAAATCGCGATTTGATATTCCTGTGAAAGCTCGAGCAATATGCACGCTCGTTTTATGGATTCCGCCCTGTGCGGACGTCGGCGAATCATTAAAGGGGAAGTTGCACGCGAGATTCAACGTTCACGCGAAACGTGCGCGTTTCTCTTCACCATTTTCGAATTGCTGGATTTTTTTGCACACGTAGCTCGCAGTTTCAGGATTTTATCGTTTTCCGATTTGTTCTCGTTCGGAGAGTGACGACGTTCTTCAACTTTGAGCCATTCGGGGCTCGATATTTTCGAGTTTCAACATTTTCGGATTTTGAGGTTTGGAATTTTAGAATTTCACAATTTCGGGAATTTGGAGCTTTGGAAGTTTTGGACTTTGGTGGTTTGAAATTTTGGAATCTTACGATTTCAGAAGTTTTGGTCGGAAGTTCGAATGCAGGATATTTTCGGATTTTGAAGTTTGGAATTTTGGGAATTTGACAATTTCGGAAATTTGGAGCTTCGGAAGTTTTGGATTTTAGTGATTTGAAATTTTTAGAATCTTACCATTTCAAAAATTTTGGTCGGAAGTTCGAATGCAGGACATTTCGGTATTTCGAGGTTTGAAATTTTAGAATTTGACAATTTCGGGAATTTGGAGCTTCGGAACTTTTGGACTTCGATGGTTTGAAATTTATAAAGTTTCGGACGTTGATAGTTCCAAAAGTTTTGGAATTTTACTATTTCATAAATTTTGGTCTTTGGAAGTTCGCCTGCTTGAAATTTTGTTATTTTGAGTCCTGAAATTTTTGACTCCAGTAGTTTCAGACTTCGATGGTTTGAAATTTATGAACTTTCGGTCTTCATGTATTCGAAACTTTTGAATTTCACGATTTCAGAAATTTCGCACTTTTGAACTCTGAATGCTCGAAACTTTTAGGATTTCGAGATTTGGAATTTTAGACTCGTGCAGTTTCAGGAATTTGGAACTTTACATCGTTTGATCTTTGAACTTTTGTTACTTTAAGATTTCGGTATCTCAATGCTTCGGCACTACTTCATTTCAAGAATTACAAATTTTTTTATTTTTAAACTCCAACCCTTTGCAGCCTTATAAATTATTATAATTATGTACTTTGAGAATTTTACATTTTGTAACTTTGGGATTTCAGGACTTCGAAATTTCTAAATTCTTTGACCGTCCAAGTTCAAATTTTGTTCATCCAGTCTCTCTGCAGAAACTTGTACAACTTTGGAAACATAATGTAATAGTATTTTACAACCACGCTATGTCTACCGAACCGACTATGCCAAGAGATCATGTACAGTTCACACTCTCTCGTCAGTATATCTGTGTTCCATATTTCCGTACTCGAATATCGAGTTAAATTGTAAATTGCCTTCCATTTTCGGTGACTCTTCTCTTTCTCTCAGGACACGCTTGAAATTTCATGGGTTTCGGTCTGTTACACGAAAGTCAGTCCATGGATGAAGTGTCGCCTTCATTTGCATTAATATTAGCTTGCGAACTGAACTCGCGACCTTTATGGATCATGGCGGCAGTTTATTGATACGGATGCTATTCGCTTTGATTGAAAATTGTTATTTCATCGAATCCTATGAATAATAGCATAGAAAATAATTCTGAACATCTGACGTCAAAATTTACTGAATATCCACGAGATTACCACTCCCACTACCGGAAGTGTAGTTTGTTGCACTTGTTTTTGGAATCAATTTGAAGATGTAAAGAATTGGAGAAGTAGAAATTTGAAGATATAGGGATTTCGAAAAATTGGAATTTGGGGATATAGAGAATTGGGGTAGTTGGAATTTTGGGATATTGAGAATTGGGATAGTTGGAATTTGGAGAAGTAGAAATTTTGGGATATAGAGAATCGAGGTAATTGGAATTTGAAGAAGTAGTAATTTGGGGATATAGGGATTTGGAAAAAGGGGATGTGAGGATGCAGAGAATTGGGAAAATTGATATTTGGTGATTAGGGATTTGGTGCAATTGGAATTTTGGGAAGGAGAAATTTGGGGATGCAGGAATTTGGTCAAAGTCAAAATTTGGAAGTATAGGAATTTGGGGATATAGGGATTTGGGAAAAGTGGGATTTGGAGATGAGAGATATGGGGTAGTTGGAATTTTGTGATTGGGGCTTTGGGAAAATTGGAATTTGGGGATATAGAAATTTGAGGAACTAGGAATTTGGAGATGTAGGAATTTGGGGAAGTTGGAATTTGGGGAACTGAGAATTTGGGGATGTAGGAATTTGGAGATGTAGAAATTTGTGGAGGTTGGAATTTGGGGAACTGACAATTTGGGGATGTAGGAATTTGGAGATGTAGAAATTTGTGGAGGTTGGAATTTGGGGATATAGGAATTTGGGGAGGTTGGAATTTGGGGAAGTACAGATTCGGGGTGTAGAGATTAGGAATGTAAAAAGTTGGTGTGTAGGTATTTGAGAAAGATAGAATTTAGGGATGTTTAGAATTTCAGGATTTAAGAACATAAAAATTTGAAAATTCAGCGATTTTAGTGTATAAAGATTTGGTGATGCAGGAATTTGTAATACAGAGTCGTCGCGATGTAGTGATTTGGTAATCCAGAGATTTAAGGAGCAACTCTTTTATAAAAAAATGAGACGTGGAAAAATTGCTTGTATAAAAAGTATCATATATCTTCGGTTTGGTGAACACCCCGAGGGATCGCGGGTGCATAGAGTGGCAACAGCACGAGAAATACGCGCTTCGTAATTTGCTTTCAGTGACATTACACGAAGCTAATGTAATTTGATCTTAAATGGGGAACGCGACCAGCTTGCTCGGCTACTTTCATAATTAACTTCGCATCAGCATCTCTTTCTAATTAAAAAGGAAATCTAGTCACTTAGTACCTTGCCAGGAACAAACTGAACGATATCGTCTCACCGTTGTCGCGAAATACATCCATTTCGCATGCGAACGAACATCCGCGTGAAAGAATCAATTGGAAAAGTTGATTAATCCGTGGTTTGCCACACCGAACTGGAAAATTTGATCGAATGCTATTTTCATTTTTAACCAATTTTCGAAATTTTTTTATTTCCGACGATCCGAATTTTTGAAGTCGTAAATTTCAAAGTTTTGGAATTTCGTAAAATTACCGAATTTCGAGATTTACTAATTTGTAAAATTCTAGATTTCGAAGTTAACAAATTTATGACGATTCGAATTTTGGTATTTTGCAATTTCTAAAGTTCCATATTTTTAAATCATTAACTTTCTAAAGTTTCGATATTTCAGAACTTCCCAATTTCTAAAGTTTCAAATTCTATATTCTCAATTTTGTTATGTTCCAAATTTTGAAATTTTCGAATTTCCAAAAGTTCAGGTTGCGAGATTTCCGAAGTTCGGAACTTCCCAATTTCAAAAGTTTCAAATTCTAAATTCTCAAATTTGTAGTTTCAAATTTTTAAATTTCCAAATTTCCAAAAGTTCAAGTTCGAAAATTCTCGACGCTTGGAACTTCCCAATTTCTACAGTTCCAAATTCTAAATTCTCAAATTTGTAATGTTCCGAATTTCCAAAATTTCAGGTTCCGAAATTTCCGAAATTCGGATCTTCCCAATTTCTACAGTTCCAAATTCTAAATTTTCAAATTTGTAATGTTTCGAATTTCCAAAATTTCAGGTTCCGAAATTTCCAAAATTTCAGGTTCCGAAATTTCCGAAATTCGGATCTTCCCAATTTCTAAAGTTCCAAATTCTAAATTCTCAAATCTGTTATATTCCAAATTTCTTAATTTCAAAATTCGAAATCTTCATATCCCTAAATTCCCGAATTTCTAAATATGAAAATTTGAAACACGGTACTATAACGCATAGCAAACTTAATTTTCAATATATGATTATAAAGAAACCGAATGAAAAGAAAAATGATGAATAAGCTAAAGTTCATAAAGTAGAGCTCGTATTGTATTCGAAAACATTGTTTCCAACCATGCTACGTTCATATTAAATTAATTTGAGTTATTGTTATCTTCATCATTGCACTGCTACGATTTGCGTTGCTACATCGGCGAATTTCATTCCATCTACCTTTTGTAAATTTAATTCTCGATCCTGACCGAATTACGTTCGAAACTTTAAAGCCCCAACCTTTTCCTCACTCGATTTTCGAGTTAGTTACGCATCCAATTTCAGAACTTTTCGTAACGATTTTTTTTTCAAAGCCTTTTGCAAACTCGATTCTCTAAAGGTGACGGCGATTTTCTTCTTCGTATCGGTTTTGTTATGTGATTTCAGCATTTTTTTGGTAACATTATTTTGTATTTTAACACCCATATAAATTGGTATTTTTCGAATGAAATTTTATGTGAAAGTTGTCATATTAATTTACTTTTTGAATATTCAATTTCCGAGTCTTCCAATTGGCAAATTTACAATTACAATCCTTTCATTTCCTAAATTATAAATTCATAGATTTTCAAATCCTTAAAATCCCAAATTTTCAACCCCTCGTTAACTACATTCGCAAGTTTCCAAAATTCTACATTTCCAACCTTGCTGCTCACTAAATTTTAAAATCCTTACAATTCCAAATTTTCAAACTCCAATTCCCTGCATTCTAAAATGTATATATTCACAAGCTTTCAACTTTCCGTCTCTTGGAAACTCCAAATTTCTAAATTTTCAACCCCCTAAATCTCTACATTCGCAAGTTCTTAAAATTTCAAATCTCTACATTCGCAAGTTTCCAAAATTCTACATTTCCAACTTTGCAACTCACTAAATTTTAAAATCCTTGCAATTCCAAATTTTCGACCCCCAATTCGCTACATTATAAAATTTATAAAATGACAAGTTTTCAACTTTCCGTCTCCTGCAAACTCCAAATTTCTAAATTTTCAACCCCCTAAATCTCTACATTCGCAAGTTCTTAAAATTTCAAATTTCCAATTTCTCAACACTTTAATTCCCTAAATTTCTGAATCTTTCAATCTTCACAATCTCAATTTTCAACCCGCTTGAATTCTTTGCATTCCCAAACTCCCCTTCAAAACTTCCCGCAAAATTTCCAAAAACGTTGGGTCTACTTTGCATGAATCGAAATTTGTATCGAACTATAACGGGAAACTTTAAACCGGAAGCGATTGCTTTACAGCGCGAACATTTAGCGAGCCAACATTGGTGTAATCGCGAGTGCTCTCCTCGATTTTCAAGCACACTCGGCAACCTTCTTCATGAATAATTCGTTAGCGTCCTCGCGTTAATTAAACGAACTCGACGAAACGTATTTACATTGTTTCGAGCAACACCGACGACAAACAACGATACCGTAGGACACAAAAGTCACGATGCAGAGAAACTGCTATTATTGTGGCGAGGTATCGTGCACCAATTCGCATAAGCCAGAGGGAAAATTAGTTAATGATTAATTGCGGAACTTACTGAGGTTCATGATCCGACACGTTCCGCGTTTGTTCGTTTGTCTGTTCGCTACTGGTCGCAATTTTTGATCTTTTGACTCGAAATTGCGAGAGTGGACTCACGAAACACCCTAAATTTGTTGTATAAATTTTGGCTGCAATCCGACGACGGAAAACTGTCGACGAAGCGATAAAAAAACCTTGCTTTTTGGGAAGGAGAGATTTGGGTATGTAGGAATTTGCTCAAAGTCGAAATTTAGAGATATTGGAATTTGGAGATTAGGGATTTGGGGAGGTTGGAATTTGAGGATATAAGGGTTTGGGAAAAGTGGTATGTGGGGATGCAGAGATTTGGGAAAGTTGAAATTTCATGATTACGGATTTGGGAAAATTGGAATTTGGGAAAGTTGAAATTTAGAAATATAGGAATTTGGGGATGTAGGGACTTAGAGATGTTGGAGTTTGGGGATATAGGAATTCGGGGAGGTTGGAATTTAGGGATATAAGGATTTGGGAAAAGTGGGATTTGGAGATGCAGAGATTTGGGAAAGTTGGAATTTCATGATTAGGGATTTGGGAAAATTGGAATTTGGGGATGTAGGAATTTGGGAAAGTCGAAATTTAGAGATATAGGAATTTAGGGATGTAGGGACTTGGGGATGTTGGAATTTAGGGATATAGGGATTCGGGGAGGTTGGAATTTGGGGATATAAGGATTTGGGAAAAGTGGGATGTGGGGATGCAGAGATTTGCGAAAGTTGGAATTTGGTGATTAGGGGTTTAGAAAAATTGGAATTTGGGGATATAGGGATTCGGGAAGGTTGGAATTTGGGGATATAAGGATTTGGGAAAAGTGGGATGTGGGGATGCAGAGATTTGGGAAAGTTGGAATTTGGTGATTAGGGGTTTAGGAAAATTGGAATTTGGGGATGTAGGAATTTGGGAAAGTCAAAATTTAGAGATATAGGAATTTGGGGATGTAGGGACATGGGAAAGTTGGAATTTAGTGATTAGGGATTTGGAAAATTGGAATTTGGGAAACTAGAATTTCGTTTGTCTGTTCGCTACCGGTCGCAATTTTATGTTTTTTGACTCGAAATTTGATGTGTATATTTGATATTTATTTTTGATATTGTTACGTCAATTTTATATTTTACATTATTATTTGATATTTATATTATACATTTATATTTTGCGTTTATATTTTGAATTAATATTTGATACTTATATTATATATTTATATTTTGCGTTCATATTTTACATTAATATTTGATATTTTCACGGTTATTGAGGCCGATCAAAGAGTTAAAAGCTTTTCAACAGGATCATCGGGTTTTTAATTTGTTCGTTTGAAACAGGAGCCACTAACACGAGTTTATAATCGGTGCCCCGGCTCGTGCTTATTGAGTTTTAATGACATTTCGCGTGGAACGGGAGATCGGTATTATGAAAGACACTTTACTCGTCGAGAAATATCTTCGTTTGCGGGGAAAAGGGTATTTTTATATCGACAGAAACGATCGAGCGGTTTTTATTGTTGGTTTAATTCCTTTGGTATTGCTGCGAGGCGGCCGGCAATGGCCGACCGTTTGTAATCAACTACACAATAATCGCGAGATTATTGTACTGTTTTACCACGTAACTGCATTAAGTGTTTCAGAAAAGGAATATTACGATTGTTAACATTAACCGTGCCATACAATGCACGTATTCTTTCAGAATAAAAATAACGTAGAAGATTTAACAAACTGACGATGAAACATTGACTCTTTATTTTCATAAACATCAAATAAGACTGCATTTTTATTAATAAAAGAAGACGTCGTGTGTTTTTATACAAATTAAAAATGGATTAAGAAGCTAACAAATAAACGATGAAACATTAATTCTTTATCTCTATACAAATCTTTGTAAAATCAAGTTAGGAATGTGGGAACTATTTTTCGCTGGTGTTAATTTTATTCAGAGAAGCAGACATTCCTCGTTTACGGTAATTGCTTCCTACTTTCGTGTTTTATAGTCTTGAGAATTCCTGGTTAATGTGCACTTTGAGATTTTCAATTAACGAACTCCATTAAGGGGTGGAAAACGAACAGCTGTTACTATTATTTGGAGGACAGGTTTCGATGCACGAAATAGAAATTCTATTTTTTTTTTTTTTTTTCAATTTTTTCGATTATTATTTTGTAGAATACAGTTGTAGTTCCAGCGTTTTTTACTTTGCGATGAATGGATTGTAGAGAGCTGGAGGCTCTCGATATATGGCCGTACGTTGGCTATGGGGGAGTTAATGTGTTACATCGGAAATATTGAATTTACAAATTTTTGATTTTATGAGTTTGGAAATATCGCGGGTTCGAAATCTGTAAACTTGGAAATGTGGAAATGTAGAAATTTAGGATTTTAGAATTTTCCGAGTTTCAACATTTCGAAATTCCTGAAATCCGGTGGTTCTCAAGTTCTGAATTCGAAACTTCCGAATTTCTAGACTTCCGAATTTCGAAATTTCCGTATTTCTAAACTTCCGAATGTCGAAATTTTCGTATTCTAAATTTCCGAATTTCCAAAGTTCCGAATTCCAAATTCCAAATTTCGAAATTTCCGAATTCTAAATTTCCGAATTTCTAAACTTCCGAATTTCAAAATTTCCGAATTCTAAATTTCCGTATTGCTAAACTTCCGAATTTCAAAATTTCCGAATTTCCAAAGTTCCAAATTCCAAATTCCAAATTTCGAAATTTCCGAATTCTGAATTCCAGAATTTCAAAATTTCCGAATTTCTAAGTTTCCAAATTTCTCAGGTTCTGAATTCCGAACTTTCCAAATTCTAAATTCTCCAGTTCCCAAATCTCCGAATTTCAGCAATACCAAGTCTCTCAAGTTCCAAACTTCTGAAATTCCAAACACTTCAAGTTCCGAATTCTAAATTTACAAATTCCTACACATTCAGCTTCCGAAGCTCCGACTTATTGAGCTCCTAAGTTCCTCGACTCCCGAATCCTCAATGCTCAAATTCCTAAATCGTAAAACTATTGCCATAAACCTTAACACCCCGACTCGTTCAAAGTTTCTAAACTTACAACCCGATTCCCCTGTACCGCGCCAAATTTAGAATCAAAATCGGTTTCATAAATCATCCCCTTGTCGTTTATCCTTTTCTCCTTAACGTCATAAATCACGGAAAATGTCCGAAATAAGTACAATCTATAAATTCTCGAAATTGATGCGAGTCCGAAAGTCCTTTATCATTGTATAATCTATGACGTCGCCATTAAGATATATGATACGATTCGTTATAACCTGTCCCATTTCCTGGGCGTTTCGACGGAAGTTCACCTAATTACACGGCCGACACATCCGAAAGCAACAGGAGTCTATTACGTTTTTCCATTATCCTCGCGACGAAGAATAACACCAGGAATCACGCGATTCTTTCGCCTAACGCCATGATATATCGCGCAAAATGCCGCCCCGTAATTCCCCGATCGATAATCGAAGCACACACCTTTCACGTTTGAAAGACCCGTTGAACTCGAAAGGAAATGGACGAACGGTTCAATCATCATCGACGCGTTTCATAATGCCGTGAAATCGCGTTCGATGGTTGTGGTTTCCTCTGATTTACAACGACGGTTCGCGTCGATATTCCAGCTGGCAAAAAGGTGAGTATTCATGTACCAAACGGTCGCATCAATTACTTTTGTACACCGACGCTTTTTATTTCTCTGCTATGGCTCATCGATCGATCGTATCGTTTACCAAAGGTGCTACCACAACCAACGCGTCATTCGTCGATTTGCTTTTCAAGTTCGGGTTTAGCTTCAAAATAACCATTCACGACCATTTACAAATTTCTATAATCTTCTGTTATACAGGGTGTCCCAAAAGTGTTGAAGGAGCCGGAAATGGGAGGTAGGTGGGGTCATTCTGAACCACTTTTTCATTTGCAAAAATGTCGTACGGGGTTTCATTTTTAAATTATTAAGGAAAAACACCGACCAATCAGAACGAGAGAATCGCGCGCCACGCGAGTCGATCGCGACCACGGCCAATTATAACTCGGGCCTACACTCCCGCCTCCGAGCGCGCGCGATTCTCGCGCTCTGATTTGTCGGTGTTTTTCGTTAATAATTTAAAAATGAAGCCCCATACGACATTTTTGCAAATGAAAAAGTGGTTCAGAATGACCCCACCTACCTCCCATTTTCGGCTCCTTCAACACTTTTGGGACACCCTGTATTTTAAATTCTATAACCACTAATATCCACTAATATTAATTTGTATATTGAATTGTTTAAATCTATTATATGATATTTTATATAGTCTAATTTAAACGATGAATTGAATCGAACCTCTTGACGTTCAACTCGGTGCGTTAATGAACGCAGAGAATCCGCGTAAATGGACGAAGAATCTCGAAGAAGAGTTTCCGCGGAAAATTGAAATACAAGGATGATCAATCGAGGAGGAGAGGCAGCCGTCCGGAAACTGACGAGGCGTTGAATTTCAAAAGCTCCGAACATTTTGATCGTGTTAAAGTTAACAACTTTATTCGCTGCTGCAAGAGGGCAATTAGATTCGCGGGTTATCATGAATGGCTTCCGGAAAGTTTAGCCGCGCGTACTGCCGCCGATGCGGTCGTAGTTTCCGGTTGCTGTTGGGCCAATCTCGAAATACGCGCGCGAGAAGATGCTATTCCGTGAACGTTCGGTTTAATAATAATTTGCCGCGCGAGGTCATTAATTAACAAAGATTATTCGACGGTTCAACTTCGTTAGATATCGTATTGCCAATAATATCGTTTTCGAACGATATTGCAAATGGCGATATCGCGATCTCGGAACATAAGTTAGATATGTTGCGATCCACGAATGTAGGAATATATGGATCTGGGAACCTGGAGTTGTCGAAATTTAGAAATATCTAGGAATATTGAATCTACCTAGATGTGGAAATATTTCGGTAGCTAGAGATATTTTGCAAATTTGGAGTATCGATAGTTATGGATATTGGTAACTAGGGATGTCGGAATTTAGGTAATACCGCGATCTAAGGGTGTCACGATCTGGGGATATCGGAAATTAGGGATATCAGTACCTAGGGATGTCGGTAACTAGGGATATCGACAACTAGAGATATTGGTAACTAGAGGTATCGGTAACTAGGGATATCGGTAACTAGGGCTATCGGTAAATAGAGATATCGGTAACTAGGGGACTCGATAACAAGGGGTATCGGTAACTAGGGGTATCGGTAAATAGAGATATCGGTAACTAGGGGTATCGATAACTAGAGATATTGGTAACTAGAGGTATCGGTAACTAGGGCTATCGGTAACTAGGGCTATCGGTAAATAGAGATATCGGTAACTAGGGGTATCGGTAAGTAGGGGTATCGGTAAATAGAGATATCGGTAACTAGGGGTATCGATAACTAGAGATATTGGAAACTAGGGGTATCGATAACTAGAGATATCGGTAACTAGGGTTATCGATAACTAGAGATGTTGGTAACTAGAGGTATCGGTATCTAGGTAATATTGGAATCTAAGGATGTCGACACCTAGGGCTATCGGTAAATGGGGATATACATCACTAAAAACATCTGTAATTGGAAATATTAAGATCAGAAGGTATCGATGACTAGGGAGATCAGTATCTAGGAACATCGTTTTCTTGTAATATCGACATGCAGTGTTATTTCGGAATTGATGAATGTCGACCTCCAGGGATATAGGGATATAAAGATTCAAAGCTAGTTGTAGAAAAATCTATGAATTTATAAACATTCATACATGTATATTACTTTATGCAATACATTACATATTTTATTCTTACAACATAAAATATACATCAACAACTATTAATAACAAAGTACATACTGTAGTAACTAAGTAACTACTACTTGCAATTCATTAGTATAATTCTAGTAATCATTTAATATGTATCATAAAAAATTTATTACTTGAAAATCGAAATATTTGTCCCTCGAAATGGATCGTACACCTTATCAATATTTATAATACCGACGAAATTTGTACTAACAATTAACGTATCTTCGATAACACTTGAGGATAATTTCTCGACCGTTAAAAAGGCAAGTCGGCAAATTGGAGTAAAGGAAGATTTAAATTAGTTTATGGAACTTTTTAATGTCGCGAGAGTCGAGCATAGGTAACTTTATCGAATAATATTCTGCCGTAAGGCCGGACTCGATTTCTTCGACGAAAATTAGATTACCAATTTTCTTCTTTTCCCTCTCCTCATCTCCTCTTTTTTTTCGTTCGTCCCATGTGAAACTTGTTGACAAGTTTTTCCACGCGTCCTCGACGGCGTCGCGTCGAATCGATTCTCGATTCGATACCCGCGACCGCCCGTAAATCCAATTACGATCATCGATCTGTGCGAATCGTCCACCGACGTATTTCAAAACAGCTCCGTTAGTTTTGAGTTACCATCGCGATGCCCATATGTTTGTTCACGACCACGGTCAACCGTTACTCGTGGCTACACTCCCGCCTCTGAGCGCGCGCGATTCTCGCGCACTGATTGGTCAGTGTTTTTCCTTAATAATTTAAAAATGAAGCCTCATCCGATATTTTGGCAAAGGAAAATGTTGTTCAGAATAGCCCCACCTACCACCACTTTCCGGCTCCTGCAGTATTTGTGGGACTACATATACAATATTAACCCTTATCGGTCGCTAGCTTTTTATACGTGATTCTCACTAGGTTGTAGCTGGTTTCTGTAAATTTGCGACAAATTTCAGTATTATAAGAATAACATGTTTGTTAGAAATTATGTATTTTTTGAAAGAGTAATATAAATCAGTTTCAATTCAATATTTATAAGTTTTTAATGTATGATTTTTTTTAAATGCCTACTAAAGAGACCATCATCATCATTCTCGATTTCAATCTAATCATGGTACGAGTTATTAATATTTTCTATTTCCACGTCATTTTTTTCCACTCGAAGAAGATTTTTTCTATTCTTAGAATGTAATAAGATTCGATTGCTATCCTCGTCACTAGAATCAAAATCATTCATATCATCAAAAATATTCACTGCTACTACCGCTATGGAAAACCAAAATTTCTGTACTCATTGTTGGAGGTCCCAACTATGTATTTGCACCCTTTTCTCTTTACCATGCCATTTCCTTTTTCTTATCCTTAAACTTAGGCCCTTTCCCTGTCACCAGCCCTACACCGTCCAGGTACTCCTAACTCCCACTCCCCGAAATCAATTTTCCCTCCCTTCTTTTCTTCCACCCTCGTACAAATATCTTTTTAACCAATTGTCTTTCCGTAGTAAGTTTGCTCGCAAGTTACATTCATTCTCGTAATCAGATTCCATCTAGTACTCTTCCGAGCTGGTTCAAATAGTTGGTTTATATATTTTACGTTAGGAGCTAGACTAGGATTAAGTTTATGTTAGAATAAATTAACTCGTACAATAGTTAATCATTCTTATTCCGAATCCGGTTTCCCAACATCATTTCTTGGGCTCAATATATTAAATATTGACTATAGAAAGCATTGGTATTTCTCTAGAAATGCTCGTTGCTGTTGCATCATTGACATGAATTTCGACAGAGTCCACCTGTCACGTGACATACGACCGCAGAGCCAAAGTATTGTTGTCACGTGAGAGGTGACTTACAACCGTTAAGGGTTAAATAAGACCCAATAACGTCTCAGATTATTTCGTCAATCCACCCACTTAAATTTTACAGTCAGGAATCATGGTTGATTAGATCGCGTCGTTTGCTCTTTGCTAAACACTGCTGACACTGTTACACACATATGTACACATATGTATGTACATATGTGCGATGACGCGTTTCTACGCGATTTCTTTCTTCCGGGCGCATCCGGTACTCGGAATCATCCCGGTTTCCTTGCCTGGATATAAAACGCGTTTCCGGCGATTCTCTCGAGAGACGCGTTCAAAGTTCTGCATAGCACAAAGGAAGTTTCGCGACACTAGTTTGCTTTCAACTAAATATAACCACGGAGAACGGAGAAAGTAATAATTTCACTGAATCGTGACGTGAGCTTTCATGAAATAAAAGGGATTCGAACTTTAATTTTCATTTATTTCCGCGAATATGAGAGGGAATATGCACCGGTGCTGTTACTACTCGACACTTTCAAATTTTCACTTAAATTTAATCACATTGTTTAACATATACTCATTTGCATTTTATATTCTCATAATTGTTTTCTCATTTTAAGATGCAAATATACACATTACAAGTTACGATAAAAATATTACGGTATCGATTTAGCGTGACAGAATATTCATTTCCTGCACAGGTATGAAATAAAGAATATTTTTAGTGGAAGTTCCCAGAGTTAGTTCCATTAGTGTTAAAATCGATCAAACATGGTGACCATAATATTTCATTTAATGATACCTAATGTTACTTTTTGTTATTTGTTGTTACTTTTTGTTATTTGATGTTACTTTTTGTAATTTGATGTTACTTTAATATTATTTAAAGTTATTTAATGTTACTTTAAATGAAACATTAAATAAGATTAAATAATATTAAAGTAACATTAGATAACTTTAAATAATATTAAAGTAACATCAAATTACAAAAAGTAACATTAAATAACTTTAAATAATATTAAAGTAACATCAAATTACAAAAAGTAACATTAAGTATCATTAAATAAAACATTATGGTCACCATGTTTCGATCAACATAAAATCAATTAAGCCTGTTTGATTGATTTTAACACTAATGGAACTAACTCTCGGAACATCTACTAAAAATATTCTGTATTTCATACTTGTGCAGGAAATGAATATTCTGTCACGCTAAATCGATACCGTAATATTTTTATCGTAACTTGTAATGTGTATATTTAATGTTTCATTTAATTTAATAGAACTTTGTGATTCTACTCTTCTGCCATTGATACCTTATTTTTGAAGTAATAATAAATTCTTCTGAATCGCCTTTGTAAGTGAATCAGTATGAATCGGTACTGATATACACAAAAGGATCAAAAATTTATCCGACATCGAGAATGAACTTCACCTTTGAAATATCTACAGACGGAACGTAATAAAACATTCCGTCTGAGAGTGGAAACAACAAGCACTTTGGAAGCCTTGTTTCCCTCAAACTCCAAAAAGATTTTATTGTTCGTGACATACCTACGAGTTCAAGGTTGCACCCTTGCGACACGCTCGCCCCCATAGAAAGAGCTTTCAAGCTGCAACAAACTGACGACTCGAAAGTTCGGGCAATAAAAGATGTCGGGAAGGATTTTTACGCCGCTGTCGTCTGTTCTTTTTATTTTCGGACGATACAACTTTCATATCAAGAATCGGCTACTCGTTTGTCGCAGATTGCTGCCAGAAAGTATCTGCGAACTGTCGTGATCGGGTTTCATTTTATTACGGGGTGGAATCACTCTAGTTTCTTTATTTAAAGGTTTATCCAGTGACAGAGGCACAATTTTGGAAATAGAATTGCTTTTGTATTGCATATGTGAACGGTTGGATTGTATTTGAAGTTATGTTAAATTTGAGAAATGGAATATTAAAATGAAAGTGTTTGCAATAGCACTAGATTGTGGGGAGATTTCGAGTTCTGAAATTTTTGGGTTTCTCTATTTTTCAATTTCTCGGGTTTTGAGTTTCTAAAATTCCCAATTCCACATGTTCCGAATGTTTCAAGATCCGAGATTGTAGATTTCCTAATTTCTACTTTTCTGTAATCCTAAAGTCCCGAATTTCGAAATTTCTGAATTCTAAATTGCAGAATTTCGAAATTTCCTAATTTCTGTATTCCCGCATTTTTACAGTTCCGAATTTCTAAAATTCTAAATTTCTAGGTTTGCCGAAATTCTAAGTTCTCTAATTTCCACATTCCCGAATTTTTGCATTCCCAAATTTCTACATTTCCGAATTTTTACATTGCCTTTCTACATTTCCGAATTTCTACATTCCCAAATTTGTAAATTCTCTAACTCCCATATTTCCAACCCGGCAATTTCAAAGTTCTCAAACTTCGAAAACCATTGTCTCTCATTAAATTTAGCATTGCGCCTGTCAACATATTAAAAATTTCAGAGAAGCAAATACCGAAACGAGTACATTGTCCGTATAATATCGATCGTTAGTCGGGATTGAATTTATGTGCAGATCAGGGGTTGACGAACTAACCAGGTTACCCGATAAGAACCCTCAGGGACCGCTGAGGGATGTTTTAGAGTGCTCAAGATGGAAAGGGGTACTCGAATGCGGGCTCCAATTAAATTAATCCAGACAATACAGCATGGATTAACAAAATCAACCGGAGATACATATACGAACGTAGCATCATAATTTTAAGAAGCCTCGTACGAATAGTATTTATGAAAATATTATCTTATGCACAGTGGTGGAATAATAGGAAACAGGTATAATTCGAATGAACACATATGCATAATCTTTCGACTAAGTCTTTGTTACGGTGTTTTTTCGTCTACTGAAAATACAGTCGGTATTGAAACGATTATTACAAGTACCATCTCCGATTATTTTCTGATCGTTGCAAATTGTTACACGTACAACACTCGACGCTCTACCACTTTCTGCAAAATTATAATAAATCTTGCCAACGAACTCTGTCTCCATATTCAATGAAAATCAATTATACATCCTCTCTGACAATCAGAGAAGATGTAAAACAGGAGAAACTTTAGAAAATAATAAATTCTACAGAAAAATTTAATGTGAAATAAAAAAAATGTAAGTAAGACTTTAGTCCAAAGTAAAAAATTCTGAATAAAAATTTACTCCAAAATAAAATAATCTAAATAAAAATTGACTGCAAAATAAAATAATCTAAATAAAAATTGACTGCAAAATAATATATTCTAAATAAAAATTTACTCGAAAATAAAAAATTCTAAATAAAAATTGATTTCAAAATAAAATATTCTATATAAAAATTTACTCCAAAATAAAATATTTTAAATTAAAATTCGCTACAAAATAATTTATTCTGAATAAAAATGTACTCGAAAATAAAAAATTCTAAATAAAAATTTATCAAAAATAAAATATTCTATATAAAAATTTAATTCAAAATAAAAATTTCTAAAAGCCTAAGAAAGACTAGAAAACGCAGAAACATAGGTCGAGCATATAAAGCTAAAAAAACAGAGTGGTGTGAGAGACAGCACAGTACTATACTATAATAATCACGAACGTTCGATGGAATATTTCTAAGTGTTGTTTCTTCCTGCAGGTTCTGAATTATTTAAACAAATTAAATCGATAATCGCAGTGTTTAGTGAGCCCCATAGCGGTTGACCCGTCGGTCCCGCGGATGAACGCAAACACGTAGCAAACATAAACATACTCGCGTGTATACATGTTAGTTTTAATCGCGTTCGAGCATGTGCCGTGTACGTGAAATTACTTTTTCCGCGGCGGTGACGAGGTTGCATTAAATGCACCGACGTGGAACGGGTTAGCATTTTGAGGAAGAAACTGTGTGTGCGTGTGTGTGTATGTGTGTGTACGCGGCTTTAGTTAATTTTAAGAGAGTTTATTCAGTTTCACCGCAACGCGTATCCACACGCTTTTGAAGGTTGTTTGGATAGCAGTTTGCATTTTAAAAAACCATTAATTTAGTGTACACCAGAGACGGAATGTTTGAAGGTATGACTACCGAGCAACTTCCACCTTTATACCTCATAATTATCTTGTTGTTAAGTTTATTCTTACGATACGGTGCATTTAAATTGTATAAACTTCTTATCGTGATAAAGTCTTATATCGTTTTGTGCGGATATAATCTATTACCCTTTAGAGATAATATAAATTGTCAACAATTTTTCGGACGCTTTCGTGACACGATTTTCGAATCAAGGATAATTTATAAACCTTTGTAAATTATTTATCTATCTTCGCACATTCTTGCGAATTTTTACAAATATTTGCAGAAAGATTGAATTGTATAGGAATTTTGTTACGACAATAATTCGTTGTCGAACATATTTTGGTAATCAAAAATTTCAACTCTAAAAACGATTGATAACTTCAGATTTTTTTTATCTGGGAGCTTCAATAATGTATGCATTACGTATGAGTTTCAACGTAAGAAGAAGTCATCCAACTTACAACGTCGTTTGAATATGACGATCATAAATCTTCATAAACCTTATATTTTAGCTATCTACCAATTTTGTACGACTTTTGTACATTTTAGTTCAATTATACAATTTTGGTCAATTGTAACATAACACAATTTCGTACAATTGTAATTTAACTATACAATTTCGTACAATTGTAATTCAACTACACAATTTCGTACAATTGTAATTTAACTACACAATTTCGTACAATTGTAATTCAACTACACAATTTCGTACAATTGTAATTCAACTACACAATTTTATACAATTGTAGTTTAACTACACAGTTTCGTACAATTGTAATTCAACTACACAATTTCGTACAATTGTAACTCAACTACACAATTTCGTACAATTATAATTGAACTACACAATTGCGTACAATTGTAATTCAACTACACAATTTCGTACAATTGTAATTTAACTACACAATTTTATACAATTGTAATTTAACTACACAATTTTATACAATTGTAGTTTAACTACACAATTTCGTACAATTGTAATTCAACTACACAATTTCGTACAATTGTAACTCAACTACACAATTTCGTACAATTATAATTGAACTACACGATTGCGTACAATTGTAATTCAACTACACAATTTCGTACAATTGTAATTTAACTACACAATTTCGTACAATTGCAATTCAACTACACAATTTCGTACAATTATAATTGAACTACACAATTGCGTACAATTGTAATTCAACTACACAATTTCGTACAATTGTAATTTAACTACACAATTTTATACAATTGTAATTTAACTACACAATTTTATACAATTGTAGTTTAACTACACAATTTCGTACAATTGTAATTCAACTACACAATTTCGTACAATTGTAACTCAACTACACAATTTCGTACAATTATAATTGAACTACACAATTGCGTACAATTGTAGTTTAACTACACAATTTTATACAATTGTAGTTTAACTACACAATTTCGTACAATTGTAATTCAACTATAAAATTTCGTACAATTGTAATTTAACTACACAATTTCGTACAGTTGCAGTTTAACTATAAAATTTCGTACAAATGTAATTTAACTACACAATTTCGTACAATTGTAGTTTAACCATGAATCGCTGAGCGAAATATTTCTCGAAAACGGATGTCAGCTTCATTGCGCCCTCATTATTCGTCGCCATAAATTGAAGAACCGGATTTAGATAAAAGAAATTTATTCGACCGTAATCGTTCGAAATGCCTCTCACGGTTTCCGATGTATCATTCAATCGTCACATTTGTGATTATGTCTCTTTATTCCGTGACTACGTCAAACCGAATAGACTCCTTCGTCCTTCATGAAAAATTCAATTTCAGAATTAATGTCGGTCCCCGATGTCTCTCATTTGTTAGTATAAGTTGTTCCATCTTGTCGAGCAGTTTATACCGTATGCACTTTGTGCTCGGAGATTGCATCTGCTTCTGTAAAATGGTGAACGCGAAATGCAATTTTTATCTCGTTGCATTTTACGGGTAGCGCATGCATAGCGTATTGTTACGCAGAAATCCAAGAGCATGTTAACGTAATTAGGATTTTTAGTATCGCGAATTTGCACGAATATTCCTCTTTATTACGATAAAATCAGAAATTTAGGGATACATGAGCACGAGGTTATTCAAAAAATTAGAGTTTGAAGATACAGGTATATAGGGCTATCGATATATCAAGATATAGTGATTGATAGAAACGAGTACCTGGGGACATGAGGATGTACGAATCTAGGGACTATAAGTAGAGATACTAGAGATGTAGGGACGTAGGATAAACATAGAAATATATGTACACATACATCCAGTATATACAGTCGTGGACAAAATTAAGTGGGCAGGTATCATAAATAACAAAAGGTTAATTTAATTTAAGTAAGAATGCCTATAAATCAAAACTTTATTGTACAATTATATACATTAAATAAATGTTTTTTTCAAGTCGATAAAAACATTTTACGTTCTAAATTTAAAGTTTATTTAAAACATTGTAGCAAAACAAAAATTTTTTTACATTTCTGCAATGTCCACTTAATTTTGTCCATGAGTGTATGTACCTTATTGGTATTTAGTAATATTTGCAACTAGAAATGTTATTATTTAGTAATCATATTGAGGATATGGGCAACTAGATATAACAATATCTAAAAATATAGGTATCCAGGGATAGTGATATCCAGTTATATTGGTATCTAGGGATACACGTGTCTGTATGTACATATGTACATATGTAGGTACCTAGAGATGTAGCAATATAGCCATTCAGATATCTGGAGATATTACGTATCTTTCCAGTTAGATATCAAAGGAGCTAGGGATATCGAAATCTGCTAATATAGAAGGATCTAAAAAAAATTTAGGCAAGAGTCCCTAGAAAGGGACTTCCAATTCAATTTCACTCTTGAATTCAATATTTCGAATTACTATCGAACACTTCTATGTTGTAACTTACTAACATAATAATAGAACTAACAGTAATGTTTATAATAATAAGAATCATTCTTTTTCAACTTCATGTCATCCGAATTCGTGATAATGGACCAAGGTCGAAAATAATCGAATAAAAGCTAAGTAAAACAGCTTTTGGACGAAGGTACACTTGCTATGATTTTCCAGCAAGGCGGATCAAATATTCGACGAATGACAACGATCAACGATCACGACGATCGCGTTAAATCGTCTCGAAAATTGGGTCTAAACGACGTTTCTGTTCGCGACACTTCTCCGAAACGAGATTGTCGAGCTAATGAATGGCACTGGCATAGCGCGCCGAATGAAAATCGGTTTAAGAGCTGAAAGATCCGCGGGCAAACTGTTTCGTGTCGATAGCCCTTCAATTTTCAATACCGTTCCGGTATCTCGCGTTTTAACTCGATCGATTTACGTTTATTCAACTCGCTCTCGGTGTGTCGTTATACTCTTCGTTAATACGCGACGCGTGGATTTTATATTTTTGCAATTTCGGGATATTGGAAGTCGACGATTTGGAAATTTCGTGATTTCGGAAGCCGGGGATTTTGGAATTTAGGGATTTAAAAATTTGGCGATTTCGAAAGCCGGGGATTTTAGAATTTAGGGATTTTGGAAATCGGGGATTTAAAAATTTTTGGGAATTAGGAATTCGGGGATTTTGAAATTCGAACATCTAGGTGTTGGGGATTTTGGAGTTCGGAAATTTAGAAATTCGGGGATGTAGGTATTGGGGATTTATGAGTTCGAAAATTGGGAATTCGGGAATTGGGAATTTCGTGAATTGAGGATTCGGGAATTTAGGAATTTGGGGAATTAGGAATTCGGAGATTTTGGAATTTGGGGAATGTAGGTATTGGGGATTTTGGACTTCGGAAATTTAGGAATTCGTAAATGTTGGTATTGGGGATTTTGGAATTCGGGGATGTAGGTATTGAGGATTTAGGAGTTCGGAAATTGGGAATTTCGTGAATTGAAACTTCGGGAATTTAGGAATTTTGGGAATAAGGAATTCGGGGGTGCAGGTATTGGAGTTTAGGAGTTCCAAAATTTAGGAATTCGTGAATGTGGGTATTGGGAATTTTGGAATTCAGGGATGTAGGTATTGGGGATTTAGGAATTCGGGAATTGGGAATTTCGTGAATTAAAACTTTGGAAATTTAGGAATTTGGGGAATAAGGAATTCGGGGATGTGACATTAGAAATTTCGGGAATTGAGAATTCGGGAATCGGTAATTTGAGGGATTAGGAATTTCGGGAACAGAGAATTTGGTAATTTAGGAATTGAAAGATTTAAAAATTTGAAGATTCAGACATACAGAAATTTAAAGATTCGATAACTAAGTGACTTCGAAATTTGCAGAATTCCCACATTTGCCCATTCCGTAATCTAATCATCTATAAACCTAGAAGCCCGCAAATATATGCTCTTCTCTTCTCTGAAAATTTCTAAATTTCCAATTTGAAAATTGTAGTCTGTCGAAGACTTGCAATTATTCGAAATCCACAAATCTTTAACCTATAGACGCACAAACTAAAAAACAAAAAAAACTTCTATCCTAGTTACTCAACGATATCGCGTTCGCCGCTAATATCGCATTAATCTCGACGACCGGAGAAAGTGTATCTTAAAAAAATGTTTTAGGAAACCTATAAATTCCGAAGGTGTACGTATTCAGTGTCAGTTCGGATGTTCGTATATTGCCTAGTGCACTTTATGCCATCCGCTTTATAGAACCTTGAAAGTGTTTTTCGCTGACGGTGCTGGTAAATATTACCACGTGAGACCTGTTTCATACACGTGATCGTGTATTTTATCACGAACCAGGCCACGTTCCCTTAATTCTCTCTTGGTGACCACTCCGCGAAACACACGCTGTTCGCCAACCATAAACGAATAACCTTTGCCCGAATGAATCTTGATGTTGTGGACGACGGACGTGGACTATCTTCAAAAATTGACGCACCATTTTTTTTTTTTTTATTATCGGTTTCACATATCTTGGTGCCTTGTTACTTTATGATCCTTTTATCTAATAGAAAGCTTTTTACATTTTTTATATATATTGCGAGACCCTTTATGCTGTTTTATATTATATTATTTTATATTTCTTACATTTCTTGTAAGTGATTTTACGTTTTTTGTATTTATTAGAAGTTTCAGCATTTTTCGTATTTGTTGGAAAATATTTTGCATTTTTCATGTTTACTGGAAGACGGTTTATAATTTTTCTACGTGTATTATATGACGTTTTTCATTTTATACGTTTGTTACGAGATATTTTGGGTTCCTTACGTTTATTGGAAGACACTTTTTGTTCATTATTTATTGGAGGTCTTTTTAAATTTTTTTAAATACCTTATGACATTTTATGTTTTTTATATTTCTTGTAAGAAATACTATGCTTCTTACATGTAATGTGAGACATTTTACGTTTCCTTCTGCATCTGGTAATATGACATTTTACATGTCCTCCTACATCTAGTACGTGACATTTTATATCTCTTACATTTGTTATAAGAAATGTTGTGTTTCATATATTTATTAGATAATGTTCTATGATTTTTGTATTTAATAAAGAACATTTTCTATTTCTCGCATTTGTAAAACGCTCTTATGTTTCTTATGAGGCATATTATGCTTTTCACATTTGCAACGTTCCTTAGTGGTTCAAGGCAATTTAGTTTATCTATACTCGGCGTAAGCTACAGTAATAACGCTAAGAATTAGGACTCGAGAAATATGAGAGGAACTATAATGAAGTTCTAAGAAGAGGGAATCCTCGTTTTATTAGAAGTAAGGGTGATGAAAGAAATAACGGAATTCGGATAGTTATTTCATCGTTGCTTCAAATGGGTCACGAGATCGTGTTAATTTCACAATAACATTGAGATTGCCGATATTTGTTTTATAATTTCACTCGATATCTGCACAATTCGATTTAATTATAATATATTTGTATTTTCATCATTTTTTTAATTTGCTGTTCCTCAATAGTTTTGCTATTTGATGTAGATCAAAATTGTAGATGTTAAATTTGGGGTTTAGAAATTTAGAAATTTAGAAATTTAGACATTTAGACATTTAGACATTTAGACATTTAGAAATTTAGAAATTTAGAAATTCAGATACTTAGAAATTCAGATATTTAGAAATTCAGATATTTAGAAATTCAGATATTTAGAAATTCAGATATTTAGAAATTCAGATATTTAGAAATTCAGATATTTAGAAATTCAGATATTTAGAAATTCAGATATTTAGAAATTCAGATATTTAGAAATTCAGATATTTAGAAATTCAGATATTTAGAAATTCAGATATTTAGAAATTCAGATATTTAGAAATTCAGATATTTAGAAATTCAGATATTTAGAAATTCAGATATTTAGAAATTCAGATATTTAGAAATTCAGATATTTAGAAATTTAGAAATTCAGAAATTCAGAAATAGAGAAATTTGGACACTTAGACATTTACAAATCTAGAAATTTAGAAATTTCGGACTCCAATAATATAAAAATTAAAAAATTTAGAAATCTGGAAAATAGGTATTTGAGAATTTAGAAATGTGTCAAATAGAGATTCAAAAATTTATAAAATCGGGGAATAGAAAATTAAAAATTTAAAAATCTAGAGAATGGAAATTCGAGAATTTAGGAATCGGGGGAATAAATATTGGGAAATTTGAAAATTCGGATATGTACAAGTGTAAAGAACGAAAATTCGTAATACTCGAACATCAAATAGTCAGTAACTCCAAAACTAAGAAATTGGAAATTTAAAAACCAAACAATCGAGAAGTTTGGAATTCGGAATTCAAAAATATGGAAACCTAGAAATATGCAAATTGAAATACCTAGAATTCTAGAGAGTTGGTGGCGTACAAATTTTCAAGTACAAAACTTCAAAAACTTGTTACTACCTGTGGCTATACAACGCGTGGATTTTAATCTCCAACCTTATTAAATCACCCTCAAACCAAAAATTTCCGGAGAAATTAAACTTAACACTACACACCAGACATCTCGGTAAAAATTTTGATTGTAACTTTGATCAGAACCTCTCAAGAATTCAGATCGGGCGTTTCGAATGAAAACGGCAGCAATCTAATGGCTTATCTCCTCCAGAAGATTGTCGATTCTCGTTCGTTACCTCGGCTTTTTCATTTCCCTGCCCACCGAAATCTATTTCTATTATCCTAATTTCATTTCTCCGCTTCTTTCGCGTCGCATTTTCCCCGAGACAGTTCTCAATTTTTTTTTTCTCCTTCTCGCCGAACCTTTTTTTTTTCATGGAACTCCTCTTTCGTCGTGTCCCTTTCTCTAGCCGCTCTTTGTAGCTGATTAAAATCACACCGTTTTTCGTCGGGAGCTCAAAGGACCCCGTGTTATGTATGAAAAAGAAACCCGAGGAGGAAAAGAAAAATGAGAAGCGAAGTTTAGTGGGATTTCGTGCACGATCTCCCTGTAAAACATTCCGCGAGGAGAAATTGAAGGAACGTCTTTAAGTCGATGCGGACTCGCTGTTCTCTCTTCGGGGTTCTTCTTCGGGGTAATACCTTCTATCGTCTCGTTGCGATTGCGGCGCTGTCACAACGAGAATTAACATTAATTCTTGCTATCTACTCCGACGAAAAAAGAAATCGGTCTTTTTGCATCCATTTGGATCGACTTTTAGACGCCAGAAAGTTATGTTCGTTTTTACCGATATATTAAATGAATTCAATTTACTGTGCGCCGACGCTCTCTGTTCTCCTTCGGCAAATAAATACATGGACCAAACAGTTATTTCGTCCTTGTTTGCAGATGACGTTAATCTGATTTATGTGTCAACACTTAGTTTTCTTCGACAAGTGAATGTATGGCCTCGAGGATTATATTTGTAGGGAATCTTGTTAACGTTTTTCTTTACGATTTATTTTCCTCAGATATTTATTGATATGAAATGAAATTACTTTGTTTGTGTATATATATTGTATCTTTCTAATAACATTCAATTTATGAGCACGTCTCTATCGCTCAGAGACATCAACTCAAAACATGGAGTTTTGAATTAATGTCCCAATGTCTGCAATTAACACTAGAAGTACCGGCATTAAATGCATGCTTACTTTAAAACTGAAAATGAAGTAGAAAAATAAATAAATAAATATTGCAGCATAACCTAACATATATAAGCATTCATTAGCTCAATAAAACATGACAGACATTTTGACAAAAGGATAGCAATAAAATTTTGTAATAAAAAATGCCAAACTTGAAACCAGTCATTTTGACTGGTTGGTAGTTCTAGTGTTAATATTCTTATATCTATTGTCAGAAACTAAGCTTTGTCAACCCTTAACATTATAGATTACAAAAAAATACTACAGAATCGAATATGAATAGTAAAATATTCATATGAAATCATAGAACTGTGAAACAAAGAATATTTTTAGTCAAAGTGTCCAAAATTAATTCCGCTAGTGAATACCATACCCGTTTCTAGCTATAATTTTACACGTGCTTTATAAACCGCACCACCAAGTTAAAGGGTTAAAACTACGACACTGTTCGATATCACGAGGAGCATCAAACCGAATAAATCAGAACAGTGTCGCGAAGTAAATGACGGGAAACACGAACAAATATTAATCCCTTTCGAGTCGAGTGTGGGCTCCGAGGGGGAACGTCCGTGATAATGATTAATTATCGCATAAACGGGGGGTGGTTTCGTGCGAAATCGTTCTTCGCTCTCGAGGCGACTAATGCTCGCTTCCTGTATGCGAATAAACGTGTAAACACGATGGCCCCGCAGTCACGTAATTAAGGTACGCAGAATAATTATTATCGAACCGAGCCAGTGGTTAGGGCCTCGTTAATTTACCTCGATACCGGAGATAAACCACCTACGAACACCGGTCATTTCGATGAGTGGGCACGTGTGACTAATATTCGTCAAAATAACGCGTGTCCGTTCGCAAATTTAATTAACAGGTACGTATACGATTACGTTTGCACAGTTAGTAGCGAAGGTGATTTCCCTAGGGATGTGCAACGGGCAAAGTTGAGGTATCTCGTTCGTTATAGACGCTGGATGTACGAATTTAGAGATGTCGGAATTTTGGGAGTTCCAGCGTGTAAGAATACTGGGGAATTTAGGTGTTCATGTGATTTTGGGAGTTTGAGAATTTGGGGATTTGGGGGATTGAAGAGTATGGGATTTCGGTATTTAGGAATTTGGGGATTTAGGGATTTGGGAATTTGGAAATTTGGAGATTTGGAGGTTTGGAATTTCGCAATTTTTGAGTTTTGGGGATTTGGAATTTTAGAGTTTTGGAGTTTTGGAGTTTTGGAGTTTTTGACTATTGGACTATTGGAGATTTGGGGATTTAGGAATGTTGGGTACTTGGAGAGTTTGGGATTTGGGTGTTTAAAAATTTGGGGATTTGGGAATTTGAAGAATTAGAGATTTGGAAATTTGGAGATTTGGAGATTTGGGGATTTATGAATTTTGGGGGCTTGCAGACTTTAGTATTTGGATGTTTGGGAATTTGGGAACTTGTAGATTTAGAGATTTGGAATTTTGGTGATGTAGAAATTTGGGGAGTAAGGATTTCGGGGGCTTTGGAATTCGAGGATCCAGAAATTTGAGTATTGAGGAATTTGGAAATTTGCATATTTAGGGATTTAAGCAATCAGGTATTTATGGATTTGTGTATTTAGAAAATTTATGATTCGAGTGCTTCAAAATATTGTATCTTGAGAACCTGCTTATTTGATGAAAATTCAGTAATTCAAGTATTGGTGCTTTGGAAATTTCCGAATTTGATAATTCGACGAAATACTTTGATGATTCGGACTTTTTACGAATTGAAAACTTAAAAGAAGAAGAATGAGCTGTAACAGCCGTGCCGCGAGTTTAATTTTGAATGCGGAAAGTGTTCGTCTCGTGCATATGCCATGATCTCTCGACGTTCGTCTAAACTCGATACTTTCCCCTGAATATGTACATACACATTCGGCTGCGGAGCATTAGTACGAAGCAACAAGTAGAATCGTGTGTATGAAACCAGACTGTACGCGACGCGTGTGTTTCGAATTCATTTTATTTCCTTCTGACGGGCTTCGCGGTTCGTTTGAACGTCATAAAGTAAAATATCCTCCTTTGACGCATTAATAGAAACCAGTTTGGTCGTATAATTATGAATTTTACAAATAACGAGCTATTAGTATCCTTTAATATCCTTTTCTGTACAAAAAATGGGTTTAATAATACGGACTATAAGAATGTTACATTTTTATTCTGAAAAATTGTTGTATCACTGTTTGTTGTTGCAGTAATTGTTTTTCTTTTAATTCCAGAATCGTTTGCTTTAATATCGTGATGTTATTTTAGATCTATAATTAGATATTAAGGTTTTAAATTGTTGATATTTAGAGTTATCGTTATATTGTTTAGAATGCTTTAATATTTTTATATTTTATTATCGTTTTATTACTGAGAATATTTTCGTATTGTTATATTGTTGAGAAAACTTTAGTATCGTTATATTATTTTAAAATACAGGGTGTCCCAAAAGTGTTGAAGGAGCCAGAAATGGGAGGTAGGTGGGGCCAGTCTGAACAACTTTTTCATTTGCAAAAATGTCGTATGGTGCTTCATTTTTAAATTATTAACGAAAAACACCGACCAATCAGAACGCGAGAATCGCGCGCTACGCGATTCGATCGCGACCACGGCCAATTATAACTCGGGCCTACACTTCTGCCTCCGAGCGCGCGCGATTCTCGCGATCTGATTGGTTGGTGTTTTTCGTTAATAATTTAAAAATGAAGTCACATACGACATTTTTGCAAATGAATGTTGTTCAGAATGACCCCACCTACCTCCCATTTCCGGCTCCTTCAACACTTTTGGGACACCCTGTATGTACATATATTCAGTAATCGTTACTATAATTCCTGTAAACAACTTTTCAATATTTTCACCGATTGCTTCAAAATCCATAGTTGTATCTTTCCGCAATTCGTACCTGTACAAAATTTGAATTGCCGAAACTTGTTCAAAAATTCATCTCTACAGGCAGTTCTTCCAATTACAAGAAGTATCGGTCGCAAACGAAAAAGGTATACGTTGTTCGCTCCCAACGACGTTTTTCGTCCGTCACGAAACAAATGGTAGACACGCAACGAACAAGCAAGCGACAAAAAGATCCTCGACATCGGAACAAATACTTCATCGTTTCGGTGTCGTGTCCCAGCTACCCCCTTCGACAAGAACACCACGACGAAAACACGAGAGCCGGTTGTTTCTCTTCGACATTAATTTCCTAGAGCCACATCGAATCGGGACGAGACGCGACGTCCCCCGGGTGCAACCCGCGTGGCATGTTTCATCGTCGAAAAAACGGATGTTCCGTCAACGAGACCTTGATGGCGTTTCATAAACCGACCGTGGGTCCTCGACGCGATTTATAGACGCTGTTCGACGCGTTCTCTCCGCCCTGACGAGAATATTTTTCACGCGAAACCATCCCACGTGTCACCCAAGAAAATCGTCGGGATAGAATCTCGTTTTTGCGACGACGATCGAGCTCGAAACTAACAAAGTACTCCGGGGCCGGAAGTAATTCAACCTTTCGACGGAACGAACCTTCGAGATAGAAAAGACCGATGATGAATTCAGTGCCATCTGTATGTAAAATCTGTCGGAGAGTTCTACCGTACTCCATTTTTTATAATTAAATCATAGACCATACTGAATATTTATATATTCAGGCATTGAACAATTAAGTGTTACAATACGTGATTTACAGTGATTGCTATACATACATGATTTTATTGGTACTTCGTAAAATAGCATCGTGTTAAATTATCGAATCGGGTTGAAGAAATAATTCATCCTCCATTTTATGATGTTTTCCGATGATGAATTCATACAGTGCCATCTGTATGTCAAATCTGTCGGAGAGTTCTACCATATTCCATTTTTTATAAGTAAATCATAGATCATACTGAATATTTATATATTCAGGCATTGAACAATTAAGTGTTACAATACGTGATTTACAGTGATTGCTATACTGTAGTCGTCAGGATTAAAAATGCGGACTCCGGGAATCGAACCCGGGCCCTCAGTTTACGAGTCATCGACGCTCTCCCTGAGCCACTGGCCGCCGCTACCTTCGGGTGTTTTCGGGCGCTTTTTAACGTTCGGGCGTGCAAGGCTCCCCACCACCGATCCTTAACCGGGTACTATCCGACCCATTTTCCTAATTAACGAATTTATCGCCTACAATACATACATGATTTTATTGGTACTTCGTAAAATAGCATCGTGTTAAATTATCGAATCGGGTTGAAGAAATAATTCATCCTCCATTTTATGACGTTTTCCGATGATGAATTCATACAGTGCCATCTGTATGTAAAATCTGTCGGAGAGTTCTACCATATTCCATTTTTTATAAGTAAATCATAGATCATACTGAATATTTATATATGCAGTCATTGAACAATTACAAGCAACTACAATACAGGATTTACAGCGATAGCTGTACATGTATTTTGTTGATACATCGAAAAGTAGCATCGTGTTAAATTATCGAATCGGGTTGAAGAAATAATTCATCCTCCATTTTATGACGTTTTCCGATGATGAATTCATACAGTGCCATCTGTATGTAAAATCTGTCGGAGAGTTCTACCGTACTCCATTTTTAATAATTAAAACGTAGAACATACTGAATATTTACATATACACAGACAGTGAACAATTAAGTACTACAATACGTGATTGCTATACATGATATTTTATTGCTACTTCGTAAAATAGCCTCGTGTTATATTATTGAATCGAGTGGAAGAAACAATTCATCCTCCATTTTATGATGTTTTAAAATTTCGTACAAAAATAAATCGTGGAACTCTGAGGAAAAGTAACATATTTCGTTTTACTCGTTTATTTAAGAAAAAATTATACATTGTAATAGTGGATATAAATTATAATTATGTTTAAAATTTGTTCGTTCGTTTAACATAATAGAATGTAGAGCGTCAGATGTTAAATCAAATTTTAGATGCTCGATCAGATTTTAAATACCGAAGGAACATCAAATTTTCAATAGCTTCTAAAAAATGTCAAATTTGAAATGAAATAAACTTGGAACATAATCTAAATTACGTTTATGCATATTTCGCTCTCCATAGACAAATATCTAGAAACGTGATCGAAGCACCGAAAAGCACAAATATTTAACAATTCACTATGAACGAAAAGCGTTTAACTCGCGTAAAACGTCGAATTGATGCAAATATCGAAGCGATTTCCATCGATAGAGTTAATAATAATTGAACATTATTTTTATCGGCGTTAAGAGCACCGTTTCATTGAACATTCTGAGCTCGTGCAGCATCTTATAAGTACTTGGACGAAACCACGATCGGGGAACTAAGAACAGGACGATGCCTTCGGGAATTCGTTTCCTCTAGGATCCTGGAAGTTCCTTTGAAATCGAGGACACCGAATAAATCATTGGCTTCGCTCTACGAAGAATAACTGGAACATGCAATGGAACTAGCTCGATTCAAAGGCGCCCCGTGGAACGTTTTCTTCTCACGGCCGTTTGAAGCTGGTCAAAAGTAAAAAAAAAGAACGCCGAATAACCCTGAGGGTAGAAACAGTTTTTTATAAAACATTTTTCTTCGGCAGTCGATAGAGGCAGTCAGTTGTTTCCACTTTATTGAGTATACAAATTACTCGTATAAATCATGAATATGACTCGTTCATTTATAACGAATGTGTGCGTGTGATTATGCATTTTATGCGTATTCATATAACTTTTTTTCCGTGTGATCGTTTCACTTTATTAAGTAAAAATCACTGATTTTTCGCTGTAACAGAAAATGAAACATACGAATGAATTCGGTTTTCAATTATTTTAATACGTTAGCAACTCAGCCATTTTGTATTGAGATTATCAACAAAGGCGTATATGTTATTATTTTCAGTGTGCTTCAAGCTTTAAACTGATGTAACATAAGTATCGTTTTGTAATACTTTTCTGTCATGAAATCCTGATTGACACGTGTTACACATTATATAGATTGAAACTGATTATTGTTTACTACAATTGGCAATCAACCATTTTGTATCAAGAATGTCAACGAAACCTTGATATATTTATTTTCACCACACCTTGAGCTGTAAATTGATGTAGCGTAAGTACCATTTTGAGATACTTTTCTGTCATGAAATCCTGCTTGACACATGTCAGACTTCGTGAGCGTGGAAATTGATCATTGTTTACTACAATTGACAATCAACCATTTTGTATCAAGAATGTCAACGAAACCTTCATATATTTATTTTCACCACACCTTGAGCTGTAAATTGATGTAGCGTAAGTACCATTTTGAGATACTTTTCTGTCATGAAATCCTGCTTGACACATGTCAGACTTCGTGAGCGTGGAAATTGATCATTGTTTACTACAATTGGCAATCAACCATTTTGTTTCAAGAATGTCAACGAAACCTTGATATATTTATTTTCACCAAACCTTGACCTGTAAATTGATGTAGCGTAAGTATCATTTTGAGATACTTTTCTGTCATGAAATCCTGCTTGACACATGTCAGACTTCGTGAGCGTGGAAATTGATCATTGTTAACTACAATTGTCAATCAACCATTTTGAATAAGAGCACTAACAAAACGTCTGCCTAAAAATTTTCAAACCTCTTAAACTTTTAAATTGATGTACCGTGAATGAAATTTAGAGGTACTTTTATGTCATCGAGTTTCAACTTTCTACATTTCGCAACTGCTTATTCGATAACGATCTTAGAGTGTAATACGTAGAAAACAGGCATGCTTTAATATATCGCATATTAATTAGTTGTATTACACTAAAATAATTATTCGAATAGAAATACAGTTTGACTAAAGTATCGCAAACGAATACCAGTAGCCGAGACGAAAATAAAGAAACGAATCATTTCGACGATAAAGTTTCGTTTCCTGCGCGGAATATCAACATTGTGCTATCTGATTGCGCGATATTAACGGCGATCGTAAATTTTCCCGGATCACGTGCATCCGGTAATTATCTCGTTCTACGCAGCGGCCGTGCATCGTCATCATCGCCAAAAATATACAGATACAAGCTCTTGTATCTTGCCGCAATTCCTCTTTTCCCGCGGACGGCCGTAATTTTGTTTATGGCATTCGCGGCCGGGTGATAACGAATGGTAAACACGGACGACAATGAACCGATACGAAACAATGTCTTGCCCTTGTTTTCTCTCGTGTTCTCCGCTCCCAACGCGTTTCCATTTACGCCGAAAAACGATCAACTTGATTCGTACATCGATTATCAAACTGTACGGGTACCATTTTTCTTTCGCGGTGAGAAAATGAGTTTCTTTTAAAGAAATAAGTGATAATTTGGTTTGTGGGAGTGTCCTGCTAACGGGATTTTATGGTAATTAGCTCAGCAGGGTATTAACCGGAGAACTTCTGGTAATCTATGTTAATTACCATTTAAATAACAACAATGTACATATAATATACAGTGTATGTATAATATGCAATGCACATGTAATATACAGTGTACGTATAGTATACAATGTACATTAATATAAAATGTACATATAATATGCAGTGTACGTATAGTACACAATGTACATTAATATAAAATGTACATATAATATGCAGGGTACGTATAGTACACAATGTACATTAATATAAAATGTACATACAATATGCAGTGTACGTATAGTACACAATGTACATTAATATAAAATGTACATATAATATGCAGTGTGCGTATAGTATACAATGTACATTAATATAAAATGTACATATAATATGCAGGGTACGTATAGTACACAATGTACATTAATATAAAATGTACATACAATATGCAGTGTACGTATAGTACACAATGTACATTAATATAAAATGTACATATAATATGCAGTGTGCGTATAGTATACAATGTACATTAATATAAAATGTACATATAATATGCAGTGTACGTATAGTATACAATGTACATTAATATAAAATGTACATATAACATACAATGTACATATAATTTTACAAAAGATGCATCAAAATTTTGCGAATCCTCTATCAAGGATTTTGCAGATCCTCCATAAAGAAATAAAATTGAGAACTAATAGAATGGAACAAAAATCGAATGAAAATCGATACGACAGAAACACTAAGAAATCTGAACGTCGCAATAGATATTCTTCTCCAGAAAACTGCAACAGAAAATAGTTAAAAAAATTCCACGGCGGTCAAACACGATTTCGCACTACAACACTAAAATTACCATTTCACTATGACCTACTTTAAATTGCGAAATTTGTTAAGATGGTTTTATTGAAATTTAATTATCAATATAAACAATCACTGTGTGCGTTGATTAATGTATCGTCGTTTATTCATTCATTCTTCGACTTCGTTTTTAACTTCAATGTAATAGTCCATAAACGTCGGTAGTTTTGGTGTCAACAATCTTAAATAACATCTTGACAAACTCAACAACGAGTTTAACAAGGTAGCTCGAGGCGAGACAAATTTTTCTGCCGAAAATTGTTTGACCATTTCAAAGTGCCGGAACGGAGCGAAACGAGGACCCGACGTGACCCGTTAATTACTATCCTTCGCACTAACGCGGCGCATGACAATACGGCACCTAACTCGGTCTATTAACAGGATGCTGCGCTACGAAGTTGCCTTCGCTACGAAATTAGCGACAGTTCGGTTACACAAACTGAAATATCGGTCGGCAAGATATCGGGCAGCGAGGGCAGCGATAATTAACGCGAACAGTTTCGTCAGAAAATTTATTGTCCTCGGAAGCATGTATCGGGTTGTATGGAGTATTGCTAGAATGTTATTTGTAACTTGGAGAATGGCATTTGTGATAATTACGCGCATCAACGTCCTTAATTAGTATTTCTGTCCGGTTCGAACACCGAATTAGTTGTTACGTTCTTTTACGGTTTTATTAGTATTCACATTTTTCTTTTATTCGTGTCGAAATCGCATGTGCGTATCGGACTGCATTTTTATTTACCTCGGTTATAAAGTCACTTCATTAGAGAAACTATTTTTACTTGTTTCGCGTAAATTAAGGAACCATTTCCTTTACACATTATACCGTCTTGCATTGAATTTCAACGCGTACTGTTGTCACACGCGTTGTATCGCCGCAAGTTATTTCGTCACACGCCGCGTTCTTTCACGCGCAGTGTGGCCGTATTTTGTATATCGCCTCTTGTTATATTGCCACGCTCGGTATCGCCACGCGTAATATCTTGTTACGCGCTGTATTGCCACGCGTTATATCGCCACGCGCCGTATTTCGTTGCGCGCTGTATCGGCACGCGTTATATTGTAACATCCGCATTTCGCTACGCGTTGCATCTCCGCTTATTATGTTGCCACGCATTATATCGCCACGCGCCGTATTTCGGTACGTACTGTATCGGCACGCGTTATATCGTAACATCCACATTTCACTACGCGTTGCATCTACGCTTATTATATTGCCACGCATTATATCGCCACACGCCGTATTTCAGTACGTACTGTATCGGCACGCGTTGTATCGTAACATCCACATTTCGTTATGCGTTGTATGGCCGCTTATTGTATTGCCACACGTTATATCACCACGCGCCGTATTTCGTTACGCGCTGTATCGGCACGCGTTGTATCGTAACATCCACATTTCGTTATGCGTTGTATGGCCGCTTATTGTATTGCCACACGTTATATCACCACGCGCCGTATTTCGTTACGCGCTGTATCGCCACGCGTTATATCGTCACATCCGTATTTCGTTACGCGTTGTATCTCCGGTTATTGTATTGCCATGCGTTATATCACCACGCGTTGTATCGGCACGCGTCGTCTTTCGTCACTTGCTATATCGCCACTTTCATATTTCATTACGCGTTGCATCACCGCGCATTGTATCGCCGCATTATATCGATGCCACTGGAAATAAAGTTTGTCGCACAATTTTCCTAGGTTAACAATCGGCGAAATCGCGAATTCGCGAGGAAAAGTATCATCACGCGTTGAATTATAACGAAGATAGAACTTCGGGAAGCTTTTACTCGACCCAACTTCCATAACTTTGAATAAATATTTAAATGGTCCGACATCGTTGAAAGAAATTTGCATACTTGATGTAACAATTTTTCTTTCGCCGATGTTCGCGCAACGCAATAATTGCTAACTGCTATCGCGGGGTGGTACGTTTTCCCGTTGTTGCAGATTTCAGTTCGCTGAAAGTTGTATCGTTTTATTCTTCTGGACGCGACCCAACAACGTTATAAATCCCACGGGCCTGGAAATGCATTTGATAATAAACACGAGTGCACGCTCTTTATTAGAACAATTCTTCCACGCCTTGTCGCGTATATCATACAGGAAACTATGCAATTTGTTCTCTCGCGGACAGGATATTGTTCCCGTTTCACGAAGCTCGTCATAAAAATCGCGACAGCTGTAAAAATGATCGTTAAACGTGCTGCATCGTGTCGTAACACGCATGATTGATAAAGTATCCTGCAATTTTTTGTTACTTGATTAATTAAAAACCGCGCTTTATGTCTGTTCATCTGCCACAAAGTTCATTCGAGTATTATTGGTAATAACAAAATGAAAATCTTCCTTCGAACATACGATAGCAATTTTAATAAAATAAATTTTTCTAATACCTAATTCCTTGAGTATAAACAAATTTATTTAGTTATAAAAATGAACAATTTAGTGTCCGTAAGATATTTTATTCTTTGCGCAGAATCAATTTCAAGCATCATACGTTTTTAGAAATGGCGAATGTTAAACGCAACGGCGTAATATCTTCTGTCACGAATGCGTATATTTTTCTCTCGGAGGCGGTAAAATAATTGCTCCTAATATCAAAAAGTCTAGAGTATCTCCTTTATAAAAAATATTCGAACACCGCAGCCAGGTTATACCTCATTAAAGCAAACTTTTCCCTTGGTACCGGTTTGTTTACGTTGCTGCAAGAAAATGCATAGCCCCGACGAAAACAAAAGTCTGCTATGTATAGCAACCGAGCTAAGTAAGCCGCGAGTTTATATTTACACCATAAAAATTACACCATAAAGAGCAAACAACGCGAATCCTTTGACAACGAGGTCACAGAATTCACTGAAATGAAAATGTTCTTTCTAGATTCCGAACATCGATTCCGTGACCTAAATCAATTTCTCCTCTTTTCTGATTTTAAATGATGTTTTGAAACAACTATTCTATCGACGTTTGCGTGATCCACGAATTTCATTAGTCTAAGAAAATTCATTATGTAATTTACAAAAAATTAACACTAGAACTACCAACCAGTCAAAATGACTGCTTTTAAGTTTGGCATTTTTTATTACAAAATTTTATTGCCGTCCTGTTGTCAAAATGTCTGTCATGTTTTATTGAGCTAATGAATGGTTGTATATGTTAGGTGATGCTGCTATATTTATTTATTTATTTTTCTACTTTATTTTCAGTTTTGAAGTAAGCATGCATTTAACACTAGAACTACCAACCAGTCAAAATGACTGGTTTCAAGTATGGCATTTTTTATTACAAAATTTTATTGCCGTCCTTTTGTCAAAATGTCTGTCATTGGGCTAATGAGTGCTGGTATATGTCAGGTGATGCTGCAATATTTATTTATTTATTTTTCTACTTTATTTTCAGTTTTGAAGTAAGCATGCATTTAATGCCGGTACTTCGAGTGTTAAAGAGCGAAATAAACTTTCGATTAGTAATCAAAATTCTATGAAACTACAAATTATTCTACATATAAGTTTCAGGGAAATTCTTCGGTAGAATATATCGTTTTTCTACAAACTATACGAAATTTAAGTCACGAACTTCATAGTTGATTCTGTTTTGGTTTCGATGTTTAATGCGAACGCGAGCTTCGTGCTCGGTTTAATATTAATTCCAGTCACGAGACAAACGCGAGATGGCAAAAAAGTCGAAATTTAATTTCACGAACTATGATCCGTCTCTGAAAGCGGCGCAATTTCGTTCGTGGTAAAAGAATTTCGTCGGGAAATATGATAGACTGTTGTTTAACCGAATACTGCGAGCCGAATAAATATGATCGAGTCAGCGTTACGGTGTTAATTAAACTCGTGAATATTTAAATTGACATACCGACATTATCGCGATTAAAATATTAACGATGAATCGTACATCGAGATTTCTCGACATCCACGGTGCTCCATATTAATTTAGGCAATTTCCAACGTTCGAGAATAATTTGCTGCTGAACATTAAATCTTCCTTGTTACGTGTAAACTGTAGCCGCTAATTGCAGGCAATTTCGTAAATAATTTGCAACCCTTTTGCAATGCCTGTTTATCAACTTATCGTGAAGAAATTTGAAGGAAGAATTAGCGTTGTTCTCTTGCAACTTGATTTTAGCAATATAATTGTAATTAGGGTAATTAGTACAAGTACATTAATTACTTAATATAGTTATACCGATATTTATTAATAGAATTAATGGCATTAATTATGCAAGCTGTTCCGTACAATTAACACTGAAATTTTATTATTCTCGTACTTTCAATATTACAAGGACGCGTAATACAACTTTCTTCTTCACACGCCGAAATACAATGATCAATCCGTAATAGCTTGCGTCTTAACACGTTGCTTCCTCACTCGCCGAAAATACAATAAAACCCTCGCTGGCCTCCTCCGGGCCTTTTATGTCGTCCATTCCCCCGCCACGCCTCCCATCAGTTTTGCTGGTTTCTCGAAAGATCACCCTACCCCGAATTCTCGAAAAATCGGTACCACCCTTCGCCGAATCTTACTACGCCGCTCCGCCGCGGCCGAACCGCCGTGCCACGCGCCGACACAAGCGCCCGCCGGCAGCCCGCCCGGCCCGCGGCCGCACCACCGTGCCGCGCGCCGACAAAGCAACCCGCCGGCAGCCCACTCGGCCCCCGCCGACAAACGCAACGGCACTCTGGAAATATACGCAGCTGAACGCAGCGGTTCGCGGTTTTAATCTATATTTCTGGAAGTTTCTGGAGACGCCGCAAAGGAATGAACGATTTCTTATTTCGTGACCGACGTTCGCACCCAAACGATTCTCTGAAACTCAAGACTCTTTACCGACTAAATGTTCTTCTATTCTGAATTTTAGAATATACCGTCCGTCCTTTGACCACAGTTGGCTTTGTCCTCTTTGACAATAATTGTTTGCCGCTTTCTGGCTATCGTTTTATATCGCTTTCTTAAATTATTATATACCGATTTCGGGGCCAACGATCACGCAGACAGCCTTACCGGTCGCGAGACGAGCCAGCTCGTCCCCTTCCGGGTCTTACCTCTCCCGAGCAGCATGGGCTCTCGGTGCTATGGTAAGGACCACCACTCCCGGGCGGATTTTAACCCCCGGTATTACGGTGGCTTTTTCTACGCCAAACACTCTTGATGCTGGCGGGTACGGCCACGGGTTTCCCCGTGCACGTAAAGGCTTCTAGGCATGGGCGAACCCATGCACTACTGCCTGTGAGCTAGCTCACCCGAAATCCCTATAACTACTAATAATTCGGACGTGTATTTAATATTTCAAATGATGTTCAATTTTCTGGCTCTTTGTGCCAAATTCGTTTGCTTCTATCCGTAACACAAGCAATACAATTATTCTGGCAATGATATATGTAATAATATGTATATATAAATTATGTATAATAAATAATTGCTGTTATATGTTTTAGCTTTGTGGATAAGTATATTGTTATATGTCTATGTAATTCTATATACATTATGTATGTACATAATTTATAAACATTATTACATGTATGTATAATTATGTATACATAATTACATATATAATTACAAAATACATATAAAAGTAATTATTTATGATATTTTGTATAAATGTAGTTTTCGGATTTTTAGTAACCATTTATCTACAATTATTTAAAAAATGTCCAAAATGTTTGATATTAAATAGTTCGTCTATTTGAGCCAATTTTAAGAAAATTGAACATTAAAAACAAAATCTGAAATCTTGTTAGACGAACGATACAAATTATGAAGAAGCATAAGAATTTTTTGAAGAGAAAAAATTGGATTCTCGGAAAAACAGTTTTTAGTTTCGTCGATAGGAAATTTTATTTAAAATGTCGATATTAAATTATGGCGACCGCGAAGTCGGGATAAAACTATAGTAATTGGATGAAACGTGTTACGTGAACTTTTTCTTTGACTGGAATCAAATTTATTACTCGAATTCAACGACGCCATCGTACGGGAAACATGCGATCGATCGCAACTTCCGGGAATAATCCTTGATGGAGGATGTCGGTGTTTAACGCCAGTCGAACGCTAAATATAATCTAACAAGTTAAACAGTTTCGTGTACAAGGATACGAAGCCTGTAAACAGCGCTATGTATTTTTGGAACTTAAACATTTATTTGCTGTCATGGCAATTATATTAGTTATCAGAATGAAACTGGGGGAAATTAATTTTCTCGTTCGTCTGCTGCTTTACTTTCAGAAGAAAGATGTCACCGTTCCAATTTTTTTTTTCAAACGGAAATTATAATTTTTTCTTTATTCTTCTATCAAAGGAAACATATTAGTATTTTAATATTTTGAATGTTGAAATGTAAATAAAAATGAAAGTATAAAATTAAATTGTTAATTTTCATTTTATTCTTCTATCACAGGAAATATTATATATTAGTATTTTAATATTTTGAAAGTTGAAATGTAAATAAAAATGAAAGTATAAAATTAAATTGTTAATTTTCATTTTATTCTTCTATCACAGGAAATATTATATATTAGTATTTTAATATTTTGAAAGTTGAAATGTAAATAAAAATGAAAGTATAAAATTAAATTGTTAATTTTCTTTTTATTCTTCTATCACAGGAAATATATTAGTATTTTAATATTTTGAAAGTTGAAATGTAAATAAAAATGAAAGTATAAAATTAAATTGTTAATTTTCATTTTATTCTTCTATCACAGGAAATATTATATATTAGTATTTTAATATTTTGAAAGTTGAAGTGTAAATAAAAATGAAAGTATAAAATTAAATTGTTAATTTTCATTTTATTCTTCTATCACAGGAAATATATTAGTATTTTAATATTTTGAAAGTTGAAATGTAAATAAAAATGAAAGTATAAAATTAAGTAGTCAATTGTCTTTTTATTCTGATACTTGAGAAGATGTATCGTCATCTCGATATTTAAAAAATTGAAACATTTCCCGATTTAGTGTTGGTAATTTGCAACATAAAAATAAAAATCAATGCATTGAAATAAATTGCATATATTCTCTTTCTTGTAGTATTTGAAAAAACACGTTGTTATTTCGATCTTTTGAAAATGTTCTCAATTCATTTTTATTTTTGTATCCTCGCGAATTTGTCATTATTTCAGTATCTTGAAAATAGAAACATTGTCAATTTTGTTACTAATAATTTATACAATGAAAATAAAGAATCAAGTTGTTCATTTTCCTTTTGATCACCACATCGATATTTTAAATAAAAATAATATCAATTGAAAGTAAAAATATTACAAATTTCCTTTACATTTCTGTGCCAAATAAAATAGGTAATTATTTCGGTGTTTCGGTTGTCAGTTTTAATGAATCATAATTTTTCAAACCGAAGGTGGGGAAAGTCAGACAATAACTCTTTATTCCCTCTTTTACCACGGCATTAAAAAAACGCGTTAACGAGGCCCATAATTTCATTATTTAATGAATGAGAACATTATCGGTTTCAATGGTTGGCTAAGCACGGGGATCCATAATGAACCGTTAAATGGGAATTTAATACAACCATTGAATTTCTGGTAGATTGGAAACTAACCCGGAATCTCGTCTTTCTGTTTAAATGCGTATCGAATCAAATTAACAAACAAAACATATTCTGATCTTGCATTTGCATGGTTACAAAATCATAGCTATCTGGTTTTATGATAGTCGAAGAAACAATAAGAGATCAAAGTTAATGCAAAAGGGTACAATTAAACGGAAGATAAAGCGAAAAGCATGGATTTAAGTTCGGTTAAATAATTACTGAACGAAAAAGTACACGACGTTTCTGAATATCGTAAGGTTCATTTGGCAAGTAATTTTCCCTCCGTTAAAATAACTGGGACAGTCAGTTACGTCTCGTTGTATCATTTTCATTTCAACAACAATTTTATCTTTACGAGAGTATGGAGCATTAGAGTGATACCGAGAAAAAACCATTTTTATTTTTACGACTGTCTTAAATGGTGCCTTTAATGCTGTTCTTGGCAACAGATTTTGTTGAACTTATCTTCGACCATTTTGCTGCGTTTTACTTCGGAGTCGGGTTAACTGCTGAGGAATTGGATAAGTTAGTAAATTTAATTGCAATTTAGTTTATTCTAATTCTAATGCCGGTGTTTAGAGAAAATAATTATTTATTCAATACGAATAAAATATAAAATGCTTCTAACAAAATATTCTAATAAAATTCGAATAAAGTATAAAATGTTTCTAACAAAATATTCTAATAAAATTCTAATGAAATATAAAATGTTTTAAGGTAGAAAATGTTTGAAGGCCGAAATTACAAAATAACAAATATCAGAAGTTCAAAAATGTTGGAGTATAAAAATGTACGAATTCTAAAATTCCAAACCTACAATATCTCAATATTCTGAAATATCGAGGTTCCAAATGTAGGCATTTATTAGTTATGAGTAGTTATGAAAGGGTCGGACGGGGTCGTAAAAAGTGTTAGGGAAGTAACATAAGTAGGGTGGTCGCAATGGGTGAGTGCGTAACGTCGACGACTACAAATCTAAGGACCAGGGTTCAATTCCCAGCAGCCGGGGTTCCCAATTTTTTCCGGATATTTACGATTTCTCGGGTCTACAAGTTTCAGAATTTTCAAGAGTTCAAAATCGCAACGTTTTCTAGATCGCAAAATTCTATAATTTCAAAATTCCAAAATCTCAAGATCTAACAATTCTACAACTCCAAACTTCTAGTTTCCCAATGCAATTCCAGACTCGCAATTTAAAATCTCCAAAATTCCAAAATCCCAAACTCGAATAGTTTCCAAAATTCAAAAATCGCGCAACTCCAAAACTTCAAACCTCTGAAATCCCAGAGTCCTGAAATTCCAAAGTTTCAAAATCCCCAACTCGCACAGTTTCCGAAATTCCAAGGACCCAAAATCGCACAACTCCAAAACTTCCAAATCTAAAAAATCCCAAACTCGCGTAATTCCAAACGTTTAAAAATTTGCCAAAATCCGAGACTCCCACAACTGCAGAACTTCATGTTCCTAAAATCCCAAACTCGCATAGTTCAAAAAATTTCAAACTTCCAAAATCTCAAAATTCTTTGTAACTCGGAAACTTCAAACCCCCGAAATTCCACATTCCCAAAATCGAAAAACCCCAAAATTCGACAATTCCAAAACTACAAATCTCTAAAATCCCAAATTCGCGTAGTTGCAAAAATTTCAAAGTTCCCCAAAGTCTCAGACTTCCACAATTGCACAACTTCATATTCCTAAAATCCCAAACACGCATAGTTCCAAAAATTTCCCTAAATATTCCCAAGATTAGAAAATCCTACAATCCCAAAATCCGACAACTCCAAAACATCAAACTCTCGACGATCCAATATTCCCCTATCGCGAAAACGGCGAATCTGAAAATTCCAAAATACCGAGCTCCCGAATATCAACCTAATCCCGGTGTTGCATAACTCTCCCGTTAAGCGGAAGCAAGGAAGATAAAATCGCGAAAGTGGCGTATTGCACCAAATACCCGTAACCTTGAAAGTCAAGGGGTTAACTACTTTCACGAGTGCAGTACATCGGAGCGGGGAATGCAATTATGCTCTCGAACAGTCTGTAACAATGCCGTTCGGACATTGCTATGCAAATCTCGTTCATAGGTCATTGTTTCGGCACAAAGTGCAATAGGCGTGCTGCGAATAACTTGCTCGAGCGTCCCGTTTCGTAAGCTGAATTATCGGCATTGCTCGGTAGTACGTAACTATAAATATTTGTATCATTCGATCATTTATCCGACGCGTTTCCGCGAAAATTGTGTCAGTCATCGTTGCCCGATAATTATGGTAGTTCCATAAACGACAAATCTCGATTTACGGTGAACCGCGGACGATTCCGTGAATTCGATATCGATTTTAATTAGCGGCAATTACCAACACAAATACCGTTACGCGTCGCGTCATTAGCTTCGAGTGATGTCGATTAATCGCTCGCATTTATTAATCGCTGTTTCTTTAAAGAACGATTTATTTCGGAACGCTGCGATTTCCCGTAAAATCGCTCGACGAATTCGAGAGCTCGTCGTTTTGCTAGTCGTTTTAATTTTCTGTTAAGACGACGTTAACGAACGCTAGAAAATAATTGAACGTATCGAGGAATCGCCCGAACGGGGTGAGGAATTTTTTTAATTAAGAATACCGATTCGTTGTTAGGAAATCGAGTCGGGAAGCATTTTAATCAGCGTGATTCCCGGTTAAGCTCCCGAGTTCCCGTTGTCCCATTTATTATTTCAACTTACCGGATAAAACATCGTATAAATTAAACGTAGCGTTACAACCGTACGAGCTGGAACTTTCAATTAGAATTACGATCTCCTCGAGCTGCATCCGAATTAATAATGGTAATTACTCGAGTCCCGAATTGATCGGATCCGTAACGTTGCCGAGTCTTCGGCCAATTAATGGCCGTTTTATCGCCGCGATTCGCCGGTGAAAATAAGTTGTTTAGTCCCACTATTAAGTTGTAAGGTCCTTATGGCCAACAGTGCCCTTAGTATTAGAATAGATTTTAGACTTGAATACAACAACTAGCCATAAGTCCGTCATCCCATCGAAGGGTGGAGGACCGCACTGTGGCAGCCATAAATTTAGGAAGCCATAAAGACTCGCGAACTTCCCTGTAGTTTTTTCTAGTTATTATTCGCATCTCGTCGTCAGATTAACATTTTCACCTTTTCCGATCCCGTTATTTCTAGCATGATAAGCCAAAATCAACGCGCTTCCTGGCCCGTATTACTTGCCACGGTTAAAGAAAGAAACTTGTAAGATTTGCGAGTGAAAGGGTCCAGAAGGGCGTAAACCTTTGCTTCCCTTCCACAAAATTGTAGATTTCACTCACCCAATCGGAATCATTCGTGCCCGTCAAGACTACATGACCGAGGTGTCGTGAAGTTTGAAATTAGTTAGATACATCAGAATAAGAATAAGAACGAATAGTTTAGAAGTGTAGAACAAGTCATGAAATCTCGAACATAAGTATACAAGCTCGACTCGAATTAACATATTTTAGAAACATAGATATTTTGTATAGTCTCCAACCACTGGAGTGGTCCTTCGAGTACAAGTTATAGTTAGTGCAATAAACTTAGTCGGCACACCACGTGCAATATACAACAGGGCTCGAACGAATTTATTTCAATCGCGAGCGTTAACATAAGCTTACCGGCCGTCAAAGCGGACGCGATGAGTTACGTTCGAAATCTCGCGTAGCCGAAGGAAAAAATATTCCGTTTGAAGTTGCCGAGAGAATTCGAATCGTCGAACGGTGAAATTAGAATGGCAATTTCATCGTTCGCGGAATTTCGTGACGAGAACGGTTTCTAGCCGCGAGAACCGACGTCGGTGAAAGAAACGTCGAATTACGCGATTTCCAACGATTCGCACAAAGCAACAGCAAATAAATAACAGCTTGTAATTCGATTTGTCGTTTCCCGTCGACGTCTACATTTACCTCGGCCAGCCAATTACGGACGGGGCTTTTTTGCGCTTGATACGTCGCTAATTTCTTCGACGGACCGTGAGAACGAACGAACAGAGAATTCTAATTAACAAACGAAACGTATCGAGTAATCTGTTAACTGGTCATGCGAAACGGCGCTGAATTCGCAAGGGCGAGTCAACCCGTTCAGAGTAGCCTTTCAAAAATAATTTTATGGAGTCTCGTTGCATGTCCTCCGCCATTTTTCTTGTAATCCATAGTGATCGAAACAGAGACGTTATAATTTTTGATACGTACTGTTTACAATGATCGTAATTGATTGTATGCGAATTTTTCGATTCTTAGATTATTAAATTTTTTAATTTATTTGTAAGCACCACTTATTATCTTTGTAATAATCATAATGGATAGCACCGGAATAAGGATGAACATTATAATCGTTAAATATTATCATCTTCATATACGTATAATTCATTGTATTTGCAATATATTATTATATAGTTGTTAAATATAAATTTAAATTAGAATGAAGGCATGCGTGAAAGAATGTACTCTTTCTTTTTTGTGAAAAACACTGTATGCAACAATCCTGTATGTAATTTTCTTTTGTTTATGTATAATGCATATTTTTGTGTAGCATATCTATTATTACACAAACTACCTGCTATATATTGTAATTAAATTTTAACTAAGTAAAATACTTTAACTAAGTTTTAACTACTTTTAAGTTTTAACTAAATTTTAAATTTTGACTATATAAAATTGTAAATTAGGAGATAATTTTACATATATTAATTAAATTTTAACTAATAGCAGGTACATATTTGGAATTATTCTTCGAAGTACGTCGACCATTTTGTCTAACGTACCGCCATCTTACTACCACATTTCGGTAAGATTGTAACTTGCCGAAGTATCTCATTTTTATTGCAACGAACGTGACGAAAAAGTGGCTGAAAATATCATCAGGAGAGCATTTCAATTTTGATAAGTTCACTATAAGGTTTTTACTATACGCAACTCGTGGAAATAGCTTGCAGTTGAATATGTGATATCCTACATAAAATGAATGAGAGACTCCTGCGTAACGCAGATAAGGGTTTCATCGTACACATGTTTCAATAGGGTTTATGCGGAATAATTCTTTCTGTTTCGTGTTCTATCGCGTATTATAGTAATTGAAACAGTAATGAAATTATATTGTCGACGAAATATCTCGCAACCTCTATCATTCGCTAACGAACAGTAATGCTCGTTATGGGCGCGAACTATAACGAGCGTTCCATCAATAAGTTTCTATTGTGCTTCGCTATTGAACACTTCGGAATAATTAAATGTTGTCACCGATAACGCGAACGCGGGTCTAGTTGATACACTGTCGCGTAGTAAATTTATGAAATAAAATTAAGGAATATATTCCTCCAGTTTTGGTGATACACACAGGGGGTCCCACAATCATGGTACGAACCGAAAAGGGGTGGTAGGTGGGGCTATTCTGAACAACTTTTTCCTTTGCAAAAATGACGGATGAGGCTTCATTTTTAAATTATTAAGGAAAAATACCGACCAATCAGAACGCGAGAATCGCGCGCGCTGTATGTTCGATCGCGACCACGACCAATTAAAACTCGGATCTACACTTCTGCCACCTAGCGCGCGCGATTCTCGCGCTCTCATTGGTCCGTGTTTTTCCTTAATAATTTAAAAATGAAGCCTCATCCGTCATTTTTGCAAAGGAAAAAGTTGTTCAGAATAGCATCACCTACCACCCGTTTCCGCCTCGTACCATAATTGTGGGACACCCTGTATATGTATATTAGTTATGAAGGATAATATTATTTAACGAGAAATCTGTAAAGCAGAAATTTTAGATTCACAAAGTTAGAAATTTTGTGGTATTGGATTTTTTGAATTGTACACTTTGAGAATCTTCAAGTTCTGACAAAAGAATCTTCAGTCCTCTTTTACACTTTCGAATTTAGGGATTTCGAAGTTACAAGTTTTCAAATTTAGACATTCACAACTTTTCGGATTTAGAAATTTCAAGATCTTTTTTGGGTTTGAAGAAACTCGAATTTGTGCAGATAGGAATTTAGAGATTTTGATGTTATAAAATTTCCGACTTGCAATTTTTCACATTTTCTAAATTACAAGCTTTTGTATCTAGAAATCTAGATATTGCAATTGCTCAAATTTTGCAGGGATTCAAATTTGAAAACATAAAAATTTAGAAATTCCAATTTGTCGAGTATAGAAATTTACAAATTTGAACATCAGACTCCGTGGAAAATATTTCATTTACGTTCTTGAAACATATGTAACTATGAACAGCTATTAATTACTATTAAAACCATGGATTTACCTAATTCATACATGTACGTAAAAAATGCAAAATCAAATATCCGTGGCAGTTCATTTTCTAGCACGTCGAAACATTTGTATATCGTCGACAGGTTGTTTCGCAGTCGTTAATGTCGACGCAGCGAAACGATAAATACAGCCGTCATCGAAAACGTTTAATTGAAAAGTATCGATCAGTCGCATCGAATCTCATTAAAGCCTATCTCGAGCCGGAATTTCCGTCGAGGCTCTTTTTTTTTTTAACACGAACGGTCGAAATTAACCGACAACGATAAATCGATTGGCACGGATAAAAGTCGAACATCGTTGAAAATAATTCGCAGAATTTCATCGGGATATAATCGCAGGTCGAGCGCGAAATTTTCCGCTCGGCGACAAAGCGGAATCTCATCTAGCCGGGAAACATCTAACGAGAAGAAACAACTCATTACGCTCCACTTTAATCACCCTTACATCTGCGGCCGTACTCGGATAATTAATGTACGATCCTGTAACGTAGCTGGCTTAACTCATTTCCGGATGCTTAACATTCTCTCCGCTGATAAATCTCGGGAACTCCTTGACTTACACTCGACTAATTGAAATTTTAATCATCGATCGTATTGTCTCATTAATTCATCGAATTGGTGAAGTGCGATTATTAGTGCATAAATATGCTTTAGAGACCCAACGTTTATAAATTAATAAATTTTCAGGTCTGCCAATTTCATAAATATCTCGTGTTTCTAAATTTGCAAGCTTCGAAATTTTCCGAAGTCTCAGTTTACAAATTTCTATATTTTCTACATTCCTGAATCCCCGAGTTACTGAATTTTACATAGTTCTAAATTTCTGCGTTTCAAAATTTCCCTGTTTCTAAATTTGTGAGTTTTAAAATTTTCCGAAGTCGAAGTTTACAAATTTCTACACTTCCTACATTCCAAAATCCCCGAGTTACTAAATTTTCGAAGTTTCTAAATTCCTATATTTCAAAATGTCCCAAATATCTAAATTTCCGTGTTTCTAAATTTACAAGTTGCAAAATGTTCCAAGTCCCAAGTTTCTAAATTTCTTAACTTCCTAAATCACTAAATCCCGAGCTACTCAATTTCCCATATTTCTAAATTTCCCGGAATCCTGAAACTCCAAATTTTCAAAATCCCCAACTCGCACAATTTCCGAAATTCCAAGGTCCCAAAATCGCATAGCTCCAAAACTTAAAATCCCAAATTCGCGTAATTCCAAACACTTACAAATTTGCCGAAATCCCAGAATCCCACAATCGCGGAACGTCATATTTATAAAATCCCAAACTCGCATAGTTCAAAAAATGTAAAAATTTCAAAGTTCCAAAATCCCGTAACTCGGAAATTTCAAACCCCTGAAATCAGAAAAGCCGAAAATTCTACACTCCCAAAACTACAAATCTCCAAAACTTCAAACTCTCGACGTTCCAATTGTAAGATTAATACGTAATACGGTAAAATAAACGCGTATAATAACGACTTGTACAATATCGCTAAATGACTATGTATTCTTTAAACGACAAAATGTGGGCGATGTCGCGTTGTCAATGATTCCCCAAAGAAATGCCCTTCCTCGAGGCTGCGAAGGCTTTACTGCCCCTCGCCAAAACTCAAGGGCCTCAGTTGTTTACTGCCCTGACGTCACAATATTCGGGTCCCAACGCCTTGGTGGTCGTCGTGCTGGGACCGTATGCGTCCTATTTCGAGTTCGAATGCAGGTCAATTTGGAATTTTCTTACACAATATTCCCGCATCGCGAAAAAATGTGTACATCCCCAAGTTTCTAAATACCTCAACCTTGCAGTTTCCATATTTCTCAAATTTCCAAGCAACCGTATCCAAAGAACCATCGTTGCGCCAACACCAAATATGAAACTGTAAGCGCACGGTCATCGGGCGTGCTGGCCATGTGGTTAGTATCGTTCGGGTACTTTCTCGAAGGTTTGTCGCTACAGGAAAACCTATGGGCACTCCCCCTCTGTTTTTCCAAACTGCAGAGGGCCAGGCCGATGGTTTTGCCAAGCAGTTCGACCCTGCACCCCGAGAAAGAAACATCGGAAGAATATATTGCGTATTGTAAAACAGCCGTCTTAATTCGATTCCCTGACAATCCTTCCCGACTCGGCACCTACAAAACCGACTGTTAACCCTTTGCGGTCCTATGTCGAGTGTGGCTCGACATGGTGTTTCTCTTGGATCGCAGAAAAAATTCGGATAAATAGGTTGATTCAAAACGTTTTCATTTCTTTGCCACATGTCACAGATTCGAAATATATTTGTTAGGCAATCTGCATTATTGGAATACATTTTATTGCAAACCCACTTCTTCATCTATTTTGTAAGGTAATTAAGGAGCTGTAGGTAAAAGAAATTAAGGACCGCAAAGGGTTAAAACGAAATTAAAACTTCGAATCGTGCGTTGATTGCGGCAATATTGTGGTTCTGTGCAACGTCAGATATATGGCATCGGTTCATCGCGAGACCGAGCAATATCACAGTTTCAAAAAGCACGTGGTAACCTCACGTACGAAGATTCCCAGCAGCGATTTTTCTAAAGACTCCGTTCGAAACTTCTTTATTAACTTCTCGTACGTGTTCCCCGTGCATCTTCTACGCTCGTTAAATCCTCCGCGTCGTTTTCGCGATTCGTTGCTCGACGACGGAAACACGAGGAACAGGATCTTCCGTTAATGCGTGTTCCCGAAAGGTTGATCCGTTAAAATAGAGACGCGTGCTGCATGAATATCGATCATTCCTGCGGCGAAGGCTCAGCATCGGTGAATTATCCAGGATCATGGCGAATCACGGATTATAATGGTGGATTGCTTTCGGCACAGAGCGTACACCGAGCGTTAGCTCGTCTTCGAGCTGCTCTTTGACGCAACGCGCTAATTTGCAGGATCGATGTTTGATCAATCACCGAAAATCTGATGTACACTGTCGCTCAAAAATATGTGGACACTTCCTTAACCCATTTGCTACCACAATCCCCAAATGGGTTAAAACAATACACAGTGTTTCTGCTGATTACTTATTTTATTTACTACTAACTGTTACAGTACAGTACGTACTTACATACTTTAATACAGTACGTTATTTCAAGTATTGTTGAAAATGTCCTCCTCGTTGCTGCATACATTGATTTGCTCGAAGAATTAACGATGTTTGAATGGAGTGTTATTGTTTTTTAATTTCTCGAATTCCACCACAATTTTTTGTTTCAAAATAGCGATACTTGTAATATCGTCTGTGTAAATTCGCTCTTTGATTTGTCACCATAAATAAAAATCTAGGGGTGTAGGTCCGGAGACCTTCGTGGCCAACTGTAATACACTGATGTGAGAAACAAAATTAGCGCAACAACAATTTTTATCAAAATTCTTTAATATAAAAATTATTGTATTCCCATCTCGTTTTTGAACAACTACAACGTAAAATTTTGAAAGACCACCAACTACCTTCAACAACTACAGTCGATGTTACAACTAGATGCAACAAATTCCTGCACCAATATGCAGGAACGTCTTCTGGTAGTTGTTCAAAAACGAGGTGCGAATACATGCACATTCGCATACACACACAGACGCATACACAAAAACACACACGATGCACAAAATCAAACAGCAACCTTCTCGTGGTGTGCATCGGATAACCCTAATGTTGGGGGTAACAAGCATAAACTGACTAAAACGCATGGGTAACTTGTTCATAACTCCGCCAAAAAAAATGGTAGGGACTTCAATTTTTGTTCAATTTGTGCACAATAGTTTATACTCTGCAGCAATTTTTGAAACGTTCGCGAAAAGAATTTATGGCACCGCGTAGAGCGCATCAAAGTATGCGAACTTTTTAAAATAAAACATGTCCTCGCATTAATGGAGATGGCGGGGGTGGGGAAAGACAGAAATCATAATATGATAAATTGTGCTCAAAGTAGAGACTACAAAAATTAAAACGAAAAAGGAATTTGTAAGATATGGCCATTTTTCGTGGAGTTACGATTTTGTGCATATCGATATCGTGCACAAATGTGAAGTTGTTTGTTTAATTGGTCATATTGTTTGTTAATAAAAATATATATTATGTGTCACAGATCTCAAGAACATAGTAAGTGTCCACATAGATTCGAGTGTAAGAGGTATTAACGTTTTGTGCTTTTCGTCGGGAAACCTCGGCCGATGTTAACGGCAATATGAAAGTTCTTTCGCGAGGGGAAAAAAAGGGCTGACAGCTGGAATTGTTGGGAACTCTCCCGGATAATTGGATCAGATAACTTTTTACATCGTTATCTTGGCGATGGCCGTGTCTAGCATTGGATCCGCTAATTAGAATTTCAGAGTCGATCCCGCGATAACGCGGGCAAACTTTTAATCGACGGACCCGCCTTCCGACGTCTTAACGCGTTAAACGGACATGTGCACGTTGTAAACTGAACTCGGCCGTTCGGATTACTATCGTTTTATGCTCTAACTTTTCTGCTTGGTTAATGGATGAGGTATGTGTTTCTAGAATAACGAAGCTACTGCGAGGAATTTTTAATAGCTCATCGCCGTTGAATCGCGTTGAACGCGTCTTAAATCTGGAGTTATCAAATTGTTCGCTTCTAGGCAATTTCTGTTGCTGTGGTTTATAGACAACTTTACATTTATAGCTGTATGGACGTGGAACATGTTTTGTAATATTTTTGGATATTTTGGGGTTTGAAAAATTCTGGGGCTCGAAAATTGAGGAATTGCAGAAATTTAGAAACTTGGAAAGTTGGAAATGTGAAAAATTTTGGAACTCGAAAATTTAGGAATTGCAGAAATTTAGAAACTTGGAAAGTTGGAAATTTGAAAAATTTCGGAACTCGAAAATTTAGGAATTGCAGAAATTTAGAAACTTAGAAAGTTTTAAATGTGAACAATTTTGTAACTTGGAAATTTAGGAATTTCAGAAATTTAGAAACTTGAGAACTAGAAAATTTCAGAAATTTTGGAACTTGGAAATTTAGGAATTTCAGAAATTTAGAAACTTGGAAAGTTGGAAATTTGAAAAATTTCGGAACTCGAAAATTTAGGAATTGCAGAAATTTAGAAACTTAAGAAGTTTTAAATGTGAACAATTTTGTAACTTGGAAATTTAGGAATTTCAGAAATTTAGAAACTTGAGAACTAGGAAATTTGAGAAATTTTGGAACTTGGAAATTTAGGAATTTCAGAAATTTAGAAACTTGAAAACTTGTAAGTGTAAGAAATTTTAAAACTTCGAACTTTAGAAATTTCAGAAGTTTAGAAGCTAGGAAATTTGAAAATTTTTTAAATTTAGAAACTTCGACAGATAAAAGTGCAAAGATAATACAAACTACATAAATTTTTAACGAACTGTAGAACAGTTTATTATGGTTCCCGTTAAAAAATAATATTCCACGAACAGGTGATAATTTCCACTGAATTAGTCGATTTAACAAAATATGAAATTCCGTCTGAAATAATTACTCGACACGACGAGAGGAAGCATTTTAGCAAAGTGAAACTCGAAATTCGTAATAATACGAGAACTAATATCAAAGAGATGGTGGAAGGATAATTTTCTCGATGAAAGTCGTGAAAGGGAAAAAGAATTGGTCGGAGGGGATTACCGAATCGAGATTCGAACGCGGATCTTTCGCCCGAGGGTCGACTTTACTTTAACCGATTTAGCTATCCGGGTCATCGACGGAATCTTTTTTCGTAATCCTTTCTGACACGCTTGCTGGCCACGTTTCTCCCATCTTGACGGATGCGATCTGATCGCAAAAGATACACAAAAATCAAATTCATCTTCCAACAATGTTATTCAAAATTTTCATAATTTACCGAACGTTAATTTGAAACCATTATATCTTCCTTTAATCATTACAAATTTTGGGCAAATTGAGTTCAAAGTTTAACTAACTTATTGTTTCTTGCGCCTATCACATGATAAGTTCAATGTAAGTGTAAATGTAAGAAAGTGTAAGGAAGTGTAAATGTAAGAAGGTGTAAGAAAATGTAAATATCTTATATTTTAGTTTATACATTTTTTAAAGGCTAACTTGAATTCTCAACTTAGTAACAATATAGTGATTCTTTCTGAGTATGGTGTTGGATGAAATAATATAAATATTGCTATAATAAATTGAAATTGAATATAAACATGAAAAATTAATTACTGATTTAAGGAAAGTTGTATTACGATTAAATTAAACTTTAAATTTAATAACAACATACCGATTCTATTAGCGTAAGAATTTACGAAAAATGGCTATAAATATTACAATGTTAAATTGAATCTAAATATGACCATAAACGTGCGAGATCTAATTCGAAACACTTGCAAATTTGGTAAATAAAAATTTGTATAAATTGCGTTTGAAATATAGCACTGAGGTTATGTAACTATAAAAGAAATTGCAAAACTATCCATAATTACTACAATTCGAAGAAAATATAAAAGTAAAATAATGATATTTAAATGTTAAAGTTCGATAAATATTTAATCACAATGCAAACGCGAAATAAATTAAATTGCATTTCCAGTTGAACGACGGTATGATACTTTATCTATAAGTAAGGTACAGCAGAAATTATATATAAATATTACAGTATTAAGCGAGTGGAAAGAATAACGCAATAATGTCTTCTTCTAAATTCAATGCACGTTCACCATCGTGATAATACCGTGATGTATAGGTGATGTTGCGGAATTAGCTATAAATATTATAGCATCGAAGTAAAATGAAACACGACGCCCGAGTATTAACACCTCGCTCTTAATATCGAAACTAACGACGTATAATGGACATTTACTTTGAAGTTAAAAATGTAGTTGAAAATTAAATGATAAAACAGAAATTAATGAGAATTAGTATAAATTTCTGCATAAATTAATGAGAATTAATATAAATTTCAACAGCAATTAATGAGAATTAATATAAATTTCAACAGAAATTAATGAAAATTAGTATAAATTTCAACAGAAATTAATGAGAATTAGTATAAATTTCAGCAGAAATTAATGAGAATTAGTATAAGTTTTAACAGAAATGAATGAGAATTAATATAAATTTCAACAGCAATTAATGAGAATTAATATAAATTTCAGCAGAAATTAATGAAAATTAATATAAATTTCAGCAGAAATTAATGAGAATTAGTATAAATTTCAACAGAAATTAATGAGAATTAATATAAATTTCAGCAGAAATTAATGAAAATTAATATAAATTTCAGCAGAAATTAATGAAAATTAGTATAAATTTCAACAGAAATTAATGAGAATTAGTATAAACAAGAAAACGATTTAATCAATTTTGTAACTTAAAATAGAAAATTTGTAAAACGATTATGTGTCCGTGTTGATAGTTTCAGTATTAATAGTACAATACAAGCAATGCAGCCATCATTCAAACATTTAAACGAAAGATAAATTCGAAGAATAAATAGTTAAAATACATCAATAAAATACGCAATTATTCTTCTCAATATCATTATTATACTAATTATCCTCAATATCGATATCTCAACTCGAACCGCTATTTCATAATAATATTTTAGGTCGACTCAAACCGTTATCTCGTAATAATCCTTTAATAAATCTCGAATAAATCCGTAATTTAAAGCAAGAAATTTAATTCGATCATCCTATGAGATTTTAAGAGCCGCAGATTTATGGATAAACCGTGCCTCGAGTTCAACAAGATAATGCTTTTACCTGTAAAGATCTGAACTTTTGATTTTTACAAGTCAGTCAACGTCAAAGATAAATAACGTTCTCCCCCTAAGAAGCCAACTTCCTGACTCCATTATCGACGTTCTGAAGGCAGCTGACTGGTGAAAAATGAAATTTTTCCCTGATGAAAAACTTGTAATCCAGTGTGTCACTAACGCTCGTTAGTATTATGAAAAATGGACGTAATTATGAGTTATTTAAAATGTCTCCTTAAAAGAACTAATTTATCAATGTACAGGCAGGATCAACTCTCGAACATTATTAATCGGAGAAATTTGTTTGTGGATCATAACGGTGTTAGTATTATTAATTGATGTAGCAACAAATCTTTTCGACGTATTTGCTATTGTATTTGTACTGTGTATATACTGGACATTAAACATATACATAATATATGTATATTAGTATGTACTTTATGTACCAATGCAATATATGCAGGCTATAGTACGAAATATAAAAGTGTAACAATAATATTAGACAGGAAAATGGTTAGTGGCAGCCACTTTGAACATTTCTGGCTCACACGACGTAGCTATCATAGTGTCTCTGTTCCTTTTATTTATTAAATTATGTGACAATAACGTGAGCATGCATTTCACTTAATATATTTATGTGTGTATTTTACTATGCTGTATCGGACAATAATTGTTCAAAATGAAAGGAAAATAATTGTTAAAAATGCAAAGAAATAATTGTTTAAAATGAAAGAAAAGTAATTGTGAATTCTAATAGAATTTGCGACTGAAACGATTGAATAATCAAACGAAATCTGTATAATTCTTTTTCTTGTATTTCAATCTTATATTATTCCAAAAAATCAGATATCAATCCACTGAATTGTCCGTTCAAATATAAATTGCCGAAACAGGGGTGGAAATCATGTAATCTACATAAATCACGAACGAAGGGATAATTACACGTTCCCTCTGATATCTAAATGTCATTTGTGATTGTACGAAGTACCGGAAAGTTTAACTAATTTCGAAATCAGATCGTCAGGATTTACGTAGCGAAACGAAAACGAGAGGCTCGTGTGAAAGTTGATCGCAAACAAGTTCGACAAACGTTCCGAACTTTCAAATGGAATTTATTTTCCCATGGTTTCACCATAGTTTTTATTCTAGTTTCTACCATGGTATAATCGGATAATCTATTCGATTTTCGCAAAATGGTATTTTAATTACAATCGTTCAATGACAACTTTGGCACCCCCGAAGACATCTACAAAGACGAATACACTTTTGCACATTTTTAAACCGAGAAAATTAAACATTTTCAAAAATGCTCTGATTTTAATAAACGTGCAGACTCTTTTTGTGTTTAATAAATAAATAATCACGTTTAATGAACGTTCAATTAATATATGTTTAATAAATGCGTAATTAATCTACGTTTAATAGATGTTTAGTTAATTTATGTTTAATAAATGTTTAATTAATCTACGTTTCATAGATGTTTAGTTAATTCATGTTTAATAAATGTTTAATTAATCTACGCTTAATAGATGTTTAGTTAATTTCTCTTTAATAAATGTTTACTAAATCTGTGTTTAACAATCGTTTAATTAGTTCATATTCAATAAATATAACCTATAATATAGTTTTTATTTTCGATTTTATATATATTTTTTTAATTAACCTATGTTAAAAATGTTTAATTACTCCATCTTTAATACGTACATGCAAATCTTAAATTGTCTCAATGCATCTGACAATAAATCATATAATCGAAAATCATAATTACAATAATTACGACAATGTGTTGCACAATTTTTCAGTCACTTGCAGCAATCTGATAAAAAAAAAGTTTACAGCAAGAGTTGTAGAGTATAGAATGTTCTTTAGATATCAATAAAAAAACAGTTCGAAAATATATATACCATACCCTGAGACTCTAGTTGCAAACTTTTTTTCGTCGAGTGTTAAAAATCGGTGAAAAATCGTGCGTACAAAGGAGGCGGAACGTAGGTTTGATAATTTATAATTAAAAATTGTATGCTAGGGAAGAAGGGGATGCGTGTTTCGGCTCTCAAAGGAAAACCCGCGCATTCGTTCCTGGTTACAAAAGGGAATACGTGCTCGGTAAACTGGCAGAAAACGAGCCACGTTGTTTGACCCGCGCCAGATGCACGGCACAATAGAAATTACCATTTTCGAGTCACAATGGAAACACGGTTTATTCCGTGTGATAGCCGCAGTTGCTCTTTCAAGAAACTTTTTCATCCTTGCCGTGAATGGCGGCTCCAACGAGCGGAAGTCGAACGAGAAAGGGAAAAAAGTTTGTCGACCGAACTTTTAGTCATTTTACGGTTTCATAATCAGCATTTCAATTACGAAGAATTGCTAACAGGACGAAGCCGAAGCTCTCGGGAGAAATAACGACTAACGTAAGAGGGAAATGGACGAGAAGCGGAGAGAAAAAAGAAAAAAAAAAAACGAACAAATGGGGGGAAATGATTCCGTGTCTCGTTCACCGACTACCGTGACGGAATAACTCGTCCATCGTGATACAACGTCGTACATGTACGCCGATACTAAACGATATCATTACGGAACGATTCCGTTGGGAACAAATAAAATGGTCCACACATCCTCATCCTTGACAGACGTTTCTGGAACGCTCTATCGATATCTCCCGGAAGCATCCTTCGATGTCAGATCGGGGATAGCTTAGGCTATTTTTACTCCCTGGCCGCTATGTCGACGTGCGAACACTGTTTGACACTAAAACTACCGCAAGAGACTTCTCGTTGGTTGACAAATTTTCTCTCTTAAATTACAAAATTTAGTGAGCTGACTTTTATCGGGTGAGGAGTCAATGGTCATTCCTTCGTTCGTTTATTTTTTTATTTGCATTCTAATTCTGAGTTATGAGGGCATTTGTTGGTAGATTTGATGTTAATTTATTTTATATAAATTAACTATTTTATAATTTGTATATAAAATATAATTTATACATATATTTATATATAAATTTATATATATATATTATATATAAAATATACAATTTAATTAATATTTTATAATTTATATAAAAATCGCCAGAGTACAAACTATAAATCTCCAAATCCTGAATTAAGCAAGTCCCTAGTTCAAAAATTCTCAGACGCGAAAAACTGTAGATCCCGAATTCCAGATGCCAAAATCCCTATATCCGGAATCCTTATGCGCATTCATCGAAAATCAGCATGACTCGAAATTACTCAATTCGGAAATTCCTAGAATCAAAATCCCTAAATTCATAGATTTTTAGATCCCTCCAGCGTTGTATTCCCAAATCATGAAATTCGTAAACCTCTAAATCCCTTGATCACTATTTCTACATAACTAAATATTAAAATCCTTGTCCCCACATCCCTAAATCTACAGATCTCTGGATCGCAACATCCCTAAACCCAAAATCACTAGATGTGCAAATTCCTACAGCCACGACACTCTATATGCCCACATCCCCATAACTTCAAATCCCTAAACACCCAAATTAATACATTCCCAAGTTCCTATACCCCAAGATCCCTAGATGGCCAAATCCCTAAACCCCAAATATTGAAACGAGAAAATTGCAAAACCCCAAAATCCTTATACTCCCAAATCCTCTGAACTCCAAATATCTAGATGCTGAAATCCTTATACCTCGAAATCCCTAAACTCCCAAATCCTCTCATTCACAACTTCCTACATCCTCAAACCCATAAACCCCAAAACTTTAGATTCCAAATCGCTAAACCTCATTCAAAATCCCCCTAGACCCTGAATATCTAAGTGGCCAAATCCCTAGGCTTCCAATCCCGAAACTCTCAAATTCCTAAACCCCCGAAATCCTTAAACTCCCAATTCCCTTAATGCCCAAATCCCTAACTTCCACCACCCTATACCCCAAAAATCCCCAGAATCCCAAATTCCAAAACTTCTGAATCCCAAAATCACGAAAATCCCAATATTCGCGAATCCTCCAGTCCATAAATTCGTAAATTTCGAAACTACCGAATATCAAAATTTCGTAATAAAGTCGTCGATCAAAAAATATCGGTTCGGAGGTTGAAAAGATCACGTAACGAGTGTCTGAAAATGCTGTTCGCGATGTTCGATGGCCCCCCTAAACTCTCCAAGTTGTTAATCGTCGAATCGCGTGCGAAAGGCGAGCAAAATGATCGTGTCCCCTCGCGAATTAGGCGACTCGTTTGTATGCGACGTCTCGTTTCGCCGACGACATTTTTCCCTCTTTATCGATTAAGCAGCCACTTTCTTTTCGCCGGCATTGAATAATGCAACGCGACCGACATCCGTCACGGTCTACAAATACCGCGGGACAGGGGAGATCAGTGAAAAATCTCGATTTTAACCTCTCGCCTGGACGAGGCGACACGGCTCTTTTGACATTTATATTTAAACGTTACACATACAGCGATATATTGATTGAAAGGATGAAAGTTAGCCGTAGGGATGAACCGTCACCGTGAAGCCACCGGCCTCTGCTGAAAGAGAAAGATCGCCTCGAAAAGGAATATTTGCTCGGGAAAATTCGTGTTTGATATCGTTTTCGAGAGAGAGATTTTATACGGTCTAGTTAAACGGTGGGCGGTTCTTAACTCCTTTCGATTAAAGTTCGTTAATGGTGCTAGAGTTTTGCGTAAAGTTGACAGATCACTTTATTAACTCAGATATTCATCGTACTTTACTGAACGAAATAGTATGTTGAACGTAGGCGATCTATGAATGGGTCTTATATTCAGATTTAAATCTAGTTAGAAGTTATGTTATATTTCTAATAAGGTATTTCAAAATCGCTCCACTACTCCGTTTTTACCGATTGATTAATTCTAGTCACGTGTTTTATTTGCGCGCGTTGTATTACCACGCGTTATATGGCCACATATTATATTGCCACAAGTAGTGTTACAAGATGACTTATCGCCGCGCGCAGTATCGTCACTCTCTCATGCACCACGCTTTGTATTCCTCCCCTTAATACGCCACGCGTTGCATCACAACGCACTGTGGTACTGCGCGCTATATTGCCACGCGCTCAAACACTACGCGTTACATTGCCACGCGTTGTATCGATGTGCTTAGTATCGTCATGCGCCGTGACTGTACGCGTTATATTGCCACGCGTTGTATCGCCACATGTGTATCGCCACGCGCTGTGACACTACGCGTTGCATCACAACGCACTCTGATACTGCGCGGTATATTGCCACGCTTTGTATCGCCACATGTAATAACGTCACACTCTGTGACACTACGTGTTATATCGCCACGTATTATAACAGTAAGCGTTATATTGCCACGCACCCTGACACTACACGTTATATCGCCTAATTTTGTATAACCGCGTGTTGTATTGTCAATTATAGTACCATCACTTGCGTTATATCGCCGCGCATAGTATCGCAACACATTGTATCATTACTCGTCCTATTACCTCGCTATTGCTTTTCAAAATAATCGAAGAGAGAAGAAATACAGCAATGAAATAAATCTTTTCTACCCAAGTAAACCTCGACTCGCAAAAAGTATCGCATAAATCTGGAGAAAAGTAAAAAATGTGCGACGTTCCAGACGGGAAAAATCGGTTCGGTTACTTTCCTCCGGAGAAATATACCGGAATATTTATTACCGGAAGTGTGTTACAGCTTCGACCCGTGTTCATGTCGGTCGACGATAAAGTAATTACACAGTAAGCCGCGGTTCAACGGAAAAATCGAGCGCTAAACCATGAATACTAACCGGTGTAATGTTGCTTGTTTCAGAAAACGCAAGCCGCTTATGTAGACCTGACGGTATCTGGAACAACTATAGCAACTACAGCCTCTGCCGTGATCTTCGGGAACCGGATATCGAAGGAGGAATCGAAATTATATCGACGAAGATTTATTTCGTCGGATATAGCATATCGCTGTTCACTCTCATCATTGCCGTTTCCATCTTCCTATATTGCAAGTAAGCGGTTATTTATGTTTTTACAGGGAATTTTCGATTTGATTGAAATTTCACAAGTACTTAGATTTGCAACAGTTTCAAAATTTGTAGGTAAAGATTCCTAAACTTTAAATATACAGAATGTACAAATCCTAAATTTTGTAGTTCGAACGTGTTTAAATCGCCAAATCAACACATTCTCGAATTTCAAAACCCTCTATTTTTCAAACCCCTACCTTTCCAAATTTTCAAATCCCCAAATTCCTAAATTTCCGAGTCCTCAAACACTCGAATTCTCAAATTTCCAAATCCTCGCATTTTCGAATTCACAAATTTTCAAATTCCCAAAAGTTCCGAATCCTAAAATCCCCGGCACCTCAAATTTCCAAACCCTCGATGCCCCGTGTTTTCAAGCTCCTAAAACATCAAATCCGAAAATTCTTAAATCGGCAAATCCTAAAATCATCAAGTCCTCAAATCCCCAAATTCTCGTATCCCCTAATTCTCAAATCCCACAAACCTCAAATCCTCAATCCCCAAATGCCCAAATTCCCAAATCCTTAAATCCCCAAATTCTCAAATTCCCAAGTCCTCAAATCCCCAAATTATCAAATCCCCAAAATATCAAATCCCCAAATTCTCAAATTCCCAAGTCCTCAAATCCCCAAATTATCAAATCCCCAAAATATCAAATCCCCAAATCCTCAAATCCCCAAGTCCTCAAACCCCAAATTCTCAAATCCCCAAATCCTCAAATTTCCATGTTCGTATCTTCCCAAATTATAAAATCCCCAAATCCAAAAATTTCCAATTTATTTCGCTCATTTAATCTACCAGGCACTAATCTACATAGCAACTTTGCGAATACTAATTTCGCCAAATAATTTCTTGCCGCTTGACCCCCGTGAAACTAACACGCGGCTGTAGTTAATGAATTCAGGAATTGATCGACCCTATTTGCGCTCGTAATGTTTCGCTGCCACGATTTAGAATTATTGCAGGATCTCGGGACCATTGTGTTTCGGCTGCGAGCCAGGATTAGAAATGTAATCTCTTACAAAACTTGTATCTTACCGAGATTTTACAAGAATATCTCGGTGCCGCGATAATTATGGAGTTTAAAATGATAAGCGTAACTTGGGTCCCGGATACCCATGCATAATTTCGGGAGAAATGCCATGAATAACCATGGAGTGGTGTAGTAGCAACCGTGCACCCAAGTTTCCACTATGCTATGGTAATGGATACGGTAACGATACAATAACCAAATTTTACAAATAATTAATTTACTTATTAAACTAATTATTATTTCTATTATTACTAACTATTATTATTTCTATATAATAACTATTATTATTTCTCTAATTATTATTGTTCGATTAATTATTATTAATCGGTCACTTTTGTAATCATAAAAATGGCAATATAACGAGAGTTCTATAATATATTATCAAATATATTTTTAATTCAGTAAAAAATCGTTTGTATGGAAAATCATCGTGGAATTTAATTCAATGAGATGTCTCGGAGGGTCAATTACAAAAGTGAATTTTTTATATCATTTTATAATCACTGATAGAAATATCGAATGTATGCAGAGTCTGCTGTGTGTAACAAAATATACAATGAAGTAGATTTTGATCCAGTAGATATTCATTTATACAAAGAATCCTAGAAATTAATTCAACGAGATGACTCAGAGAATTATTCGCAGAAGTGAATCTGCCATATCATTTTATAATCACTGCAAAAAATGCACACTCTACGCATAGTATATTATATTTAATAAAATATGCAATGAAGTACATGTATAATCCAGTAAATAATCGTTTGTACGACAAATTGTCGTGGAACTTAATTGCATGAGTCGTGTCAGAGGATGAATTATAAAAGCGAATCTTTCGTATCATTTAGCCCCTTGCACTTTAAAGGTGACTCAAATTCACCACTTTGTCTATTACTGCAATCTGGAATAGGTTCTTTTTAAAATTATAAATAGTGTTACACACATGATGTGTAAACAGAATGACACAGCTAATAGTGGCAATTAATAATGGAAAGGTAATAACTTCGAAAGAATTCATCGAACCTTGCATATGAAAAGATTTAGAATCGATATCTGCTACCGGTAAAAATCCCTTCAAGGGCAAAGGGTTACTAATCACGTACGAAAAATGCAGAATATCGGCAAAATTATCATTGATGACGTATAATCAAGATTTTTGCTCGGTCCCCGAAAGAGACGGTTTAAAAGGAGCACTGGCACCCTATGGAACCGGGAAATTGCAACAGGTAAAGTTCCCCTTGGATATGGAAATTATTAAAAGCCATTACTGCCGGTGCTTTGAGGTCGAATGCCGGAGATCGGGGTGAACATGAATTTTGGAAACGCCGAATAACACGGGAAATACGGAGCACACGAAACTCGAGATATTTTATTAAACACGCGCGGGATCCAAAATACACACTTTCGCGATGAATCCGCGGTTTCCGGTTGGTTTTAATTATTATTGACGACACGAAACGCCTGATATTCCAGACGATTCGGAATATTGCCTCCGGTTACTGCCACATTGTTTCTATCGATTGTACCGAATTTACCGGCCTCGAATTTCTCCTCTTTGTGCCCGCCGTGAATTAATAATAACTCCCGTATGGAATAACTTTTTATTTGCCGCCATTTTCGGGAAGCGCTTCGGTCGAAATTTATTGCGGTCGTTTCGGGAGAATAATAGTTTGTCGGAAGAATATCGGGCTACGGTTGACGGAAATTAATGAACCACGAAATATAATGCGCATTATGGTATAACTGCACGGTTAAGTAGAATGTTTCATTGAATGAATATATTGGAAAATATTTGTACAGAAATTTTTATTTTTACAGCACCGCGAATGAATTTAATCTGTATTGAGAATGAAGATTTTCGACTTGAATAACTAAAATGATATTTGTTGAAAGCGTGTAATTAAAGGAACAATGATTTAATAAAAATACATACATGTACATATGTATGTACATATGTATGTACAGTCGTGGACAAAATTAAGTGGACAGGTATCATAAATAACAAAAGGTAAATTTAATTAACTAATAATGCCTATACATCAAAACTTTATTGCACAATTATATACATTAAATAAACGTTTGTTCAAGTCTACAAAAATATCTCATGTTCTAAATTTAAAATTTATTTACAACATTGTAATAAAACAAAACATTTTTTACATTTCTGCAATGTCCACTTAATTTTGTCCATGAGTGTACATGTATACACGTAAAATTCTAAAATATATATATAAACATTTATACTTTAAAAACAATGTAAATAATCCTCATTACTGAATATTAATCATAGTACAAAATTATAACAATATTTCACCAGAAACATTATCTTTAAAAGAATAATAATTTAATAAATACATACCTGGAATTTTTAAATATTTATAGGAAATGTATACGTGAATATACTTTAACGTAAATATTTAATCCACACGAATGAATATTAACTATATTACAAAATGGCGATAAATTAAAATTTTACCAACACAGAATATTAATAGTGCAGTCAAACAAAATGCAATAACTTTTTATCAAAAGCATACATTTAAACATATAATAAGCATAGATAAAATTGTGAAAAAAAATGGATATTATTGCAGTAGAAATATTTAACCCATTCTTCCAGCGAATAAATCACGATAAAAATGTTGCAGAGGAATTTCTCGACGAGACGTGGTTATGGTATCATAATAGAGTAATTGCGTGTATAAGATACGTTTCAGATACGTTTATAAATGTAAATAGTCAGTTTTCATGTAGGTTAGGATAATATCCCGGGCAGAGGTTGCAGTATTTTTATATTTAAACCAGTTTGAAGGTCTCCTCCGGTGGTCGTCGGAATTATTTCAGTTTATACTACTGGAATTACCCGAGGGAAAAGAGTTGCCGTGCTTCGCGACATTGTTCGTCTTATTTCACTGAAACCGATGGCACAGCGATCGAACCGTTTAACTCTTCAGGGCACAGAATCTCAGAAAGTAAAATTTTGCGGCGCATTCATAAAATCATAAAGCCATTGGGCTTACTTTGAACTTTCGAAAATTCGTGAATAATCAACAACTGCCTTTTGCAGCTCTTTACAACGTGCAATTTATATTCTTAAACTTTTTTTAATTTAGTATGACTTTCGACAGCGAGCGCGGTTTCTTATTTGATGGTGATGTCTTAAGGTCACTCGGGTAAAAAGTGACCTCGCGATAAGCATTTAGTAAGGGCGGTTCTTGTCCAATTCCCTTAAATTTTCCAGAACCAATGAAATAGTTTAATTTTCACTTAGTCGTTTGTTCACCCTCAGCTGCACTCCAATCACCACTACATACTTTATTCCGGAGAGAACATTATTTTTTCTCTTCGGTCGATTTCCAATAACTCTGAAAGAGTACACATCAAATTTATATTTATCTTTAAAGTCCATTATCAGTTTACGAGCTGTTGCTATTTTTCTCAAGTGCCAATTCAAGTCTTAGTTTCAATAAAGCACAAACATTTTACCCTCGCCAGGTGCATGGTTATTTTTGTCTTTCGAATGGATTCATTGATTCCACAATCTGACTACTTCGTGGTTTACTAAGTTGAATCAACAATTCAACATAAAATACACCCACGTTACACAGACATTTTATTGAATTTTAAATTAAACAATCTGGTATATTTTTGTTAACAAAGGAATCACGTAACACGGATGGGACACAAATAGTCAAATGGTCATAGATTGAACTCATGTGTCAATCATCGTGGCACGTGGGTTCTTGAATAGTGTTTATTTCAAGGTGGATCTGAGAATGTCCCACCTTATATTACCGTATATCAAACGGGTGGGACGTTTTTAATACCACCGTACTGCAAGGAATTAAAACTCGACGTTACCCTGCTGTGAATTCGACGTGAAATCAAAGCTGTACATATGCTTTGTGTCTGGGAAACTTTCAAACGATACAATTCGCGTGCGGAGTATCTTATCGCGTTGTTACGGCGAAATAGATAGCGTGTCTGGCGTCCAACAACGGCTCGCTGACTTTAAACGAAGCAGACTTTCAAAATAAAGCCTGCTACGGGAAAAAATAAATGTGTGGCGAGATAAAATTGTGCTTGCAATTAGAACGGACGAGTTCACCCCAAAATCCCGACAGCCACAATCGTGACAGCTTGGAATGTCGACAGCCTAAAATCTCGACCACCACTATTTCGATAAACTAAAACCCCGACAACCTAAAATGCCGACAGCCAACGTCCTGACAACCTAAAATCCAGATAGCCTAAAATTTCGACAGTCACAATTCCGAAAGCCATGATTCCAATAATCTGAAATCCCGATAACCTAAAATCCCGACAGCCAAAATTCCGATAATCTAAAATCCCGACAGCCATAATTCCGCTAATCCAAAATCCCGATAACCTCAAATCCCGACAGCCAAAATTCCGATAATCTAAAATCCCGATAGCTCAAAATCCCGACAGCCAAAATTCCGATAATCTAAAATCCCGACAGCCATAATTCCGCTAATCCAAAATCCCGATAACCTCAAATCCCGACAGCCAAAATTCCGATAATCTAAAATCCCGATAGCTCAAAATCCCGACAGCCATAATTCCGATAATCTAAAATCCCGACAGCCTAAAATCCCGACAGCCTAAAATCCCGACAGCCTAAAATCCCGACAGCCTAAAATCCCGACAGCCTAAAATCTCGACAGCTTAAAATCCCGATAGCCATAATTCCGATAATCTAAAATCCTGATAACCTAAAATCTCGACAGCACACAATTAAACGATACTTTTAATTGAGTGACATTATCGATATACTATTTTGGATTAACCGCATAAAATTGACAGGGTTTCGAAATTATAATTTATCACGAATTGCAGTATGAACGAAAATTTAATTCCACACCATATTTAATGCAATTCTCTTTTCGCTGTCGTTTGACATAATCCGTGAAATTGATACGGTATCCGTATGAAAATATCATTTCCAGTTGGTCGAGATATAAAAGAAATATAACAACGTTACAATCAAAGAGAAAATTATCCTTTGTCCACGCATGTTTGAGTTAAACGGGACGGACAAAGGAATCGAAGAATGCAAAATTAAAGAAAGGAATTGCTCTTTTGAGCATACGTTTCCTACACGTTGTTTCCTGCTGCGGAATAGCGCAGTCCATGTATGAATACAGTCCGCTTTCTGCACCGATATCGATCATCGGATTTATACGTTACCCGAAACACGATCTTGATCTTTCTGTTCGATTTAATTCTTTCAAGAGTGGAATTGTTTTGATCGGTAGAAAATTTGAGTCTTCGGCTTTTCAGAATTTGCCATTTTGGCATTTTGAGTTTATAGAGTTTCGAGATTTTTCGTGAATGAAGTTTCGGGATTTTAGGACTTTTGGACTTCTTCTGTTTTAGGAATTCGAAATTTTTGGGTGCCGGGATTTTTGTGATTTTAGGATTTCAGGATTGTAGGATTTCAGGATTTTAGAATTTTAGAATTTTAGAATCTTAGAATTTTAGAATTTTAGAATTTTAGAATTTTAGGATTTTAGGATTTTAGGATTTTAGCATTTTAGGATTTCAAGATTTCAGGATTTTAGAATTTTAGAATTTTAGAATTTTAGAATATTACAATTTTACAATTTTACAATTTTACAATTTTACAATTTTACAATTTTACAATTTAGAATTTTAGGATTTTAGGATTTTAGGATTTTTGGATTGTAGGATTTTGGAATTTTAATTGTTTAGAATTCTGGACTTCAGAATTTTAGAATTTCAATACTTGGATTTTCTGAATCTTAAAGAATGATCAATTTTCAAAATAGAATTTGCATACGAATTTTAAAAACCGTGGTCTCTAAAATCAAAATTATAAGAGAAAGTTCCCATACGAATTCACCCCCCATCGTTCACACATTATCTCACTTCTCCATTAACATTATAATATTAATAATATCATCGGCTCATACTAATATGAATAATAAACTGATAACGATATTAATATTAATAATATTAATTGAGCGTAACGTTGTTCCATGACCCGCAATAAAATTAATATGTGCACATGCGCGAACTGTTCTAAGCGATTCGAAGCAAGCTAGTATTCCAAATGGCATCTATCCATAAACTATCTCTTAAACCCGCTATAATTAGTACAAGAAATTTACATAGGATCGATCTACACCTAACGTAATAGATAGTTCATAATTGAAACGTAAACGATCGTTCGTTTCAATTAATGAGGTTAGATACTCGTTCGTGGTTTGGACCTAAGTGGCAATCGACGTCGTAGTGCATCGTTCGAGATCAAAGGGTTTAGCAACGTTTGCGTTAAACAACTTTTGGTCGAACACGCTGATCGACCAACGTTCCCAACGCAAGCAGCGTTTCGATCGAATGCAAATGATTTGCAATTTCAACTCGAAGTTGTCATTTTGTCTACGCTCGGTCGAACCACCTGGTACCGTCAGCTGTTGTCGAACGTGTAAACATCGCAGTAGCATAATTAACAGCCGACCGGAACTGTGCATGTTCTGTTTTACAATACATAGAGGCAAAACGAAGACTTTAACATGAACACCTCGATAATTACGTGCCTCACTAATTAATTATGAAATTACTTGGCGAAATTTTATACTTCCTTAACCAACTAAGTTACAATATCAAATAATTGTAGGTCGAATTATTTTTTAAACAATATGATACTCAAGTTTATTTTATCCTAAATAAAAGAACTAAGTAATTATGAAATTAGTTGGCGAAATTTTGTATTTCCTTAACCAACTAAGTTACAATATCAAATTATTGTAGGTCGAATTATTTTTTAAACAATATGATAATCAAGTTTATTTTATCCTAAATAAAAGAACTAAGTAATTATGAAATTAGTTGACGAAATTTTGTACTTCCTTAACCAACTAATTTACAATATCAAATTATTGTAGGTCGAATTATTTTTTAAACAATATGGTACTGAAGTTTATTTTACTCTAAATAAAAGAACGAACGATATCTCGGATCGTGAGTGGTTCAGTTACGAATAGTTTTACTAGTATTTGTAATTCTAATAATTTTGTTTAGTAACTCTATCAATTCTCTTTAATAATTTTGTTAATTGTGTTAAGTGATTATATTAATTTTGTTTAGTAACTATCTATCAATTCTCTTTAATACTTTTGTTAATTCTATCGAGTAATTATATTAATTTTGTTTAGTAAAAATCTATCAATCCTCTTTAATAATTTTGTTAATTCTGTTGAGTAATTATATTAATTTTGTTTAGTAACAATCTATCAATTCTCTTTAATACTTTTGTTAATTCTGTCGAGTAATTATATTAATTTTGTTTAGTGATTCTATTAATTAACTGCAAGATTAGAACAGAGTTAATTGTAAATTGCCAACCAATATGGCGTCGTTTCGAACGATGGTGGAAAATCATTTTCGAACACTTTCTGACGCTCCATCGAATGCAATTAATATAAGTTGTCATGCAACATTTATTCAACAACATAACGAAACATAGATTTATTACAATCAGAATAACGAATAAAATAAACGTGGAACGTTATTAACAACGATGGGAAACTTCTGTTGCAGAGAACTGAGATGCATTAGGAACAACATACACACGAACCTGATGTTCACCTACATACTTGCTGACTCAATGTGGATTTTGAACAACGTGATGCAGGTACAGACTCTTAAACATCCATTCTCGTCGTCGTACATACTTACACATACATATCCGTGTAAAGTATTATATAACGGAATAAAATTGCTATAAGTAGAGAGGAGAAGCCCATTATCGTACACCATCGTGTTATCAAAGGAAGCGTCGTCCTCTGGCTTGTTAGAAGCAAATATGTTCATCCTTTTCTCATTTATTTTTTAGATCAACGTGCGCACTACAAAGTGCCATTATTTTCTAGTTTAAAATTATAGGTCGTACGTAGATTCTTTGTTTAAATATGTGTGCTTGTTGAATGAATCATTTTATGTGCGATAATAATTTCATTTAATTTTGTTCTCCATTTTTAACAGAACAAAAATGCATTTCTAATACTTTATATTTACAGAGATACACGGTTTTGTATGTCTATAACCTCGAATCGCTAAATATCCTTTCGGTGCATGCAAATCACTGTGTCCCCAAATTACTATGTTGTCAAGTATCGATACCTTCGAAATTCTGTGCTTGCAAATCACTAGATCCCGGTTATTGGTTCTCTTAATTTTTGTATCCACAAATTGTTTGTAAATTTCTACACTCCCAAATCACTATATTCCAAAATATTGATATTTCCAAATTTTTACGTTCACAGATTACTATATTCTCAAACTTCTACGATCCCAAGTTACGATATTCCAAACTTCGTGTCCTCCCATATCATCAGATTCCCAACCGTTTGTACTCGTAAATTATTACATCCCCAAATTTCAATATTTCCAGATATCGATACTCCATTTTTATTTCCAATTTTTGCAATTTTTCATTTTCAAAAATGTCTAAAAATTTTGTAGACCCAGAAATCGCTATATCCTCAAACTTCTACATGCTCAAATTTTTACATTCACAGATTACTACATTCTCAAACTTCTACGATCCCAAGTTACCATATTCCAAACTTTGTGTGCTCCCATATCACCAGATTCCCAATTGTTTGTACTCCGAAATTATTACATCCCCAAATTCCAATATTTTCAAATATCAATGCTTCATTTTCATTTCCAATTTTTACAATTTTTCATCTGCAAAAATTTCTAAAAATTTTGTATACCACAAATCGCTATGTCCTCAAACTTCTGCACGTCCAAAATCACTATATTCAGGAATTTTCATACTTCGAAATTTCTATATTTTCAACTCCACATCTTCCAATTTCTACATTCTCCAAATTGCTGTATTCTCGATTTAATAGATTCCGAGTATCCATACACACAAATTCCTACATCCTAAAAATTCAGCATACGAAAAATGGATCTAAAGTCCGCACAAGATGACACAATGAAATATACCTCGAGATAAACTTCTTTTGATCACCGATGATCTAGGAAAACCCACGTAACGGGGTTCGTCCTTTGTTCTCGAATTTTCATGGAAAATTCAGATCTTTTTCTGGTATGGATTCTCACGTCCGATGTTTGAATAAAAATGGGAAGCGAGTTCGAGTAACCGACTTCACGATGTTTTTCGGGTCAAAGGTTCATTCGAGGTGAAATACGACACGGAACGCCACCACTTGTTGCTGACACGCGAAATTACGATATTTCATAGAAGAAGACTACATATTCTCGCTGATAAATGAAAATTGCAAGATCGTTGTACCAACGAAATAACATCTTTCCATTTTCGGCTGAATTATCTCGCTGTTATTGTTACAAACAAATAAATATTATAATAATACAGTTGCAATAACTGATTGGGATAAATGTTTAAAAATTTTCTCCTTTGTAGCTGCAAAAATAAATATGAAAAATGGTAAGAATCGTTGTATCAACGAAATAACATCTTTCCATTTTCGGCTGAATTATCCCACTGTTATTATTACAAACAAATAAATATTATAATAATACAGTTGCAATATTTGGATATTTCATTGCTTTACTTTCAATAATTTCTTGAAAGTTTATTCTAATAATAACTGATAGGGATAAATGTTTAAAATTTGTCTCCTTTGCAGCTGCAAAAATAAATATTAAAAATGGTGTCAATAGATACATACAATTTATTTAAAGGTGAACTTGTAATTTCATTATGCTCGCCGATCTTCGATGTAGATTAATAATATTAAACGATACTGCATTATTTCGGAGTTAAATTCATTTATTTTCATTGACAATTGCATTGAAAAATTAATGAAGCGTCAAACAATGAACGGTGGTATACCTATGTATTTAAATTTAACGAAATAAAACGATCTGGTATTGTTATTACATATTAAATAATCGATTTCGAAACGATACAATGTGTGAGAAGTCGATGGCAAAACAGCATTGCAACATAGCATGAATGTCAACGATTGAAATTTATATTCTTATCAAAATGTTTTATAAACATTGTAAAAATGAAGAGGTGATAAATCGTTTTGCATAAACGCTGAGCAACGTAGCTCGCTTCTAAGTGTTGCAATCAATTTCTTACGACAGAATCATTATTTACAGCTCTCCATGCAACCGGATGTGCCGACTTGCGTCGTCTTTTTGTCTCTGCTGAATTATTTCCAACTGACCAATTATTTCTGGATGTTCGTGGAAGGTAATTGATTTTTAACTGTATTACAGATTGAACAAATCGAGCTATTTCTATTTCATCTAATAAGATACTGTTGCTGTCACTATTTCATGTAATCAGACACTATTACTATTACCGTTTCACCTAATAAGTTACTATTACTGTTATAAATACTATTTCGTCCCAAAAGTATAATCAAAAGTATATTCTTTTGTACCAACGAAAATATTCGTTTGCATGTTTTAAGTTAAATTGTATCCTCTTCCAGACACGTTTGCATGTTTTAAATTAAATTGTATCTTTTTCCAGGTTTATATCTATTTCTGTTGGTGGTGAAGACTTTCACAGGAGACAATATCAAGCTTCGATTGTGTCTCATTATAGGCTGGGGTAAAGTTTGAAACTTCACTTATGATAAACACACGAATATTCCTAATTCAGCGACGCCGAGCGCGTTAAGATTTTCGTTTCGAATAAAATGAAAGTACGAAATTTTCGATTCATCGAATTGCAATTACTTTGTCCATATAATCAGTTGAAAATTCGCCCGGAACCAGGTAACACGAATGAACCTGATTCGAGTGTAATTAACCCGGAGTTATATGACTGTAATCTTGTTACGTATGTAGTTAATTAAATGAAATGTGCGCGTACTCATTTCGCGGACCATTCGTTCAGTTAATTAGTACTAAATCCGACTGCGTTTTGTTGTAACGAGCGTTCCATCCTGAAACTGTGACAAGCAGCGAACTACAAATAGTTCGGTTCCATTCTGTCGTTCTCGTCACATTATTATCAAGGGTTAAGCGTTCAACGCACCCTCTGTATATCGTATCGATTTCGTTCCAGGGATGCCGGTGCTGTTTATCGCCATGTGGGGCATCGCTAAATCCCTCGATCAAAATATTATGAACCAACCGAACCAGGTAAATTAGCATCGTCATCGTGCACACTGACACGGTTCAAACATTCAAGCATCAAAATGTGTTGAAGCCGCAATGTCCTTTCTTAAAATTGCAACATACACTGATTGTCCCAAATACTGTTGAAATATTGTAAGATCAAAATCATTAACCTGGAATTAATTTTATCGATGTGCCTACTTATGCATACAGTATGTGTATACAATTAGACACTTATACATACAGTATATGTGGGCAAATTAGACATTTATACATACAGTATGTGTATACAATTAGACACTTATACATACAGTATGTGTATACAAGTAGACATTTATACATACAGTATGTGTACACAATTAGACATTTATACATACAATATGTGTAGAAAATTAGACATTATACAATATATGTATACCATTAGACATTTATACATGTAGTATGTGTAGACAATTATTAAAATGACGTAATAAACGAATCACTTAAGGTAACTTAACTAACTCACTGAACTAACTAAAGATGCTGACTTATACATACACATAGTATACCATATGTATGTATACATATGTACATGTATTTATGCTGTATGTATAGTGTATGAAGAAATGTGTATACATATGTATATGTAGTTATATTGTATGTATAGAGTATGTATAAATATGTATACAATTGTACATGTATTTATACTATATTGATACAATATATACACTGTACTTATGTATAAAAGGCCACATCTTAATTTAAAACTACCAAAGAACGTGTCCTTCCATGCACCCTGACTTTGCGACCGCGTATACAATGCACTTCGAATTTTTCTGTGAATCATGCACTCGACGAAAAGAATAGAATCCCGGTGTACGAAAGTTGATTTTTATCTACAATTTTTGAGCGAACACGGTGTATTTTTCGTCGGTAACGGGAAGAAAATTGAAGCACGAGACGATCCTTGGAGAACTCGAGCCATGTTCAAATCTCGACGGTAGTAGGATCTGTGGAGCAAGTTGGCTCGAAATAAATGGGATCAAATGGACAGGGCACACGGTGCCGATCCTGCCAATTTTCCTGTATACTATGCACGCGTGCAAAGAAATACCCGAGGAATTTCGAGACACGATCCGTGATAACGTTCCTGAACTACGTGACACGAAGACAAAACGGAACAGTCGATACGTCGGAGAAACTTTCCCCGGAATACGTCAGTCACAGTGACATTTCCCTTTAACGACAGATTTTTCATCGTGTCACGAGTTGTTTTCTCGTGGCCGCGGTTTAATTTCGAGCTGAAACTTCGCGATACGAGATTTCAAAAGGTAACCGGTTGCCTGTACGTTTTTCGCTGACAGAACCGCGTATGTACAGGGTGCGCCAACTGTAGGTACTATATGTTGAACGCTAAAACAATTGCTATTTGTAAACATTTCGAAGAACACATTAGACCATTCGACATGTTATTTTATACCATTATTATTCAGCATGAACAACTTAACGCTAGCACAACGGATGGGATTGTAGAAGTATACAGGGTGTCCCAAAACGAACGAAACATCCGGAAATGGGAGGTAGCTGGGGTCATTCTGAACAACTTTTTCCTTTGCAAAAATGTCGAAAGAGGCTTCATTTTTAAATTATTAAGGAAAAACACCGACCAATCAGAGAACACGGTCAACCGTGCGCCAACCAGTACAATTGCCTCTGAGCGCGCGAGATTCTCGCGCTCTGATTGGTCGGTGTTTTTCCTTAATAATTTAAAAATGAAGCCTCGTTCGACATTTTTGCAAAGGAAAAAGTTGTTCAGAATGACCCCACTATCTCCCATTTCTAGATGTTTTGTTCGTTTTGAGACACCCTGTATTTTAGAGAAGGGTCATCATTTATCAAAATTTTACATGGTATGAGGCGGATGTCTGGACGCAATTTTAACGTTACGTGGAAAACTCTATCGAAAATTATTGATAAGTTTCGTGACAGTGGATAATGTTCGTGACCGTGCAAAGAGTGCAAGACAGCGTCCAAAGAGCAGCAACGAGGACATTCAGGTTGTTCGGGCCGATTTTGAGAAGAAGAAGATTGTTCACGAATCGCGTAATTTAATGCCGAAAAACGAACATTTCTCTGCGTTGTTCACGAAGGAGACCATTTGCTGGATATTGTATTCAAAAAATGAATTTTTTGTAATGGTATAAATTAAAGTAAATAAATATCGCAAATTGAAGTCTATTTAATTACGTTTTCATTATTTTATAAGCATTTATCATATGGTACCTACAGTTGGCACACCCTGTATACATAAACTTTGACGATGTGAAGGATGTCCTGTGTACTGAAACGCGTAACAGTCGCGAATCGATTTTTTGGGGATATTCTGGCAAAAACAGCGAAAATGGATCGTGCTCGCTCGATAATTTCGTGATTTCGGAGCTCCGGGGCGGACCATGCGGAGAGTGGACTATTTCGAGTGTTATAGCTTTGTAAAGTTTGGGTGATGTTTTATTGTTAGTAAAATGCGTAGAAATGTAGAAATTCGAGATTTTAGAATCGTGAGATATCGTATTTTTTAGTTGTGAGGTGTGCACGTTTTGAATTGTTAAATTTCCAAAAATGTGAATTTAAAATTCATAAATGTCCAAAAGTGTGAAAATTTAAAATTCATAAACTTCCAAAGTCTACATTGAATTCATAAATTTATAAGTCCACAGATTTTTAAGGTTTTAAGTCTTGGGATTTCTAAGAACCCAAATTTTCTGATATCGAACTCCTAAATTTTTTAATTTAAAACCTTCATGTGTCGGGCATTTATGACTTCAAACATTTGGAAGTTTAGAAATAAATAAATATTAAATTTTCAAATTCAAAGATACCAAATTCTAGAGTCAACGAATGTTAGATTTTTAGAAAACTAAACTTCCACATTGTTCTTGCAGAATTGGAAACTTAAAAATTTGGAATTTGAGAAACACAGTAGTAAAAAATTTCCTAACTTAAAATTCCCACCCTACAAATTAAAAAATTCCAAGACCCCAGTTCGTAAACTTAGAACCACAAAGATTTAAAGATCAGACAATTAAAAATTTGTATAATAAAGAAATACAAAATAAGCAACTGTAAAATCCTAAAACTTCCAAATCCTGAAATACATAAATCCTCAATTCCCGGATTCTGAAATTATTTGAATTATGAGTGCAACCAACACTGACGTTTTTAAAATAGTACACCACTTTGCAAATAAACATCAATTAATATCAGACAAAACATTTTCCAAGTATATATCAAATTATTATTATTTTTCCAAATAAATAAAATTACAACTCTGGTCCGTGCGGAAAAAGTCACGTTTGATCCGTTTTCGTAAAGAAACAAAACAACGATAACAAAAATAGTAAAATAAAATAAGTGAAACTGAATTTTACAGGACGTATCGCTGGGAAAACATTGTCCATGGATGATATCGCATCCTTACGACTGGTTTTATCAAGCACCGGCCATTTTGGTACTGTGCGTGAACGTGGTGTTCCTGTTCATGATAATGTGGGTGAGTACACATCGCGATTTCATTATCGACTCGGGCAAAACGAGGTTTCAAAGTAAATAACAGTAATAGGTGGTAGGTCTAGGGTAATGCAATGATATATCTATACATATGTATAGTTCATTGATTCAACGTTGCCTCGCGGTGGAGGAAATTAAACTGAGCATCCTTGCTTGAAAAATTAATTAACCCAGAAAATTTACACCGCTTTGGAATAACGGCGAGATGTGCTGTTTCTGAACAGACATAATTACATTCCGATCATTGAATATTGGCACTTTTACCAAAGCGGCCAGATTGAATGTTTGACGAGTTTCTCGTTTCGAGTTACAGCACCTTTTTACGTTTTATTGAAATCTCTATCAATCTTGAACGAGGAATTAATGCGTACATTAATTTATTTTTGATTAGTAATTTATTTATTTTCAAACGTCACTTGCAATTTCGAAGTAAGTAAATTATACTCCAGGAAGTATAGAGTTAAGTAGATGTGCAATCAAGAACAAATCTGTTCTGTATGTGGAAGATACGGTAACTGTGATGAAACAGTCGTCTTGTTCGTTGATTGTCAAAAAAAAAAATTTTGCAATGAGATAAGAATTTAACAAACTTGGGATTTGGAGATGTATGAATTTGGAAGTGTAGTAATTGAGGGGTGTGGAGATTTGGGGAAATTGCAATTTCGGGATGTAGGAATTTACAGGTTTAGGGATATCGAAATTTGGACGTGTAGGAATTTGAGGATGTAGTAATTTGGAAATATGAGAATTTGAGAGTATGGTGTGGGGGTGTGGGGTAATTGTGATTTCAGAAAGTAAGAATTTGGGTGTGAAGGGTCTTGGGGATGTAGAGATTTGAGGATATCAAAATTTGGAAGTGTAGTAATTTAAGGGTGTAGTAATTTGGGGATATAGTAATTTGGAAGTGTAGTAATTTGGGGGTGTAGAAATTTGGGGATGTAGTAATTTGGAAATATGAAAATTTGGAAGTGTGGTGATTTGGGCTTGTAGGAATTTGGGGGTGTGGGGATTCGGGGATGTAATAATTTGGAAGTGTAGTAATTTGGGGGTGTAGAAATTTGGGGATGTAGTAATTTGGAAATATGAGAATTTGGAAGTGTGGTGATTTGGGCTTGTAGGAATTTGGAAGTGTAATTTGGGGGTGTGGAGATTTGGGGTAATTGTGATTTCGGCAAGTAAGAATTTGAGTGTGACTGGACTTGGGGATATCAAAATTTGGAAGTAGTAATTCAAGGGTGGAGGAATTCGTGTATGTAGTAATTTGGAGGTATAAGAATTTGGGGATGTAGTAATTTGGAAATATGAGAATTTGAGAGTGTAGGGTTTTTGAAGTGTAGTAATTTGCTGGTGTGGGGATTTGGGAAAATAGTGGTTTCGGGATGTAGGAATTTGGGAGTGAAGTGATTTCGGGATATCGAAATTTGAAAGTGTAGTAATTTATGGGTGTAGTAACTTAGGGATGTAGAGATTTCGGAATGCAGGAATTTGAAAATATAGTAATAATACATTTCCAGTTCAAAATTTTCAACAATTCTCAAGAGCTTTTTATTCATACAAATCGTAATTTCCATTATCAGTGTTTCGTACTCCTAAATTTGGCCTTTACAATCACTTCTGGTAATTAAGAACCAATAACGTCGATAAAATTAATTGAAATCTCTATCGCAATTTGCTCGAGGTACTTAGAAGTTTTCATTTTTGTTCAATTTCTGATCATTAAACGAACCATTCTGTCCGACTATCCTCGAGAGATAACAATATCTATGTTAATCAACGCAGTAATTTTCTCTTCGTTTACTCCGGTGTTCCCTAACTTGCAGACATTCAACAAGAAGTCCTAAAGAAAGTCTCCTCTAGCTTCATTACTTCGTAAAGCGTGTTTCTTAAACCTTGCTCCAGACCCCGTAATCGATTTATAACACTTTTTTCTCCTGTTCACTTTTTCTTTTTCAAACATCCGCAAATGTTTAATCTCTGGTACGCGAACTTGTTCATTTTCCTTTTAACGTCTCTCCGTCCGGACAATTAATCCCGTTATAACATTAATCACTGCCGCGGCACGAATTACGGACAATTTAACGCGTGGAAAATATAAATTGATTGTCCGGCCACAAAATCACCGGTAATTAACTAACTTGGTTGAACGCGTTCGCTGCGGATGCCATTTACTCGGATTATTCGTTTCTGACGATTCGCTGCGAATAATTTCTTTGCTTTTATCGAACGAAACGAAGTAGAAAATGATTCATTCGATAATGTGAACTATTATGGAACACTATAATAAATTTAATAATTCCAAATTTTGTAGTCTCGTGACTATAATTTTTGTTCTCTTTTCAAATTTTCTTATGCAGTTTTTGAAAATTGTGCAGCTGGCGCCATCTTGTGGCGAATGGCAAAATTATGAAAACCTAAAAATGCGATATTTTACAAAATATTACAATTTGTGTTTTTTTTTCTAATCTTAGTTAAATCTCCATTACTAAATATAGTTTTACATTAGGAAGACCTTATAATTAACTAGGTCATATTGTATTGATCCAGTAATGATCAATGGCTATTTTATTCTTTAAATAAATGAAAAATTCAAATTAAATTAAATAATTCGGTGTAAAATGTACGCATGAAAATTCTTTGTCACAGGTGTTAATAACAAAACTATGGTCAGCAAACAACGCAGAAACTCAACAATATCGTAAAGCTAGCAAAGCTTTGCTGGTGTTAATACCACTGTTGGGTGTAACTTATGTGCTAGTGCTAACTGGACCAACAGAGGGACAGGTTGCTAATGCATTCTTCTACTCTCGTGCAGTGTTACTTTCGTCACAGGTAATGCAACAGAACCAAATATTCCCTTCCAAAGCAAACTTCCGCATGCAAGTTTGCATTTTACCCTGATCAAACATTGATACACTTTGAAATTTTACTTCACAATTGTTGACATTGCTGCATAATCGCTCTTTAATAATCTGTAGCCATAGCAAAAGTCTTTTTTAGAACATCCACATAATTTTTCCAGAAAGAGAGTACTTTTGTGCTTGATCCAAGGATAATTCTTTTGTGACATGACGAAAATATATTCTGTTCTATTATTTCTGTATTTTGAGATTTTTAAGCTTGTAAGTTTTTAGATTTGCCGTTTTTTTTTTGTATTTTTAGATTTTTTAAGTTTCAGATTCTTGCATTTTTAGATTTTTGTGTTTTCTGTGTTTTAAATCTTCAGATTTTTAGATTTTTGGAATTTCAGATTTTTAGACTTTTAGATGTTCAGATTTTTAGATTTTTAAATTTTTAGATTTCTAAATTCAAATTTCCACATTTCCAATTACCCCGTCTTCAATTTCCTCATATCCAATTTCCACATCTTCTATTTCTAAATTTTCGGGTTTCACAATTCCGATTTCCACATCTTCTATTTCTAAATTTTCGGGTTTCACAATTCCGATTTCCACATCTTCTATTTCTAAATTTTCGGGTTGCAAAATTCCGATTTCCACATCTTCAATTCTTAAATCTTCGGATTTCACAATTCCAATTTCCACATCTCCAATTACCACGTCTTCAATTTCCACATCTCCAATTTCCACATCTCCAATTACCACGTCTTCAATTTCCAGATCTTCAATTTCAAAATTTTCGGTTTCCGAATTTTCGGTGTCGGAATATTCAATTTCATCGTCTTCGATTGTGACATCTTCATATTCCTCACCTACCATTTCCACAATACCAAATTCCTAAATTTAAAAATTCGTCATTTAGCGTTTCTAAATTAGCAACTTCGAAATTTGTTACCGTAAATCTTTAAAAAAACTATTATTCCCAAATCCCAGAATTTCCAAACTTCGAAATCTCTCGAATAACCCACTCGTTTTCAGGGCTTGTTTGTGGCGATGTTTTACTGTTTCCTGAACACCGAAGTTCAAAACACAGTTAAACACCACATCGAACGATGGACCACTGCCCGTGATCTGGATACCGAAAGAAGGTATTATAACAATTGCTCCCCCCGTTCGGGAACAGAAAGTATAAGGTACAATTTTATTCCCTTACTCTGTAATCAAAAATTCGTTACGATCGTATGATAACACCGGAACATGTCTAAATTCGTGTTTTGAGAATTATTAAAAATATTTATTAAAATGGTAATAAAAATTCTTGAAAATCACGTAACTTTTCCTGATCCCAAGTAGATATAACCCCTTAACTTGTCTTTCGCGTAACTACTCTACACATTTGAATAAACACAATAAATCGTAATTAACTAATTATTGAACACGTTCAATGCCACTGTCAAAACAGACATATGTAGTATTTATGTCTTGTCGTAATTACAATTTTTTAAAGTACCGTAGCTGCATTTTTCAATTTCAACCTTTTATTTAAGAAAATTGATGAACTTATGAGCACGGGTGTAGCTATCGATCACAACTAGAAACACGTTCGTGTTTCGAACAACTTCATCTTTGGATAAATTTGTATTTGAATAAGTTTATACTCTGACAAATTTGTGCCTAAATCAATTTATACTTAGACAAATTTATATTTATTATATTTATAAATTTGTATTCATTATTGTTAGAAATATGACTTTGAATATTCAGTATTTTGCTATATGTGTCTTTAGTGTATAGGGTTCATGAGAATGCGCCATAGTTTTTTGTGTGTTACGAACGATGGCGTGGGGGTTCGCGCTTCTTACGATGTGGCGAGACGCGTGACCACGCTGTTTGCACGTGTTCCGTTATTCTTTATTTTTAAGTCTTTTTATTATGAATATATATTAAATTAAGATGTTTATTAAAGTGTGTTTATTAGTTCCTAAAATCCTAATAATTATATTTATAAATTTGTATTTATTACATTTATACTTAAACAAGTTTGTATTCGTACTTGGATCAATTTTATTACATAGCTCAAGCAGACTTCAGATTTATCTTTGCGCAAATAATATCGATAGATATAGTTCAATTTGTTCTCTCAACGGGTAGCAAACATGATTTTCGTTTCGAGGTTGAAAAACTTGGGGAAGTTGGAATTTGGGGAAATTGCAGTTTCGAGATGTACGAATTTGGGAGTGTAAGGATTTGGCGATGTACAGATTTAGGGATATCGACATTTGGAAGTGTAGTAATTTGGGGGTGTAGAAATTTGGGGATATCGACATTTGGAAGTGTAGTAATTTGGGGGTGTAGAAATTTTGGGATGTAGTAATTTGGAAGTGTAGTAATTTGGGGGTGTAGAAATTTGGGGATGTAGTAATTTGGAAATATGAAAATTTGGAAGTGTGGTGATTTGGGCTTGTAGGAATTTGGGGGTGTGGGGATTCGGGGATGTAATAATTTGGAAGTGTAGTAATTTGGGGGTGTAGAAATTTGGGGATGTAGTAATTTGGAAATATGAGAATTTGGAAGTGTGGTGATTCGGGCTTGTAGGAATTTGGAAGTGTAATTTGGGGGTGTGGGGATTTGGGGTAATTGTGATTTCGGCAAGTAAGAATTTGAGTGTGACTGGACTTGGGGATATCAAAATTTGGAAGTAGTAATTCAAGGGTGGAGGAATTCGAGTATGTAGTAATTTGGAGGTGTAGGAATTTGGGGATATCGTAATTTGGAAAACCGTGTTCCATAGACTGCACCCGTGCTCACTAAAATAAATACTTGTTAAAATGAATACGAAGCCGAGGTTACTTAAAAATTTTCATTAATGTTTTCTTCTTTCAGTTATTCGTTTATATTAAATTTGTGATGTCGGTCGAGCGACCACCGCCGTTCAACGTGTTAACCACTGGACACGTAGACTTTCTGATTTACAGATTACATTGTCCCCCATCGAATCCGTACAGAAAAAGGAACTCGTCCGTAAGCGAGACGACGACCACCACAGTGATAGGGTTCAATTCGACCACCACGTTCTTAGACAAATCGAAGAAGCCGATCTCGGAGGATCTTAACGAATAAGAATCGTCATTGTGTCCGATCCGTTACGACGAATCGGATTAAAAGGTCGAGTAATACCTCGTCTAAACACGGCAGTTCCTAAGAAAACTTTTACTTTTCGAAACAGTGCTTGTCTCGTTCCAAAATAAATCGAGCAACTCGGACGAGAAACAGAAAACGCAGGTTTTATTCGTTCTAAGGATAGAAGAAAACACGATGGAGAATTGCGTGACCGAATCCGTCGATGGATTTTATCTTTTTGTAGAAAATCGATCGTGTTTCGAGCATATATTAGGAGAAAAGATATTCGATCGTTAGAGAAATTTCGATGAAGTCGCTGGACGAATTTTATTCCATCGAGACTAGATCTTGTTTTATTTAGATTGTTATTTAGACTATTTATTCGGATCACATGTATGAGAATATATATTTACATAACGATCGCTGTCGTTAACGATGCGAGGATATCATTCACATTGTCTCTTTTGCACTATGAAACATCGTTTCACCCCTTCGATTCGATATTCTCGCGTTTAACACGAAAATCGAACAGAAATATTTATACCGTCATTCTACTTCGACCAATGGAAGTTTTAAATATATTTACAGATTTGTTCTAAATAAATGTGTACTATTTTATATAAATTATTTGCCATGCATTTACTATCTACAATTACAATACCTATTAATTAATGGCATCTTTCAAGGTAATTATTTTTATAACTATACCGACGATGCATATTGTAGCAGTCTTATGAATAAGTTAATAAATAAAAATATAATATTTTATATAACACAATTATTTACTATAAATTCTTATATTATTCGCAATTGGTTACGTTGTTTACTAAAAATTAACTAATTTCACTAGATATTGTTACACTTTCCATTGTATTTACTCGGATAAGGATATTCCTAAAAATGGCTGAATAATTTTTTTTTGAAGTCAAAGTAGAATGAGGGTAATATTATCAAGAAGGAGAATATCGATACAGGACACAATGGTTGGTGAAATTAAAAAAAAAAAGAACCCTAAAGTATGCGATGGTGCATTCAATATTTTATTTTTTAAGTTATCATTTGTATTTAAAAAAAATACAATGCCCTCTCGTACTCTACCATTCATTCGTTGGTTCATTCATGCCTGACCACTTTCGCGTTTCTTCCACTCAATGTGTTCTTTTTGTTCCCTTTCTCATTTTATTTCTCTCGCCCAAGAAACAAACGCGAACGCGTTCGCGCCGACGGGAAATCGATTTGTTTGTTTTTTTTTTCTTTTTTTTTTTGTTCTTTTTTATTTCGTTTAAACACTACGATATTCCTCAAATTTCCACGAGCGGACTCCTGTAAAAGAGAAAAATTCGTGAGATGATGTTTCTTGTCAACGACCAAACGGGGGAACATTTGTTTATTATCGAACTGTTTTGAACAGTCTAATTAGAACCGCGGTAGATTTCGAAGTTAAATGAACAGCGTTGCTACCACTGGCGTAACTGAAATTATTTTTATCTGATTCGTCGTCTTCTTAGATCCCGAATTTAAGAACTTGGTAACTGGTAAAATGGGGATTCGAATGATTGAAAATTTGGAGATTTGGGAATTGAAAATTGGGAAAATTTGCAAAAACAAAAATTTAGAAATTAAGAATTCGACATTTGGAAAATGCCAAAAAAGAAATTTTCAAAATTCAGAAAATTGAAAATGTGAAGATTTGAGAATTTGGAAAATTTGGGAATTGAAAATTTGGAAAATTTTCAAAATAAAAAATTGAGGAATTAAGAATTCGACATTTGGAAAATGCCAAAAAAGAAATTTTCGAAATTCAGAAAATTGAAAAATGTAGGAATTTGAGAATTGGGAATTTGGAAAATTTTGAAATTGGAAATTGGGAAAATTTGAAAAATCAAAAATTCAGAAATTAAGTATTCAAAAATTTGGAAATGGAAAAAATGAAATTTTCGAAATTTAGAAAATTTTAAATCTGTAGATTAGAGAATTTCGAAAATTTAAAAAGCTCAGAAAGTTGAGAATTGAGGACTTGCAAGTGTTTAACATGAAATTATATCATTGACCCTACCTACTTACGCCAATGATTGCTTCATTCAAACGTGAAAGTCGAACTGGGTAAAAATTAAAATTATTGATTTCATTCCCAATAAATGTATACACAATGTTGTTTATTTTTTACCCAGTTTCTTCCAAGATCAAAAAAAGAGAGAAACAATTGCGAGAAATAATTGTAGAGTAATGATGTGAAGCTTATATTGCAAATGTAAACTTGTCGAATCTGTTCACTGTTGATTTTTCCGTTCGCTTAATTGGTAAGTAACTCCGAAACTTATTTAAAATAATAATAACTTCTCCGAAGAAAAAAAATAGTAGAAAAGTAACAAACGTAACTGAAAGTTTAAAAGAAATATTGTCTTTGTCAAGTGCCAAAATTCGTGAAAAAGAGAATTTATTATTATAATAAATTGTTAGTATAGAGATGTTTATTTCGATTTAATCGTAAGCGCGAAAGCTTTATTGAGTATCGAAAATATATATTGTAAATATTTTATGTATATTATTAACAATCGCTTCTACAAAAAGTTTGGGCGTAACGTTGCCCAAAGCAGGGTGTACATATCATTAGAGATCTTCATTTCAACTTTACCGTGGTGTTGTCAAAGAGTAACTACTGTATTTCACATGTATTATCAAGATTTATAAAACTGTAATTACACAAAATTATATGTGTATGAGTGTGCACGTATCTTTATCGAGTTCGTAAGAGCAAATTTCTATTAACGGAAGTGTGTCGTAACCCAAAAAAAGGATATGTATATTATGCCCAGAAGTAACGATGGGAACTCGTTACTCGAGGTATAAATTTTGTCCAAAGATCTAGAAGTTGTTAAAAACTACTAGGTAAAAGACCGAAGAAAATCGTACCTGATATATCGTAAAAGTTTATTTTAAGGATTTTTTACTATAATTAAAACCAACTCGTATTTTATACAGATTCAAATTTAAGATAAATTCATCGATCCAGTGTTGATGATCTAAACGTTTGATGTTAAATCAGTAATGGACATTTGCTAAACTTCTAAATTTCCAGAAGCCTACTTCCCCATATTTCTCAAATTCATAAAGTTCGAATTTCGGAATCCTCGATTTTCACATTTCTTAAATTTGTAGATTTGAAAATTTTGTTCTCTTAAATCTTAACTTAATCTGTCCATCACTGAAATAGATACATCAAGTTAGAGAAATAAAAATACACCAAAAAGTATTAAGCACATTAGTGATCAGTTAATGTAATGCCTTAAACAATTGTCTGAACAATATTTATGTACAATATAAAATTTGCAAAATGTTAATTTTCCCTAAATATCATTTTTTTTTCAATTAACATTATGTAAGGTATCTAATAGTGGTAAAAAGAGCTGCATTAAAAAAGTAGCGATAAGCAAAATGATCTTTGGACCTCGGTAGCACAAACGCTTAATATATTTACTTTACTATGCATCAGGCGACTCGAGAGTGTTTATTAAATAACTTCGTATATACACATTTGTATAGGGGCAAATTAGATAAAAATTGTGAATGGTATTATTCGATGTATCGTCGTTTTAAACTACCATTTAATATACCTACGGACATATAAACAGTTTTACTAAGGCAATAAGTCTTATGTCCAATTAAATTGAACTAAATTATTCCGCTATAATAAATCTGTTCGGCAGAAATTGTTAAATGCTGTCTATTACAAACTGTTGAGCTGTCAATGAAACCACGGTTTCCAATAAAAAAATTAATTAAATCGATTCATTAAAATGTTTGTATGGTCACCAAAAAGGGGACTAGTTAGCAGCACAGTGTTCAATTATTGCTACTACTTGTGTTCGATAAAATAAAATTCGAAAAAAAAAAGAAAAAACATTTGAATAGAATTCGGAAATATATGGAAAAAAGTATACGAAGCAAAAAAAATATAATCTTGTACGTGGAATGTTCATACGAAAAGAACTAAAAGCGTTAAAATGAAAAGACGGTACTACTTTTGAAATTACGAAATGAATCGGTAATTATATTACAAATTTCATGAGTATGAATGATCTTTTCTTTTCTTTACATTCACTGATAATTTAATATTACATTAACAACTGCGTACTGTTCATATTGTTACCGTGTCCACGTTTATGTAAGACCTAACAATACTTTGTACAAGTTTTATGATACAAATATATTACGACAATTCAGTTTATATACCATACAACATTATACTTTTAGTATTACACCTTTCATTATGAATCTTATTAAGTGATAATAAATGTCGTAATGTCAAATTCAAAAGTTCAAAGTACCGTGTGGTACTGGGAAAAATAGACATCTACACATTTATGCACCTCCATCAACAAACATACTTCACACCTATTCATTTTGAAGGTATTAACCTCGAAGTATCCTCGTGGTTCTGGTACTTTGGTTTTCCATGAGTGAATGGTAAATATCTATATTTGATCATATGCTGGAAATAAATTTATACCAAATTATACTTTTCAACCTTAATAGTTTCAACATTAAGAATTAACATAAAAATGATTAATATATATATATATATGTTACCTTTATCTGGCGCTTCATCGTAATGCAAAATAGTGTTATAAAGTACATTACAAGTATGGGCCAAAACACTGGTATATTAAAGCAATCAAACATAGTACATATCATAGCTATAATTGTAGATTTCATCACAGAGTACCAGAATTTAAATTCAGGCAATCTCCTAATAAATGGCCTAAATTCTTCATTAGATCTTGTAGGTAACTCAGGTCCTTCACCATCTACTAAGAAACTTGGATATAAGATGTGTTTTAAATGTAACATTAAAATGCTAAAAATAACAATTTACTACAATAAGATTCAACCACTCTTAGTTGTATTCATATGCTATACCCACTACTTATGTACTTTAGAATACTTTCACATGTACCTACCATCAAAATCCATTGCAGGATCAATTTTTGGAGTAAGGAATGCTATGAATAAATTCAGATGATAAATTCCTAGTGCATATGTGACGATATACCAACCCTATAAACATAAAAATATGAACATATATCACTACTTCTTTACCAACAAACGTAATTTAATTTGTTTAAATGAAAAACAACTTACCTGTGAAAGAAATATTCGTAGAATAAAAAGAAACACTAACAATGAAGCAAATGTCCATCTTGACACTACATGGGGGGTCCATAGATCTAAATATCTTTGATATATCTGGAATATGAGTATTTTTGACAGTTTAAAACAATTTGAAAAAATAACAATCATATTGATTCTCAACACTGAAACTATCAAACCGGTTGAATGACCAGTCTTTAAGTTTCTTATTTTAAATTACAAAACTTGTTACAATGAAATCTCACTATATAGAAAATTATAATAAATGCTAATAAAAGATATAAAGAAAAGAACCAAACATGCAATGTTCATAAAGATATACCTGTGATATTCTTCCTAATCCTTGACTAAACACATTTCGTCTTGCAGGACCACCCAGATGCTCATCTTGCATCATTTTATTTTCCTACAAAAACATTTGATTTAAAATAATGAGTCATACGATAAAAATAAATACGCTAGGTTTCTAAAAATAAAATGCCACTAATAAATTAAATTACAATTTGTAAAACATTGACTAAGAATGTATTGAAAATGAATGTAATGCCTTTTTAGACTAATAAATGAAAACTTGTAGCTTTATATTTTATTTATTAACAGTCGTTATCATTCAACATAAGTTACATTACATGATATAATTACAGTAAACTACAATTATAAATTTAATTAACTGTCTATCATGACACTAATTACATTTTTTGCATGTTCTATTAATCATATTTTTATAAATAAATGACACAAAAGAAATGTAATAAGTTTTACAAATAACCGTAACAAATGTTGTGGATATAAATATACTTGATAGTAACAAATGGAAAACTTGGAGATGAAACATCAATCAGTTTAAAACCTCCATTCATGATTAAATGAGATAAACGAAATAAAACTGATTATTAAAATGGATTCAAGGTTGTTTGAATATAAGTTTTCAAAGTAACACTTTAATCACGCCTTTGCACTAATATTGTATGACTCGAACTAAATTTTAAACCCATATCAATTGTTTACATTCTTCACAATTTTATAACGTCTGAAATAATAATGTACTAAATTAATGGTACTTTTACGAGCTTCTAATAACATCCAATGAATTGAATGATATGCACATAACCTCTTCGTCGCACAATTATCTTAAGTATGACGACAAATCAGCGATATTTCTGTAAAAATTATAATAAATACAACTTGCCTACGGTATTTATACGTTTTCAGTCGATCTTCGCGATCAATTCGCTAATTATTTCGTTAAAAAAAATAACACGTCACAACATTAATGGCATACTATGATCAGATTGTACCATAGAATTTGTAAGGTGCTTCAACTTATTTGCTGTATTGTGTCACAAGAGCGAACATCAAATCTGATTCTTAAGGAACGAATGATAATAATTCATAATCAATTTCATTGGTAATATGTTTACATTAAAATTTCCGATAAAATCTTTTGGAACACATAATCACAATTAAATTATTTAATCATCGTTTTGAAAATATTAATTTTTAAATGTGCATCATAAGATGAGTTGTACTCGCTAGGTTTGAATTAATATTCAGTTATTTTGAGTTAATTTGAGCAACATTTCGGCGTAACTGCTATTAGAGTTTGTGAAAGTCAGAGAAAAATTTTTATTATTTTTGCTGTCATTAGAAATTCGTAAGTTCAAAATGTTGAGAATTTCTACCTTTCCCAATTTAAAAATTTAGAAATGTAAAGGTTTGAATACGTTGAGACAAGTACCTCGTTTACTTAACACTAACGTCGTTACTGGATTTTAATTTTGATTGATCTACATAAGATTGGGTCCAATAACATAAAAAGTTTGTTATGACTTTTGCTCTGTCCAGCAGACACCAGCAACCATTCTGCGTTTATTAATAAAACAATTGTATCAATAAGTGTATCAGCGTAAAACAGTAATCATATGTTTCAACATTTTTTTAATCGAAATTCAATTTGAAATTTCTGTTTTAAATTTGAATTCAGAACGATATGAAATGAAGGCAACTGTATCATCCTAAATAATCATCCAAGAATAAAATCAAATCTTATGGGTCTTATTTATTCGAACCAATATATTATCATAATAAATATTCTACGTTTATAAATGAAATAAAACGTTTATTTGTTATATATGCATAATAACCAGATGAAATTTGAAAAAGTAACTAGAAGAACTGTCAAAAAATGATGTCTTTTCGAACGAAAGTACTTACTAAACGTTAAAATTTTTATTTTTAGAATAGAAGACTGTGCAACTGACAAAAGCGCGGCGCCATATTGCATGCTTGTGTTTGGTTACTGTTCTGGCGCGTGGTCGAGAATTGTTGTATTTAATTAACTACCATGTCCGATAATCAGGTAAGTTTCTTTATTTTCGAAAATTTTGTTGCTGTGTATTTCGCGATATAAATATGGTGTAACATTTCAAATGTTCAATCATACTTTGAGTCTAATCAGTCTAACCTTGCGTATTAGGAACAAAAACCCGAAGCCGGCCCAGGGGACGCGAATTCCGAATACATCAAGCTTAAAGTCGTTGGAAATGTAAGAATTCAGGGTTTTATGTTTCACATTTATATGCGTATTTAGTGACCGTTTATGACCGGCTTCATCGTCTCAATTCTTTTTTAGGACAGCAATGAAATTCACTTTAGGGTAAAGATGACCACGCAAATGGGTAAACTCAAGAAATCATATAGTGATCGTGTGGTTAGTTTTTCTTTTGAAATAAGCATGTATTTAAATAATATAAACGAGTTCCCTGATCTATTGTTGTAATCAATCATAACTACACAAAAAATCAACATAAATTATTTTTAATATTTATACTCTAGGTAACTAATAATTTATATACATATATATAGGATGCAAGTTAAAATAAAAAGTATTTCACTCATTTTTATTATTAAGATCATGGAATATTTTATTTTATCACAGAACTATATTCTTTGAACAGATATATGCTGCAATTTACTAGCTAAGTATCAATAATATTGCAATTTACATATACTAAAATTAAACAGTATTTTTCAAAGTATCAGTGTTATTCGCATTTTGTATGTGTAATAGAGAAATTATAAATTGTTCAATTTTGTTTAGGGTGTACCTATGACATCGCTTAGGTTTCTGTTTGATGGTAAAAGAATTAATGATGATGAAACACCAAAGCAGGTAAATTTTTATTGTAAAATGTTTAACTTAAGTCTTTTAGAAAAGAAGCAACAATATATTAAGCCATTGCAAAATAGTGTAATCTTTGAAAACGTGAATTTTATTAATGATAACAAATATTTTAATTAGTTTCTGTTCCCTCTTACGCATAACAGTGAATTATTTTACATAAATGTATATGATAAGAAAGCCCCACAAAGCATAATTTATTTTTTTCAGTTGGAAATGGAAAATGATGATGTTATTGAGGTATACCAAGAACAAACAGGTGGTCACTATTGAAGAAATTGGACCTACTATTCAGTTTTAACATCTTTTAAAGTGAAAGTGACTATCATAAACAAATGGACAAGTTTATCAGTATATATATGTATGTTTAAAAAAATATGTAATAATTTGGTTTTTTTACGTAATATTTTGATGTGCTGTTCTACATTCCTGTAACATGGCAAGTTTAAGGACCATCAGCAGTTAGTTTCATACATTGTATACATTTATCCACTTGAAGCAAAGCAAAAAAGAAAATAATGGGAAAGAAAATAGAAAAAGGAATTATGCCTTAAAGTCGTGAATTTTGTCCATTAATAATAACTAGCAATGCATTTGCATTCTACACATTTTGAATTAGTAGATTTAGATCGCGAAAATTTCGAACAATAAATTTTAGGTTCATTATAAAACAATGATAAATATTGTATAATGTGAACATGATTTAACAAAATTGTTGCGTTTAAGGTGCGTATATAATAAAAGAAATAATTGTAATATTTTCCTTTTGCCTTTTTAATGTAACAGTAACACTGATATTTGTCATGTTGAAGTTGCACATTTATGATATCAACAGAAATTAATTTGTCTCTTTTTTTGACAAACGTCAAATAGTCAATTCAATGTAAGTAATGTGGGTGCTTCTACAAATCTTAATTACCAAGGTATTATATTAGATGTTGTAATAGAAAAATTTACCATTTAATAAGATATATATACATACACCATTTAAATTTTATTGAAACTAAAAGTTAAGTAAAACATTTGTAAATCTATTGTTCTTTTTAACATGTATAAATTTTGTTGTGATTGTATAAGAGCATCCCCATTACAGAATTTTCTATTCAGTGCTTTAGTGAAACAAAATTTTTACAAATTATAATAAAAGTTATTCTTGTACAGATAATTAATATAGTTTCTGTTTTCATTATTGATTCGTAAAAATTGATTGATATTTTTTTCACTGTTATGTATGTAAACAATATTGGTTTTCAAATAATATTTAAGGTTTTAAAATAATAAAAACAGTTTAAGTAGATACATCTAGGCAGAGTAAATAGATATAATAATTATTACTTTAATATTTCCCTTAATGAAATGTAGAACTTTTTGAATAATAAGGCTAATTAAATAGTTATAAAATACTAGTTTATCCATTTTCGTAATAAAGGCAGATGACTTTGATATAAATGAAATTGTAATAATTTCTACTAGCTTTATGATGAAATTACATTTACGTTCATTCAGCTTAACTGATTTCGCAATCATGTTCATATCTGTAATAATTACCTAGAAAATAAATAATTGTCTATTGTTCTCTAATTTCCTTCAAGTAAAACTTACGAGATAGTTGAAAATAACGTTTATAGATCACAAAGGATACTTTCGTTTTATAGAATTGCTTTTATTTATACATTGAACAAAGTTAATAATTACTATTATTACTTACTTTTTAGCACTTTTCAACGCATTATTCGCAAATTTTTTAACATTATAAGCGGACATTCGTAAGAATAATTAACTATATACAGATTATTTTGAGTTAACTGGTAATCCTAATATGTGGCTTATTATTATTATTACATATTTACAATGATCTATTCCTCGGAAGAAGCAATTTTTGCCTCGTAGTATCAAAAAAATTTTAATCATCGACAAAAGATTGTATTAATAATAAAAATTGACGGATCATGCAGTAATAAAGTTAAAAAAAAAACATTTCATTTGAACAAGAGGTCGCACAATCAAATTGCTTCTTCGAAAATAACAATACAATTGCCACAGTTTAATTTCTTAATTAGCAGTTACACTCTGGTGCAAAAAGAAATCAGCGGTTAGATAAATATTTCGTTTAATAAAATGAGTTTTATAGGTTCATATACACAGCCCATAATATGCATACAGAAAAATAATGCATCAAATATTGTCTGAATTATGAGTTCATTAATCTGCGAATAATTTCCTACAGTTTCATATGAACTGTTACAAAGAATTCGCGTCATTAAGTTAGAACACAAACACTATTTTTACAAGAAAAAAGATTGTACAATAACATTCATATGGTGTTAATAACAATCTCGCTTATTACTACACTGCTGACTCTGGATTTTTAATAATAAAAATATGTTAATTCAATGTCTCCAGTATAATTTTTATGTCGTTTTTGTTCGCTGTACAAAATTGCTCTCCATTGGAAGTAATATCGTTGCCAATTTTAACGTATACGTGGAAATTTTCCCTTCACCTTGTAAATTAAAAATCCATGCATTATCAACCTTTCTCTTCTGCATGTACAGTTCAGAACTAGTTAAAACGTATTACGAGTTGCAATAAATTATGTAGAGATTTAAAATCGAGTTCAGTTCAATATCAAATTCATTCTGAAACAGAATTCTTATAATAAAGACATCAGTCTTTAATTTTTTTCTCGTTTACAAATAATACTCCGTAGTATTCCCCTAATAATAATGAGTCAAATAAAACAGAATATTATATTTATGAATATTGAATACAAAATAGGATTCTTAATAATCAACAAAATAACTGTAGCAATAAATTATAGAACATAACGAATCTCCTTTCTATACTTTTTTATGTTAGAAAGAAGCACACAGTAAGTTTAATCCATTTTAACGAAAAGAGGAAAATAATTCTATTAATAAAAAGATATCGTTTTCAGTGACATAATTTGTTGTGTTACTAATATAATCAATCTTGGATTAAGAAATTTCATCGTTTTCGTGCCTGAAGTAGAAATACTACACGCTAAATAAGTACTGTTTTAATTAGGACATAATATATATATATATATACTTAAATAAAAATGTACAGTGTTTAGTTGAAAACATACATTTCTTCGGATATAATCTTTCGAAATATGACTATAAACAATTTTAGCTCAGCTCTCACCTCAGTGTTTTTTTGTAATACTTTCATTCAATATTATGGTCTACTTACTCATTGTATCATAATAAATATAATTATCTGTAAAGTATTAGAGCAATCTGTTAATTCTTAAAGCGCTGTTATTTCTTGGCGAGGCATTGTATGAGAATAAACCTGTTGAAAGTCTTCGACTTGTTCGAAAATAATTAACTTGTAACGTTGTAAAATGTCACAGTATGTCACGATGCCATACCCATGTTTTTTTCGTATGGTCAAACCTATGTGCTAACCACTGCTGTTCCAGTAATTGATATCTATCTTGACTTAGGTATAATGGTTTTCCACGTCTATAACAAAATATGAAATTGAATATTTGTACTAAGCACCTATTGAGTTTTTGAAGCAATGATAATCAAGTGCAACGATATTTGTTGTTCAGGAGTGTTAACTAGAACTTGGAGAAATTACTCACTTCAGATCTCTATCTTCTTCTTCAAAATCATCGAGGTACAGAGATCCCCATAAACAAACTCGCCGACCTCGAATCACAACGATATACGTTGATGTTATAACTAAGTATATACCAGTTCCACCTCCGCAGTCAACTGAATGCTATAAACAATCACATTACATTTATATAAAGGTATCACTTAAAATTACTTTACTCAGACCGAAATAACTCACTTGAACAACCTCACATGCGTTCATCTGTTTGCAACAGTTTTGTCTTAGACAAACAATGGCACCACATAACAAACAGATACTGATCTCCTGAGGAATCGCGTGACCTTGACGACATTGTCGTTCGTGATAATACTGTACAAAAAATGGAATTGATAAAATTTCATAGAGAAAAAAGTATATTTAAGTATAAACTAAATTGATATTATATGTAGTTCGTACCGTAAAAATCTTCTCATATTCCCTTGGAAGACTAAGTAATTTCGGTACCTGCCATGGTAAGTGTTGCTCCATTATTAAATTTCTGGCTACATCGTTCCGATTCACAAAAGCTAAAAACTGGTCACACCATAAGCGAGGTACCGAAACACTAGCCTCGGAATCTTGCCAGTTCAAAGCTACTGTTGAATTAAAGACGTTCCAATCCATACCCTCCGAAACTAATTCCAAATAATATACTAATCTCACAAATTCAGTCTGTGGGGTCCTAACTAAAGGCAATGGTTCCTCGTACAGATGATAACGGAGCAATGCAGCTATTCGTAGAAACGGTAAGCACATTGACTGTATCTGAAACGATAGAAAGAATAAACGTACAATATTAATATTTTAAAGATAAATTAGATTATGTATTAAGATATTAATTATTTGTACATACTTGTTGCTCAATACCATGCATTTTAACTCCTGCATATGACTTAGACGACGATGTTGATGGTTTATACACAATATCATCCGAACTCCGATAGAGTGGACTGTCGTTGAAATATTCGATTATTCTGTAAAGTATAGTCTCCGAAGACATAGGAGCACGTTCGACATATTCTCTCCTTAAAATTGTATTTCTTTGTGCTTGTGTGAGACCACAACTTATTTGTACTATGACCTGATAGTACAATAAGTTGTAGATTACTTTCACTACACTAGAGAAATACGCTGAAAATGAATCAGATTTTACATTAAACGTATGAAACAATTACAGTAGATTTATATGTAAAAATTGTAAAAAAATGTACTTTGATCCAAATGTAAGGGTAGTAATAATATAAACTGTATAAGAAGTGCAGTTGGATCTCTGAGGAGCAAAGGAACTTCACGCTCGTGTAATGTTAATGCAAGTGGTGCTGCAGGTTCCGTAGGCAACCCGGATAATTGCTGCCAGGTATGATGTACCGGCCATACTGTCAACACTCTTGCGTGCATCGCCAAAACATGAAGCAGTGCAACTGAAAAGAAAATATTATCAGTGAAGATTTGAATTTGTTATCCAAATTGGTGTGAAATATTATGATAGAACAAAGTAATTTACCAATACAATCGCGTTTTGGTGTCAAAGGTATCGTTGTGGGCGCAGAAATACATAACGATCCACCACGCTGAACAAGTTCAACTTCAAAATTGGTTCGAGCTATAGAAGTTACAAAAAGGAACAAACTTTGGTGACTAGGGGAACAGTTCTTTTGCTTATACTTTAAGTATGTGCAACTCGTCATATCCTCCATGGCTTTGCCCATTGCCATAGCTAAATTCGTCGAGATCTGAAAAAGATATGTCTGTTAAATTTAAGTTGAATTCAAAATCTGAATTAACGACAGAATATAAATTTATGAACTTACTGGATTTCGTTGTATCTCTTTCAGCAAATTGTTTAATTCCAAAAGTATCGTACCAGGAGAGGCGTGACGAGATTGTACAACTGCAGCACATTCTCCTAATTGCGGAGAAAGTGGAAGGAAAGAATTGGCTAACTGTCGGCACAGTGGACACAGGTATTCACCGCTATCTACCGCGAGACTTTGATGCCTTTGTTGATTACGAAGAGATTGTAAATAGGACTTCAAACAATCTAAGTGCAAATGGTGTCCACATGTTTGAACGTGAACTCCACCTTCCCAACCTAAATTGACGGACAACAGCCACGAAATCTGTAACGGTTGTACAAAAATTAATGCAGCTTGTTTTATTATAATCAATGAATAGCATATAATAAAATATTTACAGTATCGAAATGGCGATTTAGTTCATCCATTCTACGATTAAAGTAGGCACCACGAGTATCATCCGTTGGTATAGGCGGGTCTTCATCAGAAGTAGGCAAGACCAATCTTTCTGTTTGTTGTCGCTCGTGACCAATAACACTTGTTGCCTGAAAAGTAAAACTTAAGAATAAGTACTGCACTAGTACTTCGATGAAAAATATTAAAATTATTTATTTACTTGGACCAATACAACAAGTCCCATAGGTTTATCTTCAGTACTAGGACTAGTTTGATTGCAAATGACGCAATCGTATTCTTTTTTGCTAGTCATTTTGGTTGTATTTTCTTCTTGATCCCAATCCATACTAGATACTCCTGCCTCATCTAAGAACAATTTTATAGTTTATTCTTTTTCATTGTTCACCTTATACCAAACTCTATTTGTACTTTCTTAATATTTGTGTTACCTGTTTTCATTGCTTTTTCCATAAATTGTTTTCGTTTATTAGCAAATTCGGCCATTAATTTTTGCTGTCTTTCTTTTGCCCGCCTTCGTCTCTCTTCCCTTTCCTGATGTTCCCTCTCTCGTTGTTTGTCTTCACACTCTTGCATACGTGGCCACAGTTTGTTTCTAGCTTCATTGATAGCATCTTTACACATAGGATCCAAGTTTGCTATTTTGTTAAGTAATTGCGCGATGAAAAATCGACCGTCACCGATTCTAGACTCTTTTGGTTCTGCAGATGTACTACTACTAGCTTCGTTATCAGACATTGCACTTTGCTCGGGATTGTAACTGTCTGGGACACCTGATAATTGTGAATGTAATTTCAGTAATAGCGAGATTATACTTTCACCCACTTTTACTGTTCGCGGTTGCATCGGTCCACCCTAAAAAAAAAAAACAAGGAAATTTGTGAAACAAAAAGAAGTGATACGTCAATGCTTATGTACTCCTCGGGGAGCACTTGATCTGTGCCCATCGCTGTTATAAATACTGAATGTGATACAAATAAGTATAATAATATTACCTGTGCATCTCTTCTTTTGTAGTGTTTGTGAGAATTCGATGTAGATGGAACAATTTCTGTCGTTGTCACTCGTGAATTAGTTAATTGTGAATAGACATTTTGAGCAGATACTATTATTTCATTACCAGCCATAACAGCTGGTCGTTGTGGTGTAGGTGGTAATGCGGGTTGACCACCAATGTCTATATATAATTAACACAAATTACATTATAACTCAATTGAATCTATTTTTTTAATATACTATTTGAATGAAAAATATTATTTGAGTTATATTGATGTATTGTTTCTTTTACTGATATTTCTTTGAGCTAAAGCTAATCTATGTTATTTTTACAAGGGAAATGTAATGTGAAATATTACATTTAATTAGAAAAGATACAAACAGCACGAATCATATAACATCAATACAAAGGATATAACTGTGGTTAAGGTATAAAGATTAAGAATAACATACTGTTTGGTAAAGGAGGTGATTCAAGGGCAAGGGCCATGGATTCTTCAGTGGATGGTGGCAAAGCTCTTTGCAGAGATATTAAATCATCTTCACTATTAGCATCTGATATAGCAACGATCCCTTCTTCAGGTACAATAGTCATATGATACTGGTCTATAAAAATAGTAATGGAAAAAAAAATAATATCACATAATGTGCAGTAATATTATGAACAACGGCGAAACACCTATCTTGAAATAAAAATTTTATCGCAATCCAATATATGTACAAAGTATAATAAATTGTCTGCGCTGCAATCGATGGTGAATCAAACTAAGGTGCATCAAGATTTATACATAAATAGACAAAATTGAATCATTCTGCTTTAACTAATATGTATGTTACATGGAATAATTGCTTAAATTACATAAAGAATAAAAGCACATAACTCACCATTTGCTTGTGGTAAAGCAGGTAAAGGAGTACGATGCACGATGATACCATCTAAAGATTCCAAAACTTCTAAAGAGAGTTCGTCTGTTGCATCGTTTAACATGAGTGAAGTTCCAACTTCTGTCACTTCTCCCTGAATTTCCCATTCAAATTCGCCTACAAATTCGTTGTTGAAATTGACAATGACGTATAAAGTGTAAAATAATATATGTTGTGAAGTATAAAGCAATATATATTAGAAAATTGTTCACTTACTGTCTAAACTATTTGACTCTGATTCTGGTACTAAAATAACTTGAGATATCACTGTCCTCAGATTTTCCGACAAATTATCACTCTTATACCAATCAGCCAAATCCATATCTTTTATCACACGTGGTGATTCATCCCTATTGTACTGGCATAATGGATTCAACTAAGAGACACATCAAGAAACACAATTATAATCAGAAAAGATCTATAAACTTAAGTGCATAAATAAAATATAATGTCCTTACAGATTTGTCAGGTATCTCTGCAGTAACCACTGCCATTTCCAGTAAATAAATTGTCAACGCCATTATATGTTCTGATATGTTATGTCCATACACAGCTTTGTACAAAATTATTAAAATCATAGCATGAAAAACTCTAGATCTTAATACAATTCGTGGATCATCATAGGCAGATGAAACAGGCGCTGGATGCCTAAATGGTGGCCATGGTGTTGCACTATTTTTCAATTTGCCTGATTGTTTTACACTAAAATATTAAAAAGATACATTTTACAATATCAATCAAATAATGTTCTAAAAGTTATTGTAAACAATCTATAACTAACTATTCAGTAAAACGATCCATTGACATTTGGAAATCCCCTTTCTGTGCTACTCTTAATAAGACATGTAAAGGATCAAATAATTCTTCCCAAACACGGGTTTGAGGACCATACATTCCCTGTTGCATGTTTCCGCTAGCTTCAAGATTGGGTGCTCTGTATACTGCTACCTGAAAAACATATTCCATAGTCTTGTAATTGTACAAACAAAATTTTACTTATTTTGAAGAGTATAAACAGTACAAATGAAACATACTTCAGATAATACAGATTCAAAATCTCTATTTTGAGTACTGCCACAACGCTCTGGCATTAATTCCATTAGCTGACTGTGAGTTTTATCACCCATGCTTAATAAAGTAACCATTTCTAAACGGCACATTTCAGGATCAGATAAACCTAAAATGGAATCATGTTTATAACTGATCTTATATTATCTTGCCAATAAAGGAATGAGGTGAAAATCTTACCTAGGTTTGTTCTAACATTAACCAATGTAGCTAAAAATGTTAAAAAACTTTCCAACATAGGTGTCTCGTGCTCTGCATCCAGATATTCATTTTGAGATGTTCTGTATAAACAAAGGCTCATTTCTTTTTTTATGTGAAACCTAAATAGACAAAATAATTATTGTTTCTCAATATAATTCAAACTCCAAGATAAAAGTATTTCTATATTAATATAATGAATAATTACTTTTCAATAATTGTTTTTAGAAAGACATCTGGTTGTAGTTTGGTTGCACATACTTGTAGAAGATAAAGATCTGCATCTACCATAGAATTGCAAAAATTGCACTGTATGTATGTCATGATTTGACCCTTAATTTGCAATCCATTGCGCACCCATAATCCATTCACAATTTCATAGAAGGCGACCTAAACAGAAATTCATTGGAACCATTAAATTTTTCAAATTAAATGATACATTATGTTAATACTAACTAATCTATTAATAGTTTTACATATACAAATACTGTATATCCATTTATTTTTAAATCTGATATTTTATATTTAAATTTCCTGGTTATACCTTCTTCCGTTTTCTAAATTCCCTAATTTTTAAATTTTCGAATTGCAAATTTCCAAATTTTCGAATTCCAAGTCTTCAAATTTTAGATTTTCAAATTTCCAAACACATGATTGATATAGGTACGTAATCAATATAATATTGTCTATAGTTATTAAAAACTTTAAAATAGTAACAATTGATCGGTATTGATCGTTTTAAATCTTCATCGATTTCTGTTAAATAATGTTCAACTTCAGGTATAAAAAGCATAATTGTTCATTTGTTATTAAAACAATCGTAAACAGGGTAATAGGGAGAATAAAGTATGAAATATTAGAGAGACCGGAAAGTAATGTCGTTTTTCTGCACTAAAGTCAAACAGATAAATTTTTAATACGTTTTTATTTTCAATCAATACTGTAATCACCCTCGTTATCGACAACCTTCCGTCATCTATTGTACAAATTTTCTACGCCGGATCGATGAAAATCAATTGATTTTTTAGCAAAATATCTGAAAAAAAAAAATTATTGGCATGCACAGAAACGACATTACTTTCCGGTCCCTCTAATATTTAAAACCTAAAATATGAAGTCATCATTTCAGTACAAATGTTTTTACTGATGTGTGGTACTATCTCCCCCACTTGGTTAGCCAATCCGGTTGCTGAAAGACATTCGAATGCGTACTGTATAGTCAGTCTACAGCGACTATACCACGGACGAACAAGGGACGATACTCATTCGGTCTTTAGAACAGTTAACCAACAGTATTATTCTGAGTGACTAATTTTCCAAATATTTCTTGAAAAATTTAACTCTCCTTTAAAACTCGTTCCTTGATTCGTGACAACGAACAAAGTGTTCGACGGTGAAATGATAACGAAAGAAAAAACAAGAGGATCGAAATAAGTGCTACATGTGTTCGAGTCAATAGACAACTTTCCATTTAAGTTTATCGCTCTTAGAACACCAGCCCTCGAAGATGACTGCAATCAGTACGAAAACTATATTTCTTTGTTTGTTACTTAGCATGGATCAGTTTACCAGTAGCTACGCGAATATTGATTACAAAGACATAATGGATTTGTTAAAATTTGGTAATGAAATAACAACAGATGTGTTTGAATCGTTGGAGTTAATACGACCCAAAGATTCTGATCACGAAGATTTAGTATTTGTACGCAGAATGGAAAGAGAATTAAGAAATCGGATATCAAAAGTGTCTCTTAAACTTGATATTTACCAACAAAAATTGGAAATACGTATGGATTCAATTATGGCAAAACTTTTGAACGATATACCGTTACAACAAAACCTAGATCAAAGATTGCGCAAAATCGACGAACTCGTTGGCCAAATCGATGATTTGTACACTAACTTCCAAATGTTCGTCGTGGAACCCAAAAGATACGAACAATTTACACTAGAGGATTTTGCGAAAACATGTGTTTCTTCCAGATCAGGTGCCCTTCCTGATATGTTGAAAACCCTTCATCGATTGTTTGTCCCTTATGATGGACTTACATTTAGCAAAAGCATTCTTACGTTGCTGGGAAATAAAATGCAAGTAAGTAATGATACAACGTTAATCGAATTTGTTTATCGCATGATTATGTTACAGAATCCTTTCGAATATTAGATCAATTTTTTAACGCAACAAAAATTCTTTTTTATATGTCGCATTTGCCGGCGTGTAAAATGCGCTTCGCTTCTAAAAGGCATTACTTACAAAAAAAAATTATTGACATATTTCGGATATGCAAACAAGAGAAAGGTGCGTTGTATGCGCCGATAAATTCGACATTCGATATGTTTCTTTATTCATCTTCGAAACATGACTATCTTCGCAGCGAGTGATACCCTATCGTGACAAAGAGGTATTAGGTGCAGAAGAATAATTGTAATGATCAAATGACATCCGGACTGACGTAACTAAAATTTTTGTGTATAGTGCGCTGTGGTTCATACTTTTATTTACTAACAGTATTAACCTCCCATATTAAGTATACAGAAGTTACTTCTGGGAATGTAGAAATACAGGAATTTAGGCTTATGAAAATTTGGGGAATTAGGAATAAAGAAATTTGAAAATTTATGACCGCGTTCCTAAATTTCTAATACGAGGTATTCCCTACACTATGCGGGCAGAGCAAGTCTATATTTTAAGGGATCAGTTCCATCTTGGTTGCGATCTAGTTACGCCAATGAACATTCAACAATCTGCACCTATTCAATGTACGAGATCAACAGGAATTTACATATGTATATGTAGATGCAATGATAAGCCAGTAAGTGATACACTTACTGTACAAAATTTCAACGAAATTATTCTTATCCTGAAAAATTATCTTTTACAATTTTTGGACATTATTAAAATAACGAATAAATTCGAATTTTATTCGTCACATTTTGATTCACGAATTAATAACTATAATTACAATATTATTATAATTATACAAAAATTATTTTATTTGACCTATTTACGTTTAACAATTGTTAAATCCTTTTTTTTTTTAACAATGCCAAAACATTCACGATACACGTTTACCTTGTCCCTATTTATTTATCTTGTATGATCTATTCACGTTCGAAAGGATCGTTAACATTTCATCATATGATAAACCGAACAAAGAACATTTTGATTAACTGTTTATTAAATTTGTATGCAATTTATAAATTATATATCATTTGCGAGAAATAATTATCAAAGAATCGTAACAATGTTGCTACACGGATGTGTATGCCCCCTTGGGTTTGTTGTAATATTCTTAAACATACATTAATGTTTGCTGCTCTTAATAAATCGGTCTTTTCTTGTTGTATTCAAAACGTGCAAAAAGGAACAGTAATTTTCTTTTGACGTTACAATGCACTTTGTCTAAACGGCTTAACAACGAGGAGAGTAAGAATGAAGAGGAGCATGCGCAGATATGCGAACACCGTTAAAGCGATTTCAATTCCAGGGTGGGGGATAACAGAGAGTAAAATGACGGGACACCAATACCAAATATTCAGTTAAACTTGAGCGTAGAATGAAAGTGTTTGTGGTGAAGTTTTCTCTGGTCGTGTTGGAAAACGCGCTCAATTAACTCGTTTCAGAAAATAATCGAAACACACACGCATATAATTAAAGGAACTTTAACTCGTAATTCAATTTGGAAGTGTGGCTTAATGTAAGAGAATTTGCAGTAACAGTTTCTTAGGTTTCAATTTTCACTAATTGTAATCGAAACGGTTCGACCGGTTATATTAACCTATATACTTTCAACGCTACTTTCCATTTGTCAGCAGTAAATAACCAACAAAAAATACTGATGAAAAAATTAGTACACGGTTAAAACATCGCGTAAGTACTTCGCTCTGATCCTGTCAAATTCCATGGTGTCAATTAACTGTATTGCATCTTTCACATTCTTAAAATATTATTGTCATAAAGTATTTTTTCAGTTTTTTGTTACATTGCTGTATTTGTCACTTGTTCCAATACTGACACACATGTCTGTCATGCGTAAACGTAAATGATTCGTACGTTGGAAACTATTTCACGAATTTCAGAATGTTACTTGATATGTACTTTAAATTTGCAGCAACCTGTTTGCTGCTTTGTGTGAAAGAAAAATTAAGCGTAGTCGAAATTCCTTCCGTTTAACGTCACGTTTTGTTAAATAAATACGTAGGCTTACATACAGAGTTAGATTTATTGACTGATAAAGAATTTTTTATTCAAATAGTTGAACTTTACATACGAATTATATTAGAAGGTCATCTAACTCCTCTTTTTGTTCAAAGAGGTCTTTATAAATATGGGACATATTTAATTTTAGACTTTATTTCCTTTTAAATGAATTTTTCAAGCACTTAACGACATTTAGATTACTTACTTGAACATTGTTTTTCGTTAAAATTTTTCAAATTACCGGATGTATTAATAATTACATATGACTTAGCTACAACTAAAATGTGAGAAAAATCATGATGAATCAAAAATGAATTGAAGATATCACGACCTGTTTTGCAATCTTCGCATAAACATATCATTTCTGTTTGAATACTAATATATCAAGTTTTTAACGTAGTCAACATATTCGACTCTTGTCACTAAGTATAATTCATATACAGGGTATTTCTAAAATCGTGCTAAAACTTGTACAGACACATTGAGAAGAGGTACTGTTATCGATAATCAACGGACTGTCGATATTATCGATAATTGGCGAAATATCGATAGTATTGTTAAGTATAATACATTAAGAATAACAATTCATCTTATACCATGATTTTAAAGACACCCTATATGAGAAACCATTAGTATGCGCGCGCATATACACTCTAGATGCGCATACATGCATATCGCATGCCATACTCAATGTGCTGTACAATGTTCAAATGTTTTTGTTCCCGGAAGTGTCAAGGACGCTCACTGTCCACAAATTACAATGGCAACCATCTCAGCATTGATCTCTGTGCCCGCTTTTCATTCCTCGAGATTAATCAGGATCGACTGAATTAAAAAATTAAAATCTAATCGTAAACTAAACCGATACGCACGAACGTGTTTATGAGATATACCACCCTGCAAATATTTCAGATCAACGTATGAACGGGAGGGAAACCGTTGCGACAATAATGGATCGTATTTAGAATTCTCACGCTCTGTGTATTTAAACACGAAGACAAACAGATATAAATCGCGACAGATAAAAAAAAAAATAGCAAGATGAAAGAAATAAAAATTCTGTCGTGTTTGTTGACATTCTTCGTTACGACGTGGGCAGTAAAGCATGAACTCAAACAAGGCATCACGTTGATCGATCAGATGAGAAACAAAATGTTAGAACATGAAAAAATTCTAGAAAAAGACTTATTCAATCCAAGGTTCGACGTGTATGGAGCAGACGAAGAGAAAAAGTATCTACATCTGATAAAGAGTTTCAAAACCTTCGGCAACGAACTAGAACAAAAGTTTCCGAATAATAGTTACGAATATTTAACACCGTTAAGTTCCGTTTGGATATGGGCTAGGACAGAAAACGAGCTGAGAGAAATTAACGGGCTGTACAATGTTTTTCGACAAATGCAGCATGAAATTATTGATAAAAACGCGTATCTAGATCTGCAAAAGTTGGCCGATTTCTCGGAAACTATTCTGCACGATCCGAACGCGTCCATGTTGCGTGCGCTCACTCGTGTAGCCGATTTCATAGTGCAAGATAAATTATTTGTTTCAGCCTACCAGGTATAATGTAGCATTGTAGCGAACATTCTTTGATAATTATTTCAAAATACGATAATGATTAATTCGATTATTGTCTGATCTAATTTTATATATTTCGTATTTGTAGGAAGCATCTTCTCAAATTTGTAATGAAAATCAGTCGCTTCAACAGTTGCTATATAATTTGTACACTACGATAACCCTGTCAGAAATCAGAGGCTATAGTATGGTTCAATTCTCTTATATACTGTTGAGACTTTATAATCCAGGTAACAAATCAATTGATTCGTGTGAAATATTAAGGATAACTTTTGCAATGAGCTTTTCATTCAATAGTATTTAGGATAATAGCCGTCATAGGGGATCTGAGATTTTGGTAGAAAGTTTATCAGTCATCAAATTTTGGAAAATTAACATTTTTTTGAGATCCACATGCTCGTACTGCATTATTTTCTAAGAGTTCCATGATCATAAAATTCTGAAGCCCCATAGTATATAGTTCTAAACAGTGACATGTCCGCAATGATTAAATTACGTGGGGTCCCCTAGTAACAAGCTTTCCAGTAATGTACTACATCCTCTGATGTGCGTTGTCCTAAATATAATGTTAAACCGTAATATTTTCCTCGTTTCAATTTTATAAATTTGGTATAGGTTCTAACTTTTCCCAAGAAATGGAATTGATCAGGCAGCAATATGAAACGAGAACATCGGAGACCATGAGGGCCGTGAAAACGGCAATGGCTTTTGCACCTAAAGATATTTGGAGATGCGACGCGAGGGTACCTAAATTAGGTGCGTTCATATTTTATAACACCATTCAACGAGAAGCATAACTCAAATTAAAGGATCATTACAGATGAAACGTACACTCAACTAAATCAGTTATTTCAAGGATACATTGTAAACGAGGTAGACCTAAATAAAGACTCGACGTGTAGAGAAAACTGCGCGTATTATACGTACTCAAAAGTGCAGGGATGTTATAAAAATCAATTTTGTAGCCAGCAACGCACATGTAATGGTAAAGTAGTAAACTGTGAATACATCGATTCGGACATGTGGATTTGTCCATCGGTAGAGTGAATTTATTTATATTTTGTATGATGTTTACTGTAAGGAAGGTATTGATAATACTTTTTTAAATGTTTTCAGTCACATCAAAGTAATAGAAGATACGAGTATATACAATATGAAAATGGTAAGGTATTCGGAGAGAAAAAAACATGTAGTAATGGACAAACGAAAGTGGATAGCTGGTGGCGTTGGTTGTTCTGGCATTGTAGTTATTGCTTTTGTTACTGTGACGATAATGTTGCGAAATCTGACCGATACTTTAGCTTGCGGAAGGTTCTATCGGATGTAGAGAATAACAAGTAAATCTGTTCCTGTGACCAACATTTTAAACAATTTAACGAAAACCATTAGTTTTGTAAATAACAACGTGTTATACGTTGCAGAGTTGTAACAGGCATCAAATTGAAGAAAATCAATCAGATAATACACATACAAATAAAAGAGGGCGAACTGCTGCCGTATGGAAACATTAATAAAACTAATGTACAATGGAAACCAATTGATGCATTTTCGATATTGCATAGTAACGTCAAAAAAGATGTTGATTATCATACTATAATGTGGGAAAAAAGAGGCGTGGATCTAGATGTTTTACAAAAGGATGATAATTACCTTTTAACAGGTAAACTTTTTTCAAAAACAATATTTTCTGTATGCTTTACGGAAACGATAAACAACTATAACTGTTTTCTAGGTCTCAAATTTAGAACAATTGGTTCACGGTTGAATTTAGAAGTAAGATTTACACCGTTTAATTTCACAACCGGAAAACTAATAGATCCATCAGGAAGAAGTTTTTGGATCACAAACGATGCAACTGAAAGGTAAGATTTGTTTAGTTCTGCCAATATTCTTTCATGCACTTGTTTACAATGTGTTAAATTTCTTTCTATGAACGATTTTCATCTACAGGCAAGAATTAACTTTAGAACGACCGGATATTCCAATTCGTCAGTCTTTACTGTCATTACCAGACTCGAAGCCAAATCAGTACGTGAATTTTGCACCAAGTGACCGTATAGCGGATGCGGCACAAAACACGATACCATTCCTCGATGTTCAACCAGTAGAACCAAATCCACCCGTTCCATTAATGGGTGCCGGTATATACCATAAAGGTAGAGAAGGGTCAGGAGGATATATAGCAATGAATGTGATCACATACGATTTCACCCGACATTTACAAGCAGATTTACCTCCTGCACCATCCATTATCAATACTCCGAATGAAATACAAGTAGTATAAATATTAACTGTACACGGATAACACTACTATAGTTTATAGAATATCTTTTATGTATGCTGTTTCTATTTTCATGCCTTTCAATTATGTATACTCAGTAATCAGTTGTTCGTACCTTATGTACGTACATTTTTTTTAAATTTACACTTTAGTTGCAATTGATCATTTCAGCATTTGTGCCATTTTTATCACCGATGTTTATGTATTTTTTAAACGATATTTCATTAAAACTGAAATTTCTGTTTACGCTTTTTTGTAGTTTCCCTAAGTCAAACTTATCGTTCACGACTCTCAATAATGATACTCATTAATTTGTAAGATCTTAAAAAAATATTATCTCTCCGCTAACATACTAATTGATATTTAGCTAAATGTTGATACTTGGTTAATTATTAATTCTGTGATCTATTATTAATTAAAATAAATAAACCGAATATTGAAAACCGAAGATGATATGTTAATTATTCTTAATAAATCAATTTCCATTATCCGTTATATCCTTATTCTCTCTAAATGATGGTATAGACAGTATTATGCAAATATACATAGAAGTCATATTGTGTGTATACACTACTAGAGATATAGGGTTCTAAAAATATAGGAATACAGTGATAGGGATCTAGGGATCTAGGAATCTAGGAATCTAATAATTATAAGAATGTAAGAATTTATGAATATGCAACTCAATATGACACTTGCATGTTTCGCTCTTCGAGTGTATACACCGAAAAAGGCTATTACAGAAAAACTGTACTCACCTGAACTCGCAAAGGATGCATCATTAAAAGATGTAACATATCAGTGGGTGGCAATAAATCATTCAGAACAGCCCCTTGTTGACGTACTGCTTGGCACATAAACACAGCGAAGTAACGATGTAGAGGAAGATGAAACGACACTTGTAAGCTATCATTCTATAACAACGTAAAACAAAAATATTGAAGTCTTAACGACGATACACCGAATTAAGATGAGTATAGATATACTGTTTTATTAATGAACGAACATATTTACGTACCACGTTTGGATGAGTGAAGTTTATAGCATCTAACCAATCTTGCAATGCTGTGAGACAAAACGTAAGAACTCTGCGAGTAAGAGTTGCACTTTCAGGTCCACGTAAATGTGAGACTAAAGCCCACATTGGATATGCACTGGCTTCTAATTCGGCACTGAATGCTGCATAGTATGTGTTAGACTCGTACTCAACGTGTTGACTTAATTCTCGTTGATTTACGTTCATTCCTAAAATAAATACAATAAACCGCCATACAGGTATATTTATATATAGAAGATTGCTTTATGTATTATATAAAATAAAGAATACCTTGAAACATAGATAGGAAGTCAAACCACATTTCCAGAAGCGTATCATCACTCATAAACCTAACAGCTATAGGCTTATGTGAAAGAACATTATTTAGATCTGATACAATTGGCCAATAACAATGTTCCTTCATCACTTGTCGTTCACAGTCTACTACATAGTGAAAATTTTTATCTGGATCTAAACATAAACGAATAGTTATATATGATTTCAAATAGTATGTTCCAATATTTTAAACTCAAAGATACGTACCATGTAAGGTATTCTGAATTAATATCTTACTCATCATGTACTTTAAAGTAATAACCATAACATGCAACAGTTTTAATTGATCCACCATTCTCAATGCTAGACTTTCGTTACTAAATAACTGAAATTTTAAATATAAATACATGTACATAAAAAGGATTTTATTTGTATCATTTAAAATATTAAATTCGGATAATACTTACTTGTACACTGACATGGACTACTTTATTGCTCAAAGTATCAGGATCCGGCGAACGTTCAAGCATCATTGAAACTCTACTATAATGTAATACAAATGCACGGGTAAGTGCTTCTTTATAGTCTGGATCTGGTAACATATTTAATAGCAAACAAACTAATTTTTGAGGAAATTCATTAGCAACTGTCCAGAACATTAATTCTTCTAAGAAAGTAGTGTGTTCTAGGTTCTCTTGTAATGATGCACATTCTGAAATATAGTACAATGAAATATTTATTTTGTTGTTGTTATACTTATTATAATTATGGAAATAACAATAACGAGAAAGTCACCTTTATATTCATCAGGTGGCTCTGGATTTGGTAAAGACTTCATCGCATCTTGATATATTTTGTTGCTATCTTGACAATAAATATCATATTCTGGCTGTCCAGTTGAAATTGAAGAATTCATAAGACGCCTATATTTCTGAGGATTTGTAAGTGCAGATGTCATAACATGCCTCATTAGTGCACCCATCTTATTTAGATCAAGAAGCATGCTTAAATATCCATCTACATCTTGGATAACAACCCTAAAATCTGGGCCACCTGCTTTACTGTAATAGTAAATAATTCTCATATATCATATATTCTCATTATATTTCTATTACAAAACAAAGAAATATTTAACACACCTGTTTTCACGTAAGTATTGAATAAGTCGAAGAATTATTCTAGGCATCATTGCTTCTGCCACACACATCAGATCTGAGGGGGCAGTTGATTTGTCTACAGCAGCTTTTGGGCCGTGTCTATCACAAAATCTATAAAAATAATTATATTGAATAGTACCTTTAGCCATTAAAGTAATTACTACTTGCTAATAGCTGAATAGCATCTTTACCCTATTTCTTTCATAACAGAAGCATCACCGCAATCGCATGCACCTCCTGCTTGGCTGAGAAACATATTGAAATCATGGCTATAATGGTTGCCCCTTTTAAAACACTCCGTACATAAGGACATGCACGGTGATATGCCACAAGTACGACAACGGTATGCTACAAAATTAGGAGTCCAAACCAGGCCGCAGGTTGTAGCATTATCATACATTCGTACTGAAATATTTACAAGTATTGAATTTAATAAATAAAATAATTTATACAATACATAACAAATACACATCAATTTTGAACTCATAAAATAATATCTAATGTCATGTCTCAATCTATAATTATAATTTCCAAATTATACTATTATTTGTTTTTCATACTGTTAGGAATATCTTTAGATAGATTTACTTCACACATTCGAAGTATTTGTTACTTAAATGTTAAAACTGTTAACATAGTTCCATTTTTATATCTATAACTCTTGACATGAACATATATTTATCGCATGATCTTACTCATGCCAAATACGCAAATTGCATTATGATTATATCATTGACATTAAAATAATGGTCATTCTAAAGAGTTTCATCTAGATTTAATAACTATTAGTTAAATAATATTTAATAATAACTTATACAATACTTCTATATTACTTTCAATTACTTTCATTATAAATTTGAAATAATTAAAAACCTTGTCACATTTTAAACCTTTCAGTTCAATTACAATTATAAAGACAGCTATTTATATGTACATTTACACAAATATGTATATACATTATATGTATATGTCTGATACTTGTAAATACAGTTTAAGGAATTAAATAAACCTAATATATCTATTTTATTATGCAACACAAAGTATAATGTAATAATAACAAAACACATTAATGCTTATTAAGTTTATGATTGGCATATCAGCAATATTTGAAATTTAAAAATCCTTCCTGCTTCTACATTTAACCCGCTAATGCACACATAAACAATCTGTATTTCGAGATCATCTTATTTCAGTTTCAGGTTCTCTTGGAAACATTTGTGACAATTAATCTAGTTTTGACATACTGTACATCTCCTATGATAATGACATAACTCAAAACTTATAGTTCTTGAATTATTGATATAGAAATAAAATTCTTGTTTACACTTTCCTCTGGTAGCATTCTGAAAGCAAGTTTTTAGAAACGAGTACACGAAAGCAAATGTTCTTGCACAATCTCTTTACATAATTATGGCGCTTCAAAGGACAAACTGTCTTTCATTAAAATCATGACTTTAGAATTATGTCATGAATGCATTAAATTGCCAATATGTCATTAATGTTTTTTTGCATTATTGTTAGCAGATTTTATGTTTTTCATGAATTCCATAGGTATCATACATGAATACTTACTTCTTAGAAATTCATAAATGCACTGTCGGGTTAACCCAGCAACAGTTTATTCAGAGTCAGATTCAGATATAATGATGCAACAAAATTATTTAATCTACCTCAATTATTGATATCTATTATTGCATGTAACAAAATTATAACAGTTAGTTTTCATTGTTGAAATCCCTAGTCTATTTTATCTAATACTTAATTAGCTACTGTATAGATTAGAAGTTGCATACAAATAGTGCTTCACAAAATAACAAAAATATACTGTTTTCGAACCGTCACTCACAATTTTATTACACTGTTAAAGGGTTAATGAGAGGTAAATGTACGTAGTAGAAAATTCAACTTCTTGGCATACCTGTATTGGAAAATTCATCCGGCGTACGACCACCAGCCATTAACCACTTACACCAGTCGATAGTTTCCCAGTCATCGATAGCTTTACTAGGATTTAAAAGAACATCCAACAGTTCATTGAGAGGTTGCGGGCAGCCACTGTCAGGGCCTAATTTGCTACATTCTGCATGGATATAAGCAGCTGCATCACGCTTGCCCTTGTTCATCAACGTTTGAACCGAGCTGTTAGAAGTTGAGGCCATCGCGAAAAATCGACCTCGCACAGCGAGGATACCGCTGATTTTAATACGTGTTGTGGTATCCTCTAACAATGTATACTTTAATCAGCGAGAGAACCGTAGTGCCGAACGACGAGTTTTCGTTCATGCTGCGCAGGTCTGCTCTGATCAGGGTTGCCACCTTGTCGTAATATAAAACCCGAAGTGTCACACATTCCAATCCGGATATTTCAATGTTGTTATTCGAGATCATACTCATCATCGGACGAGCTTTTGTTCATTCCGCACATGTTGGTTCTGATTGGTTTGAGTATGGTTTGTAACCAAAAGCAACACGTGTGTGCATTTATGATTTTCGTGACATTATGCACGCATGTACCTAGTGGTTTTTTTTTATACATTCTTTATATTAGGCATGGCCATGGTCGTGTGTGTAGGTCTGGGATTTAGAATTTATGAATACGGACATTTGGAAATTTTGTGGATTTAGACGCTTGAAAATTTGTTCGTGCATTATTGTTAATTATGTATATAGCCGATGAAATAGAGAGAATAATAGAGCAGTATGAACTAATCAGGAGTTTACTGAAAGTGACCCTATTGCACAAATTAAATATTATCTCTCATTAAACGAATAATAAACAAAATGATGAAGATAATGGACAAATGGTTTTCTTTGCAGTATTATGAAAGCAAATGTGCAATTTCTTATACACAAACTACTGATAACTTGAAAATGTTAGTTTCTAAAATTAACAGTTTTTCTCGCATATAAATGAACGATATTTGTTTTCCTCTCGTATACTATTTAAACCGCTTAACAGAATGCATTGATACAGCAAAGCGTACAAATGTTTAGTCATTCATTTTTCCACTATTCCGGGGATTTTTCTAGTAAAGTTGAAACCCGAAGATTTCTTTCAAAGTTCGGAGTCTGCGGACGAAAACTGGAAGGGTGGTTCTCTCTGGCTCTGATTGTTTCTACTGTGCTACGTAAACAAGAATAATGCGCAAACGCACCTGACGTCAAGTGGTTCGAAATTGTATACTCAGTGAGCAAATAGTTTTCGGAAATTATTACTATTCAAACTTCGTTTCTCACTGACTTCATTACTTCTTAGGTAGAATACGCCGAAGAATCAAACCATGTTAAAACAGAAATGCCATTGTATTAAAAAAATGTAATATGACTTTCACAAAATATTTTTAAATTATCATTAAATAAACAGGGGTATATATGTCATCTTTGATATCATATGATTTTAGTTCGGAATATTCTTTTGCATTGTTCATAGTTTACGATGTATTTACATACAGTATGTAATTCCAAATAGACGTACTGTATATAATAATATGTAGGGTTTTCCCAAAATATTGAACGAACCAAAAACAACAAATACACTTTTAGAAAAGAAATTGAAAAATCTTTTGACATTCTGCAATCCACAGCTCTGTTTTTGAAGTATAAGCAATTGAAAATTGGAAAATGACGTTCTGAAAATCGAGTTTAGTGAATAAAATAAATTGTAATTGGTATCTTAGGTGGCGCTGATCGTCACCGGACTATTGCCATCTGGCCAAGGTTGAATTTTATTTGGTACTAACCAAATTCCTAAATAATTTGTTGGGAATTTTCAACCCCCGATGAATGGAATTAATTATAACGTTTTTGCTACGTTCGCTGCATAAGATTGTGCAATTTATTGTTTTTACTTGATGAATATAAATGGTGAAAATAAAAAATACATAAAAGATAACAACAGCAAATATATCATTTGTTCACTATAATTCGATCATATATGATGCCCTAATCAAATAATCGTAATGCTTTTAATCTTGGTTAAAAAATTATAATATGTAATTTTAAACTTATATTTTTCATTTAAACATACCGATGTTGATTTTATTTAATGTAAAAGTATAAAGACTATTTTATGTGAACATAACGGTTCTAAAATTTTCGTTCAATGTATTACTAGTGTGTTTAAGTTATTACTATGGTAGCACTGACGGGTTGGTTCTCTTTTCGTTCGGATAATCGAGCGTGTACGTTGCTGTGATAAATAATATTATTAATCGCAGGTAATCTAATTGTTTAAAGTTAATCCAATGTAATTATATTATAATTTAGTTATTAATTTTTATAGTTGATCGGTTGATAATAATATTTTGTGTTAAAAGGGACTTACAATCTAAAGTGATTGGTTAACTAGAATCAGTACAAGGTGTCTCTTGTTGTTTATATTTTGTTTATTGAATTTGTATTGCTTTACTTTAAATTAATCAGTATTTTAATTAAATTATTGTATTAGTAACTGCATTGATTGCGTTCACACAAAAATGAATTGAACATTTTTCATGTTTGTGATAGGTTATGTTTAAGTGACAACATCACAAGTGATCAGTGATATATATTAATAAATAAATTCTTCCACATTTCTGTAAACATTTACTAATTTGAAATTATTGTTTATTTTCAGTCATGGTGCGTATGAACGTTCTTAGCGACGCTCTTAAATCCATTAACAATGCTGAAAAGCGTGGAAAAAGACAGGTGCTCTTGAGACCCTGTTCAAAAGTAATCATTAAATTTTTAACTGTAATGATGAGGAAAGGTAAGGAACTCTATGAATGAAAACTTAAATTTCAATATGTAAATAATATTGCGTAATCCATATTGTACATATAACTAGACAGTGTGGTATCTTCATAATCCACTTTTCGATACATAACAATTTACTATATCATTCTTATCAAATTTAGGTTATATTGGAGAATTTGAAATTGTTGATGATCACCGCAGTGGCAAAGTGGTAGTAAATCTTAGTGGAAGATTAAACAAATGTGGTGTCATTTCACCTAGGTTTGATGTACCAATTAATGACATTGAAAAATGGACCAATAATCTTTTGCCATCTAGACAGTTTGGGTATGTATTATAAAATTCATATTACTTATGTTATAACTATGAAAATGATTGTGCAATGAAACATTTATTTATATTACAGATATGTTGTTCTAACTACAAGCGGAGGAATTATGGATCATGAAGAAGCGAGAAGGAAACATCTTGGAGGAAAAATACTTGGATTTTTCTTTTAACTTTTATTTAATATAATAAAACTTTAATATCAAGCTTTTGGTATTGATTAATGATGAAAATACTCTCCTATATATCCATTCTTCATTATCCTGTCAACAGTAGTTATAAACATTGATACATATAATTTAAGATTTGTTTATTTAATCATTTTATGACCATACTTGTAAAAAGTGCAAAAATTGGACATAAATTTTTAAAGGATTTAGGAATGAAAATGAGGTGTAAAAAAAAAAGAGATAAAAATAGACGATTAAGAATCAGAAAATACATACATATTATTTTCCAATTACAAATAGTACAATTTTTGTTAGTTATTTTTTCTTAAAACGTACGTACAATATTCCATATCAATGACCGACCGCAGACCAACCTATAGGGTCTTCCTGATTGGTTGCCGCAGTTTTTCGCTGATTGGTCGAACACAGCAGGGGACGTTCGAGCATGCGCGTGGTTAGAATTTCAACTTGATGCCTCCTGTGAACGCAGCCGATGACGGTCAGTCAACAAAAGTTTGTAATTCGAACGAAACTCACGGACAGTTCGGAGCATGTGTCGCGTCGTGCAAGTTTTTACTTTTCGTTTGTGTTTAGTAATAAAAGTTATTTAATTGTGTTGTTCATCTAAATAAAAGAAAGTGTAAACGAGTTTTTAAGAAATTTAACGGTGTTGCCAGGTGTTACCAGGTGAATGTGACCGTTTTGTGCTGCGTTACCTGGGACTTACCTGAAGGGACAACCTTCCGGAAGAAAGTATTGAAACTGTAATTTCTTTACACAGCGTGTTTGTCTGAAAATAAATAATTATTATGAATGTAAAATCAAGTGTTCCGACATTTGGATTTTAATATTTCCAAAATGTACACGTGTTTACATTTTCAATAATCATCATATTGTGCAAGGTATTCTGACGAAAATCCGTGAACCTATCGTTATAACGACATTTCTCGACGAAATTTTGATTCGACGGTAATTACCAGGATTCGTTTACCGAATCGAAAAATTTTAATGCATTCTGCACGCGCATAAACACAGTCACATAATAATGAATATCGCAACGATATGTCGTAAGAAAGAGTCGAACGATACGTAACGTCGTAGGAAAATAAAGTTACAGACGCGATGCGATAATTTCGGAAAGAAAGAGGAAAGGAAAGAGGATCGAATGTTTGAGAATCGAATTCAAAACGTTACGGATGCTTCAGGATCGAGGATTTTTCGAAAGAAGCAGGGACTACGAGTGCAAGTAAAAGGAATGTTGTTCCACAGGTGTACGTTGTAATGCTCTCTCGTTACGACCGTTGAAAGAAAACGTAATCGAAGCCGAATTGACCGCGTGAACTTAACAAAAATGAGGAGAGTATTAAGGAATTGTTGGTATTCGTTCGCGTAACTGAATCGTGCGATTGTATGACGTTCTCGTAGTGAAGTGTGGAGGAAGTGCAAGTGGCAAGAGAGCGGTACAGCAAGAATTTACCAAGTAAAACATGGAGATGCTGTGGAGAAATGCAGTGGCGGACCTGTCGACCTTCCTGAGCACGAGGACGCGGATTTTATTTGCCGCTGTCTATTTCATTTGGATCGCTGGTAGCGCCTGCGCCACTGGTGAGTTTTCGCGCCCATTTTCATCTTATTCTGATATTTTTGTATTTTGTTTACTTGTGCATTTTATGTCACCAAGTAAGATGCAATATATTTTTATCATTACAACAATAAAAATTTATTTGTTATTATGTTCGATTGATCACCAAATTTTATCCACCGTACCAGTTAAAACGGATAGTGGAATAGAATTTTTAGAAAATTCGTGAGTTCAGCAATTACCGTCGCAAATACGCGTTACAAACGGTATTCAGTTTGTCATGAAACTGGCACGAGTACAGGATACACGCTCGACGTTACAATATCCGTGACAAACATGAACAGTTCGATGTATGTGAATGTGCGACGACGGAGTTGAACGTTTCCTGAAACGGGTCAAGCCTAATTTGCGGCGATTTAAACATCGGGGAACATTGCTGAGTAGAACAAATATGTAATGATTTCTTGGCTCTAGACCAAGATTGCTTTTATGTTCGACCTTCCACACGCGATTGTGGACTGAACGAATATTTTCCCATGAAGGAAAACTTTCCTAATCTCTATCTTAAACTAGATATCTTATCAAGATCACATTAATGTCCAAAGTTATAAATTAATACTAGCAACGATGTTAAACAATTTGAATTATTTTCCCGATAGAAAATTAGGTCTCTCCGTCGCTATAAAGATTAATTCCGTTTAAATGCCCTGGTATCGCGGATAGTAATTATAGGGATAATTGCGCGGTTATGTGATTTATTGGCAGAATATCGATAGGTCACCGTTACTGCTTCTCGTTGTGTACACTGCGCTTCATTATGAATGGTATCAAGGGCAGATTGTACTCGTTACGTTAAGGGGGCTCGCGTTAATGGGCTATAAGTTGCTTCATACGGTACGGCAGCCAAATGACGCTATGAATTTCTGCTTTCTTTCACGGAACGCGCATTCATGTCAAATTAGCAAACCATAATTTCAAGTCACTAAATCAATTATATAATTGCAAATAATAATTAATAAATTCCACGAAAGTTTTAATTGTCTGCTTAATCATCAAAGATCATATAGCTACTTTAATTAATTCGTGAAATGAAATGAACATCTGTAATATATGTACTTTTATGTTATATATAATTATTTTCTATATTTTTGTACGGATGAAGCGTACAAATCTTATTATGATATTATTCTTGCCAGGTTTTATATAGCCATGCGCTATATCGCCATTTTGTATATGATCACGCGTTATATCGCCATTGTGTATATATCCACGCGTTATATCGCCATTTTGTATATAGCCACGCGCTATATCGCTGGATGCTAGTATCATTCATTATATTGCAACTTGCTGGTATTGTCATGCGTTATATTGCCGCGTGTTGATCTAGTCACATATTATATCACCGCACGTTAATATCGTCATCTGCTATATCGCTACGCGTTATATCAATGCGTTCTATATCGCCACGCGGTATATTGCCGATTCGCACAAACTCAAATGTAAACGATTAGATAACAAGCGTGTTAAAAAAATGTGCATCTTATTAATTACGGCGAACTAATGTACATACAATTATCACCAAACGTATTAATTATAATTAAACGTACACGGAATATCAGCGAATTAATTAGGGCGCGAAGACTTCGTACGTGGATAGTACATGCATATGTACCTACGACCGTGGTTGAACCGGATAGACATTTGCAACGGCAGCGAATGGGATCACGCATGATTTGTTTTAAATATGTATGTTGATCTGGCGATGAATGCGATCCGGACACCTGCAACGACTCACAGGAAGATTAGTCGCCACACTTTGAGAGATCGGGAGGGGCAAAAATCTACGAAAAATCACTCCCCTTTTCCAGCACGAGGGGACATAGGAGCCAGACTAATTATGATTTATTACGACGTTAATCCGTCCAATTGTGTGAACGAAGTTAAACCGTTGACCTCTTGGTTGACGATTGGAAAGGATACGCAGCACGTGCCGCGGTATCACGTTAAATAATACCGTCGCTGTATTACGATAGAAGAATCTGTTCCAATTTCTCCGATTTAATGACCTTCAAATGTCGAAAGCGTGAATTTTTTGCTCATTGTTGTTCGGTACGAAACAACAAGGTAATATTTCGCGTTAGAATGAGGTTCGTCGCGAATAAGATGGCGCAATAAGAGTAGTAACAAGAGTAATAATAAACGGGACTAAGAGTAGCAATAAACAGTGTTTGCGTTTTACATTAATAGTAAGCAGTATCGAATGATCGACGAACACACAACAAACCAGTGTCAAACGGTAAGGAATGCAAGTAACACGGGTATTATTGTTTTGGACAGAAAGTTCAGATTAAAATCCAACAGTAATCCTCAAGTTCGTTTACGTCCTGGTACGAATAAATTTCCAAGGTAATTGGTTAATCTTCGCGCGTAGGAAGAAAAACGGGAAGCAGCGTAAACTTGCGAGATCGTCTGTACGTCGCTGCTCCAATTGCCCAAATCCGTTATTCATTATCTCTTCTTATCTGTGGGATGGTATATCAATGGGTCGCGTTGTCCAAGGAAAATTTAATCAATGACCCATTGTCCTCGTTACCGAACCCTGCGTCGATCGGACGAAAACTTAGCGCCCCATTAATCGCGTTATTAATTGTATCACCCAGTCAAAAAAAAAATCGAACTTGATCGTCGCTCTTCTTCGTGCTCTTTTCCAACGAACCACATTATTTTCCGCGTTCCAGTGTATCGAACGCTAACATCGTTTTTGTCGAGACCGACGTCTCGTTTTTATTTTAAATTATTCGTTTTTGTTTTAAATTGTTCGTATTTATTTTAAATTATTCACTTTTATTTTAAATTACTCGTTTTTATTTAAACTTATTCGTTTTTATATTGTCGATTTTAGTCTCTCGATGCTCACTGACTCACGTATTTAATTGCTTTTGTGCCATTCGTTTTGATTCGTGCGAACCATATGCACTGCGACGCGACAATGCGACAGGGTCGCGTGCATTTAATTCAACGGTGCGAGTGTGATTAAGATGGCACGCGGATGCACAAGCTTTAATACTAATTATCGATGGTACAGTCCAGAGAAAATTTGCTTCGTGGAGTGTATACGCGGCACCCCGGGGGGAAAAAGTAATCCCGCACATTAATTCGGGCAGATTTTTAAATTTGCGCGCCGTGGGATTTAGGGACTACGAGGTTCGGGGATTTACGAATAATAAACTGCACGGACGCGGCGGTTTAAACATTTGGAGACATACTTATTTAAGGATTTGGGGATTTTGAGATTCGGTGATTTTGGAATATAGATATGTTGGGGTACAGTGATTTGGGAATATAGGGATTTCGGGATTTACTGATTTGACAATTTAAAGATTTATGGATCTAATGATTTCGGAATATAGGGATTTCATCATCTAATGATTTTGGAATTTAAGGATTTCTGGATCTAGCGATTTCGGAATATAGGGATTTTGTGATCCAGTGATTTTGGAATATAGAGATGTCGGGGTATTGTGATTTCGGAATATAGGGATTTCTTTATCTAGTGATTTCGCAATATCGGGATTTCATCATCTAGTGATTTCGGAATATAGGAATTTCTGGATCTAGTGATTTTGAGATATAGGGATTCCATCATCTATTTCGGAATTTAGAGATTTCGAAATCTGGTGATTTCAGAATATAGGAATTTCCGTATTTGGATAAGGTTCTATTAATTCCCAGAGCGGGTCATTTTTCTGAAATTTCACACTTGTGATTTCAGTATGTCGGATCTAGGGATTCTGGGATTCCGAGACATGAGAAATTTGAGGAGTCGATAATTCCGGATGTTGGCAATTTTCAAGCTCACGCGTACGTCCTTGTCGACAGGAAGCATATGTTGTACCGGAGTGTACAGCATTAGTAAAAACCTTTTGTATGTACAATGTACGTCGAGAACGTGTTACGTGGATCGCTCAAAGCGAATGCGTAAGTGATTCGAGCGCCTTCGTGTTACTCATTCGTTGGTAATAATAGAGTGTTTCTGAGTTAATCGATAGGAATGCGGCAAAATACCCAACAAACATCTATTTATTATTCAGATATTTTTAACGAGTTTTCTAAACCCGATTTACATCCACATTGAACGATAAACAAATACGATCGAACGCCTTGGATTAATTTTTCGTACGATGTAACCAATTTTCAATAGCCATCTTCTTAACCAACAAATCTTTTGTCAGGAAAGTGATCTCTAAATTTTGAACCGTTTAACCGTGCCTTGATGTCTTCGAAATTCGAACGAGAATGTTCGGGATCGTTCCAAAATGAAAGTTATTACTTTCCCGTGAATAGGGTACGTCGAAACAATACCGTTACTGAAGCTCTTTAAAACTCCTGACGAAATCGGACCCTCGTTCCGCATTTTGTCGTACATTTCAGAGATTGTTGCACGGTCCCGGTCGGACATAAAACTTTCTTTTTCCCCCGGATCATTCGCCAATTTACCTTTACACCAGACTGCACTCATATGCCCTTTACTCGGCTACATTATGCCGACCATCGACCTGGAAACACGAGAACGGTTGTCTTCCTGCGACACTAATACCAGATGCATGCCAATTTCTTGTAATGCAGTATTTCTGCAGCCGGGAAATCTGACCCGCGAGAAACCGTACAGGGTGCATCGCGCAAATGGGTCAAGTTATAGCTTTAAATTCGACGATGATAGACAATGCGTTCGTTAAGGCGGATTAAGTATCAAACGGAATATTACGAACCTGCAAATCGAATCGCCGATCATAGTTACTGCATATTCGTCGAGATTCAATTTAATGAACCATGAACTGGTTAGGATGTGGAGTCAGTGAACCACTCGATGATCCAAACAACTAGCGAGGGTAGAATGTGTGCTTTATTAAAACTAAAACTTGATTTAGCGCCTAAGGAAAGTAGTAACAGCTCGCAAACTGACAACGGACTTTAAAGAAAAATATAAATTTGGTTGTGCACTCTTTGAGAGTTATTGGAAATCTACCGAAGAGAAAAAGTGATGTTATCTGCAGAATAAAGTATGTAGCGGGGATTGGAGTGTTGCTGAGGGTGAACAAACGACTAAGTTAAAATTAAACTGTTTCAAGTCCTGTAACTCTATGATTCTATGAATGTGTCGCAACAGTTACTAAGACCAGTTAAATGGCCGTTCCCGTTGCATCATCAAGTTATATTACCGCATTCGGAAACTTAGACCCATACAATGGGATTTACTTAGTTTCTAACGATAGCGATCCTCGCGAACTCCAAAGTTTCGCCATAGCGAAAATCTGTAGCAATTAAAAGCACCACGGTGGTCGTCGATGATTAGCATTTTTAGATAGCTTATCGAGTAATCTACATATTCCAGGCTCAAAACGTTCGTTTCACGAGGCAACGCTTTGTAACGACTTCCTGCCTTCGCAATACAAACTATTCATCCACCCGCGATAAAACGATAGCGACGAACGTGTCATCCTTGGACAAAGAGATAATGAACCCTTTGGGGAGGAACAGTTCTCTGTTTCGATCAAAACTGTTATTATCATTGCGACTCGTTACAAGGTTTTAATATTAATCCGAGAATATTAAAATGGATCGAACATTTATTTTGATTCATCGAGTAACATAAATGCGGGTCAATTTTAATAAATTGCAATCAACGGTGCAATTTAGTGCCAGAACACACGTTTATGGGAAAATTTTGGAGATTACGTCTTTTATTCGGTCCTTGAGTTATTCGAGAAAGTGAAATAAAATTAGGATCGTGCGCATGATTTTGACTCGCCCTGTATACTCGTCATTACATCTGTAAAAATGGTTACTATTATGTCTGGGCGAGTGTGATATGACACAAAATTTGAGAAATTGAAATTTAGGGATTTTGGGAGTTGGAAATTTCGGAATTCTGAAATTTAGGGATTTTTACAATTTAGAATTGGAAAATTTAGGGTTTTCGGAATTTAGGGTGTTGGAATTTTGGAATGTAGGAATGTAAGGATTTTGGAATGTTGGAATTTGGAGATTTAGGGATTTTTACAATTTGCAATATGGAAATTTAGGGTTTTCGGAATTTGGAAATTTGGAGATTTAGGGATTTTCACAATTTGCAATTTGGAAATTTAGGGTTTTGGAACTTTGGAATTTGGCAATTTTAACAATTTTGAGGTTTAGGAATTTTAGAAGTTTGAAAAATTGGAAACGGAATTTTCCGACAAAATTAAGATAGTTCGCATAATTTTGACTCGCCCTGTATATTCGTCATTACTTCTGTAAAAATAGTTACCATTACGTCTGGACAAGCGTGATACGACACTAGTATCGGTTTCGATAAATGGACAGGAAGACGAGATTTCTCGTGTTTCCAGGCCTGGTTGCGGTCAGAGCGCGAACATACGCCAGGACGAAAAAGTACGTTCTGTAACCTGTATCGTGTAAAAGGTGATCGGCACGGTGGTATGGGTGCACATAATGCCACGAAAGGTATCTATCACTAGCGTCAGCTTAAACCGTGGCACAATAGAGGACAAGGGCCTTTACCTGGCCCTCGAGTACCTCTGCCTATCCTCTCGTGTGTGTATTGGCCTCCGTTCCACTCCTACCATTTTCTATAGCTTTCTACTCCCTGTACCTGCTACCTATCTGACCCTTTTCCTGTTCGACCATCGTCGAACTATACCTACCGACCAACTTCGAATTCACGATACAAAAAAATTCATTAATTAACCCTTTGCACTTCTTAATTTCATTTACTTACCAACACTTTAATACTAAAGCTACCGACGTTGAAGGCACGATTACTTCGAAGTTAAAAATGAAATAACAAAGGACGAAACATAAAGCAATACACATATTAATTTTTATAACCATAGAACAAATTTTGTCATTTGAAACAAGTCTTAGTAATTTGTAAAGCGTTTTTTTTATTGCTTCAGTAGTATGCAGTGTTAATTAAATTACAAAATGAATCAAGAAATGGGTTTTCAATAAAATGTTTTGCAATGGTGTAGGGTGACAAATATATTTTCAATATATATATATATATGTATACAATATTTATAATAAATATGTACATATAATACATATTTCTGATATATATATAAATAATTATGTTGAATATTAATAATTATATTAAAAAAGCTTAATATATATGTATATATAATTCTTATATATTATATGTAATTTAATTAATATATATATATTATTGTATATATTATTACACTACTTTTAATATATTATAAGTAACAAATACATGAAAATATATATTCAAGCAACATATTTATCTAAACTATTTATACGATCCACGAGAAATGCGAAGGACATTAAAAGCGATAAGAGTAAATAAACGAAGTCGCGGCTCTATCCGTGGCGATATAACGAGAGTCCACTGTATATCATCGACTCCGTGTCGATGATGTAACCTCTGCTCATTTTAAATACACTACTCAGTATCCTAGCTCGTTAGGTAAACTTAAGTGTTACGGTCAATCAATTTTCATTTCCCAATTGACCGTATGACACCGAGGGAGAGGTTCTGTTTTGTAATAGTTAAATTGCCGTTATCTATCTACTTAGATGTCGTTGCTCGACAATTGTACTCCACGTCTTTCATCGTATTAACCATTTCCTACCTTGAAGAGCTTCTTAACGCGCTCGAAACGCAGCGACGCACCATGTGCGTCATATACAACTATCAACAAACATTTAAATTCGTTAAAAGCTTACTTCGAGTGCGTGCTTCATTTTCACGAGTCTGACTCGTGACGCATTCACAAATGCAACAAACGTTACTCAAATTTTTAATATTTCTTGTTGGATTTTTTGCATAAATTCCGAGTAAATATTTTGGAAATAATTTTAATATACATCTGCGAATGGTTGCTTTTCTTCAGAAAGCAACGAACTGCGTTCAACGACATCAGGTATAGCTAAGGGCAATAAAAAACGGTCAGCTCGAGCCGTGCGTCGAGGTCGTAGGTGACCGAAATGAGGAAAAGCGAGATTCTCTCCTCTAGGGGGTGCATAGTTGTACTTCCCCTTAGAAAAATAGCCTTTTGCAACACGACCCATGCAGTCAGTTCGGTACCAGCACCTAATAAGGACAGTCCCTGAATTTCCAGCGCGATCAGGACTGAGCACATTATACAAAGCTTTTTCTATTTTTACTCTTGTTATTGTATATAATAAATATTCGTTGCGTTTGTTGGAGGCAAACAAACTCTGTCGTTTATTATTCAACAGGGTTAATAGTTTTTATATAAAAATAGTTTTGTCGTACTCATCCGACAAACGAATGATACGACAAGGGGTTAAGGGGTTGAATTTCGCGCGATACGTGAAGAGGATATGCGAGGGTGCAGTCGAAGAGTCGAAAAATGAGAGGTAGGGTTAAAAGTTAAAAGGTGAGTCGTAGCGGGTCGTTCGCGACCCTCGCATTTCATCGGGGGATACGTAAAGCCCTTTCCTTTCCGGCGCTGCACTTACCGCGAAGACGACGAGTACGTGTCTGAATGCTTCTGTTCGTCGGCCGGATGTCCCCTTCTCTTCTTCCTTTTGGCTCTTCACGCGCATCATCCTCATTATAGTCGTCGTTCTTCCTTCAGCGGCATGATTCGCCGCCGTTTATCTTCGTCTCCTCTCTTTCACCTGCGACCAAGTTTCGTGTTTCCGATTGCCGCCGACGACCTGCATATCTGACGGCCAATGAAAGTTGCACGATCATTCTGGGAAACTCGACACTAGCCCACGGACTCGCGGTATATCGCGATTGTTTCGTCGTCTTTTTACGAACAATCACGGAATTTTCGATTTCATGATTGTTTCAATTGCATGATTCGCACGAAGTCGCTTTTACGAAGATGAACACGTATTATGGATTTTCCGTAACTGGAGAGCTGCCAGTCTGCGGATACTGGGACAGTGAGATATTATGATCTACGGATCAGGAAATCTAGGGATATCTGATGATGTTGGAACATTGTGCTCCAGGTATATTGCAAGATACGCATACTGTGAACTAGGGATATTTACATCTCCGGGTCAGGGAATCATCTGATATTTGGCTCGAAATACATTGCAATCTAGTCAAATCGTGCCCTAAGTATATTGCAAGCTAAATATATGATAAAATCTAGACATATTGCAATTTAGATATGTCGCGATCTGGGTATATTGGAATCTATGTACACCGGGACCTAGGGGTACAGGAAGTTAGCGACTTCGGGATATCGGAATCTAGGAATATCAGAAAATAAGGATATCAAATTCTAGGAATATCGGGATCTAGGGATTTTGATATCTTGGGATATCGGGACTTTAGATATATAGACCTAGGGATATCGGGGCCTAGAAACATCGGGATCTAGGGATATCGGAGCCTAGGAATATCGGGATTTAGGAATATCGAGATTTAGCAATATCGGGACTTAGGAATGTCGGGGTTTAGGTATATCGGGGTCTAGGAATATCGGGATTTAGGAATATCGGGATTTAGGAATATCGGGATTTAGGAATATCGGGATTTAGGGATTTCGATATGCAGGGTTATTGTGACCTAGGTATATCGGGGTCCAGGATTATCGAGTTCTAAGAACGTCTAGTTATAAAAATATCGAAATTGTTAGATTTCCTGTTAACATTACAATTGTTCAACATGGACAATAATCCTCCCTACTGTCATTTCAAGAATTTCGTTATTGTAATATCATATACATACATCTACGAAATTATATTGTAGCATACAATAATCGATTGTTTTTTTCCGAATGGTGATGGATCGTTTAGATACCTCGATGGTATCGTTCCTCAAATACGAGTGAAATTTGCAAAAGATCATTGCAACAATTTCGATAAGATAAAGATTGATTTTTCCAACACTTGTCTATTCGACGATGGTCGCAGAAACGATACTAAACTTGTCTAAGGAAATTGAGTTCTGAACGGAGTTCTCGATTCGTTCCGAGGGGAACATACCTTACATACGAACACGGTGATATGAGAAAAGTTGCTGGATAGAATGACAAACGTTTGTCTTTGAAAGGATGAACAAGTTCAAACGTTCTGGAAACCATTTGCGACCGGCTACTTACGGGCCTCGAACGAACCTTGACGAGAGCGACATTACGCAGAAGAAAGTGAATCGTTGCTGGTGATTTTTTGCACTGCAGTAATATCGGCTTCTGGAAATGTCGTTAGATTTCTTCTGGAATGACAATGTAACAATTTTTAGTAGTCAGCATCGTATGCTGAATACTATAAATTATTCTGAATATTATAAATTTTATCACTGGATTGTTATATCTAGATTGCTACACAGACTCAGAAGGCGTGTAGACTCTCGTTATATTGCCACTTTTGTACGTAGTAGTTACTACTAAGTGTGACGCGTTACGTATCGTCATTTTCATTTTGTATATTTACTAGAAAAGTTGTGCTATGGAAAGGGCGATAGCCGTTTTACGAAATTTCGGACGACGCGTTAATTAATTCTGTTTGAAAGAGAATGTTTAATTGCCTGTTACCCGTGGACGTAAGGGTTTCTCGTTAAGTTGAACATGTGCTATATCTGTACGAAAAAGCTGGTCAAACAGTTTAAGGTAGAAAGGTTTATGTGTTATTGTTATCACCGCCATGCTATCATTCGCCATATGTGTGTTTGTTCAGTTGGCGAGTAATCGTCTACATTGTGGAAAGATACTGTATCACAGCCCGTTGCTACTTTCTACGACAAAAGTTAATCATAGTCACGATCAACATCCGGTTTTTAATTAATATGTACCAGTAAACATTACCGGGCACGATAATTAAATTTGAAACCGCTTCCCGTAGTTTATTGATATAACTTGAGGATGTGGAGGTGCGGTAAGGATGTGCTGATTTGGAATTCGCAAAAATAGGAATTTTAGAATTTTACACATTTCTGAATTTCCAGAAACCATTTTTTAAAATTTGGAATTTGGAGATTTTGGGATTTAGGAATTTGGAATTTAGGAATTTGGGATTTAGGAATTTGGGATTTAGGAATTTGGTATTTAGGAATTTGGGATTTAGGAATTTAGAAATTTAGGAATTTAGGAATTTAGGAATTTGGAATTTAGGAATTTGGAATTTAGGAATTTGGAATTTAGGAATTTGGGATTTAGGAATTTAGGAATTTAGGAATTTAGAAATTTAGGAATTTAGGAATTTGGAATTTAGGAATTTGGGATTTAGGAATTTGGAATTTAGGAATTTGGGATTTAGGAATTTGGAATTTAGGAATTTGGAATTTTGGAATTTCAGAATTTAGGGTTCTGGAATTTTGGAATTTGGAATTTGGAATTTAGGATCTAGGATTTTGGAGTTATGGACTTTAGCAATTTTAACAATTTTGATGTAAAGGAATTTCGGAATTTTAGAAGTTTGAAAAATTTCAAACTTTAAATTTCGAAAATTTTGGAATTTGGAGTTCTGAGAAAGTTAAAAACTTAAAAATTTGCGAATCCGATATTGGTCATCAATTTCTGTGTTGTTCAAGTTCAACCCAAGACTCCTACCCATCGAACGCAAGCTCTATCAAGAAAGTTTATATCGATCCGTGAAAAAGTTCTCGGAATCCGTCGATTTCTTGGTTCGATCGGACAACGGTCGTCGACTATCGAATTCTTGAAAGGATTCCTTTGAATCGAGTCACTGTCCGCGTTATACGGTCGGTTTAGTCATTGCTTTCGTAAGCGTTTACGTTACGTTTATCCTGGAAAACGAAAGTTTCGAAAGCGTATCGACCAGGATTTATCGAGCTTCATTCACCGGTTCCGGGAATTAAAGGATACTCACCATCCTCAGATTTCTGTGAAACATTTTCTGAGATCTTTCGCTTCGCGTTCATTTCCAAGTCAAAGAGATAGACCCGTGAGAGTGCGAGATCAGCAAGAATCTCCGTTAACGTTTCGTACTACCTTTCAAGTCGAATAAAATAATTCCTTTACTATTTTTTTTCTTTTCTTGTCCGGTACAAACAAGGAATAAAATGGCGATGGAATTATTTTAGAATTCCAATATATATGTGTGTGCACATATTGGATACATACACGTTATTTTATATATGCAGAAAAATATTAATAAGAACGTGTTATCATTGTCATATATTCATGTATACGTATTTGAGTATATATTTACATAACTGAGACAGTTTGTATTTCATTTATTCCTTCATTCCAGCTTTCAATAAAAAGACAATTGATGTATATACTATTATATAATAATATATTATACATACAATACATATAATTATGCATGTATTATACATATCATATAATAAAATATGTATAATGTTTTTAATCCTTTTACCGCATGTTTTAATACTACCTCCTAAACAACCAACAAGTTTCAACTACTTGCAGCTCATGGAAAATATTACTATGTATCGAATGATTTGAATATCCTCTTAAATATTTTTCATTGATAAAAAAAAAACAATACTTTTAACTCTTTAACAAATTTTGCATCTTATACACGGTATGTGCCTTGACAAGTTGCGGTAGTGTCAAATAATTAAAACGAACGTCTTCTTCATTTCGTTGCATCGGAGAAAATTTTATGCAAATTGTCTTTAAAAGCGCCATAACGACTGCGAGTGAAAATGTTTAACACTAAAACTACCGACGTGCAATGTACAATTATTTTGTAGTTCAAACTGAAGTTGAAAGATCAATAACTGAACGATGAAACATAAATTCCTACATATATTACTTCATTATCTTAACGAGGATCAGCACAAGTTCGAAGAAAACCGCTTTAACAAATGTTAACAATTGAAATGGGAAATTTGTGAAACGGCCATTCGACCGCTTTGGTAGGTTCAGTGTTAATACCTGTACGAGCGTAATAAAATCGTACACGAAGGAGTTCTTCTCGTAGGATACGTGGGACAGCTTGTTAATCGCCGTTTTCCCAGAATCGAGGATAGTTAATAGCAGAAGAAGAAGAAGAAGGTAACGGAGGAAGGAGAGTCAGGCTCGTCATCGTGCGTCATTCCAGTTGGTCGCCTATTCTTCCATAAAAGAGAACTCGTCTCAATCGGCAGGGCCACTTACGTGAGCCGATGCGTTCGAAGGCATCCACACACGAACGTATGTCGCGTACGTGTGTCCCTTCACGAAGAGACGAAGAACAAAACCGAAAAGAAGAAGCGGAGGATGAGAAAGCCTTGCCGGGGGCGGTCAGTGGCCTCTGCACCGGCTACCATGAGACGACAGAACCGCTGCGTCTCGGCTCTTTTACACACCTAGAGAACCATCGACGGAATAATAATGGGAATTATGCCCGACTATCGCTGCCACACGTGCAGAAGGAATCGTCGGTTTTTTTGTCAACGCGACGAGGACGCGTTTCAAACGACGAACGTACGATTTACGAACGCGGAAACACAACGGTGAACATCGTCTAGTTATTTTTCGCCGATCGGGGAACGCTATGTTTTCCGTTCGTGACGCCTAGATTATGGTTTTTATAGGTGGGCAGTTTTTTAAATCGCTTTTGTAGGAGGACAGTTGGATTGTGGAATCTCTGTGTTTTTGGATGGTTGATTTTTTGAAGTTTGAGTGTTAGGGAGAGGATCCTCGAAATGTACTTACCAAGAAACGGAGGAAAGATGGTGTTCTTTCCACGTGATTTTGTCTAGGGAAATCATACTCGTTTCCGTGCGATGTAATTTGGTGGAGGAACATGAATCCACAACATTCGAATCGACATATTCGACATGTTTATAGAAATCTATGCATCGGTATATTAATCGAAGCATGTATTTAACTAGAAATCCATATATTGATCAAAGCTAGCAATCCATGTATTGAACAAAACATATATCAGAGATGAAGTTCACATCGTAATGATCTTATAAATCAAACTAGAAGTCCACATATTAACCAAAGCATATATCAAACTAGGAATCAACATATGAATCAAAGAATATATGAAACTAAGAATCCACATATTAATTGAAGCACATATGAAACTAGGAATCCGCATATTAATTGAAGCACATATGAAACTAGGAATCCACATATGAACCAAAGTACACATTAAACTAGAAATCCATATATGAACCAAATCATACATCAAACTAGGAGTCCACATATGAATCAAAGAATATATGAAACTAAGAATCCAGATGTTATCTAAAGCACATATGAAACTAGGAATCTACACATGAACCAAAGCTCATATGGAACTAGGAATCCATATATGAACCAAAGTATACATTAAACTACAAAATCCATATATGAACCAAAGTATACATTAAACTACAAAATCCATATATGAACCAAATCATACATCAAACTAGGAGTCCACATATGAATCAAAGATATATGAAACTAAGAATCCACATATTAACTGAAGCACATATGAAACTAGGAAACCACATATGAACCAAAGTATCCATCAAACTAGAAATCCGCATATGAATCAAAGCATGTAACAAACTAGTAATTCATATATTAACCAAGCCATATATCAAACTAGAAATCCGCGTATTAATCAAATGCTACACGGGACAAGCAACTGGGCTTCAGACAACGTGCCGGGGATCCATGAAATATTTTTTCCTCGTTGTCCGGCGAATTATCTTTTGGTAGTTAGCCAATCGCGTTCGTCTATCCGTTTGCTCGTAGCTTCGTTGCATGGCAAGTAGTATGCAGCAATCGCGACGGGCAAAGAAAATTTGTCGTCCACGTGTTGTCGGTTATGAAAGGAAACGCCTTCGGGCTCGTTCGTTTAGTCGTACTCCGCTAACAGGTTCCCGTTAGGAAATTCTTTTTCTGAAGGTGCTCGAACTCGTACAAGCACAATTCTACCGTTGTCAACCGAACGGGTTTTATTGTTTCGTATTCTTTCTCTCTCGCTTTTTTGTTCCTCTCTCTCCATTTGGTGGACGAATCCGAGGGGTGCTCCGTTTAATTTCTTTTTGGGGGGCTCGTTCGCGCTTTTTCTAACCCGGCAGTTCGCGTAAACAGGCGGCACGAGATGCGGAGGTCGTATTGAAAGGTTCTCAAAGGGCGAAATAGATGTGCAACGAAGAAAAGAGGAGAAACGAAACCAGGCGGAGAAGGACGGGGGATCTCTCTTTCATGCCGGTCTTCTCTATAAGCTTCTTTCAGCGAGCGAAGCCCAGGCTATCAAGTCAGTCTTAAACAGCTCGGAAATTCATGACTCGAGAACAGACTGTGAAGCCGGCTGATAATCTTCCACGTTCGCGTATAATGAAACGATCGGATTTCCTTTTTTGGAAATTGAACCCGATACCATCCAGATAGTTATTGAAAATCGGTCCATAGGATTTCGTTATTCCTTTCAGCGTTGTATTACGACCCTGTCTCCTTTGGAGATATCCTTCGATGAATTGGGGCTTCTGTAGTTGTATAGAAGTACGATCGAACTTTCCCACGAATTATAATTACGAAATGATTCAATTATTTGAAGTACAGTTTAATTAGAGTGTATTGATATTCTGTACGATGTAATTGAATGAATTTCATAATAGTACATGTAAATATGATATAACTGAATGAAATTCACAGTGCAATTGGATCGCTCATTTTAATAATACATACATTGCTGAAATCCATTTATTGTTTTATATTGTAAAGTCTTGCTGTTGCGGCGCATTCATAGAATCATAAAGCCATTGGGCTTATTTTTAACTTTAGAAAATTCGGAAATAATTACCAACTGCCTTGTGCTGCTCTTTACAACGTGCAATTTATATTCTTTTAACTTTTTTTTAATTTTGCATGATTTTCGAGAGCCAACGCGGTTTATTATTTTATGAATGTCGAACCGTTAAGTGACAAACGACGTCGTATTTTTACTTTAGATCACTCAGGTAAAGAGTGATGTCACGATGAGCATTTGGTAAGGGCTGTTCTTGCCCACTTCCCTTCAATTTTCCAAAATCAATGAAAATACTTTAATTTTAACTTAGTTGTTTGTTCACCCTCAGCGGCACGCCAATCCCCACTACATATTTTATTCTGGAGAGAAGATTATTTTTTCTCTTCAGCAGATTTTCAATAATTCGCAAAGAGTACACATCAAATAATTGACATCTTGGTCATTCCCGATCCGTCTCCGATACTTTGTATACATATAAATATATTTATTTTTGGTTGAGAAAAAACTTTAATTTATTTTCTCACCAGACCGTCGTTAAAATCAACGTCGGGATATAACAAGCATCATTTATCCTAACAATGTAAACATCATTTATCCTAAAAATGTAAACATCATTTATCCTAACAATAAAAATATCGTGTACCCCAATAAGACAAGTATGAAACCTAACACGTTAAAAAAAAAAACAAAGTCGACGATTAAGTGGTAAAATCGATGAAACAACTCCGTTAAAGTGGTTGGGTAACGCAATAACGCGCACACGAGTGTAAAGAATTATGATTCATTGGGGTTGAAACGATTCAGTTCTTACATCCGGTCATTTTTTTAAAAGACCACGCTAGCTCTCGTACAAAGTGCTTTGCTCTTTTTACCTGTAATGAATTACCGAGAGCCCTATTGTGAAGATGAAAGCGCACTCAACTTACACTTACGCTTACCTGTATTTATGAGGATCAACGTGGATTAGCTTAACTTTGTCGTTGTACGCGCGAAGCCAGAAAAATTCTACGGAACTTTTGCGGATGCTTTAAACCATTATTCACGTTTGTATTTTAACGCTTTAGAAACATTTCTCATTTCACGCGTAATTCACGTTTTTACTTTATTATGCCCCGTACGAGGTTTTACTTTATTATTCCTGGTACAGGGATAATTTACAATAGGAAATAGTCGAATTTACGAGTCTAGGGATGGAGGAGCTAGGAGATGTCGGAGTCTAGGGATTTTTGCACTCATGGATATTTCGATCTGGGAATATCGGAATATAGGGATGTTGGAATATTGGGATCTGGGGTATAGCAATTTAAAGATATTGGGATCTAGGGATATCGAGATCTGGAGGTATCGAGGACATAGAAATACTGGGTTTAGGAATGTCGGGGTTTAGGAATGTCGGGGTTTAGGAATGTCGGGGTTTAGGAATGTCGGGGTTTAGGAATGTCGGGGTTTAGGAATGTCGGGGTTTAGGAATGTCGGGGTTTAGGAATGTCGGGGTTTAGGAATGTCGGGGTTTAGGAATGTCGGGGTTTAGGAATATCGGGGTTTAGGGATATCGGGGTATAGTAATATCGGGGTATAGGAATATCGGGGTTTAGGAATATGGGGATCTAGGAATATCGAGGTTTAGGGATATCGGGGTATAGTAATATCGGGGTATAGTAATATCGGGGTATAGTATTGTCGGGGTATAGTAATATCGGGGTATAGTAATATCGGGGTATAGGAATATCGGGGTATAGGAATATCGAGGTTTAGGAATATCGGGATTTAGGAATATCGAGGTTTAGGAATATCGGGGTCTAGAAATATCGGGTTCTAGGAATATCGGGGTTTAGGAATATCGGGTTCTAGGAATATCGGGGTCTAGGAATATCGGTGCATCGGAATATCAGGGTCTAGGGATACCGCGACTAGGAATATCGGGGTCTAGAGATACCGCGACTAGGAATATCGGGGTCTAGGGATACCGGGTCTAGAAATATCGAGGTCTAGGGCCACTGGAATCTTGGAATCTTGAGGTTTAGTGCAATTGGACTCTATAAATTTCGGAATCTAGGGATATCTTGGACAGAAATATCACTATCTAAGGTCATTGCGATTATAGGGATATCGATAGTCTTGAAATATCGAATAATTAGGAAATTCTGAATCCAGAAAAATCTTAGATCCAGGAGAATTAATGTGATACGTTAATTCATGTTTCATCGTTCATTCATTCATTTTTCAACTACATTTTTAATCTCAAAATAAAGCCGCATTATACTCCGGTAGGTTTAATATTAAAAATATCGTTCAAGTAAGAAAAAAGTATCCGATGAAAATCGTCTCTCGTTTTCATAAAAAAAAAGGACAGTATTTCTGAGCAATCTAATATACATCGGCGAAATATGAAGTTTTGCGAGCGATATTGTTTGCGAAAAGAAAGTCGAAGAACAACAGGTACACGCTGTATGGCGCAACCATTTATTTTATGTTGCAAAGTTGAAAGTCGGCGCAGGAAATGTGGTATCGCGGTAAAAGCGGATACACTTGGTGCGTCGTGTTGCAATAACCCCGGGCGTACAACTCCCGCCTGCAGTTATGCAATCGATTGTGTTCGCTAGGTGAGCTGTACGAAAAACCGGCACCCGGTCTCGTTTCATTTTCCTGCGGTGCGATCAGCTGTTCCCGGTGGTTCGAGATTTAAACTGGTTACGAGTGTTTATTTGAAGCGTGTGATCGGCAGATCAAATCGAGATCGTTACCTTTGAAGTGTTTGCGGAAGAGTGACAATACATTCATTGATAGTAACGCTTTGATAGTTACTGCTAAACGTAACCGTGTATCTGTCAGTTACCATCGACATCCTGATAACATCTTAATTGATCTTGTGCAAGTTTAGAACGTCCGTCATTCAGGTACCGAAACAATAATGTTCTTAATCCCTTGCCATACTTCGACGAGTCTGAATGTAAATCTAAAATTTTGAATGTTTTTTTCGTTTTTGAATGTTCATATTGAATCTAATTGTAATTTACAGTCTTGACAATCGAACTTTCTTTAGCCATCTAAATGTTGTAGCAGCGAATAGTTCATTGTGTCTGACGCATTTGCCAAATAAATCACAGTGCAAGGGATTAAAAAGCAGAGAGCAAAGTTGGCATCTGCTCTACACTCTAAAAATTTAGCACATGGGTCAATGAATTTAACAAATGTTCATTTCTGCGTGGGTGACCCTCCCGGGTTGAAGTGTCGAGTATGCTCCTTACGATTTAGAAGAACTAGCTTTAGAAACATTAGCTTTAGAAGAACTAGGTTTAGAAGAACTAGATGTAGGAGAACTAGCTTTAGAAGAACTAGGTTTAGAAGAACTAGATGTAGGAGAACTAGCTTTAGAAGAACTAGCTTTAGGAGAATTAGCTTTAGAAGAACTAGCTTTAGGAGAATTAGCTTTAGAAGAACTAGCTTTAGAAGAACTAGCTTTAGAAGAACTAGCTTTAGAAGAACTAGTTTTAGAAGAACTAGCTTTAGAAGAACTAGCTTTAGGAGAACTAGGTTTAGAAGAACTATAGCCGGTGCAGCGTAACCCATTTACGGACCCGTTGTTACGCTTTTAGTGTCCTTTCGTAGTCGCGCTCATGTAACCTAGAATTTCCGTTACTGATAGAGACCTTGAGCGTATAGGTAAGTACGCATTGCGCAAGGTGCAACTGCCGACATACTAGTCCATTCACTGGATATTTTCACTTTTCATCCATCACGGTGCCGATGATCAACGGCGGAACAACTGAACACACGGTAAACTCGTCGTAAGCGCGTTATTACGAGTGGCATACGGTCAGATGCAAATATGATCCTTGTGTTGTCGACGAGACGACCGCGATACTCGGCGAACAATGGACCAACAATGCGTGGTCGTGAAAGTGTCATAGTTAAAATAAAATCTTCGTTTAGGCTCGTTTTGGTAACTGCTTCTTGGATACGAGATGAACGTGCATACTTGCATAATCCTAACTAACAATACTCTTCAGTGTTTATCCCATATATGCAAAGTTTGTGTATATCAAAACTGTACATCCCTAATTCCTACGTTCTGTTATCCCTAGATTCCAATATCTCTGAATTCTAATATCACAGTGTTCACAGACTACAATGACCCCACATCGCAATATACCCAGATGTCAATATCATCAGGTTGTTCATATCCTTAGAATTTTACAAGATTTAGAATTTCCCAAAGTGGTCGGCTCTCGCTGGATTTAGAATTTCCGTGAATGTAGGGTTTCCCTAGATCCAGAATTCCCGACGGGGCGGGATTTCCCTAGATCCAGAATTCCTCCCATGCGTAGAATTACCTTGGATTCAGAATTCCCACTCAGCGTACAATTTCTCCAGATTCAGAGTTCCCATTAAACGTAGGATTACCCTAGATTCGGTATCTCCGATTAATGCCCATTAGGGCAGGCATTATCTACATTTAAAAATTCTCTCGAAACGCAGAATTTCCCTGGGTCCGTGATTTCTGTAAGCCTCTGGAAATCCGCTAAGCAGATTTTCCCTAAATCTACAATTTTCCCCGATTGTAATTTTCCTAGTTTCCTAAGTCCAGAATTACCCTGAACCAGCAGTTCTCCAGGGCCCGAAATTTTCCCAGATCAGAATTTTCCCAAAGGTCATAATTTCTACGAACGCAGAAGTTGTTCGAGTTTTTCTCGATCAACGAGAAAAGGGAATGATCACGGGTTCGGTAAAACAAGGTCTCACGAACGGCACGCGATTACGGAGCGTTCCCGGAACCCTTAATGAACACCTATCCGGCTCTCGGTCGCGCAGCTCGGACAGGTATTTCCTGTCGGGACAACAGCTTCGAAACGCGGGCTACAATCGTTCGACGTTCTTGACCGAGCAATTTGTAGGATACGAGCGTTGTGTGTACGTCGGCTGAGAAACGGACGACGTACAGCCAAGAAGGCAGGCGACTCGCGGTTAGGTCAGCGGGGTAAAGGGGAAAGGGACGGCGAGACGAAGCAGCGAGCCAAGTTCGCGAAGGTGAATCGTGGAAAGGGAGGTCGTAGCAGGGAAGAAAAAGATAAAGAGGGAAGACACGACGACGACGACGACGACGACGACGACTCGGAAGAACGATGGGTAGGGATTGGAAAGGGACGCACGGAGAAACTGCTATTCACCATGGGACCTCTGATGTTCTGCGTGCTACACAAGACATAACCTAACCCAATCTCGCGAGTTGACGCTCCGGAATCTCTCCGTTTATAGGTGGCCATGGTAATCGGGTGATCCCCCGTTTTTCCGCGGTTTCGCCGCTCTTCGAGGTTCGCTGTAACGGCGGACGGAATTTTGAGGGTAGCTGCACTGTGGATGGCTATTATGGCGAACGGAATTTTGAGGGTACTGTGCCGTGGATCGCCATAATGGTGAACGGAATTTTTGGAGTAACTACATTGTGGATAGCTATGCTAGTGAACGGGATATTGAGGGTACTACACCGTGGATCGCCATAATTGCGAACGGCAACTACATTGTGGATAGCCATAATGGCAAATGGGATTTTTAGAGTAACTACATTGTAGATAGCTATAATGGCGAGTGGAGTTTTGAGGGTACTATACCGTGGATCGCCATAATAGCGAACGGGATATTTAAATGACTACACCGAGGATCATCATAATGGCGAACGGAATTTTGAGAGTAACCACATTGTGGATAGCTATAATGGCGAGTGGAGTTTCGAGGATACCATACCGTGGATCGCCATAATGGTGAACAGGATTTTGAGTGTAACTCCGTTGTGGATAACTGTAATGGCTAACAGAATTTGGGAGTAGGTACACCGTGGGTACACATAATGGCGAACCAAAATTTGGAGAGTGATTATACATCTACGATCACCATAATGGCAAACAGGATTTCGAGGATACCACAACATGGATCGCCATAATAGCGAACGTGATTTCGAGTGTAACTACACTGTGGTTAACTATTGTATAATGTGTAACAGAATTGGGGAGTAACTACACCGTGAGTAGACATAATGGCGAACGGTATTTTGAGAGTAACTACCATGTGAATAACTATAATGGCTAACAGAATTTGGGAGTAGCTACACTGTGGATTGTCCTAATTTTATTAGGACGAGTTGGAAAAATGTTTTTATAAATGCGTCGTATCCAGACGACAGTCGAATACGATAAAATGGACCTAATCTAATATTTGTAATACCGTTAACACTGTTCGTGTCATTCGTATCTGGGTGACACGAGAATTACTCTAATAGCTCGGCCGGTCATCGTTTATCCACTTACGAATGATTTTGTCTAGCATTCGTATTAGATTGATGCAGCGGTAATTGCGATCGTTGTTGTTTTCAGTTCGACGCTTGTTTCTCAATAAACATTCGATTAACCATCTCAATGTTTTACTGTTTCACCGTTCTGCTATTCGATTAATTTATGGTTCTACTATTGTATATATATCAGTATGTTATTTCATTGTAACTCCATGCATCTATTAATCGTATATTTTTATACACAGATAATAACGATTGTGCATACGAGCTCGATCCAATCGTAAATTTATCCAGTTTAGCTGGCACGACTGGCGCAATTTAGGGTATCGTACAAAAGCTCGAAACGTTCTTTGTGCCATGCAAAGTATGACACGGTCGAACTTCATTTAACGAGTCGACCACACGGAAACTCATCGAGAGTCCTGCGGTGGTTGTAAGGACACTCAAGATGGCCCACGAAGTACGCAGCGAACCGAGTGCCAAATTGAACCTCGTTTGTGGACCTCCTGGCACACTAGCCTCTCTGCACTTTTTCCATTAACCATACAAAGTGAAATTAATCTAATGAATAAAGGAACCCGTCTCCGACCGTGTTCCGCAGCTAAACGAGAAAAAGCCACGTCCAAAGGAAGAGACACAGCAATTTCTTGGACTCGGGTTCGAACTTACAGGTACTCCACGAATGTTTATTCAGGAAACCGTGTCTTGGCATTCGCAGTGAATTTAAAATTTTAAAATGTACATTTTAAAAGATACTTTCAAATTCTCAATTTTAAAATAAATTTTTAAATATAAATTTTAGAAGATACTTTCAAATTCTTAATTTTAAAATAAATTTTTAAATATAAATTTTAAAAGATAATTTAACATTTGTAATTTTAAAATCAATTTTGAAATGTAAATTTTAAAAGACAATTAACAATTTTTTATTTTAAAATGTAAATATTAAAAGATAATTTCAAATTCTCAATTTTAAAATAAATTGTTTAATATAAATTTTAAAAGATAATTTCAAATTCTCAATTGTAAAATAATTTTTTTAATATAAATTTTAAAAGATAATTTAACATTTTTAATTTTAAAACAAATTTTTAAATATAAATTTTAAAAGATAATTTAACATTTTTAATTTTAAAATCAATTTTTAAATATAAATTTTAAAATATAATTTAACATTTTTAATTTTAAAATCAATTTTGAAATGTAAATTTTAAAAGACAATTAAAAATTTTTTATTTTAAAATGTAAATATTAAAAGATAATTTCAAATTCTCAATTGTAAAATAATTTTTTTAATATAAATTTTAAACGATAATTTAACATTTTTAATTTTAAAACAAATTTTTAAATATAAATTTTAAAAGATAATTTAAAATTTTTAATTTTGAAATAAATTTTTAAATGTAAATTTTAAAAGATGATTTAAAATTTTTTATTTTAAAATTCACGGAAGATCGACGCGAGATCCACTATTTTCTTGGGACATAATTTTTGTTCCTTTATGCGGGAATCTTTTTATATCGGCGAGACGCGGCGAGACGGGATCTCCTCAAGGCTATAAAACACGATGCTCCGATTCGGAGCGTAATCTCCCGCCACTTAATTCTTCGCGTGTCCTTCGGACGTCTGCGAGAATTCACGCGGCACCATCGCGACGTAAATTAAGTTGATTGAAGCTATTGGAGGACCATATGCTCGAACGAGGTGACCGATATTTCGATAGCCACTCGTACGACGTCTAATAAGTAGAGTTATTAATATTCCTTTCAGCAGATTATCCCGCAACGTTCTTGTCGCTCCTGGAGCCTCAATTAGTTTAGGGAAAATTACTGCGTGAGATTGTTGTTCCCCTTACAAATTATCCAGTTCTCACTTCGGATAAATCACTTGATTAATTTATAGTTTAGCCCCGTGCGCCCCATTCGCCATTTGGTCCAAAAGAAACTTACTGTTACTCTAAATTGATGATGTAGTGTTACTCTAAATTGAAGGTGTATTGCTATACTTTGGTGTCTCCGGCATATGTGGAATAAAAACACACAAATTCTATTGCAATTATTAATCGAAGATGGAGTGTTACTCTAAATTGAAGATGGAATTTTACTCTCAATCAAAGATGGAGTGTTACTCTAAATCAAAGATGCAGAGTTACTCTAAAATGCAGATGCACCGCCATTCTCTGATGTCGTGCATATTTCGGTAGTACGCAAGATACCAAAATATGCAGGGCAGTAAAAATATTTGAATGCTACTTTACAGCGTCTATTTGCCGAAAGTGCATCGTATCGCGTTCGCACGCGAAATAATTTGCACGAAACCGAGCTCGTTCCGCTCGATTTATTCGCGGCGCCACGGAAAGCTCTTAAATGCGAAACATCGCCGCCACCATTTTTCGCCATCGTTTTCGTTCATAATCTCGGGGGTTGTACACGAATTATCGAGACCCGCGGGCGCTGGAAAACGGCACCGTGGCGATAATAAAACCTCGAACGAGGACCACAACGCGAATCTCGTTATGCACGTGCGAATGAGCCGCGGTGCTTAAAGTTCATTGAACAATCGGCCAGAACGAGGAAGCGGGGCTTTCGGTTAGGCCACTGCGGCACGATATGTAAATGGGACGTTAAATTTGTAAGCATCGCGTGCCTGCAAGGGAAGGAAGCCCTTTGAAGGGAAATCGTACAGAGAAAGGGAGGAAACACGGCACGCCATCATTTTTACGCCACCAAGTCACGGGTACATTCGTGCTCCGTCCGACCGATTGTTTAATCGCCTATCAGACCCCATTTTTTTTTCCTCTTTTCTAAAGAAGATTCTGTACTTTTCTTTTTTCTATCTGATTGCGAGTAGGACGGATAATTGAATTTGTTGTGACGCGCAGGCACGAACTATTAGGTTGTATGCTGGATTTCGATATACCGAGGCAATTTCATGACATAAAAGTATTTCGAAATGACACTTATGTTATATTAATTTAAAGCTTAATGTTCAAGCAAATTCACTGTATAAACGTTTCATTAACATTTTTAATACAAATTGACTGATTTTCAATGATACCAAACAGTCATCAATTTTGAAACAGAGAAACACTGATATAAATTGTTGACATAAAAGTATCATAAAATGGTACTTATGTTATATCAATTTAAAGCTTGATGTTCATTAAAATTCACTGTATAAATGTTTCATTAACATTCTTAGTACAAAGTGGCTGACTATCAATTATACCAAACAAAGATCAATTTCGAAACATAAAAATACTGATGTAAATTGTTGACATAAAAGTATCGCAAAATGGTACTTATGTTACATCAATTTAAAGATTAATGTTTAATCAACGTCATAGCAAAAACATTTCATCGACATTCTTAATATAAAATGACTGACTATCAATTGTACCAAACAATGACCAATTTCGAAATACTACAAATCTGACATAAATTGATCACATAAAAGTACCAAAAAATGACACTCACTTCGTGTGTATTTAAAGCTTGAAACTCGAGAAAAACGACTATATAATTGTTTCAGAGATATCATTAACCAAAAATCATCGTAGGGAATTTTGCGTATGTCATATTTGTTTACCAACAAATTTATTATTTGTCGTTCTTCTGGAGTATATAATTCTGAAACATTTCTGTAAATGTAAACGACATATCAGTAAAGTGAAAGAAATATTTTCCAACGACTTATGGTACCGTCCGTGATAAGCCGCCGTAAGTATACTTGGCTAGTTAATACTTTTGAAATCGAAGTTTAAACGTGTTCCGCATTGCACGAGGTCGATCGATACGATTAACTCGGGGTATCTATATAACGGTTATTGCACTTTGTTGAATTGGAATTAGTTCATCGCTCTCGCGGACTTTAATGCGTTCCGTGCGGCATAACCCGCGCTAGTAAAAGTGTTGAAAAACTCGTATCAAAACGAATCTCTTCAGGAATGCACGCGCGTCTAATCCAATTACGGTCGCAATCTAGGTTGAAAATAACGGATGAAAAGTAACTTTCACTCGCAAAGCGCATATACAATTTCCAGAAAATATCTGTATTATGTAACCTTTCTCGAGACCATCCCGTACATGATGCAAAATAATAGACTTAGCCCTTTGCGGATGAGTGGCGACTTTCACTCGCCATTTGATACAGTGCAACAATTTTTAATAAATAATTTTTAACTACAGTTGTAGTATTATACACATGAAGATAACTAACTCTAAGATGTAGTGTTACACTAAATCGAAGATATACTGTTACTCCAAATTGAAGATGTACCGTTACTCTAAATAGAAGACGTACTGTTACCCTAATTTAAAGGTGTACTGTTAACCCAGACCGAAGACAGTTACTCAAAGACAATAAAAAGTTTATAGAAAAAGTTTTATCGTAAAAACATTACACGTTCGCGTACAGTAACAAAGATAATACGGCGATAACCTAATTATCGGCGCATATCATCGTAGGAATGTTCCCAAATGAGCTATGGAACCTGTTACTCCGATTCCTAGCGTATGCTGAGAACCTACGGCATAGAAATCACAGTTTAAAAAAAAGGGTGAAGATTCGTTCGTGGGAATACACGAGCTGTGAGAACGTATTGTCGGTGACTTTGTTGTGTGCTAATTCAAGGTTTTGCTCCGGTGAACGAGTTACTCTTCTATGCTCAAACAACGATCCTTTGTACGTTTGTATACGCTTCGTTCTGATCCGTAATTTGTGTGTGCTGTTTTGCAAATTTTCAATTACTGTTATAAATTAATCCTTCGTCAATAGATGTCGATACGGACGGTTTCGTTTATTGGATAGTGTACGAAAAGTTGTTACACCGTTGGACGTTAAATATTTTACCGGTGTAAAATATGAAAATAATTTTACGAACGTGTACAAAGATGTTTAATCGTATTTTGATTGCTTTGTTGTTAGATGAAGTGTAGCAACGGGATGAGGTCGTCGTGGGGCATATCCTGTACAGTATGAAGAAACTTGACAAAACTTTCCTCGTGAGAACGGAATATGCACGCGAACAAATGCATAACGGGGTTATACGAATTGTTCTCTAGCTATTTAGCCGGCGGCTACGTCTAAACAAACGTGGATCATCGGACAGATAGGATGCAATTACATTAAGCGTGCTTGGCGATTTTCGGTCGCGATAGCGTCTCAAAGAATCTCGTACGAACTCGAAGAATAATTTCAATTGAATCGCTGCTTTATCGCATTCTTCTCCTTGCAACCGAGTTTACCCTTGTATTTTCAACAAAGTAGTACCATTCGGTGTGTGCTGTGTAGTTTCTTGGAATTCAGTGATTTGCAGTTTGCACGTGCACTTGTACCGTGCAATAACGCATTAAGTTCTTTATTGATTCCCTTTTTCTTATTGCGCTTTTGTTCGGGTTTAAACACGGTATCGGAATGTGTGAAATTCGGAACACGGGAAAGACTTCGAACGTCGAATTCCACGAACAGCAACATCCCGTACGTGGGATTCAAGTTGTAGCAAATATGCAAGAGCGGAATTCACACAGTCAAATTCCGGTTGTAAAATTCCGTGGATAGCGACGTCGTAAAGGTTGAAGTCCGCGCACGTAAAATTTTCATGCGTGGAATTCGGTACATAACAAGTTCCCAAGTATGGAATTCCACACGTAGTATTTTTTCGAGTGTAGAATTCCGTAGACGCAAGAAATCGCAATAGAGAATTCTATACGCACTAAATTTTCAAATGTGGAATTCCACGCCTTCCAAATTTTCAAATGTAGAATTCCACATCTTCCAAGTTTTCAAATGTGGAATTCCCCGCATTCCAAGTTTTCAAATGCGGAATTCTGCACCTTCGAAGTTTTTAAATGTGGAATTCTACACCTTCCAAGTTTTTACATGTGGAATTCTACATATAGCGAAAGTTAAAGCATGGAATTCCATATACAGCGAAATTACCAACGAAGAATCTGACTCATAGCAAATCCTAAAATGTGGAATTCCACAAGTGCAAAATTCCAGACGTGGAATTCCACCTATAGTAAATTTCCACGCGTGTATTTTCCCACAAATCCAATTAGAGCGCGTAGAATTCCACATACATCCAATTGCAAAGCAAACACTTTAGGAATTCTAGACACAATAAATGTTCGATATTGTTTCGTTCGGCGTATTCCGTACACAGCAATACGCCAAACCTGGAATTCCTTGAAACACAAAATCCCTATTATAAAATGTACCACGAATTCTACACACATATACTCAAATCCTATCTAAGCGTTGTTTCGAAATTAATCAAAATGAACGTCCCAGAAGGGTTCTGTTATCGTTGTGTATTATTTCATATTTTATTAAATTAGCAATCTGGTACGAAGAATATTCAATTTGAGATTGAATTAATAACCGGCGCGACAGTTTCACAAACCGCATTGACTTCCCGCGGAAACACTCGTTCAAGGTTTGTCCCGCTAGGGTTATTTAAATCACCACCGCGTGCTTCATGCATTGTTTACGCTGTATGGGGACCAGGATGCACTTAACCTAACCCAATCCCGACTTTTTTTCTCTTTCCCGCGTATCCCCGGGGAATTGGGGGACATCGAAACGAACGGTGCATCGACCCTCGAACACGTGGCACCACAAATTCGACCGTGTTTCTCGTAACCATATGCGCCTAGCTTCCTGGCTGCACTTGGTTTAGAAGTGCACACTTCATCGCCAAGCTAAGCCTACGGGTGGTTATTTCGAGACAAACCCCCTTAAAAAAAAGAGGGAAAAAAAAATATCAAAGAATTGACGCCCTTTGTCTGACGCCGTTCGTGCTGACTCAGCTAACCGGACTGCTAAATTGCCAATACCGAAAGGGTGAACTTGCTGAATTTATACTTCCACGTCGTGAGCTCGGAATCTTTATTGCTTTCATTTAAAATTAATATACACTAGGGCATAATTCTCTAGAATTCGATGTTCATTTTTCCGCGGACGATGCGCGTACAAAATTCGCATTCGCTGAGTTCCCGGCCGAATCTGGTTGAAAATACCGTTTGAATATTTGTTTGTTAAAATCAAGTTTGGCTTTAGGAATTTCTGGCTAGTAAGTACAATAGTCAGGCACGGAAAAGACCCTAGGAAGAATTTATAGGCACATAAGGAACCTTAACCGTTTCTATTAAGAAACTAACGATTTTAGAGGCAATCTTGGGAGTTCTAGAGAAATTGTAGGTTCTAGGAAGCAAGTTCTAGGACGTCTTAGGGGGAGCTTTGAATATCGTAGGAAATTTTAGAAGGAGCATAGAGTGTTCTGGAGATGTCCAGAGAATATTAGGGTATTTTGAGGAATCCTAAGAGATATTACAATGGCCTAGGGACATTAAGGGAATATCGGGTAATTTTGAAGAGTCAAAGATATACATAGTGAATTTTTTTAATAATTTAGACAATTTTCGGAACGATGTAGAAAATCTTCGAGAAGTCTACAACATTCTGGAACAACATAGAAAAGAACCAAGTAGTTGTAATAAATTCTAAAATGATTCTAAGCATTTTCAAAGAATTCCAACAAAATCTGACCACTCCCACGTTCACTCAAAGGGAAGAGTCCTACATACTCTCAGAAGATCCTAGGGAGTCCTGGTGAATCCTACACACTGTCTAGTTGAAGAATCCTTCTTAGATTTCATAGAATAGAGTAACTGCGACAGTCGCGGTTATCGACAGTAGGGTAAAATAAAATGCCGAGTAAAAGTATAGCCGTGACGGTGGGATTATGGTCGTAGACAGGCGAGGAATCGATTTTTAGCGAACGCGTTCCAGGAAATTAGTCCACCGGTCGGGGTTCGATAACGTCGGACTCGCAAAGGAGGATGCGTGTGGACGTTTCCGCTGTTACGATCTCGGTCGAGTTAGCCGTCCGCCTTTCTGAATTCCAGTCTCGACCGTGAACCTCGTTCATTTTGACCAGTTATTGGCGAACCGCCAAATATCTCGGTAACGTGTCTGAACGACCGGCGACTCGTGCGCGCAGACACCACGGAGTCTCTGCCTAGTATGTATCCTTGCCTCGAACGCGATCGCGTTCAAGTGCATTACACCGAAGGTCCAATGCCAATCCACGGCTTCGCGTTGCATTCCGAAACCAGTTTCGCCGATAAACGCAGCCGTGCTCGCGTCAAAAGGAAAACGACCGGATTTCATCTCTAAAACGCGTTCGTTCCACGACCGAAAACGGATTTCCCTTCTGTTTCGGTGCCACGTGAACGTGGTCGGGATCGTTGACATCGCACGGGGTTGTTTCTATTCTCGATTTAACCCTTTGCGCTCGAAAATTCGCACACATTCGCTATTTGACTTCACGCGACTATTTGAATTTAATAAATTTTATGATAAGACAGTGTCCAGACTCACTGGATCGATAGTCTTTCGCGGACGGGATTGTATTCTCGATTTAACCCTTTGCCTTCGAAAACCGAGACCCACTCGACATTTTGATTTCACACGACAATTTGAATTTAATTAATTTCTTGATAAGACCAAGCCCAGACTCATTGGATCTATAGTTTTTCGCAGACGGGGTTGATCCTCTTCTACATTTAACCCTTTGCGCTCAGAAGTCGACTGACACTCACTATTTGGCTCGACACAATGATTCGATATCGACTAAATTCATGATAAGACCAAATCTACACTAACTGAATCTATAGTCTTCCGTGGTCGGGATTGCTACTCTTCTGGATTTAACCCTTTGCCTTCGAAAACCGAGACCCACTCGTCATTTTGATTTCACACGACAATTTGAATTCAAATAATTTCATTCACTGGATCTACAGTCTTTCATGGGCGAGGTTGGTCCTCTTCTCCATTTAATCCTTTGCGCTCAGAAGTCGACTGTACTTTCTATTTATATCTATACAACGATATGAATTCGACTAAATGCATGATAAGGCCAAATCTGGACTAACTGAATCTATAGTCTTTCGCGGATAGGATGATTCCTCTTCTCGACTTAATCCTAGCCATTTTATTTCATACAACAATTTGTATTCGATGAAGTTTATCGTAAGATTGTACTCTGTAGGGCACAGGATTTTAGAAAATAAAATATACCCATGTTGCACTGAAATTTTGTCCCATTTTAAATTAACCAAAATACGTATATTTTTATTAACGAAGGAATCAATATGTTATAGTGTGGGATTCAAATAGTCCCACCATATGGGTTCATGAATAATACTTATTTCAGTAGCCACCTCGAAATAAAAATATTTAAAAATGTTCTGTAATGCATTGTATATGCCCTATCGTGCAAAAGGTAGGACATTTTCAATCACAAACAGGTGAACTCGATTTTTATTCGTATGACTCCAACATTGCAAATTCTGGACATCGATCACAATACCGTCTTTATACGAGACACGCATATTCATTTTTCGGGCCTATCAGTTGTTTTCGTCGAATGCATACATGAGTCCGTCGATCAAGCTAATGGTTTACGTAGAACGCGCATATGCGTCCATAGTGAAAGGGTTAAGTCGTACACGCGATGTATCGTGGCAGACAATGGCAATTAATAATAAATTATAACTTCGGTAGAGTTACTCAAATATTTTAACTGAGACGTTTATTGTCTATTACTTAGACAATAAATGCAACTGTATGTGCAGTTCGTCGACGCTAAAAATACTTTCGAGTGCAGAGGGTTGATTGCCATTCAATTTGTCAGACGCGTCACTCAGAACGAACCATTGATACGAACACGAACAGCTAAAATTTTATGTCTGCTTTATATTCAGCGATCCTCCACTATGCGGACTGTAATTGGACATCAAATTGAAGTGTATTAAAAATTCGTGTAGGATTTATCAGATTTAAACTAGCGCGTTATACTCGTCAAGTGGCAAAGGGTTAATGGCCTTACCGATGTAATATTATTACTAGTGATCTTTCACTGCAGCAAAGAATTTACTTAAAACTTGATTTAAACGTTATAAAACTTGACTCAATTAAAACTTGATTTAAATGTTGTAGAACTTGACTTGAAAGTTCATTTAAACGTTATAAGACTTGACTTAAAACTTGATTTAAATGTTATAAAACTTGATTTAAATTCAATGAACCTTGACTTAAAACTTGATTTAAACTCCATAAAACTTTACTTAAAACTTGATTTAAATTCAATGAACCTTGACTTAAAACTTGATTTAAACTCCATAAAACTTTACTTAAAACTTGATTTAAATTCGATGAACCTGGGCTTAAAACTTGATTTAAATTCGATAAAACTTGATTTAAATTCGATAAACTTGACTTAAAGCTTGATTTAAATTCGATAAAACTTGACTTGAAACTTGATTTAAATGTTATAAAAGTTGACTTAAAACTTGATTTAGATTTCATAGAACTTGATTTACATTTGATAAAACTTGACTTAATTAAAACTTGATTTAAATGTGATAAAACTCGACTTAAAACTTGATTCAAATTCGATGAAACTTGACTCAAAAACTTGTTACAGTATTATTAAAAAGGCGATCGATATGCAGATCAGAAATAATATGAATTTAAAAATTCATTTATCAATTCATCAAATTTATTTATCAAAAAAGATGCACATCGAGCAACGAATTTCTCACCGCGATGCAACATGATTCGATAACGTAAAAACGTAACGAAACAGCATTTGTAATGTATCGATTTAATAAACGTTGACGACGTTCTGCGGAAGGCGGTGAGCCATTGAAATCGTTAACTCGCGAATCGATAAAGATCGACGAAATTCCGCCGTTTCACGAATCCGTTTACAGTAGTATTCGAGTCGATGATCATCACTCTTTTGTTTACGAACATTTGAAAATTCTTCTCGGTACTCGTGTACGGCCGATATCGATTCAGAGAGGAAAAAGGTAATGCACGATAGTTGCACGATTGCTCTTGACTGCACAGAGAGGGAATCGGTGCTTTGCCAATTCCGATGCAATTTTTTCGCCAATGCCGCATTCTGCTCCGCGAGAACGGCTTTATCCGCCTCTCACGCTTTATCGAACATCGTCTGCGGTACATTTGTTTAGAAAAACCTTAAGACACGTTGCGTGGAAAATTTATTTCACGCGTTTCCATGTATCGAACGTTTCTCGGGCGGTGCCAACTCTGCCGGAGACACATTGTCGCTGAATTACTATGATATGTATACGTATACCCAGTCACCCAGGAACTGGCGCATCGACTCATGCGTATTTTCATTTTTATTCTTTCGCGCACATCAGTTGATTCAAAAAACATAAACAATTGGCAGTTGGCGATCGTCGATCGACATCGAGCTCGGAGGATTTACAGCGTGGATAGGCGTACTTCTTATGTTTCATTTCAACTTCCTCACGCGCCAACTCCTGGGTGACGCGCTGTACATACTTACATAAGTACCGCACATACACTGTCGTGAGAATCAACCCTTTGCGCTCGAAGATATTTTTGTTGGTAGCAAATAGCAACCCTAAAACTTTTTGGATGAAAGATTTGATCAATTCTTTCGAAATTATTATCTCTTTATTATTAACCCATTTGCTGCCACGATCTCCAAATGGGGATTTGAATATACCATTTTATCTACATTTTTCTTTTATCACTTGCAACAACGTTATATAAAATAAAATGTGTATTCGGTACATGCTTACATTTCGGTTGTTAAAATTATTTTTAGCGTCCACGTTCTGCAATTTGCAGAAGTATTTGATACATAAATTGACAAACCAAATGACAAAATTTGTTAAGCTGGTCTTCTTGACATTTATACTGATTGTCATCAAGTTCATTTGATGAACTTGTCATCATTCATTTTTGTTTCATCGTTTGTTTATTTATTTTTAATCTTCATTTTTAACATCAAAATAATTGTGCATTATACATCGGTAGTTTTAGTGTTAATGACCACTTTTAGCTGTTTCGTTACGTTTATATATCATTTATGTAACACCATGGATTTAGTGAAAAAGTACCTATTCCAAATTATTGTATCAAACGAAGTGGCGAGTGAAAGTTGCGAACCGCGTACGTAACCGAGTTACCGAAACTCGTATCGAATTGATTAATCCCGTTGCAGCTTCGTTCCGCTGTTTAACTAAAAACTAGCAATTACAAGTTCCGCGTCGGACTTGGAGGGAACTTCCGGTTTCGATTCGTCGGTTTCCGGCGAAAGAACCGTATCGCTGTAAAAAGGATCGGAAGTTCGCGGAAGTTCGTGAACTATGAAACCCCGGGGGTCGGGATTTTTACACGGTAAAAAAGAAACGGTGTTCTGCGAACGAGCGGTACAGTCTGTCCGCTATGAATTTCGTTTTGATTCGTTTCACCCTAGACATCTCGATGGCCAACGTAGACCTCCGCAAAATGTTGCGCATTGCGTCTTAGAACACGCAGTGCCAGCTATAGCTTCCGCACCGCTGCTTGTGCACGCTACTCTCTCTGCAGTTTGCAGGTGGTCAACTTCCAGTTTCTCCCGTGCTTTCTTCCTGCATACAAATACGTTATTTTAATACGCTTACCTCCGCAATATTTCATTGTGAATACACTGACATCCGTTATTCGAAAACTTTTTATTATAAATAATTCATCGACGCTCAAAGTTAATTTCAAATTACTTTTGCATTCGACAATCTTTTCATCTCCAAATCACTAGATCATCGAATCGTTGGTTTTTTGCAATGATTATATCTCGCAATCTGTGGGCCGTCAAATCTCAGAATAGCATTATAAATAAATTACTAAACCCTCAGACAAGACAATCATCAAATCCATAGATCTCTATATCGCTAAATCCCTAGATCGCAAAATCTCTTAGTACCTGAAATGTATAGTTTGCAAAAATCCCTAGATCACAAATACCCAGTTCGCAAATACCTAATCCTCCGATCTCCAGATTGTAAATTTTTAGTTCCCGAATACCTAAACCCCGAATCCCTAGATCCCCAAATCCGTAGTTCCCAAATACCAAATTCTCGAAATCCCTAGTTCATGAATAGCTAATCTCCGATTCCCTAGATCTCCGAATACTTAAATCCCAAATACCTAGTCCCCTGAATTCCTAGTTCCCAACTATCCAATCTCCCGAATCCCTAGTTTCCAAATACCTAATCTCCCGAATTCCTAGATACCCCAATCCCTAGACCCCAATTTCTTAAATTCCAAATACTTAATCCCCCTAATTCCCTAAACCCCCAAATTCCTAGTTTCCAAATCCCCAATTCCCCGAATTCCTAGACCTCCAAATTCCTACTTCCCAAATACCTGATCCCACGAATCCCTAGATACCCAAATCCCTAGCTTCCAAATACCCAATCCCTAAAATCCCTAGGCTACCCAAATACCTAATCTCTCGAATTCCTGGTTCCCAAATTCAAAATCCCCGAATCCCCAAATTTCCTGGACGCAACAATTGCCACATTAGTTTCCCAGCAAATCCCCAGATCTCTATATTCGCAGGGGTAGCTCTACACTCCTTTTTCTCCTCATTATATACGGCTTACAGACGAATGAATATAAACTGCCAATATTCTGAGCTCCGTTGTTGATCACTCGAAATTACACTACACCGTATCACCCACATCCCCGGTGACACCCTAAATCTTTTCCAAATAAACCGACGATCATGTATTTATCTCTCGATTTCACGGTTAGACTTAGGGGGTCATAGAGAGGGGAGCCGAGTCTCGGTGAAAAGTCCGTGTAGAACTAGGGAAAAAGTGTGCATATTTTTAGAGAATGAGATCGTTTCTCAAACGGATCCGGTGTATTCTCACTTACCGTTAGTAAAAGCAGATTATCCACGCCCCAGTCCCGCCCTTGTGCGTAAATGCATGCCCTCTCCACTATGGTGTGACAGCTGCGGTGCTTAAAATAGGGGTTCACTGGTTCAGCAACGTGCACCAAAGGTTTTTGTACGGCCACGATAACACGAGCATGTGCCGGATAAATCGTGCGACGATTGTCCTATTGAATAAACCTGATTTTTCCTTTCACGGGTCACGTTGTTGTTCGCGTATCTACCACCCCCCGGGCAACCATGAATAAACCATCGGGAAAATCTGTTCCGTTTCGTGATCATTGGTCCTGGCCGTGAAACAATTAGGCAGGTGTCGAGTTCCATTCGTGTGCGCGCTTTCGCGGAAATTTTGATCCGCGTGAAACTTCGTTATGTTTGATTCGCTCTTTCCTTTTCTTGGATACGGATGTGTTATTCTTTAAGATTTAGAAATCGGGATTTGTGGATTTTGAGATTAGGGGATTTGGGAATTTTTAGGATTCGGGGAACTAAGAATTTGGAAACTTGGGGAATTGGGGAATTTGAGAATTTGGAAATTTAGCAATTTGGGGTTTTGGCAATTTGGAAATTTAGCAATTTGGGGATATGGGAATTCGGAAATTTTTAGATTTGGGATCTTGAGAATTTGGGGTTTTGGGAATTTGAAAATTTTTAGATTTGGGGATTTGAGAATTTGGAAATTTGGGAATTTGGAAATTTTTAAATTGGGGTTTTAAGAATTTTTGAGATTTGGAAATTTAGAAATTTGCCAATTTGGGGATTTGGAAATTTGAGAATTTTTAAGATTTGGGGAATTGAGAATCTGGAAACTTGGAAATTTGGGCATTTGCGAATTCGAAAAATTTGAGATTTGGGGATTTGAGAATTTTTAAAATTTAGGGATTTAAGAATTTTGGACACTGGCGAGTTTGAAATTTTGGAAATTTAAGAGCGTGGTCATTTCGAAAATTAGGAATTTAAAATGTGGAAATTTGGGGATGTAGGAATTTCTATATTCCTGAACCAAGAGGATTTGAGTATTTGAGAATTTCAAAATTTCAAAATAGAAATGTGAATATTTAAAAAGTGCACACACAAAAATTTTAGAATGTCGGAATTTTGAGTATCTAAGAATTCTAAAATTCTAGAATGTGGAAATTTATGAACAACAACATTTCGAAGTTCGTGTATAATATTTGAAAATTGATAAAGTTAGGCATTGGACCGTGTAATAAAACGGTATAATAAAATTTCGCATCTCCCATCGTTATAGTCGCGTTCCGTTCAGTATTCGGGGGCCGTGGCTCGCACATGAGCAGCGTTTTATGTGCTCCACTTATTAAAGCTTTTCAAGTACCACTGTTTGAGTGGTCGACTGCTATAAGCGCGCATATGATGCTGCTGTTTCTTATTTCAGCCAGGCCGCGTTAAAGTGTCGTCTTATTTCGGCGTGTAGAAGAAAACGAGGTAATCAACTCGGTTTTATTTTTCTCTCGTGCTATTCGCCGCTCTAAAAAAAAGTGTCTCGAGTTTAATCTCTTAAATTGTCTCCAGCCAGCAACCTGTTGTACACGTTATCATTTTTACAACGTTATTACAACATTTCGAATTATTTCAATGTTACAACGATCGTTTGTTACGAAACGATAAGTATTATCCGTTTCATTTTCGTGGAATGCGTTAACTACTATTTCACGATAGTCTTATCAAATTTTAGTTGCATCATTGTCAGATAAAACCGGCCGTTAATCGGTCTGGAGTCGGTTTGTAGATGATAAACACGATACACCTTGTGTCTTTGTGAGACGTATAGTTTTACTTTGGCTATTGGTAAGGAAACGTTGCAGTGAAAGGGTTAAGGTATATTAGCTTTGTCGTTTGACGCACTGAGAAAATTGGATTGGAAATTGAATCGGGCCAGGCTAATGACTTGGAACAGACCTTTTCTCCTTCAACAGGAAATGTTTACCCCAGTTTCTATTTTCATAATAAAAACCTCTATAAAAATCTCTATTAAAATAAATTATGGAAATATTTAAAATAATAACACTTGCTGAAACAAATTGATGATTTCTTACTCCTTCTTTGATAATTTATTAATGACAATTTTTTACTTGTTCTTTAATCATTTATTAATCATAATTTCTTACTTCTTCTTTAATAATTTATTGATGATAATTTCTTATTTCTTCTTTAATAATTTATTGATGATAATTTCTTACTTCTTCTTTAATAAATTATTAATGATAATTTCTTACTTCTTCTTTAATAATTTATTGATGATAATTTCTTACTTCTTCTTTAATAAATTATTAATGATAATTTCTTACTTCTTCTTTAATAATTTATTAATGATAATTTCTTTCTTCTTCTTTAATAATTTATTCATGATAATTTCTTACTTCTTTTTTAATAAATTATTAATGATAATTTCTTACTTCTTCTTTAATAAATTATTAATGATAATTTTTTACTTCTTCTTTAATAATTTATTAATGATAATTTCTTTCTTCTCGGAGGTTTTCGACTCCCTCAATTAAGCATATTTCAAAATGAAACTTCGATATCGAATAAATAAACTTTTCCCCAAATTTTTGGTTAAATGCACGAATATGAATCGGCGAGATATTCTACCAAGAGAAATTGTCCTGCTTTCGAGAAATTCCGTCCAAAAAGATACGCTCGAGAGCGTCCGCGATGAAAGAAACCATCTTCGCGTTCAACAAGATCCCGTAACGAGGGAGGGCTGTGAATCGATAAATTGTAACGACCGCTGAAACAATAATCGATGCCTGTCCCGGTTATAATTTTCTTAATCACGGTGTTTCACAGACTGTCTGGTTGAAAGGAGAAAAAAATAACCAACCATTATTTTTCAAACACCGTCCTAGAGCCTACGTGCATGCTTAACAATTTCTTCTTTTTCTCGACCGTGTAATCAGTCGCGTCAGTTTACATCGCGATCACTATGATACATCGCATGCTTCATAAACATACACTCGTTTGAAAAGACACACATTTGCGTCGGTATAATAGCACATTCGTTTCTTTTTCCCACGATTTAGAAAATTCGATTTTTCTTCAATTCCTTTCGCTAGTTTAATTTTTTTCAAATATATTACGTATGAACCATGTGTTCATGATTGATAATTCATTGATAGTTTCTTCGTTCGAAGATTTTTTGTTCGAAGACAATTTTTTTACCGACTTCAAAGGATAATTTTTACGTACCCATAATAACACGTTATATTACGTTATCATATACACAAATTGCAATGTACTTTCGATTATGCTAGCAGTATAATGATATAATGTACAGGTACTATTATATACAAAACGAAGAATGTTCACCAAAGAACCTAACCACCATTCTAAGATGTTACAGTCACGGATATAGTATAACATTAGCAATACCACATTAATAGTAATTATCATAAATATACCATGCTTGTCTCCGTAATACTTAACCCTTTACAGCCCTAAGTATTTTTACTGCTAGCAGATAGCAACTCTAAAACTTTGATTAAGAATTTTGATGAATTCTGTTAAAGTTATTATTTCTCTGTTATTATTTGCCCCTATTGACTGTGTCGTTATATTTATACATTATATGTGCAACGCCATAAATTTAGTTAAAAAATATCTATTTCAAATTGCTGTATTAGACAAAATGATGAGTGTCAGTCACCTTTGGAGTGCAAAGAGTTAATTTCCAATTATCGTTAGAGATCCTAAGTTGCTGTGACTGAGTCATCGAGTCTAATAAAACTTCGATTATTATAAAACTTGTAATAAAACCTCGATAATTATAAAACCTTGTGTCTCTGCCGCGAACGGTATCATCTCGATCTTCCATTCTTGGAGCAAACTGTTGTTATCGCCAACGAATTCCAACCCCTTCTTGGCTACTGTCTATAAAGTTATACTTTATAGTGTGGCCGGTTATTATGCTCGAATTCCGTGCAACAACGACTGAGTCATCAGGTTGAGGCGCGTGTAATTTACGGTGTACCAAAAGGATGAAGAGGAGAAGAGAGAAGAATGCGAACAGCCGGATGCCGTAGAGCCGAGTCACATGGACGTAAACCGACACGTGCACCCTCTTTTCTGCCATGGTCTGATGATTTTTAAGATGGGGCGAACCCGATGGACTTTCTCATCGGCCCTACACCTCGAAATTTTAACGCGTTTCCCTCGATTGTTCTTTTGTTAACTCTTTGTACGGACAGTCATGGAACACCGTCGTTTAAAATACGTTCATAATCGTACGAATTTGTATACTCGTAATTTATTGATGGCATAGTACTTTGTATTTGTCGAATAAATAAATTTTATGTGATTTTGATATACATTTTTGTTCGATTTTAATTGATTTTTGGGGTTTAATTGATTTTTGTAATCTATTTATTTTTTTCTGATTTAATTAATTTTTATGATCTATTTGATTTTTCTGATTTGATTGACTTTTGTGACGTATTTGATTTTTGTGATCTATTTTATTTTTCTAATTTAATTGATTTTTGTAATCTGTATGATTTTTCTGATTCAATCGATTTTTGTGATCTTACTTAATATTTCTGATTTAATTGATTTTTCTAATTTATTTTATTTTTCTGATTTTATTGATTTTTGTAATCCGTATGATTTTACTGATTTAATTGATTTTTGTGATCTACTTAATTTTTCTGATTTAATTGATTTTTCTAATTTATTTTATTTTTCTGATTTAATCCATTTTTGTAATCTGTATGATTTTTATGATTGAATCGATTTTTGTGATCTACTTGATTCTTCTAACTTGAATGATTTTTCTGGATATATTTGTCTTTTCTGACTTAATTGATTTTTCTAATATATTTGATTTTTCAATTTAATCAATTTTTCTGAACCCCTCGATTTGACTTAATTGCATTTTGCCAGCGTCAATACCGATTTCAATCGGTACGAGCTATCGGCTAGCCCGTTCGTAATTTCGTAGCGTAATTGAACGATGTATCGAAGATTTTTGTTTGGTCTTTTTGCAGAGACCCTCCAGGAACCGCGCTTCACCACTCAGCCTTCCAGTAGCGGCAATATTCTTAGCGAAAATCGAACGAAATTTCTGCAGTGTCAAGCCAGAGGTGAGTACTCAACGCCGAGGAGATCTGACCCGGAAGCTATCATTTTAAACTGATTAAAAAACCCCTTCTCTTCAATTTTATTTCATTTTTCTATTCTTTCGATCGATGAAGCGCTCGAATCGTGGAGTTTCGTGTCGATTTGAATTCCATATTTATTTCGGATATTAATTTCTATATAAAAAAAAACATAACGTACAAAACGGTCATAAAATATTTTTCTGTCGTTGAACAAATCTATTCACAATTTCTTATATCGTTTCGTTATTACAGTAGTTCCATATGTACAAACGAAGTGGACTCTCGTTACACTGCCCTAAACATTACACCATTATCAAACTCATTGATCAAACTTTTCCTGCCATATTGTAAATTTTATGAATTTCTATAAACTACAGTGATTGTGGAGTGTCACAAAAGTGGCGAAGAACGAGAGTCTGAAACGATTAATCATTGAAAAACGATTTTCAATGGGTTCTGACCTGAGTCCCGACCCAAACATATGGAACAACGTGTTGAGTGAAATAGAGTACCAAATTTTTGAAAAATGACAAATATACAAAAGAAACCTAAGATTTATGAAACGTAAATAAAAAGTAAAGTTTGAATCATCGTTCTCTCGGCGATATCTTGTTCGAAAATTAATAATCGTGATTTTTACGAAGCACACGTCGTAAGTTTGGTTCCTAATGTAACTTTTACGAAGATTGCCAAATTTTCCTTCGTTTTTTTTTTTTTTTTTAATATTCCGTTGTTCTCATGCGATATCGAGTGACAGCCGGATGAGACGGTGACCAGATGAAGCCTTACAGGCCCTGGCTGGTGCCGTAACACGATAGTATGACCCTGTGCTAATAGTATTAGGTCGCTGTATAGTGCATACGCGTCTTGGCCAAACAACGAATGCCTATAGTATTCGCGAATGAAATTAACACATACCCGAAATCGTCGTTGGTAATTTTCGAAATAACAGTTGCGGAAAACGTGATAATTTTGTGAAGACACGTTACAAAGAGTATCTTTGAAAGACACCAACACTAATTTATCGCGTTTCCAACAAATTCTATTCGAATTCGATTTGGTTTTTCGTTCATTTGGGCAGGGATGTGTTATTTTTTTTATAGGAAATTGAGAATATTGGGCATTTCGAAATTTTTAGATGTAGGGATTTGGGGATTTTAAGATTTTGAAATGTGGGGATTTGTGGATTTGGGCAATTTTAGGATTGGGGGGACTGAGAATTTGGAAATTTGGCAATTTTGGGATTTGAGGGCTTGGAAATTTTGAGATTTGAGAAGATTTAAGATTTGGGAAATTTGGCAATTTGGGGATTTGGGTATTTGGGCATTTGGAAATTTTTAGATTTGGCAATTTGGGGATTTGGAAATTTAAGAATTTTTAAGATTTAGGGAATTGAGAATTTGGAAATTTGACAATTTGGGCATTTGCGAATTTGGAAAATTTGAGATTTGTAGATTTGAGAAATTTTAGATTTGGGGATTTGGGGAATTGAGAATTTGAAAATTTGGCAATTTGGGAATTTGGGAATTTGCAAATTCAGCAATTTGAGGATTTAAGAATTTTTCAGATTTGGGGAACTGAGAATTTGGATATTTGGTAATTCGGGGATTTAAAAATTCTGGACTCTAGACTTTTTAAAAGTTTTGGAAATTTTCGCACTTGGTCATTTCGAAATGTGAAAATTTGTGGATTTCGTAATTTAGAAATTTGAGATATCGAAATTTGGGAATTTAGGAATTTCGATATTCCTGAACCGAGGGATTTGAGTATTTGGGAATTTAAGAATTTTGGAAATTCTTAGGAATATATAAGTATGTGGACATTTAAAAATTGGACATTAAACAAATGGATCTGAGATTTGTATACACGTTCGAATTCTATTCTCAGGATATCCTCAGCCAAAATACAAGTGGTTCAAGGATGGAGTGCCTCTCAGCAACGAGCTTACTTCGGAACCTTATTTCCGAATACAAAGTACACGCAGAGAAGACGCAGGAGTGTATCACTGTGTCGCCACGAACGATGTAGGATCTATATTTAGTGAACGAATTACATTTGCGGTAGCCTGTACGTATTACGAATTTTTCCATTTTTCAAACTGTGGGGTACACTGCTCGGTGAATACTGTTGGAGATGGTCTTGTTTCGAGCAAGTGGAGAATCTGAAATTCAACCGAAATACCAATTTCATTTTCCAAAGAGGAAACAGTTAGCTAGTTAATCTACTAATGCATTCATCTAACAATTTTTGTTAGTCCCCCAAATTATTTTAGAAAACATTCTTTTCTATGACGGGACAAAATGGAGTTTATAAGATGGAAAAAAGTTTGGTAAAAATTCGCTTAATTTCTGGACCACCTGTATCCTCCGTCGTTACATAAGACCCTCCAACTATTTCGAACAGTGTACTTTGGCATACTCGGGTGCACGTACCCTAAACGAAAGTAATCCTGTAATATTATCTTTAGATATGGGGGTGTTCGAGGACCTCACAGAAAGGATAGTTAGCGTAACGTCGGGTAGCGCTGCTGTTTTAACATTACCGCCGATAGAAAGTCATCCTGCACCTGACGTTACATGGTTCGCCTCCGATGGTTCGTTATTGTACGGCATAAAATACGCATCCGTTCATCACACGTTGCTTATCTTGAACGCATCTGAGAGCGATCAGGGCCTCTACAGGTTTGTATTCAATTATCTAGTTAACTTATGTTGTCTTGGTGGTTGCACCTGTTCGAATTAATTGTTCCCTTGATAATGAGTACTGAAAGCAGAACAGAAATGTTACAGAAAGGATCTGTTATGCTTACCCTTATGCTTAAAGGATCAGTTATCCTTAACCTTACGCTTAAAGGATCAGTGATGTTTATCCTAATACTTAAAGGATCAGTTATGCTTATTCTAAAACTTGAAGGATCAGTTATGCTTATCCTAATGCTTTAAGGATCAGTGATGTTTATCCTAATGCTTAAAGGATCAGTTATGCTTATTCTAAAACTCAAGGGATCAGTTATGCTTATCCTAATGCTTAAAGAATCAGTTATGATTATCTCTCTTTAAATAAGAATCTTACATGTTGCATCAATATGTCCAACAGAGCAAGAGCCATCAACACGCAGTTAGGCAAAGAGGAAAACAGTCCATTCTTCAAACTGCAAGTTACTGGGGATGCAAATACAGAAGTGGCACCTGCTATCATAGTGAAACCACAGGACACACAGATCATCAAGGATCAAGATGTTACTTACATACATTGTATAGCAAATGCTAGGTAATTGTTAGCAGTGTGTAAAGCAAAAACTTAGTTGTGTTAATAGTATTGTTATGTAATACAAAATAAGGTCCAGCATTAACTCAAAATCATTGGTATAACTAGATATGAATAAGGCCTATACATAGTATAGAAATACCTAATATCAATGTACCTCACATTAGACGTTTAGAAATTTATAATTTCTCAAACTTCCAATTTTATCAGAAAACATTTGGTCATGCCTGTTATGGAATATTGAAATTGTTAGTAGTTCAGTAAATGTTGAAATTGTTAATAGTTAAGAGGATGTTGAAATTGGTAATACTTAAGAGAATGTTGAAATTGTTAGTAGTTAACTTAATAAACATTAGCCCTCACAAAACAAATATCCTAGTTATCCTAGTTATACCAATGCTACAATATTGCATTAGGCAGATCACTGTAGAACAATGTAAAGAATTTAAAAAATTGATGCTTGAAGTACATTTCATGAAAATGTCACAGTCATTACGAAAGGAAATAAGTATCTAGATGCACGTAAAATATTAGGAGAATGTTTGAAGGATATTCGCATTATTTTAGGTCCCTCCACGAGTTACGAACTTTATGGACGAAGGACGGGATTCCTATTGAGAACTCCAGGATATCTTATAGCTTTAACGACTCGTGGAACAGAACTTTGGCATTGATGTCGGCAAATATAACTTATACTGGTGTATATTCTTGCCACGTGGATCTAAGGAGCGGTGGTTATCCTACGGTGAATGCCAGCGCCAAAGTAGTCGTGTACGGTAAGAATATCTTTCAATTGTTAATCTAACAACTTATAGATAATTGTTTATACTATACAGAAATAATTATAGTACATACATTGTACAATGAGTGATGACTGTTACAATGAAAGTTTTAAATTCATGAGTATTTGGATGTATTTGTGTGACACTTTTAGTAAAGTGATTTACTAATGTGATTTTGATTATCCATTGTTTAGAGAAACCAGCATTTATAACAGAATTAAAAAGAGAAACTTTAAGTGACTATGGATCAACTGTAACTCTACCATGCGATGCTGTTGGTGTTCCTCCTCCTAATATTAGCTGGTTCCGCAATGCTGAGCCTGTTGACCATCTTCTTGGATCTAGGTATGAGTCTAAGAACAATGAACAAAAAGAAAGTACACAATTCTAATCAAAATCTGTATAAATACTTACTAACATAAAAACCTACACACAACAAGATATATGATATTTCAATTTATTTATAGGTATGCAATGGAAGAAGATGGTTCACTGACAATTAAAAAATTGACTATGGATGATTCAGGAATGTTTCAATGTCTTGCTGCAAATGAAGTTGGCGAAGCATCCAGTTACACTTGGTTAAAAGCTAAAAGTGAGTGTATAGCTTATTGTGTTCATATGTATCTAAAAGAAATTGTAATCAATCTTTCTTTTATTTCCTTTTTCTTTTTAATTAATCAATGTTTATTTCTATTCATTACAATCGACATATTTTTTGTGGGCCAGAAGGATTAGAAAGCAGAGTGAAAAACAGAGTTGTCCGCTGGGCAGCTGGCTACAATGTAGTCAGAGTTCGCCAATCTGATCGCCGTTTTATGTTCTCTCAGTATCCAGACAGTAAGATTCTAATGCCACGTGGCCACGAAATACCCACCTATTTTGTTTTTTAAATTATCCTAGGCACATGCTTGAAGAATGCATATCACATCACAATGTTTGCTTTTACCAGCTATAAACGTGTTTTCTTTTTCTGGTAGTTGTTAGTGAATACATCCACAAAGCACGACGATTTCCTTATGTTGAAAACACATTTTCGTAAGAAATTATAAAAAATATTCGATGTCAAGTAATTAAACTTAATGTGTTGTAGTATGGGATAATATTTTGTAAAACTAAGAACACTTCACTCGTCATTTACAAATGAAAATGTCAATGTTTAGCAACATTACAGATTTTGTATTATTTTGAATTTCTGCACGTACACAAGATACAGCAAGAATAAATACGTCGTGATTAGCACGTTTCTACTTACAAGTACTATTAGATTAGGAATAAAATTTGTAGTTGTCCTACTGAGTATATGTAACATGATCCTTTTAGTACAAATTATGAAATTTTAGTATTAGAACATTGATTATTGCAAATAAAAGTCTCCTCTGGGTTAATTCAGGATTTTCCATGATACATTTATTAACATTTTATCCTATAATACTTGTTTCGTTACAAAACAGTTTTACATATTTGTCAAAAATAAATAAACCATACTGGAAAATTCTGGACTGGGATAATTTTACTTTTTGTGTCAATTTGTTTCTGCCTTTCTTTATTTTGCGTGCATGTGACCAATTCTCACCGTTGATAAATAAAGTAATGAGATGTTCTCGTTTTCAGCGTCTGGTCCAATTATGGAAAATGCTCCACAGAATCTTACTATATTAGATGGAAAAGATGCAACTTTATCCTGTAACGCTGTAGCGGCTCCAGTACCTAATACCACGTGGATTTATAATGGTAAATAATTTGTAATTATAAGTTTGTTACGTAATTCATGGCTTAATGACTTTAATCCATCAATAGATACGATCCCTGTGGAAATTGCTGGAAGAGTACAGGTCTTGGATAACGGTGATCTTTTAATTGCCGCTGTGAAACCAAACGACGCAGGAAAATATACATGCATTCGAGCTAATGAAGCTGGTTCTGTAAACGGTTCAGCATACCTTACTGTTTTAGGTAAACTGTGTATAGTCATTGTCATAACTTCTATGCATTTTACACGAATTACGAATTAACTCATTATCCATAGTTATCAGGTTCAGAAATTAATTTTGTATGATAAGCCAAGAAAGAATGTTTCAAAGTAAAATTTGCGATGTACCCGAATCTATGTAATATACATGCAACAAAAATTTACTTGTTTCAGTTCGAACACAAATTGTTCAACCACCTGTTGATACGTCAGTCCTCCTCGGATACACTGCGGAATTACAATGCAAAGTTTCCAACGACCCAAGCGTTTTATATGATATAGCATGGTTTCACAATTCACAGTACGTATTATTTGATTGACTCGGTACGTATACTTTTATCGTTTAACAAACATTTATTTCTTTAGAGTCATAAATACGCAAGCCAGTCAAAGAGTGAAGATGCGTAACGACGGGACATTGGAAATAGTTGCTGTCCGGGCTTCCGATGTTGGTGATTATATGTGTTCCGTGGTTTCTCCGGGAGGAAACGAGACTCGATCGGCCCGTCTTAGCGTAATTGAATTACCGTTCGCGCCAATAAATGTCATGGCAGATCGGGTTGAACGGATTTCTCCTCGTACTATAAACGTCAGCTGGGTGCCAGGTTTTGACGGAAATAGTCCAACGAAGAAATTTATAGTTCAGAGGCGAGAGGTTTCTGATCTCGGTAAGTTAATGCACATAAATTATACTTTGGTAAAAACGAATCACCCGTAATTTCACCTTCGCAGGACCCATACCCGATTCCGCGTTAAATTGGATCACCGAGTGCGATAACGTTTCGGCACAAAGTCGTTGGGTATTGCTGAACAATTTGAAAGCAGCGGCCGCATATCAGTTTCGAGTGAGTGCAGAGAATAGTGTCGGTGAAGGACCACCTTCGGATCCAAGTAACGTAGTAGCTCTGCCACAAGAACGTAAGTATTAAAAAATCATTGATAATTGCAGTAAGAATTTGATTTATCGATGAATGTCGTTTCAGCACCGAGTGGACCGCCGGTAGGGTTTGTTGGTTCCGCTCGATCCTCGTCGGAAATAATAACACAATGGCAACTACCACTGGAGGAATATCGAAATGGCCATATTTTAGGTTACGTGTTGAGATATAGGTTGTACGGTTACAACGATAGCCCGTGGACGATACAGAATATAACCAACGAAGCACAAAGAAATTATCTGATTACCGATTTAATCACGTGGAAAGACTACATTGTACAAATAGCAGCGTATAACGATAAGGGGGTTGGTGTATTCACCGACGGTTTGAAGATTAAAACTAAAGAAGGAGTACCGGAAGCTCCACCAACGAATGTGAAAGCAAAGGCTGTAAATTCAACGGCAATCGAAGTTTGGTGGAAACCTCCGAATCCACAAAAAATTAACGGAATTAATCAAGGTTACAAATTGCAAGCTTGGATCGGCTCGAACTTTACCGAAGCGAATGAACATAAGTCAATGAGTGTGCCACCTAGCCTGTTCGATCCTCTTGCGGAACAAAGTGCCATTATGACCGGTTTAAAGAAATATACTTTGTACAATATAACCGTATTATGCTTCACCGATCCAGGTGACGGCGAAAGAAGTTCTGCTGTTCAAATTCGTACACTCGAAGATGTACCTGAACAAGTAGAAAATTTACAATTCGAGGATATAAGTGATCGTGCGCTTACCGTTAAATGGAGCCCTCCAAAAGAAATCAACGGCATCCTCACCCTTTATCAATTGAAATATATGATCAAAGATGTGCCAGATTCCTTAAGAGTTGAAAACTTCACAGCGAATGATTTATTAGCGAAAATTGAACATTTGCAAGCAATGACACATTATAAATTCGAAGTCGTTGCGTGGACTTCGGTTGGTCCCGGAAAACCAAAAGTAGCCGTCATCCAATCGGGCGTTGAGCCTGTTCTTCCTGAACCACCGACTAAACTAGCACTGTCCAATATAGATGCATTCTCTGTCGTTCTTCAGTTTACACCTGGGTTCGACGGTAACTCGTCTATAACAAAATGGACAGTACAAGCACAAACTACCCGGAATACCACTTGGTACAACATATACGAAGTCTCAGATCCTGATGCTAGTACAATCACTGTAGGTGGCCTAATACCTTTTATGCAATACAAACTACGATTAATCGCTAATAACGTTGTTGGTGCTTCTCAACCCTCCGAGCCTACGAAAGAATTTCAAACGATTCAAGCACCACCGTCACATCCCCCTAGAAATGTTACGGTCCGTGCAATGAGTGCTACGGAATTACGTGTTAGATGGATTGTAAGTTTTCACTTTCATTTTATGTGGAAACCTCGAGCAATGAATATGTATATTGTTAATAGCTCAGGATTGTGAAATTTATTTTGCAGCCCTTACAGCAAGTTGAATGGTACGGTAATCCGAGAGGGTATAATGTTACTTATACCGAAGTTCGTACAAATAATTCGAAAAGCATAACAATTGAAGACCACACGGCAAATTCGTACATTTTAGAAAATATGGAAGAGTATGCTCTGTACGAAGTTGTGATGCAAGCATTTAACGATGTCGGATCATCTACATTAAGTCCTAAAGCTATCGAAAGAACTCGTGAAGCAGGTATATCTAGCTAAAGAATAAATATGGATACGGTATAGTGGAACTACTGGTTGTTGCTAATACATCATTATTTTTACCTAGTTCCGTCGATGGGGCCTGTTAATGTAGAAGCCAATGCGACTTCTTCTACGACAATATTAGTGAGATGGGGTGATGTTCCTATAGAACATCAGAATGGTCAGATAGAAGGTTTTAAAGTTTACTATGGCTCAAATGCTAGATCAGCATTCCAATACAAGAACATTCCCAGCAATACTACTTTTACGACGACTTTAACAGAACTTCGAAAATTCGTTCAGTATCATGTACAGGTTCTAGCTTATACGAGGCTTGGTGATGGAACTTTAAGTACACCACCAGTTAGAGTACAAACATTTGAGGATGGTAATTTTTTTAAATCACAATCTTAAATTTCTTTCTATGAAATCAACTAATTAAATAAAAAATATTTCAGCTCCAGGACCTCCGTCAAATGTATCATTTCCCGATGTAAGCTTCACCACTGCCCGCATTATTTGGGATACACCAGAGGATCCTAATGGAGAGATCCTTGCTTACAAAGTGATGTTTCATTTAAATAATAGTCAGGATCATCAGTTTTCTAAGGAATTTCCTGCATCAGATAGAACTTTTAGGTACGAGGGTTATAAACATTCTATATTAAAAATCTATAAAAGTGGAACAATCTATGATTTTTATCTTTTCATATTATCTTTTTCAGAGCGACTGGGTTAGAGCCGGAAAAATATTACATGTTTTCGGTAACTGCACAAACGAGATTAGGTTGGGGCAAAACAGCATACGCTCTCGTTTTCACTACGAATAACAGGGAACGTCCTCAAGCACCATCAGTGCCACAAGTGAGCAGATCACAAGTACAAAGTAGACAAATAACATTTAGTTGGACACCTGGTCGTGATGGATTTGCTCCACTACGGTACATATTCTACTTTAATTATTATAATTTGATGCATAAATTTGATCACATTATATATTATTTTGCATCATTGTTTATAGTTATTATACAGTACAACAGTCCGAAAATTCTGGACCATTTCAAACGATCCCTGAAAGGGTAGAACCAACTTTGACGTCTTATACAGCCAATAATTTGAAACCGTTCACGCTTTATCAGTTTCGAATACAAGCAACCAACGATATAGGTCCTTCAACTTGGAGTACGGAATCTGTTCAAGTTCAAACTTTACCAGCAGGTATGTAAAGGTTTCGCTTTATATGGGATTTATTTAATAATGATATAATTTGTTCTGGTATTAATTTACAGCGCCTTCGAAGGGTGTAACTGGACTGAAAGTCGTTCCAATAACAACATCAAGTATAGAGGTTCATTGGAATCCAATAGACGAAGTATATTGGAGCGGAGATCATGAAACGGGTGGTTATCGCGTTATTTACCAACCTGTTTCTGATTTTCCGACGGCTCTTCAGGACACTCCGAAAGAAGAAATATTGGGAATAAAGGTAACTGATATAAACATAAATAAATGAATATAATCTGAAGTGATTTAATTAATTTCTTCTTTAATTGTAGGCTGCAAAAATTGTTTTGAGCGATTTAACGGAAGATAGGTATTACGAAGTAGTAGTGTTACCTTTCAATTCCGAAGGAGAAGGTCCATCAAGTCCTCCAGTAACTGTGTACGTAGGAGAAGCTGTTCCTACAGGAGAACCACAATATTTAAAAGCAGAACCGATTTCTTCTACCGAAGTACAGTTACGGTGGAAACCACCCCAAGCCAACATGCAGAATGGAGATTTATTAGGCTATAAAGTATTATTATATTTATACACCTGCTTATATTATTTCGACTTAGCTCAAAAATTACACATGTTTATATGCTTTTTTTCAGATTTTCTATTTAGTTACTGATTCTCCGCAAGAGCTAGAAAACAAACAAGAGGAAGAAATAGAAGTTGTTCCAGCATCTTACTTAACCCATAGTTTAGTATTTCTAGATAAATATACTGAATATCGCATTCAAGTGTTGGCATTTAATCCTGCTGGTGATGGCCCACGAACTCCACCAATCACTGTCCGAACAAAAGAAGTAAATTTAATATTCATTAAAGTTAATTTATAGCTCCGATTCATTTTATAAACAACATTGAATTTTTTTAGGATATCCCTGGACCTCCATATAATTTACAATTTACTGAAATTACAATGACTAGTCTTCGCGTTTCTTGGGAAGCGCCGAAATTACGAAATGGCCAAATAGTCGGTTACATTGTTACTTACGAAACTGCAGAACAAAATGATCGTATGTTTCTCGATATTAAAAATTGTCGTCTACGTTTTTAGGTATTGCGAATTGATCGTGAATAATGATTTATTTTATTAAAGGTTTCAGTAAACAGGTGAAACAGAAAGTAACAGAAACGAGCTTATTAATTCAACCTTTAGAAGAGGAAGAAACTTACACCTTTATGGTTCGAGCACAAACGATCGATTTTGGCCCACCCATATCGGGAAATGTCACAACGGGTCCACAAGAAGGTTCGCCGATGGCACCTAGCAATCTTGCTGTTACTAAGACAGTATCCAGTGTTGAATTACAGTGGGCGAATGGGGCTTCTGGGAAAGGACCTATTCTTGGATATTACATTGAAACGCGTCGGAAAGGTAAATATTTGAATATTATTAATAATTGTTAGTTTAAATTTAAAATCATGTCTTTAAAGATTGTAAAAAAGAAAAAACGAGAAAGGAGTACATGTTCATATGAATAAAAGAGATAAATTTCATATCATTTCATACAAATTCTATATCATTAATATAAAGTTACAAAACAGTACTGTTTTCATTACTAATATTACCTTTTTTGTAATCATATAGCAATGGAAGAATGGCAGCATTGTAAGTGTTAGTGCACGTAAACATCAGTTATTATATTAGATGGTCTTAACAGTTAAATATGATTTGTTAGTGTTAAAATACAATGGCTTCCTCTTTGTAATAACCTGTGGTACTTTTTTTTAGTGGTATTTGTACTGTTGATTGCATGATGATGTCATAGCATGACATTTTCCATGAATTCAATTAGAAATATATACATATAAGAAAATCTTAACTTTGAATGCTGCTATAAATTACTGTGATAAATGACTAGCTGAAGTTTGACTTTTATTAGATAACAGTATTCCTACAATCTTAACTTTCCAATTCCTTCGTCTAATATTTCATTGATGCCCTTAAAACATGTAATATAGAACTATAATGTAACTTCGCAAGTTTTCGATTTTATCTAATTGATAAGTCAATAATATCAAAAATAATAAAAAAAAATATCGAATCAAGTAACAGATAACTGAAGTGAAGTCTGTTATAAAAAAATATTTCTTTAAAAGAAGAAACAGCGTATCATTTTATTTGTATTAAACATAATTGTAAGAAAACCTGCAGAAGTTGTCTCCTATTTATACAAATTTTCATAAAACTTAAATACCATTATTTGTAATTATAGATGACAGTCGTTGGCAGACAATAGTACGCAGTAGTAATGGTCCACTGACAGAGTACTCTGTATCCTATCAAAATTTACTTCCATCCACATCATACTTATTCAGGGTAATATCATACAATCGCTATGGAATCAGTTATCCTGCATACTCCACAGAAACGGTAAGTAATAGAATTCTAAGTACTTTGTGCATATAATATTAACAATGTATGTATTTCAGATATTAACTCCCTCAAAATTGTATCTGGAATATGCATATTTACAACATAAACCATTCTATAGACAAACTTGGTTTATGGTTACTTTAGCTGCTACTTCGATTATAATCATTATAATGGTCATAGCAGTGTTATGTGTAAAAAGTAAAAGTTATAAGTATAAACGTAAGTTACTTAATATATAATTAATATAATACAACTTATATATTTATAAATAACAATGACATTACTACTTTAGAAGAAGCTCAAAAAACACTTGAAGAGTCTATGGCAATGGATACAGATGATAGACAGGAGTCGGATTTAGAACTTTATAGATCAAGACAAGGAGGTGGTGGTGCTATCAACATGGCAAGTGCTTGTGGCACTCTGGGTAAAAGAAATACTTTAGCAAGAAAGTCGATGCATCCTCCTCCTCCTACAATGTTAGGCAAATCGCCTCCTAGACCTTCACCAGCCTCAGTTGCATATCATAGCGATGAAGAAAGTCTTAAAGGATATGATGAAAATCCTGATGATAGTAGCGTTACAGAAAAACCTTCTGAAATTAGTTCAACAGATTCACAGGTAAATATTTTTTATCTAAAAATTAAGATACATTTAATGCGCAAAGAGATATTGTATTATTTATTTTATGTTATAGGGGTCTGAAAGTGAAAATGAAAGTGTACAATCAGATCCACATTCCTTTGTAAATCATTATGCTAACGTCAACGATTCCTTGAGGCAGTCATGGAAGCGTCAGAAACCAGTTAGAAATTATTCATCGTATACTGATTCCGAACCAGAAGGCAGTGCAGTTGTTAGTTTAAATGGAGGTCAAATTATTATGAACAATATGGCAAGGTCGAGGGCGCCTTTACCTGGCTTCTCGTCGTTCGTATAAGTTGTTCATAATGTTGTGTATAACAAAAATTTTGTTCAATGAATAAGGGTGCCGATTCAACATAATGACATTCATAATCGTTATTGATTTTGAAATTATATGAATGAATTAACAATTTAGGAGAAAAATTTGTTAAATTACTAGACGTATACAAGAAGAGACTGGTTGTTAAAATTTTGATCGATTTCATAGAGTAGTTAGGATTTTATTAGCTCGGCATTAAAAGTACACAGAGATGTACCAGAGTTAAAGACTTACGTTGAAACACATATTTACAAGTGTTTCACGCATGCAGATACTTCGTATAGTAATTTTACTATGCTTCTGGCACCGTCATATTGTGATATATTGAGATACATATTATTTATAATTTTAGATAAGGTCATGATGTGTATAATGAATATTTTTTACTTTTATTAAGTAAAGTTGAAACAAAATATTGCATGGATCTCGAAAAATGCAATGCTTATGCATTTTTTTTAAATGTAAGAAGGGTATTCTATTCAAAATGATCTGTTGACGTGACAGATTAACAATTTAGTAGCATAATATTGTTAATAATAAACAATAATACAGTAACGAAAACTGCCAGAAACAACTACATAATTGTTAACACTAGAAACAAAATAATATTTTAATACAACAATAATATGAAAATGAATGAAATCATACTCTATTTAGAACTTATGATATACATATTTCATAAACTGAACTGATTGTATTATCACTTACATGTGTGTTACAACCTGAATGAAAAAGTGTTTCCCACATTTTTTATTGAAATTTCCAAATATGTATATTTCAAAACGAAGTTCTAAAATGTGAAATGTCAACTTAGATGTAAAAGCACTTTACAATCAGGCCTATCATATCAATTTTTGATAAGTTTCATGAATTAAAGATGCCTAAGTTTGATAATATTATAATGCCGAATAAACAGTATACACAGAAACTGTTTATGTAAAATGCGACTGCGTGCATTTCTACCTATAAGTAAATTTGTTTTTAATATTATATTGTATGATGTACATAAAACTTTTAGAAATTAATTACAAAATAGTAGTAACATGTTAGTATTACACTTGTACATTTAGTGCACAGCTTAGGCAACATTAGGTAAAAATTTAAGCCGAATAATCTATAGTACATAGAGATATGTATTTATCTTCTTTACATACTTATCATTTAAATAGATTCTTGTCTGGAATTATGAATCAAGCAATTTGACTTTAATACATTGACATTTGCATATAAGGAATTTATGAAACTTGTTTAATTTTTAATTATAATTCATCTGTAGTATATACTATATTTACAGTATTGCAAATTACTACCATATAGAGGTTTATCCGATTTAGGAAAGTACTTTTTTTTACCATAAAGCATTTATTTAATGTAATTATTCTTTCGTATGAAAAGTATTTTAAATATGAAAAACATTTCAGACTGATACTAACACATATTTGAAATGTATCCCAATTCCTAGCATTAATTTTACAGCGAAAAAACGAAATGACAAACACTTGTAACGAATGTAAAACTAATTTTTTGACAATATATGCTAAAATTTATAAATTTATTATTAAACATGTAAATTAAGACAAAATGTAACGAAAATAACTTGAAATTTAAAATAATGGCAGCTATAGTTATTTTATCATATTTGATACAATAATTATTTCTTATAATTTGTTGGTAAAATAAGATTGATAAACTATACTTCACATATCTATCATCGATTTCAGATATAGTTATAACATCAATTACTATTTAACAATCATAATTATGTATGATCATCATTGTCATCATCATCACCATCATCATCTCCCTCATCATAAACTAGAGGCCAAGTTATTTATTAAATATCTGCTTCTTCTAAAATTTTGTCATTGCACCAAACAACTTGTTTTCCAGTTTGATTCCTTAGAATTAATATCAATTTTATTGTTTGTTAATATCAGTCAATGATCATTATCATAATGTGTCATAAAAATTCCTTTATATTCTCGAAAATGTAGAATTGAACTATTTTTACAACACTGCCAATAAATATTTTAGTTTGAAATTGAACATGAATTACCTTTATGTTAATTTTTATATAATAATAACATGTCTATCCAAGATGCATTTGAAATTAACCCATATGTATGTAATTTTATTGTCAATATGTTTTTATAAATCTAATCGAATATGGTTAGGACTTAAGACACTTTTAAAAAAAAAGTGAAACTTCATACAGATATTAAATATGTTTTAATAAGAAAGTGTGATTTATACAAAAAGTTTTTCACATGTTTCAAACCACCTGTTTAGTTTAGATGGATATTTCTTGGGAAAACTTTGTTTAATTGTACACCAGGCAGCAATATCTGCTATGTCAGGTGTTTTGTTATCAAACCAATTTGCAACTAACTTATCAGCTATCAATGATAGAATTTCTTGTTTCTTTTTCACTGATGCTTCGAATTGTAAACAATAACATAAGTCTAATATCACATCAATTGTATTTACTTTTTCTAGACAAACAGAATTTTCATAATTATGCGAATTTAATAATCTACTTAGATATCTTAAAAAATTGATTTCTCCAGTTATATGACAACCACGTAAGCCAAGTACAAGTTCCAGACCTTCAACTGAAAATAAAATGGTTATAAAAATACATTTTTTTTACTATTTAAGCATTCTTACAAATATGAATTTACTTTACCATCTTTCCAAATCAATGACAAGTTGATAACATTCTGTTTGGAAGAACTTGTGTTTAATTGATGAGTTAGGTGTCCTGCTTTATGAACACTCGAATGAGTATAACTTTGTACTTTAATATTGGTATCTGTCCATAATTTTTGTAATGCCAATAGAAAATAAGGTGGCCTGTTTGGATTTACATTGATGATAAGATTTACATTAACAGTGTCCTATAAAAATAAGTCATAAACAATTATTTACATTCAAACTCTCAACATTGAAAAATACAAATTTCATAATATGGTAATTTTACCTGAGTTGTATGACTGTTATCAGTTACCGTAACATGATTTGTCTGTTTTAAGAAGTTGCTAAGAGCTGATACTTGTTGTTTAAGTTCTGCAAGTTGTGTTAATATCTTTTCTTGTCTAACTTCCAGTGCAGTATATTCTGGTAATGGACTCTGAAATAAAATACCTTTTTAAATTGCATATAATAATATTTCTGTAACAAGTAATAGTTTACTTGAATATATATTTTATTACTAAAACTATAAACCATTTGCCATCAAGATGATACCCTTGTCCTTATTTTACAAAAACTACATTATGAGACAAATATACATATACTTTTATACAAAATATCCTTAAATCACCTTACATTATAACTACCGGACGCTTTCAATCAAGATTTTACACTGTGCTATATTGTTTGTGACAATACATTTTCTATGATACAGCTTCATTTAAATTAGAAAATGTTAACATTTAATATCTAATAGACCTACTATTAATTCTGTGTTAGAAAAAAAAATCTTAAAAAAATAACACTACTCATTACAATTTGACAGTTCACCAATAACACTGTTGATTAATATCAGAAATCAGCTATAACTTTTACTGGGTTAGGTTTTATGTGTGTTTGGTTATACAACTGTACTTTGTAGCTTTCAGTGCAGTTCTAATTTAGTAAGCTTGCCCTTCTTCTATAATAATTATCGGCGCGTTCTCGGTTATCCTTCGAGCAAGCTGGATTTTTCACGTATTATAGTCGCGTAATGTCCTGTTAGATGAAAAATTGGAGGGGCAAGCATCGATCAAGCCCGTAGAACCATATTCCCGGTCGATCGTGATTAGTGCTTGTGGAAATTTTGGGAGGAGTCATGCACAACAAGCTTGAGACAGAAGAAAGACACGTAGCTACCATGCTTAGCAAACGCGTGAGTAAACCAACGATTCTAGTTAACTAGATAATGTTTTTTCACGTCGGCAGGATAACAGAAATGATGAAAACCTTCAAAAAGTTGATAACCTGCTCAGTGATATCAGGCACGATCTTGTTCTCGGCTTCCGTATGGTCGTCTTTTGATCGTTCTTCATGAATATTTTGCATTTCGTACATAGTTTTTCTACGATGCAATGTTTGTGGAAGAGAAACAATCGGTTTCAACGTGTACATTGTCATTTCGTTACGCATTTCGTTCGTTGTTCGTCAGTTTATTCGCAAAAAAAATCTGTCAACTCGTATTCACCTTCGATCATCACACTCGTTCGCTTTTTCGTATTTCTCGATTTTCGCTAAGCGGCCATTTTTCTTTCACCCCCTCCTTCCTTCGACTTTGTTGTGCTTTTGCGATAGTGCTTCCGTTTCAAAGATGGCATCGTAATTTGTAGTGAAAGTACGTCATACGAGAATCTTTTGTCACTTCTGACAGTATGTTTCGTATGGGTTTTTGTGCGTAACATTTTGCAAAAATACGCTTATGTTATTGCTCCAATGATTAATTAGAATTAGATCGTTAATTCGTTTACATAAGAAACAATGCATTGCTAGAATATAGGTATTGTTCGTAAATTATTGTAGGAATTTATTGCTATAAATTGAATTTTAATTCTCATTTTATTATCGTTTAAATTTTAACACTGTATATTTAGTTTAATAGAATGTGGTTCCATATTCATTTGTCAATTAATTATTCTGATACTATTCTTTGTATTACAAGTAATTCAAAGAAAATAATTTTTTTTGTATAATGCATTTCATAAAATTTTATTTTAAAATACACTTTAATTTTACAGTACGTACCAGATGTTCATATTTAAATTTGACAGAATTTTAGTTTTGATTACAAAGATGTCGCGTTCATCGCTCATTTCTTTTCAATTAATTGACTTTCGATATTAAATAAATTGTATGCTGATGGTACAACAAATTTTTATTATACATATATTTAATATCGTTCATTTTAGTAGCTATGATAGTACAAATTAAAAAAATGTATACCGACAAAACAATATACAAGTTGAAATTAAAGTGGTGTCCTCTATCGTAGATTTATTTGTACTAAGGATACATTTCTCTCTTGCGGGTAACAGTGAGTTTGGTCAATCGAGCGTACGAATTAATTACGTGATTTGTTTACGGCAAAAAGCACAGTGAATTAAAATAGTATATAGTTTAAAAAAGTAGGAATAGAAAAGTAATAAAGAATAAACGTTTTATCGGAAGTGTGGTTAGAAACGCGTTCTTGCGACCGCGCATGTCGCCACCTATTGTTGATCTGACAGGATCTTGTGTAGTTACGGTGAAAGCGATTGGATCGTCTGTACGTTTCGTGAGAAATTAAAAAGCAATCAAAGAACATTCCAGATCGTTTGAATTCCTTTAAAATTCGAACGTGAGGGACTGGTCAACCCATAGATCGCTACAGATAGGAAAGAAGAAAATTTTATACAAGATCTTGTCTACTTTTCGAGTAGATGCGTTCGAGGCCAGACATGGCGGCGATTCCATGAACCAATTGGAGCAGCGCTCTCTTAGAGAATCAGATATTGTAAATTCCCCTTATATTCACTCTCGGTGAATGATTCTGTACTTATTTTGGTCGTTATCGATAGTAAAACGGGTTCTTATTGATACGGGGAAGTGATCGTTGCTTGTCGACAGAAAGATCGAAGCCACGCAAGATCGTACCGAAACGTTAATCATGAAAGAATTGTGTTTGGTCACGTGACCGTAGCCGAAAAATGGCGCAAAGATCAGAGTACAAACATGGGTTCCATTTCATTGCTACGGTGTCATTTGTATTTGTTTACAAGCGCGCGTTTCCACAAACCACGTGTTAAGTAAGTGGCATTTTTTTGACAGTGCGTGACGGACAATGACGGGGAGAGGGTCGAAGAGACGGGGCCGACCTCCGAAATCGGTGGTCATGGAAAGGCCCAAAAAGTTTCAATATCATCTTATGAAAAAGCCCAAGTATTTGCAAAACAAGGGTTCAGAAACACCAAATTCTCAGCCAAGTACGCCAACACCATCGAGACCAACATCGCCGGTCGAAAGCGAAGAAAGCAGAAGGAGCACAAGAACTCGAAAATCTCGAGGAGCCAGAGACAGACATTCGCGTAAAGGTGGTCACTCGAGTTCTGGTGTATATCAACGCCGAGGTTACAATCCAAATGTTGACTACAATGACTCAGAATATCATTATGGGTCGGATTTTGGTGATGAGTCCAGTGAAAAGAGCGAGGTTGAGGAGGACCTTCTGCAAAGTGACTTAGATTCATCAGAAAGTATAGAAGAACCTGATCCATCCAGTGACAGTGACTTTTCTCTCTCCAGTTACAGTAATACTAGTGGCACGCCCCGTAAAACGCTTCTAAGCCAGCAAAGACCACCAAGCCCAGAACCGCTTTGGCTTCAGAACAGAGAATTACCGTCACTGAATCTACCTAAATCTTCGGATGATTTATTAGTTCCTAGAGAACTGGTTATGCCATCTTTATCCGTTTACGAAGTGCTGAGACATTTTCGTACTTTGGTGCGTCTTTCGGCCTTTAGATTTGAAGACTTTTGCGCCGCGCTTATGTGCGATGATCAAACCAATTTATTAGCCGAAATACATATTATGCTTATTAAAGCTCTTCTTAGGGAAGAGGATTCTCAGCAAACACATTTTGGTCCTCTTGATCAGAAAGACTCTGTAAATGTTAGTTTATATTTTGTGGATCCTATGACTTGGCCAGAAGCATTACGTTCTTATGTAGAAAGTGACAAGTCGTTTGATCAAAATATTTTAAATATTTTATCCACTTGTGAATATCCTTTTACTTCTATTGAGGATAGAATCAAGGTGCTACAGTTTTTGACCGATCAATTTTTAATCACGAACCCAGTGAGAGAAGATTTGCTGCATGAAGGTACACTAAATGGTATTTTGTGTTCTTTTGTTTATTATTATTGTTGCCTAATTTATTGGTCGTAAATTTTTGTTTGTATAATTTTTTTAAAGCAGCAGGAAAACTTTACATGTCCATGCTGAAATGTCAATTTCAGTTTTATTTTATTTTTTATTCTTATAAAAGAATTTTGGATGTCAAAGTGTTTTATGAATACTTCATTTCAAATAAGTAGTAAATATAGTGTAGTTATATTATGAGTTTACTTTTATGTGAATCTATAAATGTTCATGAACAAGAAAATACTTTAGATATGATAATTACTTGTTTCTAGGAAATATGCATTATGATGATCACTGTAGAGTTTGTCATCGTTTGGGAGATTTATTGTGTTGTGAAACTTGTCCAGCTGTATTTCACTTAGAATGCGTTGAACCTCCATTGGTTGATGTTCCTACTGAAGACTGGCAATGTAGTACATGTAAAGCTCACAAAGTTACAGGAGTAGCAGATTGTATACCTGATGTTGAAAAGAATGGTTCATTATGTCGTCAAGAACATCTAGGGTTTGACAGACATGGCAGAAAGTATTGGTTTCTTGCAAGAAGAGTTTTTGTGTAAATACATTTCATCATTTATAAATGAAAACAAAATATTAAATTGTTATGTCTGAATTAATAATTGTTAATGATTGTTTATTGTAGAGAAAGTGAAGATGGTGAAGTGTGGTATTACAGTACAGCTTTGCAGCTCAATGAATTAATGCTTTGTTTAGACCGTAATGAAATGGAAGTTGCACTTTATAGAGAATTATCAGATTACAAAGATGAGATTGTACGGCAAATGGAACTTACAGAACAAATTACTAATCAGTACAAGGGTAATAAGAAATCATATCTAGAGGTAGAAAACAGTAAGTTTCATTAATATTTGTAATACTTTATTCATTTATTAGGAAATATTTAGTCCATGTTATTTTATAATGTAGGTCTTATACAAAAATTGCAAAAAGAACGACAAGAGAAACAAGAAAAGGAAGAAGAAGAGAAGAAAGAAAAGCAGAGACAAGAAGCTGAAGAAATGGTACGCCGAATACACGAAGGTACAGATTCTATCGAAGAACAGTTAGCAAATGTTACGAATCAGCAAGAAACAAAGTCACATGATGAATCCAGTTCAAGAGAAAATCCTTCTGAAGTTGGTGGCGAAAATGCAGACATGGATGGTGTAGATACTAATTTGACAGATATAGCAAATAAAAGTGTCAAAACTGGTACATCATCTTCATCTGAAGAAATTGATGAAGAAGCATTAGAAGGAGAAGAGGGTATCTCAAAGATTGGTAAAGATGGTAAGTTATACATAGATATGTTTAAATTGAGAATGATCTGTAATAATTAACAATCTTCGTTTCATAGGGAAAAAACATACGATCGTTACAAGGTCAAAAACAGGGTCTTTACAACCGAGAACGTTTAATATGGATGATTTGAAGAAACGTAACAGTGGACAACTGTCGAAAGAAGAACTAGAAAAACTAGATAAAAGTTTAAAAGAAGAAGGGGATGGAACTAGATTAACAAGACAGAAAGCTCACCAAATAGCTTCTGGTACTCATCTTTTTAAATTGGGAATGGATAATACTTTTAAATCATACGTGAACCAATACAGCACTAATCCTATTGCTTTAAACAAGGCTCAACGTAATGAAGAACGCGATAAAAAGAGGCATTTATCACATAAATTCTCACTTACACAGGCTTCTGAATTTAAATGGGTAGGAAGTCTGACGGGTACTCGGGCGCTTTTAGTGAGCACACTCCGTCAGACAATACTTCAACTTGAAAGTAGTATTCAAGCATCATTTATGCATACTAATTGGCCTCTTTTACGTAAACCTTGGACCACAGCAGTGGGTGCTTGTGTTAATCCTAGGGATTTTGCCCGTGCTCTTATTGTATTGCAAGCATGTATTAAATCAGTCGTGTTTGCTAGCGTATGGCATGATCAGCTTGGGCACGTCAAGTTACAAAGAGTAACTGCTCTTGAGCGGGAAGAGAAGAAGCGTCAAGATAAGAAAGATAAGAAGGAAAGAGAAGACGAGGAAGAACGTAATCGGTTATTTAACTTTGTTAAATATACGTTAGGTTTAAAACATCAGGTCTGGAAACAGAAAGGCGAAGAATACCGGGTACATGGTCAAGGTGGTTGGTTATGGGTCTCTGCTAGTCGTCGTTACAGGTTTTCTGATATGTCTAAGTTAGGTCTTCGAACGGGTCCTCAGAAAGTTATGGTACAAATTAAAGATCAGGATGGATTAAAGATATTAGCGTTAGATCCTCCTACGTATGATTTCTTAATAAAAGAATATTGTCCAACTCAGAAGGAGGAATATAATACAGATATTAAAATTAAACAAGAGATTAAAGAAGAAGAATCATCGAAGGATACGGTTAATACACCAGTAGAACAAGATTTAAAGACAGAAAACATAAAAACTGAGTCAACAGATGATACAGAAAATACAAAAACGGTTGCAAAAACAGAGGAAGGTGTGACAAAAACAGAATCACAATCAGTTAAACAAGAAACCAAAATGAATTTATCATGTACGTGTGTTCAAAAATATTTGTTTAATCATTTCTAATTATTTACATAAAATATATTAATATATTTGTTTCTTTAGTTTTAGCTGGAATGAAAATTGAGAAAGTCTTTACACCAATTAAAGAATTTGAAGAAATTGATATTACTAAAGCACTAACTACTAATGGTAGACTACATTATCCAAAAATTGCTAAGAAGACAAGAATCGACGATTTTCTGGCGCGTAGGACACATTTGAAACTTTTGGAAGAAAGGAAATTGTTGCAATCTGTAAATACATATATTATTTTAATTAAGATAAATTATACGTAATTTAAAATATTTAATGTATAATTAAATTTCAGGAAAAATCAAAAGAAGTATCAAATCAATCAGGCAATCAAAAAGCTGATGGAGATTCCGAAGTTGATATAGAAAATAACGAAGAAAGTGATACAGATGCGGCAGATAATCCCTTACAAAGTATACTCACCGGGAAGCAGCCTAAACCTGTATCCTCGTCAACACGAGAAATGTTAAGTGCAATAGGAAAGCGTATTCAACACGTAAAAGCTCAGTACGCAAACATAATGAGGCTTAGTAAAAATGGTAGTTGTTATTCGCGATATTGTAACATGACTGCACCTCCGGGGAAAATTACGACTACAACGCAAAGTTTAACATCTACATGTTATTCTCCTATATGTCTCCAAAAAGCAAGATTAAAACGTGATCTCATTACGTTATTAAGAAAAGCTAGTGCTTTGAATAATAACCAATCGTCGATTAGTACAACTATAGCACAATTACCGCCAGTGAAAAAGGAAGAAGGAAGTGAAGCAGCTAAAGATGCCATTAGGAAGGATTTAGAATCCGCAGTAGCTTCTGCAACTCACTGTACCGAAGAAACACCAGCCACCAATGTAGTTAAAGAATCGCCTCCTGCTAAAAAGATAAAAATTGAACCTGGTGTGGTAAGTTATCTAATATGTTTATATATTTATGTAATGTACAGTTTAATATGTAGATTTAATTTAATAATACTTTTTATTTATAATGACCTACAAAATTGTATTCATTTTTTATAAGATAATAAAAAGATTATTGTTTTCTAGAATGCTAACGATGCGAATTCGGGAAACGTTAATGTAGTGACTACCACTACCACTAGTAACGTGGTTACTACTACAACGGTAACTACAACACAGCACACTGTAAAATCTGCTGATGGAGTCGTGAAAAGTGCGCAAGAAAGCACAACATCGCAAAATTCAGTTACATTCTCATCCGAGGTTAAAACAAGGTAGAATCTTAAAATATGTTGCATGAATTGTCATGTTTCTTCTTGAAATATTTATTTTTACATTTTTGGGATGTTAACAGCACGGGACAGAAAACAATGATCGTCAATCGACGGGGCAGAACCGTGCAAAGAAGCACAATGGTTAAAGAGTTAAATGCAGATGGTACCGAAAGAATCTATTCGGCTACATCGACAGAGGGCAAAATCTATTTGAAGAAAGTCACGATTTCTTTAGCAGATAGGAAGAAGAAACGTACACCCGTTAAATATCCTTTGTGTTCTACATTTTGTACAAAAACAAAACATCGTAGCATATTGTTACTTCCCCAGCATGAATTGCGTAAATTGTCTAGAGTAGGTGGCCGAATACCTGTTCAAGGTTTTCATCATATGGCTAAGGTATTTCTTATAACAATAATGCTTACAACATGTTTGTATTTCATAAATTAATTTGAATTCTGTTTATAAATATTAGGCAAATATGTCGGTATGGCCGTATCCTTGCCCTAGACCATTATTCAAAACTTGCTGGTTGTATCGAACGGTTGGAATAAAATCATTAGCCGCAGCAGCCCTTCAGTTAAGAATATTATGGGCATGCCTTCGATGGGATGATATGGCTGCGAAACCACTATCCACCGACGGCAAACATCAAATAACAACAGATACAGAAATTATGTCTTTGGAGATTCTTAAACATCGGCATGTTGGTCAATTTTTAGATAAAGCTCAGTATTTACGGCGAAAAGTTGTTATACCTTTAGAACTACCAAAACAAGTTAGAGGTTTGTACAAAAAATAAATATAATAAAGTGACCACAGCTTTAATGTTAATAAATATACGTTATTTTGTAGAAGTGACATCTATAAGAAGTGGTTTAAGAAAAAGAAAACGGCCAGAATCACCACAAAGTACTGAACCACAAGTTACGGAAGAATGGGTTGATGAAGATAAATTAGAATTGTGGGAAATTAAACAGTATGGTGATAGGTATGTTAATAAAAAATTGTTAATTGAGCAAAGTTCAAAAATTTTAAATCTTCACTATTTAACTGTTTTCGCACCATAATTCTCCATCGAATGCGTTTCTCTAATGATCAGTTTGACGTTGACGTATAACATCTCCTGGTGAACGCTATTCTGAATACTAAACTTTCTCTTATGTGTGTTCGTGAATGTGTATTTTAATTTCTGATTTCTGTGTATTGAATGCCTGGTCTTTAACCTTATATCACTCAAACACTCTGACCTATCCTTACTTAACACCATCTGATACTAACACTCCACTTAATGTGTGTCCTATTCAGGTTAGAGAAGGCTAATGCCCAGATTATTACTAGGAGTCGATCGGGTCAGCCGCAATCTGCAGTTGGTTCTAATCGAAATGCAGGATCAAATTCTGGCATAAGCGATCAACTTGTTAGTGGAAAAGCGACACCCGAAGAAATTAAAGAAAAAATGGAGCAGCAGTTACGCATGCAAAGAGCTGCTCATCAACAGAAAAGGGCACTGGAAACTTTGAAAAGTCCAGCTAACTCTGGTTCGCCTACGCAACTTGTTAAAGTTACTGCTAATTCTGCTCATGGTATGATCCGTGTACAAAAATTAAATTTATTTTGAAATAAATTGAAGCTAACTTTAAAATGTTAATTACAGATGGCACCGTTAAATTAGTTTCTAAAGTTGCAATACCAGCGAATCCAAACAGCGGAACAAAATCACAGTTAACTTCACTTTTAACGACTCCAACGCAAAACAAAACTTTTATTGGTACAAGGCGTATTTACATGGCAAAATGTAAGTAATAAAGTGAATATATGTACCTAAACATTATGAATGTATTTATAGAGATGTCAATGAAATGTGATATTTTATTTCAACAGCCTCCGATGGTACAACGAAGGTTGTTTCGGGTCCTACAAGTATTTTACCGAAAACTCAATTAGCAACTGGAAATCAGCAACAATCTCTAATTAAAGTTTCATCAGGTCAAACAGGTATATTTAATATGCTTCAGTCTTATGGAATATGATTAACTGCATTATATTTTATTTCTTATTAATCTGTGTTTGTAATGTAGCTCCTGTACAACAAATTCAACAAAAAGTGCAGATTTTAAGGGGGCCAGATGGAAAATTACAAGTTCGAGGTTTGATGCCTGGTCAACAGTTAGTTCAAATGCCTGATGGAAAACTCCATGTACTAAATACTACTCAAGCAATTACGACGAGTCTTGCACAAAGTGGTGGAACAACTACGACCACACAGGTAAAAATAGTAAATTGAATGCGATATGTACTGTTAAAGTACTGTGGCGAAATGTTATAATAAAAATAATGTAATACTTATTAATTCGAGAAACTGTACTTTAAGGCCAAAGCGTCTACTACAGCGACTGCAACTAAAGTAACTACAACACCTAATGCGGCGACCACCAAAACAAGTCCAACTAAAGCAGCAGCAAATTCCACTCAGCAAGTACAAACATCTCAATCGCAGACACAAGCTCAACAAACTGCACAACGTACAACAACCGTACCTATTGCGGCTTCTGCGACAGCTCAGCCAACAAAAAATGCTATTGTAGTAGCAAATACTGGACAAATTGTACAGGGTGCACAAGTTATATCCTCTGGTGGTCAAGTTATTAGTGGAAACCAAATAGTGGTTACTAACGCGAACTTAGCTCAGCAGCTTGCAACAGGCAAAGCCCAATTAACGACAATTGGTGGTCACCAAGTGGTCATTCGCAGTACACCGACTGGTAATCAAATTGTGCATTTAAATTCGGCGAATAGTAGCATTATAGTCAAAAATGCTGTAACACCAAATAAACAAGGTTGGTTGAAAATTTTTAAAAATATCTATTATACTTTAAGCAATAGATTCAAGGAAGAAGAGTTTGAATTACATAAATCTGTAATGCTTAGTTACTGCAGTACCATCCGCCCAAACAGCAGCAACAGCAACGGGAACACAATCGACTGAAACAGTAAATAATAGTGTTACTACCAGTACGCCTACAAATGTGACAACAACTGCAACGAATCAAACTTCTACCACGCCCGCACCTGGAAGCGTAGAAGCATCTTTGTTAGCTGGTCAACCACCTGGAACTGTTATCAAATGCGTTACTGCTCAAGTTATTCAAACTACTCAAGGTCCTCGTATAGTTTTACAAGGTTTACAGGGAGCAGACTTTACTCCACAACAGCTTGCGATGGTTCAACAGCAAGTCAAACAACAATTGCTTAAAGGTTCGATATTGCATATATGTCACACAAATAAATATCCTTTTAGATAATGCCCTTTTAATATCTTTATTTTCGATGTGTATAATCTTTAGCTCAAGCTACAACAGGGAAACAAGGAGTTTTAGGGCCTACTAAAATTTATTTAGCAGTTCAACCTGCACCCAACAGTCAGCAAGCAGTTCAAAGCTCCCAGAATTCTACAACAGCGAATACTCCTGCTACACCAGCAACAAAACCACAGGTCACGCAACAACCAGTCGTTTCTCCCCCAGCGGCAACCGGTATGCATTTATACTATTTTCGTCGGTTTCATTAATTATAAAAAGTTCTGTTTTAATTTTAACAGAACCTCACACGGGAACAGAAAGCATTCCAGAGCTTCCATCAACAACAGCCCCAAGTTCTTCTGAAAAACCAAAAGTAGTAGTTCAACAAGTTGCACAATCTAGTGTACCCTCGGAAGAAGAGCCTCAGAAAACAAATGTCGCTAATGGTCAACAACCTTTACAGACATTAAAAGAAGGAAGCGATTCTGCAGCGAATAAATTTATTTTAACACCTGATTATATACAGCAAAGTTAGTTATTAATTAGTGTTACTTTTATTGTTTTGTATTAATATAATTTTGCATACTCAAGTGATTATTTTCTAACTTTACAGCTATTAAAAATGCTTTGAAGCAAGAAAATCTTAACCCCGAAATTGAGGAAAAATTACTGCAACTACAACGATATCAAGAGAAACAGATGAAAGGTGGTGTTGAGAATTCAGTAACTACTAATCAAACGCACCCTACATCAGCAATTACAACCCCACGTGTGCCATCTCGAAAAAGACCAGCACCTTCAAACATTCCAACAACAACCACGTCTACGAACGCACAGTCATCAACAAATGAGAAAGATACGGAGTGGGCAGAAACACCTAGGAAGAAACCTGCGCCAAAACAAGAACCTCGTGAAACTCCAAAGTAAGTTTTATTAAAAATAAAAGAAAAATGTTATCATATCCTTGCATTTTTTTATGATACTACCTGTATTGTAAATAGGATACAAAAGGTTGAAATATCAGAAAACGAATCGACGCCGCAAAAACGAGCAGCGAAGCTTAAAGACAGTCAAGAACAACGAAGAAAACAGCAAGTGCATTCCCGAATGCAAGTTTTGTTATTTAGACATAAAGAATTGCTTAAAAAAGATATCCTTAAGAAGAGAGCGTTGCTTGAAAAAGAATTACAAATAGACATTCAAGTATGTCACATTAATACATTTACAGTACATGCTGGGTTATAATTTACATTTATATCATTTCATTGTCATTGTTTGTTTTAAATTGCAGAAAGATTTATCAGCAGAGTTGGCATCGAGAACAAAAGCAGAGAGACATAAGCAGGACGAAGTAAAAGTGGGAAGTGCAAAACGTAAAGCAAATGCTCAAGTGGCCCAACAAGTTAGTCCACCTAATAAGGGTGGAAGGCCAAAGAAGTATAAAGCAGAAGGGAAAAGTAACACACCACCTAGTGCTTCGACTGCTGCACCTCCGAATAGAATTAAAAAAGAGAAGCTATATTGCTTATGTAGAACGCCATACGATGAAACAAAGTGAGTAATTAATAATTGTTTTTAGGTGAAATTTAATCGCAAGGCATAATAAGTACAAAAATTTCACTTTTAAAGTATGATACGATGATGAACGTAATTTTTTATTCCGAATTTTTATTTAATCGGTGCAATCTTTTGTTTTGTTAGGTTTTACGTTGGATGTGATCTTTGTAATAATTGGTTCCATGGAGATTGCGTTGGTATTACAGAAGAAATGTGTAAAACACTTTCAGAATTTGTTTGTACAGAATGCAGACACGCAAGAGATACACAAGAATTGTATTGTTTATGCAAACAACCTTATGACGAATCTCAGTATGTGGCGATGTGAATTATTTCTTCGTTATAATTAATTATTCGTTGTCAGAATTAACGTTTTCGGGTTTACAGATTTTATATTTGCTGCGATAAATGTCAAGATTGGTTCCATGGTCGCTGCGTAGGTATCCTTCAGTCGGAAGCAGATAATATTGACGAATATGTCTGTCCAAATTGCCAACGAAACTCTTCTGTTAATTTTGCTAACATGAAAAATCTGAATTCAAAAGATCTCGATTTGTTGAAAAAATTAATTAAGCAAATACAGGTAAGATAATTGAAAGCATAAATATATATTATATACGACTTTTTCACTTAATCGATATTTATGAATTTAAATGCGCAGGCACACAAGAGCGCTTGGCCATTCATGGAACCAGTAGATCCAAACGAAGCGCCAGACTATTATAAAGTTATAAAAGAACCAATGGGTGAGTTCGATTTTGTTTTATAAATAATACTGTAGATTGATAAGAGCGTGTACTTAACTCACTGAAATTGTATCGTTGTATTAATGTTATTTTCTTCATTTCTTGTGATTACAGATCTGCAAACAATAGAATTGAGAATAAATGACAGATCTTACAAAAAGTTAAGTGAATTTATTGGAGATATGACGAAGATATTCGATAATTGTCGCTATTACAATCCGAGGGAGTCACCTTTCTTTAAATGTGCAGAATCTTTAGAAACTTATTTTGTTCACAAGATTAAAAGTTTGAGGGAAAAGTTCTCTGAAGGAAAGTAAGCAATCAAAAAAGGAAAGAGCAAAAACAAAGAAACTGTAACTATAAATGAGTGAAAGTGCGAAGTATCAGCAGTTAATTTATGCGGTGTAACTACAGAATTGGTCTGTGCCAGTAAAATGTAGAAAACAGACATTCAAAGTAGTTATAAATATGTAAGAGTAGAACATATAAGTTCACTATTTATTAGACTTGTGTGAACGTTTGATTTATCTTCGCGGAAGCGAACTTGATTTCAATTGTGCCGTACAGTGAATTTTGAACCGGAACTTATATAGTATTTTAACCGTAACAGAAGACCTATAGTAACGCCGATAGACATTCAACAAGGAACAGTATGAAAATGATCCTTCTCATTTAAGAAACGAACACGTCGTTTATTGTAAGACTAAGTTATACTTAAATTTGAAATAATACTAATACTATATATTTTTCATAACTATTTCTGTCGTTTATTTACATCTGACAATAAAGTATTAGTTTAATACATAATGCAGTGCTTGTTTACAAATTTTTTTCTTTTACAAAATAAAGCAACGGGTTAGTCGACGTAAAGTTGTTACAAAGACATAAAATATAAAAACATCATAAATTAGGTAATAGTAAGATTTTTTATCTTAGAAAGAAGCGTGCAATACAAGGTTACTTGTTATGTTTTGTCTAATCTTGAAAAAACACTTCTTTTTTTTATTCAAGTATGTGATCATCATAAGTTGTGGTTCATAGTTCATGTGTTCTGTGCAAGCATTATTATTTATGTACATTTATCACATACGTGTAATTATGCATGATACAAAAATAATTACAAATATATCAAATCAGTGCCACTGGACGTTTAGAACGATGAGTTTTTAGTAACCCAATGCAACATATTTTATCAATTTATAAAGAAAAACTATTGAAAAGTTTGCTGGCCACCGGCAAAGAAAAGGAAAATGGCCGAATTATTATGACATTACATTTCATTTAATGGAACGAGAACGAGTTTTCTCACGTAGACGTAAGAATTATTTAGTAAGCGCATAATAAATTGTACAAATTTGTTTATTGTGCTCACAATTATTATTATGTTGTTTTACCACAAATTTTCTATAAAATTGTTTATAAGTAAAACGTACGATATTAGTTCGTAAGAAACAAGCAGAAATGCTTGCTTTGTATATATCTAAGTAGAAATGTCTATAAAGAATAAATTGTAGAATTTTGGTTCTCGTGTGACAATGATAAACAAAGTATATCAGTTAAACACACAAAAAAATGAATTCACTGAAAATACTGTTTATATTTTAGCTATTAAAAACTATCATTTTTGAAAATTACTAAATTATACTACAATGTATATGTACGAGTATATTCAGTTTCTATATTCTACGAGGATATGAAAAAGCAACAATATTTCGTGAACATCTTATAAATATACATACAATAAATATTCATACAGAATAAAAAAAGCCACATCTATAATTTCACTTGACAGTAATATGCAGGAGTGAAAGTACATGAATGTTTTATGAGCTAAATTATGTACAGATTTATTCTGTGATGATCTAAAATATTTCCGTGTAGGGAACTATTCTCTGACGTTGACAACTATCGTGGATTCGTGTATGTACATTAATGTGTATCCTTCACGAATTTGAGATGCATCTTGACGATCATTAATTGTTTGTTCAAGTAAAAAGAAAGCAGATCGCTCAAAGCAGGTTGTACATTTTCGCCAGGACCACGCTTGTACAGTATTTTTAATTCAAAGTTCACAGAACCTGGCACTGATCTGTTTTTTACCTTCGACTTTCAATTATAGTTACAGAATATAATAATTCATTACTTTGCCCAGGTTTATACACGGCATTAGCTTTATTATCGTTTTGATTAGCAGTATCATACGCGTCTCATTTATTTATTAAAATACTACTTTATTTCTATTTTCATGTATTCTAAAAATTTTTGTTTACATTATTAGAATGTTATATTTATTTTTGTTAGCTGAATTCTTTGCGGGATTTTGTATATATCATAAACCACGATATTTCCTCAAGTTCTGTAACAATGATTAGTTTGTTTGATTTAAGCAAAGAATTAAGCAAACATTTTAAACAAAATTTTATTTCAAGAAGAACACTTTAACGGATTTACTCTTCGAGATTTGGTGTATATTTTAAATTCTTCTGCTTTGCCTCAGCATGTTGAATTGTATCCAATTACAATGAAAGAATGAGTATTAATACATACTTGCATTAATCTAAAATAATGGTTCGTACTACATTTATTTCTCTTATAAGGCGAGCAGAAGAAATTATTAATATCTCAAGGAGTTAATCCTTCAGTATTTTCATGAGACGCATATGGATTCATAAAATATTCTTAAGATTTAAGTGTAGCTTGACTACACTCATGATGAATATTCCTTATATGAGGACTGGTACTTGATGATACATTGGAGTAAAGTTTTTTCTGTAAAAAAAATCTGTAGAAATACTTAAGATACACATTAGATACTACTCACGTAAGTTTTGGCATGCTACTGAAGTGTAAAAACTGGGTGAAGAAATTGTGGCCGTGTAAATTTCACGTTGCTCCATTTCACCGTACCCACTTATTAATCATGTAACGAAGTGTTTATTTCTATTAAGAAAAAAAGCAACAAAGTGTGATTACATAAACTATATTCGTCTAAATCTAATATTACTAGTTTATAATAAATATATTTGTACTAATTTTAATCATAAACTTTGTTGTTTTTATTGCACTATAAATATAAGTTAGAACAAAGATAGTATGTTAATTTACCTTTTTTAATTTGTAATTGCTTAAAAAATAATAAACTACTGTATGACAGTGGCTTCATGAAACTTGAAAAGAACATATTAATACCGTTCAAAAGTTTAGTTTTTATTTCATTTATGTACAATAATAATGTTTTATATCGAAATTATTAAGAATGAATGGTTTTGAATTACTTTTAATATATGGTTTATCCTAATAAATACTAATCTTATTTTTAATATTGAACAGACTCAATAACTACTTACATTCTTCAGTCATAATATGAAACAAAAGCAAGAATATGTCATTTGTATGAAGGGGTTATACGTTTTTTATTATACTTTTTCAAATTTAAAAAAATAATATGTTATCTAAAAGTGTTTGCCATTCTATGCAAAGGAGTGCACAACGTCGCTGTAAGTACAAAGTAAATATATTATCAATTATTACCTAAAGATAGAAACACTGTTAATGACGCTAATTATTGCTAAATATTTGTAGTACTTCATCATGTACCGAAGGCACCTCTACCAGGAGAACCTGCTAAACCATACATACTTAGTGATATCCCTGGACCAAAATCACAAGCTCTCCTAAAGGAATTTTCTAAAATCCAGGTTCATATTCATTCCTTTATGATACAAATTTTATGCGAAAGTAATACATATTGATGTGCATTTGAAAACTGTTACAGCAAATTGAGTCCATTCAATACTTTATAGACTATAAGAAGTCTGTTGGAAATTATTTGACAGACATCGACGGTAATGTTTTCTTAGATATGTTTATGCAACTCGCATCCATTCCTCTTGGATATAATCACCGGGCTATCCTCGATGCATTATCTTGTCCTGAAAATCAAGTAAACAGAATATAAGATTGTTATGTTTATTATAATTATCATAAAAGAGTGTTAACATACATTTTTAGCGAATAATGGCAAATAGACCGTCATTAGGATTATTTCCTGGTTTCGACTGGCTGTGTAAACTTCAAGATACATTGCTCCAGCCATCTGTAAGAAACTGTTAATTAACAGATGTAAAAATAAAAGTGACATGAAATGATGAATAGCGACGGTTAAAGAATAAAAAGAATTTTGTACATGTGTTACCAGGTAGCTCCGCAAGGATTACCGTGCGTTTTCACAACTCTGTGCGGTGCTTGTTCAAATGAACATGCGATACAAATGGCATTTTTAAAGTATGCAGGCAAACTTCGCGGAGGTAAAGATTTTACAGACGAAGAAAAAGAAACTGCACCTTTCAATAAACCACCTGGTTGTCCTGAATTGTCTATCCTTTCCTTTGAAGGTACTTTTACATACAGTTGTAGATATATCATGAACTGATGAAATTCATAATGTTAGGGGCATTTCATGGTAGAACATTTGCTGCACTATCATTAACACATTATAAATACATGATGAAGATTGATATACCTTCTCTGCCATGGCCAATTGCACGTTTTCCGCATTATTTGTACCCATTAGACGAATATGAAAAAGAAAACAAAGAAGAAGATGATAAATGTTTAGATGAAGTAAATTTATTATTCATATACTTTATAGCAACGCTGTTACTTAATATGTGATTAAGTGTATGATTTGAAAGGTGGAGGACCTAATAGAAAATTATGAAAAGAAAATGCCAGTAGCTGGTATTATGGTTGAAGCCATACAATGTGAAGGAGGAGACAGGCATGCTTCCCCAGACTTCTTTCATTGTTTACAGGATATTGCTAAAAAAGTAGATATTTAATATTTTATTTGAATGTTCATAAAATGTTAATAAAATAAAACTTTAGAATTTTAATGACCATCTAAACCATACAGAAAAATATTCCTTTAATAATTGATGAAATACAAACTGGAGGTGGTGCAACAGGAAAACTATGGGCTCATGAACATTTGGAATTAAGTACTTCTCCTGATATGGTTACATTTAGCAGCAAAATGCAAATTAGTGGTTTCTATCATTCTTCTGAATACATGTAATAAATTCTGTAACAATTATAGCACATATTTAGAAATACTTTAAATCCATGAGTATTATAAATTATTATTTAGACCAAAGCATCCATACAGAGTGTTTAATGCCCGCATGGGTGATCCGAGAGAGATGATACTATTAGAAGCGGTACTACAAACTATCGAGGATGAAGATCTGTTAACTCATGTTTGTCATGTTGGCCATTATTTACTTTCTGAGTTGAATGCATTGCAACACGAGTTTCCTGACCTTATCAGTGCAGTTCGTGGTAGGGGTTTTATTATTGCATTTGACACGGCATCTAGGGATATGAAAAATAAAATAATGTTTGGATTGCGTTCTAAAGGTAAACTAAATTTTATAGTATTTGAGAACTTATTAACTTATGTTTATTATTAGTATTATAATTATAATAAATTTGATAAATCGTAGGTATACAAGTGGGTGATTGTGGCAACAAATCCATTCGACTAAGGCCATGTTTAATATTTGGCAACTATCATGCGGATATCTTCTTGGACACTCTTTGCGATTGTTTGAAAGAACTTAAACAAAGTTGATATATTTATAGATTATTATATTAACGGATTTTGAGTTTAATAAACATATATTTAAGTAAAAATGACTTTTCTGTGAGAAAATGGTAATTGAGGAGCTCAGGTCCTGATCGCATGCAATTATATTCGTGTATTGGTAACTATTTTGATATCTTCGAAGTTAAATTAACTATAACATTTAAATTGTCGCGCGCCCTGGTAGGAACAATACCACTGGTGTCATTTAGCGGTCAAGGCCGGAATTGCCGAAACGAGAAATTGCATTTACTTCGTAAAATAAAGCATTTATACGTGTTAATAACGCTTGCAAATTATTTTATGAGTACAATAAAGTTAGGAAAACGACTTTACAGTGGGCTAAAATTATTATATTCAAAAATTAAAAAACTTGAATTTTATGGGCATAAAAATGCTTAGCCATCTAGCGGTGAAAGGTGGGAACTAATGCAATTAAATTTTTCAAAGACAATTTTGTAATTTATTTATTGTTTTCGACTTATTAATGCATATAAAGCATTCTAACGCCATTAATGTTGCTATTTAAAGCATACTACTTCTAATATATTGGAAATATTAATATTTGATAAACCAGTGTACTTTAAATTTAGTTACATTAGTTCCTCCCTTCCACCGCTAGATGGCTAAGGATTTTTACGTCCGTAAAATTCAATTTGAAAAATTTTCGAATATAATACTTTTCGCTCACTATGAAGACATTTTCCTAACTTTATCGTGCTCGTAAAGTAACTTTTGAGCGTCGGTAAAACGTAATAATGCTTTATTTTATGAAAAAGTGCACTTTTTGATTTCTATACTTCCAAGATTGACCGCCAGATGGCGTCAGCGATACTTTTTCGACGGAGCGCGAAAAGTAAAAAATTTAAAAATACACGTATCAATGAACATTCCTGTATTACCGGATAGCGAAAGGAACGGTGTATTAAAATTTCAGTACGTTATTTTTAAAACTGTATTTAATTTTATGTTTCATTAACAGAGCACGCGCTGCAAATGATATAAAATGAACAGATCATATAAAAAAATCGTAACTGTATCAAGAATTGACAAAATTAACAAAGTAAACCATATATTTATACGTGTAATAAATTGTGTCCTTATCTGATAAGAGGGCATACTCTGTACATTTGATTATAAAATTCTTAACCAGCACGATCATACTCGTTCCGGGATAAATTTATATAATTTTTTAAATACGTGTATACATTGCGCTTCTGCAGTAAGGTGTACCATTAAAAAACGCGTGTATATACATATATGTATAAATCTGAATAGAAAAAGAAGATAGAGCACGTTATTAATTGTATCATTGGTTAGTTAAAATGTTATAAACAGTTCGAAAGAAATAATGCTGCATTTAAAAGCTGATATGGCATTTATTGTTTAACGTAAAATTAAGATAATGATATAAATAGTAATACTCCATAGTGCCGTACAAGTTAATTAACGCTACTCGTTCAAATATTTATACATCGAAATCATCATGGAAGATCCAGTTTTCAGTAGAAACGTTGACTAGAGATATAACTAGATATGCCTTTGTTCTTGAGGCCACGAAAAATTGGGGTCTGGGGACCCTAGATAATTAGTAGAAAACAGCAATGTCGACACCTATTTCCGTTTTACTCGTTTATCTTTTTCCAATGCAGTGTTTAGTCTACCTTTTTCCCGCCGATCGTTAGAAAATACTAAATTGTTTGTAAGACACAAGAAGATTTTGATAGCATTTAATTAATCGTATAAAGTTGTCAAAAGTTTGCTGTCGCAAGCATTTTTACTGTTGGGAAATGGCGACTGTAAAATTTTCTAGATAATAAGTTTGATAGATTTTTTTGAAACTATTATTTCTTTTATTATTAATTGTCAATATTGTCCATTTCACTATGTTCAAACGTCGCGTATACAATACTACAAATTTCATTTAGAAGTTATTGATTTAAAATTGTTGCATTAGATCAGAGGGTGAATCGCTCCTCGAGTACAAAGATTTAAAATGCTGCAGTATGAAGTATTTCATAATTTTATGCCGAAACATATATGTAGATCATTCTCGATCCACAGATTCATATATCCTCGAGAACAAAGGCACGTGTTATGCCTGTAGTCACGGGTAGAAACACATATATTCTCATTTTCCAATAACAAAAGTATGCCCTCACTATCGAGAAAACGCACAGTTACAGATGCCTTATCGTGGTTAATCTCGTTTAATCCTTACAATAAAGGCAATAGCCTTAACTTAAATAGTTATTTGTGAACTATAAACTCTGTTTGGCAGAACTTAACATAAGCGTAGTTAATTAGTCTCAGTCTCACTTGAAGAACATTACGCACGAAGACCGGACTTCAACGGGATACTGGCGTTCGAGTGACTTCTCGTCGTTATCGATATTATTCCCATTGATAAAAACCACTCCGTTTTGTCGTTACAACGAAATACGTTCGTTCCGATCAACATGGGTTGTTGCATCTCGTTTCAGCAACGAACGATTCACGCTCGTTCACGCGTTTGTCTCGAAACGCGAAAGGATAGACACGAAAATATTCATATAGAGTATCTCGCGAATGAAAACAACGCAATACTTAAAGTTATCTTTGGCGTTAATTAATGATCGAGCATATTGCATGTTGATAAGATTGTTTAACCACTAAATGTAATGCATACGTGTATGTACACCTTAAGACGTATCGTTCTATACTCTTTCTCTCAATCATACTTCTTGATCTTGCGCGTCTCGCACGTCTCGAAATCGCGCGTTTCGAGACAGCTCGTTAACGCCAGGTTTGCGGAATGCGTAAAAATGTCTTAGATTTTTTTATTTTCAATGACGAAAATTATTAAAAAAACTTCTGTCGTGACGCATTTAATCATTCGTCGAGGTTCAAAATTTTTCTATAAACTTTTTCATGTACACTTAATTCTCTTTTTACACGATAGATACGTTCCCAAAAAATTCGTGTAAAAAGAGAATTAGGTGTAAACAATATCAAAAAATTCTTGTTAGAGATCCTGCAGCAACTGCACTTCTTATTTCTTTTTCATCTGTCTTAATAGTCTGGACTGTTGCTTTCCGCGACAGTGTATATTTAACACTAGGTTTACGGGACCCGTCAAAATGCCGGATCTTAGGTTTCTCATTTTCAATTGCGAAAATTATTAAAAAGCTTATGTCGAAATGAATGTTAACCATCGTCGAGATAAAGAATCTTTCTATAAACTGATATACGCATTATTCATTGTTTACGTCTTTTCATAGTTCACTTTCTATTTAGTGAAATTGTGATATAAAATTCCGTGTTGTAGGAGGGCTACCTGTACTTGATTTTCACTTTAGACATAAGTGGTTATTGAACGTCGGAAAATCTGGCGGTGAATAAGCTGTCGAAACGCGCGATTCAGACTCGTTAATGCCGATAATTAGGAATATTGTTACAACTGGCCCTTTGTATCTTGTAGAAATTACTAAGAGTCTCGTCTCTCTAAACATCGTTATAGTACGTTTAAAAATCGTCCGGATTCTGTGTATAATAGAGATCTCGTAAGAAAAATTGTTTACGCATAGAAACAAGTACAATGGCGGATAAAGGATAAATCCGTAACTATGAAAGTGTACGTAGAAACCTTATTTGGTACAAAATCGTTCTGCGAGCAACGAGTATTATAAAAAAGAATTATACTTTTACCCCGATTAGGGTATTCTCGTGTACGTTTTGTCTCGTCTTTATGGAAATTAGAATGCGTATGGTACATAGTATACATTAATCAAACGATGTTTCTCGATGATGGCAGTAAACGATTCTCAATGTTCATTCCACGATCCGACGATCATGTTTAACTATACAATTCGTGGTAACACAGCATGACTAGCGATACGTATACGATCTATCTAGAACTATACAGTAGTTGTCGATTATACTCGTGCGTGATTCATCGTTCCGTCTCTAAATTGACTTGTTTCCTAACGTTCCTCTCGACCGATGTTGCGATCAACGTTCATCTCCATTTTATAAACGGCTGCACTTTGGTGCCCATTTTTTGTGATTATTTAATCGAGGCATGGGCTGTGTGGGCGTGCTATCATCCCCAAAAACGGAAGACTATATTTATGAATTTGAAAATTATTTTGTTTTCAAATTTCCACCTTTCCAGATTTTCATATTTTCAAATTTTCATATTTCCGAATTTCCACCTTTTCAAATTTTCATATTTCCGAATTTCCACCTTTTCAAATGTTCATATTTCCGAATTTCCACTTTTCGAAATTTTCATATTTTCAAATTTCCAAATTTCCACCTTTTCAAATTTTCACATCCACCAATTTTCATATTTATAATTTTCCATGTTTTCAAATTTTCACATTTCCACATTTTCACCTTTTTAAATTTTCATATTTCTGAATTTACACCTTTCCAAATTTTCATATTTTCAAATTGTCACATTTCCAAATTTCCACCTTTTCAAATTTTCACATCTACCAATTTTCATATTTCTAATTTTCCATATTTTCAAATTTTCAAATTTTCACATTTCCACATTCCCACATTTCAAAACTTCTAAATTTCTAATTCAATCTTCCAAGTACTCAAATTTCTCAGCTTCTAATTCTCAAACTCCCAAATTCTCAGCAACCCAAATTCCTAAAAATCCCAAATTTTCAGACTGTTTATTTTGCAACTTCCAAATTCACAATAACCGAAATTCGAAAACTGGAAATTTGCGGAGGTTCTATTCTCACCACCATAAAAAACTACAAACTTAATCTAGGTTCCCAAATAAATCCCATATACACTTGCCCCAATATTAGCCCATACCCGATACAATCGAATGACATTGACAGTACCGTTCACCGATTACAAAACGTTCCACGTGTCTCATGAACGACTCGACTCGCAGTTCTTAAATAAAATACAGTTTCAGATGTATAGATTCGATTAGCAAGATTCCAACGAGATTTGAAAATATCTAAAGTAGTTGTCGGTACTTTCACGTGAGTATAGTTGTTGATTGGTCGTGGTAAATGGCGACGCGAATAAAAATTGCGAAAAACGCAACGGCAGTATTCGAATGAGACGCGTAGCAGTCAATCGGACAATTTGTGGACAAAACATGACAACGCACCGAGAAAAATGTTTAACCGTATACATACTGTTCTTTACAATCTGCAATTTCGTTTAGGTTTGTTCCATTTACAAAATGTCGTAGTTCAAGTACATTCTTATATCGAATACTTCTTTAACTAAATCGGATATTATCGCGTTTGGATTAATGTTAAACGTTTTTCTCAGTATTCTAGAGTGAGCAAACGTTTGTGTGTGTGTGTGTTTTTTTTACAACGAACATCCCTGGTTAGTCTGATTTGCATACGAAGTTACTTTTACGTTAGTACATTATTATTTCTACACGGTTCGTCGATTTGTTTCGTCGCTTCTCGAAAAACCAGAGTCTCTCGTAGACATTCCGCGTGACTAGACAGTCTTCACTTTTTCTGCATCGTTGACGCAAACATTCTCGCTAAACTTGTCGAATCCCCATCAAACGTGTATAGTGAACTCTTGTCTCTCCTGTTCTTTCCTCTGCTGGTACCTGGAACGGAACGAACGTGCCGATTATATCGCCTAATCTATCAAGCTGATGGTAAAAATGACTAGTATAATGTGCTCGATATCGTTACTGATTTGATTCGGATAGACTTTATTCTCGTGAAGTATACTGCGTTCGTAATATACAAATAACGAACGGAAGTATTTTGCGTTAGTAATAATCAGGTAATGAATACAAGTGTTTGTAACATGGAAATAATGAAGAAAATTGTACTGTGTCAGTAACATCTTGATAATGAATAGAAACAAAAAGGTGACAGTTTCTGGTGTTTTGTTGAGCAATAATTTTAATAAGACTTATTTGTAAATGTCTAGCAATGCCTTAGGAAAATCAGAGTTACATCAAAAAGTGATGTGAGATATTCACTATAACAATTTTCAAATTTCCACCTTTCTAAATTTTTACATTTACAAATTTTCACATTTACAAATACTCACATTTACAAATTTTCACCTTTTTGCATTTTCACATCTACCAATTTTCATATTTCTAAATTTCCATATTTACAAATTTCATATTTTCAAATTTTCAAATTTTCAAATTTTCAAATTTTCAAATTTTCAAATTTTCACATTTACAAATTTTCATATTTTCATATTTTCATATTTTCAAATTTTTACATTTCCAAATTTACAGATTTCGAAATTTTCAAATTTCCACATTCCAAATATCAAAATTTCCAAATATCCACATTTTCAGGTTCTCACCTTACGAGCAAAGAAAGTTCAAATATTATAGGTATTCTATATTCGATGCTCCTCGATTACGTAGATTATAATTGCATGTGAATTTTACATATGAGCGTATACAAAATTTTAATAAGACTTATTACGTTGAAACTGCGAGTGCGTCACGAGGCAAAATAAACACAAATGTATGTCAAGGGAGAAAGAGAGGGTGTAAGAATTAATACAGTAGCATTAAGGTATTCGGAAGCCTTCTTTCAGCGTACACACGAGCAAGAATGAATCCGAATGAATGAAATGAATCTTAACTTGGTAATCAGCTTACTACGGTCTACGGAGGTTCGTGTCGATACCTAGCGAGCATAGATTCGACGGCCTCGATCGGTAGTCTACCCAGGCTGCCACCGTGACGGATTCCCGCTGATAGACCCTGCCAGTCTCGATCACGATCACGATCACGTTCACCGCGATCCCGATCACGATCACGATCGCACTCTACGTCGCTCAACTCGCGACTGTCGCTGAACCCGCTTGGCGGCAACAACGTCATATCCTCTACCGAACTGCGCAAAATACGTTTGCAGAAAGTCTTAGGGAAATGATATTTGTGTACACATCAATTTGCACGATTACTGTTCGTACACAGTTCGACCGGTTTAAGGGTATACGTCATACATTGCAACGAATGTACTTAGGTAGTGTATATCGCTGTTTTCTCAGGCAGATCGGTGGTATCTTAAGAGGGATTTGGGGATTTTAGTTTTCAGATTTTGGGATACAGGATTTTCGTAGTTTGGAAATTTGACGGATGGAACTTTGGTGATTTCGAGTTTGGAAGGGTGCAACCTTGGGAGTAGTAGGACTTTGGAAAATTGGGACCTTGGGAGGGTGCAACCTTGGGAGAAGTAGGACCTTGGAAGTTTGAGACCTTGGAAGAAGTGAGACCTTCAGAGGTTGCGACCTTGGGGCAAGTGGAACATTGAAAGATTAGGAACTAGAGAGACTGGGACTGTGGGAGATACCAACTTTGGAAGTGTAGGATTTTGGGACAGTGGGACCTTGCGAGAATTGAGACCTTGACAGAGTAGAATCTTGGAAAATTGCAACTTTGGAAGAGTTGGAACCTTGGGAAAATTGAACTTTGAATAAGTGGAACATTGGGAGTTTGGACCTTGTGAGAGTAGAATATTGGTAGAGTTACAACCTTGAAAGAGTTGGGATGATGGGAGATTGGGACCCTGAAAGATTGAGAAATTAAGTGATTGGGTCTCTGAGAAAATCCAACCTTGGAAGTGTAGAATCTTGGGAAAGTTGGGACCTTCGAAGAGTGGAACTCCGACAATCAGAAGAATAATAACCTGTATACACTTAAACCGTATTTCCAATTATTCGCAATTAATCAATATATCCAAATTAATTTGGCGACATGCAAATTTTACGTACACTAATAATATTCGTAACAGATAATGATGATGATGACATGACTCTACCATATGAATTATTGAGTCAAATAGAAGAACGTAACTTCTTCTTAGGAAAGCATATTATTACAAAATGCGTATAGAGTGCGTAACTGTTTAAAAGATTAAATCGATCTTTCCTATGGTATATGTACATTCTTCCATTATTGATTTCTCATCGACACGAGACTGCATAAGACCGTGATACAAATACTGAATATAATCAGGAGACTGAGTGCTATGTGGAAACAAACAAACCTTGGCTACCTGCGAGTGGACCGGCTCGGTTGTCGGCTTCGTCGTCTCGCAAGCGAAGGTGAACCTTCGTTGTTGGACTCCGTACTCGACTCCACTCCTCGTGAGAATACATCTGTCAAAAAATTTCTATTTCACTTCTTTTTCCTTACATTTACATTGCACAAATTCTTCGAACTTAACTCCTTAACATATAATATCCACAGCGGTTATAATCAATGCTGATTGGTACACTTAACTAATAAAGAGGGATAAAATATTAAACTGACGATTTATTATTACTACAAAAATAAAATAATCACATTAGCCAACTCCTTTAAGATGTTGATAACAAATAACGAATATGGACAACTAAATTCTACCCTCGACAGGAATTTTTCTTGATTTATAGTTCCATGCTGTTCAGATTAGAGTGAAACCCTTAAATTAAATGATCCTGTATTTCTTACTGGTCTAATGCTAAACTATCCAAGCGGTCAAATGACAATTTTATAAATTCCCTATTTCAAACAACAAAATTTATTCAGATGGTTTTCTTGAAATCTGTGCTGATTCTGATCAAGATAATGCAGTAATATGTGTATTTATTTATGCTTCATCGTTTGTTATTTCATCTCCGATGAAACTATCAAACTGATCACATTTGGACTCTAGATTAAGTAACGATGATCGAACAGTACTATAAAGCTGAGGATTAAGTCGAATATTTGCGTTTAATTAACACATTCTCGCCGTCATGTACCACCAGTGGCTCACGGCTGGTTAAATATACTCTATGCAACATATACAATATATTTTATATAAACATGTATAAAAAATGTGCCGACGGGAACGTGTTAATTATGTCCTTTTAGTGGCGATGTCGAAGAATACCTCTGCAAGGTTTCACTGGAACTCTGTAACTAGGTCCGGCGCATTCTCCGCAGGGGCTTCCGGACGTGTCGCTTCCGGAACCCTGACGACTGGAGCGCAACTTGCTCTCCGCTTCGGCGATGCTCGGGAAGTATCGTTGCTTGTGCCACCTTGGCGTTTTAGACCTGCGCGTGAAAGAACACCAGAAAGACGAAGAGAAAAGGGTCAGGGAGTAGGGCATCAAGCATCGTGCGAGGGATCGGGTTTGCTAAATTACGTGACCAGCTGCGAGTGCTCGAAAGAAAACGGTTACCTTTCGAAGTCCACGCTGGACCTCTCGTAATCGATGGTGTTGATGTCCTCGTTCTCTAAATGGCCGAATGTCTTAAATTGCATGGTGTAGTCGAGTGTGGCTGTCGTCACCGAACGATTCTCTCGTCCTGGCACGCTGAACGTGGCGTACGGACTAATTTCATACATTTCTGTAAAAAATAATCGGGTGTTACTAGTCGAGTCGTTTATGATACTATTATAATCACTCAAGCAAGTTCTCGTAAAACGAACCAGATCCGTGATCGTTGGACTTGTGGTTCTCTTGCTTCACGGGCGAACTGGTGTACACCTGATGATTTCTCCTGTTGTCTCGTTCGGCCGTCGACTTCAGCTGCATAGTCGACATGCAGCTAGAAAGATGATGATGTTGCTGATGCTGCTGTTGCGTCTGAACGAGCCCCAAGCCGGACTGCTGATTCTGTTGCTGTCCAGGTAGGATCTCACCTAAGTAATTCGCCCTGAAGACATACGAAAGCGTAGTGTATACATAATCATATATATTTTTACATATTCGTATATATGAATATATTATTTGTAGTGAAAAGTGAAAGGGAATAAATTAACATACCTGCCACTGCGTTTCAGCATCACGTATCCCAAAATAGCGGCTGAGACGATGAGTACTATGGCGCAGATGAGAGGTACGACCACGTAGAGCACTTTCTGGTTAGGTATAGCCTTCTTCACGTCGTCCTCCATGATGAGATCGTTCGGAGGACCGATGCTGACCCCGCTGAGCGTGGTAGTGGCGAATTCCATCTGCGTCTGGGTGGAACCAGCGTCGTTGTGGGCTGTCAGCCGTAAATTGTACCAGGAGGCAGTCTTCAGGTCTCGTATAACTAGATTCTCCGTGGCTCGACTCGCTACCAAAATCCACGGCTCGGTGTTGATGCGTCTCTTGTACTCTACGGTGAAGTATTGTATGGGGCAGCCTCCATTTGGCCAGGACAACAGGTTCAACTTCACGGACGTTCCGTTGGCGGAGATGATGTCCCGTTCCTTCGGGAGTAACGGAGCTGCGAAGGCGATTAAATGATGCAGACGATTGAAGACACTTGGGTAGGGTTTTTTAATGTGTAGGGTGAGTGTGTGATGAAATCATGTGAAGAATCTTAATTTTGTTTCGTTCTCCCGCTCGCGTTCATACATCTTATTTCAAGCTCGGTCACACGGTTCCAAACATTCTTCCCAGTCACTCGATCTGTATAACTCGGTCATAAACACTGCTAATTCACAATCTCTCGCAAACCCTGCACTTGTTACTGTAAATAACGGGAAATTACCAGTTCCTTTAGTTGTGGCACTGATGAGAGGACTGGGGTCTCCTGTGCCCACACGATTGTGTGCTGTTAAGTGAGCCAAGTACGAGGAACCGCATTTCAGACCTGATAAGATGAACTCAGTTTGCTCTGGAGATAACGCGATTTCCTCCCAACCACCTTGGTCCCTCTTGTAACTTAACACGTAACCTGAAGAAAACGACAGATATTGATTTTGCTGCGACTCTTTCGTACCGGGATTTTGGAATCGATGTTTACCTTGAATAGTGGCACCACCGTTGTTTGGATGGTTCCATCGGAGTCTGATGCTATTCGTTGTGGTGTACTGAAGTTCTAAGGTTGGCGCCCTAGGGGGCATCACGACCACCAGGGTATAAGTAATGAAATCGTCACCGAACAGGTTGCTGGCTGAGCAAGTGTAATTCCCTGCCACTGACTGTTCTAATCCTGAAATTTAATCGTGTACCCGAGAAGTTGGGATTTGGAAACGATAGCATTTTGAGAGTTGAATATAGTGGGGTTGTTATGTGTTGAGATTTTGGGATCTTGCGGCTTTAGGGCTTTGAGATGTTGAAGAGTTTGAAGGATACAATCTTATTGAGATTCTGTGACCTTGAGAGATTGGGATCTCGAGCGATTAGAATCATGGGAGATTGATACCTTGAAATACTAGAACCTTGTTAGTAAGTAGGACCTCGTATATTTTAAGACTATGAATTTTGCTATTTTCAAAACTAATGCATCCCACTCGCACAAAACTCAACAAACTTGCAGATAATATCACGCATAATATTATACAAACTAACCACGAATATTAAGATGGCCATCAGCAGTTAGTTCATAATGTCGACCAGTAGATATTTGGCCATTTCGGTATGTCCAAATTGGGCGAGGTGTAGGGTTGCCAACGACCAAACATGACAACATAATGGACGATTTGATGGCTCTTCTCAGATGTTGCGAAAACGACGCCACTCTAGCTGGAGCTTTAGATCAATCGAATGAATATCTAGATTCCCCGAAAAAGAACCAAACATAAATTGTATAATACCGATACCTCTGGTATTTGTAGTTTGCGTTACTGTAGTGGTTGGCTCTCCCTCTCCCAGTCCTGTCGTCGCCGACACCCAAAACTCGTACACTTGCCTTAAATAGTTTCTTAAAATTATTACTTACGTCGATACTTTATAAAAATCAAATAAATTACCTCTCAACTAGGCCTCTCAGTTCCATAGTGAGGGTATCTGTGGGCGATGATGGAGGTTCGTGCATGGTGTGGGTGTTGTGGTTGCTGGATCCAATTTCCCTGCTATAAACCGTGTACTTGGAGACGTTCCCATTGGGTTGCAATGGCGGCAACCACGAAACCAATATACTTTCCGCCGTTAATGCTAAAGCCTTGATGCCAGCTGGTGGACCTGGAACTGCAGAAGAAAAATCCATTTTATCCATCCTTGAAGAAGCTCCACGATTTTCTCTGCCTTGTTACAATTTCCTTTTTACTTCAATCACAAATTCTACTTTAGAAATGAACACGTTGCGGCGTATTCATAAAATCATTAGGCCATTGGGCTTATTTTTAACTTTTACAAAATTCATGATCAACACTAGTCTTTTCCAGCTGTGTTTTCAAATTTTTTAATTTATTGGGTTTTTCGAGAGCCAGCAAGATTCATTACTTTATGCCTGTCAAACAGTTAGGCAAACGATTTCGTATATTTTATTTTAAGTCATATTGACCTAAGGAGTATGGTAAGGGCAGTTCCTGCCCACTTTCCAAAAATTTCCACAAGCAATGAAATATTGTAATTTTAGCAACGTCGTTTGCCCACCCTCAGCAACAGGATTCAATATCAATTGTCCCTACCATCCTCTTCCGTCGTACAGAAAATTGGCGGACTTAAAACTCCATCCCCTGCTCCGGTGTACGCCAGCACCCTAATCGAGTAATTTGTGTATTTGTACAGAGTGTGCAGGTAGGTTTCTACGCTGGATGTCTTCTTCACTTCTCCGACCGTGGAAATATCCACTGAAAAGGAACATTAATAGAGACTAGTATTATGTTACATTTACTAAACGTCTACGAAACACTTCGCAGTGTTTCGTTAAATTCTCTTCCTCAAATTGGTTTCAAGAGCACTTACTATTGTCGGTGGGCACTGGCCTATAGTAAACCTTGTAACCCTGAATGATTCCGCCATGTTGATGAGGCGGTGGTGCGCTCCAGGAAACCTTCACACTTTGTGAAGACAGTGGAACGCAAGCTACCTGAGTCGGAGGTGTTTCCGGCACTGACAAAATAATTGTAATTTGATTTACTTAAATATGACTGTCGTTCGATATTGAGATATCGGCGAAAATCGATGTTCTCTCACCTCCCTCCTGCGTTGTTCCGACAATCGGGACGCTAGCCGGACCGCTGGCTATACTGTTGAAAGCTCTGATCGATATATCGTACTTCGTGAACTTTCTGAGACCGGTGAGTTGCACCTTCGTAGTCGCCCATCCGTTCACGGTCAAACTTTTGCTCTGGTTCACACCTGACGTCGAAGATGAATGCTCCGACCATGTCACTATGTAGCCCAATAGATCTCCGTTACAGGACTCTTTCGGCGGCGGCTGTGAATCAATTTTTATATTTTTATATTCTTCGATTTCAATGGCCCAGCAGTACTACACCAGAGTCTTTTCACAATGTGTCAACATTGTCCTCTGTTTCGATAGAAACTTTTGGGTTTTACTATAAAAATATTTTTATCAGACATATTTCTTTATATATCGGTATTATTTAAATATCTGTAATTAACCCTTTAAATATCTCAATTAGAATTAGTTAACAAATTAATCAATTGGACACGCATTGATTGATCTACAAATTCATTTTTGTCAATCAGACACGCATTGAACGGTGATCTACAGATAGTTTAGATATACAACATATGGATTGATACACGACGTGTGGTTATGTAACGTGTCGATATGTAGCCTGTGGATATTTAAGCTGTGGGTATCTGACACATGAATATTTAACGTGTGAATATCTAACATACGGATATCTAAAGTCTTCATATCCGAAACAGAGCAACATCGAACCAAATAACAAGAAACTTTTACCTGCCAGCTAACCATAAGTTCTCCAGGTCCAGCAGACTGAACTTTGATGTTCTGTGGCGGTTCAGTAGGGGCTGTCACACAAAGAATAACGCAACAATGAAAGAAAATGAAATAAACGATTGTAAACTTGTATAAAACTATTTCCATACCTTCCTCCTGAGTTTTCGCTACCACAGTATCAGTGGGTATGCTAACGTCTATCGAATTTATAGCGAATATGCGAAATGTGTACGTTTCAGCCGGATGGAGTCCACCCACAAGAGCCACTTCCTGATCGCCGCTGGTTGTTTCGAACGGGGACAAACCTGTAAATATTTGATAACCGTATGATCAGAAATATGGTACATTCGCAATCTCCGAACCGGAGGTTGTGTTATATCGCAGCCTAAAGAATTAAATTTGTAAGACCTTCCATTCTATATGCAGCGTTGTTATCACGATATGAATATTAATCGTTCGCGGTAGAATATTCCGGAGAATGGAAGCTATTGCACGTATAATTGATCATTGGACCGAACTCATTGATAAATCCATAAAAAATGAACGTATTATTGATTACTCGGCTACGTATCATACTCGGAGTAAATTGACAATTAAGTTACCGAGAATTTTGTTCAAACAAATACATACATTAACTGAATTGCCTCTGATATACATCTATACATCGAAGAAAAATGTACGTTTTATTTAACGCAAAAATTTCGATGAAAAGCAAACAGTTTGTCCGTAGTAATTAATTGACGAATTATTAATTAAAGATTCAGATATGTATCAATTGTTCGCGGTCTCGTTCGTAAACTGGTATTCTAAATAGACGTGAAATGGATTTACGTACCATTCTGAGTGGGATGGATGGCGTTTCCGCTATTAGAACTTCCGGGTGTGTAAGTGACATTGTGCGATTTCTCGTGGTTCCAATCATCCTCCAAACCGTGATTCAACGACCGATACTGAATAACGTAATTTCGTATCGGACTGTTCCCGTCGAAAGCCCTCTTCCATAGCAATCGTATCGATCGCGAGCCGATTTCTATGACTTCCAACGAGGCTGGTGGATCCGGCCTCTCTGTATTCGACAAGTAAACACAATTAAACCATCAATTGCGTGAGGCTGAATTAATTTCGTTCGTGATCGCCGAATATTTTTCATCGCATAAACCTTCGTTTGTATCTATTCGATACTTTTGTGTATATACATTATGGTAACACATTCCATACAGTGTTAATATTGATATTAATAAGATCACTATTTACGACATCTTTCATTCGACAAATTGGAGCAATTGAAATATAGTACATTTTAAGTAATACTTTAGGGATGAAATTTGGAACAAAAAGATCCTCCACAAATTTTTTCTTAGATTATTTACTGAGTTAGTCACAGCTAAAATCTTATATGTGATGAAGTTTTCTGCGCTCATACTACATCTTCCTTTTCATATTGATTAATAAATACAGGAACAAATTCATCCTCTGCGATATTAACTAATACAGGACATTCTATATGTATACATAGCCATTAACAGTTGAAGTGGATCAATCAGATGATTATAGAACTATTACACAGATGTAGTATGTAATGAAGTTCCTTATACTCATCATACGTCGTACTTCTTATATTAATAAATAAATAAAGGAATAAATTCATCCCCTGCGATATTAATTAATACAGAACACTCTATATACATTATATGAGAATATATTGAATTTATGTTGCATTCTATTTTTTACAAGGAGTTCCTATCTAGTATCCTTCGAGTAGGAAAATAATACCTTGAACAGCTAAATAAATAAGATGCTCGCTTCTTCCATAAGCATTGTCAGCTGTACACCTGTAGACACCTGAATCCTGACGATCGCTGCTGCCGATAGACAACTGCGATTTGAATCCATTATCGGTCTTCATTTGACTGATGCTCAGCCTATGGGTGTTCGTATCCAAACGATCACTATTGTGCATCCATTGCACCTCTATGGGATTATCACCGATCACGGTGCAGTCCAAGGTCACCGACTCTCCGCGACGTATCGTCACGTTTTTGCTCTGGAACTCGAATCTTGCCGGTTCTGAAAAGCAACATAGAATCAGTGACTCGACAAACTCACTTGCAAATACAATATTTGTTATATCAGCATCCTTAGTGTCACTGATATCAAATTATAGTAGATGTAAATATAGATGTACTATATCATCATATCATCAGATCGATATAGATACAAATAATAGTTTTAGGAGCTCGAGTTTAATACAGAAATTGGGCTCACTGAAGTAATGTTCTATGAATCTGGCAATACCACAAGTTTATAACTATAAAGTTTGATCTTGGAAATTTAACCACTTGTACTTTCATGACGGTGACACGTGACGCGCTCACAGTTCGAACATGAATTTCACTCGAACTTTGAATACGTTTCAATTTGAAGTTTGTGGTCAATTATAATCTGCAAGAATACCCGACCACAAAATTTGCATAAATTTTCGTCATTTTTTGTAACATTGTAGATACGAGTAGTTGGTTCTGACTGATGAATCTGACAAATAAATTATAAGATAAAGGGTTAATTTGTATCGCATACTACAACTTGGTATGTACTTTCTATATTTGAAAATGTCACTTTAATCGTGTCCCATCAATAAGGTCGCGTTAACTGATCGCTTGGGTTCGGGCGCGATTAGTTATCACGATAGTTGGTTTCTAGGAGTGAACCATCGAAAAGAATCATTGTGCAGCGAATGTCGTCATTGTAGTTCAGAACCATGTATGACTATGCTTTGTTCTTTTATTCTAAAACAATATAATAAGATTTCGAGCTGCAGGTAATTAAAGGATGTGGCTATTCACACACACACAGTATTACCAGGCTATTTATGTACACAGTTCGCTATTTATACATATCGTATGTATACACGTTAGCAAGTTTAATAAATAAAAGTATAATTATTTGAAATTGCGTAGTCTTTAACAAAATTTTAATTTCAGTAGTTGTGCACACATACTGTATGTATAAATAGTCAGCGTGTCCACATACTGTATGCACAACTAACCAATTGTGTACACATACTGTATGTATAAATAGCCAATTTTGTACACATACCGTATGTATAAATAGCCACATCCCTAATTAAACATAAAATACCGCTGCACGATGTATTTCGTCCTGGTTGACGTTTCGCACCTGAATTTCACAAACTCGGGGATATATCACTCGTTTGTGGGGGGATACGAATGATCGGTTAACGCGAAATTAATCGAAAAAGATGTTCACCATGAACGGATACGTAGATCACTTTGCTGAGGCCGGACCCGATGCCGTTATTGGCCCGGCATAGATAGTGACCCTCGTCCTGGGGTCCTGCGGACGCCGTCCACAAAGATCCATTTGGCAATATGGTTAGCCTGCCATCGACCAAGGGTTGATAATCGTTGGAACTTCTACCCTTGGCACGCAGCCACGTGACACGAGGTGGCGGGAACCCCTTCGCCTCGCAATGAACGTTCAACGGGTTGCCGAGGAGGGTTGCCACGTCTTGCGGCTCAAAGATCCATTGCGGTGGCACTTTGACCAGAAGTTCGGCCGTGTGGTTCACTTTGGCCGCGCTGTTCGTCGCCACACAAGTGTACTTGCCGCTGTGGCTCGAGGATAGTTCCTTGAAAACGAGCAGACTGAAGAACTCCGCCACCCGCTCTTCGATCTGCGAACAGGGGATGCGTATAAGCTTGCGGCTACTGCGGTCCGCTCGTGGAAATTTAATTACCCTAGAGTTTCTGATGCTGTAGGCAACTCTTTTTTTTAACTTGGTAGTGCAGGAAGTCGATTAGGTTGGGGGAGTGTTGGGATCCTGGGGAAGACGCGGTTGCGCTAATCTCGAGGCGATTTGATTTGGAAATTTTGGGTCTGCGAAGCTTTGGGAAGATAGAAACGCGGGTTACTGAGAATCTGGTGTGTTTTGCCCTTTGGGAATATGGAAATTTGTGGTTTTTTAAATATTGGGAATATGGCAACTTGGAATCATGGCAATTTGGGATTTTTGTCATTTGTGAATTTGGGAATTTGAAGATTTGGGGATTTTGAAATTTTGGAAATATAAAAACTTGGGATCCTGGTAACCTGGGTTTTTCATCATTTTTGTATCTGGGAATCCCGAGAATCTAGGGCTTTTGTCATTTGTGAATTTGGTAATTTGAAAATTTGGTGTTTTTGAAACTTTGGGAACATGGAAACTTGGGATCCTAGGAACCTAGGGTTTTTGTCATTTGTGTATCATGGAATTCCAAGAATCTAGGGTTTTTGCCAATTGTGAATCTGGGAATCTCGAGAATCTAGAGTTTTTGTCATTTGCAAATTTGGGAATTTGAAAATTTGAGGTTTCTGAAAGTTTGGAAATACGGAAACTTGGGATGTGGTGTTTAAATAGAAATTTTAGAATTTTGGGATTCCTGTCATTCGAGAATATGGATATTCGGGCTTTTAGGAAATCGAGCTCTTAGGAAGCGAGAATCGATTACTAACTACGTTAAAAGCTTGAGTGCCTTGTTTAAGAACGTACACGTAAAAGCGATGGCAACGGTTCTCCGTCTTTCAGCCAGGAGAAATAGATCGGAAGATCGCCGGAAGTGACGCTGCACGTGACCTGAGCTCTGCTTCCTTCTTGCAGGTTCGCGGGAAAATTAAACGGACTCATAACTGGAGGACCTAAAACGAACACAATCGATAATTAACTAAAAAATTTCCACTCTCTTAAAATTTGTTATTATCGTCAACAACGAAGAACGCAACAAACTTTCAAGATAAAGCATTCGACCAAATACTTTGCAAGTGTGCCTATAACAAGTAAATTTGTATTCGTTATTAATCGTTCGCAATGCAATATCGCAAAGGGAAGTATGCATTTTAAGAGTTGCAAAAAAATAGGCTAATTATTTCCGCTCAGAACGTATCAATGTTCATCCACGTGTTCGTCAGTCGACCTAACATTTCTTACTGCAGACGTATCCTGACAAATGAGAAAAAGTTGAAAGTTAACGCTACACGAATTTTTCCGGGCGTGCAATTCCCTTCTTTTAGCCGGTGACTTTCTTGTGAATGTAAGCTAGACGACCGTGAAGAAAGAGAAACAAAAACCTGTTTCTCGTTAAAACGGGTACACGCGTATATATGTACGTAATGTATATAAAAGGCATTTGCGGTCTTCCTACCTTTCAGAAAGTGTAACTTCTACATCATATAAATTCATTTTCGTTTCATATAATTAAGTTCGTTTATAAATGTCCGCTGCACAAATTATAATATACTGTAAGCTTGAAATTCTACTGACGAATTTATAGAATCGTCATTCGTTCAGAAATACAAGATGTCCGATGATTTGTATGTAACTGTAAATTGTGGAAAAATATTTGTCAAATTATTATAAATGAATTGTGAAAAAATTTGCATACGATGTCTAATCAAGAGTGTCCTTTGACATTTAATATAAAGCAGATATATAAAATATTTCATGCACAATGAACAACTTAACTAATGATTTATGTACAACAATATACATATAAATAATGGCTTAAATAATGAACATATATTAATAAATACGGCTGAATGCAAAATGAAAAATGACACAATACGAACCGCAAAATATCTCAACCTCTCGAAGTAAAAAGGTCCGAAGAATACAGAATGGCATAATTAATATAATGTAAAGTAAAATATATCTTAAATATTGCCTAAAATATATCTAAGTTATACAAACAATGAAGAATATTTGGCATAAAGGAAAAGACAATTTTCGGATAAAACAATTCACATAGTCTGCTTAAAAACAAAATGATAACTTAAGAAGTAACCGAATATAAGTAAATACAAATTAAGAAATAATTTGTACAAGTTAACACAAAGTAAATAATCACTTACATCGAATAAAAATCTTAACACTTAATAAAAAAAACTTAACGCAAACTAAAAATAAGCTCAACGAAGATAAATATTCGCATATCAATCGTGGCGACTCGAACGTCCATATTTCAACTTTTCTCGCCACAAAATTAATGAAACGAGCTTTGTCCTCTTCGCGGGTACTTTCACAGGATGAAGGTACTTACTACTGACGGTAAGTCGAATATCTCTGCTTGCAGTTTCGCCGGATCGAGCACGGATCATGCAGGTGTAAGTTCCGGCATCGTTAGGATCCACATTGGCGATAGTAAGATGTCCTTCGCCATCGACACGATGCCTTATGTCAAGGGGCAATTCAACCCCGCCACGGGCCCAATCGACCGACGTGATAGGATAACCCGAATAAGGACAGGCTATGGTGGTATCGACACCGGCAATCGCGCGGACTGGTCCTATCGATCGTATATACGGTGGACCTGGAATTATTAATCGACCTAAAATACCTATTCACGTTCCGAAACACCCTTTCATTCCCTGTTTCACTCTTCTAATAGATAACTATAGAGTGTGTCAATTGGTTATCCGCGAAACTTCGTTTTAACCCCTTTACACATAAAAATATTTTTACTGTTGGCAACTGTAAAATTTTCTGGTCGGACAGTTTGATATATTTTTTTATTATTAACCCGCTAACCCGGAGAATAGATTTTTGTTCAATTTTTTTTTTTTGAGAAAGTCGTTAACAATATGATGGCACGTTAATCACTGTAGGATTTAACCCTTTGCACTTGAAAACATTTTTACTGTTGGCAATTGTAATACTTTCTAGTCGGACAGATCGATGAATTTTTTTATTATTAACTTGTTAACCGGGGAATAAACTTTTGTTTAACTTTTTCTTGTGTAAAAGTCGTTAACATTGAACATAACCATTGTAGGATTTAACTATTTTCACTCGAAAGGTGACTCATACTCACCACCCTGTTTAATACAGCAATTTGGGATATGTATTTTTGAACTAAATTTATAATGTTTCACATATGATGTGCAAACATAATCACACAAACAATTGTATTGATTATTAACAGAGCGATAACTTCGAAGAACTTCAAGAAACTTTTCAAACAAAAAGTTTTGGACTAGCTATCTGGTATCCGTAAAAATACCTTCGAGTGCAAGAGGTTAATTTTCATGACGCGAAATATCATCAGGCCCATTTAAATATTTCGTCATACATAGTTAAAGGTTAATCGGTAATATTGAATGTTTTTACAGAAACATAGCGAGAAAAATCATTTTAGCCTAGCACATTATGTTCAAACATCGCGTGTATAATACTATACATTTATTCAAAGTCTATTTATTTATTGTTCCCTTAAGACAAATGGCGAATGTGGGTCGCCTCTGGGGCGCAAAGGGTTAATTCTTCGACCGGAAAGGAGAACGCACGACGTTCTCCGGAGAACAATTTGCGAGACTCGCGAAGAATCCGACATTTAACGACAAACGAAGAGTATTTGAGCAACGTCGAAATTACCATAAATGTTCAGTCTGGCTTTGTGCTCGACAGTGGCCAGGGTATTCGAAGCGACACAGGCGTAAAGGCCGCCATCTTCAGCGCCAGCCGATGATATGTTCAAGTGACTGATTACGTCCCCAGACTGATCGACATACTGTCCTATCGCGTACCTGCTCGGACATTGTTCACAGTTAAGTAGCGGAATATTGATCGATGGGATCTAAATGCGCACCTGTGTCCAGCCGCGATTTCGCTCAGTGGTTCTCCGTCTAACAGCCACGTGAACGATGGTGGCGGTGATCCTGTTGCCGAACATCTCAGCGACACTGGGGGTCCTGGCCGTAAAGCTTGCTCTATGAACGTGTACTGTAACTCCGGTACAGTGTCTGAAGCAACAGAATAATAAACAGACATTAACGAGACGTTAAACATTCATTTTTGGGCGGTCGATGCGAATTTCGGACGGATACTTCGTTGCAAATTTCATCAGGGATGTGGATGGGATCTCATTTGATAAGTGGCCACTTTTATGTGGACATTCTTTAGATGGAGAATTAGGGGATGTTTGATAATTAGGACACTTTTGATGTAGGTATTCTTCAGTTGAAGAGTTAGATAATGTTTGATAATTAGGACACATTTGATGTGGGCATTCTTTAATTAATTTTTGTGCATCAAAGTGGTTTGCAAGGTGCAACGATGTTTTGATGAAAAATTTAGAAATTTGGAAATAGTGATATTGGAGAGATTGAGGATGTGAAAGTTGTTATATATGAAGAAATTTGGAAGATTGTAGATAAGGGAAGTTTGGGAATTATGTAGATAAATAATTTGGAATTTAAAGATTTGTTAATTTAGAAATTTGAGAATTTATAAATTTCGGTAATTCAGATATTTGAAAATTTGAGAATTTAGGCATACAGGGATTTGAGAATTTGGTAATTTGAGAACCTGGCAGCTTGGAAATTTGGACGTTGAAAAATGTTAGAACTAGGAAATTAAAAAAATTGGAAATACAGGATAAAAATAAGAAAATCTATTAACCAAGGATTTTGAGATTTTAGAAATTAATAAAATTTGTGTTTAGACAAATTCGATTTCACAAGGACGAAATTTGAAAAATAAAGATTCGTGCATTTCGAGAATTAAAAAATTTTAATTTCTGAAAAACTAAGGAGTCGAATATCCGAACTTCGGGTGAATTTCCAAATTCTCAACTTCCAGAAATTTGAAAATCACATCATTCATCAATTCAGACATATTCGAACGCGATTCGTAGGTCATCCACTCATGAATCGAAATCGATCAGATATTGGTTAACGCAGTTACAGGCGATATAGCTACGACTACACGATCGTATACCTCCTAGTTTCAATTCCGCAGTGGCTTGAGCGTTTTCCTTGTCGCTTCTAACGAGGCACTGATACATCCCCTTGTCCTTTCGACCGACCGAGCCTATCACTAGGACCAGAGGAGCCAGCAATCTGATCCTGGTGTCCTGTGCGGTCAATACCGGCACACCATCGTGCAACCACTCGACGCTCTCGACCGGATAACCCTCCACCGTGCAATTCATAGTGGCGGACTTTCCGGAATTGATGATCTGTAAATACCGGGAAACGGTTAACGATTCGTGCTCGAAAGTTAATGTCCGTGCTGCGATTTACGCGGCTGCATGGAGAGGCCTCCTCCCTTTTCTACCCCTCGCTACCGCTTTCGTAGAGTTTAATGACACGCGTTGCAGTTTTATTTACTCATTTACTTTTTTCCTTTCTTTCTTTTATTTCGCGACGGCTTGATCGATATTTGCTGTACCATGCACGATCCCCCGAATAACACGGACCGTTTTCTTTTAGGAAAATTTTTATTTTTCGTTTCTGTGGATATAGCGGATTCGAGGTGTTCGTGGAAATTGATTACTATATAAATTAGTGTACTAAGGTATAGATAACTAAAGATAGATTATAAGCCAATCTTGCTAGTCAGTTAGTCTATATTTCAGGAGAATTTTTTTACAGTTTAGAGACTTCACGTTTTGTGCCCTTTTAGGTTAGGAATGCAATTTTTGTCGTTTTGCGATGAATCATGTACATGTATCTTTATGAGATGCGGTAATAATGAAACTTTAGTCTGAAAAGTTTATCTGCGTCAATACTACATATTCTATAATTGAAGACTTGTTACAATCATGTTCTATGAATCTACCAAGATTGCAGATAACAACAAAATCTTATTTTAAACACTTAATATGTGCCGCAATATTACATCATCTATAATTGATGATTCATTATAATCATGCTCTATGAATTTAGCAACATAGCAAGTACATAACAACACCTTATTGTGAACACTTAATTTGTGTCGCAATTTTGCAAATAACTATAATTATAGCGCCTTAAAATTGTGTTCAATGTATTATGGTACCAACAAAATCATATCCTAAAAACTTAATTTTTTTGTTATTCATAGTCCCAAGTAATTAATACGAGTATATCCCATTGGGTAAGTGAACAAATTCTTAATAATATAGAGGATTAATTCAGATGGAAATTTAAGCGGCACTCACATGTGCATGACGTGGCAATCAAAGTGTTAAAGTTGCATTAACGGAGAGTGCTCGTATGTGAATTTATGCCGTCTGCGAACGTGTTAGACCAAAGAACCATTTCACGATGTATCTTCGTCCTCATCGATCGTTCGTTTCGCGAAATCAATTTAACGTGCTGGTCATAGTACGCGCTCATTTACCGAGGGATTTCAACGATCGGTTAACGCGACTTTGGTGTAAACGCGTCGCGTTAGGAGCGGCATAGTATGCCGATACAAAGTGCAGAAATATTTGCGCAAGCGGATGGTACGATACCTGAACACGGGGTTGTATCCTCGCGTTCAGTTTTGACGTGACCGACAGGTGTGTTTCCGCTCGTTGCTCGCCAACCTGATTGCTGGCACGACAAATGTACCTTCCCGCGTCCTGAGCGTCCACACGACGGATTTGCATCAAATCACCCCACAGCTGAATTCGACCGAACGACTCCACCGGTATCGAGTGTCCTGGAACAACGAGTTAACCGCTGCTTGATACCATTATACCAACAGCCAGAACAGGATATCGAAATTACGGTATTTCCGACGAGAACGTTCGATCGCGAACGGACCGAATCTTCTCATACAATTTCATGACATAAAATTATGGTAAATTTCTAGATACTCCATATCAAATCGAAAGTTATACTCTATAGGAAATGATCATGTGAATGGTTCGTTGATACTTTTTAAAATGGTTGTACTATCTAGAGTACGAGAGCAATGGGTCGGAATAAAATTTGTATATTAGTCAATGACGGTATAGAAAATAGAATAAATATTGATCACATTAATTGTTTCGTCAAATGATGCTTGTAGCAAGTCAGATTATAACTCGGAGTTTCATGAAATCGATGACGTGAACGTGTCGTCAATATTTGTAGCGCAAAATGGCTGACTGACTGGTCAATCATTAGTCAAAGTGAATAACGAGTCAGAGTTAAACTTGCGTACTGTTAATTCGCGATGATTTCATGACAGAAAAGTATCACCAAATGGTACATGCATTGCAGCAATTTGTAGCTTAAGGTTCTATGAAAATACATAAGTTTTTAATAATGTTCTCGATAGGAAATGTTTGATTAATTATTAGAGGAAACGATATCGTCAAATCATGTTACGCATAATTTATCTAGTCGCTTTCATGGAGCTTCGGACTTCAAATTGACATATCGTATGTAATAGTTTGAAATGCTTTTGTATTAAATTTATATCGGATATTGTTTCGAAATTGGACATTGTTTAATACAAGCGACAGTCGACAATTTCATATCAAGAAAATTAATTTGTAATTTAATGTCTATTTAAATAATTAAAGTATCTCTTATTTTATCAAATATTCTCAAATTTGTATTATATCGACCTAGTTGAGAGAATAGCAAAAGCTAAAGGGCAAATGTCAATATTAATTTTTTTGTTACAAATCGAGGTGATACGTCCAAGCGATATTTCAATAATTTAACAGTAATATTTCTTTTAAGTATATTCGCCAAAATATGGTACAATTTTAATGATTAACGGGGGATACTCAGTGATCTGAACGACGCTACAATTAGGATGCTATCATAACCCAGAAAGCAAGTACCGCAATATTGATAACAGCGTTCCTGTTTGCAGAACGGTATGTTAACAATGCATAAATCAACACTTTGCGTCGGAGCGTGTGGTGCATGGTATATTTGAACTGAAAGGTAAACAATCCCCTAATTAAACCAACCGTTAACATCGCGATACCAGGTAAATTGAGGGGGTGGACTTCCTTGGGCCGAGCAGGTGAGATGAACATCCGAGCCACTTTCTGCCGATATGGCGATTTGAGATCTTTGCATCAATCTTGGTGGCACGGATCCACTTTGTTCTGTAAATTTAAGACCTCATTAACAATACATATTTCAAATTGAAAGTAACATAAATATGTAGACACAAGAACCCTTCGAAAAGATCAAAACTAATAATCAAAATAATGATCGAAACCCTTTTTATATAAGTAGATACTGCCATTCTTTATATAAAATAGTATTATTGCTGATGATGAGTATATTATTAATCACCAGGTAGAAAACTTTCAAGTACAATGGCCGATTTCAGGTTTCGAATCTTGCATACAACAATTTTGTTGCACATTTGACGAAATATCTTTTGTATCTTTTTGGAGACGAAGAACGATTCTACTTATTTATTTTTTCACGTTATTTTAAGTGCGACCTTAACGCTGGTAGTTAATAAAAAGCTCTTTAATTTTCAAACAAAAATTTGTCACGATCTGTACTGAAAAATATATTGGATTCGACGGTGTAAAAAATATCCAAGGTGAAAACAGTTAATATCATCTCGATTTTATGAAGGGGGTTGTAATACGATTTTGGTGGTAATGTGATTTTGACCAAACTCGTCGAAAAATCGTTTAATCACAGAATCGACGTGCCTGTTACTGTTAATGTCGCAGGTTCGCTTCTTCTTCTTTCGCCAGTCAACACGTGAAGGGTTAAACACGAATACGTTGCTCTACCGTCTTCGGGTCTGGTAGCCCTTATATGAAGATCACCCTGCGAAGTCACCACGAATCTTCCTCCTGTAACAGAACCACAGAACAAAACTATAAATGAGGATCTCTTATCATCAGACATTTCATACAACTTTAAAATAGGCTTCTAGCAGTTCCATTCAAACGTTAAGGCTTGGGTTGATTTACAACGATGAAACTTTTTTATATTCTTCATGTGCGATATTTCATATGTGTGCTATACGTATATGCAACGTATATGTATATGCGATTAAAGAATCTTAAAAATCAATTACCAGGTTAATGAAAATAGTACTAATTTTATTTATTAATTCTCTTACAATTCAGTTGTAAATGTACTTAGAATTAGTTCATATATATGAACCATAACATACGTGGAATATGCAATATGCGTAAAATTTACGAACCATGGTGAATGTGCAAATGGAAATAGGTACTTTCGTAGATTTCGTTAAAATCAATAGTTGTTTGCAAATATCAGACATATCTTTATGCATGACATCGAATCAAATGCAAGGCGTTGCAAGGTAGGTTCAAATCGATGCAAGTTTTGCACTTCCTATGAGCAATGTTTCAAGTACATCACTTAATATGCATTCGCGATGAAAAATACTGAAAAGATAAACATTAAGTTATGAAAATTGTTAGTTTGCAAGCATCAGACACGCTTTCGTGCAAGATAAACGAGCTAAACAACGCATTCCTTTCCATTTGCGTTTCAAATTTGAAGCGAAAATCTCGTGTTCGAGAGATTCGGGATTTCTCGTTTCAAATTTATATGCCCGTAGCCGTTCACAGTAAAAAAATGTATACGCGAACAAAAATACCCGAAATCTATAGGTAACATTTCATTTCCGAACACGTATCTGTTAGAGCGCGTCGGGCTCTCATAAAAATCGGCTTTACTTTTTCACGGCAGCCCCGAGTATCGCGTTGATCGAAGACAAAAACGAGTTATTCCCAGATTTCCCGATGGCTGGCGGAAATATAACGCGATACCCTGGATATTTTCGCCGGGATCCAGGCAACAGGGGCGAAAAGGTTATGCAAAATCCTCGGCATCTGTCGATGAAATCCCGACCGTCAGGCGTGAAATTTTCAATTTACTCGAGCCAATGGCCAGATATCCGGACCGGTTCGATTCGCCGGACCGCCATCGCAATCGGACAGACGGCTGAAACTTCTTTTCGTGGACGTGAAAGCGACCCCGAAGATCCAACAGAACGTATTTGGAATTCATCCTACGTGACCGATTTCGTCCCGGGGACTTGCATCCAACTGCCCGGACGGATGTTTAGTCGACGTCGTAAACGACCGGCCATTTTGCCGGCTGCACGTTGTATCCCGGAATTCTGTTAAAACGAAATTACCCGAGCAAATGATGATTGTTACTGTCCGCTCCACTTTTATTTCTCCTTTCTCAGTCGACCTCCGCGAAACTGCAGGTTTACGGCGTTGTAATAATTACTTTTTTAAATTGAACGAAGATTGCTTCGAGAATTGCACTCTCGAGGTTAGGTCACTTCGTGTTATTCATTGTGGTTAATCATCGTATGGTTTCTCCGTATGGTGAACGCGACATTTTTTACTTTCAATTTTTAGGATTCATGTCTTTTGAGGAGTAACTCATCTTTCGGTTTAAAGGGTTTTAGGAAATATTATCCTGTATCTTAAGATTTATACCTTTGTTTATACCTGGTACATTTATTTTATACGTAAGAAACTTTTTACGGCGGATACTGTGATTTTATTTATGTCAATAAAGATTATTTGAAAATTTCTGGGTCTGCGCAGGACTTTTTACGACCATTGCAAGATTAAGAACACGTGTTCCTTCCTATTGCACCATTTTTTATTAGAAACATTCCTCTGAGATGTTTATATGTTTACAGAGAAGATATATTCCAGATCGAACACTATCACAAATGATTATATTGAGAACTGTAGGATATTGACAATATACAATTTCATGATCATTGTTTCTTGAACAACGAACAATAAATATAAGTTATTGCAGACATATAGGATTGATTTGTTAAAAATAATACGGTTCATGACAAATAATAAAATTTGTTACAATAAATAAGGTTCGTGACAAAATAATAAAATTTGTTACAAATAATGAAAGTCGTGACAAACAACAATAATGATTAAAAATACTAAAATGCGTGACAAATAACAAAGTTTCTTACAAATAATAAGATCTCCGATAAATAATAAGATTTCGCATAAATAATAAGACTGTGTAAAAATAATAAAATTCGTGGCAAATAATAAAATTTGTTACAAATAATGAAAGTCGTGACAAACAACAATAATGATTAAAAATACTAAAATGCGTGACAAATAACAAAGTTTCTTACAAATAATAAGATCTCCGATAAATAATAAGATTCCGCATAAATAATAAGACTGTGTAAAAATAATAAAATTCGTGGCAAATAATAAAATTTGTCAAAAACCAGAGATCGATAAATTTCGTTAAAAATAAGAATTTGTTAAAAACACTACTTGCCGACTTCGAGATCGAGAATAATTCAACGGAGAAAGATCCGACAGCTTCGGTGTGGCGTGCGAACGCGGTTGAAGGCTCATCGAAACAGAAATTCCCGATCCCCGGGCGCGTTAAAAATTGAGACAATCGTCGGTAACGGGGTCAAAGTGGACGGAGATGCAGAGAATCCGGACGTTAATCCCTTTTGCAGCGAATCGCCGCGAAAGGACGGTTTCAAAGCACAAAAGTGCTGAGTGGATCGCGTGTTTCGCTAGGTGTCTGGGGACAATGACGTGACAGAAGGGCGGAGAGGAACAGGGAGGGAATGGTACTCCTTGGAGAAAATGAAAATGTGTCTTCCACGGAATAGACAGGCAGCCGGCAAGAAAGGCGGCAAAGCTGGCGAGAAACGTTTGACGCGACCAGCCGACGACCAAAGAAAAACTTCAAAAAACGGGATCGATAAACCCCGGCCAGACCGTTCCTCTTCGCTCCTCTTCGTCCTGCCGCGAGGATCGCGAGAGGGTGCGAGCCTCAACAACCCCGACGACACCCTGTTTCGCTTCGTACACCTTTCGGATCGACGCTTTCGCTTTTCATCCGCTCATCGGGGTTAACCCGCGCGATTTTTGCCCGTCATAAATACGCGTGTTTGTTCGAATGCTCAAAAACACTTCACGGTATTCAAAGCCGCCCGGAGAAATTACATTCGAACCCTTAACCCCCTTGCTATTTATGAATGCGCGTCACTCGAAAGTATTCGCTGATGTAAACAAGGTTGCAATTTTATGTTAATTTTCTTGAATTTTTTCTATGTCTTTAACTAATAAATGGACATATGGTTCGAATTGAACAGTATTAGGTATTCGAGCAAGACCAATGATGTTTGAACTTTAAATGTATATTCGTGTAAAATAAACAATTAGTCGAAAGAGTATTTCGTTATTGATGAGAGGAACATGTATTTCATCTTTTTTGTTTCTCTATGTACTTATAATGTGTACAAGTTAAATACTGCAAGTGCTTAAGAATGCATATAAGTAAAAATTAAACGCACAAATGTATAAATAGTATAAACTAAATACCTTAGATGATACACCCTCAATAGTAGAAACTAAATAGTAGAAACTAAATGGTTTAAGTGGATAAATGGTGCAAATTAAATAGTAGGAATTACGTGGTTCAACCCTTTCGGGACTGTTGGGACACATGTGTCCCAACATATATAGCATTCAAGTTAAGTGGGTAAGCAGCAGGAAATAAACAATAAAAAATAAATAATACAAATGGGTGAATAGTAAAAATTGAACAGTACAAATAGAGAAATAATAAAAATTGAATAGTACAAATGGGAGAATAGTAAAAATGAAGCAGCACAAATGAATGTAAATAATACAAATACATAAATAGCAAAAATTAAATGGTATAAATAGACAAGTAGTAAAACTGAAGTAGTATAAACGGATGAACAATAAAAATTGAACAGTAAAAGCGCAAAGATAGTAAAGATCGAACAGTCAAAGTGCATAAATGGTAGAAATTAGTATCTCGCGTGTGTAAACGCAGGAAGTAAAAGTGATAGTACATATCTGAAACGGTTGTGCCCACCGGTAAATATGTACAGAACGAAATGCAAATTGCGCGAGGCCCCTCTTTCCGCGATAAATAAATATTTATCAAACACCAGGACTCGTAGTCGTCGAAACGGCTCGACCGAGCGGCAAATCCCATCTTTTCTCGGACGTTTATCCTGAAAGGGAGCGAATCAACCGGCAAACGAATCCCGGCAAAAAGGGCCGGTTACGTCGTCTTATTTCTATCCAGGAGTTGCCAGGTAAACGAGAAGAGGCAACCGAGTTACATTTAAAAGAAATTACCTTCCTGTCTCCCCCTACTGTCGGGCGGAACCTCGGGGAAAAGTTGCGAACGGCAAGTTGCTCGTATCCTGGACAGGAAGTCGAGCCAAAAGAAAACTGCAAAGACGATTGCGCTGCAAAGCGTCTCCGCTCGTAAAGAAAAATGCTGGACGAACGAATTGAAAGAAGCTAAAGGGACAACTTTGAACTGTGACGGGGGTGGAGGAACGAGACTGTGATCATAACGTGGCTGGTACAAAAAAAAGGAGGGTGTACCGGAAATGAGGAGAACGAAGAAGACGAGTGTGTGCTGACGTACTCGTGTCACGAGCGAACAGCGTCGATGAAGCTCGTCTGTTGGGAGATTTCCAGGTGTAACTACAACCTGCAGGACACTGGCAGCTGGCTTTAACCAGAGAATGAGATGTCAACATTAGCATGTCTGCTGAAGAGGTTCCAATTACAGAGCTGACCGAGGATAAAGCCTGAAACATTCAACCTGTTTCGGTCAACGAACGATACCGACAGTTTCATTGCGCTCGACGGATTGTCTAATTGCAAGATGTTTACTGTATAATTAGAATCTTGCTGGTGTACAATAGGGGGGAGGTGAAATTGCGACAAAATTTTCTGATCGTTAAACGTGGTCGATGATGGTTGAGTCGTATGTTGAATATGGGCATATGTGTAATATGAGCATAGTGGAGTGGGGATACGGATATCTAAAAATTTCAACAGTTTATAAATTTAAAAACGTAATAATGTAGAAATCTAAAATTTTTTAAATCTAAGTACCTGACAATATAAAAACCTTAAAACCTAATAATCTAAAATATAAAAACTTAATCTAAAAATCAAAAAATTTGAAAATCCGCAAATCTAACAATCTAATAACCTAAAAATCCGCAAACATAACAACCTAATAATCTAAAAATTCAAAAATCTAAAATTCGCCAACCTAACAACCTAACAACCTAAAAATCTAAAAATCTAAAAATCTAAAAATCTAAAAATCTAAAAATCTAAAAATCTAAAAATCTAAAAATCTAAATATCTCAAAATCTCAAAATCTCAAAATCTCAAAATCTAAAAATCTAAAAACCTGACAATCTAACAATCTAACAATCTAACAATCCAACAATCTAAAAATCTAAAAACATCGTTAGCGTGTATTTATCTGGTACGGGAAGCAAAATTGAGAGGATCAGTTTACCATAAATGTCACAATTAACGCGGCGATTAAGACAAATTAGGGATGAGAGGCGAGAACAGGCCGAAAGTCACGAGAACTCGATACAATACGAAACTCGTGAAACTCTGGAACTTCGTAACTTCGAGTTTTGACCGTGAACTCAAGACATGATCCTATTAAATTACGCTCGTGTTTCAAATGATAACATTTGTATTCGAAACGCGTCGATATGCTCGTCAACTGTTGCGACGAAATCATCGTAAAGACTTTTACTTCAATTTCCGATATCGACATATTCTTTTCCAATCTGCGATTTGAAGGGATATGATTAATATTCTTAGCTGTTAAAGTTCAATTTTTTAGAATCATACACTTTTACATTTTAAGATTTTAAAGTTTGATTTTTTAACATCTTGAAGTTCGACTTTTTAGGATTTAAAAATTCAATTTTTTAATATTTTAAAGTTCTATTTTTAGGACTTCAGCATTCAATTTTACTTTATATTTTACAAAATTCTTGCTTCAATCAATCGCAGTCGTATGTTTTCTAATTTACTACCAAAATTCGACACACGATGTACGACCTACATTTCCAAGAGTAGAAATATAGGTTTAATATTAACAGGGTGAAATCTGGCACGATCACGGTACTTGAGGTTAACGAAAGTGTACACGCGAGCCCATGTTCATCATTTTCGTCCTAATATCGTCTCATTTTCGCATAACACGACACCCTTAACACACATACGCACACACACGCGCACGGTGTACGATGAGTGTCTGCCTGTTGCAGGCCAGGATATTACGGAGAACATCGCATCGTGTCGTGTCGTGATACGTTTGTTTCGTAACTAGGCGGGTAACATTGTGCAGATACACGCCGTGTCGCTTCGAAACACACCTGCACATCATGCAGGATCCATTCGCGTACGTGGACGCAGCGAAAAACCAGAGTGGATAGCGAAATTCCCGCTAAGGAAGCGAGTAGTGGTGAATCGGCCATCTTCGGTTCTCTTCGGAGCAGTTCGGGTAATCACGCGATACCGAACTTGCGACTTCCAAAATTATCTGAGTTTCGCATACGCAAATTTCAAAATTCATAAAGTCTTCAATTTTCTGAGTCTCTCATTTTTAAAGTCATACATTTTCAAAGTTTCAAGTATGCAATCTCAAAAATGTTCAATGTTATGAATTTTGTAAAATTCGAATTCCTGAAGTTTCAAATTTATAATATAGGAGGATGGTTCAAAATAAATAGAGTGTTAATATTATCTGCTTTATTCTACGAAGTTGTGTCGCGTAAGGCGTCTATATCCTGACTGTTCGCATTCGTCTCGGGGACGAAGAGTCAGGGCCCACTTCAGGGTACGTTAATTTCCTTATTAAATATGAGATTTAACTTTGACGTATCATAGAACAATACTATCTTGCTTGTTCACGACCGTGGTCAGTTTGAAGCTTCACTCGCGTCTGAGCGCGCGCTATTATCGCGTTCCGATTGGTCGGTGTTTTTATTTAATAATTTGAAAACGAGAGCCCAGACCCAATTTGTGCAAAGGAAAAAGTTGCTTAGAATCACTTCCCCTACAACCCCTTTCCAGGACCTAGGCGAATTACGAGACACCCCGTGTACTCGCACGTGTACCTTCGCTACGAAACTCGAGAACTAAATCTGCGTTATCCGAAAGAACGAAATAGTCGATTCTTTGTGAAGATGTTCGCGGTGGGTGTTCGTTGTCGTCGTCTGTTATCGGCGACGCGATTGCGACCCAACAAGAGGAAACCCTTCGACGGAGCATATCGGCAACTCATCGCGATGTGTCATTAACACGTTCGATGCTCTCTCGAGGCGTCGGCAGCACGCTTGCGAGACGTTCGCGATAGAATCGATCCAACGATATACATTCGCACGATAGTATGCCGATATCGCGACTGCTTGACGGATGACGAAGAAGATGGGACGAGAATGGAGTTGCACGCGACGCGATTCAGACGTCAATCGTCGGAGAGGGACGCAGACTGGATGTTAATGCGATAACGTCCCCGTTCAGAGTACTTTTCCGACGTTTATGACAGTCCCGTCGAGTGGCTTTCTTAACTTCGAATTTTAAACGTTTCGTTCGGATTTCATATTGTCTGATGGTTACTTCACGAACGTCCTTTGTTTTGAAATTTCTTGAAGATTTTATACGAATTTACAGTCGAGAGCGATTTACCTGCTTTCCCTAGGTACATGCCACGATCAAGATGGAAGACCCGTTTTCAAATCAGAAACGAATTATTGTTTGACGTTTAGAGATTCTGGAGGACGTAGAAATTATGTTATTTTATCGCCAACACAAGTACATAAATATTATGAGTTGATAATGGTATGGAAAGGTTGCAATGGTACAAGTATTCTGATTCGGGCAATTTGAAGATACGTCGAAGATATGTGGACATAGGAGTTCGGATATTTAAGCATTTGGGGATCCTCGAGTATGGTGATATAGGGACTTAACGGTTTAGACATATGCACTTCTGTTGTTGGGTTCTAGGGATTTGGTAGCTTAGAAATTTGGAGGCTCAGGAATTTAGGGACATATGTATTTGGGGATCTGGGAATTTAAGGACATATATATGTGGGAACCCAGGAATTTTTGGTTTTAGGAATTTTAATTTTGGAATTTGGAGAACAAAGAGATGCGAGGATACAAAGATTTGTAATAAAATTCGTATATTTACCAATGCAGGAATTGTGCGAACTTCAAAATTTGTAATATTGGAAATTTGGAAGCTAGAAAATTTCCAAACGCAGGAACTTCGTAACACAGAAATTTGAAAGTTTGGAGTATCAAAATTTTGAGAACTCAGGAATTGAAAAGTCAGAAAATTATAAATCCTGAAATATGAAACTTTGTCAAGTTCCAAAATTTTCCCCCGAATCCACGATACAGAAACGCGTAGACACAGATACAAGAGGAATGCGAAAATTGTAATACGTTCAATGCCGAGGATACAGAAATTCGTGATATAAAATGTTGGAAATAAAGCGACCGTTACCGTCACCATACTTCGCTTTCATGGTACATACGCCATAAATCTGTCGCGGATGACCTACCGATGACCTACTGAACCCATCACATGGGCGTAAAATTTATGGAATATTTCATCGGCCCACCCTATATGTATACGTGCGTATTTCACATAATCACATATGTATATACACGTACGGGCATATATATAGGGGCAAGGGTGTACCTGTTACGTGCAGCAGACCAACATAAATATGTATGGGACATGAATGCCTGAGCGTGTACAGGACGATACGAAGCAAGCCGTTAAAGCGTACCTACGCTCTAGATGGATGCCGGTTCGCGCCTCTTCTTTTATGGCAACGAAATGCATCGCGTAACCTTGTTGTCGGCTGAATAAATTGCGACCTCTTCGACGCGTTTTTACGTTCGCCGGGAGAAGCTTTCCCGTTATTTTTCGCCCGCGAAAAAAGCGTCGAGGGCGGGTCGGGCTTTTCTGCTTGCGATCGCGAACGCGCGCCGAAGAAATGGGTCGCGTTTAGAAATCTGATTCGAGTTATTGCCGTTACGGAAACAGCTGAGACTATCAATTCGCTCGGGACCCTGTTCAAATGTTTTCTTATTCAGTCGGTGAGAAATTTTGAGACCGAGTTTAATTTGAGGTATATGAAAAGCTTCGTGTTTGGGGGAGAATTTGCGGATCTCCAAGGGAGAAGGGTTGAAACTTTGAAAATGTGAGGGTTTGTGGGATTTAAGAACGCGTGAGTTCGAGAGAATGAGCATTTGAGAATTTTTGGATTAGGGAGATTGAAAATTTAAGGACATGTTTGGGGGGTTGAACGTTTAAGGCTTGTGAATGAGTGAGAATGAAAATTTATGGGTACGTTTGAGAGATTGAACATTGGAGAATTTTTGAGTTCGAGAGATTAAAAATTTGAGAATCTGTAAGTTTGAGAGGTAGAAAATTTGAAAATATGAAAGCTTGAGATATTTAAATTTGAAAATATAAAAGTTTGAAAGATTGAAAATTTGAGAATATGGAAGTTTGAGAGATTGAAATTTTGAGAATTTTATAGTTTGGAAGATTGAACATTTGCTAATTAGAAAGTTTGAGAGATTAAAAATTTGAGAATAGGAAAGTTTGAGTAATTGAAAATATGATATTTATCTGAATCCGATACTCATCCGAAACTTAAAATTCCCTACTTTGAATGATTCAAAATTAGAGAACAACCGTTTGTTACTTTGATCACAAATACGCATAAAGTACGTGAATAATTCTGTGCGCTAGTGTGGAACGAGTACGTACACATGTTTGTTAAGAAATGGTAAGAATATACGTGGAAGAAAATGTCGATTGAGAATGGATTATGTGACACGGGACTATAGGAAACATGCACCGGTGAAGTACGCTCGTGTCAATGGAAGAAAGGATGCTGAGCGATATTTTATAGAGGCATTTGTTTTCGTCGAACACTTTCGCGATGGCATGTTTAAATATTTGTCAATATTTCACTGTCCTCTCGTGTTTCCAGTATACTACAAAATTGATGGTGAATCGAGACTAAAGTGACGGAATAACTTCATACAACAGGGAATGAAAAATACATCTGCATTATGTTCTGGAACACGTACCCTCCGTTTTACTTCGTAAAACTATACTTTGCTATTTCTCTATCCTAATATTCTCGTATTTTACATTTCTGATATTTTTCGAGTTTTTTATATATGTAAATTTTGAAGTCCTCAAATCCCTGAATTTTTAGATTGCAAATCTTTGATACATTCGAATTTACGAATTCATAGATTTTGAATTTTTTTAAGATCTCAAGGTTTACAGAATTTGAAATTTCCAAAATTATACATTGCCAAATTCCTAGATTCCGAAATATTGAAATCTCTAAATCCCAAAATTCCTACATTCTGAAATCTCTATATCCCCTAATTTCTACATTGCCAAAATTCTACAGCCTCAAATTTCTACATTTTCAAAATTCAACATCTCCAAATTTCTACATTCTCTAGTTTCTACATTCCCGAAATTCTATATCCCAAAATTTCTACATTCTCTAATTTTTATATTCCTAAAATTCTACATTCTCAAATTCTACATTTCCAAATTTCTACATCCCCAGATTTTTACATTTCCTACACCTAACATCCCCAAATTCCTATATCTTCACATCTATACATCCCCAAATCTTCACATTCCCCAATCTCTACATCTCAAAATTCATAAATCCTGATATTTCTAGATCCCAAATTCCAATATCTCGATATCTCTAGATCAAGTTCCAACGTGCCCCAAGTCGATCGCTCCGTTTAAATTTCCAGATCGCTTCGATTAAACTCCCGGATTCGTAAGTTCCCAGATGCTCGTGTACGCAAATTTCCAAGTTACCAGATCTCTAAACGATCAAATCCCAAAAATCCCTAACGATGAATAAGTGGAACTTTTCCAGCCCCTTTCGCATTCCTGCTTAATTTCAACGTATCACCGCAGGATGGAAGCGAAGTTAATGTAAAAAGGTTTGATTTGCTCGGTTAATTGCTCCCGAGGGAAATCAAGTGTTTGTCGTCGCGATCGATAATCGTGGAACGGTAAGCGGGCTTCTCCTGGTGCACGTGTCTTCGAGCGTGCGTTCCCGTAACGCGGCAAAGTAGTATCCGATAAAGGAACGAGGAACTTCAAATAACCGGCGATGTCGCGTTTACGTAAAAGCTTTTCAGCTACTTTGTACAATCTTCGAACGTTCGACGAACGCACGTTCGCGTATTTTAATCGAGCGTACGCTCGCGAAAGTATAATACATACATCTCCACGAGCCGTTTCCGGAATCGAGGCATCCGGGCTAGTATCTAACGAACAAAAGCAGACATTTCCACGCACGATCGTTCGAAACATAAAGCGAACTCGTTTCGTGTAATCAAAAATACCCGATATGCTTCTCGTGCCTTTTGAAAAGATTTGTTGCTCATTCGGGAATATTTGCAAAATTTTCATTTGTGCATTCGATAGTGTACGATGAAATTTAGTTGGTTCGATTGTAAACGATTTTTTGTATTGATAGTATGAAGGTTATTTTAATTGTGTGCGATTCAAGTTGTATTTCTAATATGCCATTCAATTTATATTGACCATATGCAGTTTACATAACACTGATAATATGCAATTCAAGTTTTATTGATGATATGCAATTTGAGGTATGTGCACTCCTGGACAAAATTAAGTGGACACTGCAGAAATGTAAAAAATGTTTTGTTTCATTACAATGTTGTAAATAAATTTTAAATTTAGAACGTGAGATATTTTTGTAGGCTTGAAAAAACATTTATTTAATGTATATAATTGTGCAATAAAGTTTTGATTTGTAGGCATTATTAGTTAATTAAATTTACCTTTTGTTATTTATGATACCTGTCCACTTAATTTTGTCCACGACTGTATATTGATACTCTGCAATTTAAGGTACATCGATGATGTGCAATTCGAGTTATATTGATAATGTGCAATTAAAGTTACATCGATGACATGCACTTCGAGGTGCATTGATAATGTGCAATTCGATGTGCATTGATAATGTGCAATTCGAGTTACATCGATGATATGCAATTGTAGGTACATTGATAATATGTGCTTCAAGTTATATTGATAATATGAAGTTCAAAATAATATGTACATTCTGTTGTCCACACACAGAGTTCCTAAAATATTTGGACACCTTTTGAGACAGTATATCACCGCTTAAAATCAAGGCAAACAAAAGCGACCGTTTAAAAGTGTTTCGAACGAGAAATTATGCACCAAAAGAGAGTAAGCCCTTTTTCGTAGAAGCGAAGAACCGATACGATAATAGGAAATTGTGCAAGGCGAGGAAAGGTCGCAACATCTGTTGGGAATACGTTCTCGAAATCCCATAAGAAATCAGAGCGTGCAGCACGGGGGGGGGGGGGGGGGGAGCGGGTACACGATAATAACGTAGAAGTCGAGGAGCTGACCGACGACCCACTCGAGCGTTTTAATATCGGGAATGGCGAAAACAAACACGGCTATGTAGGAAGAAATATGGAAATCCCGTGGAAAATGCGCGGGCAAACGCCCGGAGACGGGGCGTATCAGCTTGCACTGGATAGCAATATACGCGGTGGTACGCGAACTGCCGGCCCCCGAAACTGCAAACACCACGACGACAGCAACGAAAACTGGGGAAAATAAAGGGATATGAACGCGGAGATGGATACGTGACTTGCGAAACGAATGGTTTATTAGGAAATTATAGTAAAACGTTCTTCCAAACTTTCGGTGGGGGTATATCAATTTTTTTTAACGGAACGCTATATTGCATTTTTGATCGTCACTGAAAATTCTCACTAAAAATGTTCATTAAAAATGTTCATTAAAAATGTTCATTAAAAATGTTCACTGAAAATGTTCATTAAAAATGTTCACTGAAAATGTTCATTAAAAATGTTCACTGAAAATATTCATTAAAAATGTTCACTGAAAACGTTCACTAAAAATATTCATTAAAAATGTTCACTAAAAATGTTCATTAAAAATGTTCACTGAAAATGTTCATTAAAAATGTTCACTGAAAATGTACACTGAAAATGTACACCAAAAATGTTCACTGAAAATGTTCACGAAAAATGATCATTAATAATGTTCATTGAAAATGTTGACCAAAAATATTATAATTATAAAGCCAAGCTCTAAAAAATGTAATCTTGACATCGAACAAGGAGACGCGAAAAGTCAACGACAATACAGGGAATAAAATAAATCACAGATTTCAGCAGGTGGGTTATTGCCGATCATTCCTTCACAATTTTCACACATCCATCGACGTGGATGTATCCAACGGACGAGATGGTCGAGCAAAGTTACGGGCTATTTATCTTCGTATTTTTATTCCGTTCGGGCAAGGCGATATTAAATTGCTTCTTTCGTGATGTTCACCCCGTGGCAACCCTCACTGACTCAACCTCCCCTCACATTTTCGCCCGACCGGCTATCTTATTCTCTATTTCTTCCGTGCGGTCTGTTTCCGATTCTTGAAATCCACGATTTAAAAATCCCACTTCTTCCGAATTCTTCGGGTCCCTAAATATTCTCATTTTGAAATTCCCTACTACATATTCTCATTTTCAATTTACAAGCTACATAACCTGATTTTCAATTTTCAAAATACTTATTTTCATTTTCAATTTACAAGCTACATAACCTCATTCTCAATTGCCAAATTTCATATTTTCATTTTTAATTTCCAAACTACACATTCTCATTTTCAATTTCCAAATTACATATTTTTATTTTAAAATTCCAAACTACAAATTCTGACTTTCAATTTCGAACCTACATATTCCCATTTCCAATTTCCAAACTATATATTCCCATTTTCAATTTCTAAATTACATATTCCTATTTCCAATTTCTATACTACATATTTTTATTTTCAGATTCCAAAGAGTGACAAAAACTTTTTAATGATTTTCGTAATTGAAAATAACAAATGTAATGTTTGTCAAATCTGTCCATTTAATGTTCCGCGTATTTAGTGTTAGTACGAAATGGCCGATTCGCGCTGACACGACGCGCTCCATTAGAGAAATATAATATTTAACCCTACGTCTGCTTAAATTTAAGTTGGGACTAAAGTATAAAAAAAATAAATAATGTATATACAATGAATCTTTGAAAAACTTCTCTTATATCATATATCATAAATAATTTTCATAATTGAAAATGAGAAATATAATCGTTATTAACGATTAATATTAATTTAATATTATCAATCCTTATTCGTTGTTATTAATTTGTTAGAAATGAACGCAGATCAGGGGGTGATTATTATCCGAGTGAACATAATCCATCAGCAAATTGAATCTCGAGCGTCATCGAATCAAACATAATCTCGCCACGAATTAAAGTCGTCATAGTCACGAAGCATGATCCTCTTCGACGAATTCCGTACACCGATATATCGACGAAAATAGATCCCCATAGAGCCTGGTCAACGATTCTAGCATAATCGATTCGTGACGGGTCTCGATGGTTCGGGTTTAGTAGCGGCAGAGACATTTTAATTTCGATTTAAAAAACCGCTCGGTCTGAGAGAAGTTTAAACGTTTATTCCCGACGCGTGGAACTTTCATCGACGAGTTTCGCATAAACAATCCACACCCCCGAAAAAACGAGAGAAAGGAGAACGGAAGCGGTCTTCAAACTTCATTTTCCGCGGTGCGAGACTTTCGCCCGGTACCTTTTCATAAACAGCCCTCGAAATACCCTCGGGGAAAAATTCCGCCGTCCTTTTGCCTCGAACTCACCCCTTTGCCACGGGCTTTACTCGGCAAAGCCGTCCAACACCGTTACAGCCTTAAAAGCCACGAAGAAATTTGAAGGTCCACGCGAACCAGTCGAATTTTTAATACGAACCATGTATTTTTGCGGCACGCGTTTCGACGAACCACTCTCGCTTATGAAATTATTGTTTGAACTCGCTATGCCGTAAGGGTGTCTCCGCTACGGTCACCTAAATGTCCCCTTTATTTTTAATCGCCCACTAAATATTTATGGCGTATCGAAATATATCTGCACCATCGCATGTATCAACATATCAATTCTCAGTAAACTTTAACCATCAGGTTGTTGTTGAATCCTGGAAGGTTAGCATAATTATTTCCAGCAAACTTGAACCTTCAAATTGTTCGTGAATTTGAAGTACTACAAAGTACTACTTTAAACAGGTTCACATAACCATTTTCGACAAACTATAAACTTCAAACTGTTATTTAATTTGAAGTACGACAGAGGACTACTTTGAAAGGTTCACATGATCATTTTCAGTAAACTTTAATCTTCAAACAGTTGTTGAATTTGAAGTACTACAAAGTACTACTTATTGTTAGGCAGGTTCATATAATCATTTTCAGCAAACTTTAACCTTCAAACTCTTGTTGAATTTGAAGTACTACAAAGTACTATTTGAAACAGGTTCACATAACCATTTTTGACAAACTATAAACTTCAAACTGTTATTTAATTTGAAGTACGACAGAGTACTACTTTGAAAGGTTCACATGATCATTTTCAGTAAACTTTAATCTTCAAATTGTTGTTGAATTTAAATGTACTACAGAGTACTACTTAGATAGGTTCACATAATATTTCCAGCAAACTTTAAATTTCAAATTGTTCTTGAATTTGAAGTACTACAAAGAATTACTTTCAAAGATTCACCTAATCATTTTCGCCAGACTTCAACCTTCAAATTGTTGAATTAAAAGAACTACAAAGTAAGTACTACTTTGAACAATTCGCATAATTATTTCCAACAAACTTCACCCTTCAAGTTGCTGAATTTGATCTACAAAGTACCACTAATTGTAAGTGAATACTTAGCAAATACCGATTTATAATGCCCCTGTGTCGTCGCATCGTATTAAACTTTTCGAAATCGTCCATTTTGTACGCGACAAGCCCGGAAACCGTAAAAATATCCTCTATACAACCGTAAAACGTTAAAAATTCCGTGATTGTTTACAGAAATGCCCCGGAACATTGTACACTGAATATTACATATTTCATACGAACTGAAAGCGTAATTAGAAGCTCTCCATTTAGCGAAAAAAAGACAAAGCCGCGGCCGAAAGAACCGTGGTCGTACATTTTCGTCGCATATTTCAGAAGCAGCATTTGTGCCTCTAGTTACACGCGATCCCGCACGGAACAAGAGATCCCTCGAAGATAAAAATTTCTGTACAAAAAGCTGCGGTTCCGTTTGAACTTTGATCCGCGGTCGGGTTACCGAAGTTGCTAGACAAGTGGGTGGGGGGTCGGTTCTGGTGGGAAAAAAAATCGCACAAAGATCGGCACAAAACGGAAGCGGAACGCGGTCTGTGGAAGTACGGAGGAAATCCGTCGGATCGTATGGAGGTCCGTCGCTTTGTCAATTACAGCCGATTCGAACTTAACAACCGTTAGGCTGATGAGCTGACGAGCTGTTCGCCGACGACGGGGACGAGACTGAAAAACAACGAGAGGATTGTACAAAGGCATAAAGCCGAAGAGGAACGCTTCAACGGCTCGAAATGAGGCACCGTGACTGAATCGCTGCATGCACGCGCGTGCCTGGCCTCCCTGAAAAACCGGAAAAGGGTCGAGCACCTATTTCCGGCGGCGGGGCGGAGAGACTCGGCCATTATTAAAAGTATAAAGCCACTTCCGCGCGTGCTACGCCGAACGAGACCGGGAATTAAATGGAAGAGGAGCACCGTCTTCTGGTCCGCGGAGCTAATCATTATTATTCCTTCTTTTTCCTTTTTGTTTCCGTCGCTCGTCGTTTTTCTATTACCGATCGAACGTCCCCGCTTTTGCATCGAGACGACCGCTGCTCGTTCGTTAAACGCGGATAGTTTTAACACTAAAGCTACCGACGTGCAATGCACAATTACTTTGATGGTAACACTAGATTTACGGACGTTTAATGACGACATATGTCTAAATTGAAGATGAACTATAAAAATAAGGAAATAACGGATAATACATATATCAGTTTATAGAACGATTCTTTATCTCGGCGAAGCTTAACATGCACCTTGACATAAGCTTCTTAAAAATTTTCGTAATGAAAATTAAGAAATTTAAGCTCCCTCATTCTGACGGGTCCCATAAACCTAGTGTTAAAGATTGACTGACAGGCCACACATATGTTACATACTTGTAATTTAGTTATACAATTATTTATGTCAAATTATTTTGACGATGTCACATATATTGTTTACCTAAGTGGAAATACTTGTATTAATTTAGTTAGTTAAATATTTTTTTCAAGTTGAATTGACAATTTGACTGTCATATCACATATATGTTATTCACCTAAGTGGAAATAGAAAGTGGAACAATGAAGTCCAAAATTAAGATAAAATAAATCAAGTGGCAAATAATATGTATTCGGTGATTGAATTTTATCTTGAAATAAGTAATTAATTCCTTGATTTATTAGTGATATAAATTTTTCATTAATCGTGTTTGCCCAACGTTCTGTTAATATTATTGAATCAACGAAGAAAATTTTATTGCACGCGAAGCATTAGATCGAGCGAATAGAAATGTAGATTTGGTTGTACATTTTTAATTTATATATTTTTAAATATAGAATCGACTCAATAATATCGAAGTTGTATTAGTTCGTTATTAGTGCAACTATTTCTGACCAACGCTATGTTTACAGTAGTGAATGAACTAATATTCTGTCCCTTACAAATTTAACTAGAGTGTATTAAATTACTGATGATGTCTTTTATTATTATCATCTTTTATTAAATTACAAATTATTCTTATTATCCTTTCGTTAAATTGTGAGTGTCTATCTAAACACGTAATATCTATAGCTTAAAATGTCTAATCCGTCAAACAACAACGATAATTCACTATTATTAATTCCAAAGCACGAAGTTATTAGCAATCCCAATTACCGTCGTAGCTTCATTACGAACTATCGAAACAAAACCGATAAAATCGTTCGGTCTCGATCGAGCCACGAGCATTAAAAAAAATTATAGATCTCTCTTGAACTCCCTTGGAAACACGTCGAGCAACTTTGAAATAACTTCGCAGTTAAACGTAGTTATTTCATCCTCATCCCCTCGCTTTCAATTTTCCCAACTTTATCCTCCCCTTTTCTTTCCCCAGTTTCCCCAGTTAAACGCGTTCAGCCGTTTCTTTCGTTGTTTCTTCGTCTTCTTCATCTTCTCCTCTGTCCGCGTTACAATTTTTTGTTCTTTTCTTCTTTTCCACGCAACGTTGAAGAGCGTCGATCGAATGTCATCGAACGAACCTCGCGGATCCCACGGGACCGGTTGCACGCTATCCAGGGGGATGTTCCGACGCTTTGTCGGATTCGCCATTTCGAATTTCATGGCACGAAGCAACGATTTATCATCGGGTCGTTGCTGATAAATTCGTAAGGCGAGGCCACGAGAACGATTCCGCGCTCAATCTTTTAGCGATTTACTCGTTCGTTTTGCTGGACGATGATCCGGGGAAACTAAAGGGCGATCTTCGCTGAAATGATGCACTCGTTTTTCACGTCTTCGTTTGCTCGTTTCACGAAGTAAACGAAGATTTACTCGCTTCTTACGTTCTTCAGCGTTTGCTGGAACTGTACCATTACATCGTTCCTCTTTTCCAGAACTAATTTTTGCGATTGCACCCGATTTAACGTTGATCCGTAGGATGTGAAAAGTCGTAGGATTTTAATATTTAATACTTAATATTTAATATTTAATATTTAATCTTTAATATTTAATATCTAATATTTAATATTTAATATTTAATATTTAATATTTAATATTTAATATTTAATATTTAATATTTAATATTATTTATAGATTCTAATACTTCAGAGTAGGTACTTATATCTCTAGATACATCTACAATGGTTTTATATTTTTTGATTACTACACATATTTTCGTATGTCCACATATATTCCATATTCCTTATTCCAGATTTTTGTATCAGGACATTTCAAATATTCTCAAATATACATATTCTTAGTTTAATACATACCTGGATCCTTCACATAACTGTAGAACTCTATATTTATAGATTTACAAATTTCTAAGATCAGGGATTTCTTTGTCAGCAAGTATCCCTATATCCCTATGTCCATAATATTTGAACAAAATTAACGGGATTAGTCTTTAGAATTTCCAAATGTCTAAAATAAAAAATTCTTATGTGAGCAGATCCTAGTAACCCTATATTCTTATGTCTTTGAGTACTCATATTTGGATAAAATAGACGGGATTAGGTTAATAATGGAGAAATTGCATACCCGATTATGCAAAGAAGTTCACAGAAGCGAGAGACAACGCGTTGTTGTTGAGACTGAAAGGTATGGGAGCTGCGATTCTGCGATACACCGAGTTAATTGTATCGATATTAACGAAGTATTCTGACTTTCAACGGGGGGGGGGATCAACTATTCGGGAAACATGAAAAGAGTACGCTTCAAAGGGGTCGGTTTCTTTGAAATATCTCGGCAACGGCATTCTGTCGCGTGCTTTATGAAATATTTTATAGAAACGAGAACACTCGAGCAACATTCCTATCATTTTGACCCGATGTTTCCATAACGATGTACCTAACCGAAGATACTGCAGGTAAATCGAGAGCTGCTGCAAATGTTCACGATTATTAAGTATCAAGCAACAATAACGATTGTACATTTTGTACAGTTGTAATTAGAAATTTTTAATAATATCTATTTCATGGATATAATTTATTTAGGTATTATCGACAAATTTTTTTTGTCGAGGTATTGCAAATTGATTGTAAAGGGAAACTAATTTTTTTTTATCTATTTTATGTCATTCATATAGTTCTTATATAATATATTCACTTATTTCATATTTTTCATATTTTTCATATTTTTCATATTTTTCATTCATTTCACATATGTCACATATTTCATATATTTTATATTTTTCATTCATTTCACATATGTCACATATTTCATATATTTTATATTTTTCATTCATTTCACATATGTCACATATTTTATATGTTTCATATTTTCCATGTATTTCACATATGTATCATATTTCATATTTTTTATATTTTACAATTATTTTTTACATTGTACCAGGTTACGGTTAATTGATTCTGTTTACTTCTCATCATTTTCAGAATGAAATAATAAATCGTATCGTTTCGAGCGTTTATATGTGAAATTTCTGAAACGTTATTACTTAATCGTTTATCGATTTTCTTGACTCTTTCACATTTTGACCAACTCACCCGAATCTGTTTTCTTGAGCGTTTATTCGCTCCATCATAATTGTTCAGTTTACTCACTAATTTGAATGGTTGATTTTAATAATTCATTTTCGATAATTATTGCTACCAGACTTACCCGTGTCCGTGTTTCCAGGTAGAAGAATAGCATCGTCCCGAAACCAGGAGGTGACTGTCAAGTGTTCCTTGACATCTTCCCGTGCTGTGCAGGATAAAACAGCATTGCATCCCTCCATCACAGGGGATCTGTTCACCCTTACGTCATAACCAGGAACCGTCAGCACTGGAATCCATAAAGAAATTCTTGGTTACATTGAACTTTCTCATTAGATCGTTTCTATTTCCGTTCAATTTTTAAATGCATGTATCGCGACTTTCAACATAATTGACCGAAAGAAATATTGGTTAAACAATTTGACAATATCGATGCGATATAGAAGTTTTATATCTTCTACTGCGAAGCTTTTGCTAATTGATTTTTTCTTATTTTTCTTATTGAAGTGGGGCAAACATGAGTTTATTAAAAATACAGTATATTTGCCGGTTTAATTGACAACTTGCAGGGATTTTCAAGGAAGCTGTTTTCACTAAAAATCGAAAAATAGTGCGTGCGCAACCAATGAAATAGGTTAGTTTTAACTTTGTCGTTTGTTCACCCCCAGCAGCACTCCAATCCCCGCTACATATTTTATTCTGAAGAGAACATTACTTTTTCTCTTCGGTAGATTTCAAATAACTCTCAAAGAGTACACAACCAAATTTATATTTATCTTAAAAGTCCTAGGGATACAGCAATCTAGAGGTATCTAGAGGGAAATTAAATATGTCCCTTCGTAAATCGTGGATGTGTAAGAGGCAGAAGGCAACAAACGGTGCATTTCTCTGTTAAAATGAATCAATTTAAGATGGAAGAAAGAGGATCTGGCCGGGTCCGCCGATTCGCTCTCATTTTCTGTTCAATTTAGCGACGTTATCGTCCCCGATAACACCTTCTTCGACCGCCTCTTCTCGTCGCAATACCCCCACCCCCGGACACTCTCTTTTTACGTTCGACTGCGCCGACACTCTTTTCACTTGGCCGACGTAATAGAATAATAATTCAAGATGAAACATCAGCACTCGAAACGTTCCTCTGCAAACCGCTCGCTCGAAAAAGCTAACGTTCGTGGTCTTTAAATATTTATATAGCTAATATCCGCTGAAAGAGTGATTCCTATCGGTGTTGACTCTGCAATCGTCGGGTTACTTTCCGAAACTATATCTATATCTGTCACTTATTGCGAGTGCGGGTTCTAGAGATGCAGCGACCTAGTAACATCGGGATCACAGGATACTTGGGTCTAGAAATATGCGAATCTCGACGCGTTCAGATCTGGGGATATTGGTATCTGGACACGTTCGGATCTAGAAATGTTCGAATTTGGACACATTGGGATCTAGGGACAACCGAACCTGGCCGAGTTGAGATCTAGGGAGAGTCGAATCTGTACAAATTGGCATCTAGAAATGTTCGAATTTCGATACCTTGGAATCTAGAAATATTCGAATCTGTGCGCGTTGGGGACTAGGGATATTTGAATCTGGCTGTGTTCTAATCCAGAAAATTGGCGACCTAGGAATGTAAGATCCAGGGAGTTCGAGTTAGATAAATTTGGAATATGGGGAAATTAGGAGCAAGAGAAGTTATGATCGAGAGAATTTGGAACCTTGATGGTGTATGGTCTGACGAATTCGGTATCTATGAAATTCGGGATATTGATAATTTGGAATCTAGGGAATTTCGAATCTAAACAGTTTTTGTTCCTAAAATCAAAGAGTCTGCAGACATGATATGACGCGCTCGCAATAGACATTCGATCTTTCAATAGCATTCAGTTTTCATTTCCTTAAATATTTATCTTCGAAGAAACTATGTTTACCAACAACAATACGAAACGATAAGATTCCTTCGTAATTGTCGAAGTTTTCCCTAAAAAAAGAAACAACTCCTCGTACAAACATCTCCCTACTACAGGAATTATCTTCCTCCGCGAACGCGAGATTCCTATAATATTCAAAAACCATAAATAGCATTGCACCGATTTCTTTCGTGTTGTCACCAGGTTCCGATAGCGTACGTATCCCTCGAAAGGAAATAAATAAAAATATGTATGTTCGTTGTAGCGAATTCCTCCTCGAAGAGATAAGATTAGCCGGGGCATCCGGAAATTCATTTTCAGCTTCAGCAAATTCCGTCGCTGCTCCATTTATTCCCGGATCTGACAGGTAGCTACGATATTGCTCTTAATAGCACTGTCAAGTCGGGCGTCGTGCCGTTACGCGTCTCATTTCGGTGGCACAATTTAAGTATTAAATGTAACGCGTTTAAGTCGGCCCCCTTTCCTGCTGCTGACATCCGGAAAATTCGCAATAACGCGCTTTTCTATTCCTCCAGGAAACGGGTAAACGTTGCCCGGTTATTAGACAACCTTCCGCCCGGGACGAGTTTCTGTTGTTCCGCTTTTTGCGCTGGTGAACCATGGAAAAGTGAGTTGAACGTAATTTTAACGAATTTTCAAGAACTCGTCGACGACCAAATCAGCCACCGTTTGACTGGTTCAGATCGTTGAATCACGAGGTTAAGAACATAGATTGCACGTTGTATAGAGCTGCAAAAGGCAGTTGTCGTGTTTAAAGGATCAAAATTAAATTATCAAATTTCGAAGGGTTCGTTACGGTCATTAACCCTTTGCGGTCCTTGATTTCTTTTACCTACAGCTGCTTTATTAATTTACAAAATAGATCAAAAAGTGGGTTTACAATAAAATGTATTGCAATGATACAGGGTGCGTAACAAACATATTTTTAATCTATTACAAGTAGTAAAGAAATGAAAACATCCTCGAAACAACCTATTTATCTGAATTATTTCTACGATCCAAGAGAAACGCGATGTCGAGCCATGCTCGACATAGGACCGCAAAGGGTTAAGGCAGCTAGCCATTTGTACACAGGAATAACATTTGGTTTGCACGTTGCTAGCACATTCATGGCATGCAACGACCATTGCTGTTTTTGAGAGTCCTTTTGTATTTTTTCCTTTATGATTTGCATGTTCAAGTGCTTTCGACGGTCTCAACAGTTTATTGCGGATGCCATAAATCTGAATTTGTGGAGAGACACACTCGCAGTACAAATATTATAAACCTTGTTTATATTTTTAATAGAGGTAAATGTTCAACTTCATTCTAATTGTAATTTGCACAGTCGAGGATCACTAAGTGCAAAACAGCGTGGGCGAACTTTCTTGAGTAACCTTAATGTTTTAGGAATTAATAGTTCGTTGTGTCTGACGCACTTGCCGAATAAATTCTACCACAAGGGGTTAACCAGGTCACCATTGATGATTACCCAAAGGAAATTCTGTCTTAGCTCACCTTTCTCTCTTTTTTCACTTTCCTGTGACACTTCGAACTCATAGACTACGCTAAGTACACGGGATAGGATGATGTCCAATTCCAAACAACGTCATTGGTAAAAACTAACAACTTTTAAGAACCAATCAGGACAACCACTTTCTGTCGGACTCAGTCCGAACGAACATTTTACAGTCGAAATATCGCTCCGCAACCTTTACATACATTACACAGTTTTCAAGTCTTATATTTTTACGTACATCAAGATCTTAGCGACATTTTCACGATCACAGATATAAATTTACACAATATCCAATTATAATTATAGTTTAAGTGTTATTATATTACACCTGTTATTGAAAATCGAACATGTCCAAAATAACTTATCTAACAGCACTGTATAGCCATAAATCGATATACAGGGTGTCCCAAAAGTGTTGAAGGAGCCGAAAATGGGAGGTAGGTGAGGCCATTGTGAACAACTTTTTCATTTGCAAAAATGTCGTATGGGGTTTCCTTTTTAAATTATTAACGAAAAACACCGACCAATCAGAACGCGAGAATCGCGCGCCACGCGATTCGATCGCGACCACGGCCAATTATAATTCGGGCCTACACTTCTGCCTCCGAGCGCGCGGGATTCTCGCGCTCTGATTGGTCGGTGTTTTTCGTTAATAATTTAAAAATGAAGCCCCATACGACATTTTTGTAAATGAAAAAGTTGTTCAGAATGGCCCCACCTCCCTCCCATTTCCGGCTCCTTCAACACTTTTGGGACACCTTGTATCTGGAGACACATGGGTTCGGTTATCTTAAAAAAAAAAATGTCTGCTCGTGCGATTATTTATGAATTTTCTAAAGTTACAAATAAGCCCAATGTCTTTATGATTCCATGAAGGCGTCTCGACACCCGTTAGCCACAATGAACCAATAAATCAACCGGATATTTTGTTTTCGGAGCATTGTATCTCCGTTGGTAACGGACGAAAATACATTTCTGCGGCTGTAAGCCACGTATCCACTCGAACGGATTGCTATCTAGCCCGAAGGAATCGGCGCATCGCGGCTTCCCGACGCTGGAAACCGAAAAGAAACTTAATCCCGTCGATGGCTGCGAATCCGCCGGAAATATCGTTGCTCGCCTCGCTGCGGATCCTCGCGTATTGGCCTCGTTTGCACGTTTCGTTTCCCTCGCCATTCCCTCGCCTGGCAATCTGATCGTCATCCAGGTATTTTCCGGCTCTGTAACCAGGATGGGGACGAGCCATCCACCTCCGAGTGGCTTTGCTAATTCTTGACGTCTCCGAGGAGCCGTCGAGGCACCTTTTCAACCTCTTTTCTTTTTATATTCTCCGGACGGAGGAGACCCTTATTTCTACCCCCTTCACGCCGCGACAATTTCTTCAATTGCTACTTTCCTACCGTTCTTTGTTTTATCTGCTCACGCTGTCAATTCGTTTCCGTATTTTTCTGGCCGGAAAATTGCGCCCGCGTAATTAATATACCTTAATACATATATATTCACGTGTATTCCCATGTATGATGCGTACATTCACATATTCTTATATGTTCACACATTGTGTACATTTTATTTGTACACGATGTATATTTATATACTTCATTCAATTAGTTTTTTACAACATATATTCTATAGATTTTGTCGTATGCATGATATATACTTATACATTTTATACAATTAATTTTATACACCTGTATATGTATACATACATTTCATATATTTTATTTTATACTCCATACGTATTTATACACTCCACATACATAATTTTATGCACCTGTATATGTATACATACATTGCATATATTTTATTTTATATTCCATACATATGTATACACTCTACACATTTAATTTTGTATATCATTTATATTCATACACTTTCTAAATTTTATTTCTACACGATGTATATTTATATACTTCATTTAATTAATTTTTTACACCATACATATCCGTACACTCTATAGATTTTGTTGTACGTACGATTTCTACTTATACAATTAATTTTATGCATCACATTTACATACATCCACTTTATAGATTTTATTTTATACTCCATACGTATTTATACATTCTATACAATTAATTTTGTACATCTTATATATTCATACAGTCTATAGATTTTATTTTATACAACAATATTTATTCATACACTCTGTAGATTTTATTTTATGCAACAATGTATATTCATACACTTTATAGATTTTTATACGCGATAAATATTTATGCAACTCATAGAATTAATTTTACACGCCATATAATACGTACATTTTGTAGATTTCATTTTAAACATCACGTATATTCACACATTTCATAAAATCAATTTTATACACCATACATACATTGTACACAATTTATAAACTTCTACGGTTCATATGTGTATTTTATTCGTGCTATAAATATCAATGAGAACATATCAGAGAACAGTTACATACCCGACGCACGAAATATTAATACACGGTAGATTCCCGTTATAAAGTTTATCTACGAGCATAAAACGTAATATCCGGCGGAGAAAATTCATTTCGCGAAACGAGGAAAAAAAAAGTGCGGAGTAATAAACGCAATCATTTCTCTGATAAAATCTACCCTCCGGTGAGAAATGAAAAAACAAAACGTCCGACCGAAATAATGATACGTTTCTCGTTTGTCGGTCGAAAATAAATTTGTGGAAAGAGAAAACACGATATCCCGGAGTTCTTTCGGGACATCATCATCGAAAGTGTCGCGAGGTTCATTGAAGTATTCCCAGAGTCCCCGGTGTTCCGTGAAGGTGGCGGGAAAAAAAGGGGAGCAGTTTCTCCCTCCTTTTTCTCCCCTTTTTTTTTAAACAATGCCGCTCTCCTCGAGAATAAGTCCTTTGGCGGAGACGAGGGTCGAGCCGATGTCATTTCAGATAAATTTCTCGTCGCTTTTCAGGCTTGTCCGGCCTCGGTGTCTCGTGCTTTTCACCCTCTGTACGTTGCATCGAGAAGAGCAAGCGGAAATCAGGCTACTTTTGCCCTTCCCTAATCGAGTATTCCTTTTCGGGACGAATACTTTTGCACTTCCGTCTCTGGTCTCCTCGGTGTCCGGATTTCACGTTTTAATTTCTTCCATGAACTCGTTTTTGTGAAAGAAACAGTCTTCTGCGATCAAAACTCGCCTTTTTATGTTCGTTTATGTAAAGAGCACGAAAAGTAAAAAAATTAATGATTTTTTAAGAAGACATTTAATGTACAATTTTTACTGTACACATTAATTTGAAACAATAAAAACATTTTGATTCTTTCCTGATCAGTTTGTTAATTATACTTTGATTTTAACAGTGAATTTGTAAAATGTGTACGAACATCGAAATAGGGGTTGTAGATATTGACGGTACAATTTTGAGTGTACATATTAATATCAAGCAATAAAAACCTTTTGATTCTTTCCTGATCAGTTTATTAATTAAATTTTGGTTTTACCAATGAATTTGGAAGATACGTGTAAACATCGATATAGGGATTGAAGATTTTGACAGAACAATTTTGATTGTACATAATAATATGAAGCAATAAAAACCATTTTGATTTTTTTCTGTTCAGTCTGTCTATTACACTTTGGTTTTAACATTGAATTTGTAAAATGTGTATGAACATCGATGTAGGGGTTGAAGATAGTAACATTATAATTTTAACTACATTATTAATATGAAACAATAAAAGCCTTTTGTTTTTTACTCCGTTCAGTTTTGTGGATTACATTTTTGTTTCAACAGTGAATTTTGAAGATGCGAACATCAATATGGGGGTTGAAAATATCTGGATGAATAATAATATACAACAAACTGCATTGAACGTTACATTAATTCTGTAAAAAATAGAATAAATTTGTGCATCTCTAGTAGATGACCATAGGAGAGACAATGGTCGTAAAACAATTTGTGTAAACAAAATGAAAACGCAACTGGAGCGCTGAAAATATAATAAAAACGAAAATAAAAGTCTCGTTAATAATTTCTGTATTTCAGAATAAGAAATCCAAAATGCGTTTCGACGTGAATGAACTGTTAAAAAAACTGTTACGTGAAGTGTCCGAAAAGAAATGCACCCTCGAAAAGTCCTCGGTCTCGAAACCACATGCAAGCTAAATTTAGGGGTGGTTCCTGAGTACGTCGGCGTGCCGCGAAGTCGCGGGGTGCTTATTCGAACGTTATCAGCGTTATCAGGTAGCGTGGCTTGAAACATAGACAATTAGCACGCGGATAAGCAAGCGGGGACTCGTAGAGCAAACCGGGAGACGAACGTGTACACCGTTCTTCCCTTCTCGCGACCAATTAACCGTCTCATTCAGCGTATCTCCTCGAGATCTGGCTGGCGAGCGAATGCGACGAGGACGGAGAACGGAAACGCGAAGAAGCACGGGACATCCCGTTGAAAGAGCGTCGCTTTCAAAAGAGAAACACGCCGGAGAAAAAGAAACGAGAGTGAGAGAGAGAGGGAAAGAAAAAAACAGGTAGAATCGCGAGTTTCACCGTGTGGCCAGAAGGGACATTCAGCGACGGAAGTCGCGAAGAGGAAGATTGGATGAAGATGGCGACTGGAAGATAGTAAGAAAACGTGTAAAAGAGAAAGAGAAAGATCGAGAGAGGGGGTGGGTGGTTAGAAACGGAAACGTAGAATCGGACTGCGAGGGTGAAAACGTCGGTGAAAGGTTAGCGAGGAGGGATGAAATCTCGCTGAATGCCGGGTCACTCGTTTAAATAATTAAACGCGTAATTACCGCCGGCTGGAACACATTTTAATGAACGGGGCCTTTTCCACGCCACCCTCTCTCACCCTTAGCGACGTCCCATCCCTTGACGGGGCGTGCTGGAGCCTGCAAGAAACTGCGACCCATGGAAAAGTGTTGCCAGACATTTCGACGCGAATGTTGCGTTTTCGTGCAATCTTTGAGGGTGCTTCTTACGAAAGGAACCGGAGAACGTCCTCTTTTCTTTTTCGACGATGCGTATGAGTTTTTACCGGTGCCTTCTTTCGATTGCTAGTGCAAAATATCTATTTCACATCGTTTTCGAAGAATTTTCAGTATATTTTCAGTAGGCTGTTGGGATCATTATTGTTTTTATTGGAGCGTTTGATTTAGAGGACAGATGAGATAGTCAGTAATAGATAAGTTGAGAAATCATAAGTCCTGGTACCAGGATTATTTTGTAGATATTAGTGTATCCCATAAGTTTCTTTCTTTTCTGATCATAATTTTAATCATAAATTGTCCTGGTAAATATACCAGAATTATTTTGTAGATATTAGGGTATCCCATAAGATTCTTTCTTTTTTGATCATAACTTTAATCATAAATAACCCTGCTACATATACCAGGATTATTTTGTAGATATTAGGGTATCTCAGAAGATTCTTTCTTTTTTTATCATAATTTTAATCATAAATAATCCTGTTACATATACCTGGATTATTTTGTAGATGTTAGGGTATTCCATAAGATTCTTTCTTTTTTGATATGACATAAAATTGGAATTCGAGGAATATTTTGCGAGGAATAAATAGTGATGTTTCCCGTGGGATGGAAGAGGGTGATAGAACAGAACAGTTCATATTTAATGCAACGTCAACCTTAAATAATAAATGCTGTGTATTCTTTCTATCAGGAAAGGAAGAAAATGGGGCAATATAGAAATTTTCTTTATTATAATACAAAATAGAAAACTAAATTTCTGTTCTCCAAGTGATAGAGTTTGAGATAATCAAGTTCTCGAGTTCTGGGATTCTCAAAGTTAGAAATTTAGGAAATGAGCAACTTAGGAGAGTAGGAAATTGCATATTTGGGAATTAGGGATGAAGATATTAGGGAATTAACGAATTGCGAATTTTGGAGTTTGCGAATTTTTGAATTTAAAATTTTGGGGTTCAGAAATTTAGGAATTTAGGCATTTCGGAATTTAGGAATTTAGGAATTTGGTAATTTTGTAATTTAGGAATTAGGAATTTCAGAATTTAGGAATTTTGGAATTTTGGAATTTCGGAATTTCGGAATTTGGTAATTTTGTAATTTCGGAATTTTGTAATTTCGGAATTTCAGAATTTGGTAATTTTGTAATTTTGTAATTTTGTAATTTTGTAATTTAGGAATTTAGGAATTTAGGAATTTGGTAATTTTGTAATTTAGGAATTAGGAATTTAGGAATTTAGGAATTTAGGAATTTAGGAATTTAGGAATTTACTAAATTTGATTAAATAACTAAAAACGAGTCGAAATTTCCGAACTTTCTACATAGTCAAATCTCTTAATACCGATTTCTCAAATTTGAAAACTTCCAAAGACCCAAACATCAAATTCCGAACGTTCTAAATTTTCCGAGTCTCAGATTCTCAAAATTTTGAACTTCCAAAGACCCAAACTATCATAGTAACTGAATGAGAATTCATAAATCGGAGGACTCCGGTTCTAGTCATTATTTACTCGACACTAGTGTATAGCGTACATAAGTCCATCGTCGAAACGCAAAAGTGTCACACGACAGTGTGCGAATCGGTGAAAGGGAATGTATGACACAGCAACGTAAAGAAAGAACGTATGCTACAGCAACGCAAAGAGAAAACGTATGGTACAGTGACGTAAAGAAAGAACGCATGATACAGTAACATGAAGAAAGAACGTATGATAAAGTAACATAAAGAAAGAACATACGATACAGTAACATGAAGAAAGAACATACGATACAGTAACATAAAGAAAGAACATACGATACAGTAACGTGAAGAAAGAACGTGCGATACAGTAAAATAAAGAAAGAAGTACGATACGGCAACGCAAAAGAAGAGCATAAAAGATTATGCTAGAGATCAATGTCCTCGAAGATCCATCTCCTCCATGGAACGAGGTTATTCCGAACAGAGTGCAGACCGCGATACGTTTCGAAATAAAATTTCCTTCCTCGGAGGGTCGATATATCGTTACCGATAGATAGCAGCTGGTAAACTCATTTATCCATCGATACGGGAGGGTAACGTGTACGAAACGGTGTTGCGTGAGCACAATAAACGTCAATTACAGACGGAACGTCGCTCGTGGAACGTGACTGGCCGCGACAACGGCGGAGAAAGTTCCTCAGGATCCCATTATGCCGGAAGCCGGAAGCGGTTGGCTGCACGGACCGCGTTCTCGCCCGAGTCATCCCCCGAGTAAATACCTAAGGGAAAATGCCACTGAACGACGTTAAATTGTATCTCTGGAAGTTCGAATCGCGCTGAAACCGCCTAACGTGGAAAGAGAAAGAATCTTCTCGCTCGAAAGTTTGTCCGATACTGCCTTTACGTGAGCCACCGTTTAAATGGCCGATTTTAAACCTGCCCACTACTATTTTCCACCCTCTACCCCTGTCTGGCTGCGAAATTTCGCAACTAAATTTACTGAGTTAGATACCGGCTCGGTCTGTTGTTAAGTCGTCTTTTTGCAACGGGAGTATTTCACCTAGTTCAAAGTATATATTATTGCAATCATTCCTTCGTCCCTTTGTTGCAAATAAATTAGTTCTTTACTGGTAGCAGCGAGACCCGAGGAGACGTTATGTTTGATCGGGTTTTTGTAGTTTATCATTAGGGGACGATTATTGAACAGTAAAACATTTGTGAATTTTCAAGAATTGTACGTGGGTCTAACATGTTCACTGCAGGGTAGTAGCTGAAGAATTTAAATAATAATTTCCTTTTTAAACAAGTTGTATCAAACATTTTTACAATAGTTTATTACGTCGATTATTCACAGCCTCAGGTATTTAATGCGAGCATTTGAAATTTAATAAGCGAATTAATTGTAAGTGATTGAGTAATATGTATGCATGCATATAATATACATAATATACATACACGTGTATGTATATATACATATGCATCTATATATACAATATGTCTGATGAATATAATATGTGTGTATAATGTATATATGTATACTACACTATATGTATGTATGATAATATATGGATATATATAACATGTATATATGTATGTACATTATAATATACGTATATATATTATACGCGTGGCGTTCTAACACAGTGAAACAGACACTATTAGTAATTAACAATGATAAAATTATAGTTTCAAAAGAACCAATGAAACCTTTTAAACAGAAAATTGTACTGCTGTCAGTAAAAATGTTTTCGAACGAAAAGGTTTAATACACGCGAATGTACACGAATCGACAAAAAATTGATCGCGCGGAAATTAACGTGGCAAAGTGTTAAACGAAAGAGTACGATAATCGGAGTAAGTCGGTTTCGCAGATTCAGGAAGATTCGGAGTATGAAAAGGAAATACCGTTCGTTCGGGAAGTTTCGACGACGCGAAACGGTCAAGTTTCACGGTTAAAAACGCACGGTCGTGGCCGCTTTGAAAATGCAACTTTCAGATTCAGTATTTCGAACGAAATTGGCTCGAAGCGGCAGCGTTCACGTCGGGAAAGTTTCCGGATGATTCGGCGAGAAGCGGCAGAAGAATTTCTGTTACCGTTGACGGCCACGACTTACGAACTTCCGGAATAACTGGCGAAGAGGGGCCAATCGATATCCGGCCCGTTCCCCGGAATCCAGAACTCGCCGAATTTACCCTTCGTATCATTCTTCCCTTCCTTGGAAAGTCTTCTAGCAAGTTCCTACGTCAAAATTTATTCTCTTCTCGTTCGTTCTTGCTCTCTCGTTTTCAACCCCTTACGCGCGAAACGTGTCTCGCGCTTGCCATTTCAATCGATGCTATTTTATATAAATAGCTTTTAACACGGTGAAATAAGTTGTGTTTTACTATGGCGGAACACGGTTGAACTTGGTGAAACAATATTCTTTAATATGGAACAAATATGTTTTTTAACATAGTTGTTTTTAAAATATGTTTTTTAACGTAGTGAGACATAGTTGCACATCATGAAACGATATGCCTTTTAACATGAACAAACATCGTTAAACATGGTGACACAATGATTTTTAACATAGTCAAACATTGTTAAAAATGGTGATACAATTCATTTTTTAACACAGCTAAACATAGTTGTACATAATGAAAGGATGTATCTTCTAACATGATCAAACGTCGTCAAACATGGTGACACAATGATTTTTAACATAGTCAAACATTGTTAAAAATGGTGATACAATTCAGTTTTTAACACAGTTAAACATAGTTGTACATAATGAAATGATGTGTCTTCAAACATGACCGAACATCGTTAAACATGGTGACATAATGATTTTTAACATAGTCAAATATAGTTAAATATGGGGATACAATGCATTTTTTAACACAGTTAAACATAGTTGTACGTAATGAAACTATATGTCTTCTAACATGATCAAACGTCATTAAACATGGTGACAATGATTTTTAACATAGTCAAACATAGTTAAATATGGGGATACAATGCATTTTTTAACACAGTTAAACATAGTTGTACGTAATGAAACTATATGTCTTCTAACATGATCAAACGTCATTAAACATGGTGACAATGATTTTTAACATAGTCAAACATAGTTAAATATGGGGATACAATGCATTTCTTAACACAGTTAAACATACTTGTACATAATGAAACGATTCGTCTTCTAACATGATCAAACATTGTTAAACATAGTGAAATAATTCTTTTTAACATAGTCAAACATAGTTAAACAAGGTTTTACAATGCACTTTTTGACATAGTGCAACATAGTTGTACATAATGAAACAATATGCCTAATCATAACCAAACATAATGGAACATGGTGAATCAATATGTCTTTTAACTTGATCAAACATAGTTAAACATTGTGGAACAATATATTTTTTAATACGGTGAAACAATTTTTTTTTTATCACAGTGAAACGTAATTAAACACGGTGAAACGATGTTACTTTCATATTAATCAAACACAGTTGAACAAGACGAACTAATGTTTTTTAACAAGATGAAACAATTAAACATAGTAAAACATGGATACTCACAATGAAACTTACTGAATCATACATACATATGTAAATATATGTACAACGTACATATACATAACAAACTACGAAGATACAAAATAATAACTCCAACAAAACTAAACGAGTTCATTAGCAGATCAATAAGGAACCGCTCTTCAATTAAGGTCGCAAGAGAAGATGATAATTCCCGTTCGAATAAAATAAACAAAAATTGCTGTTATCCGAAGAACGCGCTACAATTAAGATTGTTTAATCTCCTTCGGTATGCAACAATAACGACCAAATTATCGGATGGATAGCGGACAAATTTTGTAGCAGATATTTACAGGCGAATATCGGTCCATTTAGACCCCGGCGATAACAAGTTTCCCGACTAATAAACGTGGCGCGACTTTCCTCCCTTCTTAAATGCAATTACGCCACCACTTGAAAGGAGAGAGAGAGAGAGAAAAAAAAATCCTTCCACCACGACAGGCTGGAACGTAAACGATCATAGAAGTCGAATCTATGAAATGCAGCGTTAATTAAAGCTCGTTACATCGAAGTTGCCGGCAACTTTTCGCTAACAAGCCGTTCCCCGATCGAATTCCCGATAATCCCCATTCTTTTGTGACGTCCGAAGACGTTCGGCTTTTCTAAAACCGTTCCACGACGGGCTAAACTTATCCTCGATCGATCAAACGACTCGAATTAAGTCGGTGTCGAGTGAATTTGCAGGAACGCGCACTCGAGGTTAATCGCGGGTATAGTACGTTTGTTATATTGCCGAAAAACGGGTGCGTCATAGCTTTGGACTCGCGACGCAACAGGGGCTGCATTTGTACGAGACCAGAAAACTTGCAATTGTTCGTTGTAAATTTGTAAATACGTGAATTGGAATATATAATCGTATCTAAATTTTGTTGTGTTTAATTATTTTTAACGATAATTGTACGATCTTGAATGACTAGTTAAGATTGTCTCGAGAAGAGCTACAATTCTAGGAGTTCAGAAATATGTGGTGCCATTTAACACGATGATTGTCACGTGGGAAGAATTGAAAATTGCATTAGGTAGTATTTTTGTTTTTTTACAAATTTTACCAAATATTTTCATGATAGTTTGTTATTTTTATTTTCCATAGTTCCAAGTAACTATCCTTCGGTTAGAAAATTGAACAAACATTGGGCGATACAGCTGTTAAATATTTGTAGAAATTCGAGTGTCACCCATACATGGGTCACATGGCGATCAAACTGTTAATAGAACTAAGTTGACCTTCAAATTTCCTAAGTTGAAATATCTAAGTTGATCTAAGCACCTCCACCTGAAGAAAAGTTATGTGAGCTACATATTGGGTTCCTCGAAACCGAACAACTATTATCTAAAACATTTCTGCCCATTTTTAAAAATGTAAAAATTATTCAGGTGGTTGTTCTTAGGCGACTCACCCTGTACATTGAATATGTATAAAATATCTGAAGTCGTTTGTGAAGATGTATTGCAGGAGCAAAAAGTTGGCCAACAAAATATCTAAGTTGACCTTCAACTTTCCTAAGTTGAAATATCTAAGTTGACCTAAGCACCTCCACCTGAAGAAAAGTTATGTGAGCTACATATTGGGTTCCTCGAAACTAAACAACTATTATCTAAAACATTTCTGCCCATTTTTAAAAATGTAAAAATTATTCAGGTGGTTGTTCTTAGGCGACTCACCCTGTACATTGAATATGTATAAAATATCTGAAGTCGTTTGTGAAGATGTATTGCAGGAGCAAAAAGTTGGCCAACAAAATATCTAAGTTGACCTTAAAATCTTCTGAGCTCCTCCACTCGAAGAAAAGTTATGTGAACTACATATTGGGTTCCTCGAAACCAAACAACTATTATCTAAATCATTTCTTCCTATCTCTAAAAATGTAAAAATGATTCAGGTGGTTGTTCTTAGGCGACTCACCCTGTACATTGAATATGTATAAAATATCTGAAGTCGTTTGTGAAGAAGTATTGCAGGAGCAAAAAGTTGGCCAACAAAATATCTAAGTTGACCTTAAAATCTTCTGAGCACCTCCACTCGAAGAAAAGTTATGTGAACTACATATTGGGTTTCTCGAAACCAAAGAACTATTATCTAAAACATTTCTTCCTATCTCTAAAAATGTAAAAATAATTCAGGTAGCTTCTCTGGGGCGACACACCCTGTACACCGAATATGGACAAAGTATCTGACATAGTTCGCGAAGAAAAAATATCGCAAAAGCGAAAAGTTGGCCCGCGAAATATCGATTATTAATTAAACATACGCAGAGCGAGTATTAATTCAGATTAAACGTCGGAGGAGCAGATATTAAATTTTTCTCCGCAGTCAATCAAGTGTATCCTTCCGATACGAGATCGAACTTTTAATTGCATGCTCTCGCGGTATCACGTGTTCGTGCAAGCTCGCAGTGGTCGTCTGTCGCGAATACTTGCCTGCCAAAGTGGAGAGTTCGAGAAAAAAACCATAGTAATTAATGAGCACCGCACTGGGACACGATAATGAGACTTCTCTCTGTGCGTGTTAGCCGGGCAAAGCTTTTTCCCTCTTGTTATTTTACACTATTTTTATGTTATTAACGCGCTGGAGAACCGGATGAAAAACGCGGCACGTTCTCTACGGGAAAGTATCCTTTTCTTTTTCCGTTCCGGTCTTTTTTCCATTATTTGCGTGTCCAGTCTCGTATTCGTTCGCGTTTCAAATTCTCCTCTATCCCGTCGTATTAATTGCATCAAAATAATTGCCGAGAAAATCCACGGTGCATCGATTGTCATTTTTATCCCGTTCTTTGTTTAATGCCATTTCTTCCGAGCTCTGTTCGTTCGAGTTGATTGTTTATTAATGTTCGAGGATAATCGTGAGGGTTGAAACGAAATATTAATTGTTTAAGGACCGTCGTGAGGGTTGAAACGAAATATTAATTGTTCGAGGATAAACGTAGGGGTTGAAACAAATTATTAATTCTTTAAGGCTAAAGGTTAAGATTGAAGTAAGGTATTAATTGTTCAATGATGAACACGAGGGTTGAAACGAAATATTAATTGTTCAAGGATAAACGTAAGGGTTGAAACGAAATATTAATTGTTCAAGGAGAAACATAGGGGTTGAAACAAATTATTAATTCTTTAAGGCTAAAGGTTAAGATTGAAGTAAGGTATTAATTGTTCAAGGATAAACGTAGGGGTCGAAACAAATTATTAATTCTTTAAGACTACAGGATAGGGTTGAAGTAAGATATTAATTGTTCAAGAATAAATGTGAGGGTTGAAACGAAATATTAATTGTTCAAAGAAAGACGTGAGGGTTGAAACAAATTATTAATTCTTTAAGGTTAAAGGCGAGGGTCGGTACAAATAATTAACCCCTTAATGATAAACTCAAAGAATCAAGGCAAAATATTAATTATATTTGTAGGAACCGAGATAAAGTATTAATTATTTAATGTTGAAGATGGGGGTAGAAAAATGATATAAAAGAGCTTCATGGTAAAAGGGTTCTTCATGGTTTTATATTATTCTCGTTTTTGCAGGAAGTTCGTGAAAAGTGTCCTTTGAGGGTGCGTTCTCATTTTTTTTTCTGAAATCGTGTCATCCGCTTTTAAAAAGATTCAGATATTCTGTCCGTTGAAACGAATCGCCATAATTGACTCCACTGAATTGTATTAACGCGATACAATTAATTCATGTATAATCACGTTCCATTTACGTTCACGATTAAAACTGTAATACCCTTTGTATCCATAATTTTAATTAGCTAATTACTATTCATCGATGGGTATTGCGTCCCGCGACTGTGCTATTCATTTCGGGTGGATATTTGTGACGTCACGTTATAATGCGAGATAAAAATTCGCTAAATTTATTTTACCCATCCGTGATGTCGCAAATTTACTTTAAACATCGTATTTCGAAGCGTGGGTGCTGCTTTTTAAATATTTCATGGCGTGATATCAGTAACCTGTTAAATATTCATTACGTACATTATTTCTTCACATAATTATTTTATTATGTTCTTCATAATTATTTTTGCATATAACAGTATGTTAATATGAACTTTACATATTATTTTAATACAACCTGTATATCAATTATTCTGATTTGTGATCAAATTTCTGTCTATCGTGAATCAACTGTTTTAAGCGATCAAAGTTGTATCCATGAAAATAAGAAACCTTGTGGGAAACAAAGTTCCACTTTGTGTTTGAGAGTTTCATACGAATGAAAGTTCGATATGAATCCAAATCAGAAGTTTAACATACATCTGATGTATGGCTGATACGAAATATGGTACACCTTGGGTGCCACCCTAAAACAGTTTCAATTTCTTTTAGGAAGTAATTTTATTTTCGATAAATTTCATAGACAATTTCCATAATATTCAACCCTCTTTTATTCGATAAGCTTCAATGTATTAGGGTGTCCCATAAGTTCCTTCCGTTTTTGATATGAAATATTTTGCAAGTAAACCCCAATAATTTTGGAAAGAAGAAATAATGCGAGACGAAAGAAGAGGATAGACCAGAACAGTTTATATTTAATACAGCAAATTAACCTTAAGTGCTAAATATTGTATATTCGTTTAATATCAAGAAAGGAAGAAATTAATGAGACATCCTAATCTTTAGAAAAATTTTTTATACTTTGTTATGTTAAATGTTTTGACTAAAATTAGCGATAGATTTATGTATGAATTCATACGTCGCCCGTATGTGGGTGATGTAAACACTCAAAGTGTTAATGTGGAGTAGGGATACGAGAGATAAGTAGAGTGTAAGATATACGTTAAATAACCATAAAATAATTTGCAAACTCACCTGCACGAAGAGTGACCTCACGAGAGAGCACAGAACCCACGGAGCTGGTTGCACGACACCTGTATCGCGCGTTATGAACTTCAGCGCGAAAATCCTGCGCCAAAAAGGGTGGAAAGTAGAGGGTGCCATTTCCGAGCAACTGCCTGAAACAGCATCGAAAAAAAGAGGAATTAAATTTTAATATGCGTGCACCCCATCGCTATTAATATTGCCATTCCTTTCGCGTAAGTCGTGTAATTTTTTTCTTTTAATTTTTTTCCTTTTCACTCGAAACGAGTTTTATTTAACTTTATGATCACTGAAAATGGTATCTGTGCTTTCGTACTTTTACATTTTCGCAATCTGAACTTATGAACTTTACACTATCGGAATTTGAACTTTTGAACTTTAGACCTTCGGAATTTAAACTTTTGAACTTTAGACTTTCGGAATTGAAAATGTTGATCCTTAGAATTTCGGAATTTGAAATTTTAAACTTTGCATTTTCGAAATTTGGACTCTTGAGCCCTAGACTTTCCGAATTTGAAATTTTAAACTTTGCATTTTCGGAATCTGAATTTTTGAAATTTGAACTTTTGAACTATAGACCTTCGGAATTTAAACTTTTGAACTTTAGACTTTCGGAATTGAAAATGTTGAACCTTAGAATTTCGGAATTTGAAATTTTAAACTTTGCATTTTCGAAATTTGGACTCTTGAGCCCTAGACTTTCCGAATTTGAAATTTTAAACTTTGCATTTTCGGAATCTGAATTTTTGAAATTTGAACTTTTGAACTATAGACCTTCGGAATTTTAAATTTTGAACTCTGCATTTTCGAAATTTGAACTTTTGAACCTTAGACTTTCGGAATTAAAAATTTTTAACTTTACATTTTCGGAATCTGAATTTTTGAAATTTTAACTTTTGAACTATAAACCTTCGGAATTTTTTTTTTGGAATTTGAATTTTTGTATTTTGCATTTTCGGAATCGGAATTTTTGAACTTTGCATTTTCCGCTTCTGAATTTTGAACTTTGCACTTTCGGAATCTGAATTTGTGAACTTTGCATTTTCAAGGTCCGAATTTTGAAAATTTTCATTTTCGGAATCCGATCTTTCAAATTATACATTCTTGAAACTGAAGCTTGCAACTTCTTAATTCTTGATACTTCAGCTTGCAAACTCTTAATTCCTTCAGCATTCGAATTGTTAATGTTCGAATTTCATATTTCTGAAACATGAGCTCGCAAATTCCCAATTCTCGACAGTCGAGCTTTGAAATTCAAACTTTCCGAAATTAATTTATACATCCAATTATTGGATGAGGTCAAACTATTCATTCGTTTCATTGTCTAGTTCCATCAAGCACTATTATCCCGATCTCGAAATGTTTTCACGAAAATTGTAGGAATAGTAACAAGCGAAAAATCGCTTGTCACATCATAAATGCAACTTATAAGCCGACTCACGTACAGCGAGTTATCCCGTTTCTTATATCGCAGCATATCGGCCGTTTCTTGCAGTCGTATTCGCCTCGTGCTGCGATCACCATTGCGTTCAACATTCGATCGATGGGGACAAATTTGTCTTGCACCAGACGCGTTGTAATTTCAGCGCGAAATAACGCGAGCCAAATCGTATTTACCTTGCTAAGTGTCCTAGCACGAGAGCGCGGATCATTATAGTCGAGATTTCAGGATTGAAGAAGTTTGAAGGGATTAACGCGAACGATACTGATTACATGGTTTCGTAAAACGTTTCGTTGATGAGATTATGGAGAATTGGATTCTGATAATTAACTGGGCTGTAGCGAGAGTTTGCTGGCGAATTACCAATTTCGGACTTTCATGTTGTGGGATTTGGAATTTTGGAATTTTTAGATTACTCATTTTCTGAATTTCATATTTCTAAATTTTCAAATTGCTAAGTATCAGAATTCCTGAATTTTCAAATTTCTAATTTTTGCGAATCCCTTAATCCTAATTATTTAAATTCTGAAATTTTCAATTTGTTAAATATCTGAATTCTTGAATATTCAAATTTCTAATTTCTGCGAATCCCTTAATGTTAAAATTCCTAATTATGTAAATTCTGAAATTTCCAAATTGTTCAACATGCAAATTTTGAAAATTCTAAGGATCCAAAATACCTAAATTTAAAAATTTCTAAATATTCTAATTCGAAAAGAATTAAACAATACAAATTATAACCAAAGAATACGGCATATAATTAGCCATTTAAGTAGAGTAGCTAAGTATAGTAATTAGGGAGTAGTATATGGTCATGTTGCATGAGCCAAGTAGAACATATATGGATCTATCCGAGATAAGCACAACAACGTCATGTCTGATAGGACAAGTGACACCTGATTGTGCTGCGGATTGGCGTATATTACGTGATTCGTCAAGAGATATAATTAAACACGTAATTGCAAAACCAAGACTATGCGTGTAATTAAACCTTCCTCTCGAAACATCTGCATAACTTAATTGCCACGAAATCATCATCAATCGATAGCCTTTCTGTAGATGATACAAAAAGAAACGTACAAGAAAGAAGCAAAAACTGTTACAAATTTTCAGATTGTGAAAATGTATACTTCACGTTGTAAATAATTAATAATATTTAAGTATTATTTAACCTTTCCAATTTCAGTTTTTACAATAGTTGCCACAGAAAATCCCGACACAATATACTACGAGCCAATTTACCTCAAATCTCTATATCCCGAATCCCTATACCCCAAATCTCTGTATATCACAAACCCCAGTATCCCGTATTCCTACATCCCGAATCCCAATACCCCAAATTCCAATACCCCGAATCCAAATACTCCGAATACCAATACCCCGAATCCCAATACCCCAAATCCCTATACAGCGAATTCCAATACCCCGAATCCCAATACCCCGAATTCCAATACCCCGAATCCCAACACCCCGAATCCCAATACCCCAAATGCCAATAACCCGAATCCCAATATTCCGAATCCCAATACCCCAAATCCCAATACACCGAATTCCAATACCCCGAATCCCAACACCCCGAATCCCAATATTCCGAATCCCAATATTCCGAATCCCAATACTCCAAATCCCAATAACCCGTATCCCAATATTACGAATCCCAATACCCCGAATTCCAATACCCCGAATCCCAACACCCCGAATCCCAATATTCCGAATCCCAATATCCCAAATCCCAATAACCCGTATCCCAATATTCCGAATTCCAATACCCCGAATCCCAATACTCCGAATCCCAACACCCCGAATCCCAATACCCCGAATCCCAACACCCCGAATCCCAATACCCCAAACCCCTATACACCAAATCCCTATATATCCCAAATCCAAATCATCAAAAACACCAAACTCGACGATGGAAATCGTTGCAGCGATATACATTTAGGACGAGGTGAAATGCTCACGTTTTAAAAAGGCAATATACGACTTAACAGATTATATCGATCGTCGGTATATCGCGGAAATTTCCCCGCGCGTATAATAAATATCAGGCGGGATTAAACGATGCGCCGATGTTTACCGACGAGAATGATTTACACGAGCGTTTAATGCGTTCGACGCTGGATATCCCTGGCTGGTTTTAAATTCGCTAATTGATAGTAAAATCGGCTGCTCGTGAATAAACTTCCGTCAGGGAGAAGTTTCGAAACGTATTGAAAATGTTCGATTCGCGGTGCGATCGGTCGAGCTTTTCGCGTGTTCGTTCACCGGTGTTTCTGCTTTCTGTCGAAACACCTAATGAATGAAATGACGTATCGATTCTTAGTTAAACGCGAAACACGCCGTACCGATTTCAGGCTAGCCGCGTATCGTTTTTTTTTTTATGGATAATGTGCGAACGAGGTATTGAAATTTGAAATATGACGATCGAAATTAGAGAGGTATTGGAAAAACTTGAGCTCTCCAGTTCTGAGTGCATGAAATTTCAGGTTTATTAAATTTGGTAATTAATATTTTTATTAATTTAACCTGGTTAATTCACGTTTTCGTATTTGGACTTGCAAATTTGTAACCTCTCGAAATGTTAACCTTTGATTTTTCCATCTTTGTTATCTCGTTTAGAAAATATTTAATTTTTGGAACTTGAGCATCCAAGATCTAAATGTTTGACATTTGATTTTCCAAATTCAAAATTCTTGAATTTAAACATTCCAATTTTGCAACATTAAAATCAGTGCTGATTGGTTTTCATTCTTGAAACTTCAGATATCAAATTTTTAATTCTCCAGATTGGGGCTTCGAAATTATAAAAATTAAGCTCTCAGATTTTAAATTTCTGAAATTCACGATTTCAATGTGCAAGTCGTTCAGTATTAATTTTTTATTCATAGATATTTGAAATTAATAATTAAAGATTATATATGACGCGTAAAGGTGATATACTTATATGTTTCGTTCGATAAAGGCGATGTTAATTAAAAAATAAGAATTATTTCAACATCATTGCGAACGTAAAAGTGTTTCGTGGTGTTCCATCTAATTCCTGTGGCGTGGTTAATCGGCATGGGAAGAGGGACGTCTGCTTCCGGTCCACGAGTTTTCAATTTTTCAGGGTTTTACGTTTAATTTCCTGCCGCGTGATAGCCGTTCATCCTGGCCAGACACGCGTACGAACACACATCAGAAACGGGATGCACACATGTACCGACTTTGCTGCTGTGTTCGATCGAACATCGATTGGTAAATTGAAGCCCCTCGATTCCCTCGAACTTGACACTTTTTCCAGATTTTGAAAATTTTCGAATCGAAGACATTTCGAAATTTTGAAGATTACGACCGGTACGAATTTCGTTTTAGAATTTAATTAAGAAATTTGATGATTTAGAGAGTCTGTGAGCGATAAATGTGAAAACTTGAAAATTTTGGAAAACTGAAAATCGTGTTAATTGTGAAGTGGTAAAATTGGAACGCAGGGAGATTGATATTTGGTAAAATTGCAATTGTGGGAAATTGGTACTTGAGAAAATAGGAACTTGGAGAAATTGTAATTGAGGATAATCGAAACCTAGGAAAATTGAAAGTTGGGATATTAGTACCTGGGAGAATTGGAATTGTGGGAGATTAAAATCTAGAAAAATTGGGACTTGTGAAAATAGAAACGCGGGAAAATTGGTACTTGTGAAAATAAAAAGTTGTAAAATTGGATCTTGGAAAAAATTGAACTTGGGAAAATTGGAATCTGAAAAAATTGGTATTTGTGAAAATTGAAACGTGCCAAAATTAGTACTTGTGAAAATTGGATCTTGGAAAAAATGGAACTTGAGAAAATTGGAACTTGGAGAAATTGGAATCTGACAAAATTGGAACTTGAGGAAATTGAACTTGAAACAATTGGAAATTGGGGTATCGGAATTTATAGCAATTAGAAATTGAAACTGAAAAGTGATAAAATTGAAAACAAGAAAATTTCGAAATTTGGGAACTTTGAACTTGCTTAAATTTGATGTTTGGAGGCAATTAAACACTGAAAAATTTACAAACTGCGAAGATTGGAACATACGAAAATCGTGAACTAGTTTTTACTAGAGAAGATCTCAAAACTCTGTAATTATTAAATTCGTAAACTTAGAAACGCAAGATTCGTAAAATCGAAAATTCGAAAGATTATCTCGTCAAACAGTTTGTGAATGTATACACCACAGTCTCGCCACATTCTCGTTCGTTTGCGTTTATTTTTCGTCGAGGCTGTTATCGATTTCGTTTCACTTTATCCAACCGATTCCCACCCTCCTCCTTTCTGTTCGTCTCGTGTACCGAAAGCCGGTCCTGGAGGGTTCTCCAGCACCCCTAATCGATCGATGTATCAGAATCCGGATATCTGGCAGCGAGTTTCATGGGATACGATAGTTGAATGGGAAACGAAGATCGAACGTAAAAAGGGAATCTGTTCGGGGGATGAACGGGCCAAAGGGGTTGCTTTACCTTGCAATTTTTTCAACTTCTTTGCGGTTTTGAACCCTCGCCATCAGTCTCGAGTTCCTACTTCAAGAATATGCTTGTTTCTGTTTCCTGATCAGACCGATTGATGTCTGAGGGTATAGAAAACGGCTGAACGGGAAAAGGGTGAAATTAACGTTCGTCGAAACCCTTCAGGAACGATTAAATCGAGAAGCACCGATGGCTATTGATTTATCAGCTATCGATATCGAACGAGTCGGTGTTTGCCGACAAATTACTTTACAATACTATGTACATATGTCTCCATATTCATAAAGGAATCACTTTCTGTATGAATTTTTGATACACTCAGATCCATATCTATCACTTTCCGCAACAACAATACATTAAATTACGCAACAATCAATTTTGCATTTAATTTTAATTAGAAACTACGTTATATGTGATCGTTAATCGAACGACTTTTTCATCGAAGATTACAGTATAATTTCGAATTCTGAATATTCTTAAATCGAATTTGAAGCTCGATTAATAATTTAATGAGTCAATGTTTCGTTCGCCATACGATAATCACCGTCGTTCATACTGTATCATTATTAAATTGTTATAAGCAAAATCTTGATGTTAAATATATTGTAAACGAGCCCTTTAAACCTAAATGTATGCACAGTAAATATGTTGCAGTCATAACTTGGTCTTCATTGATTAAACACGTTCTTTCGAGCTCACGAAATAAAAAGATTTCGAAACAAATATATCGTGTTTCGCTAATTTTAATACCATAATCAAGCAGTTGGTTATCACAGCGTATATAAATTGTGTTTGTATCAATGATAAACAAGAAGTAGCACGAGCAGATCTATCGGTTCGCGTCACGTTGCCGAGCTTGATAATTGATCGTGAACGTGAATTTTCGTTTAACGGCGAAACGTTAGGTGGCGAGCGAACTTACTAGACGACCATTGGATAAGGAACATTTCAATTACCGGGAGGAAATAGTTTCCCCAGGTGGCACGGTTACGGTATTGCATAGAGTACGGCATCAAACTTCCAATATAATACGAATCTTACGCGATCTCGGGCTTGCGGTCGTTGTATCCCCGAAACTTCCGATCAAACCGTCATCCGGTTTACGAACAACTTCCGAGAAGATTAGCTGCTTTTCGATTTAAGAGACATTCGATAAGTAACTACTCTGCGATCCCTCGAAACTCGGTATTTAAATAACACCTATAACATTCTCCTGTTCATAACTTTCACTGTTCTCTAGAAATCATTTTTTGATGATATTGATTTTGGTAATGTTCTAGGGTTATTTATTTTAAGAATAGATCCATATCATTGATATTCCTAATCAATAATTCAAATCATCAAATTCTGAAAGAGTTATATGTCCAGTACCTACATTCTAAATACACACATCACAAATTCCTTAACCCCAAAACCCTATATCCCGAATCCCAGTACCCCGAATCCCAGTACCCCGAATCCCAGTACCCCGAATCCCAATACCCCGAATCCCAATACTCCGAATTCCAATACCCCGAACCCCAATTCCCCGAATCCCAATATCCCGAATCCCAATATCCCGAATCCCAATATCCCGAATCCCAATATCCCGAATCCCAATATCCCGAATCCCAATATCCCGAATCCCAATATCCCGAATCCCAATATCCCGAATCCCAATACCCCGACTCTCTATATGCTCCAAATCCCAATACCCCAAATCCCAATACCTCAAATCCCAATACCCCAAATCCCAATACCCCAAATTCTAATACCCCAAATCCCAATACCCCAAATCCCATTATTCAAAACCCCAATACCCCAAATCCCATTATCCAAAACCCCAATACCCCAAATTCCAAAACCCCAAATCCCAATATCACAAACCCCAATACCTCAAGTCCCAATATCCTTATATCAGTGCATCCCGAAATGTCTATATCCCCAAATTGCCAAACTACCAAATTCGGAAGTGTTCATTTGCAAAATCTCACGTTATTTTTTATCGCCTTTTTTACAAAATCGGTATCGGTATCCAAAGTATAAAAAGACGCTCGAGGCTTAACTAAGAAAAAAATTGATTTTCCACCGCAACGGAGGTATAATTATGTTGAACCGGGGATCCGGTACTTCCATTACTTCGCAAAACAACGCGTTCGAAACTCCGCAATTTACAGCGGCTAGAAAGTTTGAAATCCGGACACGTTAATCCGCTTTACCCGTTTCTATCCGGCGATGCTCTCTTACGAATCGCGTCCCGTATTTCCGGTGGAAAAACCGGCTCTTACGAACGCCGCGCAATAACCGAAACTGAATTATGGAAAGCCTTGTCGCGTCCAGTCTCTTTCTCAAGAATATATATCTTCTCGCGCATCATCGGTTGCTCCAGAAAATATTTCTGCCCTGTTTGCTAGCTCCAGGAAATTTTTCTGTTCTATCGGTTGCCACGAAAGAACCTGAGTGTTCCATTGATTTATCTAGAAAATATTTCTGACCCATTGGCTACTCGAGAAAGTGCTTCTGTTGGTTGCTCTAGCGGATGTTCCTACTCTACTGTTTGCTCTTACAGATATTCCTGTTCTATTCGTTACCTCGACAATTTTTTTTTGGTCAATTGATCGTCCAATCTGTTGTACTAATTTAATGATAAAATTATTTAAAAGCATATTAAGTCAATACATGTTTATCAATAGGAATATTGTCTTTCATTTTAATACTTCACTCTTCATGTATCATACTTCAAGTTATACTTCCAGTATCAACATTGGAACTACAACTACAATCCAGTCAAAATGACTGGTTTTAGTTTTCAAATTCTCTGATACGAAAATTTGTTTTCATTTTAGTGTTAAACTCTATTTAAAATTATGGAGAATCTCTTACACTAACAAATTTCTTCAACGAACCCCTTTAACAAACTCCTCTAACAATCTATTCTCGCAATTCCAAAATATTTTCTATTTTATTTTTGATCCAGCCAAGTATGCTGTGATATTGTCTGAACCAGCTTATCTGTCTTGTTTAACTTGAATCGTCTTACCTAAGTCCAGGTACCGCGGTGACCGATCTCTGATCGGGACTGGTTATCCAGGTGACATGTGGTGTTGGACTCCCATGAGCGGAACAGCTTAACTGTGAGCCTGTGGTATTCGAAAAAACCAGGGTACTCGGTGGCTCCAGGATGAACACAGGACCTTGTTGACCCAACACCACTTTCAGAATACACCCTGGAAAAAGATGATGTACGGAGAAATTAATGAGGTTATTACTGCAACGTTTTCTTTATAAAAAGCTAGATACATTTATCTGCAGTATGGGTTTTTTTTACTATTTTGATCATAATACTGGTCAATTTTTTTGAAAGGACGACATTAGCTTCCTTGGAGAAACAATACTGGTTAGGTTTTTTGTAAAGACAATACTAGTTGGGTCTTTTGAAAAAACAATTCTAGTTGCCTTTTTTTAGAGAAACAATACTAGTTATGTTTTTTTTTGTAAAGACTATACTAGTTAGGTCTTTTGAAAAAAAATACTGGTTAGGTTTCTTAAAAAGACAATATCAGTCAACTTTTTTAAAGTGGTAATACCAGTTAGATCCTTTGAAAAAACAATAGTAGATAGGTTTTTTGAAAAAACAATATTAGTTAGGTTTTTGAAAAAGACAATACTAGTTAACTTTCTCGGAGTGGCAGTACCAGTTAGGTTTTTTGGAAATGCCAGTATTATTTATACCTAATTCAGTTTCAAAAGGAATTTAATAATAACGGCCGTTCGTGATACAAGTACCCCGATAATTCTCATCAATTATTTCTCCGAGCGTTTATGGGTAACGTTCAAAAATGTATCAGCAATATCGATTAAATCGTGAATTAAACGTAGTTACGGGACGTGGATGGTGACAAAAAACGAAGAACACGGAAGAATGACGGCTCAGCAGAGGCGGCAGTGCCAACAATAATTCAGAAACCGGAGAAATCAATTCGGGTAAGCCGAATTCGACCTACATTCCACATCGATTTGACACCACGGTCAGCCTGAGATTAAACGGCCTGGGAAACGAGCGACCGCGTCACTGTCCCCCTGAAATATTTAATTCAAAATCCGAGGATTAAAAAGAGCTCTGACGGAAGTGGCCGACGATTTAGACGGAAATGATTTTCCATCGGTCGATACCCGTCAATCGAACGGGTCGACGTCGTTTCTGTTTTCGATGAACGCCGCTTCAAAGCTATTGTTCACCGTAATCACCCGCGTAATTATGATTTCGAAGAAATTGCAATAATATCCTTCGTTCGTGCGATAATAAATAAAAATCTCGTAATCGTTCATAATTTTCTACGATTTTTAACCGCTTCGAATTCAATTATATTCAACCGCACTCGATTTATCTTGATTACTCGTTCTTTATGTTATTATTGTATTTATTATAATGTTTAATTCATCTTTATTATTCTTTACATACGTTTATACTGTATTTATTACAATGCTTAATTTATGGCTATTATTCATAATGTACATTGATACTGCACTTATTTTAAAGTTCAATTTATCTTTATTATTTATTTCGTAAATTAATATTGCATTTATCATAATGTTCAATGCACGTTAATTATTCATTGAGCACACTAATTTATTATAACGTTCAATTTATCTTCATTGTTCATTACATACATTAACATTGCATTTATTGCAATGCTCAATTGGCCACTATTTTTCATTATGTACATTGATACTGAACTTGTTATAATGTTCAATTTATCGTTATTATTTATTATGTACATTCATTATGCATATTAATATTGTATTTATTATAATGTTCAATTTATCATCATCATTTAATATGTACATTGATATTGCACTTATTATAATGTTCAATTTATTTGCATTTTTTATTATGTACATACATATTGCATTTATTATAATGTTCAACTTATCTCATTATTCCTTGCGCACTTTTATAATGTTCAATCTATCCCATTAATCATTGTGCACTTTTATTATGTTGAATTTATTTTATTATTTATTGTGCACTCTTATAGTTTTCAATTTATCTCATTATTAATTGTGCACTTTTATAATGTTCATTTTATCTTATTATTAATTTTGTACTTTCATAATGTTGAATTTATCTCATTATTCATCATGCAGTTTTACAGTGTTGAATTTATCTCATTATTAATTGTGCACTTTTATAATGTTCATTTTCTCTTATTATGTACTTTTATAATGTTGAATTTATCTCATTATTCATTGCGTACTTATATAATGTATTTATATTATTTATTATTAATTATGTACAGTAACATGTGGTATGAATATTGTAAGGGAAATGAGTATCGTGAAGGAAAAGTATTATAAAGGAGCGAAGGAAAATTAATTTATCGAAAGATCCGTGAATCGAGAGCAAAGAATCGTTCGGTTTTCGGGTCGAGGCAGATTCGCAGACGATGTTGCAGAGTGGGCAGAAAAGCGGGCGTGTTTCGCGGCGGGCAACGCGGAAAATGCAAAGGGCAGCGTTTTTCGCCGACACGCAGACAGCCGTGAAAACGTTTCTCCCTACGGGGCCACGTTGTCGTTGGGCTAATGGACGAAGATAAGGATGAGGGGTCGCGTGCGTGAACGTAACATCCGGAGAATACTTTATTCTTCGCGAGAGCTCGCCAATGGATGGGGTGTTCGTCGAGTATCAACGAGAAAGGGAGAATAATTCAATCTTCCGAATTTGTGATCCCTCGAATACCAAATATCGAAGTTTTTTAAATATTCGCGTCTTTAAACTTTCGTCAGAAATTCAAAATTTTTGAGTCCTCAATTCTTCAAATACCTGTACAATGAACGGGGTGCTCGTCAAGTATCAACGAAAAAGGGAGAATAATTCAATCTTCCGAATTTGCGATTCCTCGAATACCAAATATCGAAGTTTCTGTTATCTTCGTATCTTTAAACTTTTGTCACAATTTTCAAAATTTTGGAATCCTCAATTCTTCAAATACCTGTATATATCTTTGAATGTTTATATTATTAGGGACTTCTACAAACCTTTGAGGTTAAAGTTCCTAGACTCCGAAATTCCTGTGTCGAAGAATCACCAGATTCCAAAATCCCTGGATCTTAAAATATCTGAGCACTCAAATATTTGAATCCCGAAATCCCGAAATCTCGAAACCTCTATCTTGCGAATTTATCAGTTTTCAAATTCCTGTGTCTCTAAATCCCTATATCAAGAAATTCGAGGATACAAAAATTCGAAGATTCACACGTTATAAAATTCCTGAAGTAACTAAATCCCTAGATCACAAAACTGCCCATCACGAAAATCCCCAAATCTAAAAATCCGTACGTCGCAATATTCGTATACTCGTACATCCCCATATCTCTATATCCACATATCACCATATCCCCAAATTGCCGAATCCCTAAATCGACAAAATCCGTAAATCAGCGAATCCAAAAATACCGTATTCATAGCAAAATTTCGTCCAATAACGTCAAATAAGTCCAAGTATACCTCTCTTCGTCTCTGCCCCTCGTTCTATATCGCATTTTTCGCGGCGATGAATGAACGAATTCTTACGTTTTCAATAACAATCGATTCGTTCGGTGAAAATGGATGCTCGTAGAAGAAGGGTTAGCCCCTTTTCAAGGGTTTTTATCTTGGGCTTTCATCAGAAATTTAATGAAAGCACGGGACGCTTTTTATTAACTCGAACGCTTCTATTCTTCGAAAGGAAACGCAGTTCGATGAATATCGACGAAGATTGAATCGAATTATTAAAATTGATATGGAGGTGTATCTGTCCCTCTGAACCAATCGAATCGGATCGTATCGATTCGTGGTCGATACCGGGAGTCTAACCGTCTCGTGTTATTAATTAAACGCCGTGCCGCGCACCGACTTAATGAACTTATACCCCTTCCCTTTTGTCCGTTTTTGTTTATCGAACCTCTGAACCTTTTTGTTTACGCAGTCCAAATCCTTCGTTTGTATTATTTGTCGAGATACCACTGGTTCCGGCAAAAGGGATCGACCGTAATGAATTCTTTTTTCTTGTTATTAGCCTTTCATTATATTCAATGTGCTTTTCTGCGAACAATATACTTTATTGCGTTTCTCGTGTCACATATCCGCTGGGATTCCAATTTCTCCCGTACGAAGTATTCGAAAATAATTTCAATTATACGAATTCGGAGAATCGGAGTATTCAATGACGGTTACAGCTACTCGTGTTCCGAGTATTCATTTCAACTTCTATTTCACCTGTTTCGTTATAATTTTAATTCTGCCCGCCCGAGCGCATCATTGACTCGCTATCGATTAAGATTCGATATTAATTTAACTGCTTTCGCAAAAAGATTCAATAATTTAATCACCTAATTCCTGTCGTTATCGATTCGATCGTAATTACAACTCGCTAATTACCGTCTCTCGCAATTCGAACATTTCCGTGACAGTGCACAGTATAACAAAAATTTGTTTTTTTGTTTCGTACGAGATAGGGTCATAATGGTTCAACCGTATGAATAAATAATACAAATAAAAATTATATACATATAATCATATATAAATTATATACGTCGTATAAATTGTGTACATATGATTATATATAAATTATATACGTCGCATAAATTATGCACATATAATTATATAATTATATACATGTAAATATGAAGTTATGTATTTCATACAATCTTATAAATTGTATCTGTGTAGCTACAGATACAATACTTTCTTAAAAAATAGAAGTTCCCCAAGTTCTCTTCTTATTTTTATTTATTCATTTACACTTTAGAAACTTGAAAATCATTTATGGTGTAAGAGCCTAATCTTCCATTCATTTGCATACATATGATGCATTTATTTATAACATGTATTTATACATAGAAGCCTATGTATTTATTTATAATACATATTTATACAGAGAATGTGTATTTATACATAGAAATCTATGTATTTATTTATAAAATGTATTTATAGATAGAAGTCTATGTATTTATTCATAATATGTGTTCATACATAGAAGTGATATAGAAGTGATTGCGTTTATATGTAGGATGTATGTGTACATGAAAGTGAACACAAGTAGACACATCGCGTAACTATCCGAACAGCGCCGAAGTTAGCCGGAGTTACCCGATTTATCATCACTCGTCCCATTCCGACTCTCGCTAACTCGCTGATTTTCCATAAGGTTATAAATGCATGCGTGTATGGCGTAAACAGGGAGAGGATGTAACAAGGTAAATCGAGTCTGTATGCCTCGCGATCTACGGTTAAATAAGATCAGAAATGGATCTTCCCTGTCGGACAACAAGCAGAGATTATGCACGTGCGAAACTGCGGCTGCGTGATGGAGATAGATGAGAGGAGTTCCCAGTAGCAGATGTTTCGTACGCCGGCATCCAACCAAATTATAATAATGATCAATCTTCGTGTTCGCGTAACCGCACGTATTTCCGCGGCCAACGATAAATCACGCGCACGGATTAGTCATTGATAAAAGCAAACACCCTCAAAATTGTTTCGTCAACCGGCCTTTAAATCCTCCATTTGCGGTTCATCTTATTTCGCGAATTACTTCCAGGCCGAGGGAACGATGTTGAGGTTTCGTTGTCGGATTTTTAGATTTGTTTTACGCGGTTTTAAATTGGAGAATTTTGGGGTTCGAGTAGCCGAATGTGGGGGGAGAAACGAAGTTTTGGGGTAGGAATATGGGGTCTTGATGGTTTGGGAATTTAGATGTTTAGATATGTGGATGTTTGGGAAATTAGTCGTTTGAGAAGCAGGAAATTTAGGAATTAGGGTACTTGGATAGTTGGTAATTTGTTTATTTAGGAGTAGGAAATTTAGGAATTTAGAATTTGTGGTGGCAGATTTCTGATTCATTTATGTTTGATGAAGTACAAGTACTTTGTCGAGGAATATGAAAATTTAATCGTAAGGATCAAAAAAAAAAATTTGGAAAATTTGGGAATTCGGAAATTGTGGAATTTGGGATTTGAAAATATGAAAATTGGAATGTTTAGAAATTTTGGTAATTGTTATTTTAGCTGTTTGTAAGTTAGGATATTTGTCAATTTTAGTACTCGGAAATTGGAAAATTTGGGGAATTATCTATTTGTAAATTTGGGAATTAGAAGATTCGGAAAATTTTGGTTTCTGATAATTAGGAAATTTATGGACTTAAAAATTGTGAAAATTGGAGATCTGAAAATTTGGAAGTTTGAAAACTGGTACTCGCATATTTGAAAATTTAGAAAAAAAAATTGGGAAGTTGGAAATCTAAGAATTTGAAAATATAAAAATCCATATTCGGGGATTTGTAATTTTTAAAACCTTGACATTTGAAAATTTGTAATTTACAAAATCTGATACGGAGACTGTTGAAAATTTTGAAACTCGCGTATTTCAGAATTTGAGGACTGAATTTCTATAAACCTGAAAATTTCTGAATTTGTGGACTGAATTTCTATAAACTTGAAAATTTCTGAATTTGAGGATTGAATCTCTGCAAACTTGAAAATTATAGAGTTTTGCAGACCGAATTTACGAAAATTCATAAATTTCAGAAAATCGATTATGTATATATGCTAACTCAAAAATTTAGCAATTTTAAATCTGCAAACTTGCAATGTATCGCATCAATACATTTGCAAATTCGTATACTTGTTATTACTGAACCTCTTCATACTTCAACAATCCGATATATTACATCGAATCGCATATGTCCGCGAAATACTCTTTCGTGGATGTTATTTAAAGTCCGTGGATCATCCGATTGATCGTAACTCTTTCGGAAAGCTGTCCCGTTCGTCGCATAACTCGAGTCTGAGGCTGGAAATGGAATTTCAATTTCCTGGCCGACGAATGTGTCGTAGGTTTGCAAGCTTCTAACGAGAGATGCAAATTTCATCCGGCGTCGCGGCCTCAAACGTAGTCTCGATCCCCTTCCTCCGAATTTCTCGCCGAAGCGTATTTTAAGCCGCGTCAAGCGGACCGGGACGAAGCTAAATAATTCATCGAGATGAATTATTTCCGCTCGTGCGACGCCCGTTAACGAGCATCGATCTGATCGATCGTCTTCTACCTGTGGTTGCAACAATTATCGTAAATATCGTTGTGTTGCAACATACTTGCAACTTCGCGCTTATAATTCGTTTCAAGGTACGCAAATTCGCACTAATTCCCCATATTAGTACCAGAATAGTGGATCAGTACCATTTTACCAAAGTAAACTATACTGTATTAAAATAATCGAAAGAAGGTAAAATGTTATAATATGTGAACTTTCTTGAACTTTTTTTATGTTCATTTTCTTCGACCTCTTGGTGATCCCTTAACCTATGATTTATCAGGTGCGTCGGTCATTAATCACGTGCTAATTAATTAAGGCTATAATATTAACCCCTTAACTTATCATTTTGCCGGCAAGTGCGTCAGACGGAGCGATTCAATTATCGTTGTAACGTGAAGACGAATAAATATTGCTGGAATGTTAGGGATATTTTCGATACGACGATCATCGGTGGACAGGATCAAATTAAAATTGAGCTCGAAGTTCGATCGTGGTGAAAATAGGAGTCGAATTTGCCGCGTTGCAGCGGTTGTGTGCGTCACGCGTGAGAGACGTCATTATAAGGCAAAGGGTTAAAAGAGATAAAGAAAATAGAAGTTTTATGTCAATTTTGTAGCCAATGAACTTTGACTATGAAAATTGTACTCGGATTAAAAATCAAAATTGAAGCATATTAAAAATTCTAGCGTGATTTATTTTGGTTGAAGAGCGAGTGCGTCATATGTACTCGTGAAACTATGGCAAAGGGTTAAACTTCTGTGTCAACATTTTTAACCTAGTTTTTAAAATTCATTTTTTGAATTTTTTTCATAAATTCTTTAATTTACAAAATCATAACATATTTCGAAATTCTAAAATCGTTTTTTTATTTTCTATATCCATGAATCCAGAGATGCAATGTTTGCAAACATCACAAATTTCTGGACTGAAAGATTCTCAGATCTGAAAGTGCCTAGAGCTCGAAGTTACATCTAAAAATTTCTACATATGTACATCCGAGAGGAACATATATCAAATTTCTAGATCCTTACATACCTAAACATCCTTAAGTACAATTATTCATAAATGTCAACGTTTCTGTGTCCAAAAGTCTCTAGACCTGAAAATTTCAACATTACTGTCACACTGGCATTATCCTGAATGTGCACCCACCTTTTTTAAATAAAGTGGAGAAATATATAAATAATGAAAACAAATGTACGATATACAACCAAGTATAAAATACTCAACCACGCTTTATTTAAAAAAAAAAAAAACGTTTAAAATCCCAACAAATGCAGAACAGCAAAACTTTGTAATATAAAAAACCCTTTACAGATATAAATAGCAAATATGATATAAAATCAGCACTTTTCACTGGATCGTAGTTTCGCTATTAGAAATTTTATTCTGCACCTATACAATTTGCAATAGACTCGCAAATATTCGAACTGCTATAACACGATTAATTTATTCAAATTGACAGATGTTTCACGATTTATTTGTTAAAGCGATCGAGTCGCTGGAATCGCGAAATAAAAGCGACATTTCTTCGACAATTCCTCGCGCGAAATTCGTGCATGAAAATATGCAAATATCCCCATTGTTTCTCGCAGACGAAAACGGAGCATGAAGAAGAACAAAAAAAAAAAAAGAAGGAAGAAAAAATAGTATAGTCTGCCATGGAGAGCACGTTGATTTGTTCCCGTCGTTTTTATGCATCCTCGTAGAACTCGTCGCTCGTCAAAGACGAGTATACACGTCGTCGCACGTTGGCGGGTCTTCGTTGTGCAGATTTCACGCTTGAAATTCTACCCCGTTGCGAACAAAGCCTGACACGAGGCGTTAATTTATATCCCCCCGGTACAATAACGCGATCAATTTATTCGTTACAACGAATGCGTATTACCGTTGATTTATCGCCGCGGCATTATTTCAAACTGGACAACGTCTGAAAGGCGGCCAGGGATTTTCGCTTCCGGCGGAAATGAAAAATTCCTACGGGGTATCGATTCTGTGCCACCGGGTAAACGAGTTAAAGCAACGCTTTGTTGCATATTTTATCAAATTATCCGCCATTGTGATTCCGTGCCTCCATTTTTCTTTTTATCGGGCGACATACGATTCGATCGATTCGCATAATCATCTCCCTTAACGTATTATGCCAAATTGTTACAACAAATTCGCAACAAGAAAAGCAACTTCAAATCGATTCCGTTAAATTCAATTAACACCCTGTTGATTTTTTATGAATGTATTTTTATATTCTTGTCAATGGTTTTTCACGAGATGGCAGATAAAAAGAACAGGGAAAATCGAAGACAATTGTATTGGCTATAAAATTTCCGATTCATTTATGTTTGATAAAATACAGGCACTTCATCGAGGAATATGGAAATCCAATAGTAAGGATCAAAATAGAGAATTTAAACCGAATAGTTTTATGATAGAACATGGCATGTAATATAGTTAATATTATTCATTATAAAATTTGGTGCGAAATATTATCATATATATTTATAAAAAGAAATTATCATTGCAATATTTATTTAGAAATATAAAGTGTCCTTGTATATAGTACATCAAATATACAGTAGAATTATAGTAACATAGTACTCATCCAATACGTGATCAATTTCATTAAGTATACTTGATGGATCAGAACCTGGCATGATCCAGTCTGATCAATATAATCCCTCAATTTCTTCAATAAATTACGAACATACATATATACAAGTATATTACATATAATATACATAAATTATATAAACGTTTAATAATTTTAATTACATACATAATTTTAATAATTTTTTTATTAATTTTAATTATATATTAGGGAGGCCGGAAAGTAATGTCGTTTTTGTGCATTCGTTTTCTTCAGGTATTTTGCTCAAAAATCAATTGATTTTGATCCGGCATAGAAAATTTGTACAATAGATGGCAAAAGGTTGTTGATAACGAGCGTGATTGCATCATTAATTAAAAATAAAAACGTATTAAAAATTTGTCTGCAAAAAAACGACATTACTTTCCGATCCCTATATATATAATTTTAATAATAATCGTAATAATTTTACACATATAATAATTATTTTAATAATTATTAAATTAATGTGAGGTTGGTGGGGTCATTCTGAACAACTTTTTCATTTACAAAAATGTCGTATGGGGCTTCATTTTTAAATTATTAACGAAAAACACCGACCAATCAGAACGCGAGAATCGCGCGCCACGCGATTCGATGGCGGCCACGGCCAATTATAACTCGGGCCTACACTTCTACCTCCGAGCGCGCGGGATTCTCGCGCTCTGATTGGTCGGTGTTTTTCGTTAATAATTTAAAAATGAAGCCCCATACGACATTTTTGCAAATGAAAAAATTGTTCAGAATGACCCCACCTACCTCCCATTTCCGGCTCCTTCAACACTTTTGGAACATCCTGTATATTGTGTATAATAATGTTAGAGAGTAATAGAAAATAATTAAACAATTCACGAGCCTAAACGAAAGTGTTCGAATTAACTGAATAAGATAAATATCGGTGTGATTCGACCGATCGTTGGTAAGTTAGGAGGAAGCCGAAAGTTTAGTTGCGGGAGTTCGAAAATTTGGCGAATTCGTTATCGGAGAGGCGGATCGGGCTCGCCGATTCGATACGTGAATAATTTGTGTATCCGATTCGGTCTGTGAACCGAACAGCTGGCTACGTCTTCCAAATAATCTGATCAATAATCTGCACCCCACCTGCCCATCGAATCACAGCGCTGGCCATCGCGCAGACCAATTTCCAAAGGTTTCTACGTCGCATTTTGTCGGATCAACTCGTGGAATTATACGTTCTCGTTTTACCAGCGACATTCATTATTTCCGGCTCGATTGACACCTGTCCGCCTGAATAATTAATAAGGCCGATCGAGTTCCTCTCTTTTTTTCTTTTCGTGGAATTTCCTGTAATTTACAGATTTCGTAAATTAACGCGTAATAATTGTCGGATTTTGAAAGCACTGATCGCCATGTGCGTATGACACTCCTTTTATTTGTATTAGTTATAAAAAATGTACTATTTATTGGCGCATAGTGTCATGAATTTGTTGATGAATTTAAAATTTCTTTGGGTATAAATTGAAACAATCTGGTGGATTCTAAGTTGTATCACAAAATGGAGTTTGATACTTAAAATGTCTTACGGAAATGTTTTGAAAATATGTAGCCAGAAAATTGACTCTCAGAATGAAGTTTCGACGCAAATATCAATTCCATTGATGTTAATAATTAATGATTAATATAAACAATACTTCTTGAAAATAATAAAATATATCCTAAAACAGTAAAATAATGCAATACTTGAACTATTGTACTGGTACAATGACAAAATACTAAAATGGTTCACCAAAAACAATCTAACAAAATATTAAATCAATAAAACAATAGAATAACAAATCAGAGTAATAACATAATAAAATAATAAATCTATAAAATAATGAAATATTAAATCAGTTAACTAATAAAATACTGCTTTAGTAAAATAATAGGGTAATAAAATACTACAAAAGTAAAATAATAAAATAACAAAACACTAGGTTAATAAAACAATAAAATACCAAACTAAAAAAGTAATAAAATACTAACTCAGCAAACCAACAAGATAGCAAAATACTGAAGCAGTACAATAACAAAATAATAAAACGCCGAATCAGTAAAATCATAAATTAATAAAATATTATCTTAGTAAAACAACAAAGCAATAAAATACTAATTAAGTACAATAATAAAACAATGAAAATTCGAGTCAGTAAAATAATAAATTAATAAAATATTAACGTAGTAAAACAACAAAGCAATAAAATACTAATTAAGTACAATAATGAAACAATGAAAATTCGAGTCAGTAGAATAATAAATTAATAAAATATTAACCTAGTAAAACAACAAAGCAATAAAACACTAATCAAGCACAACAATAAAACAATGAAATGCCGAATCAGTAATAAATTAATAAAACACTGAAAAATTACCAAAAAATACTATCAACGAGTGTCAAAATACGTAAAAGAGGAAAGAAGAATAGTCCCATAAATACGATGACGAAAGGGGTACGAATAAAAGGTACATCGAGGGTGCAAAATTGTTGGAACAACGCGCGGGTGAACATCGAATGGAAATAGGATGAAGGGTCGAAAAAAAAAGGCATCGTAGATTGGACTGTGACAAGATGCGGTAAAATTGCAACTGTCGGATCTCACGTAGCACGGCCTCACGTGCCATCTACAGACACCTCTACAGACGCTATTCCGTGAGATTTTGCGAGCTTCGCGAACGAGCTTTTCCACCAGTCGAGTATCGATCGATCGACGGACTCGAACGACCGCGGGACGTGAAACGCCTCGCACTTTGACACGCAACCTCGACGATTGATGGAACGATGCCGTTTAACGTAATGTCGTTTTATTCGAGCTTTATTGGTTTTCCGAGCTTGCGCCACGCCGTGAAACAAACGCACCCTTCCCGCGTTGATGCACCGCGCTGAGAGAATGAAAGCGTCACGACGCTTGTCTCGTCGTTGATTCCGAGGGGACGCGTACTTTCTTCCTCGAAAATATCCAGGGACCTTCCTTTTATCGGATTTACTTTTCTCCCCCGACGCGTTATAATCAAACCATACTACCCGCGATGCGATATTTTCTGTCGTTCCCGTTTCCCCGTTATTCTCCCACCCCCTCGAACTGTCAAAACTTCCAGGTATCCGGAAAATAAGAGCGTCGTAAGTTCATTCGCAAAGTCGAAGTACATTGACTGTTGGAAAAATTCTCGGGTTTTATGTGTTGAAATAATTGTGGGGCTTATGGAAAAATAAATTCAATTTACCTCTTGGTGTTTAGATGTAATTTTTTTATATTCTCCGCTTGTAATTCTTATTGCATAAATTCTTTTTAGACATAATCTTCACTCAATTGAAATTAACACGTCGTGCAACTTATTCGTTGGAAAACCAAATTCATACTGTGACCGAAAAACAAAGGAACAAAAGAAAGTGACGTACTTCATATGCGGCGAAATTCACGTCTCACTTATGCATACGCACACGTACAATCATGCGTTGATAAATCTGAACAGTATGCAACGAACGTTAAAAACGATATGCGGGTGTTGAATAAAAAGACACATGCAAGCTCTGCTTTAACTGCGTAAATTATAGCTGATTTCTATACTTATACAGGGTAGGTCGCCACATTTTGACATCTATATTTACGTCATTATTATTACACATAGCAAATAATGTTTCTGATATTGAATGGTTTTGTGAGGAATACATTCTGATGGTAAATTTTTTATTGCATCAGCTGATGATTTCTCATGTACTTTAAAAAAAAGTATTAATCTATCTGTATAAACAAATCATTAGTCTAGGAGGTATTTCAATTCAAATTTGTTAGGAAATGGCGACTTTCTGGTCAATATTATGAATTCAATGTGATAATGTGGTAGGAGAGCAAGAATTATCAATGCAAGTATTTACATTTTCTGTGGTGAAGAAAATTTATTCAGAATATATATGGTGTTGAGGTTAAATTAATTATTTACAGCAAACGAGAGGTATTTCGGAGGACACTCAATGTCGAGACAAAAATGCATTAAAAGAAGAAATCAAAGCATGGACCCTTTGCACTCAAACGTCGACACATATTCGCCATTTGTCCTAATAGAATCAATGTTTCAAAGAATAAATTCAGGAGAATAAATTTGAATAAATATCTTTTAGCTCAATTTATAATGTACACACATCATGTTCACAAAATAATAATTTCCAAAAAAATTGATTAAGTTTGTCAGTCAGAAAGTTTTCGAGATACCACTCGTCAATATAAAAAATATGTCTTGCAGTATCTTATAATTACTATAGTGTCTTAGTGTCTTATACTGTCTCACTACACAGATTAGTCCTCACAGTGGCAATCAACGAATTCATCTAACATATCTAACTCGTGTTCATCCAACTGTAAATGCAATCGTTATTTGCGCGTTGAAAAATATGTTCACTGTATACGTTCTAGCACCCCGACGAAGAAATAATAGCTGAAGGGGTTAATAAACGCGCGCAACAATTAATTGCATGGAGTGAGACTAGTTTTTCGACGCGAACGAGCCGTGAAGTAGAAATCTGGCCGCAGAACGGCGATGAGGGTAAGATCGGAGATGACGAAGGAGGATTTTCAATAATACTCGAACGCGAGGGTGCAATAAGTTTTCGAGGCGGGCAATAACTCGTAATAGGCGCTGTTATGCAGCCATTAAACTACAAAGCACGCTGGTTGCCGGCGTACTTGAAGAACATTTGTTATTGGAACCTGCAATTACCGGGCGGCAATAATCGTTCGCACCGCAACCGATCGAAAACACCGGGGGTAATTGGCCGACACATGTGGAAAATGACCGCGTCAAGGGTTCGCGTTTCGATTTTCTATTTTCCCGGTAGCAAACTCGAAACGGCCACGCCGCGAATTTCAATGGAGAGAGAAAAATATCATGACGGTACGCTCGTTCGTTTCAATTAGCGATTCGTTACGTGCCGCGTCTTCCGCGTCTTTTGTTTTTCAACCAATTTATCAAAACCGCTAATTGTCCGCCGTGGTTTATTCTCGATACGGTATAGCGCGACTTCTACCTTTTTGCTGTTTTCTTTTGAGATAATTTAGGTAGTTCGAGAAGTTAGTTTGTGTCGAGATTTGAATTTATTTGATTGACGAGGTTTAAGTTTATTTACTTGACGAGAGTTAAATTTATTTATTTGACGAGGGTTGGATTTATTTATTTGACGAGATTTGAATTTATTTGATTGACGAGGTTTAAGTTTATTTACTTGACGAGAGTTAAATTTATTTATTTGACGAGGGTTGGATTTATTTATTTGACGATATTTGAATTTATTTGATTGACGAGGTTTAAGTTTATTTACTTGACGAGAGTTAAATTTATTTATTTGACGAGGGTTGAATTTATTTATTTTATGAGATTTGAATTTGTTTGATTGACGAAGTTTAAGTTTATTTGCTTGACGAGAGTTAAATTTATTTGATTGCCAAGGTTTAAGTTTATTTAATTGACGAGGGTTGAATATATTTATTTGACGAGATTTGAATTTGTTTGATTGACGAAGTTTAAGTTTATTTCCTTGACGAGGGTTAAATTTATTTGATTGCCAAGGTTTAAGTTTATTTATTTGACGAGGGTTGAATTTATTTATTTGACGAGATTTGAATTTGTTTGATTGACGAAGTTTAAGTTTATTTCCTTGACGAGAGTTAAATTTATTTGATTGCCAAGGTTTAAGTTTATTTATTTGACGAGGGTTGAATTTATTTATTTGACGAGATTTGAATTTGTTTGATTGACGAGGTTTAAGTTTATTTATTTGACGAGATTTTAATTTATTTATTTGACAAGTATTAACTTATTTGTTTGACGGGATTTTAATTAATTTATTTGATGAGGTTCATATTAATTTATTTGACGAGATTTATAATCAATTTATTTGGCGCGACTTAAATTATTTTATTTTAAGAGATTTAAATTATGTTCAATGAAGTATTTCATTTAATTAACCGGCAGGGAGATAATTGCGGTCAGATACAACTTAATATACATTATTAAGATAAAGGGTATTGATAAATTAATTTTATTTTTTCATCTATTAATGTATTATTGAAATATTTCATTTAATTGATCATCAGGGTGAAAATTGCGGTCAGATACGATTTAATATAAATTATTAGGATGAACGGTATTAAAAATTGATTTTATTTTTTCATTTGTTAGTGCATTATTGTCTCGACATCGAGACGGTGAGGCACGACGATGTTGAAGTCTAACAGAGTCGAATTCGAGAAAGAGGTGTTCGAACTTAAACAACATTTTCTACATTTTGAGGCAGAATTAAATAACGAAGAGTAACTCATCGCGTACTAATGAGCTTTATTTTCGATTGAAAATCGCTGAACGAGTAGCGCGAGCGCATACGTTCTCATAAATCTGATCGGATACGTTATATTCCGTTTCAAATAAAAATTCCCATCGAAATATCGGCGGAAAAAAGAACGCAAAAAAACAGCGTAGCCAATGCATAAGAAAAAGTGGACGTGAGCGTGTGCAGGTGCGTCGGTGAGAAAGAAAATCACGGGAAAATGCATCGTAGAGATGAATGTAAAAATCGAAGTAGAATCTCCTCGTAAAAAATTCTACTAATAAAGATACTCGAATTATACGATAACGCTGAATGGGTTGTGTGTGTGCGTCGCAGCGTCAGCAATGTTTAGCGGCGAGTAAACATCGCGATGGAATCAACGATGATTCGTGACAAAACCCTGATAAATATCGATTCACCTGGTAGCCTCGATTTTTGTATCAATTATGTACGATTCGAACAACGGTACAGGAATCTTAATTGGGTTCTTAATAACAGTAACTTACATGTTTTATTGTACGAATATCGAGAGTATATTGGAGTCAGAAAATTTTATTATTTAAAAACTAGAATGTTTTTGTACAAAATTTATTACAATCATTGTAAAGTTATGAGTACCGAATATTTAACACTAGATTTACCAGCTATTTGGGTATACCTATTTCTACAAAAACCAGTCATTTTGACTGGTGTTTAGACAAAGTGTTTGGTGGAGTTTCCAGTCTTTACTTTTAAAGAAAAAGTAAGTCTTTATTTGCTTTAAAAAAATGTCACATGTAATAGAAATTTTGAATTGAAATTGCAAGACCATTTTGAGTGGTCTGGTAAATCTAGTGCTAAGGTAAAAAATTGTAGTCTTCGAATTTTTAAGAATTTTATTGAAAAACTTTAAATTTTCAGTGTCAGAATTAAAAAATTTATGTCTTAAAGTTCTAGTATCTAAAATTCATGTATTCAAAGATCCATAATTCCAAATTTTCTAAAATAAAAAATACGAAATACCTAAAATTCTAAATTTCAAAACTTCAACAATTTGAAGCCGTACAGATGTTAAAAATTCGAAATTTCAAGTATCCTAAAGTTTCACAAATTCCAAATCGGAAAAATTCAAGAACTTGAAAAAATCCTAGAATCACTCGATTTCATATTTCCAAAACTCAAAACGCCCTAAAACCTCAAAATTCTGAATGTCCAAAATTCAAAAACCCAAAATCACCGAACTCGATCTTGGTTCCTCTCGAACGCATTTATTTATCGAATGAAAGTAAAAACAACCACCAATTTCCCATCCCCTTTTCGCCGAAAAGTTATCGAACGTCTACCAGAAAAAAGGAGAACGACCGACTCGGAAAACGGGAAAACGGGAAAACTGATTTACAGAGCTCCTCCTGTTCGTCGGTCGAATACTTATCGGCGCGTTTATTAATTAATCAGCGACGGAACAAGCGAAACTGGCGGGGCAAGAGTTAAAAGGGCAGACCTCTCGAAAATTTGGCGAATCGAAGGAGAACGGAAACGGAAGATCGATATAAACGCAAGTGGTCGCGTCTCGTATATTTCGCGGTCGTATTATTGGACACGTAGCATCGCGCACGTGTGCGTGTCACGTACGTGACTGAAATGCGGAGGGATGCGAGGGAACGGCTGAAAGGAGGTAACATCAATGCGAAATATTTTGCTTTCTGCTATCTCCCTTTGATGAGGAATGCATGCGCGATCCCGGGACTGCATTTTTTATCAGACACGCCGCGAAAAAATCGGCCGATTCGAGACGCGAAGAACCGTCGACGTTTTCGTTACGGCACACCACCGATCGATTTATTGCTAATAATTTGTCGAGCACGTTCCCGTTACGACGTTCGTGACTCGATCAATTATTTGATCCCTACCGTTGACAGTTATCTTGCAGATCGCTCAAGATCGAACGATTTATTCGCGTTAACACTGATTTATACTTCGCCGATCGATTCTTTCACTTTCGGGGAGAAATTATAGTTTTACTCCGATGACGATATATTTGTACTCCAACAATATGTTTGGTTTCATTGACGATGAGAAATTTGTGGTCTGTGATGAATATGCTCCGAAAAATGAATATGGTCATTTAATGCGATGAATATGATTTTAGAAATGAATATGGTCATTTAATGCGGTGAATATTGCATGAGAAATGAATATGTGTCCTTTATAAACTATAACATGGTTTATCGAAAGTATTTATTTACAGATATTATAATGCCATTGTGTCTTCTATGCCTTATTTTAATAATGCATAAACATGTACTTCATACACATGTATTAATACGAAAATATCTATCCAATATAGGAACATTGAACATATATTTGTATATAAACATTTATTTAATGTACGAACAAAATACATGTAATGTATAAACATGAATTTAATATATGAATAAGTATGTGATGTATGAACATGTATTTAATATATGAACATATGTTTAATGTACGAACATATGTGTAATGTATGACCATGTATGTAATATACGAACATAATATTTAATGTATGAACATATGTGTAATGTATGACCATGTATTTAATATACGAACATATGTTTAATGTATGAACATATATGTAATGTATGAGCATGTATCTAATATACGAACATATGTTTAATGTATGAACATATATGTAATGTATGAACATATATGTAATGTATGACCATGTATCTAATATACGAACATATATTTAATGTATGAACATATACATATGTAACGTATGACCATGTGTTTAATATATGAAAATATGTTTAAATATACGTAATATCAACATATTCAGATTTACCGGTGATCACATGATTCGTTTGGACGAAATAACATTTATGAGTAAACGTTACATATTTGTAAAAATGTAAATGGTAACGGCGATAATCCGTCGCGTATTAACAAAGTAACGTGATAAATGATCGGGAATAAAATTGATACGGAATAAGTGTTATTTTGCGATAAAACAGTGTCGGGGTAACCGGGAGAATTTATCGCCTAAACCTGGTGCGAAGTAGCATATGGTGATGCAAGCGGTATGGGCGGAGAGCAGTAATATGCGATCATATGTGACCACCCGAGCGGTACGTGATCGTATGCTGTTAGACAAGTGGTACGTGACCGTATGTAATCAGGCAAGTGGTATTAGATCGTATATAATCGTACGAGTAGTCGGGTCAGACGTAGTACAAGTAACGCGAGCAAATGTGCGGTCGGACAATCGGTGCAAAACATTTCCGCGGTTATACGACCGTTATAAACGAAGATATCGTGATAAATCGCCGTGTGAACCTCCTATTTATCGGATTTATGTGGCACGATCTCGAGGCGGCCGATTTTTACGCCGCGGCCGTATTAATCACGTTTGGGGATAGGATAATCAAATCGAGCAAGATTGGACTATAAATCAATGATCCTGTTGGTACAGTGGCGACTGCCTAAATATTTCATACCCAATCTATTGTGTTTAGCCACTCGCGTCGTGGATTATTCAGAAGCAATTTAACAAGCTGTACCGTTCACTGTAACGCTGGATCATGTTACATAACCGCGTGGATTAAACGTTGTACATGGTCGCCAAATAGAAAACTGTGTTCTCTGCTTAGGTATCTCCGTTTTTGAAACCGGGTCGAGAGAAAATCTGGCTTCCCTAGGGAAAATATGACGACGAAGTCGCACGTGATGCCCCGCTGGCAGGTTTTTAAGGGTTGTTCGAGATATCAACGTTTGGAGATGGTTCGAGTATTCGGGATACGTGGGAACTCGGGATATCCAGAAATTTATTGAAGGATCTAGGGTTTCGAGGACGTAACTACGAATTTAGGAACACAAGATTTCTGTAACTTCGAGATTTATGGATTCGAAGAGTTTTTAATCTAAGAATTTTGGAGACTTGAGATATTTTAATACATGGATTTGAGGATCTAGAGATTTAAAGACATAGGATTTTGTAGATCAATCGTGTACATACATTTTGTGGATAAGAAATTTGGTAACCCAGAAATTTGGAGACGTAAGCGATTGTTAACGAAGTCTATTAACAAATTCGCTGCGTAATTAAGCTGCGCGATAATTTTCGAGCAAGTTCTTTCGGTCGAAAGTTTCGAAGAAGGAAAAGTTTCCGGTGTTGGTGGCAGCGACCGCGTCAAGTGCCACGGCCGAGCCTAAGGCGATTATGGCACCGCCACTGGATCTCGAAAATCTCATTACTGTCTCGACGCCGGTGTTCTCGTAGAAGAGCCGGCGTGCCCGTCTCCGGGCCGAGGACTCCACGAAAACGAAGAGGAACGCCGTGAGAGATGAAAGAAGCCGAAGAACCACGGAAAAGATCAACGACGAGAGGAAATGTCGGCCGAAAGGTATCGCAGAAACATTCGCAAAAATCTAAATCCTGGATCAGCAAGAACTTTCAAGAACGAGGGACACTTGGAAGTAAACTTCGAAACGGGAAATTGAAATCTCGATATTGAATTCTTTTGATGCACAAGATGCTATAGTTAAGGTGCTTAGTATAGTATATTATGCATGCATGTAATATGTATGTATGTACGTAATATGTATTATGTATGTTTGTATGTAATATGTATGTATATATATATATATGTACATTCATAAGTTGGTTTTAGTGAAGTATAGTGATGATATGTTCGACAACGAAGAATGCGAGGAAGAAACTGTGAAACAGAAGACGTATGTACATTTTGAGGATTTGAGGAGATCTGGAATTTGAGTATTTGGTTCTTTGGAGATTTTGAATTTCGGGATTGTAGAACTTTGGAAACATAGGAATTTGAATATTTAAGATCTTGCAAATGTTGAACTTCCATAGTTTAGGAATTTGCATATTTGGTTATTTAGAAGTTCGAAACTTCGGAAATTTGGGTATTTGGAACTCTGAAATTTGTGTCCTTGGAATCTTTAACACTAAAACTACTGGCGTATAACGCGCAATTATTTTGATGTTAAAAATGAAATTGAAAAATAAATGAACAAACGATGAAACATAAATGAATACACTTATTCATTCTTTATCTCGATAACAATTAGCATAAGAGTCAAGAATACCAGCTTAACAAATTTTGTCATTTGAAGTAAGAAATTTGTAGAAGGGCCATTTGACCTCTTTGATAGTAGTATAGTTTACTGTTAGTATAGTTTAGTGTAGTATATAGTATAGTTTAGTGTTAAAATTTATGTATCTTGGTTAGGACTCAGGTATTTACTGTTCAATTTAAAAATACAGGAGTTTGATTATTTCGAAAGACAGTAATTACGAGTGAGGTTACAAAATTCCAAAAAATCGAATTGAATCGATAGCTGCGTATTCCAGTAAATTTTTCCGAACTGGCGATAAAAAATATCCCATATGTGCGTGACGTCACAATCGAATCGACGAACGCGCACGTTAACCGGGGTATCCAGCGACATATACAGGGTGTCCCACAATTATGGTACGAGCCGGAAAGGGGTGGTAGGTGGGGCTATTTTGAACAACTTTTTCCTTTGCGAAAATATTGGAGGAGGCTACATTTTTAAATTACTAAGGAAAAACACCAACCAATCAGGCCCGAGTTATAATTGGCCGTGGTCACGATCGATTCTCGCGTTCTGATTAGTTGGTGTTTTTCCTTAATAATTTAAAAATAAAAGCCTCATCCAACATATTTGCAAAGGAAAAAGTTGTTCAGAATAGCCCCACACACACCACCCCCTTCCGGCTCGTACCATAATTGTGGGACACCCTGTATACTCGAAAAAGTAAGGGTCTCCTCTTCTTGAGAACCACTGTAGGTCGGACGTTTCACGACGCATTCACGACAGAAATAAATACGGAGTGAAAAGGGCTTGGGTTCTTTTCACGGAAGAATATAATTGCCAGAAAAATAAACGATTGCAAAGTCTGTTTGCTCGCGCCTCTCCCCCGTCCGCCGGCCTTGCGTTTCACCCCGAACGCGGCATCTCTTCCCCGTTGCTTTTTCTCTCTGTAACTGCCTTCCTCTTCTTTTTTTTTCCTCCACCTTCGTCCTCCGGTGTCCTACCCTCATCCCGGCCCCGTTGGTTACCTTCCAACCCCTTCTGACTCTCGCCATCCCACACCCGCACCCCCTCGTTCCACCCACACGCCCTCCCCCTTCTTCTTCAACGAACGTCCCTCTATTGCGACTCGGTGGAAAAGCTCACTCGACCCGCGGGTCAACGAATTCGCAATTACGATCTTTCACGTCGACGTGACTACCTACTCTCTCGTCGACTTTGGAATCCCGGACGATATTCCTTCTGGTTCTCTGTCCGTTTCCTCCTACACTCTTTTCCTCTACCTCTGTCTTCTCCCTCGATTTTCTCGCGTTCGTCTACCTCTCTTCTTTTCTGCCGCTTTTAGCTCGGTTGTTGACTTTTCCTGAAAGCTTTCTTCCGTGCTTCTTTTCCGTCCCGCCTTCGCGAAGTCGGCTTATAACGCACGCGCGCAAGTGTGTGGACGCGGTGGAAAATCAGGGTAGCGATTTGTGGTGAGAGATGCGTGCATCAATCGGTTCACTTCGGTTCTCTTCGACGATGTTCGGATGCGATACCGAACGCGTGGACTCTTATGTGTCAGATTCCGAAACTCGCAGTTCCTGATCTTTTAACATTTGCAAGTTTCGGATTTTCAAATGATGTCCAATGCGGAATCCATGATTTTCATTTTTGAAGTTCAGGATCTTATAATTCGACAATGATATGTGTAATTTCGTACGGTACACATTTCTGAAGTTTCCAGTATACAAATATACACACTACACTCATGGACAAAATTAAGTGGATATTGTAAAAATGTAAAAATTTATTTTTGTTTTACTACAATGTCTTAAATAAATTTTAAACTTAGATCGTGAAATGTTTTTGTAGATTTGAAAAAACATTTATTTAATGCATATAATTGTACAATAAAGTTTTGATTCATAGGCATTCTTTGTAAAATTAAATTAACCTTTTGTTATTTATGATACATGTCCACTTAATTTTGTCCACGACTGTACTTCCAGAATTTTTCTTTCTTCATAATGAAATTTTTCCTCACTCAAATTCTATGATCTAAAAATCGGCAAATTACCAAAGCTTCAAATTCCACCGTACTCAGAATTCCTAAAATTCACAAAATTCGCAAATCTCAACATGTACACACGATCTAGAAAATCGTGGTAGCAGTTCGTAGTGACAGGTTCATATCAATCGGTTGATATCGGTTTTCTTCGCCACTGTTCGGATGCGATACCGAACATTGTATAGGTAGGCTCCCATATCCCCCCCACTAAAACCCACAGTCTATGATGTAGATGACTAATATGAAATTTCGACTTGATCAACATTTGATGGTCAACATTTAATGATCAACATTTTCCGTCTTGTGACATTCAAAATTCTGAACGGTTGTCACACGAAATGTCCAACATCTATACAACCGTTCGATCGTCATATAAATCTTGAATACGATCTTTTGACGTAGCACATAGAAACCATAATCGCGAGTCGAATATAATCCGTCTGACAAAGAATAAATATATCGGTCCATTTAGAAGAATGTTTGCTTTTTCTCGCCCTTAGACAGCCATTTTGTCCGACTCTCCTCATAAAATTGTATAAAATGTATAGCTTGAAATTGTTGAGGAGAAGTCGGAGATTGATGGTCGAAGGACCAATGTATAAAATGTATAGCTTGAAATTGTTGTCGCTGGTAGGTAGATGAGTGAATTAAACTTGTTGTAGGTTTTTAAAAAAATAGTTATAATCTGTAGTTTTAGGTTTTAAGTTAATATAGATTTTAATATTACAAGTTTAAGCTTTTCTGTAAGATTTACAAGATTCTGTGTCGCTCTTTGCTCTCTCTCTCTCTCTCTTTCCGTCTACACCTGTTCGCTTCTTTTCTCTAAGTGGCCGATCTAGTTTCACGAGTTCTCCTCGTGCAGAGAGTGGGGGAGCACCGGACAGAGCGAGCGCTACGCGTGACAATAAATATAATGTATTCTAATTACGGTTGGTAAAGTCGATCCCTAACAAAATTCATAAACTTATAACTTCCAGTAATTGAAATTTCGAGACGCTCAAATTTTCAATGTCTCGTATTTCCGACGTCTCAAACTCTCAATGTCTCATATTTCCATCTCAAATTTCCGATAACCTAAATTACCAAGTCTATCACGAAATTCCGAAACTCCGACATCCCCGAAATACCAACAGAAAATAAACTGTAAAAATACAGGAATCACAACACTCCAAACGATCAATCACCAAGATTCTGTGCCGTGCGCGTTAAAATGTTTGCTTAGACAGCGACGGTGCATCAGGGAGTTTTTTTCTCGGATAAATTTATCAGAGTTTAAGTTGAGGCTCGTTCAATAAGCCGGGCAAACTAGTGCCATCAATTTCTATCAGGTTGTCGTTGCATCTCGTTGCAAGAAAGACGTCGCGCATTTACCGCGAGACAACGTTTCTTCCTGTTCGTCGTTCGGGACAAACTTTTTCACCAAAGGGGGATAGATCTTTTAAATCCAGGCGTATCCACCGGCACACGTGCGCCGACGTGGGTATTTTCGCGCGTGGAAAGTACCCGTGTCAAAAGTCCTCGCGATGTATCGCTCGATTCTGTCCATAAAGCGGCCAGTGATTCTCGGAACGTTTCCCCCAGGAGGATTTCAAGGAAAATATCGGATGTGTCTGCTTTATCCAGATATTGCTCTCCATTTTCCCTTCACCGCGGGGAGTTGCGTTTCAGTTTGAGCTTCGCACGCTCCGTGTACGATTTTCCCGGTCAGGTCGTTTGCCTTCGATCGCGAGGGAGAAAATATTTTCGTGCTTGCTGTACGGTTGGAAATTCGACGATATTCTGGGGTGATAATTCTTCGTTAACGTATGCTTTCTATCGTGTTACAGTTCCTGTGTGTCGGAATTGTTGAGACGATGAAAACGCGTGATGGTATTCGTGGGTCCCAGAATTCATAGAATATAGGTACTTTTTAGGTTTTACAATTTGGAAATACTTCAGTTTGTAGAGTGTAGAGTTCGTATATTCTGGGATGCATATGTTACAAAATTATTTGATTCAAGAATTTCTGAAGTTGTTAGAATTCCTGCATGATATAATTATACATCGTAGAATTTGTAGACCGTAGAAGTAGTTACCTATAGAATCACCAGATTCTGGTATTCTCAGTTCTTAGAATTTCTACATTCTGGAATTCACAGTTCGTGGAATTCCTATATTCTGGAATTCTCAGTTCTTAAAATTTCTACATTCTGGAATTCTCAGTTTTTAGAATTCCTACATTCTGGAATTCTCAGTTCTTAGAATTCCTATATCCCAGAATTTTTATATTCTCAAATTCCTATGTTCTACAATTACTATATCTTACAATTCCGGAATTCTATAATTTCTATATCCTGCAATTGCTGGAGCCTAGAATTTCTACATCCTAGAACTCCTGCATGCTACAGTGTCTAAATCCTAGAATTTTTATATCCCAAACTTTGTATAATCCTGAATTCCTAGATTCCAGAATTTCTATAATTTAGAATCTGTTGCACTCCTACATTCCAGAATTACTATATCCTAAAGTCCCCATAACCGAGAATCCCTAGAATCGCATCCGAGATCTGCATCACTTTGTCAAAAATCCTAAATCATGAAATTTCCTAAATCTTCCTGGACCTTCTAAGTCCTAGAACTCCCTAACATTTCTTCGAATTTCTTGACCCTCGAATTTCCTAATTTTTCCCTAGGTCCTAAAATTCGTACAGCCTCGATGTATCTAGATTCTACGAACCCTAGAATCTAGAAAAAAAATCTAAAAAAAAGACGTAATTTCGTCTTCTTCATAATTTTTATTTTCGAACGGAACATCGAATACACGATCAATCATTGAACGCATTATCCTAAGTATAATCAATTTGATTGCTCCCCAAGATTGCTTCACCACGTTCTCCGTTTCGGTTTTGGTTCTCTTACATTAACCCATTGCGTGATTCATTACTTTCCGTTCATGATCAGCATGACGTCGCTACGCAGACTCGGCGAACTCATAGTTCATCAATCTCAATCATCGTTATCGATCGTAATCCGCCGTTAATTTTTCATCTTCGCACGCATTAACCTAATAACTGAGATACGGTGCTTTGGCCAATCAACGCGATCATCGTCTCGTTTATGCTCAACGAATTATTTCCAACTAATCGACAATTGATTATATGGATTACGAATATCAGCATTTACACGGATAATACTAGACGAAGCATCAAAAATATAAAATATAAAAATATAAAGTAAAATGCAAGGAAAAATAAAAAAAATATAAAATTTCAAGATATAAAGTAAAGTGTAAAAAAATATAAATGAAATATAGAATATAAAAATATAAAGTAAAATGTGAAAAAATATAAATGAAATATAAAATATAAAAATGTAAAGGAAAATGTAAAAGAATATAAAATATAAAAATATAAAGTAAAATGTGAAAAAATATAAATGAAATATAAAATATAAAAATGTAAAGGAAAATGTAAAAAAATATAAATAAAATATAACATTCAAAAATATAAAGTAAAATGTAAAAAAAAATATGAAGTATGCAATTATACATGTTACAAACTGTACAAACTATACAGATTAAACAAATTGTACAAATCATACAAACTACATAAACTATACGAACTGAACGAACTATACAAACCATGTAAACTGTACAAAGTATACAAATTGTACATCACTATGCAAACTATACAAACTGTATATATTATATAACTATAGTAACTATTGTTTGGATAGAAATATAGAACGAGGTCAATTCCTTTCGCTGCGATGCGAAATTCCAAGACCCAACGTTGATAAAACAGCGTCGAGGGTTCGTTCGACGATCATGTTCGTTAAGGTCTTCTTTTTTAGCCGAGATATAAAATTTTCCATCCAGCTCGTTAGGGCGAAGGATTGCGTGTCGATCGGTCGAAGTTGCTCGTTATCGACTTACTCGAATCGCGAAACTCAACCGAGGGAACTCGAAAACCGATAATTAGGGACACCACGGTAATTAAGAATTATTGCCTATCGATCAGACGAAGTTCGAGGTTATCGTGTACCCGTCCCTCGAGCTGGCTTTTGTTACTAACTATTCGCTATTTACCAAACTTCAACATTCGATCTCCCCTCTTCTTATTCGGACCTCCTCGAATGACATGTTAGGTCCACTGGAAGGCTCTGTCTCTTAATGGAAATATAAGGAAATAATCTTGGATTTTGTGATCTTTGGAATTATAGGATTTTTTAAGTACTAGGATTTTTGGAATTATAGCATTTCTGAAATTATAGAATTTATTAAATTTCAGGATTTTTGGAATTATAGGATTTTTCAAATTTTGGAATTTTTGGAATTATAAGACTTTTCGAATTTTAGGATTTTTGAAGTTGTAGAATTTTTGGAATTATAGCATTTCTGGAAATATAGGATTTTTGAAATTTTAGGATTTTTGAAATTGTAGGGTCTAGGGATTCCAGGTTCTAAGAATTTTGGAATATAGTAATTCTCTGATTTATGAGATTTTTCTCAAAAATCTTAGAAATTACGGAAACAAGGAATTATAGAATCCAGAATTTCCAGGATCTTGGAATTATTGAATTAAAGAATTATGGAATATAAAAATTTTAGGATATAGGAATTCTAGGATCTAGGAATCACGGAATATAAAATTTCTAGATCTAAGAACTCTAGAGTCTAGGTATTCTTGTCTCCAGTAACGCAATGACCTAATAATCATAGAACCTAATAATGTTATCATTCTAGGGCCTAAGAACTCGGGATTCCAGGTTCCACGCTCCCTAGATTTCCCCCAATTCCTATTATCAAAAACCCTCTGTCTTCTCAGCCCGAGAAGCTATAAATCCTTAAATCTCACAGCCCTAGAACACAAAAATCCTTTGCCATAGAAATCCTAGAACCCGAACATCCTGCGTTTCACAAATTCCACGATCTAGGGAAAAGAAGAAAGTGTAATGAAAGTGAATAGGAACATTCGTGCGTTCGATAAATAAAAGAAAAAAGAGGCAGAGGGAAGAAAATGGAGGCTGAAAAGTGTTCTCAATTTACACGGCACGGCTTCCGGCTGCCACAAGCGAAACACTTTCGAGAAGGTAGGCCGAATAAAGTGTGCCCCTGGGCCGTTTGTAGCCCCCAAAAGGGCTCGAGCACTTAATTAATCGAAACGAGACGGGCAAATTCAAACAATATTCGAAGGGACGCGCACTGTACTCGCTACTTTAACTTTTACCTCGCGGCTTGTCCCTTTCTTCCATTTTTTTCTTTTCTTTTTTCCTTCCCCTTTCTCTGTTCACCCCCCGTCCTTCGAACTCGAGCCCTTCGCTACTTCGCTATATCGTAAAATATTCGCGATTATATCGGATTATAATGGCGGCGTTTGAATATGCACAACCTGTTCCGTGGCAAATCCACGGAGCATATTCAGTAGAAACATCAAATCTTAATACTATGAAAGATCGTTAAACTATAAGGCAACAGTCATACCCGTTGGATTTTGGGGTACGAACATTTGAGGATGTAGGAAATCGGGGATGTAGTTTGGGAATTTGGAGATGTGGGAATTTGGGGATGTGGGAATTTGGGGATGTGTTAATTTGGGGATGTGGGAATTTGAGGATGTGGGAATTTGGGGATGTGGGAATTTGGGGATGTGGAAATTTGGAGATATGGGAATTTGGGGATATGGACATTTGGGGATGTGGGAATTTGGGGATGTGGGAATTTGGGGATGTGGGAATTTGGGGATATGGGAATTTGGGAATGTGGGAATTTGGGGATGTGGGAATTTGGGGATGCGGGAATTTGGGGATGCGGGAATTTGGGGATGTGTTAATTTGGGGATGTGGGAATTTGGGGATGTGGAAATTTTGGGATATGGGAATTTGGGGATGTGGGAATTTGGGGATGTGGGAATTTGGGGATGTGGGAATTTGGGGATGTGTTAATTTGGGGATGTGGGAATTTGGGGATGTGGGAATTTTGGGATGTGGGAATTTAGGAATGTGGGAATTTAGGGATATGGGAATTTGGGGATGTGGGAATTTGGGGATGTGGGAATTTGGGGATGTGGGAATTTGGGGATGTGGGAATTTGGGGATGTGGGAATTTGGGGATGTGGGAACTTGGGGATATGGGAATTTGGGTATATGGGAATTTGGGGATATGGGAATTGAGGATATGGGAATTGGGGTATAGAGAAATTTGGGGATGTGGGAATTTGGGGATATGGAAATTTGGGTATATGAGAATTTATGTTTCATCGTTTGTTCATTTATCTCTCAACTTCATTTTTTAACATCAAATAATTGTGCATTATATGTCAGTAGTTTTAATGTTAACAGTCAATAATTAACTGACTGAGGAAAAGCCGTCGTATCGCCAACAGTTACATTACACTCACTGGGGAGAACATTCATCTCTTTCAGTATTTTAGCCACTTCGCTATATCGCAAAATATTCGCGATTATATCGGATTATAATGGGGGCGTTGAATATGCATAACCTGTCCGCAATGAATATACTGGCGGCCCTCGAATAAAAGAAACACTCGGGGTTTATCGGACACGTTTAGGTCGGTTTACTCGATGCAATTTCGTTAATTGTTTGCCACGCGTTGACGAACGCCGACTTTTCGTCCGTTCGATTGTTTTTCAACGTTTGTTCAGTGTTGTTCTCTCAGCGAGAGAAGTTCTTTGTCGTCGACGCTTTGAGAGCCGATGATCGGTTTGGTAGAGTGTATCGATTTAACGATTACTTTGTTTATGACAACGTTAAGTGGCATTGCAACTTCCAGGAATGCTTTGGCGATACGGTCGTTTGTTGAAATCGTTTTGAAATACTTGACGAGACGCTGGTTTACACAATTTATTTGCTCGGATGTACATTCGAGTATATGTACACATATGCACATATATGCACGGCATATTAATCACATGCTTATATAAATTATAACAAAACGAACAAAGTATTCATAATCAATAATGTATAAAATCATTTAATGATAAAATAAATTCCCACCAAGTTTTCTCTTATTTATTTCTTCTACGCAGAAACATGTACATGTATGAAAATGCATATAAGATGCACCATGCAAGTCGTACGAGATAAATACGATAAATTAATGCGACGAAATGCATATACAAATTAAAAGTATAAGAACTAAAAGCTATTTTTTTTAAACGAGTATTGTAACAAAAAAAATCATACGCCGATTTCACTAATATATTCTATAAAAATATTATACACGAAAAACACATGCACTATATAGCATGTACGAACGAAATATGTTCCTCGAATCGATACGCGTTCTGCATAGTATCTTCGGTCCGTTTATAAATAATTGCAGATTCAATAATCGTCGATGTAATTGAATCGGCCATTAACGGTGAATATTTATTTAACAGGTATGCGCGTTAGGTACGGGCGAATAAACACGTGAGTTTCACCGTGTATCTAATAATAAGGCCGATGCTGTGGACAGATATGCGACTCCCGTAAAACAACCGGGGCTACAGTTAATGGCGCGTTAATTAGTTGCACGTGCTGACCGGTTATAATTACCGATAACAGCAACATTTTAATCGGGACCGTTTAAACAACCACGGCGAAATTTGTGGCGGTTGTTTACGATCGTGCACCCGTGGTTTTTCCTATTAATTTCTCGCCGCGTGAAAATTGCTTCCATAAATTCGGCATCGTTGCGCGCCACGATGCGAATTCGCACGGTGAACCCCCATAATTCAGCAAATTAATATCACGCCGTAAGTTCCCGCGCGATCGTTCTTGCCCGATACTCTGCGTTCGTGTATTCTGACAAATCAATCGTAATTACCGATTAATGGCAGACGCGGGGTGCAAATTCGGCGAGATGATCGTTTGGTTGAAGAGCGAGGTGATCGAGGATTGATTCGGGTCCCGCGATTATTTAAAGGGAAGCGGGTTACGCGTGTATTCAGAATTTGGCGGATTTTGATATTTCAGGATTTGGAAATTTTGGGGTACGAGAATTTGAGGATGTGAGATTTTGGGGATATGGGAATTTGGGGATGTAGGAATTTGGGGATGTGGAAATTTGGGGATGTGGGAATTTGGGGATGTGGGAATTTGGGGATGTGGGAATTTGGGGATGTGGGAATTTGGGGATGTGGGAATTTGGGGATAAGGGAATTTGGGGATATGGGAATTTGGGGATATAGGAATTTGGGGATATGGGAATTTGGGGATATGGGAATTTGGGGATATGGGAATTTGGGGATATGGGAATTTGGGAACATGGGAATTTGGGAATATTGGAATTTGGGGATATGGGAATTTGGGGATATGGGAATTTGGGAACATGGGAATTTGGGAATATTGGAATTTGGGGATATGGGAATTTGGGGATATGGGAATTTGGGGATATGGGAATTTGGGGATATGAGAATTTGGGGATATAGGAATTTGGGGATATGGGAATTTGGGAACATGGGAATTTGGGGATATGGGAATTTGGGGATATGGGAATTTGGGAATGTGGGAATTTGGGGATATTGGAATTTGGGGATATGGGAATTTGGGGATATGGGAATTTGGGAATGTGGGAATTTGGGGATGTGGAAATTTGTGGATGTTGGAGTGCACATTTGAAAATGTAAAAATTCGAGACTTTCGTATTCTAAAAATTTGTTAATTCGAACATTTGAAGATTAATCATCATTTCAAAAAATTTGTCATTCATTTAAAACCTTAAAATTACGACACATCAATGTTCAACATGATTGTTGGCAATGAAATCACAGCTCGCTACAGAGTTCCTTCTGAAAATGCAAACCTCAAAACTCCATTTTCACCCCGAAAGAAAAAGTACTCTACCTCCGTCAACGCGTAACAACACAACCGTACAAAAACCCGCAGCTCCGTGTCGTTGGCCTCGTACCAAGTTCCCCGCAGCCACAATAGGCATCCTTGCCACCAGATGGGCAGATAATTTCCACCCAACGTTTCCCAACCCTACCGTGATACACGCTCGAACGTGTATGAGTACGTGCGACTGTGTATTTGTGTACAGTCAACAGCAAATCTGCCTACCGCAGAGAAAATATAACATCCGAAGGTTTAGAATAGTCACGCTCGATGATTTATGTGCATTTTTTGGATTCAGGGACAGTGGAGTCTGGGGAGTTTGAGGCTTTGAAAAATTTGGGATTTGGGGAGTTTAGAACTTAGAGAGATTAGTCATTTTGGTAGTTTGTCGCTTGGAGAGATTTGAGATGTGAAGATTTGGGATTTGGGGGGATTTGAGATTTGGGGTGATTTGGGATTTGGGGTGATTAGGAATTTTGGGTGATTTGGGATTTGGGGTGATTTAGGATTTGGGGTGATTTGGATTTTGGGGTGATTTGGGATTTGGGGTGATTTGGGATTTGGGGTGATTAGGAATTTGGGGTGATTTGGGATTTGGGGTGATTTGGATTTTGGGGTGATTTGGGATTTGGGGTGATTTAGGATTTAGGGTGATTTGAATTTTGGGGTGATTTGGGATTTGGGGTCATTAGGAATTTGGGGTGATTTGAGATTTGGGGTGATTTGGATTTTGGGGTGATTTGGATGTTGGGGTGATTTGGGATTTGGGGTGATTTGGGATTCAGGGTGATTTCGAATTTGGGGAGTTTAGAATCTCGAGAGATTTGATATTTCAATTTCGGAATTTACACAATTTCGAATTTGAAGATCTTTGTGACTTGGAAATTTTGAAATTATAGAATGTACGGACATGAGACTCGGTGGATTTGAAATTTGGGGACCTATATATTACGGAATATGGATATTTAAAGATACAAACGTTCGGAGATCTTACAGAATATAAACATTTGGAGTTTCGAAACGTAGACGCTCAGAAAATAGAAAATTCAATATTGAAAAAAAAAAAATGTTTAAATTCACAGATGTGTGGTTATGCAAAGGAAGCGTATGTTGCATCCGAGTGTACGTGTGTGCGATTTCGCGTGAGCGCATCTCGGTTACGCGATGCAGAGGAAGGATAGTCGTCCAGTGGAGAGACATCGATGACACTATACATATTGACAAGACACTCGAGACCCCGCCTGACTGGGTCCTCGTCCTCCGGGTCCTCATCGCCCTCTGACAACCCTCTCTCATCCTCTCTCTCTACCGCGTTTCCTATCTCCGACAGTAGCGTATCTACCGATATCGAGCACCCTGCACCGTTCTATAGTTACTTTCTCCATTAAAATGCATTGTCTGGGTGATAAAGTTGTAGTTAGTCGAATTCCGACTAGGTGGATTCGATTACTTTCTGGGATTACGTATAGGTTGCAATAATTGTCCATGCATTATGAACTTGATTAAATTGGGTTAGATAACATACATCATATATCATACGTGTTTTATATCATATATCATATATTCTGTGTCATGTTGCCATGAGATATGTGTCATGTGTCATGTGCCATTGTATCATGTGTCATGTATCATGTGTCATGTAACATATGTCATGTATCGTGTGTCATGTATCATGTGTCCTGTGTCATGTATCATGTGTCATGTGTCATATGTCATGTGTCATGTCCCATGCGTTATGTATCATGTGTCAACAGTCATGCGTGATATCTGCCATATGTAACATATCACGTGCCACTTATCATGTGTCATGTACCACAACTTATGACTCATGTCACATATCATATATGTTATGTGCTATACTTAATCAACCATGAGTCATACATCACGCAACATGTCACGTATCATGTGACACGTATGCCACATACGTTATACATGTCACACATCATAAATCATATATCATATCCCATATCTCGGGTATCATATATTATATGCCGCATCTCGTGTATCAGATACCATATATCATACGTGATACATCATGGATCATATGACATACATCATAATTCGGATACCGCGTGTCCATATATCATACCCCAAGCATTATCGAAGTCGAATAAAAGAGATTGCTTATAAAATCGAAGATAAAACCGATGGTTTCATTAGCTGTTTGCCGTTAATCCTGAAGAAACGGAGGGCGAAGGGCATGTGGCTCACCGTAAGACAGATCGAGGGGATGACGACGGGGTTTTCATGGTATTTGCGAACGATTCAGGACGAATCGAACGAACAGGGAGGCTGAACCTGTGCGCCGATAAACCGCGGGACAATGGCACGCGTTTATTCCACAATGCCACTCGAAGGCAACGAGAGCGCGACGACAGGGAGCCTGTCGAAACAATACGTCTCTAAACAATAGCGATATCTTTCGGCCAATTCGGATGCGAAAATCAATGATGGAATACCGATTGTTCGATTGGTCGTTCGAAATGACTCGATGCTATCGACGATCGTCTTCCAGAACGAAATCGGTGAACGATGCGATTTGTGCTGTTATACCGCAACACAGAGGTTCTTTTGGAGAAGAACTATACTTTCACAATGAAATAACTGTTGTCTCGTAGACCCTTCAAACCAGGGCAATTGTTTTTACGTAACACGCCATGATACTGCGACTACACGGGTCGTAAGGCCGAAGTCATCGGAGGTCGTAAATCTCCGACCGATTTTCTAATCCACAATTCACCACGTGTGACCCTACGACCTTTTTACGGGATAGTTGAGGGTGTGTGGGCTCGATCGGGTGTCGAGTAATTATGAAGATTAGTTTAGTACAACCAAAAATATACTTTTTAATGAATAACAAAAATGTAATGTACTCAAAATAGTTTATTATTTATGTTATGTCGATGCGTGCCGATCACGCTGCTCCCCACTCTTTACGTGTTTCAACGCTAACTTCATACGTACAGTCGTGGACAAAATTAAGTGGACACGTATCATAAATAACAAGAGATTAATTTAATTTAACTAATAATGCATATAAATCAAAACTTTATTACACAATTATACACATTAAATAAATAAATAGTATATTAAATAAATGTTTTTTCAAGTCTACAAAAACATTTCAGGTTCTGAATTTCAAATTTATTTAAAACATTGTAACGAAACAAAGAATTTTTTTACATTTCTGCAATGTCCACTTAATTTTGTCCATGACTGTATATCACAACTCTCCCGCTTAAGTCAAGTGACTAGTTGACAAGTGAAAGATTGAAAGAGATAATACGGTTTCTCTTTTAGCGAGAAAGAATTATGTTCAACTTAATAATGTGCAACTGGAAGAGATTGAATGGTTCTGTCCAGTGCTTGTTGGAAAACTGTTACGTCGATACGATTTTTAAAACCAAGTGACAAAAAGAGAATAATAACGTCTCACTTTCTTGTCCTCACCCTTTTGTTGTTCCTACTTTTCCATACTACTTTTGCTTTTACATACGTTATCGTACATACGAATCAATACAATTTTTATATAAGATACATTACATACAGTAACGTACATACAATTTTCATCAGTCGTGCTGAATATCGAATTTTTTTGAAAATTGACCATAGCAGCTTTTCTAATTTTCCAGCGATGAAAATCGGTATCACGTATCGCGATCGTTTGGGGCGTCTCGCGAATAACGCAGGATATCGTTTGAAATTTTTTTAACGAATTCCACGTTTCGCCAGCGGCTTTATTTCTACGGGAGGAGAATCAGGAGACGTTGGCAACGGGGCGCAGATTAGTCTAGATTGTGGTTCGCCAGCGGCACTTTCTCACGTTACTGCCGTTTACCGCAGCTCCCGCGGTGAATAGTTAATTTATTAATGTAAATAACGTATCATGTTCCGCGGCGAACCTAACCGTAATTCGCACAGTAAATTCGTCCCTGGCCCAATCTCGAATACGTATACCCCGATTAGAGGGTGCGTTATAATGATTGCTATGATGTATGTTCTTCGGGATTCAACTTAATGAATCACGAAGTAGTTAGATTGTGGAATCAGTGAATTCACTAGAAAGACAAAAATAATGAAACAGCTGGCGAGGGTAAAATGTTTGTGTTTTATTAAAACTCGATATAGCACTTAAGAAAAAGATAAATATAAATTTCAGATGTACTCTTTGAGAGTTATTGGAAATTTATCGAAGAGAAAAAATAATGTTCTCTCCAGAATAAAGAATGTAGTGGGGATTGGTGTGCTGCTGAGGGTGAACAAACGACTAAGTGAATTGACACGGTATCGTGCAGTCGATCAATTTTCACGCGTTGGATTTCCACGCTCTGAATTTCCACACGTTGCAATTTCACGCTCTGCATTTCCACACGCTGCAATTTCACGCTCTGAATTTCCATGCCCCGAATTTCCACGCGTTGGATTTCCACGCCCTTCACTTCTACACGTTGGAGTTTCACGCTCCGAATTTCTATGCCCCAAATTTCTACGCGTTGAATTTTCACACCCTGAATTTGCACGCGTTGGATTATCATGCCCCGAATTTCCACGCGTTGGATTTCTATGCCCCGAATTTCCACGCGCCAAGTTTCCACGCGTTGAATATTCACGCCACGAATTTCCATGCCCCGAATTTCCACGCTCCGAATTTCCACGCTCCGAATTTCTATGCCCCAAATTTCCACGCGTTGAATTTTCACGCCCTGAATTTCCACGTGTTGGATTATCATGCCCCGAATTTCCACGCGTTGGATTTCTATGCCCCGAATTTCCACGCGCCAAGTTTCCACGCGTTGAATATTCACGCCACGAATTTCCATGCCCCGAATTTCCACGCTCCGAATTTCTATGCCCCAAATTTCCACGCGTTGAATTTTCACACCCTGAATTTCCACGCGTTGGATTATCATGCCTCGAATTTCCACGCGTTGGATTTCCATGCCCCGAATTTCCACGCGCCAAGTTTCCACGCGTTGAATATTCACGCCCCGAATTTCCATGCCCCGAATTTCCACGCTCCGAATTTCTATGCCCCAAATTTCCACGCGTTGAATTTTCACACCCTGAATTTCCACGCGTTGGATTATCATGCCCCGAATTTCCACGCCCGGAATATCTATGCCCCGAATTTCCACGAGTCGAATTTCCACGCGCCAAATTTCCACGCGTTAAATCGAAAAGAAAGAAGGCTGTCACGATATATTCGTTGGATTCGAACACGCGTGTTGGTCCGTCCGCTTTTGCGCGCGTGGAACAATGGCGGCCCGTAGGCGAGCGTGTAATCACGGCCAATCCGCGTACATATACGCTCGACGTCGCCGCGAGGATATCGCGCGCGGAGTCGAACATCGGATATCGCGATATTCTCGACACGGTATCGCGCGGTCGATCAAAGCGAAACCGTCTTCTGTTTCGCGTCGAGCCTCTGCACCTCTCGCACCCTTACCACCCTGTATTTTCCCTTTGTTCCCTCGCCGTCATTCCCGCTCTTGATTCCTCGCGATCGTCGACGCTCGCGTAAGTGTCTGCTCGCTTGAAAAATTGCGTGCGCACTCGTGACGGTCGCGCGAAGAATAGCTCATTCGAGACGCGGACACCAAAGAACTTTCGATGACGAACGGGTGCAAGAGCGAACGGCGAGGATGTTGCCGATAGGGTAAATTATTGTACTTGTACGATCGCGTCGTTGTATTTTTTTTTTATTTTTTGTAGCTTCTGTTTTCTCTGTTTTATGATATTTGGAGTTTGGATATTTCTATTTTGGAGTGTTTGGATTTGGGAGCTTCATGTTCTAGGATATTAGTATTTGGGAGCTTCATATTTTGGGATTTTTCTGTTTCATGGTATTTCTATTTGTACTTTTCCTGTTTTATGATATTTATTTTATGAGTTTATTTTATATTTATTTTATCCTGCTTCATGAGTTTTATGATAGAGATATTTTACATACGACATTTTATGACAAAAATGGTTCATAAGATAAATCGGGTCAATTTTGCAATATCTTACAAGATATTTGCATATCTTGATCATTTTATAACTTCAACAAGTATTTGGGTATCTTATTAATTTTGCATTTTGATATTTTTGTTACTTCAATCAATGAAATAGCACAAATATTTTTTGTAATTGTGCAATATTTCTTACAACGAGTTTTATATCCATATCCATTAAAAATCAACGGTACACGAATCTCATAAAAATCAACGGCTCACGAATCTCATCAAAATGAACGGTACACGAATTTCGTCAAAATGAACGATACACAATTTTCGTTAAAACGCTCGTACACGATTTTCCTTAAAACTAACGTGCACGATTTTCGTCGAAATCGTCGCACACTTTCCTCGAAATCGCGAAACGTATCCATATAGCATCGGGAACAAACTGCTGAAACCCTCTTAAAATAGAAGAAATGAATCCGCGGTGGTTGAATCGGACATTTAAGAATAATGCCGCTTATTCGTCGTCGGAATCTCGTTGAAGCCGGTAAATCGATGTACCAACGGTGTTTGCCTTATCGTCGAGAGAATATCCCGGAGATGCTTCTCCAGGCAATCAACGTCGATTCGCATTCCCGGCGCTGGAGTGCGGCTCTCCTTACTACGAACAAGCTCCAGAAACGATTCAGGAACGCGAACAACCACCCCCCACTCTCGTCGGGTTGCAAGGTCGCTCGATGATTTATGTGAATTTTTTGGATTTAGGGACACTGGAGCCTGGGGAGTTTGAGAGTTTGGGAAATTTGCGATTTCGGGTGATTTAGGATCTGGGTAGTTTTGAACTTAGAGAGATTAGGGATTTTTGGAGTTTGTCGCTTGGAGAGATTTGAGATTTGGTAGATGGGGATTTTCTGGTGATACGCGATTTGTGATTTGGGGTAATTTGGAATTTTGGGGTGATTTGGGATTTGGGGTGATTTGGAATTTAGGGTGATTTGGGATTTGGGGTGATTTGGGATTTGGGGTGATTTGGGATTTGGGGTGATTTGGCATTTGGGGTGATTTGGAATTTGGGGTGATTTGGGATTTGGGGTGATTTGAGATTTGGGGTGATTTGGGATTTGGGGTGATTTGGGATTTGGGGTGATTTGGGATTTGGGATGATTTGGCATTTGGGGTGATTTGGAATTTGGGGTGATTTGGGATTTGGGGTGATTTGGGATTTGGGGTGATTTGGGATTTGGGGTGATTTGGGATTTGGGGTGATTTGGGATTTGGGGTGATTTGGCATTTGGAGTGATTTGGGTTTTGGGGTGATTTGGGATTTGGGGTGATTTGGCATTTGGGGTGATTTGGAATTTAGGGTGATTTGGGATTTAGGGTGATTTGAATTCTGGGGTGATTTAGGATTTGGCGTGATTTGGGATTTGGGTTAATTTAGAATTTGGGGTGTTTTGGGATTTTGGGTGATTTCGGATTTTGCAACTGTTGAATCGGACATTTAAGAATAACGCGGCTTATTCGTCGTCGGAATCTCGTTGAAGCCGGTAAATCGATGTACCAACGGTGTTTGCCTTATCGTCGAGAGAATATCCCGGAGATGCTTCTCCAGGCAATCAACGTCGATTCGCATTCCCGGCGCTGGAGTGCGGCTGTCCTTACGGCGAACAAGCTCCAGAAACGATTCAGGAACGCGAACAACCACCCCCACCCCCGTCGGGTTGCAAGTTCATTGTCAGCCAACGGGGGCAAGGGATGAGGATAGCGAGGGGATGAGCACGCGATCAGAAGCGCGAGGTCAACTCACGGAACAAAGAAGAAGTCCAATAAAAAACTTATTAGATGGGTCTCTCGGCCGAGAGACCCAGTAAATATTTGACCGGTCTTTTCGACTCCGTTGCCGCGTTATGAGAAAACTAACCCTTGCATTTCCACCACCCTTCTTTCACCCTCAACTTCGATGCTTTAGTAGCTTTTCCCTTTGCTCCTTCAACGCTTTTCATTCTTCTCGTTTTACCTTCTAGCTTCATCGAGATAGCCGGCTTGCCACGTTATCGCCCCGGTTGTCGAGGGACGAGCTTTAGAGCTTTGGTTATTACCGCTTCCTGAAATTGACCTGGCTTTGTTATAGTTATTTGGCCGGGATCGTCGTGGTTGTTGTCGAGTTAAGTCCGAAGTAGTTTGGTTTGCATAGCGTTGCGTCGGAATGGGGTGTTTTCGCGAGGGATGTTTACACGCGTTGGATCGTCGCGTGGTTGAATACTGTGAGTGGTAGATACATGGGTTGTCCCGGAAATGGGTTCTTAAATCAACGAATCTACACATTCGCGAGTCCACAAATTCCTTAATCCTCGAATCCACGAGTCAATGAATTCCCAACTTCTGAAATTCCCAAGTACACCTACTTCAAAGTCCTCAAATCGATATATCTACAAGTCCACGTATATCCAAATTCCCAAAGTTTTAATCCCCAAATCCCCTAACTCCCAAATACCAAAATTTCGAGTCCCCAACTTCTCAAAATTTCGAAATCCTCAAATTCCAAAAATTCTTGAAGTTCTTTACTCGCAAAATTGCCATATTTCAGAATTCTTAGACACCTAATTTCCAAATCTCCAAAATCTTAAATTCCCAAATCCCTATATCCAAGTTCCAAATCCCCAAATACCAAATTCCGAAGTCCACAAATTCTCTAATCCCCAAATCCACGAGTCAACAAATTCGCAAATTCCTAAATTTCCAAGTCCCCCTACTTCAAAGTCCTCAAATCGACGGATCCATAAGTCCACGTACATATATCCAAATTTCCAAACTTTCCCCCAAATTCTCTAATTCCCAATTTCCTCAAACCCGACAATTCTTGAAATTCTTACTCGCAAAATTTCCATATTTCTGAATTCTTAGACACCCAATTTGCCAAATCACCAAATTCCCAAATCTCTAACTCCAAGTTCCAAATCTCTAAGTACCCAATTCCCCTTTCCAAATCCTCGTTCCCGAAATTCTCAAACTCCACCTATAAAATTCTCAAACTTCCGAGGTTTCCACATCCTTAAACCCTCACTCCACATTCTCAAAACGCTAATTCCGCAAAATCTCCGAATTCAAGAATCAACAAACTGTTAAACATATCAGTGGTTATATTAGTCATCCTTCAAACAGCGTCTCCCAAATCTATCAAATTGCCAAACTTCCAACTTTCCAAACATAAAAAATTCCACACATTCGATACCCAAAAAAATATTATCATTGAGGCGTGAGGACGAGTGAGAATGCGTATTTGTAACGAAAACAGTTTATTATACAATTCAACTCCGCTCGCGAAAATGGTCAAAACCCGAATGTCTCGGGGAAAAAAACCATGCGCTTAAATAACCGAAAACTGCAAGAAAATCCCGGGTGGAAGGGACAAGAACCTCTTGAGACCGTCCAGCGGCCGTCGAGCCAACGTAACGAAATAATTTTTATGACTCTATTGACTCGACGGGCTGAACGTCCGAAGACAGAATCCAGAACTCTGCCTTCCACCCAGAACCTCCCATGTCGCCACATCATCCTCCTGCAGTTTCGTTCGTGATAACCATACAACACGCACAAACCCTCCGACTCCTAATAGAACATATTCGATAAATATACAACAGTGCTGCTGGAATCAGCCTCCCGAGACAACCACGACTGTTCGAAACACGGCGAGACAATACACGAGACAATGCACGCGAATCCGTGGCGGTTTCGTTGCTCCTCTCGCGTTTTTCCGCGTCGGGATCTTCCTCGATATCCGAGCAGCACCCTGCACACAGCCGGAGACAGCGGGTGACGTTTGCCCGCGGGCCGACACCGAGAAGAATAGCAAGCCAGAGAGGAGGAAACACCGGGAGGGGACTTTTTTTTATTTAATTAGCGAGATGTACGAGCTACAAAGATCCCCTCTTTCCCTCCCCGGTCCGCCAAGGGTTCCGCTTCAAAGACCACGGCTCGCTTGTTCCACCCTTATCCCTTCTATTTTCACCCTTCCTCGCCCCTTGTCTTTCTCCACGCTTTCTCGCTTCCTTTGCTGTCTCTTGGTCTGGGATTAATATCACTCGCGGCTCGTTCTCGCGAGCCACGTATCGTGTCTTCCTTTTTTCAACTCTCGAGCGACAGGATAATGGCGCGTCCCGCGTGTCGTCCTTTGATCCGCGATCGTTGTTTCGATTCGAGCCGATCGGACACAATTTTCCACCTTTCCACTTTTCCAATCTCCAAATTTCCGAATTTCACAATTTCTCAATTTCCTGTTTCCCAAATTTTAAAGTATACAAACTTCCAAATTCCCTAATTACTAAATTTCGGAATCCAATTCCCAAAATCCCCAAATTGCCGAATCTCCGAATTTCCAAATACCCCAAACTGCGAAATCTCCAAAATCCCAGTCCCCAAATTACCAAATCCCCAAATTCTCATAGTCTCGAATTTCCAAATACCCTAAATTGCCAAATCTCCGAATTCCCACACTCTCGAATTCTCAACGTCCCCAAATTGCCAAATCTCCGAATTTCCAAATACCCCAAATTACCAAATCTCCGAATTTCCAAATACCCCAAATTGCCAAATCTCCAAATTCTTATAGTCTCGAACTTCAAATACCCTAAATTGCTAAATTTCCGAATTCCCACACTCCCGAATTACCGAATACCCCAAATTGCCAAATCTCTGAAGTCCCAAAGTCCCCAAATTGCCAAATCTCCAAATTCCCAAAGCCACCAAATTGTCATATTTCCGAAGTCCCAAAGTCCCCAAATTGCCAAATCTCCGAATTTCCAAATACCCCAAATTGCCAAATCTCCAAAATCCCAAAGTCCCCAAATTACCAAATCTCAAAATTCTCATAGTCTCGAATTTCAAATACCTCAAATTGCCAAATCTCGAGCGACAGGATAACGGCGCGTCCAGCGTGTGGTCCTTTGATCCGGGATCATCGTACCGATTCGAGCCGATCGGACACCGGGACGAGCGAATAATATCGTCGACGGGTTTCCGGTGTTTTAACGCTGTTTTGACGCGGTACTCGCCTCCTATTTTCGATTCGATGGTCGAGGGTGAGATCGGTCGTTCACGGGTCGATAGTTAACGAGTTAAACACTCGGCCTGTTGTCGAGATAACGTGTTACAACGTTCTGTGAATCCTTTCGAAAACGATTTTTGACTATATCGTGTTGTGATAGCACTTATCAATATTCTTTTTGGCAATAAATAATACTTAGATATATTCTTTTATGTTCTATATATTATTTAAAATTTAGATTTCTTCTTTTCAATTACGAACATTTTTGAGACGCTCTTGTCAAAATGTATGTTAATGTTCATCGAGGCAAAGAATCATCCTTCAATTTGGTTTACGCGTTGTCCATTATTTATTACATTTCATAATTTACTTTATTGTTTAAACATAAATTGAACCAATATTTAACACCCGGCTATTAATAGAACGGCTAGTAAACGGACCGATAATAATTGGACAGGTATTAATTGGACGGCTATTAATCGGACGGCCATTAATCGGACGGCTATTAAACGTTCGTACGTCTTAACTCCAAATTATACGCGAGTCGTACGATGAATCAGTATTCGGTAAACGGAAGATCCCTGGAATATTTAAATGGTTTGTTCGGTTTTGTATAAGTTCGCGGGATGCGAAGGAATTACGTCAAAGCGCATCGAAACGCGCGGAGAGCATGAAAACACAATTCCGTAGGAATAGGAATCTCTTTGAGCCAAGAATCGAACGGTTGATCGACGCGAGCACCGTCAGACGGGATAACAAGATCGCGATTGTAAAAAGTTTCTCCCGGTGAAGAAGTTGTAGGAGCAAGTTATTTCTGCGGAGGAACACCGCTGCGAGGAACGACGCGATTCGAACTGTTCAGAGAAGCCGGATAATAATGAGAATTCGTTATAAACTCTTCGGGAAATAACAAGGGGATCGAACGGTATGTTAGACCGAACGAATTCCTGGAACGGCCACGAAAAATGGCGAAATCGGAGAAGGGGGATACGAGAACCTAATGATACGTGGGAACAAGAACATCGGGGATTTTAATGATACACCTACTATGATTTCAGCGTGATTCGACGAAATTGCCGTGTTGCGATTTTTCTCGGATCTCTCTGGGAATCGAGTGGAAGAATATTATTCGCTATTGTAAGAGAAATTGACGAGTCGCGTGAAACGAATATTAACACTAAAACTAACAAAGGGGTCGAACGACCCTTCTACAAATTTCCTACTTCAAACGACGAATTATTATTATTTATATTATACAAAATGTTTCCACATCCAGGAATGTTGAGCCCATCGGGATATTGTATAGACTCGTTTATATTTTATAACGGCACACAGCTATATTCAAATTCTTTACATTTATATTTAAATCGTCAAATCTTCTAGTCACAAAATTTCCAAATTTCTGAATTCTGCAATTTCCAAATCATTAGTCTCAAATCTCCAGTTCTCTAAATTCTTAAATTTGCAAATTTGGAAATCCCTAAATACTTAAATCTCGAAATCCTCAAATTACTGGATTTCCAGCTTTCCAAATTCTCAGATTCTTGAATCACCAAATCACCAAATCTACACATTCCCAAATTCACAAATTTCCAAATCTCTAAGTAATCAAATCTCCAAATCCTGAAATGCCAAAATCCCCAAATCTGCAAATCTATGAGCCCACAAATTCCCAAATTTTCAAATACCAAAATCCCTAAGTACTCAAATCTCCATATCCTGAAATTCCCAAATCCCCAAATCTCCAAATCTATGAGTCCCCAATTACCAAATTCCAAAACATCTTCGAAAGGCCAACTGTTTTATTGCTCCTGAAGAGTTTGAGCACTTGAAAATCTCTAACAGATAGGTGCAAAAAAAATGATACGCTTATTTGAAAAAACTATAAGGTGACCCTTCAAAAACATAAAAAAGGAGAGTTGAGAAATAATTCTTCATAGTCTCGTTAAAGCTCTCTTAGAACCGTGCAAAAGCTGACAAAAACATTATCGATCGTACTGCTAATAACAGAGTACTTTCCACTGGTCACAATTCGTGATTCACCCTGTATACCACCTCGCTCAAAATATCATTGGTATTTCAACAATTATACAAAACATTTTCAGGTCTTCTTAAAATGTTGATCCCATCAGGACATTGTATGGAATCGTTTATACTTTATAACGGCACAAAGCTTTATCCGAAGCCGGTTTAAACGATACAAAGCTACTTAATAATCGGTCGCGAAAAGCAGCTGGCTAATTTCCCGGGAAACCCCATTGAAAGGCAACGAAACGCACGGGTAACTGATCGAAACAACGCGGTTCAAACATTCGAATCGAAAGAACAGAACGTGTTCGAGATCAGCCATCGAGCGATCGTTTAATTTCGTTGGTTCGCGTTGTCGGTCAGCCGTATCGACGGAGTGCAGCAAACTCGCGGGAAATACGAACGGATCACTCGATTCTCTCGAGAGACTGGAAAGGGGCGATGGGGTGGAATTATATCGAGGCTTTTGGGATCAAGTTTGCCCGTCCGTTCACAGGCTCGTCAGGTTGCGTTCGTGTAAGCCGATTACGCTTGTGCAGTGTGCGTCCTTGTTCATCCGGCACACTTCGCAACTTCCTCCCTCTTTGTGTCTAAACCTGCATCCGCCACGGAACAGGAGCGTACACGACGATAGATCTTTCGACGAAACTGCATCTTCGAAACGACACCTTTATTATTCGTGTTTTACTTTTACATCGTTTGAGATTTTCGTTGCGTTGCTGGATTTTTTGGTTCGATCATAGTGTTTCTGATATTCTTGGTATCGATAATGGCAAGTTTTGGTGTCTCTAGGTTGGGAATTTAATAATTTGATTATTTGACGAGGTCTTAATTTCCCAATTCTCAAATTTTCAAATTTCAAGTTTTCGAATTTTCAAATTTCCAAATTTCTAAATTTCTCACTTTCCAAATTTCCAAATTTCCAAATTTCCAAATTTCCAAATTTCTAAATTTCTCACTTTCCAAATTTCCCAAGTTTAAATTTCCAAATTCCATATTTTCGACTTTTCACGATTCCAAATCTCCTAATTCCCCAAGTTTTCAAATTTCCCAATTTCGCAATTTTCCACATTCCCAATTTCCGAATTTTCAAATTTCCAAATTACAAATTTTCCGCTTTCCCACTTTTCCAATCTTCAAATATCCGAATTTCGCAATTTCTCAATTTCCTGTTTTCTAAATATCAGAGTCCACAAATTTCCAAATCCCCCAAATTGCCGAATGCCCGAATTTCCAAATACCCCACATTACGAAATCTCCGAAATCCCAAAGTCCCAAAATTGCCATATCTTCAAATTGCGAAATCTCCGAAATCCAAAATCCCCAAATTGCCAAATCTCCAAATTTCCAAATTTCCAAATCCCCCAAATTGCCGAATGCCCGAATTTCCAATTACCCCAAATTGCGAAATTTCCGAAATCTCAAAATCCCAAAATTGCTATATCTCCAAATTGCGAAATCTCCGAAATCCAAAATCCCCAAATTGCCAAATCTCCAAATTTCCAAATACCCCAAATTGCCAAATCCCCGAATTTCCAATTACCCCAAATTGCGAAATTTCCGAAATCTTAAAATCCCAAAATTGCTATATCTCCAAATTTAGAAATCTCCGAAATCCAAAGTCCCCAAATTGCAAAAACCTCCAAATTCTCATAGTCTCGAATTCCTAAACACCCCAAATTGCCAAATCTCCGAATTCCCAAAGTTCCAAAATTGTCAAATATCCGAATTCCCAAAGTTCTAAAATTGCCGAATCGTCGAATTTCCAAATACCCTAAACTGCCAAATCTCCAAATTTCCAAACACCCCAAATTGCCAAACCTCCGAATCGCTACCAAAGTCCAAGCAACAGCACGGTCAAAGGGTCAATCATCCTTAAAATCGTGCGTCCCAGATCGAATACCAACGGGATATCGCGAGTGGCGATGCGAGATATCGAGAGGGCAGCGTCGAGCATCGACGGAGGTGGTGGGGCAATTCACAGGGGGCGGGTGGGGGTGCGGGGGTGTGAGATAGGTGTTAGGAGCAACGGGGTCATCGATAAATTCGAGAGGAATGCAAGCTTCTCTGTTTGGTAGGGGTAGCTTCGTGTTTTCAAAGCGCTCTCGAGCATCCCGATGCCACGTTCGACCAGCAAACCGGACCGTTTTTGACCCGGTTTCCGGTGCATCCGTGTCTTCCATCCTTTGCAAACGACCGACGATGTACTTTCGCCTTGAACGCAAGGAAATCCGATACGTTTTCAGGCTGTCGTTGTATATTCCCATCGGAAAATATTGCTACGACGGTACACGATTTTCATCCTCCGATCCGTGCTTCGTGCTCCTGGCACATTTAATTTCAATCCACCGTTTTTTGTTTTTTCTTTTTTACGGGATGGGGGACTCTACTTCATTTTATTCCGATCACAACGAGTTTGCTGAAATCGACGATTTTATCGTACGACCTTTCGCGTCGAGTCTACGCGTGGACGTACGATGTGCACGCTTTTGCAAAATTTTTGTGTTCTTCGCCATTTTATTTGTACCATCCTTCTCGTACAATAAGTTCGACATCTTTTATGCGATCATTTGGACATTTTTCATAGAATAACTTGGACATTTTTTGTGCAACGACTTGGACGTTTTGTATACTGTAAGTTGGATATTTTTCATGGAATAAGTTGGACATTTTTTTATGGAAGAAGTTGGACATTTTTTATGAAACACTTGGACATTTTTCGTGTGATACAGGATTTTTAGGAACTGTAAATTGTAACAGATTAAATATAATAATGAACGTTTGTTCGTGTAATTAGTTGCGTACGTTAAATAATTTTACTTTTACCTGATTTTGAAAAATCATAAAATATGCAATATTAAGTCATTAAATATTATTAACAAATCAGGTTAAATAGTTGTCCAAAAATCATCGAGTAATTAAATTGTTATCATCAAACATGTTAATCAACTGTCCACAAATCATCCAGTAATTAAATGTTATCGTTAAATATGTTATATAATCTTCGGCGTACAGATTAATAAATTTCGGCGAATTAAACACGTTGATATTTAGCGTTACGTAATCCATACGATCGAGCGTTATTAAATATGTCAAATAATGATCGGTTGATCATAATAAATAATTTTCACCGTGTTAATTTTAACGCGAAGAGTGTTCAAAAAATTATTTTTGTTGTGTACGATATAATTTCCTCAGCGGTTTTCGGCGATCATGGAATTCTGCATAGCAAGCGACGATAAATAAATTTCATTTCGAATATAAAAGCTTTGTGTTTTGAAAACGTTCGCCAAGCATACTTCATACCGATTCTAGAGGGTAACTGAACTGCTCTTGACCCAGTTTTCATCGCGTTCCTATTATCTCGTCACGTGGTGAAACTGCGCTTCAGATCAAAGTATCGTGAGTAAAATATCCTTCGTATTTTCATTCTTTTGTCGCAAGTTGTCAAATCTTCGAATTGTCAAAGTCCAAAATTTCTAAATCTCCGAATTATGGAAGTCCCAAATTTCCAAATTACCACATTCGTACACTCTCGAATTTTCAAATATCCCTAAATTGCTAAATTTCTGAATTCCCAAGTTTTTGAATTACCAAAGGCCCCAAATTGCCAAATCTTCGAATTTCTGAAGTCTTCAAATTACCAAATTTCCGAATTTCTAAAATTCCAAATTACCAAATCTCCGAATTCTCAAAGTCCCAAAATTGTTAAATCTCCCAATTCCCAAAGTCCCCAAATTGCCAAATCTACCAATTCCCAAAGTTCCCAAATTGTCACATTTCCGAATTCCCAAAGCCCCAAAATTGTTAAATCTCCCAATTCCCAAAGTCCCCAAATTGCCAAATCTACCAATTCCCAAAGTTCCCAAATTGTCACATTTCCGAATTCCCAAAGCCCCAAAATTGTCGCATTTCCGAATTCCCAAAGTCCCCAAATTGCCAAATCTCCGAATTCTCAAATCCCCAAATTCCCAAAGCCCCCAAATTGTCACATTTCCGAATTCCCAAAGTCCCCAAATTGCCAAATCTCCGAATTCCCAAAGTCCCCAAATTGCCCAATCTCCAAATTACCAAAGTCCCCAAATTGTCAAATCTCCAAATTCCCAGTCCCAAAATTGCCAAATCTCCGAATTCCCAAAGTCCCCAAATCTCCAAATCATCGAATTCCCAAAGTCCCCAAATCGCCAAATGTTCCAAATTCCCAACCCTCGCTTTTCTAAAGTCCAAAACATCAGACAACTTCCAAACCTCCCAACTCGAAAATATTACTGCGCTTCCTACAAATTTATAAAAATTCAGTGAATTTCGAAACACAGAAACAGTGATACATCCGCTGAAATAAAACCGTCGAAAAAAACGATGAACTGCAATTTTTAATTTACATATCGCCGTAACAATATCGAATTTTAACGAAACAACGAAGTTCCGTGTACGAGGAAATTTTTAATAATGTCACAGCGGAAAAATTGAAATGGAAACGCATCCGCGTTATGACGTGAACATTGTTTTATACACCCGAAAGCAAGAAATCGACGAGGAAGAACGGAAAACGATGGATATTTTAATTCGACCAGCGAACTCGTTTGTCGGCCCGTTCGCAATAAGCAAATTTCGTTTATTTTCTGAAACGTAAGGTCGGATTTAAGCATCAAGCACGGGATAAAGCCGGCTCGTTGCACGGAGGATTACGTCGTTCACCGTTAAATGCGCGAGCATGTACCAAGCAGGAAGAAATTTCAAATCGGTAGCCGGATATTGCAAGCCACGTAATGCACCACGCATTCCGGAAACAAGGGATTCGAACGAAACGTTTCGACAACGTTCCGATGCGGATTTCACGGTAACCCTCGCGATTTCTCTATAATACGCGAACTTATCGAACCGGTCGCACAAAAATAATATGCAACGTCGACGAGCAGTCAATTTTTCCGTCCATCGAATTTTTCTATATGTTTTTAGGGTTCGCAGTTCGCGATTTTAATAATTTGGTGTTTGGACATTCTTCATTCTTATACTCTTGAGTTTTTCTATTTTTAATTATCTATATTTCCAGATTTGCAACTTTAAAATTGCCATATTATTGTATTTATAGTTTATAGAACTCACTAAATTCAAGTTCTGAACTGTTACACTTTTGAATAATTATGTTCCCATAAATTTGCAGAATTACACATTTCCGAATTTTCAAAAATTACAAAAATACCCAAATTCCGAAGTTCCCAAAATTCCCGAATTCCCGATTTTCAGAAATTCATAATTCTAAAAATTTCCAAAATTCTCAATATTCCAAAGATTCCCAAAATTCCTAAAATATTCAAATTTCCAAGATTCCAAATTTTCAAAAATTCCTAATTCCCAAAATTCACAAAATGCACAAAATACCCAAATTCCCAAGTTCCCAAATTTTTAGAAATTCCTAATTTCCAAAATTCACAAAATTTCCAATATTCTCAACATTCCTAAAATTCCCAAAATTCCAAATTTTCAAAAATTCCTGTAACTCCAAAATTTTCAAAAATTCCTAATTGCCAAAATTCCCAAATTTTCAAAAATTCCCGAATTCCAAAATATTTATAAATTCCTAATTCCAAAAATTCACAAAATTTCCAAAATTCTCATCACCCTCAAAATTCCTAAAATTTCTAAAATTCTCAAATTTGTAGAAATTCAAAAATTCCTAGATTTCCAAAGTGCTATCTCGCGAATCTCCAAGCATCGAAAACATCGAGTACGGAACTATGTATCAGTAATAAAAAGAAATATAATACTCCGAAACGTGAACCAAGATGAACGATTCGACAACGCGGCCAGCAATATTTTTTCCATTCCGAGCGATTGTTCGCTCGCACGTTTGGAAAATAACGATCGCGGGTGTTCGCGTTCGTAACGAACGAAGCTCGGCGGGAAATTTTGAAGTCCTAATCCTCTCGATCTCTTTCGCTAAGCGGATTAAGGCCGGCGCACGAGCGGACGCGAGCGAATAAAAGTTCGTGATAATAGTCCATAATTGAACGGGCTCGTACGCGAAACGACCGCTTACAAATATTCCTCGATGCTTCTTCTCTATATTTCTGAAGCACCGACCTCGGTTAGCTTTTAATACCTTACCCTGCAATTCTGTATCTCGAAGATGGAAGTTATCGGAATTTACCCGACACTGACCACGATCGAAACGCACACTCTTTGGTCAGAGTCCCCAAACAACAATGTTATATCGACTACTGCGATTTCCAGCAAAATTCTAACCTAACCTAACCACGAAATTCAATTTGCCCTTTGTATCCTTTAAGAGGTACAAGTTGTTATCAAAATAATTTGTTTGTTATACGGAATTCTGGTATGTAGTTTTAGTTTTCGTGTACATTTTTGATTCTCAAAATTTCAATTATTTTTTGTAGTTTATAAATGTACGAAATCGAAGTCGAAGTCGAAGTCGAAGTCGAAGTCGAAGTCGAAGTCGAAGTCGAAGTCGAAGTCGAAGTCGAAGTCGAAGTCGAAGTTGAAGTCGAAGTCGAAGTCGAAGTAGAAGTAGAAGTCCATATCAATATCGAAATCAAAATCGAAGTTGAAGTCGAAGTCGAAATCCACGTCGACATTGAAGTCAAAATCGATATCAAAGTCGAAGTCGATATCGAATCAAAATCGAAATCGAAATCGAAATCCAAACCAAAATCGAAATCAGTGTCGAAATCGATATCGAACCAAAATCGAAATCGAAGTCGATTTGTCAGCCAAAATCGAAACCGATATCAAAATCTAACTCAAAATCGAAATAACAATAAAAAAAATCAATGTCAAAATCAACAAAGATCGAAATAAAATCGCGTAAAACTTTAAATTGACAGAAATCGATATAAATCGAAACCAAAAGATGTAACCTAAGAAGTAATAATTTGAATCAAGAAACAACATTTACAACAATGAATTTACTTTCGGTAGCACGAAACAAAGATGTGCATCGACTCGTACGATTATTGTTGCGATTGTTGAAACAGTCGATCAGCGGGATGCAGCTAATCAAGGATGGTAGGTAATTAATGGAATGGTTGGTCGGAGGGTGTTTCCGTTTAAAATGTAGTCAGCCGGTGGGTGAGTCTGGCATCGTCTGGAACTCGCATCCTCGGGCGTTGACAATCTAATGTAATTTACTTCCCGTTTAACGTAATTAAAGTGTACTTTGAGGTGTGGCGGGACGAGAAATTAGCAGTGAACTTCGGTTTACCGGCAAACTTGCCCCGCTGAAATCGACACCACCGCGATCCCGCTTATCTTCCGTAAATTTCGCGCAAAATTTCACCGTCAGAGGTGATTTGCGCGACGCTTATCCGCTCGGCAAGAACGTTCCTCGCGTTCCCTGTCGTCGTTACCAATAATCTACCTATTTCGACGTACACCTCTTCTTCTTCCTCTTTATTCACAAATTTCGAATTTCGAAACGTCTCACTTTCAATGTCTTTGAATTTCTACAAATTTCTAATGTTCTTGCGGGGTTTGCGAGAACTTGGGATGTGAAATATATACAAAAATGATGAAATTTATAACTTTGTTAAGTCCCCATATTTACAAATCCTCAAATTCCAGTTCCTCTAGCTTTCAAATGTTCAGGTCCCTACATTTCCTAATTATCAAGTTCTCACACCAATAAACTTTCGAATTCCAAAATTCCTGGACCTTCGTACCTCCTAATTACCAAATTCTAAAATCTTCAATTTTTCAAATTCCTTAATTTCCAAGTTTTCAAGTTTCCCAATTTTTCACTTTCTCACTTTCTCACTTTCCCAATTTCCGAATTTCCGACTTCCCAAATTTCCAAATCTCCCAATTTTGCAATTTCGCACTTTCCCACTTTCCCAATTTCCCAATTTTCAAATTTGCAAATTTCCAATATTCCAAATTCCCAATTTCTCAATTTACACTTTCCCAGTTTACCAATTTTCCAAATTCCCAATTTCTCAATTTCCTAATTTCGCATTTCTTACTCTCCTAAGTTTCTACTATTCCGATTGATTATTTTCCAAATTACCAAATTCCCTAATCTCTCGATTCCTTAATTACTACATTTCCTAATTTCCAAATTACAAAATTATAAACATGTCCAAATTCCCTAATTACTAAATCTCAAAATCCTAAAATTTCTAAATTCCCTATCTACCAAATCTCAGAATCCTTGAACCTCCAGATCCCAGAATCCACAAATTCCAAAATCCGAACGCATGAATCGGACGCGTCCGAACGCGAGACAAACGACGATCACAGAAACGCGGCGATATAACTAGAGGGCCACCGCGAGCATGTACCACGCCGGTAACACAGGAAATATCGTCGCAATCGTCCTCGCACACTGTAAAATAAATGACCGCAAGCTGACCACGCATTAAAACCTAGCTCGCAACGTTCGAATTTTCTCCCGGTCGGTCGTTCCCGTTTCATCCCGGTTTTCTCGTTCCGGTAACAGCCGCTCTCCATTTCGTGGTGCACGTGTTACGACTGCGAACGGGTAACGCAATAACGTTCGATTATTGGTAGTCACGGTCGCGAGGATGCGAACGTTCCCCGCTCGTATATCAAAGCTACCCCGTGTTCCCGCTTTCCCAGAAGCTTTGCAGTTCGGTGTCAAAAGCTCGCTCGCCCTTTTCACCCCTTCAGTGAGCTCGCACCACCGCCACCAACCACCCCCGACCTACCTCCCCTCCAGGTCGGGGGTGGGTATAATGCACAAATATGAGCCGCGAAACGGAGACCTCTGGATAAACCGAGGCCTGAATTCAATCGTCCGCACACCCTTTGCCGATTGTCACCGAGAATCTTTTTTTCTCGCTAGCTTTTAAACGCTCGTTCTTCTCCCGTTTTCTCTCTCCCTGTCCCTTTATGCGCCTTTTTTATGGGTATTTGTGTTTTGTAGCGGCACAAAGGTATACGGAACGATCGCGGGCTGGTTTCTACATCGTTTTACGCCGACGGAAGTAAGGGGTGGTTAACGTAAACGGGGTGTTGGAGCCTACTCGAGGACCAAATTTATGGCAACACGGGACTGGGTTTGAAATCGGATGCAAGTTGTCGTTTTCACTTTCGGATGTGTACGATAACCAGGCACTATTTAGTTGTATTCGATTTATAATTTAATTTATTCGAGTTTAGACGCCACTGCTGTGTAATATTTTCGAAGTATTAGACGCGTTCCTGGTCATGGATGAACAATTTCGGTCACGAATTATTTTACACCGGAAGATGGCCGGGGAGAGACAACATGGACGTGCGTCTTTAGGCACACGATACGATAGCCGACTGCTTTTCTATTGTCTTACACCGACTCTGATGGAAGTAAGGGGTGGTTAACATAAATGGGGTGTTAGAGCCTACTCGAGGACCAAATTAATAGCAACAGGGGACTGGGTTTGCAATCGGATGCAAGTTGTCGTTTTCACTTTCGGATGTGTACGATAACCAGGCACTATTTAGTGGTATTCGATTTATAATTTAATTTATTCGAGTTTAGACGCCACTGCTGTGTAATATTTTCGAAGTATTAGACGCGTCCCTGGTCACGGATGAACAATTTCGGTCACGAATTATTTTACACCGGAAGATGGCCGTGGAGAGACAACATGGACGTGCTGTTTTTAGTTATTTTTTGTGATGGTGAAAGCTGACAAGAGTGTGTAAGGGAAATATTAAAGGTTTTGGTAAAGTTTGTGGGCGAAAATAATAAAATAAAGCGGGTCTGATAAAATTGCGTTTACTGAGTACTGTCTTGATCAAGCGTTCGAGAACGAATAAAGACGCTTCGAACACCCGAAAGCAGCTCGCTCGGGGGAGAGTAACAAATGCCTCTCGCCCTGCAAGAATCACCACGTGTAAGAATCGCCACGTTAACAAAGAACCTCGCTGTGGCAAATTCTAATACAAAGGCGTCTTCGTAGACGCATCGAATTCGTACCGAGGACAATCCCGCCAGCACAGTTATTTTTTTAGGGCGCTTAGGCCCGAAGAAGAGTTAATAATTAATCGTTTTTTTCTAATTTAATAACAAGTGATCTACAACGTTGTCAAATAGAATATATGGTTGTGACGGTATGGTGATAACTTTAGAATCAATCAAAACCGAATTCGGATGCATCGATCATTTATTTAGTATGTACTTATATGATGCCATCATCGAGAGTGTTAATTGTATTCTTGTACCGACAATGAGATAATATTTGCACTCTTTTTTTAAATTTTCACTGGTATTTTAACACTTTAACGACCGCACGTCTACGCAGTCAAACGTCGCCAGGGGCCGGCAGTATTTTTGAAGAATTAATTTAATAGAACTTCATTAAATTCACGAACGAGTTAACATAAAACAAAAAACAACAACAATTTAACAACAAATTTAATATTTCTCCTTTGTATGACAATTACTAAAGCAATCACCTACATGTAATGGCATTTTACATATCTTAAAATAAGACATAATTTACGTGGTACACCACTGTAGTGTAAAATATAAAATTAAAAATAGACAATAATTACCTAAAATCAAAGACGTGGCGATGAAATACGAAGCCAATAGCAATATCCACACTTGTTTACATTCATAAATTATCACACAGAGAGTGTGGTACTGGCCAACAACCTTCGGCGGTAGCATCACACACATGTTGTGTGAGCAGTTGTTAACAGCTGTGCCGGCTATCACACACATGTTGTGTGAGCGGCCGTTAAAGTGTTAATATTAGAGATGAACTTATTACAAACATAGAACGGCGAAGTATAGTAGTACAGCGGTGTAACGGTATCATAACATAGTATGGTCATCAGGTAGGACAGTTATATATGAAGGAATGCGAGAGTGCGTGAATATACGTGAGAACGAGTGAGATGACTGCGTGAACGTTGTAAGAGAGAGTACGAACGATTGCAGATGAACGTGTGTGTGAGTGAGAGGGAATGAGTGAAGTAACAAAAGAATGAAGCGGACGAATTTCAGTCTAATGCATGATGCGACGCGAGCGATCACGTTTTTATTAATTGTCCATTATAAAATCTCCCTTTATTTAGTAAAGTTTCATTATTTTCGACGAGTGCGTGTATTTTCATTACACCTCCCTCTGGCCCGATCCTACATATAGTGTAATAGTAGTATAGTTGGAGAGTGAAATGCTACTATAGTTTTATGGTGCAATAGTTAAATAGTAGCATGGTGAAATAATGATGTAGTGATCAAGTAAGAGACTAGTATAGTAGTATAGTTAAATGTATAAATGACAGTAATGAAAAATAGTAGAATTTATAGCAGTAAATGTAGTTGAAGTAGTAATTATAGTAGACAAAGAATAGATACTTCTTATTGGCATGGTAGTAGGAGGAACACTAGTATACTAGTATAGTTGTAGTAACAGTATAGTATTATATTAAAGTGAACCAATTGAATATTAGTAGAAAATATAGTAGTTCCGTGAAATATTATACTATTATAGTATGTATACTAGTATTCTATTAGTTCACTGTATCACTATGATATATTCTTACTGTGATATTAGTACTCTGGTATACTAGAAGATGTATTAGTATATTCAAAAACTATATACATATATGTAGGATTGGCGGGGCCTCCAGACCCGAAAGGACAAAAGGATGCGGAAAAGGACTTGTATCAGGCGGACGCCGGTGGCTCAGTTGGGAGCGTCGACGACTCGTAATCTGAGGGGGCACGGGTTCGATTCCCGTTTCGAGTCCGAATTTTTTCCGTACTCCTACAAATTGGGGGCTCGTCCGGGATGGAGGTAGACATCGAAACACCGACCAATCCACACAAGGCAGACGACGACAACAAGATATTGTTGATTAAAAGAAGCATTTAGCGGCGAAGCAGTGGGCCTCTCTGACACATGTGCGTTGCGAAGTTCAGAGTTTAAGAGTTTAAAGAGGTGTGTCGAGAGATGGCGCTGCGTGAGAGATTACTGCGATTACGAAGACGATGATTACGACGATTACGAAGATTTACGAAGATTTACGAAGATTTACGAAGATTTACGAAGATTTACGAAGACTTTGTGTGAGTTCTTGAGGAACTAAAGCGAAGCTGTGACGGACATTCGAGGGCGAATGTCGTTGCAGGATGGCCGAGTGTGTGTAGGATTGGCGGGGGCCTCCAGACCCGAAAGGACAAAAGGATGCGGAAAAGGACTTGTATCAGGCGGACGCCGGTGGCTCAGTTGGGAGCGTCGACGACTCGTAATCTGAGGGGCACGGGTTCGATTCCCGTTTCGAGTCCGAATTTTTTCCGTACTCCTACATATATTAATATACTATTCTAATATACTAGAAGTATTCTACTATATAACATATTAGGTTGTAACATATGAAATGTCCGATTTGTAAGATTAACTTTAAATGAACACAACTTTTTTACCAATAAATATTTTTAATCGAAATAACAACCATTAGATTCTATACGTTTTTTCCAACGAGTTACAAGCTTTTTAATTCCATTTTGATAAAACTCTGGCGTTCTGCTGTTAATAAATTCTTGAACGGTGTCTTGAACGTTCGCTTGATTCCTAAAAGTTTTTTCGTTGAGGAAGTGACTTAAATATTTAAAAAAATGAAAGTCCATCGGTGGCAGGTCTGGGGAGTAAGGAGGATGCGGTAGTACTTCATAATTTAAAGCATTCAGCTTTTGCATTGTGATACGTAACACGTGCGGTCGAACATTATCATGGAGCAAAATTGGACTCTTTCGATTGACCAATATCGCTGATTTTTCTTTCAATTTTGGATGCATTCTTTCAATTTCGATGCAGCACTTTTCGGATGTGATGGTTTCTCCTGCGTTTAAAAAATTGTAATGGATCACACCGGCCATTGACCACCACACTGTGAACATTGTCTTCTTCGGATGTAAAGCTGGCTTCGGCATGTGTCGTGGCTGTTCATTTGCATCTAACCATTGACAGGAACGTCGCCTCTTACCATATAAAATTCATTTTTCGTCACATATGACAATGCGATCCAAAAACGGATCATTTTGATTTCGAATCAGTAACGAATTGCATATTTCGTAACGATGAAGTTTTTGGCGATCGTTCATGTTGGAAATCAAAGCGTCAAATTGTTAGGTTAGATGTACAAACAAAGCAAGTGAAGATCAGATCTAACAATTGAAACTCTGCTCCTAAAGGTAGATATAAAATATCCCTAAAAATTTTAGTATCATTTGATAGAACAAAATTTAAAACACTGATAAATCAAAATCGGAGATTTCATATGTTACAACCTAATATAATATAGTATAACTACTATACCGCCTAACTGTACCACCTAATATTTAACCTAACTAAGTGAAGTACCAGCATAGTAATAGTAAAAATATAGCGTAGTAGTAGAATAGTAGTAGTAGTAATAATAGAACAATAGCAGATATACATATGTATAGTGCAATAAATCAGTAGTATTCTGCCAGTTTAACCTGTTGCAGTATGGTAATAAAATGGCGTGGTAATACGTCAGTATAGTTAATAGCATATAATTGAAGTATAATACCAATGAAATTCGAATTTAGAACGTACGTACAGCAACGAACAAAGAATCTACGATTCGAAACGAAGCGATTCGCGATATCAGAAAAATATTTCGCAGTTCTTTATTTTCCCTAGGCAAACACTCGGTGATCAAAGGTCCGATCCCTATTTTTTTTTTGTCTCCCTTTCTGGAAACCAGTGTCTCGAAACGGCAGACGCGTTGCCGATTCGAATGCGCAGCTCGATTGTTTGCGGAATTTTTTTCGAAATTTGTTTTTCATTTGTACGCGCTGATTGTGCGGCGGACAATCGATATCGCGATAGCCAACGTCCCACGGAGACAGGTAAACAATTTATTTATTCAAACGTCCCTATACTTCCCCAAGGTTCCTGTTGTTCGAATCGAATCGATTTCTTCCGGCTGTTTGTCGATCGTTCCCGACCACCGTACACGCCCGAAAATGAAATTTTCGTTCGTTCAAAAATAGCGAAAACTGGATACCGAAGTCGATCCGGGAACGATGTCAACGTGAATAAAATATTGCTGACCCGAATGTTACGGTTACGGAACAGCTTTGATCAACTACGAATATACATCTCCGATACTCTTCTCTTCGGATATATAGCCTTTCCTTTTATTCGCGGACCCCTCTCCGTACCTTGATAATAACTCTATCACATTTATTTGACCGTCAAATGAAACTCGATATTACACTCGTATGCGGTTCGTTCATTTACGAACGGTGATTGTAACTGCGTTTGAAAATTGGAGGATTTTTTAGGCCCGTAGATTTGTACTTTTAAGGGTTTAAGATTTCATGGTTTGGATATCTAAAAGATTTTAAGTTCTATGATTTTAATATTCCAAAGTTGCAGTCTCACAATTGCAAATTTCTAATGTTGAACAATTTTTAACTCTCAATTTTCAAAGTATGAATGGCACATTTCAATTTTCCGAGTTCTAAATTTTCGGATTCCAAGATTTCAAATTTCCCAATTTTCCACTTTCCAAATTTTGCAATTTCCTATTTTTCAAAACTCCAAATTTTCAAACTTCAATTTGTAATTTCCAAATTCCAAATTTCCCAATTTCGCAATTTCCCACATTACAATTTTCCAAATTTTCAAATTCCAATTTGTAATTTCGAAGTTCTAAATTTCCAAATTTCCAAATTTCCAAGATTCCAAGTTTCCAAATTTTCAAATTTGCCAAATTCTCTACTTCTAAATTTCAAACATCCAAATTTCCCAATTTTCAAATACTGATTCCTAATTTCCGAGTTCCAAATTTCCGTATTGCAAATTTTCGAATTCCAAATTTTCAAATTTCTACATTTTCAGAACTCAAAGTTCCCAAAACTCCAAATCCCCAGAACCTCAAATTCTCAAAACTAAAAATTCCCTACTATCAAAATTCCCAAACCACCAAATCCTCGACTTTCCAAAATACCAATTCTCCACTCATCCAAATTCTCGAATCTCCCGAAATCTCCCAAATTCCGAGTTCCCGACAAACCCATTTCCAAACTTCCAAAACTCCACACATCCTACACCCAAAACGCCATAATCCCATAATTCTTCGAATCCAAAGTGCAAAGTCGATATATTCCAAGTACCTGCTCATTTATCTACCGCGGCTGTATCGGATCGTGTACCGTCGTCTCCCGTTTCGAAATCAGCGAGTTAAAGCAAACAGAGGGGCAAGGAAAAGTAAAAAAAAAAAAAAACACGTAACGGAGGAAAAGCGGAAAAATAAAAGGAGGATACACGGGAAGAGTCGCGGTCCCCGTAAAGGAAACACGGTCGAGTGCCTCTCGAAAGCTCCTTTCGTGTCCCTGCAGTCATGAACGTTAATAATAGCAGAACGTTATTGCATTATTCTGTCCGAGCATGGCAAGCTATTACCGTGTGCGCGTATCGCGTTTGCACTTGCTATTACTCCATGATTATTCGTGGCTTTCATTTTTTTCCCCATCCTCGTTTCTATCTGTCCTCGTCTCTCTAACGAGAAATCGACGCGATGAAACCAGCGACCGGATGTGTTCGCGGCCACTCGACGACATCCTCCTGGCCTCTTCTCGATTATGTCGGGACAATCATCCCCGGCAATTATGCGAAACTATGATAATTCCCGAGTCGAGTGCCGCAATTATTTGATACATCGCGTCGTTACGTCCAGACGTTCGTGGATGCTGAATTGATCGAGGTTCTTCTTAAAAATCAACGTTGCTATTAATTTCAGTTTAGTTTAACCTTTTATTAACACGTTCACTTTCATATGGGAGCAATTAAAAATTACGTAGTATTTTCATTGTTAACAAATTTTACCGAATATTTTTTATAAGTATCGTCAATTTTATTTTATTGAATATTTTATATTTATTTTTCATAGTTCCAAGTAACTGATGCGGGTATCATCAGTTAGAAAATTGAACAAACTTTGTGTAATACATGGTTAAGTACTGTTTAATACATACATAATTAAATACATTTTAATATTTACATAATTGAATACTATTTAAGATTTACATAATTAAGTACTCTTTAATAATTATGTACATAATTAAAGACACTTCGATATTGACATAATTAAACATACTTTAATGTTTACATGATTAAAAACACTTTATTGTTATAATAGATAAATAATACAATTATAAAGTGATTGTAATTATTAGGTAATACTTTCAAATTCATGATGTTTATTTAACATCTTGTGCCACTGTAATAGCTATTAGTAACAATTCAATAATTAGTACACGTAATTATCAATAATCATTAATTAACCATATAGTTCATTCATTATCATCAAACATTTTGGAATTTCAAGGACATCGATCCTTCGTTGCATGATCTTTTTCAATGCAGAAAATGTATATATGTACAATATACATATATCTTATCTTGACCAGAGTTGATATACGTTTTAATAAAACCTTCTTGATAGTTTATATATATATATACATGAAAGTTAAACGCCAAAAATTCATTCGACTCGTTGCTACATATACTTTGTAGACTAATATATATATATATATTGTTATTCTTTTTGTACATTGGAATTACATATATGTATATACAATATACTGGAAAAATGTATTTAACAATGTTTAATAATTCTGTCCAACAATAACGTTGCAAATAATGTCACAAAAGTTGCAAATCCACACCCGTTCGAAAAAGCTGTTGGATTGTATTCAACAAACTAGTAGCATGACGTGGGACATTAACGCGTAGGGCATCGACAACGAGGAGTTAATAGAAGTTCCTCGGCGAAACGGAAGTTCGTGTTCGACGATCATGTTCCGTCGGCGAAGTATTCTGACACAAATCGGCGAATGTACTGTGCGGTGCGACGATCCGAGAACTGGTTCGCACGAATCGAACAAGGGAGTGTCGAAAGAACGAAAGAGGGTGTGAACGAAGGGTGTGCCAGACTACCCTTTTTAGACCACTTATCGAGTGCTCGCCCCGCGATGACTATATTTAATTCACGGCTTAGCCGGTTAACCAGCCTACTTGACTCCCTTCTTCGTGGTTCGATGAGCTCCGAATTAATTTCGCGTTACATAAAGCATTCGGTTATTGTCTCTCATTTCGTGAATCTGTGATCGAGAGTCACTTTTACAGTGTCGAGAAAATTTTTATGAATATCATACAGAGTCTAGCAAAATTTCGGGCCTATTTAACATTATCAATGTATTGTATTATTTAAAGGGGTCAAATGACTCTTCCACAAATTTCTTATTTCAAAGGACAAAATTTTGTTAAGATGGTTTTTAATCTGTGTTGATTGTCATCGAGACAAAGAATCAATAAGTCTATTCATTTATGTTTCGTCTAGCAAAATTTCGGGCCCATTTAACACTATCAATGTATTGTATAATTAATAAAATGTATTGTATTATTTAACTATCAAAGAGTCAAATGACTCTTTCACAAATTTCTTACTTCAATCGGCAAAATTTTGTTAAGATAGTTTTTAATCTGTGTTGATTGTCATTGAGACAAAGAATCAATAAGTCTATTCATTTATGTTTTATCGTTTGTTCACTTACTTTTTCGACTTCATTTTTAGCTTCAAAATAATTGTGCATTATACGACGGTAGTTTCAGTGTTATATTTTTTTTAACGCTTGAAATAGAGTCGAAATTTTTATGAGTACCATGAGATCACTCTATAAATCTATTATTTATCTATTATCTTGTGAATCTATTATTTACTTTCAGCGTATCATACAGTGTACTATAGATGAATCCATCAACCTAACCTAACCTAATAGGATTTTAATATATACTTTCCATACAAAGGATATGTGCTTTATCAAAGTATAATATTACTCTATAAAGTATAATATGTAGCAACGATTGAATTTTTGTCATTTAATTTTTCTGTTCTTCAGCGTGCCATGCGGTGTACTATATATGATTGCATTGACCTAACCTAACCTAACAAGATTTTAATACATAGTTCCCATACAAAGTATACGAGCTTCATCAAAGTATAATATTACTCTACAAAGTATAATATGTAGCAACGATTGAATTTTTATGCTCTTCAGCGTGCCATGCAATGTGCTGTAGGTGATTCCATCAACCTAACCTAACTCGACCGCATTGTGATACATAATTGTCGTACAGAAGATATGTTTGCGTTATGAGAGTATAATATTAGTCTATAAAGTATAATAGCAATGGATTGATTGAATTTTTGCCATTTAATTTTTATGGATTTCAGCATGTCATACTTTATACTACAGATGAATCCATCAACCTAACCTAACAGGATTTTAATACATAGTTCCCATACAAAGTATACGAGCTTCATCAAAGTATAATATTACTCTACAAAGCATAATATGTAGCAACGATTGAATTTTTATGCTCTTCAGCGTGCCATGCAATGTGCTGTAGGTGATTCCATCAACCTAACCTAACTCGACCGCATTGTGATACATAATTGTCGTACAGAAGATATGTTTGCGTTATGAGAGTATAATATTAGTCTATAAAGTATAATAGCAATGGATTGATTGAATTTTTGCCATTTAATTTTTATGGATTTCAGCATGTCATACTTTATACTACAGATGAATCCATCAACCTAACCTAACAGGATTTTAATACATAGTTCTCATACAAAGGATACGAGCTTCATCAAAGTATAATATTCGTCTACAAAGCATAATATGTAGCAACGATTGAATTTTTATGCTCTTCAGTTTGCCATGCAATGTGCTGTAGGTGATTCCATCAACCTAACCTAACTCGACCGCATTGTGATACATAATTGTCGTACAGAAGATATGTTTGCGTTATGGGAGTATAATATTAGTCTATAAAGTATAATAGCAATGGATTGATTGAATTTTTGCCATTTAATTTTTATGGATTTCAGCATGTCATACTTTATACTACAGATGAATCCATCAACCTAACCTAACAGGATTTTAATACATAGTTCCCATACAAAGGATATTTGCTTCATCAAAGTATAATAGTAGTCTACAAAGTATAATATTTAGCAACGAATCGATTGAATTTTTGGCATTTAATTTTTATATGCTTCAGCGCGCTGTGCAGTGTACTATAGATGAATCCATCAACCTAATCTAATAGTATTTTGATACATAGTTCCCATACAAAATGATATATCATTATCAAACTTGATGACTGTAAACGTGTCTGTAGCAACGAATCTATTTAATTTTTGGAATTTGTTGATTAGTTTACTGCTCTCCATAACCGCGTGTCTATTGAAAACGATAGATGTATGCTCGTCAAATATCTAAAACGAAATATCGTTAAATGTATAAAACGATGAATTGTGGCTTTGATTATAATTATAGTCCTGCAACTGTAATTATAGAGTCCCGTTAATGAACGAATCGTGTCTGTCCATTAAGAAATAAGGAAAGGGGCGAATCACGATCTCTCGACGAAAAGATTTACGGTGGTGGACGTTGGTCGTCGTTTCGCCACGCGATATTTCCGCTCGTGTATCATCTGTCGCGACATTTTTATACATAGAAATGCTCGCGACTGCGCGACACATCATCTCTATCTGGTCGTTCGCATCGGATCGTGGCGATAGGAACGTATAAATCTTCGGAACCACCCCGAACTAACACGATATTTTGATATCTGAACGGGACGTCTAAACGGCCGTACACATCGTTAGTAATAATAAACGCGAGAGCAACTTTACCCTTCAAAGCACTTTCATTGTTGCTAAGTTGCAACTTTGCATCGTTGACATTACTATTTTGCTGTTATTTATTAGTGCTAATTAATTTGGTAATCAAAGCAAAGGTGGTTTCGCTATTTTTAAATATCACACGTGTAACACTATAGATTCGGTAGAAAAATATTTATTTCAAATTGTTACATTGAACCAAATGGCGAGTACGAGTCGTCTTTAGAGTACAAATGATTAATACTTGAGATTGAGACCTATTTAGAGTGCAAAGGGTTAACATTTCGAGGCGAGTCATCTTTAGAGTGCAAAGGATTAGTGTATAGCTAATCCACTTCTTATTTAGCACTTAAAATTGAATCTTCTTCAGAGTGTAAATGGTTAACACACGAGATTGAGACATATTTGGAGTGCAAAGGGTTGATACTTAAGATTCACACATCTTTAGAGTATAAAGGGTTAATACATAAAACTGAGTCGTCCCTGGGTTATATCACCCTTAAATATTGGATATGTAATAACTTTTTAAAGTTCGTTAATAAATATCTCTATAAAATTCGTCAGTAAATAATTTCGTAAAATATGTCAATAAATAACTTCGTAAAACATGTCAATAATTAACTTCGTAAAATATGTGAATAAACAACTTCGTAAAATATGCCAACAAAATAATTTCGTAACACATGTCAATAAAATAATTTCGTAAAATTCGACAACAAACACCGTCGTAAAATGTTATCGAAAGTAACGTGAAACTAAGTAGAGGAATATAAAAATGACAAATAAATCTGCAGCACTCTAAAACAGCACATGCCTGTTTATTTCTCACAAAAAATATTCGAAAATCGCCAAAGACAGAGAAAAACAAGGTGTTAATATAACTTTCATCGCCAACGATTATATAAATTATATAAATAATGTAAATTATATAAATTCAATTTTATAGAATGAATCGCATATTTGTTGAACACGTGCAGATTTCGGAATATAAGTGAAATGAATTTCGAAAGTAGACATGTCCGGTTTTGCATAATTCTCGCGTTCGACGATAGAGGCGAAATGAATTTTTCTATAAACGGATCCGAATGTAAAATCGACACACCGGAAGCCACGAACCCGGCAATTTCCGCCTCCTAATATCCCTTCGATTACAACGTGCACCGGCAAACCCGATTTGTTGTGTCAAGCTGACAGCACGAACGAACTTTAACATGCAATAACGAGCGTTACGCGTCGACGCGGCGTCGCGACGCCTCTCCGTGATGGATTAGACTCGAAAACGACGTATGACGGATTCGAAATGTACACCAGACGACCAGTTTGAAGCCACCCTCTGCTTCCAATTATTTCGAGACTTTACGAACACGGAAAATCGCTATTGTTGCTCGAAGCAAATCAATTATTCGGAAATATCGATTATTTGGAAATTTTATAAATTGGGAATTTGATGATGTAAAAATATGATTATTGAGTAATATGATAATCTACGAATGTGACAATCCAGAAGTATAATAATCTAGGAACTCGATACTGTAGGATTTGGGTAGTCCACAAATATGTTAATTTAGGAAGTGGGCAATTTAGAAATATCATAATGTATGAATATGATAGTCTAGAAATTTGATAATCTACGAATTGAAGATCCAGAAAAATGATACTGTAGAAATTTGATAATTTAGGGACTTGAAAATTTAGAAATTCGATAACATAGAAATTTAATAATTTCGGAATTCGATACTTTACAAATTTAGTAATGTACAAATTTTTAATTTAGTAATTCAGTAATCTATGAATCCGATAATTTCGGAATTCGATTCTTTACAAATTTAATAATGTAAAAATCTTTTATTTAGTAATTCAGTCATTTAGGAATTTGATAATTTCGAAATTCGATTCTTTACAAATTTAATAATGTAAAAATCTTTTATTTAGTAATTCAGTCATTTAGGAATTTGATAATTTCGGAATTCGATACTTTACAAATTTAGTAATGCAAAAATGTTTAATTTAGTAATTCAGTAATCTAGGAACCCGGTAATTTCGAAACTTGAAACTTTACAAATTTAGTAATGTAAAAATTTTTAATTTAGTAATACAGTAATCTAGGAACCCGATAATTTCGAAACTTGAAACTTTACAGACTCGATACACTATCGAGTTGATAATTAAAAAATTATGCAACTTAGGAGGTCGACAATCTAGAAATCGGATAATTCAGAAATTCAGTAATCAATAAATTTACAAATTTGCAAATGAGACAATTCCGAAATCTCCGCCATAATAAATTTGCATTTCAAAAGATTTTCAATCCTCAACCCCTAGAAATACACCAGGATCCTTCGCCGACTAAATTAGCGACGCGAGTTCATTTTATAAGATACTCCTTTGTCGCGGGACATCGTAAACCCGTAAATTTGAATGTCTTATTTTTTAATTCCGATGAAGGAGATTCCGGTGCACATTTTTGTCCCGTCGACGTAGCCAACAGAATTTCTAAGATCAAAGAACGGACGAGCTTTTTCCAAGATATAATCAGAACCTTTGTCTCTGTCGCGTGTGTTACAAACACCGCACCGGCTGCATACGATCTCTTACCATCTTTTAATAATCCTCCCCCTATTTCACAATGTCAAAGTGTCAACGTGTCAACCGGTGTACGTGTTCTTAATCGCATCCTCCTTTTTGTTGCCTCGCGAACTTACACAAATAATCTACCTCCTTCTATCGAAATATGTATTGCTTTCTCAATTGCATTTCAACGATATATATACAATTATATTTCAACGATTATATAGTACAATTATATTACAACAATTTTATGTATAATTATATTACAACGAATTTATGTATAATTATATTTCAACGATTATATATTACAATTATGTTTCAACTATTGTATATATGATTATATTTCAATGATTATATATACAATTATATTTCAACAATTATATAGTATAATTATATTACAACGAATTTATGTATAATTATATTTCAACGATTAATAATGCAATTATGTTTCTACGATTGTATATATGATTATATTTCAACAATTATATATACAATTATATTTCAACAATTATATAGTACAATTATATTACAACAATTTTATGTATAATTATATTGCAACAATTTTATGTATAATTATATTACAACGAATTTATGTGTAATTATATTTCAACGATTGTATATATGATTATATTTCAATGATTATATATACAATTATATTTCAACGATTATATAATGCAATTATGTTTCTACGATTGTATATATGATTATATTTCAACAATTATACATACAATTATATTTCAACAATTATATAGTACAATTATATTACGACAATTTTATGTATAATTATATTTCAACGATTGTATATACAATTATATTTCAACAATTATACATATATACCATTATACTTCAACAATTATATATTCAATTATATTTGAACGATTGCACAGTTTCATGTGAAAAAATTACACGCTATTTGTTATTCTATTTTTACACTTTATTATTATAATCCATATTACAATCTATTTGGTTATTTCATCAAATAGATCAGTTCCCTATACATTCGAAAGAAATGCTCGATCAAATGATCACGTTTTAAGGATTTGTTATTCGAACCGGAACGTGTCATCCGAGAAAGAAATACTCGATCAAAGGATCATATTTTAAGGATTTTATTATTCGTAGTAGAACGGTTCGTTCGTCGAATTAAAATATCGCAACAAGGCGTTACGGAACGAAAAGATTAATCGACGTACAAATATTTTGCATTTACTCACGGGCCCGTGTTCTCTTGCCGCGCGGCGAACTGATTAATATTTATTCGATCACCGATGGAATATCGCGAAAACTAATTTCACGCACGGGACCGTGGGAATTCGATTTTAATCCCGCGTTATTATGTGCTTGCCGATTCTTTCCGATCCGTCCACTCGTTTTCAGGATTAAATCGTGTTTGTGCCGCGCACTTCAAAGCGGTCGACAAAAAAAAAAAAGAAATGAACGACATATCGAGTTTGGTGGATTTCCATTTCGAGCCGCGGCGACGAATTAATTTCCCCGGATTTACCTAGTTTCACCGGAATACGTGCGGTCGCATCTCTAACGGCCCTCGTTTTGTTTCCCTTCGAACCCTTTCGTTAAGATCGAACCGTCTAATGCGATAGATTACCTCTTCTCGCGTGAAAATGTAATTTTCGCGATTAACCGAGCGAGGAATTTTGTCGTTCATGGTAAAAAATGAGATTGGACAACGAAGCAGGGTGAGTCAGAGACTAGGAAGGGGCTGTTAGAATAGTATTAGGATTTTTCAATTTTATCACGTGTTGTTGCGTACACGTTTTCCTTCGAATTGAAGATTAAACACGTACAATTAATCCTTTGCAGTCGGAGATATTTTGATTGGCGGAAAATAGTAACACCGACAATTTTTGGTTGAAAAGGAGGATGAACTTTTTCGAAGTTATTATCTCTGTATTATTAATTATAACTATTAGCTGTTTTATTATGTTTATATATCATACGTGCAACACTATAGATTTAGTTAAGAAATGTCAGTTCCGTTGTTGTATTAAACAGCAAGTTGTGAGTGTGAGTCACCTTTCGAGTGCAAAGGGTTAACTTTATATTAATATTCAATCACGATTCAGTGAAACTTGGAGCAATTTTTATGTTGTATTTATTTTAAGTCTTTTATCTTTTGCTTTACAATCTATAGAATGTGTTGAGTCTTGTTGAATTATGCTTTGGGGTTCAGAATTTAAAAAGAAATGCATTTATCAGTCATTTTTACGGTGTTGTCGAAAATGAACCATTAGATAGTGGTTGTTATTTCAACGTCATATGGAATTCATTTAGTGTTAATTATGAAAGTCGTCTATGTCAGAATTGAAAAAAATAATGAATTTATCAGTTTCTACGGTGTTGTCGAAGATGAACCATTAGATAGTGGTTGTTATTTCAACGTTATGTCACATTCATTTAGTGTTAATTATGAAAGTGGCCTATGTCAAACGTTTAAAAAAATAATGAATTTATCAGTCATTTTTACGGTGTTGTCGAAAATGAACCATTAGATAGTGGTTGTTATTTCAATGTTATATCAAATTCATTTAGTATTAACTATGAAAGTGGTCTACGTTTAAAAAAATTGATACCAGGAAGATAATGATAAAAATAGATTACTTTTTAAAAATAATTAACAAGTATTCATGAATCACTTAAGTAAAATGTTTCTAATTAAACCCGTAGTTTTTTTTATCGCTTTAAATCATTTATACGTCATCAAGCGAATTTTCAAATGGTTCAGGTCAATTCAAACTTTAAAAACAACATTTTCGTACAAGAATGACACAAAATTTCAAGTTCACAATAAATTTCCATTAATGGAGACTAATAAAATTCTAATTTAAAATGTTGCATGATATAAAAATATTTTTTAATCGATTCAAACGTAATCCATTAAATATCTCGAAACAAGAAATATATGACTCACTTGTTAGACCATTTTCATAATGACGGGCTCATGTATCGCGCGATACATTCGATTCAACGACACGCGAACACGAACCATAAATTATGAACCGTAACTGATATCCGTATTTTATATTTTCCGTATATCGTCAGTTTCGCTCGAAACGCGGAAATAATTATTATCCGAGTCACGATCGGTACAATGATCGTTCGTTGCGGGGTTCGATATTAAAAATCCCGCGACGGTGAAAAACAACGGACGTTTCTGTGTCGAACCCGAAGTCGTAGCCGTTTTCAACCGACTTCCATTTAACCGGCTGCGAAAATACCGACGGCGACGAATCGATGGTTTTCAGTGATTCGAATGAAACTCAATAATAAAACGACGATCGAGCGCGGGGGACGGGAACTGAAAAAGACGGTTCCTCCTTGTTGTCTGGCTGTCGTGCCTCATTAAAAAAGGTATTCTCTCGCGGAAACGTAAACGAGAAGAGGAGAATCTATGAAAAAAAAAAACGAGCATGTAATGCGACGCGAAAATGATCTACATTTATAGCAAAAACGCCGGGGAAACGCGACAATAGACTGCAGAAAAGTCTCGCAATTTATTCGCGCGAAATTCTAACAATTGCGTTATGGATCGTGTTTCGGAGATTATAATTCTCCATGTTAGTCTAATCATTCCGACGTTTAGAAAGTGTTATATCCCGACGTTGATTTTAACGACGGTCGGGTGAGAAAATAAATTAAAGTCTTTTTTCAACCAAAAAATAAATAAATATATTTATAATTTCTAAGTGTTGGAAATAGGCGGTAGAATAAAATGAGAATATAAATAAATAATTTTAAATTAGACTATATTTAACACGGAATAGAAACACGGAAAGGAACGTTTACGATCTGTACTGTTCAAGAGCTCAATCGTAAAAAAAAGATTCGGTAGCGTCATGTAACAAAAGACTGCGGCTATACATGTCTGAACATGCATACGAGGTTCTTTTGTCTTGACCGTTATTTCGTACAAAGAAGGAGATAATTTTTGTAGAAGAAACACAATTAATTGTGTTAAATAAATCCAACACTAAGTATCAGAGACGGATCGGGATGTGACCGACAATGTTTCAATATTTCGATGTTTACTCTTTGCGAGTTATTGGAATTCTGCTGGAGAGACGAAATAAGGTTTCTCTCCAGAATAAAATACATAGTGGGGGTTGGCATGTCGCTGGGGGTGGACAAACGAAGACGTCAAAATTAAAGTAAATCCATTGGTGATCGAAAATGACTAGAAGTGGGCAAGAACCGCCCTTACCAAATACTCAGCGCGAGGTCACTCTTTACCTGCGTGACCTAAGTGAAAATACGACGTCGTTTGTCGCCTAACGGTTCGACACTCATAAAATAATAAACCGCGCTGGCTCTCGGAAATCATGCGAAATTAAAATAAGTTAAGACGATAAATTGCACGTTATAAAGAGCAGCAAAGCAGTTGTCGAATATTTCTGAATTTTCTAAAGTTAAAACTAAGCACAATGGCTTTATGATTTTATGAATGCGCCGCGACAGAGAAACTTTACAATATAGTACTCAATGGGATTCAACAGAAAGTAAATCGAATCTAAAATGAAAGGGGAACGATTTCGTTGTTAATCCTCGCAATTATCGACGACCGTCGTTTGAGGATCGACTTAACCCCTTACCCTACAATATAGTGTTGCACTCGTGACGCAAACTATAATTCGAACGTGTGAGGGACGTGTTTGGACAAAATAAGATAGTCATATGTACATGTATATAATAATACACACACTCATCGTTCCGACTATTTTGTATTTATGTCACCGTGAAATGGACATTAAGTATGTTATCTACAGTCATGGACAAAATTAAGTTGCAGAAATGTACAAAATTTTTTGTTTTTTTTTTTACAATGTTTTAAATAACTATTAAATTTAGAACGTGAAATGCTTTTCTAGACTTGAAAAAGCATTTATTTAATGTATATAATTGTGCAATAAAGTTCTGATTTATAGGCATTGTTAGTTAAATTAACTTAACCTTTTGTTATTTGTGATACCTGTCCACTTAATTTTGTCCACGACTGAACCTTTAATACGCTAAATTTCTACAATCTGTAGGCGTTTAATTAAGTTAGTTATGAAAATGGGTCGGATAGTACCCGGTTAAGGATCGGTGATGGGGAGCCTTGCACGCCCGAACGTTAACACGTTGACTGCCACATGGGAGCAATTGAAAATTGCATTAGGTAGTATTCTCATTTTTTACAAATTTCACCAAATATTTTCACGATACTTTGTTATATTTATTTTTCATAGTTCCAAGTAACTGATGCGACCATCTTCAGTCAGAATATTGAACAAATTTTTGATAATGCAGCTGTTAAATGTGCGTTGAAATTTGAGTGTCAGCCATATATGGCTGACATGGCAGTCAAAGTGTTAAGAAGCACCCGAAAACACCCGAAGGTAGCGGCGGCCAGTGGCTCAGGGAGAGCGTCGACGACTCGTAATCTGTGAGGGCCCGAGTTCGATTCCCGGAGTCCGCATTTTTAATCCTGACGACTACAAATCTAAATTATTGTCTACAGTTCCGAGTTCGTTTAACCGGTTTGACTGCTAAGCGATTCTGGCGAAAACGTTCGAAAACAGCGGGACATATTTTGACTTGATGTTGTCAAATAAAACACTCTCATTTAGACAAATGTCAATCAATTTTAATAATTCTTTTCGTATTATAAAGAAACAATATTAATTGTGAATGTGAATAAGAAAAAATAAACATTAAATTGTTTTTTCTTTGAAAATTAAAATTTATAAAAAGATAACTTTAAATTTTTAAAGAACAACAAAGATACAGTGAAACTCGCAGCGCTTTTGCGCCGCGTAGCAGTCAAACGGTTAAAAAAAAAAAATCGATTGAGGTGCATCATGAAGCGCTTCATGAACCACCTCCTGGAACCCTGTTCAAACGGTGTCGCATAGTAAGTTCGAAACGTGGGTTCATAGTCCGTGGCAAGTCCGGAGAAGTCGAAGAACCGGCGAACCGAAAAGACCGTCCATGGAAAGCCGTCCATTTTCGAGCGGACACGTACCTTCGATTAATGTCCGTTCACGGTGATGTAGGAGTACACGCGTCGCACGGAGGAGCGGGGTTGAAAAGGAAAAAGACACGAAAGGCCGAGGGTGGATGGGTGACGGGTAGAGTCGCGCAAAGAATGGCGATCGAATACGGGGGTGGTTCGGGGACGGAACGAGTATCGCGATACTCCATCGGCCAGAAATCGATACGGGGATGGTCAGAGGCTGCTACTCTCTTTCTGTCGTTTTCACGGATACGGACGTTGCACGCGGCTCTCAGCTGTTAACACCTTGTGCGCCGGAAGTCCGCCGTTGAAGCTGTCCCGAAGCTTCCGGCGCTTTCGATATCAGGCAATTTTTCGTTGCGTCGTCGTTCAGAGATGTTTATGTTTTCAATTTGAAAAAGTGGAACTTTGCGTTTATTGAAGTTGGAAATGTTTAAATTTGCAAATATTGACTGTGAAAATGTTTAAATTTGCAAATATTGACTGTGAAAATGCGAAAGTTTGCAAATCCTGACTCTGAATATGTTTAAGTTTGTATGTATTAAATTCGGAAATAAGTTAGTGTATCTTGTATTTGCAAAAGTTAAAAAAAAATGAGAACCCGAAATCTTGAAAATACGGAGAATTGGAAAGTTGGAAAATTGGAAAACTGCAAAAATTTAAGAAATAGCAAAAATTGGAAAAATGGGAAAAATTGGAAAATTCGACAATTGTAAGTTAGTAATCCCTCAAATGTAAGCACTTGTCAATTAACTGGACAAAGTAGTAATTTCAAAAACTGACATATCAAAAACTTAGAAAATTGAAAATTTTCTGGAACAGTGTAAAAAGCAGGAAAATTACGTAACAGCGGATAAATCTGAAATTTTAACAATTAAAAAATTGTAAATTTAAAAAACCGATAAATTGAAAACATAAAAAGTTGTGTATTTTCGAAATCGATGAAAACCGAGAAACGAACTATGCCTACAGTTACCGTCCCTTTCGCCAATCACCAAACTTCGTCTCCCACGCGTCGCGCTAACATTTCCACCCTCGATTCGAGTACCTATACCAAACTAACTATCCAAACACTTTCTTCCCGCGTTCGTAACTCCTCGGTCGCGATTCGCGTGACGGATTCAAGAGGTCCGTGCAAACGAACGTTCCGATCCGCAAAAAAAGGCGCATCCTTATAAATTACGCTGGTAAACGAGCGGTGAAAAAACGCGGGTTGACAGGAACATAGGCCGCGTATCAGTCGTTCTAGACAGGCCTATTGATTTCTGATTGAGGCAATCGGTCGATGCCAGCGACCATATCGGGCCGGCTTTTAAACCGTTCGTACAAAGTTTTCAGGCAACGGTGAAAATTATCCATTAGGGGGGAAACCGTCGAAAGGGAGATAGGCAGCAGCGTTGAAATATTGACGAGTAAACGGGAGGAGAAGAAGAAGAGGACCGGAAACGACGGAAGTGCTCGATTCTCGATTCGCGAGCTCGATTCCACGATGGCTGCAACAATTTCTTCGAGCGGTTCTTCAAATATTTAAGGAAGCCTCGCGAGACCGAAACGGTTCCCTTTGCCGGTTAATTTCGACGTAACCGGAAGTCGGCGGATCGTTCGCGCGTAAAACGCTGACGTCCGGGACCTTTCCTAATTACGTGCTCGCCTGCATGTTAACTAGATTTCCATGAATTTCCTGCTACCTCGGACGATTCCTTCTTTTCGTTCGCCAATCGGAGCGCCAATTTCCTGCGATCGTTTCTCCGCGTTTGAATTCCCCGCCACTTCTGTGGGGCGCGGAATATATTCGGCAAACGATATTTGTGCGCTTGTCTTATGTACGAGCATACTGTACTACATTTTAGGACTTTTTTTATATAGTTTGTTATCGAGGAGTCTGCGGTACCCGTACACGTTTCTAGAGTTCCCTAGATATAAGCAGATTCCAATGTCCTTAGATTCTAATTTCTAAATTGGAAATATTTCTGGATATCTGCATCCCTATAGTTCCGTCCAATCCGTCCACCAATGATTGTCATATCCAAAATATGCGTAACATTTGATTAAACTTTGTCTGTTTTAACAGTACAACGATAATTAACCCTTTGCACTCGAAGGTTTTTTACTGGTAGCAGATAGTAACTCTAACACCTTTTGGTTGAAAAGTTTGATGAACTTATTCGAAGTTATTATCTCTATTATTAATTGTCAATATTTGCTGTCTTATTATATTTATACATCATATGTGCAACAACATAGATTTGATTAAAAAATGTCTGTACCATATTATTGTATTAAATAAACTGGTGAGTTTGAGTCACCTTTCGAGTGCAAAGGGTTAATCGCCCTGCCTGATACACTTGCCGATAAAATCGTAAGTTAAAGGGTTAAAATTGGCAATAATGTGGACAAATAAATAAATAGATACTACAGCATCATGTAACATACGCAACCATTCATTATCCAAAGAGCGACAACAAAATTTTTTAATATTGTAGGGTGTGAGGTAGATTGAGGTGCGAATGAAGAGTGTTTATGACCGAGTAATTGGGATCGATTGACCGAGAAGGATGTTTGTAACCGAGTGACCGAATTAGGGAGATTGAGGTGCGAATGAAAAGTGTTTATGGACAAGCGATAGAGATCGAGTGACTGAGAAGAGTGTTTGGAACCGCGTGAACGACCTGGAGACATTGGGGGGTGCGAGGGTAGAATGTTTTAATTATAAAATAAAAAGGCGCGTGAATGTGGCGAGCGGGTTAGTCGTATTTGCAAATCAAGAGAGTGCAGAGCGAAGAGAGTAGTTAGCGAGTAAAGAGAGTTCAAGAGTTTAATAAAGAGTATTTTTCCACACGTAATAAATAGTTATTAAAAATCCTACAATATAAAATGTCAAAACCCGAATGTAGGATTGGCGGCGCCTCCAGACCCGAAAGGACAAAAGGATGCGGAAAAGGACGTGTATCAGGCGGACGCCGGTGGCTCAGTTGGGAGCGTCGACCACTCGTAATCTGAGGGGCACGGGTTCGATTCCCGTTTCAAGTCCGAATTTTTTCCGTATTCCTACACGAAATTGGTCATTTTGACCAATTGATAGTTCCAGTGTCAACCCTTTGCGCTCGAAGGTGTATATTTACCGGTAGCAGATGACTCTAAAACTTGTTGGTAGAGTAGTTTTGATGAATTGAAATTATAATCTGTCTCATATTAATTGCCACTATTAACTGTTTCGTTATGTTACATTACAGATTTAGTTAAAAAAAAACACCTATTCCAAATTGCTGTATTAAACAAAGTGGCGAGTGTGACTCACTTTTGGAGTGCAAAGGGTTAAGTAACAAAGTTACGTCTTTCCAGAACGTCGAGCCTCGATTTCTTCGAACCGATTCCTCGCGGGCCGAGTTCGGTTTCGAGAAATCGTTCGAGAACCGGGCACCGCGGAACGATCGCATAAATCATCCCGATGGTAGGAGGATCGGTTAGGCTAACAGCATCGATAAAGGAGAAAATGAGAGTCACTGGGCTGTTCGATGCGGAGTGTTGGCACAGTGCTCGTGATCGATTACTCGTCATCCGCGCGCGATGTCCCGAGTTCGACGCCCACCGCCCGCTGCCAAACCAAACGTACTTCTTCCTCCTTTTTTCGCCGTTCCAACCCCCCCGTCGAGCTCGTTGTCTCCCGCTCTCTCGTTCTCTCTTCCATTTCCAGCTCGCCCGACACCCCCTTTGATCCATCCCCGCGTCGCATCGACCGTAGGCTCTAACACGTAGATAGCCGTTGCACGATGGACGTGCACGAGACCGGATAGTCTCTTCCTTTTTCCTCGGGTGTACGGACCGTGTCTACAGGCTCATTCACAGGCGGTGCCGTCCGGTCGAGCCATATAACGCGATCGACGTTATTCGTTAGATCGTTGGACGAGGAATTGTGTATACTGCGGATACAGAATGCGCAGGCGCGTTTTGGGCACTGGGAGTTTATGGGGATCTGTGATTTGGAAGGTTTTGCGGGTCACGGATTTTGGGCATTTTGGGCGGTTGGAGTTTATGGAAGAGGGAAGGTGTGGGATTTTGGGGATTTGGAACCTTGAGAGCACGGGTCGCTGGGAAATTGGGGCTTTTTGTGTTTTAAGTGTTTGATGATTTCGAATTTTGGAACGTCTAGATTTTGGGATTTGGGGTTTGCAGATTTTTAGGGTTTCAGGGATATAGAAGTGAACAGTTCTGCGATTTTGGGGACTTGGAACTTTGACAGCACAGGTCGCTGGGAAATTGGGGCTTTTTGCGTTTTACGTAATTGGAGATTTGGAATTTTTGAACTTTTGGATTTTGGGTATTTGGGGTTTGGAGATTTTTGGGGTTGCGTGGGTATAGAAGCGAAAAGGTTTGGGATTTTAGGGATTTGAAACTTTGAGAGCTCAGGTCTCCGGTGAATTGGGATTCCTCGTGTTTCATGTAATTGGAGATTTGGAATTTTGGAATTTCAATACTTTGGGGATGCGGGGTTTGGAGGTTTTTGGGGTTTCGTGGTTGAGAAAGTGAAAAGTTCTGGGATTTTGGGGATTTGCAACTTTCAAAGTTCAGGACTTTTGGAAATTATGATTTTCAGTGTTTTATGTATTTGAAGATTTGGAATTTTTTAATTTCTGGATTTTGGGGATTTGGAATTTGGACGTTGCACTTTGATGTTATGAAGCTGCGAGGTTCTATAATCTTGGGGATTTGGAGCTTCGAAAGCTCAAGGTTTTGGATATTTGAGCTTTTGGAATTTTATTTTTTCAGTGATTTGGAATTATGAAATTTCTGGACATTGTGGATGTGAGATTTAGAGATTCGAAAAGTTTTGCTTCTTCAAAAATTTGGCGATAGAAAATTGCAACTATTTGATTGAAATTTTGTAAGTTCGCATAGTGTAATCATGAACATTTGTAATTTTTGAATTTTTCAACTTTTAGAATTTTGGCACTCCAAGATTTTTGACATTTAAATTTTTGATAGATTTGTCTTTAATCTTATGCCCGCACTGTGTCTTCCACTCCGACCATACCGGCAGTAGTATACTACACTGTCAGAATGTTTAGTTGAACTTTGTAGAATTATGAGATATTCCGAGAGAGGATTACCTGGATCCTCAAATGAGATTCTAAAGGGATTACAAAAGGTGCATTTCTATGAAACGAGGCAGAAACTTTTGTTTAAAGGGTTTTTAAGCGAGTTAAAGGCTTACAGGGTAGTTTCTGAAAATTCGTATATTTTCATGATCCGCAACAGTCGAATATTTAAATTGCTAATTGAAATTTTGTTAATCAGTATTTTTCTCGTTCAAATACCACCGATCCGATTTCTATTATAATTCGATCGATTTGCACTTTATTGATCCACAATTTACAAATCCAAATTCTGTCGAATATGTTGAAATATTCATCCTTTAACCTAAAAAAGTATTAATTCTTCAAGTAAAGTAAATTTATACTACACAATGGCACTTCATAAAATCCAAAAATAAAAATAGTAAATTAAATCGGTAATATGGTGTCTTCGTTAGATCGCAACGTCCAGGAACCAACAATAATAAAAGATGAATTTAAAATTATGATAATGTTTTATTTCTAACATTCTTAAGTATATTGTGCTAATTCTTCCGCTCGATACTTCCTGATCTATAAAGATCACAAACGAAATATAGTGGTAGCGAAAAATATCCTATTTAAGAATTCGAAGTTCGGTGAATCTCAGAATCTCGACAATCAGAAATTGGATAATTAGAGTTGGAATGTTGGAAAATTGAGTATCTGGAAAATTAGATAATTGGGTATTTGGGAAACTTAGAATATTGAAAATTCAGCAATTTCGCAATTCTGAAGTTGGGAATACAGCAGTTTGGAAAAATGAGAACCTGAAATCTCGAAAATACGAAAAATTGGAAAATTGAGAATCTGAAATCTTGAAAATACGAAGAATTGGAAAGTTGAGAACCTGAAATCTCGAAAATACGAAGAATTGGAAAATTGAGAACCTGAAATCTCGAAAATACGAAGAATTGGAAAATTGGAAACTTGGAAACTTCTAAAATTGAAAAAATTGAAAAATTGGAAACTTGGAAAATTGAAAAAATTGGAAAATTGGAAACTTGGAAACTTGGGAAATTGAAAAAATTGAAAAATGGACAAAATTGGAAAAATTCGGAAAATATCCCCCATAAAGAACGTCTTTAGAAACGATAAATCGGAGCTTAGTGTTAACTCGAATAGTAATCGTGTTTTGAATCAATGAAATTCCTCGACAAATAAATTCCTCCAGATCGAAAATAATTAACCGATCCATCGATATTGTATTTTGTACGGGCCTGTAGTTGTGTAGCGAACGTTAGAGGCGCGAGATGGAGTGTGCCGGACTGTTCCGAGTAGAAGAACGGCGAAAAACGAGGATGCGAGTCGTGGGGAGGAGTCGATCTCTGCCAAATCAAACTTAAACCCCTCTGTTTCCTCTCTGTTCCGAGGTTCTTCTTCGGTGTTCCAGCGTTCGCGTTATCGATTTCGTTGAGTGGTCAGCTCCCGGTCGTTCGAAGGTGTGCGAACGTGAGCTTCGTTTCGGAAATGAGGACTTTAAGTGCGCGTTGCAACCCGGAATTACCGGCTGTGTGTACAAGGGACGGTGGAAAACGGTCGCATCCTCGAACAGGGACGTTAGATTGGAAATTTCACGCGTTTACTATCACCTTCGACGGTAAATGGGACGTTCTACGTGTCATTGTTTGACCACTTATCCTACATTTTTTTTTAGGTAGTTGCGACAGTCAACACTGTTCCTTACTAACTATTACAATTAGTTATTTAATAATAACTAATAATTATTAACTATTACAATTAGTTATATCAAATAAATCTGTCCACTGTTCGTCAAATACTGACATAAATACGAAACGTGTCCTATCATTTTGTTCATTTTAAAATAAATGAATATAATTCCTCGAAAACAATGTAAATAATGGTAAAGTCTTCGTATGTTACAAAACTGGAGGTACTATTTATATATCCATTTAATAAATGTTTGCAAACATCACTGAATTTGAAAAACACAAAAAATCTAGGGGTGTCCTATCATTTTGTTCATTTTAAAACAAATGAATATAATTCCTCGAAAACAATGTAAATAATGGTAAAGTCTTCGTATGTTACAAAACTGGAGGTACTATTTATAGACGCATATAACAAATGTTTGCAAACATCACTGAATTTGAAAAACACAAAAAATCTAGGGGTAACCTATCATTGTGTTCATTTTAAAACAAATGAATATAATTCCTCGAAAACAATGTAAATAATGGTAAAGTCTTCGTATGTTACAAAACTGGAGGTACTATTTATAGACGCATATAACAAATGTTTGCAAACATCACTGAATTTGAAAAACACAAAAAATCTAGGGGTGTCCTATAATTTTGTCGCGGAGTGTATACAATGTTAGTAGTTATTGGTACTATCATTGATTATTATTATTAATACAATGTTGAGGTGACTGAAGAAAGTTAAAATGTTAGAAACATTTTTCATTCAGTCATTATTAAGTGTGCTGATTATAATTAGAATCGAAGGTACAATTTAATTGCAGTGAAAATACGAGTCTGGTTTATCACGTTTAAAGTCATCTGGTTTTTTCGTTTATTTGTTCAGATGCTACTGCCAATGGCGTTGTTTTGTATTTTGACTACAGTAATCTGGTAAGTTGATAATTAAAAATTTCTTATTTAGTCGTTTGGAAATGTTGGAAGTCGAAGATTTTTAATTTGGAAATTTACTATGTTACGTATTACATATTCTTAATATGGTATTTTGAGATTGAAGAATCAAGATTGTTGATTTAATAATTTAGTACGTCAGGGATTAAGAATTTTTGACTTGACAATTTAATATGTTAGAAAATTTGTAAATTTGAAAGTTTGTATAACCGAAGGTTCGTAAATCCAAGAATCGACACAAGTGAAAATGCCTAAACCCTAGAACTAGTACAATGAAAGATATGTGCAAGTAAGAACTGTAAGAATTGAAAATTTGTAAATCTAAAAATGATCACTTCTGAGTTCCTTATATTCCTTTATAAAGAATATAAAATTCCTAAATTTAGAAACCTACAACTCCGAAAATGTCTAACATTACTACATCCAACAAACCTACATCACCACCCCTTCGATCTCTCAGGTTACATATTCCTTATAAAATTCCTAAATTCAAGAACCTACAACTCCTAAAATATCCAAGTTCTCCACATCCAACACAAAAAAAATACATAACCGCCCTTTGAACTCCTATCGCGTCCCCTTGCACTGCTTACTATTGCATCGCACCCCAATTACACCCCTCGCTATTACATCGTTAAAGAGAATTTTATTAAACAGAAGACCAGAACAAAAAACCCTAACCCTCGAACAATACTCTGCCTCGCGTTAATCACTAGATCGTATCGATTCCAAAAACAACCCTTTCGGACAATACCGAAAAAAAAACACGACGCAACCCCTATCAAAAACAGTTTCACCGTCGACGTTTCAATAAACTGATCGTGTATCGTCGACGGGCAAGAAATCATTCTGAGAATTGATCGATGGTATCTGCGACGGTCGAGGGTGGTTTATAAAACGGAATCCAAATTGCTGTGGGCACCTCGAAAAAGATCGCAGATTGGCCGGTTCATTGTCTTAGGGGTAGCCGCATAGTAAGAGCGTTATCTGTTCATTAATCTATACACAGTTCGAGACCCTGACACGTCCCTCGAGGATACACAAACCACCCCTTTTCCATCCCTCACTGGTACCGGCTATTATTAAGGTTAGAGGGCAAAGGGGTGCACCGGTCACGGAATAAGGGTTGGACCGGACACGAGTCGCACCTCGACCACTGCCAATTCCCTATTGTCCTTGGCAATCAGCCATTTTTCCTTTTTACCTGGTTGCTTCCAGCGATTTCGCGTTCCTCCGCAGTCGGAACATCGAATTACCAGGAATAGGGGGTGAGTTTATCGCTGCCAATAAGGGGCGGGACCGTCTTACGATTACACTGTTTTCGGGGGTTGTTATGGTAGTAATAATTTGAAACCTTTCATTTTTTACGTATTCACGCTTTCAAATTATTACGTTTTGGAAATTTCGAATTTTTCGTGTTCGAGCACTTGAGAATATTTAGATTGTTAAATATCCGAATTTTCCTATTGTCCTTGGCAATCAGCCATTTTTCCTTTTCACCTGGTTGCTTCCAGGGATTTCGCGTTCCTTCGCAGTCGGAACATCGAATTTCTAGGAATAGGGGGTGAGTTTATCGCTGAGAATAAGGGGCGGGACCGTCTTACGATTACACGGTTTTCGGGGGTTATTATGGTCGTAAAAATTTGAAACTTTTAATTTTTTACGTTTTCACGCTTTTAAATTATTACGCTTTGGAAGTTTCACATTCTTCACACTCGAGAATTTGAGAATTTCTTGATTGTTAAATATCCAAATTTTCCTATTGTCAGGTTCCAAATTTGTATACTTCCGAATAGGTATGTTACTAAAGTCCATGGCCCATGTATCACTAGATCCACAATTTCTGTACGACTAAAATCCTAAATCGCCAAATTCCTACATTTCCATGTCTCTAGATCTTCAAGCTCCAAAATCTCTGAATTTATAGACTCACAAATCTCGACATTCCCCAGATCACTAGGAAATAACTTAGGAATATATGTCTGTATTTTATTGTCCGAAATTTTTAGGTTCACGATATCTTAGATTCTCAAATTCTTCAATTCACAAATTCGGAGGTTCTCAAATTTCTAGGTTTTCAAACTTCTAGATTCCAGACACCAGAATCCTAAAAATTGTTGATATGTAAATTCCTTGCATACAAAGTTCACAGGATTCCTAAATACCCAAATTACTAAGTCCCCATGTACCTAAATTCTCGAATACTTACATTCTTAAATCATTACGTTGCCAAATTCCTAGATTCTCAAATTCGCATACGTATCTCTAATTCTATAGATTGTTATACTCGAACATCAAAAGTAGCAAAATTCTATAGATTGTTATACTCGAACATCAAAAGTAGCAAAATTCTATAGATTGTTATGCTCGAACATCAAAAGTAGCAAAATTCTATAGATTGTTATACTCGAACATCAAAAGTATCAAAATTCTATAGATTATTATATTCAAACATCAAAAGTACCACAATTCTGTAGATTGTTATACTCAAACATCAAAAGTACAAAAATTATGAAACCATTCCCGACATTCTCGAAAACCCCAAAAAATCGATATTGTGGTATCTTGATATACATTAGTGGAATTAATTGTGGACACTTGGAATAAAAATATTCTATTTCATGTTTGGGCGGAATATGTATATACTGCTATGCTAAATTTATACAATAACGTTTTTATTGTAAGCTATAATGTTTATAGTTACGCCCCAAAATTAGAAAACATTGATTAGAATATAAAATATAAATAATTATATATTAAATAATTTGATTAAGTGCAAAATTTAAGGAAAGATTTGAAAGTGTCCAGAATTAATTCCACTAGTGTAGATTCATCGTTAGTGATAATGACAAAGCAAATGTGTATTCCATTGATGCACCCTGTATCGTAAAATCGATCGCTTACGTAATCAATAATAATTTCTATAGAAGGCGCCCGAATAAAAATGATCATAAAAATAATTCCTCTATATATCCAAAATAATTCTCGTCGATCTTCTACGCGAATTGCGAGGTCAAATGTGCGGATAAACTCGCCGATATTCACTTACCGGTCAGGAAGAACAGCAGCACGGTCGAATCCATTCCCAGGACCGAAATTCGCCGGGTCGTAATCAATTCAACGCATTCTCGCAACATTCCTGCAACAAGAAACGGACTGTTCAGAGGTCGGAGCAAGAAACACGAGTCAAAGGTTGGCAACACTCGAGAACATTGGCATTTCCCGGTGACAAATTCCATTAGCAACGACGCGACCGAACGGACATTGAACCAGTTACGCGTTTACACCACCCCGCAAACAGCTAATCGACGTGGGATGATTAATGAAACGCTCTGACACTTCATAGAAATTCCTTGACATTTAATGACGAAGCTATTCGATACTAGCTCGCTGTCGATAATTAAATTAGATTTCAAACAATGCGTCCTCGCATACGAACAATTGTTATTTATGGTAATTTATACATCTTTTAACAGCAATACATTGTACTTGTATTATATACGTATGTACCTTTTGACATAAATTTATTTAATTCGTGTTATAATTATACGTATATTTTAATTCAATTATAATTTGGGATAATAATTTATTTAATTTGTGTTACAATTATGTGTATATGTATATACGTTTTAGAATAGTCCACTCAACTTGCATTATTCCAAGCGTTTTACATGTAAATTAATCATCGATAAATATTTATCGATTAGTTGTCCAGTCTATGATCGATACGATTAATAAACCGATTTTTCACAAACCGATTTTTTTATTTATATATTGTCTTTATTTATTCGGATTGTTTATTTATATATTTTCTTTATCTATTCAGATTGTTTATTTTTATATATGTTTTTCATTTATCCAGACTGTTTATTTACATATTTTTTTTATTTATCCAGACTGTTTGTCTGTACATACTTTTTATTTACTCAGATTGTGTATTTATTTAGATTGTCGATAGACGAATAAAATATTGAAACTAATGTAAGAAATTATTGTACGATGAAAGTCACGTCGAGGAGTTGGCAAATCAGTGATTAATATGATTTTTTCGAATGTATGCGTTTACCTGTTTCTGTACCGAGGATGATGCATGGTTAAGCGAATAGCATTTATTTAATAAATTCGAGCGACCGTCCGTCACGCTTATTAGCGTTCAACTGACTTTACAGGGGCGTTAACAGGTATAGAGAATCACGCCGAATTAGCATACTACCCCTACATCTGTTGACCATTAATCAATTAGCGTGATTCCGTGCGCGCACGCCCCCACGCCAACGTACAACTGTTAGAAACCGGTAGGTTATATCCCCTGTGTAAAATTCTCGTTAAACGAACACCAGCGTGAAAATGATTATAGCGAAACACGCGGGCCACAGAGGAAATAAACTTTGATAACACGGTAGAACATGAATTCTATAGTGTTTATAGGGTATGGCGTGATTCTCAACGTTTACGTTCGAAGTATCATCGTTTGCGTCGTTATGACACGCTCGTTATAAAAACAAACTCCATGATCAAATACATTAAATCGAGTGCTAGAAATGGGTCAGAATAATGATCGATAATTTGCGAACATTGGAAAAACGGTGTAAAATTACGATTGCGTCGTTTCGACGGTTCGTTGCTCGTTTATATTAAATTTAATGAATAAACAAAGACTCAAATTTCGTAAAGCTGAATTTTCGTAAAAAATAGTTCATTAAACAACTTTTAGGAACGAAATCACGGAAGTAATAATAAACAAATGTTTTCTGCTTCACAAATTCTGTGTTAAACAACCTTCTCGTGCGATTAACACATTCCCACCGCTGCCATGAGTTCGGAGATATTTTTAACGTAGATATGTTTATAAAAATGTTTATACTTCACCAGTTTCGACGAGCTGGAAATATGTTTTATACTTATTTTGGTTGTTCCAACTTTGGGCAAGGCGTTTATTGATATATTTATAAATGTCATAAGATAAATTAAAAAAATTTATGTGTATTATTAACCACAAATTAATAGAATTTATGTAAGCGTTATTGATTATAAATTGACAAAATTGATGTAAGTGTTATTCGTAATAAATTATAAAAATTTAAGTAAATATTATTCATAATAAATTAACAGCATTAAATATGTGGTATTGATAATAAATTAATAGAATTTAAGTAAATGTTATTCATATTAAATGAACAGTATTAAATAAGTGGTATTGATAATAAATTACTGGAATTTACGGAAATGTTATCCATAATAAATTAACAGCATTAAATGAATGGTATCAATAATAATGAATAGAATTTAAATAAATGTTATTCGTAATAAATTAACAGAATTTAAGTTAGCATTATCCATGATAAATGATCAAAATTCAAGTAAATTGTTATTCATAATAAAATTAATCAAATATAAGTAAGCGGTACGGACAATAAATAAACAAAATATAATAAATGCCATTGATAATAAATTAGCAAAATTTATAGTGTATTACTGCTAGTTGATGTAATGATTAATAACGTGTTGTATTGGTATACGAGTTACACACCGAGTTATCGATAAAAAATGAAATATAGGGTTAGAGCACGTGTACTTTAAATATAAAAAACAGAAGAGAGAGTGGACCGTGGTCCACATGTTTGCAGGGTAATTTTTATTTGTATCTCGCGGTGATCGTGAACCGGAAACGGACGTCCGCCCCGTGAAAAATGACCACCGTCACGCTTCCGGTCTCCAGCATCCCTACAAAACACAACCACCGACTACTTTCCTGACTATCCAACGTAATGTGCTTTCGTTGCTGGCCACCCTCTCGTTTCATCCCCTATTCACCGGCCCTCTCCGTTAACCCCTGCGCGACCATAACTCGGTCGTCGGTCCTCCGGGACCCCGTCCAGTTTACTGTGCGTGATCTTTCAGAATTTAGATCGGAATTTTTGTTACCGTGAATCTCGCCGATCCCCTCCTCTGTCCGGGGATGAAAACATCGCGGAATTATTTGTTATTTTCTGCTCGAACGATGGGAAATATCGTTTCATTCGGTGTCGCAGCCTTTTACGAACGTAAATATTTTTTTGGAGGGAGCTTTTGCGCAAATACGCGGCAGAATTAATTTCCTAATTAGATACGATCTCCAAGGCACCAATTACGTTTAATGATTAAACGTTTTCGCTCTTATTTCATGAGCTTTTACATCTACGGATTTATATGATCAACTTAGTATACCTTAATCGTGTGTGTAATTAATTAGTGAAAGATTCGCTGTAATTATTTTAGTACCGCATAAAATTAGTTGGGAAAGAATCGTTTGAATTACTTTCCTGGTGCAAAAAATTGCTTGGTGAAAGGATTGTTTTAATTACTTTAATTATGCATGAAGTTATTCGGTGAAAGAACCTTGCATTCATTTTCTACTTTTCTACTTTCATTACGCAGATTCTAAATTGTTTTTGCACCTATTATTTTTGTTATTTTTTTTTTTTTATTTAAGCTTAAGTTGAACTCTCATGAGAGAATTATAAAGCTGTACACGAGTCTTACAATTAATTGTACATAGGGATATACAGATTTATATGTTTGATATCATTGGTATTTATTTTACCAATATGAATAAATTTGTGATTGTTACTTCGCCAACATACAAACTATAACGACGTGAATTGCAATAAAAATAAACTTCACGAGGATCATTTTCAATGCTTGAATATTAATTTAATAAAATATCTTTCGTCGTTTCATTGTTCCACCCATAATACATGAAAAATAATCATTTCTATGTTTTTACGAGGATCGCCGCACGTTTTACTCATTTAAAATGTTTATAGACGACCAAATAAATATTCCCCGATATCGTGAAATACGTTTTTGTTCCTTTAACGATATTTTTGATATTATAACCGTGATGCATTAACTATGTTTCCGGACGAGAATGAAGTTCCATTAGCATCGTAATTGCGTTCATTTTTCCGCATTTTGATAGAATATTTCCGAAAGAGAAAAAGAAAGAGTATTTTAATTGAAATTCCGGAAACGTACAGATACAACCCCCGGGACACGCGTATACCTTCGAGAATGAATTTCTTTTTCTTTTCATTCGCACGGTCACATTCGTCGCATTCTACACATACACATTCCCACCTGCTTCCCCCCCGGACAGCATGAAATATTAAGATAAATTGTATTACGTTGGCCGAGGAGCGTCCTGAAAAATTGCGCGTCACTCGTTCAGAAATAAATGAATATCTTACCCGCAGGACCATCAATCTTATCGTTTATCGACCGGTTTATACGTGTATCCACGTTCGAGCTAATATACATTTCAATTCGTTTACGTAAACTGAACTTTTATTTCGTGGGATATCTTGCCACTGAATTTCGCGGCTGATCGTCATCGATAACGATGCTAATGATTTTTAGGGCAGTTTGTTTAATAAGCAACGTGTTTCGTTCATAAGACTTTGTATCAATTTTTTATTAATTCTGCTATACAGAAGTTTTCATATTTTCGAAGCTCCGCAAATTTTTGAGTTTCGTAGGTTTCGCGTTTGCACGCTGAATGGGTATTTGTAAGTTACTGGATTCGTAGGTTGTCATTTTTGTATTTTAATTTTTGTATTTTGTAATCTTTGAATTTTTAGATTTTTGTATTTTGTGATTTTTGTACTTTGTCATTTTTGTATTTTGTAATTTTTGTATTTTGTAATCTTTGTATTCTGTAATTTTTTTATTTTATAATCTTTGTATTTTGTAGTTTTTGTATTTTGTCATTTTTGTATTTTGTAATCTTTGTATTTTGTAATCTTTGTATTTCGTAATCTTTGTATTTTGTCATTTTTTTATTTTGTAATCTTTGTATTTCGTAATCTTCGTATTTTGTAGTTTTTGTATTTTGTAGTTTTTGTATTTTGTAGTCTTTGTATTTTGTAGTTTTTGTATTTTGTAATTTTTGTATTTTGTAGTCTTTGTATTTTGTAGTTTTTGTATTTTGTAATTTTTGTATTTTGCAGTCTTTGTATTTTGTAATTTTTGTATTTCGTAATCTTTGTATTTTGTGATTGTTGTAACTTCACCATAGCATCATCTAGATTTTGCATCTTCTCACACTTTTTGTGTTTATAACATTCACAAAGTAGACCATTTGCCCGATATCGTATCCAAAAAATTCATTTTTTGTAATTGTATAAACCAAAGTAAATAAATATCGCGAACAGGAGTCTATTTAATTACGTTTTCATTATTTCATAAGTATTTATCATATGGTGCAGTGGATGAATCCATCGCCTTTATAAGCATCGCCCTATATCGCACGCTCATTGGCCGTCCAATATCACCATCGAATCCGTATAAAGACAAAGGATCCCCCGGCTGAAAGGGGCCATTTCTTTCGATCAATCGAATTCAGGGAATTCGCATCTTCATCCGCGCACTTTCATCCCCTCGAATGGGGAGCGTAACGAACACGTTCCCGCAGAGAAAACCGTAAGAGAGGAAGCACGGGGATCGCGGTGAACAGCGTAAAAATCATGATTTCTGCGGCGTTAGCAGGCCACAAGCCCCGGTGACTTCTTTCGCCGCGTATTCGAGCAAAAAGCTTTGAGAGCAGTCGAGTCGACCATGAGATGCGAGCAAAAGCATCAAACGGCCGGGGCCAAAGTGACAGACTGGGAGAGCTTGAAAAACCTTTTTTTCCTCGTCGCATGATCGAACGTGAAAAAACATATATACAGTACATACGTACATATAGATGTATGTATACATATATCTGTACAAGTGTATATCGTCGTGTCTATGGTTACTCACCGTGCATCCCTATTCCCGACGAATAATGCATTCATGCGATACGAAAAAAAAACGCTTGATCCCGAACCGTTTTGCTTAATGTTCAACGTTCGCGACGAGACTTTTAATAATTCTATTCTCCGTCTCTCTCTCTTCCGCCATCGTTCTACGCCCCATCGTTTACGCGTAAATGCCGTGTTCCCCGGGTTTTATGGAATATTTTCGAAACGTCTGCGCAACGAGATTCGTCGACTAAGCTCGCGTTTTTAATGCTTACGAAACGCGCCGGTCCACGGGACATAATGGCTTTTAGTCTATCCCGCGGATTTTCTGTATTTTACTGTAACGGTCTTTCGTTATAATTGAAGACCCGGTCGCGATGTGTATGGTTTTGTAACGTCGTGTGTCCGTTATACTCGTGTGCAATATGTCGAGTACATATCGAGTGTATATGGAGGGTATGTCGAGTGTGTATACGTACATCGAGGGTAACGTGTTTATTACTCTATGAAAGTTTGTGTTTTTATGCGCGAAGCATTGATTAAGAATGCGATTTAATGTACTATGATATTTCTTTCAGATATTCTCCCAGGTAGATGTCGCAAAAATTGACGAGAAAATGAGATATTTTTTATCTGATGAGCAAAAATTGACTAGAAACAGATATACATTATATCTGAGCAGCAAAAATTGACAAGAAACATTTATACATTATATCTGATCAGCAAACATTGACAAGAAAAATATAAACGTTATATCTAACAAACAAAAATTGATAAGAAAAATATATACATTATATCTAATGAGTAAAAAGTGACAAGAAACATATGTATATACATTATACCTGATGAGCAAAAATTGCCAACAAAAAATATATACAATATATCTGATGATCAAAAATTGACAAGGAAAATAGATACATTGTATCTAATAAAAAAAAATTGACAGAAAAAAAAAATATATATATATGTATATATATTATACTTGACGAGCAAGAAATGCAAAGAAAAATATATTGTTTTTATTTTACATCGATGAAATTTTTTGAAGAAGACTAGTTTTATTGAAGTCACCGATGTTGTAATTTTTTAACTTGACTACCCCATTGTAATCACCTTACTTTATGTTATAATTTACTTGAATTTAAATTATGTCTGAGAGAATGATTAAAAACTTCATAATACTTAATTATTAAAAGTGAATAACTTATTATTGAATATTATTAAATGTATTAAAAATTATTAAAAACGTAAAGGCAGCACTATAATGACCACAGTTCATAATTGCATGCTTCGTTCTCTAAAACGAACACAGCGATGAAGTTATAAGTCAAATCTAAATTATATCTGATGCAAAATTAACTCTATGTCACCACTTACTTAAACCATCGAGAAATAATTTATAAAATAGTTATCGAAAAGTACGAAGTTCGAAGATACGATTGCAATGACCGATTCGATCAATCCAACGTTAAGGAAAAATTAATTTCCTAAGATTAATTGCACAGGATAACACCACAAAATGATTTATCCAGTAATTATCGAAGAGGTGAAAGTACAAAGTTTGAAGGAACATTTTAAGGTGACCGATCCGATCGAAAGTTCACGATTTCGCAAGAACCGTGGCCGTTTATTTCAGATTATTCTGGCACGGGTCTGTCGGGGTTGAAACTTCTTTGGTATTCAACAGGTGAGCCCAGACGTACGGATAAGCGATTTAGACGTATCCTTCGTCGGACAAAAGGCGGAGTCGAGTTTCTGCGAAGCTGATCGATCGATCACAGCGTGGCTGGCCTATGAACTTGTTCCACTGCCAACGAATTCAATATCGTAATTTTCTGCCAAAGTAGATTTTCCACCGATTAAACCAACCACCTCTTACTTCCTTTGGAAACAATCGTGAATCCTTTCGATATTCGCCGCAATAACGGTTTCCATTACCGGATACGAGATCCTTAAGCGAGCCGCGTTGAAATACACGGAGACACGTGATTTATTCATTCGCCGTTCATAAGAAATCCCGGAATATTATCGGTACTGGGTTTCGTTGGTGTTTGGAGTCGAATACGGATTTCAGACGAGACCGATTTCATATGTGGGGCGATGGAAGTTGGCGCAAAAGAGATTAGCGCGATGGAAATCGGCGCGATAAATATCGGTGCGATGGAATTTGACGCGATAGAAATCAGTGTGATTGAAATCGGCACTATAGAAAATTCGGTGTGATGGAAATCGGCGCGATAAACATCGACGCGATGGAAATCGGCATAGTAGAGTATTTGACGTGATAGAAATCAGCGCTGTGGAGAATTTGACGCGATGGAAATCGGTAGAGTAGAGAATTCGCCATGATAGAAATCGGTGGAATAGAGAATTTGACGCGAGAGAAACCGGCACGGTGGAGATTAACGCGATAGAAATCGGAGCAAAGGAAATAACGCGATAGAAATCGATACGAAGAAAATCGACACTGTAGAAAATTCGGTGTGATGGAGATTAAAGTGATAGAAATCGGCGCTATGGAGACTTTGACGCGATGGTAATGGGCGGTATAGAGAATTTGACGTAATAGAAATCGGTGCGATGGAAATCTGCGCTATGGAGAATTTGGCGCGATGAAAATCGGCGGAATAGACAATTCGACGCGATAGTAATCGGTGCCAAGAAAATCGGCGCTATGGAAAATTCGGTGAGATGGAGATCAACGCGATAAAAATCGGTGCGATGGAAATCGGTGCTATGGAGAATTTGTCGCGATGGAAATTGGCGGAATAGACAATTCGGCGCGATAGAAATCGACGCTATAGAAAATTCGGCATGGTGGAGATCAACGCGATAAAAATCGGTGCAGTGGAAATCGGCGTAGTAAAAAATTTGGCGTGATAGAAATCGGTGCTATGGAGAATTTGACGCGATGGAAATCGGCGGAATAGACAATTCGGCGCGATAGAAATCGATGCGTTGAAAATCGGTGCAATAAAAAATTCGGTGTAATGAAAATCGGCACGATGGAAATCAACGTGACAAAAAGTTCGACGCAATGGAAAACAGCGCGATGGAATTCGATGCAATAACAAAGTCAGCGTGACGAAAATCAACACGATGGGATTTGACATAACAGAGAAGTCGATGCAATTGAAATCGGCACTTTCGTTTGCTTTTCCTGCATATATTTAATGTAATACCTCGATTGCCACAGTGAAATCCAATTTACGTGATCACACACGCTATTATAAAAATTATTATTAAGAAGGACACTTATTCTCTCAATTTCATCATCTAATCTGTGTACCTAATAATATAATGAATATTAAAAGCCCTCTACACTATGCGGCCGAAAAGAAGTCCGGTGAGGAGGTTTGGCCAGGCGTTCAGACGCGACGGCAGTAATTGGTCGAAAAAAAAAAATGGTCGCAGCGAATCTCACGCATTTTCGGCGGCGGAATTTATTGGTTCGCGCGGTCACGCACACTAGTTGACTCGAAGACCGTAAATAATCAGTAGTCTGCGATCGTCAATCGGTGTCAAGTTTCGACGGTTCTAGGTGGGGGTAGGAGGAGCGATCGCGTACGTCTTATGTTTCAGGACAACCTCCTCACCGGACTTCTTGTCGGTCGCATAGTGTACTTACGTATCTCGTTCGTTTTACCTTAACACTAGAACCACCAACCAGTCAAAATGACTGGTTTCGGGTTTGGCATTTTTTATTACAAAATTTTATTGCCGTCCTTTTGTCAAAATGTCTGTCATTATTATTGAGCTAATGAATGGTTGTAAATGTTAGGCGATGCTGCAATATTTATTTATTTATTTGTCTACTGTATTTTCAGTTTTGAGGTAAGCATGCATTTAATACCGGTACTTCTAGAGTTAATTGATTCAAGCGAATTTACAACGTTGATCACGGCACTCGACGCGTTGAATAAATGACCTAAATGTTTAAAATCCTGTTGATCGCGTATTTCAACGCGATTAACACTTTCACGACCGCATGTTTTCGCAGTGAAACGTCGCAGTTTGTGCGAAAAAGTACGCAGTCCCCAGCGATAGTATTCAATCTCAAAGTGTTAAACAACTGACGTTCGAAAAAGCTTTGCAAATGGCTGACCAATGGTAGGTACCACGTTGGAGTCACCACGTGACACCAAAGTGTCACCGGCAAACAACGACTGGCCTCTCTATGGCACCACATTGGTGTCACCGGTCGTGAAAGTGTTAATATTAAAGACACAAGCAAGTAGAAACGACCGTGAAGTTTCGGCGAGGAAACTTGTCTAAATGCAAACACAATAAGCTCCCGGCAGTAGTCTACGTAACATTCCGTAAACAACCTGTGACGCTGCTGCCGGGCTATTATGAAATCCAATAACGCAACTTAAGACATTATTATACGGCAGCGAGTAAGAAGACCACTTCGTAGCATCGTTACACTTCGAAATCGTGCTTTTACTTCGAAAGTCAACGGAAGAATAACTGTTGTTTATATGAGCGTCTGGGGACCGCCATCTTTTTCCGGCGACTTCGATGCATGGAAGGTGGGTACACGTTCAACGACGTCTTATGATATTTTCGTAAATGTATTTCAAATTTATTCTAAATATTAGGTTGTCCCATAAGTTTCTTCCCTCTTTGATAAAATATAAAAACGCACTTCGAGGAATATTTTGCAAGTAATCAAGGAGTACATAATATTTATTGAGGAATGAAAAAAGGGCGATACAGTAGAACACCTTATATTTAATGCAACAAATATTGAACAATAAATATTGTGTATACATTTCTACTAGAAGAGGAAAGAATTTACGGGACAACCTAATATATTCCAAACTTTTTACTTAGCGTTTCTGAGACTTGTAGGATTTGTTCATTTTTGAGAGATGACTGTTTTAATGGTTGTTTATACGAATGATGAAACTGTTTTATGATTTATATTGTACATATTTATTTACTATTATTTAATTACATATGTATATATATTTTTTATCATTATTCTGTCGTACATTCTTTTAATACTATTTTGTTATATACTCCTTCATTATTATTTTCTTATGTTTCTCTTTATCATTATTATATTATGTATTTCTCTATTATTATTTTGTTACAATTGATTATGATTTTTTCTTCATTATTTTGTTCACTATTTTGTTGATTCTTTATATGTATAATGGTTTGTTATGATTTTCTTACGTATTTGTTTATAATGATCCAGTTATGTATTACCTTAATATCCTCAATAAGTAAATCTTAACATTTTCAATAAGGAATTACTTATCCTAATACCTTCAATAAGTAGCTATCAATAAATTCATTGAAACCAACACAACGATTTACATTGGCAGCTACTTACTATGCATCACCAACATATGTTCACACGATGCACAAAAGACGTTAACAACATAAATCACGAAGCACATAATTCATCATTATCATAATACCCGTTGATCGAAACGCTTATCGAAAGCTTACAAAGTCTTATTCGAAAATTACAAATTCGCACGTATCTTTCAGACTCGCTCACCGATTGTGGTATAGTATTTCATGTATCGATCGTTGAGGGTACGAACGCCTAGAGGGTTAATGTAATTTCGCAGTACGACGGTTAAGAGCGTAGAATTTGATCGTAATTTGTAATAGCGTGGGAAGGGAAGATTAAATAGGAGTAGGTTACAACGAAACAGATAAAGAGGACAAGGAAGGTGGAAAAGAGGAAAGTGGAGGAGCTCGTTAAACTGATCGAAGCGACTCTCCGTTCCACTCTTCAACCCTTGTCGTCTGTGACGATACACGGAGTCGTCGGTCGCTAAATTGGAAAGAGGCGAACACCGAAAAAAACTCGATCTGCTCGACGAGGACACTCGTGGCAGCTGATAAGGCACGGCTATTCAATTAGCGTCACCGGAAACTACCCTGATCGATAAAATTCTTACAAACGCTTATTGCGAACTTCGAGCGAAATCAAAGCATTGATACATCGCGAATCACGTATGTCAAGCTCAAGCATAATTAACGTTCGATGATAGCAATTTTTTTATCCAACTTTTGCAATGATTACAATTTTGAATACTAATTTTTGCAATGATTACAATTTTCAGTAAGAATTCTTGCAATACTTAGAATTTTGTGTTGCGGATTTTGCTGCATTTACAATTTCGCGTTAGGGGTTTTTGAAATATTTATGACTTTTAATTAAAGTTCTCGTAGTTTTTAAAATTTTGTACCTTTGATTTTGCATTGCGATTTTTTCAATATTTGCAATTGTGCGTCACAATTTTTGTAGTAGTTGCAACTTTGACTTGCAATTTTTACAGTGTTTATAATTTTGCGTGACAATTTTTGCAATACTTACAATTTTCAGTAGAAATTCTTGCAATACTTACAATATTGTGTTGAGGATTTTGATGCGTTTACAATTTTGGATTAGGGTAAAACTTCGATTTTGCATTGCGTTTTTTGTAATATTTGTTATTGTGCGTCACAATTTTTGCAGTAGTTGCAACTTTGACTTGCAATTTTTACAGTGTTTATAATTTTGCGTGACAATTTTTGCAATACTTACAATTTTCAGTAGAAATTCTTGCAATACTTACAATATTGTGTTGAGGATTTTGATGCGTTTACAATTTTGGATTAGGGTAAAACTTCGATTTTGCATTGCGTTTTTTGTAATATTTGTTATTGTGTGTCACAATTTTTGCAGTAGTTGCAACTTTGACTTGCAATTTTTGCAGTAGTTGCAACTTTGACTTGCAATTTTTACAGTGTTTATAATTTTGCGTGACAATTTTTGCAATACTTACAATTTTCAGTAGAAATTCTTGCAATACTTACAACATTGTGTTGAGGATTTTGCTGCATTTACAATTTCCCGTTAGGGGTTTTTGAAATATTTATGACTTTTTATTAAAGTTCTCGTAGTTTTAAAAATTTTGTACCTTTGATTTTGCATTGCGATTTTTTCAATATTTGCAATTGTGCGTCACAATTTTTGCAGTAGTTGCAACTTTGACTTGCAATTTTTACAGTGTTTATAATCTTGCGTGACAATTTTTGCAATACTTACAATTTTCAGTAGAAATTCTTGCAATACTTACAATATTGTGTTGAGGATTTTGCTGCATTTACAATTTCCCGTTAGGGGTTTTTGAAATATTTATGACTTTTAATTAAAGTTCTTGCAGTTTTCAAAATTTTGTGTCGTAATTTTTGCAGTACCTTCGATTTTGCATTGCGACTTTTGCAATATTTGAAATTGTGCGTCACAATTTTTGCAGTAGTTGCAAATTTGACTTGCAATTTTTACAGTGTTTATAATTTTGCGTGACAATTTTTGCAATACTTACAATTTTCAGTAGAAATTCTTGCAATACTTACAACATTGTGTTGAGGATTTTGCTGCATATACAATTTCCCGTTAGGGGTTTTTGAAATATTTATGACTTTTAATTAAAGTTCTCGTAGTTTTTAAAATTTTGTACCTTTGATTTTGCATTGCGATTTTTTCAATATTTGCAATTGTGCGTCACAATTTTTGCAGTAGTTGCAACTTTGACTTGCAATTTTTACAGTGTTTATAATCTTGCGTGACAATTTTTGCAATACTTACAATTTTCAGTAGAAATTCTTGCAATACTTACAACATTGTGTTGAGGATTTTGCTGCATTTACAATTTCGCGTTAGGGGTTTTTGAAATATTTATGACTTTTAATTAAAGTTCTTGCAGTTTTCAAAATTTTGTGTCGTAATTTTTGCAGTACCTTCGATTTTGCATTGCGACTTTTGCAATATTTGAAATTGTGCGTCACAATTTTTGTAGTAGTTGCAACTTTGACTTGCAATTTTTACAGTGTTTATAATCTTGCGTGAAAATTTTTGCAATATCTACAACAATTCTGCATTAAAAATAAATATATTTTACACTAGGTTCATGCTACTTTATGGAACCGTAAAATTTGTAAGTTTCAAATATACACTCGGCAGTAACCAATAAAATTATAATAAAAAATTTCATATTTAATACAATGAGTGCAAATAGGAAAAATATTTTACATCTTCATCTTACTGATTTCAAGAAATAATACCATTCATATACTTACAAAAACAACAGTATGCTTCAAATATAAAATATAATGATAGAAAAAGAATTGTCAGCGTGAACATTTAAAAACATCAGTATGAGGCTGTCAATATTTGTTCATCTTCAATCAATAACTAAGAAAAATATCTAATATACACATATATTAAATACTAAAATATTGGTGAATTCTAAAATATATTTTATTCGACGGTGAAGGAAATTTTGCATCCACAGTTCCTCAGCTTTTCAGAACAATACCAATTATGTATTATTAATAAAATCACTGCTTATCGCAAGACACGTAGGCAAAGTAATGTCAACTGTAGCGATTGAAAACAACGGTACCCGGGGTCAATACTTGTTCGTCGTGATAAAACAAGAAAATTAACAGAATAACATATTTATTCAGAGAAGCGTGCGTTTCTTGTTAGGAATTACAATATCGACAGATATTATCAGGGATGAACGCGAATGAAAAGTCTGGAAGCGTCTGTATAAACGAAGAATGACGGATATAAGTTTGCCAGCAACATCTCGACGAGCATAAGGTCTCCAATCTCCGTTTCCTTTCGTTCTCAATTTCCAACGCTTCGCCGGCATAATGAAGCCTCTTTGTCCCACGGGCTTGGCCGCGGAACGAGAAAAGGGGAATTTATTTTCTTCGGAGGCTCATCTTCGATTCAAGCGATTACCATAGCGGCCGAGAGGACACCGGGGAAACGAGCGAACCCGCCTTAACGAGAAGTCGACCTCCATGTAAATGTTCCTTTAAGGGGAACGAGAAGCTTCCTGACCGCGGAAAAATCGCACCTAACCGACGATGGATCTCTTGGTCGAGTTGCCGGCTCCTTCTCGAGGTGAAACCTGCTTCCGGTGAACGGCGCTAATTAAAGCCCCTGGAAACGTCATCGTGAACGCCGTCGACCTTGATAAAGGAATAAAATTACGCAGGGGACAGTTAATGGCCCTTTCTTCGAGCTGTGCTTTCGAGAGAGGTTCACAATTTGGTTTAGTTAGGTTTAGATGGGTTTAGATGGGTTCGAAATTAGGTTTGGAATTAGGTTTATGTAAGTTTAGATAGATTTGGAATAAGCAAATTTTCAACTTTGTAAACTCTTAAATTCCTAGATTCCTGAATTCGTGAATTCCTAATTTTTAAATACTCAATGCCAGATTTCCTAGTTTTTATGTGTACAAATTTTCAGTTCCCTGAATTTACAAAATATGAGATTTCCCAAATTGTAAATTCTCAAATCTTCAACTCTCAAAATCTTTAAATTTCCAGATTCCCAAATTTTTAGATTACAAAAATCTTCAATTTCAAGATTTCCCAAATCGCAAATTCCAAAATTTTCAAATCCCAAAATTTTCCGCATCGCAAGCAACCAAATTCCCAAATGTCCAAATCTCTAAATTCTCAAGTCCCAATATTCTCAAAATGGCTAATTCTCGAATTTCCAAATCTCCAAAACTTCCAATTTTCAAGTCTTAAGATTTCCCAAATAGCAAAATCACAAGTTTCCAAATTTTCAGATTTTGAAATTCCCAAATTGTTAACTCCCAAAATTCCCTAAATTTCAATTTTCTACATTTTCAAATCTCTAAATTCCCAAGTCCCAATATTCCCCAAATATCCAGATCTCCAAATCCCTAAATTCCCAAGTCCCAATATTCTCCAAATCTCCAAATTCCTAAATTCCCAAGTCCCAATATTCCCCAAATCTCCAAATCCCTAAATTCCCAAGTCCCAATATTGCCCAAATATCCAGATCTCCAAATCCCTAAATTCCCAAGTCCCAATATTCTCCAAATCTCCAAATCCCTAAATTCCCAAGTCCCAATATTGCCCAAATATCCAGATCTCCAAATCCCTAAATTCCCAAGTCCCAATATTGCCCAAATATCCAGATCTCCAAATCCCTAAATTCCCAAGTCCCAACATTCCCCACATATCCAGATCTCCAAATCCCTAATTTCCCAAATCCCAACATTCCCGAAATCTCGAAATTTCCAAATCCCCAAATTTTCAATTGCCCACATTGCCAAACTTACAAATCCGAAATACCAGAATTCCAAAACGCTGGCTCGACAAACGATTCTCGTTTCCACTCGTGGACGAAATATCCAGCACGTGTACGTTGCATAGTTCAATTGGCACGGCACTTTTAATTTTGCATGCCAATGCGGCCATTAATGGCCGCGATTCGGCCGCGTCGCCGACAACGGACGAGAGAGGCACGGCACTCGATTATTCCCACTCGGTCAGACATTCGTTTCCTGCTATCTCGTAATCGACAACAACGCTCGTTCGTTAAAGAGCCTACGAATTTTCAATTTACGGCCTGCACGTTACTGGAAAAAAAACCCGCTATTTATCCCGTGGCCGTGCATCGATTCCGAATCGATCCGCGTCGAGTACCTCTTCCATGTTTCGTTCGACTTTTGACCTCCGATACTCGATGCGGTCGCTTCGACACGTTTATCAACGCGATAATTATATTATCATGATGGCTGACTGTTTCGCAATAGTTTCATGTCGAACTTTGCGAGAGCAGTTACATGCTATTTCATTGTGTATTTTGAAATTTGTACATTCTCGAATTTCACATTCCCAAATTGCTACATCTCTCAATTTCTACATTCCCGCATTTCTGTATCCCTAAATTTGTGTGTTTCCGAATTTTTATTTCACCAAATTCCGATATCTCCAAAGAACTAGTACGAAATTTCTGTATATCTCAATCTCCATATTCTCCACTAATTACATCCCCAAATTCGTATTTTATCTGATCTTGATATGCTTAATCAGATGTGTTTCTCAATCTCCACATTTCCAACTCCCTACATCCTCAATTTCATACTTTTACCAAACTTCATGTTCATTAATATCCGTTTCACCCTCTAATTTATACATCCCCAAATGCGTATAATCGCAAATTTCTGCATTCTCCAATTTCTGCCTCAAATCGAATCTAGGAAATTAAACCAACTTGTCGATCTGCGTGTCATCTGCGTGTTTGATCATGCTGTAAAACCACCACGAAATTGGATCAGTTTCCTACTTCTTCGACCCTAACGCATCGAGAAATCGCGTGTCGCGACAGGATTTAGGATGCAAGGGTGTAACGAGCACATCCGGTCGTTATTCGTCGCAGCGCTTTGTTGTTCCATCGACGAAATAGGGTTGCAGACACACGTATAACGCGGATATCAGCTATTTTCGCGAGGGCTCTTCTAGTTCGATCCCGTGTGTCGACCGTGCTCGTTGTAAATCTCATAAATCTTTCATCAAAGCGATCGGAACGACGTGTCTGAGAGCGTTCTTCCGTTAACGACCGAGCGTGTCAGCTTGATGATATTTCGGTAAGCAAGCGGACCACGGTGATATACGACGAGCAACGGGAGGTGCGTTGCTGAAATTCCAACGCGGAACCGTTAACGACCCTGCACCGACCGAACCTAACCAGAAACTCGACCGGCGATGAATCAACGCTCGTCCATCCGTCGGATGAATTTCTTCCTCCTCCTTTTTCGTTCACCTTTTTTTGAGGACCGTCAGCCTGGGACAAACATGTTTTCCGGCTTCTGTAAATTTATCGGCAATCTTCTTTCATGAGTTCCACTCTCCATTCCCGGAATTTGGGAATTTTAGATTCAGAAGTTCGGCAGTTCGGTGACTCGCGGCTTTTGGGTATTTGGAGATTTTAGAATTCGATTTTGGATGCTGTTTGCAAATTTGGATATTTGGAATTTGGCCATTTGGACCCTGGGTGATTCTGGGAGTTTTGAATTCGCAAAGATGGAAATTTTGGAATTTCAGGAATTTGGGAGCCTCGAGATTTGGAAATTTAATCATTGGTTCCCAGGGGATTTTGGGAAGAAGTGATTTGCAAATTTGGACATTTTAGAATTTGGTGATACGGATACTAGGGAATTTAGGAAACTTTGTAAAATGGTCGGAATGGACGATAGGGTTGACTCCGTACCGCTGCATCATCCCCAAAGGGGACTAACTTAAAGTAAATAAAAATTCTCACGTAATCGCGAAAAGAATGTAAGTCTGAAATGATTATACTACACCATATTTACTAACCCATGTATGTAACCCTCGCAATAAATATTTGCAAGTCATCAAGTAAAATGATCGGTAAGGACGGTGTGGCTGATCGCGTAAGTAGTATATCATCCCCAAATTGATCAAAATAAAAGCAAATAAAAATTCTCCCTTAATCGCAAAAGGAACTAAGTCCAACAGTATTAAACTACACCACATTTACTAATCCATGTATATAACCCTTACAGTCGTGGACAAAATTAAGTGGACAGGTATCATAAATAACAAAAGGTTAATTTAATTTAACTAACAATGCCTATAAATGAAAACTTTATTGCACAATTATATACATTAAATAAATGTTTTTTCAAGTCTATAAAAGCATTTCATGTTCTAAATTTAAAATTTATTTAAAACATTGTAACAAAACAAAAAATTTTTTACATTTCTGCAATGTCCACTTAATTTTGTCCATGACTGTACAATGTTTGTTGTATCATCCCATCATCCCCAAATGGAACAAAATTAAAGCAAGTAAAAATTCTCCCTTAAGTGCGAACGAAATTAAGTCTAAAAGTATTACACTACACCATATTTACTTATCCATGTATATAACCCTTACAATATTTGTTGGTCACCGTATCATCCCCAAATGGAACAAAATTAAAGCAAGTAAAAATTCTCCCTTAAGTGCGAACGAAATTAAGTCTAAAAGTATTACACTACACCATATTTACTTATCCATGTATATAACCCTTACAATATTTGTTGGTCACCGTATCATCCCCAAATGGAACAAAATTAAAGCAAGTAAAAATTCTCCCTTAAGTGCGAACGAAATTAAGTCTAAAAGTATTATACTACACCAAATTTACTAAACCATGTATATAATCCTTGAAGTATTTGTTGGTCAGCAAGTAAAATGATCGAGAAGGACAATCTAGTCAATCGCTTAAACGCGTGGACGGTTCCCGAGCGGGGCAAAAGGATATTCGGTTGGCTCTGCGGAAACTCCAGACGAGATAAATGAAATTCATAAGACGGCCGGTATCCTCGAGACGGGACTTTCCCCGTCTGGGGGTGCAATAGTTTGGCGCGAAGTCGGGGGTAAAACGCGGCGCTCGGAGGGTTCAGGCGGGGTCACGGGGGCTCGGCTCGCGCAACAAGTGATGTTATTAGGTTGCCGGCGGAGGGTGAAAAGGGGCCTCCGCGAACGGCGAATCATAATGCATAACTCTTGCCCGTCCTTGTCTTACCCCTCCGTCCCCCGCTATTCAGCTTGCGGGCCACCCTGTCGACGCTCGACCGAGATTTCTGCGGAAGTCCTCGATCGATTACTATGCCCTAGCCTCGCTGCGTTATAACCCCGAGGCTCTTACCTCTTTCTTCCCGTCTCTCCTTTCTTCGATTACTTTTTACCACCTTCTCTGCCAGCTCGCGTCAACGGAGAAACGAATTAACGCTAAACTTCACGGCGTACAATGCGTTTTGCTTTGATAATCAACTCGCGAAACGAACGGCTAGATTCGTTTACGTATACATATTTTGTATATTGTGAAAAGACGTTATTTATGTAATTGTAAATTTGGAGCACGCATTATTTACGTATGCGAAAGTTTAATGCATGTATTATTTACATATGTATAAGTTTAGCACAACCTTTATTTACGTATGTGAAAGTTTATCATATACAGTCGTGGACAAAATTAAGTGGACAGATATCATAAATAACAAAAGGTAAATTTAATTAACTAATAATGCCTATAAATGAAAACTTTATTGCACAATTATATACATTAAATAAATGTTTTTTTAAGTCTATAAAAGCATTTCATGTTCCAAATTTAAAATTTATTTACAACATTGTAATGAATCAAAACATTTTTTACATTTCTGCAATGTCCACTTAATTTTGTCCATGAGTGTATATAATTTACCAATGTCATCCAATGTCACGTAAATATAATTAATAAGAATTGTGACGCAAGAAATCATCAACGTGGCTACAAAAAAAATCGTACAAATTACATACATATGTATGAGCGATCTTTTGATCCACTTTGTAAAGAAATATTCTTCGACAAATTATATTATTTGAAATTCAAAGTGGCCGGGCAGAAAACAGAATCTAAATGTGGGATTTACAAAATTATTATGTAAACATGAGAGGATAGCATTCCGAAATAAAGTGTAAAACTGAAATGCAGAATCCTTGCTTTCATCTGTTACGGGACAAGCTGACTACTCAAGTTTAAAGGACTTTGCCGTGTCTGACGGGCTACGGAAATGTTCTACTGAAAAGCAGGAACTGCGGCAAACTTAATTCGTTTTCCTTGTATACAGTTATATTTTCTCGCCGTGGTGCAATGTTAAATTTATGAAGCTCTTCAGGAATCCGATGTTAATTGCGCTAGTACGCTTGCACCATTTTGTTTTTCGCTTGATATTCGAATTTATTAGTTTCGTACATTGAGGATCGCAATAGAGTTTTATTGCGAAACCTTGGATTTTAGAATTTTGGTATTAGAGATTTGAAAATTTGGGGTTTTGGAAATTTAGAGCTTTGGAGATTTGGAGATTTAAAGATTTGGAGGTTTGGGGAATATTGGGACTTAAGAATTTATTGGTTTGGAGATTTGGGGAATATTGGGTCTTGGGAATTTAGGGATTCGGAGATCTGGAGATTTCGGGAATATTGGCACTTGGGAATTTATGGATTTGGAGATTTGGTTATTTTCGATGTGGAAAATCTGGGGATTTGAAAATTTAGAGATTTAGGGATTGGAGATGTAGGGAACTTATGGGTTTGGAGATTTGGGAATTTGGTTATTTGCGGTGTGGAAAATCTTGGGATTTGGAAATTTGGAGACGTAGGGAATATTGGGACTTGGGAATTTAGGTATTTGGAGATCTGGATATTTGGGAAATATTGGGATTTGGAAATTTATGGGTTTGGAGATTTGGGGAATATTGGAACTTGGAAATTTAGAGATTTGAAGATGTAGAAAATTGAAGTTTAGAGAATCTTGGGAGTTAACAATTTGGGAATTTCAAAATCTGAAAATTTGGAAACTTGTGATTTTTCCATTTGAGGAATCTTAGGACTTGAAAATTTGGAGTTTTGAAGATTGGAAATTTGGGAATTTGTAATTTTGAGAATATTGGGACTTGAGAATTTAGGAGTTTGGACATTTGGGAATTTGGTTATTTGCGATGTTGAAGATCTTAGGATTTGAAAATTTGGTGGTTTGGTGAATATTGGGACTTGAGAATTTAGAGGTTTGGGCATTTGGGAATTTGGTTATTTGCGATGTTGGTAAATCTTGGGACTTGAAAATTTGAAGATTTGGAGGTTTGGGGAATATTGAGACTTGAGAATTTAGGGATTTGGAGATTTACATTTTATTTGGAGACGTGCCGCTGTCGTCCGTTGTCGGCGACGCGGCCGAATCGCGGCCATTAATGGCCGTATTGGCACGCAAAATTAAAAGTGCCGTGCCAATTGAACTATGCAACGTACACGTGCTGGATATTTCAACCACGAGTGGAAACGAGAATCGTTTGTCGACCCATCGACCGACACGATGTATCGATGGGTCGCATCTGGGATACGGGATCGAGTCGACCTTTGTCGAGGGTGCAATTCGTGTGGAACTTCGAAAGTGCTTCGGGAATATCGCGTCGAATTTTTTGGAATTCGACGCAGCACGAAATTGGAGTCGTTTCTAACCTGTCCCAGGGACCAAGACACGAACGTTTCGTAACTTTCGAATTCGATCGATACGGTGCTACAAATATTCTTCTCTCGTTTTCGTTCGTTTTCTTTTGGACACGATGAGGATTTTGTGGGTCATTTTTGTACGTATTTGCTAAGCTCTTAAAAATTTTGTATGTTATCAAGGCGCATTTCCGAGCTTTTGTATATTTTTTATGTTTACTTACGTTTTCAAGTTTTTGTATACTCTTATTGATAGATCGTAACTTTCTGTATTTTTCGATTACTATTATTCGATTACATTGGTACGTTTCCTAATTTCTACTTTTCCAAATTGATACATTCCATAATTTTTGTATCTTCAGATAGCTGTATTTTCAAATTTCATTTCATTTCATGTCAAACTTTGTGAGAGTGGTTACAGGTTACTTCATTTTATATGAATAATTTTGTATTAGATAGTTGTACAGAGTTACATAGATTTACAGAGTTATACACATTAGATGTATTTTATAATCCGATAATTATATCAGAGGTACAGCATCATGTAATTTCATTAGAATAATATTGTGTTACCTAATTTTATGAAAGTAATCCTGTATTATCTAGTTCTATGGAACTAGTTGTACATCATATAATTTATAAAAATAATTCTGTGTTATTTGATGTTATAATAATAATTCTGTATTGAATAATTATATCATGGTGTTATTACATTACGTAATTATATTACCTAATTTTATGAAAGCGATTCCTTATTGTCTAATTTTATGATCATAATACCACTACTTTGGTCTAATTGTTCCCTAAATTCTTTCTAAAATTCTTTCCCAGAATTATTTAACGAATCCATTATTTTCCGACGTTCTATTTCAAACAAGTACGAAGGAGAAACAAAATATTGCGACAATTTCGTACAATTTTTAATTTGCTTATGGGATTTAATTAGGTTCCTTAAATTTGATGAAAACGAGAGGTAGAAATGTCGGAAGGAAGGAATGGATACGTGTGTATCTCGAGCCGTTAACGCGTTTGATCCTCGTTATTGATAGTTTCCAGACGAAATGGATTCCTCCGGTCGCATTTTTCTTCGGTCCTTACCAAAAACACCAACTTATCTGAACGTGTCACGAAATGCGGGAAACTTCTTAAGGCTAATTCCCCGAGCGGCTGAATTATCGCGTCGGATTTCGAGCTGAGAAATGGCCGTCGCCGTTTTCTTGCATCGACCGCCATCCGTTTCCTTCCTTACTTTTCGTCAGAATTTATCGATTCCGTTCGCGATCTGTCGCTTTTTTCGCTCGGGTTTCCAACTGATTCGCTCGAGACGACGTCGAGAAACCCGCAAGTCGTCCACGCGAAAAGATCGTAGAAAATTACGCGTTATAGCACATAATTAATGCCAGCGTCGAATTGTATGTTCCTCGGGATTCGACTTAATGAACCACGAAGTAGTTAGGTTGTGGAATCAGTGAATTCATTCGAAAGACAAAAATAACCAAACAACTGGCGAGGGTAAAATGTTTGTGCTTTATTAAAACTAAAAGTTGATATAGCACTTAAGAAAAATAGTAACACCTGGCAAACTGACAACGGAGTTTAAAGATAAATATACATTTGATGTGTACTTTTTGAGAGCTATTGGAAAATCTGCCGAGGAGAAAAAGAATGTTCGCGCCGGAATAAAGTAGCGGGGATTGGTGTGCTGTTGGGGGTGAACAAATGACTAAGTTAAAATTAAACTTTTTTCATTGGTTCTGGAAGATTTCAGGGAATTAAGAGAAATTAAGGAATTTTTCGGACGATGATCGCCATTTTTTTTCGTTTTTATTAATTAAATTACACATTTCTTATCTAAAATTACAAACACTATTAAGAAACTTTTATCGAAATGTATGTTAACTTTCGTCAAGATAAAGTATCGTTGTAGAAGCCAGTTTATGGTACATATCATACTTTATTGATTTAATTTTCTACTTTAGTTCAAATTTAAAAGTAATTTTAAATTAAATATAGTTTTAATTCAAACAAATTAAATTAAATAATAATTAAATTAAATATAGTTTTAATTTAAAATTGAAATTACAGTTTTAATTGAAAATAGTCATTGCAGGTCCGTAAATCTAGCGTTAAAGGGTGATTATAATTGTACACCGCAGAAATTTATTTACAATGGAATTATACGGCATCGAAAGTTTGCAACGTTGCACTAAAGTGAAACGAAAAACTTGTAATTAACAAAAACCGGGGAACGCGAAACGTTTCCGATTACTTTTACCGGTAACGAGATATGCAATTCGTGTTCAGTGAAATCCAATAATTTCATAAAACACGAAACAGTACGCTTACTTTGCGAATCATATTCGCAACACGATTCAACGAAGGATTAATATTTTTCGCGACCGATTCGGTTCGCGCGTTCATATTACTCGACTAAACCGTACATTTTCGGAATAACGTTTCCGTTAAAACGTCCGCGAAACTGTATAAAACGAATTCGGGCTGAAAATCTGGCATTCGTCGTCCGAAAGATGGCACTCGAGAATTTCGAACGAGCAATTTAAAATAAGAAACGTGCGAATCGGTCATTTATCCCGTTCGTGCAATTAGCGTTAAAATATTTCAAATCGTCCACCTGAATCATTCCTGAACGTTTGATGACCGGAAAAGCCATAATTAATTTGACGAAAGTTGGAAGGATCCACATTTCAACCATGAAAGTTGAAAATTCCTCCAAACACTGCATTTTAACTTTATTCCAGAGTATTTACATAAGAGACATCATATTATGCACCCAGTTAGCGATTCGTGCCCAAAAATGGCGTTCGTTGTCCGAAAAATGGCGCTCGATAAACTCGAACTCGTGATTTAACCCTTTGCGCACCAAAGTATTTTTACCGGCAACGGATAACAATTCTAAAACCTCTTAGTTGAAAAGTTTGATGAATTCTTCTGAAACTATTATGTCCTTAATATTGTAGGATTTTTAGGCGGTGGTAAATGAAGATAGTGTTTCTCGAATTAAATTAGACTAAGTAATATATTTTAGCAACAAAATGTTCAACAACTAATACACGTAACGCAACAACGCAAATACTCTATACAAAACGACGCCAATAAATACTACGCAACGACGCAAGACTTCTGCACTACGCAACGACTCTAACTACAATCCTCCTCGCAACGACTCCGTTTTCTCAACTGACCCTCGACTTTTTACTCTCCCCCGACTTCTCACCCCTACTTTCTCTTTTCAAGTGGGCCTTTTCCGAGCCCACGGAAACTCCGTTGCACGACGGAAGAAACGCAAGCCTTCTCCGAAAACAAGCCTGCGAATCTCCCCTCGTAGCCGCGACCGTGCCATAAAACTATACTAACCTACATGCTAACATCTAAGTATTTTCCTATCCTACAATATTAATTGTAACAATGAGCTGTTTCATTATGTTTATACATCATATGTGCAACGCTAAATTTAGCTAAAAAAAAACCTATTCGAAATTGCTGTATTAACACGTTGAGTGCCACAATGAGGCAGTTGAAAATTTTACTACGTAGCACTTTTATGATTAATAAATCTTACCAAATATGTTCACAGTATTCTGTTTTATTTATTGTTCGTAGTTCCAAGTAACTAATACAAGTATTTTCAATTAGGTAACTGAACAAATTCTTAATAACATGGATGATTGATTAGCACGGGATTTGAAGCGTCACCCATATATGGATGACGCGGCAGACAAAGTGTTAAACAATACAGGGTGTCCCAAAACGAACGAAACATCCAGGGGTCATTCTGAACGATTTTTTCCTTTGCAAAAACGTCGAGCGAGGCTTCATTTTTAAATTATTAAGGAAAAACACCGTCCAATCAGAGCGCGAGAATCTCGCGCGCTCGGAGGCAGTCGTAGTGGTCGGCTTACATGGTTAGGAGCGAACACGATCAACCGTGCGTCCAATCAGAGCGCGAGAATCTCGCGCGCTCAGAGGCAGTCGTACTGGTCGGCGCACGGTTGACCGTGTTCGCTCTTGACCATGTAAGTCGACCACTACGACTGCCTCCGAGCGCGCGAGATTCTCGCGCTCTGATTGGACGCACGGTTGATCGTGTTCGCTCCTAACCATGTAAGCCGACCACTACGACTGCCTCCGAGCGCGCGAGATTCTCGCGCTCTGATTGGACGGTGTTTTTCCTTAATAGTTTGAAAATGAAGCCTCGTTCGACATTTTTGCAAAGGAAAAAGTTGTTAAGAATGACCCCAGCTACCTCCCATTTCCGGATGTTTCGTTCATTTTGGGACACCCTGTATAGTGAGCGTGAGTTACAAGAGTGAGTTACAAAAAATGTAGTGACTGTGAGATTCATTCAAATGAATGAATCGGTCACTTGTCCCGTTCGATTAGCATTAAAGTATTTGTTATCGATCAGCTGGATCATCCGCGAACGCTCGATAACCAGAAAATAGATAATTAATTTAACGGAAGTTGGAACGATCAAGATTTCAACCGTGGAAGTCGAAAACTCCTCGAATCCCCGCGGTTCAACTTCTTTTCGGAGCGTTTTCAGGAAAGATGGCACCGATTCCACGGTATTTACCCAGGCAAAGTCAGCAAAACTCGGAAAAAGTTTCTATAGCCACTCCTCGGGCTTCGTTTCTTTCCGACTGCATCCGCGACTCTCCGCAGGTATAGCGTTCGCATCGATAACAACGCGGAAGAAGAAAAAAGGAAATGGCGAACCCGATTTCCGTTAACTAACGATGTATAAAAACATTTATTACAACCGTTGAAAATCGTGACGATTTTTACGCACATCGTATAATTTATTGTTAATATAGTATCGTATATCGTATAATATAGTTATTGTTAACGTGAATAATAATCGCATCCCTCATTATTTCTCGGACGACTTGCACACGTGGGATCAAGCACGATAAAATTTATTATTCCGACATTCTTACGTGTATTATGCTAATTTGTGCTCGATACTTCTTGAACTACGAAGAGCACACACCAAATATAAAAGTAGTCAAAAACATTCTTGTGAAGAATATCTTTAGAAAGTATGATCGAAAGCTTATTGTTTACGCGAAAAATAATTGCAACCTTAATCGTTACATTCTTTGAACCTAACTCGAATGTATGGGATCGAACATTGTAAAATTTTTTGATCGAATGTTCTTACACACACTGTGCTTGATTATAACCTTAACCCTGTTACCCTTTTTTAACTTGAATCTAAGTCGAATATATGGGATAAACCATTGTAAAATTTTGGAATAAAATATTCTTACACGCACTGTGCTTAATTTTAACTTTAACCCTGCTAGCCTTTTTTAACATGAATCTAACTCGAATGTATGGGATCAAGCATAATAAAATTTTGTAATCCAAAGTTCTTACAGACACTGTGCTTAATTGTAACTTTAACCCTGTTACTTTTTCTTACCTTGAACCTAATTCGAATGTATGGGATCAAACATTGTAAAATTTTGTGATCAAATATTCTTGCACGCACTGTGCTTAATTTTAACTTTAACCCCGTTACCCTTTTTTAACATGAATCTAACTCGAATGTATGGGATAAACCATTGTAAAATTTTGTAATAAAATATTCTTACACGCACTGTGCTTAATTTTAACATTAACCCCGTTACCCTTTTTTAACTTGAACCTAACACGAAGTACAAGGGGAATGTATCAATATAACGAGAGATCAAACTAGACAGATCAAAAAAATATGAAATGCGTTTATAAGGTAGCAATTAACGCAGGAACTAATTACATCCTTAGTTAGCAAGTGGTTCGAGGTACAGCATATGACATCGAGCAGTATAGAACGTATCTAAGGAGCAGCGTCATTGAGGATTCTCCTTTGGTGGCTGCGTTTCTTCGAAGCCCCAGGAAGCGGAGGCAGGAAACAATTTCATCGACGCCGTTCCCGTTAATCAGCACTTTGGCTGAGCAAACGCTGATGAAAAATCCTCATAGTAACAGCGGCAGTCTTCCTCTCCCTTTCGTAGCTTGTCTCCAGCTTGCTCCTGTCGGTCGAACAATATCCTTTCTTCGCGACGACGTAGAAAATCGAAAAGTCGGCTCCGAGACGAGCGAAAGAAAAGACCGAACGAGAGGTAAAAAGGAGACGTTCCCATTCAGCCGTAGCTTAACAATCTATCCTTTCAGAACGACAGCACATCCTCCTTTCACCCTCTTCTTGGTCGTCTTCCTCTTCGTCGTCTTCTCCGTCCTCTTCGTCTTCGAATCCTTCGAAACCCGCTGTCGTTTCTTACTGCCCCTCCAGCTGTCTCCCTAAACGTCCTCCACCCACGCCACCCTTTCCTTCTCTCCATTTCCTGCTCTCTATCTGCTTCTTCTCCTTCTTTTATCCCCTTTTTTTACACGCTCCGGGACCGGTCCCGATCGATCGGGGAAGGGTTAAGCGTGCGGGGAATAAGGATCTGCCCACGTTTCCTCCTAACGGACTCGTTTCCTGAGAATTAGCCAGCTCCGAAAGGGATAACCACCCTGATGAGTTTCGGGGCTCGAATCTTTTGGCCAACTTGCGATTTCCAGCGTCCATCGACCGACGAGTGGCTGCTTATGGTTGGTCGGTGATGCGATCGCGATGGAACCCATGTACGACATCAATTATTTATTTGAATGTTGGGAAATCCCGAGCTGACCCACGTTAACTCTCTTAGCGGTTATTCGGGAAAACGCTCATAAAAACTGAACTGAGAATGATGTTTAAAAAATTCAGGGTACCACGTAGTACGAAAAAAAGGGAGAATAATGCGATGCCAATTGAATTTTAACGTATGTTAAACATCGTACGAGGAACATCGGTATGAAACACGATGCCGAACGTACGAAATACGTGTCACGTGTGTGACATATACATGTATGTATTATAGGTACATAAAAACATGCATACATTCGATCGCAACTTTGTGTCAAAATTAAATGAACCGGTGAAACATCCTTGAAAAATTTAAGATTTTGAAGGAAAGAGAATTTATAATTTTATTTATGTAACTTAAAGTGATAGTAGAATTCTGCAATATTAATTGGTAAAATGTGTGGACAAGATGCATGTGTGTGAATTAAGATGCGTGAAATACGGCGCATAGAAATAACGGCGCGCGAAAGTACGATGCATGGAATTATAACGCGCTAAATTACGGCGTATGGAGTTACAACGCGTGGAATTACGGTACGTAGAAATTACGGGGGTATGGAGTTACATCGCGTGGAATTACGATGCGTAGAAATTACAGTAAGTAGAATTACAACGTGTGAAATTACGTCGTGTAGGAATTGCAACGCGTGAAATTATGGTGCGTGGAATTACGTCGCGTGCAATTACAAGGCGCTAAATTACGGCGTATGGAGTTACAACGCGTGGAATTACGGTGCGTAGAAATTACAGTAAGTAGAATTACAACGTGTGAAATTACGTCGCGTAGAAATTGCAACGCGTGAAATTATGCTGCGTGGAATTACGACGCGTGCAATTACAAGGCGCTAAATTACGGCGTATGGAGTTACAACGCGTGGAATTACGGTACGTAGAAATTACGGGGGCATGGAATTACATCGCGTGGAATTACGATGCGTAGAAATTACAGTAAGGAGAATTACAACGTGTGAAATTACGTCACGTAGAAATTGCAACGCGTGAAATTATGGTGCGTGGAATTACGACGCGAGCAATTACAAGGCGCTAAATTACGGCGTATGGAGTTATAACTCGTGGAATTACGGTGCGTAGAAATTACGGGGGTATGGAGTTACATCGCGTGGAATTACGATGCGTAGAAATTATAGTAAGGAGAATTACAACGTGTGAAATTCCGTCGCGTAGAAATTGCAACGCGTGAAATTATGGTGCGTGGAATTACGACGCGAGCAATTACAAGGCGCTAAATTACGGCGTATGGAGTTACAACGCGTGGAATTACGGTGCGTAGAAATTATAGTAAGGAGAATTACAACGTGTGAAATTCCGTCGCGTAGAAATTGCAACGCGTGAAATTATGGTGCGTGGAATTACGTCGCGTGCAATTACAAGGCGCTAAATTACGGCGTATGGAGTTACAACGCGTAGAATTACGGTGCGTAGAAATTACAGTGTATGGAATTTGTAAAGTGAAAAAAATTCGGCCGAATTTACTACAAAAAATTTCGAATTTCTATTTGCAACATCGCCGCCGCGATTTATCGACATCGCGCGACTAACTCGATGAAAATTTCACAGCCATAAATTGATTTCGATTAAACGCGCAAAAGTGGCCCCTTTTATTCGTTCGACGTCGCTGTTGTCTGCCACACCGAGACTAATTCGCGACCGTGTGTTTCAATTATTAACAACGAAATTCCTGTTGATCGAGCATCAAGCAGACAGTTTTTTTTCGTGCGATGAAAATGAATTTCCGTCGGCGAACGAAATCCGTGGAACCTCGGGCGAGCAAAAGGGCGCGACGAATCGCTGCAGCGAATTTATGGTCGCGGATCATAAACAAAAATTAATCCCGTTGTCTATGCTGAACAATAAACAATGTCGCCGAGGCCGAAAGTGGTTCGCGCGAATTTTACAAACGCCGTGGCGGAAATACTAATCGTAAATCAGGACAACGTGCCGCGGCGAGGGCTGCAAAAATTGTTAACCGTCTCGGAAATGAAGTTATTACCGGGAGTCGAGAATAAATTGCTTGAAAATCTCAGATCAGCTCATGCGATACAATTGTTTACTGATTACTGATACGTAACGATGTACGATGACGGACGATGATGTGTAATCATGTAGAACGAAGAAGAATAGGGTAGAAATTGCAAGCAATGTTGCAGGATGATGCAGAATGATGTAGAATTAGGTAGAACGGGATAGAATCAATCACATAGACATAGAATGATTTTATGTGCACTGTATAGTACACTATGTAAAATATAAAGTGCACTTAATGTACACTGTAAAGTATATACACTTTAATGGAAAATTTAAAGTAAACTTAATGTACATTATAAAGTACACTTCAATGTAAAATATAAAGTACACCCAATGTATACTGTAAAATATACGTAATGTACACCATAAAGTGCACTTCAATATAAAATTTAAGGTGAACTTAATGTAAACTTCAAAGTACATCAACGTAAAATTTAAAGTACACTTAATGTACACTGTAAAGTATATACACTTTAATGTAAAATTTAAAGTAAACTTAATGTACATTATAAAGTACACTTCAATGTAAAATATAAAGTACACCCAATGTATACTGTAAAATATACGTAATGTACACCATAAAGTGCACTTTAATATAAAATTTAAGGTAAACTTAATGTAAACTTCAAAGTACATCAATGTAAAATTTAAAGTACACTTAATGTACACTGTAAAGTATATACACTTTAATGTAAAATTTAAAGTAAACTTAATGTACATTATAAAGTACACTTCAATGTAAAATATAAAGTACACCCAATGTATACTGTAAAATATACGTAATGTACACCATAAAGTGCACTTTAATATAAAATTTAAGGTAAACTTAATGTAAACTTCAAAGTACATCAACGTAAAATTTAAAGTACACTTAATGTACACTCTAAAGCACACTTGAATGTAAGATTTAAAATACAAATATTTATCTCGCAAACAAAATAGAATCGTATCACATCGTACACCGATTAGTATTTAAGATGTCTCTTTTCTGTTCAACGATACTATGTAACACCCAGAAGCAGAAAAGTCTAACTATCCGCGAATTCGTGCAGAAAATGGCGGCACGACAGAGCGTCAAAAATGTCGGATATCGGTGAAAATCCATGCTGGAGCAACAGTTCCGGTTTAACTTGACGGTATAAAATTTCCGGTAATTGCAGGCATTGAAATATGCATTAGAACACGCGGACGGCGGTGCAAGAATAACGTCCTAGCCGTTTCGTTGTTATCTTATCGGGCAGCTTCGAAACGGTAACCATCCACGATCGCAACGAGCGAGAAGCTCGCCAATAAAACGCCCGACCGACGCGACGGCGAGAGCTCGATTATCGGGGGATATCCTGTCGGGATAATTGAATCTCCCGGTTAATGGTACGGTTCCTTCGTGGTGGTCGACGATCCTGAAATATGTTGGAAACTCGAGGAACTCGGAAAACGTTTCCTTAACCCTCCGCTAGCCGAGGTGGAGTCCCCGATTCTTGTTCTCTCGTTTCCCTTTATTCGATCTACTCGCAAACAATAAGTATGCTTGGTCGCTCGTTGTGGCGAGAGTTCGGTGCTTCGTTGACTCGTTTGTCTTTGGTGTATGTTTCGTTTGGTGATTGTCCTTTGAGGAGTTTGAGAATTTCAGGTTTCGAGATTTTGACAACTTGGAAATTTCAGAGCATAAGAGTTTGAACATTTAGGAACTTCGTAATTGAAGGATTTTTCAGTTTGAGGATTTGACAAGTCGAACGTTGCGAAAGTTGAGAACTTGAGATATTGAGAGTTTGAGGAGTTGAGCTTTTGATGGTTTGAGGCTTTGAGGACACGAGCTTTGAGTGTTTGAAGATTTGAAAATTTGAGGATTTGAGAATTTGAGAATTTGAGAATTTGAGAATTTGAGAATTTGAGAATTTGAGAATTTGAGAATTTGAGAATTTGTGAATTTGAGGATTTCAGGATTTGAAGATTTGAGAATTTGAAGATTTGAAAATTTGAGGATTTCAGAATTTGAAGATTTGAAACTTTGAGGATTTGAAAATTTGAAGATTTGAAAATTTAGGCATATGAGGACTTGAAGATTTGAGGATTTGAGGATTTGAGGATTGGGGATTTGGTAACGTGAGATTTTGAAAACTTGAAAACCTGAGAACTTGCAAATTCAGAACTTGAGAACTTGAAAATTCAGAACTTGAGAACTTGAGAACTTGAAAATTCAGAACTTGAGAACTTGACAGCTTGGGAACTTGAGAACTTGAGAACTTGAGAACTTGAAAACTTGAAAACTTGAAAACTTGAACTGGAAAACTTGAGAACTGGAGAACACGAGAATCTCAGAATTAAAAAATTTAAAAGTGTAAGTACTTGGCAAATAGCGAATTTGATAACTTAAATATTCCCCTAATAAACTGTACTTCGTACAAAGTAAATTCGTCATTATACCTAAATAATACAACACCGACATCCCAAATCCGACACACCCCTGTTCACTAATTCTTTCAACTCCTGAAGGACCCTTCAATTCGAATAATACACGCAAAGAAAACTGTCAACACCCGATAATATCCGGACAATAACGACCCCTGTACGTCCTAACAACCCCATAGTCTAGTTTGGTTACGCGTAATCACGAATGATTTCAATTCGAAACAATGAAATAATTTCCGTATAATTCGAGGGCTCATAACGGGCCGTCGTTTTAATTGCGGAATCTTTGCGTCTCGCCTTTCTTTTCAGACCGACTGGAACAATGAAACCACTGGCTTTCGAACTTCATCCCCGTGAAAACGGAAAACAAAGGCTTCGTCTGAGCCTGGTGCACGTTTTGAAGGCCAAACGAGTAACAACTAACGTTTCGACCGTTTATGAGCCACGCGATCTTCGGAGCGTGTGTGTTTGCTCTTCAGAGAAGCTGCTTGAACGATAATCGACAAAGGAATCGACCATTTTAACGCGACGACCATGAAAAAAGAGAGAGACTTACGAGTATTTATCATCATAGACACTCTCGTTGCTCAAAGGAAAAGAACGAGTGCCTCTCTGTACTTTCCGTCCTTTTGAACGGTATTTCAAGCACAATTAAATTCTAACGCGTTTTCTGCCATTGTGCATTTAGGTTGGTTAAATAAGTAACATAAAAATATGTGGTTTATTGTTTGTTATTTGACAGATCAATCTGGAAGTGCATGTCAAGGAGGTACATATTGTGAAATCGATTATTAATTTTGCTTTCGAGTTTGATTTGTTATTGGATGTTATGTATATTAATATTTTGTGATGTGTCGAGATGTGCGTGTTCTTACCACGCGTGGAGATACGATGGGAGAAATTATGGCTCGCGAAGATATGCCGTGAGAAATTGAGGAACGTTGAATTACCGTACGTAGAAATGGTTGACGGGGGAACATGGAGTGTGAAAATACGGAGCGCCGAATTTTACTGCTTGGAAATAGGAGGCACGAAATTATAGAGCGTGGAATTAAGATGCGTTAAATATGGTGCGCGTAAATTACGGGGGTATGGAGTTACATCGCGTGGAATTACGATACGTAGAAATTACAGTAAAGAAAATTACAACGTCGGAAATTACGTCGCGTGATATTATGGTGGATGGAATTACGACGCCTGCAATTACGATACGTGAAATTACGGTGCGTGTAGTTACGACGTGTGGAAATTACGGCGTATGGAGTTCCATCGCGTAGAAGTACAATGCGTAGAAATGACAGTAAGTAGAATTACAACGTGTGAAATTACGACGCGTGAAATTATAGTGCGTGGAATTACGACGCCTGCAATTACGACGCGTGAAATTACGGTGCGTGGAGTTACGACGTGTGAAATTACGGTGCGTGGAAATTACGGCGTATGGAGTTCCATCGCGTGGAAGTCCAGTGCGTAGAAATGACAGTAAGTAGAATTACAACGTGTGAAATTACGACGCGTGAAATTATAGTGCGTGGAATTACGACGCCTGCAATTACGATGCGTGAAATTACGGTGCGTGCAGTTACGACGTGTGGAATCGCAACGCATGGGATTGTTCTACATTTTTAACCGTAATTCTATTTTTATACATACATACATTAATCGCAACTTTTCTCGCAATATGCTATAGAATATTTCAAATTGAAAATTAATGACCATTTAACATTTATAATTGTAATAAATTTTACCTTACATTTTTAACTCTAATTCTATTTTTATACTTTATCCTACAATTTCTCAGGATAACATACACACACAAAATATTTCGTCCAGTCCAAGATAATCTTGCAAAATAATCATAAATTGCTCCACAACCCCGGCGCGTGCTCAATAAGCGAACACGCTGGCAAAACTAAAAATCTGGACGATCAAGGTATTCTGCCGAAATATTTTCGAGTCGATGGTGAACCAACCCCCATCGTAGGCACCAAAAACGTATAGATCGGTGGTTTCTCATTTGGCAGGGTGTATCCGTCCGCCTACGGATTCAGCAATCGCATAATCTCTCGAATCGAACGTGGCGAACAAAGGGTAGCCCTAATCATTGATTTTCACGGTTCCAGAACGGCAGAAAATCGTTTACGAGCGAATCATATCTAAACACAACACAATGGGTATATCATCAACAATAGACCGTATTGTTTCCTCCGTCATCATCCGTTCCCCTGCCTTGCGATTCCATCATTGGAACTCTGGATACCGAAACACAAAGGGCATTTCCAATCACCGATACGCTGTTCGCGTCTTTCACCTCCCCTGTTTATCGTCTCTGCTTTTTCTTCTCGTTCTTCTTGCTTCGCGTCCTTTTTTTTCGCGTTCTCAGCTGACGCGAGATTCGCAACCCCCCCGAACGATCGTCGGATAATCTCCGCTGACGTCGAGGGTGAAAGTATTATACTTCGATGACGGCGACGGTCCCGGATGCAGAATGATTCTGCGCGTGTCTTCGCTTTCTCGCGAGACATTTTGAGCAAAAATCGACGGAACGTGGGCGAAAGACTCGATATACAGTCATGGACAAAAAATTAAGTGGACATTGCAGAAATGTAAAAAATTTTTTGTTTTGTTACAATGTTTTAAATAAATTTTAAATTTAGAACATGAAATGCTTTTATAGACTTGAAAAAACATTTATTTAATGTATATAATTGTGCAATAAAGTTTTCATTTATAGGCATTGTTAGTAAAATTAAATTAACCTTTTGTTATTTATGATACCTGTCCACTTAATTTTGTCTACGACTGTAGATATTTTATTTTCATTGCAGGAGCTGTTGCGGGGTGCAACACGCTCATGAAGTGATGGAGTGCGGTTCGTGAAAGAAAAGTTGATTTCTTTATTTTGTATACTCGCTGTTTGATATTTTTGCATTTTCATTATATACATGTATTTTGTGTTTGATATTTTAATACGTACTCAGTAATTTTTATTTTATCTATTTAAAAATTTGACATTTTTTATATATGACCGTTAATGTTGAAAATTTAATATTTTTGGTATATATCTACTTGAAAACATGATCTTTTTATTATATGTACTTAAAAGCTTGATCTATTTATTATATATCTACTTTAAAAATTGGTGAGTTTATTATACATTTAGTTTAAAAATTGGTGTGTTTAGTATATGTCTACTTTAAACATTAATATTTTTATTATACGTCCACTTTAAAAATTGTCATTATACATCCACCACAAAGTCTCATCTTGTCAATAATATAAAATTTGAAGAAGCTGTATATATGATTCAGTTGCTGTTAAAATAACGATATCTAAATCAAATGAAAGTTAAAGTGCAGCTCAACTGCAACATTTAATTCTGATAATTATATGTTGGATGCAGATAGCCGACGTAATTACAATTAATTAATGTATCAGCGAGGGTGATGTTATAATACAACAACGAGGGTATTATTATTACACGAGCGAAGTTCACATTTCGAACCTAATGAATATATCGTCGACACAAAAATCAAATTCGACCCCGTATTCGAAATATTCCTCGAACGGCTCAAACAATTACCGTTGTTGCATATAGCACACTGCGATTAAGTGAAAACAGCCAGGTTTAATAACGGCGATAAAAACTTTCGATGTCGTTGACGGGTCCCCAGAGACCGGTCTCGCTTGTTACCGAAATAACTGTTCCCCGACAAAATATTTCTCTCGGTCGCGGGATTTATCGAGGTGGGAAAAAAGCTGCGCCGCTTCTTCGCGGAAACGGAAACGCGCGAATCCTCTTCATCCCCCTTAAACCGAACGACCCGTGTTTCCTCGTAAAAATGTCGCTCGCCACGGAACCCTTCTATGAATATCACGCCACGCGAAAATTTACGCGCTATTCGTTGGCGCGACGAAATTTTTAATGAATTTGATCCTTTCGTTAAAAAGCGGACGAACGGAAACGCACCAACAACGAGGTTACGCGCTTTCGAGATTTACTGGCGCGACAATTCTGCCGAGTATGCTATTGTGAACGGCGAAAGAAACGATTGTATTGTTGATCGTGCTATCGTGGAAAGGGTAGAACAATTTATGAGGTTCGAGAGAATGTTACGGAATAATTTTATTGGTATTTGCATGCGGCGTGATTTCACGCGTTGCAATTCGAAGCTTCGTAATTTCACGCGTCGCATTCGCACGTCCGGTAATTTCACGCGTCGCATTCTCACGTCCGCTAATTTCACGCGTGGCATTCTCACGTCCTCTAATTTCACGAGTCGTATTTCCACGTCCGCTAATTTGACGCGTCGCATTTTCACGTCCGCTAATTTGACGCGTCGCAATCTCACGTCCGCTAATTTCACGCGTGGCATTTTCACGTCTCCTAATTTCACCCGTCACATTCTCACGTCCGCTAATTTCACCCGTCACATTCTCACGTCCCCTAATATTCACGCGTCGTATTCTCACGTCCGCTAATTTGACGCGTCGCATTTTCACGTCCGCTAATTTGACGCGTCGCATTCTCACGTCCGCTAATTTCACGCGTGGCATTTTCACGTCTCCTAATTTCACCCGTCGCATTCTCACGTCTGCTAATTTCACGCGCCGCAATCTCACGTCCCCTAATTTCACGCGTCGTATTCTTACGTCCGCTAATTTTACGCATCGCAATCTCACGTCCCCTAATTTCACGCGTCGCATTTTCACGTCCGCTAATTTCACGCGTGGCATTTTCACGTCTCCTAATTTCACCCGTCGCATTCTCACGTCCCCTAATTTCACGCGCCGTAATCTCACGTCCCCTAATTTCACGCGTCGTATTCTCACGTCCGCTAATTCCACGCGTCGTGTTTCCGCGCGTTGTACTTCCACAACTCGTATTCTCACATTGTCTATATTCTCACGTTGGAGTTCTATACGTCGAAATTCCACGTTCATCGTTTTCGTACGTTGAATTTCCACACACCGTAGTTCCACGCATCATATTTCCACCCACCGAAATTCAACACGAGGTAATTCCGCGGGTTATATTTCGACACGCCACAATTCTACGTGCCATAAATCGACTAATCTCTATTATACCGCGTCCGGTCACATGCACCTAGTTTAACTGCTGCCGCTATATATGCTATAATAAAACAATAAGTAAGTCGAATTAAGTCATAATAAAAAAATAAGAAAGTCAAGTTAAATGATAATATAGAAATAAGTAGGTCGAGTTAAGCAATAATAAAAAAATAACGAAATCGAGTTAAGTGATAATAAAAAAATAAGTAAGTGAAGTTAAGTGATAATAAAAGAATAAGTTAGTCAACTTATATTACATATAATTTCCAAAAAAATTCATCAAACTCTTCAACTAAAAAGTTTCACACTTGTGAACAGTAAAAATGTATTCGTTCCTAACCGTAGCATACACCCCCAAATTATCAAACAACCCCCACAAAGAAATCGTGCGAGCAATTTCGCATAACCTACGACTCTATATCCTGTCAAAAATAAAACAAGCAGCGTATCACGAAACTGTTTAACTCCATACAAATCGAATTACAGACATTTAACCACTTAACTGTGGCGCTCCCTTTTGTAAGTATACTCGTCAATCACAGAATAAATGTCGCTGTTAAAATATTGGATCAAACAGATGTGTCTATTTTATAAAATAGACAATTTTATTACTAATATTGACTTATTTGGTGAACCAGTTAGCTGTGATTGAGGAGTATACCCGTCGTGACAAAAAATCCTGCCACATCCCTATGACGGATATAGTCGTCAAACACACTTAACTGGTTAAAAATCATTCGATGTGTCTGGCGTCGGTCCGCCGTACAGAGGCGTATTTCATTCGATCGAACAGGGGTAGGATCGCATTAAATCGTCCGAGTGGCTTGTTCGTCTCTCGTTACGGGTCTCGGTCTCGTTTCACCCCCGTCTAGCAACCCCTCCCGATAAATAGGCGAGGCTATATCGTTGTCCGGGGCCACGGGATCCCCCAAGGGCAATCATAAGGTGTTTATATCTCGTTACGCGGCACAAGGGATGTTTGTAGGTAGCTAATCGTTGCCGCATTGGGAGTATCGAGATCCGAGGGTGCATAGGGTATTTAGATGGTTATCCCTACGCCCTGCGAAACGGCTATTTATCGTCGCTGGATTGCTGTACTATGGATTAGGCCCTTCGCGGTTCTGTATCGGAATATCTCGACGACGAGCCACTACGATTCGTGTAATCGCGTTGTAAATCGACCACGGGACCCGTCCGCCCTTTGTTCGCGTGATTTGCGACCGGTTTCCGCGTTCTTTGTGCCGAACACCCCACTGAAATTTAGCTTAACCCCTTAACTCTTTGCGCCACAGGATTCCAGATAATAAAATGGACCGGTGTTGCACAGAAATTTTATGCTATTTTGAGCGAAACTAAATTGATACGGGACAAAATCTGGAACACAACAAAATACGCAACATATTACAAAACTACATTTACATTTACTAAACAATTATATTTTAATAAGCAATTTCTACCTGCAATTTGACCCCTTGACATACAATTTATTTTTCTGTTGCGTCAATCAGAATTAACTATTACAGCTACAGTATCCTTGATTACGCAAATTATAATTGTGTATCAACTAATACATGTATGTGTATCAAAATTTCAATAAGTTTTATTACATTCAAGCAGCTAGTGCGTCACGAGTCAAACTCGTCAAAGTATAATGTAAACTTTCGTCGAAATAAAGGATCGCCAGATTCAGTTATCGTTTGTGGTTCTAAAATGATACAAGCAACATTCGCCGCAAGCTTGTTGAGTTTATAAGCTTGTCATTAATAATTAAATCGATAATGTTATCTCGGCTCTTGCCGAAAGCGGATCGAACGGGTCCAATCGGAATTTTAAATCGTCCTAGCGTTGAATGTTTGCCCGAAAAGCTTTCAGCCTTAAATAATTCATCGCATGACCACGGCTCGTTAAAAAGGAAGCTCTTTATGTCCAACTACGTGTCCGATCAAAAGACTGCTTGCGAAACAAACAATAAAAAAACGGTGAGAAAAGCACCGCTCTTCCGTCATCGTTTTTCGAATCATCGTCAGGAAATTTCGTTGAAAATCCGAACGTCAAAAGAATTGGAAAAAATCCGAAAGGCAGGTAAAATTCTACCCTGATCTATCGATACGAAGTCAAAACGTTCGATCAAAAGGCTGTCTCAAATTATTCGTTTTGCGACATGAAAATGGAGGCTCTTTATGTGTAACGACCTGTTCGACGCAAACAAAAAGCAAGAGAAAAAAATGTATAAATTCCTTTCACTCTCCCGTCAGATTTTTCAAATAATCGTCAGCGAATTTCGCTAAAGTCGAACGTTTGATCAAAATGTTATCTAAAATTATTCAATCATTGTTTGTTACTTAATCAGTTATCTATGGTGTCTCCTTTTGTTAGTATACTCGTCAATCACACAATAAGTGTCGCTGTTCAACTATTGTATCAAACAGATGTGTCTATTTTATAAGATTGACAATTTCATTACTAATATTTACTTATTTGATTAACCAGTTAGCTGTGATTGAGTATGCTCGACACAAAATGCTACCACTTCCCCGTGACGAGTATGTTCGTCGAATACAGTTAACTGGTTGAAGTAGTAGCTCTTTAGGTCTAACTACGTGTTGGATGAAAATAAAGCAAGAGAAAAAAATGTATAAATTCCTTTCACTCGCCCGTCACATTTTTCAAATAATCGTCAGCAAATTTCGCTAAAGTCGAACATTTGACAAAAATGCTGTCTAAAATTGTTCAATCATTGTTTGTTCCTTAATCAGTTATCTATGGTGCCCCCTTTTACTAGTATACTCGTCAATCACACAATAAGTGTCGCCGTTGAAACATTAGATCAAAAGGATGGGTCTCCTTCATAAAATTGATAATTTTATTACTAACATTTATTAGGTCGAGTCATAAGTAACTTCCGTTCTTTTGTCACATTTATTTCGCTCTCATTTAATAACGAAATTATATTAATTTATTACGTTGGGTCTGGGAAAAAGATCGTGGTGTTTTGTTCAGTAAAATTTTACTGTTTTCCTTATTGTGTGAAAATGATTTTATTTAAACCAAATATGCCACATAAACTTTCCACATCGAAATTTTACAAACCAATTTCTAACTGCCTGATCAGTATATTAGCCCTTCAGCATATACATTGTGTATTTTCTCGCTGTTCCCTTAGCACTATTGCCTTGCTTAAATTCCAAGAGCATTACATGACGAATATGCACTTTTTGATTCTCCATTTCAGAGATTAAGAAAAACAGTTTAACGTAACGTGCCATCACACAAAACAATTGACAAAGGATTAGCTGAATCTTCATATATACAGCGAACAAAAAAAATTCATTGTCCCAGTAACTCATAGCGGGTAGATACGAATAATAGACTCTACCTACAAGTTACTGATAACTCGACCTAATACTTATTTGGTTAACCAGTTAGCTATGATTGTATAGTATACCCGACACAAAATGCAGCCCCTTCCCCGTGACGAGTATGTTCGTCAACCACAGGTAACTGGTTAAAATAGATGCTCTATACGTGTAACTACGTGTTCGACAAAAACAAAAAGCAGGCAAAAGAAGTATAGAATTTCCATCCACTGTCCCATCAAATTTTGCAACCGATCGTCAGCGAATTTCGCTAGAAAAAAATTCGTGCAATCGAAAGGGGAGAGGTTGTAGAAAACGAAGAGTTCGAAGAAAACCAGAAGAGTAGATAAAATTCTGTGGAAAGATTCTGCCGTGTTCGATTGATACGAAGTCGAGCGTTTGACCGCGGCCATTGCCGGTGGATTTACGAGGGAGAAAGTTCGCAAATCTTAATAAACTCACCGATGCCGACCACTTCTTTTTCCTTCGGTGGAAGGAGTCGGTGGATGCGGTTCCTCGAACACGCGGGGGCGTAGGGGGGGTGGAATACCTATCGATTTCTCGCTATCGGGTGATCCGATATCCCGATAACACACGGTTCGAACGGCGTCGTTCGTCGGGTTGTTCTTCGACAACCTGCTCGAGAAGAGGACCGGAATATTGCTCGTGAAACCATTACGATTCGGACCATCGAGGTTAAAAATCTGCTGTGAACTTTTATTCGATGGCGCACCTATGACGACCAGGGTGAAAGACCTTTGTTACGGCGTAACAACAAAGAACAATATTTTCTGTTTTAAAATAGCATTGTATTAAACGTTTTACTGCATAACAATGAAGAAAAATATATTCTAGCTAAAATAGCATTTGTTAGGGGTAGTTTAAAAGTGTTGGGAATAAATAACTGCGCAAGTGCGAAATACGAATAAAAAGATTTAATTACAACAACAAAGTCGTGGACAAAATTAAGTGGACAGGTATCATAAATAACAAAAGGTTAATTTAATTTAACTAAGAATGCCTATAAATCAAAACTTTATTGCACAATTATATACATCAAATAAATGTTTTGTAAAGTCGATAAAAACATTTCACGTTCTAAATTTAAAGTTTATTTAAAACATTGTAGTAGAACAACAATTTTTTTACATCTCTGCAATGTCCACTTAATTTTGTCCATGAGTGTATGTATTTATGTATACACGCGGAATGACCGATACACGCGAGCTACTGTTCGAGACTGAGCGTTTTGAATTCGATATCAATGATCTGTGACGTTTTCGAAAAGGTGACATATCGTCAGCTCAGCGCAAAAACGAAAACAGTTGACAAACTTCGTTATCCTCAACAAAAAGAGCAGTCCCAACCAAAGTATTGCTAGTACCGTACTGCGCTGACAGCGAATAATGTTACTGAATATAATGGGAATGATAAATATTATAAGCTTAAAACGAAGAATTTCTTAAAAATCCAAAAGGTTTCAAAAGATCCAAATATTGTATTTGGAGATTTTACGGTCGTAAAATTACAAAGGTGATACTACATTCTCGAAGTCTAATTTCACGTGTTTTCAAATGGGGAAACATGAATATCGATGATATTTATGTATAGACTGAGTTGTTCGGCACGGTGATGTAACATGTCGAGATATAACACGGAGAAGTTTAATTAGTGGAAATGAAGAGCGTGAATATTTAACGCGTGTAATTAGGGAACGTGAGGATACGATACGTGGAAGTAGCATACATGGAGCTACAATGGAGTTGAAAGTCATCCATAATGAAATTCTACCGTAATTCATTCAACGAGCGCACCCAATGATCCGCAGTTCACTTCAAAAGACATGAAATATTGAAATTACGAAGGCACTGTTGCAAAACAAACATTCGAATGTCAGCGAAATTCTAGTCTGACATTCGAATGTTTTAAATGTCCTAAATTTTTTAATACTTCAGGAAATTCGAATACTTTAGAACATTTGAATACCTCCGAAAATTCGAGTACTTCGAACTACTCTAATACCTTGAAAAATTCGAATAACTCTAAAAATTCGAGTGCTTTGGAAAATACTAATACTTTGAAAAATTCGAATCCCTCCAAAAATTGGAGTGTTTTGGAAAATTCGAATACCTTGAAAAACTCGAACGCTTTGGAAAATTCAAATACCTCTGAAAATTCGAGTACTAAGAAAAATTCCAATACGTTAAAAAATTTGAATGCCTCTAAAAATTCGTGTGCTATGGACAATTCTAATACCCTAAAAATTCGAATGCCTCGAAAAATTTGAGTGTTTTGGAAAATTCTAATACCCCTGAAGATTCAAATACTTCTAAAAATTCGAATGCTTTGAAAAATTAAAATACTTTAAAAAAATTTGGATACCTCATAGAATTCGAGTTGTACAGAAAATTCGCATCCCCCTGAAAATTCGAATACTTTTGAAAGTTTGAGTACTTCAAATAATTCAAGCCCTCGAATTATCCACATTCCCTAACGGTACTCGAATAATTCCAATATTCGAAAGTTGTATCAAGTACCTCGTCATGACCATAAAATAGTAGAAAAATATTAAAAACAAGTAGGATAATCGCCCGAATCGAGATGACAATTTCCATCAATTATATCAGAAATGACAAAAAAAAAAAAATCGTAGACGCGCATTCGAATAGCCGGTTGATGTCGTAGCCGTTGTGCGCGTTTCCTGTCGGTGTCCCCGGGTGTGCACCGGATACCCGGTTAAATACTGGCGCGTACGGTGCATTCATTTGCCACGTCGTCGAACGAAAGTACCACGATCGTGAAACACGTAGCGGGTCACACGCGTCCGGTCCCGTGTGCGGGCTACAACGACAAAGGGGCAAGGCTCGTCGGTTTGCGTGCACCACCGGCCAACGAGAAATCGTCCGAGCGGAATACACTCGAGCGAGATGCACGCGTTTCCATCGTAATTCAGCGAGAATGGCCCAGCCATCAAACGCGACGATACACTCTGCGGGTTGCCGGTGCTGCACTCCATACAACGCCGACGCGAAACAACCGGTTGCTTTGTACCTGCGTCGATAGCATGCCAAATTTCCGAACGGTCCTTGCGAACTATCGGTCACATTCTCCCCGTTAATGTTACATTGTTTCGAAAAAAATTTATTGCGTTAAAACTAATTGCGGGGAAGTACGGCGCGTGGAGATATGGAACGTGGAGTTATTACGCGTGGAAATAGGATGAGTGGTAGTGCAACGGGTGTAAGGTTAGTTAGTGAAAATACAGCGCGTGAAAAGTCAACTGTTGGAATTAGGAAATGTCACAATATTACAAGCAGAAATGCTGCACGTAGAAATTCAACGTGTGGAATTAGGAGACATGGAAATGTCGGCCACGCGTGACGATCTAACGTGTAGAAATAAAGTGCGTGGAGATAGAGAGCGTGGAGTTATTACGCGTGGAACTGCGATGAGTGGAAGTGCGACGCTTAAAGGGCTATTAGTGAAAATACAGTGCGTGAAAATTGGACTGTTGGAATTAGGGGACGTGAAAATATAACGCGAGGAAATACAGCGTGTGGAGATCCAGCGTGTAGAAGTAAAATGCGTTGTAACTCAACGCGAGGAAATACAGTGCGTGGAGATAGAGAGCGTGGAGTTATAGTACGTGGGACTACGATGAGTGGTAGTGCGACGTGTCAAAGATCAATTAGTGAAAATTCAGCACGTAGAAGGTCAAGTGTTGGAATTAGGGGACGTGAGAACATGACAAGTAGAAATATTAAGCGTAGAAACTCAATGTGTGGAATTAGGGGACATGGAAATACAACGCGTGGAAATACGGCGCGTGACGATCCAATGTATGTAAATAAAGTGTGTTGGAACTCAACGCGTGGAATTAGGTGGCGTGAGAATACAACGCGTGGAATTAGATGACGTGGGAATACAACGCGTGGAAATACCATTTGTAGATATAGAGTGCAGGGAAATAAGGAAATTGTAAATTAATTTTCTATTAATTAGAATAAAGAGAGGTATTACATACTTTCAAAATGTAAAATCTAAAAAATAGCTGACTTTAGAAGTCTAAAACTAGAGAAACCGAAAATCTAGTCAACAATACAGCTTGAAAATGAAATTATACGATGATACATTGCGCACGATGATTTTATTAAAATACCGATAACATTCAAGCTTATTATACCTCTTGATGCTTTTCCGTGAGTTAATGGTTTCGTTTGAATAATGAATTCGAATTTTATTAACAGTCTTATGAAACAGGAGTTGGTAGAGTAAACGAGAAGCGCATGAAAATGATATTTTACATTTTAACGGAATTAGCAGGGAAACGAAGAATAATAGCAGAACGTGGCACAGTTAAACGAAATGGGTCAAGGTTCAACTACTCTAAGCAACAAGTACGAGTCCAAACACTGCGAGTACTTCAGGATCAACCCGAAGGAGGATAAATCTCTCGATAAACTGAATTGCATTATCGCTCATTTGATATCCAATAAATTGAACCGCTAATTATAATTTCTTATAAAGCTCTATTCACGAGGTTAATTACCTCAATGGACAGAGCTTCCATTAATGATATTACATAGAATATTCTAGAGGATATTATCTTTTCATTTAATCCCGTCATTAACAAGAAATACTTAGCTTATCCGTTCCACGAACCTGTACAAAGAATCGCCATCCATTATCTAAAACCTACTTTTTCAATCTTTCAACCCTCGTGCACTGTCAAATGTTTCCTCATCAATTTCTTATAATGCGATAAAATGTTCTTGTTATAATTCTTTTAGGACACTTCAAAATTCCTTTGACTTTTTGTATGTAAAACTTTGGGTTTATGTGATTAGATCAATGAAACTGACTTCGAAGAAATAATGTTTTTTCACGGCATGTGGAATTTCTGCTGTATTTCCACTCGTTGTATTCGCAAGTTGTACGTAGGTAGGTGTATCCATGAATACAAAAAAAAAGTTGAATGCAAAAATAAGATAAGGATAGTTAATCTTCTGATCAGGTTACATACATGGACTTGAAAATTGTTCAACCCCTAAGTCTTCATAATCCTTAGTAATCGAATCTGCACATTTACAAATCTGCGCGTTTCTGACATTATATATCTTTTATAAATTTGCACATTTTTAAATTTCTGATCTCCTCGATTTTCCACACATTAGAACACTTAATCCTCCACATCCCGAAATGTTTGCTGCGTCCGCGAGTTTACTTACTCAATCAAACACGAGAGACTTTGATTGAAATGAAAAAATCGTTTGATATCGAAATTGAAAGGTGCACGAAATTAAAATAAACGAACGCCTGCAATTGAAATAAAAAGACGCTCGAAATTGAAGTGAAAAAGCGCTTGAAATCGAAGTTGAAAATCGCCTGAAACCGAAATAAAAAAACGGTCGAAATCGAAATTAAAAATCGCTTAAAGTGTAAACAAAAAATCGCTTGAAGTCTAAATAAAAAATCGCTTGAAATCCAAATTAAAAAACGCTTAAAATTGAAATTAAAAATCGCTTCGAGCCGAAATTAGAAGCTGTTTTAAAATTAACGAACGATTGTAAGAAACCGGCAAAAGCATGACGAAAATTGACCCAAAAACCCGGAAGAAAATCGTCATAAGAAGAGCAACAGACAAATAAAACGAAACTCGTCGTAAGTCAGGACTTTACTGTCATTCTTGCCGAACTGGCATCTTCTTGCGCGTTCTCCAAAACCGACCATCGTCAAAATCCCGAGGAGGCGAGGCTCTTCGTCGCTCGTAATCCCGTGTTCGCGTTATCTTCGAGGACGGTTCTGCAAGAGTTGTAACGCGAACGTTGTAACTCGTTGACCGAACGAGCCGAACAAATCGATTCGCCTGAATGGACAGAAATTGCGGGGAAACAAAACGACGCGGTCTCATTTACCGAAGCACGACGTCACAGTTTGAACAGCCAGGAAGATGCCGGATGCGGTGCACAGCCGCAATAACCAGCCGGGGACACCGGGGGATAGAAACGCGTAGGAATAGAGATAGAAGGGAAGAGGAATAAGGGAAGGGAGCGAGAGATACCGGTTTGGAAGCTCGGTTAACGCGGCTGGAGGCCGGCGGATTTATGTTCTATTCATTAGGCAGGGACGCAGAGACGCGACGCGTCGCGACGCGGCGTCACGCCGCAAATGCACGCCGAGTCCGACGCGGCACGCCGTCCCATCGATCCCTCGGCTCTATCCACCTTGTTTACCATGCACTGAACCGATGTTTGTTCGCAGCGCCTACAGTTACGTGGCGATACATTAATGACGAACGGACGACGCGTCCTTACTGCGCTAAGTTCACTATGGATTCATGGCACTCGTCCGAACGACGGATCATGGACGCCTCTTTTCACTTAGGAAAATTATTTAGATGCTATTGGGGTCATTCCACGCCGAATCGATCACTTTTGGACCTCACCATCTGTTTTAATTAAAATATGTTATAGCCTATGTGATGTTGAACTCCGGATGAGGGAATAGTACAACACTCATAATATAAACTGGGAGGCTTTATTCGATGACGATAAGTTCCGCACGCAAGTACCAATTATGGAAGACTGACTGAATGTAGAAAGAGGGCTAGTTATATATATCGAGATTAGGGTGAGTAATAGAAGTGCAAGCATAGTGTAAGGGCAGAGTGCGTAGGACAGGATGACTAAGAAGGCTAGATGAGTAGGCGTTTGAGGAGTGAAGTCAGGATGTTTTTCGCAGGATGATTCAATGTGTTGATAAGTTATCTTGTTGTCGATGAGTTGGTCGTACAACAGTGAAATTAGGGGGAGTTTAAGTCATCATTTTACCGATTTCGAAATTTTTAAAAAATTACAAGCCTTCAAAAGAGCCTCCGCAAAATACGGGCTTTTTGGCCGTTTTTGGAGGTCCTCGAAATTAAATCTAGAACATGGTCCAAGTGATACCTTATGATACCCTGATTCTCAGAAAAAAAATTCAGCATGCGTATACGAACGGTTTCAGAGATACAGGGGGTCAAAGTTGAAAAAATGTAGTAGATTTTGCCTATTTTTGCGAAAACTGACTTCACTTACGAAGTTTTATCTCAAGAATTACTCATCCGATTTAGGTAAATTTTTTGTTGGTTTATATATATAGGATTGGACTACTATGAAATATTTTTTTCGACTTCGTCAACTTGTTATGAAATATGAGAAAATGTAAACAAATTCTTTTTTTACGTTTTTCAATGAAAAGTATACCCGATTAAAATTAAAAAAAAATATGTCATGTTCCCTTAAGCTTCGCCTTTAAATTCACTGTATATCCACATTCGACTTACTATACATCCACGTTCAACTCACTGTACATCCATGTGAAATTCACTATATATCCACATACAACTTACTCAATATCTACGTTCAACTCACTATACATCCATGTGGGATTTACTACATATCCACATCCAACTTACTAAACATCCACATTCAACTCACATTCACGTAGAGTTCACCGTCACATCGCAGCGCATACACATACGACGATCGTGCATATATGACGATGCAAGCGCAGTTTTCGTGCATAGAAAGCGCAGTTTCTACCGCAGGAAGATATTTTAAAAGTGTCTCAGTTCGAAAGACTCTCGTTTGCCGGACTCAGAGGCACCCTGGTGCGTTAACGACGCCAAACGGAAAGCGTGCATCCTCCTCGCCCCCGGTGAAAAGAAATAAAGCATCCGATTCTTCGTTCGCCGGGTTGCTGATAAAACGGCACGCTACCGTGGACATAAATTTTAGTTGCGAGTATTCGATGAAATATGCGGAGTCCCGTCTTCCCCGTTACACCGTTTCGTTCCGTTCGGTTATCTTCTCTCTGCTCGCTCGATATACCTCATCGAAACTGGTAATGGAAACATGAATTTTAGATGGACCGAGAAGATTCTGTTAATGGTCATCGGATCATCCACTTTCGAGATCTCTTTTTCTTCGATCGTCGTACGAACGCTATTTCGACGTAATAATACCGACAATCTATGGGAACGGTTTTTAGCGGCGAGGATTAATTTTTCACGCGAGAGTTTAATCACGCTATTAAGTACATATTAAGTGCATATAGTCAGTGGTGTGTTTTATGGTCGTTCCGCTTCGGAAATTTATTCTGAATTAATTTTTTGTTTCAAAGTAATTGGCGCGTTTGGATGGACGACGATTTCGGGGTTAATCAACCTCTTAAACTGTGATTTTGTGAGAGGTAACTAGTTATTGCTGCAACGTTGAGATAAATAAGAATAGTTGAAAGGTTAAGCATATTTTGGGTATGTACTAATACTATAGGAAATTTGCGAATTTGAAAAATTGAGGAGTTTAGTAATTTAGAATTTAAAAAATTTCGATGTTCGAGAATTTAAAATTTGGAGAAATTGCAAAGTTGAGAGTGCTTAGTTTGATTGCTGAATTAATTGCTTAATTTGAGAATTTGGAAATTTCCGAATTTGCGAAATTGAGTGTGCAAAAGAGAGAATTTCGGAAATTTCCTAGTCTGTGAATTTGAAAAATTGCGAATGTGGGAAATTGTGATGTTTGAGAATTTGGAAATTTCCGAAATTGGGAAATTGAGTTCAGAAGTGTGAAAATTTCCGAATTTTGGAAATTGCAAATTCTGATAATTTGAAAATTTCCAAGTGTAGAATATTGCAAACACTAATAATTTGAAAATTTCCGAATGTAGAACATTGAAAAATTGAAGAATTTAAACTTTGCGAATCTGGGAAATTGCGATGTTCGAAAATTTGAAAATTCGGGAAATTGCAGAGTTTGAGAATTTGAAAATTTCCGAATTCCTCAAATTGAGTTCAGAAATGTAAAAACTTGCGAATTTAGGAAATTGCAAATTCTGATAATTTGAAAATTTCCAAATGTAGGAATCCAGGAAATTTGAAAACTTTTAAATTTGCGAAATAGCAAAATTCGAAAATGTGAAAAAACTGCAAGTTTACCAATTTATACTATTACAATGCTAACAATATTATAACAGTGCTGTACGAACGTGAATCATTCTACCAAAAGGAATACACGAGAATTTCGTAGGAATATAATATAATATAATCGTGCACATCACGCGGCGAAATTACGCGAGCAAACAAGGATAATAGAGTAACGCGAAGCAAATTTTTACGAAATTCAATTCGTAATTGGCGGTCGGCGGGTTGTTTCGGGGGATAGGAAATGACGAGTTAAAATTTCAGCGTTCCGAAATGTGTCGGTTTGCCGGCGAAGAGAAACCGGCGGGCTTTTTACACAATTACAAACTCGTAACGACTTCCCTCGCGCGTTTGTTTCTCGCGGACCTAATTACGTAGACAAAACAGGTCTCGCTCGAGCCACGAGAATCCCGAGTTTCGGAAGTCTGACGAATTAATTTCGGCCATTTTTTTTCGTCCGGCATGTTTTCCTGCCCCGCCGTGCTCGACGTTTCGTTCAAATTGCGTTCGAAAATTTGTCGCCCCTTTCGAAAGAATTAAATTTTATTACCTTCGGACGTTCAACAGATCAAGTGCATATTTTATTATCAATGAAATGATCAATACTATTATATTTGTCTTCTATAAGTACGAGTTTGATTTCACTTTACAAACTTGTATACAAATTTGTGATGTCATATTTGCAATTTGCAGACTGTTTTTAAACAACGTTTCTTTGATCCTTGGACCGAACTAATTATCGCTGGAATGTTGAGACGGGTAAAGATAATTAAAATGTTAAATACATTTTGTGATAATTAATTTTTTCAGTTATCATTGTTTTCATTCGTTTTGAAGTCTATTAAATTTTAAACTCCTCTTAATTAACCATGCATTAATTCGTTTAAAATTTATGTAAACTTTTATATAAAATTCTATGGAGTTTTTTCGTCCATCATTTTAATTTAAGGACTTTAGTTTTGCTAATTAAATATTAAAATTTTATTATACATAATTGAGACAATTTATATTTCGTTAATTCGTTCTGTCTAACTTGCAATAAAGAAGAAATTAATCATATTACCTTTGTACAACTAGTATACTGCAGCTATTTAACTTTTAATCAATGAACAGTGAATTTAAATTATAATCTGAAAGGCATGTTTTTATTAAACAGGTGGCTATAAAATTTACCTAATTCCTTAATTATATATATATCTATAAAGTAATTTCAATATACAAATTCTATTACCTATTTTAACGGTACATATATCGATATTTTTATTAAGTATATTTTTTTTTAATAATTATATTTATTAATTCAATCTTAATTTAGAATGAATTGTTAAATTAATTTAATTTTTTTCCATTAAATTGAATTAATTTATTTGTTTATTAAATTGATTTAGTTATTAAATTTATCTAATTTATTTATTTATTAAATTTATCTAATTTATTTATTTATTAAATTTATCTAATTAATTTATTTATTAAATTCATTAAATTTATTTATTTATTAGATTACCAAAAGAAATTTTCAATTAGTTGTTCATCTAGCTCCAAAACAAGATGTACGCAGATGTTCAAAATAATATGTTCCCAACAAAATTGCAAAGTTTCATGGACCATAATTTTAGCTCTGCAACTTTGCGAAGTTTCGTAAAGTTCCATAAAGCGTAACTCGCATTATCAAGTTCTCGTGAATATAAACACTGCATCCGCGTGGGATAATACATAAGACATAATTTCGCTCGATCACGATCTCCCATAATTACAAACGGGGCAATTTCCAATCGGCGATATTTTCTCGCCACGAAAGTGTCGTCGATCTCGATGTTTCGAGACGCATCGATACAACGGGACGCTTAGAAGCGAGAAAAGAAAGTAGAGTACTATTATTAGCGGGCGTGTACCCATTTCTTTTCGAGCGGCGAGCTGTTTTTAATCGCGTACACCCGTGTAATTTGCATTCGCGAGCAATTTGCGCGACAATTAAGGGGGAATCTGCGATTGCACCGGCGTGACGCTGCGACACACTTTACAGCACGGACGAGAAGACAATGGGTGCTGCTCTCATTTACGAAAAGCACCCCGGCTACAGTCAAAGCGAACGGCCTGGTAAAAGAGATGGAGCCACGTTTCGGACAAACTTCGCGTTACCTCTTTTCTTTCCACCCTTCTTTTTTTTCGGCATAGTTTCTTGAAAGTGGCCTTCATCGTTGCCTTTCGAGCCTACGTTTCCGTTTCGTGACACTCCGGCTGTTTATTCTTTCCGCGGTCCTTTTGCCACGGAATGTGTATGCGTTAATTACTTTTCTTCCTTTCCCGCCCCTTACACTTGCCGGGAAAATTGTGACGATCGAACGGGAGGAAAATGTCGTTTACGGAGCGAATCAAACACTCGACGTACTATTTTGTAGATAGCTACGTCATAAGACAGTAACTAATTATCTGTACGATGAGAGGACGAATAAAGAATATTGGAAAGTTAGGTTCGCTTTGTATTCGATGATCCTGGATCGCGAAGATTGGAATTGAATCCTAAATCGTACCAACAAATTTAAAATGAAAATCGATGAAAGACGATGAGAGTACTGTGCATATGTGAAATGTACATCACGAGAGTGTGTAAAGGTGCAAAATAACTCCTTGATATAGTCACAGTGACAAAATGACTGACTGCAATTTAAACTAATTGACTTCGATTATAATTACTTGTGACACTGATAAGTGGCTGCCACGTCTCTGCCACATATGTACATATGTACGTAGTCTACGTTTAAGATGACGGATGAGAATGAAAAGAGTAAATGAATCGAGCGAATACTGTGAAGTGTATTCAATATCGTTTTAGGTTAATCAGTATTATTAGTGCTTTAGAATAGTTATTATCTTTATCTTTCTGGGATAGTCAATAATTCTATGGATGAGACTATTTATACATACAGTATGTATATACAATTGGTTATTTATACATACACTGAGTGTACATGATTATTACAATGGCATAATAAATGATGCAGTTAACATGACTTATTAACTAAACTTGCTAACTACATACTGCATGTATGAATAGCTAATTGTATATACATACTGCATGTATAAATAACCAATTGTGTATACATACTGTATGTATAAATAGCCAATTGTGTATACATACTATATGTATAAATAGACAATTGTGTACACATACTGCACGAATAAACAGCCACATCCTATTTTTATGTTTCAAGCCAAGTACAAACACAGTGATCCTTCAAATGCAGTAAACATTGATTATATTTTTAATACAGTTGGATGTTCAATTTAAGTGCAATTATAATCTAGACAGTCCAGAGTGACTAAATGTATTAGGTCGTTCGGAAAGTTATTTCGTTTCTTTTTTTTTTATGAAAATGAGAGACGATTTTTGGGGGATACTTCTTTTCTTGCTTGAACAGCATTTTTAAAAAAGTGAAGAATTCCGAAAATGCTGCTTTTCACTTTTCATATATGTACTCCAATTCTCAGATTTCCAAATTCTGAAAAATCCGAATTCTCAGATTTCCAATTTCGGAAAATTCCGAATTCTCGGATTTCCAAATTCTGAAAGTTCCGAATTCTCAGATTTCCAAATTCTGAAAGTTCCGAATTCTCAGTTTTCCAAATTCCTAAAATTCCGAATTCTCAGCTTTCCAAATTCCTAAAGTTCCGAATTCTCAGATTTCCAAATTCTGAAAGTTCCGAATTCTCAGTTTTCCAAATTCCTAAAATTCCGAATTCTCAGCTTTCCAAATTCCTAAAATTCCGAATTCTCAGCTTTCCAAATTCCTAAAATTCCGAATTCTCAGTTTTCCAAATTCCTAAAATTCCGAATTCTCAGTTTTCCAAATTCCTAAAATTCCGAATTCTCAGCTTTCCAAATTCCTAAAATTTCGAATTCTCAGCTTTCCAAATTCCTAAAATTCCGAATTCTCAGCTTTCCAAATTCCTAAAATTCCGAATTCTCAGATTTCCAAATTCCGAAAAATCCGAATTCTCAGAATTCCAAATTCCAAGAATTTCTCACAAGCAAAACTGATGGAGAAAAACGAAATGACTTTCCGAACAACCCAATAAAACAATATTAAACAAGACCGAATAGTTCCTTGTGTTTGACGCATTTGCTAAGTAAATCGTAGTGCAAAGAGTTGATTCAGACTGCGAGTGGCTGAAAAACCATTCACCTCAAAATGCGAATCCCTATATAAAGTAAAGAAGAAGAACCGAGAAAAGTGAGAAACTAATGAGAAAATAAACGAATTGAAGGGTGTAAAACGATAAATGTGGCAAACATATCTGAATACTTTTTCCCATCTCGATGAAATACCCCGACAAACTTTTTCTGCCTCGAAAACTGCACAAATTGTCCCAAAAAAGCTAACGTAACGTAACGCGATAAAATTTAACAAGCGTCTTTTCCTGCTGAGGAAGCGGAGCACGTATCTCGGACACTTTCACCCGGTGGTTGTTCGAAAAAGAAAGAAAAGAGGCGATAAAAAGGAAGCAGGAGGGTTCGTGTTTAAAGCAGGCTCCTCGAATCGGCTCATAAATTCGTATCATTCGGCCCTCTTTCGTAAAAACGGCGTTGCGCGCGTGTGGTCCGGGTCGCGATCGTGATTCTCACGCCCTTGCCATTGCCATAAGGCGAAACTTCGCCAGAAGGAGAAAAAAAAAGATACGAGAACGAGGGAAAGAAATACGGAGGAACAGTTCGCGATTCTGCCGCTGGAAGAGCTTATGGGGAAAAGTTTTATGGTGGCAGAGGTGAAACACGCGTTCGCTGCCTCGACAGAGATGTATTTAAAGTTTACCGGCTTTTACTTTTAAGTTCGTCGCTGACTTTGCAAAATGCAGATTTTTGTTATTTGTGAGATGAAACAGGTTTTCGGTTTCAGAATTTTAACGGGTGAAGTATAATATTAAAGCGAGCGAATGATCATTCCTTGTGATTAATGTTAAATGATCAATTACCGAATTGAAGAAATTTTGAAAAATTTTAAAATTCCAAAAATTTCAAAATTTATAAAATCCCTAATACTCTAAATGTCCCCTAAAAATTCGGAAACTTCCAATATTCCCAAAATCACAAAGATTCAAAAAATTTCTAAATTCCCAACTTTCTGAAATTTTCAATATTCCTAAAATCATCAAAATCGCAAATATTTCGTAAAAGTCATAAGATCTCCAACGTCTTAAAACTGCTAATATTCGCAAAATTTCAAATTTGTAGTGAAAGCTCAAAAATCCCCAACTTTCTAAAACCTCCAATATTCACAAAAATCCAGACAGTCTGTGAATATTTCCGAATTCCCAACTTTCCAAAATTCCTAAAATTTCTAAAATTCCTAAAATTCCTAAAAATCCTAAAATTCTTAAAATTCTTAAAATTCTTAAAATTCTTAAAATTCATAAAAATCCTAAAATTCTTAAAATTCCCAACTTCCCAATATTCCTGAAAATCCTCAAATTCATAGAATTCATAGAATTCCTAAAATTCCTAAAATTCCTAAAATTCCTAAAATTCCTAAAATTCCTAAAAATCCTAAAATTCCTAAAAATCCTAAAATTCTTACAATTCTTACAATTCTTAAAATTCTTAGAATTCTTAGAATTCTTAGAATTCTTAAAATTCTTAAAATTCTTAAAATTCCCCACTTCCCAATATTCCTGGAAAAATCCTAAAATTCTTACAATTCTTAAAATTCTTAGAATTCTTACGATTCTTACAATTCTTAAAATTCTTAAAATTCTTAAAATTCTTAAAATTCTTAAAATTCTTAAAATTACTAACTTTCCAAAGTTCCTAAAAATCCTAAACTTCTTTAAATTCCTAAAAATCCTAACATTCTTAAAATTCCCAACATTCCTGAAAATCCTAAAATTGTTAAAATTAATAAAAATCCTAATATTCTTAAAATTCCCAACTTCCCAAAATTCCTAGAATTCATAGAATTCATAGAATTCCCAAAATTCCCAAAATTTCCAAAATCCCAATATGGGAGGTTTCCCAGAAAAAAAACGAGGAAAAAATATATGAAGGAAGGCAAAAGGTAAGGGAAAGAGCATTTCGGGCTTCCGTTCGCCGAACAGAAGCTTATGTGGCAAAGTTTGATGGTGTTCGAGGTGAAATACGTGTCGGGTGTACGGTAGGGACGTATTTAAATCGTTCCATTTAATGGAATATTTAGCGCATCGGACTCTGCTTAAGAAGTATCCAGCTCGTGAACGGAATTTCAATGGCTGGTGGAACGGAAAAGATTTCTATGGGCCAGCTTTCTGCCCCTGCCAGCCTTCGGAATACGTAATGAACGAAACACGTTACGGAAGAATAATGTGTAATTGTTATGGGTTGTGCACCAACTAGTTAATGTATTGTACTTACACACGATGGAAATTAAGACACACGTACATACCCGTTTCTTTCATTGTGAAAAATCATGCGATGCTCGAAACAGGTCACTCCTGTTTGCTACATACTATAAAACTTTTAATTCAACCATTTTTAATTCAAGGATATTTCTAATTCGAGATACGAGTTCGATTAACCGTAATTTTTACCGTACGTTGTTTCAGATTTAGGTTTCCGACAATGTTAATACTGAGATGCGTTACTTTGCTCGGCTCTGTATTGTTTGCGTACGGATATGTACCTACGAGATTAGTGACTAGTTTTTCCCGAGGAAAATAATACGAATCACAGATTTGTTGCGTTTGTGTGTACAGCGTGCACTATGACCGGATTATCAATGGCTAGAAATGTTTATGAAATTATAATACGAGCATGTGTCGTATCGTAGGATTACCGAGAACGAAGTTCAACACAAAAGATGTTTTTATGCAAATCCCTCAAAGGATAGACAATAATTCGAGATATTATGTGACGGGACGCTGGATAAATCTGAAATCTCTGGTGAGATACGACGCACGAAGGAGGAATATAGAATTCAAGAAGTTTTCCAACGGGAATGATAAAGAAATATAACAACAACTCTTGCCAAATACGTATGTTATAAACTTTGTGAATTGTTTGTACAATATAGAGATTAATGATTTTCAACTGTATATTACATTTTATTTTTCATCGATCATTTAATTTACTTAATATTTTAAATAAATTTATATGTTTTAACTACGATGGAAAATTCTTAAAATTCCCAACTTCCAAAAATTCCTTGAAATTCCTAAAATTCCTAAAATTCCTAAAATTCTTAAAATTCCCAACTTCCAAAAATTCATAAAATTCATAAAATTCCAAAAATTCTTAAAATTCACAACTTCCAAAAATTCCTTGAAATTCCTAAAATTCCTAAAATTCCTAAAATTCCAAAAATTCCAAAAATTCTTAAAATTCCCAACTTCCCAAAATTCCTAAAATTCAAAAAATTCGTAAAATACCCAACTTCCCAAAGTTCCTAAAATTTGTTGCAATTCCTAAAATTCCTAAAATTCCTACGATTCCTACGATTCCTAAAATTCCTAAAATTTCTAAAAATCCTAAAATACTTAAAAATCCCAACTTCCAAAAATTCCTTGAAATTCCTAAAATTCCTAAAATTCCAAAAATTCTTAAAATTCCCAACTTCCTAAAATTCCTAAAATTCCCATCTTCCCAAAATTCCTAAAATTCCAGGATCTTTGAAAGGCGATAAAGAGAAAATCGAAAGAATCGCGAGAGGCGCGAAGCTGAACGTAGAAGCAGCCCGAGCGGAAAGAAATCGAGATGCATTATAGAGGATGGGAACCGAGGATCGACGCGGATCCTCCCTCGAATTCTTCGATCGATTGTTTGCTGCGGAATCGGGCGCAGGACTAGCGTGGAGAGGTATTTGCCCCGATGAAAGGCCCTTTCAGGCCGAGACAAAAGCGCCGCCGGCTTTCCAAGCGCGATCGATCCGCCTCTATAAAGGGACAGATGGAACCTGCGAGCGGACTAATTCGAGCAGCCATTCTCGAATCGGCGCGTAGCGTCGCGACGCGATCAGAGAACCGATCGCGGGCCTCATTCGTGACGAGTCGACCGAAACCGACGATCGAAAGGGCCCACCCTTTCTTCGTGTTCGAGCTCAGTCACGTTTCCACCCTCCTTTATGTACACCCTCGAGGATCGTTGCTACCTTTTTGTGCCGACGGGATTTCGCGCGAAAATGTTTTCGTCGAACATTCTTCCCGTTGTCCATCGCGTTTCATTCTTTCGCGAATGCCACGTGTTTTTACGCTGACTCAACGAGACAACTGATCGCATTAATTTATGAGGTCGAGTCATAAGTAAATTTCGTCTTTTTATCACGTATTTATTTCGCTGTCATTATAAGGAAAATTATATTAATTTATTATATCGGGTCTGGGAAAAAGTTCGTGACGTTCTTTTTTTAGTAAAATTCAACTGCTTTTCTTATTGTGTGAAAATGATTTTATTTAAACCAAATACGCTCCGGTATTATTAAGAATGTTTTACCATTTTTCGGGTAGGGCCATGATGCCAAATAAACTTGCATCTCCAGATCGAAAGTTTACAAACCAATTTCTAACTACCTGATCAGTTATTAGCCCTTTATATACATTGCATTTTCATTGCAATGCATACATGACGAATATGCACTTTTTTGGACTCCAAAGTCCAAAATTTGCCAAATCCCCGAATTCTCAACCTTTTCAATTGCCAAATCTCCAAATTTTCAATGATACCTAATTTGCTAAATCTCCGTATTTCCAAAGTCCCAAATTTGCCAAATCCCCGAATTCTCAAACTCTTAAGATTCCAAAATCTCCAAATTTCCAATGGTCCCAAATTTGCTAAGTCTCCGCGTTCCCGAACTCTCGAATTTCCAAAGTCTCAAATTTGCCAAATCCCCGAATTTCCAAAGTCCAAAATTTGCCAAATCCCCGAATTTCCAACCTTTTGAATTTCCAAAGTCCCGAATTTCCAAAGTTCCAAATTTGCTAAGTCCCCGAATTCCCAAAATTCCAAGTTGCCAAATCTCCAAAGTTCCAATGCTCCCAAAGCTAAATCTCCGAGTTCCCAAACTCTCGAATTTCCAAAGTCCCAAATTTGCCAAATCCCCGAATTTCCAAAGTCCAAAATTTGCCAAATCCCCGAATTCCCAACCTTTTGAATTTTCAAAGTCCCAAATTTGCCAAATCCCCGAATTCCCAAACTTTGGAATTTCCAAAGTCCCAAATTTGCCAAATCCCCGAATTCCCAAACTTTGGAATTTCCGAAGTCCCAAATTGCCAAATCTCCGAATTTCCAATGGTCCCAAATTTTCTAAATCTCCGAGTTCGCAAACTCTCGAATTTCCAAAGTCCCAAATTTGCCAAACCCGCGAATTCCCAACCTTTTCAATTTCCAAAGTCCCAAATTTGCCAAATCCCCGAATTCCCAAACTTTGGAATTTCCGAAGTCCCAAATTTGCCAAATCCCCGAATTTCCAAAGTCCAAAATTTGCCAAATCCCCGAATTCCCAACCTTTTGAATTTCCAAAGTCCCAAATTTGCCAAATCCCCAAATTTCCAAAGTCCGCATACTGCGAATATCCCTGTTCAACGATCGTAAAAAGTTATTTTGTGTATTTTCACAGCACGAATGAATCACATTTTAATTTCGTTTTGCCGCTGCCTTCGGAGCGGGCCGATAACGCGCGGGTATGAATGGCGCGGATCTCCGAGCGACCATATTAAAGGAGGCAATTGACGCGGTAAATTTTTCTTCGTTCAATCGCGACACTAACGTTTCCGGGCTAATTACGCGTACGGAGACACGCGTGGCCGCAACCGTATGGCTCTCGTAGATCAAAGCTTGTCCGACAATGACGAGCGAGCTCGACCTCTGTCTCTGGTTGCCCTTTAACCGGCCTTTCGACCTCGATGGCCCATTCCGGTCGTACACGGTCGTCGTTGCCGGCTCTACGCGTCCTCGTCCACCGTCTGTCCCTCCCCCAATTACTATGCAAAAACTTGACGCTTGCGGGCAAATTAATATTTCGCCGTTACAGATCGAACGGACCCTCGCCGGTGCGTTTCACGGAACTGGAAGATTCGATTATCTACGCCAAGCGGTGGCACACTTTTTAAAAAACAATTAGCATCGTCGATTTAATCGATATTCGGAGGATGATAGTGTGTTACGTCGGACACGGCGTGATTCATCCGCGTGAAACAGATTTCCGCGAAGAGTAATTTATAGGGGAGAAACAATGTATGTGGGAAAAAATAAAAAAGATTTTTGACTTTGAGTTTCGAGGAAATCGAGTTTAATGATCTTTGAGTTTCTTCGATGCCATGGTAATGTTATATTTTGATGTTTAACGTTGTTGGTGTATAATGTGTATGTATTTTGAAATTAATAATGAAATGGAAAAATGTACTCTTTGGTGAACAATTTTATACTTCTGTAAAGAGTATCGAAGATATTAGGAAAGGGAATTGACTATATTTTTTGCTTGGATATAAGAAACGCAGAAACGTGGAGAACACGAACGGCTGATGCGACGGCCAAAATTAAAGTGTAAAATAAAATCTAGACAAAGTTGAGAGAACGATAATCGCTTTTGAAAATTTTAGAATGTGGATGTTTTGATCTTTGGAGTTTGAAACTTGGAGAATTTGTAACATTCGAACCTCCAAACTTTGAGAATTTGGGACTTTGGAAGTTTCAAACTTGATGAATTTGGAACTATGAAAGCTTCAAACTTGTAGAATTTGGAACATTGGAAGCTTAGAACGTGGAGAATTTGGAATTTAAAAAATTTGAAACATTGACAGCTTTGAAATTCGGATAGTGGAAACCTTGAAATTTGTACCTTGGCTAGTTTGTATCTTGGACAGTCGGAATTTAAGTATTTGAGTCTTTGGAAGCTTGAAATTTTAAGAATTTATGGCATTGCAAGGTCGACACTTTTCGAAAAAATAAAAACTTTAAAATTTGGATATTTAAAACCTTATAAATTTCCTTGAGAATTTTAAAGTTCGTAAGTGTAGGAATGTTGAAAATTTACAAAAATGAAATCTGTGGAACTTGTAGATTGGAAACTTCGACAATTTAGATCTCAAAAAACTTCAATCATTGGATGTCTTAAAATTTGGATATTTGAAAACATATATAATATATATATTTCAAAAATTATTTATTAAACCAAATAACGCTCACGAGTCGCGTCTCAATTACAAATGGTTAACAATACAAATTCTTGCGTACAGAAACTTGAACATCGCCCATGAACGATTGCAACGAACCAAAATTAAATTGTCAAATAAAATCTAGTCAAAGTTGAGAGAAAGATAATCGCATCCCTGAAGTAATTTTCATTCAGAAATCTTTCGGGTGCAATAGTTTGTCCACCCACTGAATCTCGTAGGTGAGTGCAGGACCACGTGTACGTGAAACGGTGGTAACGCGTGTACTCGAGAGCTTGTGCATGAGTGTGTACGTATGTGCACGTGCGAGCTTTTGGACGCGGTTGTGTGGCCACGTGAAAGGGCCTTGTGTATCGCAGAGTGTACGGACGTCCAATAGACAAATACACGCTAGGCCGAGCACGAAGGCAGCAGAAGCTGTCGTGTCATTACTCTGTCGCGACTCTCCGTTGCACGAGATCGTGTACGGCATTCGGTTCGTTATCGAAGGGCGTGGTATCGTGATCGATTTTAACGCTGTCCGGTCAACGACAGAACGATACGTGTTTTCGATAACGAACTTCCCCGTACTTGCTTGTTATTTCGAGGTGGACGCGATTAAAATTTGCCCGATTCGAGCGCCGATAATATTCGTTTGCACACCGTCGTCGTAATAACCCGACGATTATTTAGCGAATTAACGAGTCCGTTGATAATGGACAGAATGAATCCGCGGGTGTTGTAATTAATAAGGATACGGACACTTTGTTTTCGATATTAACCCTCGGAATTGGGTAAGTGAGAAGCGTGGGTATGGATTCCATGGAAGGATGTTGGATAGGCGTGTTTTGTGTTTGATGATTCTGCACGGCGAACGTGGGTCTACTGTTCCGGTGTGGGATCGATTCTGAGTCTACACTCTCAAATATTCAAATTCCAAAATTGCCGAATGTCCGAATTTACAAGGTCCAAAATTTGCCAAATCTCCGAATTTTCAATGGTACTAAAATTGTTAAATCACCGAATTTCTAAATTCTCGAATTCCCAAAATCCCAAATTGCTAAATCTCCGATTTCCAAAACTCTCGAATTTCCAAAATCCCAAATTGCCAAATCTCCAAATTTTCAATGGTACCAAAATTGCTAAATCTCCGAATTTCTAAATTCTCGAATTCCCAAAATCCCAAATTGCTAAATCTCCGATTTCCAAAACTCTCGAATTTCCAAAATCCCAAATTGCCAAATCTCCAAATTTTCAATGGTACCAAAATTGCTAAATCTCCGAATTTCTAAATTCTCGAATTCCCAAAATCCCAAATTGCTAAATCTCCGATTTCCAAAACTCTCGAATTTCCAAAATCCCAAATTGCCAAACCTCCAAATTTTCAATGGTACCAAAATTGCTAAATCTCCGAATTTCTAAATTCTCGAATTCCCAAAATCCCAAGTTGCTAAATCTCCGATTTCCAAAACTCTCGAATTTCCAAAATCCCAAATTGCCAAATCTCCAAATTTTCAATGGTACCAAAATTGCTAAATCTCCGAATTTCTAAATTTTCGAATTCCCAAAATCCCAAATTGCTAAATCTCCGATTTCCAAAACTCTCGAATTTCCAAAATCCCAAATTGCCAAATCTCTAAATTTTCAATGGTACCAAAATTGCTAAATCTCCGAATTTCCAAAGTCCCGAATTTGCCAAATCCCCGAATTCCCAAACTGCTAAATTTCCAAAGTCCCAAATTTGCCAAATCTTCGAATTTCCAAAATCCCAAATTGACAAATCTTGGAATTTCCAAAGGCTCCAGATATGCTAAATCTCCAAATTCCAAAAATTTCAAATTGCTAAATCTCCGAATTCCAAAACTCTCGAATTTCCAAAGCCCTGAATTACTAAATCTCCAAATTTCCAAATTTCAAAAGTCCCAATTTTGCTGAATCTCTGAATTTCCAAAGCCCTGAATTGCTAAATCTCCGAATTTCCAAAATCCCAAATTACCAAATCTCCGAATTCCCGTTGCTTTAAACGCGAACCTAGTCGCGTGTCGCGTGAAACAGAGTTACAAATAGTAAATGTCAACTACGTGCCCGACTAACGCTGTCCTATCTATACCACTGACATAGTAATTTTTAATATTGACCCCTTAACCTACAATTCCTTCTACGTCAGTCGGATCTAATTATTACTACAGGTTCAAAATAAATGACGAAAAGTGAAACGCTCTTCAATTACAGAAATTACAATCGTATCGAACTCGAATCTGTATTTTTATGCAAATACGATACAGATTTGTCACATTTAAAGTGCAATGTGCAAGACTTTATCGATGTTATAAACCAAAGGATTAAGCATTACTAAATTTTGTTCTGCAAAAATATATTACAAAATCAAATACATTTCATTCACGTCGAAAGTTGAATTTTATTTATTCAATTCTCGAATTGAACACCCGTTATCCCCTTTTTTACTCGTACTAATTAACGCGTCCGACTCTGATTGATATCCACGGTGCATTTCGCGAATTTCATTTGACGGTATTACGGCGCAGCACATTGCGAAATGTAATTGAAACATAAAATGTATCGATATTTTAAGTAACCGTTATTGAGAGTTAACCGATGGAAGAAATATATCGCGATATAAAATTAAACGGGTCTAATGGATTTTTAGAATTATACTATCTTGTGATGAACGTCGATACGTTCCCCGAATTCACAAACTCTTGAATCTCCAAAATCCCAAATGTCCAATGGTCCAAAATTTTTCAAATCCCCGAATTGTCAAATTTCTTAATTTCCAAAGTCCCAAAATGCCAAATCTGCAAATTTTCAAAGTCCCGAATTTTCCAAATCCTTGAATTCCCAAACTGTTGAAATTCCAAAATCCCAAATTGCCAATGGTCCCAAATTTGCTAAATCTCCGAATTTCCAAAGTCCCAAATTTTCCAAATCCCCGAATTTTTAAGCTCTCGAATATCCAAAGTCCCATATTTGCCAAATCTCCGAATTCTCAAATTTCTTAATTTCCAAAGTCCCAAATTGCCAAATCTGCAAATTTCCAAAGTCCCGAATTAGCCCAATACCCGAATTCCCAAACTGTTGAATTTCCAAAATCCCAAATTGCCAAATCTCCAAATTCTCAATGGTCCCAAATTTGCTAAATCTCCGAATTTCCAAAGTCCCAAATTTTCCAAATCCCTGAATTTTTAAGCTCTCGAATTTCCAAAGTCCCAAATTGCCAAATGTGCAAATTTCCAAAGTTCCGAATTTTCCAAATCCTCGAATTCCCAAACTGTTGAAATTCCAAAATCCCATATTGCCAATGGTCCCAAATTTGCTAAATCTCCGAATTTCCAAAGTCCCAAATTTTCCAAATCCCCGAATTTCCAAAATCCCAAATTGCCAAATCTCCAAATATCCAATGGTCACAAATTTGCTAAATCTCGAAATTCCCAAACTCGATATCTGGAACTTCTCCTCCTTTTTCTAAGCAATCCTTATATCGAACACGGAACGGTTATCGATCTCGGAACGAGATTGAACGATTAGCTAACACGTTGGTTTTTCATTTCGGGTGCACGCAACGTCGCGCGAGATTCGATTGTCGAAAACGACGGTGGCTCGGCGGTGCACGGGTTTAATTGATGAATCATCGATTGCTAATAAGTTAAAACCGTCGAATCGCGACGCGGCGTAGCGGCGTGTCGATAATGAATCAACCTTAAACACGCGACTAATTTCAGACGACCCATTAAGTGCGTCGGTCGATACTGTTAATTCGGTTACGAAACAAATTACGAAATCGAACCGCAATTTGTAGCTGCCCTACTCTCGGACAATAATTATTGGCGGCCGATCGATTTCGCGGCTGCTATACATTTCTCGTCGCAATTTTATTATAAAATGAAATACTTTCTTTCGTTTTCTACATTAAACACTCACGTCAGAGAACTGTGGTCTTGGATCTCGTCTCCAGGTTGACCTCCAAACACCCACTCTGAAAATAAAATTGCAATTTTGTTATTCGTTGTGGATTAGCATGAACATTTACTTATTTTGCACGAGAATTATACTACAAGCTTCTGTCCTACATACATATAGACGTAGATACTACATGTAAATGTATATACTACATGTAAACTAGTGTACTACATGTAAACTTATGTACTACATGTAGGCTTATGTACTACATATAAGCTTATATACTACATAAAGGGTATAAAGGAATATGATACACTACTTTAGACGAAGAAATTAAGTTTAGAACTACGAAAATATGGGACTTAAAAAATTTACAATATTGAGAGCTTTGAAATTTGGATAGTTGAAATCTTGAAAATTGAAACTAGGCTAATTTGAGCCTTGGAGATTTGAAATTTAAGTACTTCAGTCTTTGTAAGCTTGAGACTTTCAGAATTTGTGTCATTTGCAAGGTGGAAACTTTGGGAATTTTGTACTTAGTAAATTTGAAAATAATATATTTAAATATATGTATATAATGAAAAATATATATATTTATATATTAATATATTATTCATTAAATCAAATAACGAACATGAGTCGCTTCTCAATTACAAAGGGTCAATAATACAAAGTCGTGCGTGCAGCAACTTGAACGTCGTCCACGAACGATTGTTGCGAGGAACCAAAATTAAAATGTAAAATAAAATACAGGAAAAGTGCAGAGAAATGGAATCACGTCGTTAATATAATTTTCATACAGAAATCTTATGGGTGCAATAGTTCGACCGCCCGAGAGAAGACTACGAGTGCGGAACGTATGAAAGCGGGACTCGAAAAGAAAATCAAACACGCGGCGATATAGGTAAATGCGAGAGAGAGAGAGAGAGAGAGAGAGAGAGAGAGAGAGAGAGAGAGAGAGAGAGAGAGAAATAGCGTGCAAGGATTGTCGACGCGCAACGGGACGGGGAGAAAATAATTTAGTCGATCGAAGAAGCTGCCTCGACGGGAACGATTCTCGAAAGTATCGAAAGCACAATATGATAGAATCGTTGGCATGCAATATCGCGAGAATTACAAGGGAAACAAGCGAAAGAACGGGCCACTTGACGAGAAATCGTTCACGCTCGAGTATCGGGACCGTTTGAGAATCTAGACAGACCCAAGAGGAAGAGGAACTATAATACTTTATGGAATACGAAACTCAATAGGGATGCTGCACCCCCGTCGCTCTATCCCGACGTATCACCCTCCCTTCCAGGTTCTCGGGGTGCAAATAACTCAATTCTCAAACTCCTGAATTTCCAAAATTCCAAATTGCCAAATCTCCAAATTTCCAATGGTTTCAAATTTGCCAAATCCCCGAATTCCCAAATTTTTGAATTTCCAAAGTCCCAAATTTGCCAAATCTCCGAATTCCCAGCCTTTTGAATTTTCAAAGTCCCAAATTTGCCAAATCCCCGAATTCCCAAACTTTGGAATTTCCGAAGTCCCAAATTTGCCAAATCCCTGAATTCCCAAACTTTGGAATTTCCGAAGTCCCAAATTGCCAAATCTCCAAATTTCCAATGGTCCCAAATTTTCTAAATCTCCGAGTTCGCAAACTCTCGAATTTCCAAAGTCCCAAATTTGCCAAACCCGCGAATTCCCAACCTTCTCAATTTCCAAAGTCCCAAATTTGCCAAATCCCCGAATTCCCAAACTTTGGAATTTCCGAAGTCCCATATTGCCAAATCTCCAAATTTCCAAACTTTGGAATTTCCGAAGTCCCAAATTTGCCAAATCCCTGAATTCCCAAACTTTGGAATTTCCGAAGTCCCAAATTGCCAAATCTCCAAATTTCCAATGGTCCCAAATTTTCTAAATCTCCGAGTTCGCAAACTCTCGAATTTCCAAAGTCCCAAATTTGCCAAACCCGCGAATTCCCAACCTTTTCAATTTCCAAAGTCCCAAATTTGCCAAATCCCCGAATTCCCAAACTTTGGAATTTCCAAAGTCCCAAATTTGCCAAATCCCTGAATTCCCAAACTTTGGAATTTCCGAAGTCCCAAATTGCCAAATCTCCAAATTTCCAATGGTCCCAAATTTTCTAAATCTCCGAGTTCGCAAACTCTCGAATTTCCAAAGTCCCAAATTTGCCAAACCCGCGAATTCCCAACCTTTTCAATTTCCAAAGTCCCAAATTTGCCAAATCCCCGAATTCCCAAACTTTGGAATTTCCAAAGTCCCAAATTTGCCAAATCCCTGAATTCCCAAACTTTGGAATTTCCGAAGTCCCAAATTGCCAAATCTCCAAATTTCCAATGGTCCCAAATTTTCTAAATCTCCGAGTTCGCAAACTCTCGAATTTCCAAAGTCCCAAATTTGCCAAACCCGCGAATTCCCAACCTTTTCAATTTCCAAAGTCCCAAATTTGCCAAATCCCCGAATTCCCAAACTTTGGAATTTCCAAAGTCCCAAATTTGCCAAATCCCTGAATTCCCAAACTTTGGAATTTCCGAAGTCCCAAATTGCCAAATCTCCAAATTTCCAATGGTCCCAAATTTTCTAAATCTCCGAGTTCGCACATTCTCGAATTTCCAAAGTCCCAAATTTGCCAAACCCGCGAATTCCCAACCTTTTCAATTTCCAAAGTCCCAAATTTGCCAAATCCCCGAATTCCCAAACTTTGGAATTTCCAAAGTCCCAAATTTGCCAAATCCCTGAATTCCCAAACTTTGGAATTTCCGAAGTCCCAAATTGCCAAATCTCCAAATTTCCAATGGTCCCAAATTTTCTAAATCTCCGAGTTCGCAAACTCTCGAATTTCCAAAGTCCCAAATTTGCCAAACCCGCGAATTCCCAACCTTTTCAATTTCCAAAGTCCCAAATTTGCCAAATCCCCGAATTCCCAAATTCCCGAAAACACCGAACATCTCGCAACCTTGAACCAAAATCCCCTAGTCAATCTCGTGCTGCTAAAGATCGCTAGACGTCACGAGATCGGTGAAAATACAATGCGATATCGAGTGACGCGTCCGGCGAAATGTCTGTTCAAACAAATGACCAATAAACCGATTACACCCGTTCATTTTTCACGGCGAAAAGTTCAAACGGTTCGACGGCTTGATCGCAAAGAGTATCTCATCCAACCCGAACAACGAGCAAATAAACTAATACGAATATCGTCCTCCCCGATTCGATATTTATTGCACTCGAATTCGTGGAAAATTCACCGGCGTGTTTCGGTTCGATTAATTCACAGAAGATTATCGTCGTCGTCGTGGTGATTGGCTACGAACAACGGTACCCGCGTAATCGCTTTTCACCGATGGAAACAAAGAGAGAAATTTCTCTCGATTCTTGTCGCGCGTTATTAATTCCGTTTCCCGTTGTATATCACCGAACGCGACACGGTTAGACTTATTATTCTAATTAATACACGACGCTCGATACGCGCGCATTAGCGTGCCATTGTTGCTCTATTAAACGCGACGCGAATCCCTGGCCGAATTTAAATTTCAAATTGTACCGAACCGCGTACGAGACGCGGTTATTTTCGATCGTTACCGTTCCGATAAATCGACTAATTCTACCGGTTTATAAATCCTAACGATACCGATGCTCCTCGTCTAAAAGGTACTACCCTTCTTCCTGTATCGATTAATCATCGGTGGGTATTCAGGGAATCGAATTGAACGATTTTTTAAATTAACAGTGAGATGCAGCAATTTTTTTGTAGTAGCAATAATTGGTTCTATTATACAAAGCCACGACAAATTTTTATTCTATATTGCTAATTTAATAAAGATTATAATTTTTATTTTTATTCTATATTCTATATCCCTTTTTGCTTTTACCATCGGTTACTGAACACCCTTTATATTATAATATATTTACTATTTACTATTTTTTTACGTACTATTTTTATAAATATATAAATGTATTTATTATGTACTAGTTGAATAAATACATAAATAGATGTACTATGTACTATTTGTATAAGTATATAAATGTATTTACTATGTACTATTTGAATAAATATATAAATAGATGTACTATGTACTATTTGTGTAAATATATAAATATATTTACTATGTACTATTTTTACAAAAATGTAAATATTATTGTTTAAGATTTGTAGTACTAAATACAAGGTGTTCTACTGTATAGCCCCCTTTCATCCCTCAGTAAATATCATTTACTCCTTGATTACTTGCAATATATTCCTCGAAGTGCGTTTTTATATTATATCAAAAAGGGAAGAACAATTTAATATTTTTATATCATTTTGTATTTACTATTTTTCCCTGAACACTGGAACTACCCCTAAATCGGCTTACTTCTAATCGTAAGTAAAGTGGAAAAATAAATAAGCAAATACTGAAGCATCGAGTATCGTATGCAACATATTCTTTCTCTCAACAAAATATGACATATCAACAAAAGAACGGGAACAAAATTTATACATGATACAAAAGATCTGAAATCGTTTTGACGGTTTCATAACTGAACTTTAAAATGTTCAGCGTAACTCATCTTTACGTAACCGTGTACCATGACGTGATTTCCTCACATATCGCGTTTCTATTTCCAGGAACATTATATTCAAGTAAAGTTTGCAAAGTACGCACGATCATTCGCAGCGCAATTACGATAATTAATTGCAAACATTGCATCGCGCGTTGCACACTATCGAGTTAATCGATGCACTTCACCGATTTCTCCTTATCGAGTGAATCGATGCGCTTTAAATTCATACAGGACCGGATAACCCTTCTGTCGATCGAGGTACAAAACGAAGATCGATACGGATAAATATGGTGCACCCTTTCACGAGTGATTCGACGTTAAAAACGCGGAAACAGGTGGAAACAAAATGGTAGCGACGATTCGAAGTTTCTCGTTTGATCCCGATTCTTTCCTCTTCGTCTGATGTTCTGGTTACCATTCCTGACCAGCAGGAAGTTCCTGCAACCCCTTCCTGTAACCCTCTCTCTTCACCCTATGCTCACAGTTCCCAAAGCGTAGAACGAAATCGTAAGCCGCTTACGGACTTAACGTACCCGACGAAAATTCTAGCCGGCTCGTACGAAATCCTCTGGCCTGTTTCGCCCTGTTCTTCCTCGTCTTTCGTCCACGTTTTCACACCCACCTACCCCCTCCGACAACCGGGATATAAACAAAAACGAGGGTCCTGGGTGTCGCGTGATAGCCCGACGGAGTACTCGTCGTGGTGGAAAGTACGATTAAATGGATGATTCGATGGCCATCTACGAACATCGACAGTGAACGTTGGTAAAATTTAATATATAGGGATATTCGGATATATCCGAGGAAAGGTTGGATATGTAGAATATTCCTCGATTTGGAAGCCGGCAATTTGCGGATTTGGGAATAAGAGGATTTTGGAGTACAGAGATTTCGGATATTGGAGAAAATTGAGCAATTTTGGGATTTGGGGATTTCAGAGGTCGGGAAATTAGGGATGTTGAAGGTTTAAGAGTTGGAAGATTCAGGAATTTGGGAATTTGAAAATGTGAGAATTTAGGAATTTCGGGATTTGGGAATTTGGGGATTTGGGAATTTGGAGATTTGGGGATTTGGGCATTTGGAAATTTGGAGATTTGAGGATTTTAGTTTGTAAACCCGTGAATCTAGGGATTTAAAAATGTGGGAATTCAGGATTCCGTTGGAAATTAGGCAAATTAGGGACACTCAAAATTGGATATTTGGGAATTTAGGAACCTGGGGATTTATGAATTCGGAAAATTGAAGCTTTGGATATTTAGGAATTCGGAGAATTGAAATTTCAGAATTTAGAAATTTTGGTATTTAGGAATTTAGGGATTTAGGAATTCGGAGAATTGAAATTTCAGAATTTAGAAATTTTGGTATTTAGGAATTTTGGGATTTAGGAATTTGGAAATTTAGGAATTTGGGAATTTGGGAATTTGGGAATTTGGGAACTTGGGAATTTGGGAATTTGGGAATTTGGGAATTTAGGAATTTAGAAATTTAGGAATTTAGGAATTTAAGAATTTAGGAATTTAGGAATTTAGGAATTAGATATTTAGGAATTTGGGAATTTTTGTATTTTGGTATTTAGGAATTTAGAAATTTAGAAATTTAGAAATTTGGGAATTTAAAAATTGATGCTTAACAATGCATAGTATATATGTAAAAATGGAACACTGTAAAAAGAAAAAGATCGATCAATGTTTCGAGAGTTATTTCGCGAAAGGCAAGTATTATTAAAGGAACGTATGGTATATATCAGTTGAGATATCGTAAAAACGTACCCTTATATCTACAGGGGTGGTTGGGATACGATAAATTACAACGGTAGTAGTAAGTAGCAGACTGTGCCAGTGTTTATCTTCCAAAAGAACCTGTTGCGATTCGGAACATTCTTTATAAGATCTTCAAGGGAAGGAAAATGGCCACTGCCTTTTACGCGACCGACTCGAAGCATGCTTTTAGTACTTTTAGCCAATCTGCAATAAAAAGTGCTTACATATTTGGAAATTTGTTCTCGTATTATCCAATTTGATTTTGGAAGTTTGAGGGCTTGAGAATTTGGAATTTTCGGAATTTATGGATTTGAAATTTTCGGATTTTTGGGAACTGATCATTTGACAATTTGGAATTTGCCGAATTACACATTTAAAGTTCTCGGAATTTGGAGAATTTGGATTTGAATATTTGGAAATCTCAGTGACTTGGAAATTCTCAAAATTGAAATGTTGAAAATTTGGAAGCTTGAGAATTTGAGAATTTTAAGAATTGAATATTCAACGTACTGGCAATATAATTTGAAGCGATACATTGAGTATTATTGGTGTATAGAACTAATGCTAAATACGTGTTGCAAAAAATGGCAATATAACAAGGGTTTGATGTACTTTCCTAAGCAAAAATATCAAAAAGAGCAATATTGCGCAGTTCGTAAATATTTGTAGGGAACGATATCGATGAAAAAGGTATAAAGCAGAGAATCACGTCGAAAATTGCAGATATTATAAACAGTTAACGACAATTATTCGATATTTCAGGGATCGATATCGTAGTCGTGTGCAAAATCTGTTATACGTGGCTCGATAACGATACGACACCCAGCCCATTCACAGCCAAATTTATCGTCAATAATTGTTAATGCGCACTCATCTGTTTGCCATCGGCATCCTGTCCCGATTTCCGCTTCGGTTTACTTAACAATTTGTAATTAGCGAATTATCATTCGAACCACGATGCATTCTGAACCTACTGACAGCTCTATGTGCGTTTCAAGTTGAAGAATCTTTCAATGCTGCAGATCTCGAATCTCTCGAAAATTTTTCAATTTTTCAATTTTTCAAGTTTTCAAGTTTTCAAGTTTTCCAGTTTTCAAGTTTTCAATTTTTCAATTTTACAAATTTTTCCATTTCCAATCCTGTAGATCTTCCCTTTTTTAATTCTCGATGTGTCGGTTCTTCCATGTTTCGACTCTTCAAGTTTTCAATTGTTCGATTTTACAATAGTTCAATCATTCAATTCTCCCATTTCTCAATTTTTATCTGATTCAATTTTTCAATTCTTACACTTTCCAATTTTTCAACTCTTCAAGTTTTCAATTGTTCGATTTTACAATAGTTCAATCATTCAATTCTCCCATTTCTCAATTTTTATCTGATTCAATTTTTCAATTCTTACACTTTCCAATTTTTCAACTCTTCAAGTTTTCAATTGTTCGATTTTCCAAGCCTCAAATTCTTCAACTTCTTAGCTCTTCGATTCTCTGATTCTTCAATTGTTCTATCCTTCGAATCTACAATTTTGCACTTTTCAATTACAACATTTCTCATTTCCCCGACATTCCATTTCTGTTTTTCCATTCTTTGACACCTCAATTTTCTACTTGCCACGTTTCTCAAATTTCACAACTTCTATACCTCCAAATACCCATATCCCCAGACTTAAGAAAACTCCCTGCATCCCTAAAAGGCCGAACGTCGATGTCCCTAAACTTGTAACAACCCGAGATCTCCCTAATCGCGTATTCTCTAATAAGATCCGTAACGCGATCGATCGACGATGCTGATAACGCGATAACGAGTTTGCGTTGTATAGTCGCTACGGTATAAACGCTACAGAAATAACATGGAGAATTAGAGAAGAAAGTCTCGAGATGGAACAACGAGATCCGTTATCGAGTTTTGAGCGTCGAGTGTCGAGACATTTTTTCCCCTGTTCGGCTCTCCACGCAAATTGCCGCGTTTCAAACGCGTCGCTTAATTAGATATTTCTTTCTCCGTGGCCGTTTACCCGGATCTCGTTCGATGCTTCCTGTATACGTGTACACCGACTTCTCTTTTAGACGGCTCTTCTAGACCGGCTAACGATTTTACCTTTTCTATTTGGTGACAATGGGAATTTTTCAAAGGAAAGCCCCGACCAACGCGATTCTACTCGACAATTTGCGGTTATTACGTTGCCCCGAGTGTCTGATGCCTTTTTCTTTTTTTTTTTTTCGCCGATTCTACGTTGCTCTTACGCGCCGAGAGAACGCGTTTGTTTTCTAATAATTACTGCCTACCCTCCTCGTTGCCGATTTTAAATACCGTCGTCGTAATCGCCCTCCTCGAGGACCACATTATTGCGCTCACCCTCTTAACGCGCTCGTAAATTGATTCGAATGATCATTTTCGGCTAAACTGTTATTTTTTAGCATTACCGTGTATAGTTTTGTGTAGTGTGTACGTTTGCTGCATATAGTTTTAAACGAGGTACACAAGTGCTATGTACAGCTTTGTACGATATGTGGAATTGCCACGTATGGTATTATGCGTGCATAATTGTTGCATATATGTACATATTGTACATATTTAGGATTTTGGGAATTTTGAAGTTTAGGAACTTGTGGATTTGGGAATTTCTGGATTTGGGAATTTGTGGATATGGGAATTTGTCCATATGGGAAACGATTTTAATAAAAAATATCCCGACTTTCCTCCAAAAAAAAAAATAATAATAAAAAAAATAAAAAATTCCAATCTCTCGTACAGCGATCGCGATTCTTCCGATAGGATTGCGCGTCAAGTTATTTTAATTATAATATTCAAAGCTTTGACCGGCGTGAGAAAATGAAGAATTCTGATCGCATCATACCATTCGTTCCAGCTCGATCGCTTTTATTTCGATCTGGTCCTGTTGCGTTAAATATTCCCCTTTGAATCGATCCTTTTGTCTGGACTCTCCGCGAGAGCTTTATCGCGTTTCAAGCTCCGTGCTTTGCGCCACGTTGTTTTTCCCTTTGACATTTTCTTCCCACCCCCACACCTCCCCCCTGCAACCCCGTCCCGTTGATTGATATTTCGTTCGATGCATTTAATTACCAGAGGGGTTCAACCAACCACGCTTACCATCCGCAGAAAATAATAATCCGTTTGCTAGCGTTTGTCGACGCACCTTTATACGTGTATGTACACGATATATGTATATGTATATACGCGCGCACGCGTACGTATATGTGCAGCTATTTGTCCGCTTCCGGTATAACGTCACGTTAGTTCCGCTCGACAAACCGTGAGCCGTGCGATTAGTTTCCCTGGCAATTCGAATTATTCAAAGTGGCCATTGCATCGATACGGGTAACGAACGGGTGCTCGCGAAACAAAGGAACAAAGAATTTTGCGATATAATAAATGCACGCTGAAATTTCTATGAAACCGTTCGGAGGGTTTTATTTCGTCATTAACTTTCGTTCAGCGCCGATATCGAAGGAATCGGCGAATAATCGGCGACAATAGCGTGACGGATCGATAGGAAAAAATTGATCGGTAATCGGGCAGACATTGGTCCGAGAAATCGGTTAACCCTTTGCTCTCGAAGGTATTCTTACAGGTAGCAGGTAGCAGTTCTAAAAATAAAATAAAACCTTTTGGTTGAAAAGATTCATGATTTCTTTTGAAGTTATTATCTCCTTATTATCAATTACCGCTATTTTATAATAAGGATTTATTATTATTTATTATTAACCCTTTGCACTCCAAAGGTGACTCACACTCACCATTTCATGTAATACAGCAATATGAAATAGGTATTTTTTAACAACTACCGAACTTATCACATAGAAATTATAATGTGGAAAAGTCGACACGTTCCGAACTCAACGCGTAGCAATTACAACATGTGGAAAACTCGACACGTACAGAACTCAACGCGTAGCAATTACAACATGTAGAAAAGTCGACACGTACCGAACTCAACGCGTAGCAATTACAACATGTGGAAAACTTGACACGTACTGAACTCATCGCGTAGCAATTTACAACATGTAGAAAATTCAACACGTGCTGAACTTACCGCATAGCAATCTCAATGCGTTGCAATTGCAACACGTGAAAACTCAACGCGTAGCAATTACAACATGTGGAAAACTCGACACGTACAGAACTCAACGCGTAGCAATTTACAACATGTAGAAAATTCAACGCGTGCTGAACTTACCGCATAGCAATCTCAACGCGTTGCAATTCTAACACGTGAAAACTCAACACGTACAGAACTCAACGCGTAGCAATTACAACATATGGAAAACTCCACACGTACTGAACTCATCACGTAGCAATTTACAACATATGGAAAACTCAACACGTGCTGAACTTACCGCATAGCAATCTCAACGCGTTGCAATTACAACACGTGGAAAAGTCGACACGTACAGAACTCAACGCGTAGCAATTACACCATATGGAAAATTCAACTCGTACCAAACTCAGCGCATAAACAAAAACTCTTTCTCGTTTTGATACATCCAGAATTTTCTGTTTCTTTTTTATGAAAGTATTTAGAGCCGCATTCGGAATTGTCCATACGTCACCTACCAAAAATCGGGACGAACATTCCGGACGTACAATACTTTTGTCAAAGTTCTGTAGAGACGTTTCGCGAACGCTCGAAATCGTATCGATAGGGTCGCGTTCGTCGTCAAAGGATTCCTAGCGTTACGAAACGAAATCTGGCTTTTAGAGCGGCTCACAAAAAGATCGGACCGGGCTAAACATTGAAATATTTCGACGGGAAGTGCACAAGCGCCAAACAAGATCCGCAGAGATTCCCGGCGCATCAAAAAGTCCGGGCTCGCTTTAAAAAATGCATTTTCTGCCCGCCTCTGCTACGACTTCCCTGCACTCGCCGGAAGCCTTTTGCTTCTTGCTCTCTCCGTTTAATATGTTTAATCCTAGTAATATCTACTTCCTTTGTGACGATTTAGTGCGTATAAAAATTTCACGCGGACTATTTCCCTGCACCTGGGATTCCAGGTTTACAGGGTTGTGCATTCGAGGTTTACAGATTCGGGCATTTGAAAAAAATAGGAAGTTTGGGATTCGGAGAACGTGAAAATTTGCAAAGTTGACAATTTTTGAAATTACAGTGGAAGAACTTCGGACATATTTAAATTCGATGAATTTGTGAATTTTCGAACTTCACAATTTTCGTAATTTGAACATTTTTAGATCTTTGAATTTGAAAATTAGATAAACTGAGCTATAAAATATGGAATGTAGTATTAGTTAATGTGCAGAAATCCAAGAGTACAAATGTGTTTAAACAACGATGATAAATGTACAAAATACATCCCCTAAGAGTATAAAGATATAAAATATTATTTATAAAGTAGTAATGTATTATTCATAAAATTATAAAGTATCATTTATACAATTATAAAATATTATTTATAAAATTGTAAGGCATTATTCATAAAATTTTAAGTATCATTTATACAATTATAAAATAATATTTATAAAATTGTAAGGCATTATTCATCAAGTTTAAAGTATCATTTATACAATTATAAAATAATATTTATAAAATTGTAAGGCATTATTCATCAAGTTTAAAGTATCATTTATACAATTATAAAATATTATTTATAAAATTGTAAGGCATTATTCATAAAATTTTAAGTATCATTTATACAATTATAAAATAATATTTATAAAATTGTAAGGCATTATTCATCAAGTTTAAAGTATCATTTATACAATTATAAAATAATATTTATAAAATTGTAAGGCATTATTCATCAAGTTTAAAGTATCATTTATACAATTATAAAATATTATTTATAAAATTGTAAGGCATTATTCATAAAATTTTAAGTATCATTTATACAATTATAAAATAATATTTATAAAATTGTAAGGCATTATTCATCAAGTTTAAAGTATCATTTATACAATTATAAAATAATATTTATAAAATTGTAAGGCATTATTCATCAAGTTTAAAGTATCATTTATACAATTATAAAATATTATTTATAAAATTGTAAGGCATTATTCATAAAATTTTAAGTATCATTTATACAATTATAAAATAATATTTATAAAATTGTAAGGCATTATTCATCAAGTTTAAAGTATCATTTATACAATTATAAAATAATATTTATAAAATTGTAAGGCATTATTCATAAAATTTTAAGTATCATTTATACAATTATAAAATAATATTTATAAAATTGTAAGGTATTATTTCTAAAATTATAAAGTATCATTTATACAATTATAAAATAATATTTATAAAATTATAAATCTTTTATATTCAATAAAATATTTCTATTAAGAATAAAAAAATGTAAAGTACTCGTAATAAAGGTTTTATAAGCTAGTGCAACCGTTTGATCTACAAATGGAAAATCTTTCTTTCCGTGCATAAATTACACAGGTACATCGAGCGACAGAATTGAAAATTTGAGTGATCTCGTTTTGTATACCGAGATCGAAGTGGCCTGTCGATCTACGAACGTCGAGAATATTTCCTGAGATCTAATATTCGCTAAAAGAAGGGAAGAAATAGGCGGGGCTCGATTTTCCAGAGACTTTATTCGATACGATTGAACCTGATCCCGTGAGATATTGCCTTCTCTTGGTCGTTTATCGATGCGACGGGAAATGTTTAAAAACGTGCTGCTGCGCTTGACATCGAGATAATAATTTATTTACTCTTATCGGATATATGTGTTTGTAAACAAGTATCTGTAGTGGTGTAATGAAAAATATAGAAATTTCGAAAATTTGTGCATTTAGAAATTTTGGTGTTTGACAAGATCCAAGAATCCAGGGATTTCAGAAACGACTGAATTTAAGAATCGGGGAATTAAAAATTTAGAAATGTAAAAGTTTAGAAGATCCGAGAACTCGGACAGTTGAGAATTGAGGTTTGGTAATTTTGGGACCTCGAATTTGGAAATCTAAAAATTCGGGACGTGGAAACTTAGAATATCGCAAAATATAAAAATTCGTAAATTTGAGAATTTAGAAAATTATAAATATAGGAATTTGATGATTTTGACATTTGGAAATGTAGTGATCTTGAGGAGTTGAGAACTTCAAAATGTAGAAATTGGGGGGTTGGAAGTTTGGTAATTTCAAAATTTGGAAATCTAGGAATTCGGGGAATAGAAATTGGAAAAATTGCAAAATATCCAAATTGATGAATTTAAGAATTTAAGAAATTTGGAAATGTAGTGATCTTGAGGAGTTGAGAACTTCAAAATGTAGAAATTGGGAGGTTGGAAGCTTGGTAATTTCAAAATTTGGAAATGTAGGAATTCGGGGAATAGAAATTGGAAAAATTTCAGAATATCCAAATTGATGAATTTAAGAATTTAGAAATGGAGAAATTCCGCGATTGAGAAATTTGGAAGGCTAGGAATTTCGGGAATTTGAAAATCATTCGAAAGAGCCTAAAGCTCGAAACTCGAACGAATAGCCTTTCCGAAAAAGCCACGAAACGGATTCATGAATCTAAAACAACGAAAGTAGTCCGCAGAGAAGAGCACAATCCATTAGAGGCTTAATGGAAGCAGCAGGGTGCAAGTTTGCCAATTAAAGATCGTAGAAACTCCATCTCCAGCAATGTTCGGAGCCATCAATCGATTAACCTTCACGGTAAAACTGGTTTATCCTCTGGAGAATTTTATAGTTTCTCTTTCGAGACGCCAACCGGAACATATTTGTCAGGTATCCTCTTCAAAGTCGGGAAAAGAAAATTCTCTGGCAAATTTCTTACGATTCGATGTTAATTTTCCAACAAATGGTATTCTTCAAGCAAATAGGCTTTTCTACGCGTTGTATTCTTCACTTATGGCAATTCCAACGCATTGTAATTTCCCCACACATTAGATTTCAACGGGTTGTGTTCTTCACACGCGAGATTTCAACACTTCACATTTTTCAAGAGTGGGAATTTCTACGGGTTGTATTCTGCATGTGTAGTATTCCCTACGCGTTTTAATTGCCACGCATAATATTTTTCTACGCGTTGTGTTCTCCACGCATTGTAATTTTAACGCGTTGTATTCCTGCATGTGGTATCGTCTACGCATCGTAGTTTCCACACATAGTATTTTCTATGCGTTGTGGTCTTCACGCGTTGTGTTCTCCACGTGTTGTGTTCTCCACGTGTTGTGTTCTCCACGTGATGCGCTCTCCACGTGATGTCCTCTCCACGTGTTGTGCTCTCCACGTGTTGTGTTCTCCTCGCGTCAAACTTCGACCCGTTGTGTTCTTCGCGCAGAGTAATTTCTACTAGTTATTTTCACCGATATAGTATCCCGTACTCATTGTAACTTCCACGCACAGTATTTTCTATGCGTTATAATCAGAACGCGTTGTGTTCTCCACACATTGTAATTGCTACGCGTTGTATTCTCCACGCACAGTATTTCTTACGCGTTGTATTCTCCACCTATGGTATATTCTACGCGTTGTAATCTCCACATATTAAATTCACTGTGCGTTGCGTTCCCCGCGTGGTAAATTTCAACGCGTTGTGTTCTTCGCGCTGAGCAATATCTACTTATTATATTCCCCCAAAATAGTATCCCGTACGCGTTGTTATTCCCAACCATAATATTTTCTATGCGTTATAAGCTGCACACATAGTATTTTCTATGCTTTATAATCTCCACACGTTGTGTTCTCCACGCGTTAACACTTTGAGTGCCATGTCACCCTCATACGGGTGACGTATGAATTCATACATAAATCTATCGCTCATTTTAGTTGAAACATTTAACACAACAAAGTATACAAAATTATGGAAATTATCTATAAAATTTATCGAAAATAAAATCACTTCCCAAAAGTGATTGAAACTGTTTTAGAGTGGCAGTCAAGGTGTTAAACTCCAACGCGTTGTGTTCTTAACCGCGTTGTCTTTCAACGCATAATATTCTCTATATAACACGTACACAGAAAATCTCCAACGACTTTCACAACGATTAACCTTCACGGTAAAACTTGTTCACCCTCTGGGGAATTTTGTAGTTTCTCTTTCGAGACACGAACTCCAGCACCTTCGGCGGGTATCGTCTGTCGGCTAGGGAAAAGAAAATTGTCGATGAAGTTTCTTCCGGTTCGATGGTAGTTTCCCGTTGTATACAACAAGTACATCGACGAAATATGAGACAAATTTCATTGGAAGTTACGAGGTAGGTATTCGGTAGCGTAGGATCCGCCAGAAGTCGCTTGGAATCCTCGGAAAATATTCCCGCGCATCCGGGGCCGTGTTTCAATTCCAACTATCTGACGCAGCTTCGTTCAACTTTTTCTTACTCTCTCTCTCTCTCTCTTTCTCGTCTCCTTCCTCGCGAAAGGAGCCAGAAGTTTGAAATTCAAATACGCGAAAGTTTCAGCCAAGAATAACGTTGTCCCGCTTGTATCGCCGAAGAACAAGTTCCACGACGAAAATTCTTCGTATTCTTTCGTGACACGGCTCTGCCTCTTTCTTAACATCTTCCCTAGCAATAATCGCGCGGGACTTGCTTTCATAAAGGAATTCGATACTGTTACTTTGAAATTGTAATCTTCGTAATGCTCTGTATAATGTTCTGATTAACCGATTTGAATTTTTCTTTATGTAATGCTGACCAAGTTGTTTTATAAATTATGTGCGAGGTGTTGATGATGTCGTTGTGCTCAGGTTGTACAATGAATCATTTGTTTGAGACTTTAGTTCGGTACTTCGAATTGTTAAACACTCCGTACATTATTCGTCATCCTGCATTTGTCACCCAAATTATATGTTTGTTCCCATCAGTCACCCAAAACACAATAACAACTCTCCTTTCTTTCCGCTGTCCTAGTCATCGTAACACTCATAGTTCATAGTGCAATTCCTGAGACGCTTCTTTCCTTTCCACCTCTATATCCACCATCCCTGTTACACACGATCAGAGTTTTTTTTATTAATCCGAACCCGTGTGTCTCTACAGCGTTTCACGGCTACAGAGTGGTATGTTGTTAAAAATGAACTGTTGGATACTTGTTAACGTTCAATAAAATGTTTAATGTATTAACACTTAAAACTAAATTTACAGTTGGTTGTTCTAAGTGAAACTGTGTTGTGTAAGAAATACTGTGATAATGTAGAATACTGTCGGATATACGTGAAGGTTGCAGAGATGTTGATACTGTTAAATGTTGGTTAAGACTCTTTCCTGCAGGAAGAGTTCCTGAGGAGGAAAAGTAGGAAAACCGGGTGGTTGTCCTGATTGGCTTACTGTTTTGCCAATCACAGTGTGTAAAATTGGGCATCATCCTACCCCGTGCGACCTTAGTGCAGTCCGCGCGGAGTAAGATGTGTCGCGTGGAGGTGGTAATAAGAGAAAACGGGCCTAAGACAGAATTTCCTTTGGGTGGTCGTCAAGGGGGTTCTGGTTACTGTCTCCGAGGCCCTGTCCTCGAACCCTCCGGAAACTCACATTTATGGCATTGCAATAAACTGTTGAGACCGTCGAAAGCACTTGAACATAGAAATCGTGAAAGAAGAAAAAATATGAAAGAACTCTCAAAAACAGCTATGGTCGTTGCATGCCATGAATGTGCTAACAATGTGCAGGCCAACTGTTGTTCCTGTGTACAAATTGCTAGCTGTCTTAATTACCGTGACGATCCCTTTCGATAGTTAATAATACAACTCTAGGGCTGTGAACAATCCTTAAACACATGAATAGATGTACCCCGCCGTCCGAGCTCAGTCTTAAGATATTTCGTTAACCTTCACATTTTGTATCATAAAGTCCATTATAATAAAGTGTTATTTAATTTCTACGTGTTGAAGTAATATTGTAATTAAGAAAACTCCCCTTCGACAAACTCTCGGGGAGCAATAAAATGGTTCGGCTCTCGAGATGTTTTATTGTCGGTAACGCTTTTCGAGAAAGCTAAAAATAGATGTACGTGTACCTGAAAAGGCACACCACATGTACGTTTCGTAGGTATAAGTATTTGCGACCGTCTGCTTTTCAGCAGTTCGATGTTAAGATTGGTTAGGACAGGACAGTACGATGTGCCTCGGTTATTACTATTACGCATTTTATATTAAAGTTCTTTTTTACTGTTAAGATTACGTTTATCAACCTGCTTCCATCTCTCATATCCCTCAACACTACGAACGACGATCCTGAAGTATATTATTTAAAGTGATACCCTACACTGTGAATTCAGTTTCGAGGAATTGTTTTCCAAACCGGGCATCGCATAATGATTCTAAATGATTCGATGGTGTATCGATATTTTGGTTATTGATTTTTAAGTTGTTCTAATTGGGATCCGACTGTGCTGTACTTTGATATGTTTCATTGTATGATTTTAGATCTAACACGATGTACAGTCGTGGACAAAATTAAGTGGACAGGTATCATAAATAACAAAAGGTAAATTTAATTAACTAATAATGCCTATAAATCAAAACTTTATTGCACAATTATATACATTAAATAAATGTTTTTTTAAGCCTACAAAAATATCCCACGTTCTAAATTTAAAATTTATTTACAACATTGTAATGAAACAAAACATTTTTTACATTTCTGCGATGTCCACTTAATTTTGTCCAGGAGTGTAAATACATATTCCAGAAAAATAACACAAAAATGTGTAAAGAACTTGTTGGATTTGAGCGACCCTCGTATTGCGTCTTCTTTTATTTAGCGTTACTTTTTCTTGTCGTTATGTTGCTTGGTTCAGTATGTTCGGTATGTAAAGTAAATTCTTAAATTCTGTCGTTTCTGAAATTCCTGAATCCTTCGATCTTGTCAAACACCAAAATTTCGCTTTTGATCATTTTACTCTCGCTATCGGAGACCTCGTCGTATCTTCTCGTCTCCGTCGACGATCTTTTCCTCGTCATTGTCTGGCGTCGTTTGTTATCCGACTTATCAGGAACACGCGTTTGATTCTCGTCGGCGTAGCGTTCGACAGGCCGGAGGATATATTTCCGCGTCGACGAACCAACTCGTCGAGCGAAGAAAGATACCGAACGTTCGTAAACTCGTTCGATGGCGGAACGTAGAACGCTATTGGTTCGCGGGGACAATCCGTTCTATCTCTTTTCGTCCCCCCGAGACTGTATTTTTCCTCATTTTACTACGCGGATCGAGTTTCCTCCATCTGTCTGTCGTGAAATCGTCGCGTCGCGGCGACGTTGAATCTCCACCACGCGGATCATTCTTCGTTCCTGTGTTTATGGTTCAAATTCGACTACTATCGATTTGTCTTCGTCTACAGGCACGAATCTTCGTCCGTTCGGTTACGGCTTTTCCTTCCTTGCTTCCTCTCGTTCATAGGTCCAACATTGTTACGCAGATTTTTTCTCGCATCCCCGTTTCGTGAAACGGTAAAGCTGGTAATTCGCATTAATGCGAGAAACGATGAACATAGATGGATTCGATAATTCGTATATTATTATTTCATTAACTTATTTGTTACATTTTTTTTAATGAATTTGTGCGATTTCTAACTTTTCGTTTTGCATTTTTGTTGTTGGTTAACTTGGTAGCATTGTATTTTTGCGTGTTGGAGCACTGTTACATCATACGCGTTGTTTATGCACTGAGTTCGGTACGTGTTGAATTTCCATATGTTGTAATCACTATGCGTTGAGTTCGGCACGCGTCGACTTTTCACATGTTGTAATTGCAACGCGTTGAGTTTACTGTGCGTTGAATTCGGTACGCGTCGAGCTTTCACGTGTTCTAATTGCAGCGCGTGGAATTTGCTATGCGTTGAGTTCGATACGCGTTGAATTTTCCCCGTGTTGTAATTGCTACGCGTTGAGTTCGGTACGCGTCGAGTTTTCACATGTTGTAATTGCAACCCGTTGAATTTGCTATGGTTGGTATACGCATCCTCGAGTTAGTGTTATAATTCAATTATTTTCCGCTTTCATCGCGAAGGAATAGAAATCGATTGTTCGAGCGCAGAAGGAGAACCGTGAAACCGATAAATGGAGAGGGATTTCGTGCGGAATAAAAGCGGACAGGGAAACGCGAATCGCGTTACGAACAAATGTTTGTCTTCGTTCGGGCAACTTTGAAAGCTCGCAAGGGAAGCTGTATAACAGGCAGACAGTTCCAGCGTGGAATATCTTGCAGACATAATTGACGCATGTTATGGTGACGTCCCTATAGCGGCGGCAGAAGCACGCTCGTACGAGCGCGAAATCGAATCGTTTCCAGCGGGCGGCTTTGCAGTTTATTGCCACATCCTGCGCATCGATGCCGCATTCTGGAAATGTCTGCTCCTCGTGTAATAACCGCCGTAATTCGTCAGCCTACTTTCGCGTGTCTCCGTTTCGTCGGTGTGGTACATTTTTCGTTGCGGCGGTCCATCCGCCCGGAAGCTTATGGCTGAGCGGAATTTATCGACCGAACGCGACGCGATCGACGCCTTCGAGACGAACGCTTCCGTCTCATGATTTTCAAGCCGAAGCGATGTGAGCATACTTTGGAAACATAGACCTATTTCGCTGTTATACAATTCCACTATTTCACCGTTTTGGTATTATACGATTTCAGTATTTCACCCTTTCACTATTACACTATTCCACCACTCCATTATTTCACCTCTGCACCGTTTCATCATTTTATTATTGCAATATTTCACTACATATCTATTTAACTACTTAGCTATATGACTATCTGACTACTTGACAATTTGACTATTTGACTATTTAACTATTTGACTATTTGACTATTTGACTATCTGACTATCTGACTATTTGACTGTCGGACTATCTGACTATCTGACTATCTGACTATCTGACTATCTGACTATTTGACTATCTGACTATTTGACTATCTGACTATTTGACTATTTAACTATTTGACTTTTTGACTATTTGACTATTTGACTATTTGACTATTTGAATATTTGGCTATGTGACTGTTTGACTATTTGTCTATGTGACTCTTTGACTATTTGACAGTTTGTCTGTTTGTCTGTTTGTCTGTTTGTCTGTTTGTCTGTTTGTCTATTTCACTGTTTGACTATGTCACTGCTTGGCTGTTTGACTGTTTATCTATTTGACTATGTGACTATTTGACTATTTGCCCATGTGACTATTTAACTAATTGACTATGTGACTGTTTGACTGTTTGACTGTTTGATAGTTTGACTGCTCGACTGTTTGTTTGACTAGGTAAATACTTAACTACGCTACTATTCTACTATACTACTTCACTATTGTTCTGTTACAATATTTATCATTCCACCGTCAAATTGTCGATGAATATTTCATAATTATTATGAATAATAAATACCACTAAAGAACAACGATTTATTCAAAAATAATTAATTTCTAATAAATTCAGTGCAGGTGTCAAATCGATAAATTTTCGTGAATTTAAAAAATTTGCCAGTAATCGATCTCTAATTTTTAATTCAACTGAAATCTACACCATCGAGAATAAACAATTCATCAACAATTGCGCGTAACATAAAATTGTGATTTTTTGACGGAAACAGTATCGGTTCCATCGAAATTATAAATTGCATCATCGATCGCACCGAAAATAAATACTCAAAAACAGTAAAAAAAAATTGCAAAAATTTCTCCGTAACGAGTCTCCCGTCCATTTCATTACGCTTCCCGATTTTCCTGCGAAAAATCCACGAACTTTAATCCTCGCTAAATTGAATCGCCCAATACGGAAGTTCGGTCAGGTTAGGTTAATTTCTTAATTGGTGTAGTCTTCTCAACTCGATCGATATCCCGACACAGCAAAGAATCTTTAGTTCGATGTACAACGCCGTAATCACTCGTTAACCAAAATGGCGGAGCGGATGATTAATCCTCGCCGAAGAAACCGTATTTACGGCGAACGTAATTAAAGTGTCGTTGATTTTCCGCGATTCTCGCAGAAACGAGGGAGCACACCGTAACCGTGACGTGCAGAAAAATATTTTCATCACTCAAATGCCACGAAATATGTAAAACACAGGGGGAGCGAGACACGCGTTTCGTGAATGCGTCCGGGCTACATGGAAACTCGTCTAAATAGAGTTTCGTCCATGGAAAGGATGAAAAACAGAGCAAGGTTTTTAGTATATTGAGGCAAGTTGGATTCTCTTCGCGTCGGGATAAAAAACAAACAAAAAATAAAAGACCGAATACAAAACCGAAATGTTTAAAGCCTCGGATACACGGACAGCTTTTCATCGTTTTTTCTCCCTTTCCTTTTTTTTTTTTTTCGTTTGTATTTTTTACGAATGTTTCGTTACGTATGAAGTGTCTTTGGAGCTGTGTCAGTTTCGAGCGCGTGCATCGCTTGTCCGGCATTGTGTTCGATAGAATAAACGATCGCTATACATCGGATCGGGGGCTTTTGTTTATGGGAAAAATAATCCGCCGATATCGAGCCACGAGGCAACACGGGTCTATCGCGCGCTGACAAACTCATTATCGAGCTGTCATTCGCACGGGCCATAACATTTTCGAATCAATCAATTGCAGAATCTGGAACAAGTTTATACGACTGTGCGCAAGGATTATGAATGGTATGTTCGTTTGGTTCGCCGTTCGCGTCTGATTTCACGCATAGTGTTCTCCACGTATTACATATTAGCGCGTTAGGTTCTCCACGCGCGAGATTTCAACGCATTTCTTATTATATACAAGGTGGGCAGGAAATTGTAGTACAATCGGGCAGTGGGTGATTCTACGTGACAAAATAAGACAAAAATTTGGTATAACATTTTCTCATTTGAGGCTCCGTTTTCGAGAAAATCGACTTTAAAGTTTGATCAACTAGTGAAAGATTTAGTACGATTTGTTTGTTCCGTATTCCAATGTTGCCATTGTATTTGCCCGAGACAGTGTTTACAAACATTGGGAACAATGGAAGAGTGTCCTGCCAACGCAGTTCAGTTTAGGATAAGAATCGTAGGTTATTAGACTGCATGATAGTTCATTTCAATGAAAATTATTCGTGTTAGATTTGTTCACGACCACGGTCAACTGTTACTCGTGCCTACACTCCCGTCTCTGGGCGCGCGCAATTCTCGCGCTCTGATTGGTCAGTGTTTTTCCTTAATAATTTAAAAATGAAGCCTCATCCGATATTTTGGCAAAGGAAAAAGTTGTTCAGAATATCACCACCTACCACCCCTTTCCGGCACCTACAGTATTTGTGGAACATCCTGTATATATACTCGTGGACAAAATTAAGTGGACATTGTAGAAATGTAAAAAAATTTTTGTTTTACTACAATGTTTTAAATAAACTTTAAATTCAGAACGTGAAATGTTTTTATCGACATGAAAAAACATTTATTTAATGTATATAATTGTACAATAAAGTTTTGATTCATAGGCATTCTTAGTTAAATTAAATTAACCTTTTGTTATTTACGATACCTGTCCACTTAATTTTGTCCACGACTGTATATACACTCCTGGACAAAATTAAGTGGACATTGCAGAACTGTAAAAAATGTTTTGTTTCATTACAATGTTGTAAATAAATTTTAAATTTAGAACGTGAGATATTTTTGTAGGCTTGAAAAAGCATTTATTTAATGTATATAATTGTGCAATAAAGTTTTGATTTATAGGCATTATTAGTTAATTAAATTTACCTTTTGTTATTTACGATACCTGTCCACTTAATTTTGTCCACGACTGTATATATATATATATATCTATATGTCATTTATAAACAAATCTGTACTGTATTTGGATGAGTATGTACATATTAGTCGTCCGAAATAAGTTAGTTTGGTCAGTATATACCCTACTAGTTAGTTATTTTGATCGGTATATACACTACCGCTCATAATTGTTTAGGCACTCTCAATAAAAGTATAAATCATAAAAAATCTCTGAAGGAAAAAATTGCAAGGTAGAGGGTAGTAAAACAAATCGATTATAATGGATGTCTATATAATCGAACTGATGTTTACATAAGTATTTCATTTTACTATAATATTTTTCGGTAAACATAATTCAGTGCCAATAATACATGAAAAGTGGAGTGTCTAAACACTTATGAGCGATAGTGTACATATTTTTGTCGTACAAAATAAGTTGATTGTGTTGATCGATACAACATACTCGTCTAATAATACATATTGGTCACCTAAAGGCTCGAGAAGAAGAAAGATAAATTTTCACACGCAAGAAGATTATATGACGTAGGCAACGTAGTTAATAGGTAAATTATCGTCTCATTTTCTTCACGCTAGAAGAAATCCGGTAATACAGTAATTCCTTGCAAAAGGATGGCGTTTACAATGGGCCGGTTCTATCGGGGTTATCATCGCGACACGAACAAGTTAATTGAATTCCTCGTGCATCGCAGCCTCTCAGACATCGCCGTTGACTATTCAGAGACTGATACCAGCGAATTAACCAAGCCGATCGAAACACGTACAATGCTACAAGCGTCTCGATACCGCCGGCAGCTCCTCGACTGCTGATGTACAAGCTCAGCCGAACGATCTATTATCTGTGTGATAGTTCCGTTAAATTTTCAATATTTCTATTTTGTGTAGACGATATTTTTAGATTGTAGGAATTTAGAGTATTGACATTTTCCAATTTCGGTCTTTCACGGTAACATATATACATCAAAGCATGTAAATGATGTGTCTAATCATCGAAGCAGTCGTCGCAGTGATTTGAGCGTCCAAAAAAAAAATTCCGTCGCCCGTTCGTCGCGAATTGGCGAAAAGATAACAAACGTACAGTGTTCGATGGAAATTGGTATCGATCGGTGACGAGTTCTCACGGCAATTCCAGCAACGCGTACATACGCAGATTATTCGTTCGTCGAATATACGCGTGAGATCCGCGCAACTGTCCTGCGCGCATGTGTGCACGTACGCGTACATGTATGCACGTACGTGTACCGTGGCGAGCCTCGAAATTAACGGACAGTGAGCGTAATTATTTCAATGGTCGCCGTGGTGGTCGGTTCGCTGTTCGACCTACATACCGGTAAAGCAACCGAGCTACCCGCCCAATCGCGTTAAATTACCGATCGGCCTACTTAACGGGACTGGCCATATCCGATCCCCTTGTGACTAGCTGTGATACTAGTGAAATTTGAGTAACAACGGAACGCAATCACTATCCATGGAATCGAACTAGCTACGATATTCAAGATAGTATCATCGATATTCTTTGGGATCGTTAGACTTTTGTTGATTTGGGTCATTTGCGAAGGGACGATGTGATCTGATAGAAGAGATACATTTATTGTTCTTGAAGTTTTTATTGCGCGATGTCGCGTGTGTAATATTGGGAAGTTTTACCATTTTTTTTTAGAATTCGGATAACTTTGGATTCCTAAATTCATAGATTTCTAAATTTTAGATACTGAAGTTTTGAATTTTTAGATTCACAAGTATTGTAGTTTCTAGTGTTCCGAGTTTCTAGGAAACCAATATCCCTAGATCTAAAAGTTTCTAACTCCTCAAGTCCCTAGATGCTAAAATCTATGGATTCTTGAGACCCTGAATTCTTAATTTCCTATACCTATAAATTTCCACATCCCCGAGTTCTTATATCCCCAAATACTTGGATTCTCGAATTTCTATATCCACAAATTCCTATATTCCCGAATATCTAGATTTGCGAACTGCTATATTTCCGAATCACTAGATTCCCCAATATCTGTATTTCCCAACCCCTCTATCCCCGAATTCCTAGGTCCCCGAATTCCTAGATCCTCGAATCCCTCCTTCGCGTAATCCCTAGATCCCCAAGTTTCTAGATGGTCGAATTCTTACTTCCCCTAATCCCTGGATCCCCGAATTTCTGCACTTCTTATTCCCTAGATTTCCGAACCTCTATACCCCCAAATCCTCAGATCCTCGAATTTCCATATCCCTGAGGATCTTGATCCACGTATCCCAAAAACCCACTTCCTCGAATCCTTTATTCCCCAAATTCCTGTGTTCCCAAATTTCTCAATCTCAAAATTATCCAATCCTCGAAACTCCCCTAAACATGCACATACATTATACATTCTCAATCATATAGTGCTTATAATCGTATAATCGTATAGTCGTATAATCATATAATGCATATATCGTATAGTCCTTAAACTTAGAGTACAATTGAATTATAAACGTCTTCATTTTCTTCCATCACCCAAAGGTCTCGAGAAGGAATCGCCGACTCCGTTAATCCGCTCTCGAAGCGCCTAAGTAATTGTCTGCCCGTGGAAGGTGTCGATAATTGTACATAATTCTAAGGGCCATCCAGTAATCGATTGGCAAGAAAGTCCAAGCTCGCCGGAGCACGCTCCGTAAAATAATCTGCATTAATGGCATCGAAATATTCCCCCTTAAATTACGACAGAAGCGATAAAGACGACAGAAGCGAGTCTCACGCGACGGAAAAATCGCGAATCTTTATAACTTCGTGACTTTATGGTTTTCATGGCTTATGGTTCCCGCGACGGGACGAAGGTCTTACTGCTAATGAAAATCGAAGAATTGTAAAACCTATACAAAATCCAAAGGCAAGCTTTAACACAGCTGACACGCTAACGCAGTTGAACACTTTATTAGATAGTGTTTTTATGATTAATAAATTCTATCAAATATGTTCACAATATCATGCTTTATTTATTATTCACAGGTATTGGGTTGGCAACTAAGTAATTGCGGATTTTAAATAAGAAAAACAATTCAAAATTTTTGCTTAAATATATAACTTTATTCAATTATGCATTGCCCGTTTTTATCGATGACCTTTTGCCATCTTTCAGGCAGTGTCATTATTCCACATTCATAAAACTCCTGATTTTTGCCTGCGAAAAACTGAATTAAATATAATTTTACGTCATCTACGTCATTGGAAGTTTTACCATCGCGAAGAGGTTAAAAGTGGAAGCCCAAACAACAAGAAAAAATGTAGGTTATGTGCCTTGAACACGTTTATGAAACAAAAAAATAAGCTAAGACCATCTAGTAACAAAATCCGCAATCACTTAGTTGCCAACCGAATAATTACTACTACCATTTTCAATTGGACAAACGAACAAATTCTTACTAAATGGATGACTAATTCATATGGGAACTCAAGCGTCAGCCATACGTGTATGAAGTGGCGATCAAAGCGTTAAAGGTAAGCTTTAACACTGTTAATATTCTTTCAAGCAGCGAACACGCTCGCCGAACGTTTCGTCGCGGTGAAATGGAAAATTCGCGGTAAAAAGAAGAAGAGAAGGAGAAAGGCTTTAAAGGTAACGCAACCGGTGGAGCAAAGAGCTAGGAAGGCGGGTGACGAAGGGGTTGTGGAGGTGGGGAAAGAAGAAAAGTAATTAAAAAGCATCGGTACGTTCCGCGTACGTACGGTGTCTTTCGCAACGACGTAAACCCACCCCTTTCAAGCGATACCTCGTGTTTCTCGATTCAAATGTTTTCACGCAACGTCGTTCCCTCTAATGACTGTTATATGGGTCAGCTTTTATTACAGGCCAGGATTCTTTTTTTCCTTGAATGGTTGCTCCTCCACCGTACGTTTTGATTCCGGAGATTATACCTGTTGTACCGCCCCCGTTGCATTGCGCCCCGTTCTTTTGAATGCGATCCGCGGTACCGTGTTTCCCTTCTTTCCCCTCCACCCTTTTTTCCCTTCAACGATTTCGTTCTGCCCATTCAATGGTGCCCGGGGGATCCTGGCAGGCGCTTGTAACTTCAAATTCAACTTGATTTTTATCGGCACGGAAATGGCAACGCGTTAATTCCACGCTTCTACACGCGCGGCTAATGTCGTCGCGTGATGGTTGAAGGTATTCGATATGTTTTTGAAGTTGCGTCTTTTTTCTTTTGTTGCTTTGTTGGTGAATTTGATGAATAGCTGGTTATTTTTCGAGTCGTGTTTATTGCTTTTTTGTGGAACGAGATTGTGGGCGCATTTTGTGTGGGATCATGCGAGGGTGGAGTGGTGAAACGATAGAGTGGAAGAATGGCATGGCGAAACAGGTAAACTATGTATTATTGTAATGGACTGTTCATGGAGTGATTAAATGATAGAGTAGTGATACTGTGAATTGGGCAATTGATTTAATTGTAGAATAGTAGGGGAATAGAGTAGTAAGATAGTAAAATAACAGAACATTAGTATGAATAAATTGTGCAATGGTACAATAATGGAATAGGAAAATTTCAATGTCGTAAAATGCTAATAATAGTAAAATAGTGAAATAGTGAAATAGTGAAATAGTGAAATAGTGAAATAGTGAAATAATGAAATAGTGAATTAGTGTAATTAGTAAAAGAGTAAAATAGCAAAATAATGAAGTAGTGAAATACTGAAATAGTAAACAAGTAAAACAGTGAAATAGTAAAGTAGAGGAATAATGAAATAGTGAAATACTGAAATACTAAAAAGGCAGAATAGTGAAATAGCGGAACAGCGAAATAATGAAGTAGTATAATAGTGAAATGGAAAAACTTTCAAATTACTACTATAATACCAATCTAGCAATACTCCAAGTAGCACCGAAAAATAAATAGTTCAGACCAAAAATTAAAAAATCACAGTGAAATCAACTATCATATTTTCCATCATCGAATCAGAGATTGACGGTACATCGTGTATGCAAAGCCCATTCGGAATACGGACCGGCCATTGCTATTCTCGACGAAGAGGATCATCTTCATAGAACAGCAAAGCCACATTGTGGACCAAGTGTACTACAGACATTCGGTTGTCCACGTTCAAAGGCAACAGGGTCCTGAATATGGCAGATCAGCCACTCGTAGTCGAAATGCATTGATAGATAGACGGACAATAATCTACATGGCTCGTTTGCTTGAAAGCAAAAATGGTACCGAGATATATCATACCATACATCCTTATAATGAAAGGACCATCGGTTTTCAAATGTCTGATCCTTTATTATCTTAACTATTCTACACTCACGAAGACTTTCAATGCTCTTTACTATTTGACTATTTGACTATTTGACTATTTGACTGTTTGGCTGTTTGACTGTTTATCTATCTGACTACTTGACAATTTGACTATTTGACAATTTGACTATTTGACTATTTAACTATTTGACTATTTGACTATTTGACTATTTGACTATTTGACTATTTGACTATCTGACTATCTGACTATCTGACTATTTGACTATCGGACTATCTGACTATCTGACTATCTGACTATTTGACTATTTGACTATTTGACTATCTGACTATTTGACTATCTGACTATTTGACTATTTAACTATTTGACTATTTGACTATTTGACTATTTGGCTATTTGGCTATTTGGCTATTTGACTATTTGAATGGTTGATTGGTTGACTGGTTGACTGTTTCACTGGTTGACTGTTTTACTGGCTGACTGTTTGACAGTTTGACTGTTTGACTGTTTGACATTTTGACTGTTTGACAGTTTGACTGTTTTACTGATTGACTGTTTGACAGTTTGACTGTCTGAATGGTTGGGTATTTGACTGTTTGACTGTTTGACTATTTGACTATTTGACTATTTGACTATTTGATTATTTGACTATTTGACTATTTGACTATTTGTCTATTTGTCTATTTGACTATTCGGCTATTTGACTATTTGACTATTGGACTGTTTGACTGTTTGGTACCACAAAAATGGTACCAACATATAGCACACCACACACCCTTATAATGAAAGGACCATCGTTTTCGAAAGTCCGATCCTTTATTATCCTAACTGTCCTACGACTCACGAAGACTTTCAACGCTCTAAGTAAATTGAAAAGTTTACATCGAGTTTCTTTTGTAGACGGCATTACAGGAAACAGGGAGGTACCGATGTTTCAAATTCTCAAAGTGAATTTTTGAACACCGCACGTACAGGGGGGTTGAACGCGGGTTAGAATTCCCTTTGTTACGAACGTTCCGCATTTTATAATGTTTCGAGCCACTGTACATAAAGCACGAGGACCACAGTTCGATGTCGGCGGGTTATGGAATCATGAATGTAAAATAATTAGCGGAATTACGCGTTTCGGCCGAAACTCAAACCGCACGATTTCGCTGAAAATACGTTTTTGTACGAATTTGTGTATTCATTATCACGGCCGCATTTTCAGTCAAGGAACGGGCGAAAAACAATGTCGGGAGAGTGAGTTACGAAGCTTTTGATACAGTTTACCTCTAAAGTCGCCACAATCGCACTGGTAGAGTATAACATTTATTATAAAAGATTATTGCACAATTGGAAACAACACATTTACAATCAGACGCGCACAAGAAGTTGTAAAACAAAAACTATAACGAAATGGTTACATGTATTCATAAATTCTAGCAGCTTTCATCAATTGTTTCATCACTAAAAAGGTCATTAAGATCGTGAAATAACTAGGCAGCTTTCCGTCCTTTCTTCAAATTGCAAAGCATGATATGTTGAATGTGAATACGATTTTCGACACGTAGACCAAAAATGTGTCTACAATGGCGCATAATTATGCATCAACCCAACATTAACACTAAAACTACCGACGTATAATGCACAATTACTTTGACCTTAAAAATGAAGTTGAAAAATAAATGAACAAACGATGAAACACAAAGGAATACTATGATTACTATTATAGATTCTTTATCTTGATGACAATCAGCATAAATATCAAGAAGACCAGCTTAACAAATTTTGTCATTCGAAGTAGGAAATTTGTGGAAGGGTCATTTAACCACTTTGGTAGCCTTAGTGTTAACCTAACCTAACCCTTATCACTCCTGTGTCGAATGTAACTCAACATTTCTCTTGGATCGTATAAATAATTAAGATAAACAAGTTGATTGAATATTTTTTCATTTATTTACAACTTATAATAAATTAAAAATGTTTTTGTTACCCACCCTGCGCTATTGAAATAAATTTGACTTAAAAGCCATTTCTTGATCTATTTTGTAAGTTAATTGATGAGCTGGTAGGTAAAAGAAATTAAGGGATGCAAATGGTTAACTATTCTAATTTTAATAGGGCGGGTGATTTGCATGTAAAACCACCTTACTAATACTGCAGTGCATCCATCAACCTGCCCTTCATCGACCCTTTCCACATAAACAACAATAAAACATCAATAACATTGCAATAAATTTCATTTAAAACCCATGTCTTGATCTATTCAACAAATTAATTGCGGAGTTGGTAAGTAAAAGAAATTAAGGGATGCAAATGGTTAACTATTCTAATTTTAATAGGGCGGGTGATTTGCATGTAAAACCTCCTTACTAATACTGCAATGCATCCATCGACATGCCCTTCATCGACCCTTTCCACATAACCAACAATAAGCACACCCTTTCAATAACATCGACAAAAGTAGCAGTGTTCCAAGCCCGTGTGTTCCAAAGTCACCTGTGAAACAACGTTCGCACTTTACAATCCAACCCTACTCGAAGACCGGCCCTTCAGCGATGCGCCCCGCAATGCATGCCTGAAGCACCCTTCAATCTCTAACAATCATCTCACAAAGCCAAATGGGGTCAAGCACAAACACCGATTGCCCCATGAGCATCGCGACCCCGTACACTCGTGGAGCTAGAACACCGCCTAGTAGCCTTCCCTGGGGTAAAATACGATATAGGGGATGAAGGTTTCATCTACCCGAGACTTAACACTCGACGCTTACTGCGCGTTGCTTTTGGATTTCTCCTCAAATCTCGCTTAGGCTCTGATCAAGCTTCGGTCAGATATTAGTTTGATTTTGGTTAGGTCTTAGTTTAATTTTGGTTAGGTCTTAGTTTAATTTTGGTTAGGTTCTTAGTTAGGTTTACGTTAAAACAATGTTCGAGGATATTATACGAGGGTTAAAGTTGCATTACATTTTGGAAGATCGTGATTCAGTTTTAGTTATGTTTATATTAAGATTTGAGATGATGATTGAAGAAATACAAAGAGGAACTAGATGAACCAATCTCAAGACAATCTAAGAAGATAAACAAATCTAAGATGATAGTGGGCCATAGGGTTCTAGAAACGTCCCCAAAAAAAACTCCACCTAGAAGTTACTAAGCATTATACTCATGAAAGAGATGAAGAAATACAAAGAGGAACCAGTTGTTCCAATTTCGAAGCAAACTAAGAGGATGAGAATTCCAAGATGACAGAAGACCCTAGGGTTCTAAAACCATCCCAAAGAATACCCTACCCAAAATATACTAATTGTAAGTATTATACTAATGAGAGAGACGAATAAATACAAAGAGGAATTATGCAAACCAATCTGTAGACAATCTAACAATAAGACGATAAACAAATCTAAGATGACAGTGGACCATAAGGTTCTAGGACCGTCCCGGAAGAAATCCTGTGATCATAGAATCTAGACAGTTGTAAAATCCCAAAAAGTGTCGAAAACGACATCACGAAATTCTAGGGAGAACTTTAACTGGCTCTGCTCTTGCAGAAAAGATGATATATCGGGTAACCTAGTGAAGAGAAGGCTACGTTGCACCGTGGTGCGATGGCTGCTCCAGAGACCGGGAATAACGGCGATGATATCGCAATATCGCGAAATTATTAATTCGTTTGCAACCGGGAATAACCGGGTCGTCGTACGTTTGGCCTTCTCTGACCCGGCGTCCCTTGCACCACCCCCTTCGCCATACAGCCTCGTCGCAGTTGCAAGCGGACAACCCCCGCGAGAGACGCGCGGTGCAATTAATGGATGAATACCGGCGAGATAACAAGCCCAACTTTTTTAATAATAACGCCAGTTTTCCACGATGTTCCGGCTCGAACGGAGATACTCGTTCGTCGGCGACAACGCTCCGCCATCACCCCCGTTCTCGCTTCTGTTTCGTTCCTGCATTCTTGTTTGATTTGCATCCGATTGCAGAGAGACTGCGGCCGTGTCTTTTTTTCTCTCTTTTTTTTCGTACGAAGGGGGAGAGGCTTTCGGTTTTCGTTTTGTCCGTTGGACCATTGTCTCGCGCACGGAAGCTCGTCGATGGAACAGGAAATGCCTTCGGACGTCCAACGTGCCGAGACCGCGTCGGCCTCGTGTTTGTATCGCGTCGCGTGCGTGTGTGACGTGTGCGTGCGCGTCCGGCAAAGTAGCGTGTTCACTTTTTGCTATCTTTGTAATTCGATGAAGGTACAGAAATTTACTGACTCTGCAAGGGTGCGTTTGTCGAACGCTCTTTGGATATGATCGTTTTTAAACGGTTGAGCCGATATCGTAGTTAGGTAGCTATATTTCCAGAACCTTGGATTTCTAATAATTTAAAAATGAAGCCCCGTACGACATTTTCGCAAGTGAAAAAGTTGTTCAGAATGACCCCACCTACCTCCCATTTCCGGGTGTTACAACCCTTTTGGGGCACCCTGTATAATGTATAAATATACATGTGCCTGGTGGTATCCAAAGACTACCAACCGCAGAAACCGATCCCCGTGTCCCTGGATCGTTAGTGTCGACAAAAGGCGAAACGCAGCGACGAATAATCGGATAGGTGGCAGTTGGAAAGTCGGTATGAATCGCGCGATCGAGCGACAGCATCGATAGTGCCACGGTAGGATGAAGAGAATCCTGCGTGACTGCGCGAGTGGATTTAACGAGCCCCGTTTATATCGTGCTTCCGTTAGCCGGCACAATCCAATTTTTCCCCTGTCCCGTCCTTTGCTACGGAGCCACGTTCTGTCTGGCCCCGGTAATGCAGGCCACCCTTTCATCCGCCTCTTACCACCTTGATCCTACGGCGGAGGCAATTACCTATGCAAAGAGGCGAAAAAGTAACGAGCGACTAGACGCATCGACGAGGAGAACCCCTCGTTCTGTGAAACGCACGTCAGAACGGTGCCGTTCCGAGCCAACGGTTTAAGCTCGTTGTCTTCCGACTATGCCCCCCGCCCACGCACCCACCCCTTGCCCCCGGCTAAACCTACCAATCAACGTAGGGACGGAGGGAAAGGAAAAAAAGGAGAAAAATATCGGCTACGCGGGGGGTTGGGAGATGGGGGTGGTTAGGAGATGGGGTGGTTGGAGGTGGTGGTGGAGGTGGGGTTGTGTGGGGGTGGGGGTGGTCCGACCGTGATAAGCTTTCGCGTTAATGCAACTAAAGCCGGGACTTCTTGGAGGGCTACGACGTTCACCGAGTTTTAAAGGGATTTCCCACGGAAATGAATTATTCCACTGTCGCCGCTGGTTGTGCCTTCGCTCTGTTTTTTCTTCCTGGTTACCTTCTTCTTTTTTCTTGATAACGCCGCGTCCGACGGTTTATGAGGTTCGCGACAATAACTCCGCGCGTTGTTTTCCGCGCTTTTTATCGTGGGATGTCGTATTTGTGCGTATTATGCCGTAATATGTTCCGTTTTCATACGTTGCGTTAACGCACGTGACACTTCCACTGGTTATATTGCCACACGTGACACTTCTACTTATTACATTGCCACATACGGCATTTTCACGAGCTATATTGCCACATATGGCACTTCTACGCAGTACATTGTCACACATGGAATTTCCACGGATTATATTGCCACGTATGGCACTTCTACTTATTACATTGCCACATACGGCATTTTCACGAGCTATATTGCCACGTATGGCATTTCTACGTAGTACATTGTCACACATGGGATTTCCACGGATTATATTGCCACGTATGGCATTTCTACTTATTACATTGCCACATACGACATTTTCACGAGCTATATTGCCACGTATGGCATTTCTACGTAGTACATTGTCACACATGGGATTTCCACGGATTATATTGCCACGTATGGCATTTCTACGTAGTACATTGTCACACATGGAATTTCCACGGATTATATTGCCACGTATGGCATTTCTACGTAGTACATTGTCACACATGGGATTTCCACGGATTATATTGCCATGTATGGCACTTCTACGTAGTACATTGTCATGTATGGTATTTTCACTGATTATATTGCCACATGTGACTCTTGTGCGTGTTACATTGCTACGTGTGGCATTTCGACGTGTTTCATTTCCATAAATAAATAAATTTTCGCACTTTATTGCCCCACATGTTTTATCGTGATATCTTGTAATTCGACGCGTGATAATACCACAAGTGGTACTTCCACTCGTTATATTGCCACGGGTGGTATTTTCGCGCATTACATTGCCACAAGTAGAACTTTAACGCTTTGCGTTCCTACACATTTCACCGCAATATCTAGTATTTCCACGCGTTATTTTGCCATATATAATACTTCCACGCGTTATATTGCAACATAGGACTTGCGCCGATTTTACCGCAATATTTTGCGTTTTCACAGGTCATGTTACCGTTTTACATTTCTAGTCATGATTTGGTTCAATGATTTATGATTATTTTCACATTTTTCATTGTTTTTCTGTCACTTTATGTTTCTTCGTGCGAGCTATAGAGGGATAAATCTGAAAACAGAATTTATTTTGGAAAGAGATGCAGTTTCTACTATAAAAAATTACTTTCAAGAGTAAATATATCACGAAACTATTTTCTTCCATTTCTTGTACTTTGTATTAGCCTACGTGCGACATAAAAAAAACGGAAGTGATTACTGTAAAGATCGGACAGGTATAAACGTCAAGAATTTAACTTATTATAAAAAATAAACTCAGCAATATTAAATCCACATCGATGTAATAAAAATGCGATAATTTGATACAATGAACACTTCATATCTCCAACAAATTGATCCAAGATAAATTTCCCCGTTACGAAGCACGAAATCGATTTTCGTACCGATAATTCTGGCTCGCGTGTTTTTCGAAGAAACCATACGTGTACAATTAATTTCATTACGCGATAGGCAGCGTGTGTAACAAGTGCTTACAAGTGACGAGATATCCGCACGAGTTCGAGATGTACCGGGTCAGATTTACATTTCTGTTCCGTTACGGTTTCATTTGCATTCCGCCGTACTCCTATTACCGATTTCGTAATGACCGAAAAACGAGTACCCGTGTACCGTGTACTTCTTTTTCCTTCCCTCCTCCTCCTCCATCCCGTCACCATCTCTCCCTTTTTCCTCTTCATCTGGCTAGACCGTAATCACAATTATCCCGGTACCGTCGCCCGTACAGCCGGAAAAATCGAAGGGTCGCGTCCCTCGTCTTTGCTCGTTAGTTCTGGCTCGAATAAGTGGAAGATCGTGGATTGCGAGGATCGACTTTCTTCTAGACTCGCTGTTTTGCACTTTTCACCATTTGATCATTATTTTGTCCCGGAATTATTTTTTCTACCGCCCCGTTTAACGCCGTACCAACTAACACCGATTTCGTGTGACGCGGTCTCTTTTCTTCGTCGCACGAGTTTCATAGCCATTGTTGCTGTTATACATTGTTATTGTTTCAAACAATTATTTTGCTCCTATTCTGGGGTGAAATGTTGCAGTTACAGATTGTAATTGTTTTAAGCAATTGTTTTACTCTAATGTCGAGGTGAAATTTTGCGGTTATAGATTGTAATAGTCTCAAACAATTGTTTCAGTCCAATGCTGGAACGAGATGCTGCAGTTACAAATTGTAATTGTTTCAAAGAATTGTTTTACTCTAATGTCGAGGTGAAATTTTGCGGTTTTAGATTGTAATAGTCTCAAACAATTGTTTCAGTCCAATGCTGGAACGAGATGCTGCAGTTACAGATTGTAATTGTTTCAAAGAATTGTTTTACTCTAATGTCGAGGTGAAATTTTGCGGTTATAGATTGTAATAGTCTCAAACAATTGTTTCAGTCCAATGCAGGAACGAGATGCTGCAGTTACAGATTGTAATTGTTTCAAAGAATTGTTTTACTCTAATGTCGAGGTGAAATTTTGCGGTTATAGATTGTAATAGTCTCAAACAATTGTTTCAGTCCAATGCTGGAACGAGATGCTGCAGTTACAGATTGTAATTGTTTCAAAGAATTGTTTTACTCTAATGTCGAGGTGAAATTTTGCGGTTATAGATTGTAATAGTCTCAAACAATTGTTTCAGTCCAATGCTGGAACGAGATGCTGCAGTTACAGATTGTAATTGTTTCAAAGAATTGTTTTACTCTAATGTCGAGGTGAAATGTTGCGGTTATAGATTGTAATAGTCTCAAACAATTGTTTCGGTCCAATGCTGGAACGAGATGCTGCAGTTACAGATTGTAATTGTTTCAAAGAATTGTTTTACTCCAATGTCGAGGTGAAATGTTGCAGTTATAGATTGTAATTGTCTCGAACAATTATAATCTGCAGTTATAGATTGTAATTGTATCAAACAATTGTTTTACTCCAATTCTGAGATGAATAGTTACAGTCATAGATTATAATTCTATCAATCACTTGTTTTACTCTAATGCTGAGGTGAAATGTTGCAGTTATAGATTGTAATAGTCTCAAACAATTGTTTCAGTCCAATGCTGGAACGAGATGCTGCAGTTACAGATTGTAATTGTTTCAAAGAATTGTTTTACTCCAATGCTGAAGTGAAATGCTGCAGTTGTGCATTGTAATTCTTTCAAGCAATTATTTCGATCCAATCAATCGTTATTAATCGTTCTCTTACAAACGACATACATTACCGATGTTATGTTAGAGTGTATCATAAGTTTCTTCCTTTTCTACTGCGATATAAAAATGAACTTCAAGGTACATTTTACATAGATGAATATAGTGATAGAGCAGCACAGTTCATATCTAACAGTAAACATACGGATTAATGGTCACTTAAGTCTAAATTGAAAATGAACTATAAAAATAAAGAAATAATGAATAATACATGAATCAGATAATAGAAAGATTCTTCATCACGGTGAAGAATAATCTGTTATGTCGATGAACATATCATTATGTTATGACATAATGCATTATGTCATGAGCCGTTTAATAATTTTCATGATTGGAAATAAGAAATCTAATATCCGTTATTTTGACGGGCTTCAAAAACCTAGTTGTTAGTGCTACAAATTAATCTTAAACAACAAATATGTATCCATTTTTATCGAAAAAGGGATGAAACTTATGAAACACACTAATACCTCTACAATTTTCTATCACATAATAATTTATAATAATACAATTACTAACATAATTAATAATATCAAATAATATATAATAATTACGATAGATCGATAGATGATAATGTTCTATCATCCACTGAAAAAATGTTAAAAGTGAGTGGACATTAATTTTCGACCTCCGCAAGGGTGAATCTAGTTTCTCTTTCGAGTCACGGGAAACAGACGTTCGTTTACGAAAGAAAAACGCCAGGTCCGATCGAAAATTCATGAAACTCGAATACGGGAAACGGCGGCGCAACCCTGATCGATTCGACCGCGGACTTCCGGTAGGATAAGCTCGCGGAACGAGAAATACCCGGTAACCGGATCACGAAAGAAGCAAAAAACGGAGCGAGCTGGCCAGAAAAATCGATAGAAAGTTTTCGGTTAAATAAATTCCCGTTGCACATCCTTGGCTGACCTTTGCCACGGGAAAAGCAACGGTCCTCGGCCTCGTGGAAAATTCAATTTTTAACGAGCTCGTCCACCCCCTCCATCCCCACCACCGCGAAACCGGGGTAAATATCTGCGCATCGGTAATTAAATTCGATTCGGTGCTCTAACCGTTGGCAGGGTTGCCAGTCGCGAGAAGAACGAACCCTATGTAATCGTACATACATATGTACAGACGCGACGCTGCTTTCTAACCACGATGAAGACGCCTTTCGTGGACGTCGCGTCTACTCGTCAACCTTTCCGCTCGTTATGTGCCGTAAAACCACCCCGAAGATTATACAGCTCCGTTCAAAAGTTACACACGACGGCACTATCGACGTTCCGTGATAAAAACCGTTTGTTCTTTCGTTGTTTAATTTTTTCTCACATTTCGTTGTTTTATATTTGTTGGTATTCATTTGAATAGGTAGCATTAACACTGTGACCGCCGTGTCACCCATATATAGGTGACACTCAAATTTCTATAGAAATTTAACAGCTGTATTAACAAAAATTTTATCACTTTTCTAATTGAAAATACTCGTATTAGTTACATGGAAGTATGGAAAATAAATGTAACAAAGTATCGTGGAAATAGTTGATAAGATTTGTTGAAAATGAAAATACTGCCTAATACAATTTTCAATTGCTTCAATGTGCCTATCAACGTATCCCAGATACCCAAATGCCCCCATATCAATATCCCTACGTTCCGCATTTTCAGATCCCCAATATCCCTACATCCCAAATATCCGCATATTCCAAATATCATTGTATCCCAAATATCATTGTATCCCAAATACTCAAATATCCTAAATATTCAAAATATCCCAAATATCTCAACATCCCCAATATCCCTGTGGTCCGCATTTTCACATCCCCAATGTCCCTATATCCCCATATTTCAAATATCATTGTATCCCAAATACCCCCATGCTCTAAATTTCCGAAATATCCCAAATATCTCCACATCCCTAATATCCCTGTGTTCCGCATTTTCACATCCCCAATATCTCTATATCCCAAATATCCCCAATATCCCTGTGGTCCGCATTTTCACATCCCCAATGTCCCTATATCCCCATATTTCAAATATCATTGTATCCCAAATACCCCCATGCCCTAAATTTCCGAAATATCCCAAATATCTCCACATCCCTAATATCTCTGTGTTCCGCATTTTCACATCCCCAATATCTCTATATCCCAAATATCCCCATATTCCAAATATCATTGTGTCTTGAATATTCCCATATCCCAAAGATCTCCGCATCCCCAAAATCTCTATATCCCAACTAAACAAAATATCCAACATATCCCCGTATCCCAAATATCCTCACATCCTAAATATCCCTATATCCCAACCATCTCCAATATCTCTGTATCCTAAATAAGTCAAACATTTCAAATATCCTGTATACCCCCATGCGCCTACATTTCAACTATTTCTACGATCCTATATCAAAAACACCTGTAGTTACGCGGAGAATAAGATGCAGGCGGCTCGTAATTGGTTTGAAAAGCGTCGAAATGGTTTTATTCGCGGCGTCGTAGAAAGTTAAACAAAAGTGTCCCGGGATGCAGCGGAATAATTAGAGGCGAAGGGAATTAAAGTTGGCGAGCGTGGTGGCGCGGCATTCTCGACGGGGAATCGATTTAAGTTGCATACATGAAGATGCTCGTTTATGAGGGAGCAGTAGCAGCTTGAGCTACTTCCGCTTTAATGAAACTTGGTTGACTCCCCGGGGAATCAGGGTACTTCATTACTCGCGTTAGCGGTCGGGTTTCAACGGGACGAAATACTTTTCAAGTTTTCATGCCGATACCGTGTTTACGCGCAACCACCACGGGATTCTCGATTTAATTGATATCGAGGTGAGTCGATATAACGATCAAGGTTCACCGATGAGAAAGAAATTGTTTGTTGCAAGTTGCGTCGCGTTATCGCGCGATTGATGGAGTTACGAAACAGCCCAAAACTGCTTCGGGTATATATATATATCACAGCGTTAATCGTTCGTAAATTGCACGGAGTTTTGAAGTATGCGAGTTGCATTTAATCCATACGCTAATTCAAACTGTTTAACGTGTAATTATATCGGTGGCTACCACCTACTTCATACGACCGTGTACTTACATCCTCGAATTTCTATAGAACCGTACATTCATTGTTGGAATATTTATCCTTTAAACGGGAAAATTTATTCGTATAAATACTGCACAATAGTCCGTACAATGCAAAATAAAGATAGCAAATTAAATGAAGAGAAGTTTAAATGGCTGTATGAAATTGAACATAATAGGGTAGAACTGAATTGACTGCACTCTGTTATGCTTTGTATTAATACCCGATTGCATTCGCATTTATTTGAGTATATATGCTCGTGCGTAATCGTTTTTATTTTCATTACTTGTATATCTGGATTTCTGCATGGCCGTGTACTTATATTCTTGGACCTCTATCAGGCCGCATACTTATGTACGTCCACATCCAAAATTAGGAATTTAGAGACTTAAGGTTACAGGATTCGGAATTTTTGGTGTTTGGGGATTTTGGAGTTTGATGATTTTGGTGTTTGGGGATTTTGGAGTTTGGTGATTTTGGGATTTGGGTATTTTGGAATTTGCGAGCTCGACGATTTGACTCTTTGTGACTCGGAAATTGGAGATTCAGATATTTGGAATCTTGAGATATGGAGATTTCGAAATTTATGGATTTTGAGATTCTGGAATTTGGAGAATTAGGAATTTGTGGACTTCGAGATCTTTTCATTTGGAAATTAGGATTAGGGTTATAGGAATGGACAATTAAATTGCGGACTTTGAAATTTGATCATTTGAACAGTAGGAATTTAAGATTATAGAATTGGGAATTTTGGGAATTAACGGATTTAGAGATTTGGCCATGTAGAAATTTGGGATTTGAAGATTTTGGAATCTGAGGATTTTGAGGTTTGTTAATTTGGAAATTGGTGATTTATGGTTATGGGACTTTGGGATTTGGAGATATAGAAGTTTGGAGATTTTGAGATTTGGTCATTTGAACAGTAGGAATTTAAGATTATAGAATTGGGAATTTTGGGAATTAACAGATTTGGAGATTTGGCCATGTAGAAATTTGGGTTTGAGGAGTTAAAGATTTTGGAATCTGAGGATTTTGAGGTCTGTTAAGTTGGAAATTGGAGATTTATGGTTATGAGACTTTGGGATTTGGAGATATAGAAATTTGGGGATTTTGAGATTTGGTCATTTGAAAATTCGGAATTTTAGGAGTACAGGGTTTCGAAATTTGGTGATTGAGGATTTTGAGATTTGGGCATTTAGGAATCAAGGGTTTAGGGATTATGAGATATAAAAATCTGGAGAATGTTTACTTAAAACCTCGAAGCTCAATATAACCTAATACTTACATCCCCAAATCCCTATATGACCATATACCTACATTATCTCAATATAATCGAACACCTATGTCTCTGAACCTCCACATGCCCTTATTATCCTATTATCTATCCTCATTATACCTTATTATCTACCCTTATACCACCGTATCGCGCATGGCAGCTGAACGAAGTGTATCATCAACGTTATCCCCTCGAACGCAGGAATGAAACGTCCATCTGAGCAAACGACAAAGTGCATCAAGATATACAAGAAACACGGATCAAGATAGGATACAAAGTGGAGGAATTGGCGAATTGTCAAGTAGCTGGAGACAGTGTAAACACGAGAGGGGCAACAAACGATCGCGAGGGTTCGCCTGGACGCACAGCACCCTCTTCTCGGGCGGTTTCGCTTTAATTAATTGCGGTCAGTCAGCGGAAACGACGTCGCCGTTCTATCAGCGATAAATTGCTCGACGTTTTGACCCCTCGTCCCCGTGGCGATGCCTCCGAGTAATTGAAATTTAAGACGCGAAACCGGCTCGATAGACTCGACGACTACTCGTTGGCCTGCATCGTCGGCCCGATTCGATCCAATTAAACGACGCCTCGAGGGATCGAACGATTCCTCGCGAACGGCTTCCACACTGATTCGATCCCGTTTCCGCGTTTCTTCCCTGCTTCCTACCCTGTTATCGCCCCGACGCGACCGTTCACCAACAAACCAAAAGGAACAAACACCGGCGCGGACTACTTTTCCAGAAGGGACTTCAATCCCACGGACGATCGAGCCACGGACATTCGCGGAAAGCTTCTGATTAGATGCTGCCGTTGCTCGACAGAGAAGGGTTTACGATCCACCCTCTGGCCGTGTGCTACTTTCCGAGAGGATTTCGCGCTTCGATCAGCGACAAAAAAACACCCCAAAGGGTCGCGTTGTCATTTGTCCGACAGAACATCGCGATTTTTCCGATAACGGAGATCGATGATTTTTAGAACACGCGAGCTTTCGTTTTGAAGCATAGATTTTAGGAGGGTACAACGAGGGTTGGTGGCGTGCGAGTGTACTTTGTTACTATATAGAAAATTACAGTGGTTAGGGAACGTTGGAAGATTCTAGAGGTTTTTAAATTCTGTAAATTCACTAATTGTCCGATGCTGTAAATCTTGAAATTCTAAATTTGCCAAAATAACATATTTTCAAGTTTCTAAATCGTCAAATTCCTGGATCTTCAAACTTTTTAAATTCCAGATCCTACAATTTTAAAGTTCTACATTTCCAGTTTTCAAATGACCGAATCTCAAAGTCCACAAACTCCAAAATCTCCAAATCCCCAAATTCCAAATTTCTACATACTCAAATCTCCAAATCCCTAAACTCCTGAAATTCCAAATCCTACAATCCTAAATCTCAAAATTCATGTTTTTCAAATTCCGAATCTCAAAGTCAACAAACTCTAAAATCTCCAAATCCACAAATTCCAAATTCCCACATGACCAAATCTCCAAATCCCTAAACTCCCAAAATTCCAAATACCAACATGACCAAATCTCCAAATCCCTAAACTCCCAAAATTCCAAATCATACAAGCCTACATCTCAAAATTGCTGTTTGTCAAATTCTGAATCTCAAAGTCCACAAACTCCAAAATCTCCAAATCCCTAAATCCCAAATTTTCACATGATCAAATCTCCAAATCCCTAAACTCCTGAAATTCCAAATCCTACAATCCTAAATCTCAAAATTCATGTTTTTCAAATTCCGAATCTCAAAGTCAACAAACTCTAAAATCTCCAAATCCACAAATTCCAAATTCCCACATGACCAAATCTCCAAATCCCTAAACTCCCAAAATTCCAAATACCAACATGACCAAATCTCCAAATCCCTAAACTCCCAAAATTCCAAATCATACAAGCCTACATCTCAAAATTGCTGTTTGTCAAATTCTGAATCTCAAAGTCCACAAACTCCAAAATCTCCAAATCCCTAAATCCCAAATTTTCACATGATCAAATCTCCAAATCCCTAAACTCCTGAAATTCCAAATCCTACAATCCTAAATCTCAAAATTCATGTTTTTCAAATTCCGAATCTCAAAGTCCACAAACTCCAAAATCTCCGAATCGTCAAAACCCAAATTCCTAAATGACTAAATCTTTAAACTCTCGACTCACGGATTCATATAATCTTAAACTTGTAAATTCCTAATTCCCAAATTAAAAACTCTCGAAATCCACAAATTCCTAAATCTCCAAATCCCGAATTTCCATGTTCCTGAATGTCGAATCCTCGAACTCCAAAATTCCCGATTGGCAAGTTCCTAAATTGTAAAACACACCGATTCCCGAAAACGGCTTTAACCTAAAAGCATCACCCGTTTAACGGATTCCGCTGTAAACGGGTCGCAATTATCTCGGTCGTAATGAAGAAAAACAAAAGCAGCCCTGATTTACTCCGAGACCCGTATTCGTCCGCCTTCGCCTAACAATCGTCTTATACCGTTGCACCTTTAACGAGAAAACGGAACGACTCATAATCTCGACTGTACGGGCACTCTCCAAAAGATTACTCACTTTATCTACCTTCTATTCTCCTAAGACTTAATATCCGATTTCGACGACGACGAGATACAAACTATGCTAATGCAAATCCGTGTCGACGAACGTTCGAAAACTCCGAGGACGGAACTATCGCTGATTGCGACGGATTTAAAAGAAACAGCGAAAGAGAAAGAAATAAAAGAACAAGTATTGGGTTGTTCGGAAAGTCATTTCGTTTTTCCCCATCAGTCTTGCTTGTGAGAAATTCTTGGAATTTGGAAATCTGGGAATTTGAAACTTTCAGAATTTGGAAATATGAGAATTCGGAATTTTCCGAAATTGGAAAGCTGAGAATTCGAAATTTTCAGAATTTGGAAATCTGAGAATTCGGATTTTGCAGAATTTGGAAATCTGAGAATTCAGAATTTTCCGAAATTGGAAATCTGAGAATTCGGATTTTTCAGAATTTGGAAATCTGAGAATTCGGATTTATCAGGATTTGGAAATCTGAGAATTCGGATTTTTCAGAATTTGGAAAGTTGAGAATTCGGATTTTGCAGAATTTGGAAATCTGAGAATTCAGAATTTTCCGAAATTGGAAATCTGAAAATTCGGATTTTGCAGAATTTGGAAATCTGACAATTCAGAATTTTCCGAAATTGGAAATCTTAGAATGCGGAATTTTCCGAAATTGGAAATCTGAGAATTCGGAATTTTCCGAAATTGGAAATCTGAGAATTGGAGAATATGAAAAGCAGCATTTTCGGAATTCTTCACTTTTTTAAGAATGCTGTTCAAGCAAGAAAAGAAGTATCCCCCGAAGATCGTCCCTCATTTTCATAAAAAAAAGAAACGAAATAACTTTCCGAACGACCTAATATTTTACTGAAAACGATTAGTTTACCATATTCCCGTCCACTTTACACGCTATTCCGCTGTACTTACGATAAAATGAATAAACAAATATGAATGAGTCGTTGTTGGTCTGTTTCATGGCGACAGAGATAATAACATGTAAATAATTAATATTATTCGACCTATAATAATATTCAAGTTATAATAATATTCGTACAATAATAATAATATTCAAGTTATAATAACATTCGTATAATAATAATGTTCAATTTATAACAATATAGTATAATAATAATATTCAATTTATTCTATTTTTTACAAGAAACAACATAAAATAAAAACATATAATTTTTACCTATAAAAAGTAATGATGTCTTTGAAAGAGATACAAAGAATGTCCAACTACACAGTTTTTACTCGGAGCAAATAATATTTTTCTTTCATGATATTCTTTCTTCGGCACTGTTTAAATTATATCATTAAGAATACGGATCACGTTCATTCCTTTAGCCGTTGCAGGATGAAATAAAAAAAATGTTTTCCTGGATGAAAAGTAACGACTACCTTGAAAATCATGTAAAATATCCTTCCACAAATTTTTATTTGGAACAAACGAGATCGTTCTTCCACGATATTCCTCCTTCGACGCAATTTCAATTATAAATATTCCTTCGTCGTGGAGAATGAAGATATATTTAGAAATGTAGATATATATGTATACATATATGTACGTATATATTTAAATATATGTTTAGACTTAAGTGGAGATACGCTGAGTAAAAAGAACCAAGATGGCGGATAGCCGACTCTCCCTCGCGAAAGTTTCATATTATTATCAACGAAATGTGTATAATATACGATGACTATACGACCTATGGGTTTACGAGATTAGATCTACGGTGTTGTCCCTGCGGTCCTTTTTTCTTCGGTGACGGTGGACAGAAAGATTTCAGGCAAGCCGCGATGTACGAGCAAACACGGGTCACAATGGACGTTATCTTACGCCACCCTTGTGTGCCATAGAAAAGTAAGAAGAATCCTTAAGGCAGTCCCCGTTCGAACGAACTTTGATGGCACTTTCGTTTGAACTCCTTAATGCGTTTGTTCCGTGGGCAACTTTGTTCGCGGCTGGAAAATTAAGCGACGCTATCGTTACAGCGATTAGGTGGTCAGATTGTTACGCTTCTAATTACAAAACATTCTTTTTTTTACCATTATCTAAGATCGAAACTGTATTACTTAATGCGGTTGTCCCTTGTCAAGGACGATTGCTGTGTGTGCCACATGGGATTTTTACATACCGACATAGGGATCTATGTATACTATGTACTTATTGTTAGATATAAATACAAATATATAGTAAAAAAATTAAGATATGTAAAAGTTAGTCTCATGATATAGGTATCTAGATATACGAAAATGAAGTATACAGAAACTCGCGTAAGAACAAAGAGATCTAGATAAATAAGAATGAAGGATACAGAAACGTATCCAAGGTCAATGAGATCTTGATAAATAAAAATGAAGTATCTGCAAAATTATGAAAGGCCAACGAGATTAGGATAAATAAAAATGAAGTATGCAGAAGGATATCATAGGTCACATAGGTCTAGATAAATAAAAATGAAGTATGCAGAAGCATATCCAAGGTGAATGAGGTCTTGATTAATAAAAATGAAGCATCTGTAAAATTATGAAAGGCCAACGAGATTAGGATAAATAAAAATGAAATATGCAGAAGCATATCATAGGTCACATAGGTCTATATAAATAAAAATGAAGTATGCAGAAGCATATCCAAGGTCAATGAGATCTTGATAAATAAAAATGAAGTATCTGCAAAATTATGAAAGGCCAACGAGATTAGGATAAATAAAAATGAAGTATGCAGAAGGATATCATAGGTCACATAGGTCTAGATAAATAAAAATGAAGTATGCAGAAGCATATCCAAGGTGAATGAGGTCTTGATTAATAAAAATGAAGTATCTGTAAAATTATGAAAGGCCAACGAGATTAGGATAAATAAAAATGAAGTATGCAGAAGCATATCATAGGTCACATAGGTCTAGATAAATAAAAATGAGGTATGCAAAAGCATATCCAAGGTCAAACAGATTTAGATGAATAAAAATGAAGTATGCAGAAGCATATCATTGGTCACATAGGTCTAGATAAATAAGAATGAAGTATACAAAAGCATATCCAAGGTCAAACAGATCTAGATGAATAAAAATGAAGTATATAAAAAATTATGTAAGGCCAACGAAATGTGGATAAATAAAAATAAAGAATACAGAAGCATATCCACGGTCAAACAGATCTAGATGAATAAGAATGAAGTATACAGAAACTGAACTAATAATAAGGACAAAGAGATGTCGATATACACAAAATTGTCTGAGATCCAGGAACAACTAAAAAGTAGCTTTATCTATAGACTTAAAAAGGATGTGCCAGGAGATAAATCTGCTTTAACGAAACTGAATTAGATTTATCTTTTAATAAAACTTGTGAGCTACATTTGTCCTTCAACAAAATTGAGTTACATTTGTCCTTCAATAAAATTGAGTTAGATTCGTCCCTTAACAAAATTGAGACGATGTAACGGGAACAAGTAATTATGCAAATAATTGTAAATTCAAGAAAGAAGAGATTAAACAGGGTTCTCTGCTTCTTTCTAATCAAGGAATTACATCGTCTTCGAGGGTCAATGTCGCCGAACACAGGAGAACACTAGGTTGGCTTAATATCAGCTTGTTCCAGCGGTGCACTTACGACGGTCCTCCTTCAAGGAACAAGAACAAGGGAACGCGAATTACATAAACGTAGTCTCCCACTAATCTCACGGACCATCGGATTAGATTAAACCTTTAAAGACACCAAGACCCTTACAAGGAATCCGCGATCGAATCGATCACCGATTACTTCTCGTTGCAGTATCAACTGGATAACTTGCAGCCTGACAATTTGATAACGAACGAGCGTAATTACTCGCTGATAATCGCACTAGAATAAAAAAAGCAGTGACAAGATCTGAAATTCTGTATGTTTAAAAAATCTATCCCAAAAAGTTTCAGCATCACTACTAACTATCCTTATCGAGACCCTTATCGATTACCCTTATCACTTTTAGTATTCTTAACTCTGTGTCCACCGAAATAATTGTACCAAAGTGCAAAGTACTAAGAAACAGTTAGAAAAATATGTTGAAGTTTGCGAATTATCCATAAAGGAAAAATAGAATGTTTAAAATATACGGTATTACGAAATGGAGGAATAAATGAATACCAATTAAGACCCCAGTATCGATCAACCAAACGTTTATTTTAATCCCGGTAAAGCTCGTTGAACCCAAATGTACGATATATGTATATGGTAAAGAGTATCGCAAGCTCTTTGCGTCGCATTGTAACACCACATATGAGTGCAATGATATAATTGCCATTAATAGCTGTTTTATTATGTGCACATGTCATATGTGCAACACTGAGACTCTTTTATAGAATACGTACTCCAAATTGATGAATTAAACACAGTGATGAGTGTGAGACACCTTTTGAGTGCAAAGGGTTAACTGCCATTATTAACTGTTTCATTATGTGCATACATCATATGTGCAACACTGAGACTCTTTTATAGAATACGTAGTCCAAATTGATGAATTAAACACAGTGATGAGTGTGAGACACCTTTAGAGTGCAAAGGGTTAACTGCGATTATTAACTGTTTCATTATGTGCATACATCATATGTGCAACACTGAGACTCGTTTAAAGAGTACGTATACCAAATTAATGAATTGAACACAGTGATGATTGTGAGGCACCTTTAGAGTGCAAAGGGTTAACTGCGATTATTAACTGTTTCATTATATGCATACATCATATGTGCAACTCTGAGACTCGTTTAAAGAATACGTATACCAAATTAATGAATTGAACACAGTGATGAGCGTGAGGCACCTTTAGAGTGCAAAGATATAATTGCCATTATTATCTGTTTTATCATGTGCAAACGTCATATGTGCAACACAGACTCATTTAAAAAGTACGTACTCCAAATTGATGAATTAAACACAGTGGTGAGCATGAGACACTTAGAGTGCAAAGATATAATTGCCATTACAAACTGTTTCATTATAAACACACGTCATATGTGCAACACTGAGAGTCACTTAAAGAATACGTACTCCAAATTGATGGATTAAACACAGTGACGAGTGTGAGACTTATTATCTGTTTTATTATGTGTATACGTCACATATGCAACACCATAGACTCAGTCGAAAAATACCTACTCCGTATTGCTGATTTAAAGAAAGTGGCGAATGCGAGTCTCTTTCCGAGCGCGAAGGGTTGAAAACTCCACCCTCGGTGTTCGCGAGACGTCGCTCGAAAGCCCGGTCGGAAAGGTCTATCGAGCAGGTGATCGAGCAACGCGTACGATTTCCCATTATCGGAGCCGTTCTTTTTCCTCGATGATCGGCGACGTTTTCGTTTCGGCGTGTAATTTTTCGCCGGGAACGTCGCCGTCCGTTGACGGGGTAAGAATTACTCCGGCAGGGTGGCCGGAAGAGGAAAGAAAGTCGCGCGATGGCACTCTTTCGGCGCGCGGAATCTCGCGCAACTCGAAAATGAATGACACTTCAATCCTCGTGCAGGACGAGGGGTCAGAGAGGGTGGAATCCGTGCCGAGTTCCATTGTGGAACGATACAAAGAAGAAGGACAAAGCGGAAGAACGAAACATAGTTGGGACACGGAAACACGCTGTGCATGTAGGTGTGCGTTGGAGGGAGTGAGAGAGTTTGGAAGAGGGCTGCGAAGACAACGTCGGCAAACGTAGAGAGACAGAGAGAGAGCAAACACGAGTGTCGCGTGTCTGTTCAAACACGTCAGTCTCTCTTTTTCTCCTCTCTATTTTCCCTTCTATCCTTCGGCCTGTCTTTTCGATCTGGCGTGCACGCGCGAGCACACGGAGAACGAGTCGAGGAGCACTCCAGCTTCATTGCATAATACATAGACGGGACACCGAGTTACCGGGGACGTATGCGACCCGTGTACATTTTCCTCGCTTTGATACGGCTCGAGAAGGGTCGCTGCGTCGTTTTCGAACGAGTCGACCTCCTCGTTTGCTGTTTGCCACGGACAAACTGACACCCCGCCGCCCGATCGCTGCCTCCCAAACGCTAACCCAAAAATTCGTCCCCTTCCGACACCTTCGGTCTACGACGATTCTTCGTTCCCCGAATTTCCCGTTTCTCGATTTTCTGGTACCTCGAATTTTCCGTTTTCTGTACTCGACCGAATTTGCAGTGTTTCGAATTTACGATATATCGAATTTCGCATTTTCTGAATTACAACGTTTCAACGTTTTTTAATATCCCGAGCACACAATTTTCCAAATTTTAAATTTCCGGAATCGCAGTGTTCCTAGTCTCAAATTTCCGAAATTTCCGGTGTGCCTGTTTCCGAGTTTTCCGAGTACGCAACGTCTCGAGTTTCCAATTTTTCGAATTTCCCATTTTCCGATTTTTCAATACCCGAAATACGCAATTATCCAAATTTGCCGAGTTCCGAATTTCCAATAACCTACATTTGTAATTTTCCCGAATTTCCAATTTCCCGAACTCCCAATTTTCCGAATTTCCAATACCCGAAATTCTCAATTATCCAAATTTGCCGAGTTCTGAATATCCAGTAACCCACATTTGCAATTTTCCCGAATTTCCCGAAATTCAAATTTTCCTGAATTCCCAATTTTCCCAATTTCCAATATCCGAAATTCTCAATTATCCGAATTTCCAATAACCCACACTTGCAATTTTCCCGAATTTTATATATACCAAATTTTCAATATTTCGAACTCGAATCTTTCATAGCTTTCAATTTCTCGAATTTCCAGTTTGTCAAATCTCCGACGCCCCAGTATCCCAATTTCCCGAATTTCCAACACATCACTACCGCAATGTTTCGAATTTCCAACATCTCGAGTCTTAAAATTTTTCGAATTTCCAACACATCACTCCCGCTATACTTCGCACACTGAGCCTCTAGCAAGAAGTACTTTTCGTACGTATTTTTCTTCGATAATGCGACCTATCCAATAATAATCGACACCCTGTAACGTTATATACCTGCCTGTGCTTTCGAAAAGTTTCATTCGTCTTATTACACCGAGAGTGATGTATTCGACGATAAAAAGTGATGAACAACGTTTCACTAGTGTTATTGCGCCAAAATCGATGTATGATAAAAATTGATCTGTATAATTATTAACGTTGTTGGGAATGTACCAGTAAACGGGTAGGAAGGAATCGAAGGAAAATTAAGGAGAGGTTATTTGGGGGTGAAATATCTACGGTTTCGAGTATCGCAAGTCGACGGTTTGACCGATTCGTTCGGTCGCAAACTCGATTCTCCGAAACGCGATTTCAGTCCGTGGTAATTGCATTACGTTCCATTCGCCGGAAGCGCCGACCTCCCTCTACGACTTCCCTTCTTTGCCCCTCATTTCTAAAGCAATTTTCCGCGTTTTTTTATTTCCCGCCCCGCTCTTCCTTTCGCGCCTATCGATCCGACTGCCGTTCTCCGATTATCGAGAAGAAATTCTTCTTTCGCCGATCATCGATAGTTTTACCTTTTATATACGTCAATCGGACTGGTAATTTTATTTTTAACCCCGATACTTTCACTTTATGGTCGATTTTCAATTTAAACAATCAAAAATTTCTGTTAGGTGCTTTGAGATTTGGAGATTTGGGGATTTGCAGTTTTGGAGATTTGGATATTTCAAGGTTTGGAGATCAGGGGATTTAGAGATTTAGAGATTGAGGGATTTGGTGATTTAGAGATTTGGACATTTGGAGATTTGAGGAGTAAGAAATTTACAGATTTCAGATTTTTAGGATCTTAGCAATTTGAAGGATTTTGGGGATTTAGGGAACTATAGAGATCCTTAAATTTTTCTTGGAAAATTTAACAATTTATGATCATGAACAGTTGTGTACTTGGATATATATCGACTTTGCAATTTGGAGATTTACAAATTCGAAGATCAAGAAGATCAAGCAAATTAAAAATTTTGAAATTGAGTATTTTAGGGATTCGAAGATTTAGAAATTTTAAAACTGAATGCTTTCACGATTTATGAACACGCAATCTAAAATGCTTGACTATCTGGCAGCTTAAGAATCTGAAGTTTAAGGGACTAAAAGCTTCGTCCGTTCGAAAATATTGATATTTAACGATCGGAGAGTAAAAAAAACTTTGAAAAATTCCGTAAACGAATAACTACTTTCGCTCGCAATTTCTAAAGCAATTTCCTTTTTTCTCACCACGGTGTTTCTCTCGCACCTATCGATCAAACTTCCGCGGCGCGATTATCGCGAAGAAATTCTCCTCTCGAGGATCATCGATATTCTTGCATTTTAATCGTCCGCTTTGGTAAACAATTTGAATTCCGGCGTAGGATTATCGTACGGCTAAACGAGTTGCACCTACGAGATAAATAGCGTGGAGATTTCGAAATTTATGGATTTTGAAATTCTGGAATTTGAAGAATCAGGAATTTGAGGATTTTGAGATTTTTAAATTTGTAAATTAGGAATTTACAAGTTTAGGATTATAGGAATCCGCAATTCGATACTTTGAAGGTTTAGTCATTTAGGAATTTGGGATTTGGGGATTTGAAGATTTTGAAGTTTGTGGACTTCGAGATTTGGAATTTGAACGACAGGAATTTAGAGATTTAAGATTGTGGAATTTGGAATTTTGGGAGTTTCGGGATTTGAAGATTTGGTCATGTGGAAATTTGGAATTTGGGGATTTGAAGATTTTTAAGTTTGTGGACTTCGGGATTTGGAATTTGAGCAACAGGAATTTAGAGATTTAAGATTGTAGAATTTGGAATTTTGGGAGTTTCGGGATTTGGAGATTTGGGGATTTGGAGATTTTTAATTTGATAATTAGAAATTTGCAAGTTGAGGATTATAGGAATCCGCAATTCGAGAGTTTGAAGATTTAGTCATTTAGGAATTTGGGTTTTGGTAATTCGGAAATTTTGGAGTTTATGGACTTTGAGATTTGGAATTTGAAAAACAGGAATTTGGAGATGTCGAATCGTAGAATTTGGAATTTTGGGAGTTTAAGGATTTGGAGATTTGATCATATAGAAATTTAGGATTTGGGGATTTGGAGAAATTGTAGTTTGTAGACATTGCTATTCGGTCATTTGAAAACTAGAAATGTAGAACTTTAAGATCGTATGATCTGGAATTTAAAAAGTTGAAGTTCCGGGGTTCTGACGATTTAGGAACTTGTAAATATGATATTTTATCAAATTTAGAATCTCAGGATGTACACCATCGTACATTTGAGAATTAGCGAATTTACAGAATTTAATTTCGCAAAGAAATTCTCGTCCCGAAGATCATCGATATTCTTGCATTTTAATCGTCCGCTTTAGTAAACAATTTGAATTCCTGCGTAGCATTATCTTACGGCTAAACGAGTTGCTTCTACGAGATAAATAGCGTGGACCCGTGCAACGTGGCGATAAAAATGTTTGCCTTAGTCGGACAATGGCCGAGAAGAAAATGAAAAAAAGAAGAAAACTTCGCGATAGGTATTGTTTCCCTAATGACTCGGTTTTTGCGGTTCCCTCTCGCGTCCTCTCGTCTCGCTGTTTGGACGCCTGAAATTTTAACCTGCCCATTCTTTTGCTCGTTCCAGCGCCCAGAATAATTAACGAACCTCCCTTCCTCTTCAAACAATTGCTCCGATATCATTTACGCGAAATGAACGCTGCTTCAATATCAATATCAAAGTATCGGTTTCGACCCTATTCGTTTATTCATCCATTTTGCGAATTTTTCCCGTCATTTATTTTGGATTCGACGAGTTTCGGTTCGATGATTTGTTCTCCTCGTTTCTCCAGTTTTTTATTCTATTTATTCTCCAGTTTTTCAATTTTTACTTGGTAGAATTTTTTCGGATATTTGAACATTTTTATATCTTGAAATTTCTGTTTTTTTTTTTTTTTATTTCTAGGTTTCTGGGTTTCGAGATTTATAGATTTCTAATTTTAAAAAATTCTCAAATTTCCAAATCCTCGAATCTCTAAATCACCTAATTGTAGAATTCTTGACTTCCCAAATTTCTAATACTCCAAATTTCCAATATACCAAATTCCCAGTTTCCCAAATTTCCAATATACCAAATTCCCAGTTTCCCAAATATCCAATATGCCAATTTCCCAATTTCCAAAATTTCCAATACCGAGAGTTTTTAATTTCCCAAATTTCCAATATACCAAATTCCCAGTTTCCCAAATTTCCAATATACAAAATTCCCAGTTTCCCAAATATCCAATATGCCAATTTCCCAATTTCCAAAATTTCCAATACCGAGTTTTTAATTTCCCAAATATCAAATACCGAGAGTTTTTAATTTCCCAAATTTCCAATACCGAGAGTTTTTAATTTCCCAAATTTTCAACACTTCGGTTTCCCAATTTTCCGAATTCCGACAATACCGATTTCTGAATTTCATGAATTTTTGATTTTCCAAGTTATCAATATCCCAACTTCTCAAATCTTTAAATTTTCAATAACCCGAATTCTCAATATCTAAAATCCTCAATCCCCCCAGTTTCTAAATCCCCAAATAGCCCTAATCCCGCAAGTCTTGCGTGTTCTGAATTCCCCGAATTCTCACTTCCTTAACTTCACGATTCTCAACATCTCTTCTCTCCAATTCTCAATCCTCCAACTCCCCAAATTTCCAAATTCCCCGATTCTAAATTCCCCAAATGCCATTACCCCTTCAATTTCACTTTCACATACAGTTTCAGTTTTACCTCCAGTTCTCGCCTTAGTTCCAGCTTCGGTAGTAACATTAGTTCTAGTTTTACCTCCAATTTGATTTCAGTTTTCGTTTCAACACCAACTTTGGAAATAACCTACACTCATTCGAATCATGCATACGTACACATACATGATCTCATTTTCGCGTATTCGAAGATATCTCTACGAGCAACAAACGAATCACTGTTGTACTCATTTAACAATCTAACTCGTAGTTGTTCACTTTATCGTACGAAAATAAGCAAAGTTGTTCGAACCGAATTCGCAAGGCCTCTGAAAAGCCGTCGAAAGAGACGAAACTGTTATTGAACGTGAATAATTCATGACAAACGCGTAAGCGAATCTGTATCTCATCCATCTTCCATCATCCGAAGGACACTCGAGCCATCGCAACCGCGTCTAGACGTTCTATAATACTCATCGTTTAACAAGGAGCTAGCAACGTTCACGAGAACGCTTTCGATCCAGGCACACGTACGCGGCCGAGGCTTGTATAAATGGCTTATTAATTATGGCGAGTTTTACGGTAACGACACGACGAATTAACGAGCGACGAGGAACGATCGTAACCCGCTTTACGACGGATAATTATGTGCAAACACGATGTACGGCCCCCATCGCTGGAATATCTTCAATGTAGAACGACACTGCGTCTCCTTCGATTAACCTTTTCAAAATCGATTCTACTCGGCAATTACGGAGTAGTCGAACTATTCGTAGCATGAGATGATTGATACCGAAATTCCGATTAGGGACGTTAACTTTGGTACCTTTCAAAGTGGTTTTGGACGTGTTGAATATTCGCGCGTTCGATATTTACGCGTTAAGTATTCACACGTTAGATATTTACGCGTAGATATACGCGTTGGATGTTCACGCGTTAGTTATTCGTGCCTTAGATACATGCTAGGTATTTACATATGAGGTATACACGTACTTAACAGTAAACCTACCGGTGTATAATTCACAATTATGTTGAAATTAGAAATGTAGTTGAAAAATAAATAAACAAATGATAAAATACAAATTGATGTACACATTAGTTCCTTATCTTTGTGAAAATCAACATGAATTTCGAAAATGCCACCACAACATACTTTGAAACTTAAAATTAGAAACTTTTTAAATGGTCATCTTGACCGCTTTGGTAGGTTTAGATAATTTACGTATTAGGTATTTATCGCTGCATATTTACATATCAGATATCCAAACACTCAAGCATTAGATTTCAACCCGTCAGATATTCACGCGTTAGATATCTATGCACCACATGAACACGCGTTGCATATTCGTACTCAGGGTATTCATACATTGAATACATATATTAACACTAAATTTACGGACGTTTAATGACCACTTATGTATGTCTAAATTGAAAATGAATTGTAAAAAAAAGTAAATAATAGATAATATATACATCAGATTATAGAAAGATTCTTTATATCGATGAAGGTTAACATGCATTTTAACATAAAATTTTTAATAATTTCTGTAATCAAAAACAAGAACTGTAAGATCCGTCATTTTTACGGGTTCCGTAAATGTAGTGTTGAATACATACAGTCGTGGACAAAATTAAGTGGACAGGTATCATAAATAACAAAAGGTTAATTTAATTTAACTAAGAATGCCTATAAATCAAAACTTTATTGTACAATTATATACATTAAATAAATGTTTTTTCAAGTCGATAAAAACATTTCACGTTCTAAATTTAAAGTTTATTTAAAACATTGTAGTAAAACAAAAATTTTTTTACATTTCTGTAATGTCCACTTAATTTTGTCCATGAGTGTATATTGAATACATATATTAAATACATATAGTAAATACATATATTGAATGCATATATTAAATGCATATATTAAATGCATATATTAAATGCATATATTAAATGCATATATTAAATGCATATATTAAATGCATATATTAAATACATACATTGAATACATATATTAAATACATACATTAAATACATATATTAAATACATATATTGAATACATATATGTAGGATTGGCGGGGCCTCCAGACCCGAAAGGACAAAAGGATGCGGAAAAGGACTTGTATCAGGCGGACGCCGGTGGCTTAGTTGGGAGCGTCGACGACTCGTAATCTGAGGGGCACGGGTTCGATTCCCGTTTCGAGTCCGAATTTTTTCCGTATTCCTACAAATTGGGGGCTCGTCCGGGATGGAGGTAGACATCAAAACACCGACCAATCCACACAAGGCAGACGACGACAAACAAGATATTGTTGATTAAAAAGAAGCGTTTAGCGACGAAGCAGTGGGCCTCTCTGACACATGTGCGTTGCGAAGTTCAGAGTTTAAGAGTTTAAAGAGGTGTGTCGAGAGATGGCGCTGCGTGAGAGATTACGGCGATTACGACGATTACGAAGATTTACGAAGACTTGTGTGAGTTCTTGAGGAACTAAAGCGAAGCTGTGACGGACATTCGAGGGCGAATGTCGTTGCAGGATGGCCGAGTGTAGGATTGGCGGGGCCTCCAGACCCGAAAGGACAAAAGGATGCGGAAAAGGACTTGTATCAGGCGGACGCCGGTGGCTTAGTTGGGAGCGTCGACGACTCGTAATCTGAGGGGCACGGGTTCGATTCCCGTTTCGAGTCCGAATTTTTTCCGTATTCCTACATATATTAAATACATATATCAAATACATATATTGAATACATATATTAAATGCATATATTAAATACATTTATTAAATGCATATATTAAATACAATATTAGGACCTTCATTTAAATACTAATATAAAATTCGAGATCAATTCTGCCCGGACTCTACAGGCGCACCCTGTACAATACACATGTGGTATCTCGTTAAATTATACCGTTCGGATCGTGCGCGACCGTTCGCAAAGCTTTGTGAAAAGGCGACAGAATAAAAATGATTTTTAAAGGGTCGCATGGTAAATTGTGTCAGCGACTGTCCTAAGGGCTGACCTCTTAGACGTATTTCACGCTTGAATTTCGAAGGGGACGCGGCTCCGCCAGCGGAGAAAACCCAGCTGAGCGAAAAGTTGCGGAAGTTGCAACGCTCCCCGGAAAATCGACGGTGTAACGTTTCGTGAAAATATGCGAAATCGAATCCTGCATTCCCCGTTTTTAATGGAGGAAGTGGCTGAAATATGGACCGCCGCTTTTATTTCGGCACACATCGACCGACTCGGTTCGATATTTTCGCGATGTACATCGAGAATGTCTTCTCTCCACGATGTACGGCCGATGTAAGATGAACGAAAGTAGTTTTCCACAAATTATATATTTGAAATTCGGGTAAAGATGTTCGTTTACGAAAGTGTTCTCTGAATACCGACCACTCTTACGGTGACCTAAAAGGAAAGTTCAAATACAGGCTCTCAAGTTGAAATAGTTCAAAGATCGTTCGAACTTCTGATAAATTAAACTTGTACGAGTTCGTTTCTGGTCAAATAAACGTATACGAGTTGACTTTTGATAAAATTGTCTTATATAAATTAATGTCTGATAAAATATACTTGTATGAGTCAATTTCTGATAAAATCATCTTGTATGAATTAATGTCCGATAAAATAAACTTGTGTGAATTCATTCCTGGTAAAATAAACGTATATAAGTAAACTTTTGATAAAATAAACTTATATAAATTGATATCTGTTAAAATAAACGTGTATAAATTAACTTCTAATAAGATACACTTATACAAATTAATTTCTGCCAAAATAAATTTCTAAAATTAATATCGTGGTGAAATTAAGAATATCAATTGTAGACTGATTACTTAAACGCATGAAGATTGATTGAAAATTAAATGATATTGCCATTATTACAAATATACGTTTAAAGATATATTTTTCAATTAAAACAAAAAAACTAGTGTGATGTAACTGTTAAGTAAATGGTAAGCTAATGTTATAAAGAAAAATGAAAGATTATGTCTCCATGTTCTTGAGTTTCGAACTGGATCATTTATTAAATCGTAACGATTCAGTTTCCGTGTTTAGGAAAAAAGAAAGTAGCGTATTTTACGAGTACACTTATCCTGAATAAGAAGTATCGAATTTATTCGACGATTTGATATGTCCGTAATTTGCAAAGAGAAATTGAGATATCCACGTTGTTGAACGTTCGAAACGTTTCGGTGATCGATCATTCGTCGCTTTCCAATAAAGTTGAAACTTACGTTCCTATTTATTGCACGCGCCTCGAAAATGTCGGAATAAAACCGCCCGGTATCGGAACGTGCTTCTCGTTACTCGGCAACGTTTTATGCAACTCGTAAAGTATAGAGAAACGACGTGAACGACGGTACCAGGTAACTGGAAGCAACGCAACGTTAGCGAAACATCGCTGTTAGGAGACTAACAATAAGAAAGTGGAAGGAAAGTGTCGCTAGAAGAACGAGAAATAACAGGAGCGGCGTAAAAATGCACCGTTGGACGATTTTACGCCTCGAATGGAGACGTCAAATCCCTCTGCGCTTGCATTATACAGGGTGACCCGTCGAAATAATAGTAGAGTGGATACAGGGGGACGATTTACTTGGGAAAATGGCGATATAACGGGGGGAGAACTCGTCGCTCTTTACAATCCTAACGTTTCGCGTGCTCAGACTGTCGAATGTACGTGGACAGATATTTCAGAATTTAAGAGTTTGAAAATATGACTGTTTGACAATTTGATCAGTTAATTATTGATGGCTAACATGACAATCTGACTGTTAAACTATTTCACAATTTGACAAATTGACAATTTGATAGCTTGACGATAGGACACCATAACAATCTGACTATTTAATAATTTGACCATTGAATAACTTGATAAGTGGACAGACAATTGGATAATTTGTGAACTTAACAATTTGACAAATGGACAACCTACCTATTTCAATATTTGATTATTTGAAAATTTGACAACCTGACTCATAACCAACTTGACAACTTGACTGTTTAACAAGTTGATAACTTGACAGTTTCACTATTTGATAATTTTACACCTGGGCAAATAAGTTTTTAATAACTTGACAACTTGACAACATGACCATTTGACAACTTGTTAACTTGATCATTTAACAACATGACTATTTGACAAGTTGCTAACTCGATCACTTGACAACATGACTATTTGACAAGTTGATAACTCGATCACTTGACAACATGACTATATGACAAGTTACTAACTCGATCACTTGACAACATGACTATTTGACAAGTTGCTAACTCGATCACTAGATAACTTGACAGCTTGATAACTTACGAATTTGATTATTTGATTGTTTGACTATTTGACTATTTGACTATTTGACTATTTGACTATTTGACTATTTGACTACTTGAGTATTTGGATATTTGACTATTTTACTATTTTACTATTTGACTATTTGACTATTTGACTATTTGACTATTTGACTATTTGACTACTTGAGTATTTGACTATTTGACTATTCAACTATCTGACTATTTTGATATTTTACTATCTGACTATCTAAATATCTAACTAACTGACTCTCTGACTATTTGACAATTTGACTACTTGAGTATTTGGATATTTGACTATTTTACTATTTGACTATTTGACTATTTGACTATTTGGATATTTGACTATCTGACTATCTAAATATCTAACTATCTGACTCTCTGACTATTTGACCATTTGATTAATGAGTCATTGAATAGTTTGATATTTCAACAACTTAATAATTTGACGATCTGATAACTCTGTATTTAAAAACATCTTAATTTACTAATTAAACCAATCATGTAATTTACGATTCAGAAACTTGCCAACTCCAAACTCAACAAATTCTAAAAGTCGGACATTCGATAATTAAAAAATTTCAAAGTCGAAAAAAAAAATGAATAATCTGAAAATTTGCAAATGTAATTTGAAACCTGGTAATTCAGTGACGTCCGTAGTAATTATACGACCGAGAGTAAAGTCGCGGAACGTCGAGAAACTTCAGGGTGAGCGTAAAAATTGCGGGGGATTCCTCGGGTGTACAGTGCTGTCGTTTCGAACGAGGTACACGCTCGTGCGGGAGGTGGAACGAGCCCCGGAAACGAACAGCATCGCCGTGGAAACATTTTTAACCGGCGCGCTCGTTTCTCTCTTTAAATCGCTCGATGCCGCCGCGATACGTTACAGAGATCCACGCTACGGGCACAAAATGGCCCGCCGGTTTCTTCTTTCCACCAACGGGGATCAATTGCCCGTTCTGACCACCCTTATCCCTTCCGGCTAATCGTGCCGCGATCTTTACTCGTACGTCTTCCTCTGGTTTTTCTCGACTCACCCTCTCCGAGTGACGAGGTTGAACGAGAAATAGCCCTCGGGGTTGTGGGTGACGCGGTGACGAGCGAAGGGCACTCGTGTTCCGTCGATTATGTCGTTGATTGTTAATTCATGAAATTGTACGAATATTCTGGATTTATTACGGTAGAACGCTACCCCTTCGTAAGAATTCCGTTAGAGATTAATATTTTGTGCTGAACAGTCGAATGTTTTTGATTGGTTGTATTTACATTATAAATTCTGTATTCTGTACAACAATTCTCATCGAATAATTATTTATTCGAAGGTATATTGTGTGTAATGGACGAAGAGAACGAACAGTGTTCTTGAACGAAGGGATGTTGTGTGTAATGTTTAAAATTGAAGAAATATTCTGCATTTCTTGTTTCAAACAGTATATCGTTCATTTCTTCAATTGAAGTTGGTATATAGAACACAGAGATGTAGTGAGACGTTTGAAGTTGATGAAGTTGAAGAAGTATTCTTCATTTCTTCGTTGAAATAGTATATTGTGAATTTTTTCAATTAAATCTGTTATAAAGAACGAAAAAGTGCAGTGGAACATTTGAATTTAGCATAATTGGAGGAGTATTTTGCATTTCTTTATAGAAATTATGTATTACAAATTTCTTCACTAAACATTGGTATAAAGAACGAAGTGATGTAGTGACATTTTTCAAATGGACGAAGCTGAAGAAATATTCTGTATTTTGTATTCCTTCAGTTGAAGTTGATAGGAAGAATAAAGAAATATAGTTGAACGATTGAAGTTGAAGATATTGAAGAAATATTTTGTGTATCTTAGTTAAAAATTCATACGAAAAATGAAGTAATGTAGCAGACTGTTTGAAGCTGCAGAAATTGAAATAATGTAGGTTTCTTCAGTAACAACTGTAAGATTAATACGTAATACGGTAAAATAAACGCGTATAATAACGACTTGTACAATATCGCTAAATGACTATATATTCTTTAAACGACAAAATGTGGGCGATGTCGCGTTGTCAATGATTCCCCAAAGAATGCCCTTCCTCGAGGCTGCGAAGGCTTTACTGCCCCTCGCCAAAACTCAAGGGCCTCAGTTGTTTACTGCCCTGACGTCACAATATTCGGGTCCCAACGCCTTGGTGGTCGTCGCGCTGGGACCGTATGCGTCCTATTTCGAGTTCGAATGCAGGTCAATTTGGAATTTTCTTACAGAAATGATATTTTGAAGAACAGTCAAGGACGAAAATTGTTTCTCGGGCCATCAGTCGTTGGTCTATTAAATCCAATATCCCGATACTCTTCTGGATCGGGCTGTTTTGTCCCGATCGCTGTACCCTGAAGCAAACGGACAATCAGATTCAGCGAGTTCCCATTTACTTAGATGTACGCTTTCAGACAGAAGAAGAAACCGTGTGGAATGTCTGAGAAACGCTCGTACCGTAAATTCGATGATGGAAACTGCTTCGGGACGAAGGATTTCGCCAGTGTCGTCTCGAATATCTTCTTCAAAGTGGTGCAACAAAAAATGTTCACCGCCGTCGATTTTTCTTCCAATTTCGGTTTAACGAAAGCGGTTTCGAACGTAAGGATACTTTGTACGTTCCTTTTGTGCAATTAATTAACAGGGGATTAGTAACGCCAGTCTTCGTAACGAACTACCTCATTAGCGAGGAACTAATATAGTTGGTAAGAAGATTGGCTTAAACTTCGATATAACGGTATATAACCGCGTTGAAGATTTTTATGAAATTTTCTTACAAATTTAATGCGAAAGTTTCGTGCAAAGATATTCCGGTTTTTTTATTTTCTTTTTTACTGTATAATTAGGTATGGTTTCGATTTTCTAAAGTTTCAGGCATGTGATTTTTTTCATTTTACAATTCTCATCCCGAATCCTCAGTGTTACAATTCTCCTTTGCTCTTATCTCGCTATATTTTTTCCAATTATTTGAAATTACAAATTTTGTAAATTGTAATTTTCTACTCATTCAATTATCCAACTTGCCAATTTCTTTGTTCTTTGCAAATTCTCAATTCTCCAATTTTTCTATGTTGCAATTTTTTGTTTCTCTATTTCACAGTGTTCAAGTTACCAATTCTCCAATTTTCAATTATACAGATTTCCCATTTTCCAACTTTGCAAATCCCCAATTTTCCAATTTTTCGATGTACCTATTCTCCGATGACCCATTCTGGAATTTCCAATTTTGCAATTTCCCATTTTCCTACTTTGCAAATCCCCAATTTTCCAATTTTTCGATATATCTATTTTTCGATGACCCATTCTCCAATTTCCCATTTTCCAACTTCACAAATCTCCAATTTTCCCATTTTTCGATATCTCTATTTTCCAGCGACCCATTCTCCAATTTCCAATTTTGAAATTTCCTATTTTCCAACTTAGCAAATCTGCAATTTTCCAATTTTTCTACATCACTGCTCTTTTTCCCTACCATTTCGCTACATCGTAATTATCCAAATTTCCAACTTGTCCACATTTCTACTTCGTACACTGCCAATGTTCTCATTTTTCTCCGCAACTCCTCTCCCGATTCTTACTTTTCCCTCCATCCAATTACTCAATTTTTCACTTTTCCCATTTGCCCGTGTTTACAATTTCCCTCTATCCCCGTCATCTTCTCGTCGAGCTAACCATTTCCACGTTCTCGCGAGGTCGATTTCTATTTACATAATCTCGGCACATTTTTATATTCATACGGTCGCTAATTACGTGGATGAAGTTGCAGGCATAATCGAGCTTTCCAATTAGTCTGATCAGGACGTTCGTTCGTTGGAACGAGTCTGATCGAAATCGTGCCCGTGTGCCTTCATGGTATATAGTGTCGTCATTACACGCAGCACGGCTGATTAAAACCCCGCGTGTTTCACGGAGATCCGAGAAGAGTGCGTGACGCTTGCTGCTTCGATACTTGTCGCATCGCATTCATGCGAACCGGCTATTGAATGCCGGACACCGACAATCCGCCATCATTCGACGAATTTCAATCAACTAATCAACCGACTGCTTTTAATTTCTAAGAATAACAGCCAGACACGCGATACACGTCGATCGCAGCCGCGAGACTGTGTCCTTCGAAGTAGCCTAACTGATCGATTTAACCCTGTTGGATATTGCAACGGATTACGCACATACACATTTGTATAGAGTAAGGGTCACTATAGCTAAAGGAACGATCCTACAGTTTATGGCACTCTTCTCAAGTGGCAAGGACCGAGGAAAACAGTCAGTCGTCACCGAGCCATAGCAGAGTGCACAGTATTTCCAAATTCACAATAATTCTTAAACAGTCTCTAATTATTTTATTGTCCATTTTATATTCATTCACTTATATTCCATTGTGCGGACTACCACTGTATATTTGTCTTTACAAATAAAGTTATTCTTGTGAAACAAATAAATATTCCAACAAACCCTTTGCGCTCCTATGTCTTATTTATTCATGTGTACTGTTAGGTCGTGGTACAATTACAATAAGCGTCGAGAAAATTAAGCGCCCACCCAAACTCTCGTCAATACAATAGACATCGTTTTTCGTCCCCTCGAACACTTTAGTTTTTAGAAAGTGTAGACATTATTATAGATTTTTGAAAGTTGAATATTGAAGGTTCAACATAGCAACAATAAAAGACCAAGGAACCATTACTTGTCCATTTTCACGTTGGTATGCACACTGAGCCCGAGGTTGGCGTAGTTGTATTTTTTTTCTGGTTCCACATGTAGTTTGAAAAAAGTCGAGGCGATCCTTGGGTTTATTACTATTACGTTAATTTGTAGAATATCGATTTGGCTCCAGACTTTTTTCTGTAGGGATATTCAAAGCCCAAAGTGTATGTTAATGCACCACGGTCTCTCCAGGAACTAGTAGATGCAATTCGCAAAGAAATAACGGAAATAATGCCCGAAACGTTGCCAAAAAAAATGCAAAATGTCCAAGAACGAGCATTTCTTTGCGTTGTTCACAGAGGAGATCATTTGCCCGATATTGCATACAAACAATGAATTTTTTTTAATGGTATAAACCAAAGTAAATAAATGTCGCGAACTGAAATCTATTTAATTACGTTTTCATTATTTTATAAGCATTTATCATATGGTACCCACAGTTGGCGCACCCTGTACATGTACGCATATGCCTGAATACATATTTTCCAGACATCCAGTATATAGAATATAAAAAATCTACGTAAAATTCACTTCAACGATCCGAATCGAGAAATCGTAGAAGCAAACACGTGAGCACGTAATTTAAAACGAGGAAGATCGTGCGTCGTGTAATGAAAATTCATTACGAAGAACATTTTTTTTCCAAGTAATTGATATAATTTCCCTTGATTAATTAAACCTAGGATTAGTTTCAATGTCGCTCGAGTAGGGTAAAGTTTGTAGATAATTTTAATTGCTCTTGATAAGGGCTCTGATTAATTCAAGCCAAGGGCGACGATGTTTCAAACAAACTTGAATCCCTCAAGTGCGGGGGTTGAAAATCTCGAAACGATAACTCGACAAAAAAATGTGTAATTTCGCAAATGACGAGATTATGCTGCGTCGCATACACGTGTTCGACGTTTTCGAATAAACGTAAATTCGTTTCGATCGTCGAATTTTTATTCCGCGTTAATAAAAAGGGAATCGATAAAAATCGCCGCGTTTCTCGTCCGCAATCTCTCGCGGCGAGCTTTATACATTTTTTAAGGAAACAGCTTCGCGAAAGTTTAACCGCGCTTTTAAAGCTCGCCGCGTTAACGGAGGATCGGCGAAATAGAGATCAGTTTACGAGGAAAGTTACTTCGTGTTCTTTTTCTCGCCGGGTGGCCGTGGATTTTACGATCATCCGAGTACGTATTAATTAAACGGTAATCGAGTTATTAAGCGGTTGTGAAAACGATCCTCCGTGAGGGTATACACACACTGGTCCGAGTAAAAGTCACGGTGGCAAACAATTTCATATTGTAATTATTATTCGGGGCTAATGAAAGAGCGACGAGATTAAATGGAGCTATATCAAAAAATTCTTAATTCACCCGTTATTACATACACTTATGGACAAAATTAAGTGTACCTTGCAGGAATGTAAACAAATGTTTGTTTTACTACAATGTTTTAAATAAATTTTAAATTTTGAACGTGAAATGTTTTTGTGGACTTGAAAAAACATTTATTTAATGTGCATAATTATACAATAAAGTTTTGATTTGTAGGCATTCTTAGTTAAATTAAATTAACCTTTTGTTATTTATGATACCTGTCCGCTTAATTTTGTCCACGAATGTAGATTGGGTAATGACATAGTTTCGTTTGTGTTCAATAATTGCGAAATAATTGCGAATCGATAGAAATCTTTATCGATACGAGTTATTCGAAGTATGGAGCAAAAATAAATCTTTGAGAGTCACTGGGTCTCTGGTAAAGATTTAGAAATGTTATAAATCTTTGGAAGGTTGGATTCGGGATTAGAATTTTTTTCCAAAGTACAATATATAAAATATGTATATTGTATATTATATATCATTGCATATTGTATATCATTGTCCCGGTAAAGAAGTGTGAAAGGTTCCCCTCATTTACGTCGTCTGTAAATAATTAACACGATGTTCGTCACAATCAAATTTTTTTTTGACACACTGTAGTAACAATTATTATGAACGAGAATAATCCTTCAATATTAAGAAGTATCAAAGTTCCCCTCGTTTGCATTTCCTGTAAATAATTAACACGATGTGTGCAACAATAAAATTTTTTTGACACATAAAAATTATGAACGAGAATAATCTTTCCATTTCGTATTTTAATCTATTAGTGTATATCATTGTTTCGATTTTAAAAATCATCAAAAGACATCAAAACAAGAGGCGTTCCTCTCGTTCGCATTTTCAATAAATAATTAATTTAACATAATTAGCAGCACCGTTCACCGATGAACCTCATGGCAGCGAACGCATCAATAATCTCGCAAAGCAAACTCGAAAATCGGTTAATTCGTCGATTGGAAGTCGCATCAGTTTCAATAAACAAATTCGATATTATATGTGTCATAATTGAACCGTATCGTTCCGAGTAATAACAAACAATCGCAAACGGGGTACGAGTGAAACAACGTTAACGAGACCCAGCCGATTATACGAGTCTAACACGGAAGTGGATGCGGGAAACGAACGGATGACCCATGTGGCCAGGCTCGTTTAGACCGGAAGCGATCTTAAGTGTTTATTAATACGTCGACCGACCACTCGGCGTGTACGATACCTGTTTGGTTATGCACCGGTTTGCGTTGTAATTAGCGCGGCCTGTTTGGCCGCACCGACCAGATACTCATGGAACTGTAACTCATGTGACCCGGTTGCGAACAGTGAATTACATAATACACCCGTCGCTGACACGTACACACGTACACACCTACACGAATCCTGCAAATGACATTTCCATGACGTATATACCTGCGAAATGAACGGGCCAACGTTGTCGCGGTGCCACGAGCGCGGCCGAAACACGTTTTAATACGGCTGGCTAGCCATGCTAACCTCTTACGAAGAATTAACACCCACTCGAATAACGGCAATAACGAGAATCCGTCTGCAAACAGTCTCGTTGCTCCGCGAAACGTGTCACAAACTATGAATTGCGTGATTTAATGCCGCCCTACGTAAGGGGAGTAACTGTGCACGGGGAGTGCTATGCGATGTAAGGGGAGGAATAGATCATTTGTGATAGAAGATTCGTTTTTGCAACTGAGCTGCTTCGTTGAATATCCACCCGTTAGATATTCGCCTGTTTGATATTTGCATGTTAAATGTTCAAGGGCTGGATATTTACGCGTTAGGTATCTAAGCATCACATGTAGTCCCATTAGACATCTACTTGTTAGGTATCCACACGTTACATATCCACGTATCAAATATCTACGCGCCAAATATCAACACGTTAGATATTTTCACATTGAATATTTGCATCTCGAATACTCAAGGGTTAGATATTTACTTTTATATATTCATTCGTTAGATACCTACGCGTTAAGTATCTACACATCAGATATACTCACATGAGACATCTACTTGTTAGATATCCACACGTTATATATCTACATGTAAAATATCTACGCGCCAAATATCAACACGTTAGATATTTTCACATTGGATATTTGCATGTCGAATACTCAAGGGTTAGATATTTACGTTTTATACATTCATTTGTTAGATACTTACGCGTTAGAAACGCATAAGGTATACATGCAGCATATACATATATCTACGTGTAAGGTATCCACATGTGACGTATCCATGCATCAAACGTCGATGCTTCAGATATCCATGCACCGAAGACCCACGCATTAGACATTCATGTGTTAAGTCAGTTCGCGTTGGATATCAACATGCTGGGTATTTACTCGTCAAATATTCACTTGGATATCCACGCGTCTGAAAACTGCAAATAATTTAATAACAAGTCTAACATTACTTCTATTTGCTATATCCATTTATGTTCACCATTCAGTATTTAGTATTTAGTATTTTCTCCTTACTTTTAACAAAGAATTTTAGTATGTACGATGTATGAAAAATTGTACTATTTATAGACATTTTAATTTGCTATTTCTATTTCCATTGCTATTTATTTTCATGATATTTCATATAAACAAACATTCTTGTAAACGAAACACAATTATTTGTGTGAAATCGATTTGATATTCTCGACATATACCAATCGGACAATTTGTTAATATTAAATTTTCCATCGTCAACGACAATAAAAGAGCAATTTTTCGAAATTTCTACAATATCCACGCGGAATCGGGGATTACAGAGTAGCGGTAATCCACTGGGTCGCTGCTACGATCGAGTTAAAATACTTCCAAGCCATTTAACCGCGTAATAGTCGATACGTCTTTCGAGGGTGGCTCGGTGGGTTCACACAAAGGACATCCGGGATCTTTAAATTACCTCTGAAATTCACCCCATCAAGGTTAAATTTCATTCTCGCGGATTTACGTACCGAACGCGGCAACACTTTTCAGCTTTCATTTGAACCGTGTCTTAAATTTGCATAACATTCGTCGTTTTTAATTTTTAGACTACTTCATTTGTCTCTGAATAATAATCCCGTAATTTTCTTATTGTTACCCATGCATAATATACAGCTAATAATATGGAAATAATATGCAGCTAAAAATATAAAAATAATATACAGTTTATAATATAAAATTTATGTACAACTAAAAATATAAAAATAATATACGGTTTATAATATAAAATTAATGTACAGCTAAAAATACTGAAATAAGATACAGTTTATAATATAAAATTAATGTACAGTTAATAATATAAAAATAATAATTCGAAATCTGTACTGTTTATATAAGTCTAAACAATGTCTATATTGTTCCAAATAAGTCCTCGTATGAAAATATCATATGGATATGTTTTTAATCGATAATGATCGAGAAAATTTACATACATGTCCTCGTATACAATATATGATACACGAGGGGGTGAAAAGATGCCATTAAAACGTTTGAAAAGAAAACTAAAGAGAATAGAGCTTATATAGTCTTAAAACAAGAAGACAATACTGAACTTTTCTCATAAATTATATACAAGTTATTTAAAATAACATACTTATTGAACACTAGCGCGAGTGTAAGGGTGAACACCCCCGTTCTTGCCATACGTTATGATCAATGCGGTTATGCTAATTCGTGGAACGATGCTCATATTTAAATTTTACCCCTCCAGACATCCAATAAGAAGATATTCTTCCTCGCGGCGTGACGCGTCTTTCGAAGTCTCGAAAAAGTTAGGTCGCCGGAAGGGGAAAATATAAAGTTGTTCCGGAAAAAGAGGACGGAAACTTTCTTCGCCTTTGTTTCGCTTTTGATTATATAACAAAATCCGTTAGTGTCGACGACGATGCACCTAACTTCTTTGTACACCGTGAACACGTACAAGGTGTTTATATTCGTATAAGGCGTTTTATATTCGTATAAATCGATTTTCCACGATCGTTACCTATTAAATGTGTCTGTTTTTCGTGGTACGAACAAGTATTTTGGTTGTTTAAATATTTAAGAGACAATTTAACGGACCATTTAAACACAGTAGCTCAAAATAAAACTCGGACACTTGCATATTTTTGTTTTATGAGAATATAATTAGTGCATGAATTGAATGAACGATCGAGCGACTTTTATTAAGCTGCTCAGCGATTCGTTGAGTTACCATAGTCCATATGTTTGTTCACGACCAAGGTCGACCGTTACTCGAGCCTACACTCCCGCCTCTGAGCGCGCGCAATTCTCGCGCTCTGATTGGTCAGTGTTTTTCCTTAATATTTTAAAAATGAAGCCTTATCCGATTTTTTGGCAAAGGAAAAAGTTGTTCAGAATAGCCCCACGTACCACCCCTTCCCGGCTCCTACAGTATTTGTGGGACACCTATATCTTTTACATGATTTTTAACACTTAGCAATCTTTTGTTTGTTTTGATAGCTTTCAATCGATTCGGAATTGATCGCATTAATTTTTCGCAATATGAAATGTCAATCTTTCATAGATTTCAGAGTTTTAGTTTGAGATGAGTTTCCTTTCAGTTTGATACTCTGTTTGTTATGTGATCAATACATTGTGATTTTGTTTTCGTTCTTCATGGATTTCTATGCGTGAAACTGCAGCTTAATAAAAGTCACTCGAGCATTCATTTAATTTATGCTCTACACTAATTATCTATTCGTAAAAGAAAAATATGCAAGTGTCCGAGTTTTAGTTTGCGCCACTGTATGTAACGAGGAGTCGACAGCAACGTCTGAGATTGTCGGCAAAATTATGCGTTTCGAGCGAAAAAAGAAAAAATTCATACGCGCGAGGGGTTAATCAATATTTTAAGCGAGAAAGCTCGGAAAGAGGCAAGCAATGACCGTTTTGCTTGCGAGCAAGTACTCGTATTAGAATTCTGAAGAGCTTCAAACGTCTATCCCTTCTGCCAGCTGTTGAATTGTTAATTTAAATGGGCGCATTCCTCGAGAAATATGCAGAGCCGAGGAGGGTCATTTCCTAGCTTCTGAACACGATGGAACCGTATGCACGTAAAATAATCTTTCCTTCTCTGCGGAATCACTCTCCGGTCTTAGAATTTCAGGAAATGAAACTATCGCGGATATATCTGCTCAAATATCCCTCTCGCTGTTTGATCGTTCGATAAATACTGCAATTTTAAGTCGCCTAAGTCTATTTTCCGCGTTTTACTATCTCCACGGTACATTTTCTCAACAGGGTACCCTAATTTCTTCGTTCTCGAGTTCATGCATTTCCTAAATTTCTACGTCTCTGAAATTCTGAATTTGTGAACTCCTGAGTTTTTACATTTTTCACTCATAGATTGTCAAATGTCCTCATTTCCAGAATGCTAAATTTCTAAATTCCTAAATTTCCAAACACCTAAATTTCTAAACCCCAGGTTCTCAAACCCATAAACCTCAAAATCTCATAATTCCTTATCCCCTAAATCTCTGCATTTAAAAATTCCTATGCTCCTAAATTCCTAAACCCCTACATTTCTAAAACCCAAATCCCCAAATCCCTAACCCCAAAATCGTTAGTTCCTAAACCCCCCAAATCTCTAAATTAAAAAATTCCTAAACCCCGAAATTCCCAAACCCCTAAATTTCTAAAACTACAAATCCCCAAATCCCTAAACACCAAAATCGTTTAGTTCCTAACCCCCCAAATCCCTAAATTAAAAAATTCTTAAACCCTTATAATTCCCAAAACCCTAAATTTCTAAACCTCCAAATCCCCAAACCGCTAAACCCTAAAATGCCTTAATTACTGAACCCCCAAATCTGTAAGTTTAAAAATTCTTAAATTCCTAAACCTAAATTTCTAAAACCCAAACCTCTAAATTCCTAAACCCCTAAATTTCTAAATCCCTAAATTCCCAAACTAAACCCCTAAATCCCTAAATTTCTAAATCCTCCAAATCTCTAAATTTCTAAATTCCTACCCCCCTAAATCCCTGACTCCCCGAATTCCTAAATTTCAAAATTTCATCGTTTCTGAATTTCCAAATCCATTTCATAATTTCTGAATGTCCAAGTTCTCCATATCCACAAATGTAACAAAAGGTGTGTGTAATCGCGACACTCCAGCGATCGTGTTTTATCGCCTCGGTATAAAATGATAACTTTAAAATTCCCTTAAAATGTTCCACTGGATTTTTTACAGGTACCATAGTACTACGATGAATCACTATCTCTGCCGAAAAACACTGAGACCCTGGAATATGCATGGAATATAAACTCGCGCAACTTTATTAAACTTTTTATACATTTCACCGTATCTTTCCGTGAGGTTTACACTCAAAAAATGAGGGACTTTAATAAAATTTGCCATTAAACTCCACCTAAGAAATGATGATGCGTTTCGTGGTCGTAAAAACATGCAGAGCAGTACAGAACATACAAAATGCATTAGGCACCATGAAATTTATCCTTCAAATGGCAAACATTTTTCCCCCATAATTTTCCTCCGTAATTAGCACAGTTTGATATGATTGTACACTTTTAATACAACTTTAAATACTAATTCGCTCTTTATAAATTTTAATACACTATTCTTCGTATGTACTATCTTTTCAATACATTAATGTTCATCGTTTGAAAGAACAACGAATTTTAATAACGTCCAACTTTGATTGCCGTGAAAATTCAGAATTTTCCATAAATTACCCGAGCCGAGAAATGTCTGTAATTGCAACAAAAAAACACAAATTGTATCGAGGGTTCGAAACTAACAGCGTGACGGAAATTTCGGCGGAGTGGCCGTACATAAATTTTTATATTTTTAATTACTCTATGCCATAGCAACGAATATTACGTTTTAACAACTCGCGGATCCTTTTTATTTACCGTATACCTACATTTTGTTGGACGAGAACCTTTCTCTCGCGTGCACCTCGTTAATTTCATTTAATAAACTGGCCACCTCGACAGAAGTACGATATGATGGGGTTGAAAACAAGAGTATATAAAACCCTTTAAAACAACGTTTCTGCGTAAAACGAACGATAACACGGCGTTTATAAACCGCCAAACATCCTCCTGGCGAACTCGTACCAATTACTCCTTCGAATAAATATCTGCCGTGTAAGGCGAATAATTTTGTGCAGCTATCACTTAACAGTTTCACGCTGAATATCCGCATATTAGGTATCTACAGGTTAGATATTAATGCGTTAATATTCACATTTTGTTAGATACCTTCGCGTTAAATATTCATGCGTTAGATACTCACCCGTCAAATATCCACGCGTTGGATATACATGTGTTAGATATTCACCCGTCAAATATCCACGCGTTCAACACCCACGCGTTGGATATCTATGCGTTAGATATTCACCCGTCAAATGTCTGCGCGTTTAATACCCACGCGTTGGATATCCATGCGTTAGATATTCACCCGTCAAATATCCATGCGTTGTATGTCCATGCGTTAGATATTCACCCGTCAGATATCCACGCGTTGGATATCCATGGGTTAGATATTCACCCGTCAAATATCCACGCGTTAATATCCACGCGTTGGATATCTATGCGTTAGATATTCACCCGTCAAATGTCTGCGCGTTTAATACCCACGCGTTGGATATCTATGCGTTAGATATTCACCCGTCAAATATCCACGCGTTCAACACCCACGCGTTGGATATCTATGCGTTAGATATTGACCCGTCAAGTATCCACGTGTTTAATACCTACGCGTTGGATATCCATGCGTTAGATATTCACCCGTCAAATATCCATGCGTTAGATATTCACCCGTCAGATATCCACGCGTTGGATATCCATGTGTTAGATATTCACCCGTCGAATATCCACGCGTTGTATATCTATACGTTAGATATTCACCCGTCAAATGTCTGCGCGTTTAATACCCACGCGTTGGATATCTATGCGTTAGATATTGACCCGTCAAATACCTACGCGTTTAATACCCACGCGTTGGATATCCATGTGTTAGATATTCACTCGTCAAGTATCCACGTGTTTAATACCTACGCGTTGGATATCCATGCGTTAGATATTCACCCGTCAAATATCCACGCGTTGGATATCCATGGGTTAGATATTCACCCGTCAGATATCCACGCGTCAGATATCCATTCGTCAAGTATCCACACGCGAATATCAACGCATAAAATATCCACGCATTAGTTATTGACGTTTTATTTTATACCTTCGCGTTAAGTATCTACGTTTTAGATATCCACGCGTTATATATTCATATGTTAGATATTCACGTGTTAGATGGCCACTCGTTAATTGTCGATACATAAGATACCCATATATGTACATCTACGTATAATTAATTCAAGTTTGATTAAGTACCTACATGTCTACGCACCAAATACCGACACGCCAAAAGTCAATACAATATTGCGAATGTATCGATATATTATGAATAAATAATGAGAACCGCAAAAAAACGGCAACGTGTGCTCATCATCTAAGGTATCCATCAGATATCCATCTGCTGTATCGTCCTGCGTTACGTACACTCCCGCTATCCTCGAAACCTATCTCTTACGATATTTTCCCAGAAATTACCATAAAACGGCGAAACACTAAAAAAGAAAAATATCATAAAATGAAGTAGGTAGAACGTGTCGGATTAAAGTCTAAGACTTCGTGCAGGTAAAAAAACATGGCAAATCGACCTCGTTTCCCCGAGCATCGATTCCGTTAAGTCGACGTTGCAAATTTACGAGAGAGATTCGTAATATGGCCGCGTGCCTGGCCAATAATTTAGCATTCCCGCGGAACTGCGCGATCGTCGCCGCAACGGTGAATAAAAGAATGTTCTCGCAAATATTCTATAAAATAAACGCGTCGATACCATTGTCATGAATTTTTAATACTCGACTCAGTGCCGATTTACTGGATTGTGCTAATATTTAAATTGATTCCGATTGAAACGATCGACTGCGACGGAAAGGCGGGGGTCGAGGGTGGGGGTGGTGGCGAAAAAAAAACGATAAAAAATCGAAATCCGCCGACGGAATAGGAACAAAGGGGTGTCGGAACGATTTCCACGAATCCAATCAGCGAATCAATTATAACGCTCACGGGCTTATCCCCGATGTTTATTTATAACGCAAATGATGTATAATACTTTTCGTACGATTCGATTCCCCAGCGATCGGCGCAAAAGTAACGCGTGAAACCGGTCGAAAAATGAACTGTATCAGCGACGGGACGTATCAAAAAACGAGCGTGCACCGTTTAAAAAACGGCCAGCGCGTGCGAATAAATCAAAATTTTTACGGAAGAATAATAACAGAAACTCAGCGGCGTAGAGCGTGAAAGCTTTGTCAGCGAAACCGCAAAAACGTTCTAGCGGCTGGACCGGACAATAACGTGAAACGAATATAAACGAAAAACGCCCACGATGCGCGGGACTTGAATTTATTTTACTCGACACGGCTTAACGATTATACATGGCGAATGCGAAAACAACCATCAATCGGGATAATCTTCCTCTAAACGCTATTTTTATCGAGAAAACACGAATGTGCGCCGCAAGAGTTACGCTACGGGAGCAAACGTATATAATTTTACGCGTTAATCGACATTATTTACATTGAACGTTTAATGCGCTTATACCCACGACCTTCTTTGTAATTCATTAAAAATACTTGAATTTAAATTGATTTTAACTAATCTGTAGTATTTGCATGGGTCGTATAATGTACTTATGGCTATGATCCTTTATATAGTTTATTAGAAACATGTCGATTTAAGTTAATTTCAATTAATCCGTATCATTTACGTTGGCTGTAACATATGCTTATGGCTACGACATTCTATGTATTTCATTAAAAATACTTCGATTTTAATTCATTTTAATTAATCTGTACTATTTGTATAGGACGTATAATAATACTTATGGCTACTACGATCCTTTACGTAGTTTATTAGAAACATGTCGATTTAAATTAATTATTTGCTAGATTTATCTCTTGTTACACATATTAACCTATTTTATATTTGCCTTGTTTGTATGTGAAGTTTTGAGCACCCGAGGTCACGAAGCTGTCTAAACCGACTGCGTTTGTCTGCACCAAAAATTAGCAGCTGTGTACGGTAACGTGCAACTTAAATTATTGTATAATCGTTGTATAACCAATTACATTATTCTATAAAACATTACACTATTGTATAACATATTATATTATTGTATAAACCATTATTCTATTATACAATCTATTATATTATTGTACAGCTCATTATATCATTGAATAATTAATGATGTTAATAAATATCATTGTATCATTGGATAAAGTGTCCTCGGTCGTAAACTCATAAATTCCAACCCCCAAATTCCTAAGCCCCTAAATTTCTAAACCCCAAATTCCTAAGCCCCTAAATTTCTGAACCCCCAAATTCATAAACCCGTAAACCCCAAAATTCCTTAATTTTTAAACCCCTCAAATCCCTAAATTTAAAAATTCTTAAATTCCAAAAGCCCCAATCTCTAAATTTCGAAATTCCTAAACCAGTAAATGCCTAAACCCCCAAATTCCTAAGCCCCTAAATTTCTAAACCCCAAATTCCTAAACCCCTAAATTTCTAAACACCCAAATTCATAAACCCCTAAATCCCAAAATCCCTTAATTTCTAAACCCCCAAATCCCTAAATTTAAAAATTCCTAAGCCCCCAAATTTCTAAAGCCCTAATCTCTAAATTTCTAAATTCCTAAACCCCTAAGTTCCCAAACCCCTAAATTCCAAAACCCCTAAATTCCCAAACCTCTAAATTCCCAAATTAAACCCTTCTGTCCCTAAATTTCTAAACACTCCAAGTCTGTAACTATGGAGAATCGCAGACTAGTGTGTTTATTCTGTGACATGTTTCTACGACCATACTAGCTGAATGTGTTCTCGGCGAAACGTTGGTCCCGAGGGCACCAACGTCGGCATTAACAACTATTCATAGTACTATCGGCCTCGAAAAACTTTCCCCGACAAAACACGCATGTCCCGTAATTCTCCCCGCACTTGCATAGAAGATATGTTCGAACATGGTTAAACGAAACGGAAATAACGCATTATCCGCGCGAAACCGCGGCCATTAACCCGCTTTGCATGAATCGGTGTCGATCGTAAACGAGCTGACGAGTTTACAGTAACGCGATACGGGCGTCATTGATGTACCAGGTGAAAATTAACGGATTATAACCGGGTCAACGTTCTAACCGTGATAAATGAAGGGTGCAACGACGAATTCGGTGTATAACGTTTCTCGGCCGGCACGAAACCGATATAATCGTGGACGATGGCACGCCGTAACGGAATGACAAATTAAGAGGAAACGTTCGGGTAGCAACATCGCCGATCTTCCGAATGGAGATTCGCTGGAATCTCCGTTAATTTATCCTCGATCCGTGGAGAGTGGATTATCGCGAAACATCTCCGCAGTTTCCCAGGGATCGCAGTTTCTCCGTCGACGAACTGGATGACAACCGTGCATCGACCGCGATCTCGCAATTTCGATCCGGAAACGCGGCGACGATTAATCAACCGTCGACCGGATTAATTTATCAAGCGAATTAATGAACGCGGGCTACGTGTCTGGGTTCACAGCGAAGGCGGAGCGGCGTTGATCGTTGTAAAACATGCAACGCAGGGAAGATGCTCGTGCACGCGACGATGTAATACGCGACGATAAAAACGGAAAGATGACACGCGTAAAACGAGATGGAATGAAACGTCGCTATTCAAACGGGACTCAGATGTCGAAGACACTTCGAGACCAGCCTCCTGTCGATAAACGCGCCTTACATACGATTCACCCCGCCATCTTGTTACCGTTGTGCTACTTTGATCGTGCAGAATTGCATTCTTAATATTTTCGTATAAAAGTTTGTATTGTATGATACACAAAATGTAATTCATTTTTAAAATTGATATTAATAATGTGTTAGATAAAGCAACCTTTGATATCCATTTTTTGACCCTTCATTTTAAGGATGTGTTATACAGGGTGTCCCAAAACTAACGAAACATCCGGAAATGGGAGGTAGCTGGGGTCATTCTGCACAACTTTTTCCTTTGCAAAAATGTCGTACGGGGCTTCATTTTTAAATTATTAAGGAAAAACACCGTCCAATCAGAGCGCGAGAATCGCGCGCGCTCAGGTGCGTCGTGCAGGCACGAGTAACAGTAACCGTCACCGTAAACGAACGTATGAGTATCGCTATGGTACGACACCCCTGAGGGCGCGCGATTCTCGCGCTCGGATTGGTCGGTGTTTTTCCTTAATAATTTAAAAATGAAGCCCCGTATGACATTTTTGCAAAGGAAAAAGTTGTTCAGAATAACCCCAGCTACCTCCCATTTCCGGATGTTTCGTTCGTTTTGGGACACCCTGTATAACACATCGAGGATAAATGTATCGACAATATTTACATTGAAAATGTACAGTGTGGAAATATGATATATAATCAATTTGTAAAATTGATTTTGAAGATGTGTTTATGTCGAAGACAAACCTACTGAGAATATTTATTTTATCAATTGTATATATTCTTTCCATGCAATTCACGCCGCCATCTTGTTCGCGTTGTGCTACTTTGATCGTGCAGAGTTGCATTTTTAGTATTTTCTTATAAAAGTTTGTATTGTATGAAATGCAAAATGTAATTCATTTTTAAAATTGATCTTAAAGATGCGTTAATGTCGAAGATAAATGTACAGACAATATTTATTTTATCAATTGTATATATTCTTTCGATGTAATTCACACCGCCATCTTGTTACCGTCGTGCTACTTTGATCGTGCAGAATTGCATTCTTAATATTTTCTTATAAAAGTTTGTATTGTATGATATACAAAATGTAATTCATTTTTAAAATGGATATTAATAATGTGTTAGATAAAGCAACCTTTGATATCCATTGTTTGACCCTTCATCTTAAGGATGTGTTATATAACACATCGAGGATAAATGTATCGACAAAGTTTACATTGAAAATGTACAGTGTGGAAATATGAAATATAATCAATTTGTAAAATTGATCTTAAAGATGCGTTAATGTAATACAGACAATATTTATTTTATCAATTGTATGTATATATTCATTCGATACAATTCACCCCGCCATCTTGTTTACGCTGTGCTACTTTGATCATACTAATGCATCGCGGAATATACCAATCGATACAGAGTTGCATTTTTCATATTTTCTTTCGAAATTTTATATTATATGAGATACAAAGTGTAATTCATTTTTTAAAATTGGCCTTAACGATGTACATATGTGTGATCTAACACATAAGGTATGAATGTATCAACAATATTCATTTCATCGATATCTACGTTTTTCACAACATATGAACGTAAATATGAAATGTAATCAATTTATAAAATTCATCATGAAGATGTGTTGAAGTGGAAAATGGATCAACCGACAATGTTTAATTCATTAATATATATTTTCCTTGCAGCATATAAAATGTATGTTGAATACATATTGTTGTATGTGTACATATGTATATGATTAATACTATTATTCGATTCCCACCGACAAGAATAAAACGTGACAAGATTAAATACCGAGATCGAATAAGTTAACTAAAAGATTATTTAAAAGCGATCGTAATTACGTGTCTACTCCTCTGTAATGTTCCACGAAATACATTTTTCGACCCCATCGTTCAGCGCCACTTCACGTTTTAATACCAACACATTTTCCGCTCGTGTATGACATTATCACCGTGTAATAATTACCAGTTCCTGAAATACAGTATCGCATAGATGTATCCATTTATATAAAGATAAAGTATCTTTATCTCGTTATCTCCGTCGGCCAAGCGTTCTCTACCTATTACAATAATTTCATTGTCCCATTAATCCCTTCGCGTACAACTAATTCGTGATTCGCCCATTCTGCGAAAGAAATTGAAAATCCAACGCATCGAACACATTCGTGAAGAAAAGAAACGATTTTCCGATCCGGTCCGCAAAAGGATAGAAAAGACGCGTGAACGGAAATCCGAGAATATTCGAAAGGCAGAGTTTCCGCTCGTTACGTAGCCGGCAAAGCTTTGGACGCGATAAAAGTGCAGTAAAAAGGAATTCAAGCTCCCTCACGACCTAACCTACCGACGTCCCTGTCGCGTTAATTGTAATGGTATTAATTACGATAATGGAGATCCCCAACCAGCCTCTCTGCCACTTACTCTTATACCCCTTTACCACCGTTACGAGCACACCCCCCTCCGCCGCAGCTTTTTAGCCCCCAAAGCTGGGCCCGTTACTATTCCGAACCACCCCCGTTATCTCATCCGTTCACGCGGAGTCAATTAAGCGGATATCTCGAACGAAAAATTCTAATAAGCCCGCGAGAACGAACCGAGCGTGGAATCCGCTCGGCTCAGCACGCGGAAAGATCATTATTTTTCGTTCCCTTTTACGCGGGCCGCGTTTAATTCCCACCCGTTAGTTTTATGCTAAATTTAATGGCGCTTAATGGTCTTCGCCGCTATTATACTGTCCGATCGAGGTACCCTCGAATCGTGCTGAGGATAAAGAGGTGTATAATCATTCTATTTTATTCCGATCATTCGCTTCGTTCGGGCCTTCTGTGTCCTCCGTTTTTCACCCCGTAAAGGGAACTTCAGGATCTTTCGATTCCGCAGATGTGGACGCTCTGGGAATTCGGAGAAACCGGTCGAATGTCGGCAGTGTTGAAAATTTGAAGAGCCTCGGATCGAGAGAATTTGGGATGTGACAATTCGGGAGGGTCGAATGGTTGAGGATCCTTGAATTTAAGGAGTGAGAAATTTCGAAAATAGAGAATTTATAGATTTTGAAATTTATAGGCTTGAAAATTTGTGAATATAGAAATTTGGTGGTTTGAAAATTTGTGAGCTTATGAATTCGAGAATTTGAAAGTTTGGAGGTTCGAAAATATTAGGAGGTCGAACTTACAGAATTTGTTATTTTAGAAGTTTAAAAAGTTGGGAACTTGGAAATTTGAAAATTTGCAAGTTTGAAAGTTTAATGATGTAGGACTTTCAGAATTTTGTAATTTGCGAATTCGGAAATTGTAAATTTTATTGACTTAGTTATTTAGGGATCGAGGAACTTCAACATTTTTGAATTTGAAACTTATGGATTTAAAAATGTTGGTGGTCCAGAAACCTCGAATTTTGACAGTATAGAAGTTTCGAAATTTGATAGATTCTAAATTGAGTGATTTGAAAATGTTAAAGTTTCAGGATGTAGAAATTAAGGCTTTTAAACATTTTCGAGTAAGTGAACTTGAAAATTTCGCAATTCATAGTGGACCCTCATAAATTCGAAAATTGACAATTTTCAAATTTGAAATTAAATTTTATTCAATAATTATAAATTTTTCATCCCCTAAAATTGAACTTGAGCGTTGAAAGACTCACCTACATTTTCTAAAAAAAATTTGATCACACTGCAGATACTGATCTTCATTTCGAACCACCAGATTTCATACCAACAATTTCTACCAAATTAAAACCACCCCATCTTCGAGGGGACTGAAACAATGCAGTGTTAACCAAGCGTTCCTTGCGGAAGATTCGTACAAGGTTCCAAATCATTCCCGACAGCGAATTAAAAGGTGATTTGAAAGGATGCTCCATGTCGGCAGTGCGTACCACCCGCCAGTGAAGTTTGATTAGCGTCGAAACGAGTCAGAGATTAATAAGAATCACAATCATCGAGCGATTGTTCTTTGCACGACGGGGTAGAAGGGTAGTACAAGAGACTGATGTCGATTGACACTGCTCGAACCACGATGCCGACGACAGAAGGGGATAGAACAAAAGTTTTTCGTGCTTTCGTCGAGACAAAAGCCTCCCACTTGCCTTTTCGAATATACTTTCAGCCGTTCGCCACCCCCGGCCGCCTCCGACAACCCACACCCCCACCCTCAGGTTCCGCGTCTTCTTTTCATTCGGGATATCCCGCCGAGGGAAAGTAGGAATTCTCGGAAGTCCCTCTTTCTTTCTTGGCCCTCCCCTCGATCTCTCGCTTCTTCTCCCCAAAGGGAATTCAACCCCCGATGGAATGTACGCTGAGTGGCACTCGTTCGACTGCCGGGACGAGATTGATACGAAAGATCGCGATAATATCGATGACGAACACAACGATAGAACGGGAAGATCGATGCCGGATGTGTCTTTGTACCGTGGCAACGATTTTATCGTGAGCATTGAATCGTCGCGGCGATGAAATATTCGACTAGGTTGCCGGGTTTGCGAATTTACGACCGGAATCGAGATATCAGACTCGATGCGTGCCGTTTTGCCTCCCCGTTTTAGGCTCGAACGATTATTGTTGTTCGGCTTTCGATACGCGAGTTTTAATTGTACTTCTGTTCCGAATTGTTGCATTTCACCATCCTTCTTCTTCTCTTCTATCCATTCTTGCGAATTGTTGGTTGAGAAAAGCGTTCACGCGTTTTTTGCATTGTCCGGTTAACACTAGTACAACCAACTAGTCAGAGTGACCAATTCTTTGGTTCGACATTTTTTATTAACCCCTTGGGTACCAATTTATTTGAAAAAATTCTTGCATTTGAAACGGATTTAATTTGCCGATGTGTGCAGCAATTCTCTTCCCAGGAATAACATTATTCGTGTTTAATTTTGTTCTAATTTTCATGTTTAATTTTGTTCTAATTTTCATGTTTAATATTGTTCTAATTTTCATGTTGAATTATACTCGTCATCCGTTTTTAGGCAAAGCAAGTGCATGAGGAAACTTAGTCGTCGAATGTACCCAAGGGGTTAACCCATTAACTGCCAAGTTTTTATTTCAACTCCACTGTGGATTGACAATTTATGTAACAAATACTTTTACAAGTCAGAGAACATTGAAGCAAAAAATAATTTTAACAATCCGACTGTAAGCATGTAACGAATACATATTTTATTTAATATAACGTTCTGCAAATGATAAAAGAAAAATGTATGTAAAAATGTATATTCAATGCTCCATTTGGGGATCGTGGGTGCAAATGGGTTAAGGTGGGAAAGAATTAAGGCTCTGATACCGAAAAATACATAAATCTGCACAATTTTTTTAATTTTAAATAATTGCAAACAATTTAGAAACTTTTTAATTGTTTCGTTAGCGATAAGAACTTATGAATTCAATCTTTTTTATTGAAAAATAATTATGTTGTGTAACACAAATGTGTCACTGTTCATAGCAACCACACTGTGGAAAGCAGTGTACACGATAGCAGCCTTTTTTTTCTGAAACATTTAACTGAGACAAATTTTTAAACTTTATGACTGTACCTTCTATTTAAACTCAAAAAAAACATCAGAAAGTTGAAAATTGAAAAAGTTACTCAATATTGAAGAATATTTTTACTTTTCACTACAAAGAATTTAATGATTATTTGCAAAAAATCGTTGTTCAATATTTGTTTTTATTTATTTTTCTACTTTCTTTTCAATTTTAAACTGGTACTTCTAGTGTTAACAACTCGGTAGTTGCGGAAAACATAGTCATCGTCTGGAAGTCTTCAATATAAGACAATAGAAGACTTCAATATATTTTATTCGAATTTTAGTTTCGTGTATTCCATTTCATCATTTTTATTGAAATCTATTTTGTTTTATCAATTTCGTTTCAGTTTATTTTTATTTTATCGATATTGTTTGAATTCGTTCTGTTTTAACAGTTTTATTTGAATTTGTTTCGATTTATTAATTTTACTATAATTTATTTTTTTTTTTTATTCATTTTCAATGAATTCATCTGAATTTAATTTAAATGAATTCACTGAATTACATTAATAGCACCCTAATTTTTATTATATTCATTGCATTTTATTAACTTTATTTGAATTTTATTTAACTGAAACCACTAAATTTGAATTTGTTTTAATTAAATCCACTGTATTGGAATTTATTTTCGTTGAATTAATTATATTGTATTGATTGCATCCAAATTTATTTTAATTAAGCTCGTACTTATTAACTTTGTTTGAATCTACTTTAATAGAGCCTATTGTACATTATAAATTTTATTCGAATTTTCTTTATTATTGTACATGACTGGCTCCTCGTCCTTTTCTGTAAAATATGTACGGTTTTCCTTTATTAATTAAAAAATCATGGAGGTATGTAACTACCAATAACACGGGGATAATGTGAAGTGATGATTTAGCTGGCAAAGGAGGACGTTTTTTTTTCTCATCGGATGAAATTAATATCCGAGTAACGAATTTCTCGCCGAAAGATCTCTCAATTAACAGAAATTATACGCGGCTCCCCGATAAAGCAAGAGGGTGTGCTTCAAAGAAGTCTCAGCGAACCGATTAAAACGATAAATTCTATGAGTATGTCGAAAGGCATCCGGTGAATATTCATAATCTGGATGGTAGTTCCGATGCAGAATTTATAAATAGCGATGCCATTTACAGCCGCAAATTAATGCCCGGAACTTTAATTAACGAACGTTCAACTCTCCAAATATAAATGCTCGTTTCGGGCCACGAAAAGGTAGGAATCGCGGTAATGAAAACATGCATCATCGATGCTTTTCGAAATTCTTTCGTCGAACGTAAGTACGATCCCGTAAAATTTATGGCCTCTCTTTTTTATAGCGCTTCGGGGGGGGGGGGGGATGTAACGCATATAAAACCGTACGTTCTAAAAAGAACGCGTGACCATCGGGGTAATCGAAAAGATGGGACACCTTCGACGGCAATAACGAATCTCTTCGATCTCATTTTCAAAGTGCCGACTACGTAAACAGAATTTCCTACGCTAACTGAATTTCACGACACCGATGAAATTCTGTGAAACTTTCGACGTCGAACGCATCTTTCGGTAAAACGGGTTTGCATTTCTTATTTGACGCGGTTGTTTGAGATAATATCCTGCGTCGTATTTTATCGCATCGTTATGGCGCGATTGAATGATTGTACAGATGGTATTATTATGTAAATAATCGATGTAGCACGACTGGAGAATTGTTTAGCTATAACACAATTATTAACTAATAGCTGTATTAATAATGGTACTACTGGCATCGTTTTATAAATGATCGCTGTAGCACGACAGAAATATGATTTAACTATACAACTATCAACTAATAGCTGTATTCATGGCATCACTGGTATCATTTCATAAATGATAACTGCAGGGCGACAGAAAGATAATACAGCTGTCATGCTGATACTATTTTGTAAATAATCACTGTAGCATCACAGAGAAACATAATAATCTCCGTACTGATGATTCTATTACTGATAGTATTTTATAAATAATTAGTGTACCACGATAAAGAAATAGTATTAATAGCTGCACTAATGATTTTGCTACTAGGATTATTATATAAATAACCACTGTAGCATGTCAGACAAATGGTTAGGCTATAATACAATCATTAGCTAATAGCTATATTGATAATGGTGCTACTGGCATCATTTCATAAATGATCACTGTAGCACGACAGAAAAATAATACTAACAACTACCATGATGATATTATTTTACAAACAATCACTATAGCATCACAGAAAAAAAATAATAATCTCCGTACTGATGATTCTATTACTGATAGTATTTTATAAATAATTAGTGTACCACGATAAAGAAATAGTATTAATAGCTGCACTAATGATTTTGCTACTAGGATTATAATATAAATAACCACTGTAGCATGTCAGACAAATGGTTAGGCTATAATACAATCATTAGCTAATAGCTATATTGATAATGGTACTGCTAGTATCATTTCATAAATGATCACTGTAGCACAGCAGAAAAATAGTTAGGCTATAGTACAAGTAACACCTGTACTAATAATGGTACCATCTCATAAATAATGACTGTGGTACATAAAAAAAACAGTGCCAACATCTGCATCAGTATGCACGCTACCTATACTATACTATGAACGAATAAAATTGAATATAACCAAGTATCATAAACAAATAAACGCACAGCCATATTAAAAAATTCATTGACCAAGGATTATTCCGAATTAAAGGCACACGTGGACTGGGTCGTATAGAATGGAAACAAAAAGTAAATTTGATGAAAATTAAATTGAAATGGGGCGGCATACATGCAACGATAAATCGGGCAACGAAACGGGGGAGAGTAAAAAGCGATTGTCATAAACACGTAGGTGCATCGAAAGCACCGTTACGAACGGGTATCGAATATCACCGATTAAATAGATGCAAAATGATGTGCATGAAACCGATCAAATTAACACGAAAGTATTATGGGAATGAGAGGACTTGAGACATTAGGGATTTGTGAACGTACGGATCTACGTACTGTAATGTCGCAATTAAGCCTCTTTCCCAACATCAGCCAGGAGGATAGGCCTGACACAACATTCTTCTAGGAGCAGTCACCTTAATAATACAAATCTTACACTATCCAGGAATGTGTCCCCACTTGAACGTTGGTCATTCGATTCTATAACCTATAAAAACCTCTAGGAGCCACGCTTTTTGTTCGTTAAATATACTATATGTATTTTTTCAACCTCTGTGCGTGATAAAGGACCTACAAAAATAAACAAGCTATACTGAAACACCAGTAGTCCTTGAAAAATCCTGTGTTCCTTGCTGCGGCATAACAGTACATAGAAATATAAAGATAAGGATCACCCGCTATCTTAAAGCTAGACTAAATAATTATGTTATGGCAGGGACGTGGCTGCCGCATATCGACGCCACAGTATGAATTACCGATTAACGAGGTCTTAACCGACTCGGATGCCCCGAGCCGTTCCGTCGTCGTGATTTATAATAGGGAGTTTAATTCATCGCCAGACCGTCGAATTAATTATTCCGTCCGGGTTATAAATGTCCGACGAAATTGTGTCGTCTCCTTGGCGACACGGCTCGTCGATGCATTAACGCAACGCGACCGTTAAAAGCGAGGGACGACGAGACGCGATAAAATGTCGCTGTCACGCGGGGGGTGGTTGGTCGGAGGCCCTGCGAAGGGGCGGGGGATTAACCGGCAACGCGGGGTTAATTGGCCCATTCGTCTTTATTACCATAATACTCTTCTCGTCGCGTTATTAACCGGGATTCAGCGTTCCGAACGGATTCGCGTGCGACACGCGTCGCTCGTTACGTGTCCGTCACGGTGCGACGTCCTTTGAACCGCGTGTTCCGTGCGTTACAGCAATTTCGAACGTCGCGATCGTCGAGGGCGAGTCTGCATCGTCGGGCGAAAATATGGCGACCTGGGGAGATTCGTTTTCCACGTCGTTCGAGAAGTTTGCGACTTTGAGGCGGGGAATTCGGGGGTGCAGAAATTTGTGGATTCTGAGACGGATGGACGTTGTATTTCGCGGACGTATGAGGCGGAAATGTTTAAGAATCATGGAATGTGAGGATGTGTGGAGACGGAGGTGTTTAAGAAACACGGGATCTGCAGACACGTGAAGTCGTTTAGAAGTACAGGTGTTTAAGAATCATAGAATATTAGGACATGTAGGAACATGTGGAGATAAAGGTGTTTAAGAGTCATGAAATATGAGGACATGTGGAGACATTTGGAGACGGAGGTGTTCAAGAACCTTTGAATGTGAGGACATGTGAAGACATTTTGAGACAGAGGTGTTTAAGAATGATGAAATGTGGAGACATTTACGAACAGAGATGTTTAGGAATCATGAAATGTGGAGACTTTGCTAGAGATTTTGGAGTACATATGTATCTTGTGAGGACATTGGGGTACCCATGGAATGTAGGATTCGTGGTTTTTGGGTTTGAGAACATTTGAAGATTTGAAGATTTGAGAAACAAAAAATTCGACAAACTAGAATCTGGAAATGTCACGATTTAGAGACGTGGATATCCAACGCAAATAATAGAGAATAGAAAAGTAATAGAAACGCAAGTAATTGAGAATGTAGAGATTTCGAGGTCTATAAATTTGGAGACCTATTTCGAGAACTGGAGATTTCGGGTTCTAAGAACTTGGGGGTTTAGGGATTTAAGAATCTAGATACTTGAGGATATAGGTATTTGGAAACCTAGGTGCCTCGGAACCTAGGGATTTGTAGATGTACGTATTTGCGAATCTAGGGAGTTGGAGATCTAAAGAGTTGGGAATCTGGATGTTTGTATGTTTAGGATGTATAGATATAGTGTTTTGAAGATCTAAATATTCACTAATCTAAGGATATGGAATGAAAACAATGAGTAAACTGTACAATTTTTGAAAATGCAGAGCGATAACCTAGAAAATTCAAGATCCGGCTAATCAAAAGTTTCAAACGACAGAGCACTGAGTTCGCAAAAATGAAGAATACAAAAATGACAATAACAATTTTAATACTTGAACATTCGTCGGTGAATAAATTCCGTGTTTGTAAATACAACCCCAATGATTTTTATTTTTTGAAATAAAATGCAACTCTCCGTTTTTTAAAAATATCAATTTCCTAACAATTCTACTGTTCGGACTTTTACCTCCAAATACGTATCGATGTTGAACAATAATTTGTTCATTTTATTCGATTTTATGAAATACAAGCGCGATTCGCTTTATGAGGAGTGAAACGTGGGCAGGTTTTTGTTCGATTGAAATATAACTATTAGTCTGCTTGAAAAATGATATTATTTGTATTCGGCTCGATTTCATATTTAATATATCGATTCGACATAACGCACACATCGATGCGATCCCACGGTGTGTTACGCTTTAGCCGGATATGCCTTTCGTGACATAATAACCGATAATGCTACGCGTTGCACGATAAATTTCATTGCGCGCGAAAACCGAACCGAATATTGACCGATGCGACGTGCACTGGCATTCTGAAACTCATTATGATAACTTAGAGATACTGCAAATAATTGGTGCGTTGATTGCCTAAAAATATCGCTATACTAATTCGTGTTCCTTTCAAATTTAATTGTTTTCTGTATCCAATTCAATTTTTATTCGTTTCTCAAAGGACATAGTATTTGGACTCGCTCTTAAAATCAACAAATTTACAAATACAGTATTATACCTTAAAAATTTACGCATATGGTCTTAGATTGTAAAAGTTTGCTCGTAATATTTTGAAACTTAAACATTTTCATAGAAGATCTTGAAATTGAAAGATTTTCTTGTACGATCTTCTCGATTAGTAAATATTCAAAAACGAAATATATAGGCACTTATATGCACGAGAATAAATAGAAGTTGCATATAGCATCTTATAATGTAAAAATGTGCACATACGTTCTTCTCGATTAAAAAATACCCAAAAACGAAATATACAGGGTGTCCCAAAAGTGTTGAAGGAGCCGGAAATGGGAGATAGGTGGGGTCATTCTGAACAACTTTTTCATTTGCAAAAATGTCGTATGGGCCTTCATTTTTAAATTATTAAGGAAAAACGCCGACCAATCAGAACGCGAGAAGCGCGCGCTACGCGATTCGATCGCGACCAGGGCCAATTATAACTCGGGCCTACACTTCTGCCTCCGAGCGCGCGCGATTCTCGCGCTCTGATTGGTCGGTGTTTTTTGTTAATAATTTAAAAATAAAGCCCCATACGATATTTTTGCAAATGAGAAAGTTGTTCAGAATGACCTCACCTATCTTCCATTTCCGGCTCCTTCAGCACTTTTGGGACACCCTGTATAGGTACTTATATTCACAAGAATAAATAAAAGTTGCACATAGCATCTTATAATGTAAAAATATGCACATACGATTTTCTCGATTAAGAAATATTAAATAACAAGATAGTAGGTAAACAAATTTACAGAGAGTAACAAGAACTTGTGAATGAAAAAATGTAAAACTGTTTCAATCGTTCAATGATTCGATTAAAAAGTTTGTGATACTTTTGTATGTGCTGTGTATTTGTCTTACATTTTAAGATCTTTAAACGAAGAAGAACGAATATGAATGTAACAAATTGTATAATGGTTCCACGTTGATATTTTATAAATATTTCTTATTTCACCGATAAACTGATAATAATGAAACGATTAACGTGCATAGAGGAATTCCATGATCGCATTACAGCGAATTCAAACGAACATCTGTTCGAAAGAAATGCTTGATTTGTAAAAGTTTCAATTGGTCGAGAATGAATCGGGGATAACGAGTTGAAAAGAAGCTGAAGCCACGCGATTTCGTTTCAAACGAAGAAAATTGTGTTCCCTTAAAAGAGATCGAGCGAGAAGTAATTTACGAAACGTTTTGGTACAATTTTTGTACAGTTTTTGGTCGGTGATGGTAATATCTCGTGATCGAATCGATACGATCACGTTATGGACTTTGTAATATCGATAATAACAAGGCAACAATTAATTGGTCCAAATTAATGCGAAACGTCATTACGCGCATTGAAAATCATCTGAATACATATTTGAAGTCCATAATTTTGCTTATGTAAAGCAATGGACATAAATACCGTTTCATTCAATCGATAATTTCGAGTAATTAGTAAGTATGTACAATTCTCGTTGTAAATGATTCCTGTACGCAATCATGACGGTAACACAACGAACTTAAATCTCCACGTTTCGGGGATTTTCGTGACTTTGAATTAGTCCACTACGATTCAGAAATTTTATACTTGCAAATTTATATACTTTCGAATCTTTATGCTCCGATTTGGACATATTCGAATTTTCGCATTTTTAAATTCAGATGTAGACAAATTTTCAAATTTGAGTATGTTCACATTTTCAAATTCTCGAATTTGGATATATTCAAATTTTCAAATTCTCAAATTTGGATATATTCAAATTGTCAAATTCTCAAATTTGGATATATTCAAATTTTCAAATTCTCAAATTTGGATATATTCAAATTTTCAAATTCTCAAATTTGGATATATTTAAATTGTCAAATTTTCAAATTTGGATATATTCAAATTGTGAAATTCTCATATTTGGATATATTTAAATTGTCAAATTCTCAAATTTGGACATATTTAAATTTTCAAATTCTCAAACTTGGATATATTCAAATTTTCAAATTCTTAAATTTGGAAATATTTCAATTTTCCAATTCTCAAATTAAGACATATACAAATTTTCAATCTCATAGCTGTTCAAATTCTCATATATCAAACATATTCAAACCCTCAAATATGAGCCACATTGAAACGTTCAAATTCTTAAATTTACAACTTTAGTAATTTCACTTTTAACCACTTACAAAGTTCAAGTTCTGTTTAATCAGCAATTTTCTACAGCCCCATTTAGGTTGGCACAGCGAAGCTCCATTGTAAATGGTATCAAATAATTCGATCAACAGAATCAACCCCTTTGAGTCTCCACCCTCGATTTCCACTTAAACAAAGACAACTTACCCCTCGTCCTAAGTTCTATAAATCTTTCCACGAATCCCCGATAAAATTCGAAAAAAGCACGAGACGTCCACGAATTTTAAATATTATAAAAAACGACGTTCGCGTTTAATCGCGCGAAAGATCGAGCAAAACGCGTTGTAAAAACGCGGCATAAAGCGATGCCATAAAGCGGCGTGCGCGAAATCAGAACAATACTAAACGTCGAACGAAGCGAGAACAGAACGATTTTACGAGCTCGATACACGTATCGATCGAAGTCGCTTGTAAAACCTCGATCGCCTGTTTTCCATGGAAAATTTTCCTATGACCCGTCGCCGTCACAATCACCGAGCTCCGCGATTGATTATCCGCCGATAATTATACAAAAATAAGACAATGTTTACAGAAAACGAGTAAATAACCGGTTAAACGGGTTGATTTCTCGTTATAGAGGCGAAACGAGATCAATCGCCGGCAAACGGGATTGCGGATCCACGGGGGTGAAAAAGTCGGCGAAAAAAAGTGTGTGGGAAACGAATTGCAAAAGGAGAGGATAGAATCGATGCGCTGTTTACATTTGCGAGGGGAGAATTAACGTGCAATAAGGGTGCCGCGCGATCGGGTAAACGACAACAAAGATGATCGATTAAAAGGTACAAATATTGGCGAAACTTTCGACCGGCGAATATGTTCAAGACGATATTTTCGTTTAATCGAAATCCTGTTTCCGACAGCGTTGAAATCCTCGTAATTTTATTTACGGTGATACAAAAAAGTACACGGAAAAGTGAATTGAGTTTAGTTGAGTTGGAATTGAAGAACGTGAAGTAGTTTAAGATTCCTGATCTCTCGTAACAAATAAAGTGACGAATTCATAAAATATTGCCTACCATTTAATTTCCTGCCATTTACTTTCCTACCGTTTAATTTCCTGCCATTTAGTTTCCTACCGTTTAATTTCCTACGATTTAATTTCCTATCATTTAGTTTCCTACCGTTTAGTTTTCTACCATTTAGTTTTCTACCATACAATTTCCTACCATTTACTTTCCTACTGTTTAGTTTCCTACCATTTAATTTCCTACCGTTTAGTTTCATACCATTTAATGTCCTATCATGCAATTTCCTAGCATTTAGTTTCCAACTGTTTAGTTTTCTACCATTTAATTTCCTACCATTTAATTTCCTACCATTCAGTTTCCTACCATTTGAACAAAAAGGGTTGTGCAAATACAACATAATATATTCGCGTAAATATTACGTTAACTTTTACGCTAACTATCGCATTACCCATGATGTAAATAAAAAAATATCCTCGATGGTATGAAAACCTTGCAGGCAAACATTCATTAACTACCTCACTGAAACAGTGGAAAAGACTATAGTTGGTCGGACGCGGTAGAAAACATTGTGCTCTGTCAGTCGAAGTAGATTGTGCTTGGTCAGACTCATTATAATACAAGTAACGATACGGGATTATTAACCCTCCACAAATTTTTTTTTCCATTTTTCGTTCATAATTGCGCAAGGAAATTTGCGCGTTCGACATTTTTAATAGCTCGCGTATGTCTTTTTTTTTGTACGAATAGCAACCGATACAACAAGCTGCTCGAAAAACTTTATGGTGTTTTGTAATTTGACATACATATAGTTTCTTAACATGTTCAATTAAGTACAGGATCACTTTAATTCATAATATCATTCGATATTTTTTATCATTCAATTTATATTGAACATATTGTTCAATTTTTATCGAATTTATCAATATAATATATGTATTTAAGTAAACGATCACTTAAATTAATAATTCAATGTTGTTGTTATTGTTTTATAATCAATGTGACTGTTAACAACGGTGTATATTATAATTGAATTATAATCATTTTAATTGTAGACAGCAATGTATACAATGATTGAATTACGATCAATTTAATTTGTAAATAGCAATGTATGGCAAAGGGGTTGATAATGTGATTGCGTGTACGTCACGCGTGAGTCTTATAAAAATATGACAATAAATAAATAATATAAATTCGTCAAAGTATGGCGAGGGGTTGAAAACGTAAATTCCTGTAAACGATAGATTACAATAGAAACTTAACCCTTTGCGGTCCTATGTCGAGTGTGGCTCGACTTGGCGTTTCTCTTCAATCACAGAAATAATTCAGATAAATAGGTTAGTTGCAGATGTTTTCTTTTTTTCGCCACTGACAATCAATTAAAAATATGTTTGTTAAGCATCTTGCATTATTGCAATGCATTTTATTGTAAACTCGCTTCTTGATCTATTTCATAAATTAATTTAGGAGCTGTAGGCAAAAGCAATTACGGACCGCAAAGGGTTAAACCTCGTCCCAAAACGGCTGCCATTCAAGTGCAACATTAATAGTGAAAGTCATAAATGAAAAGTATAGCAAAAGTAAAAGAAGAAGAACGATAACGAAAGAAAGTTACAAAAGGTATCGGTTAATCATCGTCGGTGATCGCGGTCGATCGGAATGGCGATGTAAGAGTAACGGCGATGTAACAAAAATACGAGGGGCGGTTCGTTGCACGAGAAAGGAAGCCCATTAGCGTTCGCGCGAAAGCGAAGTGCTCGTTCATTCATGGACTCGGCAGACATAGAGTTGTACTATCGTACTACTATTACTACTACAACTACCTCTACGATACGTCTACGTCACCACCACTTTTACGCCACTTCAACGCCACCGGAGAGGGCGTAACGGTGTGGGTTACATATTCCACCGCAAACCACCACCACCAACCACCACGATACTGCACCCCCTGGTACCTATCACGTTCCTTGCGTTCTTACCGAAGGAGTTTCGAATATTCCTGTTGCCGACAACCCCCCAACCCCTCCACGATTTACTCTCATCGACTATTACCTTGACATTGAAACTGCTCGCTGACGAATCGAAACTACGAGGGTCGTTCGAGTTGACTGGACTTTTTCTTACAAACAAATAGAGGAACAAGTTTCGAAGTGTGGAAAGTGGATTTATTTTTCCACATAATTTCTAGCTACAGTTATACACTTATACCAGCGTTTAATTAACGCCTGGAATGCTTCGTCGTAGAAAGATTTATTATTACGACGGAACCATTGTAGGACATTCTTCCTGCACAGTCTTACAAAAAAACTACTCTCTTTGTGATCAAAGGATCCCAATTTTTCAAAACATCGACAATTCTTTTTGTAGCCAAACTTTCCATGATACTGATCACTCAATTATTCCAAATTTTTGAGATATCACTTCACCGAAATCAAATTTTCTCGATAACTAAATTCCCCAAAATCTCGCGTAACCAAACTTAATGAACTTATCAAAGTCTGAACTTCCCAGAATCTTAAGTTCACCGTTTTGGAATTCCTCAACGTTGCAATTTTCCATAATCCTAAACTCCCCCGAAATCTCTGTTTATAAATTACCAATTTTTCAAAGATAAAATTTCCGAAATTTCGAATTTTCAAATTCTGAATTCCTCAAAATCTTAATTTTTCAACGTACTAATTCCCCAAAATCACAATTTCTCAAATTCCGAATTCCCAAAAATCGCTATTTCTCAAAGTTCGAATTCCCTAAAACCTCAATTTCCCAAAGTACCAATTCTTCAAAGACCAAATTCCCCAAAATCACAATTTCTCAAATTCCGAATTCCCAAAAATCGCTATTTCTCAAAGTTCGAATGCCCTAAAACCTCAAATTCCCAAAATCTCAATTTCTAAAAAACCAAAATCCCCAAAATTCAAATTTCTCAAAGTTCGAATTCCCCAAAATCGCAATTTCTGAAAGTCTGGATTCCCCCAAAAATTCCATATTCTCGAAGTTCGAATTCCCCAAATTTGACTACATCCGAAAATTCCAACTTCCAAAATCTCGAACTTTCCCAATATCCTAATTTCACAAAATCTCAACGCGATCGATCTCTCGAAATCCCAATTTGCCGAAAACCGTGATTCCTTGAACTCCCGAAATTCGGAAAGTTACGTGCCTCCCCATTTCGCGAAAGGTCGAATCGCGCGTGGAAAAGTCACGATTTTACGATCGGAGGGTGAAATACCTTCGCGGTAACGCGACCCAAAACGAACATCGGGATCGTGACAACGAATGATCGGCAAGAATAAAACATCCCGAAGACCTAATTCTATTGTTCGCGTCGCTACAGCAGGAGAAACAATCCTCCCAAAGAAACAACCGGGAACATTAAACGTTGCAATCAGTCGTATGCGATATACCGAGGGCCGGGTAAAATTCGAAATACCTTTTACGCTCGTACGCGACGTTTTACGATCATTTTATAGATGCTACGCCACGAATAAAGTTCTTACGACTCGAAATAAAAACAGCCCCTATGTATATGTGTTTTTTTACGACGAATTCCAAAAACCATTCTTCGCCGCCGCTGAAATATCTCGGAGATTATTGATCCTCCTATTCGCCTAAGGTGATCCGGTAACGTATCATATAAAACGAGAATGTGTTTTTCCTTCGCTTCGAATTTTAGAGGGGATGATTTTCGCTGAAGAACTGCACGAACACTGACGGAAACTCGATATATTTATTTCGATCTTCGAATTTATTTGACTTTCGAATAGAGAATGGCTGAAATTCACAATATTTCCAGCGGGGAATATTCGAGATTAAGGATGAATTATTTGAGTTTCGAAGGTAAACTGAACTAGGTTTGATATCGAAAATTGGAGACGTATAAAATCGGGGATGATCGAAATTCGGGATACTCGTAGTTAGGGATAATCGAAATTCGGATTGTTCCAAATTAGGGATATTCTTAATTTGAAATAATCGAGATTGGGGATGTTACAAATTTCGGATGTCTGGAATTGAGAGTATTTGAAATTGGAAACATTCGAATTTAGGAATGTCGCAAATTAGGAGTATCATAGGTTGGCGATTGCAACATTGGAGATGATCGAAATTCGGATTGTTCCAAATTAGGGATATTCTTAATTTGAAATAATCGAAATTGGGGATGTTACAAATTACGGATGTCTGGAATTGAGAGTATTCGAAATTGGAGACATTCGAATTTAGGAATGTCGCAAATTAGGGTTTCATAGGTTGGCGGTTGCAACATTGTGGATGATCGAAATTCGGGATGATCCAAATTACGGATACTCTTAATTTGAAATAATAGAAATTCGGGATGTTCTAAATTAGGGATACTCGTAACTTGACATAATCGAAATTCGGGATGTTCCAAATTAGAGATCCTCAAAAATTGGAATAATTGAAATTTAAGGTATCTCAAATTCCGAATACCCAAAATTGGAATGTCCGAAATTAAGAATATTCCAAATTAGGAGTGTTTCAAATTAGGAATATGCAAAGTTAGGGTAATTAGCATTCGGGATTTTTCGACTTCGGCACACCCAACATCGGAAATATCCGAAATCGACAATCCCAAATTTTAAAATACCCCAAACTCGAATAACTCAATGATACAAACAATCGAAATTGCAAACACACCGAATCAGAAATACCCAGGATCGAAGATGTCCCAAATCAGATGAATCACCGTTAAGAATATCTCAATGTGTGCCATTTATAAATAGAGATACTCGTGACCGACACACATTAAAATCTGTGAACCCCAGAAATTAAAAATACTCCAAAACTGGGGACATTCGGAACCGAGGTCACAAGACGTAAACAACTAAAATAAGGAATACTCAAAAACTGAAATACCCCAAATTGACAACGTTCAAAACCGACGGCAACCAATACCCCGGATAATCGCTACCTAGAACCGCGGATACGGGTATCCACCTTACCTAAAACTAATTCGTGTTATCGTTATAATTCCGAATGTAATTTTCCCCAACTAAAACGAGCCTTTCAGCGCGATACAATCGAAGCAAAATCAATCAGATCGTATAACAGTTATCGAACGACCCATATTTGTAATTGTCGGCAGGAATTTTTGTTCGGTTCTCTTTTTTTTTTTTTTAGTCCGCGTATCGCGACGATTCTCTCGAAAGTCTGTTAAATATCCTCTCGAGAAGAATCGGTCGGTCGAATTGAAAGGGAGCTCGAATTGAAAAGAAGCTGATCCCCGAATGGGGTGTGATTTCATTTTTTTTTTCTCTCTTTTTTTTCTCCCCTAGCCTCTCTTTCTCTCGACCATCTTTTTTAACGACAGCTTCGAACGATTACCACGTACCGCGAATTTTCACGCGAGAGACAGCCCCTTGAAAACAGTTCAGTTGACCTATTTCCTTCGTTCCGAATGACAGATTGGAATCAAACCATTCCGAGGGAGATTCTCCGCGAAAATACTCCTCGCTGACGTTACCGGATGAAGATTGATGCTGTGAAACGTTTGAGGCTATGCCGCCCTCAAAAATCAATTCGATTTGAACGTTCGTGAACCGTTGTTTACCGAACGCGATGTGTAATCCTTTAACTGGGAAAATCTCGGCGAACGCACGACCCTCGAAATTGTCTTTGTTTTAACTACTTTGCTCTCGAGGGCATTTTTACCGTTGGCAAATAGCGATCGTATAGCATTCTACTTGTAAAGTTTGATGAATTTGCTCGAAATTATTATTATTTTATTGTTAACGAAAAAAACTACCAAAGTAGTCAAACGATTGCTTGAATGTCCTATTTTAACCAGTTAACTATGGCGCTCCCTTTTGTAAGTATACTCGTCAATTACAGAATAAGTGTCGGTGTTAAAATATTGGGCGAAAAAGATGGGTCTATTTTATAAAATAGACAATTTTATAACTGAAATTGATTTATTTGGTGAACCAGTTAGCTGTGATTTCGGAGTATACTCGTCGTAACAAAAAATTCTGCCACATCTTCATGACGGATATAGTCGTCAAACACACTTAACCAGTTAGCTGTGGCGCCCCCTTTTGAGAGTGTGCACTTATATGTGTCCCGAAAATCGAGGATGCCGCGTACCTTCAGGATATATGAATTTATCACAAATTATTTATACTTTTTATTTGTTCGTCTTGTTTCGCCTTTGCTTCGAAATGTTCCAAACGCCTTAGAATTTACGAAAAATTACAATTTAAATGACTCTTGCAAAAATTACAGTTTAAGTAATCAATGCTAACTGAATTTTTCGCATGACGAGTATACTCGTCATGACACAAAATAGTGCCATTTGTCCATGACGAGTATACTCGTCAATCACAGTTAACTGGTTAACTGGTTAAATTGGGTAAAACTTTCCTATTTTAACGCTTGATTTACGAACGTGACCATTTAATTAAAGCTAAAATAGAAAAGAAAATAAATGAAGTATGATACGTAAGCTGGATTACACAGTGATCGTTCTTCTTGACAAAAGTTAACATTTAGATAAAAGCTTCTTGATAGTTTTTAAAATAAGAAACATGTCATGAGTCATTTTTACTTGTTCCTTAAATCTAGTGTTAAATTAGGAAATTTGTTAAAATGGTTTTCTTGAAATCCATGCCGATTCTCATCGAGATAAACAATTAATAAGTGGACTGATTTATGTATTTATTTATTGTTCATTTGTTCATTTATATCTTCATTTATTTTCCAACTTCATATTTAGCTTCAAGGTAACCTTCTTCTTGACAAAAGTTAACATACATTTAGATAGAAGCTTGATAGAATTTTGATAGAAGAAACTATCGTTTTTGCAATTTAAAATAAGAAACTTATCATGGGTCATTATGGCTCATTCCGTAAATCTACTGTTAAATTTCAAAGTTTGTTAAAATGGTTTTCTCGAAATCCATATCAATTCTCATCGAAATAAACAATTAATAAGTGGACTGATTTATGTATTTATTTATTGTTCGTGTATTTGTTCATTTATTGTGTATTCATCGTGTATTCATTATTTGTTCATTTATTGTGTATTCATCGTGTATTCATTACTTATTCATTTATTGTGTATTCATTTATTTTTCAACTTCATTTTTAATCAATGTAATTTTGCATTATACGTCAGTAGTCTTAGTGGTCTTAATCACCAATATTATCTGTTTCATTGTGTTCAAACATCGACTGTACAATACTATAAATTTAGTGAGAAGTGTATTTGATACTATTGCAGCAAAATCAAATGACGAATGTGAGTCTCTCGAGTGCAAAGGGTTAATCCTCTAGCTTTTTTATCTTTTGAACAAAACGAGTAATGTAACCTACAGTACCGATTGCAAATTCTAATATTTCGACATTAATGCATTAAGCGAAAATTTTGTAAGATTGTTAGTAAAAACACTGTACATGATCGACACGGTGTTACGTGAACATCAGGATTCAGGATATCGAGTCCTTGACCCTGAGGAGACACTGAACTTCATAACTTCCTAACAACTTTCTCGAGCTTCCTCGTGCGATAAAAAGCTGCCGGAATGTTTAATGGCGATAAACTTAATGCGGTTATATAATGGAAATTCGCTTGATACTTCGAAATAAGTAAATGTGAATGAAACGCAGAGTGTATTTGTACGTTTGTATGTTTCTGTAAAAACTTTGCACGTCACAATTCGACAAAGTTATCGTTTTAATTGTAATTAAATTTTACTATTATTAATATGCTCTTTTCGTAATTTATAATATATCTTACAATTTGTGATGTGTTTTATAAACTACATGTTTCACAAATTATGATGTATTCAACATGATATATTCAGCTATGATATATTTTACAAATTATGATGTATTTAACAATCTACAATTATAATTTTTCGAATTAATAAATTTATTAAAAGATCGAACGTTCACTTTCATAATTTTTGAAACGATCAGTTGCGATAATCATTCTCAAATGTCACTAATAATCTCCAGAAAGTAATTTAGCATGCGTCCATTAAACCCTCTCAAATTCTCATTAATCAAGTAATTCACTGGCCCTCGGAAAACTAACTCACTCTGCATTAAATTCACAAACCTGATTCATGGACACCGTATTAATGTTTGAATGTCACAAAATCAAACATTTCAATGAAAACGTTTTAGAGTTATCTGCCACCAATAGAAACACCTTCGAGCGTGAAAGGGTTGATGAGAAAAATCCTTTGACTTCCAACATCGTGTCGCGCTCGCGACGCACATTGCACTTCAGATACAACGAATCAAAATTATATTTACAATACGAGCTAATTCCGAGGTCAATACCAATTACAACTTGCATCGAGGATCCCTGAATCCAACAAAATACTTAACATTTCACCCTTTTTGTTTTAACATCGTGGCAGTAATTAGCTGGTTTTATTTGACGAACCAAAATTATATTTACGGCACAATCTAGTCCTGTGTTCAACATCAATAATAACTTGCATCGAGGATCTTTGAAATCAACAAAATACCTCAAACATTCCATCCTTTTGTTTTAATATCGTGGCAGTAATTAGTTGGTTTTAATTGACGAATCAAAATTATATTTATGGCACGATTGAGACCTAAGTTCAATATCAATTATGACTTGCACGATCAAGGAGCCCTGAATTCAACAAAATACCTTACATTTCACTCTTTCTGTTTTAACATCGTGGCAATAATTAGCTAGTTTTAACTGACGAATCAAAATTGTATTTACAGCACTGAATTCAACAACACACCTCACATTTCACCCTTCCTTATTTGTTTCAACATTACAGCAATAGTTAGTAAGTTTCAACTGACGAATCAAAATTATGTTTACGGCATGATCGAGTCCTAAATTCAATACCAATTATGACTTGCATCGAAGATCTCTGAATTCAACAAAATACCTAACACTTCACCCTTTGTGTTTTAACATCGTGGTAATAATTAGCTAGTTTTCACTGAGGAATCAAAATTATATTTACGACACTGAATTCAACAAAACATCTAATATTTCACCCTTCCTTATTTGTTTCAACATTACAGCAATAGTTAGTAAGTTTCAACTGACGAATCAAAATTATGTTTACGGCATGATCGAGTCCTAAATTCAATACCAATTATGACTTGCATCGAAGATCTCTGAATTCAACAAAATACCTAACACTTCACCCTTTGTGTTTTTACATCGTGGTAATAATTAGCTAGTTTTCACTGACGAATCAAAATTATATTTACGACACTGAATTCAACAAAATACCTAACATTTCACCCTTCCTTATTTGTTTCACCATCCGGGCAATGATTAGTTAGGTTGAACTGACAAATCAAAATTATGTGTACAGAAAGATCGAGTCCTAAACTCAATACCAATTATGACTTGCATCGAAGATCCCTGAATTCAACAAAACACCTAAAACTTCACCCTTCCGTATTTGCTTTAAAATGCAATAATTAGCTAGCTTTAACAAACGCTTGCCGAAATCATAACTTAGGGGATGAAAGTTCGGTTTCCTTCACGAGGCACGTAACTGCACGCGAGCCGGTTTCCAGAACACGTGGCCCGCGTTCCATGAACCCCCGGTGTTTGCCGGAAACGATCACCCATCACCGTACACTCGTGCAACCCCGAAACGATTTTCGATCGGATCCTACGGGAAAATTGCTGCGAACCAGGTGGTGGCGGTCGACGAGGTCCACTTCGAGATAACTGTCCCCGATTCCACGGGTGCAAAAAAAAAGATGACGAATGGACGTCGAGTGGCGACGACGATCGACGCGAGAACCGTTAATGAAAATGATCTCACCCCCGCAGCAGCCAAGCCTCGCAGCTTCCGCTGGAGCTCCGACCGTAAACACGCGTCGGTGGTTGATCGCGCACTGAAGTTTCCACGGTGGATCCGGCATCCAACTAGGAATCCCACCGAGGAACACGACCCCCTACCCCCACGTCCCTTGCCCCACCACCACCCTCTAACCCGGCATCGAGGAACAACCCCCGTTTTTAACCCTCCCGCCACTCGAAACCGTCAGCCAACGTCATCCGACGTACACCTCGCACCGCGTCTGCCACCCTCCCTCTTTCAACCTGACACCTAGCCACCTACTAGGGAGAAACTAGCGGGACCGGATGAAGTAGCGTCTTCTTATCTCGAGAGGAAAGGGTGCCCGATGCCGATCGCTCACATCTTTCCAACTCTTCGTGCGTTGATATTTTTTGTTTTATGCATGTTTTTCAACTTGTACGATCGATGGAATTGGAATGGAACAGTTGGGGGAACTTTGGTGGACACGGTGTCTGAGGATTGTTGCACCGGCGGTGACTATTTTTTTATCATTTTTCCAAAATCGCAATTTTTGAAATTCCGAATTCCCCAAAATCGCAATTTTTCAAATACCAAATTCCCCTAAATCCAAATTTTTCGAATTCCGAATTCTCCAAAATCTCAACTTTCAAATTCCAAATTTCCTAAAATCGCAATTTCTCAAATTCCGAATTCACCAAAATCTCAATTTCTCAAATTCCGAATTCGCCAGAATCCCAATTTCTCAAAGTCCAAATTCCCCAAAATCCCAATTTCCCAAAGACCAAATTCCCCAAAATGCCAATTTCTCAAAGTACAAATTCACCAAAATCTCAATTTCTCAAATTCCGAATTCGCCAGAATCCCAATTTCTCAAAGTCCAAATTCCCCAAAATCCCAATTTCCCAAAGACCAAATTCCCCAAAATGCCAATTTCTCAAAGTACAAATTCTCAAAAATCCCAATTTCTCAAATTCCGAATTCCCCAAAATCATAATTTCTCAAATTCCGAATTCCCCAGAATTCCAATTTCTCAAAGTCCAAATTCCCCAAAATCGCATTTTCCTAAAGACCAAATTCCCCGAAATTCCAATTTCTCAAAGTCCTAATTCCCCAAAATCGAATAATACGAGCATGTGTAATTCAGATCCCAACATTCCGTATTCGTACATTTCTGACGATCGAAATCTTCAAGAATTACAAAAAGCTCCGGAATACTGAAAATTACAAAAATTCAGCAATACCGAAAATTATAAAAAGCTCCGGAATACCAAAAATTAAAAATATTCTGTAATACCGAAAATTACAAAAAGCTCCGGAATACCAAAAATTAAAAAAATTCCGGAATACCGAAAATTACAAAAATTCAGCAATACCGAAAATTACAAAAAGCACCGGAATACCGAAATTTCCAGAATCTCCACGAAATTCCCCGAACTCGAGCACTCTTGTCCGACAATATAAGATTCCTTAATGCACGGAGGTCGACAACCGTGCACTATTCTGGAGGATTACGTTCGTTCCAGGATGAGAACTCATCCTACCGAAACTTCCATACCATTACTCGGGTATCGCGTGTTTTTATTCGATTACTTCGATCCCCTGCTTATCCCTGCAATCCAATATAGGGATTTTTCGTTCGATCAGCTAGCTTGCAATCTTTAACAACAGTCGAACACGATGTAAAGAAGAAGAACAAACAAGATACAACACTTAGATCACAAAATTTCATTCCATTAATTAAGTCGAACTTCATCTTGAAACTTTTGCGACTCGTTTTGTTAATGTGACTGTATTCCACTTTTAATTTAACTACGACTGCGGTTCTTCTAAACAAATTATGCTCACTATATTGTAATTATATGACTGCAAATTGCATTTACTGATATGTGAAGAATAAGAGTATACATTGCATATAAAAGAGCGAAAAATATACATTCAATACTAAAGAGTATAAAAAATATATACAATATTATATAATATAAATGATAATAAAAAATATATATTTTATTATGTAATATAAAGGCGCATAACATAATATAATATATATCTTTTGTATATTAAAAAATGTATATTAAATACAAAAGATTAAATGTACAAAATAATATTAATAAATGTATAAATATAAATATGCAAGGTATATATTAGAGATATATAATATCCGTTTTTGTATATTTTATGATATGCACATATTATATAATGCAAAGGAGTAAAAATGGATTTATAAGAAATAAATGATAGTACGTGGTGAAATATCGGACGAAATGAGGAGGAACACGTGTTAATACTCCGTAGCTAATTATCTAGCATTCTGACGCCATGGAGGATTTTAACGCAACCACCTAAGAGGCTGGTACACAGCAGATGGTTAACCATCGTGGCCAACCACGAGATCACCGCGAACCTCGAGGCTTCCGGAGCTCTCCGGGTTCAACCTCGCACTATACTCGCTGAATCCACTACGATTAGGAGCTGGTATGCGCCCCCCGCAAACGAAACATTATCGACTTACGTTCTAGATCCATCAATGTACCATAAAACCTGTTTACGACTTCGATCGTTCGGTTTTCAATTAATTAACATTGTGATAATCGATGTATAATGGGGTCGTATTGACCCAAATAATTGGTAACATAAATGTACATGTTAATTCGCGAAAACATTGACTACTGCAGTGGAAATGTCCGTGTGTAGTAAGACAAACTATAATATATCGGCAATTCGAAATTTCAATTTTTAAAGTCTCAAATTCTCATACGTACCGATTTCAAAATTTTCAAATTTCAAACTTTGTATCTCTGAAAATCAAGAACTACTAAATTCCCAGGTTCCAAGTTCCAAATTAACGAGTTCTCAAGTTCACGAATCCTCAAACTTCCAAGTGTCGAAATTGTGAAGTACTACGTACTTCAATACCTCATCAAACCGGAAATCTGCGGCAGCTAGATTCGGCGCGTTCGTTTGTGAGTTCGTATTTAGAAATATAGCTTTAAGAAAATTTCGCTTTGTTTTGATTATTCGATAATGAATAATATGAATAACAATTATTACCGACTAATTTAATATTGCAAGATTAACAAAGATGTATTTTATTGCAGAAGTGAACGGGGCATCAAATAGTTGCCTTGCAAAATAAGTATTCAATTAATCATAGTAGTAGTTTAAAAAATTTTAATTTGAACTTACCTTTGTTTCATAATTGATTTTCAGGTAAATTAGAAGGTCTACTAAAATCGATACACAAATGTTATCTATTAATCTGTATGTATATTTTATTAGCAACATACTTGTCTCTGCAGTGACATTTACAAAAGTGTCAAGTAACATATATTATAAATAACTATTACTACGTATTTACAGAGTATTTGTTATAAATTATATGATATCCAGCATTTTTCCTTGATACCATCATACAGTTATTTGTAATCGTGGTTTAATCCTAACTACAAATTATACGTTATTATAAAGAATAAATAATCTTATATTACAAGACGCGTAATTAAAATAATTCACTGATTATATATGGACCCTCTGTTTTTAGAAATGCTTCTGGCAGTATACATTATTTCTACGGCATTTAATGCATATCGAGAAAATTGTTATAAAAATTTGTGGTAAAACTATTTAAATGGTTAGCGCAGCTTATCTTTTTTTTTTGGATTAGTAATAATCTTAAGGCTACCCGGGTTCCACTGTATTCAAAAAAATTTCTTACACCTAAGATATGAAATATGTTTTGATTAGACTAGCTTTGTGCGGTCATTAGCGTTCAAAATTACAACGCTTCCATCTTACGTTAGTTTCACATAATTTATTTTTATAAAATACTCTGCAACTTTGTTCAATTTGATATTTCTTCTAGTTACTCTACAACATTCTGTATTCAATCAACGTTAACGTATTCCCCTGTAACCGTGGCTGTTTGATGATATCTTCGTCTACCAGCGAAATCTTCATTTTCTTCGTTCAACTGAGCCGAAGCTGTTTCAACACCTGGATGCACAGGTGTAACAACAATTTGTTCGTAATCGTACATTTTTCTCCTGTAATTAAGAAACAAATAATACTAGTTCTCGCAGGACGAAATGTTGTAATACTATTAATAATTACCCCATGAGTCTTAGCAACGATATTCTTAACCATTTGAAAAATTTAAATTCCGACGATACTCCTGGTATCACAGCAGGATTAGCATGACCTACGTAACTCCAAACCAGAAAAACAACGACAATATTGGCAATGGCGTAACCCCAATGGACCAGAAACATAATAAGCAATTTTATGAGACACTGAAAAATGAAATCATATTAGCACACGTTCCTCCAATTGACGTCGAGAATACAATGTAACACTTACTCCTAAGAAGGAAAGCCATCTATTACATAAAGGACTATACCAATTCCCTAATTTATTATGAATATGAATTTTCTTTTCCGAATTTTCCACGTTACTGCCATTTTCGTCGACACTCGGAGATGAATCTATATAGACGTTATTTTCAGAAAGACTAGGATTTCTCTGAAATCGATAGAAACAATTACTTTTAACACCTTATCTTTATACACTGATCAATCGTACTTACAACAAGATTTTTATGTCTTATTCTTTCAGGAAATAAACTGTCTAAATCATTGTCTATGTCCGCTATCGAGTTATTCCTACTTGAAGAACCATAATTGCGATCGAATGTTGGGGACTGTGTACGAAAACGTTGTTCCCGATTCAATTGTATGTCGAACGTTTGCGCAAGAGCAAAATATGCGTAGTCCAAGCACGCATAAGTTAAAAGAAAAGGCATCGTAACAATTGGTGCGAGTGTGTTAATTTGACCAGTAATGATAAAAGTCAATGTAACGATAGCAACAACTAACATAGCGTATATTGGCACTTTGTTTGGTCCTTTCTAATAAAATACATTGCATTGTTTTATTACATTACAAAGAAATTGATGAATTATAGTAATTACTATATAACTCTTACCCCTCTTTGTAAACAGCTCATTCCTGGTATAACATTTTGACTAGCGATAGATTGAAGAACTCTAGGCGTACCATACATCGCGCCTAAACAACTGCTAAATGATGATACATAAAGGCCTGCTAACAGTAGCACTGAAATCGCTGATACAGTTGATGCTATCATAAAATTCGTGAGAAGCGCATTTCGAGTGCAAGTCGCTGCGAGAAACATCGTGAAACACAGATACAGTAAAGTTCTGAAATTAAATTAAAAAATCCGGTATAACTTCTTGATGATGTGGTATCAAAATATTTCAAGCATGATTTTTACCCAGTCCCTACTGCTGCTAATGTACCATTAGGAATATCTGTGGATGGATGTCTTAAATCTCCGCTCATATTGATACCCGCTAAAACACCAGTCACTGTGGGAAAGAATACACCAAACACGGTGAACCAACTATATCCATCTTGATATGCAGGGAAAGTGTTATTTTTTAAATTTCCTGACAGCCAACCATCAAAACCAGCCTCTAAAAATATTCACAGAATCGTTTATTTCTGTTAATAACAATAACTATGCTGGAAGCTGCAGCTTACCAATATTCACATGACTAAAACTTCCAACCACAAAATCTACACCAGCTAATAATAATATTAGCAAAAGAATGAATTGCAGCTTTATCACCCATTTGACACCAGCAACATTTATAATAGACAACAAGATAACTGCAGCACAAGCAAAACCACGTTCTGCCCATGCAGATTCTAATCCTACAAGACCAGCCATAGACTCTCCAAAACCTAAAACATTTAGAGCACAGCCCACCGCCTACAAATAATTTTAATGTAATACTGTAGGCACAGAATCAGTGGTACAGAAGTTCTTGTACCTGTCCAAAGCAGTATAGCAGTCCAATAGAACCTCCAAATCTTGATCCTAACACGTGTGATAGTAAAAAATAGACCCCTCCACTTTCAACTCTACATCTTTCGCATATTCCCACAGCAGATAATACAGTTACCAATGCAATGCAAACTAAAACAGTTAAAGAACTAGTTTCTAAAGTTCTCAAAATTGTTATTACCAAAAACCAATCATTATTACCTGTACAAAAGATTATTAATATTGCATTAAGAACACCAGCTTGACCTACTATCCATCCTGACCTTAAAAATACAATGACTCCAAAAATATTAATCAGACAAGATGTAAAAACTCCATCCCATGTTCCAAACAATACAGGTTGTGAAATAAAGAAATTTGATTTCCACCATGGATCCGAGCTCTAAAAGATATAAATTTAAAGAAAACTCCTAAGCATTACTATTTAAATTACTTACATATTCTTGAGCAAAAAGCTCATTTGCCCCAGTTTCATACATTTCAGGTGCAAGTTCTTGGTATTCTCTATTATTTCTTCGTGCTTCATCATTCCTTTGAGTTTCTACGTTATTGTGTAAACCATATCTGGACCAATCTATGTCCCTATTATTTGCAGCATCCCCATTTGATAATTGATTCCTTTCGTTTGACTGCATTTCTCTTGTTATGCAAATGTAATATTTTGTATAATAATTATCTATTTGTATACAAGCTGTAAGTAGCAAATTGGTAGGCACGCGAAACTCCTTTCATGAATTTCCATTACAACATTTATAAAAGTACAAAATACTGTTTAATAAGTACAATTAACGTAGAATAAGCATTAGATTATTTTAGTATCACGACATAAAAAAAATGTCAGATTCATTAGACGTACATGTTTGTTAAAAGTTCTCATTAAAATAGGTTAGAGCACGGTTTCGATACTTATACGAAACGATAATAATTTGGTAAATCCATTTTTCTCAAGTTATCAAACACTTATATTTCCGCTATCCTCTTAAATATATCATCAACTGGTGACGTGTTGTGCAATGATAGAACGACCATTTCGAATCCTTCTTAACGGTATCATATATAGTCCGGCCAGCGTAGGAGTTGATTACTTCATCTCTACATACATTGTAGATACATGTAACTATACCGTTATCTATTCATCTTGTCTTCACAGAACAATGTTACGCTTTTAGAGTAGAAAATGTATTGTGTGAATGTTTGGTAATAACATCGAATAAAAAATAGATAAATATAGTCCGGATTTAAAATATACATTTATTCGTATCCATTACAGATTATAAACAAATCATATCCACATAAATGTATTAATCTAGAAATACATTCACTCACAACGTTCACTCGCTTCAGAAAGGTAGAAAATCCAAGTAACTTTAGGATTTATTTGAGGTCATTGTTCGTTTATAATATAATGTCTACGCGCAATCTAAAAGTAACCGCCAAACACTCCTCGTTCATGTGCTCAAGTAAACATTTTCACAACACAAAACATACGTTTTCAGTTCAGTAGAGAACTGATTTCGGCATAATAATATTAATAATTGATAGTTCTATGTCACGAAGTATTAAATTGTATATTTACAATAACATTCATGCTCCTCTCCTCCATTTTTCACCATTGCTGAATTTGGTCATTTCTCGACCGCTTACACCACATGTTCCTATTCCAACTCGGCCATTCACGTTTTCTGGTGTTGCAAATATACTTTTCTTAATTACACCTTTCTTTGAAGACTGCATCGCAAAAAAATTATATGTTAATAATTAAGAAATTTATTGATACTGGAAACTGTTTTTCAATAATACCTTATTAGTAAATGCTAGCCATTTATTTTTCTCCATTTCACGTTCCTCTTCGAGTTCCTTAAATCTTTGAAGTTTTCTCTGTTTCTTTTTCTTAAGGTATTCTCTTTGTTTATTAGGATCAGAGCCTGCTACTGCAGCAGCTTGCATTTTTCTGTAAAGCAACAAATTTATCACTTCTGACAATAACTAGTGGAAATAAATCTTCATTGAGACATTAAATTTCCATCATTATGTTACTGTGAAAATGAAAATTGTAATAAACAGATCATATCAACTATTGGAAAATGTATGCATCAGATATATTACAACATCCATGATTTCATGAAATTCACACAAAATCTAATATTTTACATCTGTAATAAAGAAATTAAAATGATATTATTTTACCTAGGAACTTGTTAACTCAACTGAAGACAAGTTAAGGTCAAAATTTTATTATATTAAAATCTTATTAATATTTAAAATAGACCTAATCTAATGCATTATTTATAATCACATACAATGGTACAGATAGAAAGAAATGATATTTCAACAAAAATCTAATATTTCTTGTTACCTTTTCCTGAGTTCCGGCGATGTATACGATCAGTTCAACACCAAGAGACAAATGAACAAATGAATTTCAGATCGAAGCACACCAAACAGTGGAGTGATTATCGTAGCCAATTGGGAATAAAGGAATAAGGAGAAAAATGAACAATTAGTAATCATTTTATCCATAAAACTTAACCCGCAATGTTCCTCAAGAACTGATATGTACTCAAAATTGCAGGGGGGAGTATGTTAATATTAGCTGCTAATAAATAAAATTAATGAATCTTTGTTCAAACTTACTTTGATTTCTGATCTGCCCAGTCTGATGCTGGCCTTTTGGCTACTGATTTTAACTGACTAAGCATTGTGACATCAGTGTTTTTATATTCATTGAAAGTTACATTAACAACTCCATCTTCGTTTATTGCATCTATTGTTGCCTCATAATATCTAAAAAACATTGACTTATAGAAACAGAACATACATGGTTCCTATGACAGCTTTGATTACCAGTTAACATTAAACAGATAATTCTCATTTTTGATTAAAGATATGACAATATAAAAATTGCAATTACTTACTTGCCATCTTCGCTCCAAGGTGCCATGCATTGATCACCAATCTTCCATTTATTGGCCAGAACTGCAAGTAAAATAGGATCTTTAGCATCCATGCCATTGGCTTGCCTTTTTTCCTGCTGTTGTGATTTAATTAAATCATGTGTCAGCTCTATTACTTCCTCGAGATCAATTTTCAATTTTAACAGTTCTTCATTAGAAGGATCCGTGGTAAGAGCTGCCTCCACCTAAAAAAGCAATATACAAAATTCGTTTAACACTGTTACATCGTAAACAACGAAAGATTCGCCAAAAATGGACTCGCCATTCCAACGATTGAGTTAGGTTAAATAATAAACAAGTGCTTTACCTGTTGTAGCTGTAATTTATAATTCTGTAAATCGTCCATTATGAAATCTAAGTCTGCAGCTAATTAGTAATGCTGAAAATATGATCCAACAGCCTTTTCTTCCTTCTGTAAATTACTGTCACGAAAGCAAGCAAAAATGAACACTGCCCAACACCCTACCCTCTATGTGTATACTGTGTATACGAATATGATAAAAGCAAAACAATTTGAGATGGCACTATCACTTGTAAACTGCATAGCCACGGATGCAATGAGAGATAGAGCAGTCATCCGATGAGAGTTTGTGCCCCACAATCTGAAATACCGACTATAGTATCGAGTATGTTTCACAATTTGGAGTAGAATAGCGCTAGTAGTACGATTCTTAAAGCGCGCAATAATATAATATAATTGAAAAAGATACCAAAATAAAGCATATTAACATTATATTTTCGCTTTCTTAAGTTGATTATAAATTAATTACAAACTGTGCTTTATGATTATATATCATTTCAAATGATAAATTTTATTCAATTTTTCAAGGTTATAAGTGTACAATGATACTCTGTATATCTACATATATGTATACATATTCATTAAATGCAGTACTGTGTAAAGTAGTACTTCACTGACAGTATAGTACAATTCTATTTGATAGAATTGATAGTATGGCATATCCAGTAAGTATATTTCTACATTTCAAGTAAACAAATTTACTATTGATAAATAAAATAAATCTATTTGTTTAAAATTCGTTTACATTTTATTGCTTCAGGGCTCAATGTATGGAGCATCTGATACACAATCACAAGTATCTCCAGAAGTGCAACAATGGTTTGCTGCTGTTGATAGAGATGGTAGTGGAAGAATAACTGCTACAGAATTAAAAGCTGCTTTGGCAAATGGACAAGGAGGAACATTTTCCGATACTGCTTGCAAATTAATGATTGGTATATTTGTTAAATCTTTTTATGATACATACTGTAATGTTCGTTAATGTTTAGAATTGTTTATTTCTCTCTCATAGGAATGTTTGACAAAGAAAAGAATGGTACAATAGACATAGTTGAATTCCAAGCTCTTTATAATTATATCAATGCGTGGTTGGGAGTTTTTCGTGGTTTCGATCATGACAATTCAGGAACTATACAGGAAAATGAACTTAATGCAGCTTTAACACAAATGGGATATAGATTAAGTCCAGAATTTATTTCATTTCTGATAAAAAAAAGTGATCTTGATAGTCATTCCCGTATCACTATTGACCAGTTCATTGTGTTATGCGTTCAGATTCAAAGATTCACAGGTAAAAATTGATACAAATATAAATAATATGAAACATTAATTACATGTGCATCACAATATAAGTAACAATATTATATTAATTTTTTGTTACAGAAGCCTTTCGAGTTAGGGATACTGACCAAACAGGAACCATTACTATCTCATTTGAAGATTTTTTAGGTGTTGCACTTAGCTGTAGTACATAACAGTTCTTACTTTTTTAACAATTATTGCCTTTTACATGTTTAATTTAATTTAATTAGATATATTGTAATTGCTAATAGCATAGTATTACAAATTCCATTTTATTCTAATTCATGATCAGTAGTTCCTTATTATGTTTAAGAAGTCATATGTTATCAAAGCAGTAGCATCTTTTACTAGATAAAAGTGAAATATTTTAATTATATAGGACTTTGCAACATCTTGTGTTTGCAAGAAAGTTTTTAAATTATTGCTTTGTATAAATGAAATTAATTACTTAGAATAAAATACAAAGTGACTGAAGATTCCATTACTTTAATTTTGTTTTGTATGTAAGAAATATTTTATTAAATGTAAAATAAAATATTTGTCATCACATTGAAACATCATTCATCTTATAAAGTATATATTTATATAAGAGGCACTACTGTGCAAGTCATTTTTAAGTACTTATGTACTTATCTACAATACATACACAACCTAACTTTATCGTAAATTACTTTCTGCAATTTTTGTTGTATCTTAATATTTATTATGCATAATATAATAATTTGTCCAGATTTTTATAATTGCATATAAAAAAAAATAGTAGCTCCAACAATAGCAATAATGTTTCAATAAATACAATATGTTATGTTATCTTCGATTGATCGAATTCAATATGGTTCCATGTACATTTTGAAATCTGTCAATCATGCTATAAAATAACAATTATCTTTTAATCATAATTTATTGTAATGACAGATTTTATAATAGCATGATAAATCAGTATTATTAATATATTCAACAAATTAAAGCTAACTTTAGCGACTACCGGTATATTAATTAAATTAGTATTTCGTGGTATTTTCTGATTTGTAACATTGTGTGTAACGTACCGTTATCAGAGTAATCACCTATTTTTTACAGAACATAGTATTGAAATCTCGTTTCTTCTTTACTAGTTACTTAACAAACACAGAAGAATTAAGTCATAAAAATGGCATTATCCAAGCCAACGAATTTTATTCTTCAGCTCATGAGTGCTTATTTTGAGCGTCTTTATACAAGTCCGTTAAAAACTAAAGCAATTACCAGGTAGGCCATGTTTCCAAATCGACGTAAACAATAAATTTTATTTAATTGATAAATGAAACTTGTGAAACTACTTGTTTGTTTCAGTTGCATAATCGCCAGTCTCGGAAATTTTATGTCGCAGAAAATTTCTGGAGCAAAATTTCTCAATCAAGATAGTATACTTGCATTTGCTTTATTTGGGTAAATTGAAATAAATCACAATTACAAATTTTTATGAACGGAAATAGTTGCAACTTAAAAATGTTCTATTCTATTAAAATATTATATTGTTTATAGATTAATATTTGGAGGACCTCTTCCACATTATTTTTATACTTATATGCAACCACTTCTAAAAAATCCTCTTTCACTTCTATTGGTAGAGAGATGTTTATACACACCATGTTATCAAGCATTAGCATTATACATGATAGCACTGTTTGAGGTACAATAATTTACATACTACTTAGATTCAAAACTCAGACTTCAACGTATTAAAATTCATTTTATTACAGGGTAACACACATAATGATGCTTACAAACAATTGAAAAAATTATACTTGCCTGTTCTAACTGCAAATTTGAAGTATTTAACATTGTTGCAGTATTTGAATTTAAAATATGTTCCACCACTGGTAAGTAATTAAATGTTTAAACATATACTTTTTATGATCTTATAAATTATATGTCATACATAAAAGGTACATATCTATTAATTTGTTTGCAGTTGCGTGTTTTAGTGGTAAATCTTATTGGTTTCTTTTGGGCCATATATCTTGCACAACAGCGATCCAAACATTCAAAAACTACAAAATAATGTATTGATGTTTTATAAACTTGGGTTGTGGCGGTGTTAGGTATAAAATTAAGAACTGAAAAAAGGGACCACATATAAAAGATAAGATATATTTTGTATGTACATTATGTAAATATTTTCATTAATTGCTAAGTTTACTCTACTGGATAAAAATAAAACAGAAATATTTACGAATAAACTATGTAAGTGTTTTGAAGGAAAGGAAGCAGTGTTTTAAGCTTTTTAATTTAATCACACAACAACAATACAGAGTATATTACAGATATAATCAGAATTTCTTTCATATCAACGATGGTAACATTCGATGGCTGTAAATTATGAATCATAAATATTAATGTCAAAAGCCATGGTGGGCAAAGTTTAACAAGTTCCACTTTTGCATACTTGTGAACTTCATTTCATACTGCATTACAGGATTATAGTATCATAATAGACCCTACTAATAAAATATCAAAATAAAATTTTGTAATCTTACTGATTTTTATAAAACATGTACATTAAGATAAATGATATTTGTATCTCCGTTTTGTTTAATAGATATGCATCAATGAAAAACCGGTATTGCAACACCATAACAATTGACAACTTCTTAATAAAACTGAGTCAGTCATTATGCAGAGCTAATTCTATGTAGTTTGTCTATCTAATTATAAACAACGTAGACTTTCCAAATATGACTTTAAACCCTATACATACATTTTCAAGACTTAACTTTGAATAATCGAGACTAGTCTAATTATGTCTTTTGGTACGCTGCCTGGCCTTATAGCCAAGAAAGAAACATTTTTACTAGTATTCAGATAAATTGAGTATTGCAAGTAAAAACAGTTCAAAAGTTTATCACTTTTATACTTTTTCTTTGCTTTGAAAAGTTGATAAATGACTAGCAAGTTATGACAATAAATAAATAAATAAATTACAAAATAAATAATTACTTATCTAAATAAATATACAATTCTTTAAATATCGAGTATGTAAAATGAAAAGCAAATGAGCAAAAGTGCTGAGTTTCATTATGCATAGTAATATCTATGTACAAAAGTAACAGGTGTAGAACATTGCACTAAAATGTTAATTATAAAAATAATAAATAGAATGTTCTAATATTTTAATTATTAATGGAATGTCTAGAATTTGACTAGCTGGTGTTTGTATAACAAACAATCGCATGATTAAATAATCATGCAAATGTGGCACTACTAGAGTAGTTTAAAATGAACGTTTAAATAATGGAATAACTATTGAATAATAATGTGAGATCTTAAGAAGCTGCAACCAACATAGTTCATGATGCTTTATAATCATCATTTCCTTCTTATTGCTTAAATACTTAGACATACGTAAGTCTACGAAAAAATGTCTTTATATGGAGACTTAAAATTCTCAAAGTTGTGACACAGCATAATCCACGATAATAATTGTTTTTCAAACGATCATATCGCAAAATATCATCATTTCTATTACTTAGTTTCTTCTAATTTCATAAAATTATTAAATGATAGAGATCTTATTATAAATAAATTTGCCTTAACAATTAATAGAATCATTGCACTGTAGTTACATTGAAATCACCGATTCTGGGCACTTGATTGAAATTAAAAACATTAGTTTCACCTGACAAGAAGTAATCAGTTTAAATAACATACTAATACTGAGACTAATGGCATTATGGTGAATCACCACTGATGAGTATTATTAAGTCATGAGATCAAATGTATAAATGCCTATTAAGAATTTACAAATACTTAAATATCATGCATCAAACTTAGAATGGCGTCTTCTTTGTATCGTTAAATTATACTTTTTGATATGAGAAAATAGGGAAAACTTTCGTTAATAAACATGATTCTTATGATGCAACAATATTAGAAAAAGCGTGAAAGAGATATTCGTAAACCGCACCATTCCAAATCTGATCCATTAAAAGGAACGTCGAGTGTCTTTAGGGATCCACTTGATCGCTTCAACGCGTATACGATGGACTCCGACTTGGGGAACAACTTGATCGATGACTTGGACTTGACCAATTACTATGTCTGCTGCTTTCTGAACTACTCGGAGACGAAGGTGGTGTCGGAGTCGGTCGATGATATGGAATTGGTCGCTTCCTGGCGCTAAAACGAAACACTATCAATATCGTATAAAAACGTATAAAGGATAAGACATTTGTTCAAATTCAGGTGAATGCATATTAGTCAAAAAATAGTTTTATGGAATAAATTAACATGTTAATAAGTTCAAATTAATATCAAAATGAACGAATTAACGTATACTGTAATTAACAACATAACGTTAAGGAAGGAAATAGCAAACTAAACCATGCAATGCAAGTAAAAAAAATAAATAAATACCATGCAAAATAAAAATGTGTCACTTACCTTGCTGTAATATTGATCATGGAAGGTAGTGGATCAAAAATGATTCACAAAACACAATGAAAGAAATATTGAACTAAAGAAAGAGGCTTGCTTTATAGCGGTAAATACATTTTATTTTGTGACTGACATAAAATAAAAGAGAACTTCTACTGTAAATGTTTAATTTACAATAATTTATAAGGAAAATACACGCATGCTACATCTACATGATGTCGGTAGATTGTTTATAAGCAATTAGATAAAAATGAAGAAAAAAAGGAACAAAAGAAAAATCATACAAACATAAATATACTTGTTTGACAAAATAAAATTCATTATCGATTCGTCAGAGTAAATATATATGTTTACTCTACAAGAACAAAATGTAATAACGGACACACCGATCGAACTTATTGTTTACAAAGTAGAAATTTTCATAGCGCCTAAAATAATCCCTTAGAAAATTACTTGCAGTTAAAGTTATAATATTTTATACTATTTACGGAACTATAATAAAACGACACGATCTAAACGATCACGCTTAATCAATAATTATTAAATTATTCATTTGTTTTCCGTCATTTACTTGTACCAAAGTGAAATCCGGTATGTATGCATTATATACGTGTCTCTTTGCTACTACATTATAATCGTAGGAAAATAAAAGAAACATCTGTGCCAAGCCGTAACTTTATCTTCTATGCCTGTCCCTCGATCTGTCTCTGTAGGACATAATACAAAATGGCATTAGTTCAATAATATGACTTAAACGTTATGTACTTAACGATATCATCGCTTTGCGATTGCTTGTTCTAACCGAAATTGTTCATGATATTTCTAAAATAAAAGGAACAACAGTATCAGTAGCGAGAAACGAAATAAAAAATGCAAATGAATATATATAAAAAAAAAGGTATGGAAAAGGTAAACATCTCTACGATCAATGCAGTGGGCTTACAAAATTTGGCGTGGTGCGCTGTAAAACCTGTTGCTACGATACCGAAGGTATTGTCCTTGATACCTACCTTGTAATACGACGTCTATCTAAGAAACTAGGTGAACCATGACGTCGAGGTATCGACGGAGAACGTGACCTGCTAGAGGCTGAACTGCTGGATGTTGAACGAGAAGACCTGCTAGAGACACTGCTCGATGATCGCGAAGAACTAGAGAAACTTCTACGACTATGTCTTGAACTGCAAACGGAAACAAGAACATTGCAACAATATAATACAAACATCAATATTTTATTAACAATCGCCAAAATCAACATACCTCAAAGAAGAACGCGAACTGCTTCTAGAGCGACTTCTCTTTTCTTTGTCTCGTGATATCCTGGACAATGATCGCGACCGACTCCTCGACTTCTTCGACAAAGATCGACTCCTAGATTTCTTCGACAACGACCGACTTCGAGATTTCTTTGACAACGACCTACTCCTGGACTTCTTCGACAACGAACGACTCCTGGACCGTTTCGACAACGACCTGGTTCTACTCCTGGACCTTGATTTGTCTGGGGAACGAGAAGGGGACTTTTTCGAACGCGAGGGTGACCTCGAGGCAGAGTGTTTGGATTCCGAAGAAGATCTTGACCTGGTTAATCTCTTCGACCTCGTCGGCGATTTCGGTGATTTCTTGGATCTCGAGGGTGATACAGAAGACTTGTGCCTGGGGGATACAGATTTCTTGCTCCTCGTTGGGGAACGTGACTTTTTCTCCCTGGAAAGGGACCTCGAACGTTGCCTGGGCGATCTGGAAGACCTTTTCTCTGCAGACGTAGATCTTGCGTGAGCTCTAGGTGGTGACCTAGAGTAGGACTTGCCTCTTGGAGAATGCTTTTTGGAAACAGGCGAGTTCTTTTTTGAAGTGGATGGGGATGCGGACCGCTGCTTCGTTTTGTTAACATTGTTTGGTACAGGAGGCGGTGATTCACTTGGCGAACGTATTTTCATCGTTGCGTCCTTGTCAGCAATTGCCGGGGGTGGTGAGTGTGGCGGTGATTTGCCCTGTGACGAACATTTCCACGAGCCGTATAACCATAACGCTAAAATAAGCGGGGATTTCTTCTTAGGAGTACCAGGAGACGTTTCCTGATGATTCGCTTCGGCTGCTACGCTCGGCGATCGCGAGGCTACTTTATTGGACACCTGCGATAACGGGGGAGGCGATTCACTGGGAGATCGTATTTTTATAGCTGCTTCTTCTCGAGTCAATGGTAACGCAGGCGAAGGTGATCTGCTCGATACTGGGGACTGAATAGCGGGTAGGTGAGATGATACGGGTGATTTTGACTTAGACTTTTCTTCGACGGGACCAATAGTGTTTTGTACCATTTTCGGTGGGTCATTTGGTAAAGCTATATCAAGTACGCTATCTTCCTTCTTCTCTTCCTTAACCTTAATAGGATTTATTGCCTTCTTTCCAAGGGATTCCCGAGCTTTCGCGGCTAATCCACATTGCAAACGTTTCAGCGTGTGCAACTCCTTCATCTTTTCTTCGTCCTCCGGTTTCGGCTCGTCGTCTGCTATATCGGTTTCATCCTCGCTGGAAGATCGTAGCCTAACCCTTGGAGTGATCGTCCTCATTTTCTGTGTCCTGGAACTCGACCGGGACTTCCGTTTGCTGTCGCGATTCTTCTTTTCGTCTCGTTTCTTCTTCTCCTCCGATATGTGTTTATACCGTTCTGGATTCTTTCTCACGGGGGAGTAGCTCAAGGTGGATCGTCTAGATCTACTCCTTGTCCTGCTGCGACTTCTACGACGTTCTCTCGACCTTTCTCGTCTGTCTCTTTGTCTTCTCGGTGACCTCGATCTCCTTCGCGAATCAGACCTTCGACGCCTAAGAGGAGGCGATATTCTGCGTCGTGACCCGTAACGATCATACCTCGATCGACTCCTGCTTCTAGATATCGAGTATCTATTGTATCTTCTAGGAGATCTTGAGATCCTTCTTCTTCTAGGCGAAGGACTGATTCGTCGTGACCTTGAATACCTCCTAGGAGACCTTCCCCTATCGATTCTACTCCTTGACGGTGATCTGTGCCGTCGTGGTGGAGGGGTCTTGTGTACAACAACAGGAGGTGTGTTATCCCTTTTCTCTGGAACAACCTTTTTGACGGGAGAATCTTTCTTTTTAGGGGGCGGAGTTTCATTTCGACCCTTCTCTTGCTTCTTTGGCGAGCGATTCGACCGAGACTCTTTCGCCGTACTCGCTGACTCGTCGTTCTTAGTCTTTTCCACCGCTTTGTCATGTTTTATAGACTTCTTTGGCCTTTCTGACGAGCTATAAATTGAAACAATTCACACATTCGTTAAAATTCTGTCCATCTTTGAAGATATATTAAATTTAATGGTGACCTCAAATAGTTAAAATCTCAAATTTCTTAATATGTATTGACAAATTGTGTTGATTTTTATTAAGTGAGGACCCTGAATCGAAACATGTATACTGATCACATGAGGCCTCCGCGAAAGCGAACATACCTGTCGGACGAACTCTCAGATGACTGATGCTTCCTCTTGACAGCTACTTTCTTCTTCTAGAAGAAGAACAGTACAGATTATTAAATTAAACAAGATTATCTAACGAACACCGATCATGCATATGTATTTGTCAGTAGGATTAAAAAAAGAGATCGTAAGTTTTAAAAAGACTTTCTGGAGTCTGCTCATTTGCTCTAATACAAATATATTTGATAAACAGTTTAAAATGTATGTAATGTTTGGACCAGAAGTTTCAGTGTGCTGATAGAGAAAAAAAATATATACATATCAAGAAAAGAAAAATTAAAAATAGGTGAACATTGTATGCGTTAATTATCTTTGCATTGCACCTGTATCAAAGAACAAGCAGTCTCCTATTATTATTATCTCGCAAATGTGATGGTGCTCGACACAAAACGAGTGAAAGGCAACAACAATCGCAAAATTCGTACGAATAGAAATCACAAATTATTATTACATTGATTAGCGGCATATCTGGTACTCACTCAGGGAATATATCCTGTCAAATGGCGCTGATAATTACAAACAATACTGAGATTTACACTTTTGAAATAATGACTGTTAACTTGAAATCAGATGAAAATCTTTACAGAAACAAGCCATGAATCATGCTTATTCAAAGTTAGGCAGCAACACAAATCTCTTATAATCCAATGTTTATAATCGACAAACTAAGTAGGGGTGGGTAAAAATGAACATAAAAGTAAATGTCGCATGCTCCTGCTTCACGTGCTAAGGTATATATATATGAATATATAGATTTATAAATATGTATATGTATGTATAGAAAGTCAGAGAGAGGAAGATAGAAATTTTTTATCCGTTTCCTTCGTATTCATTTGTCCTACCTCATGTTTTTCTTTTGCCTCTGCCTTAGATTTCTTCTTCTTCTTTTTCTTTTTCTTCTTTGATTCAGTTTCAGAGGAACTGTACAAAATAAAATTACGTTCCATTAGCAACGCATGTAACATATTTACAAGAACTTTAAATAAACTCAACCAATACCTGCTATCATCCGAAGCTTCACTAGAGTCACTATCAGAGGAACTTGCCTCGGTCTTCTTGTGTTTCTTCTCCTTTTTCTTCTTCTTAGATTTTTCTTTTTTCTTACTAGCCTTTGGCGATTCCGACCTAGGGAATTCATTTGTCATTAATAAAAGCTTCACTAAAATGCTATCATAATTTGCTTATTTCTCATCTTTTTTTCATTTCTTTTTTTTTAATAATATTTAGTTATTAATTCTTGCAGTGGGCGTCTTCCTGTCGACAAGTGCATACCTTGTGCTGACAATAAAGAAAGCTGTAGTACAATGTATCCGTGTGTGAAACAAATACTTTATTCTAATGATACAAGCTACCTGCTTTCAACGAACTCGACCAAAGTAACGAACAAATTTGAAAGTAACAATCGAGAAACGCGAATCCCGACGGAATTTTGCACCGAACTATTTCAGCATCTGGATAAGGTATCGAATTTAAAAAAAAAAAGAAAATGGAAACTAATTTATAGAAATGTAATAGATATATATATAAAGAGAGAGAGAGGAAATGCAGCATGTAAACACTTTAATACTTGTCAATATATAAATATATGTAAAAAAATAAATAAATAAATAAATAAATAAAACTCATTTTATTTCACCGCAATCCCAAGTGAATTAAGTAATAAAAAATATAAATACAACGATACATATACAGGTGAAAGTCACAATATTGGGCTATAGCTAACAAACCGACTACAGAATCACTCGTTTGAAAGATTTGGTTTATCATTGTTTCATCGGATCACTGTTCAACTAGCTACGGCAAGGTGCACACGCAAAACCAAATCTTTCAAAAACTTTACAAAAGACAAGTATACAAAATATGAGGAGTATTGATATAATATGGGATTAGCATTACCTTGATAACCATCGATAGGGACGGACTTGTCAGAAAAAAATAGAGAGATGACATTAACAACAAGCTTTATCGATAACAACAACAAAGATAGAAATGCATGATTTACGCGTCAGATTTTACGTTATTTGTTTAGAAAAAAAGAACAACCCGCGTTTACTTTGTATAACAAGTAAATGTTTGCCCATTGCACACATTCTTTACATCATCGTCATCGAATCCCGATTAATGTTATAACGAACGTTCTCTTTTTTCTTGATGCTACATGAATTGGAATATAGCAAACATTTACCTCTGAATTGCGCCTATACGACAAAACACCTAAACATAATGCAACGAACAGACTCGATTATCTTTTTCTTTTCTCAATACGGAGTATATCGTTTTTTCAAGAGTGTCTTTTTTTTTGGAAAGTAGACGCGACGACCACACTTACCTACTGAGCCTACTAGGTAGGCACTCAGTCCTCCTCAGTTCTGTTTGAAACAGAGAAAGGTGTATGGGACATGAAATAGTAGGTGAGTCATGAGTCAGTATCTGACAAGAGGTGTGTAGTAAGCAAATGAACGAGTGTGGACTTGCGGTAAATGAATAATTAACCGGGGGAGGAGAGGAATTACTACAGGGGGATGTTTGTTCGGTCTTGAAGCCTGGATTCAGGTTCGTTTCTTGCAAAGAGCAACGAATTTCCTTTGTTATTAACTCCGACCACTTCGTTAGTGTATGTATATAACGTAACATTGCACTATGATATAACAAAATGTATCAGATATCATCGTACTTCTACTATGTAGCTCTAGCAGCGACAGGCAGATAATGTGCTCACATGGAGAACGTTCAGCGACGTACAGCTTAGAAAAAGCGTAGCTAAAGCCTAGGTTGATAGAGAGATCGATGAAATTGGCCTAGGTGAAGATGTAACGCGCTATGATCTAATGCTTGGAAAATCAATGCGTGGCGATACAAAGCGTAGCCATACAACGCACAAGAACACGTGAAAATAAACCCGTGGCGATACAACGCTCGGAAAATATAATGTTCAGCGATCTAATGCTTGGCCATACAACGAGTGACGATACACCACAAAGTCACGATCGATCGTAAATACAATACTGTTAACAAAACGTGATTTCTACCGACAACGATTAATCGTCCAACGTAACTATCAGTGTACAATTAATCAATCCGATAACGCATGACAATAGAAACACTACACAGGATTCTAGAGACATCAAGGACATCTGAAGATTCCTGGCAACTGGACAAACCCAGTGCTTACACGCTATTATCCACAAGTGTCCGTGAACGTACGTCCCTTACACATTTGCCAGTCGCTGTCGTATATTATACAATTTGTGCTACCTCTACGTCGTCGAGTACAGCATCGTTGACCGATATACCATAGTACAATGCAACAACATGTTCATACAAATCGCAACCGCGTTAGCGCACGCTGATTATCAACAACGATCGGAACACCGAATCCAGCCTCCACTGACCCGTGCACCATTACGTGGTCCTTTACCTTTCCTTCTTGTGCTTCTTCCCCTTTTTCTTCTTGATCGTGCTACCGGATCGTTTTCTCTTCTTCTTCTCCGGGGAGGTGGTCGGGTTCGGCACTGGGCTTGGCGTTCGCACCAGTTCGTACACTTTGCTAGCGGCAGCCCTCGCCTCCGCCTCGCGCGCGTGCCTCTCCGGATCTAGGCTACTTCCCTCCACGAAGAATTCCGATATACCGAACGCCTCTCGTAGCTTCGCATTTTTTTCTTGTTGCGCCTCGGCAATCTGGTGTGTCTCTCGAACGCTGAAAACAGATGTACCACGTTAAAGTCGAACGTGTAAAATATAAAGCAACCGGGAAGAGTCACTCGCGCCGCGGTGTTAGGTGGAGACACGCGATCAGAACGACCCCGATACGTGAACTCGAGGCTGAAAGTACACACTCCGAATCGGGGTAATAAGTCACACGATGACCCCACGCACAGATCTAGAAACACGTGATCCGCTGGACACATCGAGAAGCGTAAAAATAAACACACCGGGTGGAGGTCGACATCACATCACATATTTTACGATATCACCTGGAGAGAAGAGGAGGAGAGAGGAGTAGGATTCGTACCGGGTCGAGATTTTCACCGTCATCGTCGCGCGCGGAGTTATCGGGTTTCGCGACGATCCATAGAGGTGGCGAAGGGGTTGCTGTTGCTACTGGCGTTGCCGGACGTCGTGGCCCTCGGAACAGTCGATGAAAATGTCCGGAGAATGCGGCAAGGTAGTGACATAACAGCGGAGAGAGACTGTTATACGAAGAGAAATCGAGGCGACCCCTCTTCTACCCCGCGAGTGAAAAGCAGCGAGCGAGGCCGGGGTCGGTCGAGCCACCCCTACGCCAACGCTCGAGCTGCGGATCAATACAATCCAGCTGTTCTCTTTTCTGCTATCCCTTTCGCGCCACACGCTCGAATTCAGCAGCCAACCACTCGCCTACAGTCACCACCATCACCACCCTCGAATGGGGTTGACCGGGAAAATCATTTTTTCTTTACCCCCCTGTTTTTGATTGCCCCACGGCACACGCTTTGAACCTTGGGATAAATTTAACGGAACTCCCTTCTGGGTGATAATTTTATCTTGGAAATTTTAAGACTTTGTGTATACTCGATCGTGTGGAGGGATATATCGAGAATTTAAGATGCGAATAACTTGAGAATGATATTAGCGGGTTTTCTAAGTTTTAGTTTACGATTTTGAGGGTTTTTGTAACACGAATTTTGATGATCTAAATTCTTGGTCTGGGTCATCGGGTTTTAATTAAGTTTTCAATGTTCAAGGCTCCAGATTTAGAAAGTTTCATTTTCCCGAAGTTTAAATGTACTAAATCGTCGAGTCCTGAATTCTTTAATCCCTAAATTCGCGAGTTCCTGAATTTCAAAAATTCTTAATTCCCAATTCGTAAGTTGTAAAATTTGACGTCACCAATTTTTCAAATCCTTAAATCTTAAATTCCAAATTCTCGAATTTCAACAATTCCCAATTTCATAAATTTCGAACTTTTCAAATCTCCGAGTCACCAATTCCCAAATTCTCAGTTTCATAAATTTCAGATATTGAAAATCTCCGATTAACCAATTCCCAAATTCTCAATTTCATAAATTTCGGATATTAAAAATCTCCGATTCCCCAATTCTCAAATCCTCAAACTTCAGAAACTCTCAACTTCATAAATTTCGAACATTTCAAATCTCCAACTCCCCACTTCCCAAATCCTCAAACTCGAAAAATTCCCAATTTCATAAATTTCGAATATTTCAAATCTCCGATTCCCCGGTTCCCGAATTCCTAAATGCCGAGTCCCAAATTCCTGAAATTTAATCCTCGAAAACAAATGCCACTGTGAATAGCGTGAAGTGCAACGATTGCGGAAATCCAAAGATACCTAATTTGAATGTTCACAGTATGTCATACGGTAACAGTTGTTTACACGGAAATGTTTCCCTTTCGTAAAGGATTGGGGAGTCAATAGTGACTCATCCCCGAGGTGAATGCGGAGAGGAAAGCTGTTTGCCTTTTTAATCCCTTTTCACCCTCCGTTTCTTTTTTTATCCTTCCACTATTAATGCTAGACTTGCTGACACTTCTGAGCTAACTCTCAACCGAATGTGTGTACGTTTACATTAAACGTTTAAAGACGAACCTCTGTAATTAACGGTCAATTCGAAGGACGTATATATACGTCAATATTAAAGAGATATTTCCCTAGTTTGTATCGACGTGAACGTCTACGTTGTAGAACCAGCAAAGCCTATCTGCGGTCAGAGAAACCTAATTTCTCGTATTACTACTTTTAACAAAAATATTAACTTTACTTTCCATTCGCTCGAAATAAACTCTCAATATTACGTATTCAAATATTTTAATATCAGTATAGATTAAATTATTGTATTTTTATGTATAAATAAGTATAAAACAAGAAACTATAGATTTAACTCTTTCACAGTTAATTAAAAATTAAATTTGGTACTTAAAAACGTTCTAGGGAATAGTTACATTCTACATCATTCGATAGTAATATTTACTTTCGGAGAAGTTACTGTTTTATCTCTCGTGATTGAAAGAGAAAAATGATGATACTTGGATGTGTATTAATCTTCAGATAAGAAGATGGCTAATGGGGTAACACAGAATAGAAACGGTACTTCACACGTGTTAATTCCACATTCGATGCTTTCGAAATGGTGCATATTTAAATTTGGAAATTCAAGAATTTGATGATTCGAGAATTGAAAAATTTGGCAATCTGCATATTTGATATCAAATATTAACGATCGTACTGAAATATTATCATCACTGTGTTGTCAATAAAATACAAATACGTATACATATAGCACACAAATTTTTGTACACATATAGTACACTAATTTTTGTATACATATAGTACACAAATTTCTATATACACATATAGTATAAAAATTTGCATATTATAGTCCATACAGTGTACATATAATCAATTTGTATACTATAGTCAATACAGTGAAAATATAATATACAAATGTACATATAGCACATGAATCTCCGTCTTAATATCCATTGTCAATGTTAACACTAGAACCACCAACCAGTCAAAATGACTGGTTTCGGGTTTGGCATTTTTTACTACAAAATTTTATTGCCGTCCTTTTGTCAAAATGTCTGTCGTGTTTTATTGAGCTAATGAATGGTTGTATATGTTAGGTGATGCTGCAATATTTATTTATTTATTTTCCTACTTTATTTTCAGTTTTGAAGTAAGCATGAATTTACCGCCGGTACTTCTAGTGTTAAATACAAACAACATACACCGACCACAAGAGCCCTGAAATGCTAATAATATCAATTGTTCAAGGTGATCACCAGATCGCCACGCGTATCAACCCCCATAGCCAGCAACTGAACAAAAGCCTACCTTACATAATCAATGAAAGCCGCGTTCCTTCCGCCAATCAACATTCGATCACACCGATACCGGTTCGGCGGTCAAAGTGTTAAAAATAAACAAAGCATGAAAATGTTCAAAAATAAATTCACCTGACGACGGAGCGTACGTTGCTTCGCCGTCCGGCGAGCAGATGCAGTTGTATGCGTTGACAACAGCAACAATGCTGTCGCATTTGCAGCTGCGCCCGTTTCTTTCCGTTCGCCGCTTGTAATTTCCGTTTCCTCGATCGTTTAGCGACCTTCTGTCTGTCCAGGAAGAAGTTGCCACGCCATAGCGTCTCGAAGAAGGCCCGTCCATCGGCTGGACCGCGTCCACGTGCCGGTTTCAACGGAGTCACCGCCACGGACATAGTCATTCCTCGACCATAAACAGCCAACTGAACACGCCTCTCGTCCCTCTGATCCGCTTAAACTAATAATCGTGTCCGGATTCTCTTAAACGTGGTTTCCCCGCGAACTTTATTCTCCGCTTGCGACGCTGTTTGATCCCTTCATTACGGTACACCTGGACTTAACTTTCGCCTCGTTTTTACTCGAGCTTCGCGTTTGCTTCACGCGTGTTTCGATTCGTAATTAGAAACGACGTGTCTATCGCTTTAACGAAGATCCGTGGTTTCCGGTGTCGTCGAATCGTTTCATTTCGTTCGACATCCAATTGGCCAGACCGCTGCAGCCCCACGGACGGCGAATAATTAACGGCCGAGTAATTAGATGAGCATTAAGGGCGATCGGCCGCTAATTTACGCTAAGGAGCTCTGCCGGTCGGGCCACGCTGTGCAAGTACTTCCGATGCAGCTTAATCCCCTTTTCGAGGGAGACTTTGATAGTTTAGGAGGGCGGAAAGGGGATGGGAGAGTAGGGTTGGGGGCGCAGGTAATGGCTTCCTCCCACGATTACAGCAGCACCGCTGCTTCTCTATTCAAAAGCCTCTCTCTGCAAGAACAATCATCCGGCGACAATGACGGGAAACGTCGGTTTTCGTCTCTCGCGTTGGATTCTTTATTTCCTCCCTCTGCGTTGAATAGAGTTTTTTATTTTTTCTTTCTTTCTTCTCGCAGTGTCGTTTGATCGATTGCTTCTCCCCGGAGTAATCAACGGCGAAACGCGCTTCTCCCTAAATCATCCCTTCTTACTTCATTTCCACTCGGGATTGCACCATCAACCACCGGCGGACCATTCTTGTACGATTTTTTCTTTTTGTGTGCTCTTCGCGCGTTTGTACAGTTAATGTTTAAAGGATGTATCGCGAATATCTTGCGACGGACTCGTGTAAGAAATATAAAGAGTATACCGTGGATGTATTTTAGCTTAGACTAAGGAAGACTTCGGATCAGGCACGCTGTACAGGTGAGACGAGCTTTTCCTTAAAATCGTTGATTCGATCGATCATCGAATTGGAGACACTTGGATTATACGGGACGAAATTCGTGAATTTCCTTGATCCTTCTCGGACACGTGGGGGTATCCTCTTCCACCCCAGCATAAAAATTCTTCGATCAAAAAATTAGCGAACCTGGCTGGATCGTGCATCGAGCACGTAACAATAACTCTGTTTCTCGAGTCGGATCTTACGTACCTTAGGATAGAGTTACACTTAAACGCGACGACTTAACACTTACGACTACCGATATCGATACGGACTATACTCTAATGGAAGACTTTTGTGATTTTCGTGGCTAATAGTATCACGGGATCGTTACATGTTCCCTTTAGCGAATTTCCTTTGTCCTCTCGCCGACGATTCGTGTACACCCGTCGAGAATCGACGACGCGCAGCGTCGCAACGCCGGTCCATCCTCGCACTGAGGCGGAAAAGTCGAGTGAGATGCTGGAACAGGCTCTCCCTCCCCTCGTCACGACACGATATCGCTGTTTCTCTTCTCTTTCCGTGTGCTCCGCACCCTCTCCCTTTTCGTGGGTGGCGCCGGCGCTATGGGGTACGTCGATATCGCCGGTGTAATACCCCCGAAAGCCGGCTCGAGGGGAACGCGAGCGTCTCCACCCTCCAATAATATTGGGTTTAGAGGGAACCTGAGCCCCGATGAGAGGGTGCAAGTGCTCGAAGATTGCATTTACACGGCCTTCCAGTAGAGTAACCATCGAGTCCTTGCCCCGAGGGTTCTCCCCGATCACGATCTTCAGATTTTCAAGCGGTCTTAGACGGGCGCAACGTTTACACGAGAGATCCTGGACGTCTCCAAACTTTCGATTGAACTCGTATATGAAGCGACAGGGGCTAGAGTAAATTACGAGCTCGAGTTTTGGCTACGTTTCTGGCCCGACACGAGATCTTTTACATGTGTATATGCTTGTACGATCAGCGAGATTTTTAACAGGGAAACGCGAACGGGTTATAGGTGGCTGCTTTTTGTATATTGCGTGACACCAGTATTTTGTACAATATAATTTGTTTCGAACGTGATTTCTTCGTGAAGAATGATAGGGTAGATAATGAGAAAATTGTACTTACTTTACACGGCCAAATTCATCCCTGGATATTGCTGGTTTTGTATCAGTTCCCATTAACATGGATCTGTATGATTCTACTTTTTTTGTTACCTCCTCGGCTGTGAACCTATAAGGCAGAATCCAAGTATTTATATAATGCAGCAAACAGGTTACTATTAATTGTGTTATTTATATGTTTATGGACAGTAGACTGGCAAAGAAATATGTAGCAAGGAAATGCACTGAAGCCAAAGGTGAGCTAAATCCAATAGAAGTTTAAAATCTAATTTAGTATCGGGTTCAAGGAGTGAATAAAGCTCACACGTTTATTACATATGTATCACTCGGACCTCTATTTAAAAGAACATTGTTAATTTTTTTTTCTTTGAAATTCGTTGTTGTATTATTGATGTGTTAACATTAATTATGAAATTTGTATTGTATCAAGATACGTACCCTTGTTCCTCTAAAATATCTGCTAATTCTGCACATTTTACTTCAACTTTTCTTTTCCTAACGTGATCAAGAATTTCTTTGTTGGGCTGTTTATTGAGCTGGTCTAATTTTCCTTCGTCAGTTTTATATGTAACTTTATCCTTTGTTTTACGTATGATTGCCCAATTTCTTTGGACATGCCCATTTGTTCCAGAACCACGCGGTGTTTGTAATCCGATACCATTGTACATTTTGTATTATGACTGTAATATAAAATAAAAACACCTCTTGTTATTATTATTACCTTAAGTGAACATATAAATTATTACATAAATAATAATTTACGAAAGTTTTGTAATATATAAAATAAATACTTGTTACATTGGTTTTATTTTGCACATGTAATAAAGTTATAATATCGACTATTCAATTAGCAATATAAGTAAAAATCTGCAAAATTACAAATGTTTATGCAACTAACATGAAAATGATATTTAACAGTATTTCAATTACAATGTGCTAATTAACTATATTTATTCACATATGTTATGTTACAATGTGAACTCTATATGAACTTAAGTCTATAAGGGGAACAAAATTTTAAAATAAAAATATGTTATTTGTATCTTTTTTATATTTATACAAGGATGTACTCTAAAACAATGTTTCTATACATAATTAGCAATTAATAAGTATCTTAACAATGAATGACAGTAAGTGAACAATAAGTGTTATAGTGGTTACATTTAAAAACCTAAATAAAGATTTCTATCACTGTGATTATAAAGTAAACCATAGTAATTTACTCGAGCAATTAACTCTAAATCTTAATTGAATTGTAACGAATTGATTGACAATGTAATATGATAGAATTAATAATTGGAAGGGAACGGGATGGTAGGTTAGAATATAATACACCCAAATCAATTATCGATCCGGCGAATGCTGCGCAAATTTCACGAGTATATGTTTTACATTATTGCAGAATATTACCTTAGCATTAGTAACACCACCGACGATCTTGTTGTGCCATCCACATAAATGTCGATTTCACGAATTATTACCGAATGAAATCGATGACTGAAAAAAACAACGAGCACCACAATTTCTATGGCGTTACCGTTTCACGCGGCAGCCTCGCAACTTACTGTACGGTGGCGCCATTGTTTCCATGAGCGTATTATTCGTTCAACAAGAGATCATAGTCATTATTCGACGAGTTTAGGTTTGTTTCGCGCATATCAACTGCGATTGGTTAGAGTATGCATCGCAACTAACAGTAACAGACATGCGCTCTTATGCAGTTGTTGATACTGACCATGTATACTCGGTGATTCAAATTATCATGGCAATAAACTTCGTAAGTTTCGAAGTTTCAAATTGGCAAATTTCAAGATTTCTAAGTTCGTAAATTCTCCATTGCCCAGATTCCTAAATTTTCCGGTTTAGTTATACGTGATGTATGTTTCTTACCGCAGTTCATGCATTCGGTCCACTGTGTATATGACCGGCGAACTAAAAAAACATACGTACCAATGCCGCATTAAGTGGTGGGGAGCCTACTGAAGTTAGCCTAAGTTAGCCACGCTGCGCGAATTGAACATGATCTCCATTGAATAATTAATAAAACTAAGAAAGATACGTTACATGCTTTATAATTAAATTCATAAGAAATGTTTTCGCAATTTTATCGAATATATGAATTATGTTTATTTCGAAAGTTTATATATTAAACTGACCTCTTTTATTTATCACGTTATTAGGTTAATAGTTCATAATAAGCATTGCATCAATTTATGTAACGCGCAGTACGCAGAAGCCATGCACTTTCGAATACGAGCGCGAAATTGAGCAAAAACAAACTGAAGAAGATACACGTGATATAACACGATGAATTTATGTATAAAATTGTAATGTTTATAGACATTCTACTTGTAAAATAATTCTTGAAATACAGTAAATCCGTTTCTGTATATTTCTCTGCATAAATATTTGGTTATGAGAGATTTTATCAAATACCGTGTGTTTATAACCTCTATCAAAATTATACTTTAACACGCAACCGAAATTCGTTATTCCTAAAAAGAAATGGAAGTTAGCATAGGAGATGTTGTAATGCCAGGCGATACTGTGAAGGATATAATAACTATTAACAAAAAGGAAACAATTATTTTAGGACCAGGTCTGCGTCGCGAAGCTGATACAGTATTTGCATATAAAGCAGGTATACTGAAGAAAGCGGATCCAGCTGTATATTATGTAGATACCTATCAAAAACGGTAATTAAATGTCATTTAGAAATTGTTTGGTAATAATATTTCAAATAATTGATCATGTAAAATATAATTTGCAGTTATATACCAAACCGTGGAGAAAATGTAGTTGGTATAGTAACGCAAAAAGGTGGTGATATATTTAAAGTAGATATAGGAGCCAGTGATCAAGCATCTCTGTCATACCTTGCATTTGAAGGAGCTACTAAAAAGAATCGTCCTGATATTCAAGTTGGAGACCTTGTATATGCAAAACTTTTAGTTGCTAGTAAAGACATGGAGTCAGAACTTGTCTGTGTAGATTCTCATGGCAAAGAAAAGAACCTAGGTGTTTTAAGTAACGATGGCATGCTCTTTACATGTTCCTTAAGCCTTATTCGGAAGATATTGAATCAGAAATCTCCATTGTTTAAGACACTTGCGCATAGTCAAGCATTTGAAGTAGCAGCTGGTATGAATGGGAGGGTTTGGGTGAAAGCAAGGACTATTCAAGAAACAATAGCAGTGGCAAATGCTATTTTAGCTGCAGAATATGCTACACCTAACGGTATAAAAAAGCTGTGTGCTGACATTGAGAAAACACTTCTTTTAACGCAATCAAATGAATCTGATTAGTCACAATAAAAAACAGACATTTCTTATGAATGATTATTTATTGTATCAATATGTTTAATGAATTTTATAAATAAATCTGTATGACTTTTTACGTGAAATATGATGATTATTGTGACAACCATTGTGACAACCATTGTGATAAAAATGTAGAGTTAGAATTACACGTAGTACATACATTATTAAGTATGCCGGTCATGTATACTGCTATATTAATACAATTAAAATATGAGTAATACTACAGTTAATGAATAATGTAAAAAAATGTACTTAAACTGTTCTACTAATATGCTCCTGATTGCAATTTTATAATGAACATTTATATAATATAAAATGTATTTTTACGAGGTTGATATTACAGAATATATTTCTTTTAATGAAGTTTCAGAGCATTATTTAAATCCTACAAAAAAAATGAACAAGGTATACTAGTTACTACAATGTATTATTAATGATTGTAATCAGTATTTAAGTGTTAGAAGAGAGATGAATAAATCGATCTGCTATACTTTGTCTGATATGTAACTAATATTTGTTCTTTTTTTTTTAACTGTAGTATGAAAGCTAAATTCTAACTAATGATAGTATCAGATATTCAAGCACAACCTTGACTTTCTTTATTTTTTTCCACAAAAATACTTAAACAACTTTTAAATCAAGCACATTACATTGTTATAGTTCTTTTTTAATACAGGATTTGTACGTGATGGAATGTGCACTGTTCATAGTTTATAAAATAAACTGTGAACATGTTAGTATTAGGAAAACATTTTTCTAAATATTACAACCATGTGTAAGAGCAATGGAATGAGTTCATACACTAGTTTAAAATTAAGGTAACACTGAGTTTAAGATAGCGCTCAACACTATATGGACATGGAGTATTATCAGATTTTAAATAATAATAATAATAATAATGTGATAAATATATATATATATATAAATATATGACATAAATAAAGTAAATTAATCAAGCATGCACATGTAATAATTTATACAAAATAGAGAAATGAAACAATAATGCTTACAGTATATACAAATGTTGCTTCCTATGTATGTTTTTGTTTTTTCATTTTTATAAAACAAATAATTTACGTAAAGAAATCACCAAAAACACTTTGGTATCTATATGTATGTAACAGAACATAGTATAACTTAATACAAACTAATATAAAATTTAATACTTATTCTCTATAACATTATTTTTGGAATTACCATTATAAATCTCCGTTACCATTACTTAATGTAAGGTTGTTAAACTAACGTTATTAATCTAATAGGTAATGACATGACAGATGTGTAGTTTTTACAAAAAGTAAAGAAATATTTAGTATTTACAATTGTTTTCGTTTGTAAATACAGATGTTATACATAAAGTCTCAGATGAGTAATTGAAAGAAGGCTTTTTTATAAAAAGCACAGCTAACTTGAAGCTTTTTGTAAAAACCACATTAAATTTCCGTTTATTCTGGTATGTCATCAGCAAGCAATATGTATGTTAGGGACGATTCATGGTGCCACCAGCAACCATTACACTATTCTATGGTATTGTGCTTTACTTAATATATGTTTCACATGTGCCATGTGAAGTAAATATATCAATGAAATACATCTGACTACAGAGGTATAATGATAAATCCTATGCACATATTGTGCTTAATAGCATTTGTTATTTGAAAAAGCATGTTAATAACTCTGACGCAAAACTACCTGGAAATTTAATTGTTTATTAATTTTTGCCAAATTTGTATAATCTGAAATGAAAAGAAAATATTTGCCATAATCATTAAAGTTTGTACTATTGTAATCTACCTCATAAAAATATATCTATTTAACGCTGTCATAGGATCTGATTAATTATTTTTTATATAAAGGTAAAAAATATTTATATAGAATTAAATTTAGCAACATATTTTTGATTTTACTATGAACGTTATAATTAATTTAATGTACCTAAGTAAAAAAACATATCATTCATGATAAAAATGTGATTATATCCTCGAAAGGAGAATCATAATTATTATCTTACAGTTTACTCTTGGTTTTAATGATATTACTTTATTGATTGTATTCCTAATATGATGAAAGTGATTTCATGAACATCCTATATTGCATAGGTAGATATGCTGATCTTCTATAATATGCAATGGCAGAATTCTAAACTCAGGGGACTAAGCTTTAATGGTAGCTCTCATAGCAGCCAGCAGTTATAAGAATAATTTCTCGTTTTATATTCCAAGTACCATTTATACTTTTTTTTATCAGGTTTCACGATACTAATGCCACTAAATGTAAAACCTATGCCTTCACCAGATAGCTTTGATAGAGACAGTTAAACATTTAAGTTACAGTACATCTATTGTTATGTTAGTCAGCAGAAACAACTGATCGTATCGTAATCTGAATGTGCATGAAACATGAAGGGTCGTGTTCCGAATTAGTGAATATATTATTGCTGAATTTTTTTAATTAAACACCCTTTCTTCTGCGTAGAAAACGAATACCATTATTTTATGTATACGTATTATCGGTATTTAAAAATATTATATTAATTAAAATTTCTCAAAATGATGGTTGTTTTATACAGTGTCCCGATGAAAGAATATATAACACGACTCTTCAGCAAAAAGGAAGGAACATGATATTCTACAAGAAATACTCTTAATGGGCGAATCTACTAGATCACTCTTGAAGCTCGATATCATAGCACAAAATTATCTATATGAATATGTAGATAAATATTCATCACTGCATTTCAGCATTATTATTATTTATATAAAAAATTGTCTTTGCTTATAGCTAAAATATTACGATGCCTCGGCTATATAAATATATATATATATTTATATCGTTATCATTATTGTTATTATCGTATTATTTTTTTTCATTAGCGCGTATATATACCATTCACAACACAGAGTGCATAGTACGAAGCCGAACTGAGTCTGTTCATCCCTGTAATATTATGCTAAAGGGAGGAACAGATCATAAAGCTTCAATGTAACAACGCACAACCAATATTTATACAACCTGCGTGCACCAAATTGCTTTTTGTCAGTTTCTTATATTGACAAAAGCAAGATATTAACTTATACAATTGTTTTAAGTAGAGTCATTAAGGTATTATGTTTCTCACAATATGAACTTTACTAATAACAGATGAAAGACTAATTACGAGAATCAATTTCCACAACCAGTTCTATTCGCCACTTGGAGAGCCTTACTCGAACTTAATTTAAATGAAAAGAACAACAACAATCACAAACCATATCTCTCAATTTTTCCTGAGAACTTTAGATAAAGAATTAAGAAAAGCCTCAATGCTAAGCACTCGCTACTACGTATGTTTACAATAAGATGTTTTGCATAATGACGTGTTCTGATATGATACTACTTGTAAATTGTGGAAAATAACTATGTGTTTGTACAGGAAGAACTTTTATCAAAATCATCAACCTTCCTTGATTGACTAAATTGAATTTTTTATGCAATTTGAATAAGTCGACAATATTTGTATCATAGAAAATGAATATCTGGAAAAAGATCTGTTTCAACAATCGATTATCAAACTTGATTCTATCAAAGGTGATATCCAAAATATTTTAACTTATGCTACTTTATCCTATAATTACTGCTAACCTGAATGGAATGAATTGAACTGAAACGCGTGATGCTCAGGAATAATTCTTATTCGCTGAATATCACGAAGATTATCGATGAATTTCTGTACTTTTCTAAAAAGTTCAGATACTGAAACTTATTATTCGAAAAATTGTGCTATTTTGCGCTTTTTAAAATCTTGTTTTTTGATAAAATTTGATTTTATAGTTTTTTATAACTCTGTAGCGATAAATATTGCATTTGTTATTAAGGTAGTGCAAAAGCATGTCGAAGCCTTACATATTATCTTGAATGATCGCATGCAAAGTTAAAAGTATGAAGAATATAATATTACTATAAATAATGCTAACATAGTAGAATTACTTTTCAATTAGAGTACCATAATTTTTACACTGTACACTCTCTGATTCACAGGATTTTTTCCAGAAAGAGTATATGGTGCATTGTTCAGAATTCTTAAATTCTTTGGAAGAAAAAATTGTCAACATATTCTCTAAAAACAAAAACAATGAATTCTTATAACAATAAATAAAAAAATAAAAAAAATAGATCTTTATAAAAACACAAAAAAAGGAACTTTCTTACCAACGACTTCTGCACACCTTAAAACGGCAGTAAGCAAGCCTTTATCATACCTCATCTTTGACAAAATTTGTTTATTCCGATTACGTGTAGTTTGTAATAATCTTACTTTCTGCATGATATTGTCCCTTAAAATTTCGCTTGTGTCCGGCAATAACGATTAAAAATAATTGTAAAAACATGTCATGTTCATGCAGAATGTAAGATCAAAATATGCCACTTATATTAACGCCATACGAACTTTAATTTTTCAGTAATTTCGTTTTTTGTTCTTAGAATTACAGTCTTACTAAGAATATTTGTTTGGCTTACAGGAGTTCTTGACTTTAAGCTCGATTAATGAGCAATAACATCGGATTTTAGTGTTGGAACTTCCTTGTAAACATCTTCAAAAATGTTTTCTACTCCGTTTCACAAAACCTAGCAGAGTCTTACATATGCTTTGAACACTTTACATTGTATTGTAAGTGAAAAGTTGACTTCCTTAGAATACCAGAATGTATGATGCATTTCTCAATTTTCTGACTATAAATAAAACAAATTCTCAGTTTCTGCGATGATTATCATCCTCTCACCGCTTACCCGATTCTATATTCTGCGCGATATTGGGTGGATTCGAGGCCTCTTGTAATTCCAGTTACTTACGTTTAAGGTGACACATAAATTGTGCTCAAGCCACTTGTTAATAAAAAATTAGCCACAGAAATCTAAGTATTTAATCGCTAAAGTCGCATAGGTTGCACAACGCTGTTATTGTTCAAACGTGTGGTAGTTTGGTTGTTGAAATTTTCATCTTGCGGAATATGTTCTGTTCTTTCGTCAAAAAATCCTGGATTCAGAATGATATTGGGTACAAGTTCAATCACCTCCTGCTCCTCCAGCTGCGCTGCAATTCGGGAACGGAGATTAATTTTCATTGGTCTGGGCCACGAGTTATATTAGCTTCTACCCTCTCCCTTTACAAATATTTTGCTAGGCCACGAATGCTCATAAATTTTTTATGTTAAACATATTAAGGATGAACCATCACAAATTATATTTAAAGTTTACTGCGGCATGTAAGAAGTACGGCTAATAAAATATGTCAGAAAATATTTTTTTCAGGTAAATACATTGTTTACCCAGCAAATATGTATGTGCTATCTTTGACTATATTTTTATAATCAAAGATATACTAATAGCACATAATGTTATCTAGGCCATAATGCTCTATCACTATTATAATACTCTCTATTCATGACACTAATCATTCTGCATAACAAATTTGATATAAACCACCAGAACTTATTAGTTCTAAACATAACATATTTGATAAAATTGGAACAAAGTAAAGTAAAATGATTCTTGTAAATGGAAACAGTGAGTTTGGTGGTTAATAAAATTCATTCAAAGTTTTAGGTTTCATTCCTATGGGGAGTATTAAAGGTACTACTGACAGGCAAACTGTACAGAAAAAGTAAAAATATGTTACATATTATTTTAGTGCCTTATGATGTAAAGTGTTTAAGTGCGAAAGTTATAAAAGTGTTATTACGTTAAAATTGTATTGTAAGAAGACTCATTAAATGCTATGTAATTTTTAAAGTTAAATGCTAAAAAATGATTAAATACTAGTAAATTTGCAGAGCGCTTGCAGTAGGGAAATATTAGTGAAAGATATCTGGCACTGTATTAGAATAGCACTAAATTGATTGAGAGGAGAATAGCTGATGTAAAGAAAGCTAGAGATCAGGGCCATAGATAAGTTAAGTGGTTAGTGATGCTATCGTTTCTGCTGCAGATCTTGTTCTCTAGATAATAACAGATTTATATTTCACTTTTAAGTATTCTATAGTATGCTCTACTTTAGATTATTTGCAAAGAAGAAAGTGAATTTCATCAGCAGAAATAAATAGCATGAAAGAGAAAGAGTAGAAGCAAAAGCCTTTAGATAAAGTTACCAGGAAATGCTTACAGGGTACTTTGCACTCACGATAGAGGAGGTAACAAGTACCTATACCAAGAATCATAAGTGTACCCATAACTATGCCTACTGCTGCCACCCAGACACGAGTATCAAAGTTTTCTACACCTGCTAAGAGATGTCTTGCAAGTTCTGAAAGAATTGTCCATCGCAATTAATAAGCTACACTGTATTTTAATATGAATATTGATTTCTTTGCATGCAGATTCATGTCTTACAAAATAACGAAGTTGACATTATATACCTAGTTCTTCAATACTGTGATGAGTATGACCTTCAACTTCAACAATGTCTCCTCTTCCTAGCTGATTTGTTGCCCACACTCGGAAAGAATAAGTCGTGTTTGGCACCAAGTGATATACATCAATTTGCCTCTATAAAAGTCATTAACACAATAACTTTTGTTGATAGACTGCCGATGTTCATGTTCTTAAGGTATATCGAAATTTCAAAGTATTTGGAAATTATATAATTTGTGGAAAGAATGCATAAACATTCATAGTCTACTGATCAATAACACAACATTAATTTCATACAATAAAAATTATTTACAGAATTTGGTGGAATGTGCGTTGGAACAATAGGCTTCCAGTCTTCAGGTTCTTCACCTACACTCGGTTTAAGACGATATTCGGCAGTGAAATCTATGATAGGATAACCACCTGTGTCAGCTACTTCCCAAAGAATATTTGCCAATATCGTAGACGGTTTCACCCATACATTGTGTAAAGCTGGAGGAGGAGCTGAAAATAAATTATAATTGATGCTAACATATTAGCTACCATCAATGTAGTTGTATATTATTTCAATCTTTTAGTTATAAATTTCTAACTGCTAATGTGCAATCACTACACAAATATAATCAAATTATTACTTACTTCTAACTTGTACATTGATTCTAGTTTTGACAGCATCATGATCATCATCTAAAGTGCACGAATAGTTTCCAGCATCATGTGCACTAACATTAAGAAGTTCCAAAGCTCCATTAGGCTCAACTTTTAGACGCTCAATTTGTCCATCTTCGCGTCCCTCCCTTATCCACATCACGCCTACAGACTCTCCTGACTGTGGTAATGCATCTTCTTCTGCACATGCCAAAGTCAAGTTTTGTCCAATGTCTACAGCCACAGAGCGTACTGGCACTAAAGTTACTGCTTCGTGCCATGCTAAACATAAAAAATAATGGAATTTTATTAGAAATAGTTTTTTACATAGTGTATCATTTATTATTTATAGGTATAAAATTATTTTTTAAATATGTTAAAATCTTTTAGATTTTTATATATGTATAGTAAAAAATACTTTATTAAAATGAGTCTGAACCTCAGGTCTGATGACCAAGTGATCACATCTTTTCATTGAGTCAGTCTCAAGCTATGATCAAATTATAAGTCAATGTTTAAGCTTACTTGCTTAAACAGTAAGATAATAAAATAAGAATAGTAGGCATATAGATACGAATTATTGTAATTTCTGATCTTAAAATCTTACTCACATGCAAAATCCACACATGACAAAGATACACCATTTTTGTTATTATCCATAAAAACAAATATAATTTTATGCATAAACAAAAATATATTTTTAACAAGTTTGTTTAACAATTTTTCAAGTACCTTATGTAAATTCACAAATCCAATAAAAAATTTCGAACTGTTGCATTTTCCTCTCATTGATATCGATGAAGTTCGCGAAAACGAAACAGAAAATGGCACAAGAAACGTAATGAAACGGTCGAGAAATCAAAATACTCGTTAAAATTTACATAACACGACCCTGAATCGTAACGATCGTGTACTTAGCTGGATTTATACGGTTCACGTATACAATCGCAAGAAAGAGAGTGAACGTATAATATCACATTGATCCGCAGGTGCACTTACAGCCAAGTGAATTTACATTCTTACCTGCCAGAAAAAGTATCAGTGTGATGATTCTACGACCAACCATTCTCCCATATTAGACGATCTTGCGTGGATGCATACGGAAACGTGTTAAGGATTTTTTTTCGGCCGCATCTCTCGATCGATTTTCGACTTTTGAATAACGTTCAGTACGCGGGAGCTGTCAAACTCATCACGCTTCGCGGAACACCGCCCGTCCGGCGCTCTTTGGATTTTATTGAGTTGCCGTTGGCGCGCTCTGCAGGCAACACTGCAAACTTGATCACACAACAGGGCTGCAACTGCACCAAAACTGAAAGTAACAGCTGTCGTCTCTGGAAAAGATCGTCATCGTACAAATTAAATGTATCGATACCAGCCGCACGCAGATAAAGTCGAGCGTGATTTTTAATCGATGATTCGCTTTACAGGATGCATAGTTCGATTTAAAGCGGTGATTGTTTTCGAGGTACTCGATGGGTCTAGAAATGGCTAGTTACCTCGTTAAATTGGATCACTGCACGCGGGAACAAGTGCATCGATACTCGTATCAGAACTGGTTGAATCTGCTTTACTGATTGAGGAAGAGCTGCTCCATATTTCCCTCTATCTTTGTCAGGATTAACCAGACAAAAACGATAGACACCTCGCAATGGGATAATCGCGGTAGTTGCGTATGATTGCTCGCGTTCGTATGCGTGCGTACGTGACACACCATTGTACAAGTGAACCATGGATACATAGAAGAGGAGTGGTTGAAATCTGTGGCTGAATTGGTATGTATGTGCATGCATGCCACACACGACACAACGTAAGTGTGATCGATCAGTTCTTCAAAGAATTTAACTGTCGGATCTATTGCCAACTACGTATTTCCGTTTGTACGAAAATATAGATCGTCAGCAGTGTTGAATTAAACATTAAGTAAAATAGGCACGTGCTTAAAGTATGAAGGGAAGAGGGACATCACGCAAATGTTCCATTGCCGGATTAATCATAGATTACATTTCTCGAAATTCCACTGTTTCAAAGGACCAAATTTTAAAAAGTTCAAAATCCCATGTTCTATTTCAATATTGTTCTGCACGAACTTGAAAAGACGAGGTTTTCATATCTCATTTATTTAAATCAAAATAAAACGTTTCTATGAAACAAATCGTCTATATTGTTATCTTATTTGATTTCGTCGATAAATTTGTACATACATTTCGTTTGAAGCTACGCGCAGTTTAATGAAACGTAAAATCCAAATTCTGTATATGTATAAGATTAATAAACAGGCACAAATTGAAATTGATGACGGTGGTCTTTCATCTAACGAATTTATCCGGGCCTAGTGTTTACGCTCGTTATATCTTATCAACTATAAGGGGTTAGAGAGAACCGCTTCGTCGGTGTTTTTCACCTTTGTCTATAGGACGTAATTAATGACGTTAAAGATAAAATCGATCGAAATTTCATGCATTTTTAGCAGATATTTCCATTTAAGTATGTATCTCTTAATTATACTGAAGTATTTACTTGTTAATTGTTTTAACTCGAACAAGTCAGCATCTTTACGATCTTCATATTACGTTTCGAGTCATTTAATTTGTAATGTTTTGTGTACTCGAACTGTTCAGTTACCTCAATTGAAATTGGTAGCACCAATTTTTGACGTTTAAAATACAGCAATGTGAAAATTAATTTGAATATTAAACATTTGAAACCTAATAAGTTGGTAATAGAAAACTCTTAAATTTAAAAATTCCATTGGACTCGAATTCGAACGTAATAGATTGTGCGTGCATATATCGTGTCAATGTGTAGGATAGATCATTTCTAACTACCATGGATCGTAATTAGCATCGGAAGTACGCGGTTTACCGTGGCATTCATTTACTCGGTCAACGAAATTAATCACGAAAGTCAATACATGAATTCCAAGAGAAACATAATCGCAGTATTATAAATAGGAGCAGAATTATTTCGCGCAAAATAATCGATGACATGTTAATACACTCGATTGGTAAAATTGGAAATACGAGGATTTCCGATTATCTTGATTTGAAAATATTTTTCCTCTCACAAATGGCCAAGCTCATTAAATTTATCCGCGGCGTATCCGTGCAAGGATAGTCTGCAAAATACGCCTCAATGTCAGCGTAATGCACTTCGATGATAATGAACTGTGAGGGGAGATGATGCAAAGTAGTACACGATAGCATGTAATGAGGGTAATATAATCCTTTTATAGATTTTCTATCGAGAAGTCAATATATTGCAAGGTACAATAACCTTTACTTACGGGCTTTCAGTTCCGGGGAATAATGTCTAAAAATAATTTCTCGATATCTTTTCTTGGCGACCGCGGTAAAGAACACATTTAATTACGAGCGACAGCTCGATTCTATGATTCAAGGGAAACTGAATTGTATCAGGTTCATGTAACGTCAGTTCGGTGACTTCCTTCTTTCTCGCGATCATATTTCCTATGATTCTGGAAGTGTTTAACCTTTCATATTGGCGATGCCAAAATGCATTTATGGGGCACGATTATGGATGCACAAATGGGGACATTGATGAGGTGGTTAATTTTTTAATTTGAAAATTTGAGTCCAATATGTTTCTATATTTCTCAATTTCCAAATTTCTAAATTTCCAAACTTCTAATTTTCCAAATTTCCAATTTTCCAATTTTCATTTTCCAACTTCCAAATGTACCCTTTCCAATTTTCCAATTTCCAAATTTCCCGTTTTCCAATTTTCCATCTTCAAATTTTCCATATTTTCAATTTTCCAATTTTCCAATTTGCGAATTTCCAAATTCGAAATCTTCGTGCATCAGTCATCATTGCAAATACCTGGTCAGTTTTGATCATCGTTACGGGTGCACGTTACAGTTACCAATAGTTCGGTATATTTTGTTGCCGCGTTACACAGAAATCGAATTTCCCAAACGTCGAATTACTTTCAAGCTTGTGCCTTTCGATTACAGAATGGAACCTGATAGGTAAAGTTCACTCGTGGATGACATTTTGGTAGTTAGTTAAACGTTTCCATGCTGTGCACGTGCAATCTGGAGGCGCGTCAACTTGCCGTGTTAATTAAGGGATTGACTGCTCTACTCTTGAAATTGCATCGTTATTTTAGGATAAAATAATGGAACAGAGGATCAAATAGCCGAAGCTCTTGATTTAACAATCCTGTATATTTGATATTGACGTGTTCATGGGCTAAAAACAAATGTTAATTAAATGTCAGAAGTTTTAAAATCGTCAAGCTTATGAATCTACAAATTTTCATATCCTCGATTCTCCATATCCAAATTTGCGAATTTTCAAATTCCTACATTCCAAATTCCTGCACTCCCAAATTTCTGCATTCCCAAATCTCCACATCTCCAAATTTCTACAATTCCAAATTTCTATATTCTTAAATCTCTCCACCCTCAAATTTCTGCATTCCCAAATCTCCACATCCCCAAATTTCTACATTTCCAAATTCCTATATTATCAAATTCTGAAATCCCCGAATTCTTATATTCTTAAGTCCCTAAACTTTCAGATGTTTAAATTTCTAAATTTCTAAAAGTCGCGACAACGCCACTACCAAAGTCAATGATCCACCTCCAGACTAAAATGGTGGTTACGTCAGTGTCACTGGCGCACCTAACATCCATAATTTGTACAACCATAGGGTCAACAGTGTCTCCGAACAGAAGAAAATCGATGATTCCAAATAGTATCATGATATTGCCTTTTTACCCTTTCGAGACAAGTGACAAAACGTGTCGAGGCGTCAAGCTCATCCTCAACCCTGTGTTTCAAGGATATTGGGGGTGAAATAGCGCAGAATGGAATTGTTGATAATTATTCGCCGACGATAGAGCAGGAACAATGAGGATCAGGTTCGCCTGGTGGCTCCTGGAAAACGGGGATACGTCGATGTGCCTTGCGCGGCAACCTTTGACATTTCGAGAGGACGGGTCGAACATCCCACCCTCGTAGCCTAGGTGCCCGGTTAGGTATACCTCGTTTTCTTCGGGCTCCTCTTACCTCACCTATCCATCGCGATATCTCTGAATCGTACTGATATTTGCTTGACATCGACATGTATTGATGATCAAAATGTCCCTTTTTTGAGATAACGATATCGATGGGTCAAATGGTACCAATGACCAAAGTATCGATAAAGCAAGTATTACCGATGATCAAAATATCGATAGGTAAAATGGTATCAATGACTGAAGTATTGATGACCAAGATATTGGTAGGTCAAATGGTACCAATGACGAAAGTATCAATAAAGCAAATGGTTCAAATGATCAAAATATCGATAGGTCAAATGGTATCAATGACCAAATTAATTATCAAAATATCGATGAGTAAAATGTTACCAATGACTAAAGTATCGATAAAGCAAATGGTTCAAATGACCAAAATATCGATAGATCAAATGGTATCAATGACCAAATTAATTATCAAAGTATCGATAAAGCAAATGGTTCCAACGACCAAAATATCGATAGATCAAATGGTATCAATGACCAAAGTATCGACAATGCAAGTGATGCCGATAAATGAAATATCGATAGTGGAGTGGCACCGATGACCAAATTAGTGATAGTTCAAATAGTCATTTAGACATGCACATTTGTGACTATCAACATATAAATTTATTTATTAGCTTATTTCAAGTTATTAGCTATTATTAGCTTACTTCATTTAGATCACGCTTTTGAGAATGAACATTTTCACATTTAATTTAAATATACAATTTGTAGTATCACCTATGTTCAATTTATTTTAAATGTACGTCGTGTAGATATGCATTAAAAGCGTTACGTTTTACGAATATGTAACAGCTTTGGCAATATAAAAGTAGTTTAAGTATAAATAGAAGTAGTTCACGTTTAGACCACATTTTAACTTAAGCGAAGTCCGGAATGAAACGTCGACATTATCGATAAATATTAATGACAGAATGAGAAGCGAAATTTAGAAACGGAGATAAATCAAGCGTTTTAGATATACAATAAACGTAGTCAATTCGGTACAAAGAATGACCATAGGCTCTGTATAAATGATTTTTTTTTGTCATCGAATTAATGTGTACAAATTGTTATCACTGAATTAATATGTACAAATTATTGTCATTGAGTTAATATGTACAAATTTTTGCCATTGAGTTAATATGTACAAATTATTGTCATTGAGTTAATATGTACAAATTTTGCCATTGAGTTCATACGTATAAATTGTTATAATTGAGTTAATATGTACAAATTATTGTCATTGAGTTAATATGTACAAATTATTGCGATTGAATTAATATGTATAAATTGTTATCATTGAGTTAATATGTACAAATTATTGCGATTGAATTAATATGTATAAATTGTTATCATTGAGTTAATATGTAGAAATTATTGCCATTGAGTTAATATGTACAAATTATTCTTGTGATCAAAGTAGTTATGGACGTAGCGAGAGTTGGTGCATACATCGAAATGAAAATGGTAGAAGAGGGATGGTAACGGCAGAAAAGTTTAGTCGAGAAACGAGGTTTTTCATTGAACTGGCCGTCTGTAATTGGAAAGTTACGCGGAAATCCTTTACGGTGCAAACGTTGAGGGTGTAACGAAGGCAGAGGCGAAACTGGGTCGACGAAAGGCTTCTTCTTTAACGAACGCTCTAATTTACACGTAATCGCGCGATGAACGATGGAAAGGAACGATTTGAATACCTTCGATACCTTGCTTCATTTATATCACGTTGAAGTAAACGAACTTGGATATTATTCTCGTTCGCGTAATTAGAATATTTTACCTGGTGGTGGGCCAAAAGCCTAAATTTTAATAATAGTGTCAATAACTCATCACTGCAATGATCAGTGCGTGCTCAGTCGAATGCATCTTTAAACTTTCAATCTTAAATTTTAAACTTTTGATATTGAAAATAAAATCTAATTGTAATTTTAATTATAATTTTAACTTTTACATTTTAAGTCTTTATCTTAAAAAATTGGACATTTTATCTTAAAATTTGAACGTTTTATCTTAAACTCTCAGCTTTTTATCTTAAAGTCTGAATATTTTATCTTAAAATTTGAACGCTTTATCTTAAAATCTGAGCTTTTTATCTTAAAGTCTGGGCATTTTATCTTAAAATTTTATCGATGATTGCGTTGATGAACGTTGGCAGAAGTATCAAAGAAACAGCAAAGTGACTCAGCATTTTCGTTAGTAGGAAAATCCATATCGGTTTTAATTTTCAACGAGCATGAAGTCTGTCAGAGCAAGGAAAATCCAATTGGCTCGTAAAGTTGGACGAAACAGGAATAATTAATCACTCGATGAGGACCACTTCGGAGTCATCGATTTTGCACGATGACATCGCTAGAATTTACAATTTGGTGTTAAAACTGGTTACCATAAACGAACATTGTCCTATTCCATCGCAAAGATGAAATGCATATTTGTTCGAACGAATATGAGATTTTATATTTCTTAAGATAACAGTCATCTCGATATCGATTGCTAGAGTAGAGAAAATTGAAGTAAAAAAAAACATAAAATATTTTCATTTCTAAATTTTTGAATTTCTATTTCTCTCAAATTTCCACATTTTTCAATTTCTAAATTTCTGAGTACCTATTTTTCTCAAATTTCCAAATTGGTTTGTCAAATTTTCAAATTTTTTAATTTCTAAATTGCTGCGTTCCTATTTTCTCATATTTCCACATTTTTTAATTTCTAAATTTCTGAGGTCCTATTTCTCTCAAATTTCCAAATTGGTTTGTCAAATTTTCAAATTTTCTAATTTCTAAATTGCTGAGTTCCTATTTTTCTCATATTTCCACATTTTTTAATTTCTAAATTTCTGAGACCATATTTCTCTCAAATTTCCAAATTGGTTTGTCAAATTTTCAAATTTTTTAATTTCTAAATTGCTGAGTTTCTATTTTCCTCATATTTCCACATTTTTTAATTTCTAAATTTCTGAGGCCCTATTTCTCCCAAATTTCTCATTTTTGACTTTCCTAAATTATCAAAGCACGATATCCCCAAATTTCCCAATTACGTCTCCGTTAAATTGCCGAGTTTTCAAGCTGATAAATTGAAATTGTTTGATCGTAAAATCGCTGTACGTTGCACAGTGACGCGTTAGATTAACGACACGTTGCATATCCTTCGGTTTTTCTGCCAACATCGAGATAATCGTCGTCATCCATGATACGTTGCAACGTTTTTTCATCGGCATCCTCTCGCCGTTTTATCTAACGTTTCTCTGTTTCGAAGGTTTTCCACGCCGATAATATTCATGAACACGTAGAAACAAGTGTTTCGCTCTTTCAACTTCAACGTTATACCGGCGGTCATAAAAATTTTACATGGAAGATGGTTTCCTTGGAAATTGCTCGAATAATGTCAAAGGTTCGAAGTTCCATCGCGAACTTGGAACATCCCTCGGATGCATTTATTGAAAGGAATGGATCTCGAGAGTCCTTCGTGGGCTTAACATTGAATTACTGCTTTTGTGTCTCTTGTATCGTCCCTCGTTTGCATTCACTTTCAAATTTTTCATTCAATTTGCCGCCTTTATTCCGAGGGACACTACTCGGATTTAGAATTTCAATTTTGTTTACATTCTAACTCTTTTCAATTTTATACGAGTTTTTCGCCTGTAATGATTATACCCTTTCAAAATCTGTACAGGAAATATGAGACATTTGTATTATTCTATGTATATTCGGGCACTGATTTCAAGTTTATAGTATTTTGAATTTAATAAAACTGAGTTCGGCAACATAATGATATTGATGTGTTATAAAATATTCTTTACATGTTCAGTATTCTGTCAGGCAAACAGATTGATGTGTTGCTTTATTCGATTCTTTATTTCGTTAGTTTTATTTAGTTATTTAGTTGGTTCCTTTGTTCAGTTGATTTACCATGATTCGTTTACGTCTTCTTATTTTACATAGAAAACTATAAAACTTTCTCGGTAAACGTTCTTATGTATTTTCATTGCTTCTCGAGGTAGTGGGTGGAAAGTTTGAACAGTGGTTTCATCCCTCAAAGTCGTGTCTCAGCCGATAAAGAAAAATACGTGTCCTTTATTTTGGCTCGCTTAACCAACATATAAAATGTCAAAATTAGAGGGAGACACTGTCGAGCCTTTCCGTGTAGATCTACGAATCCGAAAGTCCCAAAATCCCAGGGTTTTAAAGTATCAAAACTACGAACAGTTCGAACAATTCAATTCCAAGATTACAAAATTTCGATATTTCAAAAATTCAAAGCAGCAAAGTTGCAACATTTAAAAATTCCAAAACAGCTAAGTTTCAGAACTTAAAAATCTGAAGATTGCAAAGTAGCAATGTTTCAAAATACCAAAACAACAAAAACCCAATATTTAAAAATTCCAAAATAGCAAAGCCTCAGACTTAAAAAATTCCAAAACAGCAAAATCGCAACATTTTAAATTACAAAACAGCAAACCCCCAGAACTTAAAAGACCAAAACCTGTAGAAACCTCGATATCTCAAAATTCAGAAACACCAAATCCCCAAACCAAAAAAATTCTAAAACTGCCGTCTACCAAAATACCATAATTCAAAAATTTTAATCCGGACCTAGTCCTGACCTAGAAACAATGTATAGTCTACGGAGGAGTCAGTACGATAGAAAAATGCCGAAAAGAGCCTCGAAAGAAATTAAAAGGAACGCGAAGTTCCAAAAAAAAGCAACATATACACCGTTCTGTATTTGTACCTAGCGGAGTTTGATATTGCGCGAGATTATTCGTTTCATTCGGCTCGAAAGAAGCTGTTGAATGATGATACCCGGGAGAATTAGAGGGTTTATTTTCGAATTGTGTTGCGGTGGTGCAAAAAGTAATGGCGAAAGGATTTTCCTGGTATTGCAACGCTAGCAACGGGCTTGATATACGGGTGGCTGCTACGTGTTTACTACTTTCTACTGACCCCAGACATTCTGGCGCTTTGCTAGACTACATTTCGACGTGCTGTCCCATTTATTCTGCTGTACATTTATCTAACTGTCTCGGCTATGTCGATCTAATTACTGGATGGGCATTGATTCGTATCGGAGAACCAATTAGGTAATAATTTAACGCGATGTTTTTCGAACGAACGTTGAATAAAATTCGCTCTCGACACATTGAGTGTCCCCTGAAATCGTGGAAAATCACTTCACTTCATCAGTGACGAATTGTTAGTTACAGTAGCAACAAAGAAAATTAATTATACTTTACCTAGTATTTGCTCAATAAAGAAAATGCAATATGAAGAATAAAATTCACGATTCAGAATTTCAAAAAATAACAAATTAAAATATGTAAGTACTATTTATACAAAACCCGTTATAATTCTTTTGAAAACATTAATACATAGTACTCGATAGTGTTGGGAATACATTTTTATACGCAAAGAAAACCGGTTGTTGCTGGAACTATTTTTACGAATATGTACGTATAAATATAAAGACACTTTTACTTCCTTTATGGCAATCGGGATTTATTTTCTGGTTAACAAATTTGGGAAAGATTACACATTTATTTTTGTCTCGACAAAGAAAACAGCTTTATACAGATTATAAACTAACTGTCCACATATGTGAACAAGGGCGTGAAGAGATTAACCCTTATGTAACCTTTAAGTTAACCCTTAAAACCACGAACCTCGTGCCGTAGTAACGCACTTGCCACAGGTTGAGCTCTATAAACACGATCGATAAATCTACTCTCCTTGTTTATTGATCTAATTGGCGTCCATCACCGTTGTAACTAATTATTCACTCGTGCCGAAAATATGCGCGAAGGGTGTAATACGTTTACCGTTTTAATCGGTCGCATGCGTTGTTTTATGCGTACTTTATAGTACCTAATAAAATTAACATATTCATAAATGAATATTTCCTACGCTTTAACGAGGCGCATGAGATGAACAATTAATACGAGTTATGATGAATCTTTTATAATATGTGCACCTACCTGGTCGTTTTGTCGGTATCGATATCGCGAGTTACGTTACGAATTTCCACTAGGCGAAGAGACCAAAACTTCACGGCAAATACAAATGGAAGAGCGGAAGGACTGCTATAAATACGTTGCGAATTGCGAGCGTCACTGAAACTGCGATCGTGTACCGGAAGTGTGATCCACGTTATGGAACGGAGATAACGCGGAGGAAACGAGCTGTTCTAGCGTATTCTGGAAAACGAACCTAACGCTGTACGGGTGTGAAAATCACTCGATAAGCCCGATAAACTTGTATGTATAATCCTATTTACCAAAGAAAATCAACCAAGTACAAATACCAAATATTTTACGCCTACAGTGGCGGAACTAGGATTTGCGTTTGAGTGGGGGTAACTTTACATTGCCACGCGTTAGATCGCCACAAGTTACATAGCCACGAAATAGATTGTCACGTAATTGATAGTTACACGTTATAACGCCGAGAGTAACAGTTTGTACGCGTTATATATCTGCGCGTAAGGTTTGCACGTGTTAGATTGCGGCGCATTATTTCGCCACGCGTTACATTGCCACGCGTTATATTGGTACGCGTTACATCGCCACGCTTTATATTGGTACGCGTTACATCGCCACGCGTTATATTGGTACGCGTTACATCGCCACGCGTTATATCGCCACGCGTTATATTGCCACGGGTTATATAACTACGCGTGAGATTTACTTGCATTATATCACCACGCGTTGCATTGACATGCGTTATATCGCCGCATGCGTTATATCACCACACATTGTATTACCACGCGTTGTATCACTACACGTTATATCGCCATGAGTTATATTATCGCGTCTGAGATTTGCTTACATTACATTACCGCACGTTCATAGCCACGCGTTATATCGCCACACGTGAGATTTGCATACGTTAGATTGTCGTACGTTAAATTGCCACGTGCTATATAGGTTCTCCCTATATTGCCACGCGTTACGTCGTTGCGCGCTATATTGCCACGCGTTGCATCGTCACGCGCTACATCGCCACTCGTAAGATTTTTACGCATTAAATCGCAACGCGTTATATTGCCATGCGTTGCATTGTCACGCGTAATATCGCCACGTAAATGTCCCAAATTCTACATTTAAAAAGTGCCAAATGCCATAATTCTAAAAAGCCACAGTTTGCAAATTTCTTAACGTCCCAATTCCAAAATCTGCAAATCGCGAAATTTGCAAACGCCGCAAAGTAAGACGTTATATCAGCACGCGTGGAGCTCTCACGTTCGTCGCGCGTATGCATTTATTGAGTTCCAGCACGACTTTTATGAAAGATATGTCGGATGTTTCCAGTTCTTTAAATATTCATATATGTACATACATACGTGAAAATATGCTCGATGGAACAAAGGAGAACGAATTACGCGAGAAAATAGTCGGCTTACTTCGCGTCCGGTATTCAAAAGCCACGTTCCCGACTCGATGGCAACGCATTTTATTCGGTAGAGAAATGTATTAAAAAGCGGTGCACGCGTTTTGTTTGCAAGGGAGCACGATAAATCGTCGAGCGAATCATACGCGAAACATGGTGACGCTGTCGCTTTTGTGTAGGTTAAAGCTTCTGTCGTTCGTATCTGTCGCGAGTTCCAACGAATTATCGCGTTCTCTCTTAATCAAATCGAACAACGAGAACGAGCGGCCGTCTCTCCCGTCGGATAAAAGTCTCGACGATGTCCTGGATAAAATAAAAGGGAATACGCCCGGTGAACATCGTCGTAGGGGCACGAAAGAAGGTTGGCTCGTTTGTGTGGCGAAAGACGTTGTCACCAGATACGAATCACCGAGTACTATATTCTTAACGATAAACGAAGGTATAGAATCTCTTTTTTCCATCTTCGAGAAGTGGCCGAGTTGTTTAGTACAACGACACGATCGTGTTATCGACAGGACACCGATACGCGTTATCTAATTTGAACTTATCAAGGAAAAATCGTGGAGATCCGTATTTTGATTATTTTCGAAGCATCGCCGTAGATAATTTTTATTTAGTTCAATTTACTTCTTGGATACGGCCAAATTGGCGGTACCGAACTTCACGCGATTTAGCACGGTTCAATTTGACCCCATTCGATTCGATCCACTTTGAACTGGATCGGATCTTTTCCGTGGTTTCTGGTAATTCGTCGTCCGCGTTCCGAGGATCGGTTCGTATCGCAGGGACCCGAAATCGTGTCCGTGGCCGATCAAGCAAACGCATAATCGCGAAGTTCGTTTCAGGAATGAACACATTCAGCGGAACGTTATCGACGAGGAACATATGTACACGGAAGCGTGAAGATTCCGTCAAAAGGATGCCGAACGTTCAAAGGAATTTCTTGTTCGATAAAAGATCGCCGATTGTTTCGCATTTCGCTTTGGCGACGATTTACCATACTTGGATGTTCTCCAAAGACGCGTGTCCTTCGACGAGATATCTCTGTTCGAATTCGACGCCTAGGACGCGTTCTCCCGTGAACGATTCGACGCGCGAGGACCTTTTATCGGGCAAAGATTCCGAGGGAAGTAAAAACCCGTGTCGGATGATTATCCCGAGTTACGAGAACGTCCGTAGTTTCTCCTCGTGCCGGAAAGGATCGAAGTCGGATAAATGTCCCGACGATATGGCGTCCGAGGAGCAACAACTCTCCGAGGATACCTGCTCGAGTACGAGGCTCGATCCGTGCGATCCCGTCGACTCTTCGAAAGAGTGTCAGGAATCTTCGAGACCGTGCAAATCTCACGATCGCAAACCTATTTGCTCGTCATCCCCTTGTCCTAACATACAAGATTATTGTCCTCCGCAAGGTATTATTTATGGTATTTATGGTATAAGAATATTTGAGCCTTGAAATAATCGGGATTCAGGAATATTTCGATGTAAAGATATCGGGATCTAGGGATATTAGGATCTAAGTATATTTGAGTCTGGGGATATTTTAACACAAGGTTATCGAGATCTAGGAACATAGGGATATCGAGGCCTACAGACATAGAGACCTAGAGATCGGGACCCAAAGATATCGGTACTTAGAGTTATCAAGATGTAGAAATATTGGGATCGATAAATATTGAGATTCAGGTATATTAGAACTTAGGGATATTGGGATATAAGGATATTAGAATGTAGGAATATTGGAATCAAGGGTACATGCATCTGGGGATACTAAGATCTAAGGATATTTGAACCTAGGGATATCGGAATTTGGGGAGAGAGGGACGTTGAGAGAGAAAGACGATATATGGGGATGTCGGGATCTGGGTAAATCGGAGTCTAGGGATATCGGAATCTAGGTACATTAATACTTAGTATATCACCATCTAGAAATATTCGGATCTGAGGAACTAGGGATTTAAGAATTTATAAATACAAGGACCTAGGCATACAGTTATTTAGACATCCAGAAATCTAGGTATGTACCAATAAGGCATAAATGCCTTAAAAGTAACTAATGCACATGTTACAGTCTTTCATAGTACAGATTCGAGTATTAAAAATAATAGCAACGATAAGAATGCGTCAAACGTTATCAGTGACACTTAGATAATCAATAATTAAAGTATCTCCGAGGAACAGTTACGTTGTGACTCTTCAAAAGACAATATTATCTGTTCCATTGTTACGGCACGAAATAACGATTACAACATAATAATTTTCAATGTATACAATAGTGGAAAAGTTGGAGCACGATACGGTGACTCATTCGATTAGCGGCAACAGCAACTGAATATTATCTGGGGCAATCTGAAAACCGCGAAATTCTTCGGCCGTCACGTTTACGGAATGATTAACGATGTAACGCGTGATTTTGCGTATGTAGAATCGTACAAGGAGAAGTTCTGGCAGTTTTTGGTGTGCTTCGTGATGATCCCGGTGCTGATAATCACGTCGATCTTCGTTTATTCGAAAGAAATGGAGAACAGGAAACGACCGAGACCGGAATACGAGCAAGTTCCGTGGATGGGATTAATGATCAAGGTGTTTTACATAATTACAGACACTAGCTATATGTACACGTATACCATTCTTTTACCACAAATACTTGATCCTTGTGAACTCTCGTTACATTGCCGCGAAGATTATCTGAAACGAATGGTTCTTGTAGTTCGAAATAATATATTAGGGTATCCCATAAGTTCCTTCCTTTTTTCATAGGGACGATTACAATACATTTCTTGTTTAAGGTTGATTTGTTGCATTAAATATAAACAATGCCGCTCCATTACCTTATCCCATCCCTCAGAAAAAATGAATATTTACTCTGCCTAAAATATATTGAGTTGACTGTATGTTTCTGATTTAACCCTTTGCCATACGAGTCTGACTCGTCATTCATAGTTCGAACCTAATAAATCTTACTAAAACTTTGCCTAAGCAAGGATCGAATACAAAATACGCATAAACTCTTAACTTTCTTTGTTCGTATTAATATTCTGAATAGTTAATTCTGATTCGCGCACCAGACAACCAAACTATATGGTAATTGGTTAACACTAAACCTACCGGCGTATAATGCCCGTTTATTTTGAAATTAAAAATGTAGTTGAAAAATAAATGACGAACCATAAAATACAAATTAATGTACACTTTAATTCTTCATTCTTAAGAAAATCAACATTAATTTTTAAAAAATCACCTCACATATTTTGTATCTTAAAATTGGAAACTTGTTAAATGGTCATTTTGAACCCTTTGGTAGGTTTAGTGTTAATAAGTAAGCGATATAGATGGCGGCAATATACAGGCTGACAATGATCGTGGCAATGCAATGATTGCGTCTCGCAACTAATTTTTTATTCTTACTTTCTCTCGTTACCAACATTGTCGCTGGTTAATTAACACGATAATTAAGCGTGTTGTTTTTACGTGACCCGGGTATTTTGTACTGATTCTTATGCTTAACGAGCCTCTTTGTCCCGTGCATCTCAGGAGGGTAATCCGTTTGTGCGGTAATCGATTAAAGAAGTCGTACGAATCGTTTGCCTTCACCGCAGAAACTTGATATTGTTCCCTTAATTCGAGCAGCGGTTGGTTATTCTTCTTCGTTTTACGCGCAGGCTGAACCGCGAGACCTTTCCTTCTGTTCCTATAAATAATTTATAAATATTTCCCTTCGATAGCCTTTCCCGTGGGGCGACGGCAAGCGCTCCTTATTCCACAATCCAGCGAAAAATCCAATACCCGGCTACGGTTACGAGGTGGAAGATCCGCATGCGACGAAGAAAACGAAGCCGGAGGAAACGAAAAAATAGAAAAATTAACGAACGTATAAAATAAGATTACATTTACGTTTCACGATGCTGCGACTACCGTACTGGAAATTGTAACCGCGAATGTAACGGAGTCTACCGTCGTTGAAAATAAAATTACATCACGAACGCTCGAACCTTTCGCAATTTACTGATTGAAGATATTTTAACATTTTATCTCGCTCTTGTCTGATATTTGTAACCACAGACTTTCCCGGATTTCACTTCCCGCTGGTAATCGTAAAATTACGCTCCACGTGGCGTGGCTGTTTCACTGAAATAATGTATTAATAGTTCAACGATAAAACGTTAAAATTATTACGGATTTGTTGAATGTCCTATATATGTGTGCGTGTGTGTATATTCCCATTTTTTCTCATAATTAATCGCCACATTATTCTGTACATTCTACACGCTATTCGAGAGCCGGATGCGTTGTATCCGGCGAACCAATGAAAATAATCTAATGGTTGTTACCGATTCACCGCATTCGATCATTATATCCTTTTTTCATGCCAGATTTATCGTGCTTCAATTTAGAACTGTAGAACTACCTGTCGTAAAAATGTTCCTAAAATAGTCCACAACTTCTTTACATTTTTCACGAACACTCGGTTCGTTTCCAGAATTTCTCTTTCATTATAAAATAGTCGTAAAATCTCGTATCTTTACGGTCTTTCCAATTTCACTGGACACACGGATTTTTCGGCTGGTCAGATTACGTCAACGTTTCAAACGATGTCGGTTCTAGTAGTGTACTTAAACTTAGAGAAAACTGTCGGAGATCTGGAGATTTGGGATTTGGAATTTGAGCTGTGGAGTTTAGGAATTTAGGGATTGAGGGATTTAGACAACTTGGCAATTTAGGAGTCCAGGATTTTAGGATTTAGAAATTCCAGAATCTAAAAATTTTGGGTTCAGAAATTTGGCAAATCGGTGTTTGGGGATTTCGGGATTTGGGGATTTCGGGATTTCGAGATTTGGGGATTTCGGGAATTTGGGAATTTGGGGATTTGGGAATTTGGGATTTGGGGATTTGGGGATTTGAGAATTTGGGAATTTGGGAATTTGGGAATTTAGGAATTTGGGGATTTGGGGATTTGAGGATTTGGGAATTTGGGGATTTGGGGATTTAGGACATTGGGCATTTAAAAATTTGTGACATTACAATTTTTTAATTTTTGGATTTGGGTAATTTGGAAATGTAGAAATCTAAGAATTTATAGTTCAGGAATTTGGCGATTCGATAGCTGGGAATTTGAAATTTGGTGAGTTTAAGAATCTGGGAATTTGAGGATTTCGAGATTCGTGAACATAGAAATTTGTACACTGAGAAAAATGAAAATATGAACTTCTTGAAAATATGAGAATTCAAGATTTGAAAGTATAGCAATTCGATCATTCGAAAATGTGTAGATGCAATAATTTCCGAATTCGCATGCAAGATCCGTCGAACATCGAAAGCACACACACGAGTACCGTCAACTCAAACTGATATTTAGTCAAAGGATGTCCCCCTTTGTATCCGCGAGTACAATGTATCGGTCCGAGTCGAAGTCCATCGCGATATGCGTCATTGTAAACGGTACACGTGGTCGTAGCCTAAAATGGAAGGTCAACGTTGTAAGGACCAAGTCACTAAAGCACGTTCTTGCCCCCTTCCTTCTGTTGCCCTGAGAAATCTTTCTGCTTACGTCACTAGACATATGCATATCGCGCCGACAGGTTGGCACAGTGTGTTTTGACGTCACTCGTGTACCCTGACCATCTCAGAATGAAATATACATACATACATACATGAGTTCATTTATCTCTGTCCAACTTACTCCACTTTGTGGCACGAATGTTTCCATTACCTTGATGGAATCCGATATCGTTTTAATTCACCCAAACTATGACGCCTTTATATCCTTCCCCTTTATCATTTCTTTTTTTAGAACGCAATATAAATTGTTTAGACAGAAGAATAATTGGAGCGTTTCACTTTTTTCGCCCGTATGGGACTAGAAACACATGTTCGACTCGATACGAAAGCACAATAGACAGGGTTCGGTAATGTAGGCAGATCAATTTTCGTACTTTCGCTAGTTTCATTTTGTGGAATAGATTTGTAACTGTTTCCGCGGAAAAATAACGAAAATGTCAGCTCACTAGTCGCGTATGACGACTCGTTTCCGATTGTGTTTGAATTCGATACTAGTACATAATATTGGGCTGTGCGGAAAGTGATTACGTTTTTTCCCAACAGACTTGCTTAAAAAAAAGTTCAATGGATTCTATGCAGTACTTTGTGGTCGGTACCCTATTAAATATGAAAAGTCAAAAACAACAGTTTCGGAATGTTTGATTTTTTTAAAAATGCTGTTCAACCAAGAAAAAAAATATCCGATGAAAAAAAAAACGAAATTACTTTCCGAACAACCTAACATATTATAATATATATTTTCTGATATCTTATAGTAACTTAATATCCAAAAATAAAAGCATCAATTATCGCAAGAGGTAAATTACGCCCCCAAACGCGGAAGACCTTAATTAACGAAGGTGGTACGAAACCGATACAAAGGTAAATCGAAGAACTAAAATACCAGGCAATTTAAAATCGGTTACGTTTTAAAGAGTTATAATTAAAAAGTCCAGCATTTTCAACAGCTCGAAAATCGTTTCTAGGGTCATGAAAAGTTCAAACGGCGTTAAAGTGCAGATTTTCCATCGTTGAAGGATTTCTCTCGAATTGAAACGAGCCTAAAGGTTACAAATGGATGCGCCATTCGAACGCGTATCTCTCTTTGACGCTTTTGACTTTTACAACAATCATATCGTGCTCGTCTGGTTCATAAAATGTCTCTTATATCGCTGGTCGCACAAAAGAGGATGGTTTTCACCGTCCATCAAGCTCTTTGCTGGCAAATTGCAGGAAAAGAGTGACTAACCCTTCTCATTTTCTATTCCTTTTGTAGACGAATTTTTATTCGTCCTCCCAATCTTGAGGCTGGCCGAATTCGTTGGTTCTGTACACGTGTGCACTATCGTTAGTTTACAGAACGGAACATCGAGAGAACAGTTCGAGCCAGCTCTTGGATAATGTCAGAGGTCAGTTTTCTTCGTCAGTCGCGCATAGAAATGTTCGATAGGCCAGACGATAGTTAACTCTATCAATTTTCATGTAATTGCATTTATGCTGCGTTCTTTACGAGGCAACTGCAGAGAATAGGGGGTTGTGCTTCGCTGATGCATTGTATGTGCTTATGTTTGGGGGTGGAAAAGGATAATGTAGGTTAGGGCGCGGGATTGCGTTTCTGTAGGGTGATAGTTAGTCAATTTCTTAATTCGAGTATTTGATGTTTCTGTATTTCTTTATTTTTATAGTTCGAAATTTATAAGGTTCCTAATTCTAAATCTTTAGGTTACCAAATTTCTCAATTTCTGAAATTTTTAAGGACCCCACTTCCTAAGTGATCAAATTTCTAAATGACCAACTTCCAAGATGGCCAAATTTCTGAATGACCAAACTTCTAAATGAACAAATTTTTAAATGACCAACTTCTAAGATGGTCAAATTTTTAAATGACCAACTTTCAAGATGGTTAAATTTCTGAATGACCAAACTTCTAAATGAACAAATTTCTAAATGACCAACTTTCAAGATGGTCAAGTTTCTAAATGACCAACTTTCAAGATGGTCAAATTTCTGAATGACCAAACTTTTAAATGAACAAATTTCTACATGACCATCTTTCTACATTTCCATATTTCTAAATTTCTAAATACTCGAATGAATAAATTTCGGAATTTCCATATTTCCAAGTGACCATAGGTTCAAATTACCAAGTGACCAAACGACTGAGTTGTCAAATGTACTTATTTACAATTTTACAAATGACCAAATGCCTGAACATATCCTCAAATTTTCAAATATTGCCTCGAATTTGTCATCTCGAGACTTGAAAGAAAGTGATATCGTCACTCCCTAAGTCTCACGATACCAATATTGGTTCTTAATTGTTCTACAGTGGCTATAACATATTGTCCCTTTATTAGTTACTTTTGTACATTTGCTTATGCATCGTCATTCTTTGCTCTTAGCTTTTATCAGCAGTTCTGGTCGCGTTCAAGGCTAAACTTATCCAATTTACATCGCGATCATGACTAAGCTGCAATTATCTAACTGCTATGTGTGCATTTCCCACCGTAACTTTAATTAGTTGCAACAACAATATTGATTACTATTTCCCACAAGCCCTAATTCTCTGATACAACAATGAATTAAAATAACGCGTATCAAATTGATATTCACAATCTACACTCCCAATTACCGACAATCGCTTCTTAACGACATCGTCTGCTTACTTCTATAAGAAAGTAATTATACGAAAAGACGTTTGAAAGAGGTGTTGTGTAACAGTAAACAAGTCTCGTGTTGCTTGTCTTCCTTGAAGAATGAACAGTGGCTTTCGCCTTCAACTATGTATTCACAGTGCTAAGATCTCCTACAGTCGAGTAGTATGCTTCCTAGTTATAACCATTATGGTGTATATACATTTCTCTAAAAGGCTTTTCAACTTTCACTCGTTAAAAGTTTTCAATTTCTAGTCTCGTCTTGTAAATTTTGCACTGGACAATTTTTCAAATATTGTAGTTCTCAAGGTTCGGTCTTCCAAATTTCCAGCACACTAATTTCTATTTTTGTAAATTCTTAAATTCCGAAATTTTCAAACCCCCAAATTCCCACATTTTCAAGTTCTCACATTCACAAATTCTCACATTACCAATTTCTCACATTCCCAAATTCTCAAATTCTCCCATTCTTAAATTTTCATGTTCTCAAATTCTCACATTCTCAAATTCTCATATTCTCAAATTCTCACATTCTCAAATTCTCACATACTTAAATTCTCACATTTTCAAATTCTCACATTCTCAAATTCTCACATTCTCAAATTCTCAAATTCTCACATTCTCAAATTCTCACATTCTCAAATTCTCACATTCTCAAATTCTCGAATTCTCAAATTCTCACATTCTCAAATTCTCACATTCTCAAATTCTCACATTCTCAAATTCTCGCATTCTAAAATTCTTACATTCTCAAATACTCACATTCTCAAATTCTCAAATCCCCAGATCAACAAATTCCGAAATTCCCAAATCCCCAAATCCATAATTGCTCAACATTCACGAATCCAAAAATTCATAAACTTCTAAACTCTCAAATTCCCAAATCTTCAAATCCGTAAATTCCCAACTTCTCGAATCCCCAAACTTTCAAACCCCCGAATCCGCAAGTTCCCAAATTCTCGAACCCTTACATCCTTGCATTCCCGCGACCCCAAATCCCTAATGTCGAGATCCGCGAGTCCCAGATTCTCATCGGTCCCTAACACCGTCGCTAAACCCAGAATATCCTGATCCAATCCACAAGAATGTCCTAGTTAACGCAGTGGTCGCAGGTACAACCTCTAAGCTTCCCTGCCACCCTCTAATCGGGGTAAACCCACGTAACAAGCTATAAATGTAACCATTCTGAAGTGCGACTGCCCCCGCGACGAATCTCGTGTGTTTATTATTCATTGCTATCAGCATGGTTATAGAAGAGGGTGTACTCGTTTACACACCCCCGAGGAACATATGCAACCTTCCCGGTGAACGTTTAGGTCTCGCCTCCATGAGAACTTGCTTGATGTTATGGCGCATCTGGTCTCGCGTTCTCTTGCTTGCTCGGGGGTCGATCAATAGGCCAGGGAGGCGGCGGAGGCGGCTAACGGCGGCTGTCCACCCAGTGACGGATTCAATCTTCACCGTTTCAAACGAACCACCGTCGAAAACGACCGAAAACTATCCACGATCAACGTATACCGACTGCATACGTCGAATTTTCGTCGAGCACCCTGCAGGAACGTCTTGATACGATTGCATTTTAATGCATTTTTTGCGCACATACTTTTGTCCTGCTCGTACCTGTTGATTATCGTGAAAAGTTTGGGGTTGATCGGTGGCCGCTCAACCCCTCAGTCTTGTTAGGATTGATCGTACGGTATTTGTTGTTAATATGAATATTGTGGGGACCAATCGAGTTTTGATTGATTGGTTAATTAAAGATGAAGTTAGCTTCTGACAGTGTCGATATTGTAGTACAATAGTAGGGTAAGATAAAACTTTCAGGGTTGTCTGAATATATATGCTATGAATCTTCTAACTACTTTTTTTTAATGTTGCACCTTTTACGATGATTACGGTAAATATTAATTAAATCGATGAATTTAATGAATAAATAAACTAAAATCTGGCGAAGAATACCTTGGATTTAAATATCTATAATTTGTATGATCAGTTGCAATAAAAAAAATTTAGTACAGAATATCAGTATGGTTAAGTCTCAATGAATAGCGATGAATTCCAACAAACATAATGTATTATAATTTATAAAACATAGATATTGTGACGGTAATAGTACAAAAAAGTAATTAGATACTGGCAAACAAAGTTAAGTAAGTAACAAGAATTGTTCGTTATTTAAAATAATCTTATGATCTAAATTTCAAAGAAAACAATTTATAAATTAGGAACAAATTATTGTCTCAGACGAATTTTCATCTCGAAAAACAACCTCCTTAAATAGCTAAAATGACAAACAATTCGAAAAACAGCATACAAATTTGAATAGAATCTTATTTTATATAAAAATATCTGTCGCTAATTTCCAAATTTTTATAACGTGCATCGAAGGACCACGAATAAATTCTCATCGAAAGGAAAAATTGTTCTCGATTTTAAAATATCTGTGTTTCACTCGTAGTTTCATCTAAAGACTATTCGAATTGATGCCGAGGTGCAGCAGGCTCATTCGAAATAACGAACTAGGGTACCGGAAGTTGCGCCCTTGTGTTTTACAGCCCTGTATCCGGATGATGTGTACGCGGGGGCGGTAGGGGGCGCTGCGATTGGTCCAGCTCGATTTCGCGCGTGCCAACGGGCCCGCCAATCGCAGCAACCTCCGGCCCGTCAGTCAGTAGCCGCGCATTGTCCACGTAACATCGTGACGGTTTTTTTTACCTCGTATCCTCCGCAATCTTTCAATAAACTCTCCATCGTTTACATTTACCGATGCACACCCTTCCCCGTCTCCCATAAATAAACAATCGCCGCGTCGGTGCATTAATTAATCCGTCGTTTATCTCTGTTAACTGTCGAGAGAAACAAGCGTTGTTTCCCACCGCGTGTACCGTTCGTTCCGAGCTACTTTTATTTGACGCTCCAGCGATGTGACAGTGAACGGAATTCGTAAGAAATGATATTTAACAAGACAGTGACGCGATACAGTCGATCGAAATGTCACGAGCATTTTTAATGAACGTTCAAGTAACTTCATTCTTGACACGTACATTACCGAGCACCGTAGCCTTCCATAGTGAAAATGGCGATCTAGGGGAAGGGCACCCCACCACTCCTTTAACTTTCGTGTTGTTAAATTTTCAAACGACCGAATTTCAGTATTTATGAATTACCGGATTTTCGAATTTTTTCGAAAATACACTTTCGAATTTGGAGATTGTAGATTTTGGAATTAAGGGTCTTAGAAATGACTGAATTTCGAAATTTGGAACATTCAAAATTTTGAGTTCGAGAATTTCAAAATTAATGGTTTGGAAATTTCAAAATTTGGGATTTTAACAACTTACGGTTGGATCTTTGACAGTCTGGAAATGTAAAAACTTAAAACTTTGGGAATATGGGAATTTGAGAATTTGGGACTTTGGAAATTTGAGAAGTTGTGTACAGAAAAATTTTGAAATTGGTGAATTTGGGAATTTGGGAATGTGAAAATTTCAGAATTTCAGAATTTTGAAATTGAAGAATTTGTGATTTTTAGATTTTGGAAATTTGATAGTTTGAAAATTTGATCTTTATTATACATTGTGTATCTTAATAATTGTTGAGTTTACCAATTTAGAAATTTGGGAAGATAAAAATTAAAAAATTGAAAATTTAAGTATTTCGAAAATTCAACCTTTCAAACGTTGAGTTTTCCACTAATTTGACATAGATATTTGATAATCGTAAAATTTGTTATTTTGTATCATCTTTCCCCAAAAATCGAACTCAGGTGGTGAGAAGTCCTACATTGTTAGCCAGAGGAAATCTACGTTGTATCCGAGTGTACAAACGTATACACATTTTAATGTTCGTTGATTGTCGACATTATGGAGTCGGGTTTTGATTGCCGGTGTTCTCCGACGATGTGATGTATCGCGATACGACTATCGCGGCTTCCCGCGATTTATCTGTTCAGACGGAAGGTGTGGCGCGAAAAGTATAGTGCACTGATCAGAGTCTCTGTTCTATCAATCTGCCCTAGTCCCGTGATGCTCAAGGTTAAAGAAACCCGTTACCCGTAAGTGCATCGATACTCGACACCCGGTGTATTTATGTACATATATCTCGTCTGTAATTGACTCCCAATTATTAACACCGTGTTAAAACCGTTAGAAACTGTCCAGCTAAATTGGAACAAGAACAATCGGCTCCCTCTGACCGGTTATTATGCAGTGACGTTTTTACTCGCGACAAGATTATTTCGAACCTACCGAAATATTAATTACGATCGTATTCCCTGAATGAAGCATTAAACGAAACAATTCCATCTGTCTCTTCCAAGATTAGAATGAGTATACGTTCAAGTGTCTATAATTGGCAAACTCCTTCGATTGTTTGACAGTTCGAAATCGAGAGGCATCTACGTCAGCTTTTAGCTTTTTGTGCCATCGACACTTTGTATGTCGCTCGAAAATCGTGGAAAATTATTTCAATGAAGTATTTATAATTCATAACGTAAAACGGTTATGGACAGACATAAAATATGAACATACAAAATCATATCGTACACGCACGGGTAACGCGACGCTTAAAGATCCGACGATGCAATAAAAAAAATTAGTTTTCACGTAAATTTATTGACTCTTTTATATCAGGTTACTCGATTCTTACGTCGCGACGTAGATTGTGATGTTTAACGTTCATGTTTAGGGAGGTTAAAGAAGCACACCTTGGATAAATCTGTATCCCGTGTATTCGTAATTTAAACTTTCCCGCTAAAAACAATAATTCGCCGTGTGCGGGCTTAACGCAGCACAGGTGGGTATAAATACGTGTGTTGCGCAACACTCTGTTTATTGCTCCTTCGTGGCTCAAGGAATTCGTATCTGGCTTTCATTGGACCGTCCATTAGCATACGTAGCTCACGAGCTGCTCATAAATTCATCGGAAATCCGGTATACGCGTAATTGTCGATAAATATCGATGTGACCTGGAAAAATGATCTTCTTGTTATTCGGGTCATAAATGCAACAATTTCGACAATCTATCCATCTATCAAATTTGGTTGGATAATTCGCAGGAAAAATAGGAGCTCGATTAATTCAACTGGGATTTGTTAATACAATGCATTTGTATATAATTTTTATCTCGACTCTAAAAATTGAAAATTTAATAATAAAATTAAAATAATAATGATAAACTTTAACGTGAAATGCATATTTCTTTTTCGATGTTGTAGTCGCCACTTCTGCGAGACTTTCCAGAATATCGCTTACGAGACATATCGGCTTAATAAATTTCAACAGAGCCGTTTGGTACACGGATTATTTCCATGCAATTTTTTTTTAGCAGACATTGCAAGGATTTGCGTGCGAACGTGCGGTACAAACACGAACGATTCAGCATTTGACGTGCTTCAATTATAGACGGAGAAAAATAAGCCGTCGATACTTACGAAAGCCTTTAAGAAATTACGTGGATATACTGCGAATTCATTTATTTTATAACTGGTATCACTCAGCGCGGACTACTATTACTTTAATAACAAGGAATTCGAGTCAAAAGGTCGATCGTTCACCGGCGAATTATAATTCGAACGATATTGATCAGCGGTTTCGAGGAAGCCTTTATTATGAAACTCTGCTTTTTTTTCTGCAACGTTGATGCTAAAACAGTGTTCAACTTGTTTTAACGATTTTTATCTTCTTTTTTTTTCAAGGTTCACGCTCGCGCTACCATGAAGTTGAATAATAAGGAAGAAGCAAGAACCTTTGATCGAGCAGTGTTCATTGCTAGTACGAGCAGAAGATAAATAATAGTTGCAAAATGTTGATAAAGGAGTATCGAATACCGTTGCCTCTCACCGTCGAGGAATACAGGATCGCTCAGCTTTATATGATAGCGGTAATTATCGGGATGTTAATGTATAACGATTACGCAAAAGTTTCTTTGGAGCCAATTTTCTTCATTAACAACGTGGTTGTAATTACTTTGCAAATCGTTTCAGCCGGCTTTCAGAAATGTTGCACTTTAACGTTCGTCGTTCTTCAACGTGTATAGTCTGCGGATATAGACTACGGAAATCTTTGCATATTTTTAATATCGATCAACGAAAGATAAATTATTGAACCTCATCCAACGCGAATTTTTGCAGAAAAAATCTCGAGAAGAGAGTCAAGGAGCAGGCAGCGGTGTAGAGATCATAGTAAACGAGCCTTATAGTAATGGCCCAGGTGGAAATGGACAATACACCCACAAGATCTACCATGTGGGCAGCCATCTTCCAGAGTGGTTCAAAAGTTTGCTACCAAGATCCGCCTTGATCGCCAAAGAAGAAGCATGGAACGCTTATCCGTATACAAAGACCCGTTATACCAGCCCTTTCGTCGAAAAATTCTCCATCGAGATAGAAACGTACTATTTCCCTGATAATGGGTACCAAGAAAATGTCTTCAAGCTTAGCGGTAGCGATTTAAGGAACAGAATCGTCGGTGAGCCTTCGTTGTTCGAATTGGATACCTTTCAAAAATACTAAATTATTCGAAACATCAAATTTTGTAGACTTAATCGACATCGTGAAGGATCAGTGCGATTACATCAAGGAGGAAGACCCTAAAACGTACGTGTCCCAGAAGACCGGTCGAGGACCTCTCGCGGAGTCGTGGCTGGAAGAATACTGGGCCGATGTGAAAGTATTATGTTTTGCATTGTTTCAGTTATAGTTGCTCACTGATATGAGTGAAACTTTGTGGACTTATTAGAGCGGAAACTAATCTCAAGGTCAAATAATCGCATTCGCGTTTGTAATACTCTTAGATCGAACAGTTCCTTGATTCTAAACTTTTCAAATTTCAAAATCACGGTTGAAGTCTATTACAGTTCCACAATTCCAACATCTCAAGATACCAAGATTCTCCAAGGTCTTCAAGTATCAGGGCCCCTATTCCTAACGTTCCAAAGTCCCAAAGAGCCACTTTCTCCTAGTATCAAATTCCAAGATCGTCCAAATCCTAAGACTCTCAATTTCCACGGTTCCAAAACTTTGTTTGCAAACACCTACTTTCATCCGAAGCATTCCCTTCTTTCGCAATAAATCACTTCGCCGATATACTAAATCGCTAGATAAACCCACAAAGGTTTATACGTGTCAATGAATGAAACTTCCTTATTGATCTTCGTTTCGAGTAGTCATAATTAATACCGTTTTGCTTTCATTCAGGGAAAGCAACAACCAACACCATCCGGCAAGTCGTTAATGTGCGCGTACAAGTTATGTCGCGTAGAATTCCGTTATTGGGGCGTGCAAACAAAACTGGAAAAGTTCATACACGACATAGGTTGGTGTAACAGACATTTATTGTATTTGCTTCTTATTTCTTAGCGTTGGTTATTCTCTTTATGCTACGTGATCGATCACTTGCAGCCCTGCGGAAAACCATGCTGCGGGCACATAGGCAAGCATGGGCCTGGCAGGACGAGTGGAACGGTTTAACCATGGAGGACATCCGAGAAATTGAAAGACAGACGCAACTGGCTCTGCAACGAAGAATGGCCAATACAGAAGATGGTGAAGAAACTGTGAACGAGAACCAAGAAAAGTCTGCGTCCAACACAACGATGACTCCTCAGGAGTCCGATGTCGCAATGACCTTGGCTGCAACACTCGGCAGCATCGAGAAAAACGAGGATCTTCAAAGTCCACCTAGTGTCAGAAAGTCATCGGACATACCTATGTCCAACACAACAGTTAGCTCAGAAGGTGAACCCAGTCCTGAAGACTCGCCAACCGAGTTACCCGAGCTTAGGTAAAAATAGAAGTAAAATCAGGAACTTGTTCATTTGATGTGTTTAACGATGTTATGGAGACTCCGACAATTGATAAATATTTTGTATATTAGGGTGACAATACTGAAATATTAATAATATATTGATCGTCTGAGATCTCCATTAGGGATGCAGAATGTTTTCAACGGTATACGATTTGTTTTAGAACCGCTTCAGTCGAGGAAAAGGGTGACACGAAGAAAGCGTGGCTGAAGAACAAAGCTACGATGAATTCGCCGTGTTCGAATAAAAGCTTCGACATGCAGATAGCGAATTGGCGCATGGAAAGTATCGTGAGAGAATCGGAATCGGGCAGCGAAGACGAGTTCTTCGATTGTCAAGGTAAAATGCTGAATCATCCGTTGAAGCATGCGATCGATCCTTCCAAGTATTTATTACACGTGAGACTAACGACGTTCGCTAACATTATTCTGAATGATAAAGCTGGCGCTTTGGCGAATTTCTTGAACACTACCTTCTTTTGCCGAACATTAGTCCCGTTGGAAAATGGTGTAGCATTAAACAAAATCGAATAATGGTGTGTTTTAAGAATTCGTAATTTTTTCGAAGTAGAAAGTTACATACAGCATGAGTTGGTATTAACAATATTTTTGTCTTGTCTTGATCTGTGCCCTCTCTGTTTTCTATGTCGCATTCCACAATGCAGCTGGGTTCGTTATACCTATTATACGCAAAGGTAGGACACGTAGATAGAGTTGTTTAAGCTATAAACATTATAACACGTTTGTTGGAAGATATATTCGAAGGATAAAAAGACCGACATTAATACTAATGTTAGTATCATTTACATAAGATCAGAAAAATCGTGCGATTGCATTCATGCCTTTGTAGATAACGATCAACATATTGTTTGCATTGGTACACACTCGCAGAAATCGATTACATTAAAAACAGATATTAATAGCCAACATTGAACACATAGCATGAAGCAGCATGGCTATGTAGATTGAAGGAAAATTGAGCTGCTTTTGTTTCAAACAAAATTCTTACTACTTTTTTAACTGTATCTTGTACGATGCCTAATCCGAAGGGGAACGATCGCCCCCTCTCGTATTTCTGTATTTCCCGCCTTAACACGTGTCACAAATGCTTCAAAAGGCACGATGCATAAGCAATGTAAAAATTTCTGATTATACAGAGGACTTTGGAGATAACACTTCATTAGCTAAATGGAGTTCTTTGGATCTTCTAGCAGAAGAGGAGGACAATACGTTCACTTCATGTACCAGCACAAACAAGGAAGGTAAACGATTAATGACAATCCAAACGTTTGCACTCTCCCTGGAGTATCGGTGCTTAGTTTAACTCGTGTTTGCAGATGACACGATATTCTCACCTTCGTATCTGCAACGAATGGCCAGTGAACGTAGCAGTAAAAGGTTGCAGATCTCCACTTCAGCAAGTATTGATGCCTCTTGTCCAGCGTCGCCTCAACATTCCCCTACTCATCAACCCTGCAAGACAACCGTTCTTATTATTGTAATGCACGCTGGTAGCGTTTTAGGTAATTTTGTGTAAATGTATAACCGTAACTATTGGCGCAACTAGGATGTTTTTCGAAGGGGTCAGCCTGATATTGGCATGCGTTGTATCGCACATCCACCCTGTTTCCTACCTAATTACGCCAGTAATCTTAACATGTAGTATTTTATTTTAAATATTGTATCAACATGTTTCAGACGCAAATGTCGATTTGACGGCGAAGAAGTCAGATATCACAACTTTCAAAGGAGCCTTTGAATCGGTGATGCGACAACATTATCCTAGCATGGTCGGTCACGTAGCCGTCAGGTTTGTTTCCTGCCCTTCCATCTGTACAGAAGGTCTTGGTATTTTATCTAGGTAAACATAGAATAATTACATAACAAATCCAAGCTATATATTTGTGTTCTTATCAAAATATTCTTTCAGTTTAAGTCCATATAGTTTCGACGTATCGCCCTCTTCTATGGACGCTCCTCAAGTTACGCACGATACTATTCCAATTGGTGCGATACCATTACTAGCTAGTTCTACTCCTGAATATCAAGATGCAGTCACGAAAGTTATAGTAGGAGCCAATCAAGTCTATCACGAATTCATCAAAAGCGAAGAGGGTCGCGGTTTCACGGGGCAGATTTGTTTTATAGGAGACTCAGTAGGAGCGATTTTAACCTACGACGCTTTATGTAGATCAACACATTCTAGACATAACAGCGAGAACAATATTTTGGAAAATCAAGGCATTGAAAATAGTGGGAACCCTGACGATGGGAAACACTTGACTGCACCTTCTCCCAGAAGGAAATCCTCTAGTATAAGGTGAACAATTGACATTCAGCCCTTATGACTAATACAAGAACATAGAATTTTGATATATCTCCTTTTACTTTCAGTGACATGGCACACTGTAAACTGGATTTTGAAGTAGGAGAATTTTTCATGTTTGGTACTCCACTTGCATTAGTTCTTGCGTATAGAAAAATATCATCGAGCAGTGATAAAACTAGCAACATTAAGAGGCCATTGGTGAATCAGCTATATAATTTATTCCATCCCACTGATCCAGTAGCCGCTAGATTGGAGCCGTTGATATCTGCTAAGTTTTCACTTCTTCCGCCCGTGAACGTGGCTCGATATCAAAAATATCCATTAGGGAATGGTCAGCCTTATCATTTATGTATGTATCCTTCATGCAAGATTTAACAACCACGCGAGAAACATTAATACTAAATTATTTCATGTTTTCAGTGGAAACAATCCAGTCAAATCCACAGTTATTTTCGGATGGTTTAAACATGCCAATGTCTCATATAAGACGACTGTCCGATATATCCATTCATAGTACAATGTCCGGTATGGTTGAAATTGTTCCTTTACAGTTAGTGTCTAATTGTGAGTTGAAATTATTATATCCATTTACATCGATATAACTAAGACTTTATTCTGGGATGGTTTAGGTCTACTAGCTCTATCGAAGAACATACTTCTTTTTTACAGTGCAGCAAAAGTGGTGGGGTACAAAAAGGTTAGATTACGCTCTCTATTGTCCAGAGGGTTTAGCGAATTTCCCTACGAACGCTTTGCCACATCTTTTTCACGCTAGTTACTGGGAGTCCTTCGACGTTATTGCATTTATTTTGCGGCAATTAGGCAGGTTCGATTTGTCATTGCTTTCAAACGAGGAGAAAGAGTTAACGTGTTTCCGTCCAGGTCAACCTCGAGAAAAGTGGAATAAGAAACGTACTTCCGTTAAGCTTAAGGTAAATTATGATCGTCAATACATACAAAATATTTCAAATTTTTAACATGTAATATTTCGTTACAGAATGTCAATGCCAATCATAGGGCAAACGACGTAATTGTTAGAGAAGGAGCAGCGCAAGTGCTGGTTGCTAGATTCATGTACGGTCCAATAGACGTTATTGCTTTAAGCGGTAAGTTAATTATATAAATGCTGTCTTTATGGTATATTAAATGCGTCTTTTATAAATTATTTATCACAGGCGAGAAAGTAGACATTCACATTATGAAGAATGCGCCTGCCGGAGAATGGACGTATTTATCAACTGAAGTAACTGATAAGAATGGTAGAATAACGTATAAGATACCGGACGATAAAGCCTTAGGTTATGGACTATATCCAGTTAAAATGATCGTTAGGTAATGCTATTAATCTCCCATTACTTCCTTCCTTGCAAAAGGTACAGTCGTTACGAATTGTTCTTCTTTATTACCTAAGATCAACCCTTTTATCCTATTCTAATCGTTTGACGTCCTCGCTTAAGCTTTTGACATAATTTTGAATTTTCAGAGGTGATCATACATCTGTAGACTTCTTCTTGGCTGTGATTCCACCAAAAACTGAATGCGTGGTGTTTAGCATAGATGGTTCGTTTACTGCAAGTATGTCTGTTAGCGGAAAGGATCCAAAAGTAAGAGCTGGAGCTGTTGACGTTGTCAGGTATCTTTTAAGACTTGACCCAGTGTGTCAATAATCTCCAAATAGCAAATTTCCCAAGATCTTAAGTCCTTCATCCACAGCTATCTTTAATTCATGTAATAACTAAATCGTTATTATTATCAGACATTGGCAAGAGTTGGGTTACTTAATTATTTATATCACCGCGAGGCCTGATATGCAACAACAGAAAGTTGTTTCATGGTTGTCTCAACATAATTTCCCCCATGGTCTTGTATCGTTTGCGGATGGTCTTTCGACGGATCCACTTGGTCACAAAGCTGCGTACTTAAATAAACTTGTACAGGTAAACAACTATTCAAAATTGCAATACGATTTATTCTGTTCGATGACTACTCAAATAAACAATTCTTTTCTTCAGGATCACGGCGTGATAATTCATCACGCTTACGGTAGTAGCAAAGATATTAGTGTTTACACCGCGATTAATCTTAAACCGAATCAAATCTTCATCATTGGCAAAGTACCAAAGAAACATCACGCTTTAGCAACGATTCTTCACGATGGTTATGCTGCTCATTTAACTACCCTACAAGCGCACGGTGGCTCGCGACCAGCCCAGGGCAATGCACGTATGGTGATTCCAAGAGGTCAGTTTGGTTTGCCCGGGCAAAATGCTTCTCTACGACGGAGAAGGTGAGCTTATTTATTTCACATCGTCACGATGTTCGATGTGGTTTTACTGTGTTCGTTATCGCTTACATCTGGCCGTGATATGGGAATTTTTAAGGTAATAATTCTCGATCCCTCGCTATCCTCGACGTTCAGATGTTACGGTTGCTGCAGAGTGGTGGAAAGAGTGTGCATACGCGATAAATGTTGTCCCCTAGAAAGAAGATACCCAGAATGGGCGTAAGCCTCGAAGAGTAATAACATTCTATTGTCTGTACATAGATTATACTGTATTTTTATAGCTCGCCGTACTCTGTGATCAGTATAAAGTTTCAAGCGAAAATAGTTGTTTCAGAGGTGATCGATCATGTGCGATCGTCCAAATTGAACCGCACCCATCAGTGTTTATTAAAAAAAAAAACCATGTATGTCCAGTGATTTCTCTGTTAAACGATCGTAACCACGAGAACAAGGTATATACATTGAATAGTCTAAGTAACCATGGCATGGTATAACTTTTAAGAACGCTGGCAAACGATATAGAACCCTACCAGTAAAACACTGTATTTTATGGCACAGTCATTTCTTTTTACTTCAACGGATGCTAGGCTTTCAAAAAACAAATATATTACATTTTTATAGTACTCTTCTATTCAATGAAGCAATAAATGTTCTCGTCCTTTTAACCTTGAAATGATTATTAATTTGTCCGCATAACTATGAATACTACTTCTTCTTTCGATATCGAGTAGGAGGTTTGAACGGTATCTAAAGCTTATCAGTTTATTAATTACAGGTACCTGTTTTGAAGAAACGTTGCGCAGCATAGTTGATATCTCGTGGTCTCGACAAGAGCCGCAATCATTCTACGCTCAAATTCAATGTTTTGTCTATCAGCCGTACACATGTCCAGAATTTGTGGTTAAATCAACTATAAGTGTCTAGATATACAGAGACTAAAGTTTTTTCGTTACCTCCTGAAAACGGTCTGATCTCACTTTAGCGACCAAGGTAAACTAGAGTCCCTTCTCGCTTGAAATTTGTTAGGTGAATGTTTGTGTTATCGAGATTATATTTAGCTAGATCCACCACGAATGGCGCACGAAATATTGAATTATGTTAATCGACGAGATACTTCTTCTCGTTCTTGTCATCGCTATAGTATCAGCCGTTTCATGTTTAAACATTTCGCTACTTCATTTCTGTATCGACTTAACTTTCATTGTAGCAAGTTTTTCACTCGAGAAGCGTTTAACGTATTTCAACCTCTCGTGGATTTCCGTTCGCTGGTAGATCAGGCTGAGATACTGCTTGTACAAGAGATTTACAGCACGATCAAACATGTTATAGTATAAAAGCTCTGACACGATGCACGATTATATACATGTGAATGCAGTTTCAATAATACCACAACTCAAGGACATACGGTGTGTAATCGACCAGGAAAAAATTGAACAGCTTTCACTTGATATCTCTTTCTGATACAATTTTCGAATATCAGTTTTAACTTTATAATTAATACTTGATCATGGAGTGGATATGCACAGGTGGCAAGTTAATGGGAAGTGTACAAGAAGAACATTTTCTAACTGTTGATTTTTATTCCTATATTCTCCTCACTCCCAAATCTTCCTTACGTTCCACTTAAATTGACCTAACGTCTTGTCCCAAGATTGAAGATAAACAACGTGAGATTTCTTCTTCTGCTACACTTGCTCTTAACTAAGAACAGTATATGCCGCATCCAAGTGCATTATCCCTCTATAATTCGATGCTAAATGAAATCCTGGCGGCTGTGTTAACTCGCCATCAGTTAATAACAGTTGATAGCAAGAAATCTTTTTAATGCATTACTAGTTAGTAAAGTGTTAATACAGGAATAACTCGGTTTTAAATCTGCCAATAACTTGCAGTAAAATAAAACCGAGGTAACTTGTTCTATCTCATAATCTGTTCTATCATTTTTCTATCTATTAAATCATCTATCATTGTGGTAACGTTACATCGATAATGCATATCACTGCACTGAATGCATAAGTTCAACGATATAAAATGTACAATGATGTCAATAACAGTCAACATCGAATATTTCTCTTCGTTTATTGTTGACAATGTTGATACTACCCACAATGAGAGATACGTTTTGGACACATATGTTTGTATACTCGTTTAAGGAATGAACGAATAATCCACTCTGTAATCGCTGTCATTGCAGACGGGACAGCTGTTCGTCTTCATCATCATTTGATCATTCACCGATGCTTCTTTAATCATGGAGATGTTCTATTTTATATCACGCTTTCAGTATGAACGTCTAAACACGCTAACTCTACCACGCTGCTAATCCATGTTCTTCATCTGCTTCCACAACTGGCGATCTAATTGTCGATCGAGTGCAGTATGTTTAATAATGTTTAAGATCACTTTTTCGTTATAACATACGTATACCTTAGTTCTGACCTCTTAGACGTTAGCTTAACACCTTCACTGCTATGAGGATCATCAGTCAGAATATTAAAAGTATCTTCTAAAAATCTATACTATTAAATACTATACATGTGTGTGCCTTATAATATCGAGATGTATATTTCTGAATTTCTAGTTTAAATGTCCAGATTTCTAGATTTCTAGATTTCTAAATACCTACATTCACAGATTCCTGCGTTCCTAGATTCCAAAATTTCTGCGTTCCTAGATTCCTAGATTACTACATTTCCAAATTCCTAGATTACTACATTTCCAGATTCCTAGATTACTACATTCCCAGATTAATAGGTTCTTACATCCCTACATTCCTGCATTCCTAGATTCCTGCATACCTAGATTCATACATTCCCAGATTTCTACATTCCTAGATTTCTGCATTCCTAGGTTCCTACATACCAAGATTCCTACATTTCTACATTCCTAGATTTCTAAATCGGTACATCCTTGTACTCCTAGATATCTACATCCATATGCTTCCATATCCCCAACTGTTCATATTGTTGAATCCTTATATCCTCAACTTCCTACATCCTTGACTTCTAATAATAAAGATCTCCTACCGTTACTTGATTAGTAATTAGAACGAATGATAGCTCTTTTAGGGTGGCGAAACGTGCAATATCTCAGCCCATCCCGAGCAAGGTGATGTTTCCGTTGGAACGATCAACGAGTGTCGGGCCATCAATGTCACCGCAGACTATATCAACCATCAGATCCACCGCACCGGAGAAACTCTGACGATTTGCACGCTGCCGGTCGTTCTTCGAGTCCCGGCAGTAGTTGCACAATAATCATCACGGAGTACGAGGATACTGTTGGAATTCGTAACACCATCGTCGAATTCAACCCCTCGTGTATTTCGACCGGACACGTGCTCAATCAACAATCTAAAAAAGAAGAGATGATTCTACTTTGTTACTCCACCTTTTATATCCCCTATCTCTATCTCTCTATCTATCTCTCTTTCTCTCTCTGTATGTATATATACCTGTAAATTCGACGAATCATTGTATAAAGCGTGCAATTATACGATAGACTTATCCACCGTGGAAATGGATCTTTCTGATCGATGTGGTTTGAACGTACGAGGAGTTTCAATTATGATTTATCGCGCGGAATCATTTCTCGAACGAAAATTAATTTTTAGCGATCAGAGAAGGTAAACCTTGTCGATTACAATGTACTACATACACGTATGTTACGAAGATCGCTTTCCTGAGTAATTTAAACGACGTTCGATTTTAGTTTCGAAGATGTAGCCGAAAATATTTGTGCATTTGATAGCATAGCGCGCTATGATCGTAATAATTATTCTTGCGCCGGCTTTACTTGCAAATTTTTATTTTTTATCTGGTATCTTACGGGATTAGTACGACACAAGTGTTACTGGTGGTAATACTCAGGCTGTTAATCTTTATAACATTGAATTCGACACGGTTTACTCTATTTTCCTTTTTTTATCGAATGATTAGAACATTTTTTCTATCGTTGATACAATAGTATCGTTTACAATGTGATCGAGCACGATCAAAATTTTTTATGAAGTAGCCGTCGATATGACCAGTCTAGTTCCTAGAATTAAAGAAAGATTCTAAAAAAATATCCTAGAGAAGAAATGTATTTAACCATTGATTTTCGTGTACACGTCGTTTCGATTGGTTTTACATTTAACATTTTATTCGCTGATCTTCGATCGAGTTTGAGCAACCAGTCAGAAAGTTCTGGTGTATGTACAATCATCTTTTACCTAGTCGCTCTGTTCGTAGTTTAGTAAGCTGTAACGCGAAGAAAATGAAAGAAGTATTCGTTGAAATTGTTACCTGAACCTCTTCGTTATTCGTGAGAGATAATTAAATACTACTCATGACATTAATAGCTCGAGATAATTAGCTTGTAAGTGTACCGTTATAGTTATATTCAGTCATTGCCAAGAGCTATCAGACATGTAACGCGTGATGTTGCGCTCAAGTTCCTTCGGTGCTATGTTATTTTCAACCATTCATATCGATTTATAAGGAAAAAAAATGTGAAACGAAGGGGAAGCAAATGCACCAAGTGTAACGATAGAAAAATACCGTTTTGTATGTTGTCTATCGAGATGTACTTGCGAGGACGCGATAAGCGTCTCTCGATGAACGTTGGTACAAAAATACTTCCCTCTTATCGCTCTAGTTCTGTGCGTTAGCGTAACTAGGAGTTTTAGTCCGATGTGGACCATGAACCCGAGTAATTTTTCAAATCATCCGCAATTAAAAAGTTCGAGAACGTAAAAATTTATACAGTCGATACCATAGAAATTCGGAAATTTTAACAAGAAAATTATCAAATATCCTAAACTCTCCAATTCGCAAATTGCATAATCTCTGAACTAACACGTTGACTGCTACATGAAAGCAATTGAGAATTGCGTTAATTAGTATTTTCATTTTGAACAATCCTTACTAATTATGTTCACGATACTTTGTTATATTTGTTCTGCTTAGTTTTAAGTAACTACAGTTAGAAAAGTGAACAACTTTTAAATAATATGGCAACTTATATAGAAATTTGAGTGTCATCTACATATATGGGTGACATGGCAGTCAAAATGTTAATACAAAATAAATCCCTATTACTCTCGTTCCAACCTTTCGAACAGTGAAAGTGGATGGGTCAGTTCAAATTTTAGAGAAGGAACCAGACTGACCGCGGTCCCGATCTAGTTACGCCAATGGTTCTGTGCCGTTGTAGTCGACGATGTAAATATTTAAAACGAAAGTGTACATAAATAAGTCGCTGCAGATGTTCATCGCGTTAGATTATTGCGGATAGCGATTATTTTACCGACTAGCTGTTACGAACTTCGCCGGCGGAAGTTACTGTCCACATGATAATAAACTAGCTCGTCGCGTGAACAAGCTGATAGCTCGATGACAAAGATGATTAGCGTTAGTTGTCGACGCGTTCGCGATGATTGTGCGCTTATAAACCTGTTTACAATTAAGCGATTGTCGGTTCTCGGTCGAGGAGACGCGTGTGTAATTTTATAATGATTCGAGCCGCTGCGGTTAATCATTGCAAATTGTTAACGAAGAGAAATAGGGTGGTTAGCGAGAAAGAAAAATGTAGATCAGAGACGCGACTCAATTCCTCGAATCTTGCGTTTCAATCGATGACGATGGACGTTTTTTAATTTTCTTGAAACGAACGATTCGACAAGAGATTAATCGAAGAGTAATTAATTAAACTAATCGTTGTGCCATCATTGTTCCTTGACTGTTCCAGTAATACCGTAGTCGGTCGAAGATCTGCCATCGAACTAGTCCTGAAACGAAATAATATATCGTGTATTCAGTGCTGTTTTTGCCGTGGCAAAATTGATTATCATGAAGTGAAAATTGCGACTGTTTGTATCGTCTTAAAGGGGCACGAGTGTAGTTACGATTTACTGGTGTAGGTATCTTATAACATATAAGAATGTGACCGTGTATATGTATACATACGCATGTAATATAACCGTGTATATGTATATATACAGGATATATCAAACGCGCGAAACGTTGTTGGATCGTTGACAAATTGTTAAAAAGTATTTAAAAGGAGATCATGTGGATCCGTCTATATATTTCAGTCGTGTATTATGAATTGTCGAACCACCTGACAAAGTTATTCGTGAGATATCCTTTATATATGTGTGTACAAACACGTAAATGTTTAAGATATATATGTATATTTACCGTTAGTCGGCTAAAGTGACTGCAAAAGATATTTTACTTATACGAACGAGTTATTATCACTGGTAACAAGAGTTATATTTTTTTTAGCATAACTTAAATGACACGTTGTAATAACTAATCAAGAGTACATTGTTTTATATTAACGCGACCTTGCTCTGATTGTAATAATTATTTCATATACCGTTGGCTCATGATTTTTTTGATCAGCCTCAGCGGGAAACGATCTCAATTCCGAATAGAATGCCTGGCCGATAAAGCTGTATTCCACTTTTGTCACTGTGTATTACAATAAATGATAAATCATTGTCGTTTAATTTCAATTCTGTCACGTGTCCCACATTATTGTTGCTCCTGGTTTAATGATTTATTTCATTTATAACAGCTGGTATCGTGTTTCAAATATCTTAATATGTTTTGAAAGTCTAATTCAGTCTCTGTTTTTCTAAAATTTATACTTTTGCGCGCATTTTTTGAAAACGGTGGTTCCGGCGCCATCTAACGGTAACACGTAGAAGTATAAAAACAGAAAATTGCGTTTTTACGTAAAATTAAGCATTTTTGCGCTCTTCTGAGACTAGCAAATTATTCTACGATCTTCATAACGTTAGAAAAATGGCATTACAGAACGATTGAAAATGCCTAGCCATCTAGCAGTGGAAACCAGGACAACATTTAAATATTTTAAAATGTTTTATAGCTGTTAACAATGTTTAACAATTTGTATCTTTTAGAAAAAATCAATTAACCAGAAATCTACATTTAAAAATTTACTCGATTAGTTCCAGGTTTTTACCGCTAGATGGCTAAGTATTTTTTGGTCCATAAAATGACATTTTTTTTAATTTTCGTTTCTAATTCTTCGAGAGAATGATAATTGCATTTTTTAAGTTTATTTGAGATCATACAATGTTCTTTTAGACACAGGAAGGTATAAAAGTCAATAATTCTAAAGAAAAAGACAGTTTTATATTTTATAAGTACTGTCGCTTGCTCCTAGATGGCACTCGTGATTCCGTTTTCAGAATCCGCGCAGGTAAGTATAAATTAAAAAAAAAAAATGTGAAAGTTAAGTTTTCAAAATATTTCAAAACTATATACATAAGCATTACTAGCTCTCATAAATGATATTTTGAGTTATGCCACTATTTCAAATCGAATAATATAATCAATAATGGTATTAGTAATTTATCTACTATATGTTTATTTTCTCTTTTATCATAAAATTGTTCAAATCTTGTACTACATACAAAGCACTGGAAATATAACTTCAAGTTTTGTGTCTACTGTAGAATTAATGAACAATATCAAAAATTAAAAATGAATTTTTAAAGTTTCAAAAACACGGACAAAATTAAATTTAAAACGCTCTGCGCACGCGCAATAATTTCGAATAACACAACACGGCATCTATAGCGCGAAACGTTTTGCTTCGGTGTGCAAGTTTTTATATTTCTAAAATTATCCAAATGTTGAAGTGTACGAAAGACATGGAAAACATAACTTTAAGCCCCACAGTAGCTGCGAAATTAAAAAGTAAAGATGCCGTTAACAAAATCAAAAATGGGTCTCCAAAATTTCAAGAAGTCTTCAGGGAGGTTAGTTCTCCCTTGCTGCTTTCGAGTTTTAGAAACTTTACAAATTTAACAACAATAATGTGCTTGCATTCATCGTTACATGATTTTCGTACTTTATTATTTATATAATTAAACATGATTTCAGAGGTGTCGGCAAAGAATGCGCGAGAAACGAAGACAGTTATTTAATAAAAGTAGATTTGGTTTGGAGATTAATTCAGAAGAAATTCAAGATACTTTAACGAAAATTGTTCGTAAAGAACTGAATGATCTTGCTACTACAGATTTAGATCCAACTTTGAATCCATTTTCTCCCATAATAAGTGAACCGCTTAATCCAGAAGAAGCAATGGAACTTGAAACAGAAATACTTAACGAAGAAGGTATACTTAATCCAGTACATAATTTAAAGAATAAATATCTGATTCAAAAACCCAGGAATAAAATTTTATACTGTATTTACAGAACAATGGATATTGCAAGAGTATGAAAAAATGTCACAAGAAGAAATTGATTTATTAGCATTAAGTGCAGATCAAGAGGGTGAAGAAGTAATTTGTCCAATTTGTCAAACATCGAATTTAACTCAAAAAGCAAGGCAGGTAACTTGCACATCTTGTGAGTTTACATTGAACGATAGTATCAGTATAAAAGATCTAGGGAATCTTATAAATAAATGTGCAAATACTCATTCGACAATATGTAGAGAACCACCTGGTTTCCTATCACTACCTGAAAATAATATGTCTTTGTATTTAGTTTGTGACAAATGTTCAACTTGGATCTCAGTAATATAAATTTTGATGTTTCTCAGTTAGTATATTGACTTCCAGAGTTAAAAATAATCTATTTTATTTGTTTTTGTACAATTAATCTAATTAATTTATTACTTATTTTTTAATTGACTAGATATTTAAATCTACATTAAAGTAAAATTCAACATGGACATCATATTGATATCCATTAAAGTAACATAAGAATTTGTAAATATGATCATATTTCTTTCTTTTAAACTAAATATAAATATAAATATATATAAAACAATACAGGAAAGTGAGTGAAGAATAATCGAATTTCAGTTTTCTTTATGGAAGTAAACATTTGAATAACAATACATGAATTTTTATGTGATTATATGATACATATTGTACAAAAAAAACATCCCATCGTTGATTCTTTATATTCTTCATCGCTTACACGTACGCAATGTAAATTTCAAATAAAAGACATCTGTATATTGTAAAGGTTAAACAAATTATGTGAATTTCATGCTCAATGATTACTAAAAGAAGCAAAAAATTTTGAATGATTGTTCATCATTCACTTTTCTGAGGTATAGTTGATGTTCAATGACAATAACAACATTACAATATGCAGATGTCTTTCATGACTTAAACTAATATTTAAATTTTATCAATGATTTGTACATTATCACATGAAATTTCGCGTCAGAAACTTCACATTTCATAACATCATTAGTATATAATATATACTTATAATTTGTGAGCAACCAATTTTTCATCTCGTACGTAGTTTAATTATCTGCAATATAAGTTCTTTATTCGTCAAATAGATATTACTATGCAAGTATTAACAACTATGTATTCATCCTAGTGTACATGGTCGGATTTGATAAATATGTATAATCTTTGATTTTAAAATTCAATTGCACTTATAAAGGCATAATTTCATAGATAAAATATTTGTTATTTTAGTTTTCTGATTTCAGTCTCTCGATATAATTTCATAACACCGGTTTCACCTAGGTACTTCTATTCTCATGCGGTGTAAAAAGGTTCACATAATTTGGCGCTAATTTTTCATTAACAGTTCTTTATTCATTCATTTTCCTAAAAAGGTTCCAAATCTAAATGATTAAAAAAGAATTACGTATATTTTAACTATTATCAAAATATATCGATAACATAACGTCCATAGTATATTTTTACAGAAGTTTTTATCTTAAAGGTAGAAAGAAATGTTATCTACAAAAAAAAAGAAAAGAGAATAAGAACAATTTCAAAAAACATTCATTTGATCTTCTTATAGAGCAACATGTTTTTTAAAGGAATTTACAGTTTATATTAATGCTTTAGTTACTGTCAAAATGATCGTACTTAGTCGAAGACGAGCATAGTAAAAATATAATGGAATGGTTTGCTCTATATACTTTTTATAGTTGTTTCTTAAATGTTATCAAAATATATAGGCAAGTATTATAACGAGTTAAATGAGTCAACAACAAAAAAATCGCCGCGAAAATGTTATCGCAGTCCAAAAAAATAAAGAACACAAAATATAATTTTTTCTTGGCACTAGATGAAAGTGAATACATGATGCGATATAATTACCTAATAAATATAAATGTACCTTTACTTTGTTAATATCCGATACAAACATAATTGCGATAACAATATATAAAAAAAAGAAAACATGTTCAAATCTCAATATGTTCCAAATTTGTAACAGTCTATATATATTTTGTTAATTATCTGCAATTAAATTCATGTACATTTTCACGTGCTCTTTCTACAATTAATTATCCCCGAACATCTTATCCTTTGATCACAATTTTTAAAACGAGACAGGGAAAAATTGCACTTCGACATTTATCCACGATCGTTGCGTAAGGAAACCCGAACGAAATCCGCTATAAACAAAAATAAAAGAAGGAAAAGAGAAAAACTGTCATCAGAATTTTCACGTGTCTCTTCTAAAACTGGCTTATGGCTACGGTAACTGTTTTTATTTTGCTCGTACGCCGCTAAATCTTCAACGTACACGCAATTTACGTTTCGCCGACGAATTTCCATAAATATAAATTGGTCATTGAGTCGATCGTCGCCGTTCCGTATGGTTGACTGCTGCAAGTGCTTCTTCAGGTAGACGACCAGGATCTGATAGAATATCAGTGGCAGTACACAGATATCTGAGGGAGTTCAGAACAGCTGAAAACGATAAGAACGTTACACACTCATACACCCTATTAGCTGTTATAGTTACTGTCCACTGAAAGAATGAAGGGAAGCATACTACTATTAGCAAAACATAATGTAGTTTTGCAAGAAAGATAAAAAGGCAAATACTTAACACGTTGGCTATCATAGTAATGTGGATTATAAAGGATATTAATACCTTAATGACTGGAAAACTACAAATAGGATTCTTGATGCCAGCAGTTATTTACTGAAAACCAATTAAGAATGCTTCGATTATAAACTATTCGCCTACAGTTTAAAGTAATAAAAGTTTAAAGAAATGATGTTCAGTAGAAGTAACGCAATTTTTGTGACATTCATAAAAATTATGCCGGTCACTGATAACCTTCGTAGCAGTCAACGTGTTAAGCTTCAGATTTTGGACAGTATTTATTAGGTTGTTTCGTTTTAATAGCAAACCTGGTCTGAGATCGACAAGCGAGCAATGCTGCTCGACCCACAATATTGTACTTCTGTATAAATCCTCTATACTCGCCGTTGATACCGACGTATTGAAGGAAATCATCAAAGGCTCAAGTAATATACTGAACTAATTATTTTATAAGGAGATGTATATCACTATTTATAATTATAAAAGTAAACATTTTAACAAAACTTCAAAAAGGATACAATCCAAAATTTCCAATTTTCCCGTGTGCGCGTACGTACATACTCATCGAACATTTCCTTCATCTTGCTAGTCCTGTGTCTAGAAATTGGAGCACCCGTTGCAGGAAGCATAGATTGGCAATTACTGCAACAGAGCATTCAACTGTAACTGAACATAGTTTTCCTTAACCTGTCAACCGGTAAAGACAAATCTTGTGCCGATCAACAGGTTAAAGTCGATTCTGTTCTTCCTTCCGTATTCAATGTTAACTACTATTACCTAATCGACGTATTAAGGCACTCGATTTGATTCCTCAAACTATCCATCTCTTCTTTCAATTGATTTCTCTCCGCCCTCAGTTGCCTGATATAATCAGCCCCCTTTTGCAACATGGCAGCTTTGCTCAGCTTGGTGTTTGGATTCTGGCTGAGCTGCGGTATCAAACTGTGCAGCATGTCGAATCCGTTCTTAATATTATATCTGCGCTTTTGTTCCGCATGGGTATGTCCCACTCTCCTCTGCTCTTTGTACTGTGCTCGATCCGTTTCACCCTTTATGTAGCCTCTACTGGGCGACATCGGACTTCCTATACTCATAGGACTGTGCAAAGGGCTGAGACTCAACGCTTGAGGACTGTGCGCGTTAGAATTATCCTTCGGTGATCCAGGACTGTTCTGCTGCTGGGTATTTGTATTCAATAACATTTGCTGATTGCAAGCGGACTGTTGCATAGCCTAATAATACAACATACAACGTGTCATCATATAGGATGCGTGTTTAGCGTCAATTTTGTACAATTTAAGAGATAATAGTGACACTTGTATTTACAAATGTTCTTTTTTAAAAAAGCTACAGTATCTCGCAATGTGTTTATGCTTGTACATATATATATATACTATAGTAAAAGAAGATGCATGATCGTTCGAAACTTTGTATACCTGCTGCTGCGGAGGTTGCACTTGCATCGGTGAGGTTTGCATCGTTTGCACAGTGACCGGTGTGGTAATATGCTGAGCGGTCGTCACCTGCGTAGGCGAGGCTGAAGGTGGAAGCATTGGTAAGATGTGTTTCATTGTAGCGGCTGTTTGGTCCACTGCCGGCATTATATTATCAGCCGGCATATTCATTGTATGTACACCAGATGTGTCTATGTAACGATATTTGAAGCTGTCATAATACTCTTTGTCGGGAAAATAATACCAGGACTTTGATTTCTCAATAATCATGCGTCAGTTGCCGATGCAACTCAACGAAACTAGTAAAAAGTTACATAACCGTACAAATATTACGTTTCTTGTAATACATACTATTGGTGAGTAACTGTGCGAGCAAAACATTGTTATTTAGATTTAGAGCGGGATCGCTCGCCGCTGATACTAGTGGCGGTGGATGCATTCGTGGAGCAGTTAACGACGAACTACTTCGAGATCTATTCCTCGTTTTCATCTGGTACTGAAAGGCAAGAACACGCGACACCGTTACGCGTAAGAAAAAGAAACTACATCATTCGTATAAATATCTCTGACAAGATGTGATAAGTATCCTAATTCACAAATATGAACCTTCGGTACAGCGAAAACTTCCTCCTTCTCCGAATTCAATGCGCCAGCAGGTTGCGGTAACAATTTGCCGGGTTGTACGGTTGTCGGTGTGCTGAGATCCAAACCGGAGGGTCGGCACTGTAACAATATCGGCGATTGCGACGGTTGCTCCGCGGAAACCGATACGACTTGTGGTGGGTGTGTCTGAAAAAAAAAGGAACGTGATAATCCGATTCTGTAGTTAATCGCGCGGTTTCCAGTGTTGATAAATTATTCAAACGCGGCAGCGCGAAGTAACTGGTCCGTCGCGCTATGTACCTTGAAATTATTCGCGTTGAATTTACATTGCTGCGCATTAAAGCTTTGCGGAAGAGCGGAGAACTTGTAGCACTGTTGCGGTTGAACAACTTTGTAAGGTTTGGTGGACACAGGCGCGACCGGCGGCAAAGGCCTGATTGCTCTGTGCTGCGTGGTCACCGTGGAGTTCGACTGTCCAAAATTTTGTTGCACGGTTACCAGATTCTGAACGTGACCGGCGATGGGTGAAATTTGATTGGCGTGCACGGGTTGATCGTTCAACGCTGCCAATTGCATCTGATTCTGAACAGGTGTCAACTGAACGGTTTGTATCTCCATAGCATAGGGCTGCTGTGAACCCTGCTGGTAAGCAGAATTCTGTTGCTGCGTTGTTCTCTGGTACGCGTTCTGTGGCGGTTGTTGTTGCTGTTGCTGAGCCTGCTGAATCACTCGACTAGTTCGCGAAGAGACCCTGCTCGGTCGACTCTTTTCCCTGACAGGTTGACTCGTTGGAGGTGGCTCATAACTTTGTTGTATAGCGTTATAATTCTCGCCAAGAGTTCTAAAATGTGCATGTAGTGGTTGAAGCGTGACATTCGTCGAATGACAAATCACTAAAGAACTAAACACTCACATGTTATTCCTGAACGCATTCGTTGGCTCCGGTTGAGGTTGAGTATATATCTTGGCGGTGTATTGAAGATTTTGTATAGTACCCGGCTGATCGGTCTGAGTTAACGCTTGCTGCTGTGAAGCTTGTTCATTCTTCACTGCCGATTCTTGGCTTAGCTCGTTCATTTGATTCATAGGCGTCATCAGGTCGAGATCAGGATAGTTCGCGTTCAAGGTACTATTTCGAAACATATCGTCCTCCTCGGGGACGGGGGGTAATTTCGAATTAAAAAATTCTGAAACACGATCGATCATTACGTTTCGCAAACGTTTCATTAACGAACGAATCACCGATATAAACCTTGATCGTCTACCTTGTAGTGGCTCAAGTGTGTCCATAAAATCGTCTAAATTTGGCTGGAGCGGTCCAAGGCTGGGCTGTATAAAATCCGCCAGACTAGCTCCTCGCGCTACAGACAAATAAAATTCATTGACACACGACGCTTCGTATTTTATTCTCTTCCGCGTTAATCGAATAATTTAATATAGTTTCTTTCTCTGTACACGCAACGATCGTGTTATCGTTCTGACGCCCGGCTGCGTACACGGCTACTTGAATTAACGAGTTACCAATTTCTCTGGGATCGGGAAAGTATATTGGTTGATTCGAACTGATTGTTGAAAATAACGTATCAGTCATAAGCTCCATGTAATCCTCATCAACCATCATACTCTCTCCTCCTGGAGTCCCACTGGTCCCTCCGTGTATGTTGCCTGTACCTGCTCCGTAATTGCCCGAGTTTCCCAATCCATTGTCCCAATCTAACACATCCATCGATTCCATCTGAAACGATTATATCTCTTACTAAACAATCTCTAGGTATTTCATAATACGTGTACGTTTTATAATAATTAATCAGATTACAACTTCGTGACTGTTTCTTTAATGGTATGTTCGTCTTGCGACATACTCGTTATATTGCCACGGGTGGAGATTCGATGATGGACAATTCTTGAAGTTGGAAATATATTGCAATGATCGAGACGTTTGCTCGTTTCGTATTACCGTAACGTGGATCCGGTGACGAAACACGTTGCGATATAACGAGTGAGGACGTTACGTGTCGATATATCAAAAACGCGTGAAAACGCAATATATGGAAATACAATGCGCTGTAGTACAATACATAGGAATACAATGCGTCGAAGTACAACACGTTGAAATACAACAAATGAGAATAATCCATCCCGAGATACAATGTATGTTATATCGACGAATGAGAATGGCTCGTATAACTAGCTATAACGTAAACTGCAACGTTCTCCGTGGATCCTTGTTACAACAATGGCGGAGAATGTCACTGTGCCCAGAAGTCCATATCGACGATGGCAATATAACGAGAGCGTGGTACATTCAGAAAGAACGAACTGCTAAATACCATCTCGGTGCCATCCTTGTTCGTCCAGCCAAGGATCTTGTTTCGGTAGAACATCCGCCATTTCTTGTATTCCGCAGTAACCGCAGCAAGTTTTCGCTTCCAGTATTTGCCTTCTAAGACGACCGCCTGATAAGAAAGTTGATTTACGCTTGAATAAAATTCCTTACGATTGGAACGGAACCGTTCGAACGATCAACAACAAACAATAACGGCCCGACTTTCGTGTAATTTATTAATAAATTATCGATTGGTTATCGGTTTAATGAAAACCGGGACGGTATCGATAAGCGATCGTAATACGTACCTCGGGCTTATTATGAGTATCAACATCCAACGGAGACGCGAACTGGCACACCAGCGTGTTCTGCTTCAGTATAACTGCAAACCGATAAAAAATGTTACAAAAATTCACATTTTTTTATCGCGAGAAAGCTGAAACGCGCGGTTAGGTTCGAATTATGAGCTCGATTCGGTGGAACCGCGACGGTGCGAATGCAGATCTAAATGCAGATACAACATGTTTTTTAGCTAACAGAGAAGATGACCTTCTCCGAGCGTGGTGACCAGGAAACTCGCAAACACGAAACACGTTCGGTGATTTCATTTATGCAGATTTGGATCGGTATGCAGGGTGTGGTACCGATCGGTTACCACCGTGCTTTAATTGATCCTATTGTCAAAATAATACGCCACATTACATTACCACATATTCTTATTTACGCCATTGAATGTCTTAAATTCCCTCGTTTTAATAATAAACGACCTTCGATATTCGCAAAACGAACAAGTTATCGAAACGAGTTCAAACGGTGTTGCAGATAACTCGCATTATTGTACACCTCGTATACAAGAAGCTTCGAAATAAGCTGTATACGAAAAGCGTACCGTAAAATCATTCTACGACCTCGAAAGGGTAAACAAAATGTCAAAGAACATTTCGAGTTGTTTCATCATCAATTATGATTTCGATATACGCGTGTACAGATTGTTTGAAAAATCTTGCACGTTACAAAACGAAAAGAGCGAAACTTAAAATATCTTTTTTTTTTTTTTTTCAATTATTTTCGGCTACTTTATTTTGATTTGTTTCGTTATTCGGTTACTTTCGGAAATTACCATGTGCTTTAAAGATGAACCGGTACCACTGCGAATAGTCTAAGTCCTTTTTCTCGACTGGTTAGCTCCCTTTCGAGCGAAGATGCTCGATAGATTTGGTGCAACGGAAGAGAGACGCGGACGTCCCGATGCCGATTTTGCGGCGACGCATTTTGTATCGCAGTCGCGAAATATTTTCTCGTAATCAGTGACGGTGAATACAAAGTCCCGCCGCAAGCTGCGAAACGAATTCTTCCTGAACGTTCGATACTCGAACTCGTTCGGTTTCAGGCCTTTCTCTCGTTTAACGATGCTCCTCTGTTCTCTTCGACGCCCACGCGCTTCCGGTTGTTTACCCTTTTCGGCAGAAAATCGAGATCGTGTGTCATTTGCGCGTTAATTTCGTCGATCGGTCATGGCGGGAACGGGAGACACGAATTTTGAAGGTTTGGTTATTTAGAATTTTTATTAATGGAACTTTATTTATTTGGAACTTTTGTAACTGTAACTTTGGTTATTTAGCACTTTTATAAATGGTACTTTGGTCGTTTAGGACACTTATAACTGGAGTGCGGTTATTGGGGACTAGAATTTTGGTTATGACGGGATATCGAAATTTTGAACATCGGCAGTTTTGAGAAATGCGAGATCCGTCAATTTGGGAATATTTTCAATGTTGACTTTGGAATTTAGGGATTTTTGAAATTTAGTTGTTGGAATTTGGGGATTTCTAAAATTTAGATTTGGGGCTTTTTGAAGTTTGGATGATGGAATTTGGGAATTTTGGAAGTTGGGGTTGTGCAATTTTCGACTTGGGAGTTTTGAAAACTAGGACCCTGGATCTTGACAATTTTGGAAATTCAGAACTTTGGAAGTCCTGGGAAATTTTGGGATTTTTGAGGCGTAGATGTTGGAATTTGAGGATTTTGGAAGTTTGGATGATGGAATTTGGGGACCTTGGATGTTCTGATGATGGAAATTTAAATGCTGGAATTTGGGTATTTTAGAGGTGTAGATGTTGGAATTTGGGGATTTTGGAAGTTTGGATGATGGAAATTGGGGATTTTTGGAAATGTATATGCCGGAAATTTGTATTTAGGAATTTAAAAAATTGGGAATCTGGCAATTTTGAAAATTCAGAATTTAAAAAATGTGGGATCCTTCGATTTAGGAATTTCGGAAGTTTGAATGTTGGAATTTGGGGATTTCGGAAAGTGAACCCCGAGAATTTTGCAACTATTGAAATCAAAAAATTTTGAACTCCGAAATTTTTTATTTTCTAACTCCAAGTGCTTTAAATTTTTAAATCTCGAGAAAAACATTGCATAACAAAGAGTTTCGAAATTTTGTTATCTCCGAACCGAAGTCTTAAGAGGATTTCACAGCTTCGTACGTTGGAATCTTTAGACTTTATGTTCGCGGAACTCAATAAATTACACTCTTTGTAAAACTACGTATCACTATCGAATGTTCCGTAAAAATCTGTCGAGATCTCCAAAGGAGACACCGCGTCGTAAAAAGTTCACGTGGCCCGTACTAAACAGCCCATAAAAAGTTCAATAAATCTTCTACCCCCGATACTAATAATAGGTGACTTATTAATAGTGCAAATACACAACGCGCAGAAATAAGTCGATCTTCGCTAAGTAGTTGACCGACAGAATAGAACCTTAAAGACATTGACTTCGATTCCTCTTAACCCTTTGATTGTTTCGTTCACACGTGGGACGGTTTAAGTATAGAAACCGTAGAGTACATATTTTAACCGGAACATTAATCGATCAAATCCGATCGAGTACTATATGCTCGACTATCTAAAAAAATTTTCAACGAACAATCAAAGAATTAAACGATCCGGTTTGGCACTCGATTTCTGTCGTAAGTTTACCTCGATTTTCTCTGGATGAGCAAATAATTCAGGGTCACAATTGAAACTCCGCTCGATAAAAATACGATTAAAAACCGTGGTGTAAGTAGAACAGAGGAGCAAAGTCGAAGAGGCAAATTAATCGAATATCTTAATTAAAAACCGCGAAAAGTATGCTGTTTGGTGACGGTGGAACGGCAGTGTTCGCGAAACTGAGTTGTCGATTTGATTGGAAAAGTTATAGAAACGAGGTGAGAGCATCGTTGGCGGGGATTCTTTGTCACTGCTGTGTCACGTGCAAGATATTTCTTTATCTTGTAGAATAGCGAGTCGACAATCTACCGCGTATCGCTTTATTTTCGCGGCTGGATATCTTGAATCAATTTAATTTGGCTTTAGATTACGCTCTATCTCGCCAAATTTGTTTTTCGATTGTAACTCGATGGAAAACGTTCTTTAGGCTTTCAACGATTTCGACTACACCCTTTTTTTCACGAAGGATGTTTTCTTAATCGATCGCTTCCGTATCTTATCTTTAACGTTTAAATAACTATATTTATACTTTGCCGGTTAATAAATTGTGCGAGTCTCGCGAAAATCGGTACAAAATTATAACTGGAAGTATGATTCAGAACTAAAGATTAGATCCACTTAGAACTAAAAGCGCGATTAGATCAAATCGTATTTAAATTCGCGATTAGGTTCTATTTGACCGAATATATCGTCGAATCGAATCGATGTTAAAAATATCATGAAACCGCTTCGAGATTGAAAATATAACTAAACCATTTCGAAATTAACTACATAATTGGATCGATTCAAAATTAAGAACATGACTAAAACGACTAAAAATTGGAAATCTGATTAAGCCAATTAAAAATTAAAAATATAACTAAATAAATTCAAAATGAAAAAAAGACTGAAACAATTCGAGATGAAAAATATAATTGAATCAATTAAAATAAGAAATACAATGAAGTCAATTCGAGATAAAGGACATAATTAAATTAATTCCACATTAGAAACATAATTAAATTAATTATATATTAAAAACCTGCCTAAAACAATTCAAAATTACAAATATGTCTAAAACAATTCAAAATTAAAAATATGACTGAAACAACTCAAAACTAGAAATAAGACTAAAACAATTCAAAATTACAAATGCATCTAAAACAATTCAAAATTAAAAATATGACTGAAACAACTCAAAACTAGAAATATGGCTAAAACAATTAAAAATTACAAATATGGCTAAAACAATTCAAAATTAGAAATATAACTAAAACAATTCAAAATTAAAAATGCGACTGAACCGATTAAAAATCAAAAGTACAATTAAATCAATTCCAAAATCGAGAACAATTCAAACTTACGAATATGCGTGAACTAATGAAAAACGAATATGTAATTAAATCAATTTGAAGTAAGAAACATAATTGAATAAATTCGAGATTAAAAATATTGCAAAAACAATGAGAAGAACTGGATATATTTAAAATGCCAATAACTGAAGGCTCGATAACGCGCGATCGAGGGTAACCAAAATACGAAAATAATTTCGATCGATATGACCCACGATCGAGTTCAAACGATTACAATATCGACTTTTAAAATAACAATAAAAAAGAAGATTGGCTACTGTGTTTCCGAGCGCCTTCCTCTTTCGGCGACGCGACATTAAATCGACGCGGTGACCCGCGATCGCTATCTGTTGACTGTGACAGCTCATCCGGAGTAAATAAAAAAAAGTAACGAAGGAAACGACGAATAAAAACATAAAATGTAGGCGCGACGTTATCGACGTTGACCAGGGTTATCGCGCGAAAACGATTCGTAATGGTAAGCAAAATCTGGTCAGTCAATGCGCCTTGTGTTACGCGTAATACTTCCGGTTATTCGATCGCTTCAAACGACGAGTATATCATCGGACGGACCTATTCAATGAATCCTTCCTTTGTGTATTTAATTACTAACAGAGTACGTAGTAACATTTCGTCGGTGACATTTATCGCACGATAATTATCGTTAGACACGATGTAAAAATCATTCGACCGTGTTTCTTGCATAATAATCGCGGGACCATTTATAAAATTTAATGAATGAATTATTGACTATGTCCGAACAGATCCGCGTGTTTTCGTTAATGGATGCTGGACACGTTTTAATGTACTGTCTCGCGCAATTAACTCACATATACGTATGACGTACATATACGTCTCGGTAAAAGGCCTTTCATTCAGGAGCATCGTACAGACACGTTTCATAATTTTTATCAAACGCGGCACACGGTACTATCGAGCCACATTTATCTTAGAACGTGTCTAATCGACGACCCATAGTGTGCGTGTATTATTATTACGTATCTTAAATGGGAACAAGATTCTGAAGGAATCGAACGACAGTTTAGACGAACGAAATAATGAATTGCAAATGTTCTTACACTGCATGTGCCAACATCGCCAGATCACGTTGTTCAGTCTGATCTTGTCCTTCCATCTCAGCCTGATTCCTTTGAACCGATTCCACTTGGGCGATGTCAATTTCTGTCTGGAACAAATTCAAATGCCCATACGTCATACCTACTGTAGAACAGGTCTCCGTCGATTAATTAAGCGATAATTATCGGTTTCGCGATCGTGTTTAACATAGAATCGGTAATATGTTCGTTGCCGGTTACTCGATAAAATGTTAACGCATCCGCTTCTTCGCGATATCGGTGTCTCGATTGTCAACTCTAAATGCCCTATCATGCGATAACGCGTTCGCTACCATTTATTTTCAATGGGCACGTCAGATGATGACGCGTGGCGGATTAAAGCGTTATAGGTTGGTGCGTTATTACTTGCCACGCTGAGTTTTTATAATGTGGAGCTTGTGTTGCATATTTAATTCGTTGCGCTGCGCAACGACGCGCTGTACATGCGTGCGCTGTAATTCAGCGCGTTTTGATTTGATGCGCTGTAATTCGATGCGTTGTGGGACGGCATACTCAAAGTCGACACTTTGCAATTTTAGTGCGCTGTAATTAGACGCGTTGCAATTTTGGTGCGCTGTAATTCGGCGCGTTGCAATTTTGGTGCGCTGTAATTCGACCCGTTGCAATTTTGGTGCGCTGTAATTTGACGCGTTGCAATTTTGGTGCGCTGTCATTCGACGCGTTGCATTTTGATGCGCCGTAATTCAACGCCTTGTACTTCGATGCGTTGTAATTCGGCGTGTTACACTCGAATGCCTTGTAATTCAACGTCCCGTATTTCGGCGCGATGAAATTCGACGCATTGAAGATCGGCGCATTATGCTTTGATGCTCCGTAAATCCGCGCGCCAAATCTCGATGCGCAGTGTATCGGCGCAGTGAGCTTTGATGCGCCGCAAATGTGCGCGGCGTATCTCGATGTCATAGGTTAGTACTCCGATTGCTCTAATTCGACGCGTTGTGTTTGTTATGATATGATTCGGTGCAATATGCCATGCTACGTTGTAATTCAACACCCTGCATGCCGATGCGTTGTAATACGCACAGCAACTTCACCCTACTACAATGTGTTACACTGACCTTCCTCTATACCAAAAATAAAGTCGTTGACACAATTTCATAAATATCAAAAGTGCACGAACAAATAAAAATAAATATCAATTACAAACTCTAAGGACAAGTTCCAACTAATTTTGTACGATATATAAGATTAAGTTTAAAGGTATGAAGACACGTTCATTTTGAAGAAAAATATGATAACTAAACCCGTGAAACGTAAACAATGTTATCGATCGAAATAGTTATAGTAAACTGATAGACGCTTCCTCGTAAAAGGCTTAAAGTAATCGTCGCAGCTTTACCGTTTCTATATCTCCGTAAAAGGTAATCCACCCATTATTGCGGTATCTTCTTCCGCCTCGTGATTCTTCGTAATCGAAAGCTAGATGGATCTTACGCGTCGGGAAAGCTCATTTACAAGGTTCAAAGCTCTGGATACTGTAACATGTACCCTTATAACGCGTATCATACTTTCGATTGGTAGGGATCGTGCGAACCATCGTTGGAGAATCTCTCTCGATCCCTGTTTACTCGAGCGCGACAAATACTCAGCCGTGTTTGCTCGACCTAGGCGAATACCGTTCTAAATATAAACGAACGGTGGAAGGAAATAAGCACGGAAAACGAATTATGATTTTCCACGGAATCGTCTTCTCACCGGGAAACCTCGAATATCGAGTGACAGCCGCTCGAGTCGATATCGAATGTTATATTTGAATTTATGAGCAGTTTTTCTCGGAATCTGTATCGTATTATTTTTAATAGATAGCAACGTATATTACGTGACGGTATTACGTCTTAATGATGCAACCAAAATATAATAATAATAAATACGGTGGCATGAGTGACAACGCAAACATCGGTTTATCTGATTGTCTTTTTTTGCTTGCGTTCGGTTTCAAGTTTCCTATTCTCCGAAAAAATTAAATCCTTGTCGCGCGTCTGACGGACAACGCGAAATTTTTTTGGTAGCTGACCCAGCAATCGAACATTCGTTTCTCGAAACAGATTCACTTTTTGCGGTGTTTCTCTTTCATAATGACTACAGCACACCTTATCTGATTTGTTATTTGCTCGTCGTACGAGGTACAGCTGCAACGAGCTCGATTATCACCGTCGTTTGTCCAAGATTTTGCTCAACCCGATATTTTTCTTCCTAATTAAATCGCAAACCATGAACACATCCGCTCGCAGCTATGTTTCGAATTTTCAACGTTTTCGCGCGGTATCGATTACGCACGATCATACCTGTTATCGACCATTCTGGATCTCGATACACGCGTTATCTACGATTTTCGTTAACACGCGTGCTATCGACGACTAAGGACAAAAAGTGTATTGCAAAATAATCGAGATATTGAATTAGTCAGAGGTTACGTTGGAACAAATCAAGGTTTAATTGTAACGCTTCAGACATTAATCAAGTATTACACAACAGACGTCATATGGAAACATTTAATGCGATGCGATCTGATCAATCGTGGTATTACTTTCGCATGCAGAGGTGTTAATGCGCTCGTGATAGAAAAACAAACAGAATCGAATAATAAGTTTGTTCATCGTTAGTCTCGTAACGTTTGAAATTAACATAAAAGAAAAGTATAGGATGGGTATATATGTAGACAACACATGCTCCGATCTTGGGGTTAAAGGATTCCTAGAGGTCTAGGAATAATCATCTAGAGATATAGAATTTTAGTTAAATAAAATAATACCTAGTTAAAATTATATTATAAGTACAAATAGATAGTGTAAGTATAAATATAAATGCAACCGAAATTGCAAGTAAAAATAATAAATTTTGTACAAAAATTATTATTATAATATATGTATATATTTAGAGACGTAGTAACTAGAGTCTAGTTATTGTCCCCAGTACTTAATTCATCCCACATAAAAGTGGTAATGACGTCAGTGATTAATAAACATTATACTTCGACAGAATGTCCGTGAATTTAATAGAGAAACGAAACGAAGTATATAACAAACCGGTGATGAAGTAAATAGTAAATCATTTTCATTATGACGGTGAACGTGTTAAAGGTTAACACAAATCCGACGCATTTGTACGATATTTGTATAATAAACGATAGTGTCCAATCTAACGCGAGACGGCATCATCAACATTGATAAGGTGCCTTAAGAAAGGAATTACGTAAATCGCTGCAAGCATTAGAGCGATCGTAAAGAAACTCGGGGTGGTGCAATTTAGCAAATCTGTGTTTGGCGCTCTGTCGCGTATCGAAAAACAGTCCGCGTCAAATTTAAATGCCTGAGAAACATCGAATTTTCTACAGTGCAAACGCCTTCTGTTTCGCGCAAATAATGTGTTTTAATTATTGCAACGGTCGTTACTTTATCAGGCCGCCGATTGCGACACATTGCACGCGAAAGAGGTAAAAAACTTTTCTCGAGATACTCTCTCGTTCCGTGAGATTTCCACCTGATAAAATAAATTTTACATATCATCGCGAACATTGCGACATTCGGATATTTTTCTCGTGGCTTGTAAATTTTGAATTGCGGAAATTCTGAAATTACACCGTCGCGGCGAAATCAAACGGCGAATGTATTAATGAATTAAACATGTTACTAAATTGTATAAATACTATAAATTGTCACCAGTATTCGTTTTCTGTAATCTTAAATAATTTTATATTTACATAATGGTATACAAATTACTATTAATTTATGCGTTTCTTTTTTACATACTATAAGATCTTTTTTACATACGATAAGAAGTAGGTATATAATAATAGTGAATTAAACTATTGGGAAAGTGGAACATGCGGCGATCTAGTACATAGCGGTATAATTGATGTTGATTTAACGCGTGACGATATTACGAGTGAAAAGTCAACGGATGACCATACACGTGGCAATATAACGCGCAATGGTACAATGCGTGGAAATATCACGCACGGCGATTCAACGTGCGGCCATATAACGTGTGACGTTTCAACGCGAAGAAATCCAATACGTGGCAGTGTAATACGTGGTGATACAATGTACGGCGATATAACACGTAGTGTTCCAATGCGTGGCGATATAACGCATGGCAATATAATACGAGAAGAAACAACATGTAGAAATACAACGCGTAACAATTCAACATACAGCGATATAACACGAGACATTTCAATGTACAGAAATCCAATGTGTAGCAATATAACACAGAGTGATTGATCGCGTGGCGATATAACGAGTAGTGTTCCAATGGTTAGAAATTCAACGCGTAGCAATATAACGTATCATTATACACCAAGTGGTGATACAACGCGTAGAAATGTAACATATGGCGATACAACACGCGGCGATATAGCACGTAGTGTTTTAATCCGTGGAAATCCAACATGTGGCGATACAACGTACATTGATTTAACGCGTGGACATCCGACACGTGGAAATTCAACATGCGGTAATATAACGCGCGGCAATCTATCGTGTCACAATTTTAATGCTGCAGCGATTTTGATGAATCCGCGTGTCCTAACGCGAATACAAGCGCCACTGTCATATGTAAAACACCGTATGCATTCTGCGATATAACACGAGTATACCGTACTAAGCATGTGCTTTTTTGAAAACTCATATCGCAATTCAATATTAATTGTTGGTAGTCACACGCAATTAGCAGCGCCATCTTTTAGCAAGAAGTAAACATAAAAAAGTAACTAATTTGCTGTTTAAACGATCGAATATCAATGACACGAGCCTGTTACAAAACCGAGAAATATTCTAAAAGCGAAATCGATCAATTCGGCTTCCGAGCAGCTGATATTCTCGCGGACACACAACAGACGCATTAATGGTGTGTCTGTGTCCCGATGACGCAGTGGCCTTGCATGATAAAAGATACGATGTGACACTCGCGCACACGCTCGCATAGGTCTTTACGGTAATTTAGCTCGATTCACAATTTCGAGTTACGCGGGTAGCAAGAGAACGGTCAACTTCGAATTAGAGAAGCTCGCATGAATCACGATATACCGTATGCACATAGTTACGCTTTCGACCGCCAATGTTTTCCTTCAATTTCGTCAAAACGTCAGGGATTTCCATAATCCGTTAGACTTACGTTTCCCGACGGATTACGATAATTTCTAGGTATAGACACAATAATCGCATTCGGTGATAGCGTTATAAGTGGACGATGCTTTGTTTGAAAAGTAATATTTACCTCGCGAGAAGGTCGGATTTTCCAGGATCAATTTAAATCCGTGGGTAATCGAGGTTGTTTAGAGAATTGTTATCTAACGTTGCCGATAAAATCGATAGGGGGACCTCCCGATAACGGAGCTTATCAGCTCCTGAAGATTTTCTAATTTGTTATATCGAGTCCTTAAATCGTCTACCGTGTAACGCTAATTTACTCGAGTACGTCGAGAAGCCACGTTCGCAATATTATTATAAGTGTCATCCTACCGTGTTAATAATCGCGAATGTTGTATGATTGGATATTTTTCAAACCGAAGATGATATAACGCTTATCGAAAGCTAGAAATGCTTTATTAACGGCCTGAAAGCGGTTTGTCAGTAGTCGATATATGCTTATCACGGAGGTCAATTGCACTTAGCATAGAATAATTACCATCTAAATGAGATTGCGATTATGATTAACGGTACGAGGTGCTCTACGGAATTTTCCTATCCGACGATAGGAAATTTGGAGAATCGAATATCTCCGAGCTTGGAAATGAAAATCATCTATTTCGGGGTTTCCCATATTTTTGGATATTTCAGAACGGCCATTATTGCGAATTACTGGAACGCGGTGGCAATAAATGGTGGAAAATGTCGTAAACGAAAATGCGTTACACGTTGTGCAAACACCGATGAGATAATGTTTCTATAAACATCATCTATGGAGAATAACATATTTTTCTCATTTACGTACAGCACGACGTATCCATCAATCTTATTTATTTACGAAAAGACAGATTACGGAGAAAACAGCGATGTACATCAAAATAAGGATGAGCACACCATCTGTTATTATAAATCGTGAACAATCAAGATGATTCACGTCAGTTATCGCGTTCTACACAAACGGTAGACTTTCGCAATGGAATTATCGCTAGTATGGGGAAAATAAATAAACGAAACCAACCAAAATTAGATTACCTAACGACCATAAATACCATAGAGTCTCGCTATATGGCCCTAAATTTCGCTGTAGGAACTAAAAGAATAGACTTATTTTATACCTCATTGTTAAAACCCTGCTGCTAACGATATTCATTTAGGTACATAAATAATATACCTAATGAATTTCAAATTACTAAGAGTTTATGTTTGTCAATGTGAACGTTTCTACGCTCGTTAATTACTACGTTGAAAAATTCGAAAATGCAGGAATCGAAAAGTTCTGAGAAATATACGTTGTTCTTGGGCAAAAGAGTTGTTAACAGTTTGTTTTTCGAGAGTAAACAAAATTTACGTGTTATGTTCGGCGGAGACGTTTACGTTGCGTCATTAATGACAATTATATCGCTCCTCTCTGCCAGATAAAAATATATGTACACGCCTTTTCACTTTGCGCGTCCAATTGCAGTACAGACATAAATCATCATCAATTGATTAACCCTTTCGTCGCGAAGGCGGAACAATAATAGCCGCTACGCTATCGGTGGAATTACGATATCTGTTCATTTATTATCCAATCTTACGGCCGGATAAAATAATGATTGACCGATTGAATAAAATAATGCGTTCGCAATGATGCATACGCTAACTATATTTGTTCTTTCTTTTACATTTCGTCGTACAAAGTTCACCGGATTATGTTGCGCACTTTTTATGGCCATTTCGAGCATTCCTTCCGTATATCCAATCAATTTCTTTCGTATAATTATATGATTATATAAATTGTAACACTGGTGTGTTATTTGGATTTCAGCCTCATGAATTTTGTAGTAACAATCTAACATACAGTTTTTATTTTATTTTTTAATTTACAGACCCATTTAACGAGACAATAGAAATGTTTGACCCTTCGCTTTTCACCGAGAGAATAAAAAAAAAAAAATACGCATGCACCGGCATTCGTTCAGCGGGAAGAGATTTCAAAGTCCAACCATAATATTTAATCGACTCCAGATGAGACAATAAGTTTCTGCGTGCAACCAAACGACGGAAAATAAAAATGCGGGAGACAACGAAACAATTCGATGCAATTAATGACGATGTCTCTCCCCTTGATGCAAGCAATTTAGACTCACGTTAATTGCACACGCCTCGTTTATGTCTGTTTCTAAAACGTCTCGTGAATCGATGCGAAATTTGAACTACCGTCACCGGTACACGAGAACGGGAGAGAATGTTAAAAGAACAATTATTTAAACAGCCTTGAAGCTCCGCAATTTTTTTGCACGTGCGTGTCCCATTCGAGAACAAAGGTGCTTTTCGATCGACCGAATGTTGCGAAATATCGTGTACGAAATCTGATAACCGACGATGCGCGATAACGCGCCCACCAGATCACTCGATTCGTTTGAATTAATTTTAACGTCTTCGCGAATCGTACAGAAACCAGACAGATTCTATCGCGACTCATTAAAAGCGAACGAGGGATATCAAAATTAAAAATTTTTTTATGCTGTCTGCGAGACTCGCTCAAATTCTTTACCAGTTAGCTATGTTTGACTAGTATAGTGGTCATGGAGAAGTAGCAGGATTTTGTGACATGACGGGTATACTCCTTAATCACAGCTATTTGGTTCACCAAATAAGTAAATATTAATAATAAAATTGTCTATTTTATAAAATAGACTTTTTGTTCCAATATTTTAACAGTGACGCTTATTCTGTCATTGACGAGTATACTCTCAAAAGTGTGCGTCACAATTAACTGGTTAATTCGCAACGGATCGAAATTATCAGAATACAAACTTCTCGATACGCTAAACATTTATCTTTCTTCTCTTATCGGGCTTCGAGACGATCAATTAGAAGCAACAAATTCTCGAGGAAGACCTTCAAGCGTTCGTCTCGGGAAACTTTCCGAGTGGAAAACGGAAATTGTCGCGGCTAACTCAGCCGCCAGTCTGAGCTTGATCGAGGACGAGCTTAATTGCGATGTTGTCGTTTGGTTCTACGGCCTCTTCTTCATTAATTCAATTGTCCGTTATCATCCGGGAATGCCGACACGGTACACGGTGGTGGCGTTTGTCGACTTCGTTCAGTCCGAAATATGTCCAGAGTCTACGTTGCCACTCTAATCTCCGAAAGAAGCTGATTACGAGCGTGTGTCTCCCCCTCCACCCATCCCGTATTGTTGCAAAACCTATCAACGTTTTAATCGCGGGAACATGTCCATTGCGTTTGAACCGCACGCAATATATCGTGTCCACCATTCCTGTCAACTGACATCACGGGATAAAGTTCGTTTCTGTGCTCTTGCCGAGGTTTATAGGTCGCTTTTTCATCGTAGATCATCCTTGTCGGACGCGAGACACGTTCCCGCGCGAAACGTGTGGCCATCGCGGATAGAATTACATTTAGCTGCGGCGCACGTGTTACGTCCAAATCGTCCGAATATGTCGGTGCCGTGGGTTCAATTAAAGCGTCGCGATGCTGGAATCGTCACTAATCGCAGATAACGTCGAGGCACGCTTCGTGCGGGCATTATCGAGAGAAGTGGGGACGATGACGATTTGCCACTCAGGAAGGAACATCGTCGATTTGATTAGAAACGGTCTCGCAACGATAAAAGTAAAGAAATATAAGAATGTTGTTTTTCACGATTCGATAGGGTTACCGAGTCCGCCCGTCGATCGCTGATAACACGGAGACACGCGCCATCGTCGAAAACCGATACCGACAACGACTCGAGAGGGGTAAATACTCTGCCACTTACAGAGGCACTAACACAGGATAGAACAGACATGGCCGACTGTTTTTCTCCCTGGGTCGGATTGGAAGAAAAAACTGTTTTCACAGGGCCAAAAATATTAACTCTTTGCGCTTGAAAGGTGACTCACGTTCACCATTTCGATTAACCAGTTAAGTGTGTTTGACGAGTATATCCATCACGGAGATGTGGCAGAATTTTTTGTCACGACGAGTATACTCCTAAATCACAGCTAACTGGTTCATCAAATAAGTCAATCAGTATATAGTTACAATTTAAAAATATTAAGCAAAATACTTATTTCTCTAAGTAAATAAAAAAATAATTTTATTATGAAATTTTTTTATGGATAATTAATAATTATCCATACTTGTTCTATACTTGCAGTAACTATTCTCAACACAGCCTCCAACTGTAAATCGTTCAATCCTGATCTTGTACTTTTATTCAGACCGATTAACTCTCTGAGGCATAGAATTTCACAAAATAAAATAGACCCACGATGCACAGAAATTTTATCGCGTTTTGAATTAAACAAAATTGGAATATTTTTAATAACACAGAAATGATGATACGAATACACAAAAAAATAATAATTCAATTAAATTTGTTATAGGACCTCGAATAGTCTTATACACACGAGTATGCAGCTATTGCAATATTTTAAAGCGGGACTAGAAATGCCCCACCATGAATTACCGTGCATCAAAAAGGTGGGACATTTTTAATCCCACCGTGCCCCAAAGAGTTAAAGAAGAGGATTGTTTACAAATATAAATTGAACTAAAAAATTCATTCGATTACTAGAAGTTAAATGATAATATTGAAAAATTGTTCGCGGGCCACATAGTAAATTCAGTACGTGTGCCGTATGTTGGCGATGCCTGAGCTAGAGATTAGGTACGTTAGACGACATTGAAAAATGAGAATGCAGAAAGGAAACCGAGGGAAAAGAGAAACTCACCTGTAAGCGAGAGACATGCACTGGAACAGCTTGTTCAAGGACGTCTCGATGCTGAGCTGCTGAGAACTCTTCTCATTCAAGGAATTGCTGGCAAACTTCGGATGAAACAGACCGATCGGCGCGATGATCGCCATCTTGGCAGCTTCCTCGTCCGGCACCGGGACAGCGAGTTCATCCTCGTCGTCCTGGGCCTCCGCCTCAAAATCAGACACCATGAAGTGTCCCGAGTGTATCGTCTCCCTCGAGTCACGGCCGCCCGTCTCTCTTTTCCCGCTGCCAGGATGGTGAAAACTCTGTCCCGGCGACGCCATCATTGTCAACGGTTTTCTGTACATCAGTTCGGCCTGCATCCCTCTTCCGGCCGGCACTCTGCGGAGCACAGTCGCATCGGAACGTATTCGCACACGAATTCGAACTTCGAACAAGTACACGCACACGAATTCGAACTTCGTACAATTATTCGCGCACGAATTAGAACTTCGACAATTATTCGCGCACGAATTCAAACGACGTACAAGTATCCGCGCACGAATTCCAGCTTCCGTTCGAGTTCTTTTGCCCGGGCACTCTTGATCGTCCGTCTAAACTAACTTACCGACGTGCATAAGACTACTCAAAATCTATCTCCGCTGGTACTACGCCACTATCTCGAAATACCACTGCGCCATTCTACTACTACTATCATCTCCTACTACCATACTATCAGCGTTACTACCATCTCGTAGTCCTTTACTATTATACTGTGCTTTCTATTCCATTGTACTAAGCTACTATGGAATTTTGCTATACCATGCTACTATATGATATTACTATGTCATCATACTAGACCATATTATAATTTCATAATTTCATATTATACTATGCTGTAGTATAATTTCATAAACCAACTATATTGTGTTATTGTGTTGCTCTATTATACTATGCTACTATGCGATTCTGCTATAATATGTTAATATACATATCATTATATTATATACCATATTATAATTTTAAGGAACAACTATGTAGTTTTACTGTTTCATAGTGCAACTGTACTATTCTACTATAGCTACTATGCTGCTGTACCGTTTTAGGATACCATTGTACTGCTACCTCATGATATTACTATACCGCTATCTAAACTAGCAAGTTTCACAAGCAACTAGTATATACATACATATTACTATGTATGCTGCTACAACAAAATTCTCGTACATCAACTATATTACATCCCATAACGTTAGCATGTCACACTACTGTTCTGTAAAATTACTGTAATAAAATATCCTGATACTGCTGTACAGCAACGTTACCGATATAGTAGTAAAATCAAGTATTGGCGAAACGAGTACACTTGCAAGGAATTCAGTAATATTAGTCGACCTAATTTCGCAAAATCGCCGGCTACGAAGTCTATCGATTTCGATTCGATTCTGATAGAACGATCTCTTCCCGCCAGACAAAACAAACGCCTTTATTGAACAGCTGATAAGGTTACCGTTCTCTGTTCAATGCATCGCTCCGTTCATTAATATGAACTTTGTTTCCGTTCAATTTTTGCCGTCAGTCCCGTCTATCGCTTCGTTGGCGGATCAATTGTTCTTCATTCTGCCAAAGTGGCGAAATTCTATCAAAATAGCGCGACGAGTATACGAGAAGACATTTCCGGTGTAATATTTTCTACGCCCATGCACGAATTAAGAACATGTAAACAATGTATGCACTCGGTTGAACGACCGCCATGTCATTCGTTAAAATCGTTACTTTGCTCTGTTCGTTTCCATGAAAATGCTGTCGCGAGCCAGAATCCTCGGTGGTCAATGACTTCTCCGAACGAACACGCGTCGTCTAAAATTAAACTCGTTACGTATTTTGCGATCGATTTTTTATACGGGAATTGATTATTGGTTTTCCTCGTCGCCGCGAGAAAGTTAATCGACTTTCATACTTTGCCAAACGTTCACTGTTCGGTTTTCTATTGTTCGTATTAGTTCTTTTCGCAGCAGACATTAATGAACGCCTGAAAGTTTCCCAGTCTCGGTAACCGATCGGAGCATTAATTGATAAGTATATTACAAGTTCAAATTATCGGTCCGTATCGATCGCAGATTCGAGTGAAATTATCTATTTTATACTAGATAATTCTAACGATGTATTGCGCCTACACTGAGATACGTGTAACGAAAACGAGTAACGGAAATCGTAGTCCATTTTAATGGTTATCGAACACTCGGGAAATACTATCATAAATTATGGGTTAATCCGTTATAACCGGTTTCAGGGATACAAGATTTTTTTATTCAAATTGTCTAACCTCAACAGCTGACAATATTTCTTTACTAACGTGTTAGAGTTTACTAGCAGCGAAACGACCTTGTAAAATATTCGGTTCACACGTGTACGAAACACTATCAAAAAATATAATTTTAAAACGCGTAAAAAAAATCGGGTTTCAATGTTACACAAGCATTTTTATCGGAATGAATTTTCCCTGAAACAATTCTATTTAATAAATGAACTTAATATTCACGACATTGTTATCTAAAAAGTGTTAATGCCCTTTCACCCCGGAGTCAGTTCGTATCGGTGAGGTTAACTGCCTTATCCATTCGTTCACCAAAGACTTTATCCTTTCTTTGTGATTGTACAAAATCCATTATATTTTTAAAGAAAACGTTACGTTACGTTTCTTAATATGATTGATGGATTTTCATATAGTAGAGAGTTTTACGATTATAGACTCAATCGATAATCGATCTCGATCGATAAATTAGATGAGCAGGAAATTATGCGAACCTATCAGAAGATAAGAGGTGACGTGTATCGTGACGTAATAGTAAAATACAGCACGTATCCCTCCACTGTTATGTTGTCGGTCTTTTCATTTCTTAAAACCGTATCATTTTGAATTCACAACTACATTTCGAGCGAATAATACCGTTCTACATATTCTAACATATGACAGTCTCGAGATCATGTTTTTAAAACGAAGACGGATTTAATATTTTCAGAAGTTAAAACACATTTATACGAGCTCACCTCGATCTCTTATGCAATCGAAGTGTCGTATTTAGGAACTCGTTGCAGCCCAAACAAAAATGTTCTGCTTAGCCCACACGTGCGCGTGGCTACGAGAAAACGTGTTTTTTAGCTGGGACAAAACATGGCCGCGTCTTGATTACGCGATAACAACGACATATTCAAATAGCCTGTCAGAATAACAGTATTACAAAAATTTCCATGAAACGCGATAAGAATATTTCTAATCTTTGTAAATGATAAATAAAAATGTACCATCGACCGTAGATACACCGTGCTCAATGATGAAATAACGAAACAGTATCGTGTATATTCTGAAACGGTAAAAATTTACTAGCACGTTTTAATCCCCGCGAAAATATCTACCGAACGCGATATAGAGTTTCGAAGCATCGCGATAGATTTGGCAGTAACACACGCATGGGCACCTGTCACGAATAAGTATTGTCTAAATCCAACGAGGAAACTACTACGCGTACGTTCTATCATTTTCCTTTTTATTTTATTCACTTCTTACTACGCTGTAAACTCGCCTACGAAATTCTTTCCAATAAACTGTATTCATCATATTGCTACAGCGATCGTATCGCGCGCTTGTTATTCTCCGTAAGAATTCATAAAAACTCTCCGCAGTGCAAGCGAAAGGCTGCACAGTTGTATATAGATTCGTGGTTCGTTTCCAAAGAAATTCGTGGACGATCGAGAATGCATTCATAGCACGTACTACTACTACTACTACTACTACTACTATTTCCTTTCGTAAATAACGATCATCACGAATGCATAACACGGCACTTCTCGTAAAAGATCACAGGTCTCCTGCTTCATTTTATTTATTTTTTTTTTCGATTTGGCACTCACCTCTCTCACTGCGTGTCACCACTCTTCGTTGATACGCATACACCGTTGTGAATCAACGACAAAATTAATGATCCCCTTTTGTTAATTATTTTTCTTCGATCTCGACCAATATCGTCGCACTCACGCTCGCCGTCAGGCTGGGCCGCGCGGCGCCGCGCCCGGACGAGGCCCGTACGCGTTATTACACAGCATACGCTCGCTCATACTGCCACTGACGCCATTTGCACGAATCCGCGTCTACGACGGACGACTGGTGACACTCTGCTACACAGCTGACATGGGCGCGATTATTTTGACCAATCAGAGGATATGCACTAAAACAGCGCCGCCTATCAATGATCGAATAACTATCTCAACTTCGATTCCACGTTTCCGCTTTTAAACGCGGGCGATTACCTTAATTTCGATGTAAGAACACAAGGATAATAATTCATAGCTTCTTCATGTATATAAATAGAAAACTAACGTTTATTAATATTTACGAACAAAATAAACCTAATTTGGCGGGGAAATAACATTTATTCATGCCCGGATTTCACAAACATTAAATAATAGATACATAACAATGTGGCCCGCGATATTGTATAAAATCATTGACGTGATATGGACTAGATATATGTATCATTACTTTGTGTTTATATTACAGCAATACAAGAACCACAGTATTTAGCACAGACAAGAACCACCTTTAGTTCAGACAATTACCACCTTTAGTACAGACAAGAACCACTTGCAGCACAGACGAGAATCCACAGAGTCGGTGCGTAGGCAATCCGTATTGTTACACGCCGATGATGGCATGAGTGTGAAATTAAATTATCGTCAGAGTCAAATTACGAAAATAATTCGAAATCCATCCACGAGCGGTGTGTCAGTCGCCGTTGCGGAATCAATGAAAGCGAGTCGACCGTGAATGGAGTGCAGGACTGTCCCTTTGCGTCCGATAAATCTCGACGTCGGTCGACGGGGCTTTCGATTGTGCGTACATCAGCTATCGTGGCCAGTATCGATATCAGCCACGCACCCACCGTCAGAGCGTAGAAAGTGCTACTTACGGATGTCGAACAGGTGTCCCCACTTCGTTACCCTAACCTCGGCGGTGCTCAGTGGCTCTGCAGTGTCGGATGTACACGTATGTGCGACGTACGAGATGTGCACCTGGAGGTGTTCTCGTTTCTAGGTCATAAGAGGTGTGTATCAATGAAATTAGTGTTAGACCAGCATAGTTCGCGGAAACATGGGGTGCGAGCGGTAACGGTAGAGGCCCGCGTGTGACGGTGAATTCCACATTGGACAAAGTGCATTCGTCTGAGCTGACCGATCGTTTGCTCCTGTCTGGCGTCTCTCGGTAGTTGGATCCGTCGTCGTGTACACTCGTGTGCAATGTTGCTTTTCTTCGAATAAAAACGGGTGTAAGGGTGTTGCGGGGATCGAACGTGAAAGTTGTGAATTTCTGAATTTTCATATCCTTGAGTTTGTAGAGTTCCAAATTTTCGAAAGTCCAAAAATTAACAAATTTGTAAGCCTTACATTTCCAAATTTACACTTTTCCAAACTCTCGCACTTCCAAATTCCGAAGTCCTAAGTTTTCAATCCTCTGAACCGTATAACTTTCACAAATTACCAAATCATCGAAGTCCTAAATGACCGAGTCCCCAAATCCGCAGAATTATAAATTTGAAAGTTTGTAAATTTGAAACTCTACCAAGTAAAAAGTCAACGAGTGGTGGGGCCTCTTTCCCCTACGTCGCCATTTTCCCTAGGAAAGCCTACCATGCTTGCCGGTGTACGTGTTCGTGCACTCTTGTGTCCTGCTTTCCTTTCGTCCTGTTCGAGGAATCGAGCTTCATGGACGTTTTGATCGCGCGAAATTTCACCGCACGACGACCATGAAACATATTTTACCGAATCCATGATCATTGTGAAATTGTGCCGCATCGAAGCCCGTTGAACTGTTACATACCGCGACGAATTCCATGCCGGTTATCGGTGCGCGTGTAATAACAGACTTTTTATGGTGCACAGAATCTGGACACGTAAAAATTGTGCTACAGAGGGAGCAGTTTCGGCTTAACCAGACAGATTGGCGAAACAGTGTGTTCTCGTCTAGAGAGGATTAAACTGGGTAATGTCTTTTTAGGCTCGTGTCACGCGACAATTCTCAACCATGTGGTGTGCAAGTTAACGGTGCTACGTGGATAGGTGGTATATACGTGTTATTTGTTCTCTGGCGCGTACACAGCACACGTCTTTTACCGTGAGGATAGAATGTTAACCGATGTTTGCAAAGATAAATCATTCTCACGCGTTCTGCGTATGTACATACTGTATGTTACGCATTTCCGATTCAATGCATAACCGTACCGCCACCGCGATTCACCGCGCGGATTCCATCTCGTTCTTGTTGGCCTGGTCGTGAAACGAGTATGCGATCTTATTTCACCGGTTATACGTTCGCAATACGTTTTGCTCGTGGAACGTTGATTACCGAGCTCGAGACAATTTATATTTGATTTTATATCATATTATCCCAGCCCAATGAATAGTAGACAATTTTCGAAAATGGTAGAACCCGTGAATTATATTCCGAAGATTCACTCTTCCCGAGCTCCGATATTCGAATGCCACCGATACAAAGTTAACAAAGCTCCACGGTCTAAAAGTTTTAAAATTCCAGTGTCCCGCCATTCGGGACTATTGGAATGCGGGGCACACCTGTTTCTCTTACACCGGTATCTACTCAAGGTTTTCGGTAGCGTGGAACGTGGAACGCGTTAAACGTTAACGGCGAATTTTCACGATGATAGATTTTCATTTCGCGCGAAAGATACAAATGAAAAGAGGGAACACCGTTCGATCTGTACCGGTATAAATGGTCGCGAACAGCCTTCATTAAGAGGGAATAAATTATTCATGAAGAGAAGCCGGTTCTTTTCCCCACAAAGAACGTTAAATAGGTAAATGCAGCATACTTCGACGGTGATTAATAAAACGAGCGAAAGGCTCGCCGGTAAAGTTCTCGTCGGTTGACGAGCCAATTGACCAGTTGAAGATGACACGTTACTCGACCTGCAAGGACACGTGTACTCAGTACCTATTGCGGACCTCCTTATGCAGTTACGACCAGACGTTTCCATTGCGGTATTACGGTATACATAACACAGTGACGGACAGATCAAGTACTCGCCGAAAAGCTTATTTGCACCGGTGTACACGGAATGTATTGTACAATATCGAGAAGTGGATTAAAAAGTTTTCAAAGGGCAAATGTACCTGTGAATCGATTTTATCTCGTTCGATAACTTACCGAAAAATATCGCATACCGATTTACAAACCTGCATATGAACCGTGAGAGTAGTTACGAGCGAAAGCCGGATTGTCGAGTTTCACCCTATTTTCCCCATTTAGTGACATGCTAAAATTTAACATTGTAGACATGGCAAAGTATGTTAAAGAATTCTTTCGTCGCAAAGATTCGACGAAACATTGTCGTATCTTTTTCGACGCATTTTTATTTTTCAATTCTTTTTTTGCTGGAAATTACCATCTTGCTTACGTGTAATTTGTATCGATTTAAAATAAATGAGATATAATGCAAGAGAATTAAATCGTTTATTTTTATGATATAAAAAATAGACGTACTCAAAGTAGTTAACACTAGAACTACCAACCAGTCAAAATGACTGGTTTCGGGTTTGGCATTTTTAATTACACAATTTTATTGCCGTCCTTTTGTCAAAATGTCTGTCATGTTTTATAGAGGTAATGAATGGTTGTATATATTAGTCGATGCTGCAATATTCATTTATTTATTTTCCTACGTTATTTTCAGTTTTGAAGTAAGCGTGCATTTAATGCCGGTACTTGTAGTGTTAACGATCGAGAATTATCGAATGACGCATTATAAAATAAAATCGTTCCAAAGGTATTTTTGACCAGCTTATCTATTGGGTTCATCGGTGCCGAATTGTGTTATGCCCTTTAATGATGACATTTACAGAATCCTATCGGTTCGATAATAGAAAAATTTGCGGCGTTAGCCTAACCCTTAGCAGACCGACCGTAACGATTAACATTTACTTTTAGAATCTGTCCGTAGCTGTATATTATTTTTTCGAGCGTATATCGCGAGTTTGCCGTTAAATATTGCATTACGTGTGTTTGTATCGCGATTGGTCCGGTCCTCGCTGCTCCCCGATTAAAATTCAACGTTTTGCAATATCGACGCGAAACACCTGAATAAATTTAATCTTGATGCGGTGAAATTTCGGGCTAGGATATTGCGAAGTTCAAAAATTCCAGGAAATCGGTGGCACACGGTAGGCAGTAAATTGCATCTCGAATATTAAACGGGACGGACCAGCGAATATTGGTATCGGGATGATATTACAAATTCGCGTGTCCGATTATTTACAATTAACTTTCCGGCGTGTTTCAATTTAACAGCGTGGATTTCATTCAATTTGCGAAAAAACGATATTAAACGAAACTTTTTTTTAATGGTAATCAAATACGGCTGATGATAAATATCGCTGTATTGCAATGTTATTTCGTTCACGTTTACATTGAAAATATTTTCTCATCAAGAACCATGGCCAAAGAGTAAATTTTTACGAAATTTTTTCTTTTTTTTCCACAAATACCTCCGTTCATTCACGGCGTCAAACAGTCAATATTGACATTTAGGAATATATCCACAGAAATTCGGTCGAACATCCTTGAGGATAACGAAAATATGTAGAACTTCATTGGACAATCGATAAGATTATTTTCGACGAGCAATCCCGAGATCTCTATCTCGTTGTCATGCAGTATATAGAAAGTAGAACGTCCTGGTTGACTCATGTTCGCCTGCATAATTGACTTCAAAACATTTTCTTTTTTTTCATCGCCGACTAGAATATAGTAATTAAACGTCGCTAATTAAGCGTTTCAAACACGAGCTTGTCGTAACGTGCGACCGAATTAAGCACTTTGAAACTCCTATCCTGGGAAGGTTTCGTTGTTCAAATGAGTATATCAGCCTCCTTCACTCTGTACCACCCCTTTTTTTCTCTTTCAGTTTGTTCTTTCTCCGGCTCGTGTTAATTATACACAAAGAGGTAGAATGTCGAGCACTCTCATATTTTATTCATCGCATATATACATACGCGTGTGTGTACGTCGTTTTAGTCTACCGAAGTTTTTCTTTCCGGGTGCTTACGGGTTCGTCGACTTACACGATCGTTAAAATATAGTAACGCGTAAATTGTCAGCACTGTACCGTTTCGTTGTTTGCCGTTGTTAAACAACCTGGAAATAAAACAGTCATTAACGAGCCTATCGATATTCGACGATTAACACGATCATAAAAATAGTCGAGTCAACGACTAGCGTTAAGGACTATAGCCGAGGGACAAATGAAAGCCGATGATACCTTGGGAAAATTATTTTCCGAAATGTAAGCAACGAAGGAATTACCGTTTAATCTATGACCGACAACCCCGCGGTAATTAGTCAGCCGTAATTGTAAACGGCTGTCTGATGTTAAATGAGCGTTTATGTAATCGGATAGCGAAATGCTCGAAATACTTGTTGTCATTCACCAAATAATTTCGTGAGCGATAGATACGACCATAAAGCTTATTAGAAATCTGTGGGTTTTACCGGTAGCACGTCGTAAATTGCGCCACCGCACTCTCAATTATCTACCACTCAATAACTAACGTCGTACACGAGTCTTCTTTTTTCATGTTCCGTGCTTCGTCGCCGCGTGTGTACACGCGCGCACGTATATTACACACACGCGATGAGCTTTATGTAGCCGCGGTTTACTCGCCGCCAGCTTATCGGCGCCCGTACAAGAAACCTTTAAAAATTGCTCGTTGCACTTTAACGACAATTGTTCGCGACATTCGCGACCCGAATATTCCCAGCTTTTAATAAACTTCACGACCCCGTGTTCTTAAACAGGTATTCTAACCTATTTGCACGAGGTAACAGCTCGAGTCCTCGCATCGAAACGTGGAAACGGATTCGACACTCGTTTTAAAACGAGTGCTAAGCCGAATATCGATATCTCGTATTAAGTCGAGCAGTTCATCGATCTTCGTCAGAATGGACGAATAATTCCAGTAACGCGAGATAAGTGACCTTTTGCGTTGAAATTTAAGAACGTTCAGTGCGGTCAGGAAATAGATGCCGGAATGATCTACATTATTTTTTGAGGAACGAGTTCATCGATTGTTCCATGCATCGTTTTTTTTGTACGCGTTCCATTGTTAACTCATTCTCCATTACCAGGAAAACTTAATGCCGGTTTTGTGACCCGTATAAAGTGGTGCGTAATAACGGTATTCTTACGATACGGACGATCCTCATTGTGCAGCCGGCATATTGTCGGATACCGGCATAATTGCAACCGCTGTTGCGAATTTCGAAACGCGCGATAAGAAATTGTGGAAAAGGGCACGTATCGTCGGTGACATAATCGCGCCATATTGCAGATACTTCCCTCCCGCAAATAACAAGCTAGTTTTGTATTCATTTTGATTTACTTGTGACCACCGGCGTTATCGATCGCTCGTAAACCAAAAGGCACGTTTCTAGAACATACTTCGTCGCGAACGTTCTCGTTACAAAGCAATAACGATCGCTGTTTTTTAATAAACAGTTCAAACCCACGCTACCCGGACCCCAGTCCCTCTGGAGGTGTTATCTATCCGTTTCCTTTCAGCCAATAAATTACGCGACCACGCGATTCGTCGACGTGATTGCAGATTTTTCACCGTTACTGGAATTTGCGAATTTATATGATTCCCTAGAGCCATTATTTTACCGAGTCGATGTGCGTAAATGAATGTGTTTGATGATGTACGCTAGACGAGACACTAATATGATACTTAACCTCTCTAGATCGACGCGCCACTATTGTGGCTTTCGCGGATGTCATTATGCAGCCCCAGTATAGTGGCACACTCTAGTGGCTCACTTGATCATCGTTTGATTTAAATTACAGTTTTCGTATGTTTTGTTTCGCACTATTTTTTGCCTTCACTTTTTATAACAGTGCTAATATACAGACAGAATACACAGTCTTTGTGTTTGATACGCCAGGTCAGGTATGAATTGTTACTTTTTCGATTAAATAAATATACCAGATATTCTTGTCAATATACCGATCCGTATTAGAGTTAAAGGATACGTATCATATCGTTAAGAAAAGGTATACTTTAACTATCAAAAACTTCGTTCCAATGTACTCGCGTAAAGAACAATATTGTTCGTCACACATTGCAGTGCTGTATCTTTCACGCGTAATTCGTATCGAACTCTGTCGTGCGGTGAAACGGAACCGAGCGAAATTCAGTCGTGCTTAAGAGGTTAAGATACGAGATACTACTAACACGAAAAATATATCCGTCTCGTGAATTATCTAGATAATTTTTCAAACGAATGTATCAGCACATATGTTAAACACTGGTGTCAGAATCGGATTCCAAAATCGCGATTATTTATCGTTTATCGCATTAAACATCGATCACCGCTGGACACGACTAATGTTATTACGAGACGATTAGTTAAAATATAGGCAGATCGGCTGTTAATTATAACTTCCGCAATTTTGTGTTCGCAATTCTAGTTGCAAGCAGGTTGCCATACCTTGGTGCTTGAAAGCGGTGACTCGCGTTAGATAACAAGATACACAATCAGTATGAAATGACTAGATTCAACGCGCGTACAAAGCCGGTTGTTTCCATAGTTCGGCTAGCACGTAATTATTCCGTGATATTTAATTGTTGCGTGTTCGGTTCGCAGCCTGTTAACCCTTTGCTCTCGAAAGTATTTTTATTGTTGGAATATAACAACTGCAAAGCTTTCTAGTGGAAAAGTATGATAAATTTTGTTGTAATTATTTTTTTATCATGAATCGATAATATTGTCTATTTCGCTACGTTCAAACGTCGCGTATGTAAAACTGTAAATTTAAAATTGTTACTTCAAAATCAAACGGCGAATTTCCATTGCCTCTGAGTGCAAATAGCACAGTTTTTGGCCGAACGCGAATTTAGTTCTGGAAGCTGTTAAAAAGTGATTCGATGAACGGTTCAATTTGTAATTAAAGCGAATTTAATCGTAAATGAAACATCGTTCGTTGATCAGCGCCGGAGTTAATGGAATGGTTAATTATTTAAAAGCCCGCCCACGGAGCCCGGAACAGAAGGTTCGAACGGGATGAGTTTCTCGATACGAATGCGGGGGGAAAGAAACGGGAGACGAGACTCGATCGCGATTTCATGGAAACTGTTCTTTTCGCGTGCGAAAGACGAAAGAGCGTGCTCGAGAATCTCGGTTCCTATCGGCACGCGAAATCGATAGAGAGTCGCGGGGAAGACGATATATATCGTGAGACGTGTCCGCGAAGTTGAAACGCTTTTGTAAAATCCATAACGCTCGAACGTATCCCGTGCATACGTGTGCGTCGGAAAAGTTATCGCGGCGTAAAATACGCGCGAGAACCGCTCGGAATCCGTTGGCGAAGAGGCCTCGAGAGTCTCGAAAGTGGCTCAACATCTAGCATCCATCAGCGTGAAAAGCGTGAACAAGAGAAACGGAAATTACGTTGTTACATTCAATTTTCGTTCCCCCGTGTTTCGAATGCCGGCTTCAACGGCGTGAAACTCGAATGGCAGGTTCGCGCGCGAACGAACATGTTGCGGGCTGGCCAATTTCCGCGGCTTTCTGATTTCTTGGTGCTTGATTTCGTTCGATGATCGACCGAATGAACAGCTTCGATGGGATACGATGGAATTAAATCTGATACGATTCAATTCGGCGCCTTTCGGCCCGACGCTGATCGACTCTTGATGAGGCTCAATTCGATGCGATTCGAACCCGACACAGGATTCAATTCCGTGCAATTCGACGCTGTTCGGTTTGGATATGGCGCGATTCGGTGCAAATCGATTCCGAGGGGATTCGATTCGGTAAAAGTGAATTTCAACGCGATTCGATACCGGGGTAATTTTAATTCGATACGTGCCAATTCCTAGGGGATAACCATTCGGCGAAATTCAATTCCATCGTTTTCGTTTAGTGCAATTTAATTTCGACAAAATTTAAATCCAACGAGTTTCAATTCGGAGCGATTCAATTCCAATTCAATTCGTTACAGAGTTACTCAATTCTGAATAGTTCAATTCGAACCTGATTCAATTCCATCGTGGTCCAATTCAAGCGTGATTCAATTCCATGCTGGTTCAATTCCAACTTATTTCAATTCAACGCTATTGAATTCCATCCAGGATCAATTTGTCCGTGATTCAATTCCATCGCAACTTAATTTAACGCTCTTCAATTCCAGCGTGGTTCAATTCTATCATGGTGCGATATGAACGTGATGCAATTTCAACGTGGTTCTATTCGAGCGTGATTCAATTCTAACGTAATTCAATTTGTCCACGAGTCAACTTCATCAGGATTCAATTTGAACGTGATTCAATTCCAACGTGGTTCAATTCGAACATGATTCAATTCCGACGTAGTTCAGTTTGAATGTGATTCAATTTCAACGTTGCTCAACTCGGAAATGATTCAAATCAACGCTATTCAATTTCATCGTAGTTCAATTCGAATGTGAATAGTAACGTGGTTCGATGCGAACATGATTCAATTCCAACGTGACTCGTTTTAACACAATTCGGTTCTAGCACAACGGAAAGCGTCTCGATTCGACTCCAACTACGCTCTGGTCAACTTAATTCAATTCAAAAGTCATTTAATCCGGCGCGTGTCGTTCGACTTTCCCGTTCAGCTAATTCAATTCTGTTCGTCGCCAATTTAATTCCGAGTCATTAATTCGAGTCGACATTACCGCAGCTGCGTCATCGAAATGTCCCCCTTGCGTCTATTTGCTTTCCGCGCCATGTTTCTCCAAGTGTTACGACAAAAATCTGCCCGAATACTCGGCAACGTGCCAAACATGGACGTATCGATATAATTTCTCGGTTATCATAACTAAACAGAAACGAACGAAAGAATAATCTCTAGTTTTCGGTACATGAAAAGTTCGTCTTATCGCGTGAAAAAGATCTCTCGTTAGGGGAACATCAAAGCTGGCGCAAAGTGGTGAACACGTCGTAATCAGTGAAACTAGAGAAAGATTCGAGCGATATCGATTAAGGACATGAACATTTCTAAGTGATGTTACGGATCGGTAATGGAATACGTACATCGATTGTGTATACTTTTTGATCGTTCTTAGAAGATCGTTTCAACGTAAAGTGGACATTAACGACGAGTTAAAAGGACATTTATCGTAATAAACCTTTCGGTAAGATTATCACGAATAATTAGTCATGTTCGACGGGACGGTTAAACGGACGTTTATGGTACTTAGAGCGGCGAAGAAAAAAGAAACAATTTTATCTCTTGGGTCACTCGCTACACGTCCGTCGTCATCTGAACCGAGTTATCACTCATCGAAGAATGATTTGTTATTCTTACCGTTTATTGCATTACTGTCATTTTCGTGGAAACAAAACAGAAAATTAAAACAGTACGATCATGTTCAATCGTTCTTCGAATTAAATTTCTGCGATCATGAACATTTCAGGAACGTTAAATGCTTCGCGAATTTTGTGAACGCGAGCAGTTGTAATTGAATTTTTCTTCACGATCTTCCTGCAACTTGGCCCGCGATAAAGTTACGTTAATTGGGTGGTATGTCAGAATTTTATCAAGCACACATAGTAAATACGAAACCAGTTTCGTTTCGCCCAACGTGTTTCGTGCGCGAATTCTCCATTTTACGTTTGATCTCTTTCCGCCAATTACGCATCGAACATGGTACATACAGTTTCCGAAACTGCTATCAATTTCGCTTTATCGAACGAGTCTAACCGCTCGTTGAAACAACGTCGAACAACGCTGCTCCTCCAGCGTTTGATAGAATGCATCGTTTCATTATTATTCCGTTAATTTGCGTTCCCGTGTTACCCGGCCTGTTCTTCTCCTTGCGAAACACGATTCCTTCCACGAGATATTCGGCTCTCGGGTCGGTGATTTCGATTTTATAATTAACGGTCGTATCGTCACGAGGTCGCAACGTCCGGCCCCGTAGAAAACCGCGAGCCAATGATCGTTCAAGCAAAACAATAACCCAGCAACTCACCGATCGATTCGTATTTCTTTCTTCTGCACGATCAAAATCACGGTCATTTTCATCTAATCTATGAGAGCTACATATGCTATTTTATCTGCAGTCTTGATCGAGTTTAATTCAATGAATTGGACACTCCGTATTTGTCACTCGATATTCTTATTTCATGCATTCGATGATCACGTGTTAAATAATCACGTGTTCTGTAGCCGTGTTACATTAATACATGTTAGGTAATTGCGTGATACATTGGTACGCGTTATGAAATCGTGTGCTACATTATTGCATGTTAGTGATGCGTGTCTTGCATTGATACATGTTAGGTAATTGCGTGTTACATTGGTACACGTTAGGTAATCGCGTGTTACATTGATACATGTTAGGTAATTGAGTGTTACATTGGTACACGTTAGGTAATCGCGTGTTACATTGATACATGTTAGGTAATTGAGTGATACATTGGTACACGTTAGGTAATCGCGTGCTACATTAATACATGTTAGGTAATCGCGTGTTACATTGGTACACGTTAGGTAATCGCGTGATACATTAATACACGCTGGGTAATCGCGTGTTACATTGATACACGTTAGGTAATCGCGTGCTACATTAATACATGTTAGGTAATCGCGTGTTACATTGGTACACGCTGGGTAATCGCGTGTTACATTGATACACGTTAGGTAATCGTGTGTTACATTAATACATGCTAGCTAATGGTGTGTTACATTGATACAAGTTACGTAAGCGCGTGCTACATTAATACATGTTAGGTAATCGCGTGTTATATTGATACACGTTAGGTACTCGCGTGTTATATTAATGCACGTTAGGTAATCGCGTGCTGTATTAATGCACGTTAGGTAGTGACGCGTTATATTATCACACGCTAGGTAGTCACGAATTATATTAATGCACGGTAAATAACCAAGCGTTAGGTTACCGATCCGGTTTAATTCGATGCGGTCCGACGCGGCGCGAGTTAATTCACGGCGATTCATTTTTGATGCAATTAAATTCAACGCAATTGAATCTAAACGCGATTCAATCCGACGCGAACAATTCGAACGTCGTTATTTCGAAGCGATTGAATTCCAACGTGATTAAATTCCGACACGATTCAATTCCAGCCAACGTGGTTCGGCTCGACTCGATTTAATTATGATTCGATTCGATGTATCGCGATACGTCGAATAATCAAGCAATTTATCGTCGAGCGAACGAAGCAAGCTGGAATAGAGTATTTTTCTAATCGTTGAATCTGTAAGACAGCAAGCTCGTTCTCTTCGGCAACGATCCAGAAGTTCGATTCGAAGTTGCGAGACTGGAAATCATGAGAATGGATTAGGAGGAAGGAAGTTAATGGCTTTTCCCTCGGTTGCTTCAGAGGAGATCTTCATTGTTCGGTGTTCTAATGGTTCTGTTTTCGTAATTCGGGACGATTGTAGCACAGCGGAAAGAAACATGTTAACGCGTTAAGGGAAGCGTTGTAATTAATTTGCATAGGTGTTCAGCTAGCCGATGTCTTGCAGAACACCTGCGATCCGTGGCTTAAGTAATTAGCAGTTGTACAGATCCCTTAACGAACCACAATTGTTCGCTCGTATCTACCAGTTGTGTAATCGTGGATGTATCGGTGAATATGGATTCCAGCTAGGCATTCAAATATTTGAAAAACCTTCGTATGTGAAACGAAATATGTCGATAAGATTTCACGAACGTGTACCACCGTCACCATGTTCAAAAATCCCTAGTAACAAGAATAACAGGAATAAGTAACAAGAATAAAATTTTTAAAGCTTGTTTAACTAAAATTATCTTAATCTTCTCCCGAATTAAATTTGGGGTTTAAAGTCTAATTAACATCGTATATTTTATAATCTATATGTAATTTTAATGGCCCTCCTCGAATATAATCAATACCGTATTTAACCTGGTTCATGATTCATTCCAACAATTTTACCCGACGATCAGATCCGCAAGGAATTTGATTTGCTAAGATTAGATAAAAAATTAACGAACGAAAGAAGATATTTTAAAATTGTGAGAATGAAGATTTACGGGCTTACCCAACAGACCTCGTTTCAAATGGAATTGCGATGTAATTTATGGGAGGTACTCGAAACGATTCATTACGTTTCACATTCTTATTTTTATTGCAAAGCGAAACTTATCTTAAATCTACAACTATCTTGTATTGCTCGTAATCCATTTGCAACTTGTTCCAAATTTTTTCTTACTTAATCTTTTATAATTTGTTCGAAATTTTCGCCTACCTAATATGTCCTAAATTGTTCGAAATTGTCTTCTACCTAATCTTTCTTAATTTGTTCGAAATTTTCTTCCACCAAATATTTCCTAATTTGTTCAAAATTTTCTCCGATCTAATCTTTCTTAATTTGTTCAAAATTTTCTTCTACCAAATATTTTCTAATTTGTTCAAAATTTTCTCCGATTTAATCTTTCTTAATTTGTTCAAAATTTTCTCCTACCAAATATTTCCTAATTTGTTCAAAATTTTCTCCGATCTAATCTTTCTTAATTTGTTCAAAATTTTCTCCTACCGAATATTTCCTAATTTGTTGAAAATTTTCTTCGATCAAATTTTTCTTAATTTCTTCGAAATTTTCTCGAATCTAATGTTTCCTAATTTCTTCGAAATTTTTTCCTACCTAATATTTCTTAATTCGTTCGAAATTTTCTTGGTCCTAATCTCGAACCGAGACCAGTGTCTCGGGCGTTCGCAGCGGAGACAAATAAGAAACGATTTTCCATTCGGCTGGTTTCTGGCTGGCCAGCAAGATAAAGAGATGCAACGAGAACGTAACGAACTTAACCGGATGGGCTATTATTTATACAGTTCGTAAGCTTCTTAAGGAGAGTCGCGAGCCTGTAAAAGGCAAGAAATTCCAGTGTCGACCATGCTCGTTCGCGCCTGTAAGAATGATAAAACGGTCGCGACACGCTGAGAGCGTTCCATGGAAACGTCTCTGTTTACGAACACGACGACATTAACGAGGACACGTTCCTGAGAAAACGTCCACGCCGCAGAGTATAGACCTCCGATGCTAATTAATTAGCGCGTGCGCTAAATAATTCACTTTCATCGCGATAGCGACGACCGCGAGTAATAGCGTCTGATAATTGCATGCCGCCCGTGGAGCAACGGAAATCTATCGGAGGAAGGAAGATACCACGTGGCTCTTCCGGTTTCTCAACACAAAATCCTCGCCGCTTGTGGTTAGCAACCGGTCGTCGCCACTTTTGCAGATTACGCTGTCGAACAAACACCGATAGTTTCGACCCGTTGTTTTATTTCGGCATTAATCCGTTGCTCATACTTTGATTTACTCACTCGCAATTTAAACGTAATAAATCTTGCTAAAATTTTGAATACGCTTATATGCAAAATTCATATCCAATCAGCTACATAATCAAGTACCATTATATGCATATAAAATTCGCATAACATTTTAACTTTCTATGTTCGTATTAATATTGTAGCTGTGAATAGTTAGTTCTGATTCAAGTACCAGACAAATAGATTTTATGACAAGGGTTTGACGCTTTGATTCTCACGTTATCCACATATGTGTGTCGTCTAAATTCCCATATGAATCTATCACATGTATTATTATGAATTTGTAAGCTCACCTAATTAGAAATATTCGTAACTAAATTCCGTGGAAGTATTGATAGTAAATACAACAAAATAAAAATATTATTTAATAAAATTTTCTATTGCTTCTATTGTGAGAGAGTATTGATAGCCAACTAATTAATTTGAAGCACGAAGTTAAATGAAAAGTTCTACATAAACTTTTCGGTAATACGCTCAAAATATAAAATATATTAAATATATTTGTCAGTCATAGACGATCGGTTTCGAGATATAACCTTGTTGTACGACCAACTCATAGACAACAAGATAACATCCTGACTTTGCTCCTCAAACGCCAACTCATTTAGCCTTCTTAGTCACCCTGTCCTACGCACTCTGCCCTTACACTATGCTTGTACTTCGATTACTCACCCTTATCTCGATACACATAACTAGCCCTCTTTCGACATTTCGTTAGTCTTCCATAATTTGTACTTGCGTGCGGAACTTATCGTCACCGAATAAAACCTCCGAATTCATATTATAAGTGTTGTATTTATTCCCTCATCCGGAATTCAACAACCTCGCGCATATTCTGAAAGTTATTATCTCCATACATTGCTTGTTTTTGAATGGCGTTCGAATAGTTCGAGTAATTAGAAGGATATGCATGATACTCTCGAGTGTCCTAACAGGATTATACTCCATCCGATAAATTTCAAAGTTCTCCGAACAACGGATCGTCACAGTTACAGTCGACACTCCCATATTTTGTTTGATGTTTCCCAAAGTTCCATCGCGGTTTGGTCCTCTATATTGCCGGTCAGGACTTCGTTGCAGCCTCGACAGAGTCCTCGAAGCGCTCATCAAACTTCAAGTATCCTCTCGGCTCTTGCGTGAAATAAGTTACTATCCGCGCGAGGGCTTTTAGGACGAAATTGAGCCTAAAATACCGTTGATAGGCCAGAAACATTAGCTCTATCGTATTGGTCCTAACAGTAGTGTTATAATTTTAAAGTACCAATAAACTTTGTTAGAACTATAGAATTTTTTTGAGTGTGGAGGATGGTGGGAAAGGGTGCAATTTTCTTTTGATATTGGGAATGTCAGGGAGAGTCTAGGGAAACCTGGGAAAGAACTTAGGTGAAGCTAGAGAGCGTCTAGGTTTTTGGAGACCAAAGTTCTTTCCAGAATCCAGGATCTAGGGACCGAATTTCTTCTTAAACTCTAGGATCTAGTTTGCTACGTCTTTGGGAAGCCTAGTTCTATCTAGACTCTAGAATTTATATTTCTAGATGATAAATCTCTAGATTCTTGGTGACCCAAGTTCTATCTAGATTCTACAATTTCGATTTGTAAATGATAAATCTGTATATCCTTGAAAACCCAAATTCTATATACACCATAAAATTTAGATTTCTAGATCATAAATCTCCAAGTCCTTGTAGATCCAAGTTCTATCTAGATTCCTGAATTTAGATTTCCAGGTCATAAATCCCTACACCCCTGGAGACCCAAGTTCTATATAGACTCTAGAATTTATATTTCTGGATCATAAATTCGTAGATCCTTGGAGGTCCAAGTTCTATTTAGATTCTTGAATTTAGACTTCAAGATCATAAATCTCTAGATACATTGAGACCTAAGTTCTCTCTAGATTCTCTACGTCATTCCACATTGTTAAACCACAAATTTTTAAATTTCGACAGAATTTGGAAAGTTCGTACAAATCGTTCCATTCTTCTTTCTCGCTATTCTGTCTCCCGCGCAACAACAATCATAGAATGTTTCTCCGTTTCAATTGTTACTCGCATTTCCCTGGGAGACATCGTTAATAGAATGGTTAGCGAAACGCGCGAAGCGATCCTCCTTTCGCCGATTCCCACACGTGCTCTATTCAATATCCGACAGTGAAAACTCGTCAACAAGGCTCGAGCAAACACTTAGACCAGCGAAATGCAATCGTACGTTAAGAATGTGCACGATGTGCACTCGGTTATCGTTGCAACTAGCACACCGTGGTGGTTGCGGTTTGAACGTGGCCAAGAAGCAACGAATAGAAACCAATCGATAATGGTAAATTGCTTCGTGTATGATGCACGTAATAAATAAACAGTCGAGACACTCTCGCGTGACTTCCGGCTCGATCGTTCGCCGCAGCTACGATTAAGGAACGTGCAGAATCGTTTAGCGACCATAACCGAGGACGAGGAAGGGACCAGGTGTACACTCGCGCCACGCGACGAATTATTTATCTGCAACATTGAAATACTTATGAAAGTGACTGTTTAACGTCAAGTTCGAGGAGTACATGACGGCTACCTTGTCCGAAGTTGGTTATCGATGATTCCGTGGTTGCTGCGGTTCACTTCGTAATTCCTTCGAAATCCGTTGAATATGCAGTCAATTTGTCCGATGATCGAACAGACAGTTTCCCCTGGGTCTCTGCTACCTTGTACCACTAATTGATCCGTGTGATTGGTTCGCATACTGCTGGTCTTTGAAAAATCTCCATTCTCTTTGACGATGATTGAACCTTCCATGTTTGCGCAATGTTGCTCTTTGATGATGATTAAATCTTCCATGTTCGTGCATTGTAAATTTCTTGTAGACATTATATTAGTAAGTACTCATAATATAATAATGGGTACTTACATGTATAATTAAGTAGATATTTTATATTATATTATATATGTTAGTGTGATCATTTCTGTGGAACCGACGTAGAAACTTTAGCCATTCTGTTGGGAGGTATGGATGGAATCAAACTAACTTAATATAAGTGTTCAGCCCTGAGCGCGCTGTAAACTCAGTGACTGTTCTTAATAAGTGCTGGTACCGAACTAACTGCTGGGGTGCAGAAAGCTTTTTTAAAGGAAAAGGAAAAGTTTATCCACGCACCCCTCTAGAAGAGAAACTTGCACTTTCCCTTAATGGTCAACTACGACCTCGGCGCAGGGTTAGAGCTGACTATTTTTTGTAGCCCTTAGTTATTCCTAAACGTCGTTGAACGCACTTCTTTTCTTTCGAAGAAAAGCAACCATTCGCAGAAGTATATAGAAAATTATTTCAAAATACTTATTCGGGATTCATACAAAAATCCAACGTTTGCCCAAACTCCGAATTCGCTAGATGTAGACCATAAGGGTCCGTTTCTGTTTCAGGTTACCGAGGCAGTAGTCATGTAATACTTGGCAAACGAGCAGGCTGATCACTCTCCCCTTATATTCGGTTGCGAACGCATCCCCGTAGCAGCTCCACCCCGGTCGAACCTCGTCGTATCTTCCGATCAATCGCGGATCGGGTGATGATCTCTGGTCACCAGGCAACAGGCTCCGTCAGAAAATGTTCCGCTCCAAGATTCGCATTCACACGTGTCAAGTGATACTGCTCACGTCGCTGGTATGGTTCCTGGTGGACGTGATGGTGTTGATGCTCTATTCGGACTGCATCGGAGGGTCCGGATGGGGTTGCACCGACAACGGCAAACAACAGACGTCGCTGACCGAGGAGAACCTGCCTCACGTGAAGGCTCTGACCAAGGAGGAACAACAGGTCCAGCCGAGTAACGAGCGAGTGAAAAAACGATACGTACAGTCGGAGCTGAAATTTTGGCGGCCTGCTAAGGTCGTTCGCGAGAACAAGGGTAAACCCGGCGAGATGGGCGCGGCAGTGCACATCTCGCCGGAGGACGAGGCCAGGCAACAGGAGCTCTTCAAGTTGAACCAGTTCAATTTGATGGCCAGTGACATGATCTCCTTGAATCGATCGCTGAGGGACATCAGACTGGAGGGTTGCAAAACCAAGAAGTACCCCAAGTACCTTCCGGACACCAGCATCGTCATAGTGTTCCACAACGAGGCGTGGAGCACCTTGCTGAGGACCGTTTGGTCGGTCATCAATCGATCGCCACGCACCCTGCTCAAGGAGATCATTCTGGTGGACGACAAGAGCGAACAAGGTGAATAAACGGATTCGTGGATATTTGTTGTTCCTAAGGATGTACACATGTATATTCTCAAAACATGTATGTGGATATCGCTTACACGCAACCTATGTCGATATCCACTTATAAACAGTAAGCAAACATTTTCGGGTCTAAGTACTGTCCCGCTATTAGGGGAACAAGATCTGCACCTTAACCAGTTAACTCCGTTTTTCATTTTTTTTTATAATTTATATAATTTATATAATTTATATAGATTTATTAATAATTTCTTATATAATTTTTTTGAAACTAAATTCCGCAGACAACCGGTTAAGATCAAGAGTTGTGTACCACTTGTATCTGTATGTATCGAACAACTAATACGATACTTTAGATTTGTATACGACTGTTTGTATTCGATACTCGAGATGATAATCGTCGACGAATTACACAGACCCTCTTCAAATATTTGAACACGGATCGAACTATTTACGTAATCTGCTATCGGTGTCGATTTTCACGATGATGATCTTCATCCGTAGAGCACTTGAAGCAAGATCTGGAGGACTACGTGAAGACGCTGCCCGTTCCGACGTACGTGTACCGTACCGAGAAGAGGTCAGGTCTGATACGAGCTAGACTCCTTGGAGCGAAACACGTGAAGGGTCAGGTTATAACGTTCCTGGACGCGCACTGCGAATGCACCGAGGGTTGGCTGGAACCTTTACTCGCCAGAATCGCCGAGAACAGAACCACGGTCGTTTGTCCTATCATAGATGTAATTAGCGACGATACGTTCGAGTATATTCCTGCTAGCGATATGACGTGGGGTGGTTTCAACTGGAAATTAAACTTCAGATGGTAAGAATCGGTTGAGCATCTACTAGGACTATAAACGATAAGGATATAGGGATTTTGGGCAATTATCATTAGTGATATGGAAAACTACGAGTATTGGAACCTGAAGATATAGGAATTTGGAGATATAGGGACTTGGGTAAATTAGCTTTGGGGATATAGAACACTACCAATATTGCAACATAAAGATATAGAAATTTGGAGATAATAGATACTTGGGCAAATTAGCTTTGGGGATATAGAACACTATGAGTATTGGAACCCAAAAATACAGGAATTTGGAGATATAGGGACTTGGGGAAATTAGCTTTGGGGATATAGAAAACTATCAATATTAGAACCGGAAGGTATAGAAATTTGGGATATAGTAATTTAGAATTATAGGAATACGAGGATGTAGGTGTTTGAGGCTGTAGAAATTTGGAAATAGAGGAAATTGGTGATTTAGAAATATACGTTTTATTTGTCTAGTACCGTAGTGAATATGTACACATCAGCTAATCGTTTATTTCTTGAATTTTTCAGGTATAGAGTAGCGCAAAGAGAAATGGACAGAAGATTAGGAGACAGAACGGCTCCTCTTCGTACACCAACCATGGCTGGTGGTTTATTTTCTATTGATAAGGATTATTTTTATGAATTGGGTGCATACGACGAGGGCATGGATATTTGGGGCGGTGAAAATCTAGAAATGAGTTTCCGGGTGAGTGTAGATCAATAATGATATTAACATTGTGTACTTATAATGTCTTGAAAGATTTGCAGGTATTACTCAAAGGGGATTAGCGTTCAGTTACCTAAAAATTGAACATACGCAATTCTGTCTTTACTTTCACAACTAAAATTTTTACTACTGTCTGTTTTATAGAAAACTTCTTTTCCCTATAGTGTATGTTTTTTTTCTTTTTTGCATCGTAGTTAGAGTATAGCATACTTCACGCGTTAATATGGAACTTATAACTGTGTGTTTCGTCCGTTTGAAATGTTACAAATTTTCTTGCTTGGATAATTGACATCCAAAAATTTTAAACGGATGATCCCCTCTTTGGTATGCTAAGATTTAAGTTTGCATCCCAATTCGAGGGTTTAGCTGTTAACATTTCATGTTCATGTGTGAAGTAATAAGTACCTTGTAGGTATGGCAATGTGGTGGAACGTTAGAAATCAGTCCATGTTCACATGTTGGCCATGTATTCCGAGACAAGAGTCCATATACATTCCCTGGTGGTGTCAGCAAAGTAGTTCTACACAACGCGGCCAGGGTGGCCGAGGTCTGGATGGATGAGTGGAGAGATTTTTACTATGCCATGAACCCAGGTTAGAAAATAACGTGTATCATTTTCACTAGTTTACCTTATTTTTTTTTCTACAAATTACCTCGATTAATGACACCGACTGTGTGACAGTAAATTGTACATCGGAGACTCTTGAATATCGTTTTAGAAAAGTGTGCGATCCTTTTGATTTATTTTAACAAGAAAATGAAAACGATAAAGTTGTTTTGATATTCGATGTTCCTTTCTATTCCACGGCGATGATGAACCGAAAAGAAAATCATGAACGTGTGTACAAACTTAACGGGTATCTGATACAATCTAGTCAAAGATGCAAGGATGATCTACGTTATAGCACACTTTAAAGTTTACTTCTATTAAAATGTATTTTTTGAAGTGTAACGTTCCGCATTAGTTTGATCTATTCCTTTTTTTTCGAGTAAAATTAATCGTTCGTGTAACATAAACGTTTCTGAAATTTGTTCACTAATGGTAATACGTATAACAAACTAAATATTTAAAGTATTAACACCCGTAATGATGTAGTTCGTATCCGATACACTCCTCGGTATGTTATTAACCAAATTTATCGTACAAGTGTATAATTAACATATGCGTACCGATAGATAAATGTATTTTTTTTCTTCGATACAAATATCATCGATTTTACTCGTATGCGCTCGTGTGTGTGTGTGAAAATTTAATTTGCAGGAATACGATTGGTGTTTATACTTTCCAAAATACTTTGGTATAGTCTTAACCACTCATCCATCCAGCCGACTAACAAAACGAGTTTGCTTGCTTCTTTTAGTTGATATTATTTTACGAGTTTATTATAGGTGCCAGAGAGGAGAGCGAGAACGTCCATCGTGACAAAATTCTAATTTAAATGTATTAGCTCCTTTTGTTTTGTTACCTTGCTCTGTTTTGAAACTACCATTGTAATTGCTAACATACTAACAGAACTGAGTTGGTTAGATATGGATGTGTGGTGGGACATTGGAAATCGCAACGTGCTCGCACGTCGGTCATGTATTCCGTAAGTCAACACCATATACATTCCCTGGTGGTACGAGCAAGATAGTGAACCACAACAATGCTCGACTAGCGGAGGTCTGGTTGGACCAATGGAAGTACTTCTATTACAACATTAATCCAGGTAGCACTAACACCAGTATTTCTGGAAAAAAAAAATCGAATAGACTGCAATATCGCTGAGTTCTCGAATATACCTTTTACGTATACTTTCGCTTATTTGTTTGGCATGTTATTTTCTGTTGGTTTTGTTTTCTACCTTGGTTGGGTGATGGTACGCTTTTATAAGTTGCATTCGCTGTACGCTTAAACAGAGGGTAGCGGCAACATACGCATATATCAGATACCCGTTAATATTAGGAAACTAATAATGAAGAAATCACTTTTTTTCTTTCGTACGTTTTTATAAATAAGAAAGTGCTGTGATATCCGTACAATCTGAAAAAAATTCACAGATACAGAATTCGAAGAAAAAGAAAAATAGTACCGTAACGATACGCGAAATAATCGTTCGTTAGATGCAATTAGGCAAATATTTTCTTTCTTAACGTTACGATAAACATTGTTATATAATGGCACAATTACTTCAGAAGGCAAGCAAATATCATTAATACACCACACATGGCAATTTCTTTATTTTGGCACACACTTCTGATCACACCTTTCTTCCAGCGGAGATTCGTACATGCGAGCACACTAATTGCATCATGTAGATACGAGATGTTCAACGATTTGAAGATATTTAAATGTGTATTTCACTTGTAGGTGCTCGGAATGTAGCCGTGGGAGATGTATCTGAAAGGATTGAACTGAGGGAACGTCTGAAATGTAAAAGCTTTAGATGGTATCTGGAGAATATTTACCCAGAGTCCCCGATGCCACTAGATTATTACTATTTGGGTGATGTACAAAATGTTGAGACAGAAACCTGTTTGGACACTATGGGTAGAAGAACCGGTGAAAATGTTGGAATTAGCTTTTGCCACAGATTAGGTGGCAATCAAGTCAGTAAAAAAGAATTTTTATTTCATCGTTTATCTTTTACCTGTATCGACTGTAATACAACCTTTTCTGTTTAGATATTCGCTTATACTAAACGACAGCAAATTATGTCTGATGATATGTGCCTTGATGCAGCTGGTCCCCAAGGTCCTGTCAAGCTAGTAAGATGCCATGGTATGGCAGGAAATCAGGCATGGGTTTATAACGAAGAGGTATATTACAGTTAAATTGATACATCTTTGAAAATGATACTTAATTAATACGTAATTTAATTTTTTTTTTTGTTTGTAGACAAAAATGATTAAGCATACGAACACAGGGCATTGTTTATCGAAACCTCGTTCAAACGATGCAATGCAACCTGTCCTAGCACCGTGTGATCCTCATAATGATGGTCAAAAATGGATTATGCGTAGTAAATTCAAATGGCAAGCCAGCTAATACGAGCTGTTTTTAAATGCAACACATTTATGCGACACTTGTTGATATATTTACTACTACATTAAAGGACTGATAGTCAAGAAATTTCTGTACATGCAACATCAAGACGATAGTATTATACTTCATAAAAATAGTTCTGTACCATCAATCCACTAAATGGAGTTGACGACGTGAAAGAACTTAATCTATACCTAAAACACGAGAGATCGAAGTTAACGCGTTTAGTTACATAGGATTTATTTACTGTTGCTAGCAGTATCATGTATTTACTGCCATTTCTCATGGTATGCCTTGATTGATAATGCACAAGTGTTGAGGAAGAAGAAGATAACTATTTCCAACCACGTGTGAAGATGTATACAAGTGATATGAAGAGACACCTATGTGAACATTTTTTTTTAGTAAACAGTAGAGAGAAAAGCATATCAGACCACTGTTATAAATAAATAATTGTTAATACTAAAGAAGAGACATATTTGATAATGTGGGATGAGTGCAATGCTGGATGACTGGAAGATAATATCAGTGCGCTAAACCAACGTTACGTTTACAGCATAAGTGATTACTATTACAGAGAGTGAATGTTGGAATGCAAGCGAAATTATTGTGACACTATCGACTATGATATAGAACTTGTACTGTATAATTTTCTAGCGATTAGGGAAGAGCACTGAATCTTTTTATACTGGTATTTCTGACAGTTCCTTGTTGCATCTCGTTCATATTAATTTAGTTGTTATTTTCTTTTATACTTGTTTGGAAAGAAGAAAGGTACTTATATCTGAATTCGCCATAGTAATATGAGATTACGTTAACGCATCATCGTTTAAGCATACGAGAAAGTATCAACTGTTATTCACCGCTTTGTTATACTTTGTCTACTTTCTTGAATTCGAGGCAGAACGTCTTCCGAATTTTCTTATCGAACAAAAGAAAAAAAAATAAGTAGATATTTTTATGATACTTCTAAGATCTTGCATAGCTACAATTCTTCACCGATTCAAACTCCTTTTACCTTCTGTGTACTAGAAGCGTGCCGAAAATTTAGAGTGCAATATACTTTTCGAGTAAGACTGGAGAAGTTTCGCGTGACTAATGTAAAAATGTTGTTACCAGATTCTGGCGCCCTTCCCTTGCATTACCGTAGACTGGAGCTGAACAATTTTTCACGCTCCGAAATAATAGTCAACAAAATCTAAAGCGCTGTTTCCGGGAAATGTTGACTGATACACTTGCATTTGAACTTGACGACAAAAAGTAATTAATTCTGTAACTTTAAACGAGGAGACACTGCAGTACATTTGTAATATTTAAAATGTATATGACCCTGAAATTTCAATTTAGGACAACTTTGATATAAAATGTTATGCTTAATTTTATGTTACACAAAGAAATGGTGATGGTGCAACAAATTATCATTTACAGCTTAATTATACGTTTATTATTCATACATAACTATAGTATTTATTTTTGTACAGGACTCGACTTTTATTAAATCAATACATTACTTGAATAATAGATTTTTTAATTAATAAATATATTAGCAGAATTTGTAGATAAATTATAAGTTGTTTAAAACGACATGGTTAAGTTTAATTAAATCCAATTAAGAAAATTAATCACAAATATAGAGAATATAAAGTCAATAACAATGTGTAAACACAAATCCTCGATTCAAACTGTTTATTGTAAATGAATGCATATTATTTTAATATTTCCATTGAATTTATCTTACGAGTATTGTTTGTAATTATTTATAAAAATAATATATCGTTAATTAAAATGATGATGACAATTACATTAACATTTAAACGGTTGTTAAAATATTGTTATACAAAAATGTATGTAAGTGTCTACAAATATCATTTAGAGAATGAAAAGATAAATATCTGTTTTCGTTACTTATAATACAGAAAAAAATTTGGAATGAATATACCTTTGAAGACAATAAAATATCCCCAACATGTTTCATTAAGTTCAACTAATTTAATATAATTTCGTACTCATAATTATTAATTTAATTATTTTGGAAAAGCTGTTATGTATTAATATTTTGCAAAGCTCATGAGATAAGACTTATTATACAAAGTTTATAAAAGTAAAATTATGTATTTGAAGTTTAATCTATTAAAACACAGAAAAAATGTAATTGTAAATAGACACATTATAATTCTGATGTGCCTCCAAAATAATTTTTAAATACTCTGATTTAAATAATAAGAGATCTTAACATATACTACCAAGTATTGCTTCAAAAAAATTACAAATCCTATGTATCATATAATGAATTATTAGAAACCTATTAAATAAAAAAAAGTAACTGTACTTGGTTTTAGTGTCATTCTTTTACCAAAATAATTTTTAAAAGATCCGGATGTTAATTAAAATCTTGATTTACAAATATAAATGTAAAATTAGACTTACAGGTTCAAATAAACTGTACTCCTCATATATTATTGTAAGATATTTATTATGTTACTTATTGTTCTTTTACTTCACGTAATCTTCTGACTGCTGACCTAACAGAGGCAGCAGCTGTAGTTGAATAAACCCATGCACCTCCTGCAACTGTCCTCTTGCATCGTTTGCATGACCAAATTCCTACAACGCTTCTCTTCATTGCATCCTGTAACACAATAAAAATGATTTCACATATGAATCATTTGCTACAAGTTCCAAACATATGTGAATTCAGCAAAATAATACTTGATTATGCTTATAAAAGGTAATATTTACCTTGCCGCAGAATGTACATGTGTATTTACTATGTTGTGTGATTTCCATCTTCTTAACCATTTTTCTGAGGGAGGCACCATATCGGGTACCATATTTCCCGGTAATTCCAACCTTCTTTGTACGTTTAGCCTAAAAAAATATGAATAAATATTTTGCAAACTACGTACGTTATAATAGTGCATTTGTTATAACTGTTCCAAGTATAGGTTATGTTGATTACATTTCTGCAGAGATGTTTTGATGATCTTAAAGATCTTTTAGATTTGCAAAAATGTAAATTTTAAATGTTTATTACTTTATTTCTATTTTACAAAACATTTTTTTAAGGTGAAAAATTATATCTTTAATGACAATATAAACAACGTCAGGTCACCATTTTAAATGATTATTTAAAACAATAATTTTGATTATGTACACAATATATATTTAAACACTTTGCCGGTAATGTTTTACAACACTATATAACAAACTCTGCCAATATTTTTATCGGATTCACAAAGTATTTTTCAATAATAATTCTTACCATTTTGTAGAGATATACTGTACGTTCCGCTAGAACCGGAAAAAAGGAATAAATTTTAAAGTCCAATTCTCATCGCGTGTGAAAATCACCGGAAATGCGATATAATCGCGCGCATTTATGAAACGAGCGACTTTGAACTGTAAATTATAGAAACGAAACCTGTGCAAATTTATGCAAAGCTTTTGACTAAACTGTATCCTTTAACATTATCTAGGAAGAATTGAATTTTATGATACAAGCAAAATAAGCAATACTATTTTCTCCACATTATTTATTATTACGTCACACTAACACAGTGAATAATATAACCTTATTTCATAAAAAACAATTTGTCATGGATAGGTAACTGTAGAGTAACCTCAATATTTGTACTGTTAGATTTCAATGAAATGCGTATTAGCATTAAAGTTGCAATCAGCTTGTGACTTCAAGAAATCGGAATTCGTTACACAAATTCGCATGAGAATACTCGAAAGCCGGCCTAAAGGTGTATTTAGACTAAGCGCGTTTATGCTCATTCTTCCTACGATTATGCCAAATTCAGGTACAAACGAGCATTCAGCAATTGCTCGCCAGTTCGTATGTCAAACGAGTACAAATGCTGAATTAATTTGAAACGATTCAATTTTAAGATAACTCAATTCAACACGCTTCGATCCCAATTCTATCCGAATCGATACAATTCAATTCGGCGCGTATCTCAATTCCGCACAATTCAATTCAACACGTTTCAGTTCGAAATAATTGAGATCCGAAATGATTCAATTCGATGATTTAACGTAATTCGATTTAAATTTAATTCAACGCATTGAACGTTCGAACGTTCGGTTCAAATTCTGCGAGCATTTAGCTGTTTGACGTGCTCGTGGTCGAAAAGTTTACACGGTGATTGTCGCACGAGCGAATGCCCTTGTTCGTTTAGTCTAAACGCACCCTGAAATGACGTAGCCAGTGGATCCCAGACTAGTCAGACCTGTGCCCTGTGCGTGTTAAATCAGTGTTGCTTATTGCTGGCGATCTACAAAGTAATTGCTTATAGTGATTCACCGATCGCTATTAATCCGCGAAACTACTAATCGTGGCATACACCGAACAGAAGTGCCAAAGTGTCAATTGGTACGAAGGTGTCGGCTAACGATGGTTGTTAAAATCTACATATCGGGTATCAGCGGCAACAAGGAAGTGAGTGCGAGACACCCGTAGTGATCAAAGAATATAAAGATATTTTGTTCGAGAGCAAAGAGAGCGAGAGAGAAAGAGAGGGAGTAAAAGAGTGTGCGTGTATATTTGTGTGACTTGCAGAGAATGCCAGATTTACCGGGCACCTGAATTCTTACGATATTTCACGTCTACTATTGTATCGGATTACGTCTGAAATTTTACGGTGCAAACGTTGATTTGAGATGAACGCTGTCAGACGACATACGGAACAATTTACCGCTCGAATCATTCATTTCACTTCCAAAACGCAACTTTCATTTAGTTGGATATTTAGAAAGTGTAAATTAAATTCAGTGAACCGTAGGGTGGTTCTAAATCTGATAAAAATGATAAAAGCATTTTCTATAGGTATAGGATAGAACCGAAAATAAATTCATGACAAACGGAGCCGGAAATTTTTGATAATCGAACGTTTTAATTGATGTTTATGTTTTATATTCTAACACGAATTCGTTATTTTAAGCACCACTGTCTTTTCTGTTTTTGCTTTGATCTTGTTTCGTATCAATTTGCGGGTATTTTTTATTACCGTTGTTAATACCGTTAGGGCTCAACGTGAGTAATGGTCGATGTTATAGCGACGTATTTCTTCAAATCGATAATTGTTTTGTGTTGCACCACAGTGTGAAATAGCTAATGTTTTCTTATGGAGTTTTAAAGATAACTAATCACATTAATATTGTTGTCACAGTAATTTTCATAGCATAGTTCCATGGTAAGATAACACGCTTAAAAACAGGTGTTGCATTTTTCTTTTCAGGTAAAAAAGAGACAGCAACGTGTTTTAATGATATTAGATAGTAAAAATGTGGAATATGAAATTATCGACATCACAGAACCTGGAAAAGAGCTAGAGAAAGAGTTTATGCAATCTAACAGTATTGCAAGAGAAAGTAAATATCCATTACCACCACAAATATTTAACGAAGATGAATATTGTGGGGTAATTATTTTTATGTCAGACAATGAAAAATTATAAATAATTGGAAACTTTCAATTCTTTGTAATTCTACAAATTCCTAAAGATAAAAGCCAAATTTCATATTTGATTTATAAATATTCTTGTAGGATTATGAGGATTTTGATTTGGCAAATGAAATAGATGAATTGGAACAATTTTTGAAAGTGGCACCTCCTGCTAGTGCAACAGAAACTACTAATGATTCAAATCAAAGTAAAGATATTCAAGAAAATGGGAATACAACTAGTCGAGAGGTATAAATTATGATTGATTCACTGTTGTTCAACAATTGTAATTAAACGTTAATTACAGTTATATTATTTAAGATGTATGTAACATTTGGTCTGTAATTGTCTAGTTACTTTTATTTACTTACTTTTGTCCTTGGAACTAAATTTGTACTGTGTTCATACTAACTACTACATGTTTATTTTAGCCTTCCATAGATAAAGATGTAGTGACAGTACAAGCAGAAAGGTAAGCATTATAGACACATTGATTGCACTATTTTGTAATTGATTGTGCAAATTAAATAATTGGTATAACTGTACATATATGTAAACAGAAACGTCAAACTTGTTGTTATTATATGTGTAATTAATCATTTAAAAATAATATTTTGTCATCATAGTACGAAGGAGAGGACAACTTTACCAAATGAGTCAGATGAATCTAGACCTACAGAACATGATGGTGGAACAAAAGCTGAAGAGGATACAGAACATATGACAGAGAATGTTGAAAAAAAAGAAGAAAAATCTGGTGATCAAGAGAAAGAAGAGTAGGTGTGAAATGAGCCCATATGATAGTGGGACATTCATATTTTTTTTGACATACTTGGTTTTTTACCAGTAAGGGTATTTTATAAAAGTTATATTTATCACACTTCTAAGGCTGAGTGAAGGTACTGCCAAGAAAAACTTCTGCTTTGCAGAAAACACGTTAAACAAACAGTATAATTGAAGTATAAGTGATACTTTTATAGAAATATTTTATAGTGCAATCAAGCATGTTTTCACCATCAGATTTTTAAATAGGTCTGATTAGGAAATATGAATTAATTTCACCGTTTTTCACGTCGGTAGTTAATATGAATTTTTTTAATTCCTTATGATAATATTTTTGATCGTTTACGCTGTATCGTATCTCTTACTTTTAACTCCAATTTTAATAACGTTTTAGGAATAATAAATTTTCAGTATTGACAATGTTTTTGTTCCATTGTTCACTAAAAGTATAACAATGAATTTAAATAGATTTATTTTATTTTGGAATTGTTTAATTTGTTTTCATTTCAGATTTCTTATCAAATATTCATCTTATAATTGTTTTTAATCGTTCACTAGATGCCTTTGTATGTTTATCAGTGATCTAACTTATGAATTATATTTATACTGAAAAATGACTTCCGTAAGCTGTACACAATTTCATTTTTAGATTTTATCCGGATTTTTAAAATAATATAGGTTTCTATTATCCACATATGTATAAGTTCAGACAGTACAACACTCAGTTTTGCATAAAATGCAACTTTTACAAAAGACGACACAAAATTAGTTACGATAATCTTTACAAATACCGTGCGCACTAATATTTCATTATGGTCAAGTACGTCTTAAAATAATTTTCGATACTATTTCCATGAAGGTTAGAATTAATTTAGAAGATGTCTTAGTTTTGCGTAATCTATCTCATAAAGTTGCGACTTAAGTTGTTATATTTATAATGATCCTATTCTTATTATTACGAATCTAGTTTTGAGAAGAACTGAATATAAAACCAGTAGAGATCAATTTCTAGCGATGGAAAATATTGAGTCTTCAACTCATTTGATAAAAGGCCTATTTGCGATTGTTTATATGAAAATTAATATCGGTAAAATATATTTAGTCATACTATATTATCCACTTACATGGCTTGCAATAGATACAATTTACTTACTTGCTGATCAGATAATAGGTCAGGTACTCATTACAAATAAATCAAAGCTTTATGCGAGTTATGAACCATTTGTTATGAAGCGAAATAAGCTATAAAAAATAAAGTTCATGCACGAGATAATAAGCCTGACTAATTTTAATATAATACTGCAGCTTTTATATATCAGATATCTGCTGTTACAATTAAGCTAGCAACAAAAAACAATAAAAAGCTTTAGTATTTTCAAATTGAGATGTCCACCTCGTTATTATTACAGAATTATATATTCATAAGCAATAGGTGTTGGACATGAAACTTAGAATTAATAAATTTTAATATTACATACTGGAATCATATAAGTTTATATTTATGAGAACAATATTCATTATACATGATGTATATGAATCATATCGATCATTGTTACACATATATATGAATCTACTAATAAATATCATTACAGAAATTGAAATATACGTCTAAATAATTTTGCACATCTCTATAATTGAACAAATAAATATATTGAAATACATATGTTATAACGTAATAAAAGTTATAAAATTTTTACCACGAAAATATGTGATATCTAGTACTAAATAACAAAGAATTTAAGCTAAATTTATTCACTGTAATAAAGTATTTTATAGAATTTGGTAAGTAATACGTCACTAAAGAAATATATTATTATGTACTTTCAGAAGATATAATCTTACATTCTATTTGTATTCAACTATGAATTAATGAATATACTTTGTAATCTTACATCTCAAATTTGTATACGGGAAAGTACTTAACATCGTATCAGGTATATTAGAAATTACACTATTGTTATCATATTATTAAACTTTATAATAAAATATTTATTTTTTAAATTAACAATAATCAGATGACTAGCGTTGTTAATAAATGTAAAAATAAAATATCTGTACTTATAAATAGCTCACAAACGTTTAGAATTTCAAAATATAGATTTTGTTGAAATGTGAAGCATGAATTAATTAGGTTTAAACTAAAGAAACACGTCAAATGTATATCACATTCGAAGATACATTCCTCAGGTTCTTTATGTTTAATTATTATCAATAGAAATTTATTCGCAAATAAAACTAAAGTCTATCTTTTATGTAACGTGTGTAAAACATAAATTCTTCAAATATCTTTTCCTTGTACGTTTGTAGTCTCTCTTACGATGAAACGAGAACACCCTGAAAACAATAATTGTCAACGCGTTTTGCATAATATTTCTACAAATTACGTATGAAATAATTTTCTACAATAAAGTATATAATTTTCAAATAATTTGTATAGATGTATGAACTATAAGACAGAGTTTGTTCGTCTTATCAAAGATATATTCTTTCAAATCTACAATTTCAAATTATTCAAGGAATTCTAGTCTAAACTAAAAAATTAACAAATGACTTTTTCACGTGTTCGAGAAATATTTACCACAGCTCACGTTTAAACCATAGAATAGAAAAAAGTTTTTTATGTATTTAAAAAAATAAAAAAATAAATAAAACGTATTATTTTTATCATGTTGAGTTTATTTTGGATCATTTATGTTAGGATTAATGTTTGCCGTGCATTTTTATTCGTACATCTCAATACATATTACACAATATTTTTATTTATACATTCATTATGAATGTAGAAATTATGTTACCAAATGTTGAAAAATATTTTGAAATAACTTATGGCATAATAAATGTACAAGTATTCTCTGTAATAACAGATACCTGGATACACTAAATTGACATAATATAATGCATAGAATTCACACATGGTTTCTAAACATGATTTCAAAAATCATAATTCTAGATACCGTAATGCAGCTTTCATAGAGGCACATCAAAATTCAAATTTTACTTGGTTCGTGGTAAACACGAAAACAAAAGCACCATGTTAAAAAGGAATAAAAATAATAATAATTATTTTTAATATAAACATAAAAAATATACTACTAAAAAGCTGCATAATCAATTCTAGACAGCATTCAACAGTCACACAAAAGATCTGATTAATATAAGTAATAGTAAGTTTCATCAATTTGTGTTTTGACACGTCTAACAATTATAAGTATATATTTTAGTAACATTTAATTATGTTACTAAATATTATGCAATAACATACTATTACATGAATAAACATTATTCAGTAACATATAAAGAACATGAAAGGCAACCCTCATTTTATCACAAATTGTTCTTATTCTCATATATATCACTATCTATTAAAAATTAAATGATTACTGTAATTTGCACCAATGACACTGCCACGCATTATTTTAACGAATGCAATTAAAATTAACAATTCGTATGTAATTGAATTTTATACTAAAATTTACATAATTAAACGCTATTACTGTACATCGAAAGGAAGAAAATTTGGATCGTGAAAACGTTTGACACTACTTGAATAATGGCTGGAAAAATTCTAAAATTCAGTTATTAGTGATGTAACACATATTAATACAAGAAACAATGATTACTATTAAGTTAATTATTACATATTCTCGTTTTGTCATTACACTGTCATAATTTCTTTTTGCAATAAAAATATTTATATCTGCTTTAATATATAATACTATATATCTGCATGCACACTCAATTTTATTAAATTGGCATTTCAACACTGAATCGTGTTTTCAATGTAAAAAATAATGAACATTTAATAAACACAATAATAAATCAAGATTAGAACGTACACTAAAAATCGATACGTTAAAAAAAAATTAAATTTGTAACGTGTACAATTTTTTTTAATGCTCAGTTGTACAACTATTTCAATTAAAAATTCAATTTAAAATGTAACTTGCACCTGTAAAAGGAGTGCCATTATTATGCACATTGTACCTTTAAATATTGCATAAAAGTTGTGCTTTACCTTAGACAACAAAATGTTCTGCAATACTTTAGTTTTTTTGTTACAATTGTATTGAGAACTCAAAAATTACTTATATACGTAGTTCATAGTAACTTACATTACAAGTGAAATATCATTTATACCGACGGAAAAAAACAATACGAAAAGTATTAACTATGCACTCGTATAACGTATGAAATAATTATACTTATAATTTCAAAAATTCGCACGTTTATGAATATTGTAACATTTCTGAGATGTCACGTATATATTAGAATTGCAACACAATATTGACACAGAGGAAGAACAAAGTTTGCTTATGACTGTCAAAACTTCAATAAGTATTTTTCCCTGGAAATGTAGTGTTATTAACATGTCTTTGTTATGACCTATTGTTCCCGTAACTACATATTTCGTTTTTTAGAAATACTTGTTTTATTTTGTTTAATAGAAAACAAAACTAAAAAAATGTAATAGGTATATTATGCCAAAAAGAAAATCAATGAATGTATATGTAGTGAATTTATCTTGGTAATAGTAAACCATGTCACTTACAGTTTTACATTAAGTGAAGTCAGTCTACAGAAGGTTTACATGATCTCTTAAATACTTCAATTTATTTGGACTCAATATTTTTAACATATTTTCTCCCGTTAAATACGAAAAAATAATATATAAATGTTATTTATTATTGACGCGTGTATAATTAAAACTGAAAAATAAAATTAATATATATAGTATTGTAGAAAATATTCCTCAATTTTTCTGTTACAAATTATCATAAAAATGAATCTGCAATTTATGTATAAGGATAAATGCTTTCATGAAATCTTACATAATTTTATAATATAGTATTGCCAAAACTACATCAAAATATTTGATTTCCAACTTTTCTAGTCATTTTTACTTGACATTATGCTTGTGTTACATAATTTTTGTACTACTAATTCTTATAGTCGTTGTCGATTATGAAATTGTAAAATGGATATAAAATTAAATAATGTATATATATATATATATATATATATATATATATATATATGTATGTATATGCATACAGTTATAAACCACATAATTTACATCTATAAGTAAGCGACAATACTATAACAATAAATCGGTAAGAAATTGTGTTGTACTGTATTATTCTGACTATTAATATATGACTAAGTAAAATATTATGCATGGTATTATGCGCGATATGCAAGCTCATTATTTGCAATTAGTTAAAACAATATACAAAGTTCTGTAGATGTTTATTAAAATATCTACAATTAATTCTATTGATTTAATTAGGCATGAAAATATTGTAAAAAAAATTCTAACATAAGATATGCTTATTCTGATAAAAAGACATCAGTGCTTAGTGATGTAAGTAATACATAGCAGGTACAAATTATAATATGTATTAAAATATGACAATATAAATTATGCATTTATTTGAACTATTTATATACTACTTTTTCATCTACTTCAATTAATAATCCACAAATCTTGACACTGATGATATGAACAAAATGTTAATATTTGAATTTTTTTAATGTTATAATTTAATTTCATTATTATGTATCATGTGTAACCTTCTGTGACCGACATTTTATTAGTTATGTTCCTATCATAAGTAATAACTTAATAAATAATATGCTAATAAAATTTAATTAATCCGTACCAAAGTATTTCTGTCCAAAATGATTTGGGGCAACACTATGAATCTCTGATGTCAAAATCTTCATCTGTAAAAGGGTATTTTATAAATAAAGTTGAACTTTACATCAAACAATTTTATCGAAGTAATATCTCTTATATAAACAACATACCTGAGGAAAAGCAGTAACCAGAGATTTGGCTGCAACAGGAGTACAAAATAGATTTGATAAAATAATATTCTCTTCGAGTACATTATGTTCCTTCAATACTGCCATTGCTTTGATCACAGTATTTCCAGTACCTTTAATTAGTTTAGATCTTCATTATTACATTTTCAATATGATACTAATCATCACAATTTAAATCTATGTTCTTACTCATTATTGGATACATTAACAAAACTTTTCTTTCAGATATATCATCTGGAAATTTGGCATAAACCACTTTTGCTTCATGTGTATCTGCATCACTTTCAACCAATATCTTTCCAATTCTAATACTGCGACAACAATCTCTTAAACCCTACAAATTTAGTTATTCAACACAGTTGATAAAAGCTTCAATTGCATGGTAAATATTAAATTTTTATTATACTTGTTCCATTGCTTCTCCACTTCTCACTATTGACACACCACAATTTCCCTTTTGATACTTTAAGCCATTGTATTTGGCTCCTGTTGGTGTAGTTACCACACATTTGGAAAATGGTAACTGATTTAAACTTTCTTCTATAACCAGCCTTATCTGGAAAAATTTATAGTACTGTGTATGCTATAACACGTGCCGACGTAAAAAAGAATGATATAACGTACGGTGATATAACGCGCGGTCATATACCGCATAATCATTTAACAAGTGATGATACAATGTATGCGGATATAATAAAAGTTTGATATAATAGTTTTAAATAATATAAAATTTCTATTCTGGGCTGTATAAACTTTAAGTGCCGGTTCTATCAAAGACTGAAATAATAAGTTAAAGACTTACCAGACGATCGGCATAGAACTTAAAGTCACTCCTCGTGGTATTTCTGTAAACGGAAATGCATCGTGTCCATCAAATTTGTTTAATTGAAAAGAAATTAACACGATGCACCTGCATTGTGCTGGCATTTAACTATAAAAAAATGTGTTCTTATACGCGCACACCGAATGATTCACACTGTTATTTTACTTACTTATCTCGTAATATCGTCTGCAATTCCTTCACTTGGTTGTTACATGGAAGCGTTTTCAAATTCGGACCATAAGTATCAATGATATCATTGTTTTCGCTTAATTTCTTCGGGATCGATGTTACCTCTGTACTACCCATGCTTGATTTTTTACACGCATCTATTTTCCACGTTGATCAATCGAAAGACACTGCTCATGTGCACATATGCATCAGTTTGCAACTATAGATCAGCAGAATCAACTACCATTAACAAGGCAACTATAGAGACTTGATTTTGCAAAGAAACTGCTGATGCTAGTGAAAAACATGATTAATAATATTACAAAATCAATGTCGGCGTTTTTAGTATTTAAGAACGGGAAGCGTTAAAATACGTTGGAAATTATACTATTTTTGCTGTTAATAAAATTAACCATCACATACTTAAATACTTCAGTATTTTTTTTAAATTTTATTTAATGTAATTTTATCAAAGTAACACGGTCTTTATTGATATTTCAAGTATGCACAAGTAAACACACATGTGTAAAGGAAATTATAATTTGATGCAATGCGCATTGGTCTGTTTTGTTTTAAAAATTGATTTGGTGAAAATTTTTAGCGGGCCGCGTGGGGAATATTGTAAGCCGGTACTCGACCGATAATTTAAAACGAATTGACGCGTAAGGTAAAAGGTTGGGTAAACGGGATTGCAGAAAATTTTAATTTTATTTTATATGCGGAAGCGCGTTGCTCCTTCGTATTTTTTTGTTGCGCGCTTATCTTAGACCTGAACGAATAGACGCGCTTTTGTCGTGGCGATGACTCTAGAGAGGAAACTGTGTTTCAGAACATTCGGACGAAGATGGGAAAATGTAGATAATTTGTAGATAATGTCAATTCATGTTTTGAAACTCTGTAGTTAAAATCAATTTGTAATTAATTGTATAACTTCAGTGCTAAATTCTTTTGTTGTTTAATAAAATATTCTTTCTGTAAATACATAGTAACGAGTTATCATATGGAAAGTACATATGTGAAAATATTTGTCTTGTAAATCTATCAATTAATTGATTTCTAAATTTAATTTAAAGTTTAGTTTGTGTTTTTATAAAGTTAATTTGACTAATGTCAATTTGAAAATAAATATTATTAAGAAAAGTTAATTAAAAATCTACACGGTATAGGCACCACAAATTGATTTCATTGTGCCTCCAGGAAGAGCGCCGAATCGATCAATATTTAAGTCATTTTAAAGTTCAGTAAAAATGTCTCATCCTTACGGATCTTTCTCCGCACAAGGTTATTATGTACATCGTAATAAACATGATAAACATTGTTATTAAAGTAAATCGTTAGGATAATTATATGCTTATGTAGTTATACATTTAGAATTGCAAGATAGATTGTAATTTCCTTTATTTCTAAGATTTAATAAAACATGAGGTTAAGAAATGTAACATGTAATTACTCACAAATATTATACGAATCTTGTAATTTAGCTAGGTTGGATATTTTGGTTTGATATTAACTAAACAAAAAGGTTAAATATAATAATAGTATGTATTTACTTCCTAAGTTCTGTATTTACAGTATTATATGTCATAATTGTTGTATAGGGAACAAGGTTGACAGTTCTCGCTCTCAAACTTCACGTGGCAGAGGTAACAATGCCTCACGTAGGACAGAACCAAGACATCCCCCCGGATTAAGGGGCAAAGAAATAGGACTATACTATAGAAATATGGCTAAAAGGAGACAAAAAGAAATGCAATCTCAGTTAAGCATTCAACTTCCAACAGATCTTCAAATTGCCATTGAACATACATTAGAAAAGTCTAAGGGATATTATGATAAACTGTATGATAATGCGGCATACAAACGTCATACAAATAGTGTGTTGGAAAATAAATATATTCACATTCATGATTCTCAATTTAAGAGAAAATTTTTAAATATAGTGTCTGGTAATATACAAGAAAATCTTGCGAAAGCTTTACTTGTTAAATCAGGATTAAACAGGGATACTAACATAGATAGTCAATTATTGAGGGAATATATTGCTAAACAGTCTTTAGAACAATATAAGACTATGATAAAATGTCGATCAAAATTGCCATCTTTTGCGAAAACTGCAGAGATATTACAATTGCTTAGAGAAAATCAAGTTGCTGTAATAAGTGGTGAAACTGGTGAGTTTGTTATGGAAAATTATACATATTTGTATTATTATTTGTTTGATTATACTTATGCAGTTTGAATCTTTTTTGTGACTTATATATAGCTGTTGTGGACATATATTTTAGGTTGTGGTAAAACAACACAAGTTGCCCAGTTTATACTGGATGACCAGATAAAAGCAGGTAATGGTAGCATTACCAAAATCGTTTGTACTCAACCCAGAAGAATATCAGCTATATCTGTTGCGGAAAGAGTTGCTGCAGAAAGGGCAGAAGAACTTGGTGGATCTGTTGGTTTTCATATTCGGCTTGAAAAGTATGTTGTTATTTTACTTCTTTTACATTTACTTAATCTATGTTCCATTATATCTTCCCTCCTTATAGAAAACTGCCAAGAGATAGAGGAAGTATATTATTTTGTACTACAGGAATGTTACTGCAATTTATACAAAACGACCCTGCCTTAACAGAGTTTTCTCATATAATATTGGATGAAATTCATGAACGTTCTACAGACAGTGATTTTGTTATAGCTGTGTTAAAATTAATTATTCCTAAGGTATATGTAGTAATATTTGCTTTCATGTTAAATACAATAAATCTGATATATTCTCTTTAATTATGTAGAGACCAGATCTGAAGGTTGTTTTAATGAGTGCGACGCTTAACTCGGAAATATTTTCAAAATATTACAATAACTGTCCAATGATTCATATCCCAGGTTTTACCTATCCAGTGGAAGAATATTATTTGGAGGATATTTTGGAACTCACAGGGTAATATCTTTCATGGTTCACTTCCAATTGGTATTTGAAAAAGGTTACAGCATATATTAATTTATAGATTTACATTTCCTCCGCCAATTCAGCAAGATGACAGAAGACATTGGAAGAAACACGAACAGATGATACAGAACCTTGCGTTTTCTAAATTCATAACACCATACCTACGCGACCTTGAAGCCAAAGAAAGTATCACTTTTATGTTATGGATTGATTCATGTTTGTTTATTATTTCTGTATCTTTATTGCTAATTAATTATTTTTGTTATTCTACAGAATAAATATTCGAAGAGAATAATTGGTCAGTTGTATAATGCAGAGAGTGAAAAGTTGAACATTAACCTTGTAGAAGAGTTGATTAGGTATATCTGCAAAACACAAGGGCCAGGAGCTATTTTAGTTTTCCTTCCTGGCATGATGGATATAACACATTTACAAAGTAAAATAATAGAAAGTGGACAATATCCTGAAAGTAAGTGTATTTAATCAATATGATATACAATGTTTTTAATAATCATAATAAATTTGAAATCTAAAAAATTATTTGACACGTAGGTAAGTACATCGTTTACCCTCTTCATTCTCTACTGCCAACCGTGGAACAAAAACTCATATTCAGTGAACCGCCTGAAGGAGTACGAAAAATAGTCATTGCAACTTCCATTGCTGAAACTTCTATAACTATCGAGGATGTAGTGTACGTCATTAACTGCGGGAAAACTAAATCTGGAAAATATGATATAGAAAAAGATATTCAAACCTTAGAACTTGAATGGATATCTCTGGCAAATGCGAAACAACGGAGGGGCAGAGCAGGGAGGTAAGATAGATAGTATTCTATAATATTTGCTTATTTGCTTAAAATGTTTTTTCCCATAATCGTACTTTATTGCTTTAGAGTACAACCTGGTTATTGTTACCATGTATATACAAAAGCCAGAGAAATGACGTTTGATCAGTATCCATTACCTGAAATGTTAAGAACACAATTAGAAGAGGTTATTTTACGTATAAAAATTTTACAACTAGGGAAAGCTAGATCTTTTTTGGACTGTGTTATGTCTCCTCCAAATGGTGTTTTTATACAGTCGTCTTTAAGTTTACTCAAAACTCTTAATGCATTGGATGATGATGAAAATTTGACTCCTTTGGGATATCATTTGGCGCAACTACAACTTAATCCGCGAATAGGTAAAATTTTGTTTGTAAGCACGAGTTAGTCATCTTTTTGTTAATAATCTTTACCTTTTTTTTTTAGGAAAAATGATTATATGGGCAGCACTATTTTCATGCGTAGAACCTGTGTTTGCAATAGCAGCAAGTCTTAGTTTCAAAACTGCATTTTACTGTCCTTTAAAGAGAGAGAAAGAAGCAAAGCAAAAAAAATTTGAGCTTAATAAAGGCCAATATAGTGATCATATAGCATTAGCTGAAGCATTGAAAAGATTCGAAGAATCGTATAGAAGAGGATATGCTGATTATTTTTGTTCAAAGCATTTCCTTTCTTTTAGCACACTGAGACTTCTTTCTGATATGAAGTCTCAATTTGCCCAACATTTACATGAAATGAAATTTTTGAACTCTGCAAATCCTAGAGATGCAAACGCCAATAGAAACTCTGATAATATAGCTTTGGTGAAATCAGTATTATATGCCTGCTTATATCCAAACGTGGCCGTTATCACGTGCGTGAAATTCTCAACATAATAATTTAAACAATATTGTGAAGTTAATGAATATTACATTACGCTTACTTAATTTATATTTATAGAGATGTTACACACAACGGAACTCGTGCATGGACTAAAGAAGATGGTCGTGTTGTTTTACATCCTTCGAGTGTAAACGATAAAGTTGAGCCGATGGCACTTCCTAGCCGTTTTATTACATATTTCACGAAGCAACGTTCGACAGCAATATTTTTGCACGACACTACGTGCATATCCGGGTCAATTCTTCTATTTGGTACTCCAAAAAGGCGTATAAGTACGTAACCGCATATTTTATATTTATATTTTGTATCTGTATCTGTTATTTGTTAATGTTTTTCATTTTCAGGTGAAGAAGATGGAGAGTATTGTATCACTTTACCGACTACTCAAACTTTTCGTTGTGATAAACGAACTGCAGAACTCAGTCAGGTATATGCACATGTACAAATTTAAATCCTGACAAATCATGACTTACCGACTTCTTTATTCAATTCTAGGAACTGAGTAGGCATTTTAATAATCTAATAGAATATAAAATTACACACCCGGGAACAGTAAACTGGAATAGTTTTGAAGGAGATTTCTTAAAGTAAGCATTGTATATCTTTCACATATTCTCTTTTTTACATCGAAACACTAATATTATTCATTTGATCTTAGCTTGTATATAGAGGTGCTCTGCCAAAGTGACCAGAATATAGGGTTTTCCAAACATAATACATATACCAATTATATGAAGTGAATGACCACTTGATCTTTCATTAAATTGAGAGAGATCATTAAGTAATATAATGTATTGAGTACAATTTTATTACAACAATAAATAGTCGAAAGTGAATAAAGAAATAGAATTATTATCGAATATATAATATATTAAAAAAAAAATAAAATATATGGTAAAAGTGAATAAAAATAGTACGATGATTAAATTTAATAAAAATTTTCAACTTTTGTTCCGAATGTTCGATTTTTCACATTTCCAAATATTCAACTTTTCACGTATAAATTGATCCTCACGAATGACCGCGATTGACCGTCACTTATAAGGTCTTAGCGGGCACTATTTCCTGCGCCACTTTCCACTAATCTGTATCGAACAATAGCAGGATGCTTTCCGTAACAAAAGCTCGAAAAATTTCGGGAATAATCCTTCCCTCCGCGGCCGCGTATTCGCGCCGTGTCGCCAGTAAAAATGAGTCTGGGGTCTGGCACGAGCTGATAGCCACCACGGAGCGACGTAAATAGGGGTGGGGGTAAGCGAAAGAGACCGAACGCGAAAGAGAGAGGGTGGATATAGGAGGGACGTGTTCCGACAATACACGAGCAAGGCACGTAGCATTCGATTCAGTCTGCATCCGACCGTCGCGAGTGTCGCGTCGCGAAGCTGTGCTTGAACTTCGGGGGGGAACACGAGACTCCGATCCAAGAGTCAGTTGTGCGAGTGCGCGTGATACAACACCACGGTTCCTTATCCCGTATCTAGCGTACACCCTTTCAATTTTTTCGAATGTAATTTTCCCATCGTTCTCGACTACGTGTTCGCGAACGGTCGAGAGAAAAATTAGTGAAAAATCATAGCGGCGCGTTAAAGAGAGAAAAACGAGAGAGCGGGTCACTGAACGACCGCACAAAGGTAGGAAGAAGGAGAACGAAAAATAAAAGAGGGACAGAGAGGGATTTTCGTCCCGACGTATACATACATACACGTGCGGACCCGAGGAGAGACGTGAATACGCGCGTGCGCACCCGCGTACATACATATACACGTACACGGACGAAAGAGAAAGACAACGACGACACGGTCGCAGGAAAAGAGGGAAGAGAGCCAGTGACACCGGGAGGGTCGGATGTTCCTCGTGCAAAACCGCCACCGGAATATATGTCGTGAGTGTGTACAGCCAAAGATCCGCGGACAGAGGCCGGCGATAGTGCGCGCTGGGCTTTAAGGAGCGAAAAAAAAGAGGCAAACACGACTCCGGGTGAAAAGCAATGCGGGTTCATTGACTGCATGCCGCGCAATGGCCGCATGTTCGTGGCCGATGCACAATGCATGTGTGACAGGAGATACGAGGAAGAGGACGACGACGAGGCCGAAGACATCGGCTCCGGTTAATATCGAATTCGAGACCTACTAAAATTTTCTTCCGCTTACCGTACCATCGAGAACGTTAGCTTCGATTGGGAGGAGCTCCGATAACGACGAGCAACTCGCTGGAATTTATCGCGGCTTTTCAGGTAAGTCTTTTTCGAATCTCTGAAATCGAACGATTCGATTTTTAGCGGTATTCGAACACGATAGAATTCGATCGGTGAAGACGGAGTTTCAAGCTGCCGAATTTATTCGCTTTTCGAGAATGTTGGTATAACGACACGATACGTACAGTCAGGTGCAAGGTAAGCTCCCTAACCGCAAGGGCAAGTATGGGAGCGGAAGCTTTTACGATTCACTCTCGATTGTTAGCGAAATGTGTACTGTACGTCAGGTTTTCCAAGTATCGCGTTAGCGACTAGTCTGTGTCTAGGACTTGCTTAGGATTCCCTGAAAAACCTATGTTCTACGTTCGATTTTTTCAAAGTCGAAAATATACGTTGGTACGTTGTAGCGTACCTAACGTAGATAAGAAAGTTTGTCCAAAATCCTGCATTGAACCCGAGCGTACGTGCGTGCCACTTTAAGAATCATCGTTGGCGAGACGTAATTTCGTGTCTCATCTTTCGACGCGTTAATACCCGTTATTAAAATTGAGTTTCGACTAGAACAAGTGTCCTGAGTAGTATCAAGGGCGCAGGGTCATTCACAGTGGCCGGTGTTTCCTCGCGAACGAGCTTGTTCCGTACGTTGATGTCTCGTTCCAAGAATGTCTCGATCGCGATCGTTTAATTCCATTTCTTCCTCGAGTGTATCTGTTGCGTTGTTCCGTTCTAGACTTTTTCAACTTTTCTCGAGTTCGGTCGGTTGTATTTTTCACGAGTCGTTTCTTTCGACGTTATATCGCTGACGGAGTCGATGGTTAAGCCGCGTAGCTGTAGGCGTTCCAAGAAATTCCATCGTGACACCTAATGTCGTCTCCGACGATGTAAACAAATGTTTCCCGCGTTCGCGAGAACATTGTTCCTCCCCAATGGCCAGCGTCTGGGTTAAGGAAGGACTTTCGATGAAAGATTTAAAGAGCCAGATATTTCGCTCGTTAAAAATTAATTCCTTTACGACGAAGGACGAACGAGCGAAGGACGCGTACGTCATTCTTGTAATGGCCTTATCACCAATACGACGACCTCACCTACCGTAGGTATTATAAACGTCGCATTTTCGTAATAATACTTGATTGAACAGTTGTCGCGTGACAGCCGATCTTCTTGTTCCGAAAATTTCCCGATATCGGGAGAGCCTCTTGACGCTAGATTAATGACCATTTATATTTAAATCCAAGCTAAGGTATAAAAATAAGTAAATAATGGACAACTTACATTATGACAGAAGCTCTTTACTAATTATCGTAATTTAAAATGGGAAGACTGAGATCCGTCATTTTGACGGGATCCATAAATCTAGCGTTTTTCGATTTATGTATACCCAGTCACCTAGGAGTTGGCGCATCGACTCACACGTATTTTCAGTGGTAGGATATTATTGGTTCAAAAATCAGTTGATTGAAAAAACATAAACAATTGGCAGTCGGCGATCGTCGATCGGCATCAAGCTTGGACGATTTATGGTGAGGATAGGCGTACTTCTTGTGTTTCATTTCAACCTCCTCACGCGCCAACTACTGGGTGACACGCTGCAAACATCTCAGCGAAAATGATCGCGTTCAGCGCGTGGTGTTGTAACAGGAATTGTGCGTACGATCGCTTGCCATTTCGAGGAACACGTACGCGATATCGCGTGTGCTCGACGTTGACGCTCGAACATCGAGTCGCGCAATGGCGAACGAGCCGATCTTAATCGAGAAATGTCCGATCACGCGATATCGCGTGCTTGGTTCATTAAGTTCATGAACCTTTCTAATTTCGTATCTAATCAGCGAACTATAGACTTTGTCACGAGTCGACGATGCGTTATCTCTCGCTCTCTCCTCTATTTTCATGGTTTCCCCAAAAATCCAGAGAGGCCATTTAAATAACCGAGCCAACAGATAGGGGACAGAGGTCCGGGGAACGATTGCGTAAGCGCGGGACAACAGTAATCGATGGTGTTGCTATTTTAACAAATTGTTCGAAAGCGAAAGAATTCGGGAACTCGAGCCGACAATTAACAGCGACACGGAGATCGTTTTCGAGGCTCACGAATTATTCTTCGTTTCGGTCTTCTTCGTGTAACGTTATCGATCCGGGGAGCGCATATTTTTAACGGTTGTTTATTTAATATGTCCGAACGTCGGTGCACGAGTGTCCGATTAAGCGGTTGTAGCGTTCGAAAGGTACAACGAGTTCGCGCTTTGGAACAAATCCAACCGGTTGGCTTGTGTATTCTAATCGAGTAAATCAGGATAAGTACGTGTTTCTTGCTTTGATCCGATGGCGAATTAATTAGCCGGCGGATATGCAGGCAAATTCAATAGCGCTGCTACACCGACATTCTTAACCGGTCGTTCGGATTGTTTACATCAGACTCGCGTGTTATCGAATAGGTTATCGTTCGACCAATTATGAAAATATTGTTTACACGCCGGTCTTAAAATATCAGCCCGGATCGACTCCGTCCCGCGTACACGTCGCAATTTCACGGTGTAATTAATCGGGCCACGATTTTATTCGTAAAATTCGAATCTCGCGCGTGTCACTCTCGCCGCGTCGAATTAAATAGTCGACGGTCATCGAAATTCGAACTCGTAATCTCGTTCGTAGTTATCGACCGTTGGTGTTCATTGATCTCGTTGTTTAACAGACCGAGATCATTGCACCCGTGACACGAAACGTACTACTCGCTATGAGATAATTGTTCTTAATCGTCGTACATTCTCATTGACAGTAGTCCCTACTAAATATATATTACTATTATATATTAGGTTGTCCCATAAATTCCTTCCTTGTTTAATAGAAAGGTGTTCAAAATATTTATTGTTTAAGATTTGTTGCATTAAATACAAGGTGTTCAGCTGTATCGTCCTCTTTCATCCCTCAGTAAATATAACTTGCTCCTTGATTATTTGCAAAATATTCCTCGAAGTGCGTTTTTTTTTTATATCATAAAGGGAAGAAACTTTTGGGACAACCTAATATATGTCACTCGTTAAAAAATTCCCGCGATACGCTTTTCGTGCTCTTCAATTTTCCTTTCGACGGAAAGTTGCTAGGATCGATAAAAAATTTAAACATTATTAACCCTTTGCGTTGCAACGGCGACTAGCATCATTTGATGGAACAATTTGAACAAATATCTTTAAACTGAATCCATAGTGATGTGCGATGTTCGAACCTAGTGAAACGGGCAACGATGGCAATTAACACTAGAATTACCGGCATTAAATGCATGCTTACTTCAAAACTGAAAATAAAGTAGAAAAATAAATAAATAAATATAGCAGCGTCACCAAACATATACAACCATTCATTAGCTCAATAAAACATGACAGACCGTTTGACAAAAGGACGGCAATAAAATTTTGTAATAAAAAATGCCAAACCCGAAACCAGTCATTTTGACTGGTTGGTGGTTCTAGTGTTAACGATAGAGAATAATAATTTCCAAAAAATCGATTAAGCTTCTCAGTTGAAAAGTTTCGGAGGCACTGTTTGTCAATATGAAAAACGCTTTTGAGCGCAAAGGGTTAAGGTTCCCAGCACGGATAGGCATCGAAAGTTCCGAAGTATGATATTGCCAGGTTTTCCCCTGGGTTATTCCTAAGTTTCTCTACGTTGTCCTTAAATATCATCCAGTCGTTTCTACGTTTCCCAAGATTATTTCTAGACATTTCTAGGTCATGTTAGCTCTCTGGGTTGCGCTGACGCTCCTTTAAATAGGATTTCCTTAGGAACCCTCGAATTCTCTAGCATCCATCTAGGTCTTCTCAGGATTGGAGTCTCTCGTGACTGTCCCAGTATTGCTTAGGTGTTCTACCATTCTCTATCGTCTACTTAGGCTACATTGGTATCCTCCTAGGGACTCTAGAATTACCGGACATTCGTACATGTCTTCTCTGAATTCGCACGGGGATTATAGAACTCCCTAGTGCCAGTTTATGCCATTTCAGGATTTCCTTAGAAACCTATAATTCTCTGACGCCCATCTAGGTCATTGCGAGACACTCTAGGGCTCTAGAACTTTCTGGCGCCTGTCTGGCTCATTCTGAGACTCCCTAGGAATTCTGGAGTTCCCTGGTATCCATGTGGATCATCTTGAGCCTCTCCTAGAAACTCTGGAATTCCTTGGGACTCATGTGGATCACTCTGAGACTCTCTAAAAACTCTAGGATTCTCTGGCGCCTATCTAGGTCATTTTGAGACACTCCGGAGGCTCTAGAATTCCCAGGTACCTATTTAGGTCTGTCTGAAATTCCCTAGAAACTTCGGGATTTCCTGGACGCCCATTTAGGTCAACTTGAGATTCTCGTTGGTTTCATATGTACTCCCTAGCATCAACGAGGGCCATTTTGTATCTCCAGACTCCATATGATACTCGCAGGTCCCTTCTGTATACCATTATACCTTTCTGGGGGATTCTCAGGCCCCCAATTCGTATCTCCACGATTCGTCCAGATTTACTTCAAGTTCTCCAGGATTGATTGACTCGTGACAACCCGTAACAACGCGTTACCAGTTACTCCAAGCTGGTAACTCGTTGGCCGTAGGTCGCGCGTGAATCGCCGCAACCTCAGCCGATGTCTCAAAAGACTTTTCTCCGTTATTCGGTGGAGTCTCTTTATCGGCGATTATCAGCGTGTAGCCTATGTCATCGGTAGTTGTTGGGTAACCTTGTCGATCAACGTTCACGCATGAATTAACGGTATTGCTTTCGCGCATACCGGTATCATAACCTTCCTCAATGTTTCACGATTTCGTAGAGGCACAGCGGCCATTAATCGTAGCCACATTGGTACTAATTCCACGTTCGAAGGTTGACACGCTTGACGAAACCGTCGAACGGAAGTGGAAAATGTCGCGTCAGGCGATCGGACGTTTTGACGCGCGCTGCCGCCTGGCCGTGAAATTAAAATCGTGTCTTTAAGATAGTCCGACTAATTAGGAACACTTGTCAAAATCATCCGTGCGGCGATGTCCACGGGGTATACTGTGGAGTCGAACGCGCGTTCGCCCCTCATCCGTGACTAATGTCCGGCAGGTGAAAATTGGCGCGATGTAAATATGGGACGAGTTCTCATGAGCGGCTGTCGCGTATATCCACTCGATTTACCTCGTCAGCCTCGAACCGTCCAACCTGACCGTCTTGGATCCACCGTCCCACGAAATAGCGTTGATTCGCTGATAAATCTACGCGATAAATAACACCGATTCGTTGCGTGACGATCGCCTCTCGAACGGTACGAGGAATTCGGAAGTCGATCATGAAAATTACGGAGATCGTTCTTCGTCATCTCGTCGATTCAAGGTTCGAACGGATCCTAAACCTTTTACGAGATAATGACTTTATACGTCTTCTCGTCGAAAAGGCGCTATTGTTAATCCTTTGAACTCGAACGGCCACTCACTTGGCATTCGCCAAAAGTTTCAATAAATGAACCGTTTTTTTTTGTAAGCGGCTTGAGTCCATTTTTCAAAGACATCGAGGTAGCTACCTTAATAGCTGCTTAGGGTGGAATGAATTAGGATTTTAAATTGCGATTTTCAAAGGAATTCAACGGAGAAAGCATGGAAGTATAAATATAAAGTACATAAAACATTCAATCATAAATATAAATACACATAAATACAAATATAAACATACACATAAATATAAACATAAACATAAATATAAATACAAACACAAATATAAATACAAATAAAAATGCAAATATAAATGAAAATATAAATACAAATATAAATGCAAATATGAATGCAAATATAAATATAAATATAAACACAAATTTAAATACAAAATAAACACAAAAATAAACGCAAATATAAATACAAATATAAATACAAATACACATATAAATGTAAATGTAAATACAAATATAAATATAAATATGGATTTGGGCCCGGGGAGAAACTCAGTCGAACCACGCTGTGCGACAAACGCGTAAACAGCATAACAAGTTAGAGCGGTGGTTACCTAACCACGTCAATAACATAAGGTAAGTAAACAAAAAAGTGAAACTCGAAAATCGATCGCGTCGTTCGGTGATTTTCATCGAGGCGGTGAACGCGTCACGCGGGTCAGAATGGCATATCGATTGCGCAACGTCGGTCGACCGAAATGGGTGAAAAATATCGATGCCAAAGATAATATCGCGAGTAAAACTCGGCGTTCTGTTTTTGTTGGCCTCGTTGCCGGCAACCGATTACTCGACAGACACGATTACCTTCGCCAGTAGTAATAGACGATTATGAATGAACGCGATGCTGCGGCTAGTCACGCGCACAAACGTGTACCACCACTGTGTGGCGCGTTCGTTGTAAACGGTAGCGCGGCATTCCCGGCGAATATCAGATATGCTCGAGTAGAATAGACTCTCCCGCTCGTAATTCTAAACTTACCGGCCGTGGGTCGTATTAAAATGGTCTCGGTGCGACGACGAACAAACGCCGCCGTGGCACTCTTTACTTCATCGCGAATAGACAGCGTGTTTGAAAATAGAGGCACTTGACATTCTCGCCGCGTACCGTTACTGCCACTTCGTTTCTCTCATTTTTCCCGGCCAGATGGAACCGTAAATTTCTGATCGTAACCATCCTTTCGTTCGCGATTTCAGCTTTTCGACGTTGCCATTTTTACACCCTCTTCGGGGAGTCGTCGATGCATCGCACTTTACTTTTATTCAAACGAAATTATATTTTGAATTTTTTTGGTACTTGTCCATTGCGCCCTATATCGTTGATGTCGACTCAGGTCGGGTCATAACAGCCACGGGTCCGCTGACCATGGGGCGACGGTATATAACAACAGTTTTTCCGCGTTTCAAGTTATTCGTGCGACAACCCCAAGCTGTGTAACGGTTTACACTCAAGGTTTCGCCTTCGTGCTTAAATTCATTTGATTAATAAACACCTCTTTTCGCTGGATGCGATTGCGTACTTTTTTATTCAAATATTAAAGACCCTCAATAACGTTGTACGAGATTCGACATCTTTTTCTTTTTTTTTTTGACAGGGCAAAATCTTCATACACTCCTCCGGGGGTGTTTTGGATTTCTACCGACTAAAACCCCTCGATGGCACCCAACGCGCAAAATATTAGGGCGACCGGAAAGTAATGTCGTTTCTGTGCATGCCAATATTCGTTTTTTTTTCAGATTATTTTGCTCTAAAATCGATTTTTATCGATTCCGCATAGAAAATTTGTACAATAGATGACAAAAGGTTGTTAATAACGATGGTGATTACATCATTGATTAAAAATAAAAAGGTATTAAAAATTTATCTATTTGACTTTAGTGCAAAAAAACGACATTACTTTCCTGTCCCCCTAATATTCCGAAAGTGGTGCTTTTCACTTTACATATTTGATAGGGTACCAACCACAATCCACTGTGTAGAATCAATCGAACTTTTTCACAAGCAAGCTTGTTGGGAAAAAATGAAATCACTTTACGAACAACCCGATAGTTCAAGTATTATGGTGTCCTCTAATAGTCCAAATAATGAGAAACACAACTGCCCGAAAAATTAACAATTTATCAAATGTTAGTTTTATTCGACGTTTATAACAAATTATCGATAATTATCAGATCAACGATATTATATCAATTTATAATGAAAATTATTAAAATAGGGTGTCCATAAGTTTTTTCCTTTTTTGATAGAAATGAATGCACAATATTTATTCCTTGAAGTTGTATCAAATATGAAATGTGTTGCTCCATCATCCTCTTTCATACTTGAGGAAACATCATTATTTGCACTTTCTAAAATTATTGGAGATAGCAAAATATTCCCCGACGTCCATTTTTATGCCATGTCAACAAAGAAAGGAACTTATAATACATCCTAATATTTAGCCACTTCTACTAGCAAAACAGTATCGCAAGTACGAAGTTGGTAATAGCAAAACTATATAGAAAGAACATACTTGCTTATAGCAATAATATTATTGCTTATAGCAACTATATTATACTTTTGATAACAATGATACAAGTACACAGTTACTTCTAACAGCTAACTATCTAGCGTTTGATCAAACCATCTAGAAACGTATCCCATCGACGTTCTAAACCTAATTTAATGTGTACGGTTACGGTTCGCCGTTGATTCACGGTGGTTCAAACTCTTTGTCATTATCTCATACAATACGTTACAACCACGGATATGTTTGTAATGTTCCGTTCCGAATCGACTCTCGTCCGACGAACAGTACCGTAACTAATGGTAACAAGAAAAAAAAGAGAAAGAAAAAATGAGAAACCGAAATAGCCAAACAAGAAGTTGAGGAAAAAAGTAAAGTTACGTGGCCCAGTCCAGAAAGTAAGAATGGAGAAACGTAAATTTACGCGATCCTTAACCCATTCACTGCCAGTCTAATGTAGGAAGTTTTGCCCTGGGCACCATGATATAGGAAAACGCATAGATTTCCGCAAGATACGATACCATTTAATTAGAAACATTTTTCTAAAACGGATTTACATTTCCGTCTTTTTATACGTATTAACTCATTCACTTGGAAACGGGTGATGAAATATCGATACAGTTTAAGATTTTACTGGAGACTTTATTATAATGGCATCGACAAACATGTTTACCTCTTACGAATTCTCGAATGCGGAAGAAAGTTGGAGTTCATTTTCGTTTAGAAGACCGTTCATGGCCTTGCCTGGCGTTAAAGTCTCCCGACTTCCAGTGACAAAGTCCACGCCCCTCTGGTTATTCTCCTATCGCATTTGTTTAGTTTAAAATATATAAACGCTCGGCATTTTTGCTTTCGCTAATTTAGCATTAATAATAATTCAACAGCTACCAACCGAGAGTAGATATCTCATAATAAAACAGAAACACTACGAAATATCTCGTAGTTGGCAGCGAACGAGTTGATCGTTAGGAGGCTAAATTACGTCGTTCGCCACGAAGTTGCCAAACGCTAACTCGAATTATTTTTATTTCCAGATCGAAACGGTGGTTTCCGCAAAAGGACCCGGTGGTTCTAGAACGCCATTCGACGTGGTTGTCTCCGTTCGAAACGCATCGCGAACTTTTCTGGTCATCGTTGGACGATCCTACCAAAGAGAGAAACGATCTTCTCGTCACGAGAATCCCAATTAAGCGTTTAAACTCGGTTCACGAGCATCGATCGGTCGAATCGAGATAACGAGATTAGTCGTTGGCAAAGGCTCTCGTCTCCGACTTCTTCGAACTTAATGCTCGCGATCAGGTATCTTTATCGAGACACAGTAGCGGCGTCGCGTGGTTGGTTCGGTGAACGAAAATGTTGTTCGTTTGCTGACGGGAAACAACGCGTACGCGACGACGGTGAGTCGTTGGCCGTGATCGGTATCGACGTATTCAGGTGGCGGGACTTGGGTGAGAATATTATTCGTTTGTACGTGGTCGTGGTCGTGGTCGTGATCGTGGTCGTAGCCGTGCGTTGTACAGTCAGTAGTGGTTCGGCAGTGAGAGAAAGATAAAAGAGAGAGGCGGGCAGCTATAACCGGCAACCACACGGTGGACATGATTATTTCAAAGGATCTGTTCCTCTTTGGCGACCAAGATTACCTGCGCCTTCCCAGTAACGAGAAGCGCCAGCAACGGGCAATGGGCCGACCGATCATCAATGCTCCCAGGTAAGTGGCTTTCACGATTACCGGTTTACCTTTTACGATAAGGCTTTTCCTTCGTACGCGGCTAACCGCCGTGGAAATGTTCCGCGTTCGTTCCCCGATGATTTTTACATCGGCCACGGGCACATCTGTTCGCCCCGGAGCCCGCGGACTACTACGCCCCTCTAGTCGCGTATCGCGAATTCGGTTTTTCGCCTGTTACGGGTTTTGCAAATGTATAACGAATGGGAGAGGGAGGGAGAGGAAAAGGTGTTGTTGGAGAACCCGATTCAGCATACGTTGGTTTCATTGCAACAGTTAATATAATAACTCACGATAGTCTTACACTAACTCTCGTAGTTAAGAATGAATTTTTCATACACGGTCGAATACTGCTAGCTAATCTCTAAAGAAAACCATCGCTCACACGGAAAACGTAATCTAACGGAAGGAAACTATTGGTTGATCTTTTGGAGAAGGGTGTGGACACTGGAAAAGGCATTGGCTGATTTTTTGGAAGGGTGGAGGAGTGGCGAAGTTAGAAGGAAGACATTTAGCGATCCTTGGAAAAATGGGGCATGTATAAGTGACATAAAACAAATGGGAAGGTTCGAACTAGTGGACAATATTGAGAAGGAAATAAGGAAAGGGGCAGATGGAAGTGAAAGTTAGGATGTGCGTTGGGATTTCCAACAGTATAAACGTGCGATTCGCCACAAATCGGCAATATAGTGATTTGTGGAAGTCTGAGTAGTATTTTGCAAACAAGGGGAGAGATTGACGAAGAGATTCTCGAAGTAGTATTGTACCCGCGCTTCAAATATAACGATTTTCATTCATTTTCTTTTATTTCTACTTCACTTTATCTTTTTACAACGCTCGTATTATGGGGTCGTATTAAAATAAAGAATTCTTAATTTATATACCGGGGCCCTCAATCTGTTTATTAGTCCAAACCCTTTGATTTGGTACGGCCCAATGAGTCCGATGACAGAGTTAGGCTTTTTGTTTGATATACATTTCAACGTAGAAATTCATTTCAATATTATTTTAACACCACGTTTACGGTATCAACCGAACCGAATATTTATTATAATTCGGATAAATAAATTGGTTGAATATATATATATATTTTCATACGTTTACTACTTGTTGCATTATTACAATATATTTTGTCGAAAACTTATTTCTTGATCTATTTTGTAAATTAATTAAGGAGTCGTAGGTGAAAGAAATTGAGGAGTTGACAACAAAAATAAAAGGGACGAAGGGTTAATAACAAAAATAACAGTGTTGAAAGAATTCACCAAAGTTTTTGTCTAAACGATTTCAAACAGCAAGAATACCATCGAGTACAAACGATTTATTGATTCGTCCGATTGGTTCGTACGATTCGTTTCACTGTAATCGAAATTATCGGCCCATTGTTCTATCGTCCTATCGCCTCTTCGACAAATTTATTTATACCGTATGTTTATCGTGTCGCGGTTTCAACGAACACCGACTCTGTTCTTTGTGCACGAGTTTGTTTGATCGAGTCTTTGTTCCGATCCTCTTCGTTGCTCGTTCGACGCTGTTCTCTTTAACTCTTTCGCTTCGAAGAACGTACATCGTGTATATATGTACACAGTGACGGACAAAAGAAAATTTGAAACGTACGCTCGCTTATAAGAACGTTTATAACTTCTGATAGACATTTTATATCGTGCTGATAAGATCGCTTTTATTTCTATTATATTTTTCTCTTGATTTGGCTGCATATACTTGAATTTGTATATGAATGTATGTTACGCATAGAAATAGTTTTGCATTTTTCTTTTGCATAAGTTTTGCAAATAGACTTGTATTTTCAAATATAAATAGGTTTATTTGAAATTTTTACATCGTATGGATCTCATAAATCTTAAAAGACGGATGTTAGGGTAAGGATCAAATAATGTAGAATTCACAGTTGGTCGAATGAAGTTTATTCAATTAGCATGGGATCGAATAGAACAGAATCGAATCATTGAAATTCAATCTTGTGGAATTAAGTCGTATCTAATCGAGATACATAGAATCAAATCGTGATGCATAGAATTGACGTACGGTGTTTAGACTCAACCACATACGTAGCTTGACTATGTAGACTCAAATTGAGGTGTGTTGAATCGAATCGAGACCAATGGAATTGAATCGAGATGCATACAGTCAGAATCGATGTGCGTGGAATCGAATCGAGTTGCATAAAATCAAAATGAAATGCATACAATCGAATCGAGTTGCATAAAATCAAAATTAAATGCATACAATCGAATCGAGTTGCATAAAATCAAAATTAAATGCATACAATCGAATCGAATTGTATAAAATCAAAATGAAATGCATACAATCGAATCGAGTTGCATAAAATCAAAATTAAATGCATACAATCGAATCGAATTGTATAAAATCAAAATGAAATGCATACAATCGAATCGAGATTCATGAAATCAAAATCGACATGTGTGGAATTGAATCGAGATGCATACAGTCAGAATCGATGTGCGTGGAATCGAATCGAGTTGCATAAAATCAAAATGAAATGCATACAATCGAATCGAGTTGCATAAAATCAAAATTAAATGCATACAATCGAATCGAGTTGCATAAAATCAAAATTAAATGCATACAATCGAATCGAATTGTATAAAATCAAAATGAAATGCATACAATCGAATCGAGATTCATGAAATCAAAATCGACATGTGTGGAATCGAATCGAGATTCGTAAAATCAGAATCGATGTGCGTGGAATCGAATCGAGTTGCATAAAATCAAAATGAAATGCATACAATCGAATCGAGTTGCATAAAATCAAAATGAAATGCATACAATCGAATCGAGTTGCATAAAATCGAAATGAAATGCATACAATCGAATCGAGATTCATGAAATCAAAATCGACATGTGTGGAATCGAATCGAGATTCGTAAAATCAGAATCGAGACGAATAAAATCGAATCGAGGTGCATAAAATCGAAACAAGATGAGTAAAATCGAAACAAGATGCATACAATCGAATCGAGATGGGTAAAATCGCATCCAGATGTGTAACATCGAATCAAGATGGATAAAAACGAATCAAGCTGAATAAAATCGAATCAAGATGCATAAAATCGAACCCAATCAAATCGGTATCCATACAAAATTGAATTTTGGTGGGGTCGATCCGTACGAAATTGAACTTGGGAGTGTCGATTCGTAGAAAATCGAATTAGGCAGAGTCGATTCGAGTCGCGTCGAGCGAAACGGTATGGAATCGCATAAAATCGCGGGACAACCGATCGAATCACGCCGAATGTTATAACGGGGCACGTCGACCACGTGACGAGGCGCGCAACTCGCGCGATTTCGGGCGTCCCGATACACCGTGAATGGAAACCGTTCCGCGGTCTCTGTATCGGGCATAATCGATCGGGATTCCGTGATCGCGTCGTCGCACGGCTAAAAAGTCCACAACGTCGAAACGATATCTCGCAAGAAACCGTTGAAAGTCCATCGTGCGGACGCCGCTCGTATATCGCGAACGCTAGAAAACATCCAAGAGGAGCAAGAAATCCGCTCGAGTTTTCTTCATCGCCGACCGGTCCACGCCCGTGATAACGAGAACGCGTGCACACTCGAAGAAGAAGAAGAAGAAGAAGAAGAAGAAGAAGAAGAAGAAGAGGTCCCTTCACGATGGAGAGTGGGTCACGCATGGGAAACTGGAACAGTTTCATCTGCCAAGCGGAAGACTCGATTTTTCAACGGAGGAGAAACCACCGATTTTTCTTTCGATCGGTACCACGGTTTTCTAGGTTACAAGAAGGTGTATCGTACTCTAACACGCCTCTGCCTTTATGCTCGTGTAATACTTGCACGTAATGGGAATGGGAATGGACGCTTTTATCCGCGCGGCTCGTTAGAAATCTGCCCGCGGACGATTCTGTGGTTTCGAACGCGTCACACCGTTCATTTTCTCGTGGACGACCTAACCGTGTTTCATTGCTTTAGCCCGACCGATCGATGGAAACCAGGATGGTCCCGATTCTTTTTAATTATCGCCGTTCCCGCCTTTGTCCTCTCCACCTCCGTCGGATCCCAGATAGGACAGTGCCCTCGTTAATTTCACGCGACGCAATTTCTCGCGTATCGAGAAAGTAATATTTTAACCCGTTGCGCTATGATTACGCTCGTGACTGTTGCATCGTAGACAAGGGGTTAGGATACGTCGTTGTTTCCTGTCACCATGATAAACGAATAAACTGCAGGCTTTTTAACTCTTTGCGCTACAAGGTGTTTTTACATTGTTTGTAGATGGCGACTCTAAAACTTTAGTTGACAAGTTTGATGAATTCTTTCGAAGTTATTATTCCTCTATTATTATTCTCCATTGTTAACCTTTTCATTATTTTTGTAGATTACAAGTGCAACAATTTAGATTTAGTTGAAAAATATTTATTCCACATTGCTGTATTAAAGGAAATGGTGAGTGTCAGTCACTTTTGGAGTGCAAAGGGTTAATATATGTAGGAATACGGACAAAATTCGGACTTGAAACGGGAATCGAACCCGTGCCCCTCAGATTACGGAGTCGTCGACGCTCCCCACCGGCGTCCACCTGATACACGTCCTTTTCCGCATCCTTTTGTCCTTTCGGGTTTGAAGACCCCGCCAATCCTACATATATACACTACGGTGTGTACTCAATATATGTTTAACCCTTTGAGTTCGATCGGCAAACTTTTGAACTATTAGGGGGACCGGAAAGTAATGTCGGTTTCTTGCAGTAAAAAACGGACAAATTTTTAATACGTTTTATTCTAAATCAAAAATGTAATCACCCTCGTTATTAACCTTTTGCCATCTGTTGTACAAATTTTCTATGCCAGATCGATAAAAATCAGTTGATTTTTGAGGAAAATATCGGCATTCGCAGATACGACATTACTTTCCGGCGCTCATAATAGATTGATAATATTATTTGTGCGATGTTTGAAGTGAAACAGACAATATTTGCCAATTAATAATGAACAAGTAATAATTTCAAAAAAGTTCATCAAGTTTTTCAACTAGAATGTTTTACAGTTTTTATTTGCCAACGATAGAAATGTTTTCGAGTGCAAATACTCGCTGTTCACATATCTTATTTGATTCCCAAAACACACTTCGTTCATACTCCGAATGTCTCAAATTCGGTCACACGTTTCCAAACATTTTTCTCAGTCACTCGATCTCTATCGTTCGGTCATAAACACTCTTCGTTCGCACTTCAATGTCTCAAGATCTGTCACGTCGGTTCCAAAACACTCTTCTCAGTCACTCGATCTCTATTGCATGGTCGTAAACACTATTCGTTCGTATTTTAATCTCTAGCGAACCCTACGATAAGACTTGATCAAGCATCGACGATTTGTCTCGACAGACATCGACGCGGATCCGAAGAGACGCGTTCCAACAAATTTGGTAATTTAAAGTAAGAAACTCGTGAACCGGTCGCTTAACCGGTTCAGTAGTTTCGGTGTTAATGCTTTCACGAACGCGAATGCTATAGCGTTCACAATTTAAGGTTAATTATTATTCATTCGATTTTGTGTACAGTGAGGGACAAAAGTATTCGTACGCTGGGAATGTAGAAATAAAAATAACAATATTTTATCTACTATTAATTATATTTGAAAATATGTAATTGTGTGGTATACATAACACTTACAGCGACAAATGAGCCAAAAACGAAGGCAATAACATCGTGCAGTAGCTTGAAATTACTTGAAACTCAACGGGAATTTCATTGCCGGGACGAAAGTATTCGTACACTTAATTATTGTGTTACTATTATTTTAACGTGAATTTTCTGAATTAATACCTTGTAGGATAGACAAATCAACTTGTATTTTATTAATCTTCAATATGGAATTTAAGTCCAATTATAATTTGCATCGTCAAGGATTGCTGAATATGGAATTGACATAAAATTTTAACTTTCCTTGCCTCCTTTAATATTATGCCTGCGATTAGCCAGTTCCGACAGACGCATCCGATAAATAAATCATAAGGCAAGGTGTTAATAAGTTCATTTTTGAAACTAAATTCCGCAATTAACTGGTTAACACGTTCGTCAATCAACGTAAATCAACTGAGTATCTCGCTGGGCACAAATCCATATTTATATTCATATACATATATACATATGTACATATTTATATTTTAATACTTCCATTTTATATATTTTATATTCATGTTTCAGTACTTGTTCCATCAAATTCCTTTAAAAGTCCCAATTTAACCCTAAAACTACGAAAGAGGTTAAATGGCCCATTTACAAATGTCCTGTTTTAAATGACAAATTTGTTGTGATGATTTTCATGAAATCTATGCTGATTCTCATCAAGATCAAGAATTGATACGTGTACCGATTTAGGTTACATTGCTAATTCATTTTTCGACTCCACGTTTAACTGCGAAGTAAGCGTGCATTATGTCGGTAGTTAAACATGCAGTATTAGTGTCAAAAATTTATTTAACTCGAAGAAAAAGAGCGTCGTCCATATGTGGATTCGCAAACGCGTCGTGCGAGCAAAAAGATACGACTCCGTCGTTCGAGGAGTTCAACGGAGAATCGGTCGATCGGGAAAATCGATCGGCTGGAAACATACGTTTTCATGTCGATCGATCTCTCGCCGACTGTCTGACTAATTCCGTCGAATGAATCATTCCATCCAGTCTCGAAAGAACACGGCCAAAGTGCATTGCACCGGCACCGAATTGAACTTGAATCCGCGTTCGTTACGCTGTCTCTCTTTACTCGCTCGCGAGATAACGCCGCGTTCGCTCTTCTTTAAATAGTACGCCGTTTTTCGCCGTTTCATCTTCCTCTTCTTCTTCGTTCTTTTTCGCCGTTTTTCTTTTTCGCGAGCTGGGAGCCGCGTTACATAAGCAGCCGGAATATTTTCGGCTCGATAATGTTTGCCCGCCTCGGACACCACGAATTTATGGCGTACTCAAATTATAATTGAGTTATGGTCGTACGCCGCGATGTTACACTCTCGTCTTTGATTCCGTTAAAATCATTTGCTTTAGACCATTTCGACGTGCTTCTGCTCGGCGAACTCGAGATTTTAATTTACGACGACGAGGCATTGAACCGTAAGAGAATTCGGGATACGGGAACGTTCCCGAATGTTTCAATTATTTTTAACGCTCAACGGACGGGTCACGTAAATTCACGATTTTTCGATTGTGCGTCTCTAGGACCGACCATGTAGATCTACGTTCTCGCTCGAATCTTTGCTACGCTGCGTTAGTTCTTCATTTTATGCACATTCTGTTATCTTTCCTTGGTTTCGTTGCTTATAGTACCATCTTTCTGTAGAACTACTGTGTACTTTTGCTTTTCAGACAGTGGTTTTGAAAGTAATTTCGTACAAGTGGACACCACGAAAGAGTTTTCTGTGGAGATAACGAAATTTATGCGAATAACTTATCCGATATAGGAATTCACGCTGAATTAGAAGACTTTAACACGTTGACTACCACGCTAACGCGGTTGAAAATTTTATTAGATAGTATTTTTATGTTTAATAAATCTTATTAAATATATTCACAATATTGTGCTCTATTTATTACTCATAGGTCCAAGTAATTACTACTAGTGGTTTCGATTAGATAAATTAATAAATTCTTACTAAATACATGATTGATTCATATGGAAATTTAAGCGTCAACCATATGTGGATGACGTGGCGATCAAAGTGTTAATGAAGAAAGTTACACCTCTAGCGATAAGAGCGAAATTATTGCTCCCAGGAAAAAAATTGTTCGAGGGTTACTATTATAAGAATCAAAAAGTGAATTTGAAAATAGTGTCTTAAAGATGAATGGAAATCTCGAGACAAATTAATTTCCGTACAACATTAAAATAAATATTAAATATTAAATATTGTAAGAAACGACGTTGATTTAATAAAACACCAACGCTTTAAAACCATATATGCATATATTTATACGAACCATATAAATTAACCATACATTCATTTAGTTCACGTAAATTTTCCCGAAAATCGAGAAATGCAGAGCAGATTCGATCCGTCCGTTTAACACTGAAACTACCAAAGGGGACATATGACATTTCTACAAATTTCTCATTTCAAATGACAAAATTTATCAAGATGGTTTTCTTAACATGTGTACTGATTGTCATCAGCATAAAGAATCAATTAGTGTATTCATTTATGTTTCATCCTTTGTTCATTAACTTTTCAACTTCAAAATAATTGTGCATTATATGTCGCTAGGTTTAGTGTTAAGCGTTAAGTCGTCGAGATAGTTCGCGAACGTGCTATAATCGAGAAATTCGTGATGCGTAGAACGGCGTCGGTCGATCGTGATCGTAGCGACAAATAAAATTGGCTAGTTTCAACCGAGCTCGTAAACTTAATCGATTGATCGAGCGTTAAAAGATTGAAACAAATTTCTGCTTTGTTACGTGATGCATAGTCACGGTCATCCTTGTCTCGAGATAAACACGATTTCAACGAGAAGATACGATATTCGTGTCCGTGAACGTCCTATCTGCGCCATTTTGTCCTCCTCCGAATTTTCTGATCATCTGCGATCCTCGTCGGTGAATTTCGTCGAATCCGTTGGTGGAGGGTCACGAATACAAAGTTATTCAAAAAGGGAAAATGCAATGTTTAACCTTTGACCTGCAATTTTTCAGACAGAAAAATTAATTAAATAAAATTAATTTTTCAGAATTAATAATCTTTGGAACGTTAAGTCAGCTGAAGAAAGTTAAAATGTTAGGCGCATTTTGTATTCGGGGATACTTGATTATGCAGAAAATTTAATTGCAGCGAAAATACGGGTTTGGTTTACCGTGTTCGAATTATAGTGTGCGTCACGAGTGTGGCATGATATCGTAGAGCAAGGAATGAAACAAACTTTGATGATCAATGAGAACAAAATATATCCAGGTTTGTTCTGACAGATTTCCAGAGTTGATTTTGTCTATACCTACTTTCTTGTCGAAGTTTCTACAAACTCCTAATTTTTTAAGGTGATAGGGTAAACCGCTCAATCTTAACAACATATAGTAAACCTAGCTTAATTTCATTAATAATAGGTAGTATATGAACATGTACGTCCACACAAAAAGATAATGAAGTGAAAATTGCAAAGAAATAATGGAAGAAAAAAATAAATCAACAGCTACATGTTCGTAATGATTCGTATACATTTATAAATGTATCTGTTATAGATCTCCAATATATTTATACAAAATAGAAAATGTAAGGAAAAAAGTAAACAGTTACATACATATATTTTTTTTAATATACTGTATGTACATATACATATATTTTCGTATATAATATATTTTTTAATTTTTTGAAATATCACGTCATGCCACGTGCATGGGGGAATTCGATATTTTTTTTCATATTTATAACGTGGCGAATATGTCGACATTTTTTTAAGGGTTAAATCGCTTCATCACCGAAGTAACAGAAACGACCTATCATTTTTGAACACGAATTTCCTTCGTACTAATTTATCTCGACGGAATCGATCGCGCGATAAATGCATAGAAAATCGTCAGTCGTGTTCAATGAAAAGTACAAGAAAAAAAAAAAAGGTTCCAGAAGTTGTTCGGAGGCCTCGAAAGTGGCGTAATCTCTTAATAAAACCTCGTTAAGCGAGTCACCGGCAAAGAACGAGCGGTTCGGTTAAATTTTTTCGAAAGATCGAAAGCATTCGAAGAAACTTTTTGCAGTAGCCGTTGGCGAGCATACACACATACGTACATAGATATAGTCGAGACATAATTCCGCTGCAAATTAGACGCGGAGCTGATAGGCCATTCAAGGCCGCGCGCTAGCTACGAAGGAGAATAGCGCATTTTTCTAGGCTATTGATTGCGTCTACCGAATATAGGGTAATATTCAATCTACTTAATAGCACGGTTGCCTGCGTGCACCGTCCTCGATTTCATCTCACCGTCGGTCGTGTTGGAATACCGGGCCTCGATGTACTTTTTTCCTTTTCTTTTCTTCGCTCTTTTTTTTTCGACTCGTTCCACTTCTGCGCCTAAGCAAAATACCCCGGTCTCGCCCGAACCACGTATCGCTGCGACTTTTTCACGGACCGTGGAAAAAAAATTCAGTTTTCCTTCCATTAACTCGCCTGCCTTTGTTTCTTCGATTTATTACGCACTCGGGTAACGATGTTCGGTACAATGGTGCACGTGGTTACACCTTTTCAGGGAGAATGTTACGGGGTCTCGATGGTTGGACGATTTTTCGCGAATTTTGCATCTTGATGGTTCGGAAATTTGGGTATAAGGAGATGTGAGAATTTTGGGATGTAGAGATTTGGGTGTCTGGGGGTTTAGGATGTTGGGAATTTGGGGATTTGAGGATCGCAGAATTTTGGACTTTGGCGATTTGGTGATTTAAGAGTTTGTAAATTGCAGAATTTTGGAATTTGGAGATTTGGGGTTTAGAGGTTTGGGAATTTAAGAATTTGAAGACTCGGTGATGTGGCAAATTCGGGACTTGAGAATTTAGGAATAAAGGTATCTAGAGATTTCAGGATTTAGAAATTTGGGATCTTGGGAATTCGATGATTTAGGAATTTGGTTTTGAAAAAGTTTCGAATTTTGAGATTTGGCGATTTAGAGATTTATTAATTCAAGAATTTGAAGATCCGATGATTTGGCAATTTGAGAATTTAGGAATGAAGGTATCTTAGAGATTTTACGATTTAGAAATTTGGAAACATGGTAATTCAATGATTTAGAAGAACTGCAGTATTTTTGAATTTAGGCATTTTGTGATTTAGGAATTTAAGAATTGAAGTACCTAAGCTCCAAGGAAATTGGAAAATTTAAAAATCGTTAAATTTGAGAATTCCTAAGCTTAAAAATATGAGAATTTAAAAATCGGGGATTAAAAAACTTGCGAATCTGAAATGTGTATTTACGAATCTACAAATGCGAGGAAATGAAAATACGAATCACAAAGTACAGTTCGAGTTTCATACATTTGTCCCAGTATTAGAACATTCAGATTTGTATACATTTAGATTGTGCAACACGGTTTTGCATTAAAGTCCTGTTTAAAAAACAGATTACACCTCCTTCTACATTTGCGCGACTTTGAATTTTCCGAACAACGAGAGGTATTCAAAATCTTCGATTCAGAATTCCGAACCGCGTTATTACACGAATGAATGAACTCCACAAACACGAAGCGCGAATAAACTCATAGTTTCTCGTGAGTGACAAGTGTTTGGAGTAGTATAACGCTGGATCAAGTAGCAGTTTGGCTTCGAGTTTCGATTTCGAGGTAAATCTATGCCGGGACGAATCTCGGAGATGTTTTCATGCATCCTGATTGCTACAATAATTATTTAACACTAGACTTACGGACGTTTAATGATCATTTACATCTAAATTAAAAATGAACTATAAAAATGTGAACAATTTTAAAAAATAAACCTCTTTTTAAGTTTCAACCAACACAAACGAAATAATATAAATTTGCAGTACTTACATTTTAACCAAATCCTCAGCGATTTACATAATATATAAGAACACACTAAAAAATTGTAAGAGTCATGCACAAGTTTGATTAATCGGGTGCTATGACAATTTTAAATAGCGGATATGCGCAGTAGTTCGCAATTAAGCAGCTGAAGTGCGACAGTATACAGATTAACACCTTAAATGCCACCCTAAAACAGTTTCAATTCCTTCTAGAAAGTAGTTTTATTTCCGATAAGTTTTATACATATTTTTCATAATATTCTACCCTGGTTTATTCGACGAGCTTTAATGTATCTATAAAAATTTTTTGAACTTTGTTATGTTAAATGTTTCATCGAAAATTAGCGATAGATTCATGTATGAATTCATACGTCATCCATATGTGGGTGACATGGCACTCAAAGTGTTAATAAGGTTCGATGTATTCCAACTTTCCTTATTTATTTACTTTTGTGAAAAAGTGTCAAGTACCGGTACAGTGTCAATTACTGGTGCGTTTACCTTACACGATTCCATAATCACGAACATCCACCTGTCTCTATCAGTTCTCGCGCATACAAAAACAAAATTAAATTTCATCTATCGAGCAACGGATTTTTACTAGGTGTAACGAGGCGGCATAGGTCAGTGATCCACCTTGCCACCTACTTTCACAATTTTTTGTCGCGCAAAAAGGCCTAAAGCCCGCTACTAAAGCAAACAGAATGGATCAGCTATTTCGAACTCGCCTGTTAGAGAAGTAGGTCTAACGTTATGGACTATTTGGACCAAACGGTCGATGATCCGTCGCCGTACCTGCTTTCACTGTTTTTATCCGAAAGAGACGAAGAACTTCCTGGCCGGCCGAAAATAATCGAATGGACGATTTGCTCGTCGGTATCTGTCGATAACGTTGTGTGTATCCTCGTTTAGATAAAAACAAGCGGGATAGGTCAGTGTCTGGTGTACTTAGAAGCATCGGGAAAGTCTCGCGGGACAGTCCACACGAAACTATCCAGATAAGTTAAGGCTCCGTGCACCGATTAGACAGATTATGGCTTCCTGTTTTCGACGCCTCCTTTATCTCGAAGTGTTTCGTACATTAGATAACCGTGTCAGATTTAACGCGGCGTACGCTAATTAGCCGGTGGAAAACTGGGTCGACCGCTGCTCATTATCGTCGGAACGTCTTAATCGCCTAACGCATAACGCAACATACACGGCGCGATCGGTTCTGTATCGATTTCACGGAAAATCGAGGCGTAATCGAAGTCATTCGCGACGAACGTCGTCGTTCGGTGCTTTGTTTACGTCGTGTACCATTCATAGTTGTCTAGTTAACAAATTAGATGGAATCGGACCCGTTCTTGAACCTGAATTACCCCAGTTCGTTTCTAGTTACTTAACTTCGCCCCGTTTTCAAACGACCTTCGCGTTCCACAATTTTAGTTGCATTCGTTGCAGCTACGAGTGTGGCCAGTGGCGATTTAAACATCTAGGGACTTTTTAGATACCGAGGATGCAAATGTTTGGGGTCTTACGGGGTAGCAAATGTTTGGGGACATAGTGGGATGCAAATGTTTGGGGATATACTGGGATGCAAATGTTTAGGGACATACGGGGTGCAAATGTTTGGGGACATACGAATTTGATGATATAGGGATTTGGAGGTGTAGAGAATTGAGGATATAGGGATTTGAGAATGCGAGCATTTGGGGATGTACGAATTTAGGGATATAGGGATTTGGGGACGTACGAAGGGATGTCAAAATTTGTGGATGTAGAAGTTTGGAGATATTGGATTTTGGAATTATAGAGATTAGAAAATGTAGAAATTTGGATATGTAGAGAGTTGGGAATATAGGGACTTTGGGGCGTACGAATTGGAAATATGGGAATTTGGGATGTACGAATTCGAAAATGTATAGGAATTTGGATATACATGATCTCGGAGACAAACATTTTGGGGATGTAAAAATTACCGAAATATTTATGACTTGGAAAACTCGAAAATATAAATTTGTGAGTACAAATATAAAGATTGTGAGAACCGAAAAAATACCCGACAATCTGAATATCTAAAAATTTACTAGTATCTTGCATGCGTCTATACATGCGCATATGGACTCCGAGAAGTACCTCACGACAGCACATCTTCGATATCTAGGGATACAGTAATAAAAGAATACTCGAATTCACAAATATAATAGTGTTTCCCGTGCAACACCTGTCCGAAACTAGTTTCGCTTTCGTAACACGTATACGAATGTCCGCTCCATTATAATTTCGTAGAAAGTCGAACGCACGTTTCGATCGCACCCGGTATATAGCCGGTTTGCCGGTTTTACAAGAGACGGCCGGTCCTGAAAGCCACGGATACAACTCAACTTATTATAGTTGGCCACATGATATATGCATACTCGTTCGCTCGGATTATTTATGTTCAACTGCAGGTGTCTATCGTTGGCTTAGCCTGTGTTCGCTCGATGCACGTGACCACATTGCAGGTTCAGCAACGAGAATACTTATAAAAGGAAATCGCAATTACGGTTGATAGCTTTCTTCGAACGTTACACGAATCCGTGCGTTTTTCTGTGCATACGCGCGCTTCTTACGCCCGTAATTATAAAGAAATTAGTAGCCGGTGGTCAGGCGGTATCCGGTACGTATCAAAATGGCGCAGGATAGTCGTTCCCGACGAGGTTGTACCTTGGATTCGTTTGTTCGACGCTGATGACGCTCGCAGATTACACGGAATCTTAATAGTTTTATCGAGCGTTGCACGAGCGAAGGGTACGGAGAATGATTTCTCCCGCGAGAGTGACACTGACCCGATTCACGTAATTCGTCCCGTTCGAGAGCGATTTCCTTCGCGGAAAATAGCCTGGCTCGGGCAGAAAGGATTATCCAATTTCACCGAGACGAGACCGACTCGTTCGTATCGTGGAAACCGGTGCGATTATCGGACACTCGACTTTCCGAGTGCCGCGAACGCTTTGCCACTCGCGGTTTTATTCGATTTGCGGATTCGAAGACTCTCATAGAAAATTAGAAATCGACAAATAGTCAACGCAGGCCATACGCTTTTTGTCAGCGCTTCCTCTTCCTCAGGGAAGTTTATCCGGGTCCAAATGCCGTGAAGAACGATCATATTAACATCGGATGTCTTCGGTACGAATTCGTTGTCCATGAAGACATTCCTGTATCGGCTTTCGCTGAGAATAGATATAATAAAGAAACATAGTATTTTCAAATACGCCCACACAATTTATTCGGTGAATTCCACACTCCACTGTTTTTATCCGCTTAATCTTACAACTCGGTAATACGAGTATTTAGGGTATTCGGAAGGTACTGTTCGAGATTCGAGAGTCTAGGAATTTCCGGTTCCGGATAACTGTGACAATTATTCGCGTTGAAGGAATTGTAGATTTTGAAGATGGAAATTGGGAAAAATCGGGGAACCGATTTCGAGAATCGTGATGGTAAAGAAAATCGAGGAGTCTGCAAAAATTGGGTAAATCGTCGAAAAATTCGGAAAATCGAGAAAGCAGGGGAATCGTAGGAATTGCATAAATTTGGAAAATCAGGAAATCGAGGTAATCGTGGGACTTGCATAAATTTGGAAAATCAAGAAATCGAGTTAATCGTGGAAATTGCATAAATTCGGAAAATTGAGAAGTCGGGGGAATCATGAGAATTGCGTAAATCTGCAAAATTGAGAAATCGGGGGAATTGTGGGAATTGCATAAATTTGGAAAATCAAGAAATCGAGGTAATTGTGGGAATTGCGAAAATTTGGAAAATTGAGAAATCCACGGAATCGTGGGAATTGCATAAATTTGGAAAATCAAGAAATCGAGGTAACCGTGGGAATTGCGTAAATTCGAAAAATTGAGAAATTGGGGATATCGTGAGATTTGCGTAAATCTGCAAAATTCAGAAATCCAGGGAATTGTGGGAATTGAATAAGTTTGGAAAATCAAGAAATCGAGGTAATCGTGGGAATTGCGAAAATTTTCAAAATTGAGAAATCCACGGAATCGTGGGAATTGCATAAATTTGGAAAATCAAGAAATCGAGGTAACCGTGGGAATTGCGTAAATTCGAAAAATTGAGAAATTGGGGATATCGTGAGATTTGCGTAAATCTGCAAAATTCAGAAATCCAGGGAATTGTGGGAATTGAATAAGTTTGGGAAATCGGAAAATCGAGGTAATCGCGGGAATTGCGAAAATTTGTAAAATCGGGAAATCGAGGGATTCGAGAAACTTAGGAATTACGAAAACTGTGAAATTATAAAATTTAGAGAAGATGGAATACTCGTGGAGCTCGAGAAGTCACTAAAATCGCGAGAGCGTGGAAACCATCGATCGAGGGGATCCGTAAAAAAATTCCACGGAAAATTCGAAAAAAAAAAAAACACAAATACCCGCTAGTTCGTGAACGAATGAAATCGTGCATGTTACAAGAACAGCAATGATCATCGACTGGTCGCGATCCAGCGTCCGAAACGAAAGTGAAGATTCGTCGAAATTGCGTTTCAGAGGGGAAAGGGTAAGAGATAGATCACGAAGAAAAATTGCGAGACGGGACGGTTGTTGAACGTACGAGGAGAGTGGAAGGCCCAGGAGGCATGCAAATGCCTGGCCGAAGAAGCCCATTCTGAAAATGAATCATTCCCTTGGCCGAGGACGCCTGACCTGCCTCACGCGACTCGTTCTACTGTCTCAGAGACTCGTTTCCACGATGGAACGAACGAGTCTACTGGTGCAGAGAGACGCGAACGAGCGTATATACCTACGTATATACATATATTCCCTTCTTAAATCAACCGAGCAGAGGATAGGGGAGGAATGCAAATGGCCTCGTTTAAGAGGAATCACGTCACGGACAGCAGCAGCACCATCACCACCAGCAAAACCACCAACGACCCCGGGCCCGCTCAAAATCACAAGGTGCAGCCGAACAATGGACCACGGGAGTTGTGTCTTTTGTTGTTCGAAACGCTTCTTCTTATTCAGGGGGCGAGTCGTGGCTTCGTAACCGTGGAACAAATTTATGGTTAATAACTCGTCCGGACGGGACGCGTTTCTCGTCCGGCTCGCGTGCAATTGCCGCGAGAAATTCCAGAGAAACCCGCTCGTCGAATACGCTCCTCGCCTCCGCCCCCTTCTGCTTCTAACGTTGTCCCGCCACGTGCTTATACCAGCCTCTACAAGGAAATTCAATTTTCTGTCCAACATTTTTCTCCCTCGTTCGCGTTCGGAAATCCAGTTCGAAATCACGCGATCGTAATTGCTCGGAGGACGTTGGGGGAATTTGCGGAGAGTCCAGGAGAATTTAAGGGGCGCTGGGTGCGTTTTAAACGTACAGGAATATACGCGGGTTCGTGTCGGACCTAAGGGTACTTCGGAGGAAATACGAAAACACCGCGGGGAAATTTAGGGGAAAATGTAAAGAAAATGTGATGTATTTAAGAGAGATTAGGAAGTGTTGTCGGGGAACACGCAGGGAAGTCTTGGAAAGTGTGAGCAGGGAGTAGGGTATAGGAAAAATGTGGGGAGATCAGGGTAGAATGTAAGCGGGATATACGGAACGTGGAGAATCTAGGGAAATTTAATTAGCGTGGGAAATGTAGAAGAGGTTTGTTTAGAATTGATGAATTTAAGGGTTGCAAAGGCAGTAGGCGAATTTGGATAAATCTAGTGATTCGATGTGAACCCGAATTCTTGCATCCAGAAATTTTTAATTCTTCCGAATTCTCACCTTTCGAATTCCCTAAATATTCGAATTGTTACATTTCCAATTTCTCTCATTTCTCGTTTCTTACTATTCTTAACTCGTCACGCTGCCAAATCCTCGCGTCATAAATTTCCAAGCTCCAAATCCCCATTTCCTCAAATTCGTAAATTCATCGATTCTTAAACTTGCAGACTTCCAGAATTCGAAATCCTTAAATTCACAAATTTCTAGACTCGCAAATTCTTGTAATTTGCAATCCCTAAATTCGCAAGTTCCTAGATTCACAAATTCTCGGAATCCAAAATCTCTAAATCCACAAATTTCTAGACTCGCAATTTCTCGTAATTTGGAACCCCAAAATCCACAAATTCTAGAAATTCGTAATCTTTAAATTCAAAAATCCCTAGACTGGAAAATTCTCGGAATTCGAAATCCCAAAATCCACAAATTTCTGAGACTCGCAAATTCTTGGAATTCGCAGGTTCCTAGATTCCCAAGTTCTCAGAATCCGAAATCCCTAAATCTACAAATTCCAAGACATACAAATTCTCAGACTTCGAAATCCCTAAATCCGGCGACCTCCTAAACTCGTAAATTGTGAAAATCCCCAAATTCCGGGCTTCTCGCGTTCCCGATCCCCTCGGTCGGGGAATATCTCCTGCTCTCGAATCCCGGTGATCTCGAAATACATCATCTCCGTGTACAGTGGGCCCTCGACATTCGCACACAATTGCTTCCCGAAATTGTGTGCGAATATCGAATGTTCGAAAGTAGAGGAATGTAAAGAAATATGCACCAAAAACGGTGTTTTAAAGTATTAATTTATTTATTCAGCTTTCGGGTGTTTTCTTTATGAACTTATTAAGAGTTAGCCGAGTATCTCCTTTTTTATCTTTCCGTGATAAAAATTTCTATAACACGCAGTGTGTTTTTGTTGCCCCAGGTACCTGAGATATGTGCTCTCCATTGAGATTGCATTGTTCCGTAATAGTTAAAAATTTGTCAAGGTGTATGAAGGCTTCATTCATATTTTTAATTGTCAAAGTCTTGGCGTTGAAAATTAAATACGAAGTTGAATTTTTGAAAATGTTCGCAATAGCGAATTGTACGAAAGTACGATGTGCGAAAGTCGAGGGCCGATTGTATGTATCTCGCGTTCCGAAACTTCTCGGCCTATCGGTTCCCAAGTTACCGAGTTTCCGGATCTCTTCGCTTTCTCCCGATGGTCCCGAGGCTCGTTCCCGGAGCGCGCTACGCGGCATTCCGTAAGGAAATAGGAGCGTGGCAGGGATTGTTCCGGTGCGGCACGGTGGCGAGTGGGACGCTGACCTACCTCACGCCACGCCACTCTCGAGAAGCGAGTTTATTATAGTTATCTATCGCTGCTTGTTACACGAACGCGGGCTATCCGCGCGAGCGCGCCTTCCGCTTCGAGTTCTCGCTCGATCCTCCACGCGAGCCAAGGACGCCTCGCGTCGTCTCGTGTCACCGTCGTCACCTCTAACTACTTACACGCGCTCTCCACCTACCGACCCAACTCATCTTCTCCGCTCTCGCTGCCAATTTTGCAAACTGTTACTCTTCCCGAATTTGCTGCATGATAGAAAATCCGTGGACTACTAGTTTTATTTGGATATGGGGTGATTGTACATTAAATTCAGCTTCTCATAGGTGAAGCTGGGAATCTTCTCGCTATTTCAATGGAGAACTCACCTTTTCGGCTCACTGACAATTTTGCAACTGTTACACTTCCCGAATTTGCTACATGTTAGAAAATCAGTGGTTCCCCGTTGAACTGCAAGTTTTATTTAGTAGTTGTATATTAAATTAAATAGAACTTAGTATCTTAGAACAGATTCATAGACATTGGTCACAACTACTTTGTACAATGAACGAAATTAATTATTCAAAATAAAAAAAACATTACATTATATGAACTAACTGAAACGAACCATGACTTAAAACTAAATTATATAAACCCGTACTAAATTTCATTATATTTATAGTAATTGACAAACGTCATTTACGTATATAATAAAATTTATTCCAAGTAATTGGTAGAACTAACTAAAATTGAACCATGACACGAAACTAAATGTATATAAATCCGTACTAAATTCTATTATAACGATTAATAATAAATGATAACGATTAAAAAAATGTCATTTACATATATAATAAAATCGATTCCAATTAATTAGTACAACGTTCGAGTTTCGAAATAACTTTGGTAATGTTCTCTCGTTCGACGGCGATGCACGAATATCGGTACTAAAATCGGGTTACAAAACCAACGAGATAAACGTGGCGATTCGTAGGACGAAATTGTTAGTTGGCTGACAGAAGCGGGCTGAGAGAATGCACCGTGTTGTTTATGTCTGATTGACATTCGTATTTTAAACCGGAGGGTACTCGGTTTGTCCAGGGATGAAGCTTTGTTCTCTTTTTCTCTTTCCGTGCACGAAATCGACGGGCAAATTCGTGACTCGACTGGCAAAACGGATTGCCCGGTTGTTTTGCTGAAACGAAACTGTCGGATGGTCAGTGTGCCGTCGCTGGTCGAAGGTGAACGCGATTCGGGTCATTCGGTGAACGTTTCAGTAGGAAACTTTCGTTCTGGGAACCCCGCGTTTCGTTGCTTTACATACCGAGACGATTTGTCTCGTTCTTAAATCGAAACCGAGCAACGTGAATCTAGGAAAAAAGTTCCGAAACTCACGAGATCGCCGCTCGTTTTCAATTTACCTCGCAGAAATAACACACGCTAATGAACACGTTACAGTATACGGAGAACTAATGTACCAGTTCAGTTTTTACGGGTTAGTTTCGTTTTTTACGAGCCTCAACTATTTTTATTGTTTCAATTTTTACGCACGAGTTCGCTTTTTACGACGATGGTTTCTGCTGTAACTTCACCTCGCGTACTCGCGCAGTAGATAATACGGCACTCTCGAGACACTTAACACAGAAACCACGGTTCATGATATACCGGACAATTTTCGAACACACCAAAAATTAAATACTGTAACATTTACTGAAATAGTGGGATTAATTTTAGTCTTGTGATCAGAATATTTTTTTAGCCGAAGAAAGATTCATTTAATCGAAGGAAAAAGAAAGGAAAATGTAGATTTAGAATCGTACCAGTAACTGAAGCTAGTACATTGCCAGTAAATTTAACTTTTGTGTTTTTCGTTTTTGCTGTATTAGGTCTGTGGTACACACAAAGAACACGTGAAAATCAATTATCTAGTAACGAGACTACTGGTACCAATTATTAACATAATGCAGACACTCCCATAAATCTTACATGGTCTCCACCTCTATCATAAATCGTTAGACGATAAAATCGTCCACCTTCAAAAATTTGTTCACTCTTAAAAATAAATACATTGTTCCTCAAAAATTCATTGACTCTCAAAAATACGTCGATCATCAAAAATTCGTCCACCTTCAAAAATTTGTTCACCCTCGAATATAAATACGTCGTACCTTGAAAAAGCATTGACTCTCAAAAATACGTCGATCATAACAAATTTGTCCACCATCAAACATTTGTTCATCATCAACATTTGTTCACCCTCAAACATTTGTTCACGTTCAAAAAATTTGTTCACCCTCAAAAATTTGTTCACCTTCAAACATTTGTTCACGTTCAAAACATTTGTTCACCCTCAAAAATTTGTTCACCCTCAAACATTTGTTCACCCTCAAACATTTGTTCACCCTCAAACATTTGTCCACGCTCAAAACATTTGTTCACCCTCAAAAATTTGTTCACCATCAACATTTGTTCACCCTCAAACATTTGTTCACCCTCAAACATTTGTTCACCGTCAAACATTTGTTCACCCTCAAACTTTTGTTCGCCATCAATATTTGTTCACCCTCAAACATTTGTTCACCCTCAAACATTTGTTTGCCCTCAAACATTTGTTCACCCTCAAACATTTGTCCACCCTCAACAATTCGTCGACGAAAACACGTATACTCGATAAAAGCGACTGTTCGAAAAAATCTGGAGCCGATACGATCGTCATAGGTCTGGGTCACGATCGAATCAGCCGGACGATCAAGTAGTCGGATAACTGTGTAATTTTCGAGGCCGATTCTGCCGGGACACCCTGTACGATTATTTACGAGACGACGTAGTCTCGGCTGCTGGACATTCCTGCGAGCTCGTTTCGTATCGGGAGCGGAATGAGAATGAAATTATGACGCGAAATTCGCTCGGCGTTTCCACGCAATTTACGATATCAACGGTGTGTGCCGGTGCGTTTAAATTCGATCTCTCGTCTAAAAGTGTCTCGGCTCTCGTCCCACGCGATCTGTTTATTCGCGAGGGGCTTTCGGGCCGGTCTCGCGTTGCACGAACCACGCGTTTTACGAACCGTTGAACAGAATTTCGAACGGCGATTCGATTGTCAATAGCGATCGCCGCGAGACACAAGACACGACAGTCGTAGTTTCGACCGATTGAAGTGGCAGAAAAGGATTTATGGGTATTGCAGGATTACCATGGCGGTGATAGATGGAAATCGGACTACATAATATACAGGGTGTCCATAAATGTTTACCCTGATAACAAAACGATGTTTTATTGTCTTAATACAGTGAATGAAACATGCGGTATACTACGTACGTCTCTACTCGTTTAGTTGTGAACCTTACATAAATATGCACCTTTGGCAACACACAAAATATCAAGTCTGTATTCAATCTCTTGCCACGTATTCTGCAATGTGACAATACTCAGTGCATAACACTTTGATGTTTCAATATGAAAACTTAATATTAACACTTTGATTGTTGAATATGAGACACAACTGTACAAAAACTTCATGTGTTTTCTTAGTAGACTTGTAATAAAAAACAAACGTTACTTAATAATTTGTTAATGAATGGGCAATTTTGGAACGATAATAAATTATCAGCATATGGTCAATTAGAATTTTGAAATGAATACATGTATCATGTTGATATTGAGTACCACTATGTATGAACACCCAAATTTCTACACAGATTCAACAGGTGTATCATTCAAAATTTGTTCACCTTCCTAACTGACAATATTTGCATTAGTCACTTGAAACCATGGAAAAAATGTAACAAAGTATCGTGAAAATATTTTGCAGGATTTGTTAAAAATGAAAATATCACCTAATGCAATATTCAATTGCCTCTGTGTGGTAGGCAACGTGTTAACCCGTTACCATACTTTAAATCTGACTAAAACTTAGTACAATTTTGGATATGTTGATATGTAAAGTTGATAGGCAGTTATAATTTACACAATCAAGAATCATCGAATATAATATACGCATAACATTTTAAATTCTTTGGTCGTATTAACATTGTAGCTGTAAAAGTTCTGGCTGACGCACCAGAAATTTTGAATACGCTTATATGTAAACTTGATACACAGTTATAATTTACACAATCAAGAATCATTGAATATAATATACGCATAATATTTTTACTTTCTTTGCTCGTATTAACATTGTAACTGTAAATAGTTCTGGTTGACGCACCAGAAAATTTAAATACGCTTATACGTAAAGTTGACATACAATCCTAATTTACATAATAAAGGATCATCGAATATAATATAGGCATACCATTTTAACTTTCTTTGCTCGTATTAACATTGTAGCTGTAAATAGTTCTGGCTGACGCACCAGGAAAATAAATTATATGGCGAGGGAAAACCTGGAAGTCAGTTGGGACAAATCTGGACATGCGTTTCTTACATTATTAAAGTTTGTTTTGTCGAACCGTGCTTTTTCCTTTTTTGATAAACTTCGCATTCCAATCATAACCTCTCAGCAGGAAGGATTTATGGGTATTTTTGCCGGTGACGATCGTTGCCCAACGTGCACAGATGTTTCGTCGCGTCGTTCGCGTTGCACAAAGCAGTCGAGCGATAATATTTCTGAAAAAGCGAACCGGTAATTGAGCAATCGGCGAATGCTCGCGCGCGATCGGTAAAATATGTTCGCGAACGGAACGGGCCGTCCATAAAACGTCGCCGGTATTAGCGTAACCGGCGATAAACAGAAAACCCGCGTTACATTATCGCCGACTTATTATCGAATACCTGTCGTTACAGTTTACCGAACGTTTCAACTTCGCTCGGGTTCCGACTTTGTCTCGGGAACTCGTGCAAGCGTTTGCCGAACGGTCGTTGTTGATTTCGGACGCTTTTTTGCGAAGCTTTCGCGGAGATCGATAGCTGTTGACGATACTTTATTTTCGGGATTCGACGAGTCTCGTTCGCGGATACGGGGAACCGGGGATCTGAGAAAATTGAGGATTCGGGGAAATATGGGGCGCTCAGAATCTGGGGATTTGAGGCTTCGAAGAAATTGCAGGTTTGAGAATTTGAGGATTTCAGAACCTGAGGAATTGAGGAAATTGCAGGTTTAAAAGCATGAAAATTTGAGAATTTGAAGAAATTGGAACTTTGAGAACATGGAAATTAAAGGCGCGAGAATATGAAAATTTTAGAATTTGAGGATTTGAGAAAATTCGAGGTTCAAGAAAATGGGAGATTTGAGAAAATCGCAGACTTGAGAATTCGAAGGTTTAAGAATGTGAGAATTTAAAGATTTGATCATTAAAAAATTAGAGGATTTGCAGAATTGGGACTGTGGGAAGTAAAGATTTTTTAAAGGAAAGGAAACGAACGTAAAGTTTAAGAAATTAGTTGATTTAAGTTTCCAGAAATTTCAAAATTGCCAAAAATTCTGAAGCTTGAAAACTTTGGTATTTAACAAATTTTGATGTTCGAGTCTGTAAACTCGGCAAAAGTACCAGACAACTTAGACCTTTGGAAAATTGTGAATCCTTCGAACTTGATCGAGAATCGGTAACTGTTGATTGTTTATATTCTTCGAGTTAACTGGTACACATGACCGCGCGAACCAATAAGATCCTACCACTGAAAACACAAGCGAGTCGATACGCCAACTCCTGGGTTGCAGATAGTAGGTGAATTCGGTGCGCGTTACATCGCAAAGGGGTGTACAGATACCTTGAAAACGTATAAAAAAAAGTCGCTGACAAAGAGGCGAACGAAAAAGAGGAGGAAAGTGACCGAAGGTGGAAGTAAGGAAGGAAGAAGGTGAGTTTGCGAGGCTAACGCGACGGTCAGAATAATGTCTCGGAACAGAAGCGATTATAATTACGCTTTGCTGAAACAGAGGGAGACTAAGTATATGTACATATCTACAGGTTATCTAGAGAGTATCGTTGGCGAACACGCTCTTTATTCCGCTTGCGTATACGTATGAACGGGCCAACGACAGAGAACGAATACCAGACATGTCAGTGTGGCTCTGGTGCGAACGTAGAGACATCCGATGACCGTATGCAAATCGCATCCTTGACTCGGCGAATGCAAGTACATAACACGGACGTGTACACTCCGTTAGGCGTTGGTGTATATACCTGCGTCAACGGGCCAATGACCGGCGCCGTGCCGGTCTCTCCTCTCCTCTCCTCTCTTCTCCTCTCGTCGCTTCTCTCCTCTCCTCTCCTCTCTCGTTGGTCCGTCTTTCCGCCCCTCTACGCGTCTCTCCCGAGTCGAGGACTCGAAACGAGGAATGGAAACTTTCTCCCTCGTTCGTGATATACAGGGTGTCATGTGTAACTCGTGCTACCGCCACAAATTGGGTGATTCTTCGTGACCAACTTCGTGATTGGTATCGCGATCGATACTATAGGTTTTAGCTAATCGGTCACCTCATTAACCGAGTCCCGGTCACTTTTCCGTCACGGCGTCCAAATTTTATGTTCTTTTCGTCACGGCGTCGAAATCGTATCTCTTTTTCGTCACAGCGTCGAAATCGTTTCTCCTATCTCGGGGAACGCGTGTCCCTTTTATGCGTGCAAAGACAAAAACCTATCCACGACCCGAACGTTCGACAACTCGAATACTTGACGTCTCGAATGATCGGAACGCTCTTAACCCTCTGTCTACCAAGCGGGTCCATTGGACCCGACTGTATGTATACTGTGGTAATTTCAACTTTTAAAATTCTTGGGATCTTGTCGTTGCATGACTTTGTTACATTTCTTATTTTTTATATTACTGGTAAAATTATTATATATGTAAGTTCAAAGTGAATAAATATACCGTATATTGTACACGGGTCCATTGGACCCAGTACGGTAGATAATGAAAGTTTTTTACGGTAGACAGAGGGTTAACTATTACAAGATGTAATACATTCCATTCAATACAATATGGAAAATTCTGTACGATGGAATCGAACGGTCGTTCGCGTTGCTTCGATCTTCCTGGTGTCTTGCATCGACTATCTACCCGCCTCCCCACGAAAGTTTCGCGAATCCTCCGTGGCACCTCCCTAGGGGAAATTCGGACGTGCGGGAAATTGGATCGAGACAGAGACGGATTTGGGCCGAGTTTGCGGGAAACTTGAGCGGGGCGAGATTGCTGGAGCGGGGGAATTAGATGGGGGAAATACGGGAGTATCGAAAATTAGATTCACGGGTAAGTTTAACTAAGAGAACTTGAATGCAGGGAAAACTAAGGTTGGGGAAAGTTAGATCCGGGGGGAAATGAATCTAGGATAGATTAGATCTAGGGTGGAATGATTATAGGACAGATTAGAATTAGGGTGGAATGATTTTAAGACATATTAGATCTGGGAAGATGTTTATCTAGGGCAGATTCGATCTAGGAAGAAGTGAATCTAGGACAGATTACAATTAGGGTGGAATGATTTTAAGACATATTAGATCTAGGGAGAAATGTATTTAGGGCAGATTCGATCTAGGGAGAAGTGAATGTTGGACAGATTAGGGTGGAATGATTGTAAGACATATTAGATCTAGGAAGAAGTGTATCTAGGGCAGATGCGATCTAGGGAGAAATGAATTTAGACTAATTAAATGTAAGCAGACATAAATCAAGGACAGATTAGATCTGGAGGAAAATAAATCAAGAACAGATGAGATCTAGGGAGAAATGAATATAGGGTAAGCTAGAGCTAGGCAAAGCTAGTAAATTGGATGCGGACTATAGCTGGTGTAAATTTGAATTATGGGGCAAATTAGATCTAGGGAAATTAGAGTCGGTGCAAATAGAATCTAGAACAAACTAGAGATTGAATAATGTTGAACTAGGGAAAAGCGAAGTCCGGGTAAATTGAAATCGGGGCAAATAATAGATTTAAGTAAGATCTAGAGTAAATTGAAACTTGTCAAGTTAATTTAAAGCAAATTAGATCTGGGGAAAGCCAGACAATTATATCTAGAGTAACTAGTGCCGATGCAAGTTAGATCCAGTGGAAATTGGATCTAGGGGAAACTACAATGTAGGAAGAATAGATCTAGACGAAAATGAATCCGGTACAAAATACATGTGTCGGAAAGTACGTCTAAATAGATCCGTTGCGAATTAATTCAGTGAAGATTCTACCTAGGGGAAACGTATACGCGCGTGACACCCTGTATACCATGTGACCGTGTAGTTCCTCCTAAAACGTCGAGGTTCGTCCGTTCGTTCGATGGAGATACGGCCGTTGCTCGTTTCCTCGAGGATACCCAGCCACGGATATTCCACGTGACTTTTATGCGTCGTAACTTTAAACGTGGCTTAGGCACAGAGCCATCCTCGCGAATCCTCCGACCGAGGATTCCTTCCTCTTAGCGGAGAATAGTCGTAAGGGTTAACAAGCGTGACAAGTGCGCTTCCATGAAGTCTAGCTTCGATGATTCCTCGGCAGGATGGTGGAAAGTTCGTTTTCCCCCACCGTTCGATTCGTTGCATCGACACGAAATCGTTCGTTCAACTTCGAATTTATTCCGACAGTCGATTCAACCCTTTGCGCTATACTAACGAGCTACGCTCCCGATGCACTCGTGGTTGGTATTTTTTTTTTATAACTCGCTATTTGATTCAGTGCAACAATTTTTAATAAATAACCTCATTTGAGTATCATGCGCGTGATGTTCGAACACGGTGAAACGCACATATTAACAAGAAAAAGAAAAATGTGATTATTTAAAAAGAATTGATCAAACTTTTTAGGCAGATAGTTACTATTTGCTAGTGGTAAAAATACTTACGATCGTAATCCTATTGTAATTCCATTCAATTACAACACTGTTGACGCACTCGCAGTTCAAATATGCTGAACCTTGTTTATTTTTAATATATATTTTAGTATGATCGATATATTTTAACCCCTTGCTAGGCTTTGACGAGTCTGACTCCTGACGCATTCACGGTTCAAATGTGGTAAACCTTGTTTATTTTTAATATATATTTTAATATAGTCTCAAGTAATATAGTACCAAGCAAATTACAAATATATCGTACGTAATAGGTGTATGAAAATTAATCCTATACGAAAAATTTGAGTAATCGCTAGCGAGTGAACGTGTCGATATTCGATGCGTTAACACTAGATCCACCAAATTGCAATCACCATTTATTTTTAAATTAAAACTAAAACAGAAAGGAAAACGAATAAAGTATGATACGTAAACCGGCTTATACAATGATCCTCCATCTCGGCAAACGTTAACATACATATTGATAAAAGCTTCCTGAAAGTTTTTGCAATTTAAAATAAGAAATGTGTCATGAGTCATTTTGGCTCGTTCCGTAAATCTAATGTTAACCGAAGAATACGCACGAAAATTGTCGTAAACCGATAATTGAAAGGAATGTACGACGTGTGTGCGCATGTATCGAGCAAATTATAAATATATGGTACGTAATAGGTGTATGAAATATGTTCGCAAAAGCGTGTTGCAGTGGCTTCTTTGTTATCGCTGTTGTTGCCGTCCCAGTTTCCTCGGTCCGATACACACGGCGCGTTTGCAATACGGCGCACAATGCTGTCGCTTTAAGCCGCAATCGTTGAAACAATGACACGATTTGTTCGTCGATAACCCTCCGTTCCGTCGCCGTAACGTCTTTTTTAAACCGCGCGTCTTCTTTCTTTTGTGGACTCGCATTTTCTTTCGCCCGTCGCGAAGGGTCCTCGCCGAAGAAAAGGACGCCACATCGACTCGTTGTTGCACGATTCATTGTTTGCATAGCTGACCAACGAACGTACTCGTAGAATTTTCTTTTCGTTCGACACACTACTCGATTCATCCGATCGAGATCATGTCTGCGCTCTTCGGATTCTCGTACCAACGGTGTACGAATTAGTATCGCATTATTCGATTATTTAACCAGTTAACTGTGGCGCACACTTTTGTGAGTATACTCGTCAATGACAGAATAAGTGTCACTGTTAAAATATCGGATCAAAAAGAAGGGTCTATTTCATAAAATAGACAATTTTATTGTAGACATAATATTAGATTTTTAGGAATATTGAAGCTTTTGACATAGCAGTAATAAAGTCCAAGGAACCGTTACTTGTCCGGTTTAACATTTGGTAGGCACATTGAGCCCAGGGTTGGCGTAGTAATATTTCTTTTTCGGTACGTGTAATTTTAAAAAGTCGAGGCGATCCTTAGGTTTATTACTGCTACGGTAATTTGTAAATCGAGGGACGGATGGGTCACCGGTCAACGATTTTGGGCCGGATGACCGCTGCAGGGGAAAGTGGGAATTTCCGATTTCGGAAGACGTCACACTTTCCCCACCCCGTGTTTCCTCCCTCTCAGAGTCCTGAGAAGTTGATAAAACACCTTGTATCAGGGGATGCGAGAGAGTCCTCCTTGAAAATTTGAATTGCAAACATTAAACTTCCTTCGTATCCATTCTTTTTTAAATAGTTGTCGGCCTTTAATTGATTTCCCTATCTCTCAACCCGAAATAGTCTACATTATTATTAATATTTACTTATTTGGTGAACCAGATAGCTGTGATTGAGGAGTACATATACACGTCATAACACAAAATCCTGCCACTGCTCCATGACGACTATACTCGTCAAACACAGCTAACTGGTTAACACTAGAAATACCGTCATTAACCGGTTAAGTGTGTTTGACGACTATATCCGTCATGAAGATGTGGCAGAATTTTTTGTCACGACGAGTATATGTACACCTAAATCACAGCTAGCTTCACTTTCACTAAATAATTCAATAACATTAATAAAATTGTCTATTTTATAAAATAGACCCATCTTTTTGGCCCAATATTTTAACGTCGACACTTATTCCGTGATTGACGAGTATACTTGCAAAAGGGAGCGCCACAGTTAACTGGTTAAATGCATACTTATTTCAAAACTGAAAATAAAGTAGAAAAATACATAAATAGGTATTGCAGCATCACCTAACATATACAAGCATTCATTGGCTCAATAAAACATGACATTTTGACAAAAGGACGGCAATGAAATTTTGTAATAAAAAATGCCAAACCCGAAAGCAGACATTTTGACTGGTTGGTAGTTCTAATGTTCAAATGCCCATTATACCAAGTGGCCAAACGTTTAGCGGACCCACATCTTTTATGGATCGATCAGACTCTACGTCAACGGAGACGGAGTCTCGACGGAAAAAACTGAAAATTCAAAACACGCCCTAGTCTCGATACACAGTTTACGGTGCACCGAAACGTCGACGAATTCCACGAATCGTAAATCGAGCTCGTTATCGAGCGATGTTTGTTCGCGGTGTACTCGTTATCTCGATCAGGAGGGATATATGCCTGTAACGAACGTTCCCATAAAATTCATCGACGAACTGCTCCGTCGGCGTGCCGGAATCGCTAAAATCCGCCGGTTAGCGACGCGAGTAGGTGGTCCTCGAGGATCGTGCACGAGGATGCAGGAAGAAACGGACGTGCACGAGGAGCTCGTGGCACGTTGATAGAACGCGTCTCGACATCCAGCTACGAAGCTATTTCTGTACGGGCGCGAGGCGGTCTCCGGTCTCTGCATTGTGGACGTGCACGAGCCGCTTCGTCGGCCAAGTGTCTCGAAAGAACTCGCGAATACGTCGACCGTCGACGTACGGCCATCTACCAACACTGTGCACACCCTGAACACTTTATTACGCTCAACCGAAGAATTGGTGCTTTTAAATACCGAAATTCCAGAACCCGGAACTATAAAATTCCGAAATTCCGAAACTTCGAAACTCTGAAGCTCTGGATCTCCGAAAATACCGAAATTCCAAATTCCGTAACTCTAAGATTCCGAAATTTCAGAACTCCGGAACTCCAAAATTCCAGAACTCCGGAACTCCGAAAATACCGAAGTTCCACCATTCCGGAACTTTGAAGACCCGAAATTCCAAAAACACCGAAATTCCACCATTCTGGAACTCTAAAATTTCTAAATACCGAAATTCCACCATTCCGGAACTCTAAAACTCCGAAATTCCAAAAATACCGAAATCGCAAAATTCGAGAACTCTATGATTCCGAAATTCCGGAACTTAGGAACTCCAAAAATACCAAAATTCCACCACTCCGGAGCTCTAAAATACCGAAATTTCATCATTCCGGAACTCTAAAACTCCGAAATTCGAAAAATACCGAAATCCCAAAATTCGAGAACTCTAAAATTCCGGAACTTAGGAACTCCAAAAATACCGAAATCGCAAAATTCGAGAACTCTATGATTCCGACATTCCGGAACTTAGGAACTCCAAAAATACCAAAATTCCACCATTCCGGAACTTTAAAATTCCGAGACTCCGGAACTTAAAAAATACCGAAATTCCAGAACTCTGAAAGCCGGAAATTCCAAAACTCCGAAACTCCGAAACTCGCGATAGAAACGAAACTCCGATAGTCTAAAGGGAATCAACACTCCGGCAGCGATCGAGTCATCGAAGCAAGTGCCGTGTTGGATGCGTGCACCGTCTCTGTCGAAGATCATCGACGAAGCCACGGGCCGGTTACGTCGGTTTCCCGTGGAAACGTGTTTTGAAATTTTCCCCGGGTACGTTGCAGCTGCGTTTCCAGGCCGAGGAAGCTCGCATAAAAGACAGTCTCGGCATAAAATGTTTTAATTGACGTTGGTTAAGTCCGCTCGGTGATAGACGTCTCCATGTGGCGTTCAGGATTCCTGACCAGTTTCCAAAAGCTGCCCAGCTGGAGGCAATAAACGTTCCCCGCTGACACGATTATTGCGACTAAAGCCGACGGCCAACTATTAAAAGTTCCGTCGATGATGCATGTGCGCCCACCGGTCGTAAAACGTTTGTTTACGAGACCAGAAGAAGATGATGCGTCTTCCTGCGTCTGATCCTGCGCTCTCATTTACGCGCAAACCCTACATCCACATATGTATTTCCGTCGGATAAACGATCGCGGCAACCGTGATCGATCGCCGGCCAATAAAGTCGCCGATTTCTCAGTCCGTTTCCGGGATGGCTAATACGGAACTGGGACACAAATAATCGGGAATCATCGGCCTGTTCCGTTTATCGCTTGTAATTCAACCGGCGGATCGAATTGCGAGCGTGTACATCTTTCGAACGCCGCTGTTAAATGGATGTGCGATGGTTATATAAATAGTTTATAGGTATCTGTCGTTTGCTACGCCGATATTTAATACGCATCTCGAACTGTAACAGAGTTCGTATTTGTAGCAACGTGACGAGAGACGTTGTTACATCGGGCGAACCACAAAAATTACATCGACGTTCGTGTATGAAGCGTTCCGAATATTTTGCTGCCGCGAACAATATTTTTTTTAAATAACCCACTTTTCAAATTGTCCGTTGTTCTAATTTCCCGACGCTCCGGCGCCTCGATTATCTAATTTCGAGCATTATATTTTTAAATACTCTAATTTTCGAATTATGTAATACACCGATGTTCCACTTTCCTCGGGCTTTGATGCTCTTAATTTCTATATAGTCGCATTTCCGAACGTTCTGGTGTACCAATACTCATTGTCGAATAATGGGTTAATTTCTGTACAGTCGAATATCCAAACGTTCTACTATGCCAACACCCTAATTATTTAATACCCGAAAGTCCAAACGTTTCAATGTGCCAATACCCTAATTCTTGAATAACCGAATATCCAAACGTTCTAATACGCCACTACTTTCATTTTTCAATAGTCGAATATTTCAACGTTCTAATATGCCAGTGCCCTAATTTTTTAGTAGCCGAATATGCAAATGCTCTAATACGCCTGTACCCTAATTTTGAAATAACCGAATAGCCAAACATTCTATGCCAATACCCTCATTTTTGATTAGACAAATATGCAAACGTTCTAATATCCCAATACCCTAATTTCCAAAGGCTCCCACAAAAATTGCATAACGTATCGAATCACACTGCGAGTATACTCGATTACGATGATAAAACCGATTATAAAAGTGCGATAAAATCGACCCGAAATTTTCTAACATCCGAATAATCTCGAACGTCACAACAATTTTGTACGTTGCAAAAATCCTGAACGTCTAAACAATTCTGAATGTTGCAACAATTTTGTATGTCGCAAAAAATCAGAACGTCAAAACAATTCTGAACGTCGCAACAATTTTGTATGTCGCAAAAAATCAGATCGTCGTAACAATTCTGAATGTCGTAAAAATTCTGAAAGCCGTAAAAGTCCTCAATAGAGGAAAATACTTGAACGTCACAAAAATCTTGAACGTTGCAAAAAGTCTTTAACGCCGCAAAAATTCTGAACGTTGCGAAAATGTTGAACATTGCAAAAATCTTGAACGTCACAAAAATCCTGAACATCGCAAAAATTCTGAAGGTCGCAAAAATCCTGAACGTCGCAAAAGATCCTTCGAAAAGTCACGAGACAGAAGTTTCAGCCGGATAAATTCTATTGGCCGGGACGGAATTAGAAAGTGGCAAACGACGTCAACTCTTAGCTAATGATTTATAGCAACAGCACGAATAAATCAAGCTCGACGGTGATCGCGCGGAGGCCGAGGCGTAGACCCACCGCCTCGTCGTGCACCGAGATTGTTTTCAATCAAAAGAACCTGACTAATTTACGACGTGATTACGGTCCGCGAAATTTAGGAGATTCCTTTATCCGTCGTTCCTACCGGATCGAAAACGGAGAAAGAGGAATAGTAATCAACGGGGCACGAGAGCGGCGCGGTGTTTCGAGAGGAATTTTCATTCCGGTTATCGCGCTCGCCCGCTCGACTTATCGTCGGTTAAAATTCTGCACACAAGGCCACGCCTTGTCTGCAATAACGTGGATGTGGAACGAAAAACGTGAGCGAAAAAGTGGACATAACTTTGGAACTGTGTATATACGGTGTTGCAATTTTATTGGGTTGCTGCGCCTGGAATGTTCGTTCCGGCTGAATGTTTATATTGCTCGTACGTTTAGGACCGTTCCTTTATTTTTTTTTTTTTTATTCTCTTCAAGGATTCCCGCCCTTTTTTCGCGACCGTCGTGAATTTATTGTCCGCGCGGTAAGTTACTTATGAAATAGGGGAAGCTGTTTGTTAGATTTTTTAAATTTTGTGAATTTGTCACTTAGTGAATTTGTAAATTTGTAAATCTGTAAATCTACAAATTTGTGAACCTGCAAATTTGCGAATTTGTAAATTTTTGAGTTTGTGAATCTGTAAATTTGAAAATTTGAAAATTTGAAAATTTGTAAACTGTAAATTTGTGAATTTGCAAATTTGCGAATTTGTAAATTTGTGAATTGAAAATTTGTGAATTACCGAACCTTCGAATTTGAAATCTCGATGTTTCTCCAAACAAAGATTATCGTGCACTCCCTCACCTGCGTGAATCTCCGGCACTCGGTCTGTTTATTAGCGGTATCGACTGCCCTGTCACAGTTAACGAAACAATGGAATTATTGATAAGTCGGTTCGGCTTCCCGGTCGTTTCGCGAGGAGAAAATCGAGCGTAGAAACGATCGTGATCGACGCGACAGCGGGCTCGGGAGAACGAGCAAAATAGCTCCGGTCGCAGGGGGAAAGTGATAGAATTTAATGCCCACGGCGCGTCGTTTGATAAGATGGCCAATATATGTACAATCATGGTGGTTATCGAGTCGTTACCACCGACTCGCACTGACCTTTAAGCACGGGGGTCAGTTCTGGCTGCTTCTACGAGCCGTGTCACGTACGAACGTGCTTATTTTCTCATAATGCACGGCAATTGGCGGGGCCTATCTCGATTCCGTCACACTTTCGTCGCGATTTTCTTCGGGTCCGCGGCTAAATTTAATTAATAAGGATGCCTGATTGAGCGAACTCTGCATAGAGGAGATATTATGCCAGTACTTGATGATATAGTATACAAATCAAGAAAGGGGATAAGAAAAATGACGAATGTTGGTAGGATATGTCTTCTTGACTACTAGTGGACCACTTAATGGTCTACTACTGGAATAATTAACAAGGTTTAATATGTATACTAGTGGACTAATTAACAAGGATTAACATGTCCACTGGTGGGCTAATTAATAAGGATGTCTAGTACAGTCCTCTTTCTGGGTACAAATTCCTTATGTTCATATGTGGAGTTAGGTCTGTAGATCCAGATTATTATAGTCTTGGTTGCAAATTCTATAATATAGCACTTACAACACTTGTATTATACAATACATAATCCTATTCTCTTTCATAATTCGAATGTTATATTATAAAATATTGTAATATAACACTTGAATTATGAAAGGGATAAGGATATTGAAAGAGTCTAGAAGGTCTACTAGTGCTGGATATCATTGGTTTAAGCCTTAGGATTATTGGGATCAGGTCAAAAGCGTTTTATGCGTATGAATGGGTCTAATCAGCATCTACCTTCAAACTAGAATCATAAGATATCAGTTACACTCCAAACAAGAAGCGGTTAGAAGAGTACTCATCAGAGTACTCAGTAGACAATTGCCTTAGGTTTCGAAGTTGTTAGGATCAACTCAGAGATTCTTTGTACGTACGAATGGGTTCGACTAGAGAAAAGTGGCCTACAGACCTTCGTCCTACAAAAATCTAACTTTTTCAACACCGGCGTCAAACTCAGGCCTTTCATTCGATATACAGTGGCTCTCAACACAGAGATTCAATTTTGAATCAATCAAATAATATTATTCCAACAACGGGTTATTCTACGACACAGTCAACATACAGAAAAATGGCCTGCAGATCTTTGTGCAACAAAAATCCAATTCTTTTAACACCGGTGACGAAGTTAGGTCTTTCGTTCGATATACAGTGGCTCTCAACACAGAGATTCATTTTTGAATCGATCAAATAATATTATTCTAACAACGGGTTATCCAACGACACCATCAACATACACAAAAATGGCCTGCAGATCTTTTTGCAACAAAAATCCAACTTTTTCAACACCGGCGTCAAACTCAGGCCTTTCATTCGATATACAGTGGCTCTCAACACAGAGATTCATTTTTGAATCAATCAAATAATATTATTCCAACAACGGGTTATTCTACGACACAGTCAACATACAGAAAAATGGCCTGCAGATCTTTGTGCAACAAAAATCCAATTCTTTTAACACCGGTGACGAAGTTAGGCCTTTCGTTCGATATACAGTGGCTCTCAACACAGAGATTCATTTTTGAATCGATCAAATAATATTATTCTAACAACGGGTTATCCAACGACACCATCAACATACACAAAAATGGCCTGCAGATCTTTTTGCAACAAAAATCCAACTTTTTCAACACCGGCGTCAAACTTAGGCCTTTCATTCGATATACAGTGGCTCTCAACACAGAGATTCATTTTTGAATCGATGAAATAATATTATTCCAACAACGGGTTATTCTACGACACAGTCAACATACAGAAAAATGGCCTACAGATCTTTGTGCAACAAAAATCCAATTCTTTTAACACCGGTGACGAAGTTAGGTCTTTCGTTCGATATACAGTGGCTCTCAACACAGAGATTCATTTTTGAATCGATCAAATAATATTATTCCAACAACGGGTTATTCAACGGAGACGGTTAACCCATAGAAAGGTGGCTGATCACCCGGCAGACCTTCGTCCTATTCGTGACCGTCAGGGTCGAACCCTTTGGAGCGACGGGTCGTAGGAGTCGGCTAAATATCGTCGATATATCGTCAGGTTGTTGAACGTGGACCGCAAGCGGCGAACATAGTGCAATCGCTTAATCGCGCGATCCGAATGACGCGAAGTATCCCAGCCATCCGAGAGTATGACGCAGCTAATGAGCAACATGCACGCGGCCCGAGTGCAAAAACAGAAACGCAGCGTCATCGAGAAAACGACGAGCGCGTCCAAAAAATGGAACGTCGACCGCGTGTTCGCCATTACTAGGACACCGTGACGAGTTGTTGGCGCGCACCGCGTCACTCCCACGTCGTCTCGAATCCGACACACGATCAGCTGCGATAAAGTTGCACCGGACATTCCAGCCGGTAGATTCGCATCGACGCATCCTCGTGTATTGGGATACGGGGAGGTTATTTATGTAAAGAAAGTACACTGCGCTTCCTTAACCCCTTCGGACCCTGTGCACAGAGTAACGTACTATCTACAACTCAGGAGTTGGCGTATCGACTCAATCGTATTTTCAGTGGTAGGATGTTATTGGTTCGCGTGGTCATGTATACCAGTTAACTCAACGAATATAAACATTCGGCAGTTGGCGATCCACAACTGGCATTAAGTTTGAAGGATTCACGGTGAGCATAGACGTATCCTAATGTTTCATTTCAACCTTCTCACGCGCCAATTCCTGGGTGACGCCCTTGCAAGTGCCGAGTCAAGCGATGTCTTCTCAGCCGTTGATCTACCTTGTCCCTACCGGAAGCGGTGGCTAGCTGGGAGGGACGATAGGTAGTTTTATTGCGTATGCCCATAGAGGCGAGGTAGCAAATCCGCGTCCCATCTCGGTGGGCCGGATTCATAATAAATTCCTGGGTGACGCGCTGTACAGTCCGTGACCCAGGAATTGGCGCATCGACTCGGACGTATTTTCAGTGGTAGGTTCTTATCGGTTCGGCCGGACACTGTACATCACTTGATTCAATAAACATAAACAATTGGCAGTCGGTGATCATTGATCTGCATGAAGCTTGGAGGATTTACGGTGATGATAGGCGTACTTCTTATTTCTCGTTTCAAAGATTGGCCCCACATATATTTATTTTTGTTAATTATCTAATGATAATTCAACATCGTGGATGCAGTTCGTCGATCGCGACGTATTCCTGCACCCACATGCACCCATAGATAACGCAGTGCGTGCGTGCGCGCGCGGGCGCCCCGAGCTGTGCACGTATCTCGGTGGACTCTCACTTTCGTTGGTGTTCGCGGGAAGCACACGCGCGAACGCGCCTCGCGTTTCGCGCCGTTTTACACGTTTCGTCGCGTCGCTTCGGTTCGCGGGCTGCGTCTCGCTTTCTTAATATTTGTTCGCTCGTTAAGAGCGCTTTCTTACAGGTTTTCGCTGAAATCAGGCGCAGACGAGCGGGTGGTGGATTGGAAATTTAGCGCGATTTTGTTCGGGATGATTCGACTCGACGCGATTATACTCGGGATGATTGGATTCGGCGCGATTAAAATTGAGACCATTCGATTCGGCGCGATTGCACTTGCAATGATTCGATTCGGCGCGATTGCACTCGCAATGATTCAATTCGGCGCGATTGTACTCGCGACCGTTCAAGTCGGTGCGATTGCACTCGGGATGATTAAATTTGGCACAATTTTGCACGGGACCATTCAATTCGGCGCAATGCCACTCGGGATGATTCGACTCGACGCGATTATACTCGGGATGATTGGATTCGGCGCGATTAAAATTGAGACCATTCGATTCGGCGCGATTGCACTTGCAATGATTCAATTCGACACATTAGCACTCGCAATGATTCAATTCGGCGCGATTGTACTCGCGACCGTTCAAGTCGGTGCGATTGCACTCGGGATGATTAAATTTGGCACAATTTTGCACGGGACCATTCAATTCGGCGCAATGCCACTCGGGATGATTCGACTCGACGGGATTATACTCGGGATGATTGAATTCGGCGCGGTTCCTCTTGAGACCATTCGATTCGGCGCGATTGCACTCGCAATGATTCAATTCGGCGCGATTGTACTCGCGACCGTTCAAGTCGGTGCGATTGCACTCGGAATGATTAAATTTGGCACAATTTTGCACGGAACCATTCAATTCGGCGCAATACCACTCGGGATGATTCAATCTGCCGCAACTGTACTGGGGGTGATTGAATTGAAGGCTTATGACCTGGGGACTGTTCAATGCGGCGTGATTGCACCCGGGGAGTATATACAATATATACATATATCCTGATTTTAGCGAGAGGGGATGACCTTTAGCACTTACGATTAAATAACGATCGTGCGTAATATGTTTTTGGAATTCGTGACTACTACCACGATTCGGAACCATAAGTATATTGCTCATATGAGATTACGTGCTCGGTTATTCAACAATTTTACACAAGTAAATTGTACACAGTTTCGTTCAATTCTTTGCGATTCGACTCAACGCACTATAACGCGGGGTAATTCAGTTACAAATGTTTGTCGATCGCAACGTATTCCTGCACCCACTAGGTGAAAAGTAAGATACTAGGTAGGATTCAATGACTTTTATTTTAGTTTGGTACGATTCAATTCCATATATCGCAATTCGATACGATTCAGTTCCACATATTCTCCAATTCTATATATTGCAATTCTGTACGCTTTAATTCCATATACTTCAATTCGGTAGGATACAATTCCATATATTGTAATTCGGTGCGATTCAATTCCATATATTGCAATACGGAATGATTCAATTACATATATCGCAATTGGACCCGAAACAGTTACATACGTTACAACGTAACACGATACAATTCTTGCGACCGCGATTCGATACGATTCCTCTCTATCTAATTCAATAGTAAGCGTTTCAATTCAAAACGTTTTAATTACACGCGACTGATTCAAAGTATTTCGTTTCGTCGCGTTTTCATCGATCGCGGCTCGGTATCGATTCGACGCCATTCAGTCCACCGCGTTTTCCCCGCAATTCAATTCGACGCGATTCAATTCACCGTGTCGAGCACCGATCACTCGAACGTCGTGTTTAATCTTCTCGAGCGTTCGCTCACCTTCGTTCGTTCGGTTACGGCCGAACATTCCGATCGTTTGCACCGAATGTATACTCTGTTAGCCGTTTAACCGTTTAAGTACCAAAGGTCGTTGGAAAAACATGGTCGAAAAACGCCGAAGATTGTCTCAATCGATCGCGAAGAAGTTTTTCTAACGTGTCTGTATAAACGTCTACCTAGATCACGCCCTCATCGCTGCAAACATGTATAATGAGACTCGCTCATACACTATCGCTCATAAGTGTTTAGACACACTCGATAAAAGCATAAATCATATAAGATCTAATGAAAAATGGTTTCAAATAAGTATCTCATTTTATTTTAATACTTTTTGGTAAACATAATTCTTTATTAATAATACATGAAATAAGGAGTGTAAAATAATGTGTAAAACAGTTTATAGAATGATTCTTTATCTCGACGATGCTTAGTATACACCTTGACATAAGCTTCTTAATAATGTTCGTAATTGAATCCATCATTTTGACGGGTTCCGTATCATCTTAACAAATTTCGCCATTTGAAATAGAAAATTTTATGAAGGATCATTTGACCCCTTTGGTAGTTTTAGTATTAATACGATTGCAAAGGGCTAAACTCGCCCTGAGACTCGATCAGCGCGTAGAGACCGTTCGAAACGGAACGAAACGAAACGAGGACGTTCCACGGAGATAAAAGCCTCCGTGGGCCTTATCTCGCGTGAAAACACGACGATGTTCGACGCGACCCGGAGAAATCGCGAGCGATTGCAGCTGCACTCGGTGGGGCTGTTGCCCGATTCGTCTCGGGAAACGAGTTTTTGGCGCGACGAGGAAAGCGCGCGAAGCAGCTGGAATCCAAAGTGTATATACACCACGAATTCCATGGAAATTTCTAGCCCCGAGACAGATTCCAGCCGGATCATCGAACTGTCCACGAGGACTACGCGCACATAGCAATCTTTCCCCGTCGAGGATCGAACGTTGTTCCCGCGCGTTTGCACGCCTCGAGCGCAACGAGAGGACCATTATCCGGCCACGATATACCATTCCGGTGCGCGACGAACAACGGGATCCCTGCATCCGCCAGAACACGCTTTTGTCCGGAGCTCCATCTACGCTCCTGGTTTCGATATTTGCAAATTTTGAATTCAGGGTTTTGGGTATTTGGGATTTTGGGGATTTGGTATTTTAGGGATTTGGTATTTTAGGGATTTGGTATTTTGGGTATTTGGGATTTTGGGTATTTGGGATTTTGGGTATTTGGGATTTTGGGTATTTGGGATTTTGGGTATTTGGGATTTTGGGTATTTGGGATTTTGGGTATTTGGGATTTTGGGTATTTGGGATTTTGGGTATTTGGGATTTTGGGGATTTGGGATTTTGGGGATTTGGGATTTTGTGTATTTGAGATTTTGGGTGTTTGGGATTTTGGGGATTTGGTATTTTGGGGATTTGGGATTTTGGGGATTATGGGAATTTGGGAATTTGAGACGTGGGGCATTTGGGATTTGAGAGTTTAGGAGATTGGGGACTTGGTTTTTTGGAAATTTGCGAATTTAGCATTTGAGAATTCTGAGAATTCGGGATTTTGATAATTTGAGATTTTAGAAATATGAGATTTTGGAAATTAAGAATTTTGAGTATTTTGAGATTTGGGATTTGGAGAATTTAGAGATTTGAGATTTAGAGATTTGAGATTTTGAGATTCTAGGAATTTGAGATTCTAGAGTATTAAAATTTTTACACTCAAAAAAATTAAGATTCCAGTCTCACAAATTTGGGTCCCTAGGAATTTATAAATTTGAGAATTCCAGAATTTCCAATAAATCAGCAAAATAGAAATTGTACCGCACTTCGAAATCCATCTTTCGTCCCATTCCCTAAACGAGAATCAACGATGTCGCCGAAACGTTCGTATCAAAATCGAAGGAGGATCATTTCGATTTTTGTCCCCGATGCCGCCCTGTGCGTCCGCGTGAAAGACGGTGAAAGAAGGAACGAGAGTATCCGCGCGGTCGGCCGTGCACGGGAGGGGTGTCCGTCGAGAGGGAAAGAGGCCACAAGAAAAGAAAGAGAAAAGAGACGGCTGGACAGAGAAGGGGCGAAAGATGGAGGGGAGATACCGGGCCACAAGAGCGAACGAGGAGAGAAAGAAAACGGGAGCGAGAGAAGTCTCGAAAACGGGCCGGCGGAGGGGGTGCGGTGGACAGAGATATATCCAGGCTGTAGAAAGAGAAAGGGGGGGCGGGAGGGTGCGTCGCGGCGGCCACCACACGAGAACGAGAGACACGCGAAAAGTTAGCGAGAGATAGAAAGCCCCCGTTGCGGGGCGGGGAAACGGGGAACGGGGCTCTGGGGGGTGGCGAGAGGGACGAGTCGAGGGATCGTTGAACTCGGCAGTGATCGCGGTCTGTGCTCAATGTGCGACTGCGTGAATGTGTGCTCGCGCGAAAGTGCATCGGTGTGGGTCGCCGCTAGCGATGGACGCGATACCGCTCTTTCTCGCGAGTTTAGAACAATTTTCTCTCTCTGACTCGTTTTGATTTTACACGTTTGACACTAACTGATAAGGTTATCGGTACTGGCTATCTTTTTCACATTTTTTCGTTTTTTTTTCTTTAATTTTTCATGAGATTGTAAAGTATTATACAAGTTTCTGGAGCCGAGAATTTTATTCGGGGGTTTTGGACATTTTCAAAATTAGAAATAGGAGGTGGAAAAGAGTTGGATTTTTTTTGAATTGGGTAAATACACAATTTGGAAATTAACAATGAGGTACCAAATTACCAATCTTCGGATTAACAGATTTTCGAAGTACGAAATTTAAATGTTAGCAAATTCTCAAATTTTCGAATAACTGTGTATACGCTGTAAGCTTTTGAAATTTTTAATTTTCAAGTTCCCTGATTTATAATATTACGGAAATCTTAAATTTCCAGATTGCTATGTTATCCGATCTCACAATTTTCAAATCTCAGGTTACTAGATTCCCTAGTTCACGAACCTCTATTTTCAAAATTTTGGGTTTTCATATTATTAAGTTATCAAATTTCGCAGTTTTAAGATCTCTGGATTACTGGATTTCCCAGTTCACAAATTTCTATTCTAAATTTTACAAACCAGAGATATTTTCAGATTTAAAAATCCTCAAATTTGACATATTTTCAGATTTCCAAATTTTCAAACTTGATATATATCCAGATCGCCAAATTGGCAAACTTGTCATATTTTCAGAATTCCCAATTTTCAAACTTCAGATTTCCAAATGTTCGGATCAGCAGTTTCTCTTCTAAATCTCCAAATTTCCGGGTTAATAATTTCCCCAATTTCCAAATTTAGCGAAAAATTCTCAAACGTATAAATCTCGAAATGCCGAAATGGCGATATTACGAAATCGATAGCCGCCGTTTGAGTAGTATCGTAAGCTATCGCTAGCGAGCCGGCGTTGCACCGCTCGGCTCGGCTGGCGCGCGCGCGCGCGCCCCAGAGCGGAGCGGAGCGAGAAAAAGCAAGGCGAGAGCGAGAGGACGGCATAAGGCCAGGCCAGTCAGTAACGATGTCATTAGTTTAGTCAGTCAGCGAGTCAACAACTACGCTGTTTCGCGGCCGTTTCGTGTGGGTCCCTGCGGTCCCCGGGCTTTTTACCGTGCCCTCGCCACCCGTTCTGGACCAACGCCGTTCCGTAGACCGCAAATCTCTTGAAAATCGCAACCGCCATTTTTGTTCCTGGACCCGCTTCCATCTTCCGTAGCGTCCGCGTCTCTCGCGACCGATTTTACGTTGCGTTTCTGCATCTCGAATCGAAAATCGACCGATACTTTCGATCAGGTTTTATTTTTTTTCGTTCGCTCGAGGCGTGAAATCGTTCGAGTCGAGTTTCGGTTAGGTTTCGAAACTGGAATTTCATGAATTCGGTATCAGAGTTCGACATTGAAATTTCGCGTCCTCGGAAGACTCTCGATTCTGGCTTCGACATTGAAATATCGTCCTTGGTTCAATTTCCTGTTAGTATCCTGAATTTCGAATCGATATTCGATCGATACAATACGCTTTCGGTTAGGTCTTTTTTCACGTTCGAAACCGATGTTTTCACGCTGTAGTCGACAGTCAGTTAGGCTCGCGGACCGGAAACTGGAATTTCGACGATTCGTGTGGAACTTTTTTTAATTGGACGCGAAACTAAAACTTTGCCTCGGTAGATTTTTAATAAGGCTTCGGCATTTGAAATTGAAATTTTATGACCCCAATAGATTTTTAATTTGATTTCTAACCAGGAAATCGAATTTGAGCCAACACAGTGACCGTTTGTTTAGGTTTCTTAATGTGAAACCTCCGAGTTCGATGACCCAAGTCCGTAGCCAACTTTCGCTCAGGATCCAGGATTTGGAACCGACATTTTATGACCGGTCCACTTTTTATTAGATTTCTGAATCTGTAATTTAAATTTGACGAGCCTGGTTATTTTTCTTTTCGAACGTTTGAAGTCGAAATCGGGATACGATTCGAAAAATAAGGCGGTAACCGAACGGTGTTGATCTAAACGAATCGAAGCGAGACCATATGTGGCACGCGATAGACATTGAAATAATAGAGTTAGAGAGCCATAGAAGCGTTGCGTTAACCACCAATTAAGAGACGAGTCGTCCCGGTTAACCCCGTAGCGCAATTTCTTAATCGACCACGTTTTCGCAAATGGGACACATGGTGCTCTTTCATGGGCACAATTTGTTTGTTATCATTGCCGATTCCTTATTGAGGATCTAGTCAGCTCGGTTTCGTTCGCGATCGACCGTTTTGAATAACGTTACTTTTTCGTAGCGGTCACGGCTGGGTTGGGTGCCGTCTAAAAACGCGCGGGAAGTTGGGAACACGAGAATTTAGGAATTTCGTGTTTAATTAGGTGTTTTGAAAATGTAGGGTATTTGAAGTTTGCAGATACAACAATCGGGGATTTGAAAACGAAGAATCGAGGAATGTGTATATTAGTAAATATGAATTCTTGGTTTGAAAATATTTAAATTTTTATATTATGGAACAGTTTTCAAATGTGGAAGAGAATTTAGAAATCTTGTGATTTTATAATTCATATATTTGAAGTGTCAATAATTCGGAATTTCAAAGATCTAAGAAATTGAGGAATCAATAATTCAGAATATCAATGATCCAATAATTTAAAGAGTCAATAATTCAGAATTTTAAAGATCCACTAATTTAAAAAGTTAATAATTCGGAATTTCGAATATCCAAGAATTAAAAAAATCAATAATTCATAATATTAAAGATCCAAAAATGTGAAAAGTCAATGGTTCAGAATATCAAAGATCTACTAATTTAAAAACTGAATAATTCTGAATTTCAAGCATCCAATAATTTGTAAAATTAATAATCCAAAATTACAAAGATTCAAAAATTTCAAAAACCAATAATGCCGAATATCAAAGATGCAATAATTTGTAAAGTGAACGATACAGAATTTCAAGGATTCAAAAATTCAAAAGGTGGGAGAGTAATCGTCTCGCGACGCGTTCGGGTCTCCCGATCGTCATCGTGTTCGTCTTCGTCGTCTAAGACAGGCAAAGGTTTCTCAACCCCGCGTCGTGTTTTCGCGTCTCTCTCGTAATAATAATAACTGCGAGGAGAACACAATCCTCGCGAACACACGATCCCGCGTTGTGCAATGCTGCAACTGCAGTGCACTGCACCGTCGCCACCACCACCGTCGTCGCCACCGCCACCACCACCACCACCACCACCTCCAACAACAACCACCACCACCAGTAACGTCGGTCCAAGCGACGTTCTGGCTTGTGTAGGTGCCAACGCGTACGTGTGAGTGTTTTATACGCGGGTCAATGACTCGTCGAGTGCATAGTTTGCGCATGCGTGCCGGTGTGTGCGTGTGCAACGCGTGCACGTGCAACCGGACGCGCGTGTGCGCGCGCTCGCCGCATTAAATATGTTAATGTATGGTGGTTCTGACTCAATAGTACGGCCAATATTCCATTGGCGTATCGACCCGATGATATGCGCGTGTATTTTTGTAGCAACCACCCTCTCGGCCTCGCCACGATCAATTGTCATCGCGATGCACCTGCGAAAATCCTTGGACCACGATGACTTATGGTTATACCGTACACAGACATAACTCTGCGCGCCGGAGATACATAACTCTGTGTCTGCCGCGGGGCAGACTTTTGTCTCCGTTGAACCACGTCCATCAGAATCACGTACCATGGGTTCATATTAACTCTTTCGGGCACAGAATTTCAGAAAATAAAATAGAACCATGTTGCGCTGAAATTTTATCGCGTTTTGAATTATGTTGGAATAGGCGTTTGACAAGAACCACTCGACACAGAGCGAGGGAAAGTTCTGTAGACTAAACACCAGAGTTAAGGAATAGAGACTTTTCTATACATCTTTTGTCACGCAGTGATTAATTTGGGTCTGGTCCTTGAGCTCTAATTAACGTTACGTTAGTTCGTCCTCAGATTGCAAAGCATTAAGATATTCCTCGTTGAATAAAGAAGGAAACATTCTTATAATTCAATCCACCATGTTTTACATTATTTGTAACACCCATTCCATTAAAGTAACACTAAAACTACCAAGAGAGGTCAAATGACCCTTCTGAAAATTTCCTACTTCAGATGACAAAATTTGTTAAGCTGTTCTTCTTGACATTTATGCTGATCGTCGTCACGATGAGGAATCTATAAGTGTATTCATTTAAGTTGCATCGTTTGCTCATGTAGTTTTCATCTGCATTTTTAACATCAAAATAATTGTGCATTATACGTTGGTAGTGTTAAACAAAATTGGTATATTTTTAACGCGTTCGCGGGCGCGAATGCTATATCATTCGTTTTGATTGTGATTCAATATTGCACAAATGCTATTGGCATTCAAATTTTGAGGCTAATTGTTATTCATTCAATTTGGATAACCTTCACTTTTTGTAATTAATATGCATTTCAAAGTAACAAACAACTCATTTATTAGGTATTTTCATATTATTTTTTCACTGAAATTTGAACTACCCTCGAACGTGTTAATAACACAGAAATGATAATACGAGTACACAAAAAAATAATAATAATTCAGTTGAATTTGTTGTTATAGTATAGCCGTACACTCGCGAGTATATAGATATTACAATATTTTGAAGCGGGTTTAAAAATGTCCCACCATGCATAAAAAAAGTGGGACATATTTAATCTCACCGTGCCCCAAACAGTTAACCAGATAACTGGAATTTAGTTTAAAAAATATATTTGCTAAGATTATTAAAATCAGTGACGAGTATACGCGACAACACGGGACATATGGTTCTATTGTAAATTATACTTAGAATTTTGTAACTGTAGGAATTTGGAATTTCAGATCCTCGACACACGGACATTCGTATCTAACTTGAAATCGGTGTACAACTGTCTGCTGTCTCTATTTCGAACTGTAGGATTTGGTATTTTGGAATTCTGTGATGAACATCCGTACCCGCCTTTAAAACGGTATCCAGCTATTTAGAATTCCAGAATTTTTGTATTTTAGATCTCCGAAATGTTAAGATACTCGTACGGGAATCGGTGTTCAGTAATTCGAGATTTTGGCATTTTAGAACTCCATATTTTAGAACCTCGGTACCTTAACCCTTTGTGCCACAATTTATTCGACACAATAAAACATTCATAAAACCTTTTCATTAAAAAGTTTTATCAATTCTTTCGAAGTTATTATCTGTTTCATTATATTTACACTTCACATGTACTATACATGTAGTTAAAAAATACCTGTTCCCAATCGCTGTAGTAAACAAAATGGTGGGAATGAGTCACCTGTCGTGTGCAAAGGGTTAATTCTAAAACACGAAGGTGGCTAAAGAAAACACGAATTACAATTAAACTGAAATTGAATATTCGATCGTATTAACACTAAAACTACCGACGTATAATGCACAATAATTTTGAAGTTATAAATGAAGTTGAAAAACAAATGAACAAACGATGAAACATAAATGAGTACACTTATTCATTCCTTGTCTCGATCGCAATCAGCATAGATGTCAAGAAAAGCATCTTTTAACAAATTATGTTGTTTGAAGTAGGAAATGAGCGAAAGGATCATTTGACCCGTTTGGTAGCTTTAGTGTTAAAAACATAAACAAAGTTTACCGTATTCGAACCGCGAGTGCGTCACTAGTATAGCCGATCATTATAGCGGAAGGGGTTCAGAGTGCCTTTACAGGTACTCTTACGTAGAGCTACCTTTAGAGTAGCGTCAACTATGTTCTAGACATTTCGAATATCGCGTAGCGTGGTCGATGAACCTGTCGAATAGAGTCGAGGCGCGTTCGAGTTTTGTCGGAGCGTCACGATAGTATCGGTGTTAGCGAGGTGTCGAAAGATGGAACACTTTGATCAGAGGTTCCGCGGCGATTTTCACGAGTCTCCCCACGGGAACGTTAACAGGATAATCGTGACGAGAAAGATTCTGGTCGGCGTACGAGGCGGTCTCGAGAACCGAGGCGATCGTCTCTTATGTAAAACGAGACACGACAAATTGCCTGCATTTTGCAACGTAATCTTCCTTTTCCTTAAACGACGCCGCGGCACCGTTCACTGGACACGATGCACCAGTTATTCCCGTCCGCGTGAGAACGTCCGATTGCATAATTTCGTGGAATAAATAAAAAAAAATGCCCCGTTCGTTCGGACAGGGGGGTAAAAAGAGGATACGATGAAATAGAACGGAAAGGAGGACCATCACGAAACTGGTATCGATCCTTTCGTGCAATTAAGCGTTTTTGTATAATTAGTAGGCAACGATACCGTTACGCGTAATCGGCCAATCGTTCTGATCTCTTTGATAATCGGCACCGATGTTTCTTACCAAAAAGGTCGTCTCGGTGACCGTGCTCGCGATCGTTACACGATTTATACAGGGTGTCTCATAATAAGTGTAAAACCCGTAGACGGATTGTAGGGGGGATTGTAAGCAAGTTTTTCCTTTGCAAAAAATGGGGTCTAGGCTCTCGTTTTCGAGTTATTAAGGAAAAACACCGACCAATCAGAGCGCGCCAACAGTGCTTACGCAGCCGCGAGAGCGAGCCTCGAACATACGGCCGATTGCGGACGCGAACAAACAAGTGAGTATCGTGCTATGTTACGTCAAAGTTAAATCACACAAAATTGTCTTATCCCTTATTCAGTAAAAATGAATAACTGAACATTATTATTCCCAAATTCCCAATTCCCCAAATCTTCAAATTCCCAGTCCCCCCCATTTTCAATTCCTCAAATTCCCAATTTACCGAATTCTCAATTCCCCGAATTCCCAATTCCCCAAATTTTCAATTTCCCAAATTCTCAATTCCCCAAATTCTCAATTCCCCAAATCCCCAATTCCTCAAATTCCCAATTCCCCAAATTCCCAATTCCCCAAATTCCCAAATTCCCAAATTCCCAAATTCCCAATTCCCCAAATTCTCAATTCCCCAAATTCTCAATTCCCCAAATCCCCAAATCCCCAATTCCCCAATTCCCCAATTCCCCAAATCCCCAATTCCCCAAATCCCCAATTCCCCAAATCCCCAATTCCCCAAATTCCCAATTTCCCAAATTCTCAATTCCCCAAATCCCCAATTCCCCAAATTTCACCCAGAAAGGTGTTTTTCCTTAATAACTCGAAAACGAGAGCCTAGACTCGATTTTCGCAAAGGAAAAAGTTACTTAGAATCACCTTCCCTATAATCCTTTTACGGGTCTTACACTTATTACGAGACACCCTGTATATTATGTGTATATAGCCGCGGGCACGCGATACTCATCGGGCATGCAGCCGACAGAATGCGTACGTTTGCCTCTTATATCACGGTTCATTAACGTGGCTAATTAGTTTACCGGGTACAGCCGTGACGTTGCTGTGTACAACTCGATTCACGTCGCTATCACGTCTCATTGGGAATTTATAGCGGACGACTGTGAATAAAGTTCCGAGAGACTCTCGGATTCCTTTACACTCGCCTTCTGTTTTAACCCTTTGTATTTCGCCGGTTCGCGAGCCGCCTGGTAGTAGGCTGAAAACTTCGCTCGGATCGCGCCTTGTTTTCTTTCTACGGATATGAAATTCCGGGAAATAGTTGAACTGCGGACGGAACGCGGGACGAGATATTTGCATGCGCGTTTGCATTCGAATCGAGTCACGAAGTCTACGGATATCTCGAGAGAGAGGCATGTGCTTTTATCGTCGACTTAAATTTGGACCGGCAAATTCGAGTTTCTTTGTCGAACGGTTCCATGAATATTACACACGGACTTAGATACGATTACTTTAATTTTTAAGTGTTTCAATGTGTGGGTATCACGATTCTATCGCTTGGGCACGCTAATATGCCTGTCATAAATCTATGGATTCAAAAGCTCGATCGTCGATGACTTCATCATCCAAGTACTTTATTATCTAGATACAGTATACGTATATACTGTACACTCTATTATACATGTATATTTTGTACAGACATATATAATACGTATAATATACGTATGTACTATGTATACATTCCGTACATACATATTATGCATGTGTAATACATGCATGCTATACATGTGCACTATACTTCTGCACTATAAGTATTTGTATAATATACATGTGTGACATGCATGTGCACTATGCATCTGTTCTATATATGTATAATATACATGTGTGATATACATGTGCTCTATACATCTGTACTATATATGTATAATATACATGTGTGTTCTACATGTGTACTATACATATATAATATACATGTGTACATATACACGTATACATTTATGTGCATACTCTGCACCGTGCTATATACAATACAAACGTGAGTTCATGTAAGTTAATAGAGTATGAAAGTATCTGTGTACGAGTTCATAGATCTATTGCGGGAATAGCCATAAAACGAGTTGTAACGAAAGGTTGATCGATGCCAGACCGTTCGAATAGGTAGGTTCGTTGAAAAGATAATCGAGGTGCGACAAGCTTATTCTAACACGTACCGTCTAATGAACCCTTCTGCCCGAATATTCTAAGGAAGGTGATTGACCTTCCTGACACATAGCCGCAATATACTCGACGCGTTCTTCCGTCTAACAGTCACGACGTGGTTACTGTTAGTTCGTCAAATTTGCCCCAACATTGTCCGGCGTTGCGCAACACAGGGACCCAACGGAACCCGTAAATCCTTGCCTCCACCGACCACCTGGAGGCCTCCGAAACTCTCCTGACCTCCTTCTCTTCCCTTTTCTGTTTCTTTCACGCGTGACAGAATTTTTACAATCGCCGCGAGTTCGATTCGGTAGTCCTCCTCGGACATCGTCGTTTCCGATCGATTTTTTCCTTGCACGAAATCGATCGACCCCTTAGGTTGAACCCGAGTCGAGGTTCATCGAACCCTTTACCGCGGGAAATTCGTGTTCGCGAAGGATCGAGCGCGTGTTCGCGATCGAATGGTCGTGTAATCGAAAGTAATTTCTGTATTCGATATCTCGAGGCTCGCAGCGTTTCGATGCTCTTGTTCGCTGATACTTTGATACTTTTCTGTACGGTGAAGGGATAATTAAGGGGATCGCGGCGTATTAATATGTCGCACGCATGATCGATGGTTTTCCTATGGCAACTACCTGTTCTCGATCGGAGCTTCGGTCCTTGCGGCTGTATTTTTGCGTCGACATTGAACGAGGAATCGTACTCGCATTAATTGATTACGCTTGATCGGGATTTACGCGGTGCCACGGTGGGGGAAGTTGTTCGAAGGCGGTTCGGTTCTCTCTCCTTTCGTTCGAAATCTTCGATCGACCATCGTCAGTTTCGTGAAAACCAATCTGGGATCTCGGGATATTTATCGAGTTCTCAGTTTATTGGATACCAAGGTTTAAGGATACAGGAACGTGGGAGTATCGAGGTCTAGGGCCACAGGGGTCAAGAATATCTGGATCCAGGGATATACATATAGAGCAAGAATATGCATATCCAACCATATAGTATAGATCAAGAATATCTAGTTCCAGAGATATACATATAGATCAAGAATATGCATATCCAAGCATATAGTATAGATCAAGAATATCTAGATCCAGAGATATACATATAGATCAAGAATATGCATATCCAAGCATATAGTATAGATCAAGAATATCTAGATCCAGAGATATACATATAGATCAAGAATATCTATATTCAACCATATGTAGATCAAAAATATCTAGATCCAGAGATATTCATATAGTTGAAGAATATCTATATCCAAGCATATATAGATCAAGAATATCTGGATCCAGAGATATACATATAGATCAAGGAATTCAGGAATCCGGACATCTAGAAATTTAGGGAATAGTAGTCTAAAGGGCAAAGGGATCTTCGAAGTCAGGTACCTGGATGATAATTATAGGAACAATGATGTTAGAATTCAAGGGTATTGGAATTCGAAGCTATTGAAATCTGTGGTATTGGAAGCTTGGGGTACTGGAAACTAGAGATATGGAATTGAGGATTATTAAATATTAGAGGTATGTGGATCTAGGGATACTGTGATGATGGAATCCAGAGATATCGGACTCCAAAGGTGCTGAAATTTATGAATATAGAAATCTAACAATATTGGGATGTAGGGATGAAAGAGCGAAGAGTGATTGAAATCTAGACGTATGGATATCAATTAATCTACACATGTGGGGATATAATAATGATGATACGGGAATATATCCGAGAATCTAGAAAGTTTTGAACATACGTCTCGACGTAACGAGTACATACGCGTTTCGTATTCGCGGTACAGAGAGATGGCGAGCTTCGAAGTATACAGGATCGGTAAAGGGGAGTCAGCCAGCAGGAAGTCGGATCGAAAGTAAACGATCGGATCGATCTCGGCCGTGTACACCGGTAGCCGGTAAACATCGGTATCGAAAAAACATGTCGACCGATGGCTAGAATCGAAACAGAGGCTTAACGTAATCCCTGACCGGTATAGTAGCGCGTAACTAAACGATAGAAGCACCGACAACATGAAACCTGGCTGCGGAAGGTCAGTGACCCTTTCAAACACTTGAAGGCGCCGCCTAATGACTAGAATCATCGCGAAGGGATCAATTGTCGGCCTCTTCAGCCAATGAAATCGCTACCGGTAGGGAGGAGAACCAGCAAAACACGATCTAATCTCACATAGAATCATGAAGCCATTGGGCTTATTTTTAATTTTAGAAAATTCGTGAATGATCAACAACTGCCCTTTGCAGCTCTTTACTACGTGCAATTTATGTACTTAAACATTTTTTAATTTAGCATGATTATCGAGAGCCAGCGCGGTTTATTATTTGATGAGTGTCGAACCGTTAGGTGACAAACTTCGTATTTTTTACATAGGGTCATATTGAACTTGCGACGAGCATTTGGCAAGGACGGTTCTTGCTCGCTTTCCTTAAATTTTCCACAACCAGTGCAATAGTTTAATTTCAACTTAGTCGTTTGTTCACCCTCAACAGCACTCTAATCCCCACTACATACTTTATTCCGGAGAGAACATTACTTTTTCTCTTCGGTAAATTTCCAATAACTATCAAAGAGTACACGACCAAATTTATATTTATCTTTAAAGACCGTCGTCAGTTTGCGAGGTTTTACTATTTTTTCTTAAGCGCCAAATCAACTTTTAGTTTTAACAAAGCACGCATTTTACCCTCGTCAGTTGTTTGATTATTTTTTCCGAATGGATTTGCTGATTCCACAGCCTAACTAGTTCGTGCTTTATTAAATCGAATCCCGACGAACACATACCCTCTACTTTTCGTTTCGCCTTGTTCGATCATGGGAAAAGTCGCCGCTTCTCTTTTTCCTACTCTTCTTCTTTTTCCGATGGTTGTTCAACCAATTGGCGCACGATCTCCGTCGAGAAACGGTGCTAATTGCTTTAACCGTTTGAAGATAGAACGTTTTCAGGAATACGACGAGCAAACCAGTATGGTGGCTTCCAGCACAGTCCAAACAAACTCCAATCGATTCGTACGTGACGGCTCTTTTTATTAGGAATTCTAACAAGCAATGGACATACGGCCTTTTCGCAGATTTTTGACAAATTGTTACCGTCGAATATTTACGGTGTGGCTCTTCTAATGTCGTCGTCGCTATTTTCAAAAATTTTCGAACTTAGTTGCACGATTCCTTCGTCGTGTGATTTATTAAACAGGTGCGTCAATCAGCACTTGACTGTCTAAACATATATATATATTGAATATATATTTGAAATATATTATCAATATATTTAGAGTTGCAATATATATTGCACATAAAAATTGCACATTTTTAAAATTAGAGCTGTTATAGAGTCAAATGAATGTTTCACAAATATTCAATTTACAGTCTAATACTATAAATGTACAAATAAATAAATAAATATATATATATAAATATATATAATTTATATTATCATTTATAATTTATTATATTATGTATATAAAATTCTAAATAAAGAAATAAATAAATATATATATATGAACGTTTCACAAATTTCCAATGTATAGTCTAATACTGGAAATGCACAAATAAATAAATATATGTATATATAATTTGTATATAAATATATATAATTTATAGTATCATTTATAATTTAACATAGTATGTATATAAAGTTATAAATAAATAAATAAATATATGTATAAATATGAACGTTTCACAAATTTCCAATGTATAGTCTAATACTGGAAATGCACAAATAAATAAATTAAAAAATATATATATATATAATTTGTATATAAATATACATAACTTATAGTGTCATTTATAATTCTTTCCATTATGTATATAAAGTTTTCTTTTAAAATATTTTTTTATTTATAGTATTATAGAATAAATAGGAAATTTTTTAAGCGGTCATGGGACTGCTTTGACAGCTTCAGTTTAAAAATGCGCAATTTCGAAGAGTGCAGCATAATCCGAAACCTAGATACGCTTCGAATCGATGCTACACGAAATCGAACCGCGCCGAAAGTTACGATACCGTTGCACCGAAAATTGTATAAGTTTCGAAAATATCACGGGCAATCATGCGTGTTTTCCGTACACAAATTGATACGATTGGCCGGCTGTAACAATTGCGGTAAGCGTCGTTATCCGTCGTCGTCTAACACCGATGATTATTGAACGCGCGCTCCTCTCGTCGCTGTCTAAACTCTAACGGGTCAGTGACCCTCCGCGACGAAGCCGCAACCGACAACGTCCATTTCATTAGACGCCGGATACTTAGTGAAATTAGTATTAACACTCGAACAAGATAGCCGGCTCTCGCTCTCGAGACATTGTGCCCGACACTTTCCGGAAAGAAAGCTTTTCGCGTTAACTCGCGAAAACTTTCCGCCGCGTGTACGGCTCGTTCCACGGGCTTAGAAACATAACGTTGACACACTTTGACAACGGCTATTAAACGAAACTACGTCGTTTTCTCGCCTGTCGATTTCCTGTCGAATTTTGTAGCCGAATTTCGTAACGCGCTTCGCGTTTGAATCTTACGTCGGATCGACGAGTGTCGAATCGAGTGACGCGCGCGTTGAATTCTGTCACGTCGAATTGAACCGCGTGAAACCCGATCGTGCTGGTTCCAATTACGTGCAATTGAATATTCGCGGAATCTTTGAATATTGAGTAACGTTGAATTGAATCATACGGAATTGGATAACGTAGAATTGAATCATATGGAATTGGATAACGTAGAATTGAATCATGTGGAATTGGATAACGTAGAATTGAATTTATATGGAATTGGATAACGTAGAATTGAGTTATATGGAATTGAATGACGTTGGATGGGCGGGAACCGAATTCCATCGTGTATAATTGAATTCTGCGGAATTGAATCGTATGATTGATTCGGATTGAATTGAATTTCGAGAAATTGACTCGAGTAGAATTGAATGAGACAAATATGTTTCGGCTAGAATTGAATCGCGCAGAATTGAACTGCGCAAATTTGAATCGTGCAGAATTGAATTTCGTAGAATTGACATGTGTAGAATTGAAAAAAACGTAGATTTAAACCGCGTAGAAATGAATCGTGAAAAGTTGAATCGCGAAGAATTAACTTGTGAAGAAATGAATCGCGAAGAATTGAATCGTGAATAATTGAATCGAGAAGAATTGAATCGTGAAGAATTGAATCATGAAGAATTGAATCGTGAATAATTGAACCACCCAGAATTGAATCTCGCAGAATTGAATCGCAGAAAAATGAACCACACAGTATTAAATGACATAGAAATGAGCTGAGCAGAATTGAATAACGTAAAATTGAATCAGGCGAAATTAGCTCGCGCATTAATCCATCACCTGAATTCGAATCGCATGCAACTTGATCCCGTAGAATTGAATCTCATCTAATTCCATCTCGCCGAACCGTACCGCGTTGGCTTCGATTCCGCCAATTTGTTCGCGAATTCGACGAACCAAAATCAAGAACTCGCAACTCTCGTAAACCTCGACGCGATGCACCGTGCATCGCCGACCCTTCGGACGAGTCCTCGTCGCCCACCCGAAAGGACAGGGCGATACACGAGTTGTCGAAAAGAGAAGAAAAAAAAAATGTTTCTGGGTCGTGGATCGTTCGGTGTACGTAGACAGAGTAAAATTTCGAGGGCGAACGTGATCGAACCGCGGAAAAACGCGAATTACGATCGCGTGAAAGCCTCCTGTTGCACAGAGAAACGCACACAGTCCGAAGGAAGCAGGTGAGGCGAGCTTGTCGGCGCTGGTCTCGGATACAACGTGGCGGCGACATCGATCGAAGAACTACTTTCACCAAAGGGTGAATGCCTTTCGACTTTATTCTCGCCTTTATCCGCCTCCGTGGGCCTTCAAGAACAGAGAAAGATATACGGGGACGTATAGAGAGTAGGTACACGTCACGCGGCTCTCTTGAGCCGCTTAGAGAGCAGCGAAACCTGTTGCTATTTAATGGCTCGAACTCGGTCGTTGAACGTACACCGATTTTTTTCTTTCCTACGTGACCGGCGATACTGGATTAGAGGCGTTGACAAAAGTGTTCTGTCTCTTGGCTGGCCCGATTACGACTGCCGGTGAACCGTGCGCGCCGCTTATCCGTGCCATAATCGAACACGAACGTTTTTTACATTTTCTTCCGACGGTACGAGCCTCGCATTTATTAAGGGGGGATATAGTAGTCATCCGTTTAATCGGCCGATCGATGGAAATGAACGTTGATTGACCGGGGAACTTGAAATTCTCTGTACGTCTTTACGGAATCTTTATGTAACTATGCGTTATGTTCGCTCGTTTGTTACGTGTAGATACGATCGTTCCTTTCGTCGATCGGATCATCGATTTTGTTTCGAGAACCTGAAACGTCCGTTGCGATTCATCGAAGTTGATCCGTCGAGCATTTTACTGTTAGAAGTACCGGCATTAAATGCATGCTTACTTCAAAGCTGAAAATAAAGTAGAAAAATAAATAAATAAATATTGCAGCATCACCTAATATACACAATAAATCATTAGTTCAATAAAACGTGACAGACATTTTGACAAAAAGACGGCAATACAATTTTGTAATAAAAAATACTAAACCCGAAACCAATCGTTCTGACTGATTGGTAGTTGTAGTGTTAATTAAAATATGCACGATAGTTATAGAATACATAACGATATTATTGAACGTGGTCGTAGAGACGAACGCGTTGAACAGATATTGTATATCGATTCGCGGCTCGTTTTTTGTATTCCCTTTAGTCTTCGATTACCCACTTTCAGTTAACTCCGCGCCATTGTAACACCGGTTTACGATCGTCAAGGTACGATTCCCTTATTAAGGTATATCCACCGAGACCTCTGATTTTCATCAACGACTTTTTCACTCGATCGCATCACCGATTCTTTCGTTCTATTTTTAGCGATAGACGCTCGTGGTCAATTCTAATACAACACCGATCCGACATCCAATTACGTTATTGCGTCGATGCATTTTAACTCTGCTTTATTCAATTCGGCGCAGTTCAATTCTACTTGACCTCTGCCCGATGTAATTCAATTCTCCTAGATGCAATTCGACAGAATTCGATTCTACTGGATTCAATTCGATGGGATACAATTCTACTGGATTCAATTCGATGGGATACAATTCTACTGGATTCAACTCGACGCAATTCAATTCCGTTGGATTCAGTTCGGAGCAGTTCAATTATATTGGACTTAGTTCGACACATTTCAATTCTACTGGATCCAATACGATTCTATTTAATTAATTTCTATAGGATGCAATTCAACGCGATTCAATTTTATAGATTCAATTAGGTGCAATTCGATTCTATTGGTTTCAATTCAATGTAATTCAATTCCAGTTGATTCAATTTGTGGCATTTCAGTTATACTCGGTTCCGTACGACACAATTAAATTCCATTGGATTCAATTCGAATGCATTCAGTTCCACGCGATTCAATTCGACGGAATTCAATTTTGCTAAACTTAGTTCGGTACAATTCAATTCTACTAGACTCAGTTGGATGCAATTCAATTCCACTAGATCCAATTCGATGCAATTCAATTCGACGAAATTCAATTTTGCTAAACTTAGTTCAATACAATTCAATTCTACTAGACTCAGTTCGATGCAATTCAATTCGGCGCACTTCAATTCTACTACACGTAGTTCGACATAATTCAATTCTACTAGATTCCATACGACGCAGTCTAATTCTACTAGATTCAATTCAACGTGATTCAATTATACGGGACTGAGTTCGATACAATTCAATTCCGTGCAATGTGGTTCCATCGGATTCAAGTCAGGGCGATTCATATGGTGTAAAAATTCACTGGTGTACAATTCGACCCGTACCTAGTCAATTCGATCGGTTTTCGATCGCTGTGAAAAGAAATCAATTTCGACAGGCGCCGATCTAACTGGTATTCCTCGGAAGCGGCATCGAACCGTTGTAAAGAATAACGTAGTAGATGGAGGGAAGCTAGGGCATTCCGTTTCGACGGAAAGTGAGTTAACCGATCGTGCCACGGGTGAATAACAACGGAACGACGCGAGAACAGTGAGTACGTGAGTTAGTGGTTCGTTCGGTTAACGGGTCCTCCTCGATATTTCTTACGTCGGCCTTCGATGTCATAGTCGGAAGCGGCATAGTTGTTGGCCCCAACAGAATAGCCGTATCCCGTTCTGCCTGGAGGCATCGTTTTCTGCTCAACCTTCGCCTAGGTCGCTTGATTTTCAACGTGTGTGCGCGTGTACGATCCCAAGGACGCCTACGGAACACGAAAATTCGCATACACGATAATCGACGATATTTCGACGGTAGGGGAAGAAAGTAGCGACATTCGTAGATTTATGGACACCTTTTCTTCGTCCACGTTTCGATATGTCAAACGCACCTTCCTCGTACACACCGATTTTTCATCCTGTCAAATCATTTCTATGATTTAATCGCAATTTAGATGGTTTTTTTTTTACAGTTATTTTGATTATTACACTCCCCTTCTAATGTTTGTTTTTTTATTTTAATTTAATCGCAATTCATTCGTCTTACAATTTTTCTAATTTTTTTTACACTTGTCACGACTCGATCGTCTTCTTGTTTTTGCAATTTCTTCAAACTATTCAGGCTTCGATCGTCTTCCTGTTTTTGCAATTTGTTCAACTTCTTTACAACTCGATCGTCTTCCAATTGTTACAATTTGTTGAATTTCGTCGCAGTTTGATCGTCTTCCAATTTGTTTAATTTGTTTAATCTCGTCACGATTCGATCGTCTTCCTTATTTTGAAATTTTTTCAACTTCTTTATAATTTGATCGTCTTCCAATTGTTCCAATTCATTTCATTTCGTAAAAATTCGATCGTCTTCCAATTTTTCCAGTTCGTTCCATTTCGTTGCAATTCGATCGTTCTCCAATTTTTTCAATTTGTTTCATTTCGTTACAGTTCGATCGATATTCAATTTCTCCAATTGAATTATTAACGCAAATTATATTATGTACCTGCGTAATTTTTGAAGCAGAGTAGCAACGAGTTAAAAAATCGACATTTTTGTGGTAGATTTGAGAACGTTGTAAATTTGCGAGTCGTTCGTAACGTAGTAACAGCGAATTGTACTTTGGCAACAGTTGACATTGGCGAATACGTAGTAAGACTAAGTTCGAAGGTTACATTCATTGGGCACGTGTATTTTTTCAAAATACACTCACACTCGTGCGTCCAAAGGAGTTTGATACGCGAGATTCTGTCCCTGAGACTGCCTCGTCCTGTTGCTTAACATTTAAATAATCCTACTCATCCGGAAATTTGCATATCCTCGCTGCAATGATGTTTCTCGTCAGTAATGTATCGTTCAAACCGGAATGATTTAATTCGTCATTTAAATAGAAGTCAATACTCTTCCATTCTCGATTCGAAGATTTCAGATTTCACGCCGATCATTTACTGTTTGTCGCGTGACTTTTCTCGTTTTGTCGAAAATACTAGTTTTAGGGAATTCGAAAGTTTCGGACTTGGAGATCGAGCGGACCTTCGCGATTTTGAGCCTTTTGGGATTTGGAAGTTTGAGGTTTTGAGGAGTTGCAAATTTGAGATTTTTGGTATTCGGGATATTTTGGGAATTTCGGAGATTTTGGGGACTTCAGGCATTTTGGGGATTTCAGGGATTTTCAGGTTTCGGACTTTGGAACTGTTGGAGAATTGGGAATATTTAAAACGTTAGGAGCACTTTACGGATATTGGAATTTTAGGGTTTCTTTACTTTGGACTTTTGGAACTTTAAGAGTTTGAAGATTTTACAATTTGAGAGTCGGTACATAGGGAGTTGTGGGGTGTCGGATTCTGGAATTTTGGGTGTTGGAAACTCAGGTGTTTGAGACTTTGGAACTTTACAGGTTTTTGGGAATATGGAGGTTTCGAACGTTTTGAATTTTAGGAGATTGAGAATTTGGATGTTTGGGACTTGGGAACTTTAGAATTCGAGGGGTTTTAGCTCTTAGGACTCGATGGGTTCGGGAGTTTGAGACTTTAGGCATTTGTAAGATTGGAACTTCACAATTTTTGCACTTGGTGACTTTTCTATCTTGGAACTTCGCGATATGTCTGAACCTTAGAACTTCGAAATTTCTTGATTTAGAACATCGCGTCCTTATTCGTCAACATCGCGATCATTGTTGGACAGGTTGTAATTGAAGTTAAACTGAACATTCGATCCTAGCAAAAATAAGAGTCAAACTCGTCTTTCAACTGTCAAGTGCGTGGGACGATATTCTTAGACAAGGATTTAAAGTGTCCACAAATATGATGGATATTTTTGACGCGGCGATCATAGTTGGACAGGTTGTAATTGAAGTCAGACTCGAAATTAAATCCTGGCAAAAATAAGAGCGAAACTCCTGTTTCACCTATCACGCGCGTGGGACGATATTCTAAGGCAATGGTTTAACCGCGCGTCGCTGGATAAAAGAGGAAGAACCGAGCGAAAACGGTTTCCGTCGGGCGTTTGTACGCAGCAGAGGGTAGCGAGCGCGACGATGATCTACGAGCGTTTTCTGGAAGGCCCAGGGCAGAGAATCGAGGCAGGAGAACAGGAGAGCTAGCAGCGAGAGGACCAGAAGAGAGGCACGTGGCGAAAAGAGAGGCGCCTCGAACGTTCACGGATTAGTTCGAGAGAGTCCTTGACTTTTGGAATGCGGACCACTGGGGTCTCCCAGGCACATCCAGGTAGCCCACTGCCGCGGTTCACCGGTTGCCAGACCGTATATATACGCGTGGTGCGAGCGTGTTCGTGCTACCACACGTCCTCGTTGCTCCCGGGCCGACAAACCGGGATAAAAGGACCCCGGTGTAACTCCGTTGCCGCTGCACTGCACCTGCTCTCTCTCTCCCGAGGCTTAATTATTGCCGTGCCAGCCACGGGAGGATTCCTCGACGAGTCGTATATATTCGCGGCCTCTCTAGCTTCGATTCGAACGTTGATGCAGACTGTTGGACCGACGTTCGAGGAAGCTGCTGCGCCGAGGGATGATTGACGAGCCTTTTCGACGAAGCCTCTGCAGCCACTCTCTCTCGAAACGGGTTGAATTGTGGGAAACGCGTGGGAGTGAAACTCGAGTGGGGCTATTCGTTATTTCGCTTCGGGAAATCCGTTTTCACTGGGGATCGCTTTTCCGCTCGATTAGCTCCGGCTCGATCCGGCATCTGTGCCGAATCGGTGGATGAAGTTGTAGTTGGTTTTGAAGATATCGGAATTTTGGCATCTTCGCTCGGTTTTCGTTTTTTATATCTTGGATTTCTCGGTGTTTTCGAACTTTTGGGTGTTCGAGTTTCGAGTTTCCAGTCTTTAGATTTTCGAGTTTTAACGATTTCAGATTTTTTGCATTTGTGTATTTTGATATTTTTGAATTTCAATACTTTCCGGTTTCTGGATCTCTACTTTTTTTGATTCACAAGTTTTATAATTTTTGAATGTCAAGCTTTTGTAAATTTCTGGCTTTCAAAGTTTTTTTAATTTTCGATTTTTTATATTTTCGAACTTTTGCATTTTTTAATTTTCTGATTTTTATAATTTTTAGGTTTCTGTATTTGAATATTTGAGAACTTTTAAATCTCTAAGTTTCAGTATTCTTAAATTGTCAGATTTAAAATGTTGCAGTTCTCAAATTTCAATATTTCCAAATTTTAAACTCCCAAATCTTTTAATTCAAAAATTTTAGTATGTCTAAATTTCTAAAGATTTGATATAAAGCTCTGAATCCTTAACCATAAGTCTTTTACACTTATTAAAGTCTAGCTCAAACTTCCAAATCATAGCGACACCAAATTTTATCATTTCAGCAAACTAGTGTATATTCCAAATTTAAAGTTACATATTATCAAATCTTAAAACTCGTCATATACTACTTAAAATTGTCACATTGCTGGTCTTCGAGATGAATTTTCTCAAAAACCAAACCTTATATGAACAAATGTTATTCCACATATTCGACTTTTTTCATGTAGAATCATCCATTTGCCAGATGTGCCGCTAGTCGTTAGCTATAATTGCACATATTTTATATTATAATTCATACAATCTTATTTAATTCATAACGTCAGTGTATGTGATCATAATTCATACATCATTCATATCGCCACTGTAATGATAATTCATATATAATTCATGTCGTCACTGTAACAACAATTCATACAACTTAAATATATATATTCAATATATATACTCAAAGTTATATGAAAAAAAAATGTATATGTTTTAAATGATGCATTTTTTATATATGTATAAAAATGGATTGAAATACGTACATGTTGATTATAAAAATATATTTGAATATGTATATACTGTATACGAAAATATATAGAAACATGTATATATTGTGCATAAAAATGTATCGAAATATGTATATATAAATGGGACAACATATTAAAAAAATATACATTAAATACATATTTTCATCCAACATTTGATTTGCACGACCGATCAAACAATTCTAACGACCGATCGTTTTTCTGTTTCAGGTAAGAACGAGTGACAAGATCGCAGAATTCGGTCGAGGAGAAGAACACCGAGAAAATCGGTAATGTTTTCGGGATATTTTCACGACGAAGATAAAAAATTATTGAGCATTACTCACTATCTCGCCGACGAGATTGAAAACCTGCGTCAGCGAAAAAGAAGAGAAAGAAAGTGGTTGATCGGTTAACACGAGGCATCGGTTTAGCAAAGGTTAGCGAGGTTGCATAGCAACTCTTCTCGTAGAAATGTTACTTCCAAGAAAATGGGCGATCATTTACCTGACCAGGTCAGCGGCACGAGGTGCTAGAACCTGATATTCAGACATTGCTGAACGATGAATACCCTCGTCTTTAAAATCCGTTGCGGAAACTATACTGTGCCCTCCGAAAACCGTTCCCGATTATTCTTGAATCCGGTCCAGATCCAAATACGATCATCGAGAAACTAGTTTGTGGTTCGTGTCAGTCTCCGGAAACTGTTCCCAATTATTAAATAGATTTATTGCAGAAGGAGAATAGTCGGGGTTCAGAATTCGATTTGTTCTCTAAAAATTGTTCCCGGTTACTTTTAATCTCGCCACACGCGTGACGCACGCTGCACTTCGACCGAGACGAAGCAAACTCATATTTTCGTTGAAATCGAATTTTTGGTTTAATTCTGATCGCAGTCTGCGTAATCAAGTGTCGACGAATGCATAGTATACATAACACACTAACTTTCGTCGATTGTCTTCGAGTTATATTAATAATTACCTGGATGCACATGACGCACCTGTCCAGAAGATTGTTGCTGAGAGGATTAGTTTTTCATTCTTATTTCATTCTCATACATAACTTGAGGACCACGTAACTTGTTCGTGTTTATGTCAGAATTAACGTTTCTTATGTCAGGTGTCGATATCTGAATAAGGTCGAACGAAATGTTGATGTTTGAATAATATATGTGATGTGATATAGAAAAAAATGTCGACATCTGAACGAAATTGATGTGAAATAGTACAAAAAGTCGATGTCTGAACGAAATTGGTGCGAAATAGAGGAAAATATCGATGTCTGAATGAAATCAATGTGAATAGAGCAAAATGTCGATGTCTGAATGAAATCAGTGTGAAGTAGAACAAAATGTCTACATCTGAACGAAATCGGCGTGAAATAGAGCAAAATGTCTACATCTGAACGAAATCGGCGCGAAATAGAGCAAAATATCGATGTCTGAATGAAATCGATGTGAAATAGAGCAAAATGTCGATGTCTGAATGAAATCAGTGTGAAGTAGAACAAAATGTCTATATATGAACGAAATCAGTGTGAAATAGAGCAAAATGTCTACATCTGAACGAAATCCGTGTGAAATAGAGCAAAATATCGATGTCTGAACGAAATCGGTGCGAAATAGAGCAAAATGTCGATGTCTGAATGAATTCAATTTGAAGTAGAGCAAAATGTCGATGTCTGAATGAAATCAGTGTGAAGCAGTACAAAATGTCTACATCTGAACGAAATCGGTGTGAAATAGAGCAAAATGTCTACTTCTGAACGAAATCGGTGCGAAATAGAGCAAAATATCGATGTCTGAATGAAATCGATGTGAAATAGAGCAAAATGTCGATGTCTGAATGAAATCAGTGTGAAGTAGAACAAAATGTCTATATATGAACGAAATCAGTGTGAAATAGAGCAAAATGTCTACATCTGAACGAAATCCGTGTGAAATAGAGCAAAATATCGATGTCTGAACGAAATCGGTGCGAAATAGAGCAAAATGTCGATGTCTGAATGAATTCAATTTGAAGTAGAGCAAAATGTCGATGTCTGAATGAAATCAGTGTGAAGTAGAACAAAATGTCTACATCTGAACGAAATCGGTGTGAAATAGAGCAAAATGTCTACATCTGAACGAAATCGGTGCGAAATAGAGCAAAATATCGATGTCTGAATGAAATCGATGTGAAATAGAGCAAAATGTCGATGTCTGAATGAAATCAGTGTGAAGTAGAACAAAATGTCTATATATGAACGAAATCAGTGTGAAATAGAGCAAAATGTCTACATCTGAACGAAATCCGTGTGAAATAGAGCAAAATATCGATGTCTGAACGAAATCGGTGCGAAATAGAGCAAAATGTCGATGTCTGAATGAATTCAATTTGAAGTAGAGCAAAATGTCGATGTCTGAATGAAATCAGTGTGAAGCAGTACAAAATGTCTACATCTGAACGAAATCGGTATGAATTAGAGCAAAATGTCGATGTTTGAATGAAATCGATGTGAAGTAGAACTAAAAGTCGATGTCAGAAAGTATCGAGCTCATGGTTTGTTTCTCAAAATAAAATTCGTATAACTGGATGCTGTAATTATAGCGGTAAAAAATGATAAATTTGCAGGCTGAAGGATGAACGGAACACGAAGAAACGGTGGTTAACGTTGTTAAGTCGAATTCTATAGTAGAATCTCGATCGAGGTAGCGAAGCGAGTCGCGATCTAACGTTTCGATGTTTGTCTTTCGAGTAAAGTGGGTTCCCGCCATGAATTATTCATTCGCTGATGACTAACGCGACCGACAGACAATCGTTGCCCGTTGATAACGAACACAACGTCGATTAGCGTGCTCATTTTTGCCATTCATCTATGCCGTGGGCATATCACTCGTTTTCGTGTCCATTAAACAATATTCGAAATTGCACTTTATGCTCACGAGAAATTGCAGTTTTATTGTGGATAAATTTCTTGAGGTATCTTCGATGACCAGCGATATATTCGGTGTAACGTTGATCAGGTATTATAGCAGATTAAAATTTTCTTAGCGAGCACGTGGAAAATTTGGAAAAATTTCTTTGATCTAGCAAGAAATTTGATTTCGTAAACGGAGGTGGACAATTATCAGCAGTTATTGGTCGAATTCGAGGAAATATTTATATGCGTGGATTTTCAGTTTTTGAACGATACTGTTTTTTGGACGAACGATTAGTATACATAGCTTTGTAGCATGCAATTTTTCTCACTCATGTTCTCACAGTGAGGTGTCATTAAATATATTCAACAATTTTCAAGATGTAATTTCGATGCTTCAGCGTATAGAATTGAAATCTACGAAATTATAACGTGTGAATTCATAGCGCGTGGAATTACAACGCGTAACAAGATCAGGGTGCAGTGACACTATATTTACATATATGTAGTAATACGATATCGCCTGACAATACAACGCGTTGCAATATCGTAGCAATGCAACCCGCCCCGAATACCCGCCCGTCTACAATATAACGCGTGGTAATAAAACCCGCACCGAACCCTCTGCTACCATAACTCACAGAAATACATGTACCAGTAATTATTATTACTTTATATAATAGTGTTGCATTGCATATTAATATCATCCTACATCAATAGACCTCGTAGCGTCGCAAGCGCGAGACTACAAAGCGCAACGGATCCGTCGGACCTAACCTAACCTAAGTGCACGGTATCACGTCGCGTCCCGACAAAACTGAAAAGTCACGGCAGTCGAAAATCGCGCACGATAAAACGGTGATGGACAGAATGGGTCCCCGCCGCGGTCTCCAAGGTTCACTTTCGTGTTTTCCCCGCTGGCCAGAATAACACGCTAGTCTGGGGATTTTTACGTAGCCACCGTTTTCGGGCCACGTCATTTTGCCCGGTTACATTGGCACGAGCGTGTGCGCGGAGCTCGCGATCGTGTGCGTTCGGTTTGCGTGCAACCGAGGGCAGCGCGCGCGTGCAAATACACGCACGTACGAACACACACGCTCGCCGGAGCATAGACACGGCAGAGACACGCGCGAGCGACCTTGCATTTGCTTTGCATATATACGACATGGCTTTGGGCATGGTCACACGGAACACAACCTTGGCGGGAGCATAAACGAAGGAACGCACGGTGCACAGCGCCGCAACAGGAGGATCGTGTGGGACGCAGGGCAAGGGGAGATCGACACCGGGTCCACGTCACGCCACTTTCGGTTTTATCGTCGTGTATCCGGCCACGATGCCGTTTCCTCGCGTTTTCGAGCATCTTTGGCCAACTCGCGTTTCGCCGCTACCACGCACCCGTTATATCGCCATTTTTGCGCGCACTCTCGCACTTACCGGTAAGGAGGGTATTACTACACGAACGTGCATTGCATTATCTGTGGGCGTGTCTTGCACCTGCTTGCATTTTGGTATGCACCGTCTCTCGTTATATCGCCATTTTCACGTGGACTCTCGTACTTATCGGTAAAGAGGATATTACTTCACGAACGTACATTCCGTGGGCGTGTCTTTCACCTTTTTGCATTTTGCGTATGTCTCCTGTTATATTGCCATTTCCAGGTGGACTCTCGCTCGCGTCTGTAACAAGGACATTACTACACAAACGTATATTCCATTATTTGTAGGCATATTTTTCACCTGTTTGCATTTTGCGTATGTCTCTCATTATATTGCCATTTCCACGTGGACCCTCGCGCGCAATGGTAACAAGGATATTACTACACAAATGTACATTACGTCTGTAGGCGTGTCTTTTATCTGCTCGCATTTTGTGTATATACTGTCTCTCATTATATCGCCATTTCTGCGTGGACTTTTGCACTTACAGGTAACGAGGGTATCACTTCGCAAATGTACATTCCATTATCTGTGGGCCTGTATTTCACCCGCTTGCATTTTGCATTTGTACAGTCTCCTGGTATATCGCCATTTCTACGCGGATTCTCGCGCACATCGACAATAACGATAGTACTATACGAGTATCCATTCTATTATCTAGACATAGTTGTACATATGTAGGGATCCACGCAGATTCTTCGTTGAATGCTTAGAGTAACTGTGCATCGCATTATTTCGCCACGCGTTATATCGGCATCCATTATATCTTAACGCCATGTATCGACGCGTGTCGTGAAATGGCCACACGATGTACATCCATGTAATAGTTTGGTAGTTGCATTTTTTTTCGCGTGTTTCGATCTTCAAGGTTGCCGTTGAACTTACCGGAACCGATCGCCGGCTTTTGCGTATTTTCGACTGTCTCTTTGCTCAATGCCTTCTATTTATATCTCTTTCTGGTCCTCCGGTCCATGGGGACACTCTTTTTCCACTTGGTCCTCCATTATCCTCCTGACCTTCGTTGATAGTAACGTACGAGACTCGATTACGATAGTCGGAAGAGAACAATACGAGTACCGGTTGTAACGTTCCTCGATAAACAACAATTTCGTTATTTATGCACCGGGTGAAACGAGTTATTGCGATATCGCGGTAAATCGCTACGTATATCCGATTTCTCGGTCGAAATTTTCTCTGATGTTCCCGAATAGAAGTCCGTTCTTGAAACGGACAGCGTCGTTGAATCGCCGTGTACCGAAAATACGATTTAAAGCAAAATGGACGATACGCTATTATCCGAAACAAAAGATAACGGTCGAGAATTTTGTTTGTTGGAAAATTTACTGCGGTCGTATCGGAAAAGACGCGACAAATGACCGAGATGGCCCCGGTAATTGGTAGGAAACTCACCAATAATCGGGCTAAGCGGCTATTGAGGGCGATGAGAGTTTATATAGGGACGGTAATAATTCAGAAGCCGGCCATTGATGATTCTATGCCGGCGTTTCGATCACGTATCTCGAGACGCGATCGTTGCGATGCTCCCTTTTCTACTATTTCGTACCGAAAGTTGGCATTTTCCATTTTTTTTTTTTTTTTTTTTATTAACAACGCGCCGGTCCGATGTCCGTATTCCAGCGGAATAATTTATTTATCGCGACAAAACGTTTTGCCACGTTGATGCGTTGCTATCTTCGTAACCTTCACATTGAGTTATCTGCTCCTTTTTATTGCCGATAGTCGTATCAGGTGTGTGACTAAATTATATTGTTTAACGGCATGTTCTTTTTATACGTTTCAAGGAGAAAACATTATTAGCGGCAGCCTTGCGAAAACTAATAAACACGGACGTTAAAAAAAATGTACTTATTTCGATCGTTTTTTCAGATTACTCGCTGCGTTATTTATTAATTACGTCTTGAAAGCTCTACTGAGTTTTTAAAGCGCATCGTAAATGTCTTAATTGTTTATGTTTGGTAATTTTACGCGTTACGGTATTGCGTTACAACAATACAATGTAGCTTCACTTTGAAATTAAAAATGTAGTTGAAAAGTGAATAAACAAATGATGAAACACGAATTACTGTACACATTAATTCCTTATCTGGGCGATAATCAACATGAATTTCAAAATCATTAATAATCTTTCTAACTTAAAATTACAAACTTGTTAAATGGTCATTTTGACCGCTTTGGTAGGTTTAGTGTTAAATCTGTCTAGAAATTAGAGCGTCACCCACATATGGGTGACACGGCAGTCAATGCAGAGCAGCGATGCGTAAAAATTCGCACTCGTAGCCGACCGAGCCAGCAGTATAAATAGTATCGATATAACGAGCGATCACTGTATCAGTATGTCACAAGTTTTCCCTAGATCTCCGTTCTAATCAGACCGCAGACTATTTCGCGTGGTCCCCGATTCCGGTAGCTCTGCCCGACATGATTTATCGTCTAATTACTTGGCTAATTTCGTCGCGGAAGGTGGCCAACTAGAATCCGCAGGATTTCAATCGCGTCGACGAGACACGACCGGCCGATGTTTGTTTGTTCGCGTGGGTTGGGTTCGGCCTCCTCGTGTCGTTGCGACGGGTTCACGTCGCGATCGCGACCACCCGAACCTCCCCGCGGGTCCCTGAATCGCGAATCGATTTAAAAATAGCGCCAGTTTATTGCTCGCCGAGGCTGAGGAGTCTAACATCCTTAACGGGAGAAAAGAACCTGTCGAAAACGTTCGACGCGCGAATCTCGCATAATACACTAAAGGTTTTCAAAAGTGGCTATTTTTCTGCCATGTCGTAAACCTCGTCTGTATGAAACTCTAACATTACGCGACGCATTATAGATCACTGGAGGGATGAGAAGGAGGCGAAGAGTTAGCTGATGGTTTGGAACTTACAAGCTTGTAAAAAGTGCCGTGCACCGGAGGTGACAACATCTTCTTCTTCGTTTTTAAAAGGCAAGTCGAGGTGCCTTGTGAACGTCTTCCTCGACTACTTGGTTAGGCCGGTATAAAAGAGTGCCGAACGGGGTGTCGTCTTCTCTCTTAAGATTCAGGTGTCGGAAAGTCGTTTGTACTTAGAGAGTGCCGAACAGGGTGTCGTCTTCTCTCTAAGCATAACGTAGGAGACCTTGTTGCTCCGTACAAAAAGGGTCGCTATTTATACTAAAGATTGAAGTCCGCCCAATCAGCGAGGCCCAACTCCACATACAAGGGTTTTATGACGTGGCCTGCGCTGCACATCGGTCGCGTGTAGTCAGCGATTTCTTACTTTCTATCTATACAAACTATCTTTCTATATTATACATATTCTAAAATATTTACAGCGCGTCACCCAGGAATTGGCGCGTGAGGATGTTGGAATGAAACATAAAAAATACGCCTATCCTCACCGTGAATCCTTTGAATTTGATACCGATTGATGATCGCCGACTGCCGATTGTTTATTGACTTTGAGTCAACTGGTACGCGTGACCAAACGAACCAATTAGATCCCGCCACTGAAAATACAAGTGAGTCGATACGCCAATTCTTGGGTTGAAGATAGTACACATTACAACGAAGTATAGCACCACGGAGACGATATGGAACGTCGCAGAAATAATAAAGCCGAGAGACGACACGAAAGGATGACTCGACGCGAGAGAAACGCGCCCGAAAAGGGTAAAAAATACGGGAGAACGAATACCACCTGTCTGAGAAGCAGCGATTCGCTCCGAACTCTTTCATGTTCGGCCGTGGCAAAAGAGAGAGAGAGAGAGAGAAAAAAAGAAAAAATAACCGAGTGAGGAGGCTTGTATAGGCGAACCGGGACGGGGGAGGAATTGCAAGTTACGAATTCGCTGAAGTATCAGTGACGCATAGATAAATTTACACCGACCGAGTAATAGGATGTAAAACTGCGAGGCAACGTATCTCGGTGCTTTGCCGTTGCGACGCGTTAAGTGCCATCAATAACAGTTCATTCGTCTTTGTCCTGATATTAAAGTTGACCGCTCCTTTGACACGTTTGTTAAAGTGGTTACCGGCGACTTGCTAATTATCCGTGCTCGTCCAATTGCAACCGCGGCACTTCGACACAGAATGCCGCTCGACTTCGACGCCATTTGCTGAACGAGATACGCGACCATTACGGGATATTCCGAATTTTCTTCTTTTACCGTTCGACCGTGTCTTTTCGTTCACCGGGATCTTGCGTCGAGAAAATTCGACCTTGCGCGAGTCTACGAGACTCTCGATTCTGAATGAATATGAATCAGCTTGAAGTTATTCGATGCTCGAATTCGTTGTTCGACGGTGCACGGACGAAATAACATAGATGTACGAATCTACATAGATGTACGAATCTACGAGACTCTCGATTTTGAATGAATATGAATCTCTTCGAAGATATTCGAAACTATTAGAATTCGATCGATGCGTTGTTCGGTGATGCACGGATGAAATAACATGGCTGCACGAATCTACGAGACTCTCGATTTTGAATGAATATGAATCTCTTCGAAGATATTCGAAACTATTATAATTCGATCGATGCGTTGTTCGGTGATGCACGGATGAAATAACATGGCTGTACGAATCTACGAGACTCTCGATTTTGAATGAATATGAATCTCTTCGAAGATATTCGAAACTATTAGAATTCGATCGATGCGTTGTTCGGTGATGCACGGATGAAATAACATGGCTGTACGAATCTACGAGACTCTCGATTTTGAATGAATATGAATCTCTTCGAAGATATTCGAAACTATTATAATTCGGTCGATGCGTTGTTCGGTGATGCACGGATGAAATAACATGGCTGTACGAATCTACGAGACTCTCGATTTTGAATGAATATGAATCTCTTCGAAGATATTCGAAACTATTATAATTCGATCGATGCGTTGTTCGATGATGCACGGACGAAATAATATGGCTGGACGATTGGGTGAACGAATTTTATGAAGCTATGTAACACAAGTTGGGGGAGCTTGAGATATTTGGAAGTTTAGGTACTAGAAGTCTTAGATACACTGAGACATAGACATTGATCTTAGACATAGTGAGCTGGAATTAGATATTTGGAAACGTAGATATTAAGTAGCCTCGTATATTTACTTTGAATCAGTTGTCTGGAAGCTTGACCCTTTGCAATCGAAAGGGCTGGTGTTATTGGCAAGTGGTATCTCGAAAACTGTCTAATTGATAGGTTTAATCAATTGTCTAAAAATTATTATTATATGCAACTGTTGTCCATTTCGATAAGTTTAAACATCATATATATAGAACAATAGATTTTTCTAAAAAATATTTCTTCAAATTTTTGTATTAGACCAAATGGCGAGTGAGTTGCTGTTGACTGCAGAGAGTTAAATATTAACTAGCATAAATACGGCAAAACTCAAATTCGATAATTCAAATCGTGTAAACCTGAGTGGAGGTCTTGGAAAAACTTAGAAAACGAAAAACTCGAAAAACGAAAAACTCAAAGGATGAAGAACTCGAAAAATGAAAAACTTGAAGAACGAAAAATTCGAAGGACCAGAAACTTGGAAAACAAGAAACTCGAAAAACGGGAAACATCAAAAGGAAAAGCTCGAGAAACAAAAAGACACGAAAAACTTGAGAAACTCAACAAATGACAAACTCAAAAAACTTGGAAAACTCGAAAGTAGAACGTCGGATTTTGTAATTTTTGCACGCAACTTTTCGCCGTGGCTTTCTAACAATAGAAACGTGGCCCACATGGCCCGCAGGAGCCCGGGTTCCGAAGACCCCGTGCATCTCTCGCGCGGCACACATCCTGGCGAACCGTGCAAATATTGGACGTGCTGTCGGAATTTCGGGTATATTTTAAGAGGTTCATCTGGTCAGTTGGAACGTTCCAAGAAATAATTTCGATCTTTACGATGCTTATTCTCGAACGTTGCGCAGTGACTCGTCGGAAAAAAAACTCGCTCACGGCGCTCTGTCTTATCCGGTGATCCGTATCGCGAACAAAATCGCGAGTAACCTTATCGTTGGAAGATTTTCTCTGTTCCACCCAGGGGAACCGAGAACGAGATGCACGGTTTCTCCGTTTCACCGGGAATCTCAGAAGAAGATGCACAGCCGCGAATACAGCGCGTTCGAATGTCAATGACGGAGCCAGGCTATCCGTGTGTTTATCCGAGAGCACCGGCAGCCTTGGTAGGCGCTAAAATTCTCACTTTCGGTTTCGTTGAGGTCGGACCGTCTGCTTGCCGAAATTCCGGCCACTGATTCACCAAATTGGGACCCGTTGAATCCGCTCTGACACGGATCACACAAACTGCGTGAACCGAGGTCGCGGTACACCAATGTCAAAAACCACTTTGTTCGTTCGCGTTATTCTACTGCATTGCACATTCTTACATTAATTCCATATACTTGCTCTATTAGTTCTGTGTACTTTATCGGTTATACTTTATTGTGGGACAGTATATATGTTTGTGCACTATATGTGGAGACTATATGTGGACACTATATGTGCATACTATACATATATGGACACTAATATGTAGACAATGTATGTATATGGACAATATATGTGGAAAACTATATGTGGACACCATATGTGGACACTATATGTGGACAATATATGTAGAAAGCTATGTATATGTGGATGCTATATGTGGACGCTATATGTGGATACTATATATGGATACTATATGTAGACACTATATGTGATCACTATATGTGAGCAATATATGTGGACACCATATGTGGACAATATATGTGAATACTATATGTACATACTATATGTGGACACTATATGTGGACAATATATGTAGAAAGCTATATGTGGATGCTATATGTGGACGCTATATGTGGACGCTATATGTGGATACTATTTATGTTGTTGGTGGAGTAAGACCATTTTATATGATACGTTGTATTGGTACATATTGGTATAGCCGTGTGCTGTATTGCGATGTTGATATCGTGCGTTGTGTTGCTATGCGGTGATATTGCTGTGCGTTGTGTTGCAACGCGTTGGTGTCATCACGGGTTGATATGGCTGCACGTTGCAATGCTATGCGTTGGTATTACTACGTACTGATATTTTTGAGTGTTGAATTGCTACATGTTGTATTATTATATACTGGTATCATTCGTTGTATTAGTATGTGCTGGTATTACTGTGCGTTGGCATTACTACGCGTTGTATTGCTATGAATTGGTATTACTATACGTTGTAATTACATTGTATCACTGTATCATTCAACGTTGTATTACTATGCATTGTATAGTCGCGCGTATCATATATTCATGCATAGCCTTGAGAGGTCATAGTCACGCGAATGAAATCATCTTGACTCACGCACTCATTTAACATTAACAAAAAATGTTTTAAGAATTCAGACATTTTTAAATTGGACAAGCAACGATTGGAGGATTCAGGTATTTTAGGATATGAAAATTATAGAGTCAAAAAGTATGAGATAATTGACAATACAGAGATTCGGAGATTGAGGTGGGTAAGAATTCGATAATTTGCAAATGCAGAAATTTTGTGGATTCAGAAATCGGTGGTAGAAAGTCTCTCCTCTCCATTTGTCTTTGCAATTATACCAAAGAAATTCAACGTTGACCCGAGATACAGTAAAAAGCTCTGAAAGCTGCATTTAACGTTTTATCAAATTTGCGATAAATTTGCGAACGAAGCGAAAAGAAACGTCCTCCATTCGCGACAATTTTCCTCGGCGATCGTTCACATTCCACGCCCTATCAAACTCCCTAGATCTCGAACGCCAAACATTTCGAGTCGCCTAGAACGTTAACGAGCCTCCAGATTAAGGGCAGCGAAACTGATTAACGCGAAACAACGTCGACAATTCAGCCCGAGTCTTGCAGAAACAATTCGCGGAAACGATTTCACGCGTGCAAAAAGAAACCTTCGGGAAACGTTTCGTGGATAAGGTGTGCTCGACCGTGCTAGTTTCCAAATTCCCAAGACTCACGTATTCAAATATTTCTGATTCGTAAAATTTTTTACGGTACAATATTGTCGAATTTCTAAATTTTTTAATATCGAGATTTCTAATTTTCGTTTTTGTCAAAATTTTATGGAACTTCAAATTTTTTGAGTCACCAATTTCATTAATTTTCAGGTATTTAAGACAGTTAATTTTTTTCCTCCTCGAATTTATAGATCCACAAATTGTTATCTTTCTAAATTTCTACAGCTCCGAGTTTCTAGATTTTTATGTAGATCCTCAATTCTACTAGATCCACATATTCCCGTATCTCTAAATTTCTAGATTTCTATGTAGATCCACAATTTCTTCTAGGTCCATAAATTCTCGTATCTCTAAATTTCTAAAAGTCTGAATTTCAGGTTTCTGTGTAGATCCACAACGCTCCTAGATCCTGTAAGACTTTTTGGTTAAAAAGTTTGATCAATTTTTTTTAAATAAATGTATTTTCACTATCAACTGCCAATATTGTCTGTTTCACTGTATTCAAACATCGTGCGTATAATACTACAAATGTAGTTAAAAATTATTTATTAAAAATCGTTGCTCAGTATCAAGTGGCGAGCGAGAGTCGCCATTCGTCCGCAAAGGGTTAACTCCGAGGTTCCAACAGTTCAACCCCTCTGAAACTGTTCGAATTCGTAAAAAATGAGAGTCCCCGTCCCCCTAATTCAGCATATTTCCCGTGGGAAGCGAGATCGGTGCTTCGATCGCGCATAATTGGTCCTTTCGTCGAGCACGTACGGCATCGTTCGTTTCGTGTTTCGAACACGACGTGTTCTTAAGTATCTTTGTCGTGACGTGCGATTAGAATTCCTTGGCCGGAAGTAGGTCACCGAGGACGAAGAAACATTGTCTCGGTGCCAAGTAATTCCGCTGACGGTTCTTCCATTATTTCGTCGGCCTCCGCCGGCATCACGACGCGCATCTTTACATCCGCCCAGTGTGGCAAACGTTCCTTCCGGTTCATTCAAGACCCGCATCCGTGAACGACCGCGACACACTTGGCCAACGCGAACACGCCTCTCGTCTGCACGACCTCTTGCCAACGACTACCATCTTTTTTCATCGTTCGTTCAACCGATCGGTTATTTGCTCGACGTTCTCCTTAGCTGCCTCCAATTTATCTTTTTCTTGCCAGTTTTCTCCCGTTCCATCGGACGCCGATCGTTCCCGGGAGTTTCGGATATTTTTGTGCCACCACGGACGCTCGCTGTATATCGCCGACGCGGAGAACGTTCGAATGGCTGACGGAACACACGGAGTTACTTGTATGCGGCACTTTTGATACGCGATACAATGCCTATATCTATTCCAGTACCGAACCATGATACATTTTTGTTAGCAACATTTGTAAAATAATATGATATTGACATGCATTCGTCCTTCCTTTATTTCGTAACGTCTTCACATATTCGTAGTATTTTCTCTACTTTTTCCTCGAACTTTACTCATCGTAGGTTACACTCATAGTAGTTTACTCAGAGTAGAATATTTTTTTTTGGTATGACGAACGATCGCGGTATATCGCCGTCGTGGAAACGTTCGAATTGCTGACGGAACACATGGAGTTACTTGTATGCGGTACTTTTGATACGAGATACAATGCCTACACCTATTCTATTCGATTAGAAAATTGTCGTATCTATTATAATATTGTCATTCATTCGTTCATCCTTGATTTCATGACGTCTTCAAATATTTTTAGTATTTTCTCTACTTTTTCCTCGAACTTTACTCATCGTAAGTTACACTTATATGTAATAGCTCACGCAGAGTAGAATATTTTTTTTTTGCATGACGGACGCTCGCGGTATATTGCCATTATTGAAATGTCGAAATCGCTGATGGAGGATGTGGAGTTACATACATTGTTAGCAACATTTGTAAAATAATATAATATTGTCATTCATTCGTTCTTCCTTGATTTCATGACGTCTTCAAATATTCTTAGTATTTTCTCTACTTTTACCTCGAACTTTACTCGTCGTAGGATATTTTTGTGGCACGAAGGCCCCTCACGGTATATTGCCATCGTAGATAAATATTTGTGAGCAACAATTGTAAATTACGATAATATTGTTATTCAGACGTTCTCCCTTTATTTCGTAACGTTTTCAAATGTTCTGAGTCCTTTCTCTATGATTTTTTCCTCGAAGCTTAGCCATCGTAGGTTCTTTCAGGTTCGGCATTCTTCGGTTAGGTAGAATGTTTCCGGTCGGTGCTAAAAGGGTTGCGATGACACACCGGTTGTTCGAGATAACGCAAGGTTTTTTCGGCCACCGATCATTCCCGGGAGTTTCGGATATTTTTGTGGAACGGCAGACGCTCGCGGTATATTGCCGTTGCGGAAACGTTCAAATCGCTGGCAGAACAATCGGAGTTGCTTCTATACAGTGCTTCTGATACATTGCGATACAATGTCAAATATTGTCATTCACTAGTTCTCTCTTTATTTCATAAAATTTTCAGATGTTCTTAGTAGTCTCTCTATGACGTTTTCCTGGAACCGTGATCGTAGGTTCTTTCGGGCTCAGCATTCTTCGCTTAGGTATACGAAGTTCTTTTGGTCGGTGCTAAAAGGGTTGCGATGACACACGGGTTGTTCGAGATAATGCAAAGATTTCAAAGAACTCGAGGAAGATGTTTTGCCGATCTCCAAATTCTCCAACGTCAGGAATGCCAAATAAAATTTGCAGAAATCCCGTTTGAAAGTTTCGTAACAGAAACGTCTAAACACCGAAATTTCCCGAGTGTCCAAATTCGTCGCTGAACACGTCGCAGCGATTGTCCTTGAAAATGGCGAGCCCGCCTCGGTCACGGTGCGCCGTTAAACGCTCGACGAAGCGCGATTCCGCTTTCGTCGTCGCGCGTTGCTTCCGAAATAGACCGGCAACAGGACGAGGTGCGGTTCCGTCGTCCTCGCGATTAGGTCGTCGCCATGAGAATCGTCGAGGATCGTCTCGGAGACCACACTGGCAACCCCGGGGGATCGATATTAACGTACACAAGTGCAAAAATTGCTATTGGCTTTATATTTCATCGTTACGTATCTAATCTGAGGTAATTATTAGCGCACGAACGAAAAATGTGAAATCTATTCTATACAATGTATCGTTATTGTTGTTTCTTTGTTTCATGCGTGTATTTGCAAATGTCGAATTATTTCGTGAATGTACGTAATTTTTTAAAATGAATTCTTCGAAAATATTGCCAGCCTCTGGCGATGTTTGACCACTTAGACGCGCGACCATTAAAGCGTTAATATTGTAGCAGCGAATAGTCCGTTGTGTCTGACGCATTCGCCGAATAAATTCGCCGTTGCAAGGGATTAACCGGTTGTTCGAATATACATTTTCGTTTCTTTACCGCTGACAATAAATTAAGAGTATATTCGTTCTGCATCCTGCACCATTACAATACATTGTATCGATAACCCATTCCTCGATCCGTTTCGTAAGTTAATGAAGCAGCTGCAGGTAAAAGAAACGAAGGAGTGCAAATTGTTAACCGCACGCGAGTGCTGCGAGCAGGCTATTACCGTTGTCCGTGCGTTTACTCGGGAGACGGCAATTACACGGTCCAGTCAACGACGCGGTACAATCTTGTTCGACTTGGGACACGCTTGTTCCGCGTACACGCGTGTCGGTCAATTACGCCCGTTCGGTCTAAGGACAACGATGTGCACGCGCGTTTCGTCCGTGTCCAGGTGTCGTGTGACTCGTTCAGTTTCATCCTCTTCGGCCACGTCTTCTTCGGCCGGCGATGCTCCTCGTTGCTCATTCACCGGCTTCCCCGCGAGAGCCAGTGACGAAGAATTAATTGCGGCCGAGTCCTTGGCGCTCCTCACGAACGCGAACGACGCGGGGCGCGATCCTCTTTGTTCGCTTCCCGTATCAGCATGCGTGCTGCGTATTCTCTGCGTGTGGGTTCAACCCGGGTGCCGGTATGCACGCACCATGCCTCCGCGAGCGGACGGGCCCGTTCGGGTGGCCCTCGAGCGACCAGTTCGCGGAATATCGATGGATCTCGCTCGGATGCATTGTCCGGGAGAAAGCCGACTGTCCTTCCACCCGGGGAACTCACCGGGATCGCGTTCGACGAGTACGCTTTCGAGCACTTGGAAACTCGTTGGTTTACCCACTTGCGCTAGAGTGACGAGATACGCTCGTGACGCACTCGGGAGTCGAACACGGTGAACTTTGTTTATATTTTTAACTCTTTGTCACAATCACGCACACGCTCTTCATCTACGATAAATTCTAATTGCATTTTTAATACACATCATAGTCAAGGATCGCAGAATCTACACAGTATTTAAGAAGTTATGGACGAGTACGTAAGTCGGAATATTTCTAACCCTCGACGAAGGTGCCTCGTGGTACGCCTGCTCCTCGGGGTCTGTTCGGCCAAATCTTCCCCCGGGACGATTCATATGCCGAAGTGAAACGGGTTTTTAACTAGTGAATTACGGAAAAATATTCGGACTCTCCGGGACTCGAAGCCGTGCCCCTCAGATTACGAGTCGTCGACGCTACGCATTGAGTCACTGATGTCCGCCCGGTGTATGTCATTTCCGCAATCCCTTTGTACTTTTCGGGCATGGAGGCCCTGCCAATCCCACATTAGCTATGTTTAACTAGCAACAATTAACTAGCTGTGAACGACGCAACTGCCTAGAAAATCGTAGGTCAAGAAGTTATGGACGAGTACGTAAGTCGGAATATTTGTAACCCTCGACGAAGAAGTCGAAGTTTCACCCTCGACGAAGTATCCTCGTGGCACGGCCGCTCCTCGGGCCGGTCTATCCGCTCCGAAACTTCCCCCGGGACGATTTATATCCCGAAGTGAGGCGGATTTGCTTCGGTTACTCCGTTACGAGGCCGGTGAGCTCGCTGCGTGCCAAAAATCTGCCCGACGACCCTGACGCGAGAGCAGGCCAGGCATCATCAAAGCTCGGGCCCGCGTTCGAGCGAGCGTCGCCTCCTCGGGATCCTTGGAGCAACAGAAAGGGGGATCAGGGCGATCCATTGCAAGGCCCTCTCCATTATATCCGAACAATGTAACAAATAACCTCATCAGACTATCTCAGACGCCATTGTGAGGCGTCGTTCAACGTTCGTCGGAGAATGCACCTTTGCCGGCTGTTTCTCCTGTTTTCGTTCGTCTTTTTTCCGCCGCGCGGCTCCTTTTTTTTTATTTTCCCCGAAGACGGCGAGTTAGAGGTCCGAGACTCGGCTAAAGGTTGCATCAGGAGCCGGGGCCGGCCGCGTATAGTTTCATAATTCCCTGCGCAGGCAGATTTGTCAAGTGTCCTTGCCTCGAGCCGAAAGAAAGGGATGAAAGAAAGAGGAGGCCCGCTTTTTTTTCTTCTTTCTCGTGGCCAGACTGGATTTTCCATCCTCCGAGATTAATCCAAAGGACGGCCATTAGCGGACGACGCGGCGGAGGCGGCCAGGAAAGTCTGGAAATTGGCCGAGCGGTTTAGCTCTGGGTACCTTTCACGAGCCACGAGGACCGTTTAAATTTAACCCGGGCTCGACTCGCCTTTCTTTTCCGCCGAACAATGCGACCCACGCTAACTCGGCCCACCTCCACCTTCAAATACCCTTGTCGCGCCGATTCCCCTGAATTTTCCCCGCCCTTTCGTGGAAACTCGCTCTTTGCTTCGCGCTTCGTCGACCGCGTTCGCGAACTTACCAGGGGGTAAAAGTTTCTTTCGAGACTCGCCGACGGAATACCCCGCCGATTCCGTCGTTAAACGCTTCCGAATAAATGGTCTGTACTCCTAGGGAATTTTCTTGGATTCGTTCATTAACCCATTCGAGACCGATTGCATATAACCCGTCATCCAAGAGTTGGCGCATCGACTCACACATATTTTCAGTGGTAGGATCTTATTGGTTCTCGTAGTTACGCACACCAATTGTCCCAAAGAAGCGATAAGTCGGGGAAAGTTGGCCCAAATAGTCGGCGATTATCGATCGGCATAGTTAAAAGCAGCTATTCCAAATTGGTCTATTAATCAAAATAGTGAGTGAGTCATATTTGGAGTGTAAACGGTTAATTGCCAATAACTGTTTCATTATATCCACACATCACATGCACAACACTATGGATTTAGCTAAAAAACACCTATTCCAGAGTGATCTATTAATCAAAACGGTGAGTGTGAGTCGCCTTTCAAATGCAAAGGGTTAATTGCCATTAACTGTTTCATTATGTTGATCCACAAAATGTACAACACTACTTATTTAGTTAAAAATTACATATTCCAAGTTGATCTATTAATCAAAAGGGTGAGTATGAGTCGCCTTTGGAGTAGAAAAGATGAATTGCAATTATTAGTTATTCCATTATGTTAAAAAATACCTGTTCCCAATTGCTGTAGTGAACAAAATGGCGGGAGAGAGTCACCTGTCGAGTGCAAACTTAACAGTTTTGCACCTTACATAAACATTTAATACACTTCAACACGTGCACCCCTGGTAACTTCCCGGTTCTGTCTTCTTCATTTGCACATTGAAACAATTCCTATAAATGGTTCCTTGTCAGAAAAGAAATCGAATTCGAAGTCTTCGGGATGTTTAATAAATTGAGACAATTTTCGATAAGTTCAAAATTTGAATCGAAGATAAGTACATTTCAACAGGTGCACCCTTGGTAACTTCCCGGTTCTTTCTTCTCCGTTTGCCCAAAGAAACAATTCGCACAAAACGGTTCCTCGTCAGGAAGGCAATCTAATTCGAAGTCTGCGGGATGTGCAATAAACCAGACGATTTTCGATAAGTTAAAAATTATAATCTCGACGCAACGAAGATAAGAACGGTCGAGGTACCGAGTTGTATAAAAATTTGCAAAACAAAGCGTCGAATGGCGGTCGTTAACAGCCGGTCACCCGAAAGGGGGCGATGTTTGGCCAGAAACAAGAAGTTTTTGGCTCGTTTCCACAAGATCGTGGCCGGACTAGCCAAGCGGACTAGTCCTCTCGATTCGACGCCCACGCTTCGCGATTCACGCTCGTAGTCCTCGCGTTATCTCGGTGAAAACGGTTTTTATTTCGGAGCTAGTGATCTAGGCCCACTCTCGCAGGGTGGTTATATACCCCTCGCCCTGGCGAACGGCTATCCCGGAATCCCCGAATAAAAATCCCCTTTCTTTTCCTCATTTTTTACGACAGCTCATTATGCGTTTCGCGTCGCTATCCGATCGACTAACAGCGTTTTATAACCGTGTCCTCTTTTCTTTTTTTTCCCCATCGGTTGGTCGATCTTTGACTTTAAGACTGGTCGAGTATCGTTGGCCATCGGCGAATAAAGAACGCGGGACATCGAATAATAGGTGTCTCGGTTCCGTTTCCTTTTTCTCCCGTTGCCTTTATTGTTTCGTTATTTATTTTTCGCCGTTTCCGCCGTGACACGTATCAGATTACGCGAGAATTAATTCGTCGAGGGAAAATTTTTATGCGGGGAGATGCATTTGTGGACGGGCGTGTGTGGGTTGTTTATTCTTTTTTTCTTAGGGATATTCGGTGATTCGTTCGCGCGCGAAACAAAGTCCACTGGATAACAACACGCTGTTGTCTCGCCGGTGGATGTCGGATACGTACGTGTTGGCGTTTCATAAGACCACGAAGAAGAAGAAGAACCGTCGGATTTCTTTTTCGACGAGAATGAAAGTTTCTCGGCCGCGCGTATATACACGGTTCGTTTTTAGTACGGGCTCAAATAACAGAGAAAATACGAGGAATGTTTGTCGAGCAATTATTTATTCGAGGCGAAAAGAACGTACTTCGGATCGGAGAGAATTTTCTGAAAGTTTCTTCAAGGAGAACGTCGCGTTTATTACCGTTTCAATTTGATTAATCGCGCGTTACTTCTTCTACGTATCTACTCCGTAATAACAGAGTACGAACACCGACGTTACGTTAATTCTGCATATAAATTATTATACCATTCTAAGCTGCATGTTTCTATTCTATGATGATACTATACACTGACAGTTTAATTCTACACCCTGATTATTGCGTTATTTCATGTTGCATTACGATGATTTAATCTAACACATTAATTATTGTATCGTTCTATGTTGTATTACGGTGATTCAATTCTACACGTTGATTATTGTAACATTCTATGTTGTATTAGAGTGATTTAACTTGATAGCCTGATCATTGTACCATTTTATGCTGCATTACGGTGGTTTAACGTTACACCTTGATTCTTGTACCATTCTATGTTTTATTACGGTGATTTAATTTTGCACCCTGATTATTGTACCATTCTGTGTTGTATTACAATGATTTAATTTTACATCCTGATTATTGTACCATTCTTTGTTGTATTACTGTGATTAATTTTACATCCTGAGGAATATGGTGTGGCTGTGAGCCTGGGAGTTTAAGAATAGGAAAAATGTTCAATGCCTTAAGGATTAAATACACGAAAATTCTAAAATCTTGTACAATGTTTGTAACTGAAAATCGGAAATTTATAAAACAGTCATGTGATTGTCTTTTATATCGATGCAAATTGACATAGATTTCATGAAAGCCTTCTCGACAAAGTTTGTAACTGAAAATCGGAAATTTATAAAACAGTCATGTGATTGATTTTTATATCGTTGACAATTGACATAGATTTCAAGAAAATCGTCTAAACAAAGTTTGTAATTGAAAATAAGAAATTTGTAAAACAGTCATGTGATTGATTTTTATATCGCTGAGAATTGACATAGATTTCATGGAAACTTTCTCGACAAAGTTTGTAATTGAAAATAGGAAATTTGTAAAACAGTCATGTGATTGTCTTTTATATCGATGAAAATTGACATAGATTTCATGAAAACCTTCTCGATAAAGTTTGTAACTGAAAATCGGAAATTTGTAAAACAGTCATGTGATTCATTTCAATCTCGACGAGAATTGGCGTATATTTCAACAAAATATCAACAAAGTTTGTACCTAAAATTTGGAAATTAGAGAAACACTGACGTGACCGTTCGGTGATTTTCGTGTTAAAGCGTACAACGAGGAAAACAATCGCTGCGTTAATTGAGGAGCACGGTATATCGGCCGAATCGACTACGAAGCAAAAGCGACAGAACAATGTTCCCCGACGAGCGCATCAATGAAGATGGATTCTGCACGGAAGTGTTTCTCTCTCTGTCTAACTTGTTTCGGGCACAATCGGCTGTATGCAGTCATCGATGGAAATACATCGCGAGACATAGCTGCTTGAACGATGTCCGAGGTTGATTTTCCGTTTCGCCATTGTTTCGTGTCGATTCGATGAGATAAGTGTTAATGGCGACACTGGGATTGGTTTTAATATCGCGTTGCGAAATCTCCCGATGGCTACGAGACCACTCTAAACGCGCGTCGTTATTTTCAATTAAATTTCCATCCGTAATTACCCATCGTCTCATTCGTTCGGCATTGTTGACTTTCAATTTCTTGTCCGGCTATCGTCGCGATTTCAATCGACTTTCTTATAAAACCGATGAATCTTGATTTCACGCGTCTCTATTTGTCTCTTTATCCACGCTTCGTGTTCGCACGCGCGTTCATTATGCACACGTTTCTCTTTCCAACGGTCGATCGTCGAGACCAGACATTACGAGGACACAATGAGTTTATTGCATCAATCGTACATTGTCCTGACCGTTCTATCGCGACTGTTAGATAACACGTTCCGATAAACTGTCCGAGATAGGTCGACGATGAGAAAAAAACGAGAATGAATATTTACGGATTCGATACAAATTTACTGATCACTACAGAGATTCTATTTCTGATCCTAACTTCTGCAAATGTGCTTTTATCTGGTACACTTTAAGCAATTCATTTTGCAACCATTTCTTTCTTTCGTTCATATTTTAACCCTTTACACTCGAAGCTATTTTTACCGATAGCAGATAGCAATTCTAAAACTTCTTGGTTGAAAAGTTTGATGATTTTTTTTCATTTTATAATAGCTCCACTACTAATTACCAATATTTGCTGTTTCATTATGTTTGTACATAGTATGTACAAGATTATAGGTTTAGGTAAACAATACATATTCCTAATAGCTGTGTTGAACAAAATGGTGGGTGTGGGTCACCTTTCGAGTGCAAAGGGTTAATACCGTCAAATGAAATTCGATGTAAAATATTTAACGTGTCACGGTAGCACGTCCTACTGTTTCGTCTAATTATTAAAGTGTCTCGTAAGTTTCTTTCTTTTTTTATGTGACACTAAAATGAACCCCAAGGAATATATTTGCAATAATTTTAGAAAGAGTAAATACTGTTCCTTGAGGGATGATAGAGCAGAATAGTTCATATTTAATGCAACGAACCAATATTAAGCAATGAATATTATGTATTAGGTTGTCCCATAAGTTTCTTCCCTCTTTGATAAAATATAAAAACGCACTTCGAGGAATATTTTGCAAGTAATCAAGGAGTACATAATATTTATTGAGGAATGAAAAAAGGGCGATACAGTAGAACACGTTATATTTAATGCAACAAATATTGAACAATAAATATTGTGTATACATTTCTACTAGAAGAGGAAAGAATTTACGGGACAACCTAATATTTATTTCTATCAAAAGAGGAAGAAACTTATGGATACCCATTTAATAATTTGCACTATAAATTGTTATACATTTACGACAATTTTCTACAAGCATTAAATAGAACTAACATTTGGTAAATTGTTCATTTTTCCTGCAGCAGTGTTTGTCTTTATTTGGAGTATTTATACCTTGATTATTTTTACACAAATTATTTTTTACATCGTAATTAATCTTTTAAGTCGAGTTTGTAATTACGACGAGTTTTATCTGGGCAGTGCATTTGTACCGTCTTATATTTTCAATTATTCGAACAATTTTTATTGTTCATTGCGATCGTTTAACGTCAAGTGGTATGGTGAATGTTATTAATAGATATTTTTCGCTAGTTCGATCCGTTTGTTCGCTAATTTCGTGCGGGTTGATTTTGAAGCGCGCATACGGCCACACTATCACGAAATGTGGGACACAGCCGGGTCTAGGCTGAGTTATTCAGATTAATTGTCTTTTAACGTCGTCCAGGCTGAAACGGCCGGTAGCAATGGGACAATGCCAGTCACGGTGTCAGTCTGTTTTTCCCTGTTGCACCACTCGTTTATTTTCATTCGAATCTGTCGCATCCATCGAGGAAGCATCGACAGCTAGCGATGGCAATTCGAAATAGTTTCATGTAACTTCGCGAACAAGTCCAGTTTCATCGTTTTTTTTCGAATTTTTAAAAAAATTTCACAAGTTCCTTAAATTTAACAAGTTTTGAATTCGAACGTCTGAATATTCGAGTATCAGAAAATTTCTAAATTTGCACATTTTTTAACTTGAAAAGTTTTATGCTTACAAGTTTGAAAGTTCGAAGACCTGAAAATTTATGAAGATGCAAATTTGTAATTGTAAAGGTTTTTGCGAATTTATAAATTACTGAATTCAGAAATCTTCAAATTTAAATATCTAAAAATGATTACATATGCTCACTTTTTATTTTAAAAAAATTTGCGAATCTATAAATGCCTGAATTCCAGAAATCTTCAAATTTAAATATCTGAAAATTTCTAAACGTGCCCACTTTGAAATACGAAAAAAAAAGTTCAAATTTATAAATAACTGAAGAGATGAATCTGAACATTTAAGTACCTTAAAATTTCTAAATGTGCACACATTTAGTATTAAATACATTTGCGAATTAAAATATTTCTAAATTGAAGAATCTGCAAAATTAAATACCTGAAAATTTCTAAACGTGCACACATTCAATATTAAATACATTTGCGAATTAAAATATTTCTAAACTCAAGCATCCGCAAAATTAAATACCCGCAAAATTTTTAAATGTGCACACATTCAATATTGATTACATTAGCGAATTGAAATATGTGTACATTCAAGAATTTGCAAAATTAAATACCCGAAAATTTAAAAATGCGAAGCGTAAAAGTTTAAACGCCCAAAACTTCCAAAGCTGGCGAACTTCTGATCCTAAAATATTTGCAACTAAAAATATTTCAATATACAGCAATCCGTCCGAGGGTTTAAATATACGAAAATTCTTAAATTTAAGAGTCCTCAATTTTCGAGAATAAGAAATACAAAAATTTGCCAAATACGTTCGAGACGTCCAATAATTTACTATTTGGAGGGACTTTGGCCGGGAATAATACCGTAATCGTTCGATCGTTATTTACGGGACGATGTTCCCAAACGGAGAAAACAAAATGTTTGTAAGAAAAAAAAACTTGTTTAGTTATGACAGTAAATGTCTCGAGACAGTTCGAATGCCATCGCTATCAAGGATAACCACGATCAGAGCGATTAGAACGAGGCTTTAATATTTATTTATCGTCTTCGGGTCAGTCTTTTGACCCGTGTGGCGTTGCGTGACTTCTTTTCCTCGTGTCGTTCGAGAACAATTGAAAAGGCAAATAAAACCGCGTGCTCGGACATTGATAATCGATTTGGATCCAATCGACGGAGAACTTTCGAAGGGTGAAAGTGGTTTCAGGTCGGACGTATCAGGTTGGAACGATGTTAAACACTGTGTTGGTGTTTATCGAAGCCGGTTGTTGTCCGGCTTGCAAAAATCTCGAAAACAAAAAAATGATGATGTTATCTCGAACGTAATTTATCAAGTAATAACTATTTTACACTCGATTGAGCTCTGTCGTGTGCGATTTCTGAGTGTCGCGTTTCGTCATATCACCGTTTGAAAATTCAAAGAACGTTTATCATATTAATTCGATTTTATTACCTCGATACGCGACGTTGGTAATTAAGGATTATAATTAGGACAGTTATGATCGCGCAACGTTTCAATAGAACCATTCATCGTTGTTCCATATTTTACTATTATGGTACTTTTTATTTCACCGTATCATTATTCTATTATTTCGCTGCTCTATAATTGTATGCAGCGTATAACATCGTATAATTATTACGCCGCTACTGGAATATCTCATTGTTCTATTAATTCGATGCTGGGGATTATTTAAAATAATCTTCTGATGTAACTTTAATTTCTAAATATCATATTACCTTGTTATATTACAAAATTGCAGTTACAAAATAATCATATCGACGTTAGAAAATTACATTTATAAAACATTTACAGTCGTGGACAAAATTAAGTGGACAGGTATCATAAATAACAAAAGGTTAATTTAATTTAACTAATAATGCCTATAAATCAAAAGTTTATTCCACAATTATATACATTAAATAAATAAATTGTGTATTAAATAAATATTCTTTCAAGTCTACAAAACATTTCACGTTCTAGATTTTAAATTTATTTGAAACATTGCCATAAAACAAAAAATTCTTTTACATTTCTGCAACGTCCACTTAATTTTGTCCACGAGTGTACATTAAATATTTACATTAAAATTACGTTTATAAAATTTATACAGGCAATAACAAATTTCAACGAGTTTTTTATAATCTATTATTATAATACAAATAATTCTCTTAATTCCAAATCAGGTAAATAAAATATGATTACTTTGTTCGAGTGCACTGTATGTAATTGCTCTATATTACGATTATTTTGATATATGGCCGTTTGTGTAGTCGGTAATGAATAATGGTAGTCGATGGTAAATATCTCGTTTCTTCGAAGAGGAGACGAGAGGCTCGGATATATCGATGGCATGGCAGGTCAAAAAGTAGGTCATACGTGTCCAGCGCACAGGAATGTCAAAAATCAGCATTTGCAATTCGAGCGCAACCGTTACTCCTCCTCTCTGTCTCTTTGATTCGTTAAATTACGCGCGAACGGTGTCGGATATTCGGGGATAATTGCGCAATCGTCGCGATACTTCCGTGTTTCGAGTTTCCGAGATCGTTGCACGAATATTTGCCGCGCTATCGTAATTTCGTAATCTCGGCCGAATTATGCGTCATAACGCCGGCCACTTATCGTACATTGTTACGAATTCGCTAATTCGATTCTGGATGAACGATGCCACGACGGTAAAATTTTCCAAATTTCCTGCATTTCGAGACTCCTCAAATTTCTCGAGGTACAAATTTCTGCATTCCATAGTTTGAAGATCACTGGGTCGAAGGCTCGTAAATTTGGAAGTTTGCCAAACAAAGACGTACTTGAATATCGCCATTTTTCTTAGGCCAAACCGTATGTTTACCAAGCAAAACCATTAGTGATGGATCGTCTTTTCTTTCGACATTTTCCCTAGGTCAATCTACATATTTGCTAAGTAAAACCATTAGTGGTGGATTCCATTCTGTATTGCTATATTACCTAGGTTCATCTATGTGTTTAATAAGCAAAACCATTAGTGATGGATTCCATTCTATGTTGCTATATTACCTTGTTAACCTATGTGTTTAACAAGCAAAACCATTAGTAATGGATCCTCTTCCTTATTGCTATTTTACCTTGGTTAACCTATGTGTTTAATAAGCTGAACCATTAGTGATGGATTCTATTCTATATTGCTGTTTTACCTAGGTCAACCTGTATGTTTGATAAGCAAAACCATTAGTGATGAATCCTCTTTCATATGAGTACTTTACCTAGGTCAATCCACATATTTGATAAGTAAAACCATTAGTGATGGATTCTGTTTTATATCGCTGTTCTACCTAGGTCAACCTAGGTGTTTGATAAGCAAAACCATTAGTGATAGATTATCTTTTATATCGCTATTTTACCTAGGTCTACCAACGTGTTTGATAAGCAAAACCATTAGCGATGGATTCTCGTTTATGTCGCTATTCTATATAGGTCTACCTACGTGTTTGATAAGCAAAACCATTAGTGATAGATTATCTTTTATATCGCTATTTTACCTATGACAACGTATGTATGTGCTAACCAAAACCATTAGCGGCGGATTTTCTTCTACATCATCATTTTCTTCAGGTCAACCTATCGCTTCGCGAGTGTGCACCATCGAGCTAGGAAAATAAGAACAAGTCGTAAACACAGATGACTAACGTCGTCCATATGAATATGGATTCACATTTATATTCCACAGTTAAGTCTGCTGTGGAGAATCTATCGAGTAGATTCTGTTGAACAGACTCTTTTCTAGAATAATGTCTTCAGTGCCCACATCGTGATTTGAATTTCATCAGGACCTACCTTATCGATTCCCAAGAGATTGTCAAAATTTCATGTTTGATTTATTGGCACGAATTAATTGCCATGATTCGCAGATGAATCGTCCTGATGTATATGTGAAAAGTTCTTATAAACGTCTATCAAACGTCGTCATTCTCATTAGAGAATCTTCAGCATCTACCTTGGGAGAGTCTACCGAGTAGTACTCACTCAAAAGAACCTCTCAAAGAACATCTCTAGTGTCCAGATCATGACTTCCGCTTCAGAAGTACTCATTTTATCAATTCCTAAATAAGAATCCATCTTGTCAATTCCTAAACAAGAACTCATATTACCAATACCTTAACAAGAACTCATCTTTCAAGTACTAAACATGAACTCATCGTGTCAATTCCTAAACAAGAACTCATCTTATCAAGTACTAAACAAGATCTCATCTTGTCAATTCCAAACGAAGGATTCATCTTATCGAATCCAAAACAAGAACCCATCCTGCCAATTCCTAAACAGGAGCACATTTGGTAAATTCCTGAACTAGAACTCAACTTATCGATTCTTAAACAAGAATTCAACTAGTTAATTCCTAAATGAGAACTCATCCTGTCAATTTCTAAACAAGAACTTATCTTATCGATTCCTAAACAAGAATCCAACTTGTCAATTCCTAAATAAGAACCCATCTCATCGATACTTAAACAAGAACTCATCCTGTCAATTTCTAAACAAGAACTCATCTTATCGATTCCTAAACAAGAATCCAACTTGTCAGTTCCTAAATAAGAACCTATCTCATCGATTCTTAAACAAGAACTCATCCTGTCAATTTCTAAACAAGAACTCATCTTATCGATTCCTAAACAAGAATCCAACTTGTCAATTCCTAAATAAGAACCCATCTCATCGATACTTAAACAAGAACTCATCCTGTCAATTTCTAAACAAGAACTCATCTTATCGATTCCTAAACAAGAATCCAACTTGTCAGTTCCTAAATAAGAACCCATCTCATCGATTCTTAAACAAGAACTCATCCTGTCAATTTCTAAACAAGGATCCATGTTATCTATCCATAAACAAGAATCCAACTTGTCAGTTCCTAAATAAGAACCCATCTCATCGATTCTTAAACAAGAACTCATCCTGTCAATTTCTAAACAAGAACTCATCTTATCGATTCCTAAACAAGAATCCAACTTGTCAATTCCTAAATAAGAACCCATCTTATCAAGCCGTAAACAAGAACCCATCCTGTCAATTTCTAAACAAGGATCCATGTTATCTATCCATAAACAAGAACACATCTCGTCAATTCCCAAATAAGAACCCATATTATCGATATCGCTAAGAAGTCTGTAAAATATCCACGATCGAACGGCACGAACTCAAATACACCGTACCAACGAGATACTCCCCGATGGGTGCAACGAGATGGTCGTCGATCCGTGTGTCCGTGGGTGCGGATTTTCGTATCCGTTGTTCGCGCAACGACACGAGACGACACGATACGACACGAAAGGACCGTGCATAGGAGCGGACCGATGTACCGTTACGAGGCAGAATGGCGGTTGTTAGTGTGGCAGTGTGTTAGCCGGGCAGGATCACGTAGGTAGGTAGGTTGGTGGGTAGCGAAGGCAGTCGCGGCGACGCGTTGTAGGTGTAGGTATACCGGTGAACAAGCGACGAGGACGAGGAGGAACACATCGGACGAGCAGAGGCGACCACGAGGAAGAGGACGCGACTCTCGGAAGATCTACTGCGATCTCCTCCTAGCTAGGATGCAACAGCTGCTCGTAGGTAGTCGGGAACCTGTCCCTACAAATCTTTATAACCGCTACCGCCGTCATCCGCTTTCCTCCTCCATCGCTTCTCATCCTCCTCCTCCTCCTACATGCTCTATGGCCTCCGCGAACCGGGTGGAGGTGTCTGCAATATATCAGGGCGGTTCTTCCTAGTCCTTATGATATTACGGCGACCGAACCGTCGCGAGGACAACGCTCTTCCGCGTCCTCGCCATATACCCAGTCACCCAGGAATTTGCGCATCAACTCATACGTATTTTCAGTGGTTGCGTTTGGATTTTTAGGGAGGTTCGATTCGGGTCGCTCGATACTTAAGTCGATTGATATTTCGCAAAAAAGAGGATTTTGAGCGATTCAGTTTGAGTCGCTTGAATCCGAATCGATTGGAAGTCGAGGCGACTGAATTCGGTGCGATTAAATTTGTAGCGTTTGAATTTTTAGGAGGTTCAATTCGGGATTTTTGAATTCAAGTCGACTGATATTCTGCAAAAGTAGAATTTGGCGCAATTCAGTTTGAGTCGGTTGAATCCGAATTGATTAGAAGTTGAGGCAATTGAATTTGAAGTGTTTGAACTTTGAGACAATTCAATTCGAGACATTCGAATTTAAGTCGATTGAATTCTGGGAAATCAGAATTCGGGACGATTCGATTCAGATCGTCCGAATTTCGAGATATTCAATTTAGGACAATTGAATTGACGAATGGTGCGATTCGGGGTGATTAAATTTAACGCGGTGGAATTCGACTCGATTGAATTCGACATGCTGAAATTCGGGTCGGTTGAATTCTGCGCGTTACAATTCAATACGACCGTATTCGCGATAGAATTCGGATCGATGGAATTCTATCCGTTGGAATTCGGGTCGATGGAATTCTACGCGTTGGAATTTGGGTCGATGGAATTCTACGCGTTGGAATTCGAGTCGATGGAATTATACACTTTGGAATCCGGGTCGATGGAATTCTACGCGTTGGAATTCGGGTCGATAGAATTATACACTTTGGAATTCGGGTCGATGGAATTATACGCGTTGGAATTCGGGTCGATGGAATTATACACTTTGGAATTCGGGTCGACCGAATTCGCTGCGATAAAATTCGAATCGTTTGAATTCATTGCAATGGACTTCCATTCGATTGAATGGCATGACGGAATTCGGATCGATTAAATTCGACATACTGGAATTCGTGTCGGTTGAATTTGATTCGATAAAATTACACTCTACCCTATTCACCTCAAAATGTCTTTGTTCAAAACATCCTACTCAACTTAATGCAACAAAACAAGATTATCATAACCTTTTACGTATTTGGCATAATGGGCAACATTTTCAGCAATTTCTATAATAATATACATAATTTTCTGAAATACATACTAGGTAATCAAATTTACCGAAGACATAACTTCTTTAGGTAGTTACAAGAATTAAGGAAGTGTCCACATATTTTTGAGCGATAGTGTAGCTCTGACTGACAACTTTATTGAAAAATAGTCGATCAACCACACACCCGTGCAATTTGATTTGAAGTCTAGGTGCAACTATAATTTGTTTAGTCAAGAATCGCTGAATATAAAGTACGGCCAATACTTTCTTTATTCAGTTAAACATTTGAATAATTAGCTCTGTTATTTATCTAGCCTGAACATACCTTTCCAGTGATTGATAATATAAAGCAGATGAGATAATCTTATTTGTCTCCGAGAATGTGAAATATCTTCTGAATGTATGTTACGTATCCGAAGAACAGTATGGTTTTGTTATAATTTTCAAACGGTTCCACGTCTATAAATGCAGCCTGTAATGAACCTATAAATAAAGGACACTTTAAACTTGACAATAATTGGCGATGGCTGCATATGTTTGTGTCATCTTATGACACACTATACGCAACTGTTATCCACAATTTACGGTCGCCGCAGTTTGTCACATAATTCCGCTTGGTGACATTTTGCGTCTCGTATCACGGTAGGAATACCTGAAGACGGTGCAGATTAAAGAACGAGCCGTTAAACGGGGAACAGCGTCGTGCGGAATAACGAAAGTGCGTAGAAAGGAGAGCAGAATAGAACAGGGTTGAGAAAAGTTGTAGAGGGGGAGCTGAAAGAAAGTACACGAAGAAAGAGAGAGTAGACAGAGGATAAGAAACAAAAGTGGAATGAGTGAAATAGTAGAACGGGGCAGGAAAGTAAAACGGGTAGCATGAATAGAAAGAAAAAGTGACTTTCAGGTAAAAGAAAATAAGAGAAAACACAAACACCTATGCGTCAATCATTGAGTTCCAGTCCTAAGTGATCTTCATTTTTCTTGAGTTATATAGTTGGTCTTATATTCGTTTTGGCAATTTGGTTAGCATACTCAATTGGGGCACGTCGGCTATGTTTGATGATCATACTGGTCTTCAATTATTTAGTACGCGGTATTTTTAAATTTTATATTTGAAAATTTTTAAGTTTACGATTTGGAGACTTTCTAGTTTGCAAATTATAAAATTGTTGATTCTGAAATGGTAGATTTTCAATTCCCCAAATTCTCGGACCCTAGATCCCTATATTCTTAAATTCTCAAATTTAAATCCCCAAATACATAACCACTTAAATTGTCAACCCCTCAAATACTCAAACTCTCAAAAACTCAAATCTCCAAATTCTGAAATTCCAAAAGTCCAAAATTCCAAAATAGCAGAATTCCAGAACTCCAGAATTCCAGAATTCCAAAATTCCAAAATTCCAAAATTCCAAAATTTCAAAATTCCCAAATTTCTTAAATCTTCACATTTTCATATTAGCAAATCTCGAATTCTTCGACACCTACATATGTGAATTTCCACTTTCTCAAACTTACACATTTTCAAATTCTCAGATCCCACATCTCTATGTTCCCAAATCATTACAACTCACAAATCTGTATATTCTCATATTTCTGCATACCCAAAGTACCAACTCCTCCTACCTTCTCATTCTTCAATTTTCGCATCTTTCAATTTTCACATTCTTAAACGTTGACGTCCTCGAATTTTCAAATCTTTTGATGTTTGCAAATGTATATATTTTCAAGTTAACAGAACATCAAATCCTTCCATTTTCACATAATCAACTTTCTATATTCCCAAATGACCAAATCTCTACATTCCTACATCCTCTTATCCCCAACATTTTCAAACCTTCACCGATTCAAAATTCCTCAAATCCCCCAAATATCAAATCCCTACATCCTTACATCCTCTCAACCCCAACATCTTCAAACTTCCACCGATTCAAAGTTCCCAAAATCCCCGAAGTACCAAATTCATACATCCCTACATCCTCTTATCCCCAACATCTTCAAACTTCCACCGATACGATATTCCCCAAATTCCCAAAGTATCAAACCTCTACACCCTGAAACCTCCACATCTCCGAATCCTCGAACTTGCACCGATACGAACTACCCGAAATTCCCGAAATTCCCATAGTCACCAGTTGAACGAGTATCCGAAATAGTATTCGAAGTATCCGAAGTCAGTGCGCGTCACCCCGTATATAACGCACGCACACGTTCGCGCCTGATGCGTGTAGGAAGAGGCGGGGTGGAGGGTGTAGAGGAGACAGACAAAAAGAGCAGAAACAAGGAGAGCCAGGAGGAAAGGTTCGATCGCGGTCAGAAGGACGAAGAGAGAAAGATGAACCCACCCGTTGGATAGAAGCTGTACGCGCGAGCGAATCGATGCACTTCGCTCGTGCGTGATCTCGCGTGTGCGTGCCGCGAGTACTTTCACACGGAGGTGAACAACACGCGGCGGTATCCAGGCCAGGGGTGGCCAACCACTCCTGTTCCAACCTAACACACACAAACACACACACATCGACACCGTCTCACGTGCGAGCCTCTCCTCTGCTCCTCCATTTTCTCCTCCCGTCTCTTTTTCTCGTTGCGATGCGCCTACCTCCGAGCCATAACGCTGCGGGACGCCTGCTAAACGATATTCTTCAAAATTGACAACTTTTCTACGGAATTTCTTGTAATTAACCCTTCGCCGTACCCTCGCGAGGTTAACTCCACACGCGCACCATCTTCGAACGCAACGAATGCTCGCAGAAATTTTTCTACGCTTTGATTCCAGGTTCAGGTGCCACTATAGCTTGCTTAGCACTAAACCTACCGGAGAGGTCAAAATGAACATTTTACAAGATTCTAATTTTAAGTTACGAAGTATGTTATGGCTTCCTTGAAGTTTCTGTTGATTTTCATCGACATAAAGCATTGTGCATACCTCCATTTGTGTCTCATCGTGCATTTGGTTTTCAATTTCATTTTCAATTTCAGAATAAACGTGCATTGTATGGCTGTAGGTTCAGTGTTAAGGTAGCTAACTCCATTTTTCTGGAAAATAGACTTACGCCACTTTGGAAATAAACGAATCAAATGTTCAAATTCCTGAATGCCCACATTGTACATTAATTTGTATTTCATTTTTCGTTTATTTGTTTTTCAATTTCATTTTTAATTTTAAAGTAAACGTGCACTATACGCCGGTAGGTTTAGTGTGAGTTAACAGGTTGATTGCCAAATGAAAACGATTTAAAATTGCATTAATTAGTATTTTCATTTTGTTCAAATTTTATCAAATAATCGCGATACTTTGTTATATTTGTTCTTCACAGTTCCAAGTCACTAATTCGAGTATTTACAGTTAGAAAGGTGATGAACAAATTTTGAATAATATGGCTTTTATATTTGTATAGAAAATCGAGTCTCACCCACAAATGGGTGACATGGCAGTCAAAGTGTTAACACGTTCCACCGGTCATATTTATTCCTCATGCTGCGAATGTATGTTCGATATTCGAGGTCATAGTCAAGGTCGTTAAATTTCTGCGCTCGGCCCAGAATGACCTCGAGGCGGCGTTAACAACGAAAACGAAAGCGAAACACAATCGTTCATTGCGAATAATAAATGCGCGCGATAATTGGCGGCGATAAATTTTCGATCGTGATTAATTATTTGGCTCGGTGCGTGAACGCGAGCCGATCCCGCTGTTTCGTGTGACTCCATCACGGGATTAAAATAACGATGAATAGAGTTTTCGAGTTCGTGTCAAGCAATTGTCTCGTAACGTGAAAATGGAACGCGTCGTACGCGACACACGGTGCAATTCCCGCGTTGAAAACGCGTTCAGGGTTCCTGGGGATCCACATCGCGGTAACCTTCCTTCCTTGGTAACCAGCGTAGACGGTGCCCATTGGACGATCCACCTATGGAACGTCGAATCGAGACTCTCGACTGCCGCCGTGATCGAGACTTTGGATCGACCGAGCTCGCGACTGGAAATGTCGAGATTGTTGCGATTCGATTAGCGGGGGCTGGAAACGTTCGCTGTGTTCCTTGGTGCTGAGCGAAATCGACGAATTTTTATTCTCATTTGGTTCTATTCGATGCTATGGGATTCGGATCGATCGATGTTCGACTCGAGCCGAAGACGACATGATCGAATTTGGCGCGATTAAATTTTGTAGCGTTTGAATTTTGAGGTGGTTCGATTCAGGACGTTTGATATTTAAGTCGATTGATATTCTGAAAAAATAGAATTTGGAGTAATTCAGTTTGAGTGGATTGAATTCGAATCAATTAGAAGTCGAGGCGATTGAATTTGGTGTGTTTGAATTTTCAGGCAATTCGATTCGAATCGACCGAATTTGGAGAAATTCAATTTGGGACGATTGAATTTTCGAATGGTGCGATTCGGGGTGATTAAACTTAACGCGATGGAATTCGATTCGACTGAATTCGCCACGATAGAATTCGGGTCGGTCGAATTCAACGAGTTGGAATTCGGGTCGGTTGAAATCGACGTGTTGGAATTCCAGACGATCGAATTTGCGCGTTGGAATTCGAGTCCATTGAATCCGACATGCTGAAATTCGGATCGGTTGAATTCTGCGTGTTACAGTTCAATACGATTGAATTCGTTGCGATAGAATTCGGATCGATGGAATTCTACGCGTTGGAATTCGTGTCGATGTAATTGTACGCTTAGGAATTCGGGTTGGTTGAATTCGGTGCATTGGAATTCGAATCGATTGAATTCGACGCATTGGAATTCGGATCGATTGAATTCGACGCATTGGAATTCGGATCGATGGAATTCGACGCGTTGGAATTCGGGTCGATGGAATTGTACGCTTTGGAATTCGGGTCGGCTGAATTCGACGCATTGGAATTCGGATCGATGGAATTCTACGTGTTGGACTTCGGGTCAATGGAAATGTACGCTTTGGAACTCAGGTCGGCTGAATTCGACGCATTGGAATTCGAATGGATTGAATTCGACGCGTTGAAATTCCATTCGATTGAATTCGTCGTGACGGAATTCGAATCGGTTAAATTCGACATATTGGAATTCGAATCGGTTAAATTCGACATATTGGAATTCGTGTCGGTTGAATTCGATTCGATTGAATTCAATGCGATAAAATTACACTCTACTCTATTCACCTCAAAATACCTTTGTTTGAAACGTCCTATTCAACTTAATCCAACAAAATTCAATAAAATTCAAGAATACCTTCTTTTAAATTAATCGAATAACTTTATCAAAAGAAGCTTTCCTCTCCCGCCACATTTCATCAACGTAGCCCACGTAACAGAATTTATCTTATTCATCATCGTCATAGAGAATACACAGACGAAGAATACATAAGATACGATTTCTTGACTTCACAAATACTCGCATCGGCGTTACACTTTCAATCGATATCTGCCTGAATTTTTGCATAGTTTCCTGCGGGATCGTAACACGCAAGTACTATTATCCATGCACACTCGAAGAGCGCAATCACTCAACGAACTCTCGGAGACGATTTTTTCGCGATCATGTGCAGAATACGCGAACCGTGACGTATTTTTATCGGGAACACAATGAACGGTTTATTCGCCGGCTCGACTTTCCTTCGTGGCAAATATTGAAGCTATTCACGTGATAAGACTTTTGCAGACTGCCGAGTATGCTAGCACACAAACGTAACCGTGTGAATGTACTTGCTCGTCTTTTTTTCTATCTCGATAGCGAGAGTTCGCGATGTCCGTTGAACCCATTTTGCCCAGAAAAATGATCAATTATTTAAAATTATTCGTCTGCTCGCATTGTTAAATACCTCGATAGCACAGTTATAAACATTATTTTTCATAATTTATATGAATACTTTTATAAACGCATTTATATGAAACTCTGCTACGAAAAGTAAAAAAAAAACAACTTTTCTTATATTTATGTGAATCGATTCTGAGCAACTGTAGGGATTAAATTAATCATTTAGCATATGTGTTCATTCTGTAAATTTTTATTACTGTAACACATTTACTATTTCATTAAACTGTTCTACGTACAATCTATTGTCTATAATTTAACAAATATACTATATACGTTAAATATGAATAAACTGTTCATGATTAATTTGAAATATCACACTGTCCTGAACAACTGTAGGCGTGAAATTAATCCTTTGGCACATATGTACGTTCTCTACATCTGTCTTGCTCTAACACATTTATCGTTTTGTCAAACTATTGTACATACAATTTATTGTATATAATATAATAAATATCGTATACGCTAATATATGAATAACTTTTCATATTCGATTTGAAACATCACACGATTCTGAATAACTGTGGAGGTTGAACTAACCATTTGGCACATACGTACATTCTCCAAATTGTTCTTATTGTAACATATTTACTCTTTCATTATATATGATGTATCATAATATACGTACATATATTATAATATATACATACATACATTACATTACTACATATATGTATACATACTTTAAATTATTACATATATGCATACATTACATTATTACATATATACATACATTATAATATATACATGTATAACATAATAATATATATTAATGAGGTTAAACAATTCTGAATAATTGTACGTGTTAGATCAACGCTAGATCCACGAAACCCATCAGACTGTCGAATCGGTTCGCCAACGTAATATTACGTCGGCGGAACGTCAAGTGGTCGATATGGAGTGATCAGTCAAAGTTCGAAGAGGTGAGAAATTTCAACCCCGTAATAGTTGGCGCGTGCTAAAAGTTGAACAACTCGGACAGATAAACCGTGTCTGACTAACGCGGAAGTCGCTCCCAATTACGTTGATCTCGCGAGGATTCGAGGCAGAATTACACGAAACAGCTGTCGAGGTCGCGGATGACTGATGCTCTCTGTTCCATGTAACGTTGCCGTTGACGAATGCAGCCAATAAGCGAAACAGGGTGCATCCGGGATAATTAGGATCGACCGAATTAATATCGACAGAAAATACTACCCCTTTCCCGTATCACCGACGAAACTCGAGTTTTTGCAATTTTTCTGTCGTTTCTGAAATTTTCTGAACGACCGCTCGTTTTAAAATAAATATCGATCATTCTACACGCGAATTATTAAATACGGAATAAAAACATCTGAATTATTGAACGTCGTAGAATCGTTTTCGGAGCTCGGAGATTCGCAGAATCTTTACTGTTTCTGGAAGGGAAATTAATCCGTACGAGGAAATCGCGAACAAAAGTCAATTTACGTGCGTCGTCGTATGTGGTCGCTGTAAACCGGGTTAACAGACAGTTGTCTTAATTGGACCGCTAATGCAACTTTTATACGACGCGGACAATTTGTGAGAGACGCGATTTGTTATTAATGTAACAGCAAAGGTAGCGTTGCTGATGTAGAATCTACAGAAAAAAACATGATCCAACTGAAAGACCCTTTCCTTCATATTTTTTCGAAGGAAGAAGAAACCTCCCTTTCATAATTTTTTTGAGGATAATATTCTCGAACTTTTCAATGACGTAGAATCTGCAGAAAAAACATGATCCAACTGAAAGAGCCTTTCCTTTCATATTTTTTCGAAGGATGAAGAAACCTCCCTTTCATAATTTTTTCGAGGATAATATTCTCGCATTTTTCAATGACGTAGAATCTGCAGAAAAAACATGATCCAACTGAAAGACCCTTTCCTTCATATTTTTTTGAAGGAAGAAGGAACCTCCCTTTCGTAATTTTTTCGAGGATAGTATTCTCGCATTTTTCAATGATATAGAATCTGCAGAAAAAACATGATCAAACTGAAAGACCCTTCCTTCCATATTTTTTCGAAGGAGGAAGAATATCTCTTTGATGATTTTATCCATGATAATGTTCTCGAATTTTTTAAACACGTTGCTCCAAATACTTTCCTCGGAGTACTCGATAATGTTCCGAAAGGTAAACCGCGAGTTGTTTGCGAGAGATAAGACAATTATTTCCTAATCTCTGTGCGAAGTAACTGTACGTCCGCGACGTCAGATGAATTCACAAGATAAAATTTGAAACGCGCAACTATTTACGTCTCCCAGAAGAATTTCACTCGTGAATGGGGATATTTCCCACAGCCGTTAGAATTTGAAGAAAAATCTTTCTCCTTGCTCGAAACTGTTGTGCAACGTTGCTAATTCAGTCGACACTGTAGCACAGTTAGGTTGTCGCGGGTACACTATCTGCGCCATAAATTAACACGACAGAGCCATGTTGTAACGTTGAGTTACGTAGGCGTGAAGATGCACTCCATGGATGTGCAGTTTCTCGGAAGGCAGCCTCTTTCACGGTTGATGATCGTTTGAGGGAACAATGACGAACTCCGTTCCGTATAAAGCATCTTCTTATATGAATGAAACATCGAGCCAAGCACCCACCACTTTCGGCGGACATTGTATCCGCGTCTTCGCCAATATCGAGCGAATACGGGAGACTGAATATTTCCGAATATAGGGATTTTTGGTTGTGGAACTTCGGTATACGAGGATTTTAAGATATAGGAATTTCTGGATATAAGAATCGTAGAACATACTAGTAGTAGTTATTTCGGCATGTGAGGATTCTAGGGAATAGGAATTTCGGGATGCAGGGATTCTAGGTTATAGGAATTTCTGCAGGAATTCTAGGGTATTGAATTTAGGCATACGAGGATTCATTTTGGAATTTCTGCACACGAGGATTTTAGGATATAGGAATTTTGTCATATAAGGATTCTAGGACATAGGAATTTCTATATATAAGCACTCTCCGATATAGGGATTTTAGCATACAATGATTCTAGGATATAGGAATTTTGTCATATAAAGATTCTAGGATATAGGAATTTATATATTATAAGCATTCTTCGATATGGGGATTTTAGCATACAATGATTCTAGGATACAGGAATTTCGGCATACAAAGATTCTAGGATATAGGAATTTCGGAAAACAGGATCGATGAATATAGGGATTCGAAGATATGGGGATATTGATTTTGGAATCCAGAAAAATTTAAACTTCAGGGAATTTTGGGACTTCGGAATTTCAGCACGTAGGGATCTTTTATTGACCCATCGATGTCTAATCAATTTGGGGTCTGGCAATTTTTTGATCCAGAGGCTTTTTGATGTAAGGATTTTACGATCTAGGGAATTTTTGGTGCAGGAATTCTGGGGACCCAGTGATTTTTTGGATGGAGAGTCCAGGAATTAGATAATTTTTGATCTAGGGATTTTGGACTAGCGAATTCACTGGCCAGTTAGGTCTAACGATTTCATGGATTCAACGAAGTCTCAGATCCAAGAGTTTCTCAAACTTAGGGATTTCTAGGTTGTAGGGAATTGTTAGATGTAGATTTGTTGAATCTAGGGATTTCTAGGTTCTAAGTATTGCTTGATGTCTTCGACCTATGGATTTCTTAAATTTAAGACCTTGAAATATAGAGACTTGGGTGTATGGGGATTTGTGAATACATGCAGTCGTGGACAAAATTAAGTGGACAGGTATCATAAATAACAAAAGGTTAATTTAATTCAACTAACAATGTCTATAAATCAAAACTTTATTGCACAATTATATACATTAAATAAATGTTTTTTCAAGTCTACAAAAGCATTTCACGTTCTAAATTTAAAATTTATTTGAAACATTGTTACAAAACAAAAAATTTTTTACATTTCTGCAATGTCCACTTAATTTCGTCCATGACTGTATATGGATTTGGATATATAGGGATTTGTAAATATATGGATGTGGGCCTAAAGGATATAGGGATTCGTATATGCGCATATTTCAGCATTTCTGAATTCATAGTCCGAGAATTTGACAATTTTTGAACGCGACAATCCGTAAATCTCGAAGATCGGGAAATTTTCGAAACTGCGCGATAAACGGAAGCGGGAGAGAGGTCATCCCGATACGATCGCGGTACACGCGTGTTCCAGAAGCGTCCCGTTTCTGAGATCCTGGTATATCGCCGTTTCAGGCGCAAAAACAGCGTCGGCGTACGAGAAAAGTTGAATCGATTTACCGTATCAAGGGGACGCGACATACCGTCTCTCGCAGCCGTAGCCTGCGGCGCTCGAAAGGCCGCGAATAAAATTCCGACCGCGAAGAAAAGTGGGACGCACTCGCGCTCGAGTGCGTGCGTACGTGCGTGTGTGCATGCGTGAGTTCGTGCGCGTATCTGCTAACCGGCGAACAGCCGGCCGCAGAAATTGCATATTTGCATCTTTCAATGACCGTACGTCACCGCGTGCCGTCCCGTAATTGCTCGCTTATCGAAATTTCGCCGTCAAATCGACGCTCGTCCACGCTCCATCGCGAAACCGAACGATTAGATATCGAACGGTGGCGTTGTTTGCGCAGGTGCGAAACACGCGATGTTCCCTCGATGCAGATCGAACGATTTTTCATCGAACTTGTATCGTTTTTTAAATTATTCTTATGTAACCTGCTTTTCTGGACACGCGATTAGACATTTTTAAAGATGCTATGATGTACATTTTCAAAGATACGATGATGTATATTTTCAAACATTGCAAAAATTTACATTTTCAAAGATATGAACATGTATATTTTCAAAGATACAAAGATTTACATTTTCAAACATACAATGATGTATATTTTCAAAGATTGCAAAAATGTACATTTTCAATGATACAATGATGTATATTTTCAAAGATTGCAAAAATGTACATTTGCAATGATACCATGACGTACATTCACAAAGATGCAATGATGTATATTTTCAATGATATCATGATGTAAATTCATAAAGATACAAAGATGTACATTTTCAAACATACAACGATGCACATTTTCAAAGATACAATGATGTACATTCACAAAGATACAAAGATGTTCATTTTCAAACATATAATGATGCATATTTTCAAAGATAAAATGATGTACATTTTCAACGATACAATGATGTACATTCACAAAGATACAAAGATGTACATTCACAAAGATAGAAAGATGTACATTTTTAAAATTGAAAAGCAAGTATTTATCGAAGATACATTTAATTTAATACAACCCTATTTCAAGTGATAAAAGACGAACACGTGTAAAAATTCATATTTAAATTCCCGTTTGTGGATCGCAATAGCAAATGCCTCCTCTTGGTTTCTTCCAGAGCATACAATCACATTGTTGCGATAAAATCAAAATTCCAAATTCACAGACGCACCCAACCGAGTTACAAAAAATAAATTATATGCCCTCTTAACCCTTTGTGCTTGAAAGCAAATATTGATACTGGCAAATAGCATATCTATAAAAATGTCCAATTGAAAAGTTCGATGAACTCGTTTGAAATTATTATATTTTTATAGTTACTCGTAAATATTGTCTGTTTCACTATGTAAAAACATCGTGTGTAATACTACAAATTTAATTACAAATTACTTATTTTAAATTGTTGCATGAACTGGAGTGACATGTATGAATCGCCTCTCGAGTGCGAAGATAAATCCAACAAATTCACAAATTTTCCTTAGATCTCCAAAACCTTCTAGATCCTGAAATTCTCCTAGGTTCCCCAATCTTCCTAGACCACTTGGGTCGTTTCGAGAACTCCGTTTGAAATGAATATCGAATCACGGAGAATCGATTCGATTCGAGAGGACAGGGACGATACATGCGAACGACACGTTCGGAAGATTGGTATCTCTTTATCGTATCGCACGAGACAATTACGTGTTTGTTTCGAGCAGCGTATTTACCGGGAACGTTGTTATATCCCGTTTCGAGAAAGTTGGAAACGAGTGAGATCACCTTCTGCCTTTGGATCGTCGCGAAACGTATCCAAGGTGAAGTTTCTAAGCCTCTCCGTGTAGGTATTACTCGTCGTGCGTGTAATTGAAAGAAGAAAAAAGCACGCCAACGCCCCGACAAATCAATAATCCAACATTTCCATAACGGAATGGCTTGTCTCATTAAACAGTCAGATTCAAGGTGCAAACACGCGTCACGATTATTATGCTGACCGATGTGTCGCGTTGAAACTTAAATCGATGCTAAATCGATTATCCTAATTAGACAGCTAGGAAATATTACTCTCATTCCTTGGATTTTCAATTTCCATATTCACGCATTTTCGAACTCGTCATTTAGATTTATCTTGTAAGAACTTTACGGTATTTACGGTTCAGGTGTCTTGCAGAAGTTATGGCATTTACGGTTTTAGCCGCGTTACAAAACTTATGGAATTTACGATTCGGCCATCTTGGAGGGAGCTTAACGAATTCACAATATAGCTACGTTACACGAGTTATGATGTTTATAATTTAGTTGTCTTACAGTACTTATGGGATTTACGATTTGGCTATCTTACGCGAGTTATGGTGTTTATAATTTCCCTATCTTACGGAGATCTTATGGATTCTACAATGTAGTTGTCTTACGGAACTTACGAAATTTATAATTTATGTGCGTTACTAAACTTATGGTATTTACGATTTAGGAGTCCTGCACAAGCTATGGAATCTACAATTTGGATATCTTATAGATCTTATGGTGTTTATAAATTAATTATCTTACAGATCTTATGGTATTCATAATTTAGCTATTTCACAAAACTTACGAAATTCACAATTCGACTGTCAAATGTCTATCAAACTACAAATTAAACAATCGTAAAATTGTCAAAATGAGAAATTGACTTATGAATCTACAAGTCTACAAATCAACAAATTAGCAACTCTACGTAACTACAAATGAAATAATCGTAAAATTTTCAAAATGAGGTATTGACTTAAAAATCCATAAATCGATGAATCTACAAGTCTACAAATCAGCAAGCCTACGAAAATATAAATGAAAAAATCGTGAAATTTTCAAAACGAGAAATAGACTTACAAATCTAGAAATCTACGAATCATGGAGTCTACAAATGCATGAATCAGCGTATCTATTAAATTACAAATGAAAAAAATCGTACGATTTTCAAGCAGAGAAATCGAGTGGCCGCGTGTGCCCCCTCGTGCACGCGACTCGTCCGTCACTGTCGCATAACACCGAAAATGGTTCGTTTCTGGTCCTGTCGCCGATGGTGATCGAAACGGGCAGAGTAGGAGAAAAATAGACAGGAAGAAAAACGAGAAAAAAAAGGGGAAAAGGATCAGTCTGGTGGCATTCCATTTCGATTACCTTGGCACAGATCCTTTCTTCGGAATCGCTGGCCACACTGTCGTATCGCATTAAAATTTGCCTCGTGCGCGAACTCGGTTATGCATAAATAAAAGCCACGATGCATTCTTTAAGGTCAGTAACACGCAGATCCCGTCTAATGCACCCGATGCCCTGTTTAGCCTTGTAAATACAACATGATCGTTTCTTCCTTTTTATAAATACAAAAATGTTCCTCGTCGTATCGATAACACATGAGACACCTTTTACGAAGACGATATTCTACGTAAGGCCATCTCTCCTCTTACCGAAAGTAAACGATCTCTCGGTTAAAAACGCATTCCTCTATTTCTACCTACGTTCCTAGTACCTACTAGGAAGTATCTACTATGTTCTACCTACGTTCATTCCTTCGTAGAAACGAATTCTTGCAGTTATGCAAAGAAAAATTGAACGAGTATCGACAATAAAATACGAGAGTGGAATATCAACTGTTAGCAGCATACATGAATGTCTAATGCGAAAACGAACATAAGGGAAATATACTGTGTGATGAATTTTATCGAAGTTACTATCTCTGTATTATTAATTGCCATTATTAGGTTCTTCATAGTGTTTGTACACTCTATGCACAACACTATGGATTTAGTTAAAAAGTACCTTTTCTAAACTGTTGTATTAAATAAATTAGCCAGTGTGAGTTACCTTTGGAGGGCAAAGGGTTAATTGCCATTGCCTCCTTCATAATGATCATACATCATATGCACAACAATATGGAATTTGTTAAAAAGTACCTTTGATAAATTTCTGTATTAAACAAATTGGTGAATGTGACTCACCTTTCCAGTACAAAGGCTTAATTGTCATTATCTGTATCGTTATGTTTATACACCAAATGGACAACATTATGTATTTAGTTAAAAAAATATTTATTTCAAATCGGTCTATTTATCAAAATGGTGAGTGTGACTCATATTTGGAGTGCAAAGGGTTAAATTCCATTAAGATGTTTCATTATGTCCATGCACCATATGTACAACACTAGGGAATTAGCTAAAAAGTATCCTAAATTGCTTTATAAAACAAATTGGTGAATGTGATTCACCTGTCCAGTGCAAAGGGTTAATTGTCATTAACTGTTTCATTATGTTTGGACACCAAATGCACAACACTATGGATTTAGCTAAAAAGTGTCTATCCTAAATTGCTGTATAAAACAAAGTGGTGAGTGTGACTCATCTTTCCAGTGCAAAAGGTTAATTGTCATTAATTGTTTCATTATGTTTATACACCATATGCACAACGCCACGAATTCAGCAAAAAAATACCTATTCCAAAGCGCTTTATTAAACAAATTGATGTTAGCCAATATGAACCAAACAGCGTTAGTTACCTCTGGCGTGCAAAGGGTTAAATTAGCAGGTTCGGCAAACAACGGGAACGGATTAACCGGCAACCATTAGGGCGTCCACCCTCGTGGCAAACAGTGGACGAAGATCTCGTAGGAATCCAAGGAAACATAACTCGACGCTGTCGCCGGTAATTAGCTAAACGCGAAGGCACACGAGACCAGGCGGTTCCAAATTTCTCCGTCGGGCACGGGGTCGTTGCTCCCGGCGAATTCGAGAGATCCAGGGGGAGGTCTCCCGGCTAGGTCGCCGGAGAAGGGTGACGGGTGGTAGGCAGAGGTTGATGGCCGGGTTTACTTCCTAGTCTGGTTGCTTGTATCGACCGGATAGCGTCCCGACGCTCTATAGTCACCGTGTTGTCCGACTATGGCCCTCGGACGTGATCTAACCCTACTCCCGGTCCCGTCTGGTGGTCTCCTCCTACGAGAGTTCCACGGGAAACACGTAGGTCAGTGTTTGGAAACTACGTTCGGAGATACCGAAATTGCTGGGTAGTTTGATCCGTCTGCGGGTACAGTTACCCAAGTTTCCGCGAACGATCTAACGTGATGTATGTTACAATCCTGATACCGACGTAATTAGGGGTGTGTTAGATCCACCGAGAAGCTTTGTCTGATTACGTCACTGTGTTAATAATGTCTTGAGATAGAGATAGATCTCTATCTATCATCAAGATCGGAATGTCTGATAATATCGTTTTTCGTCAACAAAGATTAGTTATTCCATCTCCTTGATATAACATATTTTTATGAGCCTAACACGTGACGCACTCGCGCTTCTACCGTGACGAATCATACTGGAATTTTTAATACGCTTTAGTTTGCTGTTCAGCTTCAATTATGATTTGCATAGTCATTGATTGTTAAATACAAAGTTTACATAATGTTTAAAAATTTCTTTATCGGCTTTAATAACGTACCTCAGCGGGTTTTGTCTGACGCGCCTGACAGATAAATCAGAACGTGAGGGGCTAGAGAAATTAAATTCATAAATTACCGTCGCGCTGTGAGGAAGTCCTAGCACGTAGAGATTTAAATTTGTGGGAATCTGTAGGTGTGTAGTAATTTGGAAACGTAGGATTTAGGGATATAGGGATTTGAAGGTATAGTAATTGCGGGATATATGGATTGAAGTGTAGAAATTTAAAGAAGCAGAGATCACGGAACATGAGGATTTAGAGACATAGGAGTCTAAAAATGTAGAGATCCGAGAGCATAGGGATGTGTGAGTGTGAGAAACTAGTAATGCAGAAATCTAGGTGTGGAGTGACCTAGGAATGTACAGATCTCTGGACAAAGGGATGTAAGAGTGTAGGAATCTAGAAATGTTGAAATCTGGAGCCATTGAGATGTGAGGCATTTTGGATTCCACGGTTGCAAATATCTAATGGTTTAGCAATCGGGACATAGGAACTTAGAATTACAACAAATAACGATTTATCAACGTACTCTCGTATCGCCATCTTTCCTTCGCTATCAACGTACCATCAATGGATCGTCAACGTACCATCAACGTACCGTGCACGCAACAATACCGACCGACCTCGTTTCAGGCTTCATTCACCACGGATAATTCACGGGGCCAGATCCTGCCGCGAATTTATTATTCATTTATTCCTCTCATTTCCAAAAAAGCATCCAGGAACAGAGTAACGTTACGTTCACCGTACGATCGAGTATAAATAGCTCTTTAAACGCCACGCACGGTGGTGTTTTGTGCGAGAACACTTTCACGCACCGGCAACGGTTTCCGCGGAACGGTTTAAATAATAATAATAACAATAATAATAATAATAATAATAATAATAATAATGGCAACGACGCGAATGGCGTGGCCCGAAGAGAGACGGCGCAACCGGTCGAAAGACGGTTTCGGCAAGGCTTTTTGCCCGGTAACCAAATTGTTGCGGTCATCCGGTAAGGCTGCTTTCGGTAAATTACCGTGTTTGCCGGTAATGTTACACGGTGTGCTGGCATATTATTAGAGGAGGGCCGTGGGTCGTTTTTGGACCCGGGTTCTCACGCGAGTCGGTAGACGCACTTGTCGGTCAAGTTTGTTGTTCGCCGTGCATGTGATCGTATTTCCGCTTGATATGTCCCGCAAATTGAAATCCTCGTTCGATCCACACGTTCGTCCCTGTTTTACTTCCTTGGATCCATCATCGAAATCGTCCCCGAATTCTCTGGTATCTCGCCAGAAATTTACAATTTAGGTACGTTACAGAACTTATGGTATTTACCATTTAGGAATCTTATACAAGTCATGGAAAGTACACTTTGGATATCTTACGTAACTTATGGTGTTTATGAATTAGCTATCTTATAGATCTTATGGTATTCATAATTTAGCTATTTTAAAAAACTTACGAAATTCACAATTTGACTATCTCGTAATTTGAGGACATTTTAATTAATTTATTTGATAGTTAGTAATTTGGAAATTTCAATGTTTGCGGCTTGTTCAACTAGAATTTTGGTAATTGAAAGTGTTAGAAACTTAGAAATCGTTCCCGAATTCTCTGTTATCCCGCGTTCATGCTCGATTCCATGGTACTTATTTAAGGGAAAGTTGCCAAAATCACGTGTACTTAGCAAAGTATACGTGATACGATGTTTTTGGTTTGTCTGAGAATTTAGCTTGGCAATTTTATAGAATACCATTTAAATAGAGGGTTTTTATATTTTTATAAATATTTATAACATTCACGATAATTTTGAAAAGTTATAATCTCGCATGCATTTGCGAAGAATGATTCGAAAGTACGATTTGGGCAATCGGTGCCTTAAGTCGTCCTTGATAGTTTCCACAATTGTACCTATCTTTATTTATGTAATACCACGACTGACTGATAATAAAGCATTTTATTTAACATCGAGGACGATAATAACATTAGTAAGATTTATCGCGTTTTAACTGTGTGTGCATCACGTGTCAGACTGGTCAAAGTATGGCAAGGGGTTAACACAATATGGTAGAACTGGTTGACACCACCAAAATAACCTTGTTACAATTTATCAAATTTATGTATCTACATGATATATAGTACGTCAAATCGTGGACAAAATTAAGTGGACAGGTATCATAAATAACAAAAGGTTAATTTAATTCAACTAACAATGTCTATAAATCAAAACTTTATTGCACAATTATATACATTAAATAAATGTTTTTTCAAGTCTACAAAAGCATTTCACGTTCTAAATTTAAAATTTATTTGAAACATTGTTACAAAACAAAAAATTTTTTACATTTCTGCAATGTCCACTTAATTTCGTCCATGACTGTATATGGATTTGGATATATAGGGATTTGTAAATATATGGATGTGGGCCTAAAGGATATAGGGATTCGTATATGCGCATATTTCAGCATTTCTGAATTCATAGTCCGAGAATTTGACAATTTTTGAACGCGACAATCCGTAAATCTCGAAGATCGGGAAATTTTCGAAACTGCGCGATAAACGGAAGCGGGAGAGAGGTCATCCCGATACGATCGCGGTACACGCGTGTTCCAGAAGCGTCCCGTTTCTGAGATCCTGGTATATCGCCGTTTCAGGCGCAAAAACAGCGTCGGCGTACGAGAAAAGTTGAATCGATTTACCGTATCAAGGGGACGCGACATACCGTCTCTCGCAGCCGTAGCCTGCGGCGCTCGAAAGGCCGCGAATAAAATTCCGACCGCGAAGAAAAGTGGGACGCACTCGCGCTCGAGTGCGTGCGTACGTGCGTGTGTGCATGCGTGAGTTCGTGCGCGTATCTGCTAACCGGCGAACAGCCGGCCGCAGAAATTGCATATTTGCATCTTTCAATGACCGTACGTCACCGCGTGCCGTCCCGTAATTGCTCGCTTATCGAAATTTCGCCGTCAAATCGACGCTCGTCCACGCTCCATCGCGAAACCGAACGATTAGATATCGAACGGTGGCGTTGTTTGCGCAGGTGCGAAACACGCGATGTTCCCTCGATGCAGATCGAACGATTTTTCATCGAACTTGTATCGTTTTTTAAATTATTCTTATGTAACCTGCTTTTCTGGACACGCGATTAGACATTTTTAAAGATGCTATGATGTACATTTTCAAAGATACGATGATGTATATTTTCAAACATTGCAAAAATTTACATTTTCAAAGATATGAACATGTATATTTTCAAAGATACAAAGATTTACATTTTCAAACATACAATGATGTATATTTTCAAAGATTGCAAAAATGTACATTTTCAATGATACAATGATGTATATTTTCAAAGATTGCAAAAATGTACATTTGCAATGATACCATGACGTACATTCACAAAGATGCAATGATGTATATTTTCAATGATATCATGATGTAAATTCATAAAGATACAAAGATGTACATTTTCAAACATACAACGATGCACATTTTCAAAGATACAATGATGTACATTCACAAAGATACAAAGATGTTCATTTTCAAACATATAATGATGCATATTTTCAAAGATAAAATGATGTACATTTTCAACGATACAATGATGTACATTCACAAAGATACAAAGATGTACATTCACAAAGATAGAAAGATGTACATTTTTAAAATTGAAAAGCAAGTATTTATCGAAGATACATTTAATTTAATACAACCCTATTTCAAGTGATAAAAGACGAACACGTGTAAAAATTCATATTTAAATTCCCGTTTGTGGATCGCAATAGCAAATGCCTCCTCTTGGTTTCTTCCAGAGCATACAATCACATTGTTGCGATAAAATCAAAATTCCAAATTCACAGACGCACCCAACCGAGTTACAAAAAATAAATTATATGCCCTCTTAACCCTTTGTGCTTGAAAGCAAATATTGATACTGGCAAATAGCATATCTATAAAAATGTCCAATTGAAAAGTTCGATGAACTCGTTTGAAATTATTATATTTTTATAGTTACTCGTAAATATTGTCTGTTTCACTATGTAAAAACATCGTGTGTAATACTACAAATTTAATTACAAATTACTTATTTTAAATTGTTGCATGAACTGGAGTGACATGTATGAATCGCCTCTCGAGTGCGAAGATAAATCCAACAAATTCACAAATTTTCCTTAGATCTCCAAAACCTTCTAGATCCTGAAATTCTCCTAGGTTCCCCAATCTTCCTAGACCACTTGGGTCGTTTCGAGAACTCCGTTTGAAATGAATATCGAATCACGGAGAATCGATTCGATTCGAGAGGACAGGGACGATACATGCGAACGACACGTTCGGAAGATTGGTATCTCTTTATCGTATCGCACGAGACAATTACGTGTTTGTTTCGAGCAGCGTATTTACCGGGAACGTTGTTATATCCCGTTTCGAGAAAGTTGGAAACGAGTGAGATCACCTTCTGCCTTTGGATCGTCGCGAAACGTATCCAAGGTGAAGTTTCTAAGCCTCTCCGTGTAGGTATTACTCGTCGTGCGTGTAATTGAAAGAAGAAAAAAGCACGCCAACGCCCCGACAAATCAATAATCCAACATTTCCATAACGGAATGGCTTGTCTCATTAAACAGTCAGATTCAAGGTGCAAACACGCGTCACGATTATTATGCTGACCGATGTGTCGCGTTGAAACTTAAATCGATGCTAAATCGATTATCCTAATTAGACAGCTAGGAAATATTACTCTCATTCCTTGGATTTTCAATTTCCATATTCACGCATTTTCGAACTCGTCATTTAGATTTATCTTGTAAGAACTTTACGGTATTTACGGTTCAGGTGTCTTGCAGAAGTTATGGCATTTACGGTTTTAGCCGCGTTACAAAACTTATGGAATTTACGATTCGGCCATCTTGGAGGGAGCTTAACGAATTCACAATATAGCTACGTTACACGAGTTATGATGTTTATAATTTAGTTGTCTTACAGTACTTATGGGATTTACGATTTGGCTATCTTACGCGAGTTATGGTGTTTATAATTTCCCTATCTTACGGAGATCTTATGGATTCTACAATGTAGTTGTCTTACGGAACTTACGAAATTTATAATTTATGTGCGTTACTAAACTTATGGTATTTACGATTTAGGAGTCCTGCACAAGCTATGGAATCTACAATTTGGATATCTTATAGATCTTATGGTGTTTATAAATTAATTATCTTACAGATCTTATGGTATTCATAATTTAGCTATTTCACAAAACTTACGAAATTCACAATTCGACTGTCAAATGTCTATCAAACTACAAATTAAACAATCGTAAAATTGTCAAAATGAGAAATTGACTTATGAATCTACAAGTCTACAAATCAACAAATTAGCAACTCTACGTAACTACAAATGAAATAATCGTAAAATTTTCAAAATGAGGTATTGACTTAAAAATCCATAAATCGATGAATCTACAAGTCTACAAATCAGCAAGCCTACGAAAATATAAATGAAAAAATCGTGAAATTTTCAAAACGAGAAATAGACTTACAAATCTAGAAATCTACGAATCATGGAGTCTACAAATGCATGAATCAGCGTATCTATTAAATTACAAATGAAAAAAATCGTACGATTTTCAAGCAGAGAAATCGAGTGGCCGCGTGTGCCCCCTCGTGCACGCGACTCGTCCGTCACTGTCGCATAACACCGAAAATGGTTCGTTTCTGGTCCTGTCGCCGATGGTGATCGAAACGGGCAGAGTAGGAGAAAAATAGACAGGAAGAAAAACGAGAAAAAAAAGGGGAAAAGGATCAGTCTGGTGGCATTCCATTTCGATTACCTTGGCACAGATCCTTTCTTCGGAATCGCTGGCCACACTGTCGTATCGCATTAAAATTTGCCTCGTGCGCGAACTCGGTTATGCATAAATAAAAGCCACGATGCATTCTTTAAGGTCAGTAACACGCAGATCCCGTCTAATGCACCCGATGCCCTGTTTAGCCTTGTAAATACAACATGATCGTTTCTTCCTTTTTATAAATACAAAAATGTTCCTCGTCGTATCGATAACACATGAGACACCTTTTACGAAGACGATATTCTACGTAAGGCCATCTCTCCTCTTACCGAAAGTAAACGATCTCTCGGTTAAAAACGCATTCCTCTATTTCTACCTACGTTCCTAGTACCTACTAGGAAGTATCTACTATGTTCTACCTACGTTCATTCCTTCGTAGAAACGAATTCTTGCAGTTATGCAAAGAAAAATTGAACGAGTATCGACAATAAAATACGAGAGTGGAATATCAACTGTTAGCAGCATACATGAATGTCTAATGCGAAAACGAACATAAGGGAAATATACTGTGTGATGAATTTTATCGAAGTTACTATCTCTGTATTATTAATTGCCATTATTAGGTTCTTCATAGTGTTTGTACACTCTATGCACAACACTATGGATTTAGTTAAAAAGTACCTTTTCTAAACTGTTGTATTAAATAAATTAGCCAGTGTGAGTTACCTTTGGAGGGCAAAGGGTTAATTGCCATTGCCTCCTTCATAATGATCATACATCATATGCACAACAATATGGAATTTGTTAAAAAGTACCTTTGATAAATTTCTGTATTAAACAAATTGGTGAATGTGACTCACCTTTCCAGTACAAAGGCTTAATTGTCATTATCTGTATCGTTATGTTTATACACCAAATGGACAACATTATGTATTTAGTTAAAAAAATATTTATTTCAAATCGGTCTATTTATCAAAATGGTGAGTGTGACTCATATTTGGAGTGCAAAGGGTTAAATTCCATTAAGATGTTTCATTATGTCCATGCACCATATGTACAACACTAGGGAATTAGCTAAAAAGTATCCTAAATTGCTTTATAAAACAAATTGGTGAATGTGATTCACCTGTCCAGTGCAAAGGGTTAATTGTCATTAACTGTTTCATTATGTTTGGACACCAAATGCACAACACTATGGATTTAGCTAAAAAGTGTCTATCCTAAATTGCTGTATAAAACAAAGTGGTGAGTGTGACTCATCTTTCCAGTGCAAAAGGTTAATTGTCATTAATTGTTTCATTATGTTTATACACCATATGCACAACGCCACGAATTCAGCAAAAAAATACCTATTCCAAAGCGCTTTATTAAACAAATTGATGTTAGCCAATATGAACCAAACAGCGTTAGTTACCTCTGGCGTGCAAAGGGTTAAATTAGCAGGTTCGGCAAACAACGGGAACGGATTAACCGGCAACCATTAGGGCGTCCACCCTCGTGGCAAACAGTGGACGAAGATCTCGTAGGAATCCAAGGAAACATAACTCGACGCTGTCGCCGGTAATTAGCTAAACGCGAAGGCACACGAGACCAGGCGGTTCCAAATTTCTCCGTCGGGCACGGGGTCGTTGCTCCCGGCGAATTCGAGAGATCCAGGGGGAGGTCTCCCGGCTAGGTCGCCGGAGAAGGGTGACGGGTGGTAGGCAGAGGTTGATGGCCGGGTTTACTTCCTAGTCTGGTTGCTTGTATCGACCGGATAGCGTCCCGACGCTCTATAGTCACCGTGTTGTCCGACTATGGCCCTCGGACGTGATCTAACCCTACTCCCGGTCCCGTCTGGTGGTCTCCTCCTACGAGAGTTCCACGGGAAACACGTAGGTCAGTGTTTGGAAACTACGTTCGGAGATACCGAAATTGCTGGGTAGTTTGACCCGTCTGCGGGTACAGTTACCCAAGTTTCCGCGAACGATCTAACGTGATGTATGTTACAATCCTGATACCGACGTAATTAGGGGTGCGTTAGATCCACCGAGAAGCTTTGTCTGATTACGTCACTGTGTTAATAATGTCTTGAGATAGAGATAGATCTCTATCTATCATCAAGATCGGAATGTCTGATAATATCGTTTTTCGTCAACAAAGATTAGTTATTCCATCTCCTTGATATAACATATTTTTATGAGCCTAACACGTGACGCACTCGCGCTTCTACCGTGACGAATCGTACTGGAATTTTTAATACGCTTTAGTTTGCTGTTCAGCTTCAATTATGATTTGCATAGTCATTGATTGTTAAATACAAAGTTTACATAATGTTTCAAATTTCTTTATCGGCTTTAATAACGTACCCCAGCGGGTTTTGTCTGACGCGCCTGACAGATAAATCAGAACGTGAGGGGCTAGAGAAATTAAATTCATAAATTACCGTCGCGCTGTGAGGAAGTCCTAGCACGTAGAGATTTAAATGTGTGGGAATCTGTAGGTGTGTAGTAATTTGGAAACGTAGGATTTAGGGATATAGGGATTTGAAGGTATAGTAATTGCGGGATATATGGATTGAAGTGTAGAAATTTAAAGAAGCAGAGATCACGGAACATGAGGATTTAGAGACATAGGAGTCTAAAAATGTAGAGATCCGAGAGCATAGGGATGTGTGAGTGTGAGAAACTAGTAATGCAGAAATCTAGGTGTGGAGTGACCTAGGAATGTACAGATCTCTGGACAAAGGGATGTAAGAGTGTAGGAATCTAGAAATGTTGAAATCTGGAGCCATTGAGATGTGAGGAATTTTGGATTCCACGGTTGCAAATATCTAATGGTTTAGCAATCGGGACATAGGAACTTAGAATTACAACAAATAACGATTTATCAACGTACTCTCGTATCGCCATCTTTCCTTCGCTATCAACGTACCATCAATGGATCGTCAACGTACCATCAACGTACCGTGCACGCAACAATACCGACCGACCTCGTTTCAGGCTTCATTCACCACGGATAATTCACGGGGCCAGATCCTGCCGCGAATTTATTATTCATTTATTCCTCTCATTTCCAAAAAAGCATCCAGGAACAGAGTAACGTTACGTTCACCGTACGATCGAGTATAAATAGCTCTTTAAACGCCACGCACGGTGGTGTTTTGTGCGAGAACACTTTCACGCACCGGCAACGGTTTCCGCGGAACGGTTTAAATAATAATAATAACAATAATAATAATAATAATAATAATAATAATAATGGCAACGACGCGAATGGCGTGGCCCGAAGAGAGACGGCGCAACCGGTCGAAAGACGGTTTCGGCAAGGCTTTTTGCCCGGTAACCAAATTGTTGCGGTCATCCGGTAAGGCTGCTTTCGGTAAATTACCGTGTTTGCCGGTAATGTTACACGGTGTGCTGGCATATTATTAGAGGAGGGCCGTGGGTCGTTTTTGGACCCGGGTTCTCACGCGAGTCGGTAGACGCACTTGTCGGTCAAGTTTGTTGTTCGCCGTGCATGTGATCGTATTTCCGCTTGATATGTCCCGCAAATTGAAATCCTCGTTCGATCCACACGTTCGTCCCTGTTTTACTTCCTTGGATCCATCATCGAAATCGTCCCCGAATTCTCTGGTATCTCGCCAGAAATTTACAATTTAGGTACGTTACAGAACTTATGGTATTTACCATTTAGGAATCTTATACAAGTCATGGAAAGTACACTTTGGATATCTTACGTAACTTATGGTGTTTATGAATTAGCTATCTTATAGATCTTATGGTATTCATAATTTAGCTATTTTAAAAAACTTACGAAATTCACAATTTGACTATCTCGTAATTTGAGGACATTTTAATTAATTTATTTGATAGTTAGTAATTTGGAAATTTCAATGTTTGCGGCTTGTTCAACTAGAATTTTGGTAATTGAAAGTGTTAGAAACTTAGAAATCGTTCCCGAATTCTCTGTTATCCCGCGTTCATGCTCGATTCCATGGTACTTATTTAAGGGAAAGTTGCCAAAATCACGTGTACTTAGCAAAGTATACGTGATACGATGTTTTTGGTTTGTCTGAGAATTTAGCTTGGCAATTTTATAGAATACCATTTAAATAGAGGGTTTTTATATTTTTATAAATATTTATAACATTCACGATAATTTTGAAAAGTTATAATCTCGCATGCATTTGCGAAGAATGATTCGAAAGTACGATTTGGGCAATCGGTGCCTTAAGTCGTCCTTGATAGTTTCCACAATTGTACCTATCTTTATTTATGTAATACCACGACTGACTGATAATAAAGCATTTTATTTAACATCGAGGACGATAATAACATTAGTAAGATTTATCGCGTTTTAACTGTGTGTGCATCACGTGTCAGACTGGTCAAAGTATGGCAAGGGGTTAACACAATATGGTAGAACTGGTTGACACCACCAAAATAACCTTGTTACAATTTATCAAATTTATGTATCTACATGATATATAGTACAGGAAAATGTGCACAGAATTTCGCGTACACGATAATGTGCACGGTGCTCGAAAAAAATTACAAGTCAAAGAAAATTAAGTAACGTGTACTTAGAAATCTTGATAATTTTAATTAACCCATTGCCGTACAATTTATTTGTAGGGTGCGCCAGACAAAACTAGCTGCTCATAGCTACGATATTAAAAAGAACGAAGAAAATTGAAATATTGCGAGTATTTTATATTCAGTGGCCTTTGAGCTACACTAATTACAATTAAACCTAAACCTCAAGTAGAAGCGTGTTCAAAGTTTTAGTAAGGCTTGTCACGCTTGACCTGCGAGTGCGTCACGAGTCAGACTTGTAAAAGTACGTCAGTAACTTAATCCAGTATTATAATTAAACAGTGTGACAATAATTATATCTTTTCTCATTAGAATCGAACAAAACTTCGGTTTCAACTATTTTATGATCACTTATCTCTAAATTGAATGTGACCTAAAAATAATAGAAATAAGTAAAAGTCAGAAAATAGAGAAATAAGCAAAAATAAGTAAAAATATGAAAATAGAGAAACGAGTAAAAATAAGAAAATGGAGAAATAAGCAAAAATAAGTGATTAACAAAAATAAGTAACTAACAAAACTTAACAAAAATAAGTAAAAATAAGTAACTAACAAAAATTAACAAAAATAAGTAAAACTAAGTAAAAATGAGTAAAAATGAGTAAAAAAATGGATAATACATAAACCAGTTTATAGAAAGATCTTTTATCTCGACGAAGGTCGACGAGCAATGACAGTGGCTTTTGAATAGTTTTCGTAACCGAAAGTAAGAGATCTAATGTCCGTCATTTTGACGGGTTCCGTGAGCCCGATGTTAAAAACAGAATCGATATCTAATCCTCAAACGAAATTGATCGTAGTTAAAGGTTACGATTTACGGATCGATCATTTATGCAAATGGCTACATGCGATAAAGTTCAAAAGCAAAATCTCTCGTTGAAACGATCGGGCATAAGAGACGCGAGGTTTCGTTGGTTTTGCTGGTTCGGTTGGCAGGTTACGTAATTGTTCGTTGCACCGAGGTAAACGCGAGAAATATCGAGCGGCGTTTCGCAACGTGTTTAACCTCTAATAAGCCGCAAATTTCGCCGCGACACTCGGCTGCGAAATCGCCGTCCCCTTTCCACGGCACGAGACTATCTCGTGCAACCGTTGCGAGATATTTTAATATCGATCGCGAACCACTTGCGAGATCGGGAAAACTCAAGGCGATTTTATCCCCCTGTTGCCATTTATCGAGAGGCGAAGTCGATTCGTGCGCGGCGTGATCTACTGTTCGACCGTTTAATTGCTGGAAAATGGATTGCTTTACGCCTTTGAATTATCACCCGTTTCGGTCGATAGAGAAAACGTATTACTACGTGATTTTTTGGTAGTCGAGAAAATAGTATGAAAATGTAAGAACTTGCAATCATGTTTGTTCTTATGCTGCACATTCATAACGAATGAAATATCGGACTTTGATTGTTTCATCTTGGAAAGACGTATTACTACGTGATTTTTTGGTAGTCGAGAAAATAGTATGAAAATGTAAGAACTTGCAATCATGTTTCTTCCTTATATTGCACATTCATAACGAATGAAATATCGCACTTTGATTGTTTCATCTTGGAAAGACGTAGTACTACGTGATTTTTTGGTAGTCGAGAAAATAGTATGAAAATGTAAGAACTTGCAATCATGTTCCTTCTTTATGCTGCACATTCATAACGAATGAAATATCGGAATTTGATTGTTTCATCTTGGAAAGACGTAGTACTACGTGATTTTTTGGTAGTCGAGAAAATAGTATGAAAATGTAAGAACTTGCAATCATGTTCCTTCCTTATATTGCACATTCATAACGAATGAAATATCGCACTTTGATTGTTTCATCTTGGAAAGACGTAGTACTACGTGATTTTTTGGTAGTCGAGTAAGTAGTACGAAAATGTAAGAACTTGCAATCATGTTCCTTCTTGATGCTGTACATTCATAACAAACGAAAAAATGAATTTTTAATATTTCGTCTGAGAAGGACGTAGTACTACGTAATTTCTTAGTAGTCGATTAGAAACTATGAAAATATAAAAATATGCAAGAATGTTCCCTTTCCCTGCAGTTCAAATCATAACGAACGGAATATCAAATTTTCAATATTGTATTTTAGAAGAACGTAGTACTACGTGATTTACTAATATTTGATTCAAGACTGAGAAAATATAAAAAACCTACAAAGACATACCATTTTCCTGCGATGCAATTGATAACGAATGCAGTGATATTCAAAATACGGTTTTTTGGAAGAACGTAGTACTACGTAATTTACTGGTAACTCAGTATGATATGCAAGAATATTTTCTTCGCGAATAAGGTAAATATTGCGAAGCGTATTATTAAGAGTTCCTGTCGATACGTTCACATGTCAGAACGTATCAATACACGCGATTTGATGTATCGATGTAAATCGAACTGGTTGCAGAATTGTCTACTCGATTCGCCCGTTATGCAAATCTCGGGTGATTCACGGTCTTTAGCACGGGATCATTACGTCTTTGATTTTCGTGCGTTGATTTGTTACGCAATCCATGTATCGTATAATTGAATCAAGCTTAATGTAGCCGTAATGAGAATTGCATATGCATCGCAGTCATATCGTTAACTGATATCGTGTTTCAATTTACATGAGCCTCGATAATATTACTCGCGACGATATCGATGCTACAACGACATAAATTTAATTGCCTGTCGATATTTGTCCGATGCACTCGCTGCTCATTTTTCGTCATTTTCTCGGCACCCGTTAATTAAACGAACAAACGAATTCGCTTGTTCGTCCTCATTAAAGGAAGTTTAATTGAAGCCGCGTACACAACAACTTCGCAATTGTACGCGCAAACGAAGTACAAACAAATGTAAATTGATAATAAACGATCGCGTTGTTTAAAATTATTTATTGTAATTGATAAACTGAAAGATTTATTTAATAAAATCGATCGAAGCAACGATAGGCAGTTAGAAAAATTAGATGTTTATTATAAAGAAGTGATTACGAGACGAATATAATGCAAAAGCTCGAACGCTGTTTTAGAAAATTGATATTCAATATTGTAGATTCGTAAAATGTATGTAGTAAAAATAAGATGCTATAAAACAACCATTGCATGGTGGTAACGTGACTCGTTACAAACATTTGCTCTTCAGTTATACAACCTTTCTCCTCGTCTGCATTAAAATCACGTTCCTTTTACCAAATATTTTCATACAAAATACACAATTATTTGTTCTTTTATTACACAGCACTCTTTTATGTCCGTATTAAAATTATGTTTCTTCACCAAATATTTTTATAAAAGATACATGTAATTATTTGTCCTGGGTTGCACATATTTTTACCTCTGCATTAAAATTATTTCTTCTCCAAACATTTTTGTAGAAGATGCACGTAGTCATTTGTTGCCTGTTTGCACTTCCTTCTGGGTGTGCATTAAAATTATGTTTCTTCACCAAATATTTTTATAAAAGATACATGTAATTATTTGTCCTGGGTTGCACATATTTTTACCTCTGCATTAAAATTATTTCTTCTCCAAACATTTTTATTGAAGACACACGTAATCATTCGTTTTCCGGTTTCACTTCTTTTTTGGTGTGCATTAAAATTATGTTTGCTCACTAAATATTTGTATAAAAGATACATGTAATCATTTGTTCTCATGTCGCACATGTACGTTTGCATTAAAATTATATTGCCTCATCAAATATTTGTATAAAAGATGCACGTAATGATCTGTTCGCATGTTGCACTTCTTTCTATGTCTGCAATAAAATTATGTTTCTTTTCCAAATATTATTTTATAAGATATACGTAATCATTTGTTCTCCGGTTGCTCATGTTACGTTTGCATTAAACGAATGCACTAAATATTTTTATAAAAGATGCACGTAATCATTTATTCTCTGGTTGCACTTTTTTCTGGGTGCACATTAAAATTGTTTCTTCACTAAACATTTTTTACAAAATACACATAATTATTTGTTCTCTGGTTGCACTTTCGGCGTCCGCATTAAAATTGTTCGTTGCGCAAATATTTTTATACAGAACGCATATATTCATACGTTGAAAGCGTGGATCGTGAAAAGGGGCAGAAATTGAACTATTTTCCATTGTTCTCGTTTTCGGTGGTGGAATGGTGTAGGAAACGGCGCAGAAAGTTTCGTGGCCGCGGTCTCGCTGCAGAATTTTCGCGGATTACGTCGTTTGGAAGGAAAATTTCCGGTTGGAAAGCGCGGCGAGGACAATAACGGTCCCAACCTGTGTCCCGGGTTTGGCAAGTGGACGGATGCTCGTAAACTTTGATTGCACGAGCCAACTTAAAAGACGAGTGCACGGCGAACGAGAGGAGCCCGCCTGTCTGCCCTCCGCCCTAACAATTTCACTTTTATGCGTTTTACAAGCGGTCGCTATTAGCGTTTGAACGCGAACCGTGGGCCGCGGGCGTTCGCGAATTGCCTTCTAACGAGACGGCGAAACAATCCGCGCGAACTATCACGGTCAACTGACCCCGTTGAACGAAACGACGATGACACTGTCCAACAAATTTTATATGATGAATATCATAATGATATAGTGATAGTATTGAATATGTTGATGTGATGTTAATGATATGGTGATGTGATATGAATGATATGATGAATATGAATAGGATTGAATATGATGATAAGATATGAATGATGTGATGAATACGAATGGAATTGAATATGATGATGTGATATGATTGATATGATGAATACGAATATTTTGAATATGATGGTGTGATATGAATGATATGATGAATATGAATAGGATTGAATATGATGATATGATATGAATGATATAATGAATACGAATAGGATTGAGTATGATGATGCGATATGAATGATACGATGAATACGAATAGGATCGAATATGATTATGTGATATGAATGATATGATGAATATGAATAAGATTGAGCATGTTGATGTGTTGTGAATGATATGATGAATATGAATAGAATCGAATATGATACTGTGATATGAATGATACAATGAATATGAACAGGATTGAATATGATTATGTGATATGAATGATATGATAAATATGAATAGAATTGAATATGATACTGTGATATGAATGATATCATGAATATGAATAGGATTGAACATGATGATGTGATATGAATGATATGAGGAATATGATGAAATATTATCATTTTTTTTAAATATTTTTATTAATTAAACATAGAAGAACATTTTTGCAAGAAACAGTAAACGAAGCGCCACTAATGAAAATGAACCAACATAAACGGATAATTGTGCATAAACCTAATATAAGAAAAATATATGTCTAGGTTTATCCTACGTGTACTCTTGTTGAACTAAATATAAACTGGCAATCTAACAAATGTAGATGGTAATAAATTTGACTCTGGGAAAAATTACTTTGTTACAGAAGTGACGGCGACGACCTATTCAATTTTTGAACACGAATTTTCCTTAAATTAATTGATCTCAGCAACGAATTCTCGAGCTCGCGGAAATCGTAAAATGGAACTGGCAATATTTGTCCGATCAGCGATTGTGTTTCAAGCGGTTGTTGCGAAATCGAGCCCCTTAATACTTTCCCCATAACGAACGCGTTCGTTAGCGTCGATCAGAAGAGTTTGCCGAGAATTTACGAGGATAATACTCGCGGCTGGTATTTAATTGTGGATTTCAAAATGCCTGTTAGCCGAACGTAGGAATGCGGCAACGTTCGCTGTGTCTCGTTCGACTTGTTCGTTCTGAAGTCGTACGTTTCGCGAATCATAATCGCGAAATGATACCGTGATTATGGTTCGAGACGTGTTCTATACGAGTTCGATACAATTTCGATATCCGTTCATTTTCTCGTTCGAAATATTAAAATTCTCGTTCCGCTCGCAATAGCACCCCCTATAGCTCATACGACCTGCCTAATGCCTTAAACGACAAATTGCATGTGGCATACTCGGATCTATTTAACACTAAACCTACCGACGTACAATGCACCTTTATCCTGAAATTAAAAATGAAATTGAAAAACAGATAAACGAACAATAAAATACAAATTAATGTACAATTTGGGAATTTAGGAATTTGAACATTTGATTCGTTTATATTCAAACTGGCATAAGTCTATTTTCCCAAAAAATGGAGTTAGCTATCTTAACACTGAACCTACCGGCGTATAATGCACGTTTATTCTGAAATTAGAAATGAAATTGAAAAATAAATAAACGAACCATGAAATACAAATTAATGTACACATTGATGCCCTGTCTCCATGAAAATCAATGTCTGGATTGACAAGGCGGTTTCAGAATTTAGAAATTGTTCGTTGAAACGCGAGTATATGCGTCATTCGCGGCGAAAGAGTTAAATGAATTGCCAATAGACGAGATAAAGCGTTTCAATCAATAATATATGTGCTACCTATTAAACTTGTATCAACTTCTTTGCAGCGTCGAAATTGATTCTTTGAAAAATGGAGCATCGATTATCGGCAACGATAATCAATCAATCAATCAGCCACTGTCTAACAGCTGTCAATATCCACTTAAACAATCGATTTCTCATTAAAAATATTCTAATACTTTCCTCGGTCCTGAGCTTAAAAATAAAAAGAGGAAGAAGCGTGGTTGAAGTTCAAGATGTGACTACGTTGCAAATTGAATGCGTTCGAATTTTGGATTGCAAATTGAATGCGTTCAAATTTTGTTGCATCGAAAATGCAACATCTCGAAATTCAGATATTGCAACTTTGAAGCATTTGAAATTCGGATGTTGCAATTTGGTCCATTATAAATTCTCATGTTGCAGTTTGGAAATATTCGAAATTTGGACACTGCAAAATTTGGATATATTCGAAATTCAGACACTGCAAAATTTGAATGCATTTGAAATTCAGATATTGCAATTTTGAAAAATTTGAATTCCTTTGTTGCAACCTGATGCATTCGAAATGTCGATGTTGCAATTTAGAAATATTCGAAATTAAAACACTGCAAAGTTTGGACACTGCAACACTTAGGAATATTTGAAATTCAGACACTGCAAAATTTCGATGCATTCGAAATTCAGATATTGCAATTTTGAAAAATTTGAAATTTCTTTGTTGCAACCTGATGCATCCGAAATTCAGATATTGCAATTTTGAAAAATTTGAAATTTCTATATTGCAACTCGGTGCATTCAAAATGTTGACGTTGTAGTTTGGAAATGTTCGAAATTTGGACAGTACAAAATTTGCTCATATCCAAAATTTGGATGCATTCGAAATTCAGATATTGCAATTTCGGTGCATTCGAATACGATGCACTCCAATTCAGCTAAATTCGAATTCGACGCGTAGGAATTCTTATTCGTTCAAATTGGACGCGTTTCAATTCCTACGCAATCGAATTCAATTGAATGCAATTTTTATGCATTGGAGGTTCGATGCGTTGCAATTTGCAACACTGTTCACCAGGCTGCAGTTTTTGTACGATCAAACGCAACGCGCTATTATATCCCATACACTCAGATTCTACACTTCGCATTTCATATTTGATCAAATTGAACACGTTGCAACTTTTTTGCATTCGAATAGCGCGCGTTGCAATTTCTTTGCTCTCGAATTGCACACGTTGCAATTTCTTTGCCCTCGAATTGCACACGTTGCATTTTGCACACATTCGTATGCGGTGCGTTGCTATTTGTATGCATCCAAGTTCGATGCGTAGCAATTTCTGTGTATTCAAATTCAATGTTCCGCGATTCGTTGTCATTCATATGCATTCACATTCGACGCGCTGCAATTAGAGTAAATTCGAAATCAACGGGTTGTAGTTTCTTTGTATTCGACTTCGGGGCAATAAAATTCGCATACTTCCGAATTTGAAATCCTTCGAACTTTTAAACAATATATCTTGAATATTATCAGGTTGTCCCGTAAATTCCTCCCTTGTTTAATAGAAACGTACACACAGTATTTGTTGTTTAAGAATTGCTTCATTAAGTACAAGGTGTTCTACTGTATCGCCCTTTTTCATCCCTCAGTAAATATCATTTAGCCCTTGATTACTTGCAAAATATTCCTCGAAGTGCATTTTTAAATATTTATAAAAAAGGAAAGAAACTTATGGCACAAGCTACTACTTTCTTAAAAGTGCTAAATTTATGTACTTGAAATTACCTGCAAGATCAATCTCCATCACTGTCACATTATTGTCACCACGACTATCATCATCATCTAAATTTTGGTCGACCTTAACCACTTAAACTCAGTCACACGATGCTAAAAATGTAAATTTATGTATTTGAAAGTACTTTCAAGATCACATAATCACCACTACCACCATCATCGTCATTCAAATCCTAGTTGACCTTAACTGGCTGGATTCAGTTACACCATGTGACAAATGCAAAATTTCTGTATTTATAATCGCTCTCGAGATCAGTCTCCATCACCGTTACATTATCGTTACCATCACTGCCGTCATCATGTAAATTCTACTTGTTTTAAATAACTAAACTCAGTTACATCATGATAAAAATGCAAAATATGTGTATCTGTAAGCACTTTCAAGATCACACTATTATCAGCACCGCCATGATCATCGTCCAAATCGTAATTGACCTTGATTGACTAAAATTAATTCCACCGTGATAAAAATGTGAAATTTGTGTGTTTGGTACCACTTTCAAGATCTGTTTTCAGCAACATCACATTGTTCTTATCATCACCGTTATCATCATTTAAATTCTACTTATATTAAGTAATTGAATTCAGTTTCATCATGATAAAAATGCAAAACGTGTGTATCTGAAAGCACTTTCAAGATCACACTATTATCAGCACCGCCATGATCATCGTCCAAATCGTAATTGACCTTGATTGACTAAAATTAATTACACCGTGATAAAAATGTGAAATTTGTGTGTTTGGTACCACTTTCAAGATCTGTTTTCAGCAACATCACATTACTGCTACCACCACCATTATCATCATTTAAATCCTACTTATATTAAGTAACTAAAGTCTGTTACACAGTGCTCAAAATGCAAAGTTCGTATATTCGATATCACTACCAAGATCCGTTCTCATCAACACCACATAATCGTAACCACCGTCGCTACCATCAAATCCTAGTCGTCACAAGTAACTAAACTCAGCTACACCTTGTTAAAAACAAAACTTATACACTCGGAATCAGTTTCAAGATCTTGATCGCCGCAATCATTGCCATCCAAATCCCAGTGGATCGCAGGCGCAATAAAACCTCGTCACCTTTCAAAAAATAAGAGATCCCAGATACTGGAAGATCCCGATCCCCATCCCGTACGCCGTCATTCATCGAAATCCATGTAATCCACTCGTTTAAAGAGTCGAAGGTGAATTACTCTGGGGTAGGGGGTGGTGGATCGATGAAGGGTGTCCGGGGTTGAGGACATCTGGCGGGGTTGAGAGCTGCTGGTTGGCCGGGGTGGCGGAGAGCGAGCGAAGAGTAGCGAGGTGTACAGTAGATAGACGGGGGTGGGGGTCGGACATGAAGAGAAGAGGCCAAAAGGGAGGAACGAGGAGGACGTGAAGGGAGGAACGAGGTGGACGAAAGGGAGGAACGAGGAGGAGGGCGTCAGCAGACGAGGGATGGCGGTTCGTCAGGTGGAGAGAAGAGGGGTCGATGGTGGCGGTGAGAGAAAGGTCGATGAACCCGGGGTCGATATCCGCGCCGCGACCGAACCAACCCGACGTATCCACCCCAGACTCCCTGCTCCGCCAGCTGATCTACCTGATCTCCCCGATTAAATTGCGCGAGGAGCTCGACTGTACGCTTTTTCTTTCCGGATAGTCGCGTCCTTGCCCGTGCTAAATCGACCCACGTGTTACCTTCGCGTTTTCCCGCCCCGCACCCCCGCTGCCGCGTCGCCATACAGCAATTCTTCGACCGTTTTGCATTTGGAGATCCCAGATCGCGCACATTGAAATTGGACTGAAATTAAGCATTCAAACAAGCACGATTTATGAGATTTGAAATGACAGTACGTCACGAGTGTAGCTCATCATTATAACGCAAGGGGCGAGTAGCATCTCGATATCGTAATTCTTCGAGAATTTCGTATTTAGCAGATTGAAATTATGCATTCAAACTGTCTTAAAAATATAAGCAAGATCTGCTATATTTCAACTGCAAATACATCTCGAGTGTAGCTCATTATTATAGCGCACGGGGTGCATAACGTTCCGACATTGTAACTCTTCTACTGTTTTGAATTTATAAATCCTCAACCGTGCAAATTAGAATTAGACTCTAAGCATCCAAACTGTGTTTAAAATATAAGCAAGATTTTACTGTATTTGAACTGTGAGTACGTCTCGAGTGCAGCTCGTCATTATAACGAAAGGGGTGTATGGTTCCGACACCGTAACTCTTCGTTGAATTTCCCGGGGTCGTAAATCCTGTTACATAAATCCCATTCAGTGTCGATGTCGAAACACTGACTCTTGACGGGAGGAGTCTTATTGAAACGAAGTTGCGATTGACGTGATATCATTTGTAAACTTAACATATTTATTATCGAATACAACTAGTATGACCACGTTAACTAGTAGTTGATGAGCGCGTTTCAATCGAGATGTAAAAAGAATTTTTAAATAATATTTACTATCATTATATATGACCTGGTGAAACGATCTTCAGATTCTCATTTAGGAACGCATTGAAAGAAGAATATGCAGTAAAAATATCGTAAGTGAGAACCAGTTAGTGTAAGCAATTATGCATTTAAGGAGCTGAAAATAAAAACTCGCTAAAGTAGCATATCCAGCAGTAAATTCGAAATAATGTTTATCATAAACAACAATGAATAGATGCAGAAACGATGCGAATAAAGTATGAGCGAAATTATAAAATGCTAAAATAGTAAAACGATAAAACGGTGATACGGTAAAAAGACAAAATGGTGAAACGATACGAAGATAAAATGGTGAAATTGTGAAAGAGTAAGTAGGTAAAATGGTGAAATGTTGGGGTGAATTCGAAGGATGAACTCGTTTCGAAGCAGTTCGTCGTCCGATTCGCGATCCCGTAGTCGCATTACGTTTCATTATCGGTAATTGTAAGAATAAATCTTTGCAGGCAATCTTCCGTTGGAGTCGGTGCCGGTCTGACCCCGGTCAGCTCGCATAATTTCCTCCATGGAGCGCGTTTAAACGCTTCCTCCCCTGCTGTCTCAGCTTCCAATTCAGTCCGGAACGTCTCTAAAAATATCGATACACCGACTGGCAACTCTCCTGCTGAACGCCTAAAGTCCATTTCAATTTCGATGCCTTTCCTCATCGATTTTCGGTTCGCGTTCCGAATATCCCGTCATTTATAATTTTACTTCGGTATACCGAATCGTATCGAACTGGACGTGGTTTGATTTCGTTTCAATTCCAACTTGTACGAATGAACCTGACTACTTCAGGGATAATCTAGCAGAGTTTTACGGATCATCTACGGAGAATTTCAAGGAATTCTTAAAGGGGGCCTAGGAGAAGTTAGACCGATACTTTATGATGTCCGATCCCAAGGAAAATTTATGGGATACGTTGGTAGACCATGACAGTAAATAAAAGGAAACTTTAGGGAATTTGGAGAATTTGAAGATTTGGGAATTGTGAGCGAAGAATTTGGAAATCGGAAGAATTGACAGATGAATTCGGGAATTGGGAATATTGAAAGTTAGGTAATTTAAAAATTATTGAAAATGTTAGAAGCGTAACATTGGGGGATTGAATAATTGAATAATTGAAAAATCAAAGAATTCAAGAACGAAAAAATTGATGAGTCGAGAAATTGACGAATCGAGGAATGGAAGAATTGAAGAGTTATGGATTAGGAGAATCGATGAATCAGAGAATTGGCGAATTGAAGAAGTGCAGAACCAAGGATTGGTAATTGCAATCTGGGGAATTTGCAAATTAGGTGAATTAAAAACTGAGAAGATTGATAATTTTCATCCGAGGAAATGTGAAAATCGATGAAATCACTAACTGAGCAACTTCAGAACGAATATACTCTAAGATCGACGAATTCAAAACCTGGAAGTCCGTAAATTTCGCACCAACTATACCGTCGTATAACTATCATACATTTTGTACCATAAAACTATGAACATTGCAACTCGACTTTCGCGACGATATAACTCGACGATTTCGCGAAACGATTTATCTCTAACTGGATGCAAATGTGCCACGAAAATCTCTCTCCAAAACCGTGTCCCCCGTTTTGAAAAATCCTGCGTGAGGTGAGCGAAAAACCATCCCCATAATTTCCATTCCCGGTCGAATTTCCAGTCTACCGAATCTCCAGCAAGGCAGCAGCCTCATCGTCCATAGGCAATTATTATACAATGGTCGCATTGTGCGTCCCGGATCGACGGCCCGTTATTGGCGGCCGATAGAGCTTATCACTCGCGAACGTGCTATTGCCGCGTTTCTATACGCGTAGCTGTGGCGCAAGAAACGCACACACATACACGCGTTACACAGTGAAATCCACGCATACTCGTGATCGCAGGGGTCTCTGAACTCGCAGATACAATCTCCCTGCGCACGCTATCTATCTATCTGGTGGCTGGCGAGAGAGCCGGCCTGCCTCACATACCTCCCGTCCTACGTAACGTAAAAACGCGTCCCGACACGCGTGTACAGAAAATATACACGGCTGGCCTCTATTCAACGGCCCCTGGATGCTGATATCGGCTTGGTGCCCGTCAACGTGGCTCGTGCCTACCGGTACACCTCGATCTTTTTCAGAAGATCACGGATAAATCACCGACCGAGCTTGACCCGCTATTCGAGCATGCACTCTTTCGACGGACTATACCGCCTACGCGATTGCTGATGTCCTTTCGATTCGATAGTACGTAGCGTTTTTGTTGTGGCCTGGGACGAGATTAACGGGTTCAGTTCGGTCGTTTCAGAAGTTTGGGAACCATCGTGGTATCATTGCCCGAGTTGTGGGATTCGGGAAGTAGAAGATTTGAGAATGCGGTTAGTTTGAGGTTGTTACGTTCTTGTGATCATGGATCAGTCTACTGTGTTGTTATGTGTGAGAATTCCTATGTTGGTGAATTCGTAGCTCTCCAAATCCTCAGGTTTCCGAATCCTCAAATCCGGGAATCGCCACATTTCCAATGTTCTATATACCGAGATTTTCAACACCCTAGACTCTTCACAACCTCAAATTCCCAATTCCCCAAATTTCTAAATCTCCAAATTCCCAAATTCCCAAATCTCCAAATCCCCGAATCTCCAAATCCCCAAATCCCCAAATCCCCAAATCCCCAAATCCCCAAATCCCCAAGTCTCCAAGTCTCCAATTCCCCAAATCCCCAAATCCCCAAATCCCCAAATCCCCAAATCCCCAAATCCCCAAATCCCCAAATCCCCAAGTCTCCAAGTCTCCAATTCCCCAAATCCCCAAATCCCCAAATCCCCAAATTCCCAAATTCCCAAATTCCCAAATTCCCAAATCTCCAAATTCCCAAACCTCCAATTTCCCAAATCCCCTATTTCCCAAACCCCCAATTTCCGAAACCCCCAATTTTCCAAACTCCCAATTTCCCAAACCCCCAATTTCCCAAATCCCCAATTTCCCAAATATCCAAATCCCCAAATCCAAAAATCCTAAAAATCCCCAAATCCTATTTTCAAAGCGCCAGATTCCTAAAATCCTCGAGTCCTAAATTTCCGAATTCCCAAAATTTCGATCAACAATTTCGTATAGTTATCGCTGTAAACCAGTCCCGTGCTCGCGTACGAACGAACGAGCGTTTTCGAAAAAAAGAGCGCGGTAGCGGTGCGGCCATTTCGCGAAATGCGAACTGGACTAGGCTGTTATAGTATTCGAATTAACGATAAATCAGAGCGAATTGAACCGATGGGAATTATTTATGACCGTCCAGGATCAGACACACAACGGGCTTCTTTGAGTTGTGTTTCTTGTATGGTGCACCATAAATACGATAGCCGTGAAGAATAGGGACGGCCGTAAAATTGAAACGGTCTCGCAGCCACGATTCCTTTCTCGTTATGGCCGTAATATAGTATCTATTAGCGCAGAATGCTTATGGGGGCTTGTTTGAGTCGTTGACACCGGATCTGAACCGTCTGCATCAGGTTCCATTTGGCCTATTTTTGCGCTCACGGAACCGGCACGACCGTAATATCTCGGCGTCGAAATTATTAGGAAAAAGAAGGGGAAGATGGAATTTATCGGCTCAAAGGCGAACAAATATGTGTGTCGATCGATATTCCTCGGGCAGAGTAGAGAAACCATGGAAATCGTTGGAGAGTTGACCCTCGGGTCGAGCGATCACCGGGTCGCGATTTAAACGTGGTTCGTGTGTTCCTTCGAGCAAGTCGTTTGAACATCGTCGAAGGGGTCGGATGTGCACTGGCCGGTTAAAATGTGGGGCAGTTACACATTCGTCCTTGGTTCGAGCCTGTTTCTTTCGCACGAAATTGCTCGGCCATCGTCTACCGGGTGATTAATATTTCGCATCTCGTTATTTACTTTATTTTACATAAGTCATTTTTCATATGCTTTACAAAAGTCATTTTACATAAACTTTACAAAAGTCATTTTTCATAGACTTTACAAAATTCATTTTACATAAACTTTACAAAAGTCATTTTTTCTATCGATTTTCACTTTAAGTACTTTAAGTACTTAACATTGTTCCACTTTTTATATCACGAAGACTTGGACGTTTTGAAATTTCGTTGTTCGCTGTCATTGAAAGTTAGCCATTTTGTATTAAGAATATCGATGAAGCATTTTAGTAGATATTTTTTAGAAACTTTGAACTTTATATTGGTATACCGCAAGTGCCATTTTGTGATACTTTTATGTCATCAATTCATGTCTAACGCAATGTCTCATAAAATGGATCATTGTTTGCTATAAATAAACGTCAGACAATTTATCATAAGAATATCAATGAAGTACTTATATCATCATTTTTGTTGAGCTTCGAGCTTCAATTTGATGTACCATGAGTACCATTTTGCGATACTTTTATGTCATGAATTCATGCCTGACTTGATGCATTACAAAATGGATCATTCTTTGCTATAAATAAACGTCAGACAATTTATCGTAAGAATGTCAATCAAGCACTTATATGATCACTTTTGTTAAGCTTCGAGCTTGAATTTGATGTGCCATAAATACCATATTGCGATACTTTTATGTCATCAAACCGCGTCCACGTGTTTCGTCATTTACTAAAATCGGCGATCAGACATCTGCTGACTCGAATACAATTTTAAGAAACTCTCAAGTATAATTGTCAACCTAAAGATAGACCTAAAACAGCAAGATTCACGAATCTTACTGCGAGGAGAAATTAGACGACCCCGAGAATGCAAATTTAGGTAAACGCGGGGAAGGGTTAAATCGATAATCGCGGTGTTCATCGATCGGAGGCAATCGGTTCTCGCGAAATTCCGAATCCTAAGAGGGTGAAAGAGTCGCGGTTGTCCGTCGATCACCGTTGTAGATCGAGTAAAAGAGAGATTGGCCGGCGATTTAGATAAACATCGTGCACGAGGTAGCCAGGAGCGTATGCCGTCGATAAATCACGGCGCGCGCGGTCACGCGTTCGACACAAATTATCCTTGTTCACGGTGCACGTGATACGCGCGTACCAGACGGAAACAACAGCGTCGTGTTGCTGGTTTGATGGCTGGCCGATTTCCCAATCCCGCGGACGGTAAACTCCGTTCGAGAGAGGCACAGCCTCTCACGGTGACTCATTGCCGGTTATCACGAAACTGCCTAGTCGCCAATCAGCCTGGGTTCAATGCACTTTCCCGTTGTTTTCGCGGCCCCGGTAAACATTCGAGAGCCGGCCGAGGTTTCTTTCACCTCGTTCCTTGGGAAACGTTGCACTCCTGCCACGGAGAGTGGCGTTTTCCTCCACCGTGCCTCTCCGTCCGCTATGCTGATCCGCTGTTTTCTCCTCGACTTGCTCCATGATCTCTCCTTTATTTATTCGTTACGAACATTCCCGGTTTTAATTGTCATTTAGAAACATCCATACGATGTTTTGTTCATGTTCGTTGACATCGATCGCTCTAAATACTTGAAGAAATATCAGGTTCGAATTAATATTACAGTGAGAAGTCGCGTGATTTCGGGCGAAGGCAGGTTTCTTCTATATGTGCGCGATGAACTCGTTCTTTAAGATTGAATTATAGATTTTTAATGAACCGGTAGCTCGTTATTCTCTATAAGAAAGTATTAACTGACGGCAAAATGTTATTACAGGATGACGTATTAGATAATGTACAAGACAACGTACATCTTAGATAATGTACAAGATAACGTTGTAAGCTAATACATTGTCGTATTTCAATACACATGTAGCTAATTTTATATTCATTTTTCTGTTTCCAGGTAAGAACATCACGAACTGGCAACTTTGTTAGACCACTAATTTGGATGTTCAAGAGTCCAGGTAAAATTATATCAATAAACAATGACGCTTATTTAGATCATAGAATACCCGCATTGCTAACATCATGATTTTTAATTCGATGATTTTATCCACGATGTTTAAGCTGATGATTTCGTTCATGGTTTTTAAGGCGATGATTGTACACACGATTTTGATGACGATGATTGTAGCCGCGGTTTTAATGATCATGATTTTTATGGCACGATAGGTTTCAACAGTGATATAGGAATATAAAAAGTCTGTCGATGAGCGAACAGGTGTGTAGAATTGATAGGTGCAGCTGGTCTAGGTTTTCAGTGATTAGTGGCGTGTCGTATCGAGAGGTTTCCTCGAAACGATGTCAAGGCCGTGACCCTAATGCAAGGTCGTCGACGTTGACGAGTCTGCTCATCTTTCTCCGCCGGCTCTTCTATTTTTCTACGGTAGAAGTTTCACTGTACACGCAAAGCGAAACTCGAAGATATCAGCTGCTGCGATAAATCGAGGAATTTAGGAATTCGAGTATTTGGGAATTTATGAATTTTAGGAATTTAGGAAATTTTGGAATTGCGGGAACTAGTAATTTGGGAACTCGGGGATTTCGGGACATTGGGATTTGGGGGCTTGAAGATTTTGGAATTTAGGGATTTGGTGATTTGGGAATTTAGAGTTTTAGGGATTTGGGGACATGGAAGCTTCGGGATTCGAGAATTTACAGATTTAGCAATTTTGAGACTTAAGGATTTAGGGACTTGAAGAGTTCGGGGTTTAGGGATTTGGGGACTTGTGGCTTTGGATATTTAGGGATTTGGGGACTTGAAGATTTGAGAATTTGAGGATTCGGTGGCTTAGGGATTTGGGGACTTGAAGATTTGGATATTTAGGGATTTTGGGACTTGAAGATTTGGAAATTTGAGGATTTTGGGAATTGTAGATTTGGGGATTTAAGGATTTAGGGATTAGGGGGCTTGGAAATTTGGAAATTTGAGGGTTTGGAGATTTAAGGATTTGAAAATTTGAGTATGCCGTGACTTAGAAACATGAAAAATTGTGATTTGGAGATTTAGGGATTTGGTACTTTCGGAGTTTGAAATTTAGAAATTTGTGAAATGTAGGAAGATTGAGATTTGGGGATATATGATTTCCAAAATTTTAGCTTTCGCAAATTTCGCAATTTGTGACCTTGAAATTACAATTACTGGAATTCGAGAAACTTGCGTTTTTGGAAATTTACATAGTCCAGAGTCTGTAAATTAGAAATTTAGAGACTTGCAGATGAAGAAATTCATAAATTCGTGTACTTAAATATTAGTAAATTTAAAAAAATATACATACTCAAAGACTTTGTGATTCACGAATTAGGTAACTTGAAAAATTTACAAATCTACCAATCCGAGAACAAAGATATTTGAAAACAGGATGTATCTAAATTTCAAAGCGAATCGCCCCGAAATCCACAGGTTCGCCCTCTGTTTAATCGGCGACCGAAATAGACCCCCTTAGTTTGCTATTAAAACATCGAAGGAAGGAATGTTCGATTGAATTCCGCAGGATCCCGCGGAGGATTCGCGAGACATGAATGGGTGGCAGGATACGATTCACATTAATGTCTCGTAGAGCAACGAGCCTGTCGATAAGGTATGCGGCTCGCATATATCCGTGAATCGTAGGAAGTTCTCGTCGCGTTTTCTTTTGTCGCTTGCATAGACGCAGCCACGATCGCGTGTAAGAAGGATAAAGTGCAGGAAGAGAAGGAGGATCGATCGGTGTCGGTGACCCGTCATCGAATTGATCGGCCTGTTAATTAGCCGTGTCAGAATCCGACACCGTATCCGAGCCAGCACCTTTCTAATCTGCATGATAAAGGAGCGGCGTAAATTAAACGGCGATAAAGAGCGTCGTAGTCGTGCGAGGCCTATTATGTCCCGTGAGTCATACGATTCTTATCGATTATCGTGTCGCGTTGCTAATGGAATTAATGAATATTTCACGCCGCTCCTTGTTTACCTTTAATCCTTCCTGCTCTCTCCTAATTGTTCTACGCTGACGATTCTTATACCCTGTCGTCGTTTTCCGATTCTTATGACCCCATCGTCGTTTCCTAGGGACTTTTGTGTGGGAGTGTTTGAGCATGGTCACTCGGGGCAGTTGCAATCATATATGCTGTCTCCGTAGAGAGATTTACTAATTTCGAAATTTTTTTGGCTTTCCAATTTGTAAACTCTCCAAGTTTTATATTTTTTGATTGCATGTTTGTATATTATCGAATTTGGGTATTTTTGAGTTTTTAGATTTTGAGATTTCTAGATCTCGTAATTCTAAAATTTTGGAATTCTCAGTTTTGTCCAATTTTTCCTAATTCGAAAATTCTACTTTACTACATTTTTTCCCACATTTTTGTATACCTAGATCCTTAAATTTCCGATGTTATAAATTGTTATCGTGCAAATTTCTCAATTCCAGATATTTTAAATAACTGATTTTCTAGATTTCTGAGTTTCGACTTTCGAAGTTTCAGAGTTTCTAAATTATTAAATTCCAAGTCTCCAAATCTCAAAATCCAAAATGCCTATATCTTCAAATCCTCAAATTCTCAACATTTCTAAATACACTAATTCCTAAATTTCGAGTATCTAAATTGCTAAATCTCGAAATTCTTGGCAACCCAAATCGCTGAATCTTCAAATTCGTCCATCTTCGATCCTCTAAACCGTAAAATTTTGAATTTCTCGGAACCCAAACTTGCTCGATCCCCAAATCACATACTTCTTGGAACCCCAAATCGCAGAATCCCCAAATCTCGAAACTCTTGCAACCAAAAACCGCTGTATCCTAAAATCCTCGCACCACCAAGTCCCTAAATCCCCAAACTGCTATACCCACGAATCCCCAACACCCTAAATCCCTAAATTCCCAAAATTCCTAGTCACCGAATCTCCAAATCTCGAAACGGGGAAGAGGAGGTTGTACGTCGCGTCGGAAACGAGCTCAGGATCGCGCGTTTCGCGCTGTATAGCAATCGATAATCCTGAATTCTTCCGCTATGATGGTTTTCCACGAAGCTGTGTGTGTCATTGCACCATCGGAGAGGAGAGACGGGTTGCATACAGAGTAGAGAGGATGAGGGGGCTAGGCACCCTCGTCGTGCACGCATGCACAATGCTCGACGGAGGGTGCAACAACCTCCTCCACCTTGGACTAGGAAGAAGAGAACCAGTCGCACGAACAAGGACAGACGAAGCCGCCGAGGCGAGAGAATAGTCTACAGTCGCGTTTACAAGCACTCGTCGCGTTCGAAAGACGACGAGCTTCCTCTTTTTTTTTCTTCTTTTGTTACGCCTTTTACATCCACTCGCCAGACTATGCACGAAATTTCACGTATTCTCCGTTCGAGTTACCTTGAAACTTGCAAATGACATAACGTCTTTCACTTTCTCGATAGTTACTATTTTCATTGCATCTCGCGATAATAGGCGTTGTTATTATTTTCTCGATTTAACGAATTTTTAGCAGCGCGCGAAATGATTTTCTTTGACACCTTGTGCGCCACCCTTAAACAGTTTGAATTTCCTTTGGGAGATAATTTTATTTTCGATAAATTTTATAGACAATGTTCATAATATTCTACCCTGGTATATTCCATAAGCTTTAATATATTTACAATTTTTTTATACCCTGTTATGTTAAATGTTTCAACTAAAATTAGCGATAGATTTAGTATACGAATTCAAACGTCACAAATATGTGGGTGACATGGCGCTCAAAGTGTTATGAGCGGTGGGGCTACATACAAATGCATCCAATACTTGTCTAACGTATTAACAAGAGGTTTGAAATATAATAATAATGTTATTTACAACTTTCGAGGCAAGTTCAACAGCGAATATGTGAAATTTTCATCGGAGATGAGTGGACGAATTTTTATGTGGCTCTATCACTTACACAATAGCTTCCTCTATAAAAAGCCAGACAAATTTATAGTTCCATCGCAAATCTTGGATCTAGCACTTGGAAATATAAATGAATATTATTCTACGTTTTAAATTATGAAGATATATAACGATTTTATTAACCCTTTGCACTGGGATGTATTTTTACTAGCAACTTCGCTAGCTAATACTTTCTTGAAATTATTATTCGTTTATTATTAATCGCCAACATTGTCTGTTTCACCGTGTCCAAAAATCAAGTTCACGATACTACAAACGTAGTTAAAAGTTATTTATTAAAAATCGAATGGCGAGTGCGAGTCGTCGCTGGAGCGCAAAGGGTTAATATTTTCTATTTGCCGTCGTATATGAGCGTTGAAAATCTAAAAAATTAAAAACCTGAAGTAGTGAAAAAAAAATGAAAAATGCTTCCACGTGCAGAGCACGCGTCCCGCTAACAAAGTGTAAAGCGTTTGAAATATCGCGCGTTATCGTAGGCGACGCATAATTTCCCGCGCCGAGAATCCAGCTGGAAGAAAGCGGCGGTGAAAAAAAGAAGAAAAACCTCCGGAAAGGACAAATACGAAAGGAATAGCAGAACGGCAGGCGTGTCTGCAAGTAACGCCGGAGGCTGTTTGTCAGAAACGATCGAGCGAGCGAGGAGCGTTCCGGCCGCAGACACGCTCGTAGAGGACGCTTTTATTATTCCGTTTGGTCCGCGCGAGTTTAGAAAACTCGCGTTATATAGCCTGGCTATAGGCAGGCGTTCGTGGTCCGCGAGCAAGAATATAAAGCGTTTTATGGGTCTGTCTGGCGTGCTGGTGCAAGGCCCTCGGCCCCTACTCGCGATCCTAGTCCTCCGTGTTCGCCGGATGAGAACTGCTCCGGGGTCCTTGCGCCCATCTACAGCCGATCCGGGCCTCTAACGTTCTGCCCGTCGCTGTCCATAAACGCGTGGAAGCCGCCATAAATCAACCGAGTTGCCCCGACAACGAATCCGTTCGCGGTTCGTTAGGAAATTACTGGGGCTCCCTGGATCCGGCCTCGATGCAACAGCCGATGACAAAGTGACCGGAAACGAGGCCGAACGCTACACACTCGGACGCTATCTACACCAATGCTAACCCACTACGACGCTACCTACTCTGAAATGCTACGATTTCTGCTTTAGAGCTTTCACTGGACATTCGGACGGAGGGTGCTCTTATGTCGATAATCGATGCTGCTAGCCTCGAGTGCAGTTAGTCGAATCTCTGAAAATAGGATTTACCCTTCGCCATTTTCTGTTACGAACGACACACCTGGTACAAGCAAAACGGATCTCGGCGAATTTCTGAAGGTTCTTGATTTGACTGTGACAGATTGTTGGGGAAATAAATGGTTCCTATCCTTCGCCATTTTCTTTTTCGAATGACAAACCTGGTGTACATGAAGCAAGAAACTTGAAAGTTCGAGTTGAGAGAGTTTATGTTATGACAATGACTGGTGCTGGTATCCTCAACAGTAAGTAGTTGAATTTCTGAAGTTTTTTGGTTTGTCTCTAACAAATCCATTATTGGAGAAAAAAAATGATCCCTTCCTTCGCCATTTTCTTTTTCGATCGACAAACCTGGTATACATGAAGCAAGAAACTTAAAACTTCGAGTAGAGTGAGTTTATGTTATGACAATGACTGGTGCTCGAGTCCTCAACAATAAGTAGTTGAATTTCTGAAGTTTCTCGCTTTGCATGTAACATGTGCGTCGTCGGAGAAAGAGAATGGTTTCTTTCCTTCACTACATTTTTTTTCGAACGACAAACCTGGGATAAGTACAGCGAAAAACTTAAAAATTCGAATATGGAGGATCCGTGTTATGACAATGACTGGTACTAGTATCCTCAACAGTAAGTAGTTAAATTTCGAAGTTTCTTCCTTTGCATGTAACATGATCGTCGTCGAAGAAAGAAAATGGTTTCTTCCCTTCACCATTTTCTTTTTCCAGGTAGGCAGACCTGGTACAAACAATCTGAGAAACGCAGAAATTCAACAAGGGAGTGTTATGATAGTTTGTCTGTAACAGGTACGTCGTCGTAGAAAGAAAATGGTTTCTTCCCTTCGCCATTTTCTTTCTCCAGGTAGACAGACTTGGCACAAACAATCTGAGAAACGCAGAAATTCGACAAGGGAGTGTTATGATAGTTTGTCTGTAACAGGTACGTCGTCGGAGAAAGAAAATGGTTTCTTCCCTTCACCATTTTCTTTTTCCAGGTAGACAGACCTGGCACAAACAATCTGAGAAACACAGAAATTCGACAAGGGAGTGTTATGATAGTTTGTCTGTAACAGGTACGTCGTCGTAGAAAGAAAATGGTTCCTTCCCTTCGCCATTTTCTTTTTCCAGGTAGACAGACCTGGTACAAACAATCTGAGAAACACAGAAATTCGACAAGGGAGTGTTATGATAGTTTGTCTGTAACAGGTACGTCGTCGTAGAAAGAAAATGGTTCCTTCCCTTCGCCATTTTCTTTTTCCAGGTAGACAGACCTGGCACAAACAATCTGAGAAACGCAGAAATTCAACAAGGGAGTGTTATGATAGTTTGTCTGTAACAGGTACGTCGTCGGAGAAAGAAAATGGTTCCTTCCCTTCGCCATTTTGTTTTTCCAACGACAAACCTAGTACATGTAAAGCGAGAAACGAAGAAATTCGACTACCTGGTGGTGAAGGTACTAACGCTTGCCGATGGGTAATCGAATTTTTGCGTTTAGTTAATGGCATAATATAGATGCCCCCATAGGGTTTTAGATACTTCCCCGGGATTTACGACTTGTTCCCGCGGGCTTTCGCGGAGTAGGGTTCGATCTTCGGTTCCGGCTTTTAGAGCCTTTCGAGAAATTTATAGTTCGTGCTTGTGCGGTTTAGAGACTCATCGAGAGTGTAGGGTTTATGATACTTGCCTTTAGAGACTTCGAAAGGTTCGATACTCGTGAATTTAGATAAATTTCGATTAAATTCGTAGATTTTAGACCTGTCTGAATGATTCAGGGATTAGATACCGCGATTTGCTCGATACTATGAATTATGAATAATAATGTAATCCGTTAAAAAGCACTAAAACTAAAAAAGCTTGAAACTCGATACTTTGATTAATAAACAAATGTGTTTATATACAGAGCTCTAAAACCAGAAGCTAAAGACTCGGCACTGTGATTAACGATGAAGTATGTCATCCGTCAGAAAGCTCCAAAGCTAAACGTTGAAAGCTCGATACCCTGACTAACGAAGAATGATGTCATCCGCTATAGAGCTCTAAAACCAGCAAAGCTTGATACATTGATTGACAAAGAATGATGTATTCAATTTACAAAGCTCTAAAATTAAAAGCCGAAGACTCGGTACTGTGATTAACGACGGAGGACGTCATCCTTAAGAAAGGTAGAAAACTAAAAGCTGAAAGCTTGATACCTCGTCTAACGAAGAATGATGCGATCCGTTATAGAGCTCTAAAACTAGTAAAGCTTAAAGCTCGAGATTTTAATAGAGAAGAACGCAACGGCAGTAGCTTTTACAAGACTCTAGAACTAAAATCTCAGAGTATCAATCTCCGTTAATGAAACTGTCGAAGCTTTCATTTCGATTGACTTGCAAGGGCATCGTTGAACGATTATTAACTTAGATTTTTTCTTAAATAAAATCTCTATATAATTTTTTTGTTTAATAATAATATATATCATTGCACGAAATGAATAAGAGACTGTTGAAATAGTTGAAAATAGCATCAATATCGATCTAAATTTATTTAATCCATTAACTATAAATATTTCTATAACTAAATCTTTCGAGTAGCATCCCTATAAAAAAGGAAAGCCTATCAAACAAAATAGAGATATTATTATAACTATACACTTAAAGTTGTAAACATAATTCCCCAAACAATCGAATATTTTGATTATTATTAAAATAATAATTATTATAATTATTATTATTAACATTCCTACGTTAATGTTCCTACATTAAAGACATAAATAAATCATGAATTAAAGAATGAAAAAAAGCTTCGTAAACTCTCGGAAACTTCCTCGAAGCTTCTTCGATAACCGATATGTGAGATCGGTAGCGATCGACAAGTCGAAGTTCTCGATCAATTTCATAACCGGTCGTTGATTCGATATCGAACGGCGTCACTTTCGTGCAGCGATCACACGAAATCGGTAAAGTTCAGCCGCGTAGGAGAAAGGGTTGAAAGACCGTTTTCAGTCGAATCGAATCGCGAGCGTGCACCGCGAGCACGTGTCGCTCGGCGTTGACCGCTGCGCACACAGGTGTAGTGCGGTGCGCTGCATTTTTCCGCGGTGTGTGCAGCGTGATGCCGCATCACGTGTCTAGAATGTTACTTTCACTTTGCGCTGCGTGCGGCTGCTGACCCAGCCAACGGGGGAATCGTTACAGCCGCGATCCGTTTTGCAACCGATTCGCTTTGCCGCAGCTTCAGGGATCCCACAGCGGAAATCTGAGCGCAATTTACCGAATCTTTCTTGAATTAATTGCCATTTGCACCGATAAATCGTTATAGCCACCATCCGTTTTATGACTGGTCCGTTTTATGACCGATCCGTTTTGTGACCGATTCGTTTCTTCACCGATCTGTTTTGTGACCGATCCGTTGTATGACCCATCTGTTTTGTGACCGATCCGTTTTGTGACCGATCCTTTCTATGACCGATCTGCTTTGCGGCCGATCTGCTTTCTGACCGATCTGTTTTGTGACCGATCTGCTTTCTGGCCGATCCGTTTTATGACCGATCTGATTTCTGACCGATCTGCTTTCTGACCGATCCGTTTTATGACCGATCCGTTTTATGACCGATCTGTTTTGTGACCGATCCGTTGTATGACCCATCTGTTTTGTGACCGATCCGTTTTATGACCGATCCGTTTTATGACCGATCTGTTTTGTGACCGATCCGTTGTATGACCCATCTGTTTTGTGACCGATCCTTTTTATGACCGATCTGCTTTGCGGCCGATCTGTTCTGTGCCCGATCTGGTTTGTGACCGATCCGTGTTGCAACCGATTCGCTTTGCCCTAGCTTCAGGGATCCCTCAGCAGAAAGAACCTTGCACAAAGCTTACGTAAATGTGGTCTAGGCTAATTTGATTACAACTTTGAGAAAATGTTGTTTGTGTCTTATATCCAACGAGTAAACCGGTAACCATAAAATCGGACCGGTATCCATAAAATTGATAACACCACCGTTAATTGTACCTATTTCTCATTATTTCGCTTTAGTGTCTCGGTGAATTCTGAAAAGAAAGTGAAACTGTGGTGATCAAGTACCGTGTAGATCGAAATCGAGCAACTAATCGTCCATTAAACCAGTAAATGTAGTGCACATTAAATCATGCATGGTCAAAGATATTTTAAACGAACAAATGTCACAGACATTTTAATCGGACAAATGTCAAACACATTTTAATCAGACAAATGTTAAAGACATATTAATCAGAGAAATGTTAAAGACATATTAATCAGAGAAATATTGAGAACATTGTAACGAGACAAATATCAAAAACCTACGAGTTTCGTAACCACAGAATGAAAAATATAAGTTCTATCCTTGCATCGCTATTATCAAAGTGTATAAAAGCAAAATCTCGTAAATAGAGTACCGTGTAAGTGGTGGGATAGTATGTATATATACAGAGTGAGACAAAATTGAGTGAACAATACCTGAAAGAAAGCATTTGCTCAGACTTTCGGTTATATAGTCTCAACTTGTCTACCAGTATGATTAATGTGCTCGAACCAACGTCCCATTTAGTGCGAGAACACCCACTTCTGGAGTAATTTTGGATATCACACCTTTGATTCTGTTCTTGAGTTCTTCGAAAAAACGAAACAAGATTGTGCGCATAATTTTGATTCGCCCTGTACAGTGATGGGGTGGATATATACTCTATCACGTACTATATTCAACCCAGGAATTGGCGTATCGACTCACTCGTATTTTCAGTGGTGGAATCTTATTGGTTCGCGTGGTTATGTATACAATAAACAATAAAGACAATAAACAATTAGCAGTCGGCGATCGTCAGTCGGTATCAAATTCAATGGATTCACGGTGAGGATAGACGTATTTTTATGTATCATTTCGACTTCCTCACGCGCCAATTCCTGGATGACGCACAGTATGTACCTTTACGACATTCTGAACAAGGAAGAAACATCAGACCCCTCGAAACGCAGAATCCCCCAGCACCCTGACCTTCTCCAACGACTCGAAATCGACCCGGCTGCGTTCATCGCGATCAATCTCGTCAACGTGACGAACATCGACCCTCATCCGACTCGCGAAGCAACTCGAATACCTTGACCCTCGTTCGTCGCGCCCTTCAAAAGCCCTTGAGTTTCTTTCTGTCCCGAAGGGTGTGAATAGAAAATGACAGAAAGAACGTGTAGAGAAAGAAACAGTGACACATCCCTAACGATGCCAACCCCTTCCGTGCTCGTCGTCTCCTCTCTGATAAAATGCGAGTCGACGCCGCACTTAACCCTTTGACTGCAATGAATTCCGACGGTGAAAACCATTTTCAAACATACGTTCGCGAACGAAGGTCTCTGACGCCGCTGTCACCAACTTCATACTGATTTTGTACGTTTTTTCTTTGTAAATTAGTCGCGAAGTCTCTTCGGAGGGGTTTATTAACCCCTTTGTACTGCGTTGAGTTACGCGTTATTATCGAGCGCATGATACCCAGTCGAAGTTCAGATATCAGAAATATTTGTAAGTTTTTTAATGTGCATTGTTTTTCAGGTTCAGTTTAATAGCTGTTTAGTATCAGGGTCAAGGATTATTAAATTCAAAATGGGCATTCTGATTTTCTGTAGTTGTTCTAATATCAATTAGGTTCATGATGATATGTTCGACATATTAATGCATACGACACATTGGTACGTCATATTAATACATACGAAATATTAATATATTCGACATGTTAGTACGTACGACATATGGATACATCCGACATATTGATACATATGACATGTTAATACATACGACACATTGATACATACGTAATATGGATACATACGACATATTGATACATACGACATATTAATATGTACATCATATTATATTATAATATGTTCTAATATGAATCTCGATGCAACAGAAGGCGCATACAGAGGGTATACTACAAATTTTGTTTGCTATAACATACTTACTGTTTTACTAAATTGAACTCTACACATAATCTATCATTCTGTGTTCCATCATCACCACTAAACCACAATTTTCTACTCAATTCCGTCATTCACAGCCAGGTAAATATCGCCGGAGTTCATAGACGAATAAAGAAATTGCAGATGTTAGACACAGTTCGCGATCTTCGATAATTAGAGAATCCATATTTGCACCCGAAAATACGAGCGCAGACCGAATTTAGGACTCCCTAATTACCGCGATCTCTGCTTCTGGTTCGAACTGCAACGTGTCACGGACACGATAGTACTCAAGGGGTTAAAAGGTCCAAGAAACAAAATCAAAACGCGACGGAATGAAAATTCAAAAGAAAATGGTTGCCCAGGAGAAGGTCCGGTATGCACGAGGGATCGTTTTTGGAAGCGGGGGCAATAAAATTTGGATTTTTGCAAATGGATAGAGGAGAAGGCTCCCTTAAATGGACGCAGGTTCAGGAGAGACTGAGAGAGAGACGGATGAAGAGACGGAGGAGAGTAGGAGGGAAAAGGGGGGAAGGGCTTTGGTGGGGGACATAGTCGTCGGCGACCTCCGGTCGGAGGAGGCAGAAAACGGCTGGAGAGGAGATGCAGCCGAAGGAAAGTGGCGGAAGGGCGACGAGGGGGTGACGCCGGGGTCAATACACCCGTAATCTCGGTGAAATGCACTTGGGTGCAACTACCGAAGCGCTACTACTGCCGTTACGCCAGAAGGAGAAAGAGGGAGAGAGAGAGAGAGAGACGGAGAAACCCTAACCGAGGCCAGAAATAAATATATCGAGACGGGCCGAAGTTCGCACACTCGTCTCGTACTTCGAGCTTCTTACTTTTCGCGTGTTTTACAATCGATTCGTCGACATATTCTGAACCGCCCATTAACCCTTCACGCTACTCCTTTGGTTTAATACAATTTCAAATAAAGATCTTCAAAGCGTTGCACCCGTTAACCCCTTTGATATCGTGTCACGCGCGTTGTGTTACGAATATCACGTATACAACATGATTAGAATTCTAGGTTCAATGTCAGAATTTGCGTGATGCATCGTTAAATTCGTGCTGACAAATTTTTTTCTTTCTCTGTATTTAATAAGACAGTAATGAACATTAGAAATGTAGAAAAGGAACGGTCAAAATATTGAATAGCAACGTTCAAAATATTGTCCATAAATTATGATCTCGGTCTTTGAACGTCGATATCGTCTTAAAATCCACATTAATTAAAACATAATGCCACGTTGTCAGTATAATCATTGAACATTCAAAATATAGAGGATGTTGTCCATAGATTATGATCTCGGTCTTTGAACGTCGATATCGTCTTAAAATCCACATTAATTAAAACATAATGCCACGTTGTCAGTATAATCATTGAACATTCAAAATATAGAGGATGTTGTCCATAGATTATGATCTCGGTCTTTGAACGTCGATATCGTCTTAAAATCCACATTAATTAAAACATAATGCCACATTGCACGATGATCAGTGAACATTCAAAACAATAGAGAATGTTGTCCAAACATTATGATCCTGATTTTCGAACGTCGAGAGCGTATTAGAAATTGCATTATTTAATACATAATGTTACATCGTCAAAATATAGACAATGTTGTCCAAACATTATGATCTCGATCATCGAACGTCGATATCGTCTTAAAATCCACATTAATTAATACATAATGCCACGTTGTCACGATGATCAGTGAACATTAAAAATATAGAAAATGTTGTCCAAACATTATGATTCTGATTATCGATACCGTTCTGAGAACGGCAATAATTATTGCATAGTGCAACGTTGTTTACGATGATACGCGATATTAGAGTACGATAACGGGTGTACGTAATTTAGTTGTGAAAAGTGACACACCGTTTTTCCCTTATCTTAACGGTTATCTAGTCGACGAGGAAAGAATGGCGAAGTTTAAAAGGGTTAATAAAGGGAACAGGAGATGAAGCCCGGCGAGCAGGTTGCGAACGAGGGCAAAAGAACGATTCGGGATTCAATAAAGCGATCTTGCCTGTCGACGATTAATTGCCGTTGATAATTCATCGTCGAAGACTCGTTTCTAAACAACCGACACGCGTTTTACGACGCGAACTTAGCATGCGCGCTTTATGAGCCGCGAAAACAAAGAACACGAGGACGATGGTTTTGCCGACATGGTTTATTACGGGACGTAGTCTACTCGTCGAAAGCCTCGATAAATTATTTTACGAGATATCTGGATAAACCTAATGCCTTCAGGGAACTGGTATCCGGGAAAAAGAGAACGCGGAGACGATGAAAATGATCGAAACTTGCAGACCGGCGCGATAATGCTCGACCGCATTTCATCGGAAATGCGATGAATTTTCTTGTTATTTTGTACACATTTTTTCGTCCTTTTTTATGTTTTCGAAGATTTTGTCAAATATTTGTATTACTGTTTTCCGGGAATGATGTGAGGAAATACGTTCTTGAAGATTATAACATACTTACACGTTCATGCATATAGGTACACTCATGGACAAAATTAAGTGGACATTGCAGAAATGTAAAAAATGTTTTGTTTCATTACAATGTTTTAAATAAATTTTAAATTTAGAACGTGAGATATTTTTGTAGACTTGAAAAAACATTTATTTAATGTATATAATTATGCAATAAAGTTTTGATTTATAGGCATTATTAGTTAATTAAATTTACCTCTTGTTATTTATAATACCTGTCCACTTAATTTTGTCCACGACTGTATATACATATATACCTCATCCTATCCCGAAAAAACATATACAGGAATTATATACAGAACATATACAGGATATACAAAAAATATAAGAATCTGCACACACAAAATATATACAGGAAAATATATATAGGAATTATATTGTACAACATGTGTAATATTATACATATATTATACGTACACATGTTTCAATCCATACAATCTTTATATTGTAACATGTGCGTAGTCTGATTTGTTAAACCTTTTAAATATCTCCAATTAAGAAGATAGAATCGCTTTGGTGGATGTGTATTCTACGTCCTGATTTTTGGAGCAATAATTGCTGCATAGCATTGAATCTTCGAGAGAATGTACCGCACTCTGTAATTGACCTCAGCTAATAACAGTTAGAAAGTCAGTACGAAAGCACCTATTGCAATCTGCTCATTTTTTACCCCACTTTTCGACAAACTGATGATAGAACCGCATCTAACCTTATAAAGATTACCTTTCTCTGTAGGTGACCAAGCATTGACCCTAGCTAACATCGCAGTTAGAAAGGTGGTATCATAGCATCTATTTCATCTTGATCATTTTTAACCCCAGTTTTCGTCAAACTGTTAATATAACCGCATCAAACCTCCTGAAAACTACCTCTCACTCTAAGCGACCAAGCATTGACCCCAGCTGACATCACATGTAGAAAGGTGATATCATAGCACCTATTTCACCTTGCTTATTTTTAACCCCAGTTTTCATCGAACTACTAATATAACCGCATCAAATCTTGCAAAAATTAGCTCTCACTCTAAGTGACCAAGCATTGAAGCAGTTAGGAAGGTTATACTACAACACCTGTTTCAACCTGATCATTTTTTTTATTATCCTCATAAATGACGAATAAATCATACCGCATCAAACCTTGTGCATCAAAACTACCTCTCTCCCTAAGTGATCAAGTATGGATTCTTTCTATCAATGGTTAGAAATGTAGTACTATAGCGTCCCTTTTAATCTGCTTATTTTTCACCCTCGTAAGCAACGAACTAATAATAGCACCGTATCAAATCCCATAAAGACTTCTCTGTCTACAAGTAACCAGTTATTGACTGTATCCATCAACAGTTAGAAATGTAGTACTATAGCATCTCTTTCAATCTGCTTATTTTTCATCCTCGTAAACGCCAAAGCAATAGTAGAACTGCATCAAATCTCATTAAGAATACCAGTGACCAGGTATTGGACTCTATCCTTCGACAATTAGAAAAGTGGTAGCACAACTCCTATTTGAATCTGATCATATTTCATCCTCATAAATGATGAAAAAATCATAGAACCACATCAAATTCCATAAAGAATATTTTCCTCTCTTAACTGACCAGGTAGTGTACCCTATCTATCAACAATTAGAAAAGTAATACTACAACACCTATTTGAATCAGATCATATTTCAGCCTCATAAATGATGAACAAATCATAGAACCACATAAAATTCCATAAAGATTACTTCCCTCTCTAACTGTTCAAGTATTGGACCCTATCTTCCAACAATTAGAAAAGTGGTACCAGAACTCCTATTTGAATCTGATCATATTTCATCCTCATAAATGATGAACAAATCATAGAACCACATCAAATTCCATAAAGAATACCTTTCTCTCTATCTGACCAGGTAGTGTACCTTATCTGCCAACAATTAGAAAAGTAGTACCACAACCTAGGAGTTGAAACAGGTTTCAATTTGTTCATATTTCATCCTCGTAAGCAACGAGTTAATAATAGAACTGCATCCAGTTACACAAAGACTACCCCTCTATATATTTAACCAAGTACTGACTCTATCTAATAACAATTACAAAGGTAGTACCGCATTATCCGTTCCGATCCGTTTAATTTTCATCCGTGTTTCCTGCTAATTACAAAATCGCACGAAACTCCATGAAGTCCGGCTCTCATTGAAAATGACCAAGCATCGACCTCCATGTGCTAACAGTTACGAAGATACCGTCGTATTTCCTGCGTAGCTCGAGCCGATTCGATGTTAACCCCTTAACTTATGATTTTATCGCCAAGTGCGTCAGCCAGGGCAACTTAATTATCGTTGTAATGTTGAGACAGGCAAAGAGTACTTGAATGTCAGGGATATTTTGCATATGGCAGTCGTTGGTGGACGGATTGCAATTAAAATTAAGCTCGAATTTGAATCGCGGTGAAAATATAAGCCAAATTTGTTGCATTGTAACAGTTACGTGTGTCACGCGTGGAAGACGATATTATAAGGCAAGGGGTTAACGTCGTTATGGTTGGTACCGTAGGATGACACGTCGGACGGTCGAAATGAACGACAAAAGAGCGTGTCTCGATGACAGTCGGAGAGGTTATCGCGAGTTGGCAATACGGGATGTAACGCGTGACACGGCAATGCAACCGCGTTCAAGGCTGCGGGGCGCATTCCGCCGTGGCTTTTACCACTTTCCTGCTCACGTGCGCCGGAACGAACACTCGTGGCAAACTCGCAACCCGCCATCCGCCACCGGGAACCTGTTTCGTGTCGGTCCTGCCGGTTTTTTGCGACGCCCCACCTCCCCGTGATCGGCCAACTCCGCGGCTTATGCAAAACGTTACCCTTTGCCGGGCCGGTGATCTTCGGAATCGCGACGATTCCGCGGATATCGCGGGAACCTGTACGGTATCGGTGATCTTCCGAATCGTTGCAGTTCCGTGGATATCGCGGGAACCTAAATAGCATCGAAGATCTTCGGAATCACGACGGTTCCGCGGATATCGCGGGAACCTGAACGGTATCGGTGATCTTCGGAAATGTCGCGATTCCGTGTATATCGCTGGAACCTAAATAGCATCGAGGATCTTCGAAATCGCGATGATTCCGCGGATTTAGTGGAATTAATAAAACCGTTTCATGTTGTACCATTTATCTAGCGTGCATGGCAGTATGTCTAAAAGTCTGATTTTTTGGGGGCAACGCGAAGTGAAGAGTGTCCTCTTGTAGTCTTCTTTGAAAGATTTGGAACGGGTTAAGTTAGGGACGCAGAAATTTGGAATTTTGCAATTTGAAAATCTACGAAATTGAGAATCTAGCAATTTGGTTAGGGAATTCTAGGGATTTATGGCTGTAGGAAATTGAGAATCTAGGGATGTGTACATGTAGGAAATTAGAAATCTGCAGATTTATGAATGTAGGAAATTGAGAATCTAGGGATGTATGGATGTAGGAAATTATAAATCTAGGGATGTATGGATGTAGGAAATTATAAATCTAGGGATTTAGAGATGCAGGGAATTGGGAACCTACGGATTGGAGATTTAGGAATTTGAGCATCTACGATTTTGGCAAACTAGGAATTTAGATATTTAAGAAATTGGGAATCTAGAAACTTTTGAATGTAGAAATCTGGGCTGTAGGAAATCGGCAATATAGCAATTTGCGAACCTAGCAATTTAGGACTGTATCGCTCTAGAGACTCAGAGACGTAGAAAATCGGCAATCTAGGAATTTAATGATCTCAGAATTTAGGGGTACAGGAAACTGAAATTTCGAAAAGCTTTAATACTTAAAATCCACAAACGCTTTCGAACACTTAAAAATCCATAAATGTCATGATTCGAAAGTTTCCAATTTCGAAATTTGAGAACATAAAAATTAAAAAAAAAAACGGAAACTCGAACAACTTCCATATACTGTTCACCTACCAAAGTCTGCTTCATCTTTGATTCAAAAAGATACGAATACGAAACGGATAAAATTGAATGGAGTAAAATCGACGAGCAACGAGTATCAAATGACGAATCGAACGGATTGAAATCTGTGACAGGAAAGTTAATAATAGCGCGTTAAAGAGAGGGATGAATCGTTCGAGCGAAATTTTCTCGAGCATCGAACCAATGGATATCGTTTTCTCTTCAGGTTCCGGTGATCGTTGTCACCGTTCTTCCGTGCCGCGTAAAAATGTGAACTAGTTTCATCGGAAACGAGCGGACACGGTTCAGTTGTCGAATTAAAGGCGGGTTCTCCTCAACGCGGAGAAAATTGCATGTCAATGATCCGTTCCAAGTGGAACGCGGCTACTTTCGACGTCGAAGATGGACAACGAACGAGCACCTTTGAAATATCTAATCACCGATCGAGACCCGATAGTTAGAAAGTGCTCCTTTATCGTCGGATTATATCGTCGCGGATCTCGTCCGCTTTTCTACTTTTCACAGGATACGAAACAGAAATGCCGTGCTGGACAATGAACCCCGCCTCGTGTACCACATTTCTCCTGGATCATCGACACTTTCGTGATAAGCTAGTTGGTACATTAATAATGTCGTCATTTGCAAAATTGTCAGGCTTTAGGTATTTAAATTTGTTTAATTTCGAATGTTACTGGGGTATTTGAACGTTCGGAAGCGTGAATACGAAAGTTCGGAGTTGGGAACTTTGACGGTGGTTGGAAATTTAAGAAATTGAGAATTAGACAATTTGAAGATCGGGAAACTTGAAAATTTGTGAATTGGTAAATTTGAAAATATGGAAATGTGCGAATTTGCAAATGTATAAATTTGTAAATATAGAAATTTGCAACTTTGTAAATTTATAAATGTGACAACGAAAATTTAAAATTGGGAACTTGGTAGTTTGCGTATTTGAAAATTGGAAAATCTGAAGATTGGAAATCTTGCAAATTTGCGAATACGAATTTGTGAGCTTGGAAATCCAGAAATGTTAAAATGAAAACTTAAAATTCGAAGCTTGGATGTTTGGTCCTTCGAAAATATAAAAATTCCAAAATTAGAAAATCAGAAAAATTCCAAAATCAGAAAACCATAAAAATGAACAAATTAGAAGTCTCCACGCACCATCCATGGCCAACAGCTGCACACACGATGCCCACTAATGCCCACGGTTGCCCATAACTTCTTAAAAGAACATTGGATCCTGTAATCACCGTATCAAGCTAATTATTAGCAGATTAAGGCTTAATTCTCGATTATCCCGGTGGTAAAAGTTGGCGAAAAAAGGTGGAATAAAAGCGAGCGACACGACGGGGGGTCCGTTAATTAAGCTGCTCGAAACGAAGGGAGTTCGATGGACGATGCAAGCGATCAGGAACCCAGAAGCTCGTCCATTTCAAGAACTTTTGAACAAGTTATATTCTCGCGGGACGGGGCTCGATGATTGGATAGAAAGACGTTTGGAAATAAAAAGTTCGTCGAAGCTCGATTCGATGGTAGGACGTATAATAAAGCGGAATGGAAGACGATTATCTGATCGAGAGCCTAAGCTAACTCATAGCCGATCCCGATACTTATTTACTCATTCTTTATTCAACTCTCTGATATTTAACGATTCCGACATATGACGCACTCAAAGTTCAAGACGCGGAATTTTACTCGTGTCTTTAATATGTTTCAATTCGAAGTTTGAGATTAATTATAATTTGCAAAGTCGAGGATACCTGAATACAAAATTGACATAACACTCGAAAATTTCGTTATTTGTTATACTGTTATATGAATGCTATAGATATACTTATATAGTGAATTGTGACAGACGCACTTAAAAAATTGTACGACAAAAATAACGGGATACCCGCGCGAAAAAATTGCCGAATGGTTAACAGTAGATTTATGAACGTTTAATGATCACTTATGTCTACATGGAGAATTAACTATAAAAATAATTAAATAATGAACACTACATAAACCAGTTTCTAGAAATATTCTTTATCTCGATGATGATTAACATGCATTTTTACATGAAATTCTTACGTAATTGAAAATAAAAAATCTAAGGTCCGTCATTTTTACGGGTTCCGTAAATCAAGTGTTAACACTATGAATGACCATTTATACCTGAATCGAAATAAAGGTATAAAAATAACTGACTAATGGACAACGCGTGAACCAATTCATGCAATGATCCTTTATTTCGATGAAGGACAAGATAAATTTTGACGAAAGCTTCTTACCAATATTTCTCATTTAAAATCAGATATCTAAGGTCCATCATTTTGACGAGTTCCTTAAATCTAGCGTTAAAAGCTGTGTACGCGTTTGAATAAATCGTGCGGCGGGATGAATAGAAATGCCGTGAAAGCCAGGAGTCATCACCCACGATCGGAGGTGGCTGCGAACAGAAAGCAGCACACACCGGGCGAAAAATGATGATCGAGGCTGATCAGGGTACAAGAACCCGGACGCTCTCTAACCAGGCGACGTCCCACATCGGCATCGGAAACAATATCCACCTAAATCTGCCTATGAATCCAGCGGCAGCCGGTGGTATCGTTGTCCGATATCCAAGAAACCCTCTCCTCTCTTCTTCCTTTCTTTATTCTTCCGATGTGTCCCGTTGCCGCGGAGCGCGTTCGTGTGGTTACCAGCCTCGTATACCTGTCTCTGTCCTCTCGTCGCGTGCACACACACACACACACGTTCACCAGGTACAAATGCAGTCGCACGCGGCGTAGAGAGGGAGAGACAGGATCGTTCGATGCAGCTGCAGCTGCAAACACGAGCTTACCTGTTCACGTGCTGCTCGAAGGTGACCGTGCCTCCTAGCCGAGTGCATCGAACGAGGTATCCAGGCTGACACCCACGCCAGAACGTTTTCTGGGCCGAAAAATCGCCGGAGAGCGCCGTTCACTTCCGTGTGGCCTGTTGCACGGAGCCGAGAGAGCTCGCGAGCGCGATCACACTCGGGTTCCGGGTCGGTTTTTCGCCCTGAAAACGTCGCGATTGTCGAGACCCAGGCCTGGCTGAGTCGGGCGTGACCAGTTCTCCATTTTTTTCTTTCTCTTCTTCGTGCTCTCTCTCTCTCTCGCTCTCTTTCGATCTCTTTCTCTTTCTACCCGTTGCTCTTAGTCGCCCCTTTTCTTCTGGACGATACCAACCGGCCGCGTACGCCCCGAGTCACATTTCTCTACGGATGGATTCTTTTAACAGGTTTATTCGGTTATTGTCCTGCCGTCGGAACGCTGCGCGAACTAACGAGTCGGGGATTCGTAACCTTCAACTTTTATAACCGAATTCTTGAATCGGGGAATCTCGGTTTCTACGAGTAAGAAATTTCAATGTTCTTGTTACACCGAAGGCTTCGTGTTGTGTAATTTCGATGTTGCGTAACTTTGAGATTTACAAAATTTCGAGTTTCAAAGTCTCGCAGTGTGGAATTACTAAATTGTTGGAGTGCAGGATTTTCGGATTTTTGAAATATCGAATCCCAAAGTCTTGCGGTTCCAAATTCTCGAATCTCGAGACTTTAGAGTTTTCAATAGGAAAAGCGAAAATTCGCTTTTGAAATGCGAAAATTCTGCATTCTCAAAACTCCATATACCTGAAATTCCTCATTCTCGAAACTCCACATTCTTGAAATTCCACATTCTCAAACCTTGATTCTCCCAAAACTCCATACTCCTCAAACTCTACATTCTTGAAACTCCATGTTCCCGACATTCCACATCCTCAAAACTCTACGTTCTTGAAATTCCACATTATCACTATCCGATTCTTCCAAAATTCTACATTCTGAAAACTCTACATTCTCGAAACTCCACATCCTCCCGATTCTCTCGAAATCCTTCTGAAAACCTGGACCTATCAAGTCCCAAAATAAAAAAAAAAAATCTTTCTAGAACCGGAGCTCTCTATTTTACATCCCTTTCCAAATCCGTGACAGCATAAATAAAAAAAAAAAAAAAGGAGCGGAAAGGCATTAACCACACGGCAATCGGGAACGTTCACGATAGAGTAACGAGGTGGTGGGCGAGAAAGGGACTGGGTAGGGGAAAGTAAAAAAGGAAGTAAGTGTACCGATCGAGCGCGAGCGGAAAAATCGATTTCGCGGTGGAAACGCAGAACGCGAGGAATGCACGCGGTGCATCGATCGTTTGATGGCCGACAGCAACGCGTTGCGGCATTGGCGTAGTCAACGATCCACGCTCGCATGCACGCCTACGGGTTTTCCTAGTTACTTGGCCGCGCGTGGGCAGCTACGTGGCGAGTATTTACGTCAATTCGGTGGTTCGCGAGGCTGGCTTCCAGCGACGAACTCGGTCAACGCCGGACAAACGGCCCGTTACCGATCTTTTATCAGCGGCCGTCTTCGTTTGTCGTCGTTACTGAAGTCGCACCGTCGAGACGATCCACGAGAAGTCCGCTATGGTGGCTGGATACCTGGACGAGAAATCGTGCATGATTCTACTGTTGCTCGACAGGTATTTTCTTATTTACTCGCAACTCTCTTTGAACTCTCTTTATCGAAAAATCAGATAAAGAACCGGTAAGCCCCGATAATCTGTGTAAACAGAAACGTAAACGTTCGTTTGTTCAAAATTTTAACGATAAAACTGCTTGCGTGTAATTTACGCCAATAATACCCGTGAATTATTGATACACTAAAATTAGCTACGTATAATTTGCACTTAATCGCCGGCGTGTAATTTATACTTGATTCGATATTAACGATGAAATTGAAAATGTGATACACAAACGACGCAACATGAATTAACTACAAGTTTGTTTGTTCAAAATTTTAATGCTAGAACTGTCTGAATATAATTTACACTAAAACTACCTGAGTATAATTTACACTAAAATTAGGTACGTATAATTTGCACTTTACCACTAGCATGTAATTTATACTGAATTCGACATTAACGATGAAATTGAAAATGTGATAAACAAACGATGTAACACGAATTAACACGTTAATTCTGTATTTGTATCAGAAAATCATTTTAGCGAATCGTGTAACATATAATTAAGAAACTAGTGAACCGATCATTTGTACGTTTTGATAGTATCGGTGTTAAATCTCCGAAAGTTTAATTCACTGATTGCTTTGAAATTTTTACACAACGTTGCATTCGAATACGAGCATGTCTTTATATATCTGTTACATATAGATGTCACAGCTGTGGCAGATGAAAACATGCTTTTTTTTTTTTGAGAAAAACACACACACGTGCGCTTTCTCTTCTCTTTTTTTTTTACTTTTAATTAGACTGAGCCATAGCAACGCGTAGCCGCGTGTAACTAGTATTAGATAAGGCTAGTTACTTCGTTTATTTCGCAGCGTGTTTCCGCGTTTGCAGTCAGAACAAGACCACCTTCTAGGCAAAACGTTGGCCGTGAGGACAACAACGTCATTGTGGCCCTTGACGACTGTTCATTGCCCTTTTGTCCTCGAAGACTTTCCTTTGTGAACAAGAAAACACCTCGATAACTTTTCTTTTCGACAAATTTTCTAACAAATCAATTCGTTGATGAAAAGACCCGCACAATTTTACCTTTTTAACAATTGCTGTTACTAACACATTCCAAAATGTCTTCTTCGAAATTGGGTACAGAATTAATTTAATCTCGCGTGTCATCGTGTTCCTTGCAGAGTGAACGACTTCTTCGAAACTAGGAATAGAAGTGATATAATTTCTCAAAGGGAGTGCAATATCCTGTATCTGTCGGTGCATTCAAAAATTGGGATTTTATTGAAATCGAAAAGTGCACTCTTTCCGACGCATCTCTGCAGTGAATGACACACTCGGCCCTGCAGAGCAATTAACAATCTTTGTTAAATCTATGTTTGCTCTGTTCTCTCTAAATTTTGAAAAACCCAAATTCCGTGACGTATTTATCGCGGTCCTGGTTAATTTCCAGGACCAAGTTATCCTTCGACGTTTGGGTCTTCGAGGCTTATGGTATGGTCTGTGCCTCTGAAGCAAAAAAAGGATTCTAACAATGAATGCTGCATGAATAGATTTGTTAAATTAAAATATATCACGTACCATCGTATTGCAGGCACACGGATGGTACGGATAATAAACTAAAGGTTTTCAAAAGTGGCTATTTTTCTGCCATGTCGTAAACCTAGTCTGTATGAAACTCTAATACAAACCGTATCAAATAAATTACACAACGGTTCCTCCATTCGAGTGCTCGAACGCGTTTCGTAAATAAAAAGCTACACCGTGGCTCCAAATGGGGTGGATCCAGAAGTAGGCGTCTCAACAAGCGTTATGGGAAACGTACGAGGGCGAAAAATTCATTTCGCGAACGAAATTGACGTTTAATTATAATCGCGACGATTAAACGAACAAGTAGCAAGACGGTAAGAGAGGGACAGTCGTTGAACCCGGTCGGATGGGATTGCAACAGGCTCCTGACGTGGATTAATTGTTCTCGGCGATAGCGGCGTGGTTGTCGCGATTTTTTATCGGATCACCGCGAAACGACTTCATCGCGTTCATTTTATTAGCGGCGGATCCGCTTAAGAAGACTTAATTGCCAGCTAGAACTCACTCGTCATCGCCGGTTTTACCGTGACGATACTTAAGCCGAACTTGATTATGACGTTCGATTTGATCGTTTTGGAACAGCTGCCCATACCCGGCTAAACCGATCCAGGCTAATAAACGACACGATTTTACGAGCTAGCTTCTCTTTTTTTTTCATCGCGAAAGAAAAGGAAGCCGTTTGCGACACTTCCACGGGATCAATATTATTAATCTACCGCGAGGAGAATTTAGGTTCACTTCTCGATGTCGTGAAAGTGTATTTTTCCTTTCGCGGAATATTCGCCGTTAAGGCCAACGATGCCTTTACGTTTAGAATAGATTTTAGAATTTCTATATAGCAGTTAGCAATAAGACCGTCGTCCCATCGAAGGGTTCGAGGACCGTGGCAGCCATAAACTCAGGAAGCCACGAAGACCCGTGCGTTCCACTGTAGTTTTTCTAGTTATTGTTCGCATTTGGTCGTCAGATTAATATTTTTACCTATCGAGTCTGTTATTTCCAGCATGCTTAGTCGAGGTCTGCGCGCTTCTTGACATTTATTACCTGCCACGGTACAGGAGCAAAACTTGTAATATTTGCGAGTGGTGAGGCCCAAGTATGGGCCAATGACAACATTTGTTAAGCTGGTCTTCTTGACATTTATGCCGATTGTCATCGAGATGCAGGATCTATAAGTGTATTCATTTATGTCTCATCGTTTGTTCATTTATTTTTCAACATTGAAATAATTGTGTGTTATACGTAGGTAGTTTTAGTGTTAAGCCGACGATCGATCGGCGAAACGGTTCGGTGAAGTGCAAGTTGCATCTCCATCGGTTCGGATCGCCGAGAGAAATCGGTAGAAATTAGGCCAGTCGGTCGATTGGAAATAACGAACCCCCAACGTATTATTTCGAAAATGATTCCGTGAACGGTGACCACATCCTTCTTCTTTCCCTTCCTCGATAAGTAATATAGAAGAATTGCGCGATTCTAAATTATCTATAATTTAGATATTTTAGAATTGAATCACGTGGAGCCGAATTACGTAGAATTGAATTTCGCGAAATTGAAACAGATCGAATTGAATTTCGCGGGATTGATTCGTCAAGAGTTGAAATTGAGGAATTGAATCGTGTAAAATCGCATTTTGTGGAATCGAATTTCTTAGTGAATGAGTCTCGCAAAACTGAATTGCATGCAATTGATTCATGTGGGAATGAAATGTATAAAATCAAATCATACGGTATTGAATCTATTGACACCAAATTAATACACCAATGAATTGGGCGGAACTGCATAGAATTGAATCTCCTGCAAATGAATTTTATGAACGAATTCAAGTAAAATCGAATGTACAGATTCAAGTGCAGATTGAATTTATTAGAACTAAATCGCATAAAATTGAATTTTATAAATAAATTCCAGCAGAATTAAAACTGGAATACTGGAATCGCGTGAAATACCCGTCGAATCGAATGTCGATAATCCCGATCGCCCGATATCGATTATCGTTGAACCGAAATCGTGTCTAATAAGGCGATACAAAATCTCGGCGAACTAAATCGTGAACCTTGTCGAGTCACGTCGTATCGATTTTCCGTATCAATCATCTTTGCACAAAATGATTTAGTCGTATCGAACGAAATCCTTAAACGAACGAACGGTTCGCGAGCGTTCGCTGAATCGTGGAAGAGTTTCGCGGAACAGCAGTTCATCCCGGCGGTTCTTCTCGCGGGTCTAAAAGGAAAACGATAGAAAGCGGTGGATCGCGTTTAAAAACTGCATCTCACGAGCTCGCATCCGCGATTAGACGGAAACTTTCACGCGACGGATATTTTCACCGCGTTTCGCGACCGCCTGTGGTCGAATCCGCGGGACCATCGACCTCTCGTTCTCGCCACGTACACGGAAACAATCGAATCGATATCGACGATTTAACCCTTTTCTTGGCTCGTAAACCCTTTGGGCCACAGCACTCAGTAAATAGGCCCATAACCATTATCACTTACAATAATCCATGACCCAGCCAATTTTCATGTAGGATCCACAACCATTAAGGTCGTGTATAAAAGAAAAGTTTCTAATTTTTAGAACTCTTGGAAAAAAGCGCATAATAATCACTCACTTTTTCGACCTCACACTTTTCTATTTCCCACTTTTTCTCGAAATATTTCTGTGAAATCACAAAATGTTAAGTAAAACACATTCTTCTTTGAGTAACCAAAAAAAATTTTATTGTGAAATTTGTTTATCAATAATTGTTAATATATCAATACAATTTAATTTATACATAAATCTATCGCTAATTTTAGTTCAAATATTATAACGAAACAAAGTATAAAAAAAATATATACAAATTATAAAAAATTATACAAGATATAAACATAACAAAGTATAAAAAATTTTTGTAAATGTGTTAAAGCTTGTCGAACAAACCAGGGTAGAACATTGTGAAAATTGTCTATAAAATTTGTCGAAAATAAAATTACTTCCTAAAGGAGATTGAAATTGTTTTAGGATGGCACTGAAGGTGTTGATACAGCAATTCGGCATAGTTATACTTCAACTAAACCCATAGCGTTGCACATATGATCTATAAACGTAATGAAACAGGTAATAGTGGAAAATAATAACAAAGAAATAATAACTTCGAAAAAATTTATCAAATTTTTTGACCATATTTTCACCAACCAAATTTTTTTCTAGGGTCAGTGTTTGTTATCAGTAAAAATGTCCTCGAGTGCAAAGGGTTAAAATAAGAAATGTGTCATGAGTAATTTTGGCTCGTTCCGTAAATCTAGCCTTAAAATTGTTAAAGTTGTTAACGGCCCGTTGTTCGTGATACGTTTTTCCTCTGTTTTCCTCGTTTCACCTTCGAAGCGGCCAGCTTCGATCATGGTGCAACCGGTTTCGGATACGGACAGACACGATCCTCGATTTCCACGATTCCGCGTTCGACGAATCAAGTCGTTCCCTTTTGATTTATGCGTTTCCTCGAATGCCGATACACTTTTTCATCGGCGTTTCACCTTCGTCATTCGTTCTCGGTATTTGACGAACGCTGCCTGCGGAATCGGATCATTAACGTCATTAATTGTTGCTCGCTGAAACGGTCTCGTACACCGGTCTTGTTCGATTATCACGAAGTAACATTCAAATCGTATATCATTGATACCGTATTGGTACAACGTTTGTGTCGTATCAGTGTCAGATCGATTGTTCGATAAAAATTTATCGCGCAAACGTGTCAGATAGTATCGGTAGCACAAAATCACTGATTTATTCGTTGGAATAAATAATTACATACTTGCTGACGAACTCATACATACTTGATAATAAACTATTACATATTTAATAATAAATAAGTACATACTTGCTAATGTATGGTTTCTAAATAAAAACCTAGTCCATGGTTGTCCGGATTAAATATGTTTTCTATGTAGAGTATGTGTTCTTCAAAAGCTCTTCGATGGAGGACGTACGTGACCCAGGTCAAAGTGGTCCCTCACATCTTGTCCCTTAGACACGCTAATAAAATTGTCAGCCGGTTTACGCTAATAAAATTGTCAGCAGGCCTACCTCTTAGGCCCTAAATACAGGGTGAGTCAAAGTTATATGAACACTATTTGGGAGAAATCATTTACTCATAGTAATTTCTTCATACAGATTCTCAATCACCAGCACGATTAATGCACTCAAACCATCGTTCAACGATACAATTTAAAGCAAAGAACACACGTTTCTGTATAAATGTCGAATATCACACATTTTATTCTGTCTTTGAGAAAACGAAAGAAAATTAAGATCGTTCACATAATTTTGAGTCACCCTGTATAATTACTGGCAAAAGGGCCAACTGTCTATACTAACAAATAATTAATGTTAAATTTGTACAACGCCGATAATAAGTGAATTGTCAGATTCGCCGTTCATTTGGACAGAATTTAAGCAAAATTGAATTCAAGAAATGAAGCATTTTCTGGTATCGAGATCACGATTGAAACGTTTTACCATGCCTAGGGAAATTCGGTTTATCAACTGGGTTGTTTAACTGCGGGAGGATTTATCAGTTCGCCGAGGCTGAGAGCGACGGCTGTGCTCCGCTCGATAAGACGACGTCCTTAATTTCCAATTATCCTGGTTATTAAGGCCGGAGAGAAACTTGGCGGATGCATCTCCTTTCACATTGTAAACTCGCCGGCTTGTTTATCGTTCGCTGTAATTGAACAGCGTGCTGTTCAACACGATTTGAATCACGCGATCCGTTCACAATTTTTGCTCCTTTCTCACGTTACACGGTAAACAATAATTTTATGTGTTTATTTTTTAAATATAATGAATTCGAATATCATTTAGTCGTACAATAATGAATATCTGCCTTGAGGAGCATTATTAAATCAACCCTTAGAAATAGATACATTGAAGACTATTTTTCAAATGTTATGCGTTGGAATAATATCATATAATTGGTACAAACATGAAACTCTACGTCAAGTATGTTAAGGGATACTATTAAATCAATCCCTAGAAATAGGTACATTGAAGACTATTTTTCAAATGTAACAACATTGGAATAATATTATATAGTCGGTATAAAAATGAATCTCTACGTTAAGTATGTTAAGGGGCACTATTAAATCAACCTCTAAAAATAGGTACATTCAAGACAATTTTTCAAATGTAATACGTTGGAATAATATCATATAATTGGTACAAAAATGAATCTCTACGTTAAGTATGTTAAGGGGCACTATTAAATCAACCCCTAGAAATAGGTACATTCAAGACAATTTCTCAAATGTAATGCATTGGAATAATATTAAATAGTCGGTACAAAAATGAATCTCTACGTTAAGTATGTTAAGGGGCACTATTAAGCACACTCATAAAAATAGATAGAAGAAATTGAACACCCGGGGTTGTTAATTTCCTTTTCCGAAATTGGACGTCGGTTTTCGTGCATTTTCAGAAGAATTCATCCGTTGTTCATTTCTTGAAACGGTACAGACGTTCTTCGAGCTTCTGTAATGAAATATGTACTCTTAAATATAAATTCTTTAAGAAATAATCGAGTTATTCTTAGAAGGAGAGCGTAATGAATAAAAACGTAACATAACGACCCTGTGAAATTTTAACAATTTACACTTTCGGCTTTAGGACTCCATTTGCCAACATGCCCCGTAAACTATTTACTATCCTACCGTCTAACAGTTTCTGCAGTCAATTTCCAGTGCCTTCGAATTTCCTTTCAATTAACACTAAAAATACCGACGTATAACGCACAATTATTTCAATGTTAAAAATGAAGTTTAATAATAAATGAACAAACGATGAAGCATGAACAAATACGCTTATAGATTCATCTTGATGACAATCAGAATAAATGTAAAAAAGAACAGCCTGACAAATGTTGTCATTTGGAATAGGAAATTTGTAGAAGGGTCATCTGACTCTTTTAGTAGTTTTAGCGTTAAGTGTCTTTTTATCATAATCCACTGTAATGTAACCAAATATTTGTGTCATTACGAAGCACTTCATCGAGTCTATGTCCCTACACCTTCGAAAAATGCACCCCCTATCGAAACATCGTACGAAAGGTGGCAAAATAATTGCTCATCGAGGTTATCGATATCGGCGCGAGGAGTTGCGTGGTGATAACAGTTTTCTTGATCGAGGAAGTAACACCGTTGCTCGCAAACACACAACGACACACGCAGGCACGTTAACGGATGCACGCGTCGACGCGAGGTCAACGGCACGTTGGAAAACAACCGTCGGTGCAGTATGGTACACGCGTTGCATACGAGTGTGTATATGTGTGTGTGTGTGTGTGTGTGTGTGTGTGTGTGTGTGTGTGTGTGTGTGTCACGCGGTCGTTCAATATTATCGAGGCAATTTCGATTGCTTCCTTTTTTTAACCCCTTGCCGCGTGTCCTTTGTCGAGGGGCAAAGAGGGGCGGAGATTGTTGCAGTCGAACGCCGAGTACGCTTTTTTTTTATTTATTTATGAGGCTGTTTGCTTCGAGTGACTCTCCGCTGGAGCGTTTATCGAAGATCGCTTTGTTTTCGAGAGGAACGCCGATATCGTAAAACGAAATTATTGCATCGGGCGAATGTTAATTTTTGCAATCGCTTTTCGACGATGCGCGTGATAAGGTGCGTTGATACGGTTCGATAGCTTCGAGCACTTCGATTGATTTCATATTTTGATATTTATATATTTGTGTTGCGAATATTTGGACGAGTTGGGTGAACTTCGATCACCCTGAAGGTCAAATGTACGAATTCGAATTTGCGAGTTCGAGGAATATCAAATTTTCATTTCAGTTGGTTGTCGAAATTTCGAGATTTCCCGAATGCTCGAATTTCCAAATTTCTTAATTCTTAGATTTCTTGATTTCAAAATTCCTAAATTTAAAAATCCTCAAGTTCTCAAATTCCTAAATTTGTAAAGCCCCAAGTTCTCAAATTTCCAAATTTCTAAATTTGTAGACTTTCAAATTCCCAAATTCTGGCATTTACAAATTCCCAAATTTAAAAATCTCCAGATTTCCAAATTTCCAGATCTCCAATTTCCAAATCCCCAAATTCCTAAATTTCCAACTCCCCAAGTTCCCGAGATCAGAAATTTAAAGGTCCCCACATTCCCAAATTTGGGAATGTAAAAATTCTTAAGTCTCCAATTTCCTAAATTCAAAAATTCTAAATTTTCAAATTCCAATTTCCAATCTCCCGAATTCCCAAATTTCAAAATTCTCGAATTTTCAAATTTGCAAATCCTCAAATCTCCAAATCCCTAAATTCCCAAATTGTCAACTCCCCAAGTTCCCAAGTCTAAAAATATAAGAATCCCCCAATTTTCAAATGGAAAAATTTCCAAGTTCGCAAGCACAAAAATTTCGAAATTTGCAAATGAGGTTACCCAAACCCCCATTCCAAAATTCTAATCTAACAAATTTCCAAGTCCCCAAATTCCAAAAGGCCAGCTCACCAAATTGATAACTTTTCACGACAATATTCGAGCAAAACAAACGAAATAAAAGTATCACCCCCGGCAACGTTTCTTTTTTTCTACAAACAGATTAGTACCGTCCAGGGGTTTTCTAAAGTCCCCGGTTTTTTCGTCGTCCCGTAGACGATGAAAGCGTTCAATTTGACCCAACAAGAGTCCGCCGTTTCGTTCTCATCGCCGTCGGCGATTCCCGCGTGTACGTCCACAAAAAGAGCATCAAATCGAGCAGGAGTAAACGGAATGGAGTTCGATGAAAGGGGAAATTGCACGTAGTGGGTGGGGGAAAATAGAGATTTCCACGTTCAAGGAGGAAAGAGAGTGGCAGAATTTTTCCTGGATGGTGAAACTGTCCTCCGATCGACTTTCACGGTAATCTCAATATTTATAATGTGCCTTCGTTTATTATACTACCTCGTTATTTATTGCCGCTTGTCCGCCGTGTTTGCGCCGACGTTCAAGTTAAACGATCTCGTACGAGCAAACAACATCGAACAGCATTTCGAGAATGAAACGACCGCGGGGAAGGTTTTCAGTAGCGAGTGTCGAGCATTTTTCGACCGAAAGCTAGTAGAACAAAACGACGGAAGCCACGTCGGCCATCTTGACGCCTCAACCCTCGAGTCTCGCGTGTTGCGTACACGTTTTCTGTCTCGGTAATGAAACTTCGCACGTCGAATTAACTTCATACGAATCGGTAGATTTTGTGGAAGTAAGCTGTATAATTGTACGTCAAAGATTCGTGAACTTGATGTAACAGTAACTTAAGTTTATTCGTCGCGTTGTGAAGTGCTACATTGTTGATAAAGTCTCTTGACGTTGCTGTGTCTTGCTCGTTTATGCGAAGGTTTGGGACTTGTACGGGAATCGTGTGCACAATAATTAGTGTTGAAGTGTAAGGGTTGTACTTGGATGGTACCAAGTGGGGCTAAAGAATATTTGAAAAATTTTATTTTATAAAATAATGCACCCAAAGGTGCCATTCCCGAAGGAACCATCATGGAGACTCAAGTATCCTAGCGACTGTAGTTAATACTTGTCCTAATGCTCCGAGTAATTAATAAAATTTACATATATAAATTTTTGTTTTCTTCAAGCATTTATTACGATCACGAAATAAATGCATGATCAATTACTGTAATGGCTTGTTTCGTGACTTTGTATGTTGCTCATTGCCAATTCAAAACTATGTTTGTTATTTAACCAATTAATCGCGATCGACGTGTATACAATCTAAAAATTTATTGTGAGAGTTAAAATTATCAATTCTTCACCGAATAAATTGCAATCGTTTTGCTGTATTTCTTTCTAAATATTTATAAGATGACTCAATATTCAAGCTTCCTTAATTTCAGTTACGCATTTCCTGATTTATAAAAAAGTAAATTCTGCATTTCACTCGTTAAAACGTAAATTAAACCTTGTTGCTGATTGTTGGTCGTGTGAACCATACGAGACCCAGCGTTGAACTTAAGTTTGCCAACTCAAACCAGTTAATTAGTCCCACACTCTTGAGTTAACTGTGTTAATAACACTCAAGCAAATTGATCAACCGAATTTAAATTTTAACAAGTTTTCTACCATCGTATAAACATAATTATTCTAACGTCGTATAAACTATCTGAACTAACTGTGCTGGGCTAGTTATAATAGTGCCGGATCTGTTATATCATATATCAAACTAATGATTCAGTAGTTATATCATATATAATTAATAACTTCATGTTTGATTCGATGCTGCGAAAGTTGTACAACTGGATCGAATGGTTTATTTAACTGTACGATAAAAAAAATATTGATCCACCTTATTAAGAGAGCGAACAAGTATTTTCCCTAAAAAAGGAAGATGCAGAGTCGATTCTTTTCAGTGTATCCAGTAAATGATAGGTCAGTTTTCAGCCGTAGACACGATGATTCTTTACCACGATCTATCACGATGACGATGATGAAGCTACGAGAACGAGTTGCAATTTTAATGGGCCCCCTCGTTGTCGGGAATAACTAATGCCTTTCATTTGCGTTTTTCCTGTGGTTGTTTCGCGTTGCAAATCACGAGCAGCTCTCCTCTTCGTTCTGCTCTGTTTATGTACGCTTGAGGTATCAAGTTGCCAACTAAATTTGCAACCGACACATTTATTATGCCGCGAAGTCAGACGAAACGAGAAGTCGATAAAAATATCGCAATTATTAGCGATTCGGAGGATGCTCGCAACGAGTCATACGGAGCCATTTTAGGATCGGAATTTGCAAATTCTCGGTTTCACAAATTTCTCATATGCCCAAGATCCCAAATCCCGAAATTTCAAATTTCTCAGATTCCCAACTTCCCAAATCTCCAAATTCCCAACTTCCTAAATCCCCAACTTCCCAAATCCCCAAATTCCGAAATTTCCAAATTCCCAAATTCCCAATTTCCAAAATTTCCAAATTCCCAAATTCCCAAATTCCCAATTTCCAAAATCCCCAAATTGCCAAATTTCAAATTTCTCAGATTCCCAACTTCCCAAATCCCCAAATTCCCTTTCTCAGATCCCCAACTTCCCAACTTCCCAAATCCCCAAATTGCCAAATTTCAAATTTCTCAGATTCCCAACTTCCCAAATTTCTCAGATTCCCAACTTCCCAACTTCCCAAATCCCCAAATCCCCAAATTTCTCAGATTCCCAACTTCCCAACTTCCCAAATCCCCAAATCCACAAATTTCTCAGATTCCCAACTTCCCAAATTTCCAAATCCCCAAATTCCCACATTTCAAATTTCCCCTTATTTCCTAGTTATCAAATCCCCAAATTCCCACATTTCAAATTTCCCCTTATTTCCTAGTTATCAAATCCCCAAATTCTCAAACTTCAAATTTCCCATGTTTTCAAGCCGTCAAATCGTCAAATTCCCAAATTCCTCATATATCCAAGCTCTAAAGCCCTGCAGCTCCATTATTCCAAAATCCCTAACTTCTCAAATGTCCATCTCAACAACCCCAAATCCCCGAATTTCCAAACTCTCGATCTGCCAAATGTCCACGCGTTCGAGCACCGAAACTCGCGAACTTCCGAGCGTCTAACTTTCCGTATCCTCGGATCCCGTTAACCAAAGAGTCTGCGTGAGTCACGAGGAATCCGGAACGCTAGAAAAACCGGGCCATAAAGCTTGGAAACGGGGTTACAGAGGCAGCAGCCGATCGTCCCGGGTCGTTCGGTGCGATTCCTCGAGACGGCAATTAGACGAGGAACATTTACGCCAAGCAATTACCATCGCGACGCGTGTCGTCGGACAGCGAACGATCCGTTGCCGAACGGCCGTTTCTCGTCGGTTTCCGGTGTAGGACAAAACGACGTGCTTTCCGACCGAGACGCGACGTTTCACTGGCACATTGTGTCGCATCGCAAACCCTCTTTAGCATTTTGTAAATTGAATAGCCTTTTGTAAATTTATATTTTTAAGCGTTTCTACCGTACCTAAGTTACCGCGAGCAAAGATCTCCACTTAATTAGAATACCATCACTGCACTTGGCAAAAAGACATTTACAACCACCAATCGGGAGCGTGACCAATTTTGTAAACGCTTACCAAAAGGTCCTTAAATACGTCTACGCAGAAACCTAACTAGAGAATTTAAACATATATTGTCAACAAGAACACATCTCGACCTAACATACATACAGGGTGTCCCATAATTATGGTACGAGTCGGAACGAGGTAGTAGGTGATGCTATTTTGAACAACCTTTTCCTTTGCAAGAATATTGGATGAGGCTTGATTTTTAAATTATTAAGGAAAAACAGCGACCAATGGGAGCGCGAGGATCGCGCGCGCTTGGAGACTGAGGTGTAGGCCCGAGTTTTAATTGGTCGCGGTCGCGATCAACCATGCGGCGTGCGCGATTCTGGCGTTTTGATTGGTCGGTATTTTTCCTTAATAATTTAAAAACGAAGCCTCATCCAATATTTTTGCAAAGGGAAAAGTTGTTCAGTATAGCATCACCTACCACCCCTTCCCGGCTCGTACCATAATTGTGGGACACACTGTATATCAATCGTTAACCCTTTGCACTCGAAGGTATGTTTACCGGTAGCAGGTACCAACTCTAAGACTTTGTGGTTGAAAATTTTGACGAAGTTTTTTGAAGTTGTTATATCTCTACTATTAATTACCAATATTAGCTGTTGCATTATATTTATACATCGTATGTAAAACATCAGAGGTTTGGATAAAAAATACGTGTTCCAAATAGCTGTATTAAACAAAATGATGAGTATGAGTCACCTTTCGAGTGCAAAGGGTTAATATTAGACATCAGCGAGCCTTGAATAAAACATCAAAATCCCTGCAAGTTTCACTCGCTCATTATTAAAATACAGTCCACTAAAATCGAACTAGTTTGTACGTGTTTAATCTTCATCGCGAAGGAAAACGTGTACGCAACACATTGTCCGGGGTACGAGAAACAACATTCGGAATTCCACGGGAGAGTCAGTGGAAGCTCGTAAAAGCTTTACTGGCGTGCCACGAATTAACCCCCGACACCCGCACCCTATACGCGAAGCCCGACAAATTGAAATTCAACGTGTCGCGTCGTCATCGCGACGAAATTGTCCTCTTTAGCCAGCTACGCGACCGTGTTGCCAGCGCTTTCATCAATGAAACCCGACACTGCGACGAGTGTAATCGCGTTCCGAGAAGGCACGAAGGGCGCTGCGCTAGGTCAAATTGTTCCAGACCCCTTCCAAACGCGTACTGCATCGATGACGCACGAATTTTCGTTCTTGGCCGATGAATTTTCACGAAATGATCGGATAAGTCATTGCACATACACCTCATCTTCGGACAAACTAACTGTGGTTGACTGAACAATTTTCAAGAAGTAATCTTACAAGTGTCACGATCATATGTCTTAAATTATTGAAGAAATATCCTTAGTTCTAGATAGATAGTAAGCTGATGAATTTCCAAGAATAATCTTAAAACTGTCACAATGATCATATACCTTAAATTATTGAAGAAATATCCTTAGTTCTGGATACATGATAGGTTAATGCATTTTCAAGAAATACTCTTAAAATTAACATTATGATCATGTACCTCAAATTATTGAAGAAATATCCTTAGTTCTGGATAGATAGTAAGCTGATGAATTTCCAAGAATAATCTTAAAACTGTCACAATGATCATATACCTTAAATTATTGAAGAAATATCCTTAGTTCTGGATACATGATAGGCTAATGCATTTTCAAGAAATACTCTTAAAATTAACATTATGATCATGTACCTCAAATAATTGAAGAAGTATCATTATTTCTGGAAAGATAGTAGGCTGATGCATTTTCAAGAAATAAACTTAGAACTATCATAATAATTATGCATTTCAAATAATGGAAGAAATATCCTCGTTTCTCGATGAATATAAGCTAATGAATTTTCACGAAATCATCGAATCAATAATTGAACATATCCCTTATTTCTGGACAGATAGACTCTTAATGAATGTAAGCTGAATGGAGACCCGTCTTATTTCTGAACTTGCAGGCTGTCCTTGTCTGATGAATTTCGAAGAAACAGTTTGCGAGTATGAACTAAATAATTTGAGTATTGCTATCTTTGCTGTATCACGATTTGTATGGACAGATATCAGGTTTTACCCTGTGTTCTGGATGGTTAGACTTAGATGATTATCTCGTTTCCAGTCAGCTGTTGCAATTTTTTATTGCGAAAGCGAGGTTGAACGGTAGCCGTTCGCTCGATGAGGATGTTTAGGGAGGTTAGAGGCTGACCATTGGGCAAGGTTTAATGAGGAGTAATGATCGTTGAGAAAATGCCACTTAACCCTTTCACTGCAACGCTTCTTGTGCAATTACTGAAACTTGATAAATAATTTACTTTGACCGTTTCAAGGTTCCGTGAAAGAATTCATCTTCTATCGTGATTCGATGTTAACTTGATGCTTTTAATAATCGATCTTGAAGAATATGTAAGATGTAGTTACATTGTGGTAATTATATCACGTAACATAAAATGTACCCCTGAGGTCGAGGCGTTAACGAAGAAGGGAAGAAACTGGAAGCTTAGAGTTTCTATGTGGTGATGCCCTGTTGGAGGAGGTAATATATGCGGAAAAAGAATACGAAGCAAAAAATTATTGCAAATACAAACTCCGTTACTGTTGCGTTCGCTATAAATTATTATGAATAGAAATTATCCCGAGTCCAAATTATCAGGAGTACAAATTATCCCGACAACAAATTATCCCTAGTACAAATTATCCCGAGTCCAAATTATCCCGAGTTCAAATTATCCCAAGTACAAATTATTCCGAGTACAATTCATCCCGAGTACAAATTATCCTGAGCTCAAATTATCCCTAGTATAAATTATCCCGAGTCCAAATTATTCCAAGTTCAAATTATCCCAAGTACAAATTATCCCTAGTACAAATTATTCCGAGTTCCAATTATCCCAAGTATAAATTATCCCTAGTACAAATTATCCAGAGCACAAATTATCCCGAGTACAAATTATTACGAGTACAAATTATCCCGACAACAAATTATCCCTACTACAAATTATCCAGAGCACAAATTATCCCGAGTACAAATTATCCCGACAACAAATTATCCCTAGTACAAATTACCCTGACAACAAATTATCCCTAGTACAAATTATCCCTAGTACAAATTATCCCTAGTACAATTCATCCCGAGTACAATTCATCCCGAGTACAAATTATCCTGAGCTCAAATTATCCCGAGTCTAAATTATTCCGAGTTCCAATTATCCCAAGTATAAATTATCCCTAGTACAAATTATCCAGAGCTCAAATTATCCCGAGTACAAATTATCCCGAATACAAATTATTACGAATAAATCGTCGACACTCTTTCGCCTTTAACAAAATGATAAACCCTGCGAACGTATTTTGTCGCCTTATTCGATCACGTGCAATGTAAAGCCCGCGACAATCGCGTTTGTACGCGGCAAGAGGCCGGCAAGAAGAATCGGGCCCGGAATACGAGGAAACAAATGGCGTCGCGGGGAAGAATCGAGCGACGATCCCCCCGTGCTAGCACCTCATTTTTCTCGTTAGCGGCGTCCGGAGAGACAGGATGTACCGAGATTGCGGCTCGACTATTAGAAGCCAATCGAACGGGCGAAAGGCACAGGCTAGGCGTAAGGGGCGAGAAACGACAACGGAAGAGAAGAAGTCTCGAGTCCGGGAACGAGAGGGAAGACGAGAGATAGCGAGGGGAGCGAACGAGCCTCTCGGGAGGGTCGTCGAACACGGAGGGAGAGATAGGAGAAAAAAACGAGAGGGAAAGAGAGAGAGAGAAAGGAGGAGGGGGAGAAGAAGAAGGAGGAGGAGAAATCAAGCGAACGAGGGAGAAAGAGGGAGAGAGAGAGAATTGCCAAGAATATCCGAGGGCCGATGACCCGTGACACACAGTCAGTCGTATATATACTTGATATCATCACTCAACGTCCGACTTGCACGCATGCAATCGCGCATGCGCATGCGCTACATGCATCGACCAATACGACACCGAATATCCTAGTTATTTTTCTCGTGCGCCATGACACGTGGGTCTGTAGGGGATTTCCTGCCGCGGATTATGCATTTTACAACTTCTTTCCTTGTTTCGCTTGTTTATTGTTTTTTTTTTTTTATAGAATCGTTATGTTGATTTTATGGTTGCCGGTTTATCTGCATTTTCGATCGAGTCCATTCGATTCAACTGGATTCTGCATCGACTGAAATTGATTTAATTCGATTTCCTTCGATTTGAATAATCTTAATTGGTACGATTTTAGGCGATCTAAGTCGACTTTCTTCAATTCGATCGATTTGAATTGATTCGATCTTAGGGGGTCTCATTTGTGTTCGATTCTATTTGATCTTATTCGATTGTATTCGATTTTATTTGATTCTATTTGATTTTATTCGATTCCATTTGATCTTACTCGATTCTATTCGATCTTATTCTATCCTATTTCATACTATTCGATTCTATTAGATTCGACGCGGTTCAGTTCTACCTGTTTCAAATCGATTTAGTTCGAATTAATTCGATACAATTCAAACCGTTTCGATGCGGCTCAATTTAATTCCGACTTCAATCTAGCTGGATTCAATTCGACGCGGTTCTATTTCAGTTATTTGAAATTGACTCGGTTTAACTCGACTCAATTCGATTCGAGTCAGTTCGACGCGATTCGATCCTACTTGTTCCGAATCGATTTGATTGGATTTGTGTCACCTTCAATTAAAATTGCCATAAAACAGCTCTATAAAATGATAATCAATTTATGCTCCGTAGTAATCCCTTCTCTTTTATCAATGTGCTGCTCGGACTACACTAACTCGTAGATACTTAAAACTGATCGTAAAGTCATGAATGAGGTTTGAAACACGTTTAAATTAGATTAGTTAGGCTAGCAGGCAATTATCTAAGAATATGAAAGAGATCTACAACTATATACGAGTGTATAAAATTATCTTTTTTGCTCTCGAAATACTTATCTAGTGTAAACGACTGTTTGGTCATAAGCTTATGTTAATTGCTCTAATTAGGATGGAAATCGTGGAGCCGCATAAATATAGCGTCGCTCGCTGATTGTCGTTAAAAGACACCAATCAAACTTGGCACTTTCGCGTTGAAACGAATTATGTTGCGTTGTCATATCACAAAACGGACGTGAACGTGTTTTGCCAGTAGCTTTATTAGCGGTTAACGATCTTAAAACAAAGGGGAATATCGTTGATGGGCTTCCATCATCTCGTCGAGAAGAAAAGAATCACGACGCGGGGAAAAAATATGAGTCTAGCTGTTACGATTTATTCGCAACGACACTCGTAACTTCGAGTTCCTTTCTTTTTCTTTTTTGAGGCTAAGAATACTTGGCCAGGCTTGCTTTGTTTGATGTGGCTCGCTTTCAGCCGTGATAACGCGTCCTTATCAGCTCGCGAGTTCAGCTTCTTTGTTATTGTAAAAATGGAGAACGATTTCAATACGATTTTTCTGCTTACTCACTTTTTTTTCATTGTTGTAATCTCATGAATGCGCAACCTCTGCACCAAGTGCAATTAAAGCTTACGTGCTACTTTTAAATTCATGAGTTCGTACATTCTCAAGATCTAAAATATTCTCATATTGTCAAATTCTGAATTCCCAAACTCCTAAATCGTTAAACTCTGCAATTCTTATGTCCCCAAATTCTCACATCTCCAATTTGTCAAACCCCCAAACCCTCTATTCTCCAAATCCTCAATTCCCCAAATTCTCAGTTTCCCAAAGTCTCAAATCCTTAAAGTCTTAAACCCCCAAATTTTCAATTCTCCAAAGTCTCAATTCCCGAAATTCTAAAATTTCCAAATTTTCACATATCCAAATTCTCAAACCCCCAAATTCTCAAACTCCCAAATCCCCAAACTTTCAAATTCTCATATCCCCTAATTCTCACATCTCCAATTTCTCAAACCCCCAAATCCTCACTTCTCCAAATCCTCAATTCCCCAAATTCTCAATTCCACGAATTCTCAATTGCCCAAATTCTCAATTTCCCAAAGTCTCAATTCCCGAAATTCTCACATCACCAAATTCTCACTTCCCCAAATTCTTATATCCCCAAATTTTACAATTTCAAAAACCCCTAAATCCTCAAATATCCAAATCCCCAAATCCTAAAATTCGCAAATCCTCAATTCCTCAAAGTCTCAAACCCCCAAATTATCATATCCTCTAAATTCTTAATTCTCAAAATTCTCAAGGTTTCATATTCTAAAATTTTCAAAGTTCTAAAGTCTCAAACGATCGAATCTGAAAATTCTGAAATTCGCGGAAACTTGCAGTTATCGAAATTCCAAAGTTTCCAAACCCACAAATTCTCCACTACGTTACGTTCGTACGTTCGAAACGTACAAAATTCTCAAATATAAAAATTGCAAACTTCGGTGGTCGTCAACGAACACGTCGATCGTTGTGGTTCCTTTTCACCGCAGGGAAAGCAGCCATGCTCGGCAACGTACGAGCGTGTGAAAACGCGTTGGAACGGACCTTTATTCTACTTGTTCCAAAGGGTATTAAATGTCCGCGAGAGGAAAGGATGACGCATCGTTGAACACCGTAATCGCTGCCCACTTTGCACGCCCACGTGTTTATGCAGAAATCGAATTTCCCGCTGGGTTAAAAAAGGCACCGCTCCATCGGCCGTTCCCTCGTGGACAAATCAGGTACCCTGTTCGCGGTGACGTACATCGTTGGCTGTCGCAACCGATATTACCATATCGTATGCCGTTCTCGTGTTTGTCGACGTTACGTTGCGATCCGTTGACGTAGTGCTACGTTCCTTCTACCGGTGGGAGTCCGAGTGGCGTTCACGTAGCGTAACAGGTTGTTCTCGCGAGAAAACGAACGCTCGTCGTTGAAACGCCTTAACGGGCGAACGGAAGAATCGATGGAATCTTTGCTGGCGAACGTAGTAATACGTTATCGCGCCATCTCGAATAAACGAACGTGCGATCGAGTCGACTGAACGTCGAAAATGTAATTTCGCGCACTGGCGCGTTGCATATACATTGACGTAGTAGTACGTTGACGTAGTAATACGTTCACCTGTGAATCATCATCCTCGAAATAATAAATCGACGGGCGAGAGTTGCAAATGCGATTTTTATGTAGTAGCATATTTGAAATACAATGACGTAGTAATACGTTTACTCGCGCAACGTTATTTTCTAGACATTGCAATAACTTTGTAGGTACGAGAGTAAGTTACGTCGACGAGTGAAAGTTGAGAATCTGATTTTCATGCGGTTGTACGTACAAGTTACGACGACGTATAAATACGTTCTCCCGTGAAGGATCATATTGAGACACTGCAATAACTTTGTAGATATAAGAATAAGTTACGTCGACGAGTAAAAGTCGATAATCTGATCTTCATGCGGTAGAACATACAATTTATGTCGACGTAATAATACGTTTTTCCGTGAATTATCTTTGTGGTAGTCTAACAGCTTCGTAGATAAAGATAATAAGTTGAGTCGATGAGTGACGGTCGAAAATGTGATTTCCTGTATTAATACGATGACGTAATAATGCGTCATTCTTTTTTTTTCGAGTGCACAGACAGCATAATTGTCTTTTTTTTTCGAGAGATTCGAGAAATCAGCAATTGTCCCGTTTGTGTGGTTCCACGTTGTATCACGAATTTCATCAATGTCGATATTTCAGGCGTTTTTCTTGTCTAACAAATAGAAAGCAGAGTAGCGATCACCCCACCGTATCCGTTCGTGCAACTTTACCTCGTTAACGTTTATTTTCTTTCACGCTGACCGAACAACGTACCTTCGCTTTTCAGAGGCACGGAGTACCCTTATCCGTAAAATATGGAGTCCCGTTTGTGAAGAACGTAGTGGTACGTTTATTCGAACGCGTTTTCGCGCGCAATTTCCTCCCCGCCGACCATTGTTCGCGGCAACTCGTTAACGCGCACGTTGCGGATCCAGTTCACGGACCGTGAACGTAAATCCCGGTCAGCTGTATTATTGGGTCATTATTCCGGGGTAAACCGTGGGGAAGCGAAAAAAAAAAAAAAAAAAAAAAAAAAAAACGAGGAAGAAGACAGCCAGGGGAAGGTTACCCCTCGGTGGTTGGAAAACGAGCCGCTCGGAAAGCAAAAGCGAAATCGTTCGCGCGAGTTCACGCGAACGATCGAATCCTAACCTTACTAAGCAAGGATATAGATCGCGTGCTCCGTGTTGTATTCCCTCGTAGAAATTTTGTTTTCGACCTGAAACCGTTGATGTCGACGTTTTGTATCATTTTTTTTTTTAAATTGTCGAGAATTTTGCAAAATTGCAGGAACGCGCGGAAATTCGATGCTTCAGAAATCTCGTAAATTTCTAGACCTCTAAATACTTAAATCCCTAAGTTTCGTAAGTATAGCTTACATTACTGCACACGTACATAGATTACTACAAATTCTAGACTCTTATAGTTCCGGTTCCCCATATTTTCTGATTCTTGCATCTTATTTCCCTATATTTTTAGATTCTTAAATTGCTAGATTCCTAGATTGCTAGATTTTTGGATTCCTAGATTCCTACATTCCTAAATTCTTAGATACATAGATTCTGGATTCCTATGGCCCCTGATACCAAACTCCTCCAGATTCTTCAGTCCTTCTATTACTATAATTTCTACATACATATAGCCATCATTTTTTATATTAGTAGGTTCTTATATTTCTGGATCATTAGATTTCAAAATACCCTAGATTCCACTTTTCATAGATTTTTACATCTCTAGGTCCCTATGTACCTAGATTATCGAATTCATATGTATCTAGACTCGATGATTCTCCAGATTCTTCGGTCCCTAGATTCCTATAAACTTTACATTATATATAGTCCTAGATTTTGATATTCGTATGTTCTTACATCTGTGGACTACCAGCTTACAAGATACCCTAGATTTTTATGTCCCTAGAATAGAATGTTCATATATTTTTAAATTTCTAGAACAACTGTTTTCAAGATAGTCTAGACTTTTCTGTCCCTAGACTTCTCTATTATCGGATTGTTAAATCTCTATATTCTCAAAACCGCAGTACATCGTCTCCCTGTATCCCTAGTGATGTTATATTTAGTCGAAGCATTATAGCGATTCGAATATTAATGTATTTATCGATTCCAGTTAACAAGACAAAGAAAACACGGTCGCTTCTAAATTCGACAAGCTCGAAATAAAACTGTAAATCGGGTCACTTTGTAACGTTACGTTTCAGACGCTTTTCTCCTGCTAAATGAGTCACCGACCGCTGGCGCAGAAAAAAAAGTGGAATTCTCGTTTCGATTTGAGCGAAACCAACGCGCAACATTTCGTTAAATTTCGTCGAATCAATTAATCGCTTCACCGATACGTCAGTCACCGTAAGCCGGGGGATAATTGTTCGCGTTTAAATCGAAATTAAGTCGTCGTGTGATGGACAAATTTCTCCGGGCGTCGTAAAACTTTTAAGCGTTTTGTAATCGCCGGTAAAGTTGTTTACTCGATGCCCTTATAACTTATATAACGAAATCGGGTGGCCATGTCGTCCGGACGGCGTAGAAGGAGAACTTAAAAAGGAGGCCGAGGCGTTTCGTGTATTTGGTCAAAAACGGTCGAACGAGAGAAGAAAGAGCTCGTCTCCGCCCGTGAGCACCGCGGCGAAACAGGGACGCTCAAAACAAAGCGTCGTAATTTTTCGGCGACGACGCGTGAATGCGCGCGAGCGCGCTACAGTCGGCTCGTTTCTTGCTTTTCTTCGCGAACCAAACCAGAAAGATCGTCTCCGATCCCGATTGAGCCAGCAATGGCTTCGATCCGCTCACGAACAAGTTCACCGGTACCCGAACGAAAACTTGCTTCTATGGAATTTGTGATTCGGAGATTTTCGAATATAGACATTTCCCCATTTTTTGAAACGTACGTGTCTGGAGATACATAAATATAGAAATTCGACGATTTTGAAATATCGAAATTTACAGGTTTTGAAGCACAGAAATTCGGAAAGTGAAATGTAGAAATTCCGAGATTTCAAAATATGGAAATTTGAAGATTTGAAAAATAAGATTCCTTGATGAACAAATTTCCGAAATACATATATCCCCAGGTTCGTAGGTTTCCTTATCCGTATTCCCATGTCTAGAAATATAGAGATTTAGAATACAGAAATCTAGGGCTATATGTATCTAAGAATGTCGGGATCCAGAATTATAGAAGTTTAAGAATGTGCAGATCTAGGAATGTAAGATTCTAGGATTATAAGGGTTTATATATAGAGAGATCTAGCAATATAGGAATCTAGGATTATAGGGGTTTAGAGATATGAAGATACTAGGAATATAGGAATCTAAGAATGTGAAGATGTAGAAATATGGAAATTTAGGAATATAGAGATTTAGGAATATAGCAATCTAAAAATGTAGAGATTTAAGAATATAGTAATATAAAAATGTAGTGATTTAAGAATAGGGAAGTCTAGGGATATTGGGATCTATATAAAGATCTAGAGAGACGTGGTATGTATGAACATAATATTAGGAACTCCGCAAATACAATCCGATATCCATTCTTCCCAATTTATCGAATTCCCCAAAAATCCCTAAAAGTAAACGAGCGCAATACGTTCTTCTTTTGAACGTCCATATTTCCCCAAGGAACATCATATTTGCTCCCTGCCGGGCAAATAAACGCATCTACGAGCATCCGTGTCGGTCAAAAATGGGGAAAAATCGGCATCTCGTTCGGTTTTACGCATTCTTCGTAGAGAAACCGGATTCGCCGTTGATTGTACGAGCGTAACGAGTCGAACCCGAAGCGGAGAAGATCGCTAGCCGAAGCGGTGCAACGTACGGACGGCGATCGAGTGCAACGAGCTCGCGTGTACGTGTGTACGAGTATTCCCGTACACGCTCGCGTGCTCGAGCTGGTAGGTGCACCGGCACGGAGGAGAGTAAACGCAATAACTGTATCTCTGGTCCAGGGGGTCACTGTTCCACGACCACGAGACTCGCTCGACTGTTCTCGACTTCTTGCCGCGTTATACACGGTGTTCTTGCACGAACGTGCGTACTAGAAATCGAAATCCGTCGGTTACGTCGACTCGTTCGTCGACGGATACGTTCTCGACGAATCTGTAGACTTGCAGCATCTTTGGAAAAGGAGATTCGAGTACCTCGGGTTCCAGGGTTTGCTCGAACTCGGCGCGGTTAGGTTACCTTCACACTGGATATACCGGCATTAAATGCATACTTATTTTAACATTGAAAAGAAAGTAGAAAAATATATAAATAGATACTACTCCATTACTTAACATATACACAGCCTCTCGACTTTCTGAAACTTTGGAAAACGAGATTCGAGAACCTCGGGTTCCAGGGGTTGCTCGAACTCGGCGCGATTAGGTTTCACTGGAAGTACCGGCATTAAATGCATACTTTAAAATTTAAAAGAGAGCAGAAAAATAATTAAATGAATACTACAGCATTATTTAACATATACAGCCACACATCAGCTCAATAAAACATGACGGACGTTTTGTCAAAAGGGCGGCTGCAAAATTTTATGATATGAAATGGTCATTGTGACCGGTTGGTAGTTCTAGTGTTAACACTAAAATAATTATATAGAAATTAAAAGCGAAGTTAAAAAATAACCTCTGCCCCAAGTGCAATAAAGATTACGTTCGACTTTTAAATTCATGAGTTCATATATTCTCAAGACCTCAAGTATTGTCATACTCTAAAATTTGCGAACTTTTTAATTCTCCAATTTTCGACCTCTCACATTTTCATACTCTCAGATTCTCGAATTCTCAAATATTAAATTGCAAATTGTCAAATTTCCAAATTTTAAACTTCTTAACTCTAGATTTACGAGCTAAAGATAATAAATGGGATACCATTTGTTCTTAAATTAAAATTAAAGTAGAGAAGAGGATAAATAACGTATGATAAGTAAACTGCCTTATACAATGATCATTTATTTTAATATAAATAATATGTATTTAGATAAAAGTTCCTTGATAATTTTTTTAATTTAAAACATGAAATGTGTCGTTTCGTAAATATGGTATTAAACCAGATTCTCAAACTCCTAAATTCTTAAATCCACAAAGGATCGCCGAATATAAAATACCTAAATTTTAATTTCCAATGTTCGTTTTAACGTTATAGCTACCGATAGTCAGTTGCGTCTGACAAATAAATAGCACGGCAAGGGGTTGCGCGATTTCCGTTCTTTCCGAAAGTTCTTATTTGCTCGGGATGATGGATGAAGGAGCTTTCCGGGATTTTGCAAGTTTTTATTCGATTAGGAAGACGCTGCCGGCACGCGATATTTATGTTCGAGACTTTGTGGATTTACGTTGTACAGGAAATTTATTTCGCGTGGAAATTCTCGGCGTTGTTTCGCGTCGAGAAGTTGGCCGTCGTGAAATTTTCTGCTCGATTCGTGTACGTCGCACGAAGTAACGTTCCGGACGTCATTATTTTTCATTTACAACGGACGATCATCGACGCTGACGGATCGATACTCGTTTGCCCCAGTTCGGTCACCCTTGCTTCTCGAAAAGTGAAAACAATCGGAAGTCCACGTGTCCCTGGGCACGTTGTTTCCCTTTCACTTCTTATCCACCAGACCCATATTACCTCCCTAGGAAACGCACCCTTTCCCTTTCGTTTTCCGTGCCGATTTTCCGTCACGTTGAACAGTCGCCCATCGTCGAAGGGAGCTGTACGTGACGGTGAAAAACTTCCATATTATTTTCACGCCTGAGGCATCTCACCTAACTGATAAATACTTTCGAAGAAACGAGAAACGATATTTTCGTTATCGCGTTTATTAAATTTCCGCGTCTGTTGATTACGTTACGTCGTTGAGCGATGGACGCCTTGCGCGGCAACTCCATTTTGTACTTTATTTATCGGAATTTCTGATAGACATATTGCGAATCGAGTTATTGGGATTTACGGACCTAGAGATATGGAAATCTAGGGGTTTAGCGATGTATAAATGTTTGGGTATGTGAGCTGAAGGATATAGGGGTATTAGAACTGAGGGATTTAGCAATCTAGAGACATTCGGATATATCAGTTAGGACATATGCGTATGTGGATCTAGGGATATAGATATCTGTGATTATAAAAATATACGGTGATGGAGATTTTTGAATATAGACATCTATAAATATAGAGATCAGAGAATGTAGGGATCTAGAAATGTAAGAATCTGGGAGTGAAGAAATCTAGGAATATTGAGGTCCAACTCTAGTTAATAATTTAGAGATATAGACATCTAAAAATATAGTGATCTAGTGATCTAGGATCTTGGGATTATAGGAATCTAGGAATACAGAAATCTAACAATATAGACATCTAAAAATATAGTGATCTAAGGACCTGGAATTTTCGGAATCTGGAAATACAGAATCTTAACAATATATAGATCTAGGGATCTGGCTGGGTAGAAATCTAGGAATACTGAAATCTAATAATATAAGTATCTAGAAATATGAGAATCTGGGAGTAGCGAAATCTCGAAATATTAATATGCAGGAATGCGCGAATCTAGAAATTTATGAATATGTATCTCGATATGGTATACACGTATCTCGATTTCACGGCATAGATAGCCGGCTGAGAAATCACGAGGGTCATCGATGAAACCTGCACGCCAGAATCGAGCGGAATATCGAAATTACACGCGTATTGCACGCGCAAGTCGCTGTGAGAACCGAGATAACCTCGTTTTGGGTGCAGCGAACGAAACGGGTTTCCTGCAGCCGGCTTTCGTCGCGTGGAAACACTCTTTTGCACGCACCGCGATAGAATCGCTTACGACCGCTCGATCTTTCATATATTCCCTATAACGCCGAGTTTCGTTTCCTCTACCGATGTTATTAGCGGACGGGAAATACGAAAATCGTTCAAAAAAATTTACGAATACTAGGACTAAACCAAATGAGCCAGGCATTTCCCGTTCGCTTTTCATGAAAATTCTTGGAAAATGTATGACACTCTAAGCATCAATACGTTCGTTTCGTCGGGTACTATGACCTCGAGCTGTTAGCGTTTCAAGAAATTGCGGTATACCTCATTTAGAGAAAGTTCGAACTGATACGACGCACTGAACCGACTATGCAGATGCTTTCTCGCTAACGTTCTACGAAAATTGTCGAACAATATATAACATTCTATGCATCGATCAGTTCGTCGAGCACTGTGTCCTCATGCCATTCAGTGTTATAAAAAACTGCCGTATACTTCATTTAGAGAAAGTACAAAACGATACGGTGCACCGAACCGACTGTGCAGAGGCTTTCTTGTAAACATTCTTTGAAAATTGTCGAACTATACAGGGTGTCCCAAAAGTGTTGAAGGAGCCGGAAATGTGAGGTAGGTGGGGTCATTCTGAACAACTTTTTCATTTGCAAAAATGTCGTATGGGGCTTCATTTTTAAATTATTAACAAAAAACACCGACCAATCAGAACGCGAGAATCGCGCGCCACGCGATTCGATCGCGGCCACGGCCAATTATAACACGGACCTACACTGCTGCCTCCGAGCGCGCGCGATTCTTGCGCTCTGATTGGTCGGTGTTTTTCGTTAATAATTTAAAAATGAAGCCCCATACGACATTTTTGCAAATTAAAAAGTTGTTCAGAATGACCCCATCTACCTCCCATTTCCGGCTCCTTCAACACTTTTGGGACACCCTGTATATAACATTTTATGCATTGATCCGTTAATCTTACAGTGTGTCCTCTTGTCATTCAGTGTTTTAAAACACTGCTGTGTACCTCATTTTGAGAAAGTACAAAGCGATACGGTGCACCGAACCGACTATGCAGATGCTTTCTTATAAACATGCTTCAAAAATTGTCGAACAATATATAACATTCTATGCATTGATCCGTTAATCTTGCAGTGTGTCTTCTAGTCATTCAGTGTTTTAAAAAACTGCAATGTACTTCATTTTGAGGACGTACAAAACGATACGGTGCACCGAACCGACTATGCAGAAGCTCTACTACGAACGTTCTATAAAAATTGTTCAATTATCATCACTTCTTCCTTATAATTTATAGTAGGAGCATTTGTCCTGTGTGGCAAAGATGCAACAGTTATATTATTCGAAATTTGTTCACTTCATTGACTATACTCGAATTAGCTACTTGAAACTGGAAATAAAGATAAGAAGGTACTCATGGCATTCGGTGGTTTAAAAAACTGCAGTATACCTCATTTAGAGAAAGTACAAAGCGATATGGCGCGCCGAACCGACTATGCAGAAGCTTTCTCGTTGACTTTCTCGAAAAGCAATTAAATAATCCACCACGTTCCGTGCACGAATCCGTTCCGTCGTCGGTTCCAGCACGAGATGTCGTTCGTACGGTATAGAGGCCATGAGCGTATTCTGAAATTTGATTTGCGAGCGTTATCGGTGGCGCGGCCTATGGCAAACAGTGGCAGCGTCCGGTATCGGTCCGTAAATCGAGCTATCGAGCACATTTCGATTTTTTCGCCTAGCTGGAAAGCGTCCGGGGACCGTGCAAGCTATCTCCGCGGGTATCTTTTGCTTGGAAAGTGGGACGCCGCCGCTTCTCTCTTTCTCTTTCCTTCGCTCGCTCCCTGTTGCGTCGACGTTTTATCACTTTGCTATCGCGCGTAGCTCGCAATAAGCTACGTAGTAGAAAGTACGAGCATTTGGTGGTTGTATTTTAGCTTTCACGATCAGATAGCCGTGGCCGGTGTACGCGCACGCGGCCATTTTATCGTGCTTTTGCATTCGACCCGTTCTCTCGCGAGGACAGTTTTCGCGAGACACCGGTCTCCGCCATGCTGCCCTATCCGGTCGTCTCGATTTCGTCGAAATATCTTCGAAGTCGTCCGATCTTATCTCCTTCGTTACACAGAGAATTATCACTTTGACCCGCGAAATTACTCTAGAACGTTCCGAAATTAGATTGCGAACGTTTTGCGCAGTTTGACTTTTTCTAGAAGATCATTCTCTGCCGGAACGTATTTGCCGAACGAGCAGATTGGTATGCAAAACAATTAGTAAATAAATTGTAGGTTATTCGATTGAATTTTGGAAAAATCGATGAGAACGTCTCAGAATAGTCGGTTCTGTGAACAACGTAACAGTGAAAGAACACATAACACTTTGACTATCATGTACCCCATGTATGTGTTAAAGGGAAACTTAATTTCGATATTAACGTTAATAAATTATTAATTGCGTATCGAATGAAAGCGTAACTTTTGTTCATTTACCTCAACCTTTTTAGTATAATTTATAATAGGAGCATTTGTCCTGTATGGCTGACACTCAAACTTCTACAAAGGTTTAACAGCTGTATTATTCAAAATTTCTTCATTTCACGGAATATGCTCGAATTAGTTACTTTAAACTGCGGGAAATAAATATAACAAGGTGCCCTGAAAATATTTGTTAAAAATGAAGATACTACCTAATCCTATTTTCAATTGCTTCCGCGTGACAGACAACCTGTTAACCTCTCGCCACACAATTTATTTGTCTGGTGCGTCAATCAGAACTATTTACAGCTACAATGTTAGAACGAACAAAGAAAGTTAAGACGTTATACGTATTTTATATTCAATGACCGTTGATTATGCAAACCGTAATTGTATATCAACTGCACATGTAAGCGTGCTCAAATTTTTAGTAAGATTTATTACGTTTGAACCGGGAGTCAGGCTCGTCAAAGTATCGCGAGGGGTTAACGACGAACAGAACACATTAACGACGAACGGAATACATTAACGGTGAACCGAAAGATAATTCAAGAATCCTCGCGAACGTAAATCCACGTGCACAGTTTTTCGATTCCAATAAAATACCGTGACTCTCTGTCCCATTAACAGCGCCATTCATCATTTCGTAATATTCGCGCGATTCGCTGTTTTCATAATCGAACGGTGTCCCGATCGGCGCTCATAGACCGTTCTTCGACTTTCTTCTCGCCGCGGCGACAAATTTATAGATCGTAAATTTATTAAATTTCGTATCCGCACCGTGAACGGAATGGTTAACGATTTGGGTTAGCCAGTTCGATGACGCGAAAAACGATGTCTCGTTTAAAACGGTAGACCGAGCACCGATTGCAAATTCATGCTCGACAAACGAGACGCTGATAACTCAATTTACCGACAATTATGCGATTGTGATAGGCGTGCTCGAGTTTTCGAGCACGGCACGCGTACGTGCATTTAGCTCGCGGCGCCATTTGCATATCGGTATTGCAAATTTACGATCGTGCCGTGGAAGAATCAACGATTCGACTTCTTGGCGAACGGGATAACGTACTCGTCGTCGTTTCCCTCGTGAAAGGCTCAGCATTCGCGACATAATTATTCATACACGGAGATCGGAATCGCTGAACGGCAGTTCCGACGCGTGAAATTTGCATATCGCGCATTAAATTTATGAACTACCATCGTGAATCGATCATCCGGTGCTCTGTGCCGGTGCTTACACTGTTCTCGTTGCGTTAAGGACATTTATCGGTATGGTGGAAACAGTAATCCGATTATTTTTATGCTTCGAAGATCGGGAACTCGAGGACGTATGAAATGTAATTCGAGAACTCGGAATTCTGAAGTTTTAGAGTTTGAAACACCGAAGCTGTTCAAATCGGGAACTCGAGGCTCTATGAAGCACTCGGGAGCTAGAAAACTCGGAGGCTTGGGAAATTTTCGAGAAATGCAATTCGAGAACTCGGAATTCTGAAGTTTTCGAGTTTGAAATGACTCCTGTAGATTTTAGTACTTTTCTTTAAGATTTACGGTACTCGAGAACTCTTCAGCTACGAAAGAATAGGGAAATTAGAGAACTCAAGAAGTTACAATATTAAGAACTCGAGAACTCTAAATCTTTGAAAGAATCAGGAACTCTCAAGCTTCGGAAGAATAGGGAAACTCAAGAACTCCAAAACAAAATACTTTTAGGTCTTGGGAACTCAAAAGCTTTGAAAGAACAAGGAACTCCAAAGCTTCGAAAGAATTAGGAAAATCAAGAACTATAAAGCTTAACATTTTTAAATCTCGGGAACTCCAAAGCTTTGGAAGAATGACGAACTCTAAAGCTTCGAAGGAATTGAGAACTCTAAAGCTTTCAAAGAATGAAGAAATTCAAGGACTCTAAAGCTTATAATTGTTAAGTTTCGGAAACTCAAAAGCTTTGAAAGAACAAAATTAACTAAAAAAAAACTGCAAAACTAAAAATCTTGAAAAGCAGAGAACTCTGAAGCTTCCGAATTTGACAACCCAGGAACTCTAAAGCTTGTCAATTCATAAACTAGAGATCACTATCGCCTGGAAACATAAATTCGAGATTTCGGTATCATGAAAACGCCGAAATTCGAAATTTACAGAGCTTTAAAATGTAAAAATTCGAGAACCGTAAAGGTCGAAAAATGACAGCACTCGAAAATGAGCTTGCTGACGAATTCGTGAGAGCGAAATTCGAGAATGATCGACGATTCGACGAGAATTTCGAGCCGAATGATCGTGGACTGCGGTTGGATTCCGTTGGAAAGCGTTCAACATGGAAGAAAGCCGACATCGGGCGACAATGTTTCGCGGGCATAAATCAGATCGGAGAAAGTTACAACCCCAATTAACCTCGGTGATACGAGATGACTTGTGCGCAGGGTTCGTTGAACCGATCTCCGAGGAATGAACGAGAACGCCACGAGCCCCGGCCGTTTTGGTCCGTTCACCTGATAACAGACCGCGTACACTCGGATAAATATAGAACTTCGCTTCGACCATCGATTTCCTTCCAATAATTCGATCCCGTTCGTCGCACGTTAATTACCGGGCAGACGGAATAATTCGTTATTCACGATTGACAACGTTCGTTTAGGTTTTCGGACGATCGTGACGTAAATGTGCTGGAAAATTAACGCGTATCGCGTCGAGACGTGAATTATCCAGACAACGATTACATAAGCTGCACGAATATTCTCAACGGAGGATGACGGATTTCGCGTTACGATATATTGATCGTTCAATTTAATATTTCCCATTCGCGAATATAATTGGTTGTAACTGGCGACCAACCATTTTATATTAACATTGAAACTACCACAGCGATCGAACGATTCTTTTACTAATTTCCTGCTTCGAGTGACAAAATTTGTTGAGACAGTTTCCTTGACATAAGATTGTCATCAAAATAAAGAATCATTGAGTGTATTATTGATTAGTACATTTATGTTTTATCATCAGTTCATTTATTTTTCGACTTCATCTTTGACTTCGATATAATTGTGCACTATGCGTTCGTAGTTTTAGCGTTGAAATTGTTATTCCCTTAGCAAGCTTGTTCTCGAAAGTTCAAGTTTGAAACTGCGATCTCATAAACTGTATTTCGTGATACCGTGTCATAGAATCATTGTCAGACTTTTCATGTTTCGATGTCATTTCTTTATTAATATACATGTTTCATATTCCGATATCATTTATCTATTGATATACATGTTTCATGTTTCGATATCATTTATTTAGTGATATACATGTTTCATGTTTCGATATCATTTATTTAGTGACATACATGTTTCATGTCTCGATATCATTTGTTCATTAATATGCATGTTTCATGTTTCGATATTATTTATTTATGTATATATATGTTTCATATTATAATGTCATTTATCTATTGATATACATGTTCCACGTTATGATATCATTTATTTATTGATATACATGTTTTACGTTATGATATCATTTATTTATTGATATACATATTTCATGTTTCGATATCATTTATTTAGTGACATACATGTTTCATGTCTCGATATCATTTGTTCATTAATATGCATGTTTCATGTTTCGATATTGTTTATTTATGTATATATATGTTTCATATTATAATGTCATTTATCTATTGATATACATGTTCCACGTTATGATATCATTTATTTATTGATATACATATTTCGTGTTATGACATCACTTATTTATTGATATACATATTTCATGTTTCGATATCATTTATTTATTAATATACAGTTATTATTTGCTATGATCATTTTGCGATATCATCGAAATGTATACTGTTTGCTATGATCATTTTGCGATAACATACATATGTTACATATTGAATATATATATTGAGCAATCATTGTGCGATAATCGTTCAAAAGTTCGAATTTGAAAAATGGATACACGGTAAACCGTATTCGATAATGATTTCGTGCGATCGAATTAGGTCAGATTCTGCGCGTTCCGAGATCGGCAGACAATGAACCGGTATAAAGGGAATAAAAATTCGTTGAAACGAATAAAGGCGAGAACGAAAGGTCCGAGATAATCGAAGATGGATATTGGCCACGCGCAGAAGGATGGTCGAAATTTTCGTCGCCGGCATTTGCATAGAGGAGCCGAGTTCAACGAACTCGAGCGGGGTCAATTCGAGCAGGGGCCCTAGAACTTCCTTCAACGAGACCTAACCTCGTGAAACCTCGACCCGACATTGAGCCAATGAATTACGAAAATGATCGAGGGAAAAAAGAAATGGTAGAAGGTGGCGGGAGCGGTGTGGACAGATTAGGCGCTTACGCATCGACACGAATTCTGCGAACCGCAAAAACCTAACAGCCGGGCTTTGGGTTAACGATCTAATGAAGAGATCCATTGTGCCGTGTGGACTTTCGATAAAATTGGGCCAAATTGTGCTGCGCGTGCACCAGATACCGATACACGAGATCGTTTCTAACAGCTGCGAATAGATGATGCTTATAATTATCGGGAATATTACATATATTCTGATATACATACTCTGAACGCGTATAAATTCCTGGAATTTTATTCCATATACATGGAATAACTGCAGGAACATAGACATTGAGAGATTAACTTAATAGAAACAAAATGTATGCACATATTTGTGTGGTTAATTGGATTTGGATCGTAGAAATCAAAATTTATAGGGATTTTTGGTTAGAAGGATCAAAGGTTATAGGGATTTATTGTTGTGAGATTTCAAGGTTATAGAAATTCGATGTTATAGCGATGTGGGATTCAGGAATCTGACAATGTGAGGATCTAGGAACACAGGAATTTACTTGGAGGTTATAACACTTGGATTTGTGTTCGAGAAATATGCAGACTTAGGGATACGATGATGTAGAGATTTGTAAATTAAGATACATGGTAATGTAGGGATGTACGTATTCAGAAATCTGTGATAGCAAGAATATGAAGATGTAGGGATATCAGGATCTAGGAATTTGGAGATCTTGTAACATTGAGAAATAGAAATGTGAATCTAAAGAGATCGAGATTTAGAAATCGACGTGTTTACAGATATCGGTACCTAGGAATTTGAAGATCTTGCAATATTGAGACCTAGAAAGTTGGAAATCTTGTTACTTAGAAACTCGTATCCGACGACATCAGGATGTAAAAATCGATGAATCTACAGATACGATGTAGAGATCAATGATTCGAAGATCTGGGTACATCCAAATTTAGAAATATCAAGATCTAGGAATCTCGAACATAAGAATCCGGCAATCTTAAGATATAGAGATCTGGAATCTAGAGATTAGGATCCGAAGATCTAAAAATCTAAGGAACTCCGGTAATCCAGAGATGTACGTATCTACCTAGAAACATGGCAAACTCGGAATACATCTAAACACGTAGGAATTTAGAAATTCGTTAATAAACGTTCGCGTGTAACAGTTATAACGCGCACTGCCACATTCTCGCGTTACAGCACGACGTGTAGATACGCAGATAAGCGTACGGAAAATAGGATGGTGAAAATCCAGTAGAAAGCAGTGCGATCGCAGGTGAGCAGACGCGGAGGATCGTTTCGATAGTCGGTCGATCGATAAATATCAGGAAACGAATCGGTCTTTCCCCGGTTGTTTCTCGCTCTTTCGTCTCGGGTATCCCCCTTTCTCCCCTTGTGGCCGTCTCTTTCCGTCTCTCCGATCGTCCGTCGTCTTTCCTCCCCGTACGGGTCTGTCGTGCAACGTCGTCGAGTTCAACGAACCCCGTTGGATGACGTGATACTGCCATGTTGGGAATTTATTATCTGACTTCGTTGTCCAACGACCCCCGCTTTTTGTGTATCGCGACGCGACCGACCGTTCCACTATACTCGCCTCGGGTTTAGTTCCTTTCCGATTGAAATCGGGGGAGGATCGGCCTGGCGTAGTAACGGGCGTCGTCACGTGCCAGGCGTCGAGCAGAAGCGTCGTCGTGGATAACCACGGGCATCGACAAAGGGATGCCGAGGCGAACTGGTCCGTTCGTGGACGCCGACGGAATTCGGACGACCGACGACAGAGGTGCGTTTAGGGCCCATATTTCTGCGATATCGCTTTTTTACTGTAACAACAAAACACGTTATGTATAACCAATTGTGTATAACCATATACAACTATAGCGGCACGTGGTCAGCATAGTCCACAAGGTAAACAAGTAGTTAGACGAATGGTCCAACAAATAGCCAAGGCAGTAAGTAATCAGATAATAAAGTAGCCGAACAAGGGGCAGTGTCGGTACAGGCCGGATTGACACTTTGGATGACATGTATGGGTGACATGACAGTCAAATTTCTACAAAGATTTAACAGCTATAATAATAAGAATAAAGCTCGGGTTATACACAACCGTAGTGGCACATGGTAAACATAGTCCACAAGGTAAACACGTAGTTAGACGAATGATCGAATGAATAACCAAGGTAATAAGTAATCGGGCAGATAATAAAGTAGCCGAACAAGGGGCAGAGTCGGTACAGGCAGAATTAACACTTTGAATGTCATATATCAGTGACATGACAATCAAATTTCTACAAAGATTTAACAGCTATAGCAATAGGAATAAAGCTCGGGTTGTACACAAGCGTAGGTGCACATGGTCAACATAGTCCATGCGGTAAACAAGTAGTTAGACGAATGATCAAATGAATAACCAAGGCAATAAGTAATCGGACAGATAATAAAGTAGCCGAACAAGGAGCAGAGTTGGTACAGGCAGGATTAACACTTTGACTGCTATGTCACCTATATATGGGTCAAAAGAAAACTTAATTTCGATGCTATTAATGTTAATAAATTATTAATTGTTTATCGAATAAAAGCGTAACTTTCCTTTATTTATATATAAAAGGAGCACTTTAGTAGTTGCTTTAAATAATTTTAATAAGCTTACCTTTGAAACTAGATTCTGCAGTTAACTGGTTAAAAAGTTGATCATTTTAACCAGCCTGTTAACCTGTGACCCACACAGACTGCAAATTTGTAGGCATTACGACATGAGATTCGGTAGGCAGGATTAACACTTTGAACGTCATATATGGATGACATGACAGTCAAATGTCCACAAAGATTTAACAGCTATACGTGGGTCGCAACGTCGTTATAGCATTGACTAGTTATGAATGTTCGGGTATGGGCAATTATGATTAACCTGGTGTCTGTAAGCTGGCGAAATTAGTTTACGCTTTTTAGCACGTGTCTAGTCGAATAGGCTATCCTATAATGAAACGCTGACAGCCATTATGGTTCGTACGATAGCATGATCATCGCGACCCGAAGATTGTTGCTGCACACGTGGTGACCACGTCACAGTTAATCCCTTGTTATAATGACGAGCTACACTCGTGACACATTCGCAGTTCAAATATGGTAAACTTTGTTTATATTTTTAATACGATCGAATATTCTATTTCAGTGTAATTTTAATTTACACGGTTGAAGTTTAATTTACACATTGGAACTTGAGGAATTTAAATGTTGGACACTCGAGAGATGTTGATGTTGGGAACTTGAGAGATTTAGATGTTGAGGACTCAAGAAATGTATATGTTGGTAGCTTGAGAGCTTTAAAATATTCGAGCTTATGGTATCGATAATCACGATGATTGTATCATTAACCAGTTAACGCGAGACGCGATTGAAGAGTCTTCGAAGGAAGCATGAATGAAATTTCATCTAACGCGGGTGTAGAAGCAAATAGCGGCGTTTCGTTGTTTACTAGGAAATACTCGGATTACGTGCAAACAGCTATTTCGCTATCGCCAGAAGCGTTGTGTTTCTTCGCGTTTATCTGCGTGCAGTGACGCGTGAAACATTCGGTTCTGTATCATAGAACGCAAACGGTAATCGAGAATCTAAGAATGTCGGAGTATCAAAATGTTAATACGATTGGTTACGGTTTAGTAACTCGATATCTTAGGAATTCGAGATCTTGGGAACTCTGAGTTCTAAAAGTTTATATACTCGAGAGTGCTGAAGTTTAGCAATTTGGAAACTCGAAAATTTTGAAGAAATTAATGTCTCAGGAACTGGAGAACTCTGAAGTTTTTGCACTTGAAAGTTCTGAAGTTCTCGGACCTCGAGAACTCTAAAATTTCCAAAACCTGAGAACTCTTAAGTTCTGGAGCTGGGGAACTCTAAGATCTTCGAAACTCGAGAACTCAAAAATGTCTGGAACTTACGAACTCTATAGATATTTTGACTCCGGAACTCTAAAGTTTTGGAACTCGCAAGCTCTAAAGTTTGAGACTTGAGAATTTTTATTTAGAACCTCGAAAAGTCCATAAAGTCGAGAACTGCGAAGCTTAGAAACATATGAACTCGTGAATCTGATAGCCGAAAAATAAAATATTATTATAGATACGAATTAAAATATAATTGAAAATAATACAGAATATACGACTCCGTAGCTAATGCTACGAGTTAATGCTCGTACAATTAAACGAATTATCGTGGCATTCGATATTTAATCGCTCAATCGCAGGACGATCGTTCTTCTATTGAAAAGTGTATCCGATGCGACGTTTTCCAATCGAGTTCGGTGTCGTCCAACCGGCGATTCACTTCCCTCTTACAACGAGTCTGGCTTTTCTATTCTCCTTGGAAATCCATTGGAAAGTCGCGAGATTGATTCCTCTTTATATGGGCTCGCGCGAGTGAAGATGTTCCATGCTCGCCTTAATTGACGGGTTATTCTCCCGGCAGCTTTCGAACGACCTTGCAGAAACCGTTTTCCCGTCCCTGATCATCTCGCGAAACATCCATTCCGTTCGACTCGAACAACACGTTGCTTCCGTGCGATCGATAAATCGATTTATCCGCGCGACGCGTTGCCATCGTCACACATTTCATGTTTCATGGAAATTTCTTCCATCCTCCATTCGAATAACTTCCACAACTTGTGAATCGTTCCTGAGATACGGTTTGAATTATTCTATGTATATTAATACATAATTTAAAGAATTAACATATAATAACATTATATATTATAATATTATAATTTAAATATATTTCAGATCTATACATATGGAATCCAGATATACATAAATTTAAGTATTTTAATAATTGAATGAAACTTCATGATATGTAAATTAAATTTTAAGGGGAAGATAAAATTTAATTATTAATTATTGAGTAATTCTTATTCATGTAAGAAATAAAAAAATGGTTACGTTTTTAAATAATAACTTTTTCAATTTTAAAGGGAGGATATATAAATGAAAAAAATATATGTATATTTCTTTCCTTATTCATTTATTTATTTCTTTATTTATTCATTTATTTATTTCTTTATTTATATTTTTTTATTTATTCACTTATTTATTTCTTCATTTATATTTTTTTATTTATTCATTTATTTATTTATTAATATAAACAAGTTGTACATTTGTAAAAATATGTCGGTAGTTTTCACGAAAGTGAAACGTTAGTAACACATCCACGAAGAAGGCACGTTAAGGAGTTCGATTATTATTTAGTCGGATGTCGATCCGATCGAAGAGGAGAATGAATGTTCGAGTTAGAGGTTGAATATTTCGTTTGAAAGCGCGCCAGAAGCTGTCTGACATGGTCTGATTCGAGACACGAACGCGTGTCTGTCTTAATTGTTGTCGCGAAATAGCTTCGATGGCGCGTCATTGTTATTACGAACGGCCGTTCGTGAAATGGAAGTGGGGAGCTTCGAAATTCGAGCGCTTTTTCCGCGTTCTCGAGTTCAAGAACAATTTAACCATAATATCGGACAGGCATACCAGAAACTATCTCGTTTCAATTAGATTAACGTTTTTCGGCATTGATTAAATAATTTAGACGTGCACGATTTAGGTGCTGGGCCTCAAAATTCGATACCTTATCACTCTTCGATGCCACAATGTGGCACTTGAAAATTTGACTAGGTATTACTTTTATGATTAATAAATCTTAGCAGATATGTTCACATCCTGTTCTGTTTATTATTCATAGTTCCAAATAATCAACACTAAAAGTACCTGCATTAAATGTATACTTATTATAAAATTGAAAATAAAGTAGAAAAACTAAATAAATAAATACTATAGCATCAACTAATTTATACAACCATTCATTAGCACGATAAAACATGAAAAACATCTTGACAACAGTGCAAAATGTCAAACCCGAAACTAATCAATGATGAAATGTCCCAAAACTGGTCATTTTGACCGGTTGGTAATTGTAGTGTTAATACGAGTATTTTCAATTGGGTGAATGAACAAAGGCTTAATAATATAGATGATTGATGTGGATGACGTGGCAGGCAACGTGTTAAATACCTAGAAACTCGAAAAGTTCGGACGCAAATTACCGACAAGTTTATAACTTAACATTCTAACTGGCACATGGAAGCAATTGTAAATTGCATCAGTTAGTATTTTCATTTTTAACCAATCTTACCAAATACCTTCACGATACTTTGTTACATTTATTCCATAGTTTCAAGCAACTAACGCGAGCATTTTCGGATAGAAAAATGAATAAATTTTGAATAATGCAGCTGTTACATCTGTGTAGAAATTTGAGTGTTACCCATATATGGATAAAATGGCAATCAAAGTGTTAATAATTTTCGATCAAGATGCCCGTAGAGGCTCGGACGTAAAAATATTTCGAAGCTAATCTGAGTCGGGGGTTCGATTCGAATATATTCATTAACCCGCCATTCAGCGGTACAATGGCGAAAGACCGCAATGGAACACCGAGTCAACTCACCCTGCTCCCACCTCATTAATTCCTTCGCGGAGGAAAGAAAGCACCCTCCCGAAAAAAAGGAGGAGAAGGAACAAAGGAAAGAAACTTCCAATTAAGAATCCTTCTGCTCCTCTCGTTCATCCCCCGAGCGATTCGTTGTTAACGATCGCTGAAAAGAAGCTTGTTACCAATTTTCCGAGGGAAAATCAGAGCCTTCCCTTTCTGGTAACGAACAAGACCGACCCGAACGATCGATCGACGGCTTTAATCAACCATCTCTCTTTCGTTTGTTCCAGAGTGGAAAGCTCAGCGTTGCAGTTGGTGTATCCGCTGGATTCTCGTCCGGTGCAGTTAATCTTCCGGGGGTTGCAGGTGGTCAAGGAGAAACGGTCTCTTCTCAGAGATGTCTCGGGCATTGTTAAACCCGGCCAACTTTTGGCCGTCATGGGCCCCTCGGGTACGAAACTTGCCTCTTACAATCTATTTTATACCCGAACAACTTGATTCGCTTCCGTCGTTCTCAAAAATATCACGTTTCTATTAGAAAATTTTGCGGTTCCTTCGCTCTACGGTTTAAGAACTACGGGTCTTCGAAACCGGGCAGCTTCGGTGATTGAGGAATATGGGACATTCGCAAAGATATAGATCCCTGGATCCCTACATCCCTAGATCCCTGGATCCTTACATCCTTAAATCCATAGATGACTGGATTCTAAGATTCATAGAATCATCGAACCCCGAAATCTCACTACTCTAGAATCCTAAATTCCTGAACTTCTAGTTTCCTGGATACCTAGCTCCTAGGGTAACATATCACTAGGATCCGATATCCAAAGATTCCTAGTAATATAGATCCCTCGATCCGTAGATCCCTAAATCCATAGATGGCTGGATTCTAAGAGTCATAGAATCATCGAACCCTGGAATCTCACAACTCTAGAATCCTAAATTCCTGAACTTCTAGTTTCCTGGATACCTAGATCCTAGGGTCACATATGACTAGGATCCCATATCCAAAGATTTCTAGTAATCTGATACCATAAGTCCCTAACATTCCATATACCCCACCTTCCACAGGTTCATATGTTCCTACACACCTAACTTCCTAGAACCCTTCTTAGATTGTTAGTACCCTATATCCCTAAGGATGTACTCGAGCACTCGTTAATCCTACAGGTTAGAAACTTGGAAATTGAAAAACTTGAAAGATTGAGAACTTAAAAATTTGACAATTCTAAATTATACTAATTCGCGTAACAGTAGTAGTAGTAGTTAGTTCAATAATATGAATTGAACTAATTAAACTGTGACTGACCGCCCAACTGGGGTCTTTTGTGCACTTTGATCTATGACGGGAAGGAGAGGAGAGTTTGGAAGACAGAAGGGTTAGAACTAATAGCGAAAGTTAGTGACCGGTTGAAGATAAGGTTTCGGATGAGCCAGATAGGAATGATAGAAAAATATTTGTGACGAGTGCATAACAGCATGATCGCCGGTGCCGACGAACCGCGCGAAATGCAACGACACTCTGAAACTAGCGAGGGAGAGACGCGTTCGTTCGCAAATAGCAGCCGCGAGCAGAGAAAACGAATTACGAGCGTGAAGCTTCGACGCGGAGACGCGAGACGAAACAAACGAATGACGCAAACAACCGCAAAATTGTCCAATAGAGGAGAGCCGAAACTCGATCGGGTTCACGAGCATTCGCGAGAATAATAGCGATTGAGTCAATTAACTTTAAACGAATTCACCCAGTTATCGTCGGAATTCTCATCGATCCAAATTTATCTCGGTCATTCTTCGAGGAAAAATATTGTTTCTCTCGCGCGAGCGTGCGCGTTCCACTTTTTCTACGTTCGGCGAGAAAATCGCGACTTTCAATTGTTCATATAATTATGAGAGTGGTCTAAGTCAAAATTTTGATAAAATGAGTTTAACAGGTACTTCGCACCAGATTATTTTAAATCTGAATTGATTCAATGTAATTTTTATGATGTTGTCAAAAATGTATCATTAGATAGTGATCGATATTTCAACATTATACGGAATTCATTCATTAATCAAGATTAGTAAAATTCTAATTTAAAATATTGCATAATATAAAAATATTTTTTTAATTTATTCAAACTCGAATTCATTTTAAGGAATTTATTCAAACTCGAATTCATTTTAAGGAATTTATTCAAACTCGAATTTATTGGAATGAATTCATTCAAACTCAGATTCATTTAAATGAATTTATTCTAACTCAACTTTATTCGAATGAATTTATTCAAACTCGAATTCATTTAAAGGAATTTATTCAAACTTGAATTCATTCAAATGAATTTATTCAAACTCGAATTCATTTAAAGGAATTTATTCAAACTTGAATTCATTCAAATGAATTTATTCAAACTCGAATTTATTTAAATGAATTTATTCAAACTCGAATTCATTCAAATGAATTTATTCAAACTCGAATTAATTCAAATGAATTTATTCAAACTTGAATTCATTCAAATGAATTTATTCAAACTCGAATTTATTCAAATGAATTTATTCAAACTCGAATTCATTCAAATGAATTTATTCAAACTCGAATTAATTCAAATGAACTTATTCAAACTCGAATTTATTTAAATGAATTTACTCAAACTCGAATTTATTCAGATGAATTTATTCAATTAATTAAATATCTCGAAACAAGAAATATATGACTCGGATCACTTTCATAATTATGGGCACAATTGCTGTGTCGCTTTTAATTCGAGGGAATCTTATCGGTGTGTTTGTTTCTTTTTTTGTCACTTAGGTTGCGGCAAAACGACGCTGTTGAATTGCCTGTCCGGCCGAGTGGGCGTCGACGGGGGTGAAATCTGGCTGAATCGCGAGAGACTGACGAAAAGATGGCGCAGAAGAATCTGCTACGTTCAACAGCAGGACGTTTTCTTTCCCGATCTCACGCTGCGCCAGACCCTCGAGGTGAGTTCAATCTTAAAGCGCGGCTCTCAAAATTCATCGTATTTTCGAAAACTCCAAATCCGCCAAATTGTCCCTTCGTGGTCGAAATAGACTTCGGGATGTTTGCTAAATTGCAACCAGCGATTAGACGGAACAGTCGTTCTCGGTGTTCTGTGAGCTATTCGTTACGGTACATTCAACGCGGTCCTCTATGAAACGGACGTCTTTATGGCATAGGTAAATCTACGCGATTGTACGCGAACTCGTTAATTCCTGACGATGCGCGAAGAGGAACGAGGAAGTTTTCAATTCGCAGTAGAAACTTGATACTCCAGCTTAACCATATTTTCGTTGCACGTTACAATGCACGCGATGTTCGTTTAATTTAAAATTTAAAATATGTAACAGGAATCACTTTGTAAACTACAGTGGACAATTTTCCTCGAACAACTTGCATCTTTTGCTACAATGTATGTTTAAGTTACCTGGGGCGTGCTAGTTGGTCAAACCACTCGGAACAAGCGAATTTTGCATTTGCTGTACAAAATTGATACTCTAGCTTAACCCTTTACACTTCGTTAAAGTTTCAAAATATATAGTAAAATTCATCTTTCAAGCTACAACTTACAAGTTACTCAAACAAGTTGCACCTTTTGCTATAATGTACACTTAAGTTACTTGGGGTGTAAAAGTTGTACGAACCACCCTGAACAAGAAAATTTTTAATTTGTCATTTTGATACTCTTACTCTGAACATTTTAGATTTCATAGTGTGAAACAAAATTTGTCTTTTAAGCTACAGAATACAATTTAGCCGAATAACTTGCACCTTTTATTACAACCTGTACATAAATTACTTGAGATGTATAAGTTGGATGAACTACCCTACCTATGTCATAAAGACGACTTTTATTTGTTTTTTAAAAATCAAGAAATTTGTGTACTTCGATGATCGTCCAAAATTGAGCAGTCTGCCATTTTCCTTTAATTATAGAACAAAATCAGAAAAAATGACACGCAACATAGACAATTAACCCCATGTCTTATGATTTGTTCATCATCTGCGTCAGTCAGAACTGACTGATCACGAATACGATATTAAAACAGATAAATAAAGTCGAAACGTTATGGCAATCTTAAACTATAATTATGCTCGAACTCCAAATTGAAGGGTATTAAAAAATCGCGCTAGATTTATCACAGTAGAAACGCGAGTGAGTTGCGTGTCGGTCTCGTGACGATACAACAAGGGGTTAACAAAATACGACTCTAAAGATCAAGATAAACTTCGATCTCGTTAAAAAGCCGCAGAGAGATTCAACACTAGATTTGCGGAGAATTAATGACCATTTATATTTCAATTGAAACTATTATGTTTAAATTGAGAAGGTACAAAACCAAGTAAATGATGGTCAACACGTAAACTAACTCACGCAATGTTTCTTTATTTCGACGAGGGATAATTTACGTTTTGACAGAAGCTTCTTGCTAATTTTCGTAATGTAAAATAAGAATAAGGTGAATTATTTCGAAGGGTTCCATAAATCTAGTGTTAACCCTTTTCTGCATGATTTTTATAAATAGCTGAAAAAATTTATATTGTTACTTTTGATGTTAGTGGTCAAGAAAAGTTAGCGAGTTTCAAAAAGTCACTAGCGTGTCAGGAAAGGTTCATTTCTGGCCTAACAAGCACGAAAAAATTGTGAACTTTCAAACCAGGAAGGCTGTTCTCATGGTTTGGCTCAGATATGAACCATCGTGCAGTAATGGGTTGCCATACTTTGATGTGTCTGACTCGTAACACATTCACAGAACATACATAATAAAATTTACTAACATTTTGAACATGGTTATATGTAAAGTTGATGTACAATTATAATTTACACGATCAAGGATCATTGACTATAAAATCCGCATAACATTTTAACTTTCTTTATTCGCATTAATGTTGCAGCTGTAAATAGTTACTTCTGACTGAAAACAAAATTGTCTAGCAAGTAGTAAGGATCTATGCTCATCTATTGGGTTATTCGGAAAGTAATTTCGTTTTTCCAAGCTTGCTTGCGAAAAAGTTCGATTCTACACATTAGTTTGTGGTCGGTAGCCTATCAAACGTGAAAAGTGAAAAACAGCATTTTCGGAGAAATTTAACTTTTTTGAACATACTGTTCGAGCAAGGAAAAAAGTATCCGCTGAAAGTCGTCACTGATTTTCCTGAAAAAAAAAAACGAAATTACTTTCTGAACAACCTAATATTTAGATGAACGGCCATTTACCTGTTCGAACGAGTAAGTAGAAGCGGTCGAGCATGGTCAGACGCGTCGGATGCGATGTCGGACCTAAGAATTTCGGTGAAATAGGAAACGGTCGCATTACCGTAAGCTATTGTTCCCTGTGTCTGGTTTTACGGTAATGACCGGTGAACAAAAATTTCCTTGTTTTCCGAGAATATTGACGGGTCAGCGTGCCAAGATGCGCGAAATTTACGATGGCACCGGTCGAAGAAAGGACATCGCGTATTTAGGATAGCGTAGAATGCCGGCCAAGAGACAAACAAACGAGCGTTCACGTTTCGAGGATTTAAACGCATCGTAGAACGTGCACTTTGCCATTGAATTCTGAAATTGAACGAACCGTTGATCAGCCAGCTTCTTAATGAATTCGATGTAAACGAGCCGTAGGGAAATTACGGGAGCGATGGGGTTTCACGACGATAAATAACGGGCTCTTCGGGCTGCACCGTTCTTCCTAACACCGGATATTCATTTATTACTATCATCAACAGTTTCGGAGTTCGCGAATTTACAAATTCCAGTACTCCGGAGAATTGTTAGACCGTGAAATTAATGGACCGCGCATGTTTATGCATCCTTAACCCCTTGCACTTCGATTTACTCGGTAAACGCGTCAGATACAACGAAATTTTTTCTGCTACAACATTGAGTTATCAAAGAAAATTCGAATGTTAAGATTGTATTGCATTTAGCGATCCTCCACTATGCAAATCACAATTGAACATTCAAATTGAAATCAAGCTGAATATTCGATTGTATTAACACTAGATTTACGGACGTTTCATGACCACTTATGTCTGGATTGAAAATGAATTATAAAAATAAGTAAATAATGGATAATACATGTATCGGTTTATAGATTGATTCTTTACCTCGATGAAGGTTAACATGCAGTTTGACATAAACTTTTTAATAATTTTCGTAATAAAACAAAAAAGGTAAGATCCGGCATTTTTACGGATTCCGTAAATCTAGTGTTAAAAGTATAAACTAGGTTTACCATATTTGAACCGTGAGTGCACGAGTTCATCTCGTCACTATAGGGTAACGGGTTAACCCTTATCACTCCTATATCGAGCGTGGCTGAACTTCGCATTTCTCTTGGATCGTATAAATAATTCAGATAATTTGTATGTATCTTTTCATTTGTTTACTTCTTATAATAAATTAAAAATATATTTGTTTCTCACCCTGCACTGTTGCAGTACATTTGATAGAAAACCCATTTCTCGGTCTATTTCTTAATTTAATTAAGGTGCTAGTAGGCAAAAAAAATTAAGAAGCTCAAAGGGTTAATTGAAATCTATAAAATGAACGTAAATCCGTGGACTGTGGATCTCGTAGACGTCGCGGATTTACATAAATGCATAAATATTCACAGTGCCAAAATAAATATCCAAAAAGACGAATGCACAGCAGATATCTCGCAGAACATTTTTAATTTTCAAAATAATTAATAATTGAGAAACGAAGAAGATGAACGACAAGGGGGTAGCTCGAGACAAAGAATTACATCGTTCTGGCGTCTTCATTTTGATCGAACAATCGATCGTTTTCGCGTTTCTTCGAGCTGATCATCCGTGTCTGGACACGTCAAGTCGAAGAGTCTTTTCGCTTTCCCTTTTCTGCGTTTATCTCGAGGATCGTCATCGTGAGAAATTCAGCAACGGCGTACAATGTTCACGGTCGTTGTTCCGAGTAGTCCAGTTTCCTTCTGGCCGAGAAGATGACCGCTATACCAGCCGCGAAATATCATCGGCCGCCACTTTCTCTCTCCGCATAACGGATCCTCTTGTGTAACGGACTCGGCCGTCGAGAAAATGGCACGTCCATCCGCGTTGGTTGCCTTGCAGGGTGTGTCGACCGCCGAAGTACCTTTAAGCCGCGTTCACATGTGCCACCTGGCGCCACCGAACCGACTGAGCAGAAACCAACGCGACCGAAACGCTTTTATTTGGTTTAATTTTTACACTTTTTAATACCTGTCTCCGCCGATACGGAGCTTTCGTGGTGATTTTGTCCGGCTAATTAGTCATTTTATGCCATAAGTTCGAACTCCACTTAGGTTCTCTAGGATTTTCTATAGGTTCTGTAGAATTTCGCCTAGGCTTTTCTTGCATTCTTCTAACAATCTCCAGGTTCTATATAATTCTCCACAAGTTCTTAATAGGTTCTATAAAATTCTTCCCAAGTTCTTACTAGGTTTTATAAAATTTTCTCTAAATTCTTACTAGGTTTTATAAAATTTTCTCTAAATTCTTACTCGGTTTTATAAAATTCTCCCCATGTTCTTACTGGGTTCTAGAAAATTCTCCCTAAATTCTTACTAGGTTTTACAAAATTCTCCCCATGTTCTCACTAGATTTTACAAAATTCTCCTTAAATTCTCACTAGGTTCTACAAAATTCTCCCTAAATTCTTAGTAGGTTCCATAATATTGTCCCTAAATTCTTACTAGGTTCTACAAAATTCTCCCTAAATTCTTAGTAGGTTCCATAATATTGTCCCTAAATTCTTACTAGGTTCTACAAAATTCTCCCTGAATTCTTACTAGGTTCTACAAAATTCTCCCTAACTTCATACTAGGTTTTGTAAAATTCCCTTCAAGTTCTTATTAGGTTTTACAAAATTCTCCTTAAATTCTTACTATGTTATACAAAATTCTGTCCAAGTATTAATAGGTCCTACAAAATTCTCTCAATTTTCTAAAGTTCTCCTCAGGTTCTCCGCAGGTTCTCAGAAATTCCCCCCAAATGTCTAGATCCCCTCTATTCTCTATTCTCCCCAGATACAGTTGTCTCGAAGTTCTTCCTAAATTCTCTCTAGACTACAAGTCTCTAGCTTCTCGAATTTTGCTTCTCAATATAATACAAGATTCTTACCTTGACCCTTAATTAAAGTAAGCTCACATCGCTGTCGATTATACGTAAATAATAAATTTCATCATAAAAAGTAATAATAAAAATATCAGTTATATGTTTGAGTCGCGTGTTCGTGCGATATCGATTGTAAAATTTTGAACGGCGTTCTCTGTTAGGTTCCATGAAACGGTAGGTACTTGTCAGGTTACAGAATGCCGCGAAATCGTGTCGTTCGAACGGAGAATGAAATTTCCTCTCATTAAGCTGTTTAATGGTTTCGTTCGAGCGGAATTTCAAAGAGGTGGCTGGGAAACAATGGGTCGTTTAATTGGCTGCTTTACATTGATTTAAGTTGACCAACTGCGTCAAAAGCCATTATCAATCGTTCCATACGGTTGCACGTTCTTTCGTTGGGACGGTTAAGTGGGACTATTAATCAGGCATATAATAGAATTTTAAAAGCCCACCCAAGAACACTCGGTGACTTTATACCTGCCGTTTCTTCTAATCCTCGACGAAGGAACGAAACCCGCACGAAATCGATGGAGATTCGAAGTTCCACCCGTAAATAAAATTCGTTTACTCTCGTTTCGATCTGTACCATTTATTCTCGAATTTTTAAACTACTACCATTGTTCGAAGTATCAAAATTTATTTTCCTCGCGTGAAAATAGTTTGACGCTTAACGCATCGACTGACGCACCGGTAGTATTTTCATTTTTAAGGAGTCTTGTCAAATTTTTTACAATATTTTGTTACATTACGTTGTCCCATAATTCTTGATATGACTTCGCAGTTCGAGGAATATTTTGCAAGTAATCCTTAATAATTTTAAAAAGTCTATATAATGTATCCTGAAGGCTGAAAGAGAGTGATAGAACAGAACAGTTCATATTTACTGCAACAAATACACCTTAAACAATAAATATTATATAATCATTTCTATCAAAAAAGGAAGAAACTTATCAGACACCCTAACATTCATTTTCTAGTTCCGAGTATAATGCACAATTATTCTGAAGTTAAAAATGAGGTTGCAAATTAAATGAACAAACGATGAAACATAAATGAATACACTTATTGATCCTTCGTCTTGATGACAATCTGCACAGATGCGAAGAAAACCATCTTGATAAAATTTGTCGCGAAGAAGAAAATTTCTAAAAGAGTCATTTGACCCCTTTGGTAGTTCTGGAGTTATATCTGTATAGAAATTTAAGTATCACCCATGTATGGGTGACACGGCAGTCAATGTGTTAAATATCTTCGCGATATCTCTATCGCGTTATCGATTTCCGTGCTTCGGGCTTTTTCAGCGCCGTCATAAACAGCGAAAGTGTTCAGACAATGATGTGCGCACCGACTAAGAGCACGTGATCCGTGTTTTTGAAAGCAACGAAGAAGATACACGCGGAATTTGTCAGGCTCGATATTTATTGACCCAATAACAACGACCGAAAGGAGAGGCTTAGCGCCAGGCGTTTTCATTCGCTCGCTTCTCCTCGCGCCGCGTGTCCCCGAATTATCGAATGCGCGTGAACGCGTTTTACCGTGAAGGAAAGTTCATGTACTACGTGCAGAATCGAGCACGGCCAATGGTGGCTTGTTTCTAGCCGAGTTGACAAAGGTGTGGCTCGTTCCATCGCCGTTTCGAGCTTCCTCTTCCTCGGATTCACCGCGATTTTATGCATTATGCGATTTTCACAGCGGTGCATTCGTTCACGAGGGTAACGAAAAATGACCGCGTTCGATTAGGCCGCGAAAGTAGTTTAAAGAGAAAAAAATTCCACTTCTTGTGAAAGGAAAAAGAGAACAAAAATGACCATGTTTATTTTGCTCCAAGTTTTAGTGCAGGTGAAGCAGGTGGTAGATGGTGAAGAATTTCTCGACACAATAAAGAATCTCAAGGATCAACGATCATGTACGAAAAGTAGGCCATCGGTGTTTTTGTTAATGACAAAACATCCACGTTTTCCACTCATTGGTAAACCATTGACGAACACACATCGCACACATGCTTGACTTTCGACAAAAATATATATACTTGAGATTTTATAAAATCTTCATTTTACACTTTTATCCGGGTTCACCCCTTTCCTTGCTAGTCAGAAGTGGATTTGTTCTTGTTTTCCTTCGTTTTCTCTTACGTTCGTTTATTTTTATTTGACATCCACACACGTTTTTTTTTTACATTCGTTGCATAAATCCAGTCTGACATTGAAAAAGATGAACGATTAAGAGCGAAACGAGTTACCCCGAGGCCCCGAGGGTGCGTGTCGGCCGATAATAATAGACGCGAAGTGGCCCGGATGTTACAAAACGGAAATGCACGCGTCCATGCCGGCAGCTTTTGCTTACGTTGACGTTTAACGCGTAAACTCGTGGCGGGTTAAAGGCGGCCATTTCCCGTAAACCACCAGACACCGATCGTCCTCATTCCGTAGATTCGCTCGCTTGATCTTCCCTTTTCTTTTCTCATGGGTTCCAGTACCAGGCGAGGCTCAGGCTTCCGGACACGTTCTCGCACTCCCAGAAGATGCAGTGCGTGGACCACATCATCGAGGTCCTCGACCTCTCCAGCTGCCAAGATACCAGTGAGTATGCACAATTACTTTGAAGTTCAAACGAAGTTGAAAAATAAATTTACTAACGATGATACATAAATTGATATACATATTAAGTCTTCAACTGAAACTATCAACGTATATTGCACACTTACTTTGAAATTAAAAATAAAGTTGAAAAATAAATAGACATACGATGAAACATAAATTGATGCACATATTAATTCGTCGACTTATACTATCAACGTATTGCGTATTACTTTGAAGTTAAACATAAAGTTGAGAAATAAATTGACTTATGACGAAACATAAGTTGATACACATATTAAGTCTTCGACTAAAACAACCATACGTATGCACAATTACTTTGAAGTTTCAATAAAGTCGAAAAACAAATTTACTAACGATGAAGCATAAATTGATACACATATTAAGTCTTGAACAAAAACTACTAACTTATGTACAATTATCTTGAAGATCAAATGAAGTTGAAAAATAAATTTACTAACGATGAAACATAGATTGATACACATATTGAGTCTTAAACTAAAACTACCAAACGTATGCACAATTACTTTGAAGTTTCAATAAAGTCGAAAAACAAATTTACTAACGATGAAGCATAAATTGATACACATATTAAGTCTTGAACAAAAACTACTAACTTATGTACAATTATCTTGAAGATCAAATGAAGTTGAAAAATAAATTTACTAACGATGAAACATAGATTGATCACATATTGAGTCTTAAACTAAAACTACCGAACGTATGCACAATTACTTTGAAGTTTCAATAAAGTCGAAAAACAAATTTACTAACGATGAAGCATAAATTGATACACATATTATCTTGAAGATCAAATGAAGTTGAAAAATAAATGAATGAATAGTGAATCATAAATTGATGCACATATTAAGTGATATGCTTTATCTTGTTGATAATCAGCAGAGATACCTAATAACGATGACCTTGATACCTAAATTTCTCGGCGGTTTGTAGAACGCGCGATACTTAGAATACCTGCGCCCAAGTTCGATGATCGATTTTTACGATTTCTACGATCCCGTTTTCTCGCAGATCAAAGGCGTGTTGGATCGAGAGCAGAGTGTAGCGGCTCGTGTTGCTTTCCAGTCTCGCACGCGCGTGATGCACCCACGTAAATTCGCGGTAATTTGTTTATGAACGCGAAACTAGAAAGCCGTGTAACGATTTACGGCTTCCACCGGTAAAGAAACGATTTTAGCTGGCGGTGCATTTCACCGAGCCGGACGCCGTCATCGCCGCGATTTTGATTGACGATTTCCGTGATCGTAGCTCATTCACCTTTCGTTGTTGAGCGAGACCGTTCGTTATTGACCCCGTTGCGACTCTCTCTAGATTTTAATTAAACACCTTGGCGACCGACTGGCATTTCATACCGTTCCTACGCCTTCGATTGTTTTCTACTTCGTCGACTGGTAATTATTATTATTTAACCCTTAACGGTCGTAAGTCACCTCTCACGTGACAATACTTTCGCTCTGCGGTCGTATGTCACGTGGCAGGTGACAAGGTGGACCCCGTCGAAATTCATGTCAATTAACCCTTTGCACTCGAAAGCATTTTCATCGTTGGCGAATAGTTACTTTCTAGTTGAACATTTTTATGAATAGTTTTGAAATTATTATTTGTTTATTGTTAATCACCAATATTGTTGGTTTCGCCTGGTGTTTGAAACCGACAAACACCAGGTGTATAATGCTACAAATGTAGTTAAAAGTTGTTTGTTTAAAATTGTTGCGCTATATCAAATGGTGAGTCACCGCTCGACTGTAAAGGGTTAAGCATCAGTAACGGGCAAATAACATTTCCAGAGATATATCAATGTTTTCTATAGTCAACATTTAATATATTGAGCCCAAGAAATGAATGCAGAAAATTTTGCAAATTTTTATAGCGATAGTAGCAGTGAATATTTTTGATGCTATATAAGAAGTGAAAAAATCTTCCTCAAGTGGAAAAAAATGACGTGGAAATAGAAAATATTAACTCGTACCATGATTCGATTGAGATTAAGAATAATAATGATGACCTCTTTAGTACATTGTTTAAAAAAATATAATACATTGAAAACTTATAAATATTTCATTGAAACTGGTATATTTATAATACTCTTTTAAAAAATACATAATTTCTAACAAACATGTTATTCTTGTAATATCGAGAATTTGTCGCACATTTACCAGCTAAAACCTAGTTAGAATCACGCATAAAAAGCTAGCGACCGATAAGGGTTAAAAGTCGACATATCTAAAAGAAGAATCGTAAAAAGAAGTCGTAAAGTAAAAAGAAGAACTTGCACCGTGAGCATCGTACCCTTTCTTCCAAAATCGAGCAAAGAGTGAAAGGGAAACGAAAAAGCGATTGCACAGCGTGTATTTTATATCGACGATCGGTTTTTACATAACGATGCACACAAAAAAAAAAATGACGAAAATGCATTTTGCTCGTCGCCAGGGAGAGTTTCGCTGGTACCGATGAATTTTTATTTAATCGTACAGCGGAACGAATTTCAATCGAATTTCCCGACGCACTGTCGCGTTTGTAATTCGATTTCGCGTCGAACGAAACAATTTTTCCGCGTTCGCGATCAAATTGCTATTTTCGTTCGTTTTTCGTTCCGTTTATTAGATCGCAGTGGAATTTTTAATCGATTCAGATTCGGATTTAGTCCCACGCGACGGTACCGTTCGATTCTTACTAACTATTTACGTTGCGCACAATTTTTAGCTGTACTTGATTTCAAAGTTGCTGTAACGTAATTGGCAAACGGAGGGTCAATTCCTTTTTTATTTGTAGTTATCGGAGATTACACGAAACGAGGACTGTCTGGCGGTGAAAAGAAGAGGACAAGCATAGCCTGCGAGTTGCTCACCAATCCATCGCTGATGTTGCTGGACGTAAGCTCTTTTATGATTGATGCTATTCATATGTTTCATCGATTTATGTGACCGTGAACTGTGCCGTCAAAGTTGACATTTCGAGTAACTTGGCTTGTATCTATGGAGATTATCGCGTTTAATTCAGACTTTTTAGACAAAAGTTACATGATTCAGTTTTACAAAAGTTAAATTATTGGATGTGGATATTTATATATGTAGTATGTATACACATTTGGCTATTTATATAAATGTATAAATGTATACATGTAACAAGTTAGCAACACCAAAATCACCCATTCTGCTAAAACATCATAAGTGTAATAGCTTAGTAACAGTTACGTAATGTTTATTCAATACTTCATTGACTGAATACTTCACCACGTCATCCACGTATGGGTGACACTTAAATTTCCATACGAATCAATCATCTATTTAATAAGAATTTGTTCATTTAACTAATTGGAAACACTAGTAGTAATTACTTGGACCTATGAATAATAAATAAAGCAAAATATTGTGAACATATTTGGTATGATTTATTAATCATAAAAATACTATCTAATCAAATTTTCAATTGCGTTAGCGTGGCAGAACGTGTTAAATAGGATCGCCGTCTTTTACGTCCGATAATTAACGTACGAAAGGTGGTACAATCGAACTGTTCAGTTAGAGTACCAGACAATAACTATTAACACGTTGACTACCAAATTTTACCAAATATTTTCAAAATTCTTTGTTATATTTATTTCCCATAGATTCGAGTATCTGATGCGTGTATCTTTGGTCAGAAGATTGAACAAATTTTGGACGATACAGCTGTTAAATGTTTGTAGAGTGTCACCCACATATGGGTGACATGGCGGCCAAAGTGTTAATGGAAGTTTGAAAAAGAGATTGTTGTTCGGTAGGAACCAACGAGCGGGCTGGACTCGCACTCGGCACAGGCGTTAATTTCACGGCTGAAGAAGTACGCGGAACAAGAAGGCAAGAGCATCGTGGTGACGGTGCATCAACCCAGTTCCAGGATGTTTCACAGTTTCAGTAAGCTTCTTCTGTTGAGCCGGGGCCAGGTGGCATATTACGGCTCGACCTCGAATGTCGGCAGGTTTTTCTCCACGATAGGACTCACCTTGCTGCCGCATTACAACCCTGCAGACTTTATACGTAAGTACTGACAAATAGCATAGTCATACCTGTTACGTACACACGGATTTTAGGCTGGATTGTACTAAGTATCTACAGATATCTAAGTTGTACTTAGTAAGTACTTACAGATATCAAAGTTGTACTTAGTATGTACCTACAAATAACGAAGTTAGGTTTAGTACAGGCAAAGTTATACATAGCAAGTACAGCCAGATATCAAAATTACACCTGTTCAGTGCAGATAAATGTTTGGTAAAGGTGTACTTGATCGATACTGATAGATAATAAGTTATACCTAGCACGGACAGATACTTGACAAAATTATACTCACAGACGGATACTTATCAAAGTTGTATTTTGTAAGTATAGACAGACACCAAGGAAAGTTATACTTCGTAAGTACAGACAGATATTAAAGTTGTACTTAGTAAGTACCGACAGACAGTGAAGTTAGGCTTACTACAGGCAAAGTAATATTTAGTAAGTACAGCCAGATATCAAAATTACTCCTGTTAAGTGCAGATAAATGTTTGGCAAACGGGTACTTGATGCATACTGATAAATAACAAAGTTATACCTAGCACGGACAGATACTTGACAAAATTATACTCACAGACGGATACTTATCAAAGTTGTATTTTGTAAGTATAGACAGACACCTAGGAAAGTTATACTTCGTAAGTACAGACAGATACCTAGCAAACTTATACTTAATACGTACAGACATGTATGTCTAGTAAGGTTATACTTAATAAGTACAGATATATATCTAACAAGATTATAGTAATACGTAGAGACATATATTTAGCAAGGTTATACTTAGTACATACAAGCAGATACTTAGCAAAATCATACTTGGTAAGTACAAACAGATACATAGCAAAGTTATACTTAGTTCGTACAGACAGATATACAAAATCATACTTAGTAAGTGCAGACACGTACGTAGCAAAGTAATACTTAGTACATACAGACAGATACTTAGCAAAATCATACTTAGTAAGTACAGACAGATACTTAGTAAAATTATATTTATCGGTACAATCTAATTTGCAACAAGTTTTTGGTTTATCGATGAAACAGGCAATACTATAACGTAAAGTCAATTTCATTATACAACATCGATACATATATTCCAGCGATGATGCAACAATATTCCATCTTTATAGCGGGTCAATGATCATAACAGTCGAGGTCCATAAACCGAAACCAACCAACTAACCACATCAGCATACAATACCAGTATATAGTGACACGGTATCGGTATAATCCAATATCGATACCCAATGTATCAGCGCATGTTCTGATATATGTGATATTTCGAAGAGCTTGCGAAATGTTCCAGCACTATTGCCGTTATCAACCGCGTCCAAAACGCTACTTCGTGCAACCTGTTTTTTTATCGAAAGATACACAGAGCTTGTCTACTACAAACAGCCGTATGAAAACAAACTATTTGATAATTTGAGCAAATTTTGCATTTGCTGTACAAAATTGATACTCTAGCTTAACCCTTTACACTTCGTTAAAGTTTCAAAATATATAGTAAAATTCATCTTTCAAGCTACAACTTACAAGTTACTCAAACAAGTTGCACCTTTTGCTATAATGTACACTTAAGTTACTTGGGGTGTAAAAGTTGTACGAACCACCCTGAACAAGAAAATTTTTAATTTGTCATTTTGATACTCTTACTCTGAACATTTTAGATTTCATAGTGTGAAACAAAATTTGTCTTTTAAGCTACAGAATACAATTTAGCCGAATAACTTGCACCTTTTATTACAACCTGTACATAAATTACTTGAGATGTATAAGTTGGATGAACTACCCTACCTATGTCATAAAGACGACTTTTATTTGTTTTTTAAAAATCAAGAAATTTGTGTACTTCGATGATCGTCCAAAATTGAGCAGTCTGCCATTTTCCTTTAATTATAGAACAAAATCAGAAAAAATGACACGCAACATAGACAATTAACCCCATGTCTTATGATTTGTTCATCATCTGCGTCAGTCAGAACTGACTGATCACGAATACGATATTAAAACAGATAAATAAAGTCGAAACGTTATGGCAATCTTAAACTATAATTATGCTCGAACTCCAAATTGAAGGGTATTAAAAAATCGCGCTAGATTTATCACAGTAGAAACGCGAGTGAGTTGCGTGTCGGTCTCGTGACGATACAACAAGGGGTTAACAAAATACGACTCTAAAGATCAAGATAAACTTCGATCTCGTTAAAAAGCCGCAGAGAGATTCAACACTAGATTTGCGGAGAATTAATGACCATTTATATTTCAATTGAAACTATTATGTTTAAATTGAGAAGGTACAAAACCAAGTAAATGATGGTCAACACGTAAACTAACTCACGCAATGTTTCTTTATTTCGACGAGGGATAATTTACGTTTTGACAGAAGCTTCTTGCTAATTTTCGTAATGTAAAATAAGAATAAGGTGAATTATTTCGAAGGGTTCCATAAATCTAGTGTTAACCCTTTTCTGCATGATTTTTATAAATAGCTGAAAAAATTTATATTGTTACTTTTGATGTTAGTGGTCAAGAAAAGTTAGCGAGTTTCAAAAAGTCACTAGCGTGTCAGGAAAGGTTCATTTCTGGCCTAACAAGCACGAAAAAATTGTGAACTTTCAAACCAGGAAGGCTGTTCTCATGGTTTGGCTCAGATATGAACCATCGTGCAGTAATGGGTTGCCATACTTTGATGTGTCTGACTCGTAACACATTCACAGAACATACATAATAAAATTTACTAACATTTTGAACATGGTTATATGTAAAGTTGATGTACAATTATAATTTACACGATCAAGGATCATTGACTATAAAATCCGCATAACATTTTAACTTTCTTTATTCGCATTAATGTTGCAGCTGTAAATAGTTACTTCTGACTGAAAACAAAATTGTCTAGCAAGTAGTAAGGATCTATGCTCATCTATTGGGTTATTCGGAAAGTAATTTCGTTTTTCCAAGCTTGCTTGCGAAAAAGTTCGATTCTACACATTAGTTTGTGGTCGGTAGCCTATCAAACGTGAAAAGTGAAAAACAGCATTTTCGGAGAAATTTAACTTTTTTGAACATACTGTTCGAGCAAGGAAAAAAGTATCCGCTGAAAGTCGTCACTGATTTTCCTGAAAAAAAAAAACGAAATTACTTTCTGAACAACCTAATATTTAGATGAACGGCCATTTACCTGTTCGAACGAGTAAGTAGAAGCGGTCGAGCATGGTCAGACGCGTCGGATGCGATGTCGGACCTAAGAATTTCGGTGAAATAGGAAACGGTCGCATTACCGTAAGCTATTGTTCCCTGTGTCTGGTTTTACGGTAATGACCGGTGAACAAAAATTTCCTTGTTTTCCGAGAATATTGACGGGTCAGCGTGCCAAGATGCGCGAAATTTACGATGGCACCGGTCGAAGAAAGGACATCGCGTATTTAGGATAGCGTAGAATGCCGGCCAAGAGACAAACAAACGAGCGTTCACGTTTCGAGGATTTAAACGCATCGTAGAACGTGCACTTTGCCATTGAATTCTGAAATTGAACGAACCGTTGATCAGCCAGCTTCTTAATGAATTCGATGTAAACGAGCCGTAGGGAAATTACGGGAGCGATGGGGTTTCACGACGATAAATAACGGGCTCTTCGGGCTGCACCGTTCTTCCTAACACCGGATATTCATTTATTACTATCATCAACAGCTTCGGAGTTCGCGAATTTACAAATTCCAGTACTCCGGAGAATTGTTAGACCGTGAAATTAATGGACCGCGCATGTTTATGCATCCTTAACCCCTTGCACTTCGATTTACTCGGTAAACGCGTCAGATACAACGAAATTTTTTCTGCTACAACATTGAGTTATCAAAGAAAATTCGAATGTTAAGATTGTATTGCATTTAGCGATCCTCCACTATGCAAATCACAATTGAACATTCAAATTGAATGCAACAATATTCCATCTTTATAGCGGGTCAATGATCATAACAGTCGAGGTCCATAAACCGAAACCAACCAACTAACCACATCAGCATACAATACCAGTATATAGTGACACGGTATCGGTATAATCCAATATCGATACCCAATGTATCAGCGCATGTTCTGATATATGTGATATTTCGAAGAGCTTGCGAAATGTTCCAGCACTATTGCCGTTATCAACCGCGTCCAAAACGCTACTTCGTGCAACCTGTTTTTTTATCGAAAGATACACAGAGCTTGTCTACTACAAACAGCCGTATGAAAACAAACTATTTGCCGTGATGACGCGATATTTTTTGTATTTGCTCACGAAAGTTGTTCAAATTGAAAAAAAAAAGTATAATACTGGGGTACCCATGAACGGGGTAGTAGCCCCCGTGTTTGCGATGAAGGAGATCGGTCGAAATAAGTTTCTCATCGAGACGAGGCTCGTTCGTACGCAATAATGGGACGGTTAATACGCAATAACGATCGGACTGCATCGTTCCACGATAAGTTTGTACATGGCTGGACATGATTGTTTCAGTGGAACAAATAAAGGGTCCAGAGGAGGTTCGGGAGCGTATCGTAGCCGCCGCGAGGAACGCGAGACAGGGACCTGACTGCCCGCCGGAACTTCGTCCGGAATATAATCCCAGCCAACATCCGCTCTGCGACCATCTCATCCATTATCATGAGCATCACATCAGCCACAACGGTATTATTTTAACGCGTAACTGCTCCTAAGAACATTTTTTCGCACGCGTGCAAAGAGCTGATTTGAAAATTCATCGAATCGGAACGTAGTCGGACCGAGACATAATCTAACGTTTATCTCAAAAATATATAACATGATATTATATAGTATTATGTTAACGCAATAACTTTTTCTAAGAACATCTTTCGGATACGTGTAAAAAACAGGTTTGAAAATTCATCGAATCGGAACATAGTCGGACCGAGACATAATCTAACGTTTATCTCAAAAATATATAACATGATATTAAATAGTATTATGTTAACGCAATAACTTTTTCTAAGAACATCTTTCGGATACGTGTAAAAAACTGGTTTGAAAATTCATCGAATCGGAACATAGTCGGACCGAGACATAATCTAACGTTTATCTCAAAAATATATAACATGATATTAAATAGTATTATGTTAACGCAATAACTTTTTCTAAGAACATCTTTCGGATACGTGTAAAAAACTGGTTTGAAAATTCATCGAATCGGAACATAGTCGGACTGAGACATAATTTAACATTTGTCTCAAAAATATATAACGTGCTATTAAATAGTATTATGTTCACGCAATAAATTTTTCTAAGAACATTTTTTTAGACGCGAATGAAGAACTAGTTTGAAAATTCATCAAATTGAAACATAGTCGGAACAAGACATAATCTAACATTTGTCTCAAAATGTTCAAATATGGAATGATTATTTATATTTTTAAATTGATTGAATTAAATAAAATTCAGCAAACATTTAACGCGTATTTATTCCCAAGACACTATTCGGCTACATTTAAAGAATTATTCTAAAATTTCGATGAATTAAGGCGTAGTTAAAATAGAACGAGGTCGGAAATTTGTCCCAAAACGTTCAGGTATCGAGTAATCATTTTTATCTTCGAATCTCGACTGTTTAACGAAGAATTTAAATGAAATTCCACAAATATTTGGGGCGATGATAAACGACGGTATTGCATCAACGCGTAACCGTCCCAAAAAAACCGTGTAACATACATATAAAGATCTATTTTAAAACTTCGTCGAAATGAAACGTAGTCAAAGTAAAACTTGCTCTATAATTTGTCCCAAAATGTCCAGGTATTAAATAATAATTTATATTTGCAAATCGCAACCATTTAACTACAAATTTAAATAAAATTCTCTAAATATTTAATGCATTAATGAATGTGGCATGTTAACGCGTAACTGCTCTTAAGAATGCTTTCAAATAATTATAAAAAACTGCTATAAATATCCTGATCAAATCGAAACGTATTCAAATCGAAATTTCTTCTAAAATTTGTTCCAAACTCAAAAAGAAAGTAATTCTAAAATTTGTCCCAAACTCAAAAATAAACTAATTCTAAAATTTGTCCCAAAATGTTCAGGTATCGAGTAATACTTCGCATCGGCAAATCATAAATATTTAACAAAGATCTTGAATAAAATTCAGCGAATATTCGACGCGTCGATAGAGAACAGCAGCAAATATCCTGAATATTAATTGCATTTATAGGATGCCTGTTTTGACCGTGTCAATCAACGTGTTAACGTTCGATACGAATTGAATAATGCTAGTAATAATAAATTCGTCGATCGTTTAGTGTCACCGATCGCCTATTAAACACGTGTTCGTCGAATGAATGCGAATCATTGTTAGCCGGTAATCAGCTAATAACGCGTATCTCTCTGGTCGAATATTTCCTCTGGCGCTGTTCGATTAACGCTTTATAAATGGTCGTTCGGGCAACAAAACAGGGAATATTTTTCACCCGGCGTCCGAGTCTGTCGACCCGAAGGGGATGATTCTTTATTTCCTTTTCTACGTTTGTGCCTTCCCCTAATCTCGGCTCGAGCATCGAGCTAATAACCCGCGCGATATCCGTTCAAGCACGCTAAACTAATTTCGACGGCTCTTTTTACGTGACAATAATCTTTGCGTTTCGTTGATAATCGCAGTGAAAGAAGACGAAGGTCGTACACTGTGGTTGGACACACAAAGCCATGCCAGCAGCAGTGCCAGTTCGGCGGACGAGGACTATTCCTGGCAGTGGCCCACCAGTTTCTGGTCGCAATTCAAAGTGAGTACCATTCCGCCATTTTCGATTATGCTACCATTGTTAAGAACTCTGATCGAGTCCTTTGAATATTGCAACTTCGTGCCGTCTGTAATCGAAGGACCACCCAGTGACTTGGGAATAAAAAGCTCGAGGATACCTTTGCTAACTGTTAACTAAATTCTGAACTGTTTCTTACTCAAGAGTTTTGCTGAAGCAACTATTCGCTAAAATTTGGACTCACTGTCCCTGGTATCCTCTACTTAATGTACGAGGAAGGTGGGGCCTCAAAAACACATTTTTCTAACTTCTTACAATCTACGGTGACCTCATCCCTTTCTAGGTCAAGATCCTTGTAGACACTTATTTCTGAAATTTTAAGAGACACTCTGGAATACGTCTTTACGATACCTGGACTAAAGCAAAAAATAGACAATGGTTGATTTCTAAAATGACCTTATGTGCCGCATATTGGCTGCAGGCCCGCTGAGATAACAAAGAAAAAACTAACGGTTTATAAACGACCCTTTGCGATCCTATGTCGAACGTGGCTCGACATAGTTTCTCTTGAATCATAAAAATAATTCAGATAAACTGATTGGTTGAAGACGTTTTCATTTCTTCGCCACTTGTAAAAAATGAAAAATATGTTTGTTATGCATCCTTTATTCATTTATGCAATTATGTTTTATTGAAATACATTTTATTGTAAACCCACTTCTTGATCTATTTTGTGAATTAATTAAGGAGCTGAAGGTAAAAGAAATTAAGGACCGCAAAGGGTTAAGAATGTTCCGCCATATCGTAAAATTGTTGCCTTGCTATCTTAACAGCTTCAGTTCCACCCTTGAAAGTGAACGATCGCCGGAAACCAAAGTAACGAAACTAACTGAAGAAAATAACGAAACTTCTTGTAACTCGTCGATGTAATCGAGAAGAGATATTTTGCTGAAAAGTCGTCGCAGCGTGATGGAAAGAAGGGAAATGAGAAAGTGATCGAGAACCGGAGCATCGGGCCGAATAATTTCGTGACGATTCTGATTTCAATTGCTAAACTGACGTCGCTTCTTCTTCTTCTTCTTCTTGAGAAATAACGGAACCGAGTAGCCGGTTCGTTTTGTTCTTCGACGATACCTTTATTTCCTCGGCCTTTGCAGGCTTGCGAGTCGTGACGCCGGCCACGTAGGTACCTTTTGTTAATTGAGATTCAACTTTCGAAATGATCAGTCGATAGCCACGTAACGCGATTGAATTTCGATTGGGAGAATCGCGAACCCTTTTCGCTCACAAGTCAAATTGCTGCAGACAGAATCGTTATCGTTCTTTGATACAGCCAAATTCTAACATAGTTTCATGACATAAAAGTCTCGGAAACTCATGACACATCAATGTAAAGTTCAATGTTTAATAAAAATGACCGCACAAATATTTTGTTGATATTCGTAACGTAAAATGGCTGACTGTTAATTACATCGAACAATTATCAATTTAGGAACAGACAAGGTCAGACAATGTTTGATGACATAAAAGTATCGCAAAATGGCACTTATGGTGTATGAATTTAAAGCTGAGACCTCTGTGAAAAAGGTTGCGTACCATATGGTTCATTAATACTCACTCTATAAAATTGATCCTTGATTGATTATTAATTGAAACAACTTCAATCGAATACTCTTCTTGATCGAAACAAATAATAAGCGATTTCAGAGCATAGATACTCCTAGGTGATTTTCTGACATAGAAGTATCGCAAAATGGTACTTGTGACGTATGGATTTAAACCTGAAACTTACGTGAAAAAGGCAACGTACAACATGCTTCATTAATGTTCTTTCCATTAAGTAATTGATTCTTGATTGAAACCCGATTGAATCGAAGATCGGACAAGTAATAAGCGATTTCAGAAAATACATACTCCGAGGTGATTCAATGACACACAAAAACCACACGATGTCGCTCACAGCGCATCAACCTAAAGTTCAGAGTTTAATAGAAATAAACGATTCATCGATATTCATAATGCATAATGTATGAAAGAAGTAGTATCGCTATATAAAGTATCCTTCGTATAATCCAACCGTGCTTGAAACTGGGTCAGACGTTAACTTTAACAAATGTTAAAATACCAGCAGCCAATGATTACAATACATAACCTTATATATACATATATATATATGTATGCGTATATCGTGGCAACGCGTGATTTAACGCAGCTCGTTGTCACCGTTTCGTATTTCCATCGAACGTGCTGTCGAAGGAGAGATCGAAAAGTTCGATTGCGCGACGCGATTAATAGAGCATGCAGTGGTAATATGAAAATTTAGATGAGTGTTCTGGTATTCGAGCGAGATAATGGTCTGGTGTAATTAGAATATCTGGATTCAAGTGTAACGTTCCCATTAATCCCCGGGAAGACGGATACGCTTTGTGGCTGTTGATCGATACGAGATCATTATGATCCATAGATTAAAGCGTTTATCGTATGCTAATTGCATACCGTAACGTTTCGACCTAATCGTCGACGCGACTTTTTTTGCGTCTTTGAAATTCTCGCGATTGCTGAGCGTTTCATCGCGAAACCACCGCAATTTCCTCTCGTGAACAATTAAGTAGATTCGGATGGGAAACGGGTGGAGAACCTTCGTTTCCGGTATGCGTTCATCAATTTCAATATACAAACTCCTTCCGGAATTAATCTTCCACGATCCAAATTCTCTGTGTCGTAGTCGACGGAAAATTATTGACTACGTAATTCCTCGCTATGTAATTCTCCGTTCTATAATTTCCCGTTTCGAATGAACTGCACACGAATATTCCCCATTTCGTATGTCCTGTTCACAAAAAATTCCATTTTGAATATTCGATGCACGAAAATTTCCAGTTTCTTCAAAAGAGCTACCTACAAAGCCCAAAAGCGGGCAGTTATCTAGTGGCTACTGTAATCAAGCCAATAATCACAGTATAAGAACTTGATTTTTTCTTAAATTGTAATTAATTGAAATAGCACATGTAGATACTAACATGTTCCTTCGAGGTTGCAGTCGTTTATCACAGAATAAGAACTTGACTTTTCTTAAATTGTAATTAATTGAAATAAACACACGTAGCTACTAACATGTTACTTCGAGGTTGCAGACGTTTATCACAGAATAAGAACTTGATTTTTCTTAAATTGTAATTAACTGAAATAAACACACGTAGCTACTAACATGTTCCTTCGAGGTTGCAGATGTTTATCACAGAACAAGAACTTGACTTTTCTTAAATTGTAATTAATTGAAATAAACACACGTAGCTACTAACATGTTACTTCGAGGTTGCAGACGTTTATCACAGAACAAGAACTTGATTTTTCTTAAATTGTAATTAATTGAAATAAACACACGTAGATACTAACATGTTACTTCGAGGTTGCAGACGTTTATCACAGAACAAGAACTTGACTTTTCTTAAATTGTAATTAATTGAAATAGCACATGTAGATACTAACGTGTTGCTTCGAGGTTGCAGACGTTTTCTCTAATTACCGCAAAATGCGTTCATTAAAATGGCGCCATAGGTAGGTGGCGTATCGAATCGTAGACAATCGAAGGCGGGCATCACGCCCGAAGAGAAGGAATTCGAAACGAGAGAAATAATAGTTGTCGCTCGGGGAAAAAAAAAGAGGATCGAGCATGTACAAAGCAGAACTAGGTCGCGTTTACACGATTCGCCATATCCGGATAATTACCGCGGGCAGCATGCCCGTTCGCGATGCCGCTCTTTGTAAACGCGAACGCATCTCGTCACTTGCATCACTTTTACTCTTCGTCTAGTCGCGTTTCAACGACGCCGATTCCTACAGAAACAAACGTGGCGAAAGTTTCACCCTCTTCCGTAATCTGTAACGACCAATCTCCTGTCAATTATACCTCATCGTCGCCTCCTCGTGCGTTCGTTTCATCAGTAATCCTTGACCCACTCACAAAACACGCTGCTTCGGACGAAGTATCGAAGCATGAAGATATCAGTCTATAGAAGTAGGAAAATGTGAAAGTATGGAAGTATGATTACAGAATAGTATCAGAGTGTCACAATAGCAATGTAGCAAGATAACAAAGTAGCAAAGTATAAAACTACCAAAGAATCAAAGTATCAAATTATCGAAGTATCATAATATTAAAGTACCAAAATATCAAATTATGTGTCAGAGTAGCAAAGTAGGAAACTAGCAAAGTAGTAAGATAACAAAATTGCAAAATATCGAAGTATTAAGCTATCAAAATATCAAAATATGAAGGTATGAAAGTATCAAAGTGTCAAAGTAGCAAAGTAATAAAGTAACAAAGTAGCAAAGTATGAAACTACCAAAGAATCAAAGAATCAAATTATCAAAGTTTTACAGTATCGAGGTATCATAATATTAAAGTACCAAAATATCAAATTATGTGTCAGAGTTGCAAAGTAACAAAATAGCAAAGCAGCAAAATAACAAAATTGAAAAATATCAAAGTATTAAACTATCACAATAGCAAAGTATCAAAGCATCAACACATCAAAGTGTCAAAGTAGTAAAGTAGCAAAGTAATAAAATAACAAAGTAGCACAGTAATAACCTAACAAAGTAGCAAAGTAATAAAATAGCAGTGTAGGAAGGTATCAATCTATGAACCTATCGAAGTATTAAAGTCTAATATCAAAGTGTCAAACTATCAAAATGTCAAAGTACCAAAAGCTATCTAGATGACTGACAAGGTAGCAGGGTGTCACAATATCAAAGTAGCACAGTACCAAAGGTATTACATATGTTAATTTTTCGAGCCCTCGTGGTCGAGATCTTTCACCGTGCTCGAAGGTACTGAAATAAAATTGAACGACCCATAAATGAATGAAAAGAGTTGAACCCAATCATGCCGGTTATTAATCACATGTTCATAACAAATGTACGACAATGTCACAATGCAAGGTTGCACGGTACACCTCTTTGGTGCAGTTCAATTATATCAGCGGCCGTGAGGAAATAGAACGCAAAAGTTTCACAATGCTGCATTCGAAGGCCTCTTTAAATTACAACTATATACGAGAGACATTTAACCATGCAACGAAGAGGAACTGGCTATCGTTAATCACTCAATTATCAATGAACGATCGGTGCAATCGGACTAGATTCGATTTCTTGTCTTAATTGATTCGAGCATCCCGATAATACGCTTTCTGATCACCTAGAACGGTGAAAATCTTCATCGTTGCCGGTCAACGTGCAATGGCGTCGATTCACTTCGGCAATCCACTTCTAACGAGTCAGACCCAGTTAGTCGTTCTAACCGATTTCTCAATTATGTATCGGTCGACGTAGTAACTTTCGATTATGATTGATATTACAGTCATAACCGAATCGCTGACAATCAGAATCTCGATGGATCGATTATTAATCAACGACCACCGGCTTTACAGATTCACTGATCCTGTTGAAACATTTCTGCTTCAACGAAATAAATCTATACGTATTAAATACTATTACTCTCTCGTTCCGGTTTTCATTGCGACACTCGCTGTCGAGATAGAGAGTATTCGTGATACCCTTTCAACAAACGCTTATTAAGTTCACGTGTGTGGTACCCTTCGAAGATTTATGTAATTTTGTTGGAACATTTATTCTTTCTATAAATGCTTCACGGTAGTAGTCGATGCAACGCAAATAAAAGTAATAAATTGAATGAAAAGAAAATTTTGGTTGATATTTAATCTTACATTTTAAAATGAAAAATTTGAGATCAATCATTTTGACGGGTTCCGTAAATTTATTATTAATGTTTAGGGAAGAGTGACAGAAAACTGTGGTTCTAATTTGCATTCCTGACCCTAATACTTTTGTACAGGACTCTATATGCGATGTATGCGAAATCGTTGCGATTTCAAACAGGTCCACTTAGAGTGAATTGCGCACATTGTTTTTAACCGTGTTTGGTTTGCAATTCGAGGGTTCGTTCTTCGAAAAACTGGCGATGTACAATCGAACGCGTTATCTGTATCCGTGTATTCTAAACGGTGGTTGATATCGATTTTCAGGTATTATCAGAAAGAAACTTTCAAGAGGCACGGCCGCGGATGTTGTCCCGTCTGAATTGGCTGCAAACGATAGCCTTAGGTTTACTCGCTGGACTGCTGTGGCTGAGGCTTCCCAGAACCGAAGCAGCTCTTCACGACATTCAAGGCTGGATGTTCTTCAGCACCACGTATTGGATGCTGTTCGCACACTTCAGCGCACTCTCCAGTTGTAAGCCTCGACTTTCTTCTTTTTGTTATTTCAGAAACTAACATATATGCGCGCGTTTACTTCTTTTTAACTTCGACGACCACGCGTGTGGCATCATCCTTTTTTTCTGCGCCTCATTCCGGAATTTCTTTCATTCGGTTAGAACGATTTAACCTCTTCAGGGATGACCTTTCAGGGATACCCCTTTTCGTGTTAGAAAAATAATTTTTTTTACGGTGAAGTCACATTTTGCTCGTTTTAAGTTTGTAACGATTTTTAAACAAATATTAAAGAATTTAAAATGTACAAACAGGGTAGTAACATCCACACGCGTGTAACATATATGTAATAGCTACATGTCGATGAAACTGAAAACAAACTAAACGCCCACATACGTGATCCTTATATCGACAATTATATAATTTAATAACGTTATGAGGTGTAATTATATAAAAACAATGATCTGCTGGATGACCTTTTCCATGCCAGAAGAATGATCCTTTTATAGTGAATTCACCTTTTGCTCGTTTTAAAGTTATAACGATTCCACAAACAAACTTTAAAAGAATTTAAAATATACAACCACAGTCAAACATCTACACATGTGTGACACATATGTAATCCTTGCACATCTGGTCGATGAATCCAAAAACAAACTAAACGCCCACGCACGCGATCCTTATATCAACAATTAAATAATTTAATTATGTAAAAAAAATTATCTTCAGGATGATCCTTTGCATGCCAGGAGAATGATCTTTTTATGGTGCAATTACATTTTGCTCATCTTAAAGTTATAACGATTCTACAAACATATTTTAAAAGAATTTAAGATATGCAAACACAGTCAAACATCCACACATGTGTGACACATGTAATCCTTACACATGTGGTCGATGAATCAAAAAACGCCCACATACGCGATCCTTATGACGACAATTAAATAATTTAATAACACCACGTAATTTAATTATATAAAAACAGTTGACGCTACGAAAAAAATCATCCCTGAAGAATGTCCTAGGGATTTTTCCTACGTCTCGAAGATCAAACAGTCGCGCGTTTAATCGTCTATCGTTTTCAACGCGTGCCGTCGCAAATCGCGAACGTACAACGTAGTCAGAAAGTGCATCGAGAGTGAAAATAGGATGATCGTCGACGAACGAAAGCCGCGCGCGAAAAGTTCTCAGGTATTCGGCGTAGTATTGCGCAACGGCGAACAGTCAGATGAGGTAGATTGGTTAATTGAGCGACGACGACGTGACGCGCTCAATCGGCCATTCAGCTTAAGACCGCTTTTTTTTTATTGCAAAGATTTGCAAAGGACCAGAGAACGGTCAATCAAGAACGTTAGTATATGTAGGTCGTGCCGTGACCCACTATCCGTACGGGTAATTGGATGCCCTTTTGTCGACGCTCGCCACCGTGCAAAACGAGCGTCACGAATTTTAGACGTCGAAACAGCCTCACGAAATACCGCCTCCCTCTTCGCGTCAGAGACATTTTGACTTTTCACGTATGAAAACCGGCTCTTGAAATTAGCGATACTGAAGAGGTCGAAATATAGAGAGAGGAGTTCTATTTCAAAAGATATCAGGATGCAATAGAGCCTGAAATGTAGACTATAGATAATATAGATATATAGAGAAGATTTCAACTTTTCACGCATCAAAACCAGCTCTTGAAATTGGCGACATTGAAGGGGTTCAAATATAGGGAGAGGAGTTCGACTTCAAAAGATTTCAGGATGCAATAGAGCCTGAAGAGTAGACTATAGAAAACATAGGCATATAGAGAAGATTTCAACGTTTCGTGCATCAAAACCAGCTCTTGAAATTGTCGATACTGAAGAGGTACAAATGTAGGGAGAGGAGTTCTATTTCAAAAGATATCAGGATGCACTAGAGCCTGACGAGTAGACTATAGAAAACATAGGTACATAGAGAAAATTTCAACATTTCACGTATCAAAACTCTTCAAATTAGCGATATTGATGGAGTTCAAATATAGAGAGAGGAGTTCTATTTCAAAAGATTTCAGAATGCAATAGAGCCTGAAGAATAGGCTATAGAAAACATAGGTATATAAAGGAGATTTTTATGAAGAGTCTAGGGAAAAAGATTGGAGAGAGATATATGAAGAAAAACTTCACCGAAAACCTACGAAACGCTGGAATGGATCTTTTGGAATCCTGGGGGAAACCTAGTATGGATGTATAGTGATCCTAAAGAGAATTCTTTGCAGTCGGGAGGTGCCGTACAACTTTAAATAAATATTTCCTACCTAAAATTATAATTACTGACTAAAATTTTGAATACGCCTCTATGTCAACATGATATACAAATTATAATTTGGCTAACCAAGGATCACTGAACATGTAATACGAATAACATTCTAACTTTCTTTGTTCGCATTAATATCGTAGCTGTAATAGTTCCGACAGAAAAATGATTTGTATAGCAATGTGTTAATTAACCCGCTAACGGGGGAATAAACTTTTGTTCAACCTCTTTTTTGTAAGAGTACATGAGTCGATATTATAGTATGTAACTGCATTAAAATTTAATAGATAATAACCACACACACCATAACACGTTCAGCGCGTTACAGTTTGCATGATGAATGAATTTGCCCGACAAGAAATGTCGTCGATGAAATATATAGTCATACCCAGTTAAACGGGTTAAACAATCCTGAATTCTGAACAATCAAATCCATGTGCTAGAAACTCGGTAGATCTCGCGGAGAAGAGAGCGTCTTTCTAGGAGGGAGATGCGAGAGGAGCATCCAGGAAAAAATTTGCCATAAGCTTGCATCGCGTACGAGTGTAATAAAGTTTCATCCAGCGATGGAACGTCTTGTTCGACACAAGTGAATCGTAACGTAAAGAGCAAACAGAAGGTCAAACACGGCACCGGTTAGCTAAAAGGTGACAAATCGTCGCGAATAAAGGGTAGTAAAGGAGAAAATGGAGGAGTTTAATAGGCACTCGCCTATTTTAAGAGCGGCATAACTTAGCCATAGAGCCGGTCACGGCCTAGTCGCGAGCGTTTTACGGTCGTCGTCTCTTATCCCCGTAGAAAGTGAAACAGCCCGGCGTGCACGTTTTAAAAGCGAACTGCAGAAAGGGTCGTAGACGTAAAAGCGATTTTACCATCCTCCTCGATTCTTCGTTTCTCCTCACCGTGCTGTTCACCTTTCCGCGTCGACTTGTTCCCAGATCGGGCCTTCGATTATTCGACAATCCGCGACAAATTGCATTCGACGCGTTCGACCTTCCTGTTTTGCATGCTACTCGATAAGCCTGGCGAAAAGAACGCTACCACCAAGGATTCTCTTCCGTCAAACGATTCCTGTTTCGTTCGTCCGTGAATATTTCTTCCCGTTTTCTGTTTCGCTCGAGATCGTTGCCTGCTCGTCGAAGGATTCGCCAGATTTCGTTCGCGAACATTGTACACTGCCGTCCATAAGTCATAAGTCATCCGACACCTCTAAAATTTGAATGCGGACTATTTTTTGCTATTTAACGCTGGATTCGCGGATGTTCAATGACCACTTATGTCTGAATTTAAAATGAACTATAAAAACAAATAAATAATGGATAATACATAAGCCAGTTCATAGAAAGATTCTTTACCTCGATGAAGGTTAACATGCATTTTGCAATGAGTTTTTTAATAATTTTCGTAATTGAAAATAAGACATCTAAGATTCGTCATTTTTATGAGTTCTCTAAACCTAGTATTAGGAATCTATATTCTGAAGTATAAATGATACTAATTGTTTATGATGTTGAGAATATATATATTCAGTTGTATGTTAGAAGTCTTACAATATTATTATGCTTGACCTAATCAGCGTATTCTATGGACCAATTTTTCAAACATTTCTAGAGTTATTTTGCTCTAGTTTTCTTCCAAAAGTGTACACGAGTGCTTTTTTGATTTTGGGCACACTTTTCAAACTCTCCTACCTAAGTCGTCCCACAACTTCTCAATTGAATTGAGATCGGGTGATTCTGGAGACTATACCATCATTTGTAATGATACAATCTGTTTTTGTGAACTTTTATTTAGCCTTTACAAGAATATTTTTAATGTTCCTTACAAAAATTATCATATAGTAGAGTGTTCGAAGGGACAAAAAACGATGTCTGTTGTATTGACGGAACTTTGGGTGGTCGCCTAATTTTCACAACGGTATTGTCGGAACTTGGGGTGGTCGCCTAATTTTCACAACGGTATAGTCGGAACTTTGGGTGGTCGCCTAATTTTCATAACGCTATTGACGGAACTTTGGGTAGTCGCCTAATTTTCACAACGGTATTGTCAGAACTTGGGGTGGTCGCCTAATTTTCACAACGGTATTGACGGAACTTCGGGTGGTCGCCTAATTTTCACAACGGTATTGTCGGAACTTGGGGTGGTCGCCTAATTTTCGCAACGGTATTGTCGGAACTTTGGGTGGTCGCCTAATTTTCACAACGGCATTGACGGAACTTGGGGTGGTCGCCTAATTTTCTCAACGCCTATTGTAAATGTAGGACCCAACAAACATCGAGATCGAAGATGGCGCGCGTAATAATTGCCCGCAACGATATCGCGAACGAGCGTATATGGAAATTTGGCATTTCTGTTGCAGTTCCTCCAGAACGCGAGGTTATCAACAAGGAGCGATTGTCAGGGTCGTATCGGCTCTCGGCCTATTACTTGGCGAAAATGGTCGGCGAGTTGCCGCTTACGATAACACTGCCTGCAGTTTACCATATCATTAGTTACCCCATGTTGGGCTTCCACAGTCCGGCTGTTTTCGTGACCCTGTTGGCGTTCCTGCTGCTCAACACCATTGTCGCACAGGTACCATCATCGTTCGTTTAATTAGGGGGTTCCATAAGTTTCTTCCTTTGACAGAAGCGAATACACAATATTTATTGTTCGACGTTGATTCGTTGCGTTAACTATGAATCGTTTTGCTGTATCACCTAACAGAGTGATGAAACATCATTATTTACTCTTTCTAAAATTATTGGGGATTATTTGCAAAATTCTTTGAAATGCGTTATTGCATAAAAAGAGGAAGAAACTTATGGGACCCCCTAATTCATTGACTAAATAGTCGATGTATATAATAGTCGATTTACAGAACTACTGATATCCCTCTTCCGCGTTACTTTTATTTCTTCATCTTTTCTTCCTCTTTATCGATAATCATATCACTGACGACCATTACTATCGATGGTCGCTGAACGTGCAACGATTAGGTATGCGCATTATCGAGAGATTTTCTGCTTTATTGTATGCAACGTTGCCGTAACACAATCGGCCACGATCTTTTATTTTCATCGCTTGAAACACCAAGCATTTCGCGGTTTCCTTTTTTTTTTTCTTCCCTGCCCTTCCTTCTCCTTGTCCCTCGACGCTGTCCACCTACGGTCAATACTCTAAGTCATTGTAGCATGAAAGGCGGTCACGATTTACTTTCAAAACCACCTACCTATTGACGGAAATGAGTAACTCTCGTGTTTCACAATACGCCGGTGTGTAATATCGCGATCGAATCGCCGCGCATGATTTTGCGGCGATCTCGTTGACGAATTTCGACCATTCGAGTCGAAATCCTCCTTTTATATCGCCGGAGATGCGATTCTCTTTCTTTCTCTCTCTTTTTCTCGTTATCCGTTCCCGAACGTTTTAATCTCGTTTTTCGGACGCTCTTTTACCCTTCGACTACCAAAACTACATTTTTTCGCGAATATTTGTGATTATCGTAATATAATGTAAAAATGAAGGAATAATGATAATACATACCTGATTTCACGTGAAAAGTTACTTGTCTTCCAAAAATTTTGATAGTTACACCAAGGAAAATACAAATACCAAATCCTATTTGAATTTTAATATATCAAAATGTTAAACTATCAAAGTTTCAAAGTGTCAAAGTTGCAAAGTAATAAAATAACTAAGTACCAATCTATTAAATAAACAAAGTATTAAAGTACCGTAATATCAAATTGTCAAAATATCAAAATGTCAACTTCGAAAAATTTTGATGGATTCACCAAGTAAAATACCAGATACCATTTGAATTTGAAAATATCAAAGTATTAAACAATCAAAGTATCAAAGTATCAAAGTATCAAAGTATCAAAGTTTCAAAGTATCAAAGTATCAAAGTATCAAAGTATCAAAGTATCAAAGTATCAAAGTATCAAAGTATCAAAGTATCAAAGTGTCAAAGTAGCAAAGTTATAAAATAACAAAGTAGCAAAGTATAAATCTATCAAAGTATTAAAATATCATAATATCAAAGTGCAAAAATATCAAAATGTCAAGTGTCACCAAGAAAAATACAAATACCATTTGGATTCGAGAAACAAACCGCACTGTTTGAGCGAAAGGGTTAAGGTCGAAATCGTTAGATTTTAATTTAGAATAACTAAAATCGTAATCGGATGATGAGCACAGGGTGATGTCTGATTCGCAGAGCGTGGGCTTCTTCGTTGGTGCCTGCTGTTTGGACCTACAGGTGAGCATAACCGCTTCGGCGCTATACACGCTAGCGACGCAATTGCTGGGCGGGTATTTAGCGACCGCGGTTCCACCGTGGTTAGCGTGGGCCAGATACACCAGCATGGTGCATTACGCCTACCAGAACATGCAGATCCTGGAATTCGGCGTCGGCGAGCCGATCACGTAAGTGCACATTTCGCTTTTTTTTTTCTTCGTCGATGACCAATTACAAGTATCGGGAACATTTAGCCCGTAACTCTCCGGTTGGCCGACAAATTACGTCGTTCCTGTTAGGTTTTGTTATTCGATTCATGTTCTTTCTCTTCGACGAATATGTACGCGGCCTTAACACTAGGTTTACGGAACCCGTCAAAATGACGGGTCTTAGATTTCTTATTTTCAATTACGAAAATTAGCAAAGAGCTTATACACTCCTGGACAAAATTAAGTGGACATAGCAGAAATGTAAAAAATGTTTTGTTTCATTGCAATGTTGTAAATAAATTTTAAATTTAGAACGCGAGATATTTTTGTAGGCTTGAAAAAACATTTATTTAATGTATATAATTGTGCAATAAAGTTTTGATTTATAGGCATTATTAGTTAATTAAATTTACCTTTTGTTATTTATGATACCTGTCCACTTAATTTTGTCCACGACTGTATCTAAATATATGTTAACCCTGATCGAGATAAAGAATCTTTCTATAAACTGGTTTATGTATTATTCATTTTTTACTTATTTTTATAGTTCATTTTCAATGTACGCATAAGTGGTCATTGAACGTCCGTAAATCTAGTGTTAAAGCTAACATCTTGCAGCAGTGTTTCTTAAACTATGGATTTCTGTCTCAAACGGGGTTCTCGAAATGTTGGGGTAGCGAATTTGAGGGAATAATTGTGATTTTGTTTTAGTTTGTTAAAAGGTGATTTTCTTTCAATCATTTTGCTACAATCGAAAATCTTAAAACTACTCCTTTTCACATGTACATTGTTTACTGAAGAAGTAAATTATTTATTAATATTTACATTGATATTTATTTATTTTTACATGTTGTATGAGGGAAATAGTACGGTTTATATGTTGTTTGTCAAAGAAATAATTTATTTATTTATATGTACATTTATATTTATTTATTTTTAAATGTTGTACGGGAAAAATAGTACGGTTTATATGTTGTTTGTCAAAGAAATAATTTATTTATTTAAATGTACATTTATATTTATTTATTTTCATATGTTGTATGGAAAAAATATTACGGTTTATATGTTTTTTCGCCAAAGAAACAAATTATTTATTCATATGTACATTGATATTTATTGATTTTTATATGTTGTATGGGGAAAATATTACGGTTTATACGTTTTTTTACGAAAGAAATAAATTATTTATTCCCATTTGCATTGATATTTATTTATCTTTATATATTGTATGAGTAAATATTAAGTTTTATATGTTTTTTATATTTAAATGCAAGGTAGCAAAGAAATCTTGATGACAAAAGGAGGAACATGAAAAATGTTTAAGAAACACTGTTTCGGAGTATCTTATTAAAAATACAATGCCAATTAAAAGTATGTTCCGCCTCTGTTACAAATGGCTAAAAATACATGATATACGGGCCGATAGTGGCAACAATAGAGTACGTATCCGAATTACAAAGATTTAAAGTACGGTATTAATTAAAAAGCAGCACAAAACAAACGTTTCTAAAAATTGCTTATCGAATCGTAATAATTGAGCAAGTTCAACTAAATACGTTCATGGTTCGAGATGAAATTCGGAAACGATTCCAGCGCGAAACGATCGATCGTCGCGAACCTGTCTCTGGCAGGATTGCTTTAATCAAGTTAAAGGAACGTCGCGTGTAAATAATGAACGCGTCCGGACCGCGACACGGCGCATACATCATTCAATTCCCAGACTTAACCGCTTCAGACTTCGCACTTTAGGAATAACGTGAAATTCCCCCGCGTTCTCGGGTCACGTCTCATCCTGGTAACGCGTTAATCGAGTTAGCTAAAATCGATCTCCTCAGACTCCGCAGAAACGGAAAGGACGGGGACGAGAAAAAAAAATGACGGCTTTAATGCACACCGCGATCGTGGTCTGAAGGTTTTTGTCGATATCCGTTCTCGTGAAAGCCTCCTTCAAATTGACAGATTTACATTGGACGTGCTCGAATGGTCGAAGAATTTGAGATTTAGAAAATTGTACGGTTAGGAAATCGAAGATTCGGAAGAATTGTAAGTTTAGGGAATTAGACGTTTAGAAAATTTTATGTATACAGAATTAGACAGTTATAAAAATGTAAGTTTGGAGAATTGAACATTTATAAAATTTTAACTTTATTATATTGGATATTTAGAAAATTGAAAGTTTGGTCAATTGGTGATTTAAAAAATTTTAAGTTTATAACATAGAAGATGTAGAAAATTGTAAGTTGGAAAGTTTACAAGTTTAGAAAATTGTAAATTCGGAGAATCGTAAATTTAAAAAGTTGCAAGTATAGGCAAGTTGAAATTTTATAAAATTGTAAGTTTAGGAAATTGGAGACTCAGAAAATCGTAAGTTCAAAAAATTGGTGATTTAGGAAATTGTAAGCTCGAAAGATTGAAAATGTAGTAAATCATAAATCTCCAAAGTGGAGAATTTTCCGAGGGGCTAAATGTGTGGGAAACAAAGAGTCTCGATAATCCAGAAATTTATTGATAGAGAAACATGGAATTAGAACTGAAAAATGTACGATCACATCGAAATCCTCTTCTGTTGCAGATGCTCACAACCAAGTAAATTCCCCGAGTGCAGAAACGCGACGACGATACCCGTGTCCGCGATTCTGGAGAGCCAAAATGGCGCCAGGGGTTCTGGTCTTCCATTGTGGGCGAACACGGCCGTTCTCCTGGCGTTTCTCGTGATTTTCCGCACTCTGGGCTACCTGGTGTTGCGTTATTACCGGGTGCCCAAGTGAACCGCCGCCAGGTATCGGATCATCATCGTCATGGACTGTATCGGCTGATCGATGGATCGACGGACATCGAGTTGGCCACCGCATCGTCGTGCTGACGGAAACGTCGTCGAACGCTTCCTTGACCCTTCGTTTCGAGACGGGGACGACGCTGAAGCAGAAATCGCGCCGTGAAAGCTTTATTTTTCCAGGGGATGACGTTCCGCTTGGAACGAGACTGCCGGAAATGACCACGAAAAGACCACACTTACGACCTTGAAACGTTGAACGATTCTCGAAAGCTCGTCTAGATCGATCCTGCCGAAGGAACGTATTGTGATACGCGTCGAATATTAAATTCGCGAAACGATGTTTCTTCGTTTGAAATAGAAATTTTGTACAAGTAACATCTACTCGTTTCTAGCTTCACTTTCGATAGTATACCTTGCAAAGTTACGGGTGGTCCATTTCTCTTGAAAGTAAAATGATAAAACTATATTCGCGATAATCTTGGGACAAACTTTTCGACAGACTTTCGACCGAAATGGACCACCCTGTGCAACCTTTTCTAATAATTATTTATCCACACAAGTGGAAACTCGAGGGCTCGTGAGCATGTAATTGGAGGTCTTTCCGTGTTCAACTTCCGGTGACCGCTATTTTTAATTACCGAACGATTAGCAGATATTTTTCTTAACTGTACACGCATCTCTCATACTAGTACATGTACATATAACATACCTCAGATAGAACAGGGAAAAATCGACCTAACTCGAACGAAGGGTTAAACAGGAAGTTTCATTTTTGTATTTGGATGTTCGCCGGATACGAACCCGCGTGATGTTCACGGTTCGACGGGCGAACACGTCATCGATAGACTTTGGCGAAGACTATACATACTATTAAGATTGTATCGAGTAGAGACTTTATATATACAATGTATCAACGCTAAAAACGAAGTACGAGAGAATGTAATGGACGATTGTGGAACTTCTGTTTTAATTTCTTGCGGCAACAAGGGTATAATAGTAGCGAGAGCAGAAAAAGATAAGAAAGGATAGGATGAATGAGACGCGAATGAATGATGCCACGAAGTATGAGAGCGTTAGAGGGAGCGAGTCTTTTTCTTTTTGCAAAAATCGATGCGGCGTCGGGACGCCGCGAAACCGACTGAAAAAACAAAACAAACACATTTGTACCGACGACGAAACATTTCTTACGCGCGAGAAACACGAAGAAAAACACAGAGAAAATGAAAAAAAAAAAAAAAAAGGAAACGAAAGGAAGAAAAAACGAAGCAAACCCGACAGGGGGTCAGAGACGACGACATCGTGTCCCCGCGTGACCCGCGTAGGTTTTTAGGAGAACGTATTGTAAAATCGTGAAAAAGGACTTTTTAATAATCGTTAGCGACTATCCACGTTTCTTTTTACTTTTATTACCGCAGAACAATTTACGCTACCCGTTTTTAAGATAATCGCCTTAGGTATGTAAGGTGAAGCTGCTGCTATCTATTCATTAATTAACTACTCTACCACTTAGTACTTTTTATTATCGACGCTGTAAAAGTGTAAGCGATTAATTCGAGCGAGATAAGAATACCAACCGTTCACAATACATATACACATATATATATATATATATATATATATATATATATATTATATATAGGCTGCCAATTTCGATTCTACCGTGTAGAAAAAAGGA